>OY740767.1:152347298-155004190 GCA_963513935.1 Aphrophora alni | reverse complement strand
GTTAAAGTATTCTTATTAAAGAATAAAAAAAATAAAACTGGGCCATTTGAGAGACTTTTATATGTTCAGTAGACAATAGTACAGGTAGTTGTCATCAGTTTGCAGATTTCTTTTTCTTTCTGTTTAAACTTACCGTCAAAAATTTATTGTTACAAAGGTTTTCAACGGATCTCGAAGACGTGTCCCTCGCTTCGCTCATGTCGGCTCTCTGCCGGATGATTTCAAATTACTGTTTTGGCAATAACTTCCTATTTGTCATCGTTGCTACAATTACGTACGGACCGATTGCCAACTTACTCCTATACTTTGTATAAAACTGATTTCATCTTGAAATCAGAAACCAAACAAAACAATTAATGTCATTTTTCTATCTTCCTGGACACCAAAAACATTTCTCTTCAAAGGGTGCTTGAGGCCATGAATTTGAAGATCAGTCGAAGCGTTAGTCAAGAGGGGCCCGATATTAAAGATGAAAGAGAGAGAGAAAGAGAGAGAGAGAGAGAGAGAGAGAGAGAGAGAGAGAGAGAGAGAGAGAGAGAGAGAGAGAGAGAGAGAGAGGGGGTGTACATCCAGGTAAGACCTAGGGATTGCCAAGCTCGGACTCACTATAAAAACAATGAAAGTCAATTAATAATATTCGACCGTGAAGTTCCTCGATTACTATAAAAGCTTTTTAAATATATTTAGGTTGGTTTAATTGAATACATGTTTGTGTTTTTATAATATAAGTTGTGTTAAGATATCGCTGTAGATCTCCCGCCGCTGTCGTGAGGATTCGCAGCCCAAACGCAACTCCCCCAAGTAATCCAACATATTGATACTAGAGGCTTATCGTGTTGCCCTTAGACTCTTAGACCTTGCCTTTCCGACCGATTTCTTTACCTTTGACCCTAGTTCTACAATATTTTCCTCTATACAATTGTCTTTTTAATCCCCCCCTGGCTGCAGGAGTACTGAAAATCTCCTACTCCTACAGTCTTGTGACCCCCCCCCCACCCAAACAATCTACAGTTTTGGTCTCCTTAGAAGAAGCCGAGAAGTCGAAGAGAAGAATGATAGGATGGAACAACAGCTAGTCAGGAGATGGACTCCTAAGGCAAAGTCAACTACCAGCTACTATACGGATATGTTTGAGCCCGATCTTAAAGTGAGGACAAGACATTCTCAGCAAGATGACTCCTAGCCGCCTTCGCATTCAGGGAGGAAACTAACGGTAGCTTACAAGAATACTACGGGATTGCTAGGAATAGTTACGGATAAGGACAGAAGAGCTTTACCAAACAGGAAGGGTTTAAAGCAGATTAAACAACGTGAAAATAGTTCCATACTTAAATCTGATAGATGTATTAAGGGCGCGGGAGACACACACACTGGGTTATCCAAATAGCCCATAAAGCACTTCTAATAATAATTTTAAAAAAAAAAACAACAGAAAATAATGGAATGGAAATTTTTAGGGAAATTGTCCCAAAATGGCGGCAAATTTAAGTTGCTTTTAATCGATAAGCTTCAATAGTTTTACTCGTATAATACGATTGTGCACCATCAAGGTATTCACCCAGCTCAATCATACAATAGGCAGACTTGAGGATCTTCTAACTACTTCTTGGAAGATAAGGGTTTTGAAATTACATTTTTTACAATAACTTCGTTTATTTCAGGAGATATGAACAATTAATTCAATAGAGCATATTATAGTCTCATGAGTGACAAACGTTACTAATACTAGGTAAGAGTTATCACTTGGCTCGGATTACACAGCTGTGCTTAAGTAACATTATACTTAGAGATTAAAATCCCAAAGTACCCCCCCCCTAAAAAATATTGATGTTTCTGTACATTTTTTTCTGTATGTGACTGTACCATGTCTGTGGCATGGTATCATACAATCAATATAGATAACGAATACATAACATGGCGTCTGTGATGACGTCATCGCTACAGCTGATCATTCAATGGCCAACTACTGTTTATGTAATCATTTCATACCCGTCCTTGCAATTATGGTAAAAACCCAAGTGGCGTCTTTTTTTCTTCTTTCTGTGTCAGCAGAAATTCAATTATAGAATTTGTCAATTCTCTTGTAGCGAGTAAAGGTTAAATATAGATTTCATAGATGTACAAGTAAATATTGTCATATCACGCCGTAATAAAAAAGGAGGGGGTTTTGTAGTAGTTTTTAAAACCTGATGCGGATATTATCCACTCGAATCCAAAAAATACGGTTTCTGTCTCTACCCACAACGAAAGGACAAATTTAAATTAAATCTGGCATCCGGATATTTCGATAATATTTATTACTTGGAACTTTTATTTATTTTTTTTTTTTTTTAAATTAGGGGGTAGCTGTTTATAAAGATCAACTCCGACGATTTAGTTCTAGTATAGCTAAACAATAAGTATGGTCCCCCCCATCTCTCCAGAAACGCGTTTTATAGGAAAACATTTGAGTAAAGTATCTAGATTATTGATCCAAACGGTTCAGTTAAACTCCCGAACTGATAGACAGTTTGTTTGTCAATTATCAATAGGCCGTTAACAGTTTATATACAAATGTCCTAGGTGTTTCATTTTGATAACGAGAAAGTGTATTTTCGTTTATAATTTGTAGTATTTTTAGGAAGTAACTTGAAATGTAGTTCGTGACATGTTTTATTCAATTTTAAGACTAATTTTAAAACCATCAAATTTGTGAACAAACAATTACCGTACGGCTTCATTGTGGAGGAGAAACCAGTGTGAAATGAAACTCAATATGGAAATTGTCATCCATTCTAGCGTGGTTCTACGATGGTTGCACTCTAAGAACCTCGTGCAAGGCGTGGGATTAGCGGAAGCCCAGTTATAAATAAAACCACGCCTCATCAACAGGCTTTCTGTATCCAAAGGACATAATTCTCGAACTATCCGAAACTGAATGTGGCCGTAGCTTCAGAGGTTTAGTGTACCTCTGATTCATGGCGGACTGATTAACAGACTTGCACAAACGTCAATACAATCCTGAGATATAAGGATCACAATGTATACAGCGAACCCGTAGTTGTTTAAAGGCGAAAAACCTCTCGACCATCCATCGTCAAAAAAAAGAATATTAAATAAAAACTCTAGCCCTCGAATATTCTAATAGAGTTGGTCAAGGGAAATCTGATACAACCCAAGACTACATGGTCACCGCGACTTAGGGTCCCGTAGGCATATTAGAGGGCGTTATTGTTATAAAGTCCAAGTAATTCAAGCGACAGACGGACCCCCCCAATAAAGAGAAATCAGTGAAAATCCAAACTTTCCTCACATCTTACAAAACTTATACACTACACATTTCTTATTGTGAGTGTAAATGACGTCGGGTTCAAGTTATATGGGGGGGGGGAGGTAAGATATTTGACACTTAAAATTTGGTCGTGCGCTGACATAATATATTGGTAATCAGAATAACTTCTAGTTTTTATTTGATAATACAAAGAAGAGGGATCCTTAACCCAAGAGCTGTAGGTCTATGAGGCTTCTCAAGGACAACGACGATGGGTTGGACGTAACAAACAATTATATATAAAGCGAAGGAAATGTCGTAATGCAAATTGCGTGTTAGCATCGAATGATTGCATAATATCACGTGTTACCTACACTATCTATAAACAACTGAACGCAATCCAAAGTGGGCTTATATTGGTGGATTATTAAATTTGTTAAATTAAAACTAAAATGGGGGGGAGGGGAGGGATAATTAATTGCAACACAATAAAAAAATTACGATTTTTTTTTTAAAACGGTTACCACAATTCTGCTCCAAGTACAACTAAACGTACCCTCTCGGTCATAATCGTTTTATAGATAAATAAAAAACTTAGCCGTCGAGAACGTTTTTAGCGTAGGTTCTGGAAAAAAAAAACCAGAGTTTGACAAAAGTGACCTGATAGCAAAGACAAAAGAAATGGTTCTAAATTAACACTATAATATGACAAAATGTGTAAATCCAGCTAGGTGTCCTCCAGGACTAGCTTCCTGTGCCCATTAAAGTGCATGCAAGTGTCATACTATAATATAAAACTATTAGCCTAGTTACATACACTCAGGTAACTTCACAAATTGACCTATTTATCTCAGACCAAATGACCTACTTTGTGAACAGGTGTTCTCATTCCTTGTTAAACAAAATGGTGGAGTGGGTAACCAAGATGACTAATAGGGGAAGGTTCCAATATCTAAAGGTAGACTGCCTTAATACCACACTTCCATACATACTTGACTACCGACCCTCAAAATATTATCAAAACACTCAAATTAGGTCCAGTTATCTGTTGAAAATAAGAAATGAACAACAGTAGAAAGAATTCCAATACTTTAATATCGACGCAAATGATTTCCATAAAATTTTAGTGAAACTGTGTAATCAAAACCACCAATGTTTGGAAACCTTTAGGTTGGCACTTTGAAGCCTACAGAGAAGCAAAATTGAATCAAAATTCTTAAGACAACTTTAAAAAACATTAAAAAAAAAAATGTGGTGATTTTCATGTAGGCTACTTTAAAATAGTTGAACAAATAATACAGGGTAGCCTAATTAAAAAATGTACTACAATAATCCGAGAAGTGATTTCAAAGCTAAAAATAAGAAAACTAGTTTATAATATTAACACACAGAGAGAAATATTTTGGGATAAGATTTGTTATGTTTTAATGTAGTTACCTGAAAAGTAATACTCTTCCTATATTTTAAAAATGGTGGATGTTTAAAATCATTAACATTACAAAATATTAAATAAAATATATTTTCCCTTTAGGAAAAACATAATGTTTTTACAAATTTTCGTCTCTACGTCAAAGGATAACTGAGTTTTTGACAAAAAAAAAAAAAAAAAAACTAAATTTCTTGGTAATTGTCTATAACACCAAAAATTAGCCTAAGCTAATAGAAATTGTTACTAATATCATAAATCCACTTCCCAGAAATGTAGGTTACAAAATGGCGATTGTTTCTGTTACTCTTTATTTAATATACCGTTTCTTGTAAACATTTTAAATGTGAAATCTTCACTCAATATCTTATTTACTTCCAAAGATATAAAGCCTTTTTTGTAAAACACAAAATGGCCAATAGACTAAAAATGAAATGTTTCTCGATCTAGTATGTTTATATACACTTTATTTCCTTCTTATTTGTAAAACTCTATAATTAGCTTTCGTAAAATCTATTTTATTTAAACATAATTTACATCGATATATAAAATTAGATAAAACAAAACATTCCACAATCAATCATCAATAATGTTTATTTTGAGACAAACTACGCTTCACCCACAAGACAGATTTTAACGGCTATTTTTAATATACTTTTTTGTGTATGTGTGATAATTGTGATTTTGTCGAGACGTTATTAAGAAAATCGATTCTCTGTTAGATATTGATTTCATTCTAAGACAGTCTATGATATTTGTTTATCTAAAGTAAATACACTCTATGTACTTTGAACTTGAGTCCCACTAAACCAATATGCTCTTTTGGACATGTTTAAACTACACAATAGGATATTATTGCTGTTCCAATGAATCCTAAGTAAACTCACAAATATAATGAGCAAGGTTTTGGAATATATTCGTTAGTTAATTATTTATAACCCACATAATCCTACATAAGATATACAAGTTTTGTTTGTTTGAGGCAATAAAGAGAAGTGTTATCAACTCTGGTATAGTTACGACCTAGATGACGTCAAAGTAGTAGACATTAACTTGATGCCACCCACCAACATCGCCTAGATTTGTCTGAGGCGGAGAGAGAGAGAACTGTGTCTTAACCAATTTTGTTGTCCATATATTTCTTATGGGAGATAATCCTTACCAACAAAAAAACAAATTTAAAACATACTTTAGCTGTGCCAAGAGGGTAAGTCTCATTAGATTATTTCTAACCCATAGGCCTAAATTTCTTTGCTCGCGATTTGCAGCGATAATCTTCATTTTTATGGATATTTGAAAGAAATCTGTACGCCTACAAACAATATGGAGAAATAGTCAAACTTACAAGTTACATTTTTGAAAAAATTCATCAAAATCATTAGATAAATTAGTCTTTTATTAGATGAAGCTTCTACACTTCGAAAAGGGCCTATTTTGAAGGAAGAAAAACAGCTTCGAAATAAGACCAAAATATGCTCACATTAAATTTGATCAAAACAGTCCAAATCATTTAGGCTGTAACAATGTACAGAACAGATATAATTCCAAAAAGTTTTTGGGGCTTATCAGTGGATCATAAAACAATTACATGGATAACTTTCTCTACAGGCGAAAATGTAAAAAAAAAAAAGAAAAGTTATACTCGAGAATTTACGCTGATTTCAAGCTTTTTACTTTGTTAGGTTGGTGAACCTGCTTGTGTAGGTCACTGGATGTTACTAATAACCCAGTTTTTCATAATGTAATCTGAACAACTTTTTAATATTCAGAGAAAGAGGCCAAAACCAGTACGACATGCCATCATAATACTAGCCCAATCCTGGTAGTTAAAATCAATTAAGCAGATCCAAAGAGTGCAAATAAATAGGATTGAATCAGATAAACGCCTAATAAAATGAAAATAAAATAAGTTTTGGGAAAAGTGTTTCCAAAACTGTAATTTTAAATATCTTACAATAGCTATACCTAGTTGGGAAATAATAACCAAGTCCAGTTTCTTGTGGATATAGCTTCAGAGTCCCAAAAAAGTGTTTATGTTTATACCAGTCCGTCAATTATGTGCTACAAATCAAATGTGAAATGTGGGCGTAGCTGCCACAAGAAAAGACGACATTTTTCAAAATCGACAATAACGATTAATAAATTTTCCCAAAAATATCTAGTCGTTAGATATGGGTAAAAAATAAAATTAAGAACTCATCTATGAGGCAGGCTGTTGTTACTCTACCGATTTAGATCAAACTTATGTGACAAAAAACCCTAAACTTGATTTTAATTAAATATGATTTATATGGCAAGGAAGCGTGTCCCACACTCTTAAACATAAATAGATACACATTAGTCTTTACTAAAAGCCTACTTACAATGTAGAAAATAATAAAAAATAGTATCCACAAAACAAAAAGAAAAACTGTACCTACGTGTCGAAAAAAAGTATCCAATTTTACGTGTATATAGCCTAAGAAAGAAAGTATATAATATTCTTATTACAGAATTTATTGCTCTTCTTATCAACACACACACATATATATTTGACAAAACATGTGATTCTGGAGGATTTCATAGCTGGATATTTTCCTGCAAAACTCGTAGACACTTCGCATAACTTGGGGAAATACATCGACGTCATTCAAATCAATTTATAGGCCTAATAAAGTGTGTCAATGCAATTTGCTGTATCTAAATGATATAGGCCTACAAATTGAGCAACAACAAAGGAACTATTTTACATATGACGTAATATGATGAAATCTTGATGCAATTCAATCTGTTTTGCGATATTTAATTATTTTACGAATTACACTAGGTATTTCCTTTCACAACTATTTAGGTAATTGTATGAAACAAACTTGAAGTTGGGAAAATTTTACAAATTATTTAGACTATATTAGGCCTATTATTTCAACACCTACATACTTTGGGGTTATTGTATCAAAATACCTAAAACTAGAAAATTTACAAAATTACACTTTTTATCCCTACTGTTTTAACAACTACATACAACTATTGAATCAAACAACCAAAAATTACACTATTTTAACAAATTAATTAGAATATATCAGCCCTGTTAATGAAAACACCAGGAACTAGACAATTTAGTAAAATACATTAAGCCTTATTATTCAAAACCTACTTTCAACTAACTGTATTTAAGCTTTTATATCAAACAACCAAAAAATTGGCTAGTTTAACAAATTACCTAGAATTATACTAGTGTTTAAACAATAGTTTAGGCTATTGAATCTATAAAATACCTACAACTAAAATCACACAATTGTATTGAACAATCTAGAAAATAGAATATTTTAACAAATTACCTAAAATAATACTAGGCCTATTATTGGGATATCGTTCCAACCTAAAATTTGGAATAATTAACCTATTATAGTTTCATAAATTACCTGATAACCGCAGGCCGAGCGATTATCTACAACACTGCTGGAATCTGTGATCCTATTCACCATGGAACTCCAATTGACGAAATCGTCTACCGAACACAGAAAATTATTACACATAACACTAACACCACGCTGGCTTGACACACACAACTGGACTGGAGCTCTTCCCGTTCCCGTCCCTCGAGTCTATAGGTTAGGAAACGCCCTCTCCTCTCCCCACCCCACACAGTTACCAACTTGACGGCAAGAAATGTTACTAGTTAATTGTCAACCTTGGAAGTTGCTTGGAATAGCAACAAGCTCAGGTAGGAAGGTCCCGTACAAGAATAGATAGAAAAATCCAAGTATATCTTTAATGGAAAATTCATTTAGTTAATCAACAACGAAGGGAATTTCTTTTTTTTTCTTTTTTTTTCTTTTTTTTTTTAAATACCACTACATTCATTTTTGACAAGCTTGGACCTAAAAATGTTCTCATTTTCGATAAGTCAAAACAATTTTGATTGTAGCTACTGTATATCAGTATCTAGTACAAACTATTTCATTTACCCACCTCTTTCTACACAAGCCCTAAAGATGAGTGAGTAATATACAATTTTATTCGTTAGGAATACAGAGTTTCCTCTCATGCAAAGTTTATGGGGGATTTGTAATCGCGCCATACAAAATATTTATAGCCTATATCCTAAGCTTCATCCTTTGTTTTTGACAAAATCTCGTCCTAAGGGGGGGGGAGTTGTCTTTACGTGGATTAAATGCATCGTCTTTCCATCTGTCTCCAAGTTTTATAAATCGAAAACTGCTGATCCGATTTTAGTATTTGATCGATTCATATTTATTCAAAAGTTCACAATTTTGTAACAATATTTGTCTGCAAGGTTAATACAAAAACATGGTTTTGACTTTTTTTTTTTTAATTTCAACCATAATAAATATTATGTCAGTAACAAAGGGTTTACTCAATAATTCCCAATAACTGCAAGATTTTTATCCATTATTTTACCTAATTACTGAGTAACATTAGTCACTAAATAAAATTAGGTTAAATCCCTCTCTTTCATCTATCAGGTTTCTCTTAATCAAGTCTTGTTTTCTTTCGATCATGGCCCTATTTACAGTATTTGGAGGACTAGGGGGAGTTCTCCCCCACCCCTCCTTTAAAGGGAAAGATGTTTTTAATTAAACAAGAAAAGGCAAACAATTTTCTGTCATCATCGCCTTATAAAAATAGTACAAATGAACTCCTAAGCCCACGATTACTCTAATAGCGTCTAGAGAGCCTTGATGGCAAAGAGAGGGATTAACCCATGACTACATGAAATAAGGTGTAAATCCATCCCTGCGTGTGCAAGTAGCGGGACCACCCTATTACGACATTCCATCTTAATATGGCCTACATTTTAACGTATATTCGTATAATCCTAACTATAACCAAACTAAACTGTGTAAGGGTTGTGTGATCGTACACCTAAACACAAATTACCTAATCCCATTTTACCTGACCACTGTAGTAACTGGTCGCCCAGTAAACAACATTGAAAGTTTAATCAAATTCGGACATAAGTTTTGTTTTGTCGATAGAGACACGCACGAGATTTATATAAGTGTCCTTGGTTTACCTACGGACCCTAAACAGGAGACCAGTCCATGTTAATACAGTTTTACATTTACAAGTGATTGTTTCCAGCTTAGGTTTGTCAAGCCAACAACACGACCCTTCAGACATTGAACTTCAAACTGAGAAGTGATTAGACCCAGTAATTAAAATGTCATCTTGTATTGGATTGTAAAAATAGAATGTTTATTGTTGAACACTGTTTTCTTGCAAAACAGTCTCCAGGGCGACAGTGAGAAGCTTTTGTATAATGATTCTGCCGCACTAAAAGTATTGCTCGTGAGATGTAAACATTATTTGTTAATATCTCGTGTTATTCCACCTTCAACCAGGCCCGTGACACGAAGCCCGTTAGGACCTAACTGACGTCAATAAAGTAGTGATCTGGTTGTAACAAATAGTGACACGGAAGTATGAATGCTAACCTTCGACAGAATGACTAACAAGGAAATACAGAATTTCTTGTGATTCACCGTCTGGCATGACTTATTTAACAAACATTGTTATAATATACAAGAGATACAATCAACAAAGTTAAGGCTGTGCTCAACTTACCGACTTCTTGTTCAACGCGTTAGTAATAAAGATCGGATGATGAGTCATTTTAAACGTTAAGGTGATACGAAAGTGGTCATTTTAAACGTTAGGGTGACAAGAAAGTGGTCATTTTAAACGTTAAGGTGATACGAAAGTGGTCATTTTAAACGTTAGGGTGACAAGAAAGTGGTCATTTTAAACGTTAGGGTGACAAGAAAGTGGTCATTTTAAACGTTAAGGTGATACGAAAGTGGTCATTTTAAACGTTAGGGTGACAAGAAAGTGGTCATTTTAAACGTTAGGGTGATACGAAAGTGGTCATTTTAAACGTTAGGGCGATACGAAAGTGGTCATTTTAAACGTTAGGGTGATACGAAAGTGGCCATTTTAAACGTTAGGGTGATACGAAAGTGGTCATTTTAAACGTTAGGGTGATACGAAAGTGGTCATTTTAAACGTTAGGGCGATACGAAAGTGGTCATTTTAAACGTTAGGGCGATACGAAAGTGGTCATTTTAAACGTTAGGGCGATACGAAAGTGGTCATTTTAAACGTTAAGGTGATACGAAAGTGGTCATTTTAAACGTTAGGGCGATACGAAAGTGGTCATTTTAAACGTTAGGGCGATACAAAAGTGGTCATTTTAAACGTTAGGGTGACAAGAAAGTGGCCATTTTAAACGTTAGGGTGATACGAAAGTGGTCATTTTAAACGTTAGGGTGACAAGAAAGTGGCCATTTTAAACGTTAGGGTGATACGAAAGTGGCCATTTTAAACGTTAGGGCGATACGAAAGTGGCCATTTTAAACGTTTAAATGTAGGCTACGCTTAAAATCCGTCCACCCAGTATTAGGGGCAACATTATCTTGAAATAAATAAAGAAACTAGGTAACTTGTTTTTAACGTATTTTAGAGTAAAATTTCAAGTTATAATAATTTTTGATAAAACATTATAAAAATAGTTTATACTATTTCGTGTAAGGACTGAATTTAACCCCCGCCCCCCCTCCCTCCCTCTCTCTCTCTCTCTCTCTCTCTCTCTCTCTCTCTCTCTCTCTCTCTCTCTCTCTCTCTCTCTCTCTCTCTCTCTCTCTCTCTCTCTCTCTCTCTCTCTCTCTCTCTCTCTCTCTCTCTCTCTCTCTCTCTCTCTCAATACGCATGTAAAATACGTCTTTTTTTCAAATGTACTCTACCGATTTCGCAAATTTTAGATTAATGGCCCCAAAAAAAATATCCGCTGTAATTCAAATTTCGTTTTTCAAAAATGGCGCTCATGATTATTTTATCACTTTTTAAACGACTGTTTTTATACTAACTGTTATTGTTCGCAATACAACTAATTACAAGCTCCAAAACAATCAACTCACCTTATGATCATGATTTTAACAGTCTCCCAACAATCACAGTGTTCAATGAAATCTCTCACACTAAGACCATCGAAGTTAAGCTCACTTAACAACCACTGATACGGGTTAAGTGACAAAGATAAAAGGCAATACAGTACTTCCATATATCAACTTAGCCAAGCCCAGAGTGCATTTTGACATTGTAAAGATCCATAAAACAACGCCAAAATACGATCATGACCTCAATTCTTTGACGACAGATTTAGGGTGTTGTTTATAACCATGGAAAAAAAGATTATGATTAATAACTTGAAATATAATGACGCACTAAATATTATCAGAAAAACAAAGTTTAGCTCAAGTACGCATAATCTCTCAACGATTACTTCCTAGAATATACTAAACATTTGTAATTTTCCGTAATAGTAAAGAATAACCAAACTACGTTTTCCGGTAATTGTATGAAATGTCCCAATTTATATGGATTTGTGTTTAGAATAACTAAACTGCCCGGCTTTTAGAATAATCAAATTGTACAGTTTTTAGTAGTTGTATAAAATGGATTACATAGATTTTTGGTGATTTTATAGAACAAGGTGTTCTGATAATTTGGTAATTAAATTGTATAGAATAATCCAACTGTACGGTAATTTTGTTTAATAATATAAATGTAAGGGTTATGATAAACTTCAGACTATATCGGCTTCCAACTACTGTATTGTCATTGATTAAAGATATTTGATATTAATACAACGAAAAATACCCCTGCAAGAACTAAAAATAAGGGAAAAAGTATTAAAAAATTTCGAAATTTATCCCACGAACTTGAACAAGTCATTATAAAACGAAAGATTGTAAAAAATTTCATAAAATGGGTCTGTAGGAGAGACACATATTCATATCAGACTTGTAGTGTTTTGAATTTCTTTGATCTGCCTGAACCTCATGTCATCAAATGCCACATGAAATATTCACCAAAGCTTGCCATCAGATCTGTTATTGCTCCCCCTAGCACAGCTGATTAGTTGTTGGCAACTTAAGAAAACGAAATTGTCCAACACGTCAAAATAAATATTAAACCCTGTAGATGAAATTAATACAATTTCATAGGCATTTAATATTTAACAAGGATAATAATGATTTATTATTCCTCATATAATTAGTAACAAAATATTTAAAAAAATTCTACATCTACTTTACAAAATTAAAGATACTAAAATAATTGAGTAACTATTTTTAGTTAGCAGTCATTTCTTTGTATTCTCTATTTGTAGGAAACACCAAAACGGGCGTAAACCTAAAAGGATTCCTAATTTATTTTACCAAAAGTTATTAGATTGTATTTGTAAATTGTAAAACTTTAATTGTGGTGAAATATTGTTAAAAAACAAAACTAATCACATGAAATGTCAGTTCGGTTAAAAAGTGAATATTAATAATGAATAATGTAAGTGTAATGCTACAAATAGGCCTACAAAATGTGATTGCACAACGTTGCATTTACGTAATAACTATCCACGTCATGTCCGCGACAATGACGTCACAGTAAAGTACGTCACCTTTAGCCCTTGTTCCTGCATCTGTTGATTTAATGCTGATATTGACGTATACACATAGTCCATGAGAAAACATCGATGTAATAATACGAGACTTATAAATATTGAACTAACTTTCCCTTACAAATCCAAAAATAATCTCGACATCTCTCCATGTGCCTCTACAATGAGAGACTCTACATCTCTCCATGTGCCTCCACAATGATGAGAGACTCGACATCTCTCCATGTGTCTACAATGAGAGACTCTACATCTCTCCATGTGCCTTTACAATGAGAGACTCGACATCTCTCCATGTGCCTCTACAATGAGAGACTAACATCTCTCCATGTGCCTCTACAATGAGAGACTAACATATCTCCATGTGCCTCTACAATGAGAGACTCAACATCTCTCCATGTGCCTCCACAATGATGAGAGACTCGACTTCTCTCCATGTGCCTCTACAATGAGAGACTCTACATCTCTCCATGTGCCTCTACAACGAGAGACTCTACATCTCTCCATGTGCCTCTACAATGAGAGACTCTACATCTCTCTATGTGTCTACAATGAGAGACTCTACATCTCTCCATGTACCTCTACAATGAGACACTCTACATCTCTCCATGTGTCTCTACAATGAGAGACTCTACATCTCTCCATGTGCCTCTACAATGAGAGACTCAACATCTCTCAATGTGTCTACAATGAGAGACTCTACATCTCTCCATGTGTCTCTACAATGAGAGACTCTACATCTCTCCATGTGTCTACAATGAGAGACTCTACATCTCTCCATGTACCTCTACAATGAGACACTCTACATCTGTCCATGTGTCTCTACAATGAGAGACTCTACATCTCTCCATGTGCCTCTACAATGAGAGACTCTACATCTCTCCATGTGTCTACAATGAGAGACTCTACATCTGTCCATGTGTCTCTACAATGAGAGACTCTACATCTCTCCATGTGCCTCTACAATGAGAGACTCTACATCTCTCAATGTGTCTACAATGAGAGACTCTACATCTCTCCATGTGTCTACAATGAGAGACTCTACATCTCTCCATGTGTCTACAATGAGAGACTCTACATCTCTCCATGTACCTCTACAATGAGACACTCTACATCTGTCCATGTGTCTCTACAATGAGAGACTCTACATCTCTCCATGTGCCTCTACAATGAGAGACTCTACATCTCTCCATGTGTCTACAATGAGAGACTCTACATCTCTCCATGTACCTCTACAATGAGACACTCTACATCTCTCCATGTGCCTCTACAATGAGAGACTCTACATCTCTCCATGTGCCTCTACAATGAGAGACTCTACATCTCTCCATGTGTCTACAATGAGAGACTCTACATCTCTCCATGTGTCTACAATGAGAGACTCTACATCTCTCCATGTACCTCTACATAGAGACACTCTACATCTCTCCATGTGCCTCTACAATGAGAGACTCTACATCTCTCCATGTGCCTCTACAATGAGAGACTCTACATCTCTCCATGTGTCTACAATGAGAGACTCTACATCTCTCCATGTACCTCTACAATGAGAGACTCTACATCTCTCCATGTGCCTCCACAATGAGAGACTCTACATCTCTCCATGTGTCTACAATGAGAGACTCTACATCTCTCCATGTACCTCTACAATGAGACACTCTACATCTCTCCATGTGCCTCTACAATGAGAGACTCTACATCTCTCTATGTGTCTACAATGAGAGACTCTACATCTCTCCATGTGCCTCTACAACGAGAGACTCTACATCTCTCCATGTGCCTCTACAATGAGAGACTCTACATCTCTCCGTGTGCCTCTACAATGAGAGACTCGATTTCTCTCCATGTGTCTACAACGAGAGACTCTACATCTCTCCGTGTGCCTCTACAATGAGAGACTCGAAATCTCTCCATGTGTCTACAACGAGAGACTCTACATCTCTCCATGTGCCTCTACAATGAGAGACTCGAAATCTCTCCATGTGTCTACAACGAGAGACTCTACATCTCTCCGTGTGCCTCTACAACGAGAGACTCTACATCTCTCCATGTGCCTCTACAATAAGAGACTCGACATCTCTCCATGTGCCTCTACAATGAGAGACTCGACATCTCTCCATGTGCCTCTACAATGAGAGACTCTACATCTCTCCATGTGTCTCTACAACGAGAGACTCTACATCTCTCCGTGTGCCTCTACAACGAGAGACTCTACATCTCTCCATGTGCCTCTACAATGAGAGACTCGACATCTCTCCATGTGCCTCTACAATGAAAGACTCGACATCTCTCCATGTGCCTCTACAACGAGAGACTCGACATTTCTACGTGTGCTTGGTCTTATAATTTTGTGTACAATTAAACCACCATAAAATAAAAAGTAATTTTAAATTAGGCCGCAATATTGTTTAATGGCGGCGATATTTTTAACTTTTCAAAAGAGTTTTTTAATTACAATGAAAAAGTAATGAAGCCTTCCCCATTTAACGTTTTTCGAGAGATCAATAACTTACGATATGCCAATTGTGGCAAAGATAAAAGAGTTCACACTGTCTGTATATAGGCCAATCACAAGTACGGGATCGTGCTCACAAACACATTTACTAATATAAAGCTCGGACTATCAGCTGTTTATTATCTAAAATGCACGACATCAAATGAACCTGATAGAACACCCTAAGAACAGAAACACGACTATTTCAAAACGTCAATGTACTAGTAAACAATCTTGCCAACATAATCAAAAGTTTAATACGACACGTCAATCAAACTTGTCACTCATACTGCTTAATATATGCGCGCATATAATAACTTTCTACGACAAATCGGCCGACAACAACGAGTAAGATCCCTTTTTCATATTTCTTTTTAAAAGCGAAAATCTCTTGAATACACCCGTAACGCCGGAATCGGGTTGAAGTGTGAAACCTGACAGGAAAGATAAAAGAGAAGGCTATAACCCAACTAAGCCACTCGAGAGTGGTGACTTTTGTGAACAGTAGACCGAACCTAGGATGTTTTAATAAATACTAACGTGACTACTGCTCAATACGCGACATGAAAACAATATTCAAAGAATACCACGAATATTGTACACTTGAACAAAACATCAGAGTTAAATGCTTCATTTTGTATGCCTTGTTGTTTGCTCTTTTCCCATCCTGACGCTAATAGATTATTCGAGGACTACAAGTTTTTATTGTATTTTTTTTTTTTATTTTTTATTAAACGATGACTGCTGAACGGTTTTTCGACTTGAAACAACAAGAAACATTTTTAAGACAAAAACCCCTCGGACATCATCGCCTTAAATAAATAAGAAGAATACCTTCCATTGCGTCAGGTTCGGAAGGGAACGGAAGTTAGTCTAGAGAAACCTGATAGGAAAGATGAACGAGTGGGATACAACAACACTGAAGTGAACCTCCAAAGAAATGGGCAACCATTGGATATCCCTACAAGTGTTAAAGATACAAAATAATTTTAAACGAGAATCTCATATTTTTTCCTAGGTTAAAATTATCCTAAACAATTTATAGAAAGGGTTCACACTTATATTTTAAAATGGCGGAGAGAAAATTTCTTTAAATTTATGTTAACATAGATCAATTCAAGCGGTAGTTGTACTTATACCGTTCTAAGAAGTTACGATAATGATAAGCTTCAATAAATAGATCCAACAATTGCGGTGTCATGGTGTTACAAAAAGGTTTTTAAAACCACGTAGAAATTTATTTAGAAAAGTTATATTCGGTTGACGTGTCATTTTAAAACAAAACACAAAACACAAAATTAAAAAATCTATATTTTCCCCCTTAATGTTTAAAGAATAAACACCTCTAGTCATCATCGCTCTATAAAAACTAAAAACAAAGACACCCCCCCCCCTCCCATAGCTATGGAATATTTCAATAGCGTCAGGGTCGGGAGAGGACAAGAGTTCCTCAAGAGAGACGTGGTGGGGAATAAAACATCTGGAAAGAGGTGTAGGATCCATATAGATCATCACATCGTTTCAGTAACATTTCATCCCGCTCAGTTTTACAAATGATTAAACAAACTAATTACATCATCTCGTTCCGACGAAAGTTTGACAAAGGTTGAGGAACGCAACGCAGGTAAGCGGAGGTTCATGACCTCTGTGACTTTGTACAGCTGAGGAATCTCACCCCTCTTCCACCTCTTTGTTTATAAATGGACACTGCGAATATTATTACCTTATTCGTATGCGTGACTTCATGAGCTTTACGTCTCTACAGTTATGGAGTTCTCTACAACTACAAGAGGTCAACCCTGTTTGCTGTTAAACGGCTATCGTTTTACCAAGAAGAAGAAGAAGAAGAAGAAGTGCGGTGAAGTTGTGTGGCGTTGTGTCAATCGTTCATTTAACGGGAAAGTAGTAACTAGTAACCTAACCTACAAATAGTAATTAATTGTAGACCTGTCAAACATACAATAGCGTATGTGCCAGGACGAGATGTTACTAGTGGGCAAGTAGAGAGTTCATCCCCCAACCCCACGCTCGTGGAATCGGAACGAGATGTCACGACACCATCACATCCGTACTCTCTATATAAAGTGTATCACATGTCAGAGAATATGTTAAATGAATGATGGAGTTGTTCATTACTAGTAGGTCATCTCGAGTTTTACTTAAAGATCGTATATCCCACATCTACCTGGCTTCAAGTTAGATGTCTGTCATATCAGAAATGGTAATGATATCAAAATTACAACGAGACCACAACCTATTATATAAGTTATACTCTTCTTGACAGACTTAATGACATCTGATTCAAGAGGAATACTACTCTCCATGTTGATGTCTTGCAATGTAAGAAGTAAAACCCTAAAGAAAAGAAAATAAACATTTTAACAATTATCACAAAGATTCTAACAGATGTGTTTAGCTTATTCTGAAGTAATGTTTACATCACAGCTTAAACAACTTCTGCGCAGTGAAACTCGACATTCATTGACAACATTCTTAAAAGGAATGATTGTTTTTTTGTCAAGTAAAAACGTCTCGTAGGGAAGTTTTAGTAAACATTTCAATAACACAAAGTTTCTATTTAAACGTCTACAATCACACGGATTTTGCACAACTGAACTGTAAAGGCTAGACCAATGCCTCATATTTGGCAATACGCATAAAGCTTGGTCTAACCCTTTTTAGGTGAGTTATGTATCTGTAAACACCCGAAGATGGAAATTTCTGTTTCATTCATTAGAAGAATGAATTTTCTACAAATGTGATAAATCTTAGACGCTATTTAGCTTACCAATAGAAACACAAATAGTTGTTTACATAAACACTAGCACAAACAAACGCGCGCGTTCACTCAAACTTTACATAATGTTTAAACAATTAGATAGTGTCCTACTCTGGCGCCTAGCCATTACAGTACAAGGTGACCTTAAGACGTCCCCGTCCCGACGTCTTTAGGTCCACCCACCGAAACAATATTAATAACTGACCACAGCATGAACTATCTCAGTTAAACAAAACACATAGAACATTCGGCAGATGTCCGACATAATGAAGTAGTATATCTTCCTAAACCGTTTACAAATACATATTTGAGCTTCAGAGAGACACAGAGGCGTAGATCCAGCTAGTGGACGTAGGGATTTCCAAGCATGTACATACTGTCACTATAGAAGACATCCTGAGGGGAGGTTTTTTATAACATCCCCTCGGGGATGGGGTTCCAATCTTTTATAAGATTATTTCGGATAGGGGTGTGGTTTAGCGGTAACTCAAGAACTGGGTTGTTTGGAAAGATGACGAAAAACGTGTGTGGTCTTGCCATACTTGGGGAAAATTTAATCAAGATCGGTGTTCGATTGGTTCGAAAATCGTAAATTTGTGATTTTTTTCTTACAACAGCTTCCCCCATATTTTGAGTTAGATTGATTAAAATCGAGCTGAAGAGTACGAGGTACAGACATCATTCCAAAAAAAACATTATTTAGGACTCAAGGAACCTGAAAACGGAGATATCCTCAAAATATTAGTAAAAAGCCATTATCAAAAGTTGGATTGTCGACAGCCTTCAGAGTCTCTCCCTAGGGTTAGAACAGGTCTTCGTAGACCAACTCTGCAAGGATTGCAGACCATTTCATTTTTCAAAATAAATATTTCCCGTTTAATGATCGAGAAATATGTCTCGGACTTGCGACAAAGGTACATTGAGTTAAAACTTGTTGATAATAATACACAGACTGTGTTTTCTTGTTGAAAACAGTGCATAAGTCATCATCGCCTTGTACATACAAAGATCCCTAGCCCTCGAATACTTGAATAGCGTTAGAACAAGATTTGTCAAGACTAGGTGTTGATCCAGCTAAGTTCCCTCGGGATTGTCAAGTCCTGAGAGTAGGAACCAAAAGTAACCAACAATCAAACAGTGAAAGTGTATTGACGCCGTATTTGTTGGGGGTTTTAACCGTTATTTGTTGGAAGGCATTAAAACCGAGACCATCGTCAGCTACCCCCCAAAATGTACTCAGATAACAATTTAATTAAAATCGGTTCACGTGTTTGGATGTAGAGCACTGCAGACTCGACGACTGGATAAAGTAGTTTTGATCAACTCTCTTCCAACCCTGACCGATGTTGGACAATTCGAGGAGGAGATAAAAAGGATTGATGATAGTTCGCGTTCAAACAACAAAGGGGGAACACACTTTATGTGGGAAATTGACAAATAATTATCCATAAAACAAGAATTGGGCCATTACAACATCATCTTGTACCTAAATGTAAACTAATGCAATGACTCATATCCACGCGCGCGATGAAATACAATACGTCATACAGCAGAAGTAATTACGCAGCGACAATATCAGCTGTTCCCTCTATTTGCTTACGACATTTATAGTGTCCAATTTAACTTAGTAATATAGTTTGGAATGTGATATGATATTGATACCTGAAATCAAACAATAGGCTATTTATAAATAAACCTAGGGACCCACAGTAGACTTCAGTCTATAGATGGTTTGTCTCTCTGTCACCATTGCGTTATTAATGAGAGGGATTTAACTAGCGACTACATCAGGGACGAAGCTTAGCTCACTTTAAGAAGAAAGTGATATAACCTACTGGGTAGGACATCAGTCACAATGAAATGAAACAAACCTTCAAAACAGGAAACAAAGCTAACTTAAAATCAGAGCTTATTTGTTGCTGTACGAGAGAAATCTCAATAACAATATGATCTATATTAGAAACAACTTTCTGAAAAAAAAACATATTTAATTATCACAAATGTAAAAGAAAAGAAAAACTTACCGGTAGCGGTGGAATGTCGTAATAACAAAGATTCTTCACTTACCTTTAAAACAAACAAAAACAAAAATATTAAAACAAACTAACAAAAACAAGGAAAACATTCCATGGACAAATTGCATAAACAACATACACTCTAAACACAAACAAACAAAAATATACTAGTACTTCAATAAACAGTTCTTGTAAGTAACATTAGGGTCGACCTTTTCCTTGCATTATGACTATCCAACACAAGTTAAATGAAGTAACAAAAAACTCTAACGGTCTAACTGTTACGTTTATATAATTAAACTTTTTGATTTTTACTTATCAAATACAATAATTAGTACAGGTTAATTGTTTCCGTCTTTTAACTGATCTTCACATGTCACGCTTCAGAAAAGACTAAAAAGTTTATTTTCGTCATTGTCCGACAGCAGCCACAAAAAATTAGATAGGAACATGAACTGTGGTACAGGAGACTATATAGTGTGCATATAGAACCCTATTGAAATTCAGAACAAACAATGGACATTTTAAACAGTTTCTTGTTCAAATCTCGTGTCTTATTCAACAAACAGCTAAGTTATTGTAAAAATCAAGTTTTGAACCCTAACCTACCCAAGAATATGTGATCTTAGTAGGTATTAAATTTTATTTATTAATTTTTCCGCTTATACGAATTTTTTACTTAGCAGGTATTGAAAATACAACAATATTTCAAGTGAAAAATATACGACCTAGACTGGGAATCGAACCCAGGATCTTTGGCTTTACGCGCCAATGCTCTGACTAGGATAGCTCAGTTGGTAGAGCATTGGCGCGTAAAGCCAAAGGTCCTGGGTTCGATTCCCAGTCTAGGTTGTATATTTTTCACTTGAAATATTATTTGATCTTAGAAGGGTTTAGTCGGGGCTCAATATATCCTGAGGGAAACTAGCTGAATCTACACCTAGTCTAGGGTTACATCCCTACTCTTTCATATATTCTATAGGGTCTCTCCTTGACCTACTCTTGTTCTTATAGGGGGGATGATGACCTAGAGCCAACAATAGTACCGCTACTTCTAGAGTTAGTTTTACAATAATTAATCTATGTTTTTTTTTATAACTATTTCTTTTTACATTCAATCACGTGGGTGTTTGTCTGTCTATCTGTAACAGTCTACACAGACAAAACGATAAATCCTATATATTTTAAACTTTGCATTTATATTATTTGTATTGACCCACATAATATTGGAAATATGTAGCGATTACAAAACAGTTAAGGGGTAAAAACTATGGAGTTGAATGTTGTTGTTTTTTTTGTTTTTTTAGTTATGTGTGGGAATATCAAATAAAACTAGAAGTTATTCTGATTACGAATATGTATGTTTGTTGAACTAAAAAATTAATATCTTGGCGCTAGGTCTAATTTAAAGTGTCAGATATCCCCCCCCCCCCTGAACTTGAACACGGGGTCACCTACAAATATGAAAAATGATTTATAACTCGTCTTTTGTATGACAAATACAACTTAATTAAACCACACAATGAGAAATACGTAGTATATAAGTTTTAATATCAGTGTTTGTGAGATGTGAGACAAACCATTCAATAGCTATTGAAAGATGGATTGCATTTTCTCTGATTTCTCTTTATTAGAGCTCTGTGGGTGAAACCAGGGACCCTTATAATTTCTCGCTTGTGTCTGTCTGTCTGTACAATTTTTAACTGCCGTTTAAAAGATTTCGACTTCTAAAACTAACTATACTAATAAGTTCTGCGAAATGAACTGACACTTATATTATTTATTATTGTCTAGACTTACATGAACCTGTATAAGATCACATTGTGCAACTGAGAAGTCCACAACGAGAGTTAATCGAATGACTTCCTTGCCTTCATCACATCATCTAGTTATATATAAATCGCTATTGTTTACTTCTACCATTGTAGGCATGGACAGGTGACGCAATTGTGTTGATAGTTCATATTGACAAGTTGCGTAATCACTTCCTTACAACCTTACACAAGTTGAAATGATTTTGGTTTTTATTTTGCAACTTAATTACACGAACATGATATTAAATATGACTGAATTATTGCAGTTGTCACATAAAAAAAACCCTCCAAATAATACTTAAATGACTAAAAGTAAGATCCATAGGAGTAAATGTGTTCCTCCTATCTGTCTTATAAATAATTTTTTCCCCATTTTTTTTCCTCCGGGGACCTACCAACTATATAGGCTACTGTATACTCAAAAAACTAGAAGGCAAAAAAGATAAAAATGGTTTTTGGTAAATAAGTAAAATATCAAGTATTTACCAAATATAAAGAGCATTAAAATCTGCAGAAAAAAGAGGCTGTTACAGCATTGTTATAGGAGCAACTGATATTGCTTAAAATGGATTTATGAACACTCGGAAACTTACAAATGTGATTGTAGGCTGTCCAAAATTTAGCCAAACATTAACTATAAATTTTCACTCAGTTTAATAAAACCAAGTTACAAATGAAGAAATAAAAAATTCAAAAGAACACGAAAATAAGTTCAAACAGTTCTTCCAAAGGGATAGAGATTCTAGCAAGCGAAGTTACAATATGTTGTTTATTTACAGACAAAGTTTTGGCAACTCTTAAATTTATTTTTAGTTCTAACTACTCTATTCACAGACAAAACAAACAAATATAATACAGTTTCAAGTATCAACAAATACATTTAGCTTTCTAATAGTCTAATAACGTCATGTTACACTAAGTATAAGCGCACTTCACACTTCATGGTAGGCTACTGTATCAGGAAACCCTAACAGAGGAACATGGAATTTGATTTAGAGGATTATGCCCATATTAAACCATCCAACGACAATGTCAGAATAACACCAGAATATAAACTGTGTATTTTAACTGTTTAATATTAGTTTCATTCTATTAAAGAATTCTCATCCAATGTATGTATTTCGTCTAGACACAGAACGTATAGGCTAATCCTAGCCGAAGCTCATGAGTTGACATTGAACCCGGCCACTGACAAACCGAAGGCCGTACTTTGGGTTCATGACCACATCAACTCGCGTACGGTCAAAATCCTGTTTTAGCAGTAATCCTTAAAAAAAAAAAGTCGTTATCCTTTCGTTAAAAGGAGGGGAAAGAGCATTGGTCATTCCAGATATTTTAAAGTTAGACAAAACAATTGCCCCCAATTCGAAGGACATTAGTCTTGTCTGTTTGCGGGCAGGAAAGGGTGGAGCGAAGTTAAAATATATGTAAAATTATGAGCATGTAAAATATAAAAATATGTATTATTTAGGTCGTTCAGTTGAAGAGAGGACCCAATGGTCCTAACCTCGCTTCATTAATAAAGTTATTAGTCCAACTTATTCACATAGAAATAATTCTTTGACATTGCATTGAGTTGACGAACTCAACTTTAACCAAAAAGTATTCATTCACTTAGTATTCGATTATAGTACTTTTTTAATAGTCGAATATTCTAATAAAAATAACCTATTTGAATAATCTATTACTTATTTAATTTCCCACATACAGGGCAAATTATTTGACGAGTTAAAAAATTAATGTCAATTTTTTTGGGACTACAGTATATCCGTTTTGCGCTCCCCCGAGTCCAAAAAGTGTTATTTTGAGATGATGTCCGTCTGTCGTATGTACAGCTAAAACCCGTAAACAGATTTTGATAAAATTTGTTATACAGTCACATGACTTATCTCGGGACGCATATTAATTTAATTTTATTATTATTATTTTGTAATATAACTCCCATAAAGAAAACATAACATTATGATTTTCTCAAAATCGGCTTGCACGATTTTGATCAAATCCTGTAGTTTCAAAAGATCCCCCCCCAAAAAGTATTGGTTGTCATCTCTCCAAAAATGCAGTCATGGGGTATCGTCCATGTGAGTCCACAAATCGTGTACGGAGCTGTTAAACAATATCAAAGTTCTCAAATCTTAGTCAAACTAGAAGATTAATAACCAAAACCCGTTTAGCAAGCACAAAAATAAGGATTGTTTGACAAACAAGGTATTTATAACCATTCATATATAAATATAACAATCCATTAGGCTACAATGAATTCTACAAAAATATTACTTTTTGTATTGAGAGGAACTCAAAACTAAATCAGCTAAACATAGATTTTTGTAACATTACTCTTAGCCCGCGAATACTTTAATAGCGTCTGAGAACCTGACAAGAGAGAGAGGAATCCAACACAAAACTAGATGAAAAAAAGGTGTACATCCAACCATGAGGCTTTGGGGACGATTTATACCTACTTATCTCCTATACATATAAGAAACAATAAATTCATGGAGATAAACGGAAAAAAAGTGTTCGTTCTATTTCCTCATATGTAAAAGCATTTTTTGGAAGTAAACTACTAAAATTAAGTTTTGTAATTATTGTAGAAAGGTTATTGCAGTAACTGCCCCAGGCCAGTATTTCGTTCCGGCCATGTATTCGTCTCGCCTCACTATAATATTGATAATTGAAACAATTAGTCGCAAGTTTCGTTCACTATACACCAGCCACAGTAAGTGTGACTAAAATAATCAAAAATCCTGATACTATTAATCTTCATTGACGTTAAAATTTGAAAGAAAAAGTAGAATCGATTTTATAGAAATAAACGTTTAATCTATAACTCAGGAACAGTCATTTTTGTTTAGTTTTGGTCCATAAAGCAAAATTTGAACAAAATCGTAGAAGCTGATTTTAGGAAAATTACAATTTTGATTTTTCCCTTACAACAACCGGACTAACCTAAATTTTAATTATTATTATTATTATTATTTTTTATGGAAAAACGTCCAGAGATATCGTCAAAATATGCTCGCATACCAGATTTGGTTAATATCTAATGTAGCCTGACTGATTCGCGTTATATGCAAACATGTGTCGTAGAGTAAATTTGTCTGTGTTTCAAAATGAAGGACAACTTCAACCACCCATCTAATATCAAGTAAATTATAATTAAGATGTTTATCAACATTACCCAAGAATAAAAGTCTTAAAATTATATCTAAAAGAAATAATAAATAAAAAAACTAAGATATTTTAAAAAGTGTAATTTACAAAAAATAATAAAATAAATATTGCGCTAACATTAACATGTTATTAAAATAACATAAATTTTAAAATTTTCTTTTTTCATTTAGAGTCCGGAGATATAGATAAGATCGGTGGAGACATTAGAATAATTTAACATCTGTCTGGACAGACGTGGGAGGTTCTGAAGTCATTCCAGTGAACCAATCAAAGCTCCATTACATGTGCGTTCCTACTGTTATTGGATTTTCTTTGCAAATATCGATATTACATTGAAATTTGTATATTTATCGATTATTATTATTTATTTTGGCGAAATTAAA
Source organism: Aphrophora alni (assembly GCA_963513935.1). Lineage (NCBI taxonomy): Eukaryota > Metazoa > Arthropoda > Insecta > Hemiptera > Aphrophoridae > Aphrophora > Aphrophora alni. The sequence continues at coordinate 154,978,403 of OY740767.1, read as the reverse complement.
GACAGATTTTTAGTAACTTATTCATTACGTAAAATCAAAAATACTAACTTAAAATTATGATTTCCTCAAACTCGGATTTTGATCAATGGTTCTTATAATTTAGCCCCTAATGACCCCTATTGGTTGCTGTGTGTTTTCATTACACATCCGTACTCACTATAAGTTAACTTAAATATGAGAGGTCGCAAAATGCTTGTATATTCACAACTGTTGTTATGCAATTTTAAAACAAAACAAAAATATCGTTTAGCAAATAAAATATGTAGAATGGAATGTGTAAGTATGGAATTACAGGGACTTTGTACGTGTTGTAAAAACTGCTGATCACATTTCCATGCAGTTTTCTTTTACATGTATGTAGGCAGGTTCATGTTTGATTAAAATAGCTTCCCAAATTATAATAATATTTTCCTGCATGGGTAATACAAAAACCACAATTTTAGGCATATCTTACCCATTTTCACCAGCAACATGTGTCAGAGTTCGTAGACGGGTTCCCAAGTTTAGACAATTTATTGCTGGCGATAAAGAGGAAATACATCTTTCCTTGTACATTGTTGACAAAGCTGGTACAAGAATGGACAAGCCTGAAGCCGAAGTGAAGGATAGTTGGGAGAGGATCCCTGACAGGTTCACGCTCACGTTCGGACCCGCCAACAAAGTGGCAATCTTTGTACGGACTGTGATGTGGGTGGCTGTAATTCACTCCGGCCATTATTGGTGTTTTCAGACGTGTTCTAAATGTTATTATGGTCTGTTATATTCAGTGAGGGCCGAAATAGCATTGGGTCATTGTCCATTGCGTCTATATCGGTTAACGGCTGATACGGGCCATGGGACTAGGTTTATAATGTGTCTTGTAAGTTCTCCTAGGATGTAATGTAAGTTCTCCTAGGATGTAATGTAAGTTCTCCTAGGATGTAATGTAAGTTCTCCTAGTATGTAATGTAAGTTCTCCTAGGATGTAATGTAAGTTCTCCTAGGATGTAATGTAAGTTCTCCTAGGATGTAATGTAAGTTCTCCTAGGATGTAATGTAAGTTCTCCTAGGATGTAATGTAAGTTCTCCTAGGATGTAATGTAAGTTCTCCTGGGATGTAATGTAAGTTCTCCTAGGATGTAATGTAAGTTCTCCTAGGATGTAATGTAAGTTCTCCTAGGATGTAATGTAAGTTCTCCTAGGATGTAATGTAAGTTCTCCTAGGATGTAATGTAAGTTCTCCTAGGATGTAATGTAAGTTCTCCTAGGATGTAATGTAAGTTCTCCTAGGATGTAATGTAAGTTCTCCTAGGATGTAATGTAAGTTCTCCTAGGATGTAATGTAAGTTCTCCTAGGATGTAATGTAAGTTCTCCTGGGATGTAATGTAAGTTCTCCTAGGATGTAATGCAAGTTCTCCTAGGATGTAATGTAAGTTCTCCTAGGATGTAATGCAAGTTCTCCTAGGATGTAATGTAAGTTCTCCTAGGATGTAATGTAAGTTCTCCTAGGATGTAATGTAAGTTCTCCTAGGATGTAATGTAAGTTCTCCTAGGATGTAATGTAAGTTCTCCTAGGATGTAATGTAAGTTCTCCTAGGATGTAATGTAAGTTCTCCTGGGATGTAATGTAAGTTCTCCTAGGATGTAATGCAAGTTCTCCTAGGATGTAATGTAAGTTCTCCTAGGATGTAATGTAAGTTCTCCTAGGATGTAATGTAAGTTCTCCTAGGATGTAATGTAAATTCTCCTGGGATGTAATGTAAGTTCTCCTAGGATGTAATGTAAGTTCTCCTAGGATGTAATGTAAGTTCTCCTAGGATGTAATGTAAGTTCTCCTAGGATGTAATGTAAATTCTCCTGGGATGTAATGTAAGTTCTCCTAGGATGTAATGTAAGTTCTCCTAGGATGTAATGTAAGTTCTCCTAGGATTAATTGACAAGTTAAACTATCAGTTGGTTTTTGTTTTTGTTGTTTTTGGATTGGGGGGGGGGTCACACATCGTGGCCTACATAAAAACCCGTTACAGTGCGATATGTTTCAAGACAACTGAATATTGTACCCTTGGAGAAGGCCTACAGATAAAAACAAGCAGGTCACATTTAAACAGCCACTTAGTGTATACAGTCATGACGAAAACATTGTTCTCATGAGTAACAGTATACAACGTATATTCTGCACGTGAAGTGATAGTTTTCTGGATACATGCACAGAAAGATGGAATCAGTGATAAAAATACAGCATTTGGTCAACTCACTATAACTATTAGCCCTAACACACACGACAATATAAGTTTTATCATTGCCTTATAAAAAAGGAAGAAAGACCTTCGAATACTCTAATAAAGAGTTTTCCGATAGGAAAGAGAGGGATTTAACCCAAGACTACATGCACAACAGATGTAGATTTACCTAGGTTCAAGTGAGCTGTTGCAACACAAATAGCCACTATGACGCCAAACGTGACGTCTTCAAAGCCATACAACTTATGGATATTTTTCATTACCACTTGTAAAGGCCTACCACCTATTTGCTATATTTAACTCAATTAACATGATTTTCCTAACCAATTCACAATGAACAAAGCAATAACAACAAAAGATATGACAAAGGTTTCTTGGTTATATAGCCAACAGATATTATGAAAGAAGTTTGGCATTTTGCGACTTTTTTCTGAGAAAACAAAAAGTTCCATAATGGATAGAGGTAATGCATAATAAATAGTACAAAAACATTACACAAACTTTCTCACTCGCGATATCTAAAACCAATTTAACTAATCGTCACCAAACAGTTGACAAGAGCTAAACTTGCTTCTTCAACACGTCCCAGCTTTTAATGCCGGTGGTAAATGTTCATTTTGGGTTTTTGACAATTATACTTGCGATTTTACACCCGGGTTTGAGTCGTTAAACTTTAAATTTTACTAAAATTTGTACGAAATCAGTACAGCGATTTGCAAATTTTACAACAGGTCCATTGACTATTTTGGGGATATTTACCGACTACTTAGAAGCCGATATTTTTGGAGAGATGGCGACTTTTGTTTTGAGTCCTTAGAGGCTACACATAAGCAAATTTGTATCAAAATAGTCGGAGCCGATTTTGAAAAAAAATCGTAATTTTGCGATTTTATTGCAGCTAAATTATAAGTTATACAGGCAAAAATTGACCAAGTAGTATATTGTATTAAAATCTGTTGCGTTTAGGCTGTGGAGCACAGACAGACATTATTCACAAAACGGATATATCAGCAAACATCCCGACCCGTAGATGTGGAAACGTCGATTCTAAAGCTATTTCAAACACAAGTCGAACCAGGCACGACAGCTAATCAAAACTCCTCATTTATAATTACGTCATATTTTTTTCGAAAACCAATAACTTAGTTATTATTGTATAACCTCAAAATGACTTTTGTAGTTCTGTTAAACTGTCATAAATAACTTGTCCTTGACCCGAAGATCCCCTCGTACCTGGTACAGACGTTTCTTAGCTTAAAATCACTACTGTACTTTGCTATTTCAAAAATTATTTAATAAATATTCAATTACTATTGTTGGTTGCATCCTATACAAAATACGTTGGTTCTCTGGGCCTTGTAGGATAAGTAAAATGAGAAAATCAATTATTGATTTTATATTTATTTTTTTAAATATTTTTGATACTAAAATTGTACCATTGCGTATGAAAACTCTGACAAAAGACACCATAAATCCTACCCATTCAAGTAATTTGACTATATTTCTACTTTTTCATGAAGTTTGCTATTAATAATGCCAGTGAATCCCTTGACACTGGTCAATAGTTTTCGGTTTATTGGCTTACACGGAAATCAACTTACTATCGTTTGGTTGTGATAATCCCAGCTGGACTTACACCACTCCTGGGTTAGATCCTTCTGTTTAATCTTTCCTCTTGGGTCTTTCTTGACCAACCCTTGTTTCCCACCCAAACCAAATAAAACTAACCAAAACTAAAAAAGTCACTTTTGTAGTTCTGAATCAAAAAGTAAAAATGAACCATGCAAGCAGTAAAAATATTTATATATTTAAATAAAGACCTAAACTTGTTTCACTCGTATCGAGGTCTATATAACTGCGGTCAGAGTTCAATTTCGTTAATGCCAATTATTCCTGAACCAATTATAAATCTTCACTTTCCATTAAACTTTTTTATCAAAAATTCACGAATCGGCAATTATGAAGAAACGGTGTCAATACATATTGTTTGATCAAAATAGATTGAGAAAATGGTAGTTTATTTTCCTATGAGAGATACCCCTAAAACATTCCTACTTACCAACAAATCGGTACATACCACAAAATGGACACCACTACAAAAACCACTTTTTGATTCACATGACATTATCTATAGGTATAGTACTAGGGACTTTGCTGGATCTAAACCCCCTCTCTCTCTCTCTCTCTCTCTCTCTCTCTCTCTCTCTCTCTCTCTCTCTCTCTCTCTCTCTCTCTCTCTCTCTCTCTCTCTCTCTCTCTCTCTCTCTCTCTCTCTCTCTCTCTCTCTCTCGCTATTAGAGTATTAACAATCTCCATTTTATGTCCTTTTCTCCCTTTTATTTATAAGGCGTGATGATCAAGAAGTTTTTGTCTTTAAAATAACGTGTTTTCCTTGTTGTTGTTTAAGGAACGTGTTTATTTATTTCATCGCCTCTCCATTACTTGATGAAACATATGACATGTCATAATTACAGTATTGCTAAAATAACATATACATTAATAAAAATATCATACAACTCTACATGAAAATCCCCATTCAACACTATTATAACACTATTAACAAATATTGAAACAAGAACAACAATAAATAAAGGCTTTCCCTTTTCACAGTAGACTGTGTTTATTCTTTCACCGAGTAACATCTGAATGACTCAATAGAAACCTTTGTATTACAGAGTAATAAATCCCACCATTCACCAAATGTAGACATAATAGTGCGGCTTTCTGTGACCCCGAATCTTCTCTGACCGAAAATACGTCATACAAACGTTTCGCTCAGAGAATTCTCCGACAGAAAAAAAAAGAGGGTTTCGATCAGAAAAGAAACCTGAACACTACTAGAAGATTCATTGTAAAGTGTGTTGGGGGTGTTTGGATTTGAAGGAGCAGATTATTTATACAAGTATCTTTAATTGTCAGAATCGTATGGTTTCACTGTTCAACGGATACACAATTGATAAAATCCAAACTGAACTGAATGTTACATCAATTGTGTTTCCATTAATTTGCCAAAAGTCGTCTAATGCAATTAAAATTACGTTTTACTTTGAAAATCAATTAAATAAGACGCGCCTTCATTCCCATATGCCGGCTTCACGCAAAGCAGTTCTTTCGACCAGAGAAGCAAGCCATGACAAATGTTCTGTCGGAAGATTCGGTTGATGAAGAAAATTTCGGTCAGAGAAGACCGCTCTAGACATTAACCATATAAAGTAGGTAATTTTACTATGGTTCATCAACAAGTAAAAACCATGGAATTTACACAATGTCGTGTACAAGTTTCTGAGGTAACCTTTACTACAGTTGTGGAAAGCTCTAGAGACGCTACCTTCCTTCATCTCTCTCTCTCTCTCTCTTGACTAACTCTTGTTCTTTTCCGACCTTACCCTCGTTCCCCCGACAATCTGGACATTTTTAGGCTCCAATTAATTGGTATATCATCATCTGAAACTCGGTGTGAGGAAGGATAGGCATGCTCTCATACGTCATACCAGTCTTCCTTTTAAAAGGTTTTCAATGCTCTTTTTGCAGTTCAAGACAACTACTTTGGCCTCTATTTTAATCAAACGCATGAAATTCGTAATTTTAGTCCGATTTGACTCAAATTTTATATTTATTTTCACAAGTCCTACGATAAATAAATGATACAAACTCTCCCACCTCCAAAACGAACCGAAACTTGAAGCTATCTTTGAACAAAATATTTATAAAGATCTAAGCTTGCTTCGCTTGTCCCATAAACACGCCGTCCACCGCTTAAGTCGTAATTAATTCAAATCGAGCTAATAAAGCTTCTTTTTTGCCAATAATTATTAGTGAAGCCATATTTGTATATTTTTTTCTTTAGTGGTTTTTGTACACTGTTTTTGGTTATTAATATTCACATATCAGTACAATTTGAACGAAATGATCAAAGATGATTTTGAGAAATGTAGTTCAACAGCCTTCACGGCCGAGTAACCGATAACTCTACAACCGGCATTGCGACCAGTACACTTTCTTCAGGTCCTAAGAGGGTATACACAACCAAAATCGTTAGTGCTGATTTTTGAAAATCGTAATTTTACGTTTTTTCCTAGGACAACTACACCCCAATTTTGAGTTGTAAAAATAAATGAAAATACGTCCTAAGGTATGTCCAAAATATGACCATTTAACAAGTTTTGGTTAAAACCGGTCCAGACGTTTGAGGGCTGTAGAGGAATGCACATTTCTACGCAACCAAAACAATAATTGTCCACAGCTACTTGACATGCGCAAACTTTATAATTGTTTCTAAAGTATGTAACACAATAATCGCTCAGCATATTTCGAAGAAACTTCCAATAAACCTTCTACACAGCAAAACCAATATCCACACTTACTTAATAATCGCAAATACAAAACTTTTAAATAAAAACACAATGTTTTGAACAAAACGCGTGTACATAAGAACCACTTATAATATTCAAAGAAACTTTCAAAAAAAAAAATCTACGGAAATCTACTCCTATTTGATATTCGCAAAAATATAAAACTTTATTAGAAAACACATGCAACACAAAAACCGCGCAACATATTTTAAACTTTTAATATACAATGGAAGAGATTATTTACGTTTACTTAAAAATGTATAAAAAATTTTATTCAACAATCAAAATAAATCATTTATTCAGACTTGTGTACCACCAAAACCGTACAACATATTCTGATGAAACTTTCAACAAATTTTCCCACTATTGAATCAATTAACTACACCTACTTCACACACACACACACGCGCGCGCGCGCACACGCAATACTTTTGCTCAACAATTAAAACAAAACTTCTTTAACTAAGTAACACAATAACTGCGCAACCAATTTCGATGAAACTTTCAACAATTCTTTCTACACAACCCTAACTCTGTAGATTCAGAATATCCTACCTTATTTTTACGAAAATCCTCACTTACGTTAACAAAGTTAGACTCTCGACTAAACAAAGTTGTCAAATTACAAACATTGGTAACTGCGCAACATCCAATAGGACTTGGGCATAATGCCAACAAATATTTGAGTCGTCATAAAGAGCTTCTCGGCAGCGCAATGATCTTGTCATTTCTAATTTGGCACATCAACAAAGTGATTCAACAAGTGCACCAATGGAGTCCGTGCAATCCTTCCCCACAACATGCATGCATCGTTATATGAAATAGGCTACTTCGATTGTGAATATCGTCAGTTCAAAGGCGTTTATCTTTACTTTATACTCTTTTCTTCTTCTCCTTAATTTTATAAGAAGATGATCGGGAGGTTTTCACCTTTATAAAACAATAAATAATTAATACGCAATGTCTCAAATAAACAAAGGTCTGTCTGTCTGTTTACAAATTTAGAAATCGAAAAATATTGATAGTTTTCTTACAGTGTGTATAAAACAAGTTATGATAATTAATTAATAGTATCCCTGCGTTTTAAAGTACTCAATATACAAAGAACTCCTTACAAAAATTTAGTAAGGATATACAGGATGTTTATTATTTTTACATAATCCTAATACAACAATTTAAAAGTTTTAAAACACAACATTAAACGTTCTTCTTAGGGCCGAGAGAATAATGATTTATTATTTTGGGTAAAGTGAACAAGATTTATTGGAAATTACGTAACCGGTACAGGGTGTTCTAAAAACTAAAAACCTAAGTCTACATATTTCATTATTACACAAATTACTAGAACCAAATATATATATATTTCGTAACAAAACTAACCGAAGTTACAATACAGCTGTTGTAGTGAGATCCCTTATCACAAACAAATTATAAAGACTCTGACAAGTGGTACAATTGATTGCAGGCGCCACGAGTCTGCAGATATGTGCGTCATATAAACCTAATATTGCACTAAACCAATAAATAGCATGCACCACCCACTTACCCAGAAAATATCTACTTATTTCATTTTATTTTTGTTTCAGGTTTGTCGTATGACGAGCTTGATGATCCTAAATTCGCCATTAAATAAAATACTATATTAATTTATTCTTAAAAGAGAGAACCCAACCAAGTAGATGGTAGTAACACCGCCCTACATACAATGTACAGCAAGCCCAACGTAGCTTACTAACATAAATCGTCTAGACTCTAGAGTATCGGCTAACGGTTACCACTTCGAGAACGGAAGTTCATTTTTGCGGATTTTAAAAATTTTCATTTTTACAAAGTATATTAATTTTAAAAAAATTATTTCACCAAATGAAAGGCGACAAAATACGTAGAAATTTTTTAGCTAATATTCCAACGCTTTAACTTCAATAAATAATTTGTTTAATTATTATTATTTATTATAGTTTTTCTTTTTTTTTTAACCAAGTAGTTCTACTTTACACGCACATCATAAAGTCTACAATTATTTTATATTTTACACTCAACCAAGGGATAATGTTTGGGCTTGCTGTATATACAACAGAGCTCGGGTAGCTTTGCTAGGGTCAATGACTCCGTCCTACGAATATCAAGCTTTGTAATACAGACAATGTTTGGGCTTGCTGTATATACAACAGAGCTCGGGTAGCTTTGCTAGGGTCAATGACTCCGTCCTACGAATATCAAGCTTTGTAATACAGACAATGTTTGGGCTTGCTGTATATACAACAGAGCTCGGGTAGCTTTGCTAGGGTCAATGACTCCGTCCTACGAATATCAAGCTTTGTAATACAGACAATGTTTGGGCTTGCTGTATATACAACAGAGCTCGGGTAGCTTTGCTAGGGTCAATGACTCCGTCCTACGAATATCAAGCTTTGTAATACAGACAATGTTTGGGCTTGCTGTATATACAACAGAGCTCGGGTAGCTTTGCTAGGGTCAATGACTCCGTCCTACGAATATCAAGCTTTGTAATACAGACAATGTTTGGGCTTGCTGTATATACAACAGAGCTCGGGTAGCTTTGCTAGGGTCAATGACTCCGTCCTACGAATATCAAGCTTTGTAATACAGACAATGTTTGGGCTTGCTGTATATACAACAGAGCTCGGGTAGCTTTGCTAGGGTCAATGACTCCGTCCTACGAATATCAAGCTTTGTAATACAGACAATGTTTGGGCTTGCTGTATATACAACAGAGCTCGGGTAGCTTTGCTAGGGTCAATGACTCCGTCCTACGAATATCAAGCTTTGTAATACAGACAATGTTTAGGCTTGCTGTATATACAACAGAGCTCGGGTAGCTTTGCTAGGGTCAATGACTCCGTCCTACGAATATCAAGCTTTGTAATACAGACAATGTTTGGGCTTGCTGTATATACAACAGAGCTCGGGTAGCTTTGCTAGGGTCAATGACTCCGTCCTACGAATATCAAGCTTTGTAATACAGACAATGTTTGGGCTTGCTGTATATACAACAGAGCTCGGGTAGCTTTGCTAGGGTCAATGACTCCGTCCTACGAATATCAAGCTTTGTAATACAGACAATGTTTGGGCTTGCTGTATATACAACAGAGCTCGGGTAGCTTTGCTAGGGTCAATGACTCCGTCCTACGAATATCAAGCTTTGTAATACAGACAATGTTTGGGCTTGCTGTATATACAACAGAGCTCGGGTAGCTTTGCTAGGGTCAATGACTCCGTCCTACGAATATCAAGCTTTGTAATATATTTTTTACAATTATTGTAGATGTGTGAGGTGGGTACCATTACATGTATAACGCACGAAATATGTATTATAATCTCGACTTATGTCATGGAAATTGACGGCGCCGGCGCTCAAGGGTTCATTTCGTCCCCCCCCCCCTATTTATTCAGTAACCACAGTAATTACGTCTTAGTTCCAATTACGCACGCTAGTTGAAGTAATTAATTATCGTACCTAACAAAAAAATTTTGAAAATTAAATCTGTAACAGCTTCATAATAGATTTTTGTTTTTTTTTTACCGACAACTGTCAAGACATTTTTAGTGATATACGATTTCTTTAGATTTCATTAAAATCATTAGAGAAAAATAAAAATGAACTTTGACCATCCTCATTAAAAGTTCGATTATGCTGAAATAATTGTTTATGTCTCGAGCGAAGCAAATTCTTATTTAAATACATTTATATATTGTTTCAAAGAAAATAGCTCATTTTCAATTTTTTACGGACAACTAATGAAATACAGTATTTATATTTGGTTTTGAGTTTGTGCAATTACTTTTACACCGTTTGAATCCGCTGCCAAATATTCTCTTTGGACATATAAAACGGCATTAGGACGCCCACCATAGTTCAATGATCTCAAGGACCACACCTCCTCATCCTAGTTGTCCTGCCGAGTGTACAGCTGATTCCATCACCAAACTAATCGTTGACAACATGGGACGACGCCTCTCACAACTACAAGTAATGTCAGTTTGGAGAGATTTAAACAAATACTGTCATTAAACGACCATTCTTCCTTTTAGAGCAATTCCTAAGTACCTAGCTGGATCTACACCTTACATCATGTAGTTTTGTGTTAGGTCTCCCTGCCTGCCTCTCTCTCCCTCCCCCCCTCTCTCTCTCCCCCTCTCCCTCCCTCTCCCTCTCTCTTCCTCTCTCTCCCCCTCTTTCTCTCCCTCTCTCTTCCTCTCTCTCTCTCTCTCTCTCTCTCTCTCTCTCTCTCTCTCTCTCTCTCTCTCTCTCTCTCTCTCTCTCTCTCTCTCTCTCTCTCTCTCTCTCTCTCCCTCTCCCTCTTTCTCTCCCTCTCTCTCCCTCTCTCTCCATCTCCCTCTCTCTCTCTGACCAACATGACGCTATTAGAGTACTCGGGAACTAGAGAAGGGTGTAACAATTCCTAAGTACCTAGCTAGATCTACACCTGACAACATGTATTTTTGTGTTAGATCTCCCATCTCTCTTCCGGATTTCGTAAATATAAATATCACAGTATCTTGGAAAGTCAAAGTTAAAATTATATTTTTGAAAGTAACTTTGCTATTCCTCAATGTAGAAGATAAGATTTAGTACATGCAGAATTACAAATTTATATCCAATTTATTGTTGTAAGTTGAATAACTACTGGCCACCATTTTAAACCCGAGGAGAGTATCAAGTAACTGCATTGTTTTAACTTATCAGACAAATCTACTTTTGACCTTCATAAAGAACATAAACTGTGAGTCCACGTGTTGGCAGTTAAAACACCAGTGTCACGGCTTATCTCAATGCTATGTTTAGGAACAATTCAAATTAGCTTAGCTAATCAAAACAATTGTTCATTTCGTTACAGATAATCGTATCGAATATTGGGTCCGTAATTATCGGACCAATAGTTTGGCACACCAAAAAGGAACCTAATAGCCTCCTCGGGAATAATAAAACAGTCTTCAACGCGATAAACAATTTAATTTATTTTCTCTTAATTACCGAGTCCATCTCAAACACAGCTTGGCTTGCCTAGTTCTTAATACCAACAGTCGAGCTTTATGTCAACCTTCAAATTCTTTACTTGTCACTTGACACAGGAGTAGAGTAATTATTAATCGTCACATTTCACAAACATTTTGATACATTAGCTTTTTATCAAAAACAGTTTTACCGATAGCGACAGAACATGGATGTTATTTTGCCGAGAACTCCCAAATCGTTTTCTTTTGGGAAAATAGCGATAAGTTTTTGTTTATACTCTGTTCAATTGACGAAGGCGGTCGGACTTGGATCAGTCCCCTCCCCCCCACACACACATAAGTGCAGAGGATTATGACCTTGGGTGTGACCAGGAGATATTACTGTATCTTGCCCGTGAGTGTGCGTGCGTGTGCGAGGCAGGTAGTGCCTTTCTCCAACCGCCTTCGTCAAATGAACAACAGAGTATAGTCACCAAAAATGTAGTAGTTAATGAACTACAGACGCCATGTTTGAAAAATTATTTATATATATAGATAGGGATGGTAACGCTCGAGTTTAAGCAATTACCCCGGGAGATCGGTTTGTTTTTATACCGATAAATAGAACCGTCATGTGTTGGCGACCAATGAGGTTACACTTGAGTAAAAAATATCTTAATTACATGTTTTATATTATGGCAACTACCTCCGATTTTAAAAAAAATATCGCAAGATATGACCCACATATCAAATTTGTACAAATCGTTTGCGTTCGTGGTGTAGATTACTGTACTGCATGCCCGATGTCATTCCGAAAAACCACGTTTGCCGATTTGAAAAACCTTACAACGTAAATATTCACAAAAATCTCGACATCGGGTTTTTAGACTCACCACCAAAACAACGTATATGAGACCTGACGTGGCAAGTCTACGAGACATTGGGGTCGTGTTAGTGTTTCTTTAACAATGATAGCCATTACCATTAAAAGTTATGAGATTGGGTTAAAAATTCAATATAAGAGTTTTTCATCGAAATCTCCTTCGCCAATTCTGGGATATAGAAACTATGACAAGGTCAATCGTCTTTCTTTATAACCGATAATATCCCAATGGATCTGCACCTGGGTTAAGTCACTCTTGTTTGATACTATTAGAGCATTAATGGGCTAAGGGTTCATTTATATAAGGGGGTAATAACCGAGAGGTTTTTTGTCTGTACTTCATTGTACATATACCTCCTCCTAACCCTCGCATATTCCAATAAGCGTCAGGGTCGGAAGAAAACAAGAGGAAGGATCTAACCCAAGACTATATGAAAAAAAGTGTATATCCAGGTGGTATCTCGGAAATACAGTGATTCTATCTCTTCCAACACTGACATTATTAAAGTGATAGGTTCCGCAAGAAAAGACGCTTTATAAGGGGATGATGACCGAGAGGTTTTACACATTTAAAAAGAAATAGTTTTTGAAAAAATATTTTTTAATTTTTTCCCTTGTCATCATTTCCTTAAAAAAAACAAGAATGGAACATAAAATAAAGACACACCCTATACCTGGAATACTCTATCGTCAGTGTTAAGAGCGATCTAACCCAAGAAATAAAGTGTAGAGTCAGACACGTCCCTAGGGATTGCCAAGCCCGTACATAAATAAATTGAGTACTCCTAAGTCGTTATTTTTGGAAAGAGAACAACCAAAATGTTTTTTGGGGCCTTTAGAAGCATCTTATGAAAATTGTTTGAATCTATTTGGAAGCAATTAGAATTTTAAATTGTGCCATCTTATTTCGCCAAAATTTGATTCAAATCTCTTTCGCCAATTCTGATATATTAAAGCTATCAGAACGGCGTCAATAGTCTTTCAATAATTATCCCACTTCAAATCGTTAGAGCCAAATCAGATTTCTAATTTGTTTTACCCGACTAACTTCCCCTCTAAATTTTCAAAGGTATTGTGAAAGATTGTTCAATGTTTGTAGAGTATTATATAAATGTTAGCAGATGCAGAGGCTACACTATTCCACAGAAAGTAGCTAACCTTGCATTGCCAGTTGAAGTTTCAAGGTTAGTTGGGTAATGCCCAGCGTCCGACGTCCTGTCCTTTGTTTTCGGTTCATTATCACGGCTCAACTTACCAAGGGTTATTAAACTCAATTTTGTTCTAATCTTTACTAACGATTTTGATCAAATTGTGCTTAAATGACACCTTTAAGGACTCAACAAAGCTTATGTGTCTTGAATTATCTGTATAAAAACCATAAAAATCTGACAAGGTGCTAAAATAGGCAATTTCTCAAAATCTTTACTAATGATTTTGATCAAATTGTGTTTAAATGACACCTTTAAGGACTCAACAAAGCTTATGTTCGTGAATTATCTGTATAAAAACCATAAAAATCTGACAAGGTGCTAAAATAGGCAATTTCTCAAAATCTTTACTAATGATTTTGATCAAATTGTGTTTAAATGACACCTTTAAGGACTCAACAAAGCTTATGGGTCTTGAATTATCTGTATAAAAACCATAAAAATCTGACAAGGTGATAAAATAGGCAATTTCTCAAAATCTTTACTAACGATTTTGATCAAATTGTGCTTAAATGACACTTTTAAGGACTCAACAAAGCTTATGTGTCTTGAATTATCTGTATAAAAACCAAAAAAATCTGACAAGGTGATAAAATAGGCCATTTCTCAAAATCTTTACTAACGATTTTGATCAAATTGTGCTTAAATGACACCTTTAAGGACTCAACAAAGCTTATGTGTCTTGAATTATCTGTATAAAAACCATAAAAATATGACTAGGTGCTAAAATACGCAATTTCTCAAAATCTTTACTAACGATTTCGATCAAATTGTGTTTAAATGACACCTTTAAGGACTCAACAAAGCTTATGTGTCTTGAATTATCGAGGAAATTAAACACCTTCACACGAAAACGTTATGTACCAAACGAAGCCATGGCCTACAGACGGCTCAATCTATTCCTAGCGAATCAATTTTGAATGCTGTCTCCAGTTTGTACAAGAGAACATTGTCAAATCACTTTTCAATTGAAACATGTGAGATAGTACATTTCCCTAGTTAAAGTTTTTTTTTTGATTACACTGTAATTTTGACTTTTTCTAGGTGCCACAGACCTCTCTAATGATACGTACGTGACAAGATAGGGATTGCCCCCTTTACCTTTAAAATGGAGGACAAGATTGACTTATTCTACAAAATGCATATATTTAATTCAATAAGTAGGATCGTGGGCTCTGGGAACGAGGAATATTCTCAAATTGCGCCTGTCACGTTATGCTACCATTCACACTTCAGTGTACACTGATTGCATACACAGAAAGGAAACAATACAAATTGACATTCTGTAGTGAAAACATGGAATGATTTTATAGACTGTGGCATTCAATTAATATATCACTGTAGTATTCACAGACTACAACAGTCCAGCCTAGCTAGGCAGAAAATAAAGCTTTCAATAATGAAAACCAATGTTAGGTAACATTTCGTCAAAAATAAATCTAAAAATGGCACTCTGGAAATTATCTACAGTATTAAAATGTGTACATATATTTGGTCAGAAAATCATAAATTCAATTTTAATGTAATAGCAGATATTTCTTGTTAAAACTCCATATTCAAGGATAAAATAAAGCAATAAAGCTTAAAGTTTCATCGGGCTTAAAGTAAGGCATCATCGGGCAACCAGATGATTTTGAAACTTAAGCTTTATTTTATCCTTGATCATAAATTCAATTGGAAAAACTTAAATATAAATTTAAAACCAATTAAACCTCAAAATATAAAGCTAACCAATGGACAACATACCCCTCTCTGTCATAATCTCCTTATAAAACAAAGGGAGAATTAAAAAAAGCTTTCGTTAGTAAAAAAAAAAAAAAAAGAAGAAGAAATTATCCTCTATTATTAGAAATATATAATTATATAAAAAATATAATAATTTAATATAAAATATAATAAATATATTAAGAGAAATTCGTCTGCAATTCTTGACTATACTCTTGATGGAATGGAGGAAACTACCCAGTCAGTATACCTTTTTAATTTAGTTGTTCACCATATGATTTCAGTTTCACTTGGTCTTTACTATTTCTCCTGACAAGGGTTTTATATAGTCCAAGGTAATTTAACCTTTCATACCTAGTAATTTTAGCCCAGTGTTCCTTTCTTAGATTACTAGTTTTAGTTTCTAAGATTGTCCTAAGGGAGTCCTGGCCCTTTACAAAACGTATAATCATTTAACTCCCCTGCATAAAAGTATAAATAAACTAAACTTAATATTTGGCACATTGCGGGTGCCCAACACATGTCCAGAAACTGAGCTGGCTACAGTGCTTATTTTGGTTGTTAAAAATAACCTTTGTACAATATGAGTGCAAACATTACTCATACGTACGTTCTCACACAACATTATTTAGGGTGCACGCCCTCAGGGAAGTCCCCAGGGACGCTAACTTTCATGTAATCTTGAGTTAAATTCCCATATTTAATCTTTCCTATACTGACCAACTTTGTTAACTTCCGATCCTGGTGCTATTAGGGCTAGGGATCTTTATTTTATAAGACTATGATGACCGTGAGGTTTTTGTCTTTAAACAAGGATAAAACAACAAAAACAGGGATAAAAGAGCAGAAAGAAGGAGGAGCACTGCTTAGATTTTACTTCTGGCAACCTAACTTAATATTTTAGAAAGAAAACCTCAATTAATAAAGGTTCAACTACTGACCGTGTTCAACTACTTCACCTGAAAATAGAATTTTCTGTCCTATTAATAATGATGCCCCCCTTTGATACAAACTTTGAAAAAAAAAAAGTTTAAAAAACTTTTTTTGGTATCGAAAATAAAATAAAATGTCATTGATAAATCTTTGTTCCATATTATATGTTTGCTAGATGATTTCAAAGTCACCTCATTTTCTTTCAAATAGAAACCTATGCACGCAAAGAGAGAGAGAGAGAGAGAGAGAGAGAGAGAGAGAGAGAGAGAGAGAGAGAGAGAGAGAGAGAGAGAGAGAGAGAGAGAGAGAGAGAGAGAGAGAGAGAGAGAGAGAGAGAGAGAGAGAGAGAGAGAGAGAGAGAGAGAGAGAGAGAGAGAGAGAGAGAGAGAGAGAGAGAGAGAGAGAGAGAGAGAGAGAGAGAGAGAGAACTCCTAGACGTACAATAACAGTAAAGATATCACCTTCCTTAGCATTAAAACTTAATCACTCAATATCGCCACTTATTAGAAGTAATAACAATATTAATTTTGTTAATTTTTAAACTACTGTTAATTACACTACACCCTATTATTGTTCTAAGTACAATCTTGTTTTTCACTACTTAGAGCTCCAAAACAGATGGATGTATCAAAATATATACAAGAATTAGTAGTCTTGTCAAATCTAAAACCATCACAATTGTAGTTGGCTGCCGTATTGGAAAAATGACTGATGGAATACAAATTTTAAAACCCCAAAATAAGATAATATAAAAAGTTGAGGGTAGAGTTGCCATAAGAAACACAATTCTAAAGGTTGTGCTACACATCTGCATGTTGTAGCGTCGACTTCGCGTCATCACCCCCCCCCCCCCACACACACACTAAGCAGGACCTATTTATCCAAAGTTCCAGAAGATACCTATTGATAAGAAATAAATAATTGTAACGGTTTGCTATAAAATGACCCCCCCCCCCCCAACTTTAATACTATTACATTTCACGAGGATCGGAGTTCAATAACCGCGAAAAGAAAATGTAAAGTCCTACGTTTTGGCAAAGAAGTGTTTCCAAGAAATAGGATAGTCGTTTGCAGAAAGCGACCAAGTAATGGTGGGAGAACACTGTGGGATTCATGTCTTCTACAAGGGGTTAATGAACCCTGAACCTCTTATCCTTAAGTTTTATTTCGTTCGATTTGATTTTTTTTTTATTTTTAATATTATTTTTACCGTACTACTATTTACTTAAATTTAAAATTAACTTAAATTTAAAAAAATGTGTTGATTAGTGTGCCCAAACTGGCAACACCGCATCAAGTATGACCTATTTAAAGGATTCTGCTAAAAGTAGGACAGGGCGTTACTCCCGTACAGTGTATTGAACTCGGGAGGCTGTTACTCCTTAACGAAAAAAATTTATGGAATTATTGTTCCCCCGAGAGCAGAGTGGTCACTGACCTAACCTGCGATATGTTGCGCCTACCATTACATCTAACGGCATTGTTCCGATAGGACAAAAGTGAGAGTGATTTCATAACTGTTGTGATGCCGTCTTTAAAAGGATTCAATTTTTTGTTTTTTGGTGATGTCTGCAAAAGGAAGGAAATGAATAAAATCAATATAATACTTCCCGATTTAAGCCTTGGCAACTGAAAGGAAATTTCCTTGTGTAAGCATGAATTCTCAGCCAGTTCAATACAAATTATTTCAACGAAATGACTACTGCCTTTCATCCCTCTACTAGTATAATATATGATTGCTTAAAATATCGATATCTCAGTTTGAAGGTACCCTGAGTCTAAAAACTGTTTTGTAAAATTCATATGTAATGATGAAATTAGTACGGCACTTTACCCCCTCGCAGCTTCCCGTAGACTTTTTTCCATTTTAAATTTTTCCTTTTAAAATCTATTTCTACTGGTGTTTACCTACATTTGACTTATGAATACCAATGCACAGGACACTGTATTGGCAGGAAGGGGTTACTTACACGTCAATTACTTTACCTACCCTCATTCCATGTTTACATTGCAGTTATTTGATATTAAAACATTAAGAAATAACACCACACCTCATAACTATAGCTTTTGTTAAATACAGGATGTTCCAAAAAGCATTTGATTAATTCAAAAGTGTTGAATTTCTACACCGCACGATTGTACTTGACGTCAGGGATCCCATGCAGAAAGCACTTGATAATTAATTGCTTAGAACCATTATTTGCTACACCTTTGTTTATCCCACCATGGAATTGATTCCGTATTGTAAATTCACCTTTCCAGATTTGCCAAGGCAAAATTAACCAACAAATATGATCAAATCATTAACTTCTGTCATAGTCACACCTTTCATTAATTTTAAGATATCACATATCCTAATTGTTTTGATTAACTTTTTATAGTTTTAAATCTATGTTGTGCACCCAAAAGTATTGTCAAAATAGCCAAGGTAAGAGTTATGGAGTATGAACTTGTGAAAAGTATTGTCAAAATAGCCAAGGCAAGAGTTGTGGACTATGAACTTGTTAAAAGTATTGTCAAAATAGCCAAGGTAAGAGTTGTGGAGTATGAACTTGTGAAAAGTATTGTAAAAATAGCCAAGGCAAGAGTTGTGGACTATGAACTTGTTAAAAGTATTGTCAAAATAGCCAAGGTAAGAGTTGTGGAGTATGAACTTGTGAAAAGTATTGTAAAAATAGCCAAGGCAAAGTTATAGACTATGAACTTGTGAAAAGTATTGTCAAAATAGCCAAGGCAAGAGTTATGGACTATGAACTTGTGAAAAGTATTGTCAAAATAGCCAAGGCAAGAGTTGTGGACTACGAACTTGTAAAAAGTATTATCAAAATAGCCAAGGCAAGAGTTGTGGACTATGAACTTGTGAAAAGTATTGTCAAAATAGCCAATTGAGGCAAGAGTTGTGGACTATGAACTTGTGAAAAGTATTGTCAAAATAGCCAAGACAAGAGTTATGGAGTACACCAAGAGTAGGCTAGGCATTGTGTAATTGAATAATTTTAAAATAATAATCTTCGTAAAACCGTTCTTAAAATAAGTTAGAATCGGCTCTGAAAAAAAAAATTGTGTGTCTTATAGCAGCTGATTCAAACAAAATTGACCTGTAGACAAATGCAGAGAGAACAGATTAGGGTTATAAAGTATTAGATATCAGTAGCAAGTCACTATTCAATTCAAAACAAATATTTCCCTTAACAAAGTTAACATTTAATTTTTGTTCTAGGTTTTAAGGTTGTTGGATTTTTCTCAATTGTTGTTATCAGCAACTTATAACGTCAGAGTCGATATAACCCAAGATAACCATACAAATATGGGTAGAGTCGGGTAGGTCACTCCTTCAGGATCATCTAGACTGCACACGACGTTTTGAAAGTATGAATGAACAGCCTTTATCAAGTGATAAACCCAAAACATGCCAATAAGTAGCCTACGGCCGATAACAAACTTTCTCTAATATCATGCTTCCAATATCTACGAGGAATACAAATTTATAAACTGCAGATTTGTTTTGTACAAATACGTATTAAAACTTGTTGTCAATACAAAATTTTCCAAACAAATATAACCTAATCTAAGGAATAAGACAGACCGACTGGGAGCGAGTTGAAGGCGAAGGCGGAGGGGAGACATTGATCCCAAGACCTCCTCCAAGGCCGACTCGAGTCTAGGACAATGACCCCCCAACACGAATCCAATGTTGCCAAGTGGAACATAACATAGCCACTTTCCACGAAACGTTAGGTTCAATGATCTCTCTTGCTTCGCTCAGCTGTTGAGAGGCGGGTTGATATTGGCCGAAACCATAGAAGGGAACCACAGTTTGAAAAAAGAATATTTAAATAGGTAACGCGTCATTTGTTCGACATTATTGTTGTCTTTTAAAGCGCTTTTGTTATTAACAAAAACCGGGAAAGTTTGTTGGCAAAAAATAAATGTTTGGTCAATTTGAAATTTTGAAAACGACCGTTTTGGGTGAGAAATAATTCATCACAACAGTTCATATAGGCTATATATTCGCTTGTGTTTGTTTTTAATCCCCAATGAGGCAGCCATGCCGGATCTCGTTATTAGATTTTCTTGGAAGGTCAACGTTAGAAATTACATTTTTGATAATAAATTTGCTATTTATCATCGTAGAGAAGTGAGGTTGGAGTTATTGATATCTAACAACAACAAAACCTCTAAAACGGCAGACATTCTGATTTCACATTGTGCTTACCTACAGACGACGACGGAAGGATGGATCGCGTTTTAGTTTCCTTAGACTATGAAATGTGAAGATCAGTCAAAAAAGAGAGGTGGTCATTTCCGAACTTACCTAAGCTACACTTCGCATACTGGGTGCAATATTATAATACATAACCTCAAAAATCAGCAATAATAAGTCTCTAGTAATCAGAATTTCAGTCGATTTTAGCACTTAAAGTAGACTTTATTATAACAATCTTTTATAATATTGCTGCCGCTAGAAATGTTTTGATTAGTCGCATAATAAAACATAGTGACACTAATATGTCATTGTAGTAGCCGTGGACGTTGACCTAAACTTGATTCCCTAGTACCATAAACACGCCCTCAGGTGATCTATACCAGTGTTTTAATCACAGCTTTTTAGGGTCCTAGCCCCCCCCCCCCCCGTGTCTGCCCGTCGAAACCAGTCTACACAGACAAAACGATAAATCCTACATATTTCATATTCTTTGTATTGTCCCACATATAGGAAAAATATAGCGGTAACAACAACAAAATAATGACCTTGGGGGTACGAAGAGGCAAAACTATCGATTTAAAAATATTATTTTCGGAGATATTGTGTGGGGGTATGAAATAAAACTAGAAGTTATGCTGATTACGAATATATATGTTTATTTGTAAAAGAAATTAATATGTTGTCGCTATACTATTTTAAAAAACTTTGACTTTATAAAAAATAACTGTCTCCATATCGTTACGGACCCTTAGGTCGTTAATGTTTATATTTGACTAAAGTACGTCTTTTATAACAGTACGATGGACGATTTTTTGTTTTTACTAATAATTCACGAACCGGTATTTTAGAGATGGTAACCCAATATGTTTGGTTTGGAACCTTCAGGGCTACGTAAATAGCAAAATATAATAAAATTGTTATAGCCGATTTTGAGAAAATCTTAATTTAGTATTATGGTATCTACAACTAAATTCTAAATTAAAGAAAAAAATTCCCGAATAAGATCAAATTATCTCCACATACAAATTTCATTCAGATCGGTACACAAGTTTGGGCTGTAGAGCACTGCACAAGGGGCCCTACACAACTTGCCCTATACTAGCATCTAGCATTTTGTCAAATCACAATAAAATAATTATTTTAAAACGGTATATCCAATATAAAAAAAAAACACAACGCGTAAACAAACAGTTGATTCTGTAGAGGAAACAATCCAATGCTAATCAAAATATTGTTTATTCTGAAATATTATACTTTTCCCAAGGAATGGTATGGATATCGACAGACCTTTGTCAAAAATAGACAGTGAATTGTCATAATTACAAACTTTGTGTTTAAAA
Source organism: Aphrophora alni (assembly GCA_963513935.1). Lineage (NCBI taxonomy): Eukaryota > Metazoa > Arthropoda > Insecta > Hemiptera > Aphrophoridae > Aphrophora > Aphrophora alni. The sequence continues at coordinate 154,956,579 of OY740767.1, read as the reverse complement.
AAAAACCATAATTGTTATTTATAATTAGATATTTCCATGTGGGAGCGTAAATGAAAAAGTTTGTGCAATACTTTCGTTATTTAACTGAAAACAACAAAATAATATGACATAATAGAGACAATGTGATGACCAACTTCAGTTGACCTAGTTTGTTTAAACTAACCTCAATTTCATTTTATGACTAATGTGATGAATCAGCTGTTCATAAATTCAGTAAAATCTGAGGCCTGTTTCATTATTATAGTTAATAAAATATTTTTTGCGCAGAAATATTTAAAAAGTGCAGAAAATTCTGTTCCATAAAGGAAAAACAACTAATTATAAAATAGCAGCCTACAACTAGTATTTTAAGTTAAGTCAGCTGATGTTTCTTTACTATATGATTCACATAATTTAGATTTTTTTTTTAGGTTATTTATGCAAATATTGTTACAAAATGTCAAGGCTTTAATAAATAATTGTATTAACAACTTATATGTTGGTTAAGAAACACACAAAAATAATAAGAAAAGCATAGTCTGAAATACAAGACTTTGTTATAATCATTGTAAGTTTACAGAAAAATACAAATAAAACTTTCCTAATATTTTATACGTGCTCTCAGAAATCGAGAAAGAGCCAAAGTTCCTACAACTTGTTAATACTGTTACTATTAGCCAAAATTGAACATCAAAATTAGGCCTAGTCAAATCCATTTTGAGAAACTGGATCTTTTATGAAATCCTCTTGGACTTTTGACTACTTCAATTGATACTTGAGGATAATTTGATCAAATCGTTGGAGCCATTTTTGAGAAAATCATAATTTTTGTAAAAACCAGGCATATGGCCGAAAATATGCCCGCATACCAAATTTTAATTAAAATCAGTCGACACATTTGGGCTGCGGATAGCTAACAGACAAACATTATTCCAAAAACCACTATTTTTGGACATTCACAAAAACTCAACATTGATTTTTTGATCTATCCCATAACTTAAATACTACAATAATAGTATATACAACAGCTGATTGATCAAATCAGAAAGGAATTATTTAATACAATAAATAAGTTATTATTTAAATACATCATTATTAGAGATTATAAAATTGTATTTTTGTACAAACAATACAATGGTATTGAGGCCATAACCTACATATCTTGTGTAAATTAGATTTCTTAGATACCGGTAATCGCTCAATATAACAGAGGGTCTCCTATATTGAGCATGGGTGCGGCAATTGTGAAGAATATTTGCTGGAACTACACCTTTATTCATAGATACCTCTTTTAACTATGATATACAACCATAGATCCCTCTCTTTTACCTTTCTTAACAAGTCTCTCTTGACCACCTTTTGTTCTTTTTCAACCCTTATACTATTAAACATTCCAAGCCCAGGGGTCTTTATGTTATAACTTTTTCTTCCTTTTTTATAAGGCAATGATAACTAAGAAGTTTTTCGCCTTTAAACAACAAAGGAACAAACAAATATTTACAAATTACCACCAAATATTAGAAAGAAAAAAACTATATGGTTAAACGATTCTATAAAACAGGTCTATATTATGTACAAACTTGGAAGCAAATTAGCAATTTGTTTAAAATCATCATATTAAAAACTTTTATCACTTAAGAAAAGACTGTGCTTCCATGATATATTAAACTACAAGCCTGCCAATGGCTTCAAATGAGTTACTGTAGCTGGGTATTTAGAGTACCAAACTGAAAATGTTACAAGTATGGTTCGCCACAGGATATCATACCACCAATTCATGTTCTGGTGTTTCTTTAATGGTTGATAATATCTCCGGTGTGACAGCCATCAATAGTGAAGTGATGGGTTGGGTCACTGATTTTACGTGTGCGCCAATGTCCAACCATCGAGCAAAAAACCCATGGTGATCATCGCTCTTTAAACCGTATAGAATATATAGTATACTATACTAAAATAGATCGCCCATCTCTATGGCATGGGATGGAAGCTCCCAGTACTGCCATCTAACAGTATGCCACATCTATGGAAAGAGCTAACCAACTTGGTATACAGAAAACTATTCCTGAATCCTTGTCCTACGCGATAGGGATATTAACAGGAAGGAAGGTGGTTTTTAGTGAGTAAGAAGCCTCACACTATTGGGAAGATCGGACATCTCCCTTTGCCTTTTGAAGATTTTCCACATCTCCTACGAAATTTAAAAAAAATTAAACATTGCATGGTCAGTCCTCTCCAACACTAGCGCATTCTGTACATAGACCCAGCAAACTATAACAATTTAACCCACATAAATTGAGCTTCACATTATCCTATGCTATTGTACTTATTCAATCAATGGGTGGAGTGTAGTGTTATGATAGGATTTAGGGATCTGACTATGTTTATTATATATTTTTATACCATACTTATTAATGTAATTTATTTAAAATTGGTTGTACCTTTGGCATATATAAAATAAAAAATCATGTTTAAACTAGGCCTACTATGTTACAGGGTTATTCATTAATGTACGACAATATTTCAGGAATTAATTTAGAGTTAAAAATATGAAGAAAAAAAAGTTTCCATAAACATAGGTCCAGAAACACTTAATTTTCCGTCTGTTGGCCATTTTGTGTTTTTACAAAATTATATTATATATTTGGAAGTAGGCTACTCGATTATGTATGTATGTATCAGTATACTACAAACTCAAGACTTTATTTTATACATTTTCAAAATGGCTGACATTTATAATGTTTAATGCCGAATACCTCAGAAACCATTAACATAAAAAATATCTACTTCCAAAGATATAATGTTTGGGAGTGACCTAATCTCAAACTAAAGTGGAAATAATAATACTACAAAATTAATTCACAAGCTATCACACATAGGTAGACATGGTATCTTCCTCTGTTAATCACTTAATGTTTTTGTAGCAAAAGGTTTATATAAACTACTAGACAGTGAATGATTAGGACAGGTTAGGTTCTACTGGTTCAAATTTAATTCGCTTTTTTTTTTCATAACCAACAATGTTGTTTTGTCTAGACCTGTTTTCCTATTTCTAGTCTTTTTTTTAAAACTGGGCTGTGATAACCTCCATCAGAGGCCTCACCGGCGTCGACCTAACGGTCTTTTGCCGCTATTTCTAGTCTTAGTAGATACAAAAAGAAAAAATTATTTCAGTAAATATTGTGGTTAAAAACACATTAGGCTATTTATATTTAAAAACAAAAAAAGTAGGCTATAATGCTTACAATAGTTAATTTTAGTAAAGCGGCATACATCTAAACAAAAGAGAATATCAGAACTTACACGTGGCATGGGCTTGTAAAGGACATCAAGGTAAGTGGAATTCACATGAAAGACCTAAGGATGATAGTACAGTTCTTAACATGTCATTATTCTCAAAAGAAACATCTCGGCACAATGAGTAGCCAAGAAACAAATCTAGCAAATCTAGCCAAAAGTAGCACAACTCATGACAAATGCAGTGACAATGATATTTTGAGTTACATAATGAAGGAATATTTAATCTGTTTTAAGATCTATTAGGAGGTCTGGAATTAATACATAAAGAACTTCCTAGCAAGAACATCCTGGATCTGGAGAATAGTAACGGGATCAAGGGCAGCTTCAGAAGGAAAACAGAAAGAAGGGTAATTACTTTGTCACCTCTAACTTCTTTAGTATTTAGATATGTTATCAACAATGGACTACAAACGACAGATAAACATGTTTGAAAGCCCGGAACAACTAGAAAATACCAGCTACACAGAGTCAAAGTCTTATCAATGCTGCGATATAAAGCGGTCCTTTGCAGTCAGTTCTAATGGTGGCGTGTTCCAGTTTCAATCTGTTTACCTACGAAAGGTTTGGCCAGCTACCTACGAAAGGTATATATATAGCTACCTGGCCAAACCTGTCATGATAGCCTATATAATTATCTCGCAAAGTAAGAATTATTAACTTAAATAAACATACGAAAGGTTTGGGCTGGTGGATGGGTCAGTTCTAATGGCGTCGTGTTCCGGTTTCAATCCGTTTCTGTGGGACAATTGTGAGCTAATTTTAAGTAAGTTTATAGTGATTACCGAAAATAAAGACACTTTGCACAATTTCTTATACAATCACTGTGTTTTGCCGAAATCAAAAAAATGTCCAAATTTTGTACAATGGCGAAGACATTGTACAATGGGCACCTTGTGAACCATCTCCGGACTCCAACGCCAGTAGCTCATCTGAAGACGACTTCTAAAGTAAGTATCCCACTTTTTTTTTTACTTTTCCGGGCAATAATAAATGTTATTCCTTTATTTACAAACATAAATATGTCAAATGTCTTCATACTAAAAAAGTTACAGGTGACAAAGTAATTGTAAACAATTACCAAAAGAAGTCATGATAGTCTAGACTTAGACATGCAGTATTTTATTTTCTACAAAATGTAGATCCAACAGCTAATTCTAAGGACTAACAAATATAAATAATCAAAATATGTCAGTTCATATGTATCCATTGTAAAATGGTAGGCTATTGATTTTCACAATTTCTAATCACATCTCAATACTAAAAACACAATCAGAAATATTTTAAGAATTAATAAAGCTATAAATTTGTACAGCCTAAACTTTCTCAAAGTGATCATTTTGTATTCCCCTTTATTTCGAGACAAAAACAACTATTTTGTATTTCTTGTATAAAAAACCCCTTTTTTCGCATTAGATACTGCCTGAGCCATTGTAATTGTTTATACTACCACATAAAAATCAACTGTTGATTTTTATACAAATAACTGAATATTACAGAGGAAAACCAGTTTAAAACCGAACTTTTGACATGACATTTTTGTGTTAAAGAATTTTGTTTAATGGTAAACCTATACAATTTATTTAGCTTACATTGTAGTACAATGTGGCCAAACCTACAAGACTAAGCCTAATTATAAAGTAATTATGCCTACTATAATAAAATAATTCAACAATATCGCATATAATATTCTTATTATAATTGATATTCTAGAGCAACTGGATATACTTGACCAATTAACTGTTTATTATGTCAACTTATCACCAGCAATCTTTTAAAGTTTTCTTCAATTAAAGTCTTATTTTACAACACGTGTTTCGGGCAATATTCATCCATCGTCAGATAATTAAAAAACTTCAATTACACGAAGTTCTTTAATTACATGATGATAGACGAATAGTGCCCGAAACACGTGTTGTTACTTAAAGAAAACTTCAAAGGAATACTGGCAGTAAGTTGACAAAATAAACCGTCTACTAATTACTAATAGAAGAAGACAAGTTATTAGACTAGGCCTAGTAACTTGTGTAGGATTTTGTTATAACTAAAAACTTAAATTATGATATTCTTTTTTCCCCCATTACTTTTAAAGTTATCTGGTTTGTAGTCATTAACTATATTTTGAATCTAGATTTGGAGATTTTAATTATTGCTTGTACTTACAAATTAATTTAATACGATTGCACTACATGTTTTATAAACAAAGATACAAGCAAATAAATAAAAATCATTCTTAACAATCCTCTTAGTTGCTATACAATGGCAAAAATTTACTAGCCTAGCCTATAACACAGACTTTACAAAATGCTTTCAACATACCTTACTTAACTCAATCTTAAAATAGACAAGTATGTATATATACGTTATAGGGTTATGTTAAAATATAATGCTGAAAGCAACTATAAAATATTTAGACTGTTACTACACTCCCGCTATAGGAAGACAATATACCAAAGGACAACCAAACTTTCTATATATGCAGGACCATACACATGTGTGGAGTCTTTGCAGTAGCCTATTTATCCTAAATTATACAACTGAATAAAATATGACTAAAAAACCATTGACTTACACATCATCCATAAGAAATACACAATGTGTGCCAATAAAAATCCTAACCTTAATAATACAGTACTGTACTTAAATATTTTCTTCACTGTAATAAAGACTAGGCCTACCTACTATTATATAATAAACAGCTGGAGACTGTTACACATCTAGAAGATAATAGGGCTCATTAATAATTTTAACAAGTTGCCAATAATGTCAAATTTTAAGATAAAACTGCTAAATTATAAGATTAATAGGCTAAAAGTTAAATAAATGTTTCAATTAAGTTATTACATTTCTTTGTTATTTGGAGTCTAACAATTGCTTCGACGACAATGAATATGGGCTAGTAAATATGCACCAAAGGATGGCTATAGACAGTGGGTGACTAGGAGTGAAGGTATTAAGAGCCTAGAAAAGCTCATTGTAAAAATATGGAGTGGAAAGCCATTCTAAGGAAGAGAAGAATTGTTCAGGAGTTAGTAAAGGTACGAAGTAAAAAACCAACTTATTACTTTAAAATACGTTTAAGGAAATATAAAGTATGGCCTAGCCATTTGGCTGGTCTAAAATAAAATGACTTTTAGCATAATCTATGGTACGGAAAAACCCAACATCCTAATAAGCCAGATTAAGTGTAATTGAGATCCTAACAAATTGATTCTAATCTACATTACCATCTCTCTAAGCCAATTCAAGTTTTCTATGAAAGACCTATTTACATTAATTAAAACTTGTAATATGACCTATAGGCTATAAAATAAACTTCCATGTTAGACATAGGGCCTAAACATTTACAGAAAACAACACTAATTGATACAGTGGTAACAATGTTAAAACTTGAAAGTATTAATTCCAAGCAGGACCTAGCTAGTCTAAATTGTATACATAAAATTATGATTGATGAATATTGGTAAACCTAGGTTAATACTGAGACTTAAAAACTTAAATATAATCAAATCTAGGCCTAGGTGTATTAAAAAATCTATAATAAAATTCTATGGCTAAATTCTGTAAGAAAATAAATAAAACCATATGCTAACAACAGATCCAAAAAATTTACACATTACATTCTGTTGACCTACAAATCTAATTTCAATCAAAGATGGAGGGGGGAATTATCTCAAGCACCCACAAATACTTTAAGAAGCCAGGACTTAAAAGTTTATCTTGGCCTAGCCCAATATTGAAAACGGATTTAATATCTTGTGATGTTCGGCTACAACTTTTGAATTGAATAAATAAGTGTTGCATAGCATTAATTAAATCGAGAATGAAATAAAGAGAAAAATATCCAAGTAGACAAAAGAAAGTTAACGTTTACAAAATGCGGCCTAAAAATAGTAATCATAAAATGATAGTAATCACAAACATACATTTAATAGTTTCAATAATACAATACTAAATAAACATGCATATTGAAATTGTAGAACTTACCACAATAGCCATGCACATTGAATAGAACTAGAACAGTAGGTTGAACTTTTCCTGGACGTTTAACTTAACCAAACAACAAATGGAGTGACTAGACTAGAATATAGTTGTTATAATAATTTGTTGGAGATAATTATCTTTTAAAACTATCAAAAATTCGCCCACTCGTATATTATTGAACTATATGTGACTAGACAAACTGATATTGTATATTATTATGGTTTTCACAAGGGACTTAATTTAGAGTCACCTATTTTGTGAAAAACCATAAAATATACCAATTTGGACTTCTTAAAATTATTGAATATCTCAACTCAAGTTACTAAATCAACCAATAGGAGCACTTTTGAGCGCCAGCGTACAGTACAAAAATGGCGTAGAAATGCAACACTAATACGTATATAGAGTGCGCCGATAGTTTGTTGATACACGTGTTGCAGATTAAATATAATTTTTGGAAAAACTGTATTTGAATTTAAATTGTATAATACAATTCATAGAGTGGAAAGAATAATAGAATATTTTCAACACGCCATAATTATCTGCAATGACGCTAATTTTCAATTTCTTTTCATATCATCAGAAGAACTGTTATTAAAACATATAACAGACATATTAATAAGCTACTAATTAGTATTTAGTGAGCATGATTTTTGAGAAAATTAATATTTAAAATAATTTCATATTTTACCATTATTTTTAATTATTTGGTATACATTTTTATTATTTTTAGTGGAATTATATTGAGAGTTTATCATGAACTTCAGCTTATTTTGGAGTACATAATACATGCACTGTTACTCATTTAGCACAACCCAAGAATATAGCACATGTTCAGTTTGGGTTGCATGGGAATAATGTTGTTCCCCAAATATAAAAAGCCAAATACAAAAATAACTCTTCTCAAAGCTAAACAACCTAAAACAAATAAATTACCTAATAGAATGCAGGTAGACTCTAACCAAAGAAAATGACAGAGTTAAGAAATATTTTAAAGTTTATATATCTACGTATACTACATTTAGTCAATGAAGCAAATTATTACAGTGGAAAATTTTCAATACTATATATTGGGTTACACATGTTTTCACCTCTACAACACTAGACAACTTGCTAGTAGAATCCTAGTCGTAATTAAGAATAATATAGTATCAAAATTTATAATAGTCAAATAAATGAAAGGAAGTTTTTAAAGGAATTAGGTAAAGAGAACTATCGATGCTACCGCAATAATCATAGAGGTCTTATATAGTAAGTCTTTCCAATTTTGGGATACAATTATAAAAACAAAGTTGGAAAAATCGTCAAAACTTTCTAATGTCCCCTGGAACTTACGCACAACTCTGATGACATAGGAATTTTTCATGCACTATTCCGGCAGCACAACCAACCTGGACCTTATGATAGTGACAACAGACCTAGTAGACGAATCTCACCGATTAGCTATAGAGAATTCGGTTAGTCTCTCCTCACTCTAACAGTTTTAACCATAAGAAAATATAACACAACTACACCAGAGTGAGATAGAATTTTAAGACAGAAACTGATATGTTTTCAGGATTGAAATGGAGACAGTTTCTATAAAACTTGACTCTACCATATCCTTTTTAAAACATTTGTACAGCAATAAAAAGTACAGCCAAGAAAACATTATGCAAAGGAAGACAAGAAAAATACAGACCATTCTAGATGAAAGATCTGAATCATCAAAAAATGTCTAGAGATACAGCAAAGAAAAAGCACAGAAAACATAATAGATAGAAGGCATAATATTCTTACGCAAATGGGCTTTTTTTAAAAAAAAACATAACAATAGCTAAAACAAACAGAGTTTTTTCTGAATACAATAAATTATTGGACAGATAGCAATAAATTACATAGACTAGTCAATATTTTAAGTAATAAAAGCACAGATCAGGTACAACAACTATAAATAATAAAGAGAATACAGACCCCAAGAAGGTTGCAGAATATTTTAATAAACATTACACTTCCAAACAAGGGCGTACCCAGGATCAAAACTAGGGGGGGGGGGGCAAGCCATGGTCATTCAATATATAATTGATTATTAAAATAGTTATTTCAAGAATTGTATTAAATTCCAGCAACAAAATGTATAATAAAGATTTATTTTTTTGCTTCCAGGAGGGGGCAGCTGCCCCCTACCCCTCTCTGGGTACGCCCATGCTTCCAAACACTTTTAATGAGAAAGAAAAATAGAAGACAAATCTATACAAGGACTGTTCAAAAACAACAAAAACTGTTTTGACATTCCTTTCGTTGCCTTGATGTCCTGACACCGATGTTACCTGTACTGTGTAGGGATACAAGGCACACACCAGTTAGGAAGTACTTCAAGGACATTCTGACTGTTTGATAGTCACTAGTAGTCATAGGACTGAAAAGAAAGAAACAGTGGAGAAAGAAGATAAAAAGAAGTAGAAATTAGACTTGAAGAATTTATAGAAAAAGCAAGAAAAATGATTTATAAGTTAGTTGCTAAATTCAATTCAGTTCAATCTTTACTAGTCCTTTTGACAAATTAATATTTATATAAGACAAGTTATAAATATAAGAAATAATGTAACATGTTGATTATGAAATATAATAAAGATAACTGGGAGTTTATTTATATCAAATGCTTTAAGTTTTGATTGAAATTGTCTAATAATAAGGAAACTTAGGTGAACCCTAAACTTTGCGTTATGGTGATCATACCTTAATGTATAATTAGGAGGGGAAGAAATCAATATGTACTACATTAATTTGAACTTGTTAAGTCACACGCTTGATCTCACATTCTTTTGGCTCCAGTTATAAGATATATGACTAGAATATTTTAATGTATATAAATGCAGAAAATTGTATTACAAATTTTTAATCTATGCAATTTTATAGTTTTATTTCATTAACACATCTATAAAAATAAAACTTACATAATTGGTATTTTATGTGCTAATTGATTCAAACTAATCCCGTCAACCATCATTTACTTATAGTGAGCCTCTCCCACCACGATACCAAACATTAGAGTAAACCAAACTGCACAGAAACGACTTCATGACTTAGGTGGGATTTGAAACCACAACCTTTGGCACCAATGCTTGATCAAGAGATTGCCATTTTGAGACTCTCAACCACTAAGAGACTTAGCTATAGTCATTCATTTAACATCATTTGAGTGATGTAAACAGATTGTCTATTCTACTCCGTAGTTTCACTAATAACCCCTAATGTTCACATCTCACACCAAATAAATATAGTGATTTTCTTTTTTAACCTGGGCCAAAAATAAACCCATGATTTGTAGTGTTGTACAAAATGTTCGTGGTTTCTAAAAAGTAAGTAAAAAGCACTTTGTAATAACTCAAAGTGGTCATACTGTATCTACAAAAATCCCAACATCAATTTTCTTCCATAACAATACATTCTCACTATATAGTGTGGAAATTAAATTGCACCTAACTTTCCTGACAACAACCACTCATTGTATCATGATGAAACTAACCAACTTCAGAACATTCTGAATCATTATTATGTCATTTTTAGAATGACCTTGTTGTCATAGGACATTCAAATTAGAAATGATAGGATTTTATTTTTTAAGTACAAACCTGACCAGTTACTTGATACAATTATCTGATATTTTTAGTATCAAGCATTGACCATGTGGACAATTATATAACACAATACTAATATATTTATATATAACTTAGTAAAATACATCAGATTTTTTTATATGCTGAGATCTGTTTGTAAATTAGAATTAACTATTAACAACAATTTACTACACCCTGAACTGGAATTTGGATTATGGAATTGAAACCTTCGTTCAAGAACATTTTTGCAATTAGAAATTTTTAATTTAGGTACTGTATTGAATAACAATAATAGTCTCTCTTATTAGTGAGATAAGTTAGTGGGGAAAATAAAGCTGTATAGAGAACTGATTTACGAAACATACATCAGTCGTGCAACAACCTACTGAGTCTCAGTCTCCTCCAATAACCTTATTGTTAACTCTGTCCTGAGTTGTTAAGGTCTGATTCCCAATTTCAAGGATGTTTCTTTAGTCCAACCATCTTCTATTTAGCCTGCCACCTCTCATTCCATAAACAAGGAACAAAAATATTTTGTACATGATCATTATAAGCATATTTAACATACTTGATTATGACATCAGTTTAGCAATGCAAAGCCTATGTAAACTACGAAACAATCTGACCATTACAGTATAACAAACACACAGAACACAATTCTCATAAAAAATACGCCTAAGTATCAGACGTGTTTCAACGACAAGGTCGTCCTCTTCAGTGATACACCAGCTACACCAACCAAACCACAACTGAATCTAACGTTGCGCCAAACCCCATATTTAAACAAACTGAAGGGGGCGTGGCTTATTATTTTACACTGCCAAGGCGTGTAAATAATGAACCAGGACATATACAAAATTCTATATTAATGTAAAATATAATATATAATGTTAAATGTTGGGTTGGTTCGATTATCTTGTTTTGGCTGTATGTTAAATCTTAGGTAGTTAAACTGACACGAGACGCATACTATTGCCTTGGCAGTGTAAAATAATAAGCCACGGCCCCATTGAGTTTGTATAAATGTATAGACTTTTTATATTAATAAGTACCGAGACATAATTGTAAATAATGAACTGGGACCTATACAGATTTCTATATTAATGTAAAATGTAATGTATAATGTTAAATGTAGGGTTAGTTCGATTATTTTGTATTAGCTATATGTTAAATCTTAAATAGTTAAATTGACATGTGGCGCGTACTATCGCCTTGGCAGTGTAAAATAATAAGTCACGCCCCCTTCAGTTTGTTTAAATATGGGGTTTGGCGCAACGTTAGATTCAGTTGTGGTTCGGTTGGTGTAGCTGGTGTATCACTGAAGAGGACGACCATGTCGTTGAAACGTGTCTGATAGTTAGGCGTATTTTTTATGAGAATTGTGTTCTGTGTGTTTGTTATACTGTATAATTTTTCTCATAAGTCAAGCTCAACATTTAATAAGCTGACCATTGTATCATCTAACATGCATGTTTAATGTACCAGATACAGAAGTGTCCTTTATCAATGCTGTATCGACAAAGAGTAGTGGAACAAGGAAAGTGTATTTCCCTTCAACACAAATCACTCAAGCTACAGAATAACTCTCGTATTCGGTAGTTAAAAATGATATAGAATGTATTTTACACTTAGACTGTGTACTACTTTACAGTATCAGTTACAGATTGGTATCTGATCAAACTATCAGATTGATAATTTATAATACTTTTAATTTAAATCTAATATTACAATCTGGTAATAGTGTTAACTTTGGTTATGTCTAAAATGTTTATTTTCTAGTGTTCCTTTTTTTTTATTTAACTATGACTATCACAACAATGAATTTCATAAATACCTAAATTCATTGGAAAAGAAAAAAAATTACCTAAAGTTTACTTTTGGTCTTGAGATGACCTGCAGCTAATAAAGTTACAGTCCTGGATCCTAGACACTTAATCTCTGAGAGGCTCTGATTACTCCATTTCAATAAAATTGTACATTTCCTTTAATAAATTGGATAGAGCATGTAAAAAAATTATGCCATTTTTTCTGCTAAATATTCACAATTGCATTTTATATTTTACTTTCAGGAGATGATTTTAGGTAAGTTCTTCTATACAAATAAATAATGTAATAAAATCTTTTATTTTAAACATGGTTTTCAACAATCAACATAGTATAAAAAATACATTTTCATAATAAATTAATACATAAATATTACTTATACCTCCATATTATACAAAGTTTGTACATTTTTAATAAATATCCTACATGCTTGCTTAATGTCAAATGAGCCATGATAAATTTTTTATTTAAACTAAAATCATAAAATAAATAATCTAACTAAAATAGCTAAGGAATAACTAATAAATTCATTTTGTTTGAGTTAAATGTAATAAATAATGATGGGAATAACATTCAAACTAGTAATAATCGTAGATCTGTAGTAATTTGATGGTAAAAATTAAATAATATTTAGAAAAACAGAGAGTTGTGCACTCTACCTGAAGTTATATATTTTAATTTACAACTTTAAACTCTTTAATTGATATGTTTTTCGCAACCCATTTTACTTGTTTTTCTATCTTAGTGTAGGTGATGCGATATACAAAGTCAAACTTGCTTTGCTCGTTTGAACATATTGATTTGTTTTTAAAATGGAAAAGTTGGACAATAAGTATAAACACATAATGTTCAATTTGAATATAAAACATATATATTATAAATAAATATAGAGCTTGACATGCGAGATAATATTAGATAGAAAAAAACTCAAACAAAATATCTCACACAAATTATGTTTACATAATCAAACATTATAGTTATAGTTTTTGTATTGTAGCTCATGTATCACTGAGGATGGCGACTTTGTCGATGCAATGTGTTTCATTAAGTAAACATAATATTTTGTGAGATCTTGTGTTCCAGTTTATATATTTTAAGTTTAATTATATTCTCTTTAACACTTTACCAGCTGATTGGTTATTTTATGACCGAGACTGGTTTTACTGTGGTGCCCTTGATCACTAAATGACCGATCTTTATTTATGCTTGTATTATGACTACTGTTGGTTATATCATTTTTAACTCTTCACAAATTGAAAGCATTGAACACAATCTTTTAGATGGTTAGGCATTTTTATTAATTAGATAGTTGTGGAATCAGATTATAATAGATTGCAATAGCTGCGTAGTGTATGCACTAAGAACATTGACTTCAGGATGTATTTGGCTGATGATCTAAATTCAATTTAATTTTTTTTTCAGGTTTTTTTAAACAGCTGTGGATTAGAGTTATAGGTAATAGAAATTTTTTTCATGAAGTAATTTTTATGTAATATGTGTTTTCCTATAAGACTAGTTTATAATAGATATACAGTATATATATAAGTTGCTTGATGATGGTTTAAATATCCAAAAACAGTCATGAAATAAATACAGGAATTGAGTGGAGATGTAAATTAATATACTGCATTGTATAATGGTAGGTATAATATAGAGAAAATGAGTCAGCTGGTTAGTTGCCACTAATCGCATACCTCCCCCCCACGTCCTACTCAACCTACCCTTCTACAAACAATAAAATGTTTAACTGCTCTGTTTGCATTAAGTGTGAAAAGGGGATTAGCTGCATCCTATTCTTACTAACAAACTCATTTATTCTGTCATATAAAGAAACTTTACAATTTTACATTTTCTTCCCAATTGTTAGTACACACATGCAGAAATTGTCCACGTATGGTTTTCAAATAGTAAATCAACAAATGTCTGTGCCTTAACACAATGTTATCTGCACACTTGTTCTAAGATTAGTAAAGACATAGTTTGATAGAGTTCATATCAATTATATATGTGTAAATTGAAAAAAAAAAAGCAATACTAAAACATGTGGAGCTGATATTTTTTATTGATGGAATTTAATATGGAATGATCTCCTATGTACAAAAATTAACAAAATTTATCTGGTTTTTTGACTAATTTTTAAATTTGAATTTGAGACTAAATCTAAAAACAAAAAGGAAGAGATAGAAAATGCAGTTCTTCTCTTTTTCCATCAGCTTGATAATCACAATTAGGGTTTTGACATATATCGATTCATACTTGCGTTTGAAATCTTTTAGTAGAGAGAGATACAATTAATTTTCCATTTCAATTAGCAAATAAAATACATCCAATATTTATTTTTACAAACTCTAAAAATAATTATCCACATTGTTTTCACTATCCACTAACAATATTTCTAAACGTGTACTAACTACATTATGTTGATGTTTTGGTTTTCCTTTGTAGAAAGTGTATTCAGGTAGATAAAGAATATTGCTCGATATCCTTCTAATGTGCACATAGTCTTAATAATAAGTTACAGTTTCAATATAACTCTTACTTTGGGTAGTTGTATAGATCTTACTTGTCCTTAGCTTGTAGCCCTACCATGTTCGGGTGTCTTTGTTCTAAAACAGAAAGTTCAGACTAATTTACTTTTATTAGTCTAAAAAATAATTTATATTTATTCAATATAAGTTTTAAAAGTTACCTTTAAAATATAAAATGCCAAGGTACTAACAAAAAATTACAATTCTTTCAACAAATATTAAACTCCAAATTTTTTTTTACAATTCATCTGCCTGTTGAATTATGTGAATGCTGCCATCCACATACTCATTTTTTTAATGTAACTACGAGTCGCTGTCAACATGCAAACAAAGGCATTATTTGGGATTTAGGCATCCCTTGCTTCTTCATGTTTTTATATATAAAGTACATGACAGAGAAACAACCTTTGTTGCATACAACTTGGACTTGATAAGTCTAAAAAATGGATTTCTAGTGACAGTTAACATCTATCAATAAACGTCCATCATATCTCAAAAAGTATTCAATATTTCATTGGGGTTTAAAAAGGTAATCACGTAATCCCTATGCCACACATGTTAAATCGGGCAATTTTAAAGTACACTTTATCAAAAACCTGTTTATCAAAAACCTGCCAATTTCAAGAAATTTTACGTGACTCTTTATTAATTAGATATAACATTTTATTAATATTAAATAGTTTACTTTATATTTATTTATTTTATTTGTTTTAAACTGAAATCAAACACAATAAGCAAGAATTGAAATGTGATGAGTTCAATACCTATTGGAAAAATAATATTGTTATATTTTTACTATTATTGGTAAAGGTGTATAATGTATTGTACTTACTTGCAATAGCACAGTGTAGAGTATAACCAACATGGTGGGCGATGAGACACGTTAAGTAAGCAGCGGTTATAATTGCTATAATCTGTAGTGGGGATAGATATTTCAACCCAAAATATACCCACCTGCCCTCTGCAAAGTAGATCTTCAATAACCTGCAAACAAAAACACATTTAGTTAGCTGAATGATTCGCATAAGGGTTATAAATTTGTTTCTTTAACAGAATACTGTGGTCTTGCATAGGATATATGTATAGGCTTAACTATGTGGGGGTGTGGTTTTTATTGACAAGAGGCTAAAGGTGTTTAGAGTTTAACCTCCTGCTGACCTTGCATAACTATTTATTAGCATATTAATACTTTTGAGGGATAAATCTAATAAACTAGGATCTAGGGGTTTATTGCAGACTGTATTTAGTCAATAATATATATTCAAGAGGTTTTTTAATCATCTTCTCTCTGATTACATTATTATTTTCTATATTAATTAATCCACACATTGACTATGTATGTGGGAAGCTGAACATCAACCTTTATGTGCTGTGTAGACTAAGTAATATCATCTCTAAAATAGTGTGGCTAATGATATATTACATTTTTACAGCTACCTTCAGTATGAAATAAATATGTAGGGTTTCCGGTCAAACAAAGTTTTTCAACTCCAGAAAAAGGCAAAAAGGGTAATTTTTAAGCTAAGCCCTATAGCCTTAATCTAGAGAGATCTTTCCATCAATATATGGTATGCACCAAAATAAACAGTACTGAAACTGAATCAGCTGTAGCTGACTTCTTGATCAGCTGTGTCAACTTTTGAGTGTTGCTACATCTTCGTGGTTATTATTTCAATCTTATTTGAGGTTAGTTTTTGCTGACATGGTGCTAACTACTGCAGAGAAAGCTTTTATTGTAGAGCATTATTTTCGCTCATACGGAATTGGATGTACGGGTGGGTCAAGTTTGTCACACACTGCATTACGTTTTCAGGAATATTTTCACAAAAACTCGCCTAGTAATGCTGTGAATATTAATTTTGTTAAAATTTTTCGAAGAACAGGTAGTGTTTTGATGCAGCAGAAGGGGTATTCAGGTCGCCCAACTACTGTCAGTACAAATGAAAACCATGGAAGAGTGTTGCAGCAAGTGTTAGAGTCACCGAAAAGAAGCCTAAACCAAACATCTTTGAAACTGAATATAAGCAATACGTCGTTGAGAAGAATGTTTAAAAACAATGGTGGTTTTCCCTACAAGATACAACTTGAGCAACCTTTGAACTGTATAAACAAAACAGTCAGAGTTCAGTACTGCACTTTAATGTTAGCAATGTGCTATGGAGAACCTGAGTTTCTGAGTGATGTATGGGGTTTTCATATGAATGTCATTTGCACCTTAATGGTTTCATTGACAAGCAGACAACATGTTTTCTCAGGTTTGAACGTCCTGACA
This sequence comes from Aphrophora alni, assembly GCA_963513935.1. Lineage (NCBI taxonomy): Eukaryota > Metazoa > Arthropoda > Insecta > Hemiptera > Aphrophoridae > Aphrophora > Aphrophora alni. The sequence goes on along the minus strand of OY740767.1, from coordinate 154,939,099 downwards.
GTGTTGTAGAGAGGCCACAGCATAGTAAGCGTGTAACCATTTGGTGCGCTGTTTCAGGGAGAGTTGGTCCATACTTTGTTGAAGACAATAATGGAAATCCTCTTACTGAAATCAGGATCAATATAGGGTCTCTCTTGATCGTTTTCTATGAGACCTCGGGAGATTTTGTAGTTCCTGAAACCTGTCTTTTCGTTCACAATGGTTCCAGCAAGATGGTGCAACCAACCACACTGCCTTAACCTAGATTGCTTTCCTTGAAGAAACTTTTGGCAACCACCTCATCTCCCTTAGAACAAACTTTCCTTACCCAGCCCACTCCCCCGATCTTACATCACCTATGTCTGAGGAATGTTGAAGGAGATTTCCCTTGAAGACCCACCAGCTACTATCGTCTAACTCTAGAAAAAAAATAACCATGTGTATAAGAGGCATTAAACAATCCCTCTTCACCAAAATAATGCAAAACCTTCAAAAACTGTACGAGTGTTGCCTAAAACTGAACGGAGGTCATATTGAACATGTTTTACCCAAGTCTAACCGATTTTGATTCCTTTTACTTGTATATGTTGGTAAAATTATGTAAATAAAATCTTAAAATTTCAGTACTGTTTATTTTAGTGCATACTGTATTTCAGTAGCGGCCGATGGTTAAGGACAATGGGAGGGCTCTGTTTTATTTTATACACGTAAGGGAAGGCATGTTATCATTCACTTAACATTCACAATCACAAAGGGTTAAACTTAAAAACATAAACAAACAACTCGTGTGAGTGGCGAGACACTATTTATTTAGAACAGTTGCGCATCAAAAACAAGGTTTTTAGTAATGCGGAACATCTAATTTATGGTGGCTTCACTGACTGATGTCTGCGCGCGCAGCTTCGGACTCTGCCCTAGAAGCCCATTACACGCTGTGTAAATGACGTCACGGCACCCTCAGCTCTGTCTGCTGCTTGCCCCATATGACTAAATGCAATGAAACTGGGACGCTCTGGCCACCGTCCGAACTCCAGAATACATTCGTCAAATATTTTATATTGTAAAACTTCCGCTACAAATGATGGTGAAATCCATAGCGGCAATACATAATTCACTTATCTCCACAGAATTAAATACATACAGGTATTTACATTATTAAAATAATATTATCATTGGGGGGGGGCGGCGTCCGAGAGTCCTTATGAGTAAGCCGCCACTGCTGTATTTGATGAACATCATTTTATAAATTTTCGCTCGCTCATAAGGAATTGGATGTGCTGGTGGGCCAAGTTTGTCACACACTGCATTACGTTTTCAGGAACATTTTCACAAAAACCCACCTAGTAATGCTGTGATTATTAGTTTTGTTAAAATGTTTTGAATAACAGGTAGTGTTTTGACGTAGCAGAAGGGCTATTCAGGTTGTCCAACTACTGTCAGTACAAATGAAAACCATGGAAGAGTGTTGCAGCAAGTGTTACAGTAACCGAAAAGAAGCCTAAACCAAACATCTTTGAAACTGATGTTACCGTATTACACAAGTCTAACCGATTTTGCTTCCTTTTACTTGTATATGTTGGTCAAACTGTGTAAATAAAATCTTACAATTTCAGTACTGTTTATTTTGGCACATACTGTATTAGATGAACACCATTTTATAAATTTTGTATTCAATTTAATTCAGTTTTTAACAAAGAGATGACTTTTATATGACTCCTGTTACAATATCCATAGCCTGTGGTGTACTGCCAGGTTTTACAATAGGTTGCATACTTTACTAAAGCATCTTAACAAAGAAACAAAATTTAAGTGTGTGCTGGAATCACAGGTTTTAAATTATAATAAATTGATCAATTTCATATCTCACATTGTGAAGCCATTGTAATATAGAGTGTATAAATAAATCAGTAATGCCCTGCATTCTAGTAGCAATTTTAGGAACTATTAGTAGATAATTACTATTGACAGAAAATTATTCCTATTTTTCATTAAAATCCACTTCCGAGGTTTTATCACTATACTGTACACCACCTATCCCGGTTTTAAAAAAAATCAGTGTCTAGTATTTTATGGCGGTAGCAAGCCAATGGTTATACTTGAGTTAAATTGACTTTAAACTGCCAGAAACTAATAATAGAATAATAAGTTGAATAATAATAGAAGTTCAATTGTCGGCTTTGTGGTTGTGAAAATGAAAGTTTTGATGTAACAAGTAATATTGCGGAATTAAACACACATATTCAACAGCTGCTAATCAATGGTGAGGCAATCTCATTGAATCTATATGCTTTCATCATCTAGTCTCGGTTTATATCTCCCTCTTTCCTCTTTCTTATCAGGTGTCTCTTTAACAACTCTTGTTACCTTCTAACCCTGATGGTATTAGTGTATTCGATAGCTAGGGGTCTTTTTTTGCTCTTTTTTTCTTTTTTAAGGCGATATTAACCTTCAGGTTTTATACCATTAAACCACAAAAACAAAATATTTTCATTGAGAACAAGAAGCCAAAAATATGTACAAAGGGTTGTGGAGTAAAACATATATTATTAACTTAATTATAACACGTATTATTTATTTTGCGGATAAAACTAATGATTGGATTACATCCGTGTTACACAAGCTCAGAATGACTGCTATGTTGATTATCACCTTAAAAAAGAAAAAAAAGAGAACTAATAGAGGCCCTTGGACATCAAATATTCTAATAGCATAAGGTTCGGAAGGGAACAAGATTTGATAAAGAGAGACCTGATAAGATTTAACTCAAAACTAGATGTAGATTTAATGGGATTTCCTCACCCACACCCTACAATATACTGGTTTATTGAATAATGGCTGTATAGCTACTGTCGTAAGTCCAGTGGTCCACAACTCAAATATGGTATATCCCACGCATAGCTTACCCATATGTTGGGACTTTTATTTTCATTTTTTTCAATAATTAAAAATTTTGGGGTGGCGTCATAAAAAACAACACAAAATTACAATTTTCTTACAATCGACTCTAAGCCTCAAACAAAACTTATTGCTTGCCATTATTCAAAAAAGCCCGGTTTGTAAGTTATTGGTCGAAAAATCACCCGTGTGGCTGTGTTAAAAAATATGAAATTTCTCAAATTTGACTCCACTAATTTCATAGTAAAAATATATTACCATTAAGGAATAATTAGCAAATAACAAAAATGATCTTCTTCTTCTTCTTCATCTTCATGGTGCGTGCATCCAGCCTCAGGTAATGCCAACCGCACAGTGTCTCTCATACATAGCTAGCCAGTCTCCAGTAGGTGGGATCAGTCAGAATTCGTCCAAGAGTACAATTAGGTTGGAGTCTTCTCCTCAGCTCATCTCTGACCTCCGATCTGATGATACAATCAAGGAGGATGTGTTGTAGGGTTTCTTCTTCCATCTGACATACAAGACACAGGGGCGACTCAGCAAGTTGGAAACGAAAATGATCATTTACCACCATTATTATTAGCTCTATTTAATTAAGTACGATTTTTAAGGATCAGTGGCAATATTTTTTCATAATCATCGCAGGATTTTCCTAATTTCAGAACAAACTTTATAAGGTTGGGGGGGGGGGAATAAATCACCACAAAAATATTTATTACGTCCTCAAACAATATTGTTATGTGCTTGTAGATAAAACGGCAGTTTTAACTATAGTCTTCCATGTAAAAACAATCATCTTAACTTACTCAATTAATAATTACTTGCACATGAACTCAAGTATTTTGGTGGAGAATTATTCAATGACTGTACTATAAAAGTTTTCGTTTTCTCTTGGCGGCTTCAAAAGTTGTTTCTCAATGGATAGTAAAGGAGGACTAGTTATCCATGGCATGACTGATGAGACCAGTTGCAAGCAGCTGAGTTGAGCCAAAATGAGCAATGACTAGGCTCTCCTAAAACTATTGAAGTTTGAGGGAGTAAGAAAACACAAAGTAAGTGTGGTGGTACCCCAACCTATACAGATGTTCTAAATTTTTTAAATGTCTTTCACACATTTTTAGTTGTTCCACACAGACTCTTTATAGATTTACATATTCTGTCTTCATTTATTTTTAAATCTTCTGTTATGTGATTTAAAAACCATTTTTTCATTATTATCCAAAGTCAATGCTGAAGAGGACTTCTTGGCAGAAGCAAAGCAAGTTTAAGTCATATATAAATATTTAGCCAAACATGACATCCTTGGTTCATTTTCTCTATTTTACTGACAACTACAGAACTAACATTTTCACGAGGAATAGTTTTGTTTGTTTAGTATTTCAATTGTGAATGCACGAGTGAGAAAGTTTGTCCAATGTTTTTCACTGTAAAATGATTAAAATAAATAACTATAACTTTAAAAGAGGAAATAATGAACTACGACACTTTTAAACACCAACACTAAAAGTTAAATATACTTACAGTATGACGTATATAATGAGAGCAATATTCAAGATAATGAAAGATTTCCTTTTTGAAGGCACAGAGTAGCAAGTCTTGCAAGACACATTGTCATGTGACCAGAACATCTGTATAAGTATAATAACAGGAGGCATTGTGTGTACCACATGATTGGCCCAGTAAGGCACTAAACTGTCCATTACTGGAGGTAAGATACAGTTCCTATCGTAGAGAAACAACATCCAAAATCCACCACATGTCATCTGAAACATATAAAGAACACAGGGGTAGTACCTAGGATATCTGATAATAAATGGAACATATTTAGTTGTACAGAAATCTGTAAAAATAAAATAGGTCTAATGGAGAAAACATTGGCCATTTTTTAAAGAAAAAAACTTCTTTTTTTTCATTTCATTTGATTAATTTCAATGTCTAATACAATAATTATTATATTGAGTGTGACTACAGTCGGTACTCGGTGAGATTCCATAATAAGGCAAAACAAGCACTTATAATTTCACAAAAAACAATATATTGCTACAGCTGTTTCGCCGTTAGGCATCGCCAGACAACTGAAATTACTGAGTTGTCTGACGATGTCTAACGGCGAAACAGCTGTAGCAATATATTGTTTTTTGTGAAATTATAAGTGTTTATTTTTGTTTTGCCTTACAATAATTATTCTTAAATACATTAAAACAATACAATTCAAAGGACGTATATTACAAATGACAATTGAACATAATATGATATACAGAGTGACCAACTTAAGATGGCCAACATTCACATCTTCAAAACCATAGGAGATACAAAAACCTTCAAATGGAGCACCTTTTCTACTTTTTTATGTTATCAAAATTTGGAAAAAATTGTCACCATTTTCCAATATTGTGGCCTACTTCATTTTTTACAAAGTTTCATTTTTAGCTCGTAATTCATTGATAGTCATTTGTTCAATTTGTAGACTTGTTTCAGCTTCTGCAAGCTTTGTTCATAGATGTTCAATGGCTGTTAGTAAATGAGTTCGCTGACCTGCCTCGGTATCAGTATCAGGTAACAGGTATCCTGTTATGTTAAATTTTTAGAAACATAAATACTATTAGGAAAAATAAAGACCTGACATAATTTATTTCTTAAATACTCTTATAAATTTCAGCATAATTTGTAAATTGGTGGAGTAAACAATTATAGAGTAATAATAGATTCTTTTAACCATAATAAATTGATTTTAAAAAGCATAAAATATTAAGACAAATTTTGTTTGTATTACTAAGAGATAATAAATAAGACAAACTAAACACACAAATGTATGATAAATCAAAACATGAGCAGCTGGGATTTCACATTGTATCAATTGTGACAAGGCAGTCCTGAGTACTAAACAAAAAAACCTTTATCATAAACATGGTTGTTATAAAAGTAAAATGTGTAAACTATTGAAAATAGAAGGATATTTATTTTGATTCTATAATTGTGTATGAACTGTAGCTTTCACGAATTTCAATCATAATCATTAAAAACAAAACCCTAAAAGAATGACAAAAGACATATTAAGTATGTTAAAATTAAAAGTTAAGCAAAAAAGTACTTGTATTTATCATGTTATTATATATATTAGTATTATAATATGCCATTAACTTTATTATTATACGAGGTATGATTAGAAAGTAAATACTGTTTGTATTTCTTGCCGCAGCAATGCTGCAATCACAGTTCGACACATCCACGGTAGTTGTTCTGAGTCAAAAAGAAGGAGATGATGCCCTTTCGACATCACTGTTTGTTGTTTATGGTTTGTAGTGGTTGTTTAGAATGGGGAAGGTGATTGAAAATCCCGCAGCTTATGAGAGTAGATCTGTAATTCGTTTTTTTAATGCAAAGAACACTAAACCAGACTACATTCATCAACAGATGTGCCAGATTTACTGAGAAAATACCATTAGTGACAAAATGGTAAGGAAATGGGTTCGACACTTCAATGGAGGACGTGACCAAGTACACATTGACAAACGAAGTAAGCGTCCATCTTTGATTCGTGCAGTACAAGTTTACAATTCTGCAAATTTCAAGATCATTTCTTCATTAAATTATTTCTGTAAAACTGTTTTTTTGAAAACTTTGTGCTCATTGGATGCCAAAAACTCTTACAGACTAACATAAAAAACAGTGTCAGGGCAGTGCATTTGACTTTTTGACATGTTACCACAAAGGCGGTGATGACTTTCCGAGTCAAATAGTGACTTAGGATGAAATTTGGATCACTTATGAAACCTCTGAATCAAAACGAAAATCAACAGAATGGAGGCACACTTGTTACCAGCAAAGACTAAAGCCCAGCAGCTCGAAAAATCATGTGCACAGTGTTTTGGGACAGACATGGTATTATACCTGTGGATTTTTTACCGCAAGGTGAAACAATTGATGGAAATGTTTACTGTGAGATGCTTAGGAAACTACATTGCGCAATGCAGAATCAGCACCAAGGAATACTCACAAATGGTATTGTTTTTATTCATGACAATGGTCGACTTCACACTGTGAACACAACAACTCTTACAGGACTTGGGCTGAAACCAGTTTGACCACTAAGTCAAACAGTCCTGAACCACCCCTAGCGACTTCCATCTCTTTTTGTACCTGAAATTGTTCCCTGGTGTCCAAAACCTCAACAACGATGATCAGCTTAAAGAACATGTTACCACATGGTTGACAGCACAGGCAACGTTTTATGAAGAAGTTATACAAAAATTTGTGCCGCGTTATGACGTTATGCATACAAAAAGTGAGAGCTGTGTGGAAAAATAGTTAAAGGTTTGTAGTTTTTTTACAAAGAATAGTTTTTCCGTATCTGTAATAGTTTTGTTTTTATTACCAAACGGAACATACTTTCTGGACGTACCTCGAAATAGAAAGTTGTTTTATTTTAATATATTACAAATGATAAAACAATTAATTAGAATTAAAGTAGACTCCCTCTTGTTCGGATCCATTTGGTTCGGACTTCAGATGGTTTGGATGGCCACCTGCGTATCAGTCATGCAATCGCTGCACCACTTTGTCTGGAGCCAGCATAAACAAACAAGTCATAACCTGCTTATCTAGCGCTATAGATCTAGTTCCTTTAGTTTTCTGTTCAGTATCACTAGTTTTTTCTACTGTGCGGATGTGCATTTGACATTATTGTGTAAAGGTTTTACCCTTCAGTATTGTACTACTGTAGAGTATATATTTTTGGTTGTAAGAGTACGGATATAATTTTTATTCAGTAGTGTTTTGTATAGTTTCTTTACGATGAGTGTTAAATGGAAATATAATTTTGTGTCTATGAAACATAGGTTAAACGCGCTAGAACAATTAGACAAAGACGAATCTGTAGCGAATGTTACTAACAATCTTAATGTGTGTAAAAGCACAGTGCATCATTGGCACAAAAACAGAAAAGCCATAGAAGATTTCTGTACACAAGTTGAAGGTGATAAAGCATTAAAAACCCGTTGTACTCTCAAAAACCCAAAAAATGAATTGGTGAAAGATGCTCTGTGGTTGTGGTTCACACAAGATCATAGTACACCAATAAGTGCACCAAACTTGAAAGAAAAAGCGGTCATCCTGCATTCTAAACTTCAAGAAGGTGGACAGTTTGTAGCCAGCGATGGATGGCTCTCACGATGGAAAACAAGACATGGAGTTCATTACAATGAGAACAATGAGTTGTCCTAGGACATTGATGTGATACGCATCGCAAGTGTCGCGATATCATAAGCGATGTATTAATTTATAAACATATATATGTAGTGTCCGTGTGTTTTTTATGTGTTATTTTAATGTATAACGACCTCAATAGAGTGAAAAAGATAATAGAACTCTGAAGATGGAGCGTACGCTTCGAAACGCGTAAGTGTATATAAAAAGAAGTCACCTGGCGGAAACCAAAGGTAATTTAATTATTATACTTTTTTATGTTATCAAAATTTTGAAAAGTTGCTACCATTTTTCAATATTGTGGTGTACTTCATTTTTCACCATGGTAAAACAGTATTTTTTTATTTTTTTTAATTTTTTTTTTTTTTTTGATTAATTGAACATGAAATTTTAAGATTTTACATTCATAGGTGCAAATATAAATACCTACAAATAAAAGTCTTAAAGTTATATGTACTATATAAAAACTTTTTTTTTAAATATAAATATGGCATTCCATACATTTTTTATGACAAAGTTGATTTATGATTTGAACACTAATAGGAGCTGGAGATTTTTTTTTTTAAATAGGTACAATAGTTGTCGAGTTATAAATTTTTTTAAATTTTGTAAAACTTCAATTAATCATTTTATTATTACATTGTTGCATTTTACAGAGATATTTACCACTCGCCTTTATACTGGATGTTTAAGAATTTAAAAAAGTCTATTATTTTATCGTTGTTTATTTTTTTCTATACGTTTAAGGAGATGTAACAAAACAAATTCACTGAATATAGTTTCACTTGGTACAAAATTATGTACAGGTTAATTACGACAGACCAATATTTTGATAAAATTAATCTAAAAATGAATTCGATAGAGGCTTCAGGTCTCTCAATGTATATCCTGACATTATTTGGATGATGTATTACTAAAGGAGCTTGAATCAGATAAATTATTTGCTTTAATTATAGACAGTGGTTAACTTGTGTTATAAAATAACTTCAGGAATTACAATCCATGAGGATTACAGTATTCAGACTTTGTCCAAACACTGTAATTCTCATGGATTAAAGTTGGCTTATTATAGTCTAATACATCCCCATTTAAATTATGGGATTATTTTATGGGGTATTTCTAATAAACAGAATTTACAAAGGTTATTTTTGCCTTAAAGAAAACGTAATAATAATCATTTCAAAAAGAATAAAGATTCACGTAGGAAAGCTTTAAGGATTTATATAGCCTAACACTACTAAAAAATGTATCCTAGAAATATTTATTGTCAATTAAAGAGCAATATAGCTCATAGTATTTCATTTTTATGATACGATAAAGCAGGAATTTAGATGAGATCAGTGTAAATTGAACATCTATAAAAGACTTCCTGTTCAGAGTAATGGACTTTCAGTTTTAAAAAGATATAGCCAGTTAAAAAAATTGTTTAACCTAAATTTAAACATTTATTGGTGCTTAGAATTGTGAATTCGGTGGGTGAGTGTTTTCATGAATGCTGTGTAGAGAGGGCAGTGAGGACGATACTCTCATTATGTCCAATAAAAATATTGCTTATATGTTTTGTAATATTTTATTATCTAATTTATACTATTTATTGTTATTTGATTAGAATTTATTTATGATTGTGTTTGTTTTACTGTGTGTAGTTCACTAGCATAAATGTTTTGACTCTTGCTATACAACCAAAGTATTGTAAGGTACTTACCACATTTAAAGGAATTATCAAAGAATGAAATGTTGTGTTCTTGATTTGATGCAGCCACTCACTCTTGTCATCCGACTTTAGCTTCAGATACAAACATAAGTAGAAATACAATTGCAATAGAACCTGCCACACATAAAAACACACATTATTAGTAGTAGAAAATCCTACAACTGTCAGCAATTATTTATAAATATGTTGAAAAACCAAATTATGGACTTATCTACCAACATCTGCAAAATGGAGTGATCATATGGTGTGCCTCTTCATAAACCATTTTAAGCTTAAGGTTAGTTTTCAAAAGATTTCCTACAGGAAAGCGTTAAAATATCAACCTTTCTAAGTCTGTATATATTTGAAACTATTTTATATAATAGGATCAAATCTAAACCAGTTTATAACACCAGATGAACAAACTTTTTTACAGTATTCGTCTCATAGACTCAATATTTACAGAAAGCTTCCCTCACAGGCTGATGTAGCATTTATTAACGTACTTCCAGAGTGCATAACACTAGGAATACATTTTAAGGAAAACAAATAGTCTAAGATATCTTTATTGTTGGAGATTTTCTACTTGGTGATTCAGTAATATATTTCGCTCACTCAATGCAGTCTAGGTTTTAAATAGTTGGAATATATTAATTTTTAATATTTCTTGTATTTTATTTTTAACAGTGTTTTTGATAATACAGTTTTACATTAGCAATATTTTCATTACTATATTTTAAATAATTTATTATTTTTTGTGTTTCGTTCAATTTTTGTTGTGCACCATTTATTTAAAATAAAAAGTGTATGTCTCATTACAAGAGCATAAACGAATACATAAGAATTTTATTTCCAATGAAAAAACTATAACTTTTCAATCTCTCTCTCTCTCTTTCTCTCTCTCTCTCTCTCTCTCTCTCTCTCTCTCTCTCTCTCTCTCTCTCTCTCTCTCTCTCTCTCTCTCTCTCTCTCTCTCTCTCTCTCTCTCTCTCTCTCTCTCTCTCTCTCTCTCTCTCTCTCTCTCTCTCTCTCTCTCTCTCTCTCTCTCTCTCTCTCTCTATTTAAAAAAATATGGGTGAAAATAAATTTGTACCCTCCTTTAATTTTGTCATTAATTAAAATTCAAAATATGTAACAATCTTCTTTGTAGTGAGGGGCTGCTAGTATGAATACACATTTTCAATTTTTGACTTCAGGAGACAGATCATAAATTTCATAAACCTTTCAGTCATCATCGCCCTATAAAAAAGGAAGAAAAGAACATAAAATTAAGCACTCTAGACTTCAATGGTCTAATAGTGTCAGGATCGGAAATTAACAAGAGTTGGGCAAGAAAGACCTGAAAGATAAAAGAGTGGGAACTTACCCAAGACTACATGAACAAAGATGTAGATCCAAATAGGTCCCCTCTGGATTATCAAACCCATATGTACTATAGTGAGCCCCTGAGAGTTCACAAATTTCAAATGGGATATATGGTCATGTGATACATCATTTAAAAAGTTTTGGTGAGACAAGACAAATGACATGAAGACTTTTTTAACCACCGTAATTAAAATGGTGGTTATTAATCCCAAGCTAATCTAGCTGGACCTACACCTTGTTTCATCTAGTCTTGGGTTAGATCCCTTTCATTCAACTTTCCTATCAGGTCTCCCTTGACCAACTGTATTATCTTCTGATCCTTACCTATTAAAGTATAGGGGCTAGGGGTCTCTATTTTATGCTCTTTTTAAGACAAAGATGACCAAGAGGTTTATCACCGTTAAACAAATACAAAAAAAAAATGTGATGAAGACAGCCGAAAAAGAAACTGTATCTCCCCTCCTTAACCTTATTATTATCTGAGAATCTTCTCTTATTATTGGAGTTTTGCCATCTCCATATCTATTTTTGTTGATAATTAGAATAGAAAAGTACGAAATCTTAGTGATGGGGGGGGGGAGAAGGCGAGGGCTCGACTCAAATATCTTTAAATTTTGAGTAGGGTTTTGTGATACATCATTTTAGAAAGTTTTTGACGAGTACAGAAAAGTTTGGCCAATCTAATATGTCACAATTTTAAGAGAGTATTAGAAATATATTTTTTATAAGATTCAGAGCAGTTTTCTAAAAAACAAATATCATTTAATAACGGAGTGCAGTAGTTGTAATTTATTTTTCAGAAATTAAGTAATCTGTTTTTAAAAAAAAAATCTTATTGTTTAAACAAATATCAAAGAGTGAAAGGGCGTTCTCAGAATAACTTAATTTAGATTAATACATGTTATCTATTTCGACATGGTAGATAACTTGTTGCTACAATGTTAATTCTAGGCCAGTGCAAGTGCACTCACTGGGTACATCTGTACTGACTCAAGGCTATCTTGTACAACAGTAAAGATTATTTTATAGTGGTATTACTGGACTCATACAAGTCCTCAGACTGGAACATCCAATTTTTGTTTTTATTTATAGAGAAAGTTATGTGATAGATCAAAAAAATTTATGTCCAGTATTTTCCAGAACATATCTGTTTTGATGTCTCCTGTGTCCCAAAAATTGGGGGTTTGAATGAAATCTGTCTGTACGGTATCTGTTGCTATGTACGTGCAGTGTAATGCTCTTCTACAGCCCAAATGTGTGAACGTATTATAATTAATATTTCTTAATGAAATATGGTTTGTGACCCAATCTTGAGATTTATTTTCTACAACTAAAAATATAGCAGTACCTGTCATAAGATAAAAACACAAAATTACAATTTTCTCAAATCAGATCTAATAATTTGGACAAATTTTAGTGAAAAATAAAAATTAATGACCCAAACCTGTGTGAAAATTGCAAGTAATAAAACATAAAATATTTGGCAAAGAAAAATTTAACCTTGACTGTTGTCTTTAAAAGCTCAATTTTAACAAATATGATGTACTCTGAGGATATATTATGGGATGAATGAAGCAATTTGGTCCTCTTCTGCCAGTTCTAACATTGTCTTAATATTTAATATTTATCTATGTATTTCGGAGTCCTCCATCTTCGAGACCAACTTTAGTACCGGCAGTACTGCTAGTCAGTTTTTTTACCAGTCATTTGTACAGGTCGAACACATAGACTAATTTTGATGAAATTTGGTAGTCTATGTGTGGATTTTTAGCAACATTACGGGCCTTTTTTTTGATAGATCAAAATTTTAGAGGTTCAAAATCATAAGAAAATAACACAATATTACAAGTTTGTCAAAATTGGTACTAAAGATTTTGAACAAATTTCGCTCAAGTTTAGCATATAAGGACCAAAACAAATTGTGTCCTTAATTCGTCCATCTCTCCAAAATGTCGGTTCATAAGTTATCGGTTAAATAACTAAATAATTGTGGCTATAGAGTTGTTGTAAACACGTAATCTCAAAATCGATTCAACCAATGTTATTCAAATTTTACTGAAATGATAAGATTTATGACTCAAATAAAAAAATATTAGTGCAAAAAAATTGTCGCAAATAAAAAAGTCCTTAGTTTAATTTCAAACTAGCAAACTATTATTTTTGATGATGATTAGTTTCGATTGGTTTTTAAATGGATGAGTGAGAAAGTTTTGTGCACTGTTTTTTGCTTGGAGATTAAGAAAAATAGGGAACGGAGCGAGTGCCAGTGTCTTTATAATGACAACTGTCAAATCTCCATTTCAGGAGAGAGGAGTGAAGACCAGTCAGTAGGCAGAAGCCGGGAGTCAATTGGGACTGGAGTTTTTGGAAAACTAAAATGTAATTAGATTAGTGGTTGTGAGAATCTCCATAAAGAGGTTAGATTATTATTATTTTATATATATATATATATATATATATATATATATATATATATATATATAATAATACAAAAATAGGAAAATATTACAATAATAATATTAGATTTATAAATTAAAATATATTAAAATCGGAATATATATAATAATAATAAGATTAGATTAATGGTTGCAAACTGGTTAGGTTAGGTTATATAATGTAGGTTATATTGTACCCAGCTCAACTTTTATTTCTTCTATTTAGACAAGAAATTCTGGGAATCCCTCGCCTACCTTCTTTTCCACCCATCATCGCTCCGCCAATCGAAAAAATTACCTGGATTACCCTTTTCAAATTGTGAGTCAGTTGGACCTCAATCCTATATGCAAGAAAAATATACTTTTATTCCGTAGTGCAGGAAATGGCCGAACATATTGTTTATAACGATTAAAGTTGCAAAAAAAAAGGATTTGGTTTTAAATATCTCATTATCAATGGAAGGACAACCGTCTCCATCCTTCTATAAACAAAGATAATAATATAAAAGAAACGATGATTTCACCATACTTTTCAAAATTAGGTATAATTTCTACTCACAGTTACCCATAGACTTATATAACCGTAGATATGGTCTTTTACGAATCCTGCCTTCAGAATCTCTTGATAGTCATCAGGAGATGCCAATAATATCTGTACTCCCGCCACAAAGAGTATCACATGTGTCAATGCGACACTGGTGTAGAATGCTAACATCCACATGTTTAGACAAAACATAACAACCAACAGACCGAGAGGTATCTTCGCTTATATTGACACAAAGGTCAAACCAGTTGACTTTGCTCAGATAGCATTTATCAAGTGTAAAACTTGTTAATTAATTATAAGCGAATCTATATTTTTATTTTTTCAACTTACTAAGAGTTAATGATTTGATGGGTTAAAAATAAATGTCGATGTTATTGAGGATATATCCGTTTTCAAGTGTCTAAAAAGCGTTTTATGGAATGTCGATTTTTTTTGTTTTTGTAGCTTGTCATAAGAAATAAAACATTTTCTCTCAATAGCTTGTCGCCACGAGAGAGAAAGTTTAATAACATTTTGTACTCGAATTCCACACAAGATTTTTCCTACGCCTGAACTTAACAGAAAGAAAAATATAGGGACACAGTAGTTGAGGTTATGTTTGGATTATATTGGTTGTTATCCAGGTTGTCATGGCAACGACTGCAACTATTTTTGTTTTTGTTACTACATCTGTATTGACTTTGGAAATTTCCATGAAGTCACTCATAATTAAAAAAAAAATTTCCTTCAAACAATTAATATTCTAGGTTTTTGTCTTTTTCTAACTGATATTATTATTATTTTTTATGTTTTTCATACATTTCTATTTATTTTTATTACATCGATATTGTTAATGTTGAGAAGCCTTTAAAGTTTAAATTAAAAGGTTATATATATTTTGTTTCCGTTAATAAGGTTATTTTTTCTGCATTTTATCAGTTTCCTATGATATATGCTGTGTTTCTAAAAATAGTTCCAAAACTTCCTCACATCAAATCTAATGAAAAAAGATTATATAAATATATTTTCTAAAATACTTACTTTCCTATCTAGCCGCTATTTTGTGTTTTTAACAAAAAATTCATATAATGATATAGTGTTAATATTTTGCATGCTACTTAGTGTTATAAAGACCCAATTTGAGAAAAATAATCAACGACAAATTTATTTTTCAACGACAAATAAAACTTTTTTGTAGCTAAAAGGATAACTGAGTTATCGATACAAAAAACTGAAAACATAAACTCTCGGTATTTGTCCATAATGCTAGAAACAAATATTTTTTTTTCGAATTCTATAATTTTTTATCTCTAAATCTTCTGTAGAACTGAATTATGGACACACTATATAATATATAATAACCAACATTATAAACTTCTGTGTTTTGCAGTAATGCGTATTAAGGCTGTAGGCATACAATGTATGTCCTACAACAATGTTACACAACATTGATAAAACATTAATCAGTCACATTTAATTGAACTTCATACAGCTGGTTTAAAAAATTGTATTAATGTTACACAACAGCTGATCACTAACAAAGTATTGCTTTTATTGTAAGTAGAAACTTATTTCAGTTAGTCTATTGCTATTGAACACAGGAATACGTGGAATCGAAATGTTGTTAAAAAAATGTTTATTTTACATATTATAGTGCACAGAATGGTGGAAAATAATAATCACATATTTTAAAACTCAGTAATGGCGGACATGCATTTAATATACAGTCTTGCAGATTTTAACAGTCTTAATCAAAACTTTCTCTGCTTTTCACATAAAGTCTTCAAGTAGTAAATCAGGAAGACTTCAGAATATATGAATGAAATATCCTATACTATTGAGAACTGGCCCTACAATTTAATGGAGGCAATGCTTTGGAGGGTATTGTTCTTCTACCACAATTTTGTCAATGGTTTATCAAAACTTGTATTAGGCCAAAATTCTTATGTAAGGTTTCTTTTACTGCACAGCGCGGACATATGCCATCACTGAGCTGTCATCAGTACAACATTTCTGTAGGCTGGATTTGTGGATGACTACCTCCAACACTCAATGGTGACAGATATTAACATGGAAAGAGTCCGGCCGCCACTTTGAAGAGATCCTGTGGATTCTTTCATACAGATCTGATCCCAATAACTTATTTCTATACAATAAATTCCCATGGGAAACGAAATGATTAATTATTTTGCCTGCTCAAATTTTGGTTGCAGATGAATCTTGATTGTTGTAAATAATAACCAAGAATTAATGATTTCAGTTTTTTAATTTACGGGAAAGATTTAAAAAAAAAAAAATTTTATCGTTAAAAAGGAAAATATTTTATAAAAATAACCGCTTTTGTGATATGCGAAATCACTCATCATTTTGAAATGAGTGAAAGAAATCAGTTGTTTATTTTTCTCATATTCAGTTGATGAATAATATTCTTGGTAGATATAAAACATTAAACTTAACTTACAAATGTTGTACAAACGCAAAGTGTCAATTATTATTTTTTCAATTAGGCTTTTAATAAAAAACCAACAAACAATAAGGTTAAATATTTGGCTGATTATGGGTAAACGATTTTCTAATAAAGTAAAATAATAAAAATTCATAAATATTGAGTACAACGTGATATAACCTCAAAAAGGTAAATTTTCGACTATAATTTTGATTGTACTTCAATTTAATTTTATTAAGTGTAAATGGTAAAATTATAGTTGCAAACAAGGCAAGGTTTGTAAACACTGGCATACGTGTGAACTACTATTTTGACATGTTTGGATAAGTTGTAATCAAGTTTTTGACTTCTTGGAGTCTTACAGGTCAAAAGGTAAGAAAAAAAACACAAAAAGTTGGTGAAGAGAGAGAGAGAGAGAGAGCATTCTACATACATATTGTAACTGAAACTATCTATTGGGGGGAGCGATGAAATCACCAATAACAGTAACAATGGTGAGAGACAGCGAATCACCATTACGCCAGCGAAACCTACACATATACAATCAAGCATGCGACACAAACTAAATACAGTACTTACGAAAGCCCACAGACTAATGACGAATGGGAAGTCTTTCAAGACGAAAATACCTCTAGCTTTTTCAAAATTAGAGAGCGATATAACCAGGCCACAGATATTGGCAGCGTTGTTGACTATTGAAATGACGGTATAGAATACGGTGTCCTGGATAAACATCTGTGGTAATCCCATTGTGGAAGATCTGCTAACAGCTGGAAAGTGAGATGACAGAAGTCATTACGTTATCATTGTGGGGACGTCCAGGATCTCTAAATAATATCAGCCTTATAATATCCTTCTCAACACAAAATCACTACTGTTTTAAATTGAAAACATAAGGTATAAAAATATTGCACAAACTTTGTCACTCACCAAACTGATAATTGCTATAGGTGATTATAAGCGTGAATTCAGAAAAATCTATTACAAATGTCGAAATGGTGGCAATTTAAAAAAGTGTCTTTTCGTATCTCGGGTGTTATTTAACTTAAAATGCATTAAATTAGATATCCAAAGGTACCAATCTCACTTCTCTACGATCACAAAGAGGCAAGTTGTCGTAAATTAATTTTAGAAGTTTGACATCCCAAAAATGTCATATTCCCTTAGTTACGAGATCCGGTAGAGACTATTTGGCTTAACCTAACCTAACCTTATATAATAACCTAACCTAACCAATCTCACTTCTCTACGATCACAAAGAGGGAAGTTGTCGTAAATTAATTTTAGAAGTTTGACATCCCAAAAATGTCATATTCCCTTAGTTACGAGATCCGGTAGAGACTATTTGGCTTAACATAACCTAACCTAACTAATCTCACTTCTCTATGATCACAAAGAGGGAACTTGTCGTAAATTAATTTTAGAAGTTTGACATTCTAAAAATGTCATATTCCCTTAGTTACGAGATCCGTCAGAGACTATTTGGCCTAACCTAACCTAACCTTACCAATCTCACTTCTCTACGATCACAAAGAGGGAAGTTGTCATACATTAATTTTAGAAGTTTGACACCCCAAAAATGTCATATTCGATTAGTTACGAGATCCGGCAGAGACTATTTGGCCTAATCTAACCTAATATACTAACCTAACCTAACATAATATACTAACCTAACCTAACCTAATCTAACCTAATATACTAACCTAACCTAACCTAACCTAACCTAACCTAATCTAACCTAACCTAACCTAACCTAATATACTAACCTAAACCTAACCTAACCTAACCAAACCTAAACATAACTTAACCTAATATACTTACCTAACCTAACCTGAACCTAACCTAACATAACCTAAACCTAACCTAACCTAACCAAATATACTAACCTAACCTAACCTAACCTAGTCTAAACCTAACCTAATCTAACCAAATATACTAACCTAGCCTAAACCTAACCTAACCTAACCTAACCTAACCTAATCTAACCAAATATACTAACCTAACCTAACCTAGCCTAAACCTAACCTAGCCTAAACCTAACCTAACCTAACCGACGTCAAGAAAGTTGTCATTAACATAATTACTAGATTCAGAAAACCTGTGTAACAAACTGTTCTAAACTAATTTACCCTACTGTATCTAATAGAATTTAACATTTCCTACAGGACCCATAAAACTAACTTTTTGACATTGTATTTATTGTATGCTGGGACTGGATAAAGTAAAATAACGGCGTCCATCGACTCGTGATTCAAGCATTATTTCTATGGTCTATTATTAAATTTGAAAAGTATAGTGTACTTACGTAACCCCAAAGACTTATAAAAGCAGGTCCATCGTCTTTCTTGAAAATATGTCCCAGATGATTTACATCACTGTTAAGAATACAATAACCAAACGCATTTGTAATCAAATGTATCGTGGCTATAACACACAAAAATGTCGTGTCAAACATGGCTAAGCTTGGACTGACGTCTTCAGTTTTGTATAGGTCAAATATTTCTAAAGGGTTAAAATTCAGACATTCAAAGTCCAACACAATGTTTATAGAATATTTAATCAGAATTGATAGTTAAATTTGTTTTTTCTAGGATGTATATATTTAATTTGCTGTCATTGTAGATGGACTCAAACTCAAAGCGGAGTATGTAAATTGATTTTGCAAATAATGCAGTTCATCAGATAAACGCCAGTACCATTTAAGACAACGCGAACATTTGTTCCATAAAGCGTTTACTCCTCGATCATCATCACCAAATAAAAAAGGAAGAAAAGAGTATAAAATAGGCCATGGGTAGGAAGAGAACAAGAGTTGGTCAAGAGAGAGCTGATAGGAACAAGAGGGATCTAATCCAAAACTACATGATAATGGTGTAGATACAGCTAGGTGTTGCCAAGCTCAATGAGTAAACCCTTGAGTGAGGTAATGCTCAAAGTGCCAAAAGAATGTAGGCATTCAAAACTTATTATATTGGTCTTGCAATAGTTTCATAAAATTAGGAAATATCTCCAAAAATGAATGATCAAATTCTTTTAGGAATTCCGTTAAAAAATTTGAATTAATATTTGACATTGTTATAAAAGAGCACCATAGAGTGAACAAAACTGACCCGTTAAAAGTTTCTATTGGCAATTTGGCAAAATAAGAAGATACGTTTTAACATTTGTCGTTTTTTCGACAAAAAAAAACGCATATTTTGCGACAAATAGTGGGGAAATTCAAAAAAGTGGGAAGATAAATCAAAAAAGTTGTGAAAAAAAATCTTAAAACATTCACAAAGATGTACAAGAATTTAAGACTTAAAAAAAAGCCCTTAAAACTAGTCTAAAACTTAAGAATGTAAACTAATATGAATAAAGTTTTCTAAAAATCTGGAAACGCTCTTTGTACAGTTTATCTCAAGATAAGGTCAAAGATATCAGTTTATTATTATTTGTTGTTATTTAAAACGAAAAACATTATCGCCTCTCAGTCAACATCGCCTATTTTAGTAAAACATTAGAAGGAGTCCTAGGCCTAGAATACTCGTAAAGGAACTAACTCAAGACATGTGAAACAAGGTCCAGATCCAGCTGACCCTCGGGAATGTTTTCCTTATTAGAAACATTATTAAGTTTCTTAAAAAAACACATATTTTCCTTGTAAATGTTGTTGTTTTTAGAATTGTTTTATATTAAAACTGCACATAAATTACAATTTAAAAACAAAATTGTTACTCTACGCTGCTTTGCCCCAAAACGATCGGCAAATCAAAAACAGTAAAAAAAATTAATATTTTTTTGTAATATTTTAAAACCAAATTTTCAACATGTATGTATATTTTGCCAAACGTTTGTTAATATTCGTAATACGATTCCAAAAATTTGTTTGTTTGTTTTAAACCAATGGCAGATATTTATAATTAATTATTGTAGCTTTACAATTTCAAAAATTTCCGTACTAATCTGACTGAGATTGTAATAAAACTGAAAAAAAATAATAATAATAATAATAAGCAATAAAGTAAATTGGAAATAATTTTACTTCCACTCAACAGTGGATGTAAAAATGTTTGTTATTAACTCTCTCTGATTGCTAACACTATAACAATATTAATAATATTAACTCCCTCTGATTGCTAACGTTATAACAATATTAATAATATTAACTCTGATTGATAACGCTATAACAATATTAACCCTCTCTGATTGCTAAGGCTATAACAATATTAATAATATTAACTCTCTCTTATTGCTAACGCTATAACAATATTAATAATATTAACTCTCTCTGATTTCTAACGCTATAACAATATTATTAATATTAACCCTCTCTGATTGCTAACGCTGTAACAATATTAATAATATTAACCCTCTCTGATTGCTAACGTTATAACAATATTAATAATATTAACCCTCTCTGATTTCTAACGCTATAACAATATTATTAATATTAACTCTCTCTGATTGCTAACGCTATAACAATATTAATAATATTAACCTTCTCTAATTGCTAACGCTATAAAAATATTAATAATATTAACCCTCTCTGATTGCTAACGCTATAATAATATTAATAATATTAATTTTCATTATACTACACAGAAAACAGCTGTTTTCTTAGTCTATTCAAAGACAAGAAAGTTCTTCTTAACCTTGTACTACACAGAACATTTACTGTGCAATGTACGGCAAATGTATCGTGCACAGCTGATTTCAACAATACCAGACTTCTTTTAATATTGTCCTTTATAAAGGTTTGATTAAAATAAACATAAACATTATAGGCCTACATTGAAATCCCTGTCATTTATATTGTAGATACATGGCTCTAAGACCACAAATTATGGAAAGCCGGAGATTTTTGATTGGATATTGCTCAGCACCTAGGAAGTCATACCATCGCTGCTGTTCCAAAAATAAAATTGCAAAATATTTAAACCGTAAAATTGAAGCGGGCCCTTCAACTTTATAATCTGAAACATCTCACCGTCTACAAAATGCATTGCTGCAGTAAAGGCCTAAACATCGAAAACAACAGACAATTGCGCTATCAACATAAATTGTAAGAAAGTTTGAATGATGTGATGAGTTAATAATATGTTATCTTTTCTGTGGAGTATAATGGAAAGTAACCGGCCTTCTAACACCCCGAGTCATGGAGGTACTCCAATACACGTGTCATTACGCGTTGTTTTTTGTGGACGGATTTTTGTAGATGTGTATAAAAGTATAGGACAGACCCTTCAGAGTGCCAGCAAGATGTTGCGATATATTTGTTGAACAATGAACTTGCTAGTCGATAGCTGGCCGCCAAGATCGCCAGATCCGACCGTTGGCAACTTCTTTTTGTGGAGCTACTTAAAATTATTCCCAACACACGAGGAGCTAGAGACAATTATTGAAAATGAAATTCTCAAAATCCCACAACACTTATTCTTACATGCCTATGAATCTCTTATTTGAGGTTATGTACTATCAATGGATGGTTTCCAATTTGTAGAATGATCATCGTTTCTTTTTTGATATTTTATTTTTTATTTTTGTGTTCGTTATTACTAACTTAGTGAATAAAATTAATAAAATTTGATGTAATAATAATGTAGTTAATAAAAATAAGAATCAAATAACCTCAAAATTGTGTTTTATTTTGTTTGCATGCAAGATATCTACAACATTCAACTAAATCGGCTCCAAAACAACTGTTCCGCGAATACCTTCTCGACTCTACTAACTTATTCATTCCTTTTGCAGGCTATTATATTGATTGAATAAATGATAACTTTGTAAGAAAACCTGTATAGCAAGCGAAATGCAATCCAAGCAAAATGTCCCCAGGCTTAGGTCTATTGTTCAGTCTGCAATCAGCATTAAAAAAAAAACGTATAATGCTAACTCATTCGGATTTACATTAACCCATTCAGTCGTTTGAGTTTCATCATAATCTGTGCGTCGTGTGTTGATAAAAAGTCAAATGACTGGGATTAATGCAATCTGAGACCCGTTATTTAAATAATCGGAAGTGTAAGGTAAGCTAACTTACAGTAGTAAAAACAATTTTGATTATTGTGTCTTAAATATTTGTGTGTCTGATTTTTCGAGTCTTTTTACGATTAGTTTTAAAAATTGTGATTATTTTGGAGTTATTTGTTTAAATAATCTTCGCACAGCATTATGCTGACACGTTTAATATGTTCTGCACCTTTAATACAACAAAAATAAAAAATAATCGAATTTCTGTTGAATATTTTTTTTTTTTTTTTAAATTTATTTATTTTTAATACCAAAATGTAAAAAAAATATAACAAAAAAAAAAAAGAAAAGATATACAGAAAATGATCGTTCATGACAATCCCTTATGTGCAGGCACTTTCTTTATATTTAGTAATTCTTATATTTAAAGATGTCAATCTACCATCTATCATGTTCACTCTCTCGGTCATTATTGTCTAAAACTACAGTTAATACAATATTTACTGACTGGAGTGTCATTTCTATGTTTTGATTTTTTAAAAAATACGTATATATTTTAAAAACACTTGTAAGGAAACTCTTGTTCTTTTAAGACTTTAACGCTGTTAGAATGGCTAAGGGTCTTCTGGCTATGATGACCGAAAGGGTGTTCTCCTTTATACAACAAGGGGTGGGGGAATCTTTGCATTGTCTTAATTTTTACTGACACATAGAGAACGATATTCATTTTCAAAATTAATTTACGTACTCTGCTTTTGAAAACGAAATGAGTGACAAGTATGGTTAGGTTAGGTTAGGTTAAGTTAGGTTAGGTTAGGTTAGTTTAGGTTAGGTTAGGTTAGGTTAGGTCTTATATTAGGTTAGGTTAGGTTAGGTTATGAGTTTGGTATGTGATTTGAATGCTAATTGGAACTGAAAATCGTTTTGAAATCGGTGCAATAGTTTACAATCATTTTTGTTCTTGAAAAGTAGGAAATCCACAGTTTCGATACATTTTATTATGAAACTTCAGTGACAAGACAGTATATTATCATTGGAATACTAATTAGAACTAAATATATATATTTTTTAAATCGGCGCAATAATTCCCGAGTTATGATAAATTTTGCTGCTGAAAAGTAGGAAATCCAGATTTTCTAACATTTTATACGTTTCTTTACATTTCAAATGTTTATTGTTATCAATAATTTGACTTGCAACGAGTAATGTTTATATCTTAAATCTGAAGTAGTGGGAGTGCTTCCCGCCCACCATCCTCTCCTCCCTGTCTATCTGTCCAACACCTTATAACTTAATTGGATTCACACCTTCTTCATGTAGTCTTGGGTTAGATCCCTCTCTTTTATAACACGTTTCTTTTAAACAACTTTTGTTATGTTCCCATATTGACACTATTTTAATTTTTTTAAAGAAGATGACGAGCGAGAGGTTTTGCCCCTTTTTAAATTTCAACAAACATGATATAACACTTTGTTATATAAAGGGGAAAAACTAGTTAGCTCTCTTGAATAGTCGGAAGAGAACAAGAGTTGGTCAAGAGAACGTCAATATACAGTAATATTAATGCGCATACATACAATACCCGTGGAAATATAAGTTCATTTTTTATAAATAAACTTTCCAATAACTGATCAAGCGTAAGACTCTGCTCAATTTGTAAAGTTAACAGTTTTCATTATATTCAGCATTAAAAAATATAACCACTATCATTTTAAAAATGTACAATATAAAGGTCTAGTTTTATGTGTGGAAGGAAACATAAACAATACCCAAATCTGGACTCAATATCTTGTCATACACAGTTACAATATTATTACGCTAAGGTAAGAAGGTTTTACCGTGCTTTTCAAATAGAATACACTCTTTAAAGGATCATACTTGAGTCTGAATCTTACCTTACTTGTTATCTGCGGATCAAAACACTCTTACACTATTACCAATAAATTTAATTTATAAGCAAATAAACACTATAACACGTGTACAAAATAAATACAAAAAACACACGCACGCGCGCGCACACACAACGGCACCGAAATGTTTATACATTTCTGTATTTACTGTGAAAACAAAATTAAACAATTATTAAGTTGATCGACAAAAGTGTGCCAAGGTTATTTGAGACCAGTTTATATGCAAGGCCGCTATGACGCGAAAACTGTTTGTTTGCAAAAAATACCAAACAGAAACAGACTCTCCGGTAAACTGTTCAATTTATTTTCTCATAATAATTTTTGTTTTTTTAGTATTTAGTTATAAATTTGTAGTAATCTGTTTAGAGTTTTTTGAGCCTAGAGAAGAGGTTTTTGGAACCCCCCCTCCCTCTTAACAAACCGAAAGCTGTAGCGGGTTTTTTTGATAGACCTAATTATCTGTCCCCTTGGGGAATTCAAGTTTTGTATGTAGAGAAATGATTGATATAACCGGGGCAGCTCTTTTACTTGGAAAGTATTTGGTATATTAAAAAAAAGTTAAATGATGATTCTCTAGAAGTTTTTATGCTGTCTTATTTGAAGGTTTTTAAATTTTAATACCAACATACGTAGCTTTATACGTAATTTTAAAACTTTATAAGTTTAGTGTAATTTTGATACTTCCAACTGTTTAGCTACAGAGGGGTTCAAACTCAAACTAGTAAATAACAAGATTCTATGCTTGCGTTTTCAGAGGTACTTAACACAGTGGAGTTCAATGTAATAAAAACAAATTGGAAAATCAACAAAAAAGTGATTTACAGTTACTCAAGTTACAGGCGATATTTAGTACAAAATTAATTGATAACTATACCAGTGATTTATAGTTTAACAGTTTCAAAATGATGGCTTTACAAAAAAAAATTACTAGTTTTAGTTCAGTTGATATTTTTACTTTTATTGTACGTCATAGGTAGCAGAGATATCTCTAAAAAAAATCTTGGTAATTTACTTGAATACACAGAAGTCCATTTTTTTTTTAATATGCTATTTATTTTGTTCTTGTCAAGCTAAAGGTTCAAGAGCCACAATGCAATTGATAGAAATCTTAACAAAACTATGCAATATTAGGTTACAAGTAGCTACTGTATTGTGATTTGTATTCATGTCATGTATTGTATTTACAATTTATCAAGACGACATACACAAATTGGTAAGGTAAACAATGTATGTAAGTTGTTTTCACTGAAAACAGTGTCATAAAACTTTGGTTACTTAATACAATTTATTACATTCTCTGTTTACTGTTATCTCTGATATCTTCTAACACTTTCAGTCTAGTGTACGGGGAAAATGTTAAAGTTGGCCGCCATATTGGATAAATGACTAATGGTGTTAAAATTGACTAAAACTATAAAACAAGACAAAGGGATTTAGCTCGTTAATTATATTTCAAACATATAAAAGCACATTATTTATGCATGAATAGGTTTAAATCTGTTCAGCCATTGATTGGGACAAAACAAGACTCATAGTCGAAATTTAACTATCTTCGTATGTTGTAACTTTATTTGTATATGATCTGCAAGTTTCATGGCCTCGGGCGACATGACGGCCATTTTGTAAAGTAAGTACCATTAAGTAAGTACCATGTTGGCACTCATAAACTTGCTTAAGTACTGTTTGCCAATAGATTTGTACACAATGGATTTTCTTATAAATTAAAAAGACAAATTTAAAAGCATCAAGTTGAAAAAATGATCAAAATTAGAAATTAAAGACAAATCTGTGATAAAGAAATTAAGAATTTAATTTTAAGAAAGACGAATGACCAGTTGTATTCTAGTAACCTAACTACCTTAACTCTGACAGTCACTAACCAATAGGGGTTGCTTTCTTTAAGCTTATTTTATTAATTACACTGCCGCTGACAAGAGTAAAGCGAATGAAAACCATTTTAAACAGAGTCCCGCAAGGTTCTAGCTGACGTCAGGAAAGTAGTGATATTATACACAATTACGAGGATCAGAAAACCAATCGTTCACCAAACAAATTTAACGTTTGCAAGTCATTATCGGGTTAAGTACCATCAACTTGTTAAATCATTGAATGTTACACATAATTTGATGCCCTTTTAGATGCTCCAACAGATGTACTACATTATTCTACCACTATACTACTGGATTGTTATTTACTATGGAGTAAAGACTCTAGCGACAGGAGATGCGAACGAAGAACCTTACGTCAAAGAATGTGTGACAGGCAGCTGGAAATTCATCAGTATTTGGACACACGTAAGTACTTTGTCGCCAAGTATAATGATGGGTTTTTTGCGGATATATTCATTTTGCGTTCAGAAGAGAGTTTTTTTTTTGAAAATTATCTAGGGAACTAGGTAAAAAAAGTCTCCCGAGGGACAACATTGTCAGAGCAATAGATGTTATTTTCCTAACTATTCAGTTTTATTTTTACTCTTTCCAAACCTCATTTTTGCATTTCATTTTATTTTCTTAAATACTTTTTTTAGGTTGTTATATAAATACAAAATTAATTTTATTGCTCCCTCAATACTACAACCTCAGCTTTTCAAATACGATTGTTTTTCTTTCAGTGGCTGTAATAACAAACCAAATGATTGTCGCTAAAAACCATTCAAAAAACAGTAAAAGTGACCTTGGGTTAATGAGACCACCCCTATCTCTGTAGGTTAGGTCTAGCGTAAACCAATGAGAAGCAAATTTAAAAAAAGCGTTTTAAACTTGATTTTGTGATTATACATATTATGTTACCATAGGAACCAATATAACACTGCATACTTAAAACAGCTGATTATATTCAAAACACATCAAAGGTATTAAATGACTGTGGTGCGATTTGTGACTGATGCCAGAACAGGGCTGTTAATTTTATTTTTTTAATGAAATAAAATTGACATTTCATATTTTTCGCAAATAATGGCAAAAAGTTCTTTTATTTAAAACAAATCATATGAAAATCGGATTGGGTGAACTTCAAAAATAGGCACTTAATGATTGTCACTAAAAACCCGGAAAAATGCCCTTTTGACCGTGGGTTACACGGTCACGTTATATACAGTACCCATATTATGTCCCACATAAAATGTTACAATAGCTAACTTTGGGGTAACTTTGAACAGTTGGGGGTACATATAAGTTTTAATGGGGAACTTTTATACATTTTGGGAAAGCACTAAGTTGCCCGATGATGCCGCAAGGCGAAACATTTGTAGCTCATTTATATTGTTAAAATATTTTGAAACTTTAGCTTTATTGCTTTATTTAATCCTTGAAATTTAGGTTTAACAATTTAATAAAATCAAATTCCAATTATTAATGAAACTTAGCACTTTTTTTTTTTTTTTTTTTTCAATAAATTGATTTCCATGTCATTCTAGAGCTTACAAAAATAAGCGGAGTTCCCCGTTAAAACTTATTTGTACCCCCAACAGTTCAAAAGTTAGCTATTATAACACAATACTAGCCACCACGCCGCCTAAACAATAGTTTCTCCTGATTGTATTTCCCTGTTCTTCTTGTTTTTTTATAAATAAATCGGAATAATTATATTTAACTCAAATGGTTCGGAGAGTATTAAAAAAAAAAAACTTTTAGTAATAAATGAATTACTATTAATTAATCGTTTTAAATTTTTGTGCAAACCAAAGCCAAACTTTCACTTTCACAACTAAAAGTGTTTTACTTAATATATAAAACTGTTTATAATTTAACTTCATTTGTTTCAAACATACAGCAAAAGGTTTGACCTATAAATTTCCTTTTTTCAATCCTGTTTAGTTTAATGGAGATAACCTATTTTAATTAACTTAATCCTGAAAATGATGACATTGTCAAAGAAACGCGTTTACAATTGTATTGTTTGATTTAGCGAATTCACGTGTAGGGCCTACTTTTTACAATTTTAGTAATTATTTTAATATTTTAGAATCTTTTTAAAAAAATAGTTGTTTGTGTTTTTAAGCAAATCACACTGTTTTTAATCGATGTAATTGGGAAAACTATTTCCTTTCCACCCCTCTTGGCCTGGGTGCTACTGTTACAGGTTCGCCAATCTCCCTGTGAGACTAACGTAAAGCTGTACTAATATTAACCTCAATGTCTGTTTGTAGATATTACAGCAATGTTTATTTTATCTGTGGATTGTCCACAATTTTGCATCAGATAAATACATAACCTCCAAACAAAGACACAGGCTTAGATGGACATGCAGTTACTTGTATTTTTCCATGGTGTTTCCACTTTCTTCGGTAAGTATTATGCACGATACACTTTTCCATATGTATGGATTTTAGTTTAAACACATTCTGTTTATGTCACATGTACGTAATGTTATGCGATGGGTCAACAAATCATATACTTGGGGGTTTTTGTTGATTATATATTTGTTTTGAAGTCCCCATGAGTACAAGAAATTGTTTTTTAATAACATGCGTCTGTTGTCTGTACAACGTCTTACAGTCCAAAAGCGTCGACAGATTTTAATGAAATTTTCTGACGTTATGATTTGGCCATATGTTGTAATTTGTTTTCGCTAATTAAAATGTTATGGGTACCTGTTTGAAGGGTACCTGTTTTGGGGGTTCCATGTAGAAAAAACACACGAATATGATTTTGTTGACAATTTTTGCACAAGTGTACCCTACTGGTCACCATCTCTCCAGTTTTGAAATATTGTTTCGTTAGTTTTCGGTAATAAGCAAAAAATCGGCTGTTATAAAAGACGAAATTTCTCAAAATCGGTTCTACTGATTTCGTTACAAAATATTGGGTGGGTTCGACCCAAACCCATGTGCAAGTTTCTAGACAAATCGTAAGTAAAACAAAAAAAAAAAACGTTTCAAGAATAATTGGATTCAGAAAGTCGACTACTGGGGTGTCATTTAAAGCTCAATTTTAATAAAATACAGTTTACGTTGATGATGCGTCTATAGCGCAAGCAAATCTAGTTAACCCGCCTATTTAAATAAATGGGTTTATTTTTACTTTTTGCTGAAAACTTGCAAACTGATAAATAATTTTGGTTGCTTTTTATTTCGTTGGGATGTTACACGTGAAAAAGTTTGTCAAATGTTTTTATAATAAATAAATACAGATTGATTCAAAAGTCCTCTAATTCTATTTTTAAATTATGTAGTCTATGCTAACAATATTAAATTTATGAACTACCATCACTTGGGTTGAGTTTGTTTGTTTATATCGCGCATGCGTAAAGCTGGAAAGCAGACAAGAACGGAATATGCCATGATTTTAATTACATAAGAATAGGGTAAATTTCCAGAAAACAAATTGTTGGTCCAATATTTTTTCCATAAAACGGTAACTTGTGAGGTTTATGCAGACAACATAGCGTCTATGACGATCAGAAAGTCCTTGGAAGATCGGTTGGTAACTAAGACACAGAGTAGAGAAACAAACCTAGAACTGTAGGATAGCATCTCATCTGCGTCACGCGAATTTGTGTCGAACAAAATGTTGCAAATTTAGGATCTCAAAATCTAGAATAGAATGTTTGTTACCTCGTGATTTTTAACACTTAAAATAAATAAATTGTTCCTTTCGAGGACTTTAGAATCTCACTCAATATTGAAAAGGTATTTTTGTTTGCAGTTTGTCAGCGCAATGTTCTGGACCTTGTACGGCTACAACAGAGACCTAATCTATCCCAGAATGTTTGACACAGCAGTGCCCAAGATAATCAACCATGCATGTCATACAACCCCATTCCCTATCCTAATAATACAGCTGTTACTAATGCCTAATCTAAGACCTACATTAAACTCAGCATTATTAGGCCTGAATGGACTGATTGGAGTCTATTTATTCATGTAAGTTGATTTTGATTTTGATTGATAATAAATCCATTGAGAATGTAAATGAATAAAGTCTTTATGGTTGTATTATACAACATTAAAAGTACGTAAAAATGTATTCAGATAACTTACATAAATTGGTTGAAATAAATCCCAATTATATTTGCAAACAATAAAGAGTTTTTCTCCAGGATTTGGGCAACAAATAACAAAACTACAACCATTTATAAACTTTTAACTTACTGTTGAAAGTCCCGGTATTTTGCAATTTTTTTAAAAACGTTCTAGGTCTTTAATCTTATGGGACTTAACCCCAAATTTTGAATAATCGAAAAAATGAAACATTTTCATTTTAACTGACAATTGTGAGATAGCTGCCATTCGAAAACACATTTTTGCTTAAATGTAGCTTTCTAAGGATAAAAAAAACTGAGTTTTCAGAGATAATTTCTCAAAATCGGCTCTACCGATTTCAATCAAATTACAGTGAACTAAAATGGCATAAATTTAGGAATAATTAGTATAAAAATGAACCTATGAACGTCGTCATTGAGAGCTCAATTTCCACTGTGAACATGTTTATGACACACAAGCATGCAAGTTTAGGTCGTCCATAGTGTTTACTGACAACTACCAAACTGATTATGTGCGGCGACAAGTTTTATTTAGTTAGTGATGTTTTGATTCTGAAAAAGTTTGTGCTATATTGTTGTACGACAGCACAGCCATAATGTTATTTATTTGTTCACCAGGATAATCCAACTGTATAGACGAGAAGGAAAATGGATCTATGTTGTGTTTAATCATTCCTCACAACTACAAATAGTGACTATCCTTGTCTTGAGCTACACTTTCATCATCATATGCACTCTTCTGGGTTTAAAATTACACGTTTTTATACATCGTAAGTATGTGGGAAGGGAGGGGGATTAATAAGTTACGGTGTTGAACTTGCATCGTGGGATAAATCCTATTTATTTAAATCAAGCTATTAATGACAGCAGTCAAATTTCAAGACAATTATTCCTGACACATAATCATTTTTTTACTTGAAAATTTGCACAAGGTACATCTTTTAAAATATGGAATGTTTTGGAGTTGTGTGAGAAAGTTTGAATTACCTTCAATTTATTATTTTTTTAATCCGTCTACAATCTTATTATTTTTTTCTTCTTCTTTAAGTTTCAACAGAACACTGTCATCATCAGATCTTCACACTCTTCTTATAAAAATAGAAACATAGATAAACAAATGAAAGTTTTTTTTTTTTTTAAATAAAACAATCGAATCGAGTTAATTCACATCAAAAGTGTTGCGAAATTTTATCAAAGTCATATAAATTTGAAAACACATCTCTGTGGAGTCAAACATAAACAATAAACAAGTGGAGTTTAACAATAAACAAGACAAAATAATGTTCATCATAGTTGTGAAGGAGACTACACTGATGTTGTTCGAAACAAACTTGACAATAAACTCGATTCGATTGTTTTATATATATATATATATATATATATATATATATATAAAATTCACTTTTTTATATATGTTTCTATTTTTATAAGAAGAGAGTGAAGATCTTGATGATGACAGTGTTCCTTGAAACTTAAAGAAGAAGAAAAAAATAAAGAATATTGTAGACGAATTTAAAAAGAATTTCAAAGGCAATTCAAGTTAGACTTGGTAGTTAACATCCACAATGACAAAGTTTACGTAATGTTTTTGCACCGATTAATTAGGATAATCATTTGTCTCAATGTAAAAATATCAGTGGGATAAACCGGTTGGAGAATGTGCTTATAATTTTATTAAAATATATCTTTGATTAAAGTTATTCTTCATAATTACTGATGTAGCCCCACATTGTACATATTTTATAATACAATATGTCTATAGTCATGAGAGGGGGGGGGTAATTTTTATTAAGTATATTTACAAAAGCTTACAATTAAAATGATAAAACATGAATGTATTAAAAAAGTTTTTGACTTGTATTATAATTTCCCGTTGGTAGCTCCGCAAACATCCCAAACTCGACCCAGAACTGCTTCTTGAATTTGTCATCTCAAATGTTTGATGTTCACTGTAGACATTTTACTTAACATATCTCCATCAAAGTTCATAGGTCTAAGTTTGAATGAGCGTAGTGGCCAGGGTTTCCAAGCCAGCATTGAGGAAATGACAAACAACATAGTGATATGGTGCCCTGTCTTGCTGAAATATCAGTTTACATTCATAATACGTATAATGCCCACATGTTTGAAATGTCCTCATCACTAAACATAACCCAGTTCAGAAAAATTCTCGTCAATTTCAATTTCATAAAGCATGACTAGAGCAAAGTCATTTAAATATTATAATGCCTACAAAAGTGCAATAACTGCAGTTTTATAGCTTGTGACTCTGAGGTGTATTTTTAAAACCATGTGAACTGTTGTTTTTGAAACACCTACAAATTTTTGTGTACTTTGTAAAAAACGTTTTGTTATGCTTTGAGTTTCACCGCTTACTGAAAGTCAACCTGAATACTTTTTTGTGTTAATAAACTACAAGTTTCTTTCAAATGTTTATTTAAATGTTATTTTCAAGTGGAGGTTTCTCATAGGAAAACATGTCAATACTCATGTTGCACTAAAGTTAATAGAATTCAATTTTTTTAAGCACAAAAAAATACTGAACTTTCCTTTACATGATTGTCATGTTTATTTTCTAGATGAAATGGATCATATTATTAAAATGGCACAACAATGGTTA
Organism: Aphrophora alni; assembly: GCA_963513935.1. Lineage (NCBI taxonomy): Eukaryota > Metazoa > Arthropoda > Insecta > Hemiptera > Aphrophoridae > Aphrophora > Aphrophora alni. Next base: position 154,906,091 of record OY740767.1, on the reverse strand, counting down.
CCGAATTATGAATAAAACTAAATAATAGCTGTGTCATTCATGCACTTGTGTTTCCTTAACAATTAGCAAACTCACCATGACATTATGAACACAGTGTGTATATATTCATATCAGGAAAATATAATTACAATTTAATATCTATTTAAAATTTTGTACAATATTCTGTTTTGTTTTCTTCTTTGTTTTTACAGAAAAGATATTACGACAAAGAAAAAAAGGAAATATCAAGGACAGATAGTCAACAGTGTTCAAATATACACAAAGAAGAACAATTAAAGAGAAGAATATTGTTTATCTTAGAAAACTATAGTCAAATGTGTGTAAATAGAGAGTGTGCAAGAAGACAATAATTTTACAATAAATTGAATAGCAGTTCTTTTATTTCTTTATTATAGTTTGAGTTTTTTGTATATTTCTTACACAGAGAAAGTTATATGATGGATAACAAATCGATGTCAAGTTTTCTCAAGTTGAGATCCCCTAAATTCAAAAAAAAGTGGTTTTTAGAATGATGACAGGCGACTTTCGTCTACATTTCAAATAACTGGACTGATTTTAATCAAATTTGATATGTGGACATAGTTTGACCAATCTTGAGAAGTTTGTTCATTTTTTCTATAACTTAAAATTTGGTGTTACCTGTCATAAGACAGAAACATAACATTCCAGATTTTTCAAATATGACTCTAACGATGTAGAAAAATGTTGCCACAATTTAGCTGCTACAAACTCAAAACAAACTCATTTACCTCTCCCATAATACCAGTTTGTGATTTTTAGTTAAGAAGTAAAATCATTATTCAAATTTGTAAAGATGAATGACTTAAACCGGTGTGCAAAATTTAAATAATAGAAAAACCATTAAGGGATAATTTACAAAAAATAAAAGCAAACCTTGAGGTAACTTGAAGTAACTTGAATTCACCTTATAATCTACAGACATGCTTATGCCACAGGCGGGTTCTAGACCAATGAGTAGAGTCCCGAGTCCCTTTATCAGCCTCAAGTCCTCTATGACTCTATCTACCTAGTTGAGGATTAATAGTTTACCAAGGTCTGGATGAGACCAAGTAAAGGTGGCAATTCATGTGAACTCATTGCCTTGACTGTGCCTAACTATTATAATCCTCACTGGCATATCTTTATCTTTTTACAGACGGCATTCCCCAGTATCACAACCACTTCTCCCTGTTGCGTGATTTCCAAGGTAATACCAATGACTACATAAATACTATAAGACACGACATAGGATAGGGAAATAGTCTACGCTTTACGGGTGCTGTTCGTCACAAGTTTGACACACAGCTATCAGAAAGCGCTAGCAGCAGGTGCTTGACTGTACGCATCCCACTTGGTTGAGACTGTACAACTGTTGACCTCTCTCTCACAAACCTTCTCACTTACTTCCGTCAGCATAGTCAGTGTTGTCAGTTCGTGCGCTGAGATAAGCGATTCTCGACCTTCCCTCGCATCTCTGGTCCCATATGTGGCATCAGTGCGTTTTCTCTTACCCGCCTGAAACATTGTTTGACCGTAGAGCCACCTAGCGCCAGTCACATCAACTTCAGATTCTCTAGCAGAGCGACCTAGCGGGTATTGGACAACTCAAGAATAAGCGTAGAATATTTAACATGGCCATGTCGTGTCTTATAGTATTTATGTAGTCATTGGTAATACTAAGTGCAATCTTAGTTGATTTACCATAGACCCCAGAGCTCCAGCTCCAATGGTCTTCGTGACCCATTAGTGTACAATTCTATATAGTTTTCTACTACTATATCTTCCCTATTTATCATAGTTACTTCGAAAGGTGTGGTCCACATGTAGTTATGTCTCTTGGTAAGTAAATGATTTTATATGATCAATTCTAGAGAGTTTTCTAACACACATAGTCAATTGGAAATTGGTGTTAAATTACTCCAGTCAGATGGGATGAGTGGGCATTTTATGGCCTCATATGTTACCAATAGAAACAGCTGTTACAAAGTTCTTAAAATTTGATCATAAATTGGTTTTCTTCTGATTCATAAAAATGGTGTATAGGCCCTGTGTATTATATTTAATTTAAATGATTTGTGTTTTAATAATATTAAGCATATTGACGTCGGCTCGCTCTGTCGTTATGAGGTGAATAGGCAAAGTAGGTGGTGGTGTACGTCGGCTGTCTGGCCGGTGATGGATTTTTGGAGCGGGGAATGGTGAAAGAGTCGGGTTTTAACGTTTAAAAGTAAAAATAGTACGGTGCTCGGGGATCATAATATGGGAGGTTGGGGATGGTATAGGAGTAAGGAAGAGGTATGGCGGTAATGGGAGTAGGTTTACGCCACATCGGGCACGGTGCCAGAGTTTGGCCCTGAAAAGGTCCGTAAAGTTGCGGAGACGGAGTTTGGTCCTTGGTAGGTCCGTTCAGGATTGCCCCAGACTGATGGGCCGTAGACTTCCGCAACTCACGGCTAACTTTTCTTTGCAGTCGTCGTACCGCTCGACGCTGCTGATTGTTTCGCCTCCCCGGCATATAGCACAGGGGTCCGCCGGGTAACCACTACCCTACTGAATTTCCCTTACGGGAGGCGGTGAAGGTAGTAGCTCGCCGGGTTTCCCCTACTTAGCTATTTCCCTGACGGGAGGCGAGTTGATGTGTTTGAGAATAAGAAAAAAAAAGAACAAAGTTTGAATTTAAGATGTTAGATGCGGCTTTAGTCGTTGACTCTGGAGTATCTCTACTGCTGGTAAATGAGATAGTACAAAACAAGGTTGTAACTCAGACTCCTCGGAAGGATCTGAGTGTTCACATGTAAGATCGTGTTCTAAGAAGAACACGATGAGATCTGATGAATTTTTTGAGAATACTACAGTTTATATAGTATTCTGGAGCGTAGAACAATGGAAAAGCCATTGTTCTACTTTCACTATGACGCGATCCAATCACAGGCTGGCTAGAAGCAGGGGTGGTGTAGCGTGCTGTGATTGGGTCGCATAGTCTGAAGTTTTTGAGTTTAGCGAAAGTGTGTTTCGCGGTTTTTCGCGGTTTATCGCGAGTTGAGCCTGGACCAATCAGCGAGCTGCCCTTACTGTTCGACAGTAAGGGGAGATGTAGGTGTTTTGTTGGCCCAGGTTGCCGGCACTGAGGTCCGGGAGAAGTGCGGGGAAGTGTTCTCAGCGTTTGGTGTGACCAAACGCCGAGAAGTGTTGGTTTTTGTAAGTCGGGTGAATCGGTTCCAATGTAAAGAGGCGATGGCAAATCCCCCCTCACTTGTGGAACTGATTTACCCTAGTGTTGAGTTTTGCTGTTGAGAGTTTTGGTGGATGTGAGTGTAGTATACCAGCAGAAAGAGGTTACCCAAAGAAAACAACCAAAATATGTTTTATTGACCAAATGTCTTAAAACTAACAATACATAGTAGAGATTTACAGAAATGATATCTTACAGGCTAACAACGTACCCGACAATAATAAACGGAAAATATAATCTTACACACTAACATCATACCCGACAAAAATATACGAGAAAAAAAAAAGGTACATACAGAGAATGAGAAAAATATTGTTTTTGGCCCTTAGGCATAGTTCATGGGGGTGGGTGACATAATATAGGGAAGACATCGAAAATGTTTATAATGGGGATACAAAAATATAATAGTGTCTGTTCACAAAGAATGTTTATATATGGGGAAGGGAGGTAAGAGTCACTGTATTACACTCACTCACGGTTGGTCGGGTTCTGGTGATGGCTGCGGTGCGGGCTTTAGGTCCTCGATGTGGATTTTCACAAGCTGGGAGCCTCTCAGGATCCAGTAACAGTTGCCTCCAGCGTAGTCCTGGACTGGATGCGGTCCTTCCCAGCGTTGTTCAAAACCAGCGTGTCGTCGGGCAGCAGCGTCGGAGAGAGGATGAGTGCGAGTCATCACCAGATGACCGGGCTGGTAGCGTGGTGGTGTAGTAGTCTCGGGGATTGGGTGGTAGTCAGCCTGGTGTCTTCTCATCTCGGCGCAGCGAGTCGAAGGCGGGCGTCTTGGTGGTGCAGGTAGCTTCCATTCCCCAGGCCTCTTCAGATTGTACCCTAAGGCGGCTTCGCTGGGCGTCAGGCCAATGGCAGCGTTCTGGCGCGTTCGTAAGTTGAAGAGGATACTGGGGAGATGCTGGCTCCACTTCTGGTGCGGTTCGTGGAGAAGATGGAGCCGTAGTCCAACCTTGATGCCTTGGTTTCTTCGCTCCGTCGGATTTGAACGAGGGTGATAGATCGGCGTGGTCCAGGGCTGAATCTGTAGCCGCTGACAAAATAGAGTCCATTCCTGGCTGGTGAACTGACGTCCGTTGTCCGAGAGGATGGCTCGGGGGTACCCCCAGCGTGGAAAGAAGTCCTGCTGCAGAGCTGTGATGATGCGGCAGGTTTCCTGGTTGCATAGAGGGTATGCTTCGGTCCAACGGGTGAACATGTCAGTTACCACCAGAATGTAGCGTTTCTTATTGTTCGTCAGCGGATACGGTCCCATGAGGTCCAGGGCGATGGTATCGAAAGGGCTGCTGGGCTGGTGAGGTCTCTGCGGCGGTTGTCCCTGCGGTCGGCTGGCCTTGATGCAGGAGCACAGGAGGCACTGTCTGACGTGGTGTTCCACATCTCTTCTTATGGTACGCCAGGTATAGTGCTGCTGCAGAGCTCGCAGAGTCTCGTCTCGTCCTGGGTGTCCGGCTGTGGGGCTGTCGTGGAACTCGTAGAGCAGACGGGGATGTAGGGGTCTAGGCACCAGAAGTTTCCAGCTGTCGGGGCTCGCCTTGTAGGACTTCCAGGTTCCTGTGTCGTCACTTCGGTGAGTGTTGCAGAAGTCCTGGTCGCCGGGAGTCCGTTGCTGGGCTGTCTTCTGATGGATCCTCTGGAGTCGTTCTTGGATGCGCCTGATGTCTGGATCTGCGGCCTGTGCGTCCTTCACCTCGTCGAACAGCGTTAGGGGCTCCGCCTGGTTGATGGCTGGCTCTCCGGCTTCCTGTGAGTCCTCCTTTACAGTAGGAGGCAGCAATCGGTCTGAGTGGCCAGCATCCTCCGGGGTGGCTCCTTCCTGGGGTCGTCTCGATAAGGCGTCGGGTAAGTCGTTCGTTCGGCCGGGGCAGTGCTCGATGGTAAATGAATATTCCTGCAGAAGAAGCGCCCATCGGGTAAGTTTCGACTTGTGGTCCTTCATCTGCTGCAACCAAGTTAAGCTCTTGTTATCCGTCCGAAGCGTGAAGGTCCTATCTTCGAGATAGGCTCGGTAACGCTTGATGGCCCACACAACAGCGAGACACTCCTGCTCGTTGCTGTGGTAGCGTTGCTCCGTCGGGGTGAACTTGGCGCTTGCGTAACTGAGGATGCGGCGTTCCTTCTGCGGAGTCTCCTGGTACAGCACTGCACCCATTCCTATCTGGCTGGCGTCGGTTTGGAGAAAGAAGGGTAGGTTGTCAGCTGGGCGGTGGAGAAGCAGGGGCTTCCTCAGGACTTCCTTTGTCTGGGCGAAGGCGGTGTCAGCTGCCGGTGTCCACTTGAAGGGCTTCTTGGAGGCGATGGTGTCCGTGATAGGTGCTATGGTCTCCGCGAAGTTCGGCACGTACTCTCGGAGCCAGTTGCATATTCCCACGAACTGTCGAGCCTCCTTCCGCGTCTTCGGTGTGGCAGCGTCTTGGATGGACAAGATGTGGTGGTCCTGAGGCTGGTTCCCTGCGCTGGTGATGGTGTGACCGAGGTAGTCTAGGTTCGCCTTCCCGAAGCTGCATTTCTCCAAGTGACAGGTAAGTCCCTGGCGTTCTAGTTCTTCAAGAACGCGGTCCACGTGGTGGCGATGGCTGTCCCAATCCTTGGAGAAAATGATGATATCATCTAGGTAGGCGATGCAGGCGTCTCGGTCACAGTGAGGTAGTACTTTCTCCGTCATGAGGCGCTGAAAGGTGCTGGGGGCGTTTTTCAGCCCGAACGGCATGACGGAGAACTGATAGTGTCTTCCTTCCGGGGTGGTGAAGGCGGTGTAGGTCTTTGAAGTCTCCTCCATGGGGATCTGCCAGTAGCCGCTCTTGAGATCCAGGGTGGTGAAAACGTTGGCACTTCCGATGTCCTTGAGGGCCTGGTGGATGACGGGAAGGTTCTGCGGGGCGTCGATGGTAACTTCGTTGAGTCTGCGGTAGTCTACGCAGAACCTCGGCTGACCGTCCTTCTTCTTCACTAACACGATTGGTGAACTGTAGGGTGAAGTTGAAGGCTCGATGATCCCGGCGGAGAGCATCTCCTGGATCTGGTCAGCGATTACCTTCCTCTTCTCTGGTGAACATCGGTAGGGCGTCTGGCGGATCGGTGTGTTGTTCCGTAGCTGGATCTCATGGCGGAGGCCGCTGGTTCTCCCCAGGGGTCCGTCGGTATGGAAGGCAGGTGAGTGGCGTTGGATCATGCTGGTGAATTTGTCTTCTTGGTCCTTCGGAAGTCCGTGGTCGATTCTGTCCAAAAAGATGGCGGGCGCTGTCCTCTTCTGGGGAGCTGAGGTGGTCCATGACAGGCTGAGTCGATCACGGAGTCCGAAGGTCAAGGTCCCGGAGTGAAAGTCGCAGACTGCGTGCTGGTCCTGTAACCATGGGTATCCGAGGAGGGCTGGTTCCTGCAGAGTGTCGGCGACTAAGAAGCTCACCGGCATCTGTTGTCCCTGGAGGGAGGTGTTGAGGCAGACTTCTCCTCGGATCTGCAGGCGTGCGTGGTGGTCTGCGAGGCGGGCGGTGGTTGGTGCTTCCTGGAGACGGGCGTCGGGGTCTAGCTGGTCAGTCCGGATGAAGTTCCTGCTGGCAGCGGAGTCCACTAGCGCCAGGATGGTCTTCTGGCCTATTTGTAGGTGAATCCGTGGCAGCCGGCTTCCCGGAATGGCGTTGCAGATAGCGCCGAGTTCTATTGTTGGGCAGGCTTGGGCGCGCTTCCTGTCCCTCTCCAGTTTTCCGGCGTCTCCCGTCTCTTCTTCAGTACTGGGCAGTCCCGGTGGTAGTGGTACTCGGGACAGTACTGGCACTTCGGGTCCCTAGCTGGTGGTGGTGGTGGTCTGGTAGCGGCAGGCGGGGGTGTTGGCCGGTATTTGTCGTCTCTTGTAGGTCTGGTCGTGGTTCTGGTCTCGTCCTGGAGGTCTCTTTCGACGGCTCGGGCTCTGTCCATCAGCTCTTGGGTGGTGGTGAGGTCACTTCCCCTGAGTCTGGATCTCAGGCCGGGAAGGAGTAGTTCCAAGAACGTCTGCACCCGGGTCGTCTCGCTGGACTGCGGCTGTAGCCTCTTCATCAGGCGCGTCTTCCGTAGGAGGAAGGAGTCTGCGGGCTCGCTGGAGTTTTGCTTCCTCCCATAGAGTTCTGCTTGGAGTTCAGCAACCACAGCTGGCGAGTTAAAGCGTGCTCGCAGTCGTTCGGAGAATTCCTCCCAGTTTAGCCCAGCGTCACTGTAGATCCGGTACCACCTCTCGGCTGATCCACGGAGCTGTGCGGCAGTGGTCCTGGTCCAGTGTGTCTTAGGCGATCTACGCTGGATAAGGATTTCCTCAGCCTGGCGAAGAAAATCGTCTGGATCTTCCGCTCCATCGCCTGAAAAATCTGGTAGTGGTGTGGTAGGTGGTGGTTGTGCCTGGGAAAGGAGTTGCAGGAGGGAGTTCAGGAGGTTAGGGTCTGGTGTGGTGGAAGGTGGGCCTGTTGGTGTAGGGGGAATATCTATGCAAGCTTTGCAAGTGTAAGTTGCATTTGGAATCTCCACTTCCGGCCAACCGATGCAGGCATGGTGTTGAAGCTGGTCACAGCGGCAGCAAGAAGCGAAGATGTCACTTTGGCTGTGGCAGGTCTCGTTGGCACAGGTCTTTAGCTGGGATCTCAGCGTCGGAGCCATCTCTAAGTCGGAAGTGTGCTGGTGTAGTTGCTGGTGTTGGTGTTGATGCTGGTGTTGGTGTTGGTGCTGGTGTTGGTGTTGGTGTCGGGCGCCACTGGGTTGTGTCCTCCCAGAAGTAGTCGGGGCGAAGGTCACTTCTTCGTCCGAAGAAAGTCGGTCCCACGTTGCGGCCGCCAATTGACGTCGGCTCGCTCTGTCGTTATGAGGTGAATAGGCAAAGTAGGTGGTGGTGTACGTCGGCTGTCTGGCCGGTGATGGATTTTTGGAGCGGGGAATGGTGAAAGAGTCGGGTTTTAACGTTTAAAAGTAAAAATAGTACGGTGCTCGGGGATCATAATATGGGAGGTTGGGGATGGTATAGGAGTAAGGAAGAGGTATGGCGGTAATGGGAGTAGGTTTACGCCACATCGGGCACGGTGCCAGAGTTTGGCCCTGAAAAGGTCCGTAAAGTTGCGGAGACGGAGTTTGGTCCTTGGTAGGTCCGTTCAGGATTGCCCCAGACTGATGGGCCGTAGACTTCCGCAACTCACGGCTAACTTTTCTTTGCAGTCGTCGTACCGCTCGACGCTGCTGATTGTTTCGCCTCCCCGGCATATAGCACAGGGGTCCGCCGGGTAACCACTACCCTACTGAATTTCCCTTACGGGAGGCGGTGAAGGTAGTAGCTCGCCGGGTTTCCCCTACTTAGCTATTTCCCTGACGGGAGGCGAGTTGATGTGTTTGAGAATAAGAAAAAAAAAGAACAAAGTTTGAATTTAAGATGTTAGATGCGGCTTTAGTCGTTGACTCTGGAGTATCTCTACTGCTGGTAAATGAGATAGTACAAAACAAGGTTGTAACTCAGACTCCTCGGAAGGATCTGAGTGTTCACATGTAAGATCGTGTTCTAAGAAGAACACGATGAGATCTGATGAATTTTTTGAGAATACTACAGTTTATATAGTATTCTGGAGCGTAGAACAATGGAAAAGCCATTGTTCTACTTTCACTATGACGCGATCCAATCACAGGCTGGCTAGAAGCAGGGGTGGTGTAGCGTGCTGTGATTGGGTCGCATAGTCTGAAGTTTTTGAGTTTAGCGAAAGTGTGTTTCGCGGTTTTTCGCGGTTTATCGCGAGTTGAGCCTGGACCAATCAGCGAGCTGCCCTTACTGTTCGACAGTAAGGGGAGATGTAGGTGTTTTGTTGGCCCAGGTTGCCGGCACTGAGGTCCGGGAGAAGTGCGGGGAAGTGTTCTCAGCGTTTGGTGTGACCAAACGCCGAGAAGTGTTGGTTTTTGTAAGTCGGGTGAATCGGTTCCAATGTAAAGAGGCGATGGCAAATTGATATGTCAAAAGTATTGTAATAATAATATTGTATCCACATGTGTTTTAAGTAAAATAAATGTTTTTATAGAAATACATTATTATTTCAATTTTAGTTATACATAACATTTTCTACGGAGATTTAGTCGAGTAGAAACGAGATAAAACACTTTTGGTCTGAGCTCACAAAATAAATCAATTCTTAGGGATATTATCGAGTTACACAAAGAATTTCACTATTGGGAGGTAAACAAATTTGGTATTAACAATTTAAGTTACAAAACTATACCTTTTTTATTTGTTTAGAAATATCTCCCGTTCTATACATCCTAAGAAAAATTAGTTGTCTTCATTTTATGAAATTACAATGGAAGTGAGATGTGTTCATAGTAAATTGGTTTATTTTTTAATTGGTTATATAACCTCAAAGTTAGACATGCTTTTTAAACAATTCACTACAAGTATAGAAATGATTGGTGGATTTTAGTGAAACCTTCCTTCTAAAGATTAACAACCATGCTGAAATTTCAAGTTCAATATTTCAATCGTAGTCTAAAAAATGTACTTGAATTAAACAAAATTGAGGTTTTGTAGAAATAAGCCAATAGGTTATTAAGACTTGAATTTTTCTTTCGAACACAAAGAAAAATTGTTTAAATATTATGAAACATACGATAATTCCAACATTTTTGTATAAAAGAGCAACAATGAGATTTGTTTTTTCCTATGAACATGTGATTTGTCACAGTTTATCACACATGTGATTTCCGCACATCCAATTTGTCACGCGTTTAATATATCAATTGATACTGTAACATCTGAAAAAAAAGTTATGAAATACCTGTACTGGATTATTTAAAAAAAGTTATGAAATACCTGTACTGGATTATTTAAAAAAAGTTATGAAATACCTGTACTGGATTATTTAAAAAAAGTTATGAAATACCTGTTCTGGATTATTAAAAAAAGTTATGAAATACCTGTACTGGATTATTTAAAAAAAGTTATGAAATACCTGTACTGGATTATTAAAAAAAAAGTTATGAAATACCAGTACTGCATTATTTAAAAAAAGGTGTAGCTTTTTTATTTATTAAAAATATTTTTGAGAGATCTTGTGTTCAAGTTTTTGATCTACACAATTAATTCTGAAATGTTTAAACTCACACCATCAAGCAATGGGATTTAAAAGATCAGGGGACTTTTTCTACTGCAGGGAGCATTTACTGTTTTGGAATAATTGATACAAAGGATTTCTCACTATTATTTAGCCACTGATTTGTTATCATCATTCTCAGTGCTCAGCCCCTTTGAAGTGTCCTCCTCTTTACTTTTAGTCCATCCTTTCTTTTGAAGTCCTACTCAATATTGTACAGCCACCTTTTCCTTGGCTCCCTCATCTTCCTTATAACATTTCCTTAACTATTATTTATTCTGACATCCTTTAGTCTCGCTATTTTTACTTTCTCACAAATATTTAATATAGAGAAAGTTATGTTATGGGTTCAAAAATTGATGTAAAGTTTTTGCAGATATATCCGGTTTGAGGACCCTAAGTACAAAAAAAAGAAGCTTTTTGGAATGATGTCTGACTGTCTATTGTATGTGTGTCTCTACAACCCAAACTTGTTGACTAATTTTAATCAAATTTAGTATGTGTGCTTATTTTGGCCACATCTTGGAAGGTTTTTTTTCAATAACTCGAATTTTGGGGGTACCTGCATAAGAAAAAAAATTATGATTTTATCAAAATCGTCTCTAACAATTTTGTTCATGAGTAGACTGTAAGGATTTAAACAAAACGTATTGGTTGCCATCTTTTCAAAAATGCTGGTTTGTGAATTATTGGTAAAAAATTTTAAAATTGGCCATGGAGCTGTTATAAAATATGTAATTTCTCAAAATCGGTTCAACCAATTTCATTCTAATTTTTAATCAAATGTAAAGATTAATGACCCAAAACCGTGTGTAAAATCACAACTAAAAAAATATTACCTTTCAAGTATAAGTGACAAAAAAAAACCTTAATTGGCGTCACTAAAAAGTTCTATTTTAAGGAAATACAGTTTATCTTGAGGACTTGTACAATCAAAGTAACTTTAAACTCTTATTTAAATATATAAATAACAGTTCAAAGATAGCTTCCATGATTCATTTTCAAATTTGTAGAAGCTAAATCATGTTGGGGAGGGGGAGGCTGCTCATGATCAGTCATTTATATGTCAAACTAAATTCATTAATAATATATTATGGGTCTGTTTGAGTGACATCTTACCCAGCTGTAGACAACTCGGTATTATAAGAGGCAAAATAAAACAATCATTCATATCAGGTAAATTAACAACTGTCTGTTACACAGTCTTTATATTCCTGTTTGCACCCAATCTACAGTCTGTAGATATATCTAAACAATATTGTACTACCTGGGATGGCTAATAGCAAGTATGTTGCCGCTTTTTAAGGGTTGTGATATATAAATAAAATTTGTAAACTAACTCAATTGTTACTTTTTTGTAATAGATATTTTTTAAAAGAAATTCATAAAAATAAATTATTGTTATTCGAAAAGATTACGTAAAATAATTTACGTCAAACTTAAACTAAAATTAAACAAATAAGATAAATTTGCATTACCTTTACACAACTAAGTTGTTTTTGTATTTGTTGTTTTTTTTTCAGGTGTCTATTACTGTATCACGGCCTCTAATCTAATTAGCTATGTGTTGATTGTATGTAGAAATCAAGTTTTGTTCCAATCCAAATATAAGAGTGATCATATAAGGCTGTAACAAATCAACAATAGTCTCAATGGCGGATCAGCAGTGTGGGCTAATACACAAAACATTATTTCAAAGAGAGTTACTTATGCAGATACATTTTTCTGTTACAAAATAGGAATTGATTATTTCCTTATTGCGTATATATTTTATTATTATTATTGGTAAATGTTCAATAATTTCAAAACAGCATGTACAAGAGAGCTGGGGACAAGTTGAATGAAGGATGTGCAAGAACTATTTCACCTTGTAAAAACTGAAGTTATAAGGAAACTGTATTGAGGACAAAGTGATGTGGGACAGGGGCAAACAGGCAACCCGCACAACACCAGTGTTGCTAGGGAGCAGTCAGTAGCGGATCAAGGCGCTAGTCACTGTTCCAATGAATATATTCTATCGTAATAGGAAGGATTATTAATTAGGTTTAATAATTGATTACGTATAATGTAATGGATTCATACACCGGAAAATTTTCAACACTTGTAAAAAAATATTTTGCTTTGTTATCAAATTAACGAATATCTTACAATAACTTCGTTATTGTTTGTAATTTGTAAAAAGGGAAACATATTGTTATTCTAATGAATGTTAAAAATGTGTACAATAAAAACAATTCTAATAAAAGAAGTATGAAATATTAGGAAACATACATGTGATGTTGAAGAAAGATTATTGACTATGAGATAACAATTTTGTGTGCAGAACATATTGCCAATGAATTTTGACAGTTTTAGCCCATAGTGTTCTTTTTATAAAATGTTTTAATCCTGTGCTAAAACATCTCTCTGCCTCTGATATTATTAATGATTATTTGGAGAGTCTTAAAGGTGTGTATTTATAATCGTTCAGGACAAAAAGATGGAACAACCTGTAAAACTTTTTATCTCCTTGAAAATGCCATTCCTATAAATAGCTGAAAGTTCATTCGCTAATTTTTCTTTAAAAATAAGACCAATGTAATTTGTAGAAGAAAACAGGTTATTTAGCTGATTTTTTCTGTAATTATCGCTGACAAGGGAGCTAGGATAAACTGTTTTTAACATCCTCATATTTTTCAGTGTCTTTTCAGATGTCAAATGTGACTTTCTCAAAATGTTTCAGGGTATTGGTAATTGTAATACTATTTAAACTTTTTTCCTGGAGTGATATATACAAAATTTCACATTACATTATAAAAAAAAAGTAAAAAAAAAAAGAAATTGTTCATTTTTAAGAACTCTTTTCAAATCATTATCTTCCCTATTTGCAATATCATCCTACACTTTACCCCTTCAAATTTTTTTAACGTTTTGTTACTTGTTAATAGTTAGAATACAGGAAATTCCAAATAGTACCAAACCAGTGTCAGTACAATATAAGATTTTGTACATTAACTCTCCATGCTGTAAAAATCATTATGTTATATAAACAATACCAATTTCATATTAACAAAACATATAGACAACAACTCTGATGATACTGTATTGTGGATTATGAAATTTCCAGGCATTACAAAAGTGAACTGTAATAATATTATAAAAGAAAAACTGAGTTTTACCCTTTACGATTTAATATATCCTATTAACAACAAAACTAAATTGACATAGAAGATTTCACCACAGTACAATAAGAATCAAATTATAATACAAAAAAGTTTTTAAACTAGTCTTCCAGTTGGTGTCATATAAGCATGATGCCTTTAAACAGTGACAAATCATATCCATTTAAATATTTTGTGACATGTAAAAACAGTCAATATACTAAATGTGTAATTATGTATTATTTAAAATTTTATTACTGTAAGTAGACTTATAATTAGCTGGCTTGAAGATGTCAGTGAAACATGTAGCAACATAATATAAAAATATCATTTACAGAAGACAAAAATTGACTGAGAAAGGTACTTATTATAAAATAATTGTAGTTTTAAGGCTAAACAGTTTTTTATTGTGTATTTCTATTTCTATACTTCTAGGACTACTTTCCAAGGTAAACCTGTGTCTCCTGTAAGGTACAAAATCTATACAAAATAAGTTATGTGTCCTATGAAACTCTAACCAATAATGAATATAAATATATAAAATCCAACTTCTATCTTCTCTCTTTGTAAGCTTACAACTCAAAAACCGTTGTTCCTATTCCTTTCCTATCTAGAGCTATGTTACCTGGTTTAGGTTTTAATCTATATTTGATTAGTGGTTCATAAGTTCACAAGTTATAATAATATGCAAGGGTAATTTTAAAACTAAAATTATCAATATATTTTACACAATTCATTAAAATGTTTAGTGACAACATATGCATTATCAGTAACAAAGTTAGTGTACGATTTAAACACTAATTGGACCTGAAAACTGAAAACAATTTTGTGCGACATTTCCCAATCAACATGTTTTGCTAGTGATGAAGATGAAATCTATATTGTTTCGTATATTTTTGACATTTCAGTAACAACATAGCCTATATTTTATCAACAAAAAATTTGGAACAATATTAAAACGTTGTTTAGAATTATTTAAATTGTTTGAGAAATCAAAGTGTAGGTGGTTTGATTTGAAAGCCGTCATATTTTAATTTGAGTGAATCCATGGCATTGATTGTGGAGTTCATGGTTCTAACATGTACATGTGGCATTATCCACATGCTAGTTCTAACATAATTTTTTTTTTTATGTAGAGACTCTCAGATAAAAGGATTTTTCTTTTGTATCTTCTCATTTTCTCTTCTTTGCTCTACCTATTGTAATTTGTAAAAGTAAACAAAATTTGAAATAGACATTTAAGACAATGTTATTAGAGTGATTCATAAAAATGTTCTGTACTTTATCAATCTAGTTACAAATATTGATTCTATGCTATCTTGAGCTTCACACTTCATGGTTTTAACATGGGTAGAGCTACGGGTAAAAGTACTACATATACTAGTATACTTTTCTATCCCTACTTACAAGAAATTCAAGAAAGAAAAATCTCACCTTTTGTAATTTCATGAGTCAATGTTTCATTATTATTGAGATATTGAACAAATATTTTGTACTTTTTTTCTGGAAAATATAACCTCATCAGTTGTTTTTGTAATTCTTTTTCAGGATGTCGGAACTCCTCTGGTTACCAGGAGTAACCTATACCAGAGTTGTACTCCTGGAGAGTGTATGGTTATCCATGTGTCTTCTCTACCATTAATACAACTCTTGATTAGGTTAAGAAAACTATCAAAACATAAGTTTCTTAATCTAATAAAAAATATAATATTCTAATTATGAAGTGATGTAATAAATCAGTGTTACATAAATAAATATTTAATAGCTACTACAAAAAATACTTTATTTGTGCAATACAGTCATAGTCCAGTGTCGTAGGGTAACAGCTGATGAAGATGACTTGAATAGAAACATCATCTTGTGTTTGTATTGTATTGTTATTAATTTGGTGATTGGAGTTTCCACAAGTAGCTCATTACAGATAATTAAATATTTAATTGTAGATACTATTATTTTACATTCTTGAAAATGTATTACTGATGACTTATGTGGCATTATAATTCACGACAAATTTAGAACAAGGTGTATCAAATCCAACTGATTTTGTGTCAGCATTGATTATGACCTTCAAACACATTAGTGTTTGTTTAAATTCAAAAATATTTGTACAGACTGAGCACCTTTTGGACTCAGAGTAACTAAAAACTGAAATATCCGCAAAAAACTTAACATTGTTTTTGTAACCCACCACATAACTTTTTCTTAACTAACGTATATATGTGAGAAAGTGAAATATATCTTCAAAATTTAACAACAAAAAGTTTGTTTCATATGTCAATATTCGGAGTTCAATCCATCAGTCATCTGATATCACAATCCAATTTATTAATATTCTTTGGTCTTTGGCAAGTTTATGGCATTGCAGAAGGTGGTTTCTATTCATGACTGAATTTTTTTTTACAACACAATGTTTATTCATCAAATTTAAAAATTTTATGGTGGATTGTAAATCAGCAATCCTAGCTGAATTATAATAAAATAACAATGTTGTAATCGATATCTAAAAGATGATAAAGCATTTACAAAGATTGAAAAAAAAACATAAAGGGTTTGAAATTTCAATTTTGAAAATAACTTCGCTATTTGTCATAATTGAGAGGTTCTTAACATTACATGCAGTATTTAAATCTACAAATTTGTATCCAATTTAGTGTATTATAAGTTAAATAACACATTCGATATGAATAAAAAACTGTTTAAAATGGTCACGATTTTCATATTTTTCATTCAATTTTTCTAAATTTCAATATCGGTTCTATGCCAAATTTCACGTTCCTATCTTAATTTTTGTGGCTGCTTTCGTGCTCATGTTACAGACGACAACAAAAATTAGGTTGGCATGTTGAAAATTACTTTTTATATTTCCTGAATCCATGAAACGTGAAGTCAGTCAAAAAATGTAGATGACATTTTTGAGATTAACAAAGTTACCCTATAGTACATATAATGGGTAAATAAAAACAAGAAAAGTTGAGGGGAAAATGTTTTAGACAAAAGTTATTTGGCATCAAGGGGAAAATGGCGTTAAGTTTGGTCTATGTTTTGTGCATGTCATTTGAAACTCAACTTTTAAGTTTTTTTTAAAATAGAAACACATAATTTTTTATACACATATATTGTTATCCTACTTATGATAAAAAACAAATTTCACAAACTTCCTCACACAACCATTTGCAATCGAAATTCAAACCAAATAAAACTACTTGTCTCAAAAATGTCAGTACGGTAGCTGTTAGTAAAAACCTGAAAGTGAACTATTAACGTTGTCTTCGAAAAATATTTATATATTTAAATTGCCTCTAAACTTTCTTTTCCTTGTGCTAAACCAATAAATCAACCACGGGACTGTTATAAAATACTTAAATTATCTACTGATTTCGTTCAAATTTTAGTAAAATGTGAAGATTAATAACCTAAAGTGTGTGCAAATCAGAAGTAAAAATATATTACAGCTCAGGAATAATTAGCTAAAAACAAAAATTAACATTCATCGCTGTCATTAAAACTTTGTTTTTAATCAAATGTTTTACACTGAGGATCTGTTTATGGGGGAAAACAAACCAAGTATAGTCCCTCATTTAAATATCATCAAATAAATGAAAAACAATTTCCCAAAGAATTACTTTATTTGTGCAATACAAATACAAGACAATGATTTATTGACCAAGTCATCATCTCTTGTTACATGTACACAAATCCTACTATTACTGGACTAACTAGACTTATTTTAAATATATAAATATTTTTCCAAACATAGACTCAATGGTTAATTTACATTTTTTGATCGGCAATTACCAAAATAATATTTTTAGCGATGATTAGTTTTGGATTCTTTTTATTTGGTTTTAGGGATGAGTGAATAGGTAGGTTTGTGCAATATTTTTGCACCAATTAGTCACAAATGTTGCTCATTCTAAATGAATGTACAAAATCAAATTACCTTACCTCCTTGGTGTTATGTTTCAAATAGGACGTTAGCCTCCTTGGGCACAGCTTTCCGTTCTCATCAAACCTCAGCATATCTCCTCCATCTACAGATTCTCATCTATCACCAGTCAGAGTTTTCCTCTTCTCTTTCTTTCCCAGGATTCCTACTCAGCACTCTCTTGGTCTCTACCATACATCCCCAAACCAGCGCTGTCTCCCCTTCTTAATTGTTGCAACCAAATGTGGTTTCCATATAGATTCCTCAACTCTTCATTTGTTGTTATCCTAAAAATGTTTTATTCATCAATTGGCCCATATATCTTTCGCGTAACCTTTCTTTCAAACTTGTTAAGTATTCCTTCACTTCTCTTAAAGAGCACTTAGCACTGATTTACAGCTTCGATGCTCTGGAAATATTTTTACTTTTCAGGATTGGGTGTAGAGCCATATAGCAACAATTTCCAACAACCATATGCTGACTTATGTCTGCACTTAAATTGTTATCTTGTATTATATAAAATTACACTACTTTTATTTAGTTGTAAGCCACATGTTTTGATAATGCAACATCCAAAACATGATTCAGGTTATTATGTTTTGGTATGTATATATATATAACAAGATCATACTGGGATATTTATTACAGTAAGTTGGTTACATATACTATGGAATTAATACATTATCATAATAGAGTCAGAATATTATTTTTTCTAGCTTGTAAATGGTTTTTTAAATTATTATTTTATTTATAACCTAACATTGACATACAAACTAAAAGACTTTTATGAACAACCATGTCCTAATCTAGTCCTCTTAGCTCTATATCCTTTGTAAGCCACAGAACTTCCTTTGATAGATCATCTGCATTTAATTATAGATGAGAAAAAAACAATAGGACCTGTATCTTTTGCTCTAATAGTTCACACTTTAGGAGGAGGTTTTCTCCAGCTCCTTTGTATTTACCACAAATCCCGCATGAGTTAGAACCATGGTGTTTAGATTCTCTGATCTAGTAACAAAACTCAAAACTTTGTTAGTTTACATCTCCTTAGTGAGACTACTACAGAAGTTTTGGGTTTTATGAAACAATGATCTATACAGTTTACCCATTGAGACTTCCCTCTATCTTCTTGACACAGATTTACTTATACCACAAACAGGTTCTTAACCAAAGAGTGGAGTCCAGTCTCTTTCCTAGCCAGTTCATCAGCCTCGATTCCTAGGCAGCTACTAACTCCTACTACCTCCATCTTATTAAGAGTTTAACAAGATCTGGTCACAGTTCCACACAAGTAAAGATGAGAATTTGTGTAAACTCGTGCACATATTGGCAGTCTGACTGTATGACCTAACTATTATATGCTTGTTAGCATATCTTTTTACCAGACATAATTGTGCACATTCTAGAATCACAAGCACTTTTGCTTAAAACAATGTTTGTTGCTTGATTTTCTAAACCACAGTTAAATTTGTAAATTGTTTACTAACCTTAACGTTAATATAAATGTTAGGTATTATAGAATTTAAATCATTGGGATTTATTTAGTTATTAATTCATTCAGGGGCCAGAAGACAATCTGCATTGTATTATAAGCTTTATCCAATGTAAAAATACATTGATTCAAAAATATTAAACATTTACACAAGTAAAATAAACAAAATATTCTGTTATTCCATTGATGGTTGTCTTATGAATTTCTCTACGGAATAAAAATTATTGTTCTTCAAATATTTGAGTATTTATTTTTTAATAGACCTTTCCATTGTTATCATTTTAATTTTCTGTCAAAGGCGGTTGTGGATGATGCCATCTAACATTGTTGGCGATTCAGCAGTTTGAACAAGCCTTTATTTTGGAATGCTTAGGTTACCTGACGAGTCTGTTACTGTTTGTGAGATAGTAAAAACCAAGGATGTGGCTTCTCAACCCCTTGAGTTGCCAGCTCCTTAATTTTTGGTATTTACAAATACAGAGGAAGGGAAAGATTTGTTGAATGTTTTTTTCCCTTCCTAATTAACACAACAATTACAAGCAGAACAGGTCCTGAATATTTTTGGTAAAATTAAAAATATTTACATTCCACTGTGGAATGGTGATTTATAGCACTATATTATTCTATTTTGTTGTCTATTAAGTTTCATTAAACTTTATTATATCTTGCAGGGCCCTTTTAGACCCATTAAACTTTTTAAATTTCTGTTTATTAAAGTTTATTTTATAACAGTTTATTTTATAACAGTTTATCATTATGACCTTATTGCAGGGGCCTCTTTACAGCCCTGTAACATATTCAGTTTTTTTGCATTTTATCAAAGTTTACGATTATTGTTAACTAGTTTTATTTTTTATTTTAGTTTTTTTTTTAAATTCTATTTGTTGATTTTACGTTGAGAATAATTATATGCACTTTTTCTGTGAAGGTGGTAATGACCAATTTGGTTTTTCGGCTTAAAACAATCAAACAAAAAAGTCATACTCTTGTAGTAACAGTGTGTTTTGTTACGATTATGATTAGAAATAGGGACTATGCAAACCTAAATTTGATTAAATCGAAGCAGCTTCTACCTCAGTCAATGAAATTAAAAATATATAAATATGATTAAGCCAGTAGGAACATACGAGAATCAGAAGTCTGAGCATATTTGAGCGGAAATTTAAGGGGCAGTGTTTGAGAGAGGAGAGTAGAGCATTTTAACAAATAAATAAACTTTATTTTAAGTGAAGACATTGTACGATTTGTAAAATCAAGAAGAATTAATTGGTTGGTGCATGTAGAGAGAATACCCCGGGAAAGACTGCCCAATCAAATGCTTATGCAAAAAAATGAAAGGTAAGAGGAGAGTGCTGAATTCACGACGTGGAAGAAGATGTGAAGAGCATGGGATAAGGAACAAACGGGAATAGAGACAAGTAGTAAAGTAATCCAAAGGGTATAATTGCTTGTAGAACTTTGGAAGAAAGAAGAAGAAAAATTACATAATGTGTTTAGTGTTAATGCACACATTTAACCCCTGAAAAAGATGGAAATTTTCAATGATACAAAGCTATACTGATTTAACAACAATTTCACAGGTTTAAAAACAAGGTATTGTATTTATAAAACTGATCATTTTTAGTAATTTAAAGATAAGTAAAATTTATTATTTTATCCTTATTTAGAAAATTCTCTTTTTGGAGTTAATATTAAGACAGGAAGGATTGTAGGATACCGGTAATAGTTTTCTGGTTAGAAAAAAATACCATGTATATCTTTAAAACAATTATTTCATCCATATAAAAGTGTAAAGTAGAGCCACTACAATCTACATTGTCTAGATATACTTAACACTTACAATCAACAACATAAATAACAATATATTAATAGTAATCAATCTATAAACTAGAAAAATATATTAACTTTATATATATTATATACAATAAATTACATTTCACAACACCGAATGTCATGGTTAAAAATTGTCTACTACAAAACTTGAGTAAACAACTACTAGCCTAACAGGTAACATTTAGAAACACTTATATGCTAAATTTAAAATCATATAAAATTTTCTAATATCACAGAGATGTGAATTTATAGAGGATACATTAAGTAGGTTCATCTATGAGGGAGCGACCCATCCTCCGAATGATGATTCGAGTTCTTTAGCCATAGCGAGACAAAGACGATCTTGGTGTGGAGCAGCGATAACCTGTAACAAAAATGTATTTGTAAAGGTACGGTACTGATCTCAACTATCTGAAAGAGCATTTTAATAAATGGTGCAAAAATATTACACAAACTTTCCCCATTCTCCCATCCCAACAACCAAATAAAAATGAGCCAACTCTAATTGTCAAACAAAATATAATAATATTTTGTTATTTGATAGATGGATTTGAGTCATTAATCCATTTCACTAAAATTTGAACTTGTGAAATTTTTTTATTATTTTTTCCTGAAAACTCACAAACTGGTATTGTTGAAGACATGGTGACCAATGTGTTTTGTTTGGATTCTTAGAGGCTTCACTCTAGCAAAATTTGACCATAATAGTTAAAGTCGATTTTAAGAAAATTGTAATTTCGTATTTTACTCAAAACTTTGCTATTTGTCATCGGTAGAGAGGTGGGGCTGATATCATTATATGCAGAATTGAAATATGCAAGTTTTTATCTAATTTAATGTGTTATAAGTTTAATTACAGAAAATATATGAATATAACATTGTTTTAAAATGGCCACCATATTGACACTTTTAATTAGATTTTTCTTAATAGAGTTCTATATGAGAATACTGTAAATCCCCTGTACACAATTTTATTTCCTAGCTTTATTTTTGTGACCACTATCAAGCTTACGTACAGATATCAACAACAACGTGACTATCAGTCAAATAACAGAGGTTGACATTTACCCTATACTTTATATACTGGGTAAAATGAACTAACAATGACAACAATATATATATATATATATATATATATATATATATGTATATATATATATATTTATTTATTTATTTATAACAATTGAAAGATTATCATATTTTGGCCTCAAGAAACTCCTCAATTGAGTAGGACTTCTGCACTCTGCCAGCTAGTTTTAATGTAAATTCCCATGTTTTTATATTTGAAAATATTAAAAATTTGAAACTTTTAAATCTTTATTATTTACAAATGCATGGTTTACAAATTATACTCTGTAAAGTCATTAACGCTTGTAATTAAACTTAAATTAAAAATTTTATTTACATAATTCTAACCGCAATTTGATTTTCTATTATTAACAGATAGTGAAAAAGCTATCATAAATAACTTCAGTTTTATCGTAACAAATGTATATGCTATTTTCTAACCTGAAAACCAATAGGTAAACCATCCTTGTTGAGACCCATAGGTACATGAGTTGAAGGAAAACCCATAGTGTTGAAGATCATTGTGTAAGCAACTCCTGCGGTTTTCATTGTGAATTGGTTGTGATAGTAAGCAGGGATTGGATGTGTGGGGTAGAAGAATACTCCATCTTCTCCAAGCATATTCTGTAACAGGTTAGGAAGACATTGATATTGAATGCTGAACTTAGGTTATAAACTCAATCGTATTTAAAATTGTTCTATCTGACAAATTTAATGAATTACATATTCAATAATTTACCAATTATCCAGGAGATCTAACCTAATCTAATTTAAATTCAAATAGTTCATCGAATATACCTAAATTGAAAGTATTGGAAGATATAATTCCTATAAGTACTTAGGAGTAATAGATAGAATAAAACTATTACGTTTACTTAAACAAATGCGTTTCAACGACATGTATCACTGAGGATGGCGATTTTGTCGTTGAAACACATTTGATTAAGTAAATGTAATTTTTGTGAAAATTTGTGTTTGAGTTTTATTCTATCTAATATTATCTCACAAGTCAAGCTCAATATTTATTTATAAACTTAGGAGTAATGTTCAATAGTAAGAGAAACTATTGGGCAATGCATGTAAATTATATCAGAGAAAGAATGTATATATTAATTTTTGTTTTTTGTTTTTTTTTTTTGGGAGACTAGAGGAGTTTCTACATGTTCTTAAAATAAGTGAATGTATTTTGCTTGCTTACTGTCATTCAATTCTAATAAGTAGAAACAAGCGTAGGAGCTCATAAATTAGCTGTAGGAACTTTTCATGTGATGACTGTTCAGAAATGAACTTTCGATCAGCTGGTTGTCATGACAACACACATTGTTTGTTGTTGCAGTCATTAACTATTAACTTCAATACACATACATTTCCAAATCATCTGGTTAGTTGTTGTGCTAGTAGTGAGCAAATTTAAATGGAGCCTTATATTGGAACTACATCCAGTTGTGATGTTTGTGCGGAGGAAGCAGATGGACAGAATGGTGCTGATAATCATCGCCATCTGTGTTGAGTTTATGGTAATAATGTTATGAATAACAGTGCTGTGAGAGATTGATGCAAAAAATTCAGGGATTTCCCTGTGCACAAATGTGCAAGGGTGAAGAAGAAAAAGGAAGTCATTCAATTGTGACTTTGAATTGGTTCAAAAGATTAAACAAACTATTAATTTGATTATATGTATATGATTTACTTTTATTTGTTAAGTATGCTTTTTTTTAAACAAACATAACTCTGTTCTTTCAATTTGAAATTAATAAACAAATGAAAATAAAAACAAAACTTCCGCTGTGTCAAAAAATTAAAATATTTCCACTTCAATACCAAAAAATTTAAATATGTTTCACTTTTAATAAGGCTGTAGAAAATAAACAAAAGTTGTACTGTAATTTATGAAATTTTAAAATTAAGTCATTTGAATTAGCCTTTTAAAAAGTTATATTTTTTATTAATAAATTTTAACTTTAAACGAGGTAAATAGGTAAATTGATTTGAGTAGGTGTGAGAATTTAGATTATTTTATCATATCCCTCAACCAATTGTTTTAAATTTCATAAAGGTTTGTTTGTTCTTAGACTAAACTTAAACTAGTAAGATAAAAATATACAAAAGATTGAAATCCTTTTTACCCCCAAAAAAGAATATAATGTACAGTGAAAACTGTATTTGATATTTTCTGAAAGTTCTCAAGAAACATTCTAATTGAATTTGAATTAATATTAAAATAAAAATCTCCTGTTCCTGTCAGAGATAAAGACATAATATTTGACTTACAATTAATTTGTCCTTAAGTTCTTCATTCTTGTCCTGATAATACTGAGTCTTACTACGAGGGATCAGGCAGTTGATTCTATGTAAGATGGTAAAGAGAATGCCAGCCATGGAGTATTCAGAGAGTCCTACTAAACTCTTCACAAGCTCAACATAAGGGTTCTTCTTGTTCTGTAAAGAAAAGAAAATATTTTTGGAAATACTACTAGACCATTTTAAAAACAAATTTTTAGAAAAAGACCAAAAAACATTTCCCATACTGCACTTTCTCACTCACCCATCCCAAAACCAAATAAGAACCAATAAAAACTATTTGTCACGGAAAATGTCAGTTCGGTGGATATCAATCAAAAAATTTTAAAAAAACATGGATAGAGTCTTTGAATAAATATTTATATTCGTAATAGGGTCTAAACTTTTACATCAAAGTATTTTCCAGATAATTGGTACTTTTGAAAATATAAAAAGACAAAAATCTATTTTATAATGTCCATTTGTTTGTTTACATTTAACACGTAAGAGGACTCATGTACAAATTTTCAAGTAATATTTCTTTTTATATGGTTCTGATCAGAGTTCTGTACCAAGAATAAGTAAGAGATGTAAAGAGAGAAAGTGATAGTGAGGGAAAGAGAGGAAAAGTCGGGAGAGTGAATGAAAAAAACATTGACACAATGATAACAAAAAAGAAAATAAAGGAGAGAACAAGAGAGTTAAAAGAAAAATAGATAAATAGAGTGTGAGGCAAAGATACGATGATACAGAGAACCATACATTTACCTTGTAGAAATTAATTTTAAGTAACAGTTCCTTTTAGGAAATTATTGGACAATTTTCAATTATATATGTGGCATATCAAAGTTCATTCACATTTTGCAAAGAAAACAAATTTAATTTAAAAATCAACTCTAATTTTTAATAAATATAACAATTATTCTTTACACTGGTGTAAAACAACGGCTTACCTTAGGATCATCATTAGCAGACATACTCATCAAATCTGGGATACCTTCCATTTTGAAAAAGACAGAGCAGGACATCTCTACAGTGTCATTCAGCAGTTCTTCCAAATCTTCATTCTGTTGTAAACAATAAACATTACATTATTCAATGGACATACCTTATGTCTGAGGTTAACAAGTTAATAAGATACCATCATAGTACCTATGCAAATCAACCCTTATATTGTTTTACAGAATCTTGAATATATGTACAGGAGAGAAAACACTACTTTAAGCCGATAGTTGAAAATAATCGTAATTATTTCCTTGTATTAATTATAAATTTCTTCAAAATTTACTATTGCATACATGTATCTAAAATTAAAAGTAAAATCGCTATTAGTAAGATTTAAAATATTTCCAAACTATGTTATAGACACTGGTAGCATGGAAGGCCACATTGTTCTATTGAACCCCTCCCCCCTCCCACATAATTTTCATAACCATGACACAGAATAACTTTACTTATTAATGCTAACAGAAATGCCAACATACCTTATCTTCTACTGAACACTTGTGGACATTGCTAAGATGATCGATAGCTTTATGCATGGCCTGGGTGATCTCTGGATCAACTGGGATCATAACCTTTGACTTGCACATCTCATCCTTGAATGTAACACGTACCTTACTGATATCAACCTGAAAGTATAAATAATAGTTTAATTAATATGTCATTTCTTTTAAAAGCAAGAAGAATCTTTGACTTCGTTGCTTTTGGTCAAGATTTTCTATTGTTATTGTTAATTTTTTTTATTGTAAGTTCTATTTCTTGGATCGTATTTAATAAACTAAATGTAAATGTATTATTTTTGTTTCTATGATCAACTTCTTCTTCAACTAAATTGATTTCAATCCTACTGAATCCTAATAGTTATAAGAATCACACTGAACAAACTTACTTTTTATAGAAGGAAATAACATGGACAAACACCTGCAATTCCACAATCATAAGTTGGAGATGGAGATTAGGATCTTTTTCATAATCAAGCTCAATCCGACCAAGCAAATGTTGGTTTTTATTGGGGGAGGGGGGGTTAAAGATCGATTGTTATCAATTTGCAGATCTGTCAGTTAAATTTAATAAATATGACTTAAGCTCTAATTTGTTATTTTAATAGATTCGAAGACAACTCCTGCAACTTATTTAATGAGAAATTCCTTTTCAAGTTACTATAACAAATCGTGGCATTACATTTTTTCTTTTTTTTAAAATAAAAAGTGACTTTGTGGAGTGTTTTTTTAATAATTAAAATTACATTATAGTGATTCAGTATGATTGAAACCTCAGTTACTGCAGCTTTGGGTATGTTTATGCCTAAAAAAGGTAGTCTAAGATCAGGTGATAGAGTGTTAGGATCTGTAGTACATTCCACACTCCTTTATGTGGGAGCCAATTTGGTAAAGAGCACTGGTTTTCACCAAGTATAGGAAAGAGCTGGGAAAAGCTGTGTCTACAGTGCATACTATTCTGTTTCTACTGCAGCAGCCCTTGTGATCCTTTTGTGATGTCAATTTCAATCATAGTTCAACTAGACAGAAGATTTGCAATGTATTCAGACAAGGAGAAGCAGCAAGAGACGACCACTACTAAATTAAATGGCAAGAGGAATGGACCCAAGAAACTGGGAAAGCAGCATGGACAAATAGTCTTATACCCTCTTCAGACTGTGGGTGGAATGTAGCTACCATCTGACCCAAATACGATGGCTGCTTTGGTAGCTATAAAATGCTTTGCCAAGAGTAACACAGACACCTGTGCAAATGTTTCTGATCCGGACAGAGTTTTCAACACTGTGTTTGTTTGCCCAAGATGGAGACGCCAAAGGGAGGTAACCTAGGGGAAATGTAAAGGTTGACAGTTTGGCGTCATCAATGCCCAGAAAAGTGGGTATGGTGCCCAGTTTCCTCAGCCAAATTATGAGGGGAAGAAAAGATATTGAGGTAAGATTCTTGCCAAAGAGAAAAGGTGTTAGAAGACAACAGATCCACATCCTGAAGTAATACAGAGAGATGGTCCCAAGATGTCAGTACAGTAAAAATCCCCCACTACCATCCAGATGCAGGCCGGTTGGTTGATTCCTTTGACAGGTTTTCCCCCAAAAAAGAAAAAAAGAGTAAGATCAAAACTGCAGTCGTTGAAGCATGAAACAAAGGTAACACATTCTTACATTTATTTCATTTTATGTAATTACCCATATATATTCAAATAATCTTATGGCAAGTTCATAAATGTTCTTTTCTCATTTAAAAAATTCAACATATCTGGTTTGCTTCAACTTTTCGTTGCTTCGGTAACTTATTTATAAACATAATGAACTAAATTTGTTTTGTGTATTATTCTTAATCAGTTATAATTATTTTATATTCGTGTATATAATAAACACATCATCACCTCTTCATCCAATCTAAGTTGTTCAGCCTTGTCTCCAGCCATGACCTTCATGATTGGTTTCAAGTCTTCAGCATAACGTGTGATTGGTCCAACAGTAAGGAACTTCTCAAAACATCCGTCACCAGATGAAGGAACATGACCGTTTAAAGAGATGTATCCTGAAAATTTTATTGTTTTAGTATAGTTTTAAATAAGCTTTGCAGTAATACTTATTTAAACACATATTATAAACTTAATGAATTTAATAAATAATGCACAAACATTTCACAAACTTTCTCACACTCCCGTTTAAAATCAAAATACTAACCAAACAAAACTATTTGTCAACAAAAATTACAGTTTGGTAGTGTCAATCAAAAATGAACATGAACTAAGGACAATGGACACTATCTTTGAACAAATATTTATATATTTTTCAATAGAACCTAAACATCCTTTCCTTGTACAATAGACTTATTCTCAGAATAAATTTTAGTTTAATAAAATTGAGCTTTTAATGACAGTGGTCAATAATCATGTTTGATTTTTTTTTTTTGCCAATTATTACAGAATTGTAATATTTTTTTACATGCAATTTTGCAGACTGGTTAGGGTCATTAATCTTCACATTTCACTAATTTTTTTTAAATGTGTAGAGCTGATGTTGTAAAACATGCTTTATGTTTCTACCAATAAATCATAAACAGGTATCATTGGTACATCATGATGAATGTTTTGTTTTGTTTGGGTCTTTAGAGGCTGCACTTAAGCAAAATTTGATAAAAATGATAAAGAGCCGATTTTTAAAAACTCTAATTTTTCGTTAATATTTGACAGCTACCACCCAAAATTTTAGTTAAAAAAAAAATGAAAAAATTCCCCTAGATATGGTCAAAAATGTCCAAAGACCAAATTTGATTAAAATTGGTTAACATGTATAGGCTTTACATACAACATACGCCAAATAGACAGACATAATTCAAAATTGTTTGGACTCAGGGGACCTCAAAAGGGATATATACACAAAAAACTTGACATAGATTTTTAACACATCACACACCTTTCTCTGTGGGAAAGTAAAAATGAATAGTTATGAAGATGTTAAAGTATATTGTAAACATTTTACCAGGTGTAGGTTTGTGTCCAAAAACACCAGAGAACATGGCGGGTAGACGGATAGACCCTGCGATATCGGAACATACACCAAATACTGAACTTCCAGAGCTGATCAAAGCCGCCTGGAAACAAAGATTAAACATTTGTATGAATCCACTTTTAACTAATAAATCAGAATAAATTGTAAAAATTGTTAACAAAACATATGATAATTTATTTATCTATTTTTGTTGTTGCTGTAAACAATTATTGAAAACTATACAGCAAGTGTCTAATTCATATTGTACTTCTAAAATTTTCTTAAACAATTCTATTTCAAAACAAATGGACAATTAAACATTAATAACAAACAATAAAATTAACAATGAACAATTACATTATCAGAACAACAATAACAACACACTGTGCAAATTTAGAAGTTAATCATATGGATAAACCGAGAGCATACCACTATTCCAGCTACAGCTGTTCCAAAAAAAGACGGTGAACACACATCTCATATGGGTGCGGAACTCCTCCACTAAATAATAGGAACCCGGCACAAAGAGTTGTCAAAGATTACTCTAAAGGAATTCTGGTTTGAATATATTTAAGGTTTAGTGGGAGTTTGTTAATAATCAACAAAACTCCTGCTTGTAAGAGGAAATTGTTATGCCTGAGTCCTTACCTAATGTTTTAATTATGTATATCTTTATTTAATGTTGGGATACATTTAAATTTGAGATAACAAATTGTTTGAAGGATATACATATACTCAACTACTTGAAAGTAAATTTGCAAGATTCCATTTTCTTTATTCCTCTGACAAATCTTACAGCATTTTGTTTACTCTTTGAACTGAAGAGTTCCCCCACAATAAAACAACATAGTAGTAGGCAATCATTAAATTGATGACGCTGAGGCTTCCATAAGATTTAAGGTTTCTTTATATGAATATTATTGAACATACTGTAATGCTGTTAATCTGGTTATCCCAAGGTAGTTTATTGCCAATAAACAGACCTAAAAACTTTGCTGATTGAGCCTTCTCATACATCAAACTATTATTTTTACAATTAATGGCTAAATTATTTTCAACAAAGTACTGCCACAAAAGACATTATTTCTAAATCATTTATGGAATTTGTGTGAAAAACAAGGCTCGTCCCACCTACAAACTGATGAAACATACTATTTTTTCAACTCTTGTTTGAAGAGACAATTTTTTAACTTATAATGGAAAGAAGGCCCTATACATTATAATAGAATAGATATGAGAAGTCGTCTTAATATAAAGTGTAGCAAAATCCATTTTTTAATTTTCAAGAGTGGCAACACTGTTTTGGGCCTTTTTAGCAAATTCAGTATCAATATCAACTATTCTACCAGTTAACCAACAAACACAGTAAACACTGAATGTGTCTTTTTAACAATTTCAACATTAACATGTAAATGATATTAAGCAAATACATCAGGATATCTGAGCACATGACTAGAGAGATCTGTGGTTGCTAGAGAACCATACATAAATGCAGTAAATACTCAAAATTATCTTCAGATGTACAGAAATACTAATAGACAAACCCAAACAGTCATCTACAGAGCTAGAACAATACACATAATAACTGAGCAGTACCTTCAGATTCAATCGGACTGAATCTCCTGTGTCCAAGAGATGTAACACTGAACTCGAGCTCATGAAGCATATATATAATTTGTGATATACACACTAATCAGATTCATAACAAAATTAGTCTGAATTTTAAATGTGTCATCGATTATGAATTATCAGCATAATATATTATATCCAAAGGCAAGACAGAGTACTAAATATCAATACGATGTATATAAGTGTTTTAGTGTGTGTTGGCTTCAAAATGCCACCTGTGAGTGGTGAAACAGTTGTCACTAATAATCAATAAACAAGAACAATACAGCTGATTTACTTTAAAACTAGACTACTCATTATTTCCATTCATTATTCTAAGATAGAAAATAAACTCTAATAAATAAGCAGATTCAGAACATGCAGTATTAAACAAGGACAAACTATATTCTTAATTGAGATGATTTATTGAAATAGATTACAAATAATAAAGGACCTAGTATGGATCCTTGTGACATTCCAGATATATTTCAAGTTAGTAATGTTATATAAATCATTAGTGTGAATATGTAAATGTTACTAAAACTTGTTTACATACTTCTCCACCAGATGATCCACCAGGGGTTCTGTTCAAATCATAAGGGTTGTTAGAACGACCGGTGATCAAATTGTTTGATTCCCAACATAGGCAAAGTTCAGGTGTATTGGAGACAAGGATAGGGATAGCTCCTGCTTTACGTAAGTTCTCAACTGGAATTCCATCTCTGTCAGCTTTCATTCCTTTTCTGGGTAAGCAACCAACAGCTTGGCTCATACCTGAAGTGGAAAACAAATAGTTAATTTTTACAAAATTAAATACAATGAAAGTTACAGTAACAATAGATTTTGGTTTGTAAATCTCTTTGTCTATTGTCACAACTCAAGAACTACTGAACAGATTTTCGTGTTATTTAACATTTTTTGACCAATTGAAATTTAATCACTAGTTAAAAAACTAAAGCAATATTTGTCTGCATGGGAAATAAAAAATCAGTTTAAAAAAAAAAAGTTTAATGACAAAATAATTGAAAAAATACTTTAAAATCACCATAGTAGTTTCCGAAATATAATTACTTGTTTGTTGCTAAAAAAACTACTCTAATTGAAATACATGTTTACCATTTGCAACCATAAGTTTGCTTGGAAATGTTTTTAAATGTCTTGTAGAAGGCCTACATATTTTAAAGGTTGGTTTAGAAAGTAAAACGACATATTTATAGGCATTTCTTTATATATTTGAAGTATAATTAGAGTTTACACTCATGTTTTACATTCTTGGTATTTAACTATTTCATAAAGTATGTTGTACTATCGTTGTAATTAAATCATTATTTATGTTTTATTTGTTTTGATTATATAATGTTCAATTTTGTGAGCAAACTCTAAGTGATCAGTATGTGTTTGTTATGAAAGAAGTAATCTCCAAACCTCAAATAAAACAGTAACACAATTAACGTTAGCAAGTTTAATAAACCCCTATGTACATTTCGATAACATTTAGCTACCTGTGTTCCTCATATAAAACAACGTGATTGTATGTGGCATATTTGCATGTGAGTTTTAGCACCTAATAAAATTAAAAATATTGTTTATAAAGAGGCTTTCAGATAAAAAACTATTCCCATATATATTTTCATTTTTACTTTTTCTTTCTATCTATAATATATACACACAAGAAAAAAAAAGAAAAGTTAATGGGACTCATCATACTATTTGCAAAGCACAATCATACAAGGTGAGGACCATAGAAGCAGAACCTCTAAACGTAATGTTCAAAAGTTGATTTCTTGGGTCTTGTTAAATTGTACTGGTGGATCAAAGGTTAAGTTTGTTTAAAACAGTTGTTATACAGGTTTTGAACCTCGTAGTTGTGTATAACACTACTTTCTTGATGTCAGCTATGCCTTCATCATAACATCTAAATATTAAAAAGTTTCCACTCATATCTCAGCTCAAGCAGGCCTCAAAGCTCTACATATATAATGGAGTGTCTACTCGGCCCAATCTTGTATTTATACAAATATCATCTTTTCTTGGGAGATCAGGGTTCGAAATTACATTTGTTTGAACACAGAACGTTGGAGTTAGTACAATTACATGCAGAATTCAAATCAATAAATTTGTATCTAATTTAGTGTGTTTTAAGTTGAATAATAAGATATGAACACAAAACTGTTTCATATGCCCACAATTTTAAGATTTTAAATTAGATAATTCTGATTTTCAATAAGGTTCTATACCAACTGAAGGACAACATGTCAGAAATCACTTTTTCTCCTTCCTAAAGCCATGAAATGTGAAGATCAGAAGATAAAAAAAACTAAGATGAAAATTATTGACAGTTACCAAACTTACCATATACTGAGTAAAAATTTGGTAGATTTAATTCACTAAAATGTTTTGTTATTTATCAATCTAGCTACAAAAAATGTAACAACATGATTGGAATTAACTACTAAAGGATAGTCAATTAATAAATGCAACCTCCATTTCCCCAAGCTAATTACCTAATATGTCTACATTTTAAATCAATTCAAAGAACACTTATATAAACATCACCAGTACAAATATTTACCTTTCAGTCCATTACTTTCCTTCACAGAGAATGGTACCCCAAGGAATGGAGTGTCTTTTTCTATTTGTTCAGGTGTCTTGACTCCAGAGAAGATAAATCTATCAACATCATAAGCCTCGCTAAGAGCAATTGTGAATCTTTCTTCAACGATGGCATTGATAAGAGGGTTAACTTCTTTACAACGGAGGATGAATGCTCGCACTACTTGTTCGCTTGTTAACTGAAACAAGAACATATACAGGTGTTGTTAATTAGTTCTGAACAAATAAACTGTGATTCAGGATACAATAATATTGGCTAACTGTATAGGTCGTTGGGTATGTGTTTGAAGGAGAAGAGGTGTCAAACCTGGAGATGCACTAACACTGATGAAAAGGAATAACTCTGGCACACAGTGTACACTAAGACTATTTATAAACTAAACACAGGAAGTGGATTTCACCTCCTGGACACTTCAAACCTAGATGACTTTTTGTACACTTTCATATCCTCAAGGGCTTGACAATCCAGGGGAGACCTAGCTGGATCCACACATTTTTTTAAGTAGTCGTGGGTTACATTCTTCTCTTTCATCTTTTCTACTGGTCTCTCTTCACCAACTCTTATTCTTTTCCGATCCTGACGTTATTATAGTATTGAAGGGCTAGAAGTCTTATTTTCTTCTTTTTTTATAAGGCGATGAATACTGAGAGGTTTTTTACTTTAAACAAAAAGGAAAAAAATGTAAGCTTTCATATATTAATACAGCTAGCTGATTCCATATCCATTGTAAGGATTCGAAACTTTTTTGCTAGATTTTCTTGAGTTTCAGGCTTGACAGGAGTGAACAAAAATTGCACTGCACTCGTATAAATTCTCCATTCTTCCACGTTTATTTGTCTGATACATACTTTATCTGATCTCATTGGAACTAATTTAATTTTATATAGCCTATAATTAAATTTAGAGCATTATGATTTTTTATGTATTTTTGTACTCTATTGTGTAAAGTATTTTTTTCAGATAATGTGTTTAATTATCTCCATCCATTTAACATTATTCTTAATTACATTGAGTTGAAGATGGTAGTTCGGACTGTAAAGCAAATAAATTAGAACACAGCTGCTATGGTCCTATCTTGACCTATTCTAGAAAGGTATTTTATGTGTTTATTAGCCTAAATAACTTTCTAACTTACTTCTTGATCCCTAATCTTCTTGGCTAGAGATGAAGCACTCTGTAGCAGAATAGGATTCCTTATTTGTGGGAAATGCTTAACTCCTCGCAAAGACATTAAATAAAAGATTGGTGATGTCAGCCAACTGATGAAAAGTTCCAGTGCGCCAACCATTCTTACTCCAATCTCCATCTTTGTCTGCTGATCTGATTAAAACAAACCAACATAAAGCATTGTGGTTTCTATACATACATGAAACACCTTCAACAAATCAAATTTAAAGTTCAAATTCTTATTCATTTATATTTTTATGCAACTTTTCCTACGGAGGACAAACATCTAACTTTTTGAAAATGATATATGTCATCCTAAAATGTTTAGTTAGATTATTTATCTTTTACAAACCCAAGATACTGATTTCACAAAACTTTTAAGTCATAAAAAGCTCAAGTTAGTCTAGTGGCTAACATTCTTGTTTGATGTTTTAGAGGTTCCAAATTCAATCGGTGTAGATACTCAAAAAGTTACAGTGTTGACCCAACATTCTGAGATAAGTGGGAAGAAATAATTGGTAGCGAAGGCTAGAAATGATCGGTTACGGTAATAAATTGCACCGCCCTGCGCCACAAGATTATTGTTTTTAAATTCTAAAGAAAAAATTTTATTTTACAATGAATTAACTATACAAATTCAATTCAACATTAGGGAGATTGTTGATTATTTAAAAATTTAATTTATATTTCTTTATTTTTTCTACCAACATTTTTGGTTTATAAGTTCTATTTGTGATCTTAAATGATTTCGTTCAAGGCATCTTTTGAGAAAATTTAATTTTTGTGTAGTTTTTTTATATAAAGATACCCTAATTTTTGTGATATATTTTACATGAATAATCAGGACTGATAAAACCTTAGGATTAATCAAAATCGACCCAACAGTTTCTGAGAAATTACTGACGCATAAACATTTTATAAAGTAATACTTAGGGAGATCATAAATCCTTCGTTCTATACTTTAGTATCAAAAAGTCAAATATAAAGATAAAGAGAAATGATTTTCGAGACTTACGGGGCACCCTATATATATATACTTGATTACATGCTGATTTCATTAGTTGGTATAATTTAAAACAACTGAATGTCATGTGCAATTTAATAATTATTGACTAATTATCTAAGATAATATAATATTGTAAATACCAGTTAGATTATGTTGTAATTAGTGATGGACAAATAATTAAAGGTAATTTAAGGTAATTAGATAAGATTATTATATTACTGCCAGATGATTGATGAGGGAACTCCATTATGATAGAAAAATGCCAATTGTATGTCTACTTAGTTTGTAATAACAATACTGGTTGCCGAGTGTAATATTCCAATCAAATCATTCATTTGTGAATGAAATAAAAATTGTTTCATAATAACGTTTCTACAAAACCTCTAAAAACGAACAAAATCTCGACGCTGGAATGTTTACCATTGTTATAAATTATGAAATTTTCAAATTTAGTTTACATAAAAAAGTTTTCATATAAAAGTAAATAAAATTACTTGAAAATGATTTTTTTTTTTTTTTAGATAATTTGAACAAAAATAAAAATGTTTTCTATTGACATTTTTTCGAGAGGAAAAACCCGAACTTTCAGAGAAATTTTATTTAGATCTTTAGGAGGTAAATTTAATCAAAATCATTTGAGCCAATTTTGAATTTTGTTTTTTTTAGGCGAAAAACCATCGTTTAATTAAAACAGAGCATAATTTTCGTTTAACATAAAAACAACAAATCGAATCAAAAACTAAACAACAATAACCATAAAAATGTTTAGTGTAAATGCTACCAATGCTTGGGTTGGTATAAGATTATACTCAAATTGAGACTCAAAAAACCTTGCAGTCACCCTGATAAGAAGAGATACCTCTGGATTCCCACACCACGAGACACATTATATTATCTGAACACCTGAGGGCCCGATTTGGTGTTTGTCTTACCAACAAGGTTTGAAATATCAAAAAAAATAAGAGAGACAAAAATGCTTAGAGTACAAATGACAGACTACATAAATCCAAAAACCATTTTTCAGCTCAGTGAACCTCGAAATTAAAATTACATTGAAAATCACAAACTCGATATCTTGATCCATCGAATAAAATTCTCGATATTGCATGTGTGTGCAAATAAAATAAATTTGACCCCAAAAAATTACAGGCCTACTCATTTTTACTGCAATTTGAACTCCAATAACAATTGTACAGATTTTGACAAGTATGTAAAAAGCTTATGGAATGAATTCAGTATTTATTAATTGTTAGAAACTAACCTAGAGCACCCAAGACGCTTAATATAATCAATTACCTTAAAATAATTTTTTTCGTTTAATGTTAAACTCACAAAATTGACTGTTCAATGACTTAACTTAACCTATAAACTTCCACTAAACACCGTAGGCCATCGCCGAAACTATTCCTAATAATTAATTAATCAACAATAGCGTTGTCATGGGTTACTGGGGGGTTCCAAGTCCATATCAACAAAACCTTCTTGAATAGGTTATGAATAATTCCATAGGTATAAAACTGTTGGTTAGATATTGATTTGTGATTTAAGCGTTGTCTTGCCAACAGAGTTGATACCCTTTGTCAATTTCTTTTGTTATTTGTAAAATCACCTTATTTTTTAAGACTTCTCCCTTGGTATGGATAAGTGAATTTGTAATTAGAATCAAGATTTACTGAGTTTGAGTAATTTAAATTACATTTAGGGATAATTAATTTAAAGAAATGACAATGTATTGTTTTAAAATAAATGAAGAAAATTTGTGTAATATATAAAAAAAAATTCTAATTTCTTAAATTTTATAAGTACCGTCTTTAATATCCACAATTTACTCAGTATATGACAATAAGGGTAATCGCAAGACTTCCGTTTTTTTAACTGATTTTTATTTTCACGGCCTCATTAAACCGGAAAAGTTACTTTTGACATGTGGTACGTACGTGTTTTCGAATGATTTGCCCGATCATTGTAACAATTCTAAAGAAACAAATGCTTTAGTTCTAATATACCCTAAAACCAACATTATTCCGTAATTGTGTAGCCTAAGGTTTTCAACCTTCAAACATCTACAAACATTAAAAACCTCCAGGCATATTTTAATTCCACTTAAATGTTTTCAATTCGATCTGACATTGTAATAAGACCTAATTATTGTGTTCTAAATATAGCTTACACCTTACAAAGAAATACCTTCAGGTGACTTTGCTTTCTAGATCAATAACAACAGATACTAGTGGCGTTGGACAGTCTACAGAAGTATAATCCAATAAATTTTGGTTTAAACGAAGCAGAAAAACATTGCACAACTTTTTCACACACCCAGGAAGAAAACAAAACATTGAATTATTATTGATTTTTGTCTCCCTGTATTCCTAATAGGAAATAAGTTGAGTCCCCAAACTTGTCTCTCTCAGACTCCAACTTTTTGCGGAATTTATATAAAAGCTGACTTTGACGAACTCTTCCTAAGTGTAAATTGTATCTGAGGCGGTCAAAGTAATTATAATTACATAAAACTCAGCATTTCATCAAAATTTGAACTGATCGATACAGCCGAAAACATCTACATGGACGATTATTTGTGTTTTAGTTTTGTTTTGGGTCTTTAGAAGTTACAATAAAACTGGATCAAAATTGTAGAACCGATTTATCTAAAGTAGTAAGTTTTAATCACAGCCTTATGACAAATATATCCGATTTATAAGTCATCGAAAAAACATACAAATACTAGAGATATGAGCAAAAATATACCCACATACTAAATTTGATGAAAATTCGTTTGGACTGCAGAGAATTTCACATACACATTAGACACATCTTCAAAAACCTTATTTTGCCGGCTCAGAGAACCTCAAAATGGTTCTATCCTTATTTAAATACATACGTTGTGAAATCAAGAAAATATACATTTCCCTAAAGCTAAATAGCGAAATGTTGAATAGTTAAATTTTCCCTTTGTTGTTTAAAACGAACAACATCTCGATTGTCACAGCATTATGGGGGGAAAAAAAAAAAAAAAAAAAAAGGAAGAAAAGAACTATAATAAATACTTCTAACACTCAAATACATTAATAGCATCAAAGTTGCAAGAGAACAAGAGCTAGTCAAGACAGACCTGATAGAGAAAACTCTAACTCAACTACATGAAAAAATGTGTAGATACAGTTAGTGTCCCGCGGGATTGTCCTGAAGATCAATAGCTCGAAAAAATCCTATTTAAAATACTCCAAAGTGTTACCATAGTGATTAGTCAATACAAACAGCTGTTATAGATTTATTTTCAGGTTATGTTTACACTTGTGTGAAGTGTCAGTTAGTAGCTAGTAATAATATGAAATTCAATCACCCAGAAGGATATTGAAGCAGGAAGTGGTGTTGATCCACCAAATAACACCATCAACCTTCCACGCTCTGTGAAGGTCGTGACATGACGTCAAACTCTGTGTCCTTAAAAACAAAAAAAAACTCGCTCAGCAACTACTTCCACTTGAATTAAAATAAATTTAATTGTGCTTTTAGGTAGGGTGACGTAATTACATCCGAAGAATTCAATTGCCCGCCCTAGATCGAATGACGTCTGGATATGAACAAGTGACCTTCAAAACCAAACGGCGGACATGTTATTTTCTTTTCAGAATATTGTGGTCCCTCGGCTTGACAATGTAGGTCTAAACCTTTTTGCCATATAGTTTGGTCAGATCCCTCTCTTTTCTTTCCAATCTCTGACCAAATCTTGTTTTTTTCCGATCCTTTGACGATAATGTTGGGTGTCTTTAGATGTTCTTTTCTTCCATTTTCATATACGACGATGAACAAGAGGTTTAAACAACAAGGACAAACTTTAGCAATATTTATTTGTCCTCTGATATCATCCATGTAACCTTCAAAGGAAACCTAATTTGGCTGACTAACATTTAAATATCCTCATCTCCTTAACTATTAGTGACAATTCCAAGCTCATAATAGCCATTAATATTTATTATAGCTGTAGTAAAACGTGTAATTAGATGTAATAAAATGACCAAGGCAAATGACTGGACATTTATTTAATATTTTCAAAGCTTTATGCTTTGTGTTATAGTAAGCTAAGGTTTTAAACACTGTATAGCCTACTGATGGCACGCAACTGATACGCTGCGAATTTATATCTGCTCATTTGTCGACCTCGACCTTAGTATCGATGTATCGTTCAATATCTACAACTAATTATTTGATAGTTAAGTTAACTCAATACGTAGTAAATAGACATAAATATTGTGCGATAGCTGAATATCCAAGTCAATTTTTTTACGGATATATCAGTGGTTTTTGCATTTTTTCCCCGCTGAAACGCGTAGGCCGATTTTAATTCATTTTGGTTTGTGTGTTCATTTTTGGGTCGAATTTAAGAGACAAACGCATAATTACGATTTTTTCAAATCGGTTTAAACGATTTTGATCAAATATTTTTCACGTGTAGTTTCTAAGGACCCAAACAGAACGTACATCTTTGTGTCATCCATGTATTTAATAGAATAAACATTACGAAGTTTGCTAATTGTAGGCAATTTGATGACTTCTGTTTTTTCGACTGATCAGGAAATCTAAAAACTGTCGCGCGACCAATCGAATTGTGAATTTTACGTTAATAATTACACCGGAAATGTTACGAAATGTACAACATGCTTTTGAGTCCAGAATCTATTTCTGCCAAGAAGTAAATGGTAACCATTAACTCAGAACTTAATCTGAGCTAAAAAAAACAATGTAAGGCTCTTACCACCATAGAGTTGTTTGTAATGTAATAAAAACAACCGGAGTTTGTAGGTTATCATTCACAATTCGATTGGTTGCTATGTTGGATAGGATAAACTTAGAGACCTCTAGTTTACGTCATTATTCTTATTTTGAAAAGACCTTTAAAATGAGGTATCACTCAAAAGGGGTTGCAATTTAAATTTCTTGACTTACCCCCAAACTACCCCATTTTGAGAGTAAGAGTTGAAAATTTTGATACTTCACAAAACTCCTCTTTTGGTTATCTAAACTTTCCCCAAAGCAAATCTGTCTATTTCCATTAATTAAAAAAAATAAGAGGGGGTGGGACTTTTAGGACACATGGTATATATCGAGTATTATTCAACTTGTAACGCACCAAATTAGATTCTAAATGCCACAGGTTCTAACCCGACTGTTCCACGATGAGATGAAGCGTGGTGAGTGAAGGCTTCTATTG
The DNA here is from genome assembly GCA_963513935.1 of Aphrophora alni. NCBI lineage: Eukaryota > Metazoa > Arthropoda > Insecta > Hemiptera > Aphrophoridae > Aphrophora > Aphrophora alni. Next base: position 154,865,922 of record OY740767.1, on the reverse strand, counting down.
GATAATTTGACATTAAGGCCTACTTGTTATTGTTCCTGTTATTATGTCTTACAACTATCTGTAAACTGAAAGCCAACATAGAACTGTTTGTTTCTTCTTTCTTATTTAAATACAAAAGGATCATGTTATTAAATGAAACCATTCTCACAAGTTCTCCATCTAAATGTTGAGGATTTAATAAGATGTGATTACATGCAAAAACACAAAAATAATTATTTAAAATTATTAACAACTGAATGTAATTTTGCAAGATAATTAATACGAAATAATTATATGACTTGTTATCTGTTTTAATTATTTAATTGTTTAAATAGGACTATTAAAGAAGGCAGCTAATGGTTAAGGTTATAATCGTTGTTTTAAAATTTATACAATGTCGGAAGAGATTTATACAATTCTATTCCTAATAATACAAGTGTCATCATAAAATTCAAAGCTTCCTCTTTATTTTTGTTTATTTAAATTCAAACTTTGGAAGTCTTACTTTGGATATACTCTACTTATTTTGTTTATATATTTTATTTACCCTTTCCTTAGTTCGAACTTAGAAATTATAAGTTCGAATTTGTTCGTAATGACCGGAAACACACGATAGACTAAAAACACACAAAAGTATTCCAAGAAATGTACAGCTGAGCTTTGAAAGCCTTCAACAACAAAACTATGAGTGAAAAAATTCGAGAAAGCAATGTGCTGAAGTTTACACACGCACACCTTAGTGTTTTTATAATATTACCATAAGTGTTATTTACACTTTTAAGTCATCACAAGGTGAATGTATTCTACGTTAATTTGTAAATAAATAAGGAAGAAAAACAAATATGGAGGAAAACTTGTGTTTACATTAGTTGTATAGTGGATGCATTGTTGTGAAATACTTGGTAGTATAAAGTTATGTCATCAAAGTTGAGTCCAAAATAGTGACATCTTTCTGCGATATATGTACAGTCCAATAGTGAGATGAACAGAAACGTGCAAAATACTTGTAAATAATAAAGTATGCACAAAGATTTACCAAAACATGTATTATACTTTCTCACATATAAAGAATATGTGATGGGTTTAAAAACTAATGTCTGTTTTTTTTTTTTTTTTTTTTTTTTTTTTTTTTTTTTTTTTTGATCGGAGGGCGAAATTGTAGTTTATGAAGTGATGCCTGTCGTTTGTTCAGTGGTCTTCAGCCCAAACGCTCGGAGCGATTTAAACAAATGAAGGCATATTTTGAGCATTTCCCGAGACATTTTTGAACGGGGAAATTTCCTGTTTTTTTTTAGAATTCGTAGGTAAAACTAAGGACTCTTATAATTTCCCGTGTACAGTTTAAACTGCCGCTTAAAAGACCTCCACTATATAAAAATAACTGTCCCTATATGCCTAAGTTGTGTGGTTTTAGCATATGCTTGACACTTTTATTAATTATTTTCTAAAATTTGCTCGTGTGTAGTTTCTAAGGTCGCCAGTTGAAAGCTCAGTTTTAATCAACACTATTTACGCTGTGAATGTGTTTTTAGCACAAGCGTAGCAAAGTTTAGACCTTAATTAAATTTACAATTTTTGTTTTCGTAGTTTTATTTGTGTAATATTTCAATTATAAATGTTTGTTCAATGCTTTTCCTCACTTAAATTTAAGAATTTGATATTTGATAGGCTTAGGCCTTTAATATTTATTAAACTATTTATTTAATATTTTTTTACCACAATAAAATCTAAAAGTGTTTTGGGCGGACTCTAGAATTTAAATACTACGTATTCGCTAATTTAAAACACGTTTGAATCTTCAAAAAGTAAAGCTTTATGTTTTTTAAAAAAGAATTTTATAGAACCTTGAATCCATTCATCTTCCAACCTACAAGAAACTATAAAAAGATTTGGTTATAGAAAATCAAAATTCATTGCCTGCTCGATTAGTCATACCATCTGTCCCATCTTCTGGCATTGCTCCAAGAGGTATTTGCATTCTTCGCCAACAGATCCGGCCAGCGGGATCAGCTGTTTAATTCATAATTAATAAGTGTTATATAACTAACTGATATGACGATAGGTTTTGGAGTGGAAAAGGTTATCTAGTTAATTTGGTATCGCCGAGTCCAAAAAACTGATATCTGTCCGTCCGTGTTCAGCATTACACCCTAAATAAGTTTACCGATCTCTGAGAGAGTTCAAGCTGCCATAAAATGTGAAATACAATAAAAGCTATTTATTTTGGTTTTTATTTTTTATTTTCTTTAATATTAAGACTTGTCAGAATTTATTACTTTTGGAGATTATTAAATTGATTTTCATCGATAAATATTTTATGAATATTCACTATTTTACTATATTGTGAAAAAAAAACTTTTAACACTTGTTCTTGAATCAAGACTAAAATTTTTGATCTTTATCATTAAAACAAAAAAAAAAATCCAATTTTCATTAAAACACAAAGGATTTTATTTTCACTTTCTAATAGTTGTATCTTATAGAAAAAATACATTATTTAGACTTTTTATCGTTATTATTGAAATATATAAAGTACAGGGTGTCCCTCGAACAGGTCCCTATTTTTGAATTAATACGCCGGAAATATGGAACACTCTCCGAATTTGACACTTTATAGTTGTGTTAGATAGATATGTAAAAATAGTATCCTCGAGTTTTTTTTTAAAGGTCAATCAAAACAAAATGGCGGAATAACAAAATAATAGAGTAGTAAGTTTTATGATTTTATTTGCATAACCATTATAAATTGTTGATTTGCAGAGAACATGAAAATGTGTAAAACTCAATAACGAAAATCTAAATTTGACTTTTATTGGAACTGAAGTCCATCAATATCTATGCACTGATAGAAAAAACAAAACAAAAAGATTCATAAGCCAGTAATTCCTCCTCAATCATTATATCTTGCAATAGGATAAAAATAAACGTTTTCTTTCGCAAACAGTCAAGTTGAGTGTCTTGGAGGCCAGGCCATTAAGTTGCCGCCTCGACATATCCAACGGTTAGGAAGATATCGATCTAAAACTGCTTTGGCGACATTAGCATAATGAGGAGGAGCTCCATCTTGTTGGGGAAAAATCGTCCCTCATCTCAGACTGAGTAAGATGAGGCACTATGTGATTAGTTAATAACAGCTGATCGAGATTCAACAGATGACATTTTAATTGTACCGTTTTGTGGGAGGAATTGGTCTTATCCAGAAGATTTGTTCTTTTTGTTATTCCGCCATTTTGTTTTGATTGACCGTAAAAAAATAAAACTCGAGGGTACTTCTTCACATATCTATGTACCTAACTTAACTGTAAAGTGTCAAGTTTGTAGAGTGTTCCATGTGTCCGTAGCGACCTCTTCATGGGACACCCTGTATATGAATCATGTTATAAGAAATGTTCGCTAAAACAAAGAAAAACATGTAAAATTTAAATGAAACTTATTAATTTCTCTAAAAATATCAGTTCCTGAGTAATCTGTAAACAAAATTGCTCTTAGGGTAGAACGTTCCAAATTTTAGTGAAATGTGAAGATAGTAAACCAAATTTGTTGTGAAAACTCACAAGGAAAAAAAAATATTACACGTGTCAGGAACATTTTGCAAAAAAGAAGTGAACCTTTACTCGCCTTCATTTTTGATTAAAAAAACTGACATTTTTGATGAAAAATAGTTCTGATTGGGCTTTATTTAGTTTTGGAATGAGTGAGTGACAAATTGTTTCCAATTTTTTGCAGTGTTTATTTATTTTCGTCTAATCATCCTGAGACAGTGGGAGAGGTGGTTTGAGATTTTAACGCACGATATGTCAGAAGTTGTTGATAAATTCACTCCTATTTAAAACTATAAACGAACCAAGGACATCCCAAGATTCAAAGATTCGTTCATCCCAAGAATCATGAAAAATTAACGAACCATTTATATTAAAAAAACTGGAGACTTCAATGCGTGGGATGTAAGAAGTCCTTGTGCGAGAGAGATGGAGTGTAGAGTGCAGATCAAGGTCGTTCATAAGTGTTTGGTTTATAACAAAAAAGACAAGGACAACACGTCTGAAACTATTATATTCAATATCAACGTTCTGCAGACATTAAAACCCAAATTAGTGGTTGTACGTGCAGATATAACTCTGGTTATCTTGAGTTGTACCAACCAGCAATGATTACAATGTTGGGTTCGATGACCTTAACTTCACATAGCCTCAGTCATGTTGTGGGTCAAAAAATAGATGTCGTTTTTTGAGAATATTCACGTTTTGAGGACTTCTGGGTCAAAAATAAGTGGTTTTGGGAATGTGTGTTTGTCGTCTGTAAACAAAATTGTAATTAATTTTTAACTTTTTGTAAAATTTTCCTACGGGACAAAAATTATGTTTCCACAACTTTTTGGATGTTTTAATTTTAAAAAGGTCGAATATTTTTGGTTCAATAGAGTAAAAAAAAAAATTTTTTAATGATAATTTGCGTTACAATGAGATTTCATACAACTTAAACATTTATAATGAGTAGGGGCTTGGCTATCCCGTGGGGAACCTAGCTGGCTCTAATACCGTCTCCATCGTGTGTCTACCAACTCTTCCTATTAGAGTATTAGTTAGGTAAAGGTCTTTTTTGTACGTTCTTGACCGAGAAGTCTTATATAAAGTGTAGCATTGTCCGTTACCCTTTCAACGAATTGTGCCACAGTCACCTGGCTCTACCATTGGTCAGCATTCCAGAGTACCACTGTGAAATGATTAAACTACCCAAAACTCATTTCAGTTCTTCCTACATTCTGTGTTTTGTTCAATTGTACAGTACCTCTAGTATTGTTACTTCTATGAATATTGCTACTAGATTAACAAAAACGATATAGGCCTATCGAATGTATTAAATCTGGGGTTACATCAACTAGAAATTTTGTTGATGAAAACTGTGGAAGAAAGCGCAATACTAAACAGATAAATTTAGAATTATTAAACGATTTTAGGACATTTGAAGTGGTATTTATCTTCTTTGATGAGTAGACTGATAAATGTTTTCATTTGGAGGAGAAACATATCTATGTGTAGTTTTATAAATTTGAAAAATATCAAATGAAATGCCACAACAAGAAACCATTATAACAGGTGTAAAACCCATACTTAAAATTTTCAAAAACTAAATGAAAACATCTAGCATATCAAATTAAAGTCTTTGTGGAACACTTTTGGTATTCATAATTTAGTCATATCTCCAAAAGTTTCAAAATGGCGGCACTACACAACCTACATTGCTATTTGATATTTTTCCTTGTTTAAAGGTGAAAAAGTTCTTGATCATCATTGCCCTATAAAAAAATTAAATGAAGGTTATAAAATGCAGGCTTCTAGCCCCCGAATACTCTAAAAACGTCAAGATATGGGCTTTTTATTTTCAATTCAAAATGTTAGATATCTTTTGAGAAAGTACCCATATTGCATACTGTTTTAAAGGGTGTTTTTACACACAATTCTTGGTTTGAAAACTGTCTACAGCAATGCTTGGTAAAATTTAAGGTTATGAGGGGAAAAAAATCGTTCAATGTTAATAAATAATATTGTAACCTAAAAACCAAAATTTTTTACGTTAGGACCGCTTTCTTGAAACTGGAAAAGTAAATCAAAACTTGTTTTCTTAATATTAACTGTAAAATTATATATCTATCCCCCCTACCTATAAATAACCTTGATATTTCTTCAAAAAACCGTTCCACCCCAAATATTTGCCATTTTGGAAAACTGGGTTTAAAACAAATAATTTCCTAGATTCTTCAGTGTCTAAACTGATTCGTTAAACTTCTCTCCTCTAAGATTATATCGAAACCAACTATAGTCATTCAAAACATACATAACTTAATAGTAGGCAGCTAATTATGACTCTTATGAGATTTTTTTAACGTTAACATAAATTAGTTATGCTAATAGTTTCTAATTAGCAGAGTTGGTAATGAAAAATTGTAGTAAAATTTGAATCAAGGAAATAATTGAAGTTTTACAACTGGAATAATTTGTATGTCTCGACCTTCTTCAGTGTAATGATACTGTCAACGGATTACTTTTGCTCGGTAATACGGTAACTCGTTATCGGCCTATACTTTCACGAAACGTTTATTTAGAAGTGAACCACAGGACCCTATCCTTCTGGACTAAAATTCAGCGTCTAAGGAGTTAAATTAATCACCATATCCACAAAAGTGCTCGGTAGAGAATGAATGATGGGAAAATTTTAACATCTCAAAATCAGTTCAACCGTTTTCGATAAAATTTTGACTTGTTATTAACAAAAAGAGATCACCGAAGCTCAATAATGGTCTACATAAGAAGTAACTCCTTAAACGATCGTCATTTTGAAACTGTTCCAATCATATTAATAAAATAACTCCTTCATTTTGTGACGTACAAAACACATTTAGGCACCATTAGATGCCGTACGGCGTAACGGTGAAAAAAAAAATCAACAAAAACTGTTTTTCTTAATTTAAAAATAAGTTGCAATTTTAAAATTTACTAACGAAATTGTCTGATTATTTGTAAACCCGAACCAACCTATCTGAATCTACACAGTTTTCAAGTAGTCTTGGGTTATCTCTCTCTCTCTCTCTCTCTCTCTCTCTCTCTCTCTCTCTCTCTCTCTCTCTCTCTCTCTCTCTCTCTCTCTCTCTCTCTCTCTCTCTCTCTCTCTCTCTCTCTCTCTCTCTCTCTCTCTCTCTCTCTCTCTCTCTCTCTCTCTCTCTCTCTCTCTCTCTCTCTCTCTCTCTCTCTCTCTCTCTCTCTCTCTCTCTCTCTCTCTCTCTCTCTCTCTCTCTCTCTCTTCTATTTCATCGTTTTTATCAGATCTCTGTTGTTCTCTTGCGACCCTGATGTTATTAAAGTATTCAAGTATTTAGAGGTCTTTATTTTATCTTATTATCGGTTTTTCGTCTTTAAAACAACAATAAAAAAAAACCAAACCACTCTACGTTTTCACTATGACTAGTAGGAATAAAACTAATTTGATTTACATTTCATACAGACTTTAAACTAAATATAGGGGGCAACAGAAATGAAGCGATTCCGTATTTATTGAACACGCTGTATTTCATCATAACGTATAGGAAAATCCCAATGGTATCCAAAAGTAGGCTGACCTGACAAAATCAATATTGACAGGAGAAACGAATGAATGAGTTACATAAGCAATTAGCGGTTATACTTAAATATTGCATTGCAGACGATAATTAAGCTCTGGAGACTTCAACGCTTGGTTTCACAAAAGTTCTTTTGTTGTTCTTTAACAAGTTGGACGCAGACGTTACATTGGAATAACTTTTATTGTTTTTAAAACGACTTCTGCTATTTAAATAAATATATAGCCTCTATTCGCTACGCTCGTGTAAGTGTAAACGTTCTCCTCTTTTAAATAATATGATTTATACCGTGTTTGACGGTGTTAAACCTCTCAGTCATCACTGCCTTATAGAAAAAGAAGAAAAGAACATAAAATTAAGACCCCTAGCTTCAAGTACTCTAGTAGTGTCAGAAGGGATCAAAAGTTGGTCAAGAAAGATGAAAGGCAAGGATCTAACTCAAGACAACTAGGTTCCCTCAAGGTTGCCAGGTCCACTACAGTAACTCCCTGACTGCGACTGAAATAATACAAATAAAATAATGTTTATTTTTACTATTTAGAGAAGAGAATTTTAATTTGGGTATTTCTGATCCTGGATGGCTGCATTTTTACCTTCTCACGTATACGATAAATGAATGGATTCAACAATAATAAACAAAACCACTTGACTATTCTGTATTACCCACGTCAAACATTGGGTCGGATGACACTTCTTCTGACAACCTTACGTTAGATGTTAGATAGATTTATGTAACGCAAAACAGTCTTTGACGTATTTCAACTATTTCAGCTTCAAATAGCGTTTGTTGACAGTTTAAAGTGACAAGTAAAGTGTGTTAAGAATGACCAAAGTGGTTTTCCTCACAAGTTTACATTGTTATCACATCTTACATACAGTAGTCTACAACCTTGACAATGTAACCTACTTTATCGCCCACCATAACTACGAAACATTTCTCAATCTTTACTTTCTTACAAATACCGGGTGTTCAAAAAGTCTTCATACTCCAGCATACTAACAATACAATTCCAGGGTTGTGGCCTTACTCCAGTTAACAATACTTTGATACACTTAACTGTAATATTTCCTACGGGGGGGGGAGTCGGGAAAATCTTCAATGTAAGCACACCTTCAAGTATTACCTCATTTTAAAAGTCTTTGTTAGGTTACATTGCCGCACCATGAACGCAAGAGGACAATCCAGCTCATCAAAGTTGGTTTGCCTCTAGTCTAACAGTTAGCAAGACATTTAACGGGTCAGGACTATTATTATAACAATACCACATTTTAACATTTATAACTTTTTTATAGTTCCGTTACATTAAATATTTACTTGAAAATAAAACCAATAGACATTGGATATTTGGCCTTTTGTAGTTTTTAACTTCAATTTATTTTAGTGAAAACGTATAATGGATAAGAAAAATAACAAGGTTTTTTAACTGACCTTTGTGCTTGGACTTTTTTGTATTGTCTTTCTCGTAAACAAAACCTTAGAATCGCATAGTTGTATGTTGTATTAGTAGGCTTTTTGAATACCCGGTATAAAGTTGCATAATGGAAGTGGAAAAAACCTAAAAATTTAGTGCAAAATACTTGTCAATAATAAAGTATAGAGGGGGGGTCAAAAAACGATGTCGTTTACTGAAATAACTGTTTTGAGGTACCTGAATTAAAAAAAAAAACCCTCAGGGGCTCACTTTAGTGAGCAAGGGCTTGATAATTCCAATCTAAACTTTTTCCATGTAGTCTTGAGTTACATCTCTTTCCTCTCAGAATTCTCTTGACCAACTCTTGTTTTTGACACTATTAGGAACTTTATGACCCATAAATTTGATGGGTCAAAAAATAGACATTTTTGTAATTATATCTGTCGCCCTGTCATACACGCAGTGTTCTACTGCACAAGTATGTGACCATATCTTGAGAGTTTCGTGGTTTTAATTTATTTGATACTTCAAAAATTTGTTATAACTGTAGGAGTAAATATAAAAGGGGGAAAAAAACACAAAATACGTTTTTCTAAAAATCGACTCTAAAGATTTTAATAAAACTTTGCTGAAAGTGTAGCCTTTAGAGGCTCAAACAAAAGACATGGCCGCCACCTTTACAAAACTATCAATTTGCGAATTATGTTATAAAATACGTAATTGTTTTTATATTTGAGTGAAACGTCAAGATTATGATTGAAACATAATGACACGTTCCCAGACAGACATCATTCTATAAACCACTTCTTGGATTCAGAGGATCATCACCAGACAAAAATCAACAAATTTCTTTTTTCTTTTTCACTTATAAGTAATATTCAAACTTTTTTGTTTAGTTGATGAAAGTTCTGCTGGTTTTAACATCAACTACAGATCACTTCCAAAAGAGATTAAAAATTTTGTCAAACTTTTTTAAAAGATTTAAGACTATTACAAAGAGAAATAAAAATAAAAACTAGAACAAAGACTCATGAAAATAAATGTGTAATAAATACTTCACGCATGAGATGGGACGGCTTGTGGGAAGCAAAGTAAAACAATGTCAGGGATTCGCTTCTTACATTACCTCGGCCTTACACTTGGATATAAATTAACTATTTTTGATATATTTACATACATCTATTGCAGTAAGTTATTACATATACCTAGAGTGTCACTGCAGAAAAATAAAGAAAGGCTGTTAATAACAATTACTAAATAAATATATTTTAAACATTTCAATGAAGTGTGTATTAAAATATTAATTTTACAGCTACACACCAAGTGTTAAAACGTTCTTAGTAATCAAACTTAGAATAGAATTGGGGTTCTAAGGCAAATCTGCGAAATCTTTATAGAAAACTTTGAATAAATCTACCTGAGAAACGTTTATTTGTTGCTATTTTGAAAGGATATCTGGTGTTTTGTATTATTTTTATTTCAATTTAATGCAGAGTCTTTATTTAATATTATTTATACATTTCATAAAAAAATTTTAAAGAAAGGTTCCTACTGTAGTGGAGACGCCCTAATCCCGGTGTCTTCCTATTTGCGGTCAGTCCTGTTTGCGGTCAAGTGTAGTTTTATGAGGGGACGATCAAGGCCCTGGGGGTGGAAGGGTTTCCAGTTTGCGGTCACGTCTTGAGATGTAGTAAATTTCTTCCCGTCCTTTGCATACCTAGCCACTAAATACAAAATGTATTTTGTAGATATAATCACAGTCTGTCTGTCTGTTTGTGTGTATGTTGGTATGAATGGGATTTAATTAATATTTAAGATAGCTCCCGCACACGTATAAGGGTGTTTTATTGCTCTTCTGTGTGTGGTATGTTTTCCGCAGAGTTTTTTTTACTTTATGTATACAATTTAAATTTTGACATGTTAACATTGTTTCACAAGCATATTTTAAGTTCATTGGATAAAGATCAGTAGTTTTAAGTTTATTTTTAAGTTCTTATGTTGTGTATGATTATAATAAATATTTGTGGTTTGTATTCTGTGGAAAATAAAAATAATAAATAAAAATAAAATAAATAAATAAATAACAGAATGATTTGACTCTAATCACAAATCATGTAAAGTTATATAGGTTAGGTTAGGTTAGGTTAGGCTAGGTTAGGTTAGGTTAGGTTAGGTTAGGTTATATATATGACCGCAAATTGGAAAAATACAATTAGGGTAGCCCAAGATATTTTTGGGGTGACCCGAAACTGGAGATTTTACCCTCGACCGCTAATAGGACTGACCGCAAATGGGACACAACCCCTAATCCCATGCGCAGGTTTTGTATAAAGCAAACACGGGGTGCGACAATTCCAAAGTTCCAAAGCTGGATGTACTCGTTCTTACTATACTAACTGAGAAGTTTTACGCCATCGGTTTTGTACATTGGAGATAAAATGTGTGCAATGTTTTCGTACGGTTTTATTGACAATAACTCATAACTCGTAATATACCAGTAGTATAGTAGTGAAAGTAGTCCTTCTTTTTATATCCATTGTACTTTGTACAAACAATTATATCCTTCATGTTTTTATTGAGGGTAGTAAATCACTTAACGAGTACACATTGTACTTAAGTCGAAGTTTACATTGCAAGTCAATGCCTTTATGATTATTAATTCTTCCATAAACCTACATTTCAAGTTACCTGAGCTACGTTGCGTAATTCTCTCAAATTACGATGACTGTTTCAAAATGTCGGTGGCCTACAAGCTGACTACAGTCCAAAGTACTTTTTAACTTTTACACATATTCCCGGTGTCTGTTTATAATTTGGTAAATGGGAATATTTTGACCAAATCTTGAGTTGTTTTGTTCCTTAGGTAAAACCAAATACCTTATAATGTCACCCGAGTGTCTGTCTGTCTATCTGTATGTAAGTCTGCAAAGACAAGACGTTATATCCTATATATTTTTTAATCTTTTGATTTATAATCATTTTATTGTTGAATAAATTACAAAAAAAATTACCTTAGAGTAGTTAAATTGCAAAAACTTTAGATTTGAACTAAATGTTTTAGAATTATTATGTGCAGGGTATCAAATAAATTTTACTTCTCACATAGGCTTAGTTTCTAGTTTCATGTTTCTTTAGTTTTTAGTCACTTGATAACGGGGAATTGATTCTTATTCCCGAAACGTCGTGTTTTGATTTCTAACACACAAATGATGGCAAATGTCCGAAAAATGTATAATAATAAAATTGAACTTCCATCATTAACAAATATCTTCAAACAGAGAATATCAAATAAAACTAGAATTTATTGTAATTATTACAAATTTGTATGTTTATTTGACAATTTCTATATGGTCTCTTATGACTTTGAAATAACTGTCTCTCTCTAATGCCTAAGTCATGTGGTTTTAGCAGACGCTTGACCCTTTTATTTGATAACTCAAAATTTTGGGGTAGTAAAAATTCAAAATTATATATTTTTTTAAATTAATTCCAACGATTTTTATAAAATTTTGCTAAATCTTAAAAATTTAATTTTGGTATTCTTCTATATGGAGCGAGATTTGTACAGGAGTTGTGTAAGTGTCATCGTAAAACATCGAATAGTGTACAACTTGTCAGCATACATACATTGGTTTTTGTTACAATAATTAAAAATAAATACCACCACTTAACAAAAACATAGTAATTAAAATTCCAAGAAAAAAGAAATTCAAATTAAATGAAATAAACAATAAAATAAATATAGAAAATCACGTAATTAAATAAATCAATTTAACACAAAATAAATTTGTATAAATAATGTGATGGTCTTGAAATTTGAAATGAATCCGCTTCCATGGAGTATTATAAACTTCCCCACAGAATAAAATGATCCAGACAATAGTAGTGTCTTAAATAACAGGAAGCTTATTAATAAATAAAAAATCCGCTTATGATGGAAGTTTAATGTATAAAATTAACCTTTGTTGTTTTTAGTCAACTTTAACTGAGGTAAAAATATTATGTTCTAGAAGATTCATTGTGATGGTTTTCATTATGTAAAAGTGAAAGTACTGTACTACCATCCTTATACAGTGATTTTCCTTGTGTAAATGTTTTGAGCCCTGAGGCACACCAGAGTCGAGTGACAAACAGAAAAGTGATTCACGGAGTAGAAATGGAAAAAAACCTAAACATTTAGTGCAAAATACTTGTCAATAATAAAGTAATGTATTATACTTTCTCACATGTAAGTAGTATAGAGGGGGGGGTCAAAAAACGATGTATTTTGCTGAGATAACTGTTGAGAGGTACCTGAATTAAAAAAACCCCTCAGGGGCTCACTTTAGTGAGCAAGGGCTTGATAATTCCAATCTAAACTTTTTCCATATAGTCTTGAGTTACATCTCTTTCCTCTCAGAATTCTCTTGACCAACTCAAGACAGAGAAGTGGTTGTTGGAAGATGTCTGTGGAACACAACCTCATGGACCTGTACTATTTAAACCACTGAATAAAGGCAGATTTTGTATGTGACCATCATAATTGTAACTCCTAAGTATAGCCGCGTTAAATTTAATGTTATTAATATTTTTTCCTTTAACTAAAAATGTATACGATTACAATTTTCTCATAATCGGCGGCTCTACTCAGTCTCTAAGGATCCACTATTGGGTCGCCGCGTTTCAAAAAATACCCGTTCCTGAGATATCAGCAAAAACAGTCGAAACATCGACAGTGAAACTGTTTATAAAAAAATTAATGATGGGACATTCAAAAACAATATTACGGTTCAGTAATCAAAAATTAGGTTTAACTATAATCGTGATCATGATCAAATAAGATTTACGAAGAGGTAAATTGAGATCTTATTGAAATACATTTCTTCTAAGCCGACGGTTTCAACTGATATTTTTGGTAAGGAATAATTTAAGCTGGGTGAGAGAGAAAGTTTGTGCATTACTTTTGCACAATTTATGTTCATCGCATCATAAAAACTGTTATGACTAAAATATTAAGTAATTATATTACAAACGAACAAACTATTGTTTTCGAATGAAACTTTTCAAATTCTCAACCCTGAGGCAGTCTTGGGAATTAAATCTGTACGTCATTGACTATATAAATTGTTATGAATTTTGTTTTGATCGAAATAAAATGAAATGAGGAAATCACTCATGTATTTTAGAAAGACAATTATATAACATGTTTCTGTAACATACTGTAATGTCCACCCAACCTACCCATAGAAGCATTCTGATATACAGAGTTATTCTTTTATATTGGTTATCGTAAATGAAAAACTTTAATTGGGGAATTGTTACTTTTTCTATAACATAGAAATATCTTTTTTCAAACTTTGAAAAATAGCAGCCATTTTCCAGGATGGCTGTCAACTTTTTAATTTCTTAACGGGACCCCTATTTTATAAAGTGTTTTCCGATTCTATACAAAACTTTAGGAGTTTTTTTATTCTAAGTTATTGTTTCATAAACCTACTAGTTAAGAAGTAACAAGCGCTTAAAGTTTTGAACATGTAATGTTTGAATCATTTCAAGAAAGCAGTCGCCTTCCATACTACTCATTGTTGAATCAAGATAAAAATCTAAGTAGGCAATAGTCTAGGATGTGTAAATAATAATGTAGGACTAATAATTTGTATAGGCTATTTAATTTCTAATTTAGTTTATTCTACACTACTGCCTTACTTGGCTTACTCTGGATTTTAACAAGTTTTTATTTGTTGGACAATTGATTTGTAGTCCTACATATTGAAAAATGGCGGCCAAACAAAACAGATTTTCCAGATTAATATTTTACGATAAATGAACCACCCTGTATATAAAGATATACATACAGAATGATTTCCAATCAAAGCCAATAACCTTTTGGACATCAAAACTGGAGAAAAAAAGTTCCTTTGTGTCTATCTGGCGGTTTGCCTTTATATAGCTCCAGAACGAATTGAGATATCAACACCAAATTTTACAATGTAGTTTACAATCTACCACAAAATCTTTTAATTGTTCTCTTAACCGTTTCAAAATGGCATTCATTAACAAGTTTAATGACATTTTTTTTTGATTTTCAAATTCCATGGGCTAAGAAAATAGAAAAAGCTATTTTGGACACGCCGTCCGTCCGTCTATACGATAGAGCGGCCACAAAAATAAAGATAGAAATATAAAATTTGTTAGAAGGAACTATTTAATAGTGAGCCCTATTGTAATTCAGATATATTCTAAACCTCCTACTATTCAGACCAGCGTACTAGAATTAACTGTCATTATTTTAAAATATACATTATTTAACTCTCGTGATCAGTAAATTTGACATTAAAATTTTAACGAAATCGGTAGAGCTTATTTTGTGACTTTTTTTAACTGCCTATGACGAATTTTGGTATTTTTGGTGAAAATAAAACCGACATGTTTTGTTTCGTTCCTTAAAGGCTACAGCAAAATTTGATCATTACAACCGATTTTTAAAATGTTATAATTTTGTGTTTTTTTCTTGTGGCAGCTATTTCAACTATCGAAAAATGTAAAAAGTCTTTTTTCTAAGATTAACTCAGGTGCGAGTTTCAACAATTTCAGAATCGGATGAATCTCAAACTACAAACAATACAATTGTCGACCGAAGTTGATGGTTATTTTTCTTGTCTTCGGTAACCCTTTACCTATCATTAAGAAACCAATTTTGCTTTGGGCGATGATTTAAAGTTTTTTTTTATTATATATAAGTGCGTCAAAGAGACGGGTTATGACGTACATGGTGTAGATATTTACAAGTTCAATGTCATGGACAAATTGTACAGGTTGGTATAGGCGTGGGAACCGGTTTTAAAAGTAATTTTCCAAATTATAAACAACTAGCAATATACGTCCTTGCTCAACAGAGGGTTGGAAGGTGGTAATCTTTACTCTGTAGGGTGAAAGAGTATTTGGGTAAACTTACTAGGTTTATTTTGGAGCATGCTACCTTGTGGCTGAACAAGGGAACATTCAAAACTGTTAACAGTGTAGACTGTAATACCAACTATACAACATCAAATGAGCTTTTAAAAATAATCAGAATTAAAGTTCAAAGCTTATTAAGAGACCAGTCTTTTAAATGGCCTTGCGTTAACATATTAATTTCTTTAACACATAAACCACAAATTCGTAATCAAAATAACTTCCAGTTTTATTTAATAACTTCCACACATAATATTTTCAATACTAATTTTTTTTAATTCTATAGTTTTTGTCCCTTAAGACATCAAGGTCATTTTTTTTTTTTTTTTTTTTTTTTTTTTAAACAATATTTTTTCCAATATGTGGGACAATACAAAGAATATAAATGCAAAGTTTGAAATAAAAGGGCTGAATATAATATTAACAAGAAGATAAATATTTAGATTTATTACAAAATTAAAAAAATTAAACGGTACAAAAACATTGCACAAACTTTCTAACACAACCAACCTCAAAACCAAATGAGAAACTAATCGTCACCAAAAATTAATGTAAGTTCAGTCAATCAAAAAGTGAAACTGAGAACTAAGGACGCTATTTTTGAAAACAAAATTTAAGTGGAGCCTAAACTTCTCTCGTGATGTAAATGTGTTTTCACCGTAAAATGCATTTGATTAAAATTGAGCTTTTTTAACAAAATTCATTTTTACATTTGACCTATTTATTATTCCTGAATATTTTCTTAATTGTGAGGGGTTTATGTCATTGATCTTCACAATTCACTCAGATGTAAACTTATTTGTCAGAGCAGATTTTGTGGAATTACGTCATTTATAACACCCCTATGGTAGATTTTTGTGTTTTTACCGATAACAATCGTTTTTGGAAACGGCGACCAATGTGTTTTGTTTGGGTCCTTCTTGAACAAAATTTGATAAAAATAGTAAAAAAGTTTGTAATTTTGAGTCGCCATATTTGATTAAATGAAATCAATTAACGCGTTAAGCTACATAATGTTATTCATACTTTCTAATAATCCCAGACAGCCTAAGGACAAACTACATTGTCCCTAAGTGTACAGGTAATTGATTGATTTGTTGATTTTATATTAATCTCTTTCAACTTGTGACAAGAATCTCTCACCTTAAAGTTCTCTTACACGCCCTACACAACGTTCTTTAAACAATTCGTTAACAGCCAAATCTGTTTCATCAGTTTCAAAATGGCCGACTATTCAAATATTGTAAACCACAGTTATGTATTAATTGAAATTTATCTTTAAATCATAATATACACAACATGATTTTGCACTAAATTTATCATCCCAAAATAGGATTTTTTTTTTTAATGTAATGGTAATTTTTAAGGACAATTTCCTATTCCATTAGGAATAGAGCACCAATACAAAATGATTTTTTTAAATGTAATGGTAATTTTTAAGGACAATTTCCTATTCCATTAGGAATAGAGCACCAATACAATTTTTTTTTAATGTAATGGTAATTTTTAAGGACAACAACCTATTCCATTAGGAATAGAGCACCAATACACAATGATTTTTTAAATATAATGGTAATTTTAAGGACAATTTCCTATTCCATTAGGAATAGAGCACCAATACAAAATGATTTTTTTTTAATGTAATGGTAATTTTAAGGACAATTTCCTATTCCATCAGGAATAGAGCACCAATACAAAATGATTTTTTTTAATGTAATGGTAATTTTAAGGACAATTTCCTATTCCATCAGGAATAGAGCACCAATACAAAATGATTTTTTTTAATGTAATGGTAATTTTTAAGGACAATTTCCTATTCCATTAGGAATAGAGCACCAATACAAAATGATTTTTTTAAATGTAATGGTAATTTTTAAGGACAATTTCCTATTCCATTAGGAATAGAGCACCAATACAAAATGATTTTTTTAAATGTAATGGTAATTTTTAAGGACAATTTCCTATTCCATTATTCCATAAGGAGCACCAATACAAAATGTTTTTTTTAAATATAATGGTAATTTTTAAGGACAGTTTCCTGTTCCATTAGGAATAGAGCACCAATACAAAATGATTTTTTTTTAATATAATGGTAATTTTAAGTACAATTTCCTATTCCATTAGAAATAGGAAATTAAATATTAAATATCCCAAAATAGGGTTTTTTTAAGAGGAGAGAAAGATAACATTCTAAATATATATAAAAAAAATTTTAACAACATATTAATGCGTATAAACATTTTAAAGGGTAATAAAATTTCAAAATATTGGATGAAACATTTTTTTTGTTTTTGTTTTTAAATATTTTTAAACTTTTTTTTTTTTTTTTTTTAGTGGGCTTTCCCAGTATCTGTACAAGGTTAAAGAAATGTCCAAGAGAATTATAATGTATAATTAATTAGTAGTATTATTATGACCTCTTGATATATCAAAATGACTAGAAAATATTTACAATTAAAATTTATGTTTTCCACAAAAGGTAGTTTATACCGATCTATTTCTAGAGAACATAACTTCAAAACAATGCCTCGTAACTTGAAATGTAGGTTTATATCCCATGAAAGAATTAATAATCATAAAGGATTCGTAGTCCGTTAAAGGATAAAGACAGAGTTTTTACAACTTTACTCAGATACTCGTTAAATGATTTACTACCCTCAATAAAAACATGGAACTGAAAGATATAAAAATATAATTGTTTATGCACAAAGTGGACACAGAATTGCTTACATAAAACTAAGCCTAAGGAAATGAAGAAAGGCTACTTTCACTGTCGCCTAGATTATTAGTTAAAAGTCTGCGTTTTCGATATTGACGGTACTAAGATGGATAACAATGTAGAACACCTAGAAATAGTGGTTTAATAGTAAAAACAGGCATAAAATACAGACCTTTAAGTGCTCTATAGCATCAGGGTTGAAAGATAACAAAAGTGGTCTGATTTTACTTTGGTAATAAAGAAACTATAAAAGATATTTCTAAGTGTTTACTTAGAAAGGTCTTTTATAGTTTCTAAATGAAATGAAATCAAATGAAATGAAACTAAATCTTTCTTTCAGTTTCATATTTACTTGTAATAGGTTAATACCGGGTCTTTCCTAAGTAAGTTAATACTTTAAATGATCGTAGTTTCCTTATTAATTTGTTGTACAATCACCGAGAAAAATACATTGTATACAGACATAATTGGGATTTATTAATTTCATTGCTATTTATTCGTTGCCATAGCAACGAGTTTTCTCATTGTTGACTAATTACAAAGACAGGAATCTAGTAGGTAGTAAACATGTAGCAGTTTATTATTAATTAATTGTGGTTTTTTTTACAAACACGCATAGCATTGGTTCAGCTTTATTAAGAATATGAATGCAGTTTATCAGTCGGGTTAAGACACAGTTTCGTACTCGTAACAGATTGAGGGACGGACCGTGGCAGTGTAGTCACTTGTTAGTAAATTTAAAACCATCAGATCAGTTGAAGACATCAATAGACCAGGAAGACTTTCAAATGTAAGAGATGAAATTGCTGTTGCTGAAGTCTTACAAGACAAAAAAAAACATTTTCTCAAATAACACTGAATACAGAGATTGTAGCGTCAAGAAAACTGAACAAACCCTTGCTATTAATCAGACAACAATATGGCGTATCCTTAAAAGACAACTCAAATGTAAAATAAAATTGAAATCTGATATAAAAGAAAAGGTTTGACAAAATCTTTTGTACTGATAAAGTACATTTTAACCTCAATACACATAATTTCAGGATATGGTCGGTTATAAAATCCTCACAACTGGGACTACATAATACAAAAGTTACGTTTGGATGGGATTTTCTTCGAATTTTTGTTGGACAATTCTTTTTTTTTAGCCTTAGAAGTTCAAAATGGCGTCAAAAATACAGTAACAATAACGGGACAAAGTTACTTGAACATGGTACACAATGGAGCATCTCCACATAGTGTCCTGTATCCTGTCTCCCGAGGTCTCAGACCTCTAAATCCAAGGACTGTGGGGATTATTAAATGATCGAGTGAGTGTAACTTACATAAACCAGCAACTGTTGAAGAACATTGCTGAGATAAATGTGAACAAGTAGAGAAATGCCGAGCATAGCATAGAGGAAAGACGGCCACTTTGAACACAATTAATTATGAAGTAACCTACTTGGCTCAATTTTAAGTTTTTTATTAAATCAAGGAATTTATGTTTTATTTTGTTCCATCTTAAAAAAAAAAAACAAATAAACTACACCCAATTAAAGTTTTAACTTGCTTATGAAAAAAAAAACAGATATTTATATAAAGTGACATAATCAGTCTGACAAAACAAAAACTGTAAATACAGATCTCATATGGCATTCGTGTAACTATGGAATATCAACTATTCTATCGTAAAGAGGTGTGAAACCAATTTAACCTCATCACCGGAAACCTTACAAAGGTCAACAGGTTTTTTACAAAAAAACACATACACATGTGAACAAACACAATGTTGAAGGCTTTCGACAATAAAATTCTTCAAAGCGTGAAAATGTTTGCATAGGTTTGTGAAGGTTATTCGCAGCAAAGTCATTGTGCATTACCATAAGTGCATGTTTACACGTCAAAGTCACCACAAGGTCGAAATTGGGAACTCTATGCGAAGTAAGGAACTTATTGAGGTGGTGCTCTGTCCGTCCGTCCACCTATCTCAAGAACAGTTGATATTATTGACACAAAACTTTATTTAAAATTTGTTGTCTGGTGAGTCTCAGATAAATTGTTTTTACACTTTTTTCACTTTCTCACATTGTATACGTAGTATATTTCTATGTCGAGTTTTTCACCGAAATATCGATTTTGAGTGACAACATTTTTTTTGTTTTAGTTTTGTCCGTCTGTCGTGTCCACAACAAATTCATCGAGTTAGGACCTACACTGAATTTGATTAAATTTAGCATTTTGAAATATCTCGGAAAGTTAATTTTTTTGCGATTAATCAAAATTTGATGGTGGCTACCATACGAAATTAAGAAAATGGGATTTTCTTGAAATCGGTCTCAATGAATTGATCAAGTTTTGCTCAAATTTAGCCATACAAAACGTACTTGGTCGCCATCTTTAAAAAAAAAAAAAAAACAGTTTGAAAGTTATTGGGAAAAAACAAAAAAAAAATATGAATGGGGTGACCAAAATTCTGTAAAGTAGGTTCGAAATTGTTTGAGTCGATATTAAGTAAATTGTTCTTTCTTTTAGTAGAAAGCTCCCCAATCATCAAATTTTAGATTTTTTAAACTTTAAAGACGATTTTCAAAAATATGTCCAATATAAAATTTCAACAAATTCATCGAGTACACCAGTTATTTTGGAGGAGATAAACTAGACAGTGATATTAATTTTCAAACGCTTAATCAATACCGTTTACTGGTGAGATCGTTGAAGGAAACCAGACTAACAGTTTCCTTTTAGTCATTAGCCTAACCGGTGAAACAAAATGTGTAAAGTTTACAGCACAGGGAGGACTTTGTCTGAAACAACACCGGTTCGTGAATCTACAGCTCTCTATATAAAATTACTGTGACAAAACGAAAAGAAACAAGTTTTCATGATCATACAGACTGACAAGAATTTAACATGTCTATGATGCATTTAATTCCCTACGCTTGATGCAATTAAAGTATTTTAGGGCCTGTGTCTTTAGTTTATATTCGTTTATTCTTTTTTTTTTTTTCATAAATCTGGTGACCGAGAAGTTTTGATCGCCTTTGAGACCCTCAGGGTCACCCTATAGTGAGTACGGGCTTAACAATCCTGAGGGTCCACAACTTTTGATGTTATCTTGAGTTAGATCTTCGCTTTTATCTTTACTATCCAAGCTCTCTTGACCAACCGGTGTTCTTTCCCGATCCCTGACGCAATTAAAGTATTTTAGAGCCTGTGTCTTAATAATAGGAACATGAAATTTGGTTTAGAGAACTATAGTGTGCTCATATAGTTTCATAAAACCTCTGGAACGACTGTTTTAAACAAATAGACCCATTGCTCTGCCAATACAATTTAACATTTCCTACAAAGCCCAGGGGATTATATTTAAAGAATCTATATTGGGATTGGGCAAGCACCATGATGACGCCCACCAACAGTTTTTAGGGTCCGAAAGTCGCAACTCGTCCGCACAGACAAGACGATAAATCCTATATATTTCAAACTTTACATTTATATAGTTGTTATTGTCCCATATATAGGAAAAATATAGCGGTACCAAAAAAATTACCTTGGGGGTAGTTATGGGGTAAAAAGTATAGAGTTGACAAATCTTATTTTTGAAAATATGTGTGGGGGGTATCAGATAAAACTAAAATTTATTAGGATTAAGAATATGATTGTATGTTTATTTGACGAAGAAATTAATACGCTAGGCAGCTTGGACTTTATACAAATATCTCTGTATCTATACGCCTATATCTGTCTTTGGACCTCTTTATCTATTAGATACTTTCTTGTCTCAATTCATTTACTATTTCTTTTAATATTATATTATTCATAACAAGTACTGAAAGTGGCTTTTATCATTGCGCTATGGTTTTATCTTACAGATTTATTTATTTATAGCTTTCTCTTCATATCTATTTCGGAATTATCCCGTTAGTTCTGTCAATAACAGCTTTTATCTTTCTCGGACATGTTTTAAATTATATTCGCTGATATTGGACTAGTTTATTTTAATCTAATAATTAATTGTTACTGATGGAAGAGTCAATTCTCAGCTGTTTATGATAGTCACGATAACTTCAAATTTCCTTTGCAGTTGATTGTCAGCTGATCGAGAAACACAAACTTTCGGAATTCAAAGCAGTTATTGAAAACAGCTGATTTCGATGAAAAAATGTATTTAATAAACTTTTAAACAAAATTCACTATTTTTAAAGCGTTTCACTTAGTTTAACAGTAATAGTTTTAATAAACAGCAACAAATCAACTTCAATATGTTACGTAATGAGGCGTGTACACCAAAACATTTTTAATAATTAATTAACAGAAAGGATGTTTTCAGGATAATTAATATTTTATATAAAAACATAAGTTATTAGACATTTGTTGTAGAGCGGATACGTGTTTTAATTAAATAAAAGGTTTCTCTCGTGATGTAATTAAGTGAGAGAGACTCTATACACTTGTATAACGATGGTTTGCCATCATGGTACTTACCCAACAATCATACAACGTAACACTGAATGTAACGCCCAAGTAGGAAATGATTAATTGTGTCGGTAAAGAGTTCTTGGACAGTAAACGTTAGGTTTGTTTAAACAGTTTTTAGACAGGTTTTATGAGATTTGAAAAGATATTTTAATAGATTTATACATATTAAACAACCTCCACACCCTTCGCGATACCTGGTAGCTGTATCATGGTACTTACCCAGTCTCATGAAACAAGGACACCCTAATTTTGTTTTTTTGAGGTCTTGTATTAAATGTTAAATTGTACTGGACTTCTACCAACGTAAGTTTATTTAAAACAATTGTTACAGAGGTTTTCGTAGGTCTCTTAGATGTGTAGGGTTGTGTATTTCGCTCCGCTCGTAGCTGGACTGGAAGCTGTACTTACATGACGAAATCTATCTCACTACCATATCTCGTAACTTTACTTCTGTTTTTAGAAGGTATGGGCTCTGAAATTACATTTTGACAATAACTTCGCTATGTTTACATGCACTTTTAACTTGTACCACTGTATGCAGAATTTACACCTACAAAATTTATATCTAATTTATTTTATAAGTTGAGGTAAGAACGAAAACTGTTTAAAATGGTCTTCAGTTAGATATTTTAAAACATTTTCAACACTTTAGTCTCCTACCTATCCCTATCTCAATTTGTGTGAGACTGGATGTCGAACATCACTTTTCAGATTCTCAAGGATCGGTGGAAACAAACTCGTTTTATACTTCGTTATTGGAATAACGATTGTATTCATACAAACTTAAAACTAATGTTTCTGGAATAAAATTTGAAGGGGAACGAAAAGGAATAAATATTGTTCTATTTAATAACGAGATAGTTTAAACTGAAAAAAAAAAGTAGAAAATCATTACATTTGTTTTCAACTACCTCACTTTGATGTAATGTTTTCCTTCCTTCTTATATAAATTTCCAAATGATAGTTTGGATGTTTGTCAACAAATTCCCGCCTAATACATACATTTATGAAAATAGTATGATTGCAGACGATTTTATGAATTATTTTCATTTTGGTATAGCGTACCATTAAAAAAGACAAGATTTTTATATGAAAGTTTTCAAAACTCAATAAGCTCGACATTCAAGAGTGGAGTCATTTCAATATTACGCAGGTTTAATCTGTGTTTTTTCCATTTATTATCTACTATCATTAGTCTAACGGATATAAGAAACAAAATCTTGAACCTGCAAAACCTCATTTGTGCAGAAAAAATCGTCTTCTATGATGATTGACATTTTTGTTTTGTTTTGATGTAGACTAATACTAATTACCATCAACTTATTATAAAAGAGTTTTAATACATATACTCACATGATGAAGAAGAGTCTTTGCAGGAAACAATGATTAGTTTCCAGTGTGGGTACACATTAAAGACAGAAGTAAACCTTCAACTTTGTCTATTACTTTGAAACATCAAATTAGGAGATTGGTTCAAATCATGAACCTTCAGATTACATTAAATTTTTTTTTTATCGGAATTGAAAGAACAGGTTTTTAAGAATTGGTCATTAAATCACGGGACATAAGATTGCATTTTTTCTTACTTCCGAAACCCGAATTATTTAGTGGGGGGGGGGTTTATGGGCAATCAATATAATTAGGACTTTATGTGGCGATGTAAACGGAAAGATAAACTGATATAAAAGTATCATTTATTTGTAAAACACATGTTAAATTGTTAATATTAGACCTAATAAGGTGTTGAAACACCACCTATGTGTTGTCTTTTTCACTCACCCAATATATGTAGTTTGGTAGCCCTAATTCAACTTAAAACACACTAAATAACAATGAAGTTATTGTTAAAGTGTAATTTCGAGAACTGACCTACCGCTTACAGATACGAGAGTCGAGAAGGCTTCTTCTTCACATATGTACAGCTTCAAGGCCCGTAGGGTAAGGCCCTACAAGGTGCAAGAAACCAACTTTTTGGCGTTACATTTCTGATAGGGCTGGGTTTGCTGGGTAGACTTATTTTTAAGAAGGTTTATTATATCTCTTACTATGTTTTATAGTATACTACAAATACTTTCACACCAATGTTTCATTAAATATATTGACAGCGAATATATTTAAAGCAATGCCTTTCCGGATTATTTACGAGATACAAAATAATTAACCATTTTAATGCTGATTAAGGTGATATGTTTGTTTTTATTGTAAGTTACAAAAAAGAGAAATATAGGGAAACTTTCTTATTAGAATTCTTTATTGAACAGACGAGAGATTTTCTTAGTCTTAGTCAGTATTCAGAACCAGGTGTGTATTGAAGTATTTTTGATTTTACTCATATCTCAGTAAGCTCCATGTTTTGTAAAATCAACAGTTTTCTAGATATTTAACAAATTTTTAAACTAACGTCATTTTAAGTGAAAAATATTCAGATTTGACTTTGCGAACTACTGTATTGAGAAGCGTCTCCAACCATGCCGTGATAATCTCACTTCTCTCACACATCAAGTTACGGCAGGAGGTCAAAACATTCTACGTAATGTGTTACCGAAATCTCAATTTGTACCGAATTATATCATGTTTTTGTAAATAAGACAGAGAAACTCTGATAGTCCTGAGGGCTCCTAGCTGGGACAGATCCCTCTCTATCAGCTCTGTTTTCTCTTCCGATCTTGAGTATTAGAGGGTTTAAGCCTTTAAACCAAAGGGGGGGGGGGAGAAAGGTTACAACTAATTATAAATTGGAGTTTTCTACAAAATTACAAGTAAGCTTACCAGAAATATGATCCTGCAACATCGATTCACTGTCAATGTAATCTTGACGGAAATGTAAATGTTAAACTAAGGCTCTGATTAAAGTGAATTTAATGGGTTATACAGGATATGCCAGAAGTTCTGTTCAGGAAACCTGCTCTGAATAATTGAGAAATAACAAGCGATATATGTAATGTAAAGAAAGTTCTCTAATGGGTTCAAAACGTAATGTCATTATTTTTTAAATGCCACTGACACTAAAAAAAGTGGTTTTTAGAATAATGGAATTCGTTTGTTGCATGTCCTGCAGCCGAATTTGGTACATTTTAAAACTATATATCGTGATTTTTTTTTTTTTTTTTTTTTTTTTCATTTGTTCATAACTCACAAATTTGGGGGTAGAACAAAACTGAAATGTTTATTTTCTCAATCGATTTTAATAAAATGTAAGTCTAAGATCCCAAACAAATTATATTTGTCGCCGTTTCCCTAACATGAAACATAAAAGACATAATTTCTCAACATTAGCTTTACCCGTTTTCATTCAAAGTTTGGTGACATATGACTATGATGCCCCAAATCAGTGCCAAATTGCAAGTAAAATTAAATATACGGTTCAGGATTAAAAGGGGGAAAACCAAAATGATCGCCGTCTTTAAAAACTAGATTTCAATCGATTACAATTTTCTCCTGGGACGAATTTATAGCACAAAGTTTTTCAGGTTCTATTTAAATTATATGAATATTTGTCCATATGTTTTGTCCTTTAATAAAGAAATAAACAGGTTATTTTTTTTCTCTAAAAGTATTAGCCCATAGTAGACAATTTTAAGGTATACAGTAAAAGATAAAAAATATTTTTGGTTTTGTGGATGGGTGTGTGAAAAATGTTATAGACTTTTCTTCTCAGTTTATTTTACCAAAAGAAATTTACGTTTAGACGCATTTCAGTAAACTAATGAAGATTGAGAAATCGATATTTTCAAACCCAAACCAATATTTTTTTAATACCTGGATTCAATTAAATTAAAACATAGGGATAAAATATTTGACATTTCAAAAAATGTATACAAAATGACATTTTATTTTTTTAGTGGAAGGAATAAATTAGCTTGTAAATTAATAATACCAAAAATCGAATTTGAAAGAAAGCCTAAATAATGTTTTAATTTTTATGGTATGAAGTCCGTTTACAAAAAAACAATTAAAACCACATTTTATCTAACTATTTTCTATTTAGAAAAATTCACGAACAAAATACGTTTCATTAAAAACAAAATTATTACCTTACTATTGCTTATTAATAATAACGAGAATTGATTTAGATTTTTTAAATAATTATAATCCCAATCACTTAAAAAATGTTTCCGTCACGTTTATGGTTCTCACAGATTCAAAATATTTGATGTAGGTATTTTTACCCTATATCTTTTATTTGATAACCTATTAACATTTTGTATATTTTTTCTCCTCAAAATATTACATATTTACTAATCATTACAAAAAACCCTCAAGATGACAATGAAAATAAGATCGAAAAACGAAAAAAAAAATGAACATTAAATAATAAGTTAACAAGTACATTAAAACCGAGAACAGAAAAACAAAAATGAATAAAGTAAATCTAAAATTGAAACTTATTGAATTGTCTTAACCTAAAAAACAAAGGAACCTGAAGTTGACGATAAACAAATACGATAAGAAATAAAAAAAGGTTAAAGAATCTTAAAAGAAAAATCAGCAAAAATAAAACGATAAAACTTAGCAAAATAAAAACAATAGTATAAAGTAAATTGATAACACTTTCTAGGTTAATAATTTATAGCTTATAAATTAAAAAGTAATTAAATCAATAGAAATAAAACGAATAAATGAATATTAAAAATAAATAGTAAGTTTAAAAGTATAATATAAGGAATAAAATTGAGAACAGAAAGACAAAAATAATAACAAATAAAGTAAACCAAATTTACTTAAACATCATAACCTAATTTTTTTTTTTTAATTCAAAAAATATGCAGGAAGATTTCGATGAAAATAAATGATAATTTTCAATCGAAAATTAAAAAGATATTAGTCATTAAAAGAGAATGGAAAAACACAAATGAGTAAATAACTAAACCAATTAAAAAAACATTAGAAATAGCTAAAGTGAAATAAATAAATATGATCGGAAATGAAAAAGATAAGGAATATTTAAAGGAAAATTAGCAAGTGTAGAAGAACAATACATAAAAAAAGAAGAAAAACAATAGCTGAGATCTACTAATTTAAAAAATTTACTTCATAACCTAAAAAAACAAAAATCAAATAAAAGACGGTAAAGTAAAATAATAGAAATGAAATCAATAAAAGAATATTAAAAAGAGATAGTAAATTATACAAGGAAGACTTACTTTAAGCTTTTCTTGTCTTTAATAGAGACAGACACTTAGTCTTGACCTGTTGGCGGTGCGTTGCCACAACAGCTTCTGACCAGACGATACGTCTTTCACGCTTTAGCTCAACTCTGTCCATCCCTCCTCCCAATTCACCTTCAGTTTGGCCGGATCTTCCAAGGACATCTCTGGAAGGGAAACCGTTGTCTCAGTGTTATTGCGATACAAATTATTTAAATTTTATCGCATATACAGGGTGAATCAGACCACCCGTGCTCAATGTATAGCCACTGAACCAAATGAGCTACAGCCTTCGTTTAAACTTAAACCTCCCTTTTTTCAAACCTAAAGAATTCTATTTGTAAACAGTAAACAGTAATATTTTCAAACAGTAAAAATGTTTTCAAATTTCAAAAATGCCTCAAAATTGGGGGGTGGGGGTCATTTTTGGGAAATTTCCAAATGTAAAGGTAGGAGTGATGCCTCATTTTAAAGGTCTCTCTCTCACTGATCATGAAAAAAAAACTTTTTAACTTATCTTACTGCGTATGTACAGAGTGTTCCAAAACGTCAAAAAAGTAGTGTTTTACAGTTAGTTTTATTGTTACCACATAACATAGCCTACATAAACCAAATTTTTATCCTAGATTCATGAGAAAATACCCTTTCCAAAAATTTGCTTGTGTTGTCCTTACTCAAAAATTTTTGAATTTTAAAAATACATACAATTTTGAAAAAAAAAAAAGAAAAGATTATTATTCAAAAACCCCAATAATAACGTTGTGAAGCACATCATTGAAAAAGTCTTTCAAAAACAAACTTTTTGTATTTAAAGTTTGACTTTATCTCTAACTGTTTCACAATAATGTGTGAAAGACGATTTTTTAGACTGTACCTCTCTTATTGACTTTACTATACTCAACCCTACGAAAAAATCTGAGTTTCCAAAAACGACCCCCACCCTCACTTTTGGGGGAATTTGAGATTTGAAAACATTTTTATTGAATTCTCTAGGATCGAAATAGCGAGGTTTAAGTTAAAACAAAGGCTCATTTGGTTTAGTCGCTATACATTACCCACGGGTGGTATGGATTAACTCTGTATCGATTATTCTGGTTTTGTGATAACTGTAGCGGACAAAACAAAAACCACGCGCTTTCCCGGTTTTACTTCTATTTGACAGATTCAAGAAAGTTGTTTGATAGTTTTCTCTTTGTGGGCACAGTTACACAGAGGTAGGAATTTTAGAATCATCTCTCAATCAATAAACACACATTGTTCATGGATTACACAACATATCTTGAATAGTACTTCCAGTATTTACCGTTCATGAAGATTCGGATTGTAAAACCTGACAACGCACATACTACAAAAGGACATGTATTTCTAAAGACATCAGGAGAGAAAACACAACGAAAAAAAAAGATACGTCTATTTTCAAATTAGTAATCTTTTTCACTTCGACTATAACAGAGAAATGAAAGAATATGTCAAAGCTTACACTACACTCAATGGCATAGTTTGTCGAACCAGTTCTTACACCAAACCAACTTAGATGCCCAACAAGGCAACTGCCAATTAAAAAATGCGATGAGATTTTAAAGATGAAAGTATACATTCCTCATGATCATTCGGAATTTACAACTGGAACAGATGTTGCAGATAGTGATTTTGAGGAAGAAGAAAGTGAAATAGAAGACTAAAAAAAAAAAAAAATTAAGGGAAATTATTAAAACAATGTTCACTATTTGTAAATTGTGTAAAAGTCAAGTTTTTTTACGAATAAAATATTCATCTTTAAGTTTTTAACACATTTTACACTTCTTAATTTCATTTTTTTTTTTTTACAGGATACTTTTACATTTTTTAAGGTTAATTAATAACGATTAAATTTAAAATCATGGTTTATTTTTAAAACAAATACATGTCTAACCCTCAGATTTTTTTTATTTCTTGACTCAAGTTTATTTTGTGCAACTGACGGACTGAATACACTATACTATCTGCTTATAAGTTGTTTGTTGCGTATTTTAATTAAGTTGATCATACGCTGTAATGATGAGTTGGCAGTAGGTATGACACTAGAAGTAAATAGGTCCCAGTGACCCCCAACATGACTCCTAGACTAATTGCAAGTGCAAGTAACATTAGACTGCACAATACATAATGTCCTCGTATCTATTTTATTAAACGTCAATTTATTAATAGATATCATCGTCATTCTTATTGTTGGTTTCGACCTTTTCATTTCTTATACTTTTCCAAATACACCTGATGTATATATTATACATGTGATTTGTTAGGAATGTCGATGTTTTATATTTCAGACACATCCGTTTTGAGGTCCAATAATGACGTCACAACCCAAACCTTGACTAATTTTAATCAAATTTGTTACGTAGATTATATTTCGGGAGCGCATTACAATATATCAGCTTCTAGTTGGGGTTGGAAGGTGCACCCCTTCCCCTACAATGTTTGACATTTATTTATACTTTTAATGTTACCATAATTCAAATTTATACTGAGGCTTTTGACTTTCAACATATTATGTATACACTTTTTTATCACAACCATATACTTTCAAAATTAAAAATATAAAGCAAAATCAATACTTAATATCTATTATGTATTAACAATAAATTATAAATAAGTATATTGCATGTATGTCAATATTAAAATGTAAATAAGTAAAAACTAGCCTAGTACTAGAACTACAACAGACTAAGGAATACATTTTCTTTTTTTCAAACTTTAAGCTTCGAAAATTAATATCGATATGGTATTTCCCGTTCATTGATATACTTCCTAGTTCCACTAGTCTTTCTTGTGTTATGGACGACCGGAGGTATGTTTTCCATTTTAGTACGGAATAAACTATAAAAATAGGTTATAATGTCACAACAAGCATTTCGTCGGTCCAAAAAAACGCTCGTATAGTTACGCACCCCGAAATTCGGCGCAGAATTCAGGCCGAAATATTATGCTCGTATAGTCTACGAAAATTCGGCGGGGATTAACCTGATGTTTCGGTCATGTTTTTTCTGCCCGTATAATATGACCCTAAGCTTAGAAGAGCTCCTCTCTCCAGCCAGCAGCTACTGATACCGTCAGCGTCAGTTAAACCCTTAGAGCGATGCAAGTTGGATTTGAAAAACGTCCTTTACACAGATCGGTAGTATCAATATCCTTAGATTCTTTCCATCTTCATATAACCTACTTGGTTGGTTTGTCCTCCCCTTGGATTTACGTTCTACATTAAAGTTAGATCTCTAAAGCTGAAGCTATTTCACAAATTAGTTCATTATTATCGTAAATAACTTTACAGCTAAACTGTTTCAAGACTCGGCGCCACATCTGATTTACAGTTGCAATGCAAATGTTATCAACAAATAATTTATGAACATAAAGTGAAATAAATATAATTTTATTTACAACTGATTTCATTCAATTTCAGGCTTTAAAAAAATCCATTTCTATCGGGTTTTTAATTTTATTCACCTTTTGTGATTAATTTTAGAAAAATGTGTGTATTGTTTTAATAATAAAATTATATATTTTCAGCGCATTAATTACAAAAAGTCTAGCATAAAAGTACAAAATTAAAACCAAATAAATAATACATTTTTTATTATAATAAATAATACTACAAACGTAGAAGAGATGATTGTAAAAATAAAATGAAAACAGGTTTATAAAGTATAAATTTTCCCTATATTTTGTTTTTTTTTATCCCTGGCGCTATTAGGATATTATTTTGTGATCTCTTATTATTTTTTAATTAGTCGGTGTCGACTGAGAGAAAGCATCGTTAAGACAAAACGAAAGCCAGAACATCTGCACATTGCAAACTAGTAACTCTTTTTTAGTGAAATTGCGTGAGAAAGTTTGTGCAATTTTTTCCCCCCCGCCACAACGTTATTTAACCAGATTAGTCAACAGTGAAACAATACAATATTTTAGGACATAACACCAACCACAAACCTAACCACAAGGAAACTCAATGACAAACGAAAAAATGAGGTAATCGTTAATATATTAAAAGTTAACATGGGTAATATTAGTGTGACTTTGGTAATCATTAAAAATTCGACTTTTGTGTTTTGTCTGAAATTTACGTCTTTTTCGGTGATTTTTGACTTCTCGGCCGTCCATCGTCATTGTCGTAAGCCCCATAACGACCACAAACATTATAATCAATGTCAATATATATAATAAAAGGAAGTCTAGAATGTGCGTGCCGGTAAAACTCAAAAACGAATCCCGGTACAATCAAAGGGAGTATATGGTGTGATAGTCCTCTATTGCCCATCCGTGAAAAACGTTTCTGTTTTGTCTCTAAGGGCGTCCATTGGAAGATAAAAGGGCCGAACAATACAAGGGAAATACAGTATTTATCCCCAGAATAACACTGATATCGACTGAATTACCATTCCAATTAAAGAGACTGCAATTTCCAATCAAACTAGCCTATTGTTTTACTATTAACAAATCGCAGAGACAAACTTTAAAGTATTGCGGCATAAATCTCAAAGATTCCTGCTTTTCTCACGGTCAATTATACGTAGCTTGCTCTCAAGTAGGAAATCCGAAAAAATTGTATATATACACCCCAGATAATAAAATGAAAAATGTTGTATATAAACAAGTATTATAAATAGTTAGAATATTTTCAATAAAAAGCTTTTACTTCTTATATTTTGAGGTTTACCTCCTTATATTTCAACTACCACACAATCCTATAGCCCCGGATCCTCTTGACAAAGGTACAGTTAACTGAGTAAATTTCTACTTTGTAAAAATACTTTTTTTTAACTCATTACTATCATTTTTAGGGTCTTGCGCATGATTCTTCAATTAGGTGCTAGCAGACGGGTTTGCGAATATTTTGAAATCAAGATCATACTCAACATTTATTCGTGAATCTTCAGTTATTCTTGAACTGACATGAGTGAAGTCTCATTTACATAGTTAAAACTTTTGTGGCCTGAGTAACTGACATGAGTGAAGTCACATTTACATAGTTAAAACTTTTGTGGCCTGAGTAACTGACATGAGTGAAGTCTCATTTACATAGTTAAAACTTTTGTGGCCTGAGTAACTGACATGAGTGAAGTCTCATTCACATAGTTAAACTTTTGTGGCCTGAGTAACTGACATGAGTGAAGTCTCATTTACATAGTTAAAACTTTTGTGGCCTGAGTAACTGACATGAGTGAAGTCACATTTACATAGTTAAAACTTTTGTGGCCTGAGTAACTGACATGAGTGAAGTCTCATTCACATAGTTAAACTTTTGTGGCCTGAGTAACTGACATGAGTGAAGTCACATTTACATAGTTAAAACTTTTGTGGCCTGAGTAACTGACATGAGTGAAGTCTCATTCACATAGTTAAACTTTTGTGGCCTGAGTAACTGATATGACTGAAGTCACATTGACATAGTTAAAACTTTGTGGCCCGAGTAACTGACATGAGTGAAATCACATTTACATAGTTAAAACTTTTGTGG
The DNA here is from genome assembly GCA_963513935.1 of Aphrophora alni. Classification (NCBI taxonomy): domain Eukaryota; kingdom Metazoa; phylum Arthropoda; class Insecta; order Hemiptera; family Aphrophoridae; genus Aphrophora; species Aphrophora alni. The sequence continues at coordinate 154,832,666 of OY740767.1, read as the reverse complement.
CCTGAGTAACTGACATGAGTGAAGTCTCATTCACATACCGTAGTTAAACTTTTGTGGCCTGAGTAACTGATATGACTGAAGTCACATTGACATAGTTAAAACTTTGTGGCCCGAGTAACTGACATGAGTGAAGTCACATTGACATAGTTAAAACTTTGTGGCCCGAGTAACTGACATGAGTGAAGTCACATTGACATAGTTAAAACTTTGTGGCCCGAGTAACTGACATGAGTGAAATCACATTTACATAGTTAAAACTTTTGTGGCCTGAGTAACTGACATGAGTGAAGTCTCATTCACATACCGTAGTTAAACTTTTGTGGCCTGAGTAACTGATATGACTGAAGTCACATTGACATAGTTAAAACTTTGTGGCCCGAGTAACTGACATGAGTGAAGTCACATTGACATAGTTAAAACTTTTGCGGCCTGAGTAACTGACATGAGTGAAGTCACATTTACATAGTTAAAACTTTTGTGGCCTGAGTAACTGACATGAGTGAAGTCTCATTTACATAGTTAAAACTTTTGTGGCCTGAGTAACTGACATGAGTGAAGTCTCATTCACATAGTTAAACTTTTGTGGCCTGAGTAACTGATATGACTGAAGTCACATTTACATAGTTAAAACTTTTGTGGCCTGAGTAACTGACATGAGTGAAGTCTCATTCACATAGTTAAACTTTTGTGGCCTGAGTAACTGATATGACTGAAGTCACATTGACATAGTTAAAACTTTGTGGCCCGAGTAACTGACATGAGTGAAATCACATTTACATAGTTAAAATTTGTGGCCCGAGTAACTGACATGAGTGAAATCTCATTTACATAATTAAAATTTTGTGGCCCGAGTAACTGATAGGACTGAAGTCACATATACATAGTTAAAACTTTGTGGCACGAGTAACTGACATGAGTGAAGTCTCATTTACATAGTTAAACTTTTGTGGCCTGAGTAACTGACATGAGTGAAATCTCATTTACATAGTTAAAACTTTGTGGCCCGAGTAACTGACATGAGTGAAGTCTCATTTACATAGTTAAAACTTTGTGGCCCGAGTAACTGACATGAGTGAAGTCACATTTACATAGTTAAAACTTTTGTGGCCTGAGTAACTGACATGAGTGAAGTCTCATTCACATAGTTAAAACTTTGTGGCCCGAGTAACTGACATGAGTGAAGTCACATTTACATAGTTAAAACTTTTGTGGCCTGAGTAACTGACATGAGTGAAGTCTCATTCACATAGTTAAACTTTTGTGGCCTGAGTAACTGATATGACTGAAGTCACATTGACATAGTTAAAACTTTGTGGCCCGAGTAACTGACATGAGTGAAATCACATTTACATAGTTAAAATTTGTGGCCTGAGTAACTGACATAAGTGAAATCTCATTACATAATTAAAACTTTTGTGGCCTGAGTAACTGACATGAGTGAAGTCTCATTTACATAGTTAAACTTTGTGGCCTGAGTAACTGACATGAGTGAAGTCTCATTCACATAGTTAAACTTTTGTGGCCTGAGTAACTGATATGACTGAAGTCACATTTACATAGTTAAAACTTTTGTGGCCTGAGTAACTGACATGAGTGAAGTCTCATTCACATAGTTAAACTTTTGTGGCCTGAGTAACTGATATGACTGAAGTCACATTGACATAGTTAAAACTTTGTGGCCCGAGTAACTGACATGAGTGAAGTCTCATTCACATAGTTAAACTTTTGTGGCCTGAGTAACTGACATGAGTGAAGTCTCATTTACATAGTTAAACTTTGTGGCCTGAGTAACTGACATGAGTGAAGTCTCATTTACATAGTTAAAACTTTTGTGGCCTGAGTAACTGACATGAGTGAAGTCTCATTCACATAGTTAAACTTGTGTGGCCTGAGTAACTGATATGACTGAAGTCACATTTACATAGTTAAACTTTTGTGGCCTGAGTAACTGACATGAGTGAAGTCACATTTACATAGTTAAAACTTTTGTGGCCTGAGTAACTGACATGAGTGAAGTCACATTGACATAGTTAAAACTTTTGTGGCCCGAGTAACTGAAATGAGTGAAATCTCATTTACATAGTTAAAACTTTGTGGCCCGAGTAACTGACATGAGTGAAGTCTCATTTACATAGTTAAAACTTTTGTGGCCTGAGTAACTGACATGAGTGAAGTCTCATTTACATAGTTAAAACTTTTGTGGCCTGAGTAACTGACATGAGTGAAGTCTCATTTACATAGTTAAAACTTTTGTGGCCTGAGTAACTGACATGAGTGAAGTCTCATTTACATAGTTAAAACTTTTGTGGCCTGAGTAACTGACATGAGTGAAGTCACATTTACATAGTTAAAATTTTGTGGCCCGAGTAACTGACATGAGTGAAATCTCATTTACATAGTTAAAACTTTGTGCCCCGAGTAACTGAGACGAGTGAATGTGAAACTAAAGTGAGTCATTTACATACTTGGAATGATTCATTTTCTACGTATTTTTTTCTTTGTCGTTTTAATTGTAAACTTCTTTGTCATCTTCGATTTTAAAAAATATAAAAGAACATAAAATAAAGATCCTAGTTCTCAAATACTCTAATAGCGGTAGGATCGGAAAAGAACAAGAGTTGATCTAGAGAGACAAGAACATAAAATAAAGATCTTAGTTCTCAAATACTCTAATAGCGGTAGGATCGGAAAGAACAAGAGTTGATCTAGATAGACAAGAACATAAAATAAAGATCCTAGTTCTCAAATACTCTAATAGCGGTAGGATCGGAAAAGAACAAGAGTTGATCTAGATAGACAAGAACATAAAATAAAGATCCTAGTTCTCATATACTCTAATAGCGGTAGGATCGGAAAAGAACAAGAGTTGATCTAGAGAGACAAGAACATAAAATAAAGATCTTAGTTCTCAAATACTCTAATAGCGGTAGGATCGGAAAAGAACAAGAGTTGATCTAGAGAGACAAGAACATAAAATAAAGATCCTAGTTCTCAAATACTCTAATAGCGGTAGGATCGGAAAAGAACAAGAGTTGATCTAGATAGACAAGAACATAAAATAAAGATCCTAGTTCTCAAATACTCTAATAGCGGTAGGATCGGAAAAGAACAAGAGTTGATCTAGAGAGACAAGAACATAAAATAAAGATCTTAGTTCTCAAATACTCTAATAGCGGTAGGATCGGAAAGAACAAGAGTTGATCTAGATAGACAAGAACATAAAATAAAGATCCTAGTTCTCAAATACTCTAATAGCGGTAGGATCGGAAAAGAACAAGAGTTGATCTAGATAGACAAGACAGGAAAGATGAAAGAGAGGGATCTTACCCAAGACTAGGCCTCACACGAAAAAAGTGTAGGTCGGGATTGCGAAGGTCTTAGCCTACTCACAAAGTCAGCCAATGAGAGTTTTTATAGCGTTGAGATGTGTAAAAAAACTGAAAATCTCTAAATGAACTACACAATCATGTTATTTTCCGATTAAACTCGCCGATTTCGAGTTACTGTATTTACGAAATACCCTCTTTTCATCCCCACCTCCGAGAGCACAGAAAACAATTAGTAAATCTTAAAGTAGATGTACTCGGCATCATCAGGTTTACGTATAATTTTCCTGTAGCTCTACAATGGATCCCGGTCCCAACTCCAAACAATACACAAAGTATTGTCAGAACTTTACACGTCAAAACCTAATCGAAATGTTCTAATTAAAATATTCGATATCATTGTTTGCATATAATAAACAATTACCTACAGCAAATGTCACAGATCAGTAACCTCAATCTGCGAGATTACAGTATTGTTTCTCTTTTGTTCTATGAACAGCTGATTCATTACACCACTAAGCAGCACCACTGGGATTCCCATAATGGAATGCTGAACAATACAGCTTTCACACTGGCGTTGATAACGAGATATTTTGCTACTTTTGTGGGTCTCTCTAGTTTTGCTGAACTATGGTTAAATTTTTTTTTTTCCTCTTGTTGTTTAAATGCCAAAATCTTCCTGTTTATGGTCGTAGAGATGTGGGCTTTGTACCGTTACATTCAAAATGGAAATAAGTTTGTGTTTTACAAATTGATGAACATAAACCTGTCGAGAATTACCTTATTTTTTCGATTCGATTTTTCTGAATTTCACAGGGTCTGATACATGATCATACACATGAGCACACTTCAGTCAGTCCCCTGTACCAAATTTAATGTTCCTATCTTAATGTGTGTAGCCTTTATCATCCATTTAAGAGGACTCTAGAATTGTATAGGTTATTATAGGCACGACTAAAAATAAAGATTGCACAAACTTTCTCACTTAACCATCTCCGAAACTAAATAAAAACCTTTTAAAAATTATTTGTGACTAAAAATATAAAAGCAGTAGTTGTCAAACAAAAAGTGAAAATGAACTCAGTCTTTTTAAAAAAAAACAGGGTGTTTCCAAAACTTCAGGAGCTTTTCATCATATCAAAACCCATGAAATAAATTATAACGATATCGCGACGGCGTAGAAAATCGAGTCCGAACGGTAGAAGAAACGGTAGCGGAAATCCGGACGAATTTCGAGGGACAAGTCAAGAAAACGGGAGAAGAATTCGGCAACCGAATCCAGGATTATCGTGCGGAAACCGAGATTCGCGTGCGAGAGATCGAGGACCACGGAATCGTTGTCGACGTTAGGATACAGGAACTTGCGCAAAAAGACGGAGAAATACGGGAGAACTGTGTAAAATTTAATGACGTTAATACTGCTAAACTGGAAGAAAACGCGAAAAAGACGGATGAGGTCGCGAAGAAATTAATAGAGCTTGATAGAAGGTTAAGAGCGGTTAAAAACAACGGAGAGGGATATATACAAGAGCCGGAAATAAGGAACATAAGTTTCTCAGGAAGGGAGCGGTTTCCTATGCAATTCGTAAACGTAATGAAGGAGATTAGTGAGAATATGGTAGGGAACAATATGAACTGGATCGACCGGTACCTGAAGGACGACGCGTATATCTGGTGGCGTTTGCATAGGGGAAGCGTGCAAAATTTCGAACAATTCGAAGAATTATTTAAGGAAAAATATTTCAACGAAATAATCCAGGCCAAGATTAGGGATCAGTTGGAATTTGGAAAATTCAGAGGTAGAATGGGGGAAGAAGCGATCGCATACGTAGAGACATTGATGTTGCAATGTTCGGAATTAAATCCACCATTAACGGAGGATCAATTAGTATACAAAGCGGGGAAGCATTTCCACCCGAATGTGCTCATTGCGATAATTACGCGAGGAATAAAAAGGAAAACAGATTTCATAAAGTTATTGATGGAATTTGAGCATGCTAGAATAGAGCAATTTAATGAGAGTGCTGGAACGGAAATAAACAGAAGGAATTACCAGGAAAAGGGAAATTATAACTACAATAGTAGGCAAGATAACTGGGGTAGACGACCATATGACAGGCAAACCACATGGCGAGAAGAGGGGCGTAGACCTTTTAACGAAAGGGAAAACGTAAACAAACCTAGTACGAGCAATGACCCGGGCAGCCAAGACAAGAGGGTTGTCAAGGAACAGATGCCTAACGGTCGGATGAATTATATGAAGGACCTTACTTAATTAGAGAAAAATTAGGAAATACTACATATAAATTAGGATATTTACATAAGGATAAGATTAGGGGTACGTTTAATTGTAGATTATTAAAAGCATATCATCACTAGGAAATAAGATTAGAAATAACACATGTCAGGGTAAACAAATAAAGAAATCTAGGTTAGGACGATGAAAATAAACAAAGGGGAAGCAGACATGACCCAAAACAAATGGTCAACAACCTACCACAAGAGAACAATGGAGAAGGGATCCATTGTCAAACACTGAGGTTTACCACAATTAACAATGGCATTGTAGGAAAAGGTTTTGGGACAAATAGTTTTACAATTCCACGGGCAAAGATTAAATTTATTTCTTAGCCAAACCAGGAAATTAATTTAATCTGGGGACACTATAACGATATCGCGTTATCAAATAAATAATAAAATAAAGGATAACAACGATCTCTATAAAAAAATGAGTAATTACATGTAATTTATGATATAAGGGGGAAACTAAATTAAATAATAGAAAAATAATGAACAACTAGTATCATCTGGTAACAGAAAATATTATTTTAACAAAAAATAAAATCAAAAGGACATCTGTGCACAACAAATTAGGAGAGAAAGCGTGCAAAGAGAAAAGAAGCCGTTTTCGCTAACCTTGTAGTATACACGTGCTAACGTTAAACAATTTGTAACGGTATCTAAAGGGAGATTTTATGTCACGCAGCTGGATGTATAAAAAAAAAAGAGAAATCTACAGGGTGAGAGACCTGATGGGACACGCTAGAAGCATAACGGTACTTCTAAAAAACATGAGAAACCGACAAAAGGAATTAGGTCGGCCAATCGGAAAACAGCCACATGGTGAAAGCTAACGAATTTAAAAAAATACAGCCACTAGGAAAAAAGAACAACATCTGGGGAGAAATCGAGAATTCAGCGAGCGAATCGGAGGGGTGAAAGCGAAGGAAAGTTTGGGAAGAAGGGAGAGGTTTTTGGCGTCGAAAATTTGAAGAGGAGTCTAAAATCTGGAGTGGTGAGAGGAGGTCTTAGGGACAGAGAGCATTCTGTGGGACAGAAAAAGGGAGTTAGATTGAACACGAGACTAGGGTTCTCTGTGTCAATACGTCGAGAAAATTAATTAGTTGAATCAAAGTTGAAAAGAGAGTTAGTAGTTTTTAGTCAAAAGTTTGCTGAGATTTTGGAGCAGATTAAAATATTTTGGAAGAATTGTTCGAGAGAAGAGTCGGAAGAACTAATTCATCGCCAGTGGAGATTTGAAGAGGATCATCAGTCCGAATTCCAGGATTAAGTGTTGGAGATAGTGTGTGGAGTGTTTTGTTTTTTTATATATCTAAATCAAATTTAAAGCCATCGTTGTGTTGTGTGTGGAAAGTGTCTCGTCGATCAAAATTGGAAAGCAGTACCAACGATAAGTACAATTTAAAATTCTTGTTCACTTTAAAATTATAAATTCATTTTTCTAAAATAATTCACTTTAATTGAGCCATAAAAGAACCTAACGACCCCAAAAAGAGATAAGAGAATTAATTAAATAAATTAATAACTAACAAATTGAATAAAGATTATAATAAAGTTTAATTTTATAAAGGAAATAATTGTTTGTGTATAAAAAAATAAAAGTAATTCAAATTACAGATTAATTTCATTAAAAATTAACGCCAATTGTGGAAACTTGATGTTTTTTTTTTTAGTAATAAAGTCTAGCATAAGGAAAGACAATTAGTTAAGATAAATTTGTATATTACATAACATTAAGGAATGCTTGTGGAATGAATGAAGAAATTTTAGACACTAATGGAATAGATGTACGTTTTTATGATTCTTTGACATGTTGCTTAAATAAATTAAGGTTTGTTTTTTAAGTAATACGTTGTGTCAGGTGTGTTATTTATATTTCCACATTTTGCAAGTTTAGGAACAACTAAACATATAGCAGGTAATTAAAATAATATTGAATTATTAATATCTAATAATAATTATTAGTCAAAATATTCAAAATAAATAAATAAAAAAGTAGATTAAAAAATTAATATAACATCTCCAAAGTTATATTTGGCGCTCAACGGCAGGGCTCAATTAAAAGTGAAGTTTTAATTGTTAAACATAGAAATTGTAGAATAAGGACATAGACATTGTTGTAGGATATATTGTGTATTGTGTATTGTGTTAGAATAAGAGAATTAGATAGAGATATATGTTGACGAGAAGTAGGAAAAGAGTATTAGATTCAAATATGGCCAATGAAAGTGAAATTTATAACCAGATGGGGCTAGGGAGCGAAAGCTTAAATTTCAGCGAAGAGGGGAATCAAATTGGGGAAGTAGAACAAATTAGAGGGTTAGAAATTGAGGGTAATGTAGAATTCCGGGCGGGGACCAGCGATAGGAATCCAAGGGTAGAAACAGCGGTAGGACAGGTAGGAGGAGACGGTATGGCGGGATTGCAGGAAATGATAAGACAAATGGCCGAGGAGAATCGTAAGTTAGCCGAAAAAGCTACAGAGGAGAATCGTAAGTTAGCTAAGTTAGCGGAGGAAAAAGCCGAGAAGTTAGCTAAGTTAGCGGAGGAAAAAGCCGAGAAGTTAGCGGGAGAAACTCGAAAAAATTTTGAATTAATCGAGAACAATATTGAGAAGATCGCGAAAAAACAGGAGGAGATGTTAGGAACAATTCGTGGGGAGTTAAAAAATAGTATCAGCGAGGCCGAGGATAGGATTAATAAAAAATTAGAAGAACGATGCGACGGCGTAGAAAATCGAGTCCGAACGGTAGAAGAAACGGTAGCGGAAATCCGGACGAATTTCGAGGGACAAGTCAAGAAAACGGGAGAAGAATTCGGCAACCGAATCCAGGATTATCGTGCGGAAACCGAGATTCGCGTGCGAGAGATCGAGGACCACGGAATCGTTGTCGACGTTAGGATACAGGAACTTGCGCAAAAAGACGGAGAAATACGGGAGAACTGTGTAAAATTTAATGACGTTAATACTGCTAAACTGGAAGAAAACGCGAAAAAGACGGATGAGGTCGCGAAGAAATTAATAGAGCTTGATAGAAGGTTAAGAGCGGTTAAAAACAACGGAGAGGGATATATACAAGAGCCGGAAATAAGGAACATAAGTTTCTCAGGAAGGGAGCGGTTTCCTATGCAATTCGTAAACGTAATGAAGGAGATTAGTGAGAATATGGTAGGGAACAATATGAACTGGATCGACCGGTACCTGAAGGACGACGCGTATATCTGGTGGCGTTTGCATAGGGGAAGCGTGCAAAATTTCGAACAATTCGAAGAATTATTTAAGGAAAAATATTTCAACGAAATAATCCAGGCCAAGATTAGGGATCAGTTGGAATTTGGAAAATTCAGAGGTAGAATGGGGGAAGAAGCGATCGCATACGTAGAGACATTGATGTTGCAATGTTCGGAATTAAATCCACCATTAACGGAGGATCAATTAGTATACAAAGCGGGGAAGCATTTCCACCCGAATGTGCTCATTGCGATAATTACGCGAGGAATAAAAAGGAAAACAGATTTCATAAAGTTATTGATGGAATTTGAGCATGCTAGAATAGAGCAATTTAATGAGAGTGCTGGAACGGAAATAAACAGAAGGAATTACCAGGAAAAGGGAAATTATAACTACAATAGTAGGCAAGATAACTGGGGTAGACGACCATATGACAGGCAAACCACATGGCGAGAAGAGGGGCGTAGACCTTTTAACGAAAGGGAAAACGTAAACAAACCTAGTACGAGCAATGACCCGGGCAGCCAAGACAAGAGGGTTGTCAAGGAACAGATGCCTAACGGTCGGATGAATTATATGAAGGACCTTACTTAATTAGAGAAAAATTAGGAAATACTACATATAAATTAGGATATTTACATAAGGATAAGATTAGGGGTACGTTTAATTGTAGATTATTAAAAGCATATCATCACTAGGAAATAAGATTAGAAATAACACATGTCAGGGTAAACAAATAAAGAAATCTAGGTTAGGACGATGAAAATAAACAAAGGGGAAGCAGACATGACCCAAAACAAATGGTCAACAACCTACCACAAGAGAACAATGGAGAAGGGATCCATTGTCAAACACTGAGGTTTACCACAATTAACAATGGCATTGTAGGAAAAGGTTTTGGGACAAATAGTTTTACAATTCCACGGGCAAAGATTAAATTTATTTCTTAGCCAAACCAGGAAATTAATTTAATCTGGGGACACTATAACGATATCGCGTTATCAAATAAATAATAAAATAAAGGATAACAACGATCTCTATAAAAAAATGAGTAATTACATGTAATTTATGATATAAGGGGGAAACTAAATTAAATAATAGAAAAATAATGAACAACTAGTATCATCTGGTAACAGAAAATATTATTTTAACAAAAAATAAAATCAAAAGGACATCTGTGCACAACAAATTAGGAGAGAAAGCGTGCAAAGAGAAAAGAAGCCGTTTTCGCTAACCTTGTAGTATACACGTGCTAACGTTAAACAATTTGTAACGGTATCTAAAGGGAGATTTTATGTCACGCAGCTGGATGTATAAAAAAAAAAGAGAAATCTACAGGGTGAGAGACCTGATGGGACACGCTAGAAGCATAACGGTACTTCTAAAAAACATGAGAAACCGACAAAAGGAATTAGGTCGGCCAATCGGAAAACAGCCACATGGTGAAAGCTAACGAATTTAAAAAAATACAGCCACTAGGAAAAAAGAACAACATCTGGGGAGAAATCGAGAATTCAGCGAGCGAATCGGAGGGGTGAAAGCGAAGGAAAGTTTGGGAAGAAGGGAGAGGTTTTTGGCGTCGAAAATTTGAAGAGGAGTCTAAAATCTGGAGTGGTGAGAGGAGGTCTTAGGGACAGAGAGCATTCTGTGGGACAGAAAAAGGGAGTTAGATTGAACACGAGACTAGGGTTCTCTGTGTCAATACGTCGAGAAAATTAATTAGTTGAATCAAAGTTGAAAAGAGAGTTAGTAGTTTTTAGTCAAAAGTTTGCTGAGATTTTGGAGCAGATTAAAATATTTTGGAAGAATTGTTCGAGAGAAGAGTCGGAAGAACTAATTCATCGCCAGTGGAGATTTGAAGAGGATCATCAGTCCGAATTCCAGGATTAAGTGTTGGAGATAGTGTGTGGAGTGTTTTGTTTTTTTATATATCTAAATCAAATTTAAAGCCATCGTTGTGTTGTGTGTGGAAAGTGTCTCGTCGATCAAAATTGGAAAGCAGTACCAACGATAAGTACAATTTAAAATTCTTGTTCACTTTAAAATTATAAATTCATTTTTCTAAAATAATTCACTTTAATTGAGCCATAAAAGAACCTAACGACCCCAAAAAGAGATAAGAGAATTAATTAAATAAATTAATAACTAACAAATTGAATAAAGATTATAATAAAGTTTAATTTTATAAAGGAAATAATTGTTTGTGTATAAAAAAATAAAAGTAATTCAAATTACAGATTAATTTCATTAAAAATTAACGCCAATTGTGGAAACTTGATGTTTTTTTTTTAGTAATAAAGTCTAGCATAAGGAAAGACAATTAGTTAAGATAAATTTGTATATTACATAACATTAAGGAATGCTTGTGGAATGAATGAAGAAATTTTAGACACTAATGGAATAGATGTACGTTTTTATGATTCTTTGACATGTTGCTTAAATAAATTAAGGTTTGTTTTTTAAGTAATACGTTGTGTCAGGTGTGTTATTTATATTTCCACATTTTGCAAGTTTAGGAACAACTAAACATATAGCAGGTAATTAAAATAATATTGAATTATTAATATCTAATAATAATTATTATTCAAAATATTCAAAATAAATAAATAAAAAAGTAGATTAAAAAATTAATATAACATCTCCAAAGTTATAAAATGTATGTAAATAAATTTCCTAGACTGCTTAGAGTTCTATCTATCCGCCATTTTGTTTTTAAAGTAGATTCTCTTGTGTCATAAAGGCGTCTTCACCGTAAATCAAACTTTAAAATGAGGCCAGTCGATGTTTTGTTGGCCGATTTTATTCGGATTTTAAGAAATTACATTTTTTAATTTTTTACCCAAAACTTCCGGATTGACATTATTTGGAGAGAAAGCGACCAATACGTTTTGTTGGGTCCTTAGAGGCAAAATTTGAAGAAAATAATTTCAACCGATTTTGATAAAATCGTAATTTTGTGTTGTTTTTCTTACGTTACCTACTCCCAAAATATACCCCATGTACCAAATTTGATTGAAATCGTTACGTACATTTAGCAGATTACATCATTCCAAAAACTACTGTTTTTGGACTAGGGGAATCTCAAAATGAACATGTCCGTTAAAAACTCGAAATCGCATAACTTTCCTTGTTAGTTTAAGTCAAGAAATATAGAATATAATTAGTTAATTCGTTACACGGTCAAAATCGAATGTCCTCGCCAGTTATACAAACAAGTTTAAGGTCCTACACCCGGCACCCGTGTATTCTTTGCAGTTCCAAGGTTGCGTCCTTCACTAACATTTCTACCTGATAGGGGTCATACAAATATTGGACTTAAATCGGAGGATGTCTGGATGGCCGGAGAATTCGTCTATAAATGGTTGAACCGATTAGCATGAAATTAGCATTTTTATGAGTTTTATACAATTGATTTTAAATTATAGATTTGACATTTAAAACTTCATGTGGTGAGAGAAATGTATGAAAACATTTATTGTTTTCCAAGGATACATTAGGAACTCTAAATGTAAGCGCATGTTACTACACCTGTGTAACGCGGGTTGCAGTACGATATAATGAAGGCGCGTCCATGACTACCTGCAGTTATATTTCAATTCCATAGTTGTCAATTACAAATAGACAATGTCTGTGGATAGAGTTTTGATAATAAGGACTATATTGTATTGCTGTCAGTATTCATTTGCGTTTTATTCCTCACTTTGAGTCGTCGGGTTCAACGATTTTGATCAAATTTTACTGAAGTATAGCCTATAGGACCCAAACAAAGAGGTGTATACCTAGCGATAGGTGTTGTCTGGTTAAAAAAAGCCCCCCAGCGCTTTTATCTCAACTTGGTGATAAGAACCTGTCGGGGCGTCTCAACTGAAGTAGGACATTCTTAAGACCTTCACAAAGGCTCGTTGAAATGGTGTTTTATGAATTAAGGAAAGAAGAAACCAAAATAAAGAGCTATTGAAATACATATATGTCACACCCACATAATAGAATTAGAAAGTAATATAAAGCAGAACAAAATAAAACAAGTGAAGGATATGCATAAAGGAAGAGGAAGAAAAGGTGTTTGTCGTCCCTATTAACAGTAGAAGTAGAACTTAATCAACGACATTAGTTTCCGATGGTGGCAACACCTGCAGCGGTGGAGAGAGATGGACTTGGGGAATACTTCTACAAAAACAAAATATATAGTTTGATACGACAAGTGCCAAACTGTTCCTGAGTTATCGAGTATGGGGGCTGTTATATACACAACTAAACTAATCGAAAACCGCTCGACCAATTTAGTTTCGTTCAAAGTTTAAATTATAAATATTTTTTTAAAAAGGCTTCCAAGGTTTATTTTCATTTTTTGATTGACACTTTTGGTGATGAATAGATTTAGTTGGCTTTGGGTTTGTGCAATGTTTGTGCTGCTTTTCTTACCTAAGTCTATTTTTTTTTTTACTTTGTTGTTTAAAACCTCTCATCTTCGTCTTATAAAAAATAGAAGGCTGAATTAAAGACTCCTAGCGTCAAGCTCTGAAGAGAACAAGAGTTGGTCAAGGAAAAGTAAGAGAGGGATCTAACCCAAGACTAGTTATCCTCGGGATTATGTATGTCTAAAACAAAATTACCATCAGGAGCTCACTTTAATTAGTATGGGATTGGCAAGATAGAGAAAACCTAGCTGGATGCTGTAGTTTAAATCTTGGGTTAGATCCCTCTCTTTCACGCTATTAGACTATTCTAGGGCAAATTTTATTTTCCTTCATTATAAGACTATCATGATCGAGAGGTTTACTGCTCCACGACTCATAAAACAAAAAATTAACTTTATTTAAACTAAACTAGGTGACCAGACCGAAGAAATGCTAATGTGGTTGAAACTTGGATAGAAGAGACAAAACATTTCATTGAATGTCCCAAAATTAATGTGTTATAATATGTGTTTGAATATTAAGTACTTTCTAACATGGTTCAGTGGTTTACCTTCACACCCTTAGATTTATTCGGCCTCTTGTCAAGGTCAAGATATCTTCTTAGAGGTCATTTCCTGGTGACCAGACGGTTAGGACTTGCAGTCAATGTCACCGGTCCCTCTCAAATTTATTTTCAACGTTTTATAAATTGAAATATTTTACAAATTTTTACATATATCCGCTATTTTCCAATATGCCAATCAACTTTAAATTGCTTGTGTATTTTTTATTCTTGACGTTTTTATATATACAAAACCAACTTTTCGTGTAAATTGGAATTTTAGATTGTTGACAGATTGTCGCTACTTAGGGGCAGAAGCCAAAACAATTAATTTCCATTTAAAAGATACTTGAAACGACATTTTATCAAATTATACCCCAAAAAAATATCTATTTTAACTGTTGGTTCAAGAGTTATCGGTGAAAAAAACTCAAAAGTAAATTAAAGACTAAATGCAACGATTTCTCAAAATCATCTCTACCAATTTCGTTTAAACTTTAACTTAAACCTACGTTCAAAATCACAAATAATTATTCGGGAGTATTTATTTATCAAATAAAAGTGTCAAGCATGTGCTAAAATCACACGACTGTAGTAGACATTTAGGGATATTATAAACTCGATGTCTTTTAAGCGACCTATCGCCAACAAATTAATTTCTTTATCAGATACATATTTGTAATCGGAATAACTTATAGCAATTTATTGGCTCTATTTAAACAGGAACAATTATAATGTCATAATAGTAGTTAAATTTAAATATCATGTTTTGTATTGTTGAAGTGTTTCAATCTGAACGTAACCTCAATAGGGAACTGCAATTTCTGAAATCTTTTCTTCTAAGTAGAGCTAACTTTGCTACCTCTTTATTTTATTAATAGTTGTTTAATTGTGTATTTTTTTATTTATTAGTTTCAATGAATTAACTAATAGTGAAAAAGTAGATAAGTTGAAAGTCTATTTCGTACCGTGACAGCAAATTCTTACCAATTGAGAGACAAGCATTCGACCGCAAGTTTACAGAAAAATTATTGCAAATCTAATAACTAATGTAAGTTGTTTAAAGTAAAGATGCAAAGGACAAAGAGTGATTGAGACAGTTCTGTAGGACGGTGACTCGAGTTTGCAGAATGCTCGCAGAAGAAGCTACAAACTTTACAACATAATTTGGACTGACTTCTAATAATAGCGTATACATTACAGTAGAAGAAAACCCAGTTTTGGAACTGAAAATCCACTTT
Source organism: Aphrophora alni (assembly GCA_963513935.1). Lineage (NCBI taxonomy): Eukaryota > Metazoa > Arthropoda > Insecta > Hemiptera > Aphrophoridae > Aphrophora > Aphrophora alni. The sequence goes on along the minus strand of OY740767.1, from coordinate 154,817,607 downwards.
TTGTCAGAGAGGCAACCCACAAGAATTACATAAAATTAAACATGTCAAAATATCTCGTGTTTTGTTAAAGAACTCTTCTAAGTCCACCACACAAACTTGTGTAACCAAGTTTACTAGGCAATACACTTTGACCTACCGATACAATTTCATATTTCCTACAAAAAACATTACATTTAAAGGATCTGATACTGTAATAAGACTGGGTAAGTACCATGATGGAGGCCCTTCTACTTGTTTCTTTGATAGAGTATACTTTTTTATCTCTTTATTATCAATGAAGACAATAAAAAATTATTATTATCTCTTTGTAAAACTTGCAATAATGGCGCTCTATTCTCCTCCAGAATGACAACTCAATAAACTGTTTTCAACTTTGATCTAGACATTCCAGAGTCACTCTGGATCTGAATAGATCGCCACTTAAAAAAAAAATACGGTTAATACTTGATCAATATACTTGTAATAACAAAATATACATTTTAATTTGCACCACCAATTAATACTGTAAAGTAGAATCAACGGTATTCAAAATAAAAGACAAAACTCAAATATCTTTTTTATTCCATTTCCCACAAAGATCTTTAACTTCTTGGAGCCGTTTTTCAATTTCAATCAACAATTCCTGAGATTTTTCCAATCGGGCGTAATAACGTTTCGCTTTTTTTTCTAATTCGTCAACTGAAAAGAAAGAAGAAATATTTAGAAGTGGAAATATATTTTGTCAATTGTTAACCCAGTTTTTACTTTTTTCTTCTTTTGTTATAAGACATCTGTGTTAGCGCTCTCTACAAAACAAATTTGGTCACATCTCGAAGAGTTTTATTTCATTTTTTGAAAACACACTATAGGTATCGGTTGTAACGAGTTGGTTCGTGAGATATAAGTGGCACTGTTATAAAACCTTGTCATTTGTCTCGTCTCAACACGATAAATAAATTTAGAATTCCAAACCGATAATAATAAAGATAACAATTGAATAATAATAAAGTAATCAAAGTAATTTTAGGGGAGAAAGGAGATATTAACAATTTTTGGAAAATAAAAGTGCATTAGGCACACAAAAGTACACGAAAATGTAAATTTGAAATAAAACATCAATCATAATTAGGGAGGTAATTCAAGATTTAAAAATTTAGAAACTAAAAGTCTAAAGAATAAATGACAAGAAATGAAAAGAATGTAAAGGACCAAGCAAAGATTATATAGTCATGGGGAGGGAGGGGGGAGGAGGAGTTAACCAGAAAAAATATCGTATAAACACCAAATTCAGTTAAGAAATTCATCAACCATTCCGTCTTAGAAGGGGGGAAAAAAAACATATTTTCGTTTTGGACCTAGGGAAACCAAAAAATAAAAAGGAATTTTGAAAAACTGTGAACAATAAAAGTTTTAATTTTTAAATACACGAAAGAGTCAAAGTTCACGCCGGACAATCATGAATCAAGTTTATTTAAATACATAGACAACACGATTTTGAAAAGCATATCTAACTCGAAGAAGCCGTTCAGAAGTTCGGGCGTCATTTGCAGATACAGAGCTGTTGCGTCCCCGGGTTCATAGAAACACACCGCAAACCCGAGCTACTATAGCCGAATCTCTCTCTTTCATCTTGCCTATCGGCTCACTTCTATTCTAGAAACGCTAGAAATAATGATAAATTAAACAACCTTCAGATAAGGATCGGCGGACATTTCCAGGAAGAAGACCGCCACAGCTGGAATTTCTATATTAAAAATCCGCCTACAGGTGTTTTTATTCAAATTTTTAAAATTTCCATAAAAATTCAAAGAAACGAGAATAAATTCAATGTATTTATCAAAGGTCGCGTCAAGGTCACAGTCGCGCAAAGATGCTGCTTTAATTTGATTACCCTTTTAACACTGACAATAACTTTGAACCGAAGGTTATTACGTACTCATTTTGTCTGTCTGTCTAAGGATACAGTTTCTAGAGGGTTAGGGTATCCTCGAAACAATACGGCTAAACAAATTTACAACTTTGGTTTTAAAATAACATTCCTCAAAATTATCGTACGCACATAATGGAACTCCGGTAAAACGTTTTACTTCGCAAAGATTTATTTTAACCTTGCCAGTTACTTGGGAAGTGGACGTTAAGTCTAACGGGCATACAGTAAAGACTAGGAACCATAATTCACCAGTTACGGCATTCTTTTAGCAAGCGTGGGTTAAATTTATTTAAAAAAAAAAAAAAAAAGTTAGGGAGAATGTGACCCTCGTTAAAACAAAGAACGCCCGAATTAAGCCTTAAAATAGTTTCGTACTTTTCCTCTTAGGAGGGTGCCTTATTAACTACCCCTTCTCGATTGCTTGTTTTTTCTATCACTTTCCGCTTGTATTGAGATGTTCGATCCCATCTCCCGAGCAGTCTCATTACATATTCCATTATTTGTTAGTGTTTGGTTAATCTGATCGGAGCCCTGATACTGGACGTACCGTCGAGCGTTAATACTAAATAATACTAAATTAATACTAAATTTTAGTTTACTATCAACTTTTGGCAATTGACATGGAGAATCTTACAAACTAAAAATCCAATATATCCAGGGCCGGATTTCCCAATAGGCCCGGGCCTATGGGCGCAAGCTCCCAGGGGGCGCACGGCCGAGAGAAAAAAAAATCTATAATAAAAATAAATAGCCATAACTTAACATATTTTTTGAATTGATTACAAAAAAAAGCATCGTGGAGTTGTGTTTAGGCAATTAACATATAGGCATGATAGATTTTTTTAATAAAGGTTTTTGGGGAAGTAACTTTAACCAGACTAGGGGGCGGAAAAAATTATTGAGCCTAGGGGCGCCAAAATGCTAAATCCGGTCCTGGATATATCGTGTTTTTAAATACTTGGAGAAACAATAGTTTTCATTTCTACCATCAGTCACTTAAACGAGTTTCGAAATGTCAAACTGTTTAAACATATTTTCCACGATACTTAATATTTATCGCTTTTGAGAAGCAGATTACCATAATTTGTACAGTTACTTAAAAAAAAAAATCCCTAATCTAAATTTGACGTTGAAAAAGTGTAAAAGAACTTACCATTAATAGACGCACTACGAGACCTGTAGGGACTTGAGCTTCCACCTGATGATGGCGTCGGTGAGTTCGAAATGTTCAATATTCTATTTATTTGCTTAGATCTGGGACGGCTTCTGTCACTCTTGATAGACATGATTGTTTATACTCTACAAAATAACAAAATTCATTGGCACAATCTTTCCTTCCATAGAATAAATCTCTTAGAATTTCATTACATGAATGGGGTGTTTTGATTTTACAGTTTTTAACTTCATCTGAAATCAAATCACACATTGTGATATCTCATATTTTTTATAGTTTTTAAATCCATACGTCCTTCAGATAATTACCGTAAACTGTGTAAAACTTTCTTTATATAACAACACCCTTCTTCACACCTTTGACTGTAAAGGACTGACAGACCCAGGGAGACCTCTGTGTCATTTGATGACACAGAGAGGCAGAAACTATTCCGAAATTACTGTTCACGGTTCATAAAATAAAATACTGTGTTTAAATCAAACAATTACTATACAAAAAACTACATACTACGTGTTCGTAGTTGCTACTAGGAACAGGTTTAGAAATGTTAGATAAAGTGACCGTCTTGGAAGACGTAAACCAAAAATTTGACGCTGGGGATGATAACAGTAGGGGTAGGTATTTTGGTCACCATCGCCTAAGATGGACGAGGATATTTTTGCTGGCCCAAAATACAAGAAAGTTTTTATTAATCAACCGTATAGTAAGAAAATGTATTAATAGTATTTATGTAAGCCTTCGATTAGTGTAGATGTCCCGGGTTTAATCTCTGTGGAGGGGAGAGGGTGGCTTCTATAAGTTACAGTGTTGGTCAATCAACGCGAGCCCATATCTTGTGATCATTTTCATCGTTTTGATAACTCAAAATTTAAGAGTAGCTCCCATAAGAAAAAACAAAACATTAAAATTTTCTCAAATTCGGCACTAATGATTTTGATGAAATTCTGCTTTAGGGTAACCTTTAAGGACCTAAACTAAACCGTATTGGTCGCTATTTCTCAAAAGATGCTGGTCCATGAGTACAGTATTCGGTAAAAAAAAAATCGACCATGGAGCTGTTGTAAAATACTTAATTTCTCAAAATCCGCTCTTCTAGTTTCATTCAAATTTCAGCAAAATGTGAAGTTTACTGACTCAAACCCATGTGTAAATATATTACAATTCAGGAATAATCACCAAAAATGAACTTTGATCGCTCTGATTACGACTAAGGCTGAGGACATGGAGCTAGTTTACCTCTTGTTGATTGTCAAATATCGAAATAACACTTTTGTAATGACACATTTGATAAAGTTTGTCCAATCTTTTTGCACAGTTTCTCTTATTTTTGGTTTTCACAAATTACTCTCAACACATAAATTTCTTTGTCATGTATCACTAATAAGATCTACATAATTCATTTGAGTACAGCCTTCTGCCAATGTTTCCTCCATCTTCCAGATTTAATTTAATATTAGAAGTAGTTAAAGTCTCTAAAATGGAGGAATCCGAAACCCATCAACAAACATAAATAATAAGAAAATGTTAGTACTGGCAGAAGGTTGTATTGCATTACTGTACCTTATAACAAATGCAATAATCGACCAGGCACAAAATCGCTAGCTTAGATAAATTTAACTCCCACTTTTCTTCATCCAGTCTATGAGTTAGAACCCTCTAGCATTTTACTTACCCCAGTATTCGAAGTATATATAAGATTGGTAAATCGACCTTGGTTTTTTTAGAGTGACCTTCACTTTTCAAGCAAAAAACATACTTTAGACATGCCGTCCGTCAACACGATAGTGGCGTCAAAAATTAAAACAACATGAAATTTGGAGTACTCATAACAAACAAATTGAAATTCAAAAAATCTACTGGAAAATGTAATAATGGCGACCATTTTAAACAGTTTTTGTTGTGTTATTCAACTTATAACACACTAAATTAGATACAAATTTGCAGTTCAATTTTCAAATTTGCAAATTTTCAATTCTGCGTGTAATGGATGGTACAAACTCCCTACGATGATAAATAACACAACCTGAGCTCCCAAGAAAATGTGATTCCAATAGTTACGAGCTCCGGCAGTGCTACCACATACGTACAACTTCGAGGGTCTTGAGACTCTTCAAGAAACTCAAGAGACTCTTCGAGGGTTGTGGTCAAGAAAAGTAATGATATACACAATAAAGAGGTTCGGAAACCTGTGTAACAAACATTTTAAACTGACTTACCCTTTGGTAATCCACATCAATACAATTTTAACATTTCCTACAAGACCCAAGAAACCAATATTTGGGCATTACATTTAGAGGATCTGCTTGTTTTCAATGGGTGGATAACATTGTTTTATAAAACTACCACCTGATGGCCCCAGTTGAGATAGTTTTATAAACAAATAATTTTTTTATCACAACCCTAATAGTGGTGCTAGGAAATAAATTATGCCCAAACACCGCAACACACCAATTTTGATCAAAATCAACCCATAAGTAACAAAGATATGATACTTGTTTTAGGGGTAAACAACACCCTTGGAGTGGAACATTTTCAAAACTTTTTCTTAGTACACGTTTACAGACCTACCCTAAATCATGAGAAAAAATTCATAGCTCTAGGCTTCTTGAATCCAGAGATATGCTTTAGGGGTAAAAAACACCCTTGGAATGGAACATTTTCAAAACCCTTTCTTAATACGTGTCTGTAGACCTACCCCAAACCATGTGAAAAAATTCATAACTCTAGGATTCTTGGATCCAAAGATTTTGTGATCAATCAGTGGGCTTTGACTTTTATATATAGATAATACTATGAATGATGGAAGGTTTATAGCCTTTAAAAAAACAGGAGGTCAAAGTTACAGAATCTGAAATTTGCTTGTAAGCACTTCTGCCAACCTAACTTTTAAACGTAAATACAAGTATGCAAAGAAAGAACTCAAATTGTATAATTCATACAAATCAGAAAATCATTACAATTATTGGTTTTCAACTATCACTGTTATACAAAATAAATTGGACAGTTTTAAATGTATATTTTTTACAAATAGTTTGGATGTTTATAAGCACGGCCTTAGTTAGATACACAATCCTTCCCTTTCATCTTTCCTATAGCTCTCTCGTTCTTTTCCGACCCTAACGCTATTATAATATTCGAGGGCTAGGGATAAAGTATATATTTTAACTTCTTCTCTTTCCTTTTATAAGGCAATGAACACCAAGAGCTCTTTCACTTCAAGGAAACTATGTATATCGAATTATATATAGATAAGGAAGTGATAAAATTACAGACAACAGCATGCAAACATTAACACCAATTGTAAACAATATGTCTTAATTTACCTTAAATTTGTAGCAGTTAATTTTTACAACAACCAAAATTGACTAGGAACCCTAATTATGCTGTGAAAAAACCATGGTTACCTAAATATGTTTAAAATAAATTACAATAATGTCCAACAATTCAAGTAATTAATTTAGAATATGTTTTTATGTGACTTTTCGTCTTATTAGAATCATTTCTCGAGAAATTCCACTACATATGACGAGGTTCCCATAAATGGGTTAGTAAAATACAGTTTCAACACTCACAAATCAATTAAAAACCAACTGTAACTGAACTGTATGGATGCCGTCTTCTGTAATCCAAGTCACCCCCGAGTCTCATAGTGGACAGATGTATTAAAACAGCCAATGTGACATGGAGATGTGCAGTAGTCTCTGGTTGGTGATTTTTTAATAGCTATGAAATACATGTAAGATTTCAAACGAAAAACCTGGGATGCATGCAATAGATAATAGTAAGGAGTATCGTTATTTTTGAGAAAACTGTCAAAATTCCTAATGGAGTTCAAGAAGTTTCTAATTTAATAGATGGGGATAATCTTCCATTATCTAGTATTTCATGCTCCCCACTTTTTTTCATTTTAAATCTTACAAGTATTTTCACAACTATTAAAAATACACAATCACACATTTTCAGGACAATCTGTATGGAGTTATAAATCTGTATGGTGGTATGAGAAATTATTTTTACTTTTTAGTCCGTTTTAAAAAGGTGGTTAAATATTTTTATTTAAATAATTACTATCCATAATTTAGCTACCATTTGACTTACAGATACAATTGTTGTTAAAAGTGGATGATTTTGGTCACTATACATTTTTTATTGTAAATTTATTGGTTTTTGAAATATTTGCCTTAAAAATTTCATCAGCTGCCATTTTTAAATGGTTACCAGTAACATCAACAATTTTGTACTAATCTTGGCATTAGTAACACAAATGAGTATCCCAAATTTAAAATTTTTCATCTTTGGTAGTTTCTGAAATATAAAAATTTCAAGAAAAAAAAAAAACAATCAAACAAGAGAGAGAAAACAATGCAATTATGACCATGGTCCATATGATGTCACCATGTAAAACTAAATCAAATATTTACCTCTTCTCTTGGGACACCTATATATTTTTAAAAGTTTATCAGTTTTTACTCTTTCAAATTTTGGATGAATTATAATTTAATCATGGATCACTTATATTTTACAAGAATAAACTCGAGTTTATAATTATTATTTCAATGAAACTGTTCAGTTACTAAATTCTAGGTTGATGAAGATGAAATGTGTACAATGGAAGTTTTAGAATTTAAGAGAAAATAGAGTATAATTAGCTCATTAAATAACATATAAAATGAGCTAAGGTAGGAATAAAATACTCTCTAGAAGTGACATACTGCTGTAATCTGAATTTCAATCCCTTGTCTTGCATGGTTAATCCATTTATAAAGAGGGTAGTGGAAGCTAGAAACCTGCCACTAATATCTAGAGTAGTCTAATGCTCACAACCTAACTTTCTATCATCATTATTATATCTTAAAGCTGTCCTGATTAATCGTAGTATGGCTTAATGACATTCTACTGTATATACATTTAAGTTGATTTTTTTTTTTTTTTAACAGATTTAATACACTGAAAATGTTTGTACAGTAGAACCCCTCTAATCCGTCACCTTCGGAACTGGGGGCATGGTCGGAACGCAAAGAAGGTCGGATTATTCAAAAAAAGTCAATATTTATTATATATTATATAAAGAGATTTTTTTTAAAGTGAAATAAGTGATATATAAACTTTTAAAAGTCTACATATAAACTTTGCAAGTACTATAGCAAATCAATAGAAACAACACGAGAGATGACACAGCACTGAAGCGGGAAAGCGATAACAAACCGGAATGAATGGCGCCAGACGGGCCGTGAGTCAGCACAATATGGCAAGCTCGAATTAGAAGGGTTCTACTGTACTTATGTAAGGGTCTTCCATCATGCCCCTTCTTTTCTGTTCACTGGAACCATTATTCAATTGGTCTGAATAATTTTAAAAATTGTTAGTACTTCCTTCTTTCTAAAATTCTCCTTCTTCCAGCATCTCCTGTTTTGATTCTCCTGCGATTACGAAGGCACATTTTTAATAATTTTAAAGGTACAAAATTTGAATGTAGGGTTCGGATACCATTCTTGATATTAAATTTTAAAGACCTAAATACTATAAAATGAAATGCTACTTATTGCAAGATGGTAACTATTTCAGATGGTGTATAAGGATTTTTGTTTATCCCTTTTGTAGGTCATTATTTACAATTTTTGAAATCCCTTCTTATTTTATGACTGGATGAGTGGTAAATGCTATTATTATTCTAGGTTTAGGGTTATTTAAATAAATTTGTATCATATATACAATTTGATTTAAAATAATTGCAAAAAGAACAAACTCATATTCTTTGAATTTAGTTAAGTAAAATTGATGGCAGTTCCAAACAAGGCAATGCTTAAGGGACATCTTTAACTACTCATTGTATATAATTATCACTTTCTTTATTTGAGAAAAGTGATATCCTTGTTTGATAGAATAAAACTTGAACACAAATAGTATGTTCATTTATTCAAATGTGTCAAAGTCGCCATCTTCAGAGATGCACGAGCTAACTCGTTTCAGGGAGGGAAATGTGTTTAAAAAAATAAATAAAGCAAGGAATAATGAAGGAAGGCACATCAGATCAAGGAACAATAGACAAAAGAATACCTTAGAAAGGAAGTGGAATCTGATAAAGAAAGGAATAATGAAGGGAGGCATATCAGATCGAGGAACAGTACAGACAGGAGAATACCTGGGGGTGGAATCTGATAAAGGAAGGAATAATGAAGGGAGGCATATCAGATCGAGGAACAGTACAGACAGGAGAATACCTTGGAAGGGAAGTGGAATCTGATAAAGAAAGGAATAATGAAGGGAGGCATATCAGATCGAGGAACAGTACAGACAGGAGAATACCTGGGGGTGGAATCTGATAAAGGAAGGAATAATGAAGGGAGGCATATCAGATCGAGGAACAGTACAGACAGGAGAATACCTTGGAAGGGAAGTGGAATCTGATAAAGAAAGGAATAATGAAGGGAGGCATATCAGATCGAGGAACAGTACAGACAGGAGAATACCTGGGGGTGGAATCTGATAAAGGAAGGAATAATGAAGGGAGGCATATCAGATCGAGGAACAGTACAGACAGGAGAATACCTTGGAAGGGAAGTGGAATCTGATAAAGAAAGGAATAATGAAGGGAGGCATATCAGATCGAGGAACAGTACAGACAGGAGAATACCTGGGGGTGGAATCTGATAAAGGAAGGAATAATGAAGGGAGGCATATCAGATCGAGGAACAGTACAGACAGGAGAATACCTTGGAAGGGAAGTGGAATCTGATAAAGAAAGGAATAATGAAGGGAGGCATATCAGATCGAGGAACAGTACAGACAGGAGAATACCTGGGGGTGGAATCTGATAAAGGAAGGAATAATGAAGGGAGGCATATCAGATCGAGGAACAGTACAGACAGGAGAATACCTTGGAAGGGAAGTGGAATCTGATAAAGGAAGGAATAATGAAGGGAGGCATATCAGATCGAGGAACAGTACAGACAGGAGAATACCTTGGAAGGGAAGTGGAATCTGATAAAGGAAGGAATAATGAAGGGAGGCATATCAGATCGAGGAACAGTACAGACAGGAGAATACCTTGGAAGGGAAGTGGAATCTGATAAAGAAAGGAATAATGAAGGGAGGCATATCAGATCGAGGAACAGTACAGACAGGAGAATACCTTGGAAGGGAAGTGGAATCTGATAAAGGAAGGAATAATGAAGGGAGGCATATCAGATCGAGGAACAGTACAGACAGGAGAATACCTTGGAAGGGAAGGGGAATCTGATAAAGAAAGGAATAATGAAGGGAGGCATATCAGATCGAGGAACAATACAGACAGGAGAATACCTTGGAAGGGAAGGGGAATCTGATAAAGAAAGGAATAATGAAGGGAGGCATATCAGATCGAGGAACAATACAGACAGGAGAATACCTTGGAAGGGAAGGGGAATCTGATAAAGAAAGGAATAATGAAGGGAGGCATATCAGATCGAGGAACAGTACAGACAGGAGAATACCTTGGAAGGGAAGGGGAATCTGATAAAGAAAGGAATAATGAAGGGAGGCATATCAGATCGAGGAACAGTACAGACAGGAGAATACCTGGGGGTGGAATCTGATAAAGGAAGGAATAATGAAGGGAGGCATATCAGATCGAGGAACAGTACAGACAGGAGAATACCTGGGGGGTGGAATCTGATAAAGGAAGGAATAATGAAGGGAGGCATATCAGATCGAGGAACAGTACAGACAGGAGAATACCTGGGGGGTGGAATCTGATAAAGGAAGGAATAATGAAGGGAGGCATATCAGATCGAGGAACAGTACAGACAGGAGAATACCTTGGAAGGGAAGGGGAATCTGATAAAGAAAGGAATAATGAAGGGAGGCATATCAGATCGAGGAACAGTACAGACAGGAGAATACCTGGGGGGTGGAATCTGATAAAGGAAGGAATAATGAAGGGAGGCATATCAGATCGAGGAACAATACAGACAGGAGAATACCTGGGGGGTGGAATCTGATAAAGGAAGGAATAATGAAGGGAGGCATATCAGATCGAGGAACAGTACAGACAGGAGAATACCTTGGAAGGGAAGGGGAATCTGATAAAGAAAGGAATAATGAAGGGAGGCATATCAGATCGAGGAACAGTACAGACAGGAGAATACCTGGGGGGTGGAATCTGATAAAGGAAGGAATAATGAAGGGAGGCATATCAGATCGAGGAACAGTACAGACAGGAGAATACCTTGGAAGGGAAGGGGAATCTGATAAAGAAAGGAATAATGAAGGGAGGCATATCAGATCGAGGAACAATACAGACAGGAGAATACCTTGGAAGGGAAGTGGAATCTGATAAAGAAAGGAATAATGAAGGGAGGCATATCAGATCGAGGAACAGTACAGACAGGAGAATACCTTGGAAGGGAAGTGGAATCTGATAAAGAAAGGAATAATGAAGGGAGGCATATCAGATCGAGGAACAATACAGACAGGAGAATACCTTGGAAGGGAAGTGGAATCTGATAAAGAAAGGAATAATGAAGGGAGGCATATCAGATCGAGGAACAGTACAGACAGGAGAATACCTTGGAAGGGAAGTGGAATCTGATAAAGAAAGGAATAATGAAGGGAGGCATATCAGATCGAGGAACAATACAGACAGGAGAATACCTTGGAAGGGAAGTGGAATCTGATAAAGAAAGGAATAATGAAGGGAGGCATATCAGATCGAGGAACAGTACAGACAGGAGAATACCTTGGAAGGGAAGTGGAATCTGATAAAGAAAGGAATAATGAAGGGAGGCATATCAGATCGAGGAACAGTACAGACAGGAGAATACCTGGGGGGTGGAATCTGATAAAGGAAGGAATAATGAAGGGAGGCATATCAGATCGAGGAACAGTACAGACAGGAGAATACCTGGGGGGTGGAATCTGATAAAGAAAGGAATAATGAAGGGAGGCATATCAGATCGAGGAACAGTACAGACAGGAGAATACCTGGGGGGTGGAATCTGATAAAGAAAGGAATAATGAAGGGAGGCATATCAGATCGAGGAACAGTACAGACAGGAGAATACCTGGGGGGTGGAATCTGATAAAGAAAGGAATAATGAAGGGAGGCATATCAGATCGAGGAACAGTACAGACAGGAGAATACCTGGGGGGTGGAATCTGATAAAGGAAGGAATAATGAAGGGAGGCATATCAGATCGAGGAACAATACAGACAGGAGAATACCTTGGAAGGGAAGTGGAATCTGATAAAGAAAGGAATAATGAAGGGAGGCATATCAGATCGAGGAACAGTACAGACAGGAGAATACCTTGGAAGGGAAGTGGAATCTGATAAAGAAAGGAATAATGAAGGGAGGCATATCAGATCGAGGAACAGTACAGACAGGAGAATACCTTGGAAGGGAAGTGGAATCTGATAAAGAAAGGAATAATGAAGGGAGGCATATCAGATCGAGGAACAGTACAGACAGGAGAATACCTTGGAAGGGAAGTGGAATCTGATAAAGAAAGGAATAATGAAGGGAGGCATATCAGATCGAGGAACAGTACAGACAGGAGAATACCTGGGGGGTGGAATCTGATAAAGGAAGGAATAATGAAGGGAGGCATATCAGATCGAGGAACAGTACAGACAGGAGAATACCTGGGGGGTGGAATCTGATAAAGGAAGGAATAATGAAGGGAGGCATATCAGATCGAGGAACAATACAGACAGGAGAATACCTTGGAAGGGAAGTGGAATCTGATAAAGAAAGGAATAATGAAGGGAGGCATATCAGATCGAGGAACAGTACAGACAGGAGAATACCTTGGAAGGGAAGTGGAATCTGATAAAGAAAGGAATAATGAAGGGAGGCATATCAGATCGAGGAACAGTACAGACAGGAGAATACCTTGGAAGGGAAGTGGAATCTGATAAAGAAAGGAATAATGAAGGGAGGCATATCAGATCGAGGAACAGTACAGACAGGAGAATACCTGGGGGGTGGAATCTGATAAAGGAAGGAATAATGAAGGGAGGCATATCAGATCGAGGAACAGTACAGACAGGAGAATACCTTGGAAGGGAAGTGGAATCTGATAAAGAAAGGAATAATGAAGGGAGGCATATCAGATCGAGGAACAGTACAGACAGGAGAATACCTTAGAAGGGAAGTGGAATCTGATAAAGAAAGGAATAATGAAGGGAGGCATATCAGATCGAGGAACAATACAGACAGGAGAATACCTTGGAAGGGAAGTGGAATCTGATAAAGAAAGGAATAATGAAGGGAGGCATATCAGATCGAGGAACAGTACAGACAGGAGAATACCTTAGAAAGGAAGTGGAATCTGATAAAGCAAGGAATAATGAAGGGAGGCATATCAGATCGAGGAACAGTACAGACAGGAGAATACCTTAGAAAGGAAGTGGAATCTGATAAAGAAAGGAATAATGAAGGGAGGCATATCAGATCGAGGAACAGTACAGACAGGAGAATACCTTAGAAAGGAAGTGGAATCTGATAAAGAAAGGAATAATGAAGGGAGGCATATCAGATCGAGGAACAATACAGACAGGAGAATACCTTGGAAGGGAAGTGGAATCTGATAAAGAAAGGAATAATGAAGGGAGGCATATCAGATCGAGGAACAGTACAGACAGGAGAATACCTTGGAAGGGAAGTGGAATCTGATAAAGAAAGGAATAATGAAGGGAGGCATATCAGATCGAGGAACAATACAGACAGGAGAATACCTTGGAAGGGAAGTGGAATCTGATAAAGAAAGGAATAATGAAGGGAGGCATATCAGATCGAGGAACAATACAGACAGGAGAATACCTTGGAAGGGAAGTGGAATCTGATAAAGAAAGAAATAATGAAGGGAGGCATATCAGATCGAGGAACAATACAGACAGGAGAATACCTTAGAAGGGAAGTGGAATCTGATAAAGAAAGGAATAATGAAGGGAGGCATATCAGATCGAGGAACAATACAGACAGGAGAATACCTTGGAAGGGAAGTGGAATCTGATAAAGAAAGGAATAATGAAGGGAGGCATATCAGATCGAGGAACAATACAGACAGGAGAATACCTTAGAAGGGAAGTGGAATCTGATAAAGAAAGGAATAATGAAGGGAGGCATATCAGATCGAGGAACAATACAGACAGGAGAATACCTTGGAAGGGAAGTGGAATCTGATAAAGAAAGGAATAATGAAGGGAGGCATATCAGATCGAGGAACAGTACAGACAGGAGAATACCTTAGAAAGGAAGTGGAATCTGATAAAGAAAGGAATAATGAAGGGAGGCATATCAGATCGAGGAACAGTACAGACAGGAGAATACCTTAGAAAGGAAGTGGAATCTGATAAAGAAAGGAATAATGAAGGGAGGCATATCAGATCGAGGAACAATACAGACAGGAGAATACCTTGGAAGGGAAGTGGAATCTGATAAAGAAAGGAATAATGAAGGGAGGCATATCAGATCGAGGAACAGTACAGACAGGAGAATACCTTAGAAGGGAAGTGGAATCTGATAAAGAAAGGAATAATGAAGGGAGGCATATCAGATCGAGGAACAATACAGACAGGAGAATACCTTGGAAGGGAAGTGGAATCTGATAAAGAAAGGAATAATGAAGGGAGGCATATCAGATCGAGGAACAATACAGACAGGAGAATACCTTGGAAGGGAAGTGGAATCTGATAAAGAAAGGAATAATGAAGGGTGGCATATCAGATCGAGGAACAGTACAGACAGGAGAATACCTTAGAAGGGAAGTGGAATCTGATAAAGAAAGGAATAATGAAGGGAGGCATATCAGATCGAGGAACAATACAGACAGGAGAATACCTTGGAAGGGAAGTGGAATCTGATAAAGAAAGGAATAATGAAGGGAGGCATATCAGATCGAGGAACAGTACAGACAGGAGAATACCTTGGAAGGGAAGTGGAATCTGATAAAGAAAGGAATAATGAAGGGAGGCATATCAGATCGAGGAACAGTACAGACAGGAGAATACCTTGGAAGGGAAGTGGAATCTGATAAAGAAAGGAATAATGAAGGGAGGCAAATCAGATCGAGGAACAGTACAGACAGGAGAATACCTTGGAAGGGAAGTGGAATCTGATAAAGAAAGGAATAATGAAGGGAGGCATATCAGATCGAGGAACAGTACAGACAGGAGAATACCTTGGAAGGGAAGTGGAATCTGATAAAGAAAGGAATAATGAAGGGAGGCATATCAGATCGAGGAACAGTACAGACAGGAGAATACCTGGGGGGTGGAATCTGATAAAGGAAGGAATAATGAAGGGAGGCATATCAGATCGAGGAACAGTACAGACAGGAGAATACCTGGGGGGTGGAATCTGATAAAGAAAGGAATAATGAAGGGTGGCATATCAGATCGAGGAACAGTACAGACAGGAGAATACCTTAGAAGGGAAGTGGAATCTGATAAAGAAAGGAATAATGAAGGGAGGCATATCAGATCGAGGAACAATACAGACAGGAGAATACCTTGGAAGGGAAGTGGAATCTGATAAAGAAAGGAATAATGAAGGGAGGCATATCAGATCGAGGAACAGTACAGACAGGAGAATACCTTGGAAGGGAAGTGGAATCTGATAAAGAAAGGAATAATGAAGGGAGGCATATCAGATCGAGGAACAGTACAGACAGGAGAATACCTTGGAAGGGAAGTGGAATCTGATAAAGAAAGGAATAATGAAGGGAGGCATATCAGATCGAGGAACAGTACAGACAGGAGAATACCTTGGAAGGGAAGTGGAATCTGATAAAGAAAGGAATAATGAAGGGAGGCATATCAGATCGAGGAACAATACAGACAGGAGAATACCTTGGAAGGGAAGTGGAATCTGATAAAGAAAGGAATAATGAAGGGAGGCATATCAGATCGAGGAACAGTACAGACAGGAGAATACCTTGGAAGGGAAGTGGAATCTGATAAAGAAAGGAATAATGAAGGGAGGCATATCAGATCGAGGAACAGTACAGACAGGAGAATACCTGGGGGGTGGAATCTGATAAAGGAAGGAATAATGAAGGGAGGCATATCAGATCGAGGAACAATACAGACAGGAGAATACCTTGGAAGGGAAGTGGAATCTGATAAAGAAAGGAATAATGAAGGGAGGCATATCAGATCGAGGAACAGTACAGACAGGAGAATACCTGGGGGGTGGAATCTGATAAAGGAAGGAATAATGAAGGGAGGCATATCAGATCGAGGAACAATACAGACAGGAGAATACCTTGGAAGGGAAGGGGAATCCGATAAAGAAAGGAATAATGAAGGGAGGCATATCAGATCGAGGAACAGTACAGACAGGAGAATACCTTGGAAGGGAAGTGGAATCTGATAAAGAAAGGAATAATGAAGGGAGGCATATCAGATCGAGGAACAGTACAGACAGGAGAATACCTGGGGGGTGGAATCTGATAAAGGAAGGAATAATGAAGGGAGGCATATCAGATCGAGGAACAGTACAGACAGGAGAATACCTTGGAAGGGAAGTGGAATCTGATAAAGAAAGGAATAATGAAGGGAGGCATATCAGATCGAGGAACAGTACAGACAGGAGAATACCTTAGAAAGGAAGTGGAATCTGATAAAGAAAGGAATAATGAAGGGAGGCATATCAGATCGAGGAACAGTACAGACAGGAGAATACCTTGGAAGGGAAGTGGAATCTGATAAAGAAAGGAATAATGAAGGGAGGCATATCAGATCGAGGAACAGTACAGACAGGAGAATACCTTAGAAAGGAAGTGGAATCTGATAAAGAAAGGAATAATGAAGGGAGGCATATCAGATCGAGGAACAGTACAGACAGGAGAATACCTTGGAAGGGAAGTGGAATCTGATAAAGAAAGGAATAATGAAGGGAGGCATATCAGATCGAGGAACAGTACAGACAGGAGAATACCTGGGGGGTGGAATCTGATAAAGGAAGGAATAATGAAGGGAGGCATATCAGATCGAGGAACAATACAGACAGGAGAATACCTGGGGGGTGGAATCTGATAAAGGAAGGAATAATGAAGGGAGGCATATCAGATCGAGGAACAGTACAGACAGGAGAATACCTTGGAAGGGAAGTGGAATCTGATAAAGAAAGGAATAATGAAGGGAGGCATATCAGATCGAGGAACAGTACAGACAGGAGAATACCTTGGAAGGGAAGTGGAATCTGATAAAGAAAGGAATAATGAAGGGAGGCATATCAGATCGAGGAACAGTACAGACATGAGAATACCTGGGGGGTGGAATCTGATAAAGGAAGGAATAATGAAGGGAGGCATATCAGATCGAGGAACAATACAGACAGGAGAATACCTTAGAAAGGAAGTGGAATCTGATAAAGAAAGGAATAATGAAGGGAGGCATATCAGATCGAGGAACAGTACAGACAGGAGAATACCTTGGAAGGGAAGTGGAATCTGATAAAGAAAGGAATAATGAAGGGAGGCATATCAGATCGAGGAACAGTACAGACAGGAGAATACCTTAGAAAGGAAGTGGAATCTGATAAAGAAAGGAATAATGAAGGGAGGCATATCAGATCGAGGAACAGTACAGACAGGAGAATACCTTGGAAGGGAAGTGGAATCTGATAAAGAAAGGAATAATGAAGGGAGGCATATCAGATCGAGGAACAATACAGACAGGAGAATACCTTAGAAAGGAAGTGGAATCTGATAAAGAAAGGAATAATGAAGGGAGGCATATCAGATCGAGGAACAGTACAGACAGGAGAATACCTTGGAAGGGAAGTGGAATCTGATAAAGAAAGGAATAATGAAGGGAGGCATATCAGATCGAGGAACAATACAGACAGGAGAATACCTTAGAAAGGAAGTGGAATCTGATAAAGAAAGGAATAATGAAGGGAGGCATATCAGATCGAGGAACAGTACAGACAGGAGAATACCTGGGGGGTGGAATCTGATAAAGGAAGGAATAATGAAGGGAGGCATATCAGATCGAGGAACAATACAGACAGGAGAATACCTGGGGGGTGGAATCTGATAAAGGAAGGAATAATGAAGGGAGGCATATCAGATCGAGGAACAGTACAGACAGGAGAATACCTTGGAAGGGAAGTGGAATCTGATAAAGAAAGGAATAATGAAGGGAGGCATATCAGATCGAGGAACAATACAGACAGGAGAATACCTTAGAAAGGAAGTGGAATCTGATAAAGAAAGGAATAATGAAGGGAGGCATATCAGATCGAGGAACAGTACAGACAGGAGAATACCTTGGAAGGGAAGTGGAATCTGATAAAGAAAGGAATAATGAAGGGAGGCATATCAGATCGAGGAACAATACAGACAGGAGAATACCTTAGAAAGGAAGTGGAATCTGATAAAGAAAGGAATAATGAAGGGAGGCATATCAGATCGAGGAACAATACAGACAGGAGAATACCTTAGAAAGGAAGTGGAATCTGATAAAGAAAGGAATAATGAAGGGAGGCATATCAGATCGAGGAACAGTACAGACAGGAGAATACCTGGGGGGTGGAATCTGATAAAGGAAGGAATAATGAAGGGAGGCATATCAGATCGAGGAACAGTACAGACAGGAGAATACCTTGGAAGGGAAGTGGAATCTGATAAAGAAAGGAATAATGAAGGGAGGCATATCAGATCGAGGAACAATACAGACAGGAGAATACCTTAGAAAGGAAGTGGAATCTGATAAAGAAAGGAATAATGAAGGGAGGCATATCAGATCGAGGAACAGTACAGACAGGAGAATACCTTAGAAAGGAAGTGGAATCTGATAAAGCAAGGAATAATGAAGGGAGGCATATCAGATCGAGGAACAGTACAGACAGGAGAATACCTTGGAAGGGAAGTGGAATCTGATAAAGAAAGGAATAATGAAGGGAGGCATATCAGATCGAGGAACAATACAGACAGGAGAATACCTTAGAAAGGAAGTGGAATCTGATAAAGAAAGGAATAATGAAGGGAGGCATATCAGATCGAGGAACAATACAGACAGGAGAATACCTTAGAAAGGAAGTGGAATCTGATAAAGAAAGGAATAATGAAGGGAGGCATATCAGATCGAGGAACAGTACAGACAGGAGAATACCTTGGAAGGGAAGTGGAATCTGATAAAGAAAGGAATAATGAAGGGAGGCATATCAGATCGAGGAACAGTACAGACAGGAGAATACCTTGGAAGGGAAGTGGAATCTGATAAAGAAAGGAATAATGAAGGGAGGCATATCAGATCGAGGAACAATACAGACAGGAGAATACCTTGGAAGGGAAGTAGAGGAGTCCAATAAAGCAAGGAATAATGAAGGGAGGGGTATCAGATCGAGGAACAATACAGACAGGAGAATACCTTGGAAGGGAAGTAGAGGAGTCCAATAAAGCAAGGAATAATGAAGGGAGGCATATCAGATCGAGGAACAATACAGACAGGAGAATACCTTAGAAAGGAAGTGGAATCTGATAAAGAAAGGAATAATGAAGGGAGGCATATCAGATCGAGGAACAGTACAGACAGGAGAATACCTTGGAAGGGAAGTGGAATCTGATAAAGAAAGGAATAATGAAGGGAGGCATATCAGATCGAGGAACAGTACAGACAGGAGAATACCTTGGAAGGGAAGTGGAATCTGATAAAGAAAGGAATAATGAAGGGAGGCATATCAGATCGAGGAACAGTACAGACAGGAGAATACCTTGGAAGGGAAGTGGAATCTGATAAAGAAAGGAATAATGAAGGGAGGCATATTAGATCGAGGAACAGTACAGACAGGAGAATACCTGGGGGGTGGAATCTGATAAAGAAAGGAATAATGAAGGGAGGCATATTAGATCGAGGAACAGTACAGACAGGAGAATACCTTGGAAGGGAAGTGGAATCTGATAAAGGAAGGAATAATGAAGGGAGGCATATCAGATCGAGGAACAGTACAGACAGGAGAATACCTTGGAAGGGAAGTAGAATCTGATAAAGGAAGGAATAATGAAGGGAGGCATATCAGATCGAGGAACAGTACAGACATGAGAATACCTGGGGGGTGGAATCTGATAAAGGAAGGAATAATGAAGGGAGGCATATCAGATCGAGGAACAGTACAGACAGGAGAATACCTTGGAAGGGAAGTGGAATCTGATAAAGAAAGGAATAATGAAGGGAGGCATATCAGATCGAGGAACAGTACAGACATGAGAATACCTGGGGGGTGGAATCTGATAAAGGAAGGAATAATGAAGGGAGGCATATCAGATCGAGGAACAGTACAGACAGGAGAATACCTTGGAAGGGAAGTGGAATCTGATAAAGAAAGGAATAATGAAGGGAGGCATATCAGATCGAGGAACAGTACAGACAGGAGAATACCTTGGAAGGGAAGTAGAATCTGATAAAGGAAGGAATAATGAAGGGAGGCATATCAGATCGAGGAACAGTACAGACATGAGAATACCTGGGGGGTGGAATCTGATAAAGGAAGGAATAATGAAGGGAGGCATATCAGATCGAGGAACAGTACAGACAGGAGAATACCTTGGAAGGGAAGTGGAATCTGATAAAGAAAGGAATAATGAAGGGAGGCATATCAGATCGAGGAACAGTACAGACAGGAGAATACCTTGGAAGGGAAGTAGAATCTGATAAAGGAAGGAATAATGAAGGGAGGCATATCAGATCGAGGAACAGTACAGACATGAGAATACCTGGGGGGTGGAATCTGATAAAGGAAGGAATAATGAAGGGAGGCATATCAGATCGAGGAACAGTACAGACAGGAGAATACCTTGGAAGGGAAGTGGAATCTGATAAAGGAAGGAATAATGAAGGGAGGCATATCAGATCGAGGAACAGTACAGACAGGAGAATACCTTGGAAGGGAAGTAGAATCTGATAAAGGAAGGAATAATGAAGGGAGGCATATCAGATCGAGGAACAGTACAGACATGAGAATACCTGGGGGGTGGAATCTGATAAAGGAAGGAATAATGAAGGGAGGCATATCAGATCGAGGAACAGTACAGACAGGAGAATACCTTGGAAGGGAAGTGGAATCTGATAAAGAAAGGAATAATGAAGGGAGGCATATCAGATCGAGGAACAGTACAGACATGAGAATACCTGGGGGGTGGAATCTGATAAAGGAAGGAATAATGAAGGGAGGCATATCAGATCGAGGAACAGTACAGACAGGAGAATACCTTGGAAGGGAAGTGGAATCTGATAAAGAAAGGAATAATGAAGGGAGGCATATCAGATCGAGGAACAGTACAGACAGGAGAATACCTTGGAAGGGAAGTGGAATCTGATAAAGGAAGGAATAATGAAGGGAGGCATATCAGATCGAGGAACAGTACAGACATGAGAATACCTGGGGGGTGGAATCTGATAAAGAAAGGAATAATGAAGGGAGGCATATTAGATCGAGGAACAGTACAGACAGGAGAATACCTGGGGGGTGGAATCTGATAAAGAAAGGAATAATGAAGGGAGGCATATCAGATCGAGGAACAGTACAGACAGGAGAATACCTGGGGGGTGGAATCTGATAAAGAAAGGAATAATGAAGGGAGGCATATTAGATCGAGGAACAATACAGACAGGAGAATACCTGGGGGGTGGAATCTGATAAAGAAAGGAATAATGAAGGGAGGCATATCAGATCGAGGAACAGTACAGACAGGAGAATACCTGGGGGGTGGAATCTGATAAAGAAAGGAATAATGAAGGGAGGCATATTAGATCGAGGAACAGTACAGACAGGAGAATACCTGGGGGGTGGAATCTGATAAAGAAAGGAATAATGAAGGGAGGCATATCAGATCGAGGAACAATACAGACAGGAGAATACCTTAGAAAGGAAGTGGAATCTGATAAAGAAAGGAATAATGAAGGGAGGCATATCAGATCGAGGAACAGTACAGACAGGAGAATACCTGGGGGGTGGAATCTGATAAAGAAAGGAATAATGAAGGGAGGCATATCAGATCGAGGAACAGTACAGACAGGAGAATACCTGGGGGGTGGAATCTGATAAAGAAAGGAATAATGAAGGGAGGCATATTAGATCGAGGAACAGTACAGACAGGAGAATACCTGGGGGGTGGAATCTGATAAAGAAAGGAATAATGAAGGGAGGCATATCAGATCGAGGAACAATACAGACAGGAGAATACCTTAGAAAGGAAGTGAAATCTGATAAAGAAAGGAATAATGAAGGGAGGCATATCAGATCGAGGAACAGTACAGACAGGAGAATACCTGGGGGGTGGAATCTGATAAAGGAAGGAATAATGAAGGGAGGCATATCAGATCGAGGAACAATACAGACAGGAGAATACCTTGGAAGGGAAGTGGAATCTGATAAAGAAAGGAATAATGAAGGGAGGCATATCAGATCGAGGAACAATACAGACAGGAGAATACCTTGGAAGGGAAGTGGAATCTGATAAAGAAAGGAATAATGAAGGGAGGCATATCAGATCGAGGAACAGTACAGACAGGAGAATACCTGGGGGGTGGAATCTGATAAAGGAAGGAATAATGAAGGGAGGCATATCAGATCGAGGAACAGTACAGACAGGAGAATACCTTGGAAGGGAAGTGGAATCTGATAAAGAAAGGAATAATGAAGGGAGGCATATCAGATCGAGGAACAGTACAGACAGGAGAATACCTTAGAAAGGAAGTGGAATCTGATAAAGAAAGGAATAATGAAGGGAGGCATATCAGATCGAGGAACAGTACAGACAGGAGAATACCTGGGGGGTGGAATCTGATAAAGGAAGGAATAATGAAGGGAGGCATATCAGATCGAGGAACAGTACAGACAGGAGAATACCTTAGAAAGGAAGTGGAATCTGATAAAGGAAGGAATAATGAAGGGAGGCATATCAGATCGAGGAACAGTACAGACAGGAGAATACCTGGGGGGTGGAATCTGATAAAGGAAGGAATAATGAAGGGAGGCATATCAGATCGAGGAACAATACAGACAGGAGAATACCTTGGAAGGGAAGTGGAATCTGATAAAGAAAGGAATAATGAAGGGAGGCATATCAGATCGAGGAACAGTACAGACAGGAGAATACCTTAGAAAGGAAGTGGAATCTGATAAAGAAAGGAATAATGAAGGGAGGCATATCAGATCGAGGAACAGTACAGACAGGAGAATACCTGGGGGGTGGAATCTGATAAAGGAAGGAATAATGAAGGGAGGCATATCAGATCGAGGAACAATACAGACAGGAGAATACCTTAGAAAGGAAGTGGAATCTGATAAAGAAAGGAATAATGAAGGGAGGCATATCAGATCGAGGAACAGTACAGACAGGAGAATACCTTGGAAAGGAAGTGGAATCTGATAAAGAAAGGAATAATGAAGGGAGGCATATCAGATCGAGGAACAGTACAGACAGGAGAATACCTTGGAAGGGAAGTGGAATCTGATAAAGAAAGGAATAATGAAGGGAGGCATATCAGATCGAGGAACAGTACAGACAGGAGAATACCTTAGAAAGGAAGTGGAATCTGATAAAGAAAGGAATAATGAAGGGAGGCATATCAGATCGAGGAACAGTACAGACAGGAGAATACCTTGGAAGGGAAGTGGAATCTGATAAAGAAAGGAATAATGAAGGGAGGCATATCAGATAGAGGAACAGTACAGACAGGAGAATACCTTAGAAAGGAAGTGGAATCTGATAAAGAAAGGAATAATGAAGGAAGGCATATCAGATCGAGGAACAGTACAGACAGGAGAATACCTTGGAAGGGAAGTGGAATCTGATAAAGAAAGGAATAATGAAGGGAGGCATATCAGATAGAGGAACAGTACAGACAGGAGAATACCTTAGAAAGGAAGTGGAATCTGATAAAGAAAGGAATAATGAAGGGAGGCATATCAGATAGAGGAACAGTACAGACAGGAGAATACCTTAGAAAGGAAGTGGAATCTGATAAAGAAAGGAATAATGAAGGAAGGCATATCAGATCGAGGAACAGTACAGACAGGAGAATACCTTGGAAGGGAAGTGGAATCTGATAAAGAAAGGAATAATGAAGGGAGGCATATCAGATAGAGGAACAGTACAGACAGGAGAATACCTTAGAAAGGAAGTGGAATCTGATAAAGAAAGGAATAATGAAGGAAGGCATATCAGATCGAGGAACAATACAGACAGGAGAATACCTTGGAAGGGAAGTGGAATCTGATAAAGAAAGGAATAATGAAGGGAGGCATATCAGATCGAGGAACAGTACAGACAGGAGAATACCTTGGAAGGGAAGTAGAATCTGATAAAGAAAGGAATAATGAAGGGAGGCATATCAGATCGAGGAACAGTACAGACAGGAGAATACCTTGGAAGGGAAGTGGAATCTGATAAAGAAAGGAATAATGAAGGAAGGCATATCAGATCGAGGAACAATACAGACAGGAGAATACCTTGGAAGGGAAGTGGAATCTGATAAAGGAAGGAATAATGAAGGGAGGCATATCAGATCGAGGAACAGTACAGACAGGAGAATACCTTGGAAGGGAAGTGGAATCTGATAAAGAAAGGAATAATGAAGGGAGGCATATCAGATCGAGGAACAGTACAGACAGGAGAATACCTTGGAAGGGAAGTGGAATCTGATAAAGGAAGGAATAATGAAGGGAGGCATATCAGATCGAGGAACAATACAGACAGGAGAATACCTTGGAAGGGAAGTGGAATCTGATAAAGGAAGGAATAATGAAGGGAGGCATATCAGATCGAGGAACAGTACAGACAGGAGAATACCTTGGAAGGGAAGTGGAATCTGATAAAGGAAGGAATAATGAAGGGAGGCATATCAGATCGAGGAACAGTACAGACAGGAGAATACCTTGGAAGGGAAGTGGAATCTGATAAAGGAAGGAATAATGAAGGGAGGCATATCAGATCGAGGAACAGTACAGACAGGAGAATACCTTGGAAGGGAAGTGGAATCTGATAAAGGAAGGAATAATGAAGGGAGGCATATCAGATCGAGGAACAATACAGACAGGAGAATACCTTGGAAGGGAAGGGGAATCTGATAAAGGAAGGAATAATGAAGGGAGGCATATCAGATCGAGGAACAATACAGACAGGAGAATACCTTGGAAGGGAAGTGGAATCTGATAAAGAAAGGAATAATGAAGGGAGGCATATCAGATCGAGGAACAGTACAGACAGGAGAATACCTTGGAAGGGAAGTGGAATCTGATAAAGGAAGGAATAATGAAGGGAGGCATATCAGATCGAGGAACAATACAGACAGGAGAATACCTTGGAAGGGAAGGGGAATCTGATAAAGGAAGGAATAATGAAGGGAGGCATATCAGATCGAGGAACAATACAGACAGGAGAATACCTTGGAAGGGAAGTGGAATCTGATAAAGAAAGGAATAATGAAGGGAGGCATATCAGATCGAGGAACAGTACAGACAGGAGAATACCTTGGAAGGGAAGTGGAATCTGATAAAGAAAGGAATAATGAAGGGAGGCATATCAGATCGAGGAACAGTACAGACAGGAGAATACCTTAGAAAGGAAGTGGAATCTGATAAAGAAAGGAATAATGAAGGGAGGCATATCAGATCGAGGAACAGTACAGACAGGAGAATACCTTGGAAGGGAAGTGGAATCTGATAAAGGAAGGAATAATGAAGGGAGGCATATCAGATCGAGGAACAGTACAGACAGGAGAATACCTTGGAAGGGAAGTGGAATCTGATAAAGGAAGGAATAATGAAGGGAGGCATATCAGATCGAGGAACAGTACAGACAGGAGAATACCTTGGAAGGGAAGTGGAATCTGATAAAGGAAGGAATAATGAAGGGAGGCATATCAGATCGAGGAACAGTACAGACAGGAGAATACCTTGGAAGGGAAGTGGAATCTGATAAAGGAAGGAATAATGAAGGGAGGCATATCAGATCGAGGAACAGTACAGACAGGAGAATACCTTGGAAGGGAAGTGGAATCTGATAAAGGAAGGAATAATGAAGGGAGGCATATCAGATCGAGGAACAGTACAGACAGGAGAATACCTTGGAAGGGAAGTGGAATCTGATAAAGAAAGGAATAATGAAGGGAGGCATATCAGATCGAGGAACAGTACAGACAGGAGAATACCTTGGAAGGGAAGTGGAATCTGATAAAGGAAGGAATAATGAAGGGAGGCATATCAGATCGAGGAACAGTACAGACAGGAGAATACCTTGGAAGGGAAGTGGAATCTGATAAAGAAAGGAATAATGAAGGGAGGCATATCAGATCGAGGAACAGTACAGACAGGAGAATACCTTGGAAGGGAAGTGGAATCTGATAAAGGAAGGAATAATGAAGGGAGGCATATCAGATCGAGGAACAGTACAGACAGGAGAATACCTTGGAAGGGAAGTGGAATCTGATAAAGAAAGGAATAATGAAGGGAGGCATATCAGATCGAGGAACAGTACAGACAGGAGAATACCTTGGAAGGGAAGTGGAATCTGATAAAGAAAGGAATAATGAAGGGAGGCATATCAGATCGAGGAACAGTACAGACAGGAGAATACCTTGGAAGGGAAGTGGAATCTGATAAAGGAAGGAATAATGAAGGGAGGCATATCAGATCGAGGAACAGTACAGACAGGAGAATACCTTGGAAGGGAAGTGGAATCTGATAAAGGAAGGAATAATGAAGGGAGGCATATCAGATCGAGGAACAGTACAGACAGGAGAATACCTTGGAAGGGAAGTGGAATCTGATAAAGGAAGGAATAATGAAGGGAGGCATATCAGATCGAGGAACAGTACAGACAGGAGAATACCTTGGAAGGGAAGTGGAATCTGATAAAGAAAGGAATAATGAAGGGAGGCATATCAGATCGAGGAACAGTACAGACAGGAGAATACCTTGGAAGGGAAGTGGAATCTGATAAAGAAAGGAATAATGAAGGGAGGCATATCAGATCGAGGAACAGTACAGACAGGAGAATACCTGGGGGGTGGAATCTGATAAAGGAAGGAATAATGAAGGGAGGCATATCAGATCGAGGAACAGTACAGACAGGAGAATACCTTGGAAGGGAAGTGGAATCTGATAAAGGAAGGAATAATGAAGGGAGGCATATCAGATCGAGGAACAGTACAGACAGGAGAATACCTTGGAAGGGAAGTGGAATCTGATAAAGGAAGGAATAATGAAGGGAGGCATATCAGATCGAGGAACAGTACAGACAGGAGAATACCTTGGAAGGGAAGTGGAATCTGATAAAGGAAGGAATAATGAAGGGAGGCATATCAGATCGAGGAACAGTACAGACAGGAGAATACCTTGGAAGGGAAGTGGAATCTGATAAAGAAAGGAATAATGAAGGGAGGCATATCAGATCGAGGAACAGTACAGACAGGAGAATACCTTGGAAGGGAAGTGGAATCTGATAAAGAAAGGAATAATGAAGGGAGGCATATCAGATCGAGGAACAATACAGACAGGAGAATACCTTGGAAGGGAAGTGGAATCTGATAAAGAAAGGAATAATGAAGGGAGGCATATCAGATAGAGGAACAGTACAGACAGGAGAATACCTTAGAAAGGAAGTGGAATCTGATAAAGGAAGGAATAATGAAGGGAGGCATATCAGATAGAGGAACAATACAGACAGGAGAATACCTTGGAAGGGAAGTGGAATCTGATAAAGAAAGGAATAATGAAGGGAGGCATATCAGATCGAGGAACAATACAGACAGGAGAATACCTTAGAAAGGAAGTGGAATCTGATAAAGGAAGGAATAATGAAGGGAGGCATATCAGATAGAGGAACAATACAGACAGGAGAATACCTTGGAAGGGAAGTGGAATCTGATAAAGAAAGGAATAATGAAGGGAGGCATATCAGATCGAGGAACAATACAGACAGGAGAATACCTTGGAAGGGAAGTGGAATCTGATAAAGAAAGGAATAATGAAGGGAGGCATATCAGATCGAGGAACAATACAGACAGGAGAATACCTTGGAAGGGAAGTGGAATCTGATAAAGAAAGGAATAATGAAGGGAGGCATATCAGATCGAGGAACAATACAGACAGGAGAATACCTTGGAAGGGAAGTGGAATCTGATAAAGGAAGGAATAATGAAGGGAGGCATATCAGATCGAGGAACAATACAGACAGGAGAATACCTTGGAAGGGAAGTGGAATCTGATAAAGAAAGGAATAATGAAGGGAGGCATATCAGATCGAGGAACAATACAGACAGGAGAATACCTTAGAAAGGAAGTGGAATCTGATAAAGAAAGGAATAATGAAGGGAGGCATATCAGATCGAGGAACAATACAGACAGGAGAATACCTTGGAAGGGAAGTGGAATCTGATAAAGGAAGGAATAATGAAGGGAGGCATATCAGATAGAGGAACAATACAGACAGGAGAATACCTTGGAAGGGAAGTGGAATCTGATAAAGAAAGGAATAATGAAGGGAGGCATATCAGATCGAGGAACAATACAGACAGGAGAATACCTTGGAAGGGAAGTGGAATCTGATAAAGAAAGGAATAATGAAGGGAGGCATATCAGATCAAGGAACAATACAGACAGGAGAATACCTTGGAAGGGAAGTGGAATCTGATAAAGAAAGGAATAATGAAGGGAGGCATATCAGATCGAGGAACAGTACAGACAGGAGAATACCTTGGAAGGGAAGTGGAATCTGATAAAGAAAGGAATAATGAAGGGAGGCATATCAGATCGAGGAACAATACAGACAGGAGAATACCTTGGAAGGGAAGTGGAATCTGATAAAGAAAGGAATAATGAAGGGAGGCATATCAGATAGAGGAACAATACAGACAGGAGAATACCTTGGAAGGGAAGTGGAATCTGATAAAGAAAGGAATAATGAAGGGAGGCATATCAGATAGAGGAACAGTACAGACAGGAGAATACCTTGGAAGGGAAGTGGAATCTGATAAAGAAAGGAATAATGAAGGGAGGCATATCAGATCGAGGAACAATACAGACAGGAGAATACCTGGGGGGTGGAATGTGATAAGGCACCATTTGGGATTCTCGGATTTAGATTGATAGCATAGATGGAAATCACATATAGGAAATACTGGAAAAGAAAAGAGGGTTATTCAAATCAATAAACAAAATTAGAAGTGTGAGAAAGATATAAAAGAAAGAGTAGAAATAAATTAAAATAAATCACATACTTTTAATTGGAACAAGGGTTTGAAACAAAGAGAGAGTGTCTAAATTCACTACTTTTCATAATTTTAATTGATAAAATAACAATGAAATGTAACAACAAGAATAGAAAGCAGAATACAATAATGGATACTGGAATCTGAAACCAATAAAATGTTCAAGCACTGAGATAATTTAGTTTTAATGATACAGAAGATAAACTGGGAGAAATTGTACAGGGTTGGAGTGAGAGTTTGGAAAAGAGATGGATGATTATAAATGTAAAGAAAAGTAAAGTTATCTATGTTGAGAAAAAAGAGCAAATGCTAAAGGATATAGAGATGAGAGGTGAAAAGATGGAATATGTTGATAAATATTATAATTTGCGAACTATTTTGACAAATACTGGTGCAATATATCAAGAAATACAAAACAGGTTCAACAAAAAGAGTAAATTTTACCATCAGATAAGTAACACTATATTAGGTAAGTAAGAAATAGACAAAAACACTAAAATGGTTATCTATAAAAACAATCTACATACTTACTCTTACATACTGGGATTGAAAGCTGGCCTGTGATAACCAAAACTAAGAATAGAATAATGGAAGCAGAGATGAAATATGTAAGACTGATGATGGCAGGCAAAACCCGTATTATTGCTTAAACCTAGGGAAAGATTTAAGTAATAATCGATAATTGTGAACGATTAGGAAAAACCCAATTCAAATGGTATGGACACATGAACAGAGTGTCTAAGGAAAGGACAATAGAAAAACACGAAACAAAAGTTGGGATCACCGCAAGGAAAATGAATTAACTAACAGTTGACACAAGGGGGGTTTTTGAGAGGAAAGGAAGAGAAGTACAATGAACAAATTTAAAATATACAAAATTTTTAGACACACTTACAAAATGTAAGAAATTGGAACAAGGATAGTGAGAAATTTTCAATAAAAACACAAAACAGATTGAAAAAGTACACAATGTAATAATACAAAATCATACAATATAGTATTAACTTAACAAATAAGTCAATTAGAATAACCATCGAATTTTAAAATCAAACTCTGATTTTTTCATATAATTTTCTCTGACTCTTGATATTTAACATAGGAATGTGATAAAGTATAGGTAATTTATTAAGATTGTCAAAAACAATTTGATAAAATATTTAACAATACAAAAAGCGTGAATTACTTCCATAGTACAGGTATGGTATGCTGAACACAAAGAGATGCCTAGAAACACAATATAAACCAGCATAAATAACCTTAAACCAAAATTTAATTTGATATAAAATAAATATATTGTAGGATGCAAAATTAAAGTATTTCTTTATACTGTATAACTCATAAAATGTGTCGATACTTAGTCGCCTACTTGGAATTAATGTTTTCTTTTGAATTACACATATTTACTGTTGTTGACAACATCATCAGATCTTTAAGAAATATTAATAACATATATTCACACACATACACACATTACAAATTTAACATTTTAAAGAAATTGAGTTGTGCCTGGAAGAAAAAAAGTGTGACCAGATAGTGTAGGATAAAATACTGCACATAAAACTCTGGTAAAACCAACAATGTAAATCTGTTGTGGGTCCCGAGACATAAGGTATCAGGAGACAGACAGGTGCGCCTCATTGGTCCAAAATTTACATGTGGAGTATCAACTTGTCTCGAAGGAACATCTAAAGACTTAGGGGAGATAACTGAATGTTAGACGGTACCATGTATGAAGATGTTCAAGGGTCTTTCAAGACGCAACACAGAGGAAGCTATTAAACTGAACTGGTCAGACTTCGACGGATCACTGTATGTTCTCTAGTCATCTATATAGAATGGGGAAATGTGATGAAGCTGAAAAGATAGCCCGGGACATAGTATTTGACTGCCCAGCTTTGAGCAGGAAATGGATTGTATCCTTGGGACTGTGGAGTAAAGAACAGGACATCATTTGAAGTACCTCATTGTTATCCAAAAACCTGAGATTGGATTAAAAAGAAATGAGCTGCGAATGAGAGTATATAATAAGCTTTATAGCTGAAAGGTAAAACTACAAATGGAATTGAAATTTTAAAAAAAATAATAAAATAAATAAATAGCAGTGCAACTTTTAAGAAGTCAAATGTCAAGTTTGTAAGTGTAATATGTGATTTTAATAGTTTTTGAAGGCCTGATGATGCTGTCAACAACAGCGAAACATATATATTTAGTTAAAGCTAATAAGAAGGTGTGGTAATTGAATCCCCACTCCATTCTTGTCACAAGAGGTAATGACATCATTTGTAATCCATACATATGTGTCACCTCAATTAAATTAAACTATGATCGAACCTTCTTACAGCTGAAAGTAAACATATACACAAGAAGTAAACTTAACTATAAATGCAGTTGAGTCATTCCATGTATTCCATTCTTATGAGATATGTTTATGACAAATTTAATAACATAATTAAGATTAGATGATACATTCAAACTTTACTGTTCTATAAATTTAACTTAAGAGTAAAATAATTGAATCTTTGCTTTTTCAGAGTAGAATTGGTTTTGAAAGCAAGACACTACTTTTGATAAAAATTACTAAATTGATAAAATGCAGTGGTACCAGTTTTACTGCATCGATCTAAAGATTAGAAAGAAAAAAAAACCAATTCAAGGTCTCCAAGGCGCAGATAATGAGGTCAACCCAATTGAAGCGAAAAATTCACCACGTACGTACGTTTAGTACATACTACTTTACCTAACCTTTAAATATAAGGAGAAAATAATATTTTTACGCAGAATTAACCTTTTCACGGTAAAAATTGAAAATGAAAAGTACCAAATTTCTATGAAAGTAGGTTATGTAAAATCTATAGAATTGTTGTTACTAAAAAAATTACAGACGACCGACCATCTACTAGATATTATACAATTAAGATAGTATTGACTAGTATCAATTATCGATCAGACTATTTGCAAATGTATAACACAACTTTTGGCAATAATTTTAGTTTAACATGAAACATGATATAAATATAAGGTAATTTAACCTTACCTACTTGTCTCTCATCTAAGGTTAAGAAGATGAGAAATTAATATAAATCAACTGCCCTTACTCATTAACCCCTAATTATAATTAAGTCTTAACTTTAATATTTGGAAATAATTCGGAATTTATAAAATAGAATCATAAAACTAACTTCGGATGCAGAAGTCTTAATATGAAATCAAAGCATCCCGTATTAATTGATATGAAACCAACGCAAAGCCTTGAAAACTGGCCTAGTTTCCTATGGGTATGTGATCATCACAAGTCCACTCCTTATAAATTAATAGCCAATGAGAATTAAGTTCCTTTAAGATTTGTCGCCATCATCGGGTGTGGCTCTAAATGTAACAAAACTCTTTGCAGGACCGGGCATGGAGGTCTTTTGACAGTCCTGTCGGTGGTTAAGTTGCTTAATTTCTCTCTGAGGTTCTAAGTTGTGCCAAGAAATATGTTAACTTAAGTTAACTCCAACATAAATCTTTTCCTATTTTAAAATATGTATTCTAAACAATACCGTTATTTTACCATAATTATGTAAACTGGTAATTCTAAACATCTTTACCTAAAGTTCATGTCAAGTAAACATTAAATAATCTTTTAATATGCAAAATCCTAGATTTGTGAATTAATAAGACCTTTTCCTACCAAAGGCCCAAATGCAGGAGAGTGTGAAAGAAACCTTATTCAACAGAATTGAACTGTCCTCTGACTGCTCGGGCACCACAAGATATTAAATTATTGAAAACCTCATATTTTAATAAAAACTGTAACGACACATATGATCTTCAATGCGCACATGTCATACAATACATGTATTTTTATCTATGGATGTTGTTTCCTTGATGATTAAAATACAATCAGTATCGTTGACTAATACAGTCTTGTAATTTGAATTAACTATAAAAAAATAGATTTTTACGAATATTTTACGTCAAAATTTCACAGTTGAATATTAGTTTCTTTTAAAATAGGCTTTAAAAGTGATAATTTTAGAAGTGAATATGAAACTTCTGAATTCCCATTCCGATGTATATAACCTATGTAAGTTTATACGTGAATTTAACATTTTCAATTTTTAATGAGAAAAAGTAAATTCTGTTTTTAAAAATATTATTTTTCCTTTTCAATATAAGGTAATTGTTTTTAAATTAAATATCATGATCGATTTTGTAAATTTTCACCTCTTCAATTTCTGGGAGCCTTGCAGACCTGAGTCAGACTTTGTTTCAGAAAGGTAAAGTAACTTATTACATAAATGTTTTTATTTTTTAACTAATTTTGTATTATTTTTAAATAATAAACAATATAAAAAAAAATATTGCAGTAACTCTCTTACAAATCCTTCCACAAAACCATTTATCCACTCATCGCAGTTCCTGAATTATCTGTTAAAAAATGCACAATAATATAAAAATAAACTGTTGAAGTTATCAAAGAATTTAGAATATCTGAAATTCAGTGTTAGTTAAATCAAATTTTGGTGAAACATAAAAGTTTATAAGCAAAACCAACATGCTTTAAACTTGCAGTTCTTGAGTAATTAATAAAAAAGAAAAGGAACTTGATACTAGTATTTGGTATTTTGCAATACACTCGAGGGAAATTGTTGGAGTTGATCTTTAATAAATATAATTTTTTGTTTCAGTTTTACAACAAGTAGCTAAACATATACATTTTTAGTAATAAGGAAACAATAATAATAAAAGTGACGAGATGTAAGAGTGACCAAATATATACCAAAGTTCTACACGATATAACTTTTTTCCTGATACATTTTTTTTTTCTATAGGTTATTTATAAGAGGAAGTAAAAGAGATTCTTTTTTTATTATATACAGTAGACTTGTGACTAATATGGCAGATAAACCAGATGTTGACGGTAAATCACATGTGATAAATAAACATCAGTAACATTTATAGCATGTTAATCTTGTGTTTATAGAATTTTATAAAAGAATTAATGTTAATTTGATCTAATTTGAAAGAAAAGTTAAATAAAATTGTATCATATTTTTTTTCATAAATAAAAATTCTGGACTTTTTTTAAATTTGTCATTTATAATTAACGAACACCTATACAATTATACAACTGATAAGAACACACCAATACAAACTGAAAGGCATATAAACAACTGATCGCATAGATATCGTCTGTAAAATAATACTGATGTATTTCAAAGGCAAGCTGCCTGTAACCACTAAGAGAACATGTATACTGTGGGTATAGACGTATATTTCATAAGACCTTATGATAAAAAAGTATTGTAAATTATAAGTTTTATAGACAAAATTTGAGTTTTCAAATTAATATTATTTACACCATAGGCTTATATTAGTATGAAATGAATTGTAAACCATAAATAGAAGCCGATTAGATTCTTCCTTACTAGTATTAACAATAAACACTAATTGTAGTTTTATCCATTACACGAAGACAGACTTTACCTCTTACTTAGATATTGATTTGGCTGTAACAACACTTGTTCCAAATGGAAAACAATCAATCGTTCTGTGACTGAGACTCTCGAATTTCATTTAGGAGTTCCACATTCTCTTTTAGATTTTGTTCAACAACCTTAGCAGCGCAAAAAGGATACGGACACCTAAATAACAACATACAATAAAAGTTTTAGATTGAAGTATTTTGACAGGTGATACACAACAACTTCACCATATATTGTATTATTTTCAATGGTACTTTAAAAAATATATAGAAAATAAATTATGTAAAAACATTGAACAAACTTTCTGATTCACCCACCCCCAAAACAAACAAAAACTAATCATTACCAAAAATATCAATTCAGTAGTAAATCAATAAGTGAAATTGAATCATGGATGGCATCTTTGAAATAATATTTATATATTTAAATGAGGGCCAAAACTTGCTTTCGCTTATGCCTTAGAATTGTCCCCATTAAATCCGTATATCACATATGATTTAAGAGCAAGCTTCTAATGATGGTGATCAACGTTCTTTTTTGTGTTTTAGTCAATTATTCCGAAACCATAATATTCTTTTACTTGCAATTTTGCAGGTTTGAGTCTTAATTTTCACATTTTACTAAATTTTGAACGAAATAAATAAAGTAGATCTGATTTTGAAAAATTACATATTTTAAACAGTACCATGGTCTATTTTTTTACCAATAACTCATGAACTAGCATTTTTGGAGAGATGGCGACCAATACATTTTGTTTCAGTTCTTCGAGGCTACGCAAAGTTTAATAAAAACTAATATATCCACAAAAAAATAAACAACGATTTTTTAAGCCATCACATAACTTTCTCCATACTACATATATGCGAGAAAATAAAAAGGGATGTTAAACCACACTAAAAGAGGGTGCAAAATTTTTAAATCATAATATTAGAGCAATCAAAAAGTCCATTCTTAATAAAAAATAAATCGGGAATGGTGTTAAAATGTTTCCCTTTTATCACAATTTATATTTTTGGGAATAGTCGGAAGTCGCATAGTGCTAAATCAGGAGAGTAAAACGGATGTGGACAGACAGGAAAATTTTTGGAAAAAACTCACAGATCAGAAGCAAGGTGTGGTATGGCGCATTTTCGTGATGAAGGAGGAAGCCACTGGCCTAGTTTTCTGGTCTCTTTCTCTGCACATCGTTTCGCAAACGATGCAGTACATGTTTGTAATATTTGGAGTTTACAGTTGTGACAAACTTGGAACAAACGGTGATCGTCCTCATTATTAAAAAGAAAAACACCTTAACATTTGACTTTGACTGACGTGCTTTCTTAGGGCAAGGAGAGTCGTCACTCATTTTCTACTGGGAACTCTGAATTTTCATCTCAGAATCATATCCATACATCCAACTTTCATCTCCAGTTATAATATTGGCCATGAAGTCTGAATCTGGTTCAAGACGATCCTTCAATTCCATGGAAACTGATAGACATGGTAACGATGACCTCAATCTCACTCTTCAGACTCTGGAAGCAGACTGACAAGTCACAACTTGTTCAAACGTGATACTGACTATCTCAAAAGATGGGGTTATCAAACGTATTACGTCAAATGGATGTAGCATCAGCAGTTGCTGCTATAAAAATTCACTCACCATATTTTTTTTATCACACCTCGTAACTCAAGTTTTAAAACATACAAGTGTTTGATGCTTGAATTACTTACCGAATTTTTCATAGAAGTTTTGGATCACTAATTTTTCTATAAATACACAGGTTTTAAACGACACAGTTTTTAACAAAAGTTTTATATTCACATACTATAACTATGAAATTCACTCGGTTGCACTGATGAAGCAGATTTTGCTTTTTTAAAGAAATTACTGTCAAAGTTTTGCTCATAGCATAGACCCTGCTGCATGGACTTAGCTGTTAGAATTTTTTCTAAGGAATCATCGCTTACATTAGATCACTTAAAGTTTTGCATCATTCTCGTTGCTATCGTCGGTACCAATACAAAATAGCATTGTTGTAATCACACTTAAAATTGTATCATCATTTTAAAAAATATTTCCTGAATTATACCAGTTGTTTTTGTTCGAGCCCAAGCAACTTTTATAGTGATTTCGCTATCAGGAAACATTTTGCGAAAAAATGCAAGCTTGTGATCAGAACTATACTAACAAGAATATTATATTCTAAACGAAAATGCATAAAATAACATTCTTCTTTTATAACATCGTTCTTTTCTTTTCCAACACTGATATTAAGTTTCATAT
Source organism: Aphrophora alni (assembly GCA_963513935.1). Lineage (NCBI taxonomy): Eukaryota > Metazoa > Arthropoda > Insecta > Hemiptera > Aphrophoridae > Aphrophora > Aphrophora alni. Next base: position 154,780,585 of record OY740767.1, on the reverse strand, counting down.
TTTTCTCAATGGAATTAACACAAGACTTATTTGATAAGCATATTTTAATTCCAAGTCACACTTAAATAAAATATTTAATTACCTTAAGGTCCGTCTTGTGACTTCGTTTTAGTTACTTCTAACTAGTTTCGAGGTTGTAACCTCATCATCAGATGATATCTTCATTCACTTCGAAGAACTCGTCATATATTAAAAACATACTTAACACAAAAACACATCATATGAGCTTGTCTGACACTGTTGTGTGCTCTGTCATGTCTATCGAAGTACTGACAGTTAAAGTTATTAATCTTGCTGATAACGACTCATGTTAAGTTTTCGGTAGATGTTTTAAGGCTGTATCGTATAAATGATGAGATTGGAAGGAAAGTTTATTGTTCAAGATGTTATCTGGATCATTTTTGATTGCTCTATAAATCTCAAATTCTTCTTTCGCGTTCAATAATCTGCTTTTAGTGCAACGTGTATTGCCTCTACACTGGAATGGAAATTGCTTGGCTTATGATTGTTTTCAGTAAGGTGACGTGCGTAATTTGACTTAGCAATGTTGGTCTTATTACAGGGAATGTATAAATGTATAAGATACCGGCCAGTATTATAATATCAGGTACAAAGTAATCATGCCCGCAAGATGAAAGTATCTCATATGCATTTTTTTTTTGAAAGAAAAATTCAGGTTGATATTTTTCTTAAAGACCCTACTTTAAAATTTTTTTTTAATTATCTAAAAACTAAAAAGTTAATACCTTAAGATCTTTTTCCTCTTCAACATACTAAGCACAGCCACTCGATCATAAGAATGTCCACATTTATCATTAATCATTGGATCTTGCATGATTTGTTTCGTAAATGGATCCAAGTAACTCTTTGTCACTTGAGTGCCGACAACTTCTTCATCTAGAAATATTAAAATTTATTCCACAATCTTTAAAGAAAATAATAGAAAACATTTACTAAATAATAAATAACAACCTTATATTAAAAATAAATAAATAATAACAAAAACTTAATCAACTCAGTAGAATTGGCAAGAAGTGTTTGCTCAATGAAAAATCAACAAAATTTGCTGCTCAAAACTACTCAGCAATAATAGTTGTTTTTTAGCATAAAAAAGCAACGAATTATTGGAATAAACAAATCAATAAAGAAGTATATTATATGATTAGATTTTGTATGGACAGGAGACACAGGCTTACCTTGGAAATTATTGATCCTTGGTATTACTTAATAGTACACAAGTATGAACACACACACACACACACACACACACACACACACAAACACTAAAGTTCTGAATATATTTCGTAAACACTGTTCACTTTCTCAATCAGTAGAGAGTATAAAAAGAAGACTGAATTGTTTAATCCAATTAAAACAATTCAGGCTTCTTTTTAAACTCTACTGATTGAGAAAGTGAAGTGTTTACAAAATATTTCAGAACTTTAGTGTTTACAAATCTAATCTAATAGGCTATGTGCCCTATTAAACTTTAATCTTAAACTGAAGTATATTATAACTCAAAAATTTGAAGTAGTCACAATCTTCCTAAAAATGACAGTTCTAGAGGTATTGATAACAACAACAAAATATATCAATGGAGTTGGTAGACTAAAACACCTCTCGGTATTCATTTCCTTACAAAAAACATTGGTCAAGAGGAAACCTGATAGAAAAGATGAACAAGTGGGATCTAAGCCATACCATATGGATGAAAATGTAAATCGAGTTAGGTTCCCTCGGGATTGCTAAGCGGATAGAGTTGGTACAAAAGTATAAATACCTACAAGGCTCATTAGATATTGTATCTATCATGACTTGTATTAAAATTGAATTGGTAAACTCTCGTACCGATAGAGTTCTCCAAAAGAAAAAATAGTTGGAGCTAGAACTACTTATTTAGTAAATTAACTGCTTCCAGGACAAGTTTTTTTGTAAAAACATTCATTTTAAGGTCAAATTGTTGAATTTTGTAGTTTACAACAAACATTTAGCAGTACTACCGATAAAAAAAATTAATAATATAATATTAAGTGCTTTTTTGGCCTAATAAAAATTGTGTCTAGGATTAATCCGAGTTATTTTGTTAAATTTTAGTTTTCTAATTAAATTAGTTATCTATACTCTAAAAGGCATTTTTTATATAAATATTAAAATTTTAAAATAACTTTCAACCTTCTATGTCGTTAACCTTTTGTTTGGATACTTAGATTATCCCGAAATAATTCGTGGAAATTGTATTGAGTTCAATTGTAAATAATTATCACATTTATTTCAGAACAAAAAAGATAAATGTTGTAACATAAAACACTAACACAAACAGTATAATAACGTTATATAAATTGTTAAAAGTCACCATTATGATATTTTACAAGTCTCAAATTTTTTGAAGCATCCTGCTTACACCTAAATACCAACGAATGTATGGTAGACATGAAAACACAGAGTGACGTCACATTTTGGGCAATAGAACCGGGATTTCCTTTGTATTTTCTTGCCTTTCACGTCACAAACATGGCTACACACCACACTGATGAGTAGGATTAGCTTTTTTACCAGTAACTTGATATAGTTAGGAAAGTGTCTTTCAGTTAATCTAACATGATCATGGTATTCCTGGTCATAGCTGGGTCTTCCTGGTTTTTGTTTCAGTTCCTCAGAATGATAAATGTCAATGATTTTTTGAACGAGCGACATAATGTACAAAAGGAGGCTCATCGTACCTCCACATTTATTGTATAGAATAAATGAGTTCCACACAGGTAGGTCCACAAGATGAAAACATTTTTTTTTAAATCATATTTCTTCGCCCTTTACCGTGGAGTTGAATATAGTCTGATAAATGCTTATCGACTCTGTCCACACCACCCATTGTATCATTGTACGCTACAACAGATTCTAGTCTCATCTTCTTCTCTCCCCTATTCTCTAAATCCACCATTTTTATTGAGTGAATGGGTGAAAGGAGGGAAACAATTTTTTTTATCCTTCCAAGCCATAGCTGTATTTTAACCTTCCCTATTTGAAATCCGACTGTCTCCTTTCTTCAGTTTAAAAAAAAAATTTCTATCGGTAATTCTTTTCCGTTCAACTCTAAGGTCCTATAATGTCTGTGCGCTGTGAAATGAGGATGTCAGCAAACTCTGGTGAAGCATAAAAATTGCCTTATAAATTATTAGAGCCATGAAAACTTTAAATTCATTTGGAGTATGATCTGGAAAGGGTTTAGCCCTGCTATGAGTTCTAATATATTCTTTTGCATATTGATTTGTTTCTGTGCAGATTATATTTATAATTTCATCACTGAAAAAGTTCTCAAAATAGTGTAAAACATTGGAATTTTCTTCAAATTTAGGCACAATGTGAAAAGGAAAGCGAGGTGGTGAAGCGGGTATGTTGTTTCAATTAACCTTTCGCCACTCACGAACTTCTGCAATGCCAACGTCATCTGAATCGTTCAACTCGATGTCTGTTTCTTCAGATTCATTGCTGCTATCACTGTTCTCAAGATCACTTAATAACTTACCCTCACTATTCATTTTCAATTAAAAATAATAAAAAACTGTAAAATAAATAATAAAACTATGTAGAACGCACAATGTAAGAATGCACGTGTTTGGTGACGCAAACACTACAAGACTGGCAGTGATGCCAATGTTATGTAGTGAATAACAGTAGAAAATTATAAATAGGTTTCCGATAAGTGCTGCAACCATGATGAGAAATATGGAACTACGCTTGAACACGATATTTCAGTCCAATCCAAATGAGAACGGCTATTTTAATATTGCCCATAATAATTCTGGTTAGTTCATTTTTGGACAAATGCTGTTCAAATGAAATGTCTCAAGTTAAAACGCGAAGTGGTTAAATAGATTAGTTTGATTTATATAGTTTACATCTTAAATTAGTTAATTGGTTTGATCCTAATTTGTAGGATGAGTTGGGTAAAAAAATTTGTCATTAATAACAAAAAAAAAGGAAAAAAGTTTAAAACATTAAATGAAAAATTGTTAAAGCTTCAATCTTACAATACTGATAGAAGTGTTAATATTATAAAAGTCGGCTTTTAGTTAAAAATGAATCCAGTCACACTTTAAAAAAGGAAGAACTTGATCTTTTGAGTAAAGGACTTAAATTTTCATTTAAGAAACCTTTTAACAATACTGTCGAAAATATCGTAGCCAATATTGAAAACAGATTCAGATAAAAAATGTATCAGGAATCTCTGTATGCTAAAAATTAATGGCAATATATGCAACAGTATTAATATTAATTTAGATTTTATATGAAAAGAAGATACAAACTTACCTTGGAAAGTGGTCCTTGGTATTACCTAATACTAAACATATAGGTAAACACGAAAAAACATTGAAGTTCTTAAATATTTTGAAACTGTTCAATTTGTCAAATATTTTTTCATTGTTTACAAAATATTTCAGAACTTTAGTATTTTTTGTTGTTGTATGTTTTCTTATTTGTGAACTACTAGGTAATAAATATACCAAGGACCACTTTCCAAGGTAAGCCTTGTCTCCTAGTCGTACAAAATCTAAACTAATGGGCTATGTTCCCTATTAAACTCTAACCTAGTATTAACCTAATATTAATAAAGATATGATTCACAAACCAAAGATTTAGATGTAATTAAGGGTCTGAAAGAGAAAGACTATTTTTACTTAAAGGGAGATAAGGGTGAATTGCAGTTGTAATTTTGGATAAGGAAGATTATTTTTTGAAGATCACCAAAATGTTGAATGATGGACCTTACCAAAAAGTATTAAAAAATCCTTTGAATAAATTTATTAGTGCAACCAAGGAAGCAATTAATAACTGTAATTTGGTTATATTTAAGAATGAATGATTTTAATTTTTAATCTCTAATCCAGTATTACGTAGAGTGTATTGGCTTCCAAAAATACATCAATAATGTAAATTGATGAGGCCGATTTTGATGGAAGTCAATTCGCTGACTTACGCTCTTTCAAAGTTGTCATCCAAGGAGTTTTGGAAATTAAATTCTTTCTCTATTAAAAATTTAGTCAACAAAATAAAAAATGTTAAATAAACTCCGAATTAACTAAATTTTAGTAACTTTTAATGTGAGTTAAATGTTTCGTAGCGTTTCTATTAAAGAAACAACGGCATATTTGAGAGATTTTTGTATGTATGAACTATGTAGAATCTCTTAGAATTAATGAATATATAAAACTAACCAAGATCTGCATCTATCAATATTATTTAAGTTTTAATAACAAATATTATCAAAAGCTTGATGGGGGAACTGACTATCTCCTTTCTTAGCTGAACTTTTCATGAGTAGGTTTGAAGATTTATTAGTTGATAAATTGACATATTTTCCAAGAATATGGTTTAATATATTAATGTCATTTTTGTTGTATTTATCTTGATAAATGCTGTTAATGAATTTTTGAATGAAATTTACAATGGTCACAACTCAATCAAATTTACTCATGAAATGGTGATTTGTAATAACTTGCCATGATATTTTGGTTAAGAATAATTATAATATTGAGTTTGATATACATATAAAACCATCTAACAATAATAAATATATACTGAATAGTTCTAACCATTGTAAGAGACATAAATTAGGAATTATTGCATGCATCATATTTAAAAATAATAACTTATCTACAAAAAAAAAAATCTGTTACAAAATGTCAATTATATTGTCCTTATTTAGCTCCAATTTCGTTGTGCTGTATATGTTAGTCCTTTTACAAATTAAAAATAAATTATAACGACAAAAAACTTTTGTATTTCTTCCAAAATATAATGCAAATTTTGAGTCTTAATTATTTACTTCCTTAATGAATTTTTTTAATTTAGGTTACTTAACATTTCAGTTCAAGTCCATTTTCAATACATACAATATCCAGCAAATCTCTTGTTTCTGTCTTCCTTTCTTCCAAAAATTATCAATTCTCACTGCATAAGTTGTATTTACTTCTACTTTCCATAATAAACTGTAAATTTAATTATCTTATTGGATATAAATAAAATGATCTACTAAGCATCAGAGCGAGAATGGAAATTGTCTTTTTCTTTGTTGTAAAAATCCTGCATTTCAAATTTTATTCCTTTTTCCTCCTCTTATTTACCTGGTATTTCACCTTGTTTACAAAATTTTCTTTATTTACAAAATTCTGCCTAAATTTATATCCCTTAATCTATTTATTTTATTTTTAACATTTATTGTAATTGTGTAATTCTTTTAAAACAATCTTCATTTTACTTAACATACTTTTTTATATTATTCAAATAGCTTTCCAATAAGATTTGATTCACTTTCAGATCATCTGTTTTCAAACTTATTTAGTTCAGATGGAACTACCACCAATGGATGCCGCTCGCTGTTCAATTTACAAATTTATCTGCCTACATTTACCAAACATAACTATTCAGATAATTCTATTTATTCCAATTTTGACTTTTTATTTAACAGTATTAAGTAATTGTTTTTATTAATCTGTTTATGAACTTCCAATAATCGAATACTTATTTAGGATATAGCCTATAGTATGTGTGTGTCTGTAAATTAGGCGGTATTACGATGTTGAATCTAATACGGCCTAAACTTGGTAATTAGTATTATGAGAGCTTTACTACTTTTTTTACTTTTTCTAAATTAATTAATTCACTATTACTATTATCGTTGGGTGTATTTTGGTTGTATGAGTTCCCTATTCCGAGTGTACATTTAATAGCCTAAATCTAAATGATAATGATACATTTTTTATTATATTTGCTAAGTAAATGAATATGAAGAACAATATGCAAATAAACAAAACATATTAAAGAAGTAATTCAACACTTCTGCATCTTAATATCTATTTTTGGTCAGGTTACAAGGTATATTAAGAAAAGATTCCGTAGCTTCTTTCAACTCAATACGGGACATGACTGTTTTGAAGCCTACCTGATGAGAATTGGAATATACAATTGTGAAATGTGTATATTCTGTCTTGAACCAAATTCAATAAGTTCAAAAAATATTACTAAGCTCATTGGGTATCTAAAAAGCTGATGGACTGGAGTCCGGGCCAGCCATAAACTATAACAACACAACATATTTTGTAAAAATCTAAAGACAGTATTTATGATTCATTTTTTTTTTTTAACAGACAATTAAAATGAACTTATATTTTTGACAAAGAATAATTTTGTTTCAGTTAATATTTAGTTAACAAATGGACTGGAATCCTTAAAGCTACTTATAATAGGAAGAAAAAATATTTAGTTTTATGGATGGGTGAGAAGTCCGTGCACTGTTTAGTTTAGATTAAAAATAGGCTTAACTTACAATCACACTTAAATAAACCATTTAGACTTACCTATATTTTTTGATATATCCAATTCTATTTCTTTAAACTCTTGGAACCACGGATGTTCTTCTAATTGTTTCTCCTTTTTCTTCTTAAACTTCTTTCTAAATTGTCTGTACATCTGCAATACATAAATAATTATAATTACCTAAGCTAAGTTTTATCAGTTAAAACAAGATTCGATTCACACTATCAAAACATCATCTAAATAACCAAATAAACTATACTAGTGGCGTATGCAGTTTATGCTTGTACTAAAACCGAATTACCAAATTTTAATAAAAAGAAACTAATGAAAGATACTACAATGTTTTTAATAGTGAAAGAACCATTAAAATTTATTTGTAAATTTTATTTATTTTTTATTATAACTATCAACTCTTTAAGAACGAGCTCGACTAAGAGTGATATGAAGTTAACAATGGAGAAAACAGAAGGTAGAAAGAGAACAACTTTGTTGAGAGACTGCCCTTGGGTTTTGTTAGAAAACAGTAAATGATTTTCTTCCCACCTTGAAATGGAAAACGCTTCCAGGAGTTCAGTGACTGAAGAAATTATGATTATTAAGTTCTAGATTGTACTTGTAAAAATTTAGCACTGAATAGTAAAAATAGAGACTACTAGATGTAAAAAGAAATAAAATTTGTCGTGAAATTTATTTAGTGCAAACTTTACATTGTAAGATAGTAATTTAGCGCATTGTTTGGTTTTTCACTATAAAAATTAAAAATTAAAAGTACCAACTACACATACATAGCCTACATACATACGGGTTATGATACATATTGCAATAACAATTGGGAAGTTATATTTCACTTCTAAAATGGTCACTTTTAAAGCATACTTTTAAAAAGCGAATATTTTTCATGGAAATTAATTTTTAACCGTAAAACGTCGATATAGAAATAACGAAAAAATGTAATTTTTACGAGTTAAATTAAAATATATACTGTAATTACAAAATGAGACTATTTTAGGCATAGAGATAAATATCTAATATCAAGATTCACTTATCGTATGACACGTCCATACTGAGGATTGGTTATTGTTTGTACTACAATATGATGATTTTGTTAGTTGTAATATCATAGACTTAACCTTATAATTATAACCTGGATTAATTGAAAAAGTCAAGTTAGGTTGTAAGGATAGAGTTAAACAAATATATCAATTACAGCTCTGATATTACTCCAATTTCAAGTCTAAATTAAATTATTGTCAAAAGTTTATTATGCATATGCAATTAGTCTGATCAATACTGACTTTATTGTGGAATAGCTAGAAATTCCCTATACTTTGCATAAGATAAGATATTTTTTATTATCGTTCAGCATTAATAAATATAAACAAAATCAACAGATACAGTCAATATGATACATATTGAGCACCTTTATACTGAAATATAGATAAAAATATAACTAGAAATACATTAGAATTATTATAACCATTAAAAATAGAGAAACAAAACTATTCAATCATCCACTCACACTATTTTTTTTCTGACATAGAGCAAAACTCATCCTTAGAGTAGATAGGAATCAGCCAAATATAATCCTAGCCCCATCACAATATGACGGGATTTTAATATTGGAACAGTTCCTAGTATTATAAGATGAAACATCAGCGACATAACTAAAATTGTTTAGGTCACTAAATATGTATACAAGAAGATCATACATACGAGTACCGTATACAGGTTATAAATAGTTTATTTTTTTGTAATTTTATTTTATTCCATTTCACTGCATTACACCTGATTAGATAACATTGAGGCAGCTCATCCTCGAATAACACATAATTACAGTACTATAATCAATATTCATTTAACATTACATTGCTTCACTGTTCATTGTGGTGCACATCATTTTCTGCAAATAACTGCTTGTGACAATGTACAAAACATAAGACTTCAAACAAATAAAGAGATGGTAATATTAAAATTTTTCGAAATCTTTTAATAATCCTTTACAAGAGTGAAATTTAGGTTTATTTAACATGATTCTAAGATTTTTTTTTTAATCATAAAAATATTGTTTTCTTTCTTAGAGTCTCCCTAGAGTATAATCCCATATTTAATTTGTGAAAAAAAAAAACTTTAGTACAGATTTTTGGTGTACAGTTGTTCCCCACAAATAGAGGTTTAGAGTGAGCATCATACTCGAATTTTGATAAAACATACAGAAACTTTTTTGTAAGAGGAATATTTCATTACCTTTGCTGTCAGACCCCTAAAAATTTAATCCATATCTTATTATTGACTGGGGAAATGAAAAAATATGCACTACAAACAACCTGTTTGGAAATGAAATGTACAAAATATAATTTTTAAATATAAAATTACAAATTGGTGTTTATAAACAAGATTGAATACATTTTAAAAACTTAGTATCAAGATACAATTTATAATATCTAGCATTGAACGTCATATGAGTACAGTACTACCTCGTTTATCCAAACCTCATTCAACCGGATGTCCGGATTATCCAGATCGATCCGGAACAAAAAATAAAAAATTTAATCAAGGATAAAATAAAGCAAAAGCTTAAAGTTTCAAAATATTTTAATAATTACTGTATTTTGAATATTTTAAATAATATTTATAATATTTTGAAACTTTAAGCTTTTGCTTTATTTTATCCTTGAATATGGAGTTTCAACAAGAAATATCTGCTATTACATTAATGTTGATAAAAATGTGATTTCCTCAACACTACAGTGTCGCCTCGAGGTATTAGGGCGGGTTGTTGATGCACTGGGAAGAGAAAGTGGAGGAGCAATGACCTCTGCGTCACCATCCCCCTACCCCGATGCGGCATGACAGTGACCTTGTCTATTGTCTATGCCGGCGGGTAGTCTATCACGTGCTAGCGACCGGAATACATCATTACCATATCGTGCTGTGCCGTGTTTAGTTTCTTTACATTTTTGATCGGATTACATCTAGCGACCGGGAAAATCGGGAAAAGTCAGGGAATTTGAATTTTCTGGAAATGTCAGGGAATTTTTTAAAAAACCGGGAAAAAAATAAAGAATGCCTGATATTTTAGAAAGTGTAATACAATGACGATGCTTGTAACGGTCCTTAAAGAAAATGTACAACTGTGAAATAAATACAAACCAGGTGCATGTTTACAACGCATCATAAACCATCATGTCAGTTTTACAACTTTATTGTTGTCGGGTTGCTAAGACTCAAGGGTGTAAATCAGTAAATGTGAACATTTTGTCACATCTTAAAGCGGTGCCGCCAGCTTTGGGAACCCCCGTTCTTTTTTTTTGGCAGTTGGCACATCACATCCACAGTCGGGTGTATCGAGGACGTGAATGAGAATCGACATAGTATTTAGAGGTGGGCGTTGTTACTGCTATTTATTTATATTCGTGTGTTAGCGTTTGTGCGTGGAAATGGCGACGAAACAAAAATGTAATGTGCTTACAATGGCCCTAAAGTTAGACACATTGAATCGTATAGACAGGGCCGCATTGAAACGTCACACCAAATTAAAACAGAGGAAGATAAATGACTTTTTTGTAAATAACAGCTAAACCCTGTGTAAATTAAAAGCATGTGTAAATATTTCAGGTGTGTAAATAAAATGTTTTTCGTCATTTACAGTACATTGTGTAATTTCGTGTATTGTGTAAATTGAATGACTGTGTAAATATTGTGTTTTTTCATGACTTATAAATGGTAAGTTATCCTTTTATATTTTGTTTTATTTAGGCCTATCTTTCTATAATTTCGGATTATCCGGATTTTTGATTAACCGGATCACTTCCGGTCCCAATTAGTCCGGATAAACGAGGTTGTACTGTAATTATAATTTGTATTAAAATATGATGATTATGATAGTTATAATAATGTCACATCACATATGATAGTTGTACAAACAATATTTCACGTAATATAATGTTAATATAATAGACTTAATGTTGAATTAGTCTGATCAATACAGACTTTATTGTGCAATATCTGTAATTACTTCAGCAATCCCTAGACTTTACATAATCTATTTATATATGAATTTAGTACTTTCCATTTTCAATTTTACAGTGAATTAATAAATGAATTAGAAAATTTTGTTTATCAAATCTCACGATAGATTTGATACTTACCTCCTCAAAAGTCAAAACTTCACCATTTTCAGGATTTGAAATTTCCTTGAGACATTGGAGCAAAATTTGCTTGCCAAGACTCCATTCATTGTCATATTTACAATACTGCAACATAGTGCTTCTTATTTCTTCCATCAGGATTCCAGGATCTAAGGTTAAAGAAAATATGCATTAAATTAAGCTATGGACAAAAAATAACAAAAATAAAGTGTGCCATTTTAGAACTAACAATGTTTGTGGTATTTTTGAATAGTCCCAAATGTCAGTAAATGGTGATTGGAGGGATACGCATGACACATAAATATGTTTAGGCGTTAATTTAACATCTTCTGAGAATCACAACTATACTAATTCACTACCAATACGAAATGACCGAGCAAAACTAGGCCTAATGTAGTGATTACAAATGCAGCCTTCTCATTAGTCCCAGTTTCAAAGTTAGGATTTCAAAAGTGTCTTATTCATTAACATCTGATTATCTAACTGTTCTTTTGTTTCCTGTAGGCCTGTCACTTTGTAATAATAATAATAACCCGTTATTATTGTAAAGACAAGATGTTAGTTGTTTCTATAAAACATCAAATTTTCTGATGTCTATATAAAGTGTAAATAAAAGTTTCCAAAATTTTCATCATGAAAAAACTTTATAGAGGAGAAAGAAAAGGATTAATTCCTTTTATGTGGATTTTAATTTAAGCTACAGGGAAAAAAGGAAAGAAAAAAAAACACTTCCATTCAATAACAAAATTGTATTTTTAACTTTTTTTTTTTCTAAAATATTATTACCATCTAGAATACTTCAAGAATAAATATAAGCCTATAATCTTATATTTTATTAACTGGAAAGATGTATCATGGTTACTATATTGAAATGCAGAATCAATGTTGGTATATCAATATTCATTTTGAAGAAAATTTAAATACTTGCCTTCTAAATTCAAACCCACAATTAGAAGGGCAGTTTTTTCAAGAAGTTCTCTTGCAGAATCATATAAACGACTTCTGTCTTCTTCAGATGCATCGTCCATCACAGCTACTACTGTGCTAAAAAATTCATCTAAGGTGATTACAAGGAACAACCATATTGATAAGTTATACAAACAAACAAATAAATAAATGATAAGTGGTGTGAAATTTCAATTTTGTGGTGTGAAAAGTATAAGTATTTGGACAAAAAAAAGTAGGCTAGGAGTTTTTTAAAAAAGTAATGAAACTTTGAACATCTAACTCGCAGCATGTAATGCTATTGTATGTTTACCTTATGTTCCCACTTTCAAGAAGTACATACTTCAAAATTTTCAACGAAACTGGGTATATATTTAATTAAAACTATCAGTACAAAAACCTATAGATTTCCAGCTGACTACTATATTACAAACATGCAATTGTATCTAAAGCATAAACAATTTTCATGGTTTTATCATTATTCTCTTCCTTGGATGACCTATTGATGCACGAAGTCTGGTTTTTAATATTTACCCAATAAAAGGTTTTCGTGTTGATTTACCCAATGGCGTGTTGATTTGGGGAGGTTTACCTATCCACACTAATGCCCATCATAACAACGTAAAAACATATTATCAAATCAATGTTCTTTAGATGAAGAACTGATAGCCTTGAGCAATTGTTCAAACAGTTGGGTATATTATCATTCCGTAGAGTATATATCAGGATAATACTAAAGATGGTATCTAATAAAGAAGTTGGTATGGTCAAATCAACAATAGTCTCTTCATATAGTACTGCATTTTACCAAAGTCTAGACTGACTTTTTTCAAAAAACCTATTGGTACCATGGACCGAGGTTTTTTAATTTCATACCATCAGATATAAACAAAGATCATGGAACCAATCAATTCTTGAGAAAAATTGATAATTGGTTATTACAGAATGTTAATACTGAGGACATCTTCGATTGCAAAATTTATTTGAATAATTGGTACTTACGTATTAACGCCACCGCAGCAGAAGTTGCGCATATATATATGCACCAATATTTGCTTACTTTGCGATATAATTATATATCATGACAGGTTTGGCCAGGTAGCTATATATATATATATATATATATATATATATATATAGGCTATATATATATATATACACATAAACACCTGGCCAAACCTTATATTTATATGCGCAACTTCTGCTGCAGTGGCGTTAATACGTAAGTACCGAATAATTTAATATAAAACAATCTATTCAATTAAGAGGAGGGCAGTGTTATTTATATAGCAGGGGGGAAGACTATAATGGGGTAGGAACTGAGTTAATTGAATTAAATAGCCTAGGAAATACAGTTAAGTAAAATGCTTGCCATAAGGTATATTACCATATTATGTAGCCTATGCGTAAATAGTCTGATCAATAATCAACAACAATTTTATAATACAATATCTAGAAACTAGCCATTTGTAATTATTTAGTAACAGCAATTCCCTAAACTTTATATAACCAATTGGAAAATATGTATAAATGTTGTCCAAGCAATTTAAATGTGAAATATCGACAATTCGTCTCGGCAAAATACCGTTTTTCCATCATTTTGATATTTCGTTTCCATGTATTTCACTTTTTATCTTTCACAATTCATTATTTCTGTCCAAAAACAGTGTTTTAAAATGACTGTTTTATGGCATTTGAGGATATTTCAACAACTATTTCATCAATTTTAAGTAAAATCTATTGATGTTTTTGTTCATCAGCGAAAATAGTTCGGTTTTAAGAACTGTTAAACTAGATATGACTTAGTATCAATGATGTCGTATATATATTTACCTTACTTGACCTATAGTTCTTTTACTAGGTTTCAGAGACTTAGTTATAATGATTCTTATATCATAGAAGCGTAAACTTATCAACCGGTAGAAAATAATTAAGTGAGCATACGCTCTACGAGTGATTTCAATATGGCTATAGATTGAATATGTTAGAAATCTCTATATTTTCATGAGTGTTAAGTAAATAATAAATTATGAGATAAAAAACCACTTGCGTTAAAAAGGAGTAACGAATTGATGGGAAAACGCTATTTTGAAGACAAATTGCAAAGTTTTTCGCACTTATATCGCTTCGACAACACTTATGCATATTTACCAATCAATTTGTATGTGAATTTGATGTTTTGAATTTTCAAAAGGGGACAGCATGCTAAAATACAATTCTTCCTATTCAAAGTAGTTTTTTATTAAATTGATTTCAAACAATTTTGTACTTTTTTTTGGTTGGTGTTCTTTATTTTTACAATACAGACTTTGAGGTTTGAGGTATACATTCCACATACCATATTTCGCCCCCTCCCTCCCCCCTCAAGGCTGAACTAGGCATTTTTGAGGACAACATAAACAAATAATATTTCTTAGAGTAGGCTACTTAGAGGATACATTTTTCCCAGGTTTAATTAAAATCGTAAGAGCAACTTTGGCAAACTCGGAATTTTAATTGTATGACAACAAAGCCTGAAAAAGATGAACATTATATAAATGTACCAAGACAATGCCATATCTAACAAAAGAACTAATTCAAAATAACTTAATATTACATTCTGCATAGATAAACAAGGTAAATATATCCCCCTACAAATGTACAAATTAAAGCTTACTTGTTAGTTATAAACACACAAAAATACTCTTGATAGTTAAACGCTTCAAACAAAAATGAAGAAATAATAAATAGAAAATGTAATTTGCAATCAGCTTGGGCTAAGGTAATTGGGTAAATTGGGTTGTCTTCTGTCTTGTTGTCCTCCACAGTCCACAGAAGACAGAAGATCACAGATTTAAATTTTAAAATGATAGATTAAGCATTGAACCTTAGTTGCAAACAAAATATGTATATAGCGTTAAGGTTTTGGTTTAGATGTAGCTTAGTTCATAAAATAATAAATCTATTTAAATAGCTTAGGTGGGATAAAAATCATTTAGCAATTTCAGCAAAATGTTTGATAATTCGAAATAGTGTGTTTCTGTTTTATAACAACTATTTCTAAATTTGAAGTAATTAAAATTATTTTTAAATAACAATATTAAACACATTTTCCTCAAATGTGAGTTCAAAAATTCAAACAAAACGTACTAGTTACCTACTACGAAATTATTATTTCTAGATACCAGTTTGGAAGGCAAGAGAATAAAGTGAAGGAAAACCATAAACATCGTATATAGAATATTTTAAAATCAATTCAATAGAATTTTGATCACGTTTTGGTAAAATGGAGCAGTTTAGGAAGTGACCAATATGATAACCATACATAAATAATAATTATGGTCGGTTATGTCAAAGTAGCTTAGACCTCAGTTAAATTATAAGGTATTTAATCTCCAATAAAATTGAGTTCATTATTAATAATTACTTCTTGAGATATAACTCTTGAAGTGCTATTTTTTTATATAGAAGAAAAATTCAATTTTTTATTTTATACAGATACAACAATCATATTTATGTAATCACGTAGAACAATATAATGCCATATGTGTCATATATCATCATTTCACGTTTATTTAATACGCAAAATGATCTGAAAAAAATACACTATAATAATATTGTTTCTGTTCAATGAAAAAATGTATATATGGATATATTTAATTTCAAACTGATACACTTGTAATTTTTTTAAAATCTAGGTTAGACAATATTGTAAGTAATTATTGTTGGCAGTTTGCGTAAAACCAAACCAAAGACGTAGTTAAGGAAGTTGTCACTTTACACCGTAGACATGTGTTATTCATTGTTTTTACCGTGTGTCAAATAATTGTGTAATGGACTTTTTTAATCATAATTGTATTAAAGTAACATAATTTTGCCTTTATTTTAATGTGCAAACGCTTTATATTATGTGTGGTTATTACGTAGCCCTTAAATAATTAAATAATAATAGTTGAACAAAAGAACTACTTTTCTGAACGGCCTATGGCGGAGAGATACCCGTATATAACGAACGGTTAAGCTATTTTCATGGCCTCTTCCTTTAGGAGAATAGGTTCTGTTCACGTGAGGTTGTGTCTCCAACACACAACCCACTTAAGTTCGTGAATAACTAATTCTTTAAAAAAAAAAACAAAAAAATTTAAAAACTTTAAAACTACAAAAAAATAGAAAAATTGTAAAAGTAACCATAAAACAAGTTCGTTTGTTTTAAGAAACGTGGTTCGTTTCAACATCTGCAACGTGGGCAAACTAGGGATTCTGCATTCAGCCAGTAAGGTTTTTATAAATTTTTATTACAGTTCAATTTAAATTACAATATCAACAATGAATCCAGGTCCAGGCGGTCCAAATTATCCCATGGCATCTTTGTATGTCGGGGATCTCCATAGTGATGTCACTGAAGCCATGCTGTTTGAAAAATTTTCTACTGCTGGACCAGTTCTTTCAATCAGGGTTTGCAGAGATGTAATAACTAGACGATCTCTAGGATATGCCTACGTCAACTTCCAACAACCAGCAGATGGTAAGTGTAAACTTATTATTTCCTAACATAGTAATAGTAGGCCTAGGCTTAGTTTGTCAGCCTTGGCTAATATCTTGCCATGGTTTTTTAATGTCCTCTTTAATTATAGAACAATTTACATTTACACTTTACAATTTACACTTTACATTTACAATTTACCCTAACACTTAGATAAACATGTGTTTATCACTATGTTTCATGATCACACAAATTGCTGTTTGATATCTTAAGCATTCAGTAATCGAGCAATCTAATATTACGAGTGAAGTTTAATCCATTGAGTGCGGCTAGGTCGCCGGTGCGCCAAGCGCTGGTGGCGTGTATGTTGCCGGGCCGATAACAGAGTGAAGTGTATTGCTCCGCCGGTGCCATACACGCCACCAGCGCTTGGCAAGAAATATGGCACCGGTTTTATGGCAACAAGCCGCACTCAATGTGTTTATACCCTAATTGAGTTTTTATTGATATTTGGACGCTTTGTAGATGTATAGTAATTAGTAAATATGCAGATCTGTGCGATCAATTTAAGTGTAAAATCGCTGCATTTCATCTTCAATTTTTTTTTTTTTTTGGTTGGCCTACTTTTGATCATTCTGAACAAAACTAGTAACTTTTTATGTTTCCCAATTAATTATTTCTGTCAGAAAACATATTTAAAATAAACTAGTTTTGTTCTGAATGATCAAAAGTATCAAAAAATTGCAATTTTGAAGACAAAATGCTGAGATTTTGTACTTTAATCGATCAGACGGCTCTCCTGCATATTTACGGTTTTGGAAGTGTCAAATTTGTTTTCGGGTAGGCCCTAAATATATAGTTATGTTATCCAAGTGATTTTAGTGCAAAATCTCAGCAATTCCTCTTAAAAATAGCGGGTTTTCCATCATTTAGATACTTCATTTCTAAGCTTTTCACTTTTATCTTTCATATACATATATATATATCATTATTTCTGTCCTAAAAGAGCAATTAGAATTACTGTTTTATGGCATTTTGAGGTTATTTTGATAACTCAAGTTTCGAAACCAAGTTTGTG
This sequence comes from Aphrophora alni, assembly GCA_963513935.1. Lineage (NCBI taxonomy): Eukaryota > Metazoa > Arthropoda > Insecta > Hemiptera > Aphrophoridae > Aphrophora > Aphrophora alni. The sequence goes on along the minus strand of OY740767.1, from coordinate 154,762,638 downwards.
GAGCACTTGATATATTGCAATCATAAATATGGTAGCATGGATGTAAACATGCAAATATTACAAAAATGTAAAAAGGGCAACTATATGAACCGCATGGGAGAGTACCAGATTTATCGTCGCGAGATGCAGAATGATTGTTGAATGATAAACAGTTTGATGCAACCTCTACATTAGAGCTAATAAACAGGTTGACGGCCATATGTACGGTAACCCATGCACAGTATACTATATAGCACTAGCATGGAGACATTAATGTAAAATAATGTATGTTTTAATTTAAAATTGAATTTGTTACAATATGAAATTTAGATGAGAGTTGAATACAGTACCTATTCAATTTGAGTGTGAAGAAAAATTTATGAGAAACTTTTGGAAATTAGAAAATAAATAATTTTGTAATTAATTTTAAGTTTTATCTAGTTTTCAGTTATTAAATTAGATATGTTAGCCTAATAAATGCTAAGAGACCAGAAGGCCAAAATTTGAAAGTTACAAAAATTATATCAATAAAATAAGCTAGGCTACTCTTGTTTAAATCAATTTTATTGTGTTATACATTTTGGTGCCCAAAGTGTTTGTATAATTAATTAAACCAATGTGTTGAAATAATTAATTTTATAATTATTATGATTGACTTTTAAAAGTTATTTAAAGGAATAAGTGGCTTCTCTATTTGGCAATATTTAATAAAAAATAAATATAATTTAAAAATTGGAATAAATAAAAATAATTGTAATTAGTTTTAAGTTTCTTCTAGATTTGTTAATATTATATCTCATATTGGATTGTCTATCATAAGACTAAAGCATTTAGTCTTATGACGTTATTAGGCTACATTTTATACCACTCATGATATATACTTGTCATGCGCAAACATTAGCTCGAGCAATGGTCTCCTTCTGCCATAATGTTTTCTCTTCCTTTTTAACAAAGTAATTTTCTGTTTCTCCAGCTCCTCTCTCAATGTCTTCTACTGCTTCACCAATTGTGTTTTTGTTCTCGATATTATTGTTGTGACCGTCTCCACTTCTTTTGACCAGCTGGAAGCTCCGGCTGGCTGGAGACTGCGTACACTTTAGCCGAATCTTGTCAGGATGTGCCATGGAGTCGGGTTAGGACGCTAATGAACGCACGCAACGCAAGTGAAATTAAATGTTATATTTTATTTGAGCGCCGAATTAAAAGATTACAGAATTATTATAATTTATAAAAAAGACATAACGGCAAGATAAAGCCTTAATAGTGGCCGAAAAACATACCGTTTAATTTAGCTAGCACGTGGCCGAAAATGGACTGACCTCGTTCCGTAGCGGTCTTCTCGCGGCTCTCGGAACAGGCTCACGCTCGGCTCGCTGGTTCAAGCCCTCCACTCCTCGTCTCCCCCCTTCTACGTCATATTGCACTGCTCAACAAAATCGCAAGTGCCAATTCATATTTTATTATTTAAAATCCCTTTCCATTACATCCTAATTTATGCTTATTATAGTTTTGGTTTGGTGGGCTCCATGGCTGGGCCACATTGTCATTGTCATAAAATAAATTACTATCACATTCATCACCTCCTTTTCCTCCATTACTGCATCAATTACATCTTCTACATCAATTAAATCTATTTCCGATTCTTTGTCCGTTGGTGGGGTCAAATCAGGGTCTTCGACATCTGAATCAGTTCCGTAGTCAGGCTCATTAATATGATCCGACTGAGGAATTTTGTCCATAAATATGTTTTCATCTTCTTCCACCTAAAGGAAAAATTTGCTAATCCTAGCCGCTTCACATCCTAGCCCAAACTAAAAATACTTTCTATGCACATTCAAAAAGTCACATAATTACACGCTAGGGGGTAAATGACCCGTAACATGAGTTGCTCAAAGTCCAAATGAGCAATGAATCACCTCACTATTTCCAAAAGGTACAGATTCAGATAGAAAAATAAAGCAAAATATTTATATTTATGGCCTCTTGGGCTTCTGTTCATGAACTTAGGCCTGGGACAAGTTTGGTAAGTCAGTGTGTTTTATACAATTTTATATAGGCTATATATGCAATATAATAGCAATAACAATTATTGTTTAAGTATTACACAAGTTTTTTTTAAAATTAGACCTAGTTTTTACTCTTTAAATTATTGCTGAGTGGCATTATTTCCTTGGTATTTGTATTATAGTAACACATTACTCAACTTGACCCACTTTGCAATAAAGTGAAAGGATCAAGTCACAATAACAATTTATTCTAGCTGAATGCTTGTTTTGTTTTAACTACAGATATAATAATTAAGTTGTATTAAATAATTTGATGTTATTAAACTTATTTTTAAGGGGGAAATATTAAGCCTTTTGGTATTGGTACATCAACTTTCCAATTTGTATGATTTTTAAATCTAGACATAATACAAAACAAATTTTATGGCATTAATACATTCATTATGAAAGTATTAATGAAAATAGATTTTAGATTTTTGCAGAATACATAATTTTTGTCAATCTTAAACAAATAACAAGATATACCATGATTGTCAAACATAATTTTTTTTTTTTATTTAACTCAAATTTGAGTGTAGCCTAGTTCCAAAAGAAAAACAACAAAATCTGGTGTCAATAATTTTTATCAAATTTTGCTCGAGTGTAGCTTCAAAGTATCGAAACAAAATGTATTGGTTTCCATTTTTCAAAATAAATACCAGTTTGTGAGTTAGCAGTAAAAAATTGACCATAGAGCTGTTTATAAAATGCTTAATTTCGCAAACTTGGCTCTAGAGATTTTAATGAAATGTGAAAATTATGACCTAAACCTTGCAAAATCACTACAAAATTTTTTCAAGAATAATTGATATAGTACCTTGACTGCAGTCATTAAAAGCTTTATTTTAATGAAATACAACTTATTCTGAGGATGTGTTTATGGCATAAGTAAAGAACAAGTTTGAGCTCTTATTTAAATATTTTTTCAATGGCTGCATCCACGATTCTTTTTCACTTTTTGTTTGACAACTACCGAAATGAGATTTTTGTTAATTATTAGTTTTGGTTTGTGATTTTTATTCTGTTTTGGGGATTAGTAAGTAGGAAAGCGTGTGTATTACGTTGTACAGTTTATTTAATGTCTATGACACAAGTTGAATTTAGAGAATGATTTCACACCTTTTCACTTATGGAAGGAAAGTATTTTATAAAACCCCAGATTACATTGACATTCACTTTCTCTTTGTTTCAGTGTGATAATGAATGAATACATTACACATTTTTCACTGATCATCACATGCATTTTTTTTTTTTGGCGGTACAGTAAATGTAAATATATCTTGTGATAATTGTATATGGAACGTTTTTATTAAAGTATGATGGATTGTGTTTTGAAGAATGGCTTTTTCGCCTTTTTTTTTCACTCACATTTAGTTGTTTATAACTTTTTTTAAATATTTTATAAATTAAATCTATTGCACATTTGATGGGTCATGGTTAGAGATAAGAATTTGTGAGTTACTTTTCAATTTATTTGCGGAAGTTATCCAAAGTAATTGGTTATTATTTTCAAAAGATTTTGCTGTATTTGGTATTGTTTGTATTTTATAGTGTTATTAACTTTCTAACTTGAAAAAATGTAATTAATATATTTATGGATACAATTTTTTTAACCGAAGTAGGTATGAATTATGACAAAAGACTAGGCTATTTTAATATTTTGAAATATTATAATTTGATATTACAAAGAATTAATTTACTAAATTAGTTTAAATTAATGAAGCCTTTAACGAAAACCTGTTTTATCAGTGTTTCTTTCTCATTGCTTTTGAGTATTAAAACAATAGTCCTTAAAGAAGAACATATGAAAGTAACTTTAAGAATATAACGGATACATTATCATATATGTAAACAAGTTTCACCCATAATGATTCATGAAGACTTGCCTTTTTTACACCAAACTTATATGTAACATCATTTAACCACAAATATTAAGTAATCTTAAGTAGTTAAACTGACACGAGGCGAGTACTATTGCCTTGGCAGTGTAAAATAAGTCACGGCCCCCTTTATTTTGTATAAATATACAGACTTTTTATATTAATAAGTACCAGGACCTAATTGTAAATAATGAACTAGGACCTATACAAAATTCTATATTAATGTAAAATGTAATGTAGGGTTATCAGTTCGATTATCTTGTATTAGCTATATGTTAAATCTTAAGTAGTTAAATTGACAAGAGGCGCGTACTATCTTGGCATAAAATAATAAACCATGCCCCCTTCAGTTTGTATAGCTAAATATGGGGTTCAGCGCAACGTTAGATTAAGTTATAGTTTGATTGGTGTAGCTCGTGTATCACTGAAGAGGACGACTTTGTCGTTGAAACGCGTCTGATACCTAGGCGTATTTTTTGTGAGAATTGTGTTCTGTTTGTTTGTTATGCTGTATCATTTAACCCCAATTTACAAAATGTCTAGTGATTACTGTACTAATTTATATAGGCTATATCAAAAAGAAAATTTTGCATTCATTCTTGTAATCAAAGAAATATTAAAAGGAGATTTTTTTTTATTACTGTTAGCAAATTTCAAATATTTTATTATCAAACATGTAATTAACAGTGAACTGAAAACCAAACAGAGGATAGCTTAGGTTAAGAATTTTGTGAATAAACTGTAAAACTATAATATAAATACAAACTTACTGGTGTATTCTAAATATTGAACGTATCATGTCTTAACATTATGAAGCTTGGATGTTATCACGAATAGGCCCTATGCTTTGATAAATTATATTATTTTAGATGAAGCAGAAAGAAGGCCTTGCTTAAAAACTGAATTTTGAATACATTTGATCTATTTCTAATTTTAAATACTATGTAATTTGCTAATTTTCTAAATTTGATGAAATATTGGAGTGCAATGATTAAAACAACATTTTTTTCCCCTTTTAAATTTTCATTATTTCAGTTTTTTATTTTTATTAATTTTATTACATTTGTAAGTATTCAATTTTTGTTTACAGCTGAAAGAGCACTGGACACCATGAACTTTGATGTACTGAAAGGACGTCCAATCAGAATAATGTGGTCCCAACGTGACCCTTCCCTCCGCAAATCTGGTGTTGGTAATGTCTTCATTAAAAACTTAGATAAAAGTATTGATAACAAAGCTATGTATGATACGTTCTCCGCCTTCGGAAACATCCTTAGCTGTAAGGTAGGTCCTATTCTTTCTAAATGTTTTTGTGTTTGTAAATTTTTTAAAGTGTATTCATAGTTATAACTATTTAAAAAATGATTTCATATTAAAACAATTATACTTTTTATTCAGTTCCTACTGTAGACCTACTTCTTTTTAGTAACAATATTTTAGTGTAACAAATTGTCTAACATTATGTTTTATAAGAAGATATAATGTTGGTAGCATACACATGTTGATTACAATGTATATTGGGGTAGCTTACTGTCACTGTGGCTTATATGAATATTTTGTAACTATACTAATAATATTATACTTATTCCAGACCCAAGTTTCTTATGATCACAAAGACTTGATTTTTTAAACAAATCTAATATCGTTTATAGTGGTCATTATATCTTTCAAAAAGGTAAATCGACACTAGATGCTATAGTTAAGTTAATGGACTTTTTAGTGGAAGATCTTGAAAGGGAAAAAGTAATGAGTACTTTACTCGACCTTTCCAAAGCTTTTGATTTTGTCAATTTCAATTTATTACTTAACAAATGAGAAAGGCTTAGTATATTCACTAATGTGGTTAGACTCATTTATTAATAATAGAACACAGCATGTCAATGTTGCAGTAAGGGTATCTAATTAGACTCTACTGAGATATGGTGTCCCTCAGGGATCAGTTCTTGGTCCGCTGTTGTTTTTAATTTACATCAATGATTTGTCATCATCAATATTTGTGGATAACCTTATTTACTTTGTAGATGTCACAGCTTTTAGTATAAAAAGAAATTCAGTGGAAAATTTGGAGCAAAAGCCTTTTTTTCTTTTTACAAGTCAATGCAACAGGTCAATACTTTGAAGAGAATAATTTGACAGTAAATCCAGCCAAGACAAAGTACATGTATTTTAATATTTAAAAAAGGCAAAATCAAACGCCTTGTCTTATGCAATGTATATTGTAGGGAGGACTAAATAAAATGAAATAATTCCAGGAGCTGTTTCGTTAATCTCTGCGGTTTCGTGTGATGTCCCACCAAGGTATTACAATCTTTTATATGCAAGAGCCTTACAGCCACATTAATAGTATTCATATTTCCTTGCTAAAGGACTATCAACAGAAACAGCATAGGGCCCATATCAGTCTCAACCTTGTCATGTGTTTCACTGGGAGAACAGGGCTCTTTATCAAAATTAACTTTTTCTGCTGAGTATTGCGAGTTGCTTAGCTCTTTTACTAAAGGAAGTAAAACCAGGATGATTCCAATTAGTAAATTTTTGTTATCCTCTTTCCATGACTTTATAATATTGTGAAATAGGCACCGAATAATCCAAAAAATTACTAAGACCTTAAGAAGTCAACTTTTACACCTTCTCTCTTGTGTAAGGTGATATCCATCTTCATTTCATGTTCCTCTGGCACTTCCAAACAACCTTATTGTTTTTATCCTGCTGGTACTTTCACAGACAAGCAATCAGTTAAATCTGGATTTGACTCCTTTCATTTTGTGATGTTACTTATAGTCAATTTATTTATTATTGTTTGCATTAATCGCTTAGTCAATACATATAGAGCCCTAGTCACCTTATAGAATTAATATTATTTTCCTCTTGCAGGTTGCACAAGACGAGACTGGAGCTTCTAAGGGGTATGGATTTGTTCATTTTGAAACCGAGGAGTCTGCCAACAAGTCCATTGACAAAGTAAATGGAATGTTGTTGAATGGCAAGAAGGTATAATATTCATTTCAAATCTTGATTAAATGAAAAATGTTTGTTCACTTTTACTGTTATATATAATTTTATAAAAATAGATTAGTAAATATACTGATTTTACAATATATTAATAATTATTTAGTTGAAAATAAATATATATATATAATTGATAGAATCAATTAGCCAATATTTTATACAAATTAAAAAAAGTCTAATAATGTTATATAGAGTTGATTTTAGTACATTCTTCTGCCACTCTTAGTATTGCTATAACTTCTGCTTACATGTTTTAGATGAACTCTTTTCCTAAAGTTATTTACATACTACTTAAAAATGCAATAATTGTGGAAAACCCATTTAAAAAAATTTAACTTAAGTTTGTGATATTTTTATATATTTATATATATAAATATGTAGTTGACCATAATAATATACAAAACCACTATTTTAGGTTGTTTTCTATACTTTTGGCAAAACTATAAGAGCACTGCAAAATAAATTTCCGAAAGAATGTTTGTATTTCTTAGAATGCCAGCTATCGATTGTTTGTAAATATATGTATCTTGTGTAAACAAAAACATTGAAAAGCATAGAATTGCTTGTCTTCACAATTCCATTACATTTACCTTTTTTAAAAAAGTCATGTTACTTTAATGATGGAAATTATTGTTTAGGTATTCGTGGGCAAGTTTATCCCCCGGAAAGAACGCGAGAAGGAACTTGGTGAGAAAGCCAAATTGTTCACAAACGTCTACATTAAGAACTTTGGAGACGATTTCAATGATGACACCTTGAAGGATATGTTCGAGAAATACGGACTTATCACCAGTCACAAGGTAATAAGTAATGATTTTGATATAGTCCGTTATAATATAACAATATATATATTTATTTAATTCACAGGACATTTTACTGTTTGCTGGTTGTGATGAAAACATTTAATGTTGGAAAACGAGCTTCGAATTGATAAAAAATTAATTTTGGTTTTCAAACTCAACTAGACCATTAAGAAGGAAAGAGATAATGAATAAAATTGTTTCCCAATAGAATACAGTATAATTTAATTTTAAATAAATTGAAGTTTCCTCTAAGAAATGTTATTTTCTTGTTGTGGTGATTTTTATTTAGTTTATAATAGCAGAAATAACTGTAACCATAAAAAAATATAATTGATTTTGTGATTTGTACACAAGAAATGCTATCTAATATACTGGAAACAGGATTTAGGCCTACTATAAGAAAAAAATCTCCAATCATTTCTATTATTATGGGTGTTACAAAAATGTTATGGACCCTTTTGACAAAAAAATGAGTTTTTCAAAGAATAGTGTCAAGTTATTACTGCTATCTTATATTATTACGTGATTTTTGTATGATAATGATTTATTGTTTTTTAAAATACAATGCCACAATTTTTTAACACACCATAAACTAATTATAAACAATAAATTAATCTCAAGATAATACACCTGACTGTGATATTTAGTTTTTAAAATAAACATTGCCTCTTATCTCTGATAGAAATGCGAAATTATGTAGACTGGTTTTCATTTATTACTTATTCAAATGTAAACATAAAAACAAAAGTTTTTTGGGGGCTTGTTGTCCTTAACACTTTCAGTCAAACACTTGGTCTAGAAAATTAGGCACTTTCTATAATTTTGAGAAAAAATGTAACAAAAAAATGCAACAAAATATTACATATAACTAAACACTTGTAGTAGGCTAAGTATATCAGCTCTGTGATAAAGTGGTAACTATTGTTCAGAAAGAGTAGGCCTACTACACATTTAATGATAACCTAAAACTATTTAAATAGCACGGTCCGAGCTTCGACTACTCAAGGCAAGTAGGAACACGGTCACTTAGCCTTAGGTTTGAAAGTGTTATGAATTATATTTATTAAACTTTAATTAAGTACTTATGATAATCAAACAATTCATACAAGATTCATTGATATAACTAAATTTAGATTTAACAATTTATATATTTCTTAAAAACTTTTATGAATTTCTCTCTCACCCCCAACCCCCTCACAAGGTATCATCTTCTTCTATAGATTTTTTATATGTACACGTTTGTTCCTATTTTTATTTATTTAATAGGCCAACAAAATTTTTTATAATAATATGGAAGTAAAAATGTTTTAAAACTGTTCAATTTTTGCTTAATATTTTGTATGCTTTGACCTGGCACAAAAAGATCACACAGAATTTTTGACATTTAGGCAACAACAAAAATTGTTGGTTCGTAGACACGAAAACATTCCTCTAATTTTTTTCGGATATACATTTAATCAATTTTTATTGTAAGAGCTTGTACGATTGTGTTTATACCCATTATGCCTTCATGTAATGCATTTTATATAAACTTCATTTGAAATCATAATTATTTTTGTACTAGATGTTTAAAGTTTGGCCAGGATTTCGGAACTAGTAAGTACATTCAAAATTTTTGTATGTGTATGTGTAACAAGTATTGTGATTATAATCTGTATGCTATTCATTTTTATCTATCATGATTAAATTAGGAAAACTGTAACTATATTCCTCAATTTTTTTTTATATGAAAAATACACTGGAATATTATGAAAAGCTTCTTTATCTTGAACAATATATTTATATCAAGAAGGGGGGGGCATTTATAACCCTTTTAGTGCCACACGCCAATGCGATCGGCGCGACATATGTATGCAAAGAGTTCCAATGGTAATTGCATTGGCTCATTTCATATTTGTTCACATAGTTTCTATGAATTCTAACAGATAGTGCTGGTGTTCACTTAATTCTATTAAGCAATCTTTCTGCTTTAAACCAATATAAGAATTGTCTTATTTGGAAGGGAAATAATAGAGTTAGTTCCGGTAAATAAGTAGCTATTCTGGTAGAGCAAACATAAGTTCTAGCGCAGTTGAGTTGAAGTGTAATAACATTGTTATGTTTTGTTTATAAGAGTATTTTTTATATATTCTAATTATGCTTTATTATGATTGTGAATTTTTCAAAGTATGTTATGGCATTACAAACTCAGTTTTTACAAGATTTTATTTATAAAATCAGCAGTTTGTGAATTTTTTAAAATTTGGGTAATAAAAATTTACCAATTTGAACCTAATAACTAGCATTAGTATAAGTCTTTTTGAGATGAGATAAAAATTGTATTACTATAGCATGAATAGTTTATAAGTTATGAAGTGTTTAATAAAAGGGCTTGGCAATTTAGACAAATCTTCCATATGGGGCTGGTACTAAAAGGGTTAATGTAAATTAAGCTAATTGATAATAATATTGAACCACTCTAAATTCCATAAGAGCATTTAAATTTTTAATTAATCATTTATGTACGATGATGAAAAAGCACGAAGACCAACATCGGTTGATAAAAGTTCATATTATTTAGGAAACTACTTTAGGGTTTATCACGAAATCTTGGTAATTGTCATCATTTAAGAGTCCTGACAAAAGTAATCATAAGTACTCTTTAATTATAACTAAAATAAAAGTATTATTTTAATTATCTATTTATTTTCATTTTACATCTCGTTTTGCAATAAATTTTATATTACACAAACACTTTATAGTTCATATGACACTTTATCTTTGAAATTAGATAAATATTTAATTTTAACCAAAATTAACTTAATCTTGTGCTAGCTTTTACCAACTAGCATCAGTAAATACAAGGTACTCTTTGTAAAACTCGAAAGTTCACTAAATAATTAAAACTTTTACCAACCGATGATTTTTAGATTGAACTCTTCTCGTATTGTAGATTTATTATGATATTTATTTTAATAAAGAGTTAGTGGTTTATAGAATGATATAAATTGATGTATTTGGCTTAGATGTGATTGTATAAAGGTTGGTTCGATTTCGATGGAACATTTTAAGTTTGTTGAAATCTAATACAATATAATTTTATTTTAAGGTGCATTCAATCACAGAGAAAGCTAACAAATTTTATTTCAACCTTCATTTGACAATCTTTTACTAGTTTTAAAACATGATTATTTTTATGCTCGTCATTTTAAAATTGAGAGGTCTGACTAAAAATCTGTTCCATCAATGTTTTGTTTGTATTTGCAGCACAAAATGGCCATATAACTTTTTATTTAGGGTTTTGTTCTAATCATTATTTTTTTATGATACAGTAGTGTCTTGTAACCAAACTGTTAAACATTAAAACTTTAAATTTAGCATACATCTGCAACATTTTGGCCCTTTTGCAATAAATAGTTTAAACAAATTCAATTTGTACACAACTCGTAAAAATGCCAGTTGGTGACTATTTTTATTGAATAATGGTGTTTTACATTTGTACATTATATTATAAATTTGTAGTGCATTTTTTAGCTCAAAGCTCTGCAGCTTAAAGAGTCTATTGAATAAAAAAAAGAAAGAAAGAAAAAGCAATTGTTTAACATCATTTTGAATAAATGCCAAAGAATTTTTTTTAGGTTGGGTAGTCATTTGCTAACTTATTTAAACGAAAGCTTAAACATTTGTTTTGCGGTACAAATAAAAGCACGGCTTAGGGATTCATAGCAAATGCTGAAATTTTGTTCAGAATAATCCGTTGGACTTTGCAGTTAAATTACAGTTTATTTATATTCATAAAAGAACATTGCAATTGCTCTACAATGTTTATAAAAAGTTATAATTTTAGTAGTGATATGAATGTTGAGTAGTTAGCTAACTAATTACTTCGCTCAGAGCTGAAAACTCTATAACCAAATTTTGTTTCTTTCCACCCTCTTTATTTTTCCATATGGTCCATCTTAAAATTCAGAACTAATTAACTCAAAGCTTCTTATTTATCAATTTCGTGTACAGTGAAATGGAAGGAAGAATTTTAAGTTAATATGTTGCCTGTAACTGTTTTAATTAGTAACAATAACTAAAATACAATTGTAACCATTTTAAAAATGAAATGTGTGGCCCTGGTTATGAAATAAGGAAATATATTTTCAAATTGATTAGATCAGAAACAAGGCTCATTTTGTTTGAAACTGAATGCTTATCACTATAGGCCCTAGCTGAGTCAGCTTCCATATTCTCTGAATAAACACAGCCTAACATGACACTGCTTCTTTGTTCTGTGACTTATCAGTGTTTATAAACATCAAATTGATTATTTTGTAATGGAAACAATATTTTATTTCCAGATTAAAATATAAATATGTACTTATTTATTAATTTAAAGTATATTATTCTAATTGCTACTCTTTTAATTTATTAATTTGACAAATTAATTTGTCCATTGACATTGTAATTGTCAATTTGTTGTTTGATATAAAAAAAATATAAAAAAACGTACACAACTACTTGTTTTAAAATGTTACAAGATTCAAACATTAAATAGAATAAGCACTGCAGGAGAAAGTATTTTTGAGAACAGTTTTTGGAAAAAAAAGGAAGGGGGAAAAAAATTAACTTTTTGGTTAGAAATATTATAGTAGCTTCACGATAATCCGGCACCTCCAGTATTCTGTCGATCACTACGTCATGCTTAGTGTTCATATGTAATAAGAGAATCGGGCGCCGAATAGGCGATACAATACAATACTCGCATTGGCATTAACATCTTTCTAAATTTAGACATTGACTTAACACTTTTGTGAGTTACTGTACTAGTTTCTACTCGGCAGCTCTCATATTTCATATGGCTTCAGTAATAGCGCAGTGCATCACAAGCTATAGGTTAGTGTGTATCTACAGTTTTTTTCATTAGTGGTGTATAACATAATGTACGGAAGTGCACTATGTCTAGACCTACTGAGAAGCGCAAACAAAACTTTTTCTTTAACTACGAAGGTAGAAATAATTAAAAAACTAGACAGGTGAGAGGCAATGACAAGCTTAGCAGAATCAAAGAAGCATGACTTTTTAAAGCCAGTGACGGATGGCTAGGTAAATTTAAAAAACTCAACGGAATCCGGTTTTTGTCTATTTCTTGTTAAAAATGTCATGCAATTGTGGCCCAGCCAAGGAGCCCACCAAATAAAAACTAATGACAATAAATTAGGATGTAACGGGAAGGGATCCTAAATAATAAAATATCAATTAGCACTCGCGATTTTGTTGAGCAGTGCAAAATCACATAGAATGGGCGAGAGACGAGGAGTGGAGGGCTTGAACCAGCGATCTGGGTAGGAGTCTGTTCAGAGAGCCGCGAGAAAAGGGTTGAACGGCAGACCGCTACGGGACAGGACGAGGTCAGTCCATTTTCGGCCACTTGCTATGTAAATTAATCTGTATGCTTTCCGGCCTTTATCTGGCCGTTATATCCTTTTTTAAAAATAAATTATAGCTATTACTGTATTATTCTAGTTCGGCGCTAACATAAAAGATAACATTTAATTTAACTTGTGTTGCGTGCGTTTATTTAGCGTCCTAACCAGAGTCCTTGGCCCATCTTGACAAGATTCTGTTAAAGTGTACGCGGTCTCCAGCCAGCCGGAGCTTCCAGCTGGTCAAAAGAAGTGGGGACGGGCACACAATATACTCAGTTGTTCCGTTCATACAGAAATTTGAAGATATGTTAAATGAATTAGGTTTAGGGTCAAATCAAGTGTATAATGGGGGTGAAAGTTGTTTATTTTAGAGGATGCTTCCGCAATAAATTTCCGTATAAAGAGCTGAGAAAAGCGTACAAGGAAGAAAACTCTTAAAAAGATAGAATAACATTTACGCTTGTTGTAATGCAAGTGGCAGCCACAAACTAAACTTATTAGTTTTCAAAAAATCCTTATGAATTAAAAATTGTTAACCTATCGGTCATTTATAGAAATCAATCGTGAGTTTGGAGTAACAAAAGAAGTTTTTTTTAGAATGGTTTCACGAAAATCTTGTACCATCTGTTAAAAATAACTTGAAGACACAAAACCTTCCATAAAAGGCCCTCCTAATTTTGGATAATACACCCGGACACCTAAATGAAGATCAGTTAAAATCAAGCAATAGTTTAATAAGAGTAATGTTTTTACCTCCAATTTTACAACCAATAGATCATCATGTCATACAATTTATAAAAAAAAAAAAACTTTTGTGGAATTTGTTGACAAATAATGAAGATATTGTTGCTTTTCTGAAAACACTCTATTTAGAAGACCTTGTTTTCGTACTATCACAAGAAACTTCTACTTCTATAATAATTTCTTCATGGAAGCAGTTGTGGCTTTCATATGAGATGTCTTCTGAAAACTACTTATCTACAAACAAGATATCCAAGAGTGGTGTAATGGACACCAATTTAAACAGTTACCAATAAGTTATGCGATCATCAAACTTCAATCACTCTTGATGACATTGACTTTTGGCTTACCAGAAATGACAAAACTTTTCAAGTTATGATGTACGTGGTAACAATGATAAGACACACGAAAAATTATGATCTTAAAAGACATGAATACCGAACTAGACATGGCGGTTCAGTAAATGATATTTTTGTGCTTAAAAAACTGGAAGATAAAGCCGTTAAAAGTTCTTTTACTGCAATATAACAAAAAACTATTGTAATTGGCAATACCAATAATTTTTTCATTAATTTTCCACTAATCCGTCATATTCGGTAATCTGGCAGTAGCGGTGTTCAATATACGCTGAATTATCGCGAGGTTACTGTATGTGTAAAATACTTTCTAGTTTTTGTTTGTAAGTGAACTCTGAACATTGAATGCCGGAGTTGATTGGACTAACTGATTATATGAAATATCAAATGTCCAAATTTTGGTATTTTGGAATTTATTGCTGATATAAACTGATATCTGTATTAATACCAACATAGCATGCATAACTTTATATACACGGCACTGCTGACATTCACAATCCATACATTTTCTTCACTATTTCTTGTCAAATTGCACAATATATAAATTTGTATGACCTCGTATTTACTGAACAGAAAGCTATTTTGTACAATTTTTATCATTTATTAACTTTGAAACGGTAATTTAAAAACATGAGAGTAGAGTTAAACTCATAATGGTAGAATCATAAACGGTTAGTTACTAAAAGTAGAAAAACTTAGTTTGTGTATATGCTGTTATGCATTAAGTTTTAGACTTTACTTTCACTAAGTAATGTCGTAGGTACCATTTGTTTAACTCAGTTTTCCATTTAAAACTATTTCAAACCAAAAGAAACTAAATTTCTATCAATAAACCTTGCTATTATTAAAGTATTAATCCTTAATATAGTCTTAAATGAGATATATTCAAAATAAGATGTTATTATGTCACTTTTTTATTTGCAGGTTATGAACAAAGATGATGGCAAATCACGAGGTTTCGGCTTTGTCGCATTCGAGGACCCTGAAGCTGCAGAGCGCGCCGTGGATGATCTTAATGGCAAGGAAGTTGGCGACGGCAAGGTAGGATCCAAATTTCTTTAATTTCAGATTGGTGATTTATCAACAGTTGGTTGTAACTACATATTTTTATTCAGCTCCTATTTTTAATAATAGTAGTCGAATGAACCATTTTGGACATTTACATATTAGTTGATTTCCATTGGCTAATTCCTATATATAGTACTAATTAATAAAATTGGATTAGATTAAATAGATGAAATACAAGAATGAAGGATCCTCCATTTTACATGAAAATTGTGTATATTCATATAAGGTAGGTTATATTACTATAATATTATGTTTAATATAGTTTTCATGTATAAGTTGAGGGCACTGCTGATCTCTTCATTGTCATTGGTAGTTTTACCTTGCAATCTATAGAGAGGTATCTAATATAGTAGAGAGAAATCTAATAATAAAAGACTTTATCGATGAAGAAAGGTGTAATCTGGTTAGGATATCTCACAATTTATTACCACACCTACACTCCCCTTTGAAGCGAGGTAATTTTATATTGTATACAAAGAGTCAGGATCAAAACTTCAATTTGCAGAATAAGAACACTAGTTGAGAGTTAGGACTATTTTGGCCATAATTAAAATATGAAAATTGTGCCTGCCCTAATTTTTAAAATATATGCTAAAAAAAAACTTCAAAAAGTTTGTCATTTGAAAATTTATGTTATTTTAAAGAATTTCAATAGGTTCATACATAAGCATGCATGAGCCCCCCCACCCCCATATTCAATTTTATGTTCTGATCTTTTTGTGGTCATTACAATGTACATTTTGGATACATGAAAATAATAAAATGTTAAGTTAGTTAAAAACTGGAAACTTATTGGTCATTTGAAGATGAAACATTTAGTTTATTATCTTAAGTAAACCTATTTATGTTTACAAGTTTCTTTAAAAACATATTTATTTCTATCTATTTAAAAACACCAGATGTTGTGAAGTTGTTTAAAAATTTTGTAAACGATCAAACATATAAGTAAAACCCATTTCTTTCCATCGTTCAAATCTGTAAACTTATCAAAAATTGTGTATTTGGGTTTAATATCTAAATTTCTTTTAAAAAAATTGTCATTTAAAGAAAAAATGCAATGATAAAACTGAGCTTATTTATTCATCAAGGGATTTATTAAGTACATTTTATACTATCAATTATAAAACTTATTCCGTTTTAATGGTTGATACAAAAATAAATAAAATTTTGAATAATAACTTTTTATGTTTCAGACATTATATGTCGGCCGAGCTCAAAAGAAGGCAGAACGTCAACAAGAGCTTAAACGTAAATTTGAACAACTCAAGATCGAAAGACTTAACCGATACCAAGGAGTTAATTTGTATGTTAAAAATTTGGACGACACTATTGATGATGAACGACTTCGTAAAGAATTCACACCCTTTGGGACCATTACCAGCGCTAAGGTAAAATGAAGCTTGTGTTTTAACTTAATGAAATTAGTAATTCTTGAGTGAAGATTAAGGGATAACGAGCTAGAAGAAATCTTGTTTTAAAAACAACACCCAGTTTGTTATATTAATATTTTTCATCCATTTAATTCCATAAAAAATAACTGCACTTGAAAATCAAGTTCCTCTTTACTGGTATTCCTTTTGATGTTTCTTCTAATGATTTATTTGGTGTAAAAGTTGTAACAGAAGATAAATTCATGATTGAAATCAGAATCATAGACTTGCAGAGGAAGAATTCCTGAAATCTACTTGAATAAATTGTTTTTCACTCTGTAAAACTAATCATTGGCTTCTTTTTGTGAAGAAATCCTTCTCAAGTGTTTGTATTTTTAAGGGGAGGGGAGCATTTATCCTCTATTTTATAAAAATTCTAGTGGTGCATAAGTCAGAGCTGAAAGTATGTAAAATATCTTGCCTTTTAATCTTTTTGAATGAGATAAATGAATCGAAGTGCACACGAAAGATTATTATTTTATTTTTTGAAAATAAATTTGTAAATAACGTTTTGTAAATTTTATACAATATTAAAAATCAACTAAAGCAAATTATTCGATGATTTTTTTTTTTATAATTTAAAATTTTTTTTTTTTTTATATAATGTAACTGAGTTAGACAAATTTGTTATTTAAAAATTTTTAAAATAAAGTATATTTGGATATCTAGCTATGATTTAAAGAAATTTAAATAAACTAGTGTTTTGATTTCTTCTATTTAAAGCAAATATAATCTAAATAATTAATTTTGAACTTCCAACTAAAATCTTTATAACGAATAAATAATAAAATGTTCGTAACTGACGAAAAATTTAATTTTAATGAAAATAGAACCTCATTTATCCGATTTTTGATATACCAACTAGTTTATTCGAATATACTTGCAGATGATTTAAACAAACTCAAGACTAAATCATCGTAATACTGAATGAAAGTGGATTTTATATTATGATTATTTAGACATAATCTTTCATTATGTTGGAAGAGCAGTTTAACCCAAACCTATGGCTATTTTGGATGAACTTGGCAGCAAATGTAGGTACAAAGGTTCCACTTTTAATTTTTGTTAAGTGACCTAAGTATATCCTATGAACTTGTATAGAAAACTAACTTCTCTTGTAACTACACATCTTTAGAGTTGTTATCATGCTGTTCTGGTTAATCAACATTTACTTTGTTGCGAACTACTGCTCAACCCAATGGAGGTTCTATTGTATATATTCATTTAGAAAATTTAAAGTATTTAAAAAAAATTTTTACAAATAATGCTCAGAGTACGATGTATATCATAATTTTTAGTAACACATTAGTTACTGATAAATTTAAGCCTGTAATGCCATAGCAATTTTTTTTCATTAAAACTCTGTAAATAACATTCATTAGTTAAATTTCATTCAGTTGCATATTATAGTTTTAAGGAAATTAGTAAATAACTTGGATTTCTTTCCCTTTTACAATGAAACAAGAATTTTATAAAGTTCTGTATTTATGCCAATTTTTTAGAATGACATTGTTTAAAGATAGGGATAATATATTTTAAAGTATAAAACTTTTTAATCACTCACCCCCATGCTATTTTCTTATCATCATTGATAATAATATCATGATTAATTGAGCTGTCCATTTGTCAAATTTGTGACACAATTAAAGCCAATTTTATGTAAATTTTAGTCCATTGACCGAACCAGCAGTACTTATTTATTGGGATGGATTCACGGAAAAATTTGACAGGACTAGCTGTACAAATTTGATTATGTAAATGAATTGCTGGTGTTTTAGTACCCTTCCCATCTTCATTAATGCAACACACATAAAAATTTAACTCTTAAATTTTTAATAATTATGACAAAATAATAAAATTATAATTTGTTTTCACTCAAATTACTAAAAAGAACTATAAATAATTCTTACTTTGTACCAACATTGTATTTCAGAAGAGCTTTAGTTCATATGTTCATATATTATATATATACATATGTGTATGTGTGTTATGAAGCTTTTCCAACAAATATATTTAGAAAATTTCATTTCTAACAGGTCATGCTGGAGGAAGGACGTAGTAAAGGATTCGGATTTGTTTGCTTTTCTTCACCTGAAGAAGCAACCAAAGCTGTTACTGAGATGAATGGTCGCATTGTAGGAACTAAACCATTATATGTTGCGCTGGCTCAGCGCAAAGAAGATCGTAAAGCTCACTTGGCTTCCCAATACATGCAACGTATGGCGAACATGCGCATGCAACAGATGGGCCAAATATTCCAGCCAGGTGGTGCTGGGGGCTTCTTTGTTCCGACCATTCCACAACCTCAGCGGTTCTTCGGACCGGCTCAGATGGCCCAAATGCGTCCACAACCACGTTGGCCTGCCCAACCTCAAGTCCGACCCAGTGCTCAAGCTCCCACATCTGGTAAGCAATTCAGTTTTTGAAAACCGGGTACTTAGGGTTCATACTAATAGCTATATAATATAATTGACTGGTTCTATAGTTAAATTTTTTTTTTAATTCTATTATTTTTTATGAAAAACGAGAAGTTTTAACAGGGTTCTGTAAATGATATTGGGTACCAAACAATGGAAAATAGACTTGTATCAAGGAACCCTTTTTCAAAAATTAAAGAAAACAGGAAGTCAATAGAAAAAAGTGAAATAAATTTAGTATTTTAATTGTTACCTACTGAATTCGTATAAATTATTTTTAATGAATATATTGATCGAGATGTCAATTTTTTAAAGAAAGGTTTAAATTAATAAGGTCAATTTTCAGATTCTATCTATTTATGCATAACTAAAACATTTCTTTATCAGCGACTGTTATGTTAAATCATAAATCTCTAAAATTATAAAGCAATCATCTTAATTTAATTGAGAAATTTTCTCATAGTGTTCTTAAATTATCTCTGAATTATGGTGGATCCATTATATATTTTTCTGGTTTTACAGTGTCTGATGATTTAATTTGCTACAAATTTAGTCAGTGGTTTACTTTCCAGTTACAAAATATATATTGTGCCTTTTTTAACAAAAACTGTTTTGGTTTTTTTTTTTATTTAAATGTTTAATGTGTTTCTTATGGAGTATTTAAATTTTGGGTTGTCATGTAGACATTTTGAAGGGTAAAAACTATGTTATGTTTATTTCAAAATATGAATTAAAATTTTGAAATTTGGAGTACAAAAAAATATTAAATTTCTATAATTGAGTACAGGGTGTAATGATTAAAAAAAACTTTTGTTTCATAATGCAAATTATGAGTCTTAATTATTTACTTTAATGAATTTTGAAAGTTAGGTTTCTTAATTAAAATTAATTGAAACATACTTTGTTTTAAATATGTATTATTATTACCAATTTTGGAATAATACCAAATTTATTGTTTTATAGCTGGATTCCCCAATATGCAGCCTCCCTATCGTACCCAAACTCGAGCTCCAACCGCACAACCAGGTTCTATGCGTAATGCAATCTCTGCTCGACCAATTACTGGACAACAACCAAGTATTCAAGGCCGTGGAGGACCGATGGGAGCTGCTCAACCTGTATCTGTGTCTGCTCAAGGTCGCACTGCCAACTACAAGTATACCGCCAACATGCGTAATCCACCACAAGCTATGCCTATCGCTCAGCAACCTGCTGTTCAACAGGTACATTGAACTTTTAATTTAGTCTATATCTAGAGAGATGTTAAACATCCAAAGTGTGAGTCTGTAATGATAAAAAGTATATCTTAAGTTTTGCTGCAGTTGTCATCAAAGTCAACCACCAAAATCTAACCTCACTCTAAAGTGTGTGTGTGTACCAAGTATTTCTGTCTCTTAAATTGCTAAAGTAAATCTTATAAGAATTAAATAAAATGATACAGTAGAGTCCCGCAAACTCAGCGTAATGTGGACCGGAAGTGTGCCGAGTTTGTGAAATGTCGGGTTATCGGGAATAAGGGCAAAAAATAAATTGTAATTGAAACACCAAAGCAGCGGCGATATCAAACAACTTTGTTGATAGCGGTATCCCATTGTCGGCAGTGTAAAAACACCGCGGCGATATCAAACGACTTTGATGGGCCGCTTTTTTTCCATGAATCAATTTAGTATACATTATGGAAAATATAACATTTCTTTTCAGTTTTCTTTGACAGGTACGCACAGTATATACAGTAAATAAAAATGAGCGAGTTACGAAAACGGAAGCGTGTGTTGGTTTCGTTTGAGATGCGGTTAAATGTGTTAAAAAGACTTGATAGAGGGGAATCTGTAAAAAAAGCTTTGTGAAGAGTTTAACGTGGGAAAAGTACCATCAACGATTCGAGCTATCGAAGTTAATGCCCGCTTTGGGATCTGCCGAACTTTTATGAACATTGCTGTTTTTAGAAATATATATTTTTTCCCATCGGGGTCTCCGAGTAATCCGGACTGCCGGGTTATCGAGTGCCGAGTTTGCGAGACTACTGTAGTATGATCTCCATGGATGATTGCATATATTATTTTTAATATCAGGAATAAATAAATTGGTTTTAAAATTTAATATTTTTACGTTTGTAGATTGTCACTATTTATTAATATTTTCATTGTCTTTCATTTGTGTATTATAGGAGGTAACAGGGCCTTCAATTTTTGCAAATCTTTTCTTATGATTTTGTCAAATGCCCTAAGGAACTGAACTAAACATTTACAAATAGGAGTTATCATGTTTATTTTTCAAATCATCTGTGTGAAGTGTAGAATATTAGTTTTTGGTCATAAACTTTCAGATTTCATGAAAATATGATTTAAAAAATTTAAAAATATGATTTAAAAAATTAAAAAATATGATAAATTCTTTTTGTTTTTGTTTTATATATGGATGGATATTTAAGAACTTTATATTTGGTTTCAGGCCGTGCACATCCAAGGCCAGGAGCCTCTGACTGCAACTATGTTGGCTGCAGCTCAGCCGCAAGACCAGAAGCAGATGTTGGGTGAACGTCTTTTCCCGCTTATTCAGGTATTTATATAACTTATTGTTAAGAAAACTTCAGAAAAGGAAATCTGTAGAAATTAAAGTTGTGTATTAATGTAAGATTTAAGTTAAGTACATGTTTATAACCAGATGTTAACATTGGTGACACAATTGTATTTTTAGATTTGAGTATTATAACAATAAAATCATTCTAAAATACAACACAAGTTATGAAACTGTGTAGTGTTATTGTAGGTACAGAATAGCTGTTGATATGGAAGTTGTAAACCATTTACATTCCCACTTTGTATAAATGCCAAACAGGTTATTAAAAAATAAAATTTTCAACAAATATTCTTATCAGTTTAGTTTAATTATTTGTGAGTGACGAATCAATAAGTTGGCATTTAGGAAAAGTTAAGGGGAGAAAACAACAAAATTTTATTTTCTAAAACCAGTTAAGATTAAAAATTGGATTTATGCTATTAGTCATATCTCAAAAATTACCCAGTAGGTTTATTATACCAATTTCAATATGTAGATTAATAACACAACATTAAAACAAGTGGAAGCTCCATTTATATAAACAATTAAAGTGAATGAGGTTTTATTAAGGAAAGCAATAGCAGTCACCCTTCCAAATATTTTGACTTGTTCCATTCTAAGCAACAAGTTTTATTTGTATGTTAGGGGGAGTGAGAGCATTTATTCATCAATATTTAGGCTTTTGTTAACTTCTAAAGCTTTAAATGTTAGTTCCTCCCATTTATATTGTCTAAAAATATGAAAAGCATTGAATCATATGAGGCATATAACATTAGCATTGAATCATATGAGGCATATAACATTAGCATTGAATCATATGAGGCATATAACGTTTTCTTATAAACAAATTTTAAACATTTATTTTATTTTTACAAGATACTTTGTACTACTGTTCTACACAGTCTTTATAGAATAAAACCACTCGTGAAATAACCACTGTCCCATAGCATTTTTAAGATCATAGCACTGGCCTGCTAGAGATTCTTTCACCAGATGCAAAAACCATTGGTAGTCACTTGGTGCCAAGATGTGAGTTGATATTATCAGTCAAACCATATGATAAGGTCTTGTGTGTAACAAGTAACATGGTGTCAAATGTCGTGACGCAATTTTATCAGTCTCGAATACCTGTTGGCATTTACTGTTTCCAAACCTAGAACATAGTCCACATGATGTTTTGTGTTGACATTACGGTTTTGAACTTATGTTTTCCGAGGATCTGTGTGCCTTTGTTCCATAGACTGCTTCTTTCATTCCAGAATGATGTGAGACACCTTGGTGTCTTCACGGGTTATTGTATCGAGTGACAAACTACACAGCTCTTCCAAGTCATTTGTTTTTTTACAGATTGGACAGCATTTTTTACACACAACGTGAACACAGTTTCTGATAACGTAAAAGCTCTGTCACAATTTCATTAGAAATTTCCACAAGCTTCTTGCAATTTGTGGAAATTCATTAGAAAGTAAGAAAATCTTAAACCCATCGATCCTGGAATTTTTCTCATGCATCTTTCCTTACAAAATCTTTATTGAAATGCCATCCATTTCCTCTCCATTCCATCATCTTATTTATTTTCACCATACATTTCACAAATCTACTGATTAACTTCCTGTGTTTGAAAAACTGATAATGATTTTTTAAATATACAAACTTCCATACCATCATTCATTTTTTATTTTCAATTTTTCCCCTTGAAATTTAAAAATACTCGATACAACTGAGATATCTATTAATCTTAAGAGTTATTTTTGAATCTAATTTTATAATAGAAATAATGGAAGTAAGTGTACTTCACAATCGACGGGTTAGAATTAAACATTTTATATGATTAAAACACACTCTGGTGTAGGTGTAATGGTTTCTTTGCTGGGAGAATAGTGTGAATTGTTGAATGATATATTTTTTTAATTATTTAAGACCCAAAAGATATATAGTTATAACTATATTAAACAAACCAAATGTCGTTTCTATATAATTAAAAAGAAAATTAAACAAGTTTTATGAAATATACAAGTTCTAAACATTTAAGAAGGGTTTGTGAAACTATGTAAACAAGTTTATTTGCAATTATTTTATGTTCTTTTTTTTATGGCGATGATGACCTAAAGGTTATTTGCTTTTAAACAACAATGAGGAACAAATGATCTGAATCGTACACTTAATTGTTTTTACACTGAAAATCAAAGATAAGCAAACATTTTTTTGAAATATTTAACATAAGCCCAGAAACAAAGGATGGATCTCTTGAGATTACAAGTAAGGGATAATAAGCAAGGAAATATAATATAGTTACCGGTAGTTTCCTTATTTTCTATTGTATAGATCGCAAAAACTAATGTGTATCTTAATTTCCAGACACAAGTATTTTTTAAATGTTTGTATATGTTTTTTAATGTGTTTAAATTTTTTTTATAGCGGATGTATCCCGACTTGGCAGGCAAGATCACTGGCATGTTGTTGGAAATTGATAACTCTGAGCTGTTGCATATGTTAGAACACAACGAGTCTCTTAAAGCTAAGGTAATGTCTACTGATAACAGTTTCTTTTGTCTGTATATTTGTGCAAAGATATAATATTTTCTACCTGATATATTTCTTCAGTTTTTTCATAACAAATTATAGTACTTATCTACATGATTCTGAGAATGGTGTAGATGTGCTCATAAAAGGCTAAGATCGTTGAATCTTTTAAAAAAAAAATTATGTGTAGCATTAAAATTTAAGCTTACACACAATAAATCCCTTTCTATATAACTGCAGAGTAAAATTATTCCTTTTTGAGAAAATCAGGAATTTTAACGTTATCATTTTGTAAGCAAGTTTGTGTATTAAAAACTAATGCACGACATTTCCAGAGTATAAATCAACTCTCGTGATAGTTCCAACATTGCCTCTAAGAAAGGAACTCGGTCCTAAAGCTAGACTAGAGCAGTTAAAATAACTTTTGTGTGTGTGTGTATGTACAAAACTGGTTAAACAGCATCAATTTCAATTAGAAATGACTGGATATTTGTCAGATTTGGTGAAGTTTGTTATACACAACCTGACTCATGTTTTCTAAAAACTAATTAATTATGATTTATATATTGTAGGTGGAAGAAGCTGTGGCAGTATTACAAGCCCACCAAGCGAAGCAAGCGGCTCAAGTGAAAAAAGACTAAAGACGAACCACATAAAAATCGCTTTGTATTACTTTTTACTTCAAGGTGTTTGAGGTCACAAGTTTGATCCTTATTTTTCATTATGTTACTTTTTTTCTTTCCATTTTTTCTTTTTAATATTGTGAGTAAAACTCTTTTTTAGGTTTTAATTGGTTTTTCGGGTTTGAATATAAATAAAAATTAATTAATATTTTTGTTTTCATTGTTTCATAAATCCTCGTCCTTTTCTTGGATATTGGTTACTTTTATTTTCTATTATTTTTAAATATATTGTTATTACAATGGGTATGACATTCTTTTACTTTGTTTCTTAAGTTGTATTCTTTGTGAACAACCAACAAAAAAAGAGAAAAATATTATAAACAAGAAAAAAAATTTGTTTAAACACAAGTTTATATGTCTACTATTGAAGAATAATAAAATTCTTTCCAGAATATATTGTTGTTTTATAATTTATTTGTTTCGTATAGAATAAACACCCTGTTATCTGCGATAAATTGTCGCCCAATATAAATCCTGTAAATAATTTTAATTTTTTTGTTGCTCGTAATTCTGTTTGAACAATTCTTATGTAATAAATACTTACAATAATATTATGGTCTGTTTTTATATTATATATCTTCGTCAAGCTGTAAATATTTGCCTATTTTTGTTCTCGTATTTTTAATGTGAGATAAAAATGTATGTATATGTTTTATATTGTAAATATTTGTGTTATGAACAATATAAAAGGTTAATTCAAAGGTTTTTAATTGGTGTGTACTGTTAGATGAAGATGTTTAACATTGAAACAATCATAATATGTTGCACGTACTCATTTAATAAGAATTTGAATTTGATTATATGGAATTACACGGAACAATTAAAAATTATTAATGCTTATTTTTATGAATTATTCTGTTTATAATGATCTTTAATTATGAACTAATTTTAAGGATCATAATTCTACTGAATGTACGATCTACATTTCAAAAGTAAGGGTTGATTGATTAGTTCGTACACGTGCAGTAGCTTCAACTAGTTCATTGGACACAAATGTTGTCAGTCCATTGCCTGGAAGGGATAGGTTATTTTCACAATCATTATAAACCCCACTATCATTCAAAGACACAACAATGGACTGGGGACATTATGTAAGTTAATGAGCTGGTTGAAATTATTGCTCATGCAAGAAATAATCAAAGTTGCCAATATATTTATAACCTATTGGTGAAATGTCCTTTGTACCCAGTTTTAAATGTACTATTTTTTAGGAAAATCTCAGGTGTCCAAATTCAAGCATATCTAAAATATAGCTCATAAAAATAAGTCTTCAATTGTAGAATTAGTTTAAAATTCATTTTGGCATTTAATACTGGTTCCAATTTGGAATTTTTAATCAAATTATTAATGTTTGTATTATTTACTAACCTTCAAACAATCACTTATTTTCAGATACATCTGAATGCAGTTTCGACATCACACTGTCATTGTCGAAGACAAGAAGTTTTTTTTACATTACACAAATTAAATCACAACACTACAAAGTACACAAAACCCCAAACATTTCATTTATAAAACTATAAAATAATCACCATTTCTTGGTTGTTGAAATCTATAAGTGCATTATGTCACTCAATATGTCCACTGTCGGGGTGACAGCGTGCTTATACATTTCAACGACTTAGAAAATTTCATTTAATGGTGATTATGTTAAAGTTATGTAAAAAAGTTTTATAAATGAAAATGTTTTATGTGATTTTGTGTACTTGTAGTGTTGTGATTTAATTTGTTTTATATAAAAAAACTTCTTGTCTTCAACAATGACAGTGATGTCGAAACTGCAGTCAGATGTATCTGAAAATAAGTGATTGTTTGAAGGTTAGTAAATAATACAAATACAGTAGACGCTCGCAGTCGGGACCATGGCCATGCCGGATAATCGAGAGGATCTAGTTTTTAACCCTCCAAGTGCTAAAAGTCGCGATCTAATTAAACAAGGTTTGCTAAAATCGATATACCAATGGTAACTTTTATCCAAACTACATGTATTTTATATAGTAAACTCTGAGTAAAAGACGCTCTATTCATTCTGCACAATTTTATCGATGGTTATAAGAAAAATCAATGTTAGCAAGCCTGTAAAAAAACAATTTGATGTTTACTGCTGCGTCCCGGCAGTGAATTGTTGTTTAGTGTTTTTGTCTATATTATTTTGGTAATTACAATTTATTTAGTGTATCAGTAGTGTTTTTAGTGTAGTATTACACATATAATAATAAGTGAACTTGGCAATTCAAGTGATATTCATAACTGTTTGTGTGAAAGTGATGAAAGCGGTAACTCCGATATAGGAATCAAAAAAAATTTTCTTTTTTTTGTCTGTATTACATATTTTATAATAACTAATTTTAGTAAATACGTGATATTCAAAGGTTAAATGCCAATACTTTCTAAAGACAGCAATAGAGCAAACTAAAATAGAAAACACTAAACTAAAATGATCACTGACGGTTACATCACAGTACTGCACTGTACAATACTGTAGTATAGTATCGCGTCAGAAGCAGACAAACACTGGATTACTAAGTAAACTGCGCACGCAGTCACTGAACTGGCAAGAAATGTCAGCCGCCCGAACATAACCGGAAAAATCCGATCTTGAGTGGCTCGGCTGACGCCGGTTATGAAAGAGTGTCCGCATTAAATTAAATAAATAAACTAAATATTAAATGGATTAATTTGTCATTTTTTATTTAGTCTGTACTTTTAATGAAACAAAATAGAAAATGTATTATTAGTAAGAAACTCATTACTTCTAACAAATGTTTTAATGACTTCAATAAAATTATTAGTATGTGAGGGAATAAATAATATTTATTAATAAGCCAAAAGTAGCTTTTCTGGAAAAAAATATTGTTAACACTAAATGAGAAAAGAAAAACTGTAGGACTAGATTTAAAACACCACATCATTTAAAAGTTTCCTGCTTATACCTAAAGTAACCTATTGGTTTAAAAGAATAAGAAAGTTTGAATTTAATTGTGTAAAGAAATTAAAATTATAAATTTATATTTGTTTATAGTTTAGTTATTGTAGCTCGTGTATCACTGAGGATGGCGACTTTGTTGTTGAAACGCCAGTTGTTTAAGTAAATGTAATTTTTTTTTGGGAACTTGTATTTGAGTTTTATTCTTTCTAGGCTTATTTAACTTTATTTTTGGTTAGGTCTTACCTGAGTTTTCCTTTGATTTAGATAGGTTTAAATCTTAGCTAATAATGTTAATATGTCAAAATTATTTTCAAATTATTAAAATGGAAAATTTTAATTCATTCACATCGATGTTTTTATTTTGTCTTGGGAAATCTACCAATTTTATGTAAACTAGATTATTATTCTTGAATCACAGTTACAAGAGAAAGATAGCAGCACCACCTTATGGGCGGAATTAAATTTTTTTAAGGACAGTAGAGAAGCTATGGTGTCTTTGATATGGAAATTTTGAACAGTGAATTTATCTTGTATCTTTGAATAAAGCTATTGTGTGGTTATTCCTTTGTATATAGTGAAGGAGTTCTAACTTTTTATGTTTAATCCCATTGGTGTTTCAAAACAAAACTAGGGAGAAATCTGCTCTTCCAAATAGCATAAGATTCTTACTAAAACCACCTTCCTTCCTGTTGGTACCCCTATCACATAGGACAAGGAAAAGGGAAATGTTTTCCATCTACTAAGCTGAGACCCATAACCAATGAACAAATTATATAGTCTTTGACGAAAGTTCTACAGATGGCTACACATTATGGAAATATAAAACTTTTTACTGACAAATTTAAAAATAATAAATCACAAAGTTTGACAAATGTTCTACAGGCAACAGCATGTCATGGAAGTACTGTATTTTAAGTTTTTTACAAAAATTCTTTATTAGGCCATAATATGTGTAAGAGAGAATGTAGAATTGAAAGAAATCATTCAGTTTGATATCTCAAAGGATTTAGGAGAAATCCCAGTTTTAAGATAAACAAATTACTGTACAGTTTTTAACATTCCTCGGTTTGCTTCTTGATTTTTAATAGATACTTTTTTCAAATGGTCATAGCTCTGTAATTATTTATCTGAATGATATTAAATTTTGAGACAAAAACCAAAGTTCAAAATCTCTTATGGTTTTTATTAAATTGGAAATACTGTATCACTACAAGAAATTGTTAAAAATTACCATTTTTAGAATTTTTCAAAACCCTTGGTTGGAGAATGCTGCAATTTATATTAAAATTTGAAACCATAAAATTATAATTTACTACTTATTGACCATAATATTTTGACAGTGAGGCAAGACAAATCTAATCAACAGTTTCAATATTTACTATTATTATTATGAAGACTAACTAGGTCACATTTAATCAAATTTTATGTCAAAGAAGTACTTTGTTGTATTCTTTCTTGGTTAAAATAATTCCTGAATCCCTTTGCTCTGATAAAAAGTTTTTTAGGAAGGGAGAATCACACTCACCTTACTTTTAGGAAAAATTGTAGTTGCTACTACCTATCGTCATTTGTATGAACTACGTCGTTAATCATCTGGCAGATTTATTTTCTCATGTCAAGTAAGTGCTGCTATCTGTATTCGTCATTTGTATGAACTACGTCGTTAATCCCAGATTTATTTTCTCATATCAAGTAAGTGCTGCTGTCTGTAGTCATTTTCACAAACTTTTGAAATAATGTGATCACTCATGACTCTTGTTTAGTAAAAATTTAACATTTTATCTCTGTAGGATATTGTCCACAGAAAAAACAACTAAATACAGTTTGAAACTAAACAAAATTCTAAATGTGAAGAACAATAATTCTTGTAATTTCATATCTTTTAACTGTAAAATCATGTTCCACATTTCTCTGTCTTCACAGAATTTGTAAAAACAGAATCTGAAGAAGGAAATGTTCAATAGATTTGAAATTTTTAGGATGCTTTAAATGTTCAAAATGATGACATAAGTTTGAAAAAAGTTTACTTGCCAACATTAAACAAATCAAATTTAATTTTGGGGTTGTTCTACTTTTTAAAAATATACATTTACATACCGACTTCCATTAAACTTGTTATTTTTTGTTTTGAAGGCCTGATGTTTTAAGTTCGAATTTAAATACTTTTATTACAAGAACAACACTTAAAATCTTTCTTCACAATGTTTCCATTCCATTTTAAAAGAATTTCATGAAGTGTAGTACAATAAGATGGCAGATTTATTTAGGACACAGGCCTATTTTTAATTTCCAACCAATTAAAAAGTAAGGAAAGTATTTTATATTAAAACAAATGTTGATACGCTTTTTTTCAGAGTTCTCAATACTATAAGCTTCTTTATTTGAAAATATCTAAGACATTTTCAGAATGTACTTCTGTGGTATTTTTGTTAAGCATTATTACAAAAATGAGTAGCAGACATTAACTTCGAAATTTGATATGGTACTCCATGAATTAGATTTTGGAATAAATCTTTTAAATGGACGATGGGTTTAATAGTTTGCACTTTATCATTTCTCACACTATACAGTGTGTCCTACGTACTGCACTCTTTCGATTTTCTATTAATTGCTTATTCCTCAACCGATTCTTTTGAAACTTTATAATAAAGTTACCAAAAATATTGTGTGGAAATTTAAACACACTGGTATTTGTAGAAACAAATTGGCAGCAACACAAAAAACTTCTATGCCTCTATACTTTTACTCTTGCAGGTTTATAGGTTGAACAGCTGTTCAATTCAAATTAAACAATTACATTAAAACAGAAACTTACAACCTAATTCTTTTGAGTACAATTTTATTGTCCTTTGTAGTTGCAAAATGGTTTTTACAGTTGAGCAAAAATCAAGTGTTGTCAAAAATCAATTGTCTAATATTGCAGAATCAATTAGACAATTTCAGATTGCCTTCCCAGGTGTTGATCCACAAATGATGAGGATTTGAAGAGCGTAATCGAATAGATACTTCTTTGGATCCAGCATAATTACTTTACAAGGATGTATGAGTTATTTGTTACGCATTGTTAACTGTCGCTGTGGATGGGTTTCAGATTGAATAAATTATATTTTTTAATCTTATTTTCATTGTTTTTTTAAAACAAATAATTAGTTTTTAGTTTGTTTTAAAAAAAAATTGTGTTTGTATCAAATTACATTTGTAGCAATAAGTTTTTTTTTTACAAAGAAATAAAAGCATAAGTTATTAACAGCTGTTGTTTGTGTTGCTGCCATTTTATGTCTATAAACACCAGTGTGTTGAAATATTCACACAATATTTTTGGTAACTTTATTAAAACACGTCTAAAGTTTGAAAAGAATCGCTTGTGGAATAAGGAATTAATAGAAAATCAAAAGCGTGTACCTCTCTTCGTGGGTCACACTGTATAAAATAGTGTAGACAAGTTTTGTATTGGAGCAAACAAATCAATGATTTCATACTTTTACTATTAATAAAATGTCATTATAATTTTTATTCAAATTGCGACTGTTTCAATCCAAGTAAAACCGTTTCAAGTTAGAGTTATGAGAAGGATACAATGCTTGTGAAACAAAAGGAAGATTGGTGGAAACAACTGCATCCGAGTTATAACTTGTCACATTATAGTTAACCACTAAAAATAAATAACAGACAAATATTATGTTAAATTTTTTAGGTATGATTTATTTTTTTAAGTTGTCATTTAGCACAAATACACACGAAACAATTAATTGTTTGATATTGGTGATTGCCCTTATAATAAAATTAGTATATACATATTATACACTGATGTAATATAATTAACATTTCAACCGATAGTTTCATTTGATGAGCTGTTTCAAAGTTTAAAAAATACGCTGTTTTGAGATTTTCACGATCAAACGTTTTACTTATATTTGAAAATCTAAGTGGAACATCCATCACTTGACAAAACACCACTGATTGTGTCTTTCCTATATTCTAAAATGTGTTACTTAAATATTTCAAATCAAATAACAAAACTTATATTATGTAAACATGTATTTTCTCAAACTTTAACAAAAATTGAAATTTATACTCTTTTAGGGATAACCCCAAATATTTGAACATTAAGAACCACTAATCATTATCTCTATCATAATATATTTTTCTTTCAAACCATACTGTACAGGAAATAATAGAGATATACAAATTTCGACATGTGGCACCATATCTCCCATATCTTTACAATGAGTGTACACAACAATAAACTAACCATCATTTATTGTCAATTTACAAAATATCAAGCGACAAATACGATTTATTGCTGCATTATAAGTTATAAAATTTGCTGTCAAAGAAAGAAAAGGTTTTGAGGTCGTCCTAAAATCGAAGAAATATTAAGAGGATATGGTTTATTACTACTACTAGAAATTTTCTAAATACAATAACCTTTATTCTTTCAAACCATGTCTATGTAATAGATTTGTAACTGACTTTAACCCAATGCCAGACCTTACGATTTTATATTTTCCTTTCACACTTAAATCTACAATTGTAGAACCATCTCTGGAATCATTGTCAATAGTTCCCCCATCAAATATCACTTTAACTAAAGGCCATAAAACTTTAAATTCATTAACACTTATACAGCTAGGTTGGCTACTTGGATTTGCACTAGTTAACGCTAAAGGTTTACCCAACATTGAAGCTATACTACAAACAAAACCAGATCCTGGTACTCTTACACCGACTTGCATGACTCCAGGATTTAAATCAAAATTCAATACTGATGTTCTATTGAGCAGTACAGTTACAGGACCAGGTAATAGTTTACTTAACAAACCGTCCGGCAAATTATCTGTAACACCCCACTTTTTAACTTCACTTACTTTGTCAACACTAATTGAGAGTGGTTTTTGTAAATCCCTCTGTTTAATTTGATAGAGCGAGTGAATTGCTGTAGAATTTGTTGCATCAACAGCTAATCCATATATTGTGTCTGTAGGTAAAGCTATAATTCCACCTTGTTCCAACACTTTTACTGCTATATGTATAGCATCGTTATCATCTTTTCCTGTTAGTTTTACGATATTGAATTTGGAAGTCATTCTGTTTACCTCAACTTGTAAACTGATCGATTACAATTTCAAGGGAAGTTTGTTAGTTTGAATATAATTTGAAAGCACTAAACATTACAAAATTAATCACTCCATCTAATGGCCGCAAGTGGTACTACAACAATTCTAAAATGTTGTTAATGGGTCATCTGCTGATCTTGTTTGTAGCTGAAAGTAGCCTCGTGGGTGCCATCCAACGAAACAACATTCGTCTGTGGAATCTATATTCTCCCATGTAGATCCATCATCAATTTCCTACAAGCAGATAAACAATATCTTATTAATTTTTAATTCGTTATAGTAATTACAATCATAAAGTTTACAAATAATTATGGTATTTTTTTTTCCTTTTCACATGAGCTTTTATAAAATAAATCATATAGAGATTTTGTATAAAATTCGTACGAACTAACTAACATTAATGAAAACAATAAGAATCACAAAGTCGGGAAGGTTGTTTTTCTCATGTCGAAAACACGGCCTTTGTTTTGTATTTCACTGAAAATCTATTTTTTTAAATGACAGAGATCAAACATCTCTTTTTTTTTTGTTTAGCCAATCAAT
This sequence comes from Aphrophora alni, assembly GCA_963513935.1. NCBI lineage: Eukaryota > Metazoa > Arthropoda > Insecta > Hemiptera > Aphrophoridae > Aphrophora > Aphrophora alni. The sequence goes on along the minus strand of OY740767.1, from coordinate 154,729,163 downwards.
CAACAAGGCTTGTGCTGGATGACAAAGAGAAATTACAACAGCAATTTAGCAACAACAAAAACATCATTGAACTCCTGATGCTCCCTATGAAACATCTCTGTTCAAAGATAATTTTTTATTCTGAACATTCGTTCAAAAAACTGTTAAACGTTAAATTTCCCTTTTTATTTACTCTACTTCTGAATACTAAATAGTTTCTCCTTTAATGATATCTGGAACTGGTTATATAATTGTACCCCCATGTAATGGACCCCTTTCTGGCATCGCAAGTCACCAAAATAGGCTGAATTACTGTTGTAATATAGTGAACCATCGGAGGGTTAATAATATTTTCTCCATTCATCTTTAATTTAATAATTTCCATACATTCCTTTATATTTAGACGACTTCCTTTGTTGTACCGATGTAGAATCCCATAGAATCTTTCGTTTCTCTTTCAGTAAATGAGTAGTATAATCAGAATCTCTTTTTGTAATGTTCCTAAATCTGGTTTTTAACTTTCATCCTGTTTGGACTATATATGTTGCATTACACTTAAATTTTATTTCGAAAACTCTATTTTTATCATATGTTTCTCTTTCTTCTATGTTCTTACTTAATCTATTCTTTATAGTATTATTTGCGTTGAATGCTGCTCTCACATTATATTCTCTAAAAAAAAGTTTCTTTTTGTATGTTTCTATTTCAGTGAAAGTAAATGCAGCCCAGATGTTTTCTTGTTTTGCGACATTTGTCTTACTGATAAGTTTTGTTTTATTTCTTTGGATAAGTACGATGGGTAATTTTCCCAAACTTCTGCAATAATAGCAAGTTAGTATAAGATCTTAGTTTTATATAACATCTTACTAAAGTTGAGGTCATCAATGATTTATAGACATCGTTAAAAGATATTTGTGTCATATCACATTAACATACCAAATTTGTTAATCTATTGAATTGATATATATATTAATTATATTTAATTTATAATATTTACAACAACTCACTTTTTTCTTTCTTTTTTAACATTTTTGCATATTAAAAAAAATATACACTTTGCATTCCATATAGATACCATTTACTATTTTTTTGTAAAATATAAATAAACAAGAATAGAAAATTTGCTTTGTTTAGTTGGCAAAATAAATTAAAATTAACATACATAAAATTACAAATATAAAAATTAAAAAAAATAAAATTATATTTCAAACTAACGTCTTCAAAAGTTTGTTATTTTATATTATAACTTTACGATATTGGACCATTGAAATATTTATGAATGTTCATCATTTGGATATATAAGAAAAATAGCTACAGTATATCGTAGAAGAGTTCAAAGGTTTTATTAAAATATCAGTAATGGTTTGTGAGATATACCATTATATCTAGTTCATTTGATTGTCACAATTGTCTTTATACATATCGATAATATATAGCACAATTTTTATCTCGGGGTTGGTTGGTGCCAGCTTTTCCCAAGCGGATATTGGGGAAAAAACAAGAACAAAGTATTAAATTTATTATAATGTCTGTACTAGGTTTCTTCCGATAAATTCTTATTTTCTTATAATTCTCGGGATTCTGCGGTATCTTGTCTATGATTCTCATGCTAAAGTTTCTAAATGATATTTTAAAATTTGGATATTTCTTTTCAGAGGTCGAATAATGGTTATTTGATAATTTTCCTATATGAACTATTTAATTTAGAATAATTTTGAGGTGAGAAACATAGTCTTTACATGTCAGGAAATAATTTTAATTTCCAATTTTTTTTTTTGCATTTCTAGGCCTACCAGTTGTATATTGAATTGAAGTTGATTGTAATGTCAGCTAGATATCATGTAAGTCGCTCCTCGTTTGAATGGCATTCCTTAAATATCAGTTCTTCATATATTTTTCATGAATACATTTCGAATTGTTTCAATTTACAGGAGCTCTTTGAAAAGAGTGGTAAAAATATAAATTGTGTTGTTGTTGCTAATTTTAATATTTGAAACAGAAGCAATTTAAATGTATATAACTCTTAGTGTTTTTACTATTAAAAAAAAGTTACAAATCCAACAAATTTACAAAATATTTTAATTAAATTCATAAATCCTTGGTGCCTGTCGGATGACTTTTCACCTGACTATGTGGGGATCAATACATCAAATTCCTGTTGTTCTTTATTACTACGATTTGTTTCCAATTGTACTTTCCCACGATCCTGAATCAACACCATAAATATTTGAGCTTCCGAAGGATAGCCTACAAACCCGGAACCTTTTGTACACAAAGGAGAGCTCTAACACCTAGACCATCTTCAAATTTTACAAATAGATTTATGCGTTAACATTCACTTTTAGATTTTTTATGACAAAACAATTTGATATAAGAAACTAGAAAGAAGTTTATATCATTACTTACCCCCTCAACAGTTTTTTGTAAGGTTATTATTGTAGTTGCAGTGGACTCTTCACTGTAGTCGGAGTTAGCTAATTATAAAAGGGAAGGATTCATGGTGAGATTGGTAGAAACAACTGCGTCTGAGTTGAAGATCCTTATCTTGTCAGATTATAGTTCAACACTAAAAATAAATAACAGACAAATATTATATTTTAAATTGTTTAAGCATGTTTTAAAGTTGTTATTTGCCACAAATAAAAAAATAAACCATAAATATTATTCATTGTTTTTATTGGTGATAACTGCGCTGATTGCTCTTAAATACAGATAATAAAATTTGTACATAAATATTATAAACTGATGTAATACAATTAAACATTTCAATTGACCGTTTTAGGATGTTTAGGTTCAAAGATTTTATTTAAAACTGAAACTCCATTATTGTTAAAATAATTCAAATCAAAGTGGAACATCCAACACTTCACAAGACCACTATTGATTGTGACTTTCCTACATATTTTAAATTGGTTTCTTAAATATTTAGACACAAATTGAATAACAAAACTAAATGTTAAATTTTTCTTTCTCAAATTCTAACAAAAATTGAAATTCAACACTCTCTTTTAAGTATTACCCCAAATATTTGAATATTAAAACCCACTATTTAATTTGTCTAACAAAAAAAATATATATATTTTTTAAGCCTTACTGTACACGAAACGTTATCATCATAGATACATACAAATTTCGACATGTGACAACAAAGTATGTACAGTATGTACAGTCGGATCAACCGTTCTTGGCACTTGGGATATTGTGTGAAAACCTAGTTTTTACCCCTACAACTTTTATGGTCTTTCTCACATAGATGTTTCTCCCTTACGCAGCACTCTGTACAGTCACAGCTCAGTTTCAATGTACCTATTATAGTTTCCGAGTTTTTGTGTGTGCAAATTTAGCGATTTTTGATTATTGTTTGTACAAAACTAAAATCGGAAAGTTTCGTGATTTTAACTTTTTTATTTCAAACTAAAGGAAAGACAACGTAAAAGACTTTATTTAATAATACTTTCACTACCTTCAGATTCTGAGGTTAAAGTTATACATCTGTACAATTTACCAAAATCAGTTAATCAGACAATTCCTCGACTCCAGACATGGAACATTCTTCCTCCGATGCACTGTCACTATCCATATCGGAAATCTCGCCTAAGTTGTCAATAATGTTTTCAAATAAGCCTCCATGTAATGTTTTTAAATTTTAAAAACATGATTGGATCGTCTTTCCCAATCATCTGCTGTTATTAAATTAAATTTTTCTTCGCATAATTTTATGACATCATCTAACTCTAAAAGTGATATTTCAGCTGCGCACTCATTTTTTAACATCAGCCCATATTAGTTCAATTGGGTTAAGATCTGGATGGTACAGTAGAAATCTCAAGACTGAATGTCCCTTTTCAGCTAATATTCTATCTATTACATAAACTTTATGCCTGGGTTTGTGTAACTAAATTAAATCATATAATTGCATTTTGCACATATCAGGGTGGAATAGTATTTTCATTTCTGTTGGCCACTTCGCCATAGTATTTTTAATTGATGCAGAAGTAGGTGTTTTATCAATTAGCATGTTGTGGTAAGGGCCGTTATTCAATATCAAAACACTTTGTGTGGGCAAGTTTGGTTTTAGTTTTTCAGTCAACCACCGCCTAAAGTTGTAGAAATTCATATCGTTGTGGTAATCACCCATAACTTGGTTAGACTTGAAAATGAACGAAGCACCTGGGACAAAACCGCGCTCACTTCCCGCATGCACTATAATTAGTCTTTGACCTTTAGAAATTGTTACTGTAACCCCTTCCGACGTACCCTCTTGAAACCAACCCTTCGCGGCAGAGTGACTCCAATGAATGTAAATCTCGTCCGTATAAACGATTGGTCTTTTTTCTTGCCGGTATTTATGTGATGTGGTTAAATATTGAGCCCGTAGAGATTGAACATTATATTTTTCATTAAAAATTTTTGTGTTACTTTTTGTTTTGAGCCATTTAAATCCCAAACCTTTTAATATTTTATTTAAACTTGTCTGTCCTCCATTAAAGTTAACAGATTCTTTTAAAATCGGAAAAAGTTGGTTTACGGTCAGAAGGCTTTTCTGTTGATTATAAAAGGTATGCACCGTTATTCTAATCACACATTTGTCAAAATCGTCAATTCCAGTGACTGGTTTTGGTACTTTATGCTTTTCTCCCGGGTCTACTAAAACTCTCATTTAAATCTTCACACACTTCTAACAATGGACTGTTTTGAAACCCCGGTTGCTTTACTTGTTTGCTCTTGAACTTTCTTCACATCTATCAAGAATTTTTCTTCCTTGGCTACATTATTCATAAATGCATGCACATTACTTACAATTTCTCACTCTTGGCTATGTATGTTCTATTATCTAATGTAGATTTTTCTGGATTCATATTTACAATATAATCATACAATTCATTAAAAAACAGAAAATCTCTTCCCCTAAATATTTATTGCACTTTCACACAAAAAAAAACAACACTCACATAAATGTAACATCAATATTACAAACTGAATCCAATGATAAAAAACATCATAACTTCTAGCCGGTATTCTACACCTCCCTCTCTTGGTGATAAATTTTAGCTGTGCGCATAATAGTAGCCTCACAGTCATGCCCGTGCTTAAACCTCAAGTGCCAAGAATGGTTGATTCTACTGTATGCCTTACCTGTCATATCATTACAATGAGGTACACAATCATATAATATATAGAGATAATTAATTGTCAGTTTACAAAATGTCAAGCAACGAACAAGATTTATTATTGTATTATAATATTCAATGTTGAAGAAAATGTTTTGAGTTAGTCCTAAGACCCGTGAAATAGTAACAGTACTTACTTCTTTGAACTGACTTCCAAGCCTCATGTGTCCCTGATGGTATGATGTCCTTTGTATGAAACAGCTGCTGGTGCCCATATTTGCTTTCTTCTGAGGGTGTTCTTCAAAGCACCATTAGAAATATTAACAGGAGCTTGTTTATAACTGCTAGAGAATTTTCTGAATATGATCCAAAATTTCAAACATTTTACATACAGTAATGCAAAACCTACTTTGAAGGAAGTAGTGGGATATGTTGATTCACTCATTTAAAAGAAAATTCTAACATATAGGTGGGTAATCTGAAACTTTACGTGAATAAACTGAAATCAAACTGAGCTTACATTAAGAATTTGTGTCTAAACTGTAAAACATGAATACAAATAGGTGTATGCCAAGCGACGGAAACGTTGTATATCACGTGTCATGAAACTTGGATATTGTGCAGAAACTTCATGGTTGGACATGCTACTAAAATCATGATATGCTGCGGTAAATGATGTTCCTCTAGATGGCTTTTCTATTATGATACTATTTGTACTCAGAAGGCCCAACACATACAATATCCTTTAATTAAAATAATCATTCATTCAAACCATGTCTATGTAATAGATTTGTAACTGACTTTAATCCAATGCCTGACCTTATGATTTTGTATTTTCCTTTCACACTTAAATCTACAATTGTAGAACCATCTCTCGAATCATTGTCAATAGTTCCCCCATCAAATATCACTTCAACTAAAGGCCATAAAACTTTAAATTCATTAACACTTATACAGCTAGGTTGGCTACTTGGATTTGCACTAGTTAACGCTAAAGGTTTACCCAACATTGAAGCTATACTACAAACAAAACTAGATCCTGGTACTCTTACACCGACTTGCATGACTCCAGGATTTAAATCAAAATTCAATACTGATGTTCTATTGAGCAGTACCGTTACAGGACCAGGTAATAGTTTACTTAACAAACCGTCCGGCAAATTATCTGTAACACCCCACTTTTTAACTTCACTTACTTTGTCAACACTAATTGAGAGTGGTTTTTGTAAATCCCTCTGTTTAATTTGGTAGAGCGAATGAATTGCTGTAGAATTTGTTGCATCAACAGCTAATCCATATATTGTGTCTGTAGGTAAAGCTATAATTCCACCTTGTTCCAACACTTTTACTGCTATATGTATAGCATCGTTATCATCTTTTCCTGTTAGTTTTACGATACTGAATCGGGATGTCATTTTGTTTATCCGAATGTGTAAACTGACCAATTGAAATTTCAAGGGAAGTTTGTTAGTTAAATATAATTTGAAACCGCTGAACATTATGAAATTAATCACGCCACCTATGACCGCAAGTGGCACTACAACATTTGTAAAATGTTGTCATTGGTTCATCTGCTGATCTTGTTTGTATTTGAAGAAAGTAGGCTCGTGAATGCCAACAAACAGGACAACGTTCGTCTGTGGAGTCTACATTCTCCCATGCAGCTGCACCGCCCAATACATCATCAATTTCCTACAAAGAGATAAAAAATATATTATTAATTTTGAATTCGTTATAGTAATTACAATCACAAGTTTACAAATAATTATGCTTTTATAAATTAATGGTGTAGACATTTTGCACAAGCATTATTCCGAACTGTCTCTAACTCAATAAAAACTACACGACTTAGAAAGTTGGGGGTTGTCTTCAACGGGTTGTGTCGGAAGCATGGGCTATGCTGCTTCGTATTTCATTGAAAAAATATATATTTGTGGAAATAATGAGATGATTATTTAATTCCACAAAACAGCTTTAATTGCGACATATGTTTCGCCGTTAGGCATTTTCAAGCAACTAAAGTGAAAACAAAACAAGTCTAAACTAAAAATGTGATACAAAAGGGATTAAATAATCATCTCATTATTTCCATTATCATGGAATTCCATCATGTACCGACTGTTGTAACATTAAAATATATATTTGTTTTTTTGCTGTTGCTTTTGCCAATCAATCTTGAATTGTAAATTTTAATTTATTTGTGATTTGACACACTAGTTGGGTTAATCTTCATACTTCATCAAAATTTTACGAAATCGGAAGAAATTTATCACAACGGCATATAAATCCAAGCTTTTTGTAATCTTACAGCATGTGGGCGCACAATTTTTAAAATGGTTACTAAGTTAACGGCTTGTGCTGGATGACAAAGAAAGCTCTTTTATGTTCTAGTGAGTTACAGAGAATTATTGTTTTTTACAAAATATTAAGGCTATCACTTGACTTACAATAAAAACAAAGACATCTTCATATCTACCATTAAGAAGGAAAAAGTAATATACTAAACTTATAATATACATATTTCAACCCAAAGAAATAGATAGGCAATGAAGAATTTTAGAACATTTAATGTTTATTTAAACTTTTTTGTTTGTTTTAATATTTTCTCACCTCCTGAAATTTGGCAAGACATTTTATAAACATCCAGTATACCTATATAGCGCCTACTGTGAGAAATTAGTTTATTTAAACAAAATCATTGAAGTTGATTAAAATAATTGAGTTTTTCTTTCGGCACATACCAACAAAATCGGTTAAACTAATTACTGACGGAAACAAGCACATAGCCTAGGGAAAACCAACAACCATTTCCATAAAAATCAATATTTTCACTCCATCACAATACTACAGGCTATTTCCTATATTGGTCCTACGTAAAAATGAAAATAAAACCACAAAATAGTCTGTTAACAATAAGTTAGAAAGAATGTAACCAAATGAATGAAAACACACACAAATACTCACAAAAAGTCACTTAATTTGTGCAACACAAATACAAGACGATGTTTTAATGATGAAGGCATCATCGTCAGCTGGTACATGCACATACATGACTTAGTCATTGAAACCTCGTCTTGTATATTGATGTTGCACAAGTAATTTTTTATGGAAAATTGTGTTTTTGTTCATTTGGTTATTGAAGTTTCCACAAGAGTAGCTCATTAAAACTGAATAAGTTAAAAACTAAGAGTTACTAAATAAAATCTAATATCTTCTAACCTGTTCACAAATAACAGAACATCAATGATAGAAATGACAATTTACACAAGTTTTTCTTTCTTTTTTTTCAGACAATTTTGATAACAAGTAGTAGCCAAATCTATTTTGAGACACTGAACTTGAAATTCCTTATTAGTCATTATTATTGCCTAATAATAATGTATTATAGCCTACAGGAAATGATATAATATAAAGAAAGCATAAAATATATAAAATTAAAATAAGAATTAACATAACTTACTAAGGTTATCAGTTATCTTTAGAAATTACGGTACTTACGTATTAACGCCACCGCAGCAACTTTGCGCATATATGTATAAGGTTTGGCCAGGTGTTTATGTGTATATATATATAGCTACTGGCCAAACCTGTCATGATATATAATTATATCACAAAGTAAGCAAATATTTGTGCATATATATATATGCGCAAAGTTGCTGTGGTGGCGTTAATACGTAAGTACCGAAATTACTTATAGAATAGAGAAAGGGAAAGAATAATATTAATATTAAATCATAAAATCAAGCCATGGAAAAATATAATCTACCTAACTAGTTCAATTCATAGAGATCATTGACTACTTATTTATACAATATATTTGACTAATAATGGTTTCACAATTGTTGCAGTAAATAATTGAAAGTTTAGGTAAAGAAGTGACAGACCCTAGTGCAACTGTAAAATAAAGGTAATTTTTAAGCCACCTAGCCTAAACAACCCTAAATTTTGTTGGCTGTTGCTACATTCCCAGTAATAGACTAGTACAACAAACTGAATCAGTGAGTTTTAATAATGTGGTTATGTATAACATATAGCCTATATTTCTGGCCCGTCAAAGAATTTAAAAATATACATACCTAACTATTAATTAAGTTGGTATTTTTCAGAAACAAAAAGTAATATTCAGAAAATGCGACCTTCAATTTATGACTATATGCAGTATAAACTATAACGGAAAATCTTTAGCCTACTTTACAAGTAGGCCTAAGTTCTTCCAATTGATTTTCACCGACTAGCCTGTGTTATTTCCGAGAGCATAAAGAGTTACTTAAAAGCTGTGGCTATTGGACCGATTCTGGTAATATTGGGCTGGTCAATGACATTAAGACATCTCGTAACCAATTGTGTAATTAATCAATCTACTTTTATATTCATTTGGTGATATCAATTTTTTTCTTTATTGTTTACAGGCAAAATCTTTTCGGCCGCCATCAGCTTAAAAGTAGTGTACAATATCAACAGACAGTGGATGTAGGCTAAACACATGCAAATATTTAATGAAAGGAGTAGGTCTAGTTTGGAAACAAAATATATAGCCTAGCCCTAGAGGTAATTATCGAGGCACAACCAATATGTAGGCTACAGACCTAGACAGGTGACTCACACCTACTACCACTATAAATATAGTATCAACATATATTTTAACTCCAAATAACTAAAACAAACCAATAATAGCCAGTGGCTTCAAGAAAGAAAATACGTTTTGTGTGGTTGACCAAGCAAAACGTTATTCAAAAAAGCGAGAAGAGGCAAAGCATTGAGGAAATTTAGACCTACTATCTAGCCTAATATATACCTACTTAACCTTACCGGAATGATCTAAGATAAAATATCAAGAGACCTAGTTAGGTGACAAGTATCTAACCTACTTACTAGGAGGCTTGGTATTGCATCATATTACAGTAGGCCTATATGCATAGGCCTAAAACAATAAACCTGCTAACATTAAAATGCATTATTTAAACTTACCTTTAACTTTGGATAAGTACGATGGGTAATTCGCTGAGTAATATTAAAATTATATGGGCATGTTCGGCATTTAAATCTCAAATGTCCTAAATATTCTTGAACTGTCAATACATTAGCACAAGTTGGACAAAATAATGATGACATTATGAAGTTTCTTTATGAACCTTTATACTTAACAAACATTATGAATAGTAAATTGTAAACATTAAATATAAAATGAAACCTAGTAATAATAATACCTATGTCCACAGTAGTTTAATTTCCGAAAAATTTATGTCTTAAAAATAATAAAATTTAAAGGTACACACGTGGTTAACCTTTAATTTTTAAGGTTAGGTCATAATATTACATTTAAAATATTCAAGTAATATTCAACCGCTACTGCTACTTTGTCATGTCACTCAAGTGAGCTCCCAACTATATACGTTGTTTCTAATTCTAATCGTAATCCTAATCTGTGAACCAAGAAAGATTTATAGTTTTTCTCTATAATATAATATAGTATATATTAATTTTAATTCTATCGTCATTATTTATATGTAATTAATATTTTGTTAAAGTTATTCAGATATTTTAGGTAATTTGAGTAGTTTATATTATTATTATTTTTTAAATAAAATCTCATTTAGATTTCCTTGTACTGTTTCGAACAACAAAAATAAACAATTGATACATTTATAATTTATTTATAAAAATAAACAATTGATAGACATTTAATCTTTTGAACAAATTAAAATTGTTTATTAAATCATAATTGAGAGACTAAAGAAACGTAAACGTGTTAATAAAATGGTTTTATTGGAGAAGAAGAAAAAGAAGAAGAAGAAAAAGAAGAAGAAGTTTTCAACAAACGTTTGAATTAATTTAGCCGTCATTTTTGAATCAGTTACCGGTTCTTTTAGTGTGTAATGAAATTGTGTTCAGTTTTTCTTTACAACAAAATAAAAAATTCTATCAGTATTTCAATACACAGTACAAAAATAACATGCTGTTCAAGTTATCTATCTACAAACAGTCAAAGGTGACTATATTATAATAGTTAGAAACTAAAACTAATTATAAACTCACTGGCCTAGCCTACTAGCAATAATATTTTACCCTACTTTTTTTAACTATACAAAATTTGAACACTCTTTTAAAAATGTTTCTTGCTACACGTTTCATAATTGTTAAGCATTCAATTCATATTTAATTATTATATTATTCATACAATAATATGTGGCAGAAGGAAAGAAGTACTCTAATTGTACTTACGGTAATTAGAGAAAGTCTTAGGCTATAATCTTAAAAATATTTAACTTCATTATAAAGTATAATAATTTGCGTTTTATTTTCTCACTTGGCAGTAAAATTATAAATAGAAAGTATTGAGATTTGGAGAAGGGGGAATCATTATTATCACTTTTAATGCTGAGTTCAAAAAAGTATTTTTGCGAAATGTCTGTTTATCAAACAGAAACTGTTTTACCGATATTGCTCAAATTGATACCGGTACCTAGAGTTTTTGATTTCAAATTATTAAGTAGGCCTAATATATAATCGCTTTAATTACAATATTGAGGGTAGGGCCTATCTGTCATAAGAAAGAAACACAATTGATTTTCAAAATCTGCTCAAAACATACCGTAACATGTTGGAGGCCATCTCCTCATAAATATTGTTAAGAATTATTGGTGAAAACCTGGTACATGGAGTTATAAAATGACTACCTACTTTCTTAAAATTAGCTCTAGGCCTATTGATTTCAATAAAATTTGTAAGACTAATAATCTAGCCTAATCCATTGTAATAAATTACAACTAAAACAAAATTACAGCTTAGGAGTAATTAGATAAAGACAAAAAAGTAATTTTTATTGTTTAAACAAAATTTTGACTTCTTGTTTAAAAACCTCTCTATCATCATTGCCTTATAAAAAAGAAAGATGAAAAAAGTATATAATAAGGACCCCTAATCAGGAAAATAATAATAAGGAGAGAAGAAAATATTTTCATTTTAAAAATTTCATTTATTTATCTTGTGTAGACAATATATAAATTGTATAAGATACGTCAAAAATAAAACCATTTGTTTTGATACAAGACACTAACTAAATAACTTATAATAAATAATTAATTTTAAAACACTTATAAATAACATTTAACGTTTTAACACTTAAGCATAGGTACTTAAAAGAGTAAGTCAAAAATATGATGGAAGCAGTCTTACCTCCTAAAATTACTTTCCACAACACGACTAATACAGAACTATTATCAAATCGTGGATTACTCAACAAAGTCTGTAATAATGTAAAAATTTGTCAGAGAAAAAATATGTTATTATTACATTTATTCAAAAAAAAAATCTAATTTTTTACTTGGGATGAATTTACTGTTACTTGTTGAGAGTTATCTTGTGATGAAAGCACAAACACTTATTAAATTTACTCTTTTTTACCTAGGGTCATGAATTACGTAAAAATGTACTAGATCATGAAAACCTCTGAAATAAAATATACATTTATTAACAAGTTCTAATTATATTTGAAACATATAAAATCTAGTCAAGCCGTTTTGCTTAACTTTCTCTAAAATATGTACAGTGAATAACATGTCTAATTATTAGACATTAGTTTCATAAATATTAAATATTAGTTCTTGTTACAAGTATTCACATTGATTTAATTCAAAATTAAATGTTCAAATAGTTCATGTTCCAAGTATTCTTTACAATCAAATTCAAATTAAAAGTTCATACAATTCAGTTAGCTATTAATTAACCAATGTCTTTCATTACGTTATGACGCCATAGTTTAAACTGATTGCCTCTACTTTTTAAGACATAAATTACCAATTAAAATGTTCTTTTTACGCTATACCAAGGCATAATTTTGCACTGAATTTAGTTTTAGGTTGAAAGTTAAATAAAAGTATCAAACCATGGAATATGCACTAGCCTTACTGTTGATCTAACCGTCTACATAACGCTTTGTTCAATAATAATAATGGCGAGAGACTCCTTGTTCTTGCTAGAACCGCTTGTGCATTCCCCCACTATTTCTATCTATCTTTTGATTGGTCTATACTGCGCACTCCATTTATGACAACTTCATTTCTAATCACTTTACAAAATAATTTTCTCTTAATTTTATTAAACATACAAATTTAGTTAATTTTGATATAATTATGAAATTCTAAACTAATATTTTTTTTCAAATAACACACATACTTCTATAAGTTTCCATTCTGAAATCCTGTCTGTTTGTCTACTATAAAATTACCAACAATAGACTGTATTTAATGTTAGTGTAAGCACTACGTTGTAGGTGCCAATATAAAATTACAAAAATATTAAGATTATTAAAACAGATAATGGTATTGATATTGCTAGTAATTTTGAGAATTTATTGTTATCATGAAAGAATAAAAATGTGTAAATCGAGGTTAACAATTAGAAACAGAACATTTATTGAAGCTCTTTAACTTAATACATGACATTGAACTTGGTAAATAGTTGATTAGATAGTCCTTTACACTTTTGAAAGTCTTTTAATTGCATTATATATATATATATATATATATATATATATATATATATACATAAATTATTTTCTTATCCCTTTCACTAAAAGGTTCATTCATAACAAAGGGTTAACTTTCATATATATATATATATATCAATTCTGGTTGTATGGTTTAATTTTAAACATAGGTTTAAGTTTATAAAAAAATTAATATTGTTCATAAATAATGGTTATGTATAGTCAAATCTCGGGTTAGCATTTCATGCCGGTCTCACCAGTTGGTACACAAAAATTACAATATTATATATTATGCTATTCATTAATTATGTACTAAATTTTGAATGATATGGTACAAATTATGAAACACTATGATATTTTGATTGTCCCCTGTCCAAAAAACACAATCTTCACCAAAAGTTAAGTAGAGTTTTTTTTTATTAAATAAATTGTTCAAAATTTCGAAATTATTAATTATAAATACTTATTAGGGTGGATCTCACCAATTTAGATATCTTGTTCATATTGTCCAGTCCATTTTATACGTCTAATCTTCTAGATTCCACTTGGAATGTGATCCGCACTGCTTATACGTCTGACTGGTTCAATAGTTGGGACAACACTGTTAAAAAAAAACACTATTTTGCCGGTTTGGCGTCCCGGGGTTCACATTCTAATCTCAGCCCAAAAAAACAATCACTTTTCACAAATTAACATAGGTCTAGATGCGAAATGAGAATTATGGTTGGTGATTGAAAATGATGTTTTTAATATGTAATGTGCTTATAGACTAATTTACAATTTTTTTCTATTTTTAATAATTTTATAAGTATTTTTAGAGAAACAAACTCCTTTATTTTAATTTATCCTGTGAATTTTAATTTAGCGTCCTATTATCGCTAGGATTACACTTGAAATTGAATAAATGGCGTAACCAATCAAAAGTGAGATGGAGGCAGGGCTTAGGATCTGTCAAGATGCGATTTTACATAAATTAGGCTATGTTACTAACCTTGGGAATATAGCTTGGTATTATTTTTGATGAATTATTACAGAAATTTCCAGGCATTGGTTAATTCGACAATTTAATGGTGAATCTCGGAGTATTTTCGTGAATCATTCGTTTAATATTACACACTGACAGTAAGGTGAATTGGATGAGCATAATGGAAAACATGGAGTTGGCCCATCTAGATATAGTGTACTTCACTCCACGCTCCCACATTCTGCAGACTATCGTTTCATATTGATGTAGGGTCAAATACACCCTCTATATTCAAGAAGGTGCAGAGGGCTATTTCTCTTCTTTCCAAGACATCCTCAATTCTGCTTACAAGTTGGTGCAAAGCAATTTTGGAGGATCCTAGTTGATAGACATATTGATTAGGATAGAAGGGTTCCCCGGAAAGAACTCTTTTCCTTATATACCTTTCCACCAAAATTTCAAAAGAAATGAGGACAGGCTGATGGGCATGCTTATTTGGCGTGAAAATAGTCTGTTTAACTATGGGTTGGGCTAACTCTCCATTCCTGTGGTTACGCTGGTTCTGGATAGCTTGCATATTACTTGTATTGGATAAGTGGGTTTTTCCTGCAAGAGAGCAGTATAGATTACATCTCAACCAAGTGACTTAAAAGAACTGAATTTACTTATTGCCCTTTCCATTTTAAAGAATTTGACTACACTTCTAATTAGTCTCCAGTGTGAGCAGAATAACTTCAGCTGAGAGACTGATTGATGCCGTCTGCACCATCACTGGGTGTGCATTCAGGAAAGCATGTTTCAAATAATAGCTTGAAACTGTCCTTGCTGTATACTTGATATAGTATCCTGTTGGCTTCCATAGGTTGTCAAAGGATTGTCTGGTTTTGAACAACTTGTAGTCTAGCTGTTCCTTGATGCTACTTCCAGGAATCCTGTCCTTGCTGTATACTTGATATACTCTCCTGTTGGGTTCCATAGGTTGTCAAAGGATTGTCTGGTTTTGAACAACTTGTAGTCTAGCTGTTCCTTGATGCTACTTCCAGGAATCCTGTCCTTGCTGTATACTTGATATACTCTCCTGTTGGCTTCCATAGGTTGTCAAAGGATTGTCTGGTTTTGAACAACTTGTAGTCTAGCTGTTCCTTGATGCTACTTCCAGGAATCCTGTCCTTGCTGTATACTTGATATACTCTCCTGTTGGCTTCCATATGTTGTCAAAGGATTGTCTGGTTTTGTAGTCTAGCTGTTTCTTGATGCTACTTCCAGGAATCCTGTTTGGATTTTTTTTAAAATAACTTTACAGTATGCTGTTTGAGCTGAGTTATACTCTTGTAGTCTAGCTGTTCCTTGATGCTACTCATTTTGTCTGTGAAAGCCTTCCAGGAATAATTAATTGTGTTTGCCTTTTTTAATAATTTTACTATATGCTGTTTGAACTGAGTCATACTGTCTCCAATCATTACTTTGCTTGGAAGCGTTAAAAAGTTTCCTTATGTTTTTCCTCCAGTGACAAAAATCTAGAGACCTTGTGTTTGGTCTACCAGCTTCCGATCTCAAGGGGCAGTTATCTCGATAGTAGTCCATGATGGCCACTTCTAGTGATGAAGCCACCTGGTCTATATCTAGAAAGGTTTTAACTCCACCCATCATGGACTGACTTACGGCCGACAGTTGATCCAAGTAGGACCCCCACTCGGTCACCCTCGGGACCTCAACAGGTTGTTGTTAGCAATGATCCTAATTAAAACTGGATGTCTATAGTCTATGGAGGCTTCTGATGTTACATACCAATCCCTAACCATATGGAAGGTGTTTTGTGTAAAAATAAGTAATGTCGACCACCCCACTTCTTCAGTCAATTGACAAAGGTTGATTTTCTACCCACATTTACAATTTGCAAGTGATTAGACAAAAGGAAATTTAAATGTGACTCACCCCTGGCGTTGGTGTCAATAACTGCCCCATTCAAGAGTATTGGTGTCATCCTACTATGAGGTGTTGTCTGCCAACTTAAGAAAACTCTACAAGGAGTTTGAATTCTTTTGATGGAATAGGTAAACTGAACTTAAGATTAGATTTTTGTTTATCACCATAGTCATATCTCTGAAACAAAATTTCATTAAAGACAAGTATTACAATTCTAGGTTTATTAAGAATATAAGTTCTGTTGTTATTAATTGAGTTGCAATATATAAACTTACCTTCAGCATCTCCTAGTCATACAATTCGACCCTGGTTGAGCTCAAAGCTCTTAGGTCTGAAGGAGGTCAAACATTAAGTGACCTCTTAAATCTAACATGAAGGAGACTGTCTTTCTGTGATGAAGGTTGATTTGTAGTGGCTTCAACATTATCTTTTCCCATCAGGTTGACAATGGAGACTTGCCACAGTCCTATCATGCATGGTGGAGGCTTGCTGTGAGACTGCTCCTTGTCCAGAGTATTTGGTGGCTGAGCTACCAGCTGATGACTGGTTCTCTGTCACTGTATTGGTTTATTTTTTCCACAGATTCCATATAGTTCCCACGAGTAATGCAATTCCTAAAAAGTCAATAGCCATATCCTGCAAGTGACGGCAAGGCAAAAAAATTCCTGAGAGGTTGTTCGGTGTTTTAAGTAGCTCAAAAATTTTACCCTGTGTTTTGTTGGACAATTAGGCTAGGAATGTCAGTGTTACTTTCTGGCAACTATACCCAGATCTTAATAATCTTAAAATGCAGGTTATACAGACATAGGGGAAACTATTTAAAGAACATATCCTTTTATAAAACTACCGTAATCCAGAATTTGAAATAATTTCTGGATTTTTAAATTGTCTTATATTATTATTTGACTTTATTGGAGAACTATATATTCTAGATCTTTTTGTTTATTCTAGATCTCCTTCAACCATTTTACTAAAGATTCAAGGTCTCATCTAGTGAGTTAAGGATAAGGATTGTCATCAACACAAGCAAATATAGAGAATTTAAAAATAAACAATTATGAATCACAGATTAGAGGCCATAGGGAGATTAGATACACTCATTTTAAAATATAAGTATTTACAGTGGCGGAGATAAGAACCCGCGGGCCCCCCTCTCCCAATAATCTTTAAAAACATTATTACGGGAATTTCCACCTAAGCTTGCACTTAGGCTTGGCGCGGCAGTGTTGGGGGGGGGGTGGATGCTAGGCAAAGACCTTTCTGCGAACATTCCACTACTGACTCACAACATACTAAGTTTTATTAGTTTAAACTACTGATGTAGACATCACTTAAATTAATATAAAACTAAAACACACACACTCAATACTGTTCACTGTTTGACTGTTCACACACTTTCTCACATTTGCCACTTAAAATGCACGCAATAAATCGACCGTACCATTCCAAAATATGACTACAACTAACGACTAATGAGTCACCAATATGAAAGTTTATTTGTTGACCTGATACCAGATGCTATTATTAATCTTCCCCTTCCGGACCGGATGTTTATCTTTTCGCCAGCCGGCACCGGCGAGTCACCGCGATGCGCAACGTAGCGATAGCTGCATTACTTATCGGCCAACGGTAAACAATACACATACTTCGTATCATGACATTAAATAATAAATACTGCTCTCTAAAAAATAATGGTTATTGCCGTTTTGGATGCACGATGCACAATCTTGTCTGAAGACATTTTACCTTATTTTAGTAATTTCTTGACAATACTCATAAAAATATAGTTATAATAGGGGGGAGCGTCGCGGGTCCTGGTCTCTCTAAAACTTCCCGAAAAATCTCGGTCAAGGTTTGTGGGCCCCCAAGCTCGCGGGCCAGCTATCACCGGCACTGAGTATTTATGACACCATAAGCAGCTATTGTGTATCATCTAGTAAAATGTTTTACTGGAAAAATCTAGGGCAATCTCACCTTGTAGCTTTTTCTACAAGAATATCAAGTTTTTATCTGATTAGTAACTTATCTGGATGTGACCACCTTTAATACTTTCCAAACATAAGGCTAAACAAATAGATACATCAGGTATTATATTGCTTTGCAAATATAATAACATAATATATTGTTTATTTATTGGTAATGTGAGATTTAAGTTGCCACCATGTTAAAACAGATTAAAGAATTTATTCAAATTTAATGCCTACCACAATGCATATAAACTTACAGTAATTTCAATCATATCAGTTAAGCCAGTGGCACCAGTTCACAGAGATATGTATACAAATACTATCAAATTTGAGTTCAACATTATTCATAGAACTATAAAATGTAAAATGATAGCTCCTTATTCACTCACATCAAAATGGATTTTAGGACCCTAAAAATTCATTGTAATTACAAAACACAAGTAAAAAGAGCAAACTCACTTGTTAGTGATTGGAATTGTGTAATTTGGCTTAGTACAGAGATTTCCAACCTTCTTATATCAATGTACCACCTTGCTTTTCCCATTATTTAAATGAATCCTTAAGAAAAGGTTTAAAGGGAACAATATTAACTTAAATTTTATTGGTACCTAAAATTTAGGCTACTATTAACTGATAAATTTATGAAATACACTATATTTATGAGAGATAGTTAATTATAATGGGAAACTTGTTGCTGCTAATTCAATGCTCAATTTTATTATTTTAAGCCTTAAGTAATTTTTGATATATATTCTATTTCTACATTTTTGTTTTTAATATAAACAAGTTCAGAAAATCCATTTTCACAAAAGTAGGTAGATACAAAAATCAAGAAATTTCAAAGCTTGTCTGTGGTTGCTTCAGTTGTCGTCATCCAGAATAACACGAGACTTTTATCCTTGAACTCCTTCATACAACTGCCACTAGTCATGTCAGTGAATAATGATTTGTTTTCAACATCATTTTTTCATCTAAATGGGTAGTTAAAGACATGTTTTGTTGTTAACTGAGGCACTGTACTGAAGGAAGATATTTTCAAAAGCAGTTTGGAGAGATGTTTTTGGGTTACTTTTAAAT
This sequence comes from Aphrophora alni, assembly GCA_963513935.1. NCBI lineage: Eukaryota > Metazoa > Arthropoda > Insecta > Hemiptera > Aphrophoridae > Aphrophora > Aphrophora alni. Next base: position 154,709,651 of record OY740767.1, on the reverse strand, counting down.
ACATATGTTTCTGTGCAACATATTTAATTATATTGTTCTTATGAGGCAACAAATTCAATATGATGGGTACCTTTAAATCCCTTTAATCCAATTCTTTTTAAAGTAATTATCTACAATTAATTTGTATTAATTTCTCTGTACCACTTGAGCACTTGCCCATACCACAAATGGTACATGTAGCAGCATTAGACGGAACCTCTTCTTTATTATTTGAAAGTTTAGAGTAATTAATCAATAATAATATGTTTACTTTTGAATAGGTACAGTTGAGTAGCATAGGTCCTTTCTGATTAGAAACTAAAGGTACAATAGAAAACTCAAGATACTTTGAGTATAATTTTCTGCCATTCCAAGCTTTGTTTTTACTTTATATGTTCAGTATAATTTCATCTTTACAAACTATTTACATAATCACTTTATTAGAGTAGCCCCTACCTATGAAGTTTGTGAAGATACAGTTACTCTGAAAACCATTAACCAAGACTATTATAAGACAACTTTATATAATGTAAATCCTAACAAAATTTTAACCTGTTGATTTTAACTAAGATAAACCATTTCTTCTTCAATCTACACATAGCCAGGGGAAGTCTATACACTCTATATCTTTGTAAAACAGTTCCACAACAGTTTATAGTGATTTATATCATTTCTCATTATCAAGTTCAAATGAATAAATGAGCTACCCAATCAGTTTTTAATATTATAATGTATATTCAAATATTAATCTCAGCAAAATATTATATAAATGATCAAGCTCAAACCAAGTTAACAATATGAATCCTGCCACAGTTTATTTGTATTCCTATATTCCTACAGTAAAACTTATACGAAGTACATCCAGAAAGTAAATTCTATATTTGTATTTCTGGCCACGGTAGAGAATACATGGTAGTTGCTCTGAGTCAAGGAGCAACTAGGAGATGATGCCCATTTTGACATTGCTGTTTGTTGTTTATGATTTAGTACTTGTTTAGAATGGCAAAGGTGATTGGAAAATCCCACCACTTGTGAAATTAGATTGGGTGTAGTTAGGTTTCTTAGAGAGGAACAGAAAAACAGCGTCAGGGCAGTGGACTTTTAGTTTTTGACACTTTACGACGATGACGGTGATAACTTTCTGAGACAGATAGTGACCAGGGATGAGACTTGGGTTGCTTATGAGAATCGATGGAATGGGCATTCTCAGATCTGTCATCATCCTGAAGTTAACTCAATTCTATCATGAGTTCCCACCAATCAGTACATTCCTACTGTCACTCTTTTAAGATGCACACTACATTTTGGCTTCTAATTTAATTTGGTGATCTAATCAGCAGCTTGAAATGTCTTTCTTGCTTATTGTGTGTATATTGGGTACTTTTCTGCAAATATGATCTACCATAGGTGATGCTAATGTTTTTTTGACTGCCTGACTATCAAAGCAAATCAACATCTCACTAAATTTTCTTTCACTCTTAAATGTGCATAAACCTTTAACTAGATGACTGTAGAGTATTCCACTAAGTGGATAGATTTCTCCAATTCCTCAGTAGAAACTTAACTCTGTTGCTTCTTTTAACTAGAATCTAGAGCCATCTGAGGTGTTCAAACCTTGCCCCTGAATCACTCAAATATGTTAGAAAAGCATATAAAGGTAGTTTTTGTAGTTTTAATATTATTTGGGGTTTGGGATATAACAAAGAGTTACAGAAGTAAAGATGTAGTATATGTTTAGAGAGTGGTCTCCTTCATTTAACTCTTCACAAAAAAGTAATAATAAATATTATAACTAAACTCTAGTCTTGCATCATCTTTTATACACCAACACTTTATTACTCAATAGTTATAACCCAAAGAAAAAATATTTAACAATTATAAAATCTACTTAACTTTGTAATTCCAAATATCTGTGAAGCTGTGATACGGGCCTGAGTACTGTGGTTCTACCCCTATACCTCGAAGCAGAAGGCAAGAAAGGAAATGGTTTTGTTTTTACTTAGAAACTGGAGGGGTCTTTCCATTTAGGACACTATTCTACAGTTGACTAGACAAACATGCAGTAAGCAAAAAGTTTATGCAAACATGCAGTAAGCATAGGACAAACAAAACTAGTGATTTGTTGATTTGGTCTGATGGTTAGGTAGCTTTAAACAGGCCAGCTTGGGTACCTTGCATGTGGAAGGGTGCAGAGGAGAACTCAAAAAAAAAACTTTGCAGAAGACTACTTATGGTGGGATATTAAGGGCATGCAAGGATAAACTGTAAAAATACTGGTGAGTGGAGCTGATGAAGCGAGAAAGCTGATGAAGTTGTTCTGACACCAACATCTTTACTATAATAGGTAGGAAGGTTGTCCCTTCTTGTTATAGTTAGAAAGAGTGTGGGGGGGGGGGAGATGGACATGTCAGATAGACTTTTATGGTTTATACTTTTAAGGTCTTGGCTATCAACACACCTGTTGGGAGATGTTTGGAACATTACAAAAATCTATAGAACATGGACATTTTAGACTTGGTAATGTTCGAAAAGTGATTTTTGTTGAAATAATTGCAGCCTATGTTTCTGGTTGTATTTACATAATTATTTTGACTGTAGTTTTCTGGTGTTATTTTCTAAATACTTGACACATTTCTGAGTATCGGTAATACATTGACAGTAACATTTAATGAGCAACTCTCGATATTCACAAACTATTAATGTACACTAATAAAGTCAGTTTGTAAAGATGGAGTTACTCCGAAACATGTCAATTTAGAACAATAATAGAAATAACAGAAATTATACTTTAACTAATGATTTTCAGTTTGTAAGTAGAAAAGATTCATGGTAGTCTAGCTGCTCGATGTAGACTTAATATAAGTTGTAAAAATAATGATCACCCCAAATTTTATGGTATATATTTTTTGTGAACTTTAGTGTTCTAATTTAATTAGTTTCAATTGAACCTAAAATATTTGAATAGGTTTGTTAGCAAGTGCCTGACATTGAGAAATGTATAGGTTCCGCTAATTAATATAGCAATATGTAATATTATTAGATTTTAATATTATAAGGCATGTCTGATTTGGAAAGTATCATGGTGACCACACCAGGTGTGTTAGTAATTTAGAAAACATGGAAAGTATCTTGGTGACCACACGAGACGTGTTAGTAATGTAGAAAACAAGGAAAGTATCGTGGTGACCACACGAGACGTGATAGTAATGTAGCAAACATGGAAAGTATCGTGGTGACCCCACAAGATATGTTAGTAATGTAGGAAACATGGAAAGTATTGTGGTGACCACAAGAGATGTGTTAGTAATGTAGAAAACACGGAAAGTATTGTGGTGACCACACGAGACGTGTTAGTAATGTAGAAAACATGGAAAGTATCATGGTGACCACCCCAGACATGTTAGTAATGTAGGAAACATGGAAAGTATTGTGGTGACCACACCAGATGTGTTAGTAATGTAGAAAACATGGAAAGTATCATGGTGACCACACCAGACATGTTAGTAATGTAGGAAACATGGAAAGTATTGAGGTGACCACACCAGATGTGTTAGTAATGTAGGAAACATGGAAAGTATTGAGGTGACCACACCAGATGTGTTAGTAATGTAGAAAACATGGAAAGTATTGAGGTGACCACACCAGATGTGTTAGTAATGTAGAAAACATGGAAAGTATTGTGGTGACCAGTACTTACTACATTACTACATTACTAACATTACGTGTTAGTAATGTTGAAAATATGGAAAGTATTGAGGTGACCCCACAAGATATGTTAGTAATGTAGGAAACATGGAAAGTATTGAGGTGACCACACCAGATGTGTTAGTAATGTAGAAAACATGGAAAGTATCGTGGTGACCCCACAAGATATGTTAGTAATGTAGGAAACATGGAAAGTATTGTGGTGACCACACCAGATGTGTTAGTAATGTAGGAAACATGGAAAGTATTGAGGTGACCACACCAGATGTGTTAGTAATGTAGAAAACATGGAAAGTATCATGGTGACCACACCAGATGTGTTAGTAATGTAGAAAACATGGAAAGTATTGTGGTGACCACACGAGATGTGTTAGTAATGTAGGAAACATGGAAAGTATCATGGTGACCACACCAGATGTGTTAGTAATGTAGAAAACAAGGAAAGTATCGTGGTGACCACACGAGATGTGTTAGTAATGTAGGAAACATGGAAAGTATTGTGGTGACCACACCAGATGTGTTAGTAATGTAGAAAACATGGAAAGTATTGAGGTGATCACACCAGATGTGTTAGTAATGTAGAAAACATGGAAAGTATCATGGTGACCACACCAGATGTGTTAGTAATGTAGAAAACATGGAAAGTATTGTGGTGACCACACCAGATGTGTTAGTAATGTAGAAAACATGGAAAGTATTGTGGTGACCACACCAGATGTGTTAGTAATGTAGAAAACATGGAAAGTATTGTGGTGACCACACCAGATGTGTTAGTAATGTAGAAAACATGGAAAGTATTGTGGTGACCACCCCAGACGTGTTAGTAATGTAGAAAACATTGAAAGTATTGTGGTGACCACATAAGACGTGTTAGTAATGTTGAAAACAACTAATAAGTAAGATGAAACATCAGTATAATGTGTGACTAACAATATGTTAACATGTAAGTAAGGTAAATGTTCAGCGTAGTGTACCAGAACTGATATATTTTTTTTGTTAATTCATTAACTATAAACCTTAGTAAAAGAAAAATGTCGTTGTCATTTTCACCATAAAAGTAGAAAAGTAGGTACTAAATACATATTGATATATTTATGTATGTGTTAAAATAGTAATTCTGAAGTTCACATATAATTGTAAAGGAACAAATATTCACTAAAATGGTCATTTTAAATCATATTTTAAATCATATTGTAAAACAATATTTTTCAATGGAAACTATTTTTAATTATTACAATATCTCGACAAAAGTTCAAGTGGTGGAGGTTTAAAATTTGAATTGAAATTAATAATAAAATTCAGGGCTCATTTTTGCCCTACCTTCCTACATAACTACCTTCCTACTTTAACCCACAAGTCATGACTTGTATGTCAAATGTCTTGATGAATTCCTTTAGCTCCTTATTGAACTTCTATTTAATTAAGCTTTATGTTCTTCAAATTATTAAGTGGTATTTATATATTTTCTGTTTCAATTTCAAGTTATTTTTTTAAATTTAAATTTCATTGTTTTATTTAACACATCAATCAAAATGAATTATTTTTAGTTAGTTCTTTTTAACTTCTCACATATATTTAGTATAGAGAAACTTATGTTATTGATCAAAAAATTGATTTTAAGTTTTTGTTGATATATTCGTTTTGAGGTGCCCTGAGCCAATGATACTTGTCTGTCTATCATCTACAGCCAAAAGTATTGTCTGATTTTAATAAAATTTGGTATATGGGGCGTATTTTGGCCATATCTCGGAGGATGTTTTATCATTTTTGTAATACCGTAATTAAAATTAAATTTCACTTTCGGACTTAAGACAGAGGGGTGAGGCATGTAACTTTTTAATGGGACATAAATATGGATATGTAATTTCAGGTCTGCCAGCTATCCAATGGTTTCGAGCTGCATACTGTTGGAATACTACATCATTTCTGTTGACACCAGGAGTTAATAAATATTTAATTGAAAATTAAGGAAGGAAGTTTATTTTTAGTTTTGAACTTCATACACATAATTAAGATTACATTTTTGGCCACCATTTTGACAATGTTTGTTAGAGTTTCATTTTTTAAATGTCATTTATCTTGTCTCACTAAGACCTTTAGAGGTATCACAAAACCATATATCCTATATACAAATTTTGAGTTTTCCCCACCCTCACTTTGAAGAAAGTGTGCTCATAGAAAGCAGCCCCTCACTACAAAGAAAATTATAGTAAACTGTGTTTGGCCATCTTAATTATTTACAAAATTAAAGGGGAGTGAAAATTTTTATTAGGCACTCTGTATGTTTCAAAATGTATTATTATTTTTTAAATGCATAAAAGGTCCCTTCTATAGCAACTTATCTTCCATAATAAATACATGAGGGGAGGGAGAACTCAGTTGAAAAGACATTTTTGAGGACATGGCGAATAATATTTTTGAGGTCGAGTGTGCAAGAGAGTTAATACAATGTTAATGTCTTTAGATATCAGTTAACTTTGAAACAAAATATTTTGCTTAGGGACGGATACCTGTCAGGGCAGAACTCCGCCGTTCCACTAAATACTAATCATCACCCAAAGGGTCAATATTGAGTCTATTCACGTTTCAGACTTTACCCTAGTTTTTTATCATTCTCTGCTTTTTATATTAGCAAATTAGGAGAGTTAAACCCGTTCTTTCACTGAACAGAGTGATTATAATCAATTACAGGCGAAAGACCTCTTGTTCAATTATCGCTTTAAAAAAAGAAGAAAAGAGCCAAGAGAGAGTTTGGATAAGAAAGATGAAAAGGGAGGGATCTAACCCAAGAATACATGATAGGTACATCGGATTGATAGTGAGCCGCTCAGCAGTAAAATGTATGAACAATATAAATCATATACGAGCATACACATCAAAATGTTATCATTTTTGGATACAAGTTGTTTCAAAATCTAGGGATCAAACTGTTGTTGATAAATTATTCAAATTTATTTCAAGGTCTAAGATAGATGCCTTAATTTAAAGCGCTTGTTGTATTCAGGCTATAGAACACAGCCATGGAGTACAGATAGACAGACAAAAGAGATTTATTGTTTTACAATTATTCTCCTTACTATTAAATATATAGAAAGAACAATAGCCAGTGAAGCTGTGATTTTCACTTAAGGAAAGTGAAATCAGTAGGCTTAAATGGAATTAGTGTTTCTAGGAATTTATAAAACTCTATCAGTTTACGTGACCAACATTGAAAAAATATAATCAGTTATTTATATTGTTTTTATTCATTTGCGTCACAAGATAAGATTCCAAAATTTACGATTAATCACTTGTACAAGAGTTTTGTTTGGATTCCGTCGCTACACGTTAAGGAAATGATTTCAAGTTCTTTGAGGATGTGGGCATATATTTATCAAACCTAGGGATGTTTTGTTTCGTTTTTAAATTTTGTTTTTATTTAAAAAATTTGTTTTGTTTGATAATTCTAAATTTGGAGTTAGTTGCCATAAGAAAAAACACAAAATTACAAGTATCTCAAAATCGACTCCAATTACTCAATTGTTGCTATGGACCACACAAAAGTATTGAATACAATCTCTCAAAAATTGCCAATTCTTAAATAATCGATTAAAAAATCAAATGTTCATGGAGATGTTATAAAATATGTAATATCTCAATATCGGTTCTATAGATTTCGTTCAAATTTGAGTGATATGTGAAAATTAATAGTATGTTACGTAGAAGGTATAAAAAGACCTTTTTCCGTGCGAGGTGCAGGTCAGTTGTTTTACTTGTGGCATAGACCACACACTCAATGCAAGTTGTATGGAGCTTTTAATGATGGCGGGCAAGTTTCATTTTTTTTTTTATAAACAGTAATATTTTTTACTTGGGATTTTGCATACGGGGTTAGGTCATTAATCGTCACATTTCGCTAAAATTTGGTAGAAATCGTAGAGCCGATTTAGAGAAATTAAGTCTTTTCGGCATTTCTTACCGTTAACTCACAAAACGGCATTTTTGTAGAGATTTCAACCAATATTTTCTTGAATTGTTTGTCCAATAAGGAAATGTTTTTTTTTTTTAATAAAAAGCCTTGAAACATAATTAAGCGTATGAGACAAACATCTTGTTGTTGACATTATTTGTCATGTTTGGATAATAATTAGTTGGCAAATGTTAATGAATTTGTTTAGCAAAAGCTAAATTGAATAAACAACATACAGATGGAAATGGAACAACAATGTTTGAATACAATTATTTTTTGAAACGACATTTTATTAAAAATATTTACTTATCTCATTACCTATTTCTTTAATACAAATACGTAGTATACAGAAAGTTTTATTTTGGTTAAAAAAAGATATGTTAATTTTTTTGAGGTTTTATCCATTTTGAAGGATATGTATGTCGACAGATTTTGATCAAATTTGTTATGTGGGCAATATCTCAAGACTTTTTTTACATTTTTTTTAATAACTCAAAATTAGGTGACTGAAAAAATGTTAACTTTGTTATTAATTAAATTTGTGACCCTCAGGGGCTTGGGAAACTTAGCTGGATCCACCAAGTAGTCTTGAGTTAGATCCCTCTATTTCATCTTTCTTATTCTGACGATGATGCTACTAGAGTATTAGATGGCTAAAGGTCTTTATTTTATCTTTGTTTTATAAAGTGATGATGACCGAGAGGTTTTTTGAATTTAAACAATGGGAATAAATTAATATTGTGCAGGTGTGTGTTTTTATGTTAGGAATCAGTTTAATTACTAGTCATCGGATTATTTAACATTGGTGGAAGTTAGAAACAAATTGGTAGTTCTTTTAGGAAATCCACTTGAGTGCCTAACTTGCAGCTGGTATGGGTGTGGTAATCCTGAGGTGCCCTAGCTGGATCTTTCTCTTTCCTGTCAAGTTTGTCTTGCTCTTGCCCCAGACAAGCAGTCTAATTAGTGAGTACAAAGACAACTTTGTTAATAACACCTAATGAATGTCAATGGAAACAACTCTAAACATAAGGGAGAAATAATGTGAATAAAAGAAATAGTAAGGAAAGAATGTTTAATATATATTGTGTCATATGATTGATAAAACCGTATTGAATAATTAAATAAACGATGACAATGTTATCTAACATGTCGTATCATAAAAAACATAATTATATACAAGCATTGCAAAAAAAACAGATCATTAAAAAGTACACCCTTGCTTCCTTTTATTGAACTGAAACCACGTACCAAATAGCAATTTAGTCAATATTGTATCAGCAAAAAAAAAAAAAAACACAACAACAATATGACTTATTATATTAGCATTATGATTTTATATTAAAAGAACACAAAACTTATAAAATCTTGGTATGATTTATTAAAACAATGTACAGACATCAATTTATTATGAATAAACGTAATCCATTAAGTTGCACAAAAATCAAGCTATAAATGGCAACATTCTATAAACTTTAGACTAATAGATTAAACAGTTAAAACATAAATGGTAACAGCAATTTAATTAGATTTTGTTTCACTGTGTAGTTTTAAATTAGAAAAAGTCATAAATTTGGAAACGCTTGTATAACAGCAAACATAGCTGTAATTAGATACCAGATTGAAAAGATTGGCCCTAGCATTAGATACGATGGTCTATTATTCTTTAAAATTTTAATTGACAATAATCAAATAAACACTTTTAAAGTGAAAATAAAATATATGATATTGTAAGCTTAGAGTGTGATAGAATACTTTATAGAGAAAGTATTATTACTAAGAGAAGAAATACATGAGATTTTAATTTTGTGGGAAAATAAAACATTTGCGAATAAGTAAAAGGATTAAGTAATTTGTGAGTTTTCATTTACCATAAAGGACACTGGATTGCTTCAAATTGGATGTTGTTTGGTATCATTTTTTAAAAAAATTTGCACACGGTATAATGTTTGTCTTTAACTTGCGTGGTAAAAAAAAATAGGTTTTGCAATAAGGTGAGACCAGTAGGTGAATCACGCTGGGCGATATGGGGCAGGTGTAATCAATCCCTTGTGTTTGTGCGAGTGAAAGCTGTGAGTTCAGTAGGTGAATCATGCGGGGCGCTACGGGACTGTTATAATCAATCCCTTGTGTTACAAACATAGAAATGTGGACACACGTTTAAACTTGTTGTAAACCCACTGTTGAGTTAACCATTTCAGCTCTCAACAGTGGACTCATAATTTCTCGTACGAACTGAATGTTAATCCTGTGCAGATAATTGAAGTAGAATGTATGGCTAGAAGTATAGAATTGTTATATACACTTAATGGCACAATGAACTTACCTAACTATCCTTAGGTATCAATTAAGGTAAAGAGACATTTTGGGTTCAGGGCTAATGTATATTTAAACCCATTTATATATATAAATAGGAAGAAAGTAAAACGACAGTTCCACTTTTCTTTTTGACATAATCAAGAGAAACTGGAACAAAGTATTTCAAGGCGTTGATAAAGTTTTAAACTGTGGAAAATAAGTTTTTAATGGAAACTGTCATTTCCAGTCTGAAACTGTTCTTTGTTGAGATGTGAAAATAGTGTTAATGGAACTTCAACTTTATTGATTTTTATTCTTAGATACATTTATATAAAATCTGAAGCAATGACAAAGATTTGATGACAACTTTAAACACGAGTTTATTATCTACCTCAGTAGATCTATAAGAGTAGGAAATCTTGTGACAGCATGTTGACAAATTCTTGCATAGCGTCATTAGCCTCCTCATTAGCGTTGGATTTTTGAAATTCTAATAGTACTAGTTCTGGACTAATGGAGGATAGGATATTCCACTTGAAATCCTGCAAAGATTTCATCGTTAAAGCAGGAGTGTGAGAGTGAGGAATTTCCTGAAGGAATCAAACTGAATGCTGCGGAACTCTCCTCTTGGAACGAATCGCTGACTTCACTTTCTCTTTAAAAATCATTAAATAGTCCTCAGGAGTGATAGTTCTCTGTAAGATAATCGAGGTAAAGAATTCCTTGTGAATCTCAAAAGAAAGAGGTCAAAATTTTTCCTGGTGAAAATGTGGTTTTGGCTTTTCCGTGAATAATGGAGTTTGGATGTCACTATTGCATGCTTGCTTGTTTTAACTCTGGAGGGAAGTATTTCATCACAAGTTACTGTAGACTCTAAAAATGTGTCTCCATCTTTTTCATAACGTTGCAGAAGTTGTGTGATGTTATTCTAAGAAGGAACCCTTCCCCAACTACTCATCTTGCTTTATTTAAAACAAAACTACCAACACTTATTTTCAAGTTTCTTAGAAATTCCTCTGACAGTGATTCGATGATTTTATATTAGTCCATCATCATCAGCTAATTTGTATCCATCGGTTGAGGTTCTCGACATGTGATTTATTTACAACTTTTAATCGTCTTTTTTTAAAATTACTTGTACCAGTCATAAATAACCAATTCCGGACTTAGAAAGATGCTCATCTATAAACTGAAATTTAAGTATGAGATTTTTAAGAATGTATAAGAAACGTAATAACACCTTCTTTATCAATAAACAAATGACAATTCGTTTTGTAACACTACTACTCTGATAAGTTGATTACAACTGACAGGAATGATGGCAAGAAGAACTAGCACAACTAATGACAAGTTCAAACATCCATGTGTGTGCTTAATGAGATATGATTACAACTGACAGGAATGATGGCAAGAAGAACTAGCACAACTAATGACAACTTCAAACATCCATGTGTTTGTTTAAAGAGCTTTGATTACAACTGACAGGAATGATGGCAAGAAGAACTAGCAAAACTAATGACAAGTTCAAACATCCATGTGTTTGTTTAATGAGCCTTGATTACAACTGACAGGAATGATGGCGAGAAGAACTAGCACAACTAATGACAAGTTCAAACATCCATGTGTTTGTTTAATGAGATATGATTACAACTGACAGGAATGATGGCGAGAAGAACTAGCACAACTAATGACAAGTTCAAACATCCATGTGTTTGCTTAATGAGATATGATTACAACTGACAGGAATGATGGCAAGAAGAACTAGCACAACTAATGACAAATTCAAACATCCATGTGTTTGTTTAAAGAGCTTTGATTACAACTGACAGGAATGATGGCAAGAAGAACTAGCAAAACTAATGACAAGTTCAAACATCCATGTGTTTGTTTAATGAGCCTTGAGTACAACTGACAGGAAAGATGGCGAGAAGAACTAGCACAACCAATGACAAGTACAAACATCCATGTGTTTGCTTAATGAGATATGATTACAACTGACAGGAATGATGGCAAGAAGAACTAGTACAACTAATGACAAGTTCAAACATCCATGTGTTTGCTTAATGAGATATGATTACAACTGACAGGAATGATGGCAAGAAGAACTAGCACAACTAATGACAAGTACAAACATCCATGTGTTTGCTTAATGAGATATGATTACAACTGACAGGAATGATGGCAAGAAGAACTAGTACAACTAATGACAAGTTCAAACATCCATGTGTTTGCTTAGTGAGATATGATTACAACTGACAGGAATGATGGCAAGAAGAACTAGCACAACTAATGACAAGTTCAAACATCCATGTGTTTGCTTAATGAGATATGATTACAACTGACAGGAATGATGGCGAGAAGAACTAGCACAACTAATGACAAGTTCAAACATCCATGTGTTTGCTTAATGAGATATGATTACAACTGACAGGAATGATGGCAAGAAGAACTAGCACAACTAATGACAAGTTCAAACATCCATGTGTTTGCTTAATGAGATATGATTACAACTGACAGGAATGATGGCAAGAAGAACTAGCACAACTAATGACAAGTTCAAACATCCATGTGTTTGCTTAATGAGATATGATTACAACTGACAGGAATGATGACAAGAAGAACTAGCACAACTAATGACAAGTTCAAACATCCATGTGTTTGTTTAAAGAGCCTTGAGTACAACTGACAGGAAAGATGGCGAGAAGAACTAGCACAACCAATGACAAGTACAAACATCCATGTGTTTGCTTAATGAGATATGATTACAACTGACAGGAATGATGGCAAGAAGAACTAGCACAACTAATGACAAGTTCAAACATCCATGTGTTTGCTTAATGAGATATGATTACAACTGACAGGAATGATGGCAAGAAGAACTAGCACAACTAATGACAAGTTCAAACATACATGTGTTTGTTTAATGAGATATGATTACAACTGACAGGAATGATGGCGAGAAGAACTAGCACAACTAATGACAAGTTCAAACATCCATGTGTTTGCTTAAAGAGCATTGATTACAACTGACAGGAATGATGGCGAGAAGAACTAGCACAACTAATGACAAGTTCAAACATCCATGTGTTTGTTTAATGAGATTACAACTGACAGGAATGATGGCGAGAAGAACTAGCACAACTAATGACAAGTTCAAACATCCATGTGTTTGTTTAAAGAGCCTTGATTACAACTGACAGGAATGATGGCAAGAAGAACTAGCAAAACTAATGACAAGTTCAAACATCCATGTGTTTGTTTAATGAGGTGTGATTACAACTCACAGGAATGATGGCAAAAAGAACTAGCACAACTATGAATACTTGTATAAAAATTTAAAATTTCGACTTTCTCAAATAATTTCTATCGAGTTTTATAAAAAGGGATTATCAAAATATGGTAGCCATCCATCACTGAAATATTCTAGTTTGGAAATCATCGTTTTAAAAGGAGAAATTGAATTTTGGCCCTCATTGTTGTGTTTTTGGGTAGATGATGCCTTGTGTTTTGTATATGATTAAAATTTGGTCTCACGTAAGATAGTTAGTTTATTTTTATAAGAATATCATATTATATGTAGGCATGACTTATATTATTCGTGTTGTGTAATAACTAATTCACACATAGACATGTAGGTTATAAGCTGACATAGATAGAACTCGACTTTCATTGCATTGTGCATTTGTAGACCTACTCCTTGGAATTAATAATATGTACAGATCGTCATTGGATAAACTTTCTCACTTACTCCTCTCCGATAACAAATAAAACCAACCAAAATTTTTTTTGAACAAAAATGTTATTACAAAAGTGAAAATTCATATTTTTGGAAGGCGAGAAACTTTGTGGTCTCATAACCTTATAAAAAAACAAGTTGATGGTCGCCATAGCGGTTCTTACCCAGCCTGACCATACCATGTAATAAAAACAGTACCTTGAATTGTAATGCTCAAAAATTGGATCTTCCGGGTTTGTAGGGAATCTTAAATTGTATTGTTAGATCAAGAGGTCTTGCCCAGTAGAGTAAGTTTGTTACACATGGCTTTCTTGACGTCGAGTCGTCTAGGTTCTAGCGAGTCTCGAAGCAATACATATTGAAGTCTTCACTTGGGTTTGTAGGGAATCTTAAATTGTATTGTTAGATCAAGAGGTCTTGCCCAGTAGAGTAAGTTTGTTACACATGGCTTTCTTGACGTCGAGTCGTCTAGGTTCTAGCGAGTCTCGAAGCAATACATATTGGAGTCTTCACTCGGGTTTGTAGGGAATCTTAAATTGTATTGTTAGATCAAGAGGTCTTGCCCAGTAGAGTAAGTTTGTTACACATGGCTTTCTTGACGTCAAGTCGTCTAGGTTCTAGTGAGTCTCGAAGCAATACATATTGGAGTCTTCACTCGGGTTTGTAGGGAATCTTAAATTGTATTGTTAGATCAAGAGGTCTTGCCCAGTAGAGTAAGTTTGATACACATGGCTTTCTTGACCTCGAGTCGTCTAGGTTCTAGCGAGTCTCGAAGCAATACATATTGGAGTCTTCACTCGGGTTTGTAGGGAATCTTAAATTGTATTGTTAGATCAAGAGGTCTTGCCCAGTAGAGTAAGTTTGTTACACATGGCTTTCTTGACGTCGAGTCGTCTAGGTTCTAGCGAGTCTCGAAGCAATACATATCACAGTCTTCACTCGGGTTTGTAGGGAATCTTAAATTGTATTGTTAGATCAAGAGGTCTTGCCCAGTAGAGTAAGTTTGTTACACATGGCTTTCTTGACGTCAAGTCGTCTAGGTTCTAGCGAGTCTCGAAGCAATACATATTGGAGTCTTCACTCGGGTTTGTAGGGAATCTTAAATTGTATTGTTATTTCAAGAGGTCTTGCCCAGTAGAGTAAGTTTGTTACACATGGCTTTCTTGACGTCAAGTCGTCTAGGTTCTAGTGAGTCTCGAAGCAATACATATTGGAGTCTTCACTCGGGTTTGTAGGGAATCTTAAATTGTATTGTTATTTCAAGAGGTCTTGCCCAGTAGAGTAAGTTTGTTACACATGGCTTTCTTGACGTCAAGTCGTCTAGGTTCTAGCGAGTCTCGAAGCAATACATATTGGAGTCTTCACTTGGGTTTGTAGGGAATCTTAAATTGTATTGTTAGATCAAGAGGTCTTGCCCAGTAGAGTAAGTTTGTTACACATGGCTTTCTTGACGTCGAGTCGTCTAGGTTCTAGCGAGTCTCGAAGCAATACATATTGGAGTCTTCACTCGGGTTTGTAGGGAATCTTAAATTGTATTGTTATATCAAGAGGTCTTGCCCAGTAGAGTAAGTTTGTTAAAACAATTGTTACACATGGCTTTCTTGACGTCGAGTCGTCTAGGTTCTAGCGAGTCTCGAAGCAATACTTATTGGAGTCTTCACTCGGGTTTGTAGGGAATCTTAAATTGTATTGTTAGATCAAGAGGTCATGCCCAGTAGAGTAAGTTTGTTACACATGGCTTTCTTGACGTCGAGTCGTCTAGGTTCTAGCGAGTCTCGAAGCAATACATATTGGAGTCTTCACTCGGGTTTGTAGGGAATCTTAAATTGTATTGTTAGATCAAGAGGTCTTGCCCAGTAGAGTAAGTTTGTTACACATGGCTTTCTTAGTCGTCTAGGTTCTAGCAAGCCTCGAAGCAATACATATTGGAGTCTTCACTCGGGTTTGTAGGGAATCTTAAATTGTATTGTTAGATCAAGAGGTCTTGCCCAGTAGAGTAAGTTTGTTACACATGGCTTTCTTGACGTCGAGTCGTCTAGGTTCTAGCAAGCCTCGAAGCAATACATATTGGAGTCTTATAGGGTACATGTGAATATAAAATTGTTTAAAATGCCCACCATTTTGATTTTTCTTAATTTCAATAGGGTTTATCACTAGATCACTATACCAAAATACACGCCCTATCTTATTTTTTTGCCGCTGTAGTGTTTACGCACAGACTACAATTAGAACGACGACAGACAGATGGTACGTCGAAAATTACTTTTTCGGTTTTCTGAGGCCACGAAAATTGAAGATCTGTAAAAAAAATCTGAGGTCAAAATTGTCTGCTATTACCAAATTCATTAACTTCGTATAGGCTACTGTGTAAGTAAAAAGGTGTATCTCTAACTAAGTAAAGTGAGCCTCTAAGGATGTTAAAAAGGGCTTACACTTGTTTTGTTGTGTTCAGAGCTTAAATTATATTACAATAAAATCACCTACTTCTAGGTTTATTTTAATTTTATATTTACTATTTACGAATTTAAGTATTTAATCTTCACATTTCACTAAAATTTGAATGAAATAAGTTGAGGAAATTATGTCTTTTATAACACAGCTCCAAGAGAAAAAAAATTAAATTACGAATTGTCTTATAATCAACTCTAATAGAGGACCCCAAAAAAATGTATTGGTCGCCATCTCTCATTCGGGATTAATTGAGGTACCATTCATAGTAGTTACACAGCCCATCATACAATAGGCCTACTCATAAATAATCTCAATGAAGGTTCACCTGAATAACTAAGTAATTGATTGTGTGTATTAAAAAAAACTATCAATTATTATCTCTTAGCAATGAACTGAAGAAACTGATTCGATCGATAAAGAACGAATCTATCAATAAGTTTCTAAAAGAGTTGACGGCAGGAGAGGATACTGAATACTCACTATGGAAAGCAGCTAAAAGAATAAAAAGGCCTAAAATTCGGAATCCACCATTGAAGATGTCCGATGGACAATGGGCACGTAGTTCAAGACAGAAGGCAGATCTCATCGCTGAACACTTGAAAAGTGTTTTCCAACCATTGCCACAGCAAACAGAGGGAGAAAATATAGATAAAATTCATAAGATTGATGAAGCAAGAATTCCCCTTGCCACCATGAAGGAATTAATAAATATAATTCATTGTAATCTTCGCACAAAAAAAGCACCAGGATATGATTTGATAACAGCTCAAATCATTAAAGAACTACCCATGATAGCCTTACGCAAATTATTAAAACTCATAAATTCCTGCTTTAAGATGATGTATTTTCCTAAACATTGGAAAATTGCTGAAGTAATCGTAATACCTAAACCAGGAAAATCGCTTTATGAAGTTGCGTCTTATAGACCTATTTCCTTGTTGCCTACCTTGTCAAAAATAATGGAAAAACTAATACTGAAGAGATTAATGATTGTTGTAGAAGATAGACAACTAATTCCACCACACCAATTTGGCTTTAGAGCAAAGCACTCAACGATCGACCAAGTTCATCGTATCACTGACATAATTGAGAAAACACTTGAGGAAAAGAAGGTCTGTGCGGCTGTCTTTCTTGATGTTGTACAGGCTTTTGATAGAGTCTGGCATGAGGGATTATTGTTTAAACTTGATCGAGACCTTCCTCGACAGTATTTTCAAATACTCAGCTCGTATATTTCGGGTAGATACTTTCGTGTCAGATATGACAACAAGTTTTCAGATCTTCATCGGATAACAGCAGGGGTGCCTCAGGGAAGTGTTCTTGGCCCTACCCTTTATTTACTGTTTACCCGTGACATACCTCAGGAAAATAATACCACCATTGCAACCTTTGCTGATGATACCGCCATCTTAGCTGTTGGAGGGGATGCTGACGTTGCGACCAGTAAACTGCAGAGAGCTGTGGACCGAGTTAATGAATGGACTAAACGTTGGCGCATTAAAATAAATGAAGGAAAGTCAACGTATATCCATTTCACTAATAAAAAGTTAGTACCAATACCCTTGATAATAAACGACAAAACATTGTCCCACGTAAACACAGCTAAGTATCTTGGCATGACCCTTGATACTAAGTTAAAGTGGAAAGAGCATGTCAAGAAAAAGAAGGAAGAATTAAACATGAAATACAGGCAACTTTACTGGTTGCTTGGACGAAACTCAGAGTTATCAATCCACAATAAGCTTTTAATATACAAGCAGGTGCTGAAGCCTGTATGGACCTATGGTATCCAAATTTGGGGCTGTACAAAGGAAACAAATATGAAGAAAATACAGAACTTTCAAAATAAAGTCCTTAGAGGAATAGTTCAAGCTCCATGGTACATCAGGAACAGTGATTTACACAGAGATTTGAAAGTAAATTTCGTAAAGGAAGAAGTGAGGAGGGTAGCTTTGAGGCATGAACAGCGTCTACTAGTTCACGTTCATCGGGACATGAAGGCGTTGACTGACAGCGCTGATGGGATTCGACGACTCAAGAGAACCAAACCTCATGATTTGATTAGTAAGCTGGTGATTAATGGCTAAGGGACCATATTAATGTTAGCCCTACAAATGTGATGTATTAGATATATAAGTCTTTAGTCGATCCTATTGGGATTGGTCAAGATGTTGATTTGTTCTGTTTGTTATTGTAATTGTATTATGTAATGATAGATAGAATAAATAAATAAAATTATTATCTCTTTATAACATATTTTGTTTTAGGCGTTTGGTTAGACTCTTAAAGGAATTGATTAAATTTGTAAAATTTTGATTCAAAATTGACCAAGCTGGTGGGACGTACCAAACAAAAATAAGAGATACTTTATCGAAAAAGTAATGCTTCATCCAAGCTTTAGGAAAGTGTAAAACTAAAAAATAAAAACAATAATTTTATAGATTTATTGTGGAAAAATGATGTTTATAAAATATAAAAGAAATGTTTTTTTTTTTTTTAGGTCCAACATCTCGCTGCACGAATTCATTCCGAGAGTGTATCCAGACAGCCAGAGCGGACACACGACATTGGTAAGCGATTGTTTTTTATGTCAACACAGTCATCATCTGGTCTTAACAGTTACGAACAATATATTTCTCCAGAAATATTTATTTACAAAATATCAGCAAAGCAACGAAATGATTAGTATATTTAAACAACAACGAAAATCTTGTTGATATGAATTGAAACCTAAATAGTTAGTAGTAGCAATGGAATACAACTGATTGTCTATATTTGGATCACGCGATGATACAGTTTTATTAATAGCAGGTAGGCTGTAATAGCGTCACGGTCGGGAAAAGAAGAAGAGTTGGTCCTGTTTAGGAAAGTGTAGATCCAGCCAAGTCCCTCGGGATTACCAAGCTGAGAGTAGTTGTGTCCACCCTTCCTTTCATCCTTCTCTCTCTAGGAGGAGGGGGGGTGTCTGTATTATATGGGCTTTTCTGTTATTTGATGGGTCAAAAAATCAATGTCGAGTTTTTGCGGATATATCCATTTTGTTATTGGAATGATGTCCAGTGTTCTACAAATATGTGAACAGATTTCATTTAAATTTGGCATGTGGGGAAATTTTGACCATATAATGTGAATTTTTCATTTAGTTGATAATTAGAAATTTGAAGGTTAGTTACCATAAAAAAAACCATACAATTTGTTTTTTATCTCTTCTGCCAATTATTCCTGAACCTTAATATTTTTTGTTATTTGCAATTTTGCATACTAGTTTGGGCCATTAAATCCTCACATTCCACTAAAATTTCAACAAAATCGGTAGAGTCTATTTAGAGAAATTGAGTATTTTATAACGACCCATGTCAGTTTTTTTTTTTTTTTTACCAATAACTCACTAACCAGCATATTTTCAGAGATGACGATCCATGCGTTTTGTTTAGATCCTTATAGACTGCTCTTAAACAAAATTTAATCAAAAACGTTTGAGCTAATCGTAATTATGTGTTTTTTTATAGCAGAAATTTTCAAATTTCAAGTTATAAAAAAAAAAAAAAAAAAAAAAAAAAAATGAAAGAGTTCCGAGATATGGGCCAAAATATGTCAGGTGGATCACAGTGGGAAGGGTTAACAACCTTAACAGTGTGTACTGTTCAACAGCAGGACAAGGTTTTGTGTCACTTCTCTTTATAGAAACCTACCTAAACAATACCTTTATTGTTTGTTTGGACCTATAAGAATAAATCAGTAGGGCAAACATTGTACAAACAAACAATACACAACACCATCAATTCTTCTCCATTTACTTTAGACGTTGGGACAAATAAATAAATGATGTGTAAACATTGCACAAACATTCTGATTCATAAACGTTTTTATTTTTTGTTAGCTTTGATACCAGCACTCGAAATATTCCCGTACAATTTTGAATAACTCTTTAAATAACAAAATATTTTCCACATTAAGAGTTGACTTCTAAATAAACGTTGCACTAACATCCCCAACGTAACCGAAACTAACCTAACCTAACCTAACCTAACCTAACCGAAACTAATCCCCACCAAAGATGTAGTTTGCCTATCACAAAGTGACGACCTAAACTTGCTTCACTTGTCCTCGGTGTAAATCCTATTTTGTAATGACTTGAGATTTTATACACATGTTTGGATATTGGTCGTTAAAATTTTAACGAAATCTGTATGGCCGATTTTGAAAAATTAAGTTTTCCTTTATTACCAATAACTCGTGAATCGGCAGTTTGGATAGATGACGGCCAATACATTTTGTTTGGTCTTTTAACAAATTTTTATCCAACTAACCCCAAAATTTTTAATCATTTATGAATGAAAAAAAAAAAGGTCCTGCAATATAACGATATTATGCTTACGTATAGAATTTGATTAAAACAGGTCGACGCGTTTGTGCTACAGACCTTACTTAGTATAGTGTCACTTTGTGAAAACATGCTACTAAGACAGAGAAACGCAGTGATGCGTAGCCAATAAACAATTGAACCTAATCTGTTGATAACGAAGGTAGGCCTAATTGATAGATAACACCACGATATCGTCACGTGTAGCTACATCGTGGTACTTGCCTCAGCCCCTTTGTTAAGTTTAACGCTCAGTTATAAATTCATAGGACAATAAATGCAACAACTTATAGTCAACTTAATCAGTAGAACCGGTACAATCAGTAGAGCTGGTACAACCGGTAGAACCGATACAATCAGTAGAACCGGTGCAATCAGTAGTTCCGACACATTCGGTAGAGCCTGTACAACCGGTAGAGCCTGTACAACCGATAGAACCAGTGCAATCAGTAGAAACAGTGCAATTGGTAAAACCGGTGCAATCAGTACAACCGGTACAACCGGTACAACCGGTAAAAGTCGTACAATCACTTGAACCGGTAGAACCGATAGACCGGTAAAATCAGTAAAACCGGTACAACCGGTAGAATCGCTACAATCGGTAGAACCGGTAGAACCGATAGACCGGTACAATCAGTAGAACCGGTACAATCAGTAGAGCTGGTACAACCGGTAGAACCGATACAATCAATAGAACCGGTAGAACCGATAGACCGGTAAATCAGTAGAACCGGTACAATCAGTAGAGCAGAGCCGGTACAACCGGTAGAACCGATACAATCAATAGAACCGGTACAACCGGTAGAACCGCTACAATCGGTAGAACAGGTAGAACCGATAGACCGGTACAATCAGTAGAACCGGTACAATCAGTAGAATCGGTACAATCTGTAGAGCCGGTACAACCGGTAGAACCGATACAATCAATAGAACCGGTACAATCAGTAGAACCGGTACAATCTGTAGAGCCGGTACAACCGGTAGAACCGATACAACCAATATAACCGGTACAATCAGTAGAACCGGTACAACCGGTAGAACCGATACAATCAGTAGAACCGGTACAATCAGTAGAGCCGGTACAACCGGTAGAACCGATACAATCAATAGAACCGGTACAAGCAGTAGAGCCGGTACAACCGGTAGAACCGATACAATCAGTAGAACCGGTACAATCAAAGAAATATTAAAAAATCTGGCGATATGGCGAAAATATGCCCTCATACTAAATTTGATTAAAATCGGTACATGCATTTAGGGTATAATGTATTGCATATACGACAGATAAGCAGACATAATTACAAAAACCTTCTTTTTTTTAAAATAAGGAACGCTCAAAACGAATATAGGTCTATTCTATAAAAAATCAACATCAATTTAATTTTCTGATCCATTATATACTCTTTCTAGATGTATGCTTAGGGCTACTAATGTATATTTGCAAAAGTAAAAACTTACTCGATGCAGGTTTATATTTACAAATTTAAGCCCCCCCCCTTTATAAGGTATTAAAATAACCAAAATATATCTATACTTTAAATTGAGGAAGAAGACGGAATAGAATCGACTTTTTGACCCATCACATAACTTTCTGATAAAATAAAATGTCACGGTCGCAATACACAAGACAATCCTTAGTTAGATAACAATCAAATCGTTGATCCCTATATTTTATCTCAGCTTGAAGCCCATTGACGTAAGCGAGGAAAACAATAAGGTCAAGGCTAAGTCAATTGCATCAACATGTTTTGTAAGGTAGGTCATTTAATATCGAATTTCAAATGCTTCAAAAACCAATTAATTTGGAGTAAAAATTCCAGCTTCACGTTAGACCCTTTCACATTAAACTAATTTGTCATCATTTTTGGTTCACTGTATAATCTGCTCTATACTCCGTTTTATATTTAATTGGCAATGCTTATTCAATGTAGTCCTGGAGAAACCGAAAAGAAAATAATGGCTGCATTATAATTGCACACACTTACTTCCCCACTCTCTCACCGCCAAAACCAAAACTAATCCTAACCACTTCCTTAGTTGTAAATGGAAGTAATGGTAGACTTCCCCACTCACTCACCGCCAAAACCAAAACTAACCCTAACCACTTCCTTAGTTGTAAATGGAAGTAATGGTAGACTTCCCCACTCACTCACCGCCAAAACCAAAACTAATCCTAACCACTTCCTTAGTTGTAAATGGAAGTAATGGTAGACTTCCCCACTCACTCACCGCCAAAAACAAAACTAACCCTAACCACTTCCTTAGTTGTAAATGGAAGTAATGGTAGACTTCCCCACTCACTCACCGCCAAAACCAAAACTAATCCTAACCACTTCCATAGTTGTAAATGGAAGTAATGGTAGACTTCCCCACTCACTCACCGCCAAAACCAAAACTAACCCTAACCACTTCCTTAGTTGTAAATGGAAGTAATGGTAGACTTCCCCACTCTCTCACCGCCAAAACCAAAACTAATCCTAACCACTTCCTTAGTTGTAAATGGAAGTAATGGTAGACTTCCCCACTCACTCACCGCCAAAACCAAAACTAATCCTAACCACTTCCTTAGTTGTAAATGGAAGTAATGGTAGACTTCCCCACTCTCTCACCGCCAAAACCAAAACTAATCCTAACCACTTCCTTAGTTGTAAATGGAAGTAATGGTAGACTTCCCCACTCACTCACTGCCAAAACCAAAACTAATCCTAACCACTTCCTTAGTTGTAAATGGAAGTAATGGTAGACTTCCCCACTCACTCACCGCCAAAACCAAAACTAATCCTAACCACTTCCTTAGTTGTAAATGGAAGTAATGGTAGACTTCCCCACTCACTCACCGCCAAAACCAAAACTAACCCTAACCACTTCCTTAGTTGTAAATGGAAGTAATGGTAGACTTCCCCACTCTCTCACCGCCAAAACCAAAACTAATCCTAACCACTTCCTTAGTTGTAAATGGAAGTAATGGTAGACTTCCCCACTCACTCACCGCCAAAACCAAAACTAACCCTAACCACTTCCTTAGTTGTAAATGGAAGTAATGGTAGACTTCCCCACTCACTCACCGCCAAAACCAAAACTAATCCTAACCACTTCCTTAGTTGTAAATGGAAGTAATGGTAGACTTCCCCACTCACTCACCGCCAAAACCAAAACTAATCCTAACCACTTCCTTAGTTGTAAATGGAAGTAATGGTAGACTTCCCCACTCACTCACCGCCAAAACCAAAACTAACCCTAACCACTTCCTTAGTTGTAAATGGAAGTAATGGTAGACTTCCCCACTCACTCACCGCCAAAACCAAAACTAACCCTAACCACTTCCTTAGTTGTAAATGGAAGTAATGGTAGACTTCCCCACTCTCTCACCGCCAAAACCAAAACTAATCCTAACCACTTCCTTAGTTGTAAATGGAAGTAATGGTAGACTTCCCCACTCACTCACCGCCAAAACCAAAACTAACCCTAACCACTTCCTTAGTTGTAAATGGAAGTAATGGTAGACTTCCCCACTCTCTCACCGCCAAAACCAAAACTAATCCTAACCACTTCCTTAGTTGTAAATGGAAGTAATGGTAGACTTCCCCACTCACTCACCGCCAAAACCAAAACTAACCCTAACCACTTCCTTAGTTGTAAATGGAAGTAATGGTAGACTTCCCCACTCACTCACCGCCAAAACCAAAACTAACCCTAACCACTTCCTTAGTTGTAAATGGAAGTAATGGTAGACTTCCCCACTCACTCACCGCCAAAACCAAAACTAACCCTAACCACTTCCTTAGTTGTAAATGGAAGTAATGGTAGACTTCCCCACTCACTCACCGCCAAAACCAAAACTAACCCTAACCACTTCCTTAGTTGTAAATGGAAGTAATGGTAGACTTCCCCACTCACTCACCGCCAAAACCAAAACTAACCCTAACCACTTCCTTAGTTGTCAATAGAAGTACTGTAATGGTATTTCAATAAAATGACGGTGGGTATTTTTATTACTTGAAACACGAGTTTCGAACATTATTACCACGTAACAGTCTATGACCGGGTTTTAGTCTTTAACTTACGAACAATAGGTTTTGTTAAAGACTACTGCACTAGAGTAAAATTTTATTAAAATCGTTAGCATCGGTTTTTAACAAACCCTATTTATTTTTGTTGTTTTAGGAAGAAAGTAAGATTGAGGTGAATAATTGTTAAAATAATAACAAAAACCAAATCAAAATATTTGTTGTTTATATGGTTCTTTAAAAGATGTTTTAACACCCCCGACACCCACACGCTTAATAACTGGGTTATTAGTTTGGCCCACAGCTACAAAATAACATTTTACTTTATTAAAAACAAAGATATTAATAAACAGAGCCGTCAGGCGAATGGTTTGATGACGTAATTCTAAGAGAAAGCCTACAAGATCATCCCAACGTAAACAAAACTAAGTGTACTGGTGATACGTAAGATTAGTAGTAAGAATATTGTCTTGCATTGCAGCACATAACTTAATGAATTAGACACATGGTGGGAAGGTGCTCTACAATATCCGGATGGAACTCCACCCTGTTGAAAGGTTACATTTGGCATATCTTCTCCCACCTGAGACATAGGCCCAGGAGAGTCAGTCCTTTACGTAGCCCAGACTTGAGTAGAATGTCCTCTACTGATTGGCCCTACAATAATTCAGTGTAAAAGTCTCGGCGCTTAAATTTATCGTTTGGTTTCAATTTTTGAACGAGTTGTAATATGTATGGCTTAGAAGGAAGACGCTTTCTCAAGACACAAAATATGGTATATGTTCGTATAGAACTTCTATTGAAATAATTGTTAATATACTATATTTAGTATTCCAAGTGCAGTATCGCTGTAAAGATTTTAGCTGAGCAATAAACCAATCGTTTTGAAAGATAATAATGTATTATAATAGTTGATCGTATGTTTACTGAATTTTAGATGATATTTTGTAACAAGTTCCAACAGTGTTATCGGAGGGATGCCACATAACCATCATAACAAACCCTACTTTATATAAGTATAAACAAAAAGACGTATTAAAAAGTGTATATCATAAAATCAGTCTAAACTATTTCAATCAAATTTTGTGATTATTTGTGTGACAATGTGACAAACTCATTTTTGATAATAATTATAGTTGTGGGAAATTTGACCAAATATTAGAATCAACCCAAAGCCAGTTTAATTGTTTCCACGTCACTGACGAATAATAATAATTTTAAGTTTATATGAAGTTAAAACCTATTGAGGAACCTTAATTCATATTATTTAGACTTTCTATGTGTCCCTTCGTTTCTCGTCTGTTCTTCTGTTTTTGTGTTTTCTTATAAATAAATAATAAATTAACTTCAGATTTGTATGTAACCTTCTACCAGTATATACACACACAAAATACTTCGGACTAGATTTAATATATTTTTAATGATTATAGGTCAAATAATAACCACGCTATAACAGTATTTTTCAATAAATGACAACAGTTAAAAGTTTATAATACCTGTTATTCCTCTTATTTACGATGTTTATTGACTGTTTCATAACTTCAGTAAATTGAACACCCTCCTTGTATAGGGTGACTATAATATGCTAATATACAACCCTATTGAAACTCGGAAACAGTCTCCTGTACTGATACAACACATTTATGCAGACTTCAATTAGGCATGTAATGGTACCAACCCTATATCCCTACAAATAGCGAAGGTACTGTCAAAAATGTCCGACCCTGACTTTCCATAATTTTTTTGGACTCACGAACACACAAATTCAAATTTATTCACGAAAATTTTAACGTCAAATCACTTTTCTTCTGTTCTATGTATAGAATAATTAAGAAAAAAACAAATTAAAACTACAAAATAGACGTCATTGCGTGTAATTTATTGACGTCAATGAGATTTCCAGAACACCCTATAAGACCAACCCTCGGGTAGATGTTATAATGTGGGAAATTTTAACTTACCTGCTGATACTCTGACGTAATAGGATTTTTATTTCCTCATATATCCTTGTAGAGGTTCAAAATATCTAAGTTTTGGTCCAAAAAGTGTATTTTTGGAATGATCTATGCCCGAATGAATTATTGAAAAAATTTAATATACGAGATATTTTGTAATAAGTCTTAGGGATAAAACCAAACTCAAGATTCAAAATTATCTAAAACAGCTACAACGATTTCGATTAAACTAACTGAAATGTATTTTCTAAGGACGCAACACACAACGATATTTCCCCGAAAACCCAGGTTCAGGAGTAAAAAAACAAAATCAGCTTTACTACTAATTTAGATAAAGTAAGTGTGAAGAGTTAAACAAATTCAGATATTTACTTCTCATACAAAATGTATAAAATAATGCTTTCTCTAAATTAGGTTAGGCGTTGAAGGTGTTTTGTTTAAATATTTATTGTTTGGATGTAAAACTCTTCTCCCGTAGTTGGATGTTACCACAGTTTGTTATGAGATGGGTTAGATTTGTCGAGTCTAAATCGTCTCTTGTGGTTTTGATCAAAGTATAGTCGTGAACAAAACCGTTGTAAAGGTCTACTTTGATGGAATCTGAAGATTTGCAGACGTATCAAACTTTATGTTACCCTATTGGTGATACTTTTCATTGTGGGATCGTCAATAAACTTTAGCAAAGGTGTACAAGCAGTAAATACAGTCCTTGGAAGAATGATGGCTTCTGTGTTGGTGGGAGAGACGAATTTAGGAAGATTAGTTGTACAATGTGTTCACTCGCTTTGTATCGGCATTTTTTGGGGAAGATCAGAGTTCAAAATTACATTTTTCACATAACTTCGATATTGACATCGTAGGTAGAAGGGGTTACATATAGAATTATAATCTGCAAATTTTAATATAATTTAGTGTGTTATAAGTTTGAATAGTTGTCTATAACAAATTTCATTGGTGTATACGTACAGGCGGAAGCAAGGTTCCTGAGCCAATAAAACATTAAAATGAGTCAAAAATCTAATATATCTAAATATTCTAATTGACAATAATACCAAATTTATCCTATAGTTGCACAATAAGCCAATGGTGCTTGGTGCTGTTTAACCTCTCCTTTCAATATTCGTATATTGTGTAAATGAAAGTCCAAAGTAGTCGAGGTAGTATCCTAATTTATAAAAGTAAATGCTTTGCATGACAGGGCTGAGTAAGTACCGTGATGATTCCTACAAACTTGTTGTATTCAGTTTTAAAATAGAGATTTAGCTCACAGTAAAATAAAGTTTTAACATTGGAAAAAGTCAATATTTACTCTATCGCCAGACGGTTGCCTAGGAGACGTTTGCCATTATCAACATACAAGAGTTAATATTATTCTCCAATTAGGCTTTTCATGCTTGAGATACCAACACAGGAAAATACATTTTACGTTTACAGAAAGCTCCATGACTTGGGAACGCCCACTGGCAGTGTCAACTGAGATGCTGTGATACGTTCATCTTCCTCTTGGAAAACTCTTGTCGTGGAATAAGACTAACTTCAGGAAGTGAGAAAGATAAACTGCTCCCCCCCCCACTCTAACATTATAATAATATAGGAAACAGTTTTATGATCAAATCTTTAACTAGATTACGTGCATGTCATATATCAGACTGTCACATCCGAGCTATTTTAAATTGTCAATATAATTTATTTAAAATAATTAGGGCTTAAAACTATAAAAACTTAATCTAAACAATTAGGATATTTGATATCTTTAAACTAGTGTTATGGAAGTGATGGGTGAATTGATGATGGATTGTGTGTCTAAAAATGACATTTATATTGCTTATGTTAATAAACTTTCTTTCGTTTAGTTTAAAGTTTGTTATTACCACCGTTAGCAGGACACGTTTTATTTGTAACGGTATTCAAGCTTTACTTGTTGTAGCAACACACGACCTTGGGTTTAATCTAATCAATAGTGGCGGAAAACTTAATCAGATGAAACAAATTAAACGTGTGGGCAGATTTTGGTCATATCACGGGACGTTCCCCCCCATTTTTGATAACCGGGGTAATTGCCTTAAGAAATAAACTAAAAGCGATTTCTTTCATAATCACCTCTCAATTATTTGTTGAAATTTTTCTCAAACTTAGCGTCTAAGAAGCCAAACAAAACCTATTTGTCCTCATCTCTCCAAAAAGGTCCGCGAGTTATCGGTAAAAAACATACAAACATCAGTTGTTATAAAGGCGAAATTTCTTAAAAAATCAGCTGATACGTTAATATTAAAGTCCAAATCACAATAAACAAATTATTTATAACATTTGAGGAATAGATAGAAAAAATGAACATTGACTGCTCTCGTTAAAACATACAATGTCTCTATATTGAAAGTCGATAACAATATTAACATTTTTCTGTCCACCATTTTCTCAACTGAATGTTATATTTTCATCCAAGTAAAATGACAGTACAGATTTTATAGCGATCCAAATACCTTATGAAAAATCATTAATTTCTAGTGTTTCAAAGTGAGCGGTATTTTAACGGTAGATTTTTTTCATTAAAACCGTGAGATTTTTTAACCCGATAAACCAATTTTAGTGAAACAAACTAAATTCCACGTAAACGTTTGTTATATTTAAAATCTTTTAGGTCTTCAACTCCGCCCTGTACCTATTTTATAAGTACATGTGGTTTATATCTTCCACTCGATTTAGTTTCTTTTCAGGGGAAAATTAAAAGACAGGTTTTTTAAATCATAAGATTTTGTTACTGGGGATTTAGTCATAATAAATTGGGTGTTGAAGGTATGTATATGTGTCTGATGTGGCTAGATGTTTTGAATGTCTATATTGAAGGTGTTTTTATTGTTTAAAGGGGAAAACCTATCACTCATTATCTCCTTATACAAAAATGAAGACACCATCTAGCCTCTTAACAGATACACTCATTCAATTTAAGTATAGGTATGTATTTATGTTGATCTTTACATGTGTATGTTGTACTGTAGAAAGTCTACGGTAGTTTTATTAGAATATGTAATTTTTTTTGATTACCCCTGTACATACACTTCGTGAGTTGTTATTTTTTTATATCTATTTATTGAAGATAATAAAACACAATTTTTTATTTTGTACTATCCACTTTTTATTAGTCTAGCCTAGTAAAAAGTGGATAGCAGAAAATAAAAAATTGTGTTTTATTATCTTTAAACATGGAATTCCACCAAGAACCATCGGTCTCAACAGAAATGAAAATCTATTTATTGTATAAATATGTATTTATGTTGATCTTTACATGTGTATGTATTACTGTAGAAAGTCTACGGTAGTTGTATTTGAATATATAATATTATTTTATTGCCCCCGTACATACACTTCGCGAGTTGTTACATTTTGATATCTATTTAATGTTCACTTTAGTTTGTTTCTATAAGTGCCAACCCATTCCACACAGGGAATAACATTTGTCCATGAAGAATTAAAAGATATGTTTGGTTACATAATTAGAGAGAGTTTCCTGTGTTTATTTTTTAATATGAGTTTTATTTTAAAACAGTCAATCTAATAAATGTAATTATTTTGTAAGAATAACAATGGCTCAATGAAATCGGAATATATATATATAAAGAAAACACGATGGCCCACGTAAGTGGCTATAAAATGATCTGGCATGAATTTACCTGAAATGTTTTTACTTATCACAGACATAAGATTTACTGTCCCTAAGACCAAAACAAACACAGTCATTGTTTATATGTGGATTTAACGCGAGTGTTCCTCGAAGTTGTATATGTCTGACGTTTGTTTCTACTAAAACTAAAAACAGCAGCCAACAATATTGACATAGCTCTGCCTCTTTATCAAACGTAGTCTTCTACATCTTGAACACAAATATTTTACTTACATTAAATATTAGTACAGACAAAAGTTTGAAATCGTTGTAAAATTTCTTACGAAAAATCCGTTTTGAGATCTCAATAATTGTTTTTAACGATATCTGGCTAACAACTGGATTGGGTTAATATTGACCGTATTTCTTGGCAGGCTGTCAAACTTAAATGTCTATTTTATCAAATTCTGTTAATACGATTTTGACCTACTTTGGCTAAAATGTAAGTTCTAATGGCGCTGTGGGCGTATCGTCACTTTATCCCGTATATGGGGTTAAAACATCCCATTTTATTTGAAATTTAATTGCAGTTCGAAACCATATATTATAGTCTATGTATGGACGAAGACAACTTAATTTAACAACACAATAAGTTATGAGTAGCTTGTGACACAAACAATTCAAGAGCCATTAAAAGATGGATTGTATTTTCATTTATTTATATTTATTAGGATCCGTAGGTAAAACTGAGGACAATTATAATTTGACCCGTGATTCTGTAAGTCACGACCAGTCCTACACTGACAAGACGATAAATCCTATATGTTTGAAATTTGCATTTATATTCTTTGTATTGTCCCACTTATAGCGGTAAAATAAGGAGTAAATGACTTTGGTCTAGTTAAGGGGGAAAACTATTACAAAGATAGCTACAATGCATTGACCCTTTTATTTCATATTTATTGATAACTCAAAATTTGGGTGTAGCTGTCATAAGAAAAATATCATAAAAGTACGGTTTGTTCTAATGATTGTTTGATACAATTTATTAAAGTATTGGTCGTTATCTCTCCATAAATGACGGTTCCTTAATTATCGATAAAAAAAAACAAAAAAATCTGTTTTATACAATAAGAAAGTTCTAACAATTGACTCAGTAATGTAAGAAAGAATTGGAGGAACTAATAATTAAAATGTACTTTGACAGCCCTCAATGAAAGCTCGATTTAAACTAGGGGGGAGGGAGTTATGCCACAAGTGACCAAGTTAAATGTACAAATAACAAAAAAGGCGTACATTTAAATCTTTTGTCCAACAACTATTGAAGTGATAATTTCGGTGAAAAATAGTTTTGATTGAATTTGTGGGAAAGCTAGGGGAGGCTCTAACAATGTGTACAGCTCCGACGATATATACACTACTGGGTAAGAATCCTTGACCTACCAGTACAATTTATATTACATTGTTTCATAGATTCGGGGCCACCAACCTGTTTTCTTGCTTAAAATGACTGGTCTAGTGTCATCAATATAAACCACGCAATATCTCGCTGTGTCTTTGATGTCATGTTATTTCAGGATAAAACTTGAAAGTTTCAAGCTATGTTTATCACTTGATTTATACTCTCGAAATGTCACGTATTAGTCTTGATGGCAAATGCCGGATTAATAATATGGAAAAATTCATCGTTGTGAAATAACTTGACATGATTTAGGTTATCTGCACTAAATAAAGATGAAAACTTTGTCTATTTTGGGGGAGGGGAGAATTAAATTAGTTACTACTCTAGCTTAACGAGTAAGGGATTCTTAATAGTAGCGACATCTAGAACAACCACTTAGACTCTTCACGGGTTGTTAAAATAATGTAAAGAAAAGTTTAATGATAACTCTAAACGAAATGGTGGTCAAAAAATTACAAATATATTATTAACAACAAAACACTAAATTGGAAATGGAATTTTAAATATTTATTTCTCTGACTCCAAACGGGTAGTCTCTCTATTGAGTGACGTCTCATTTAAAAATTGTAGTCTACAGTGTTCTGTGGCATCAAAATAATGAAAAAAATGTCAAATACCCTTCATTATCTCACTGTCACATATTTAGGCTTTTTTTTAAATATTGATAATTTTAAATCATTAAGGATTCAACCTAAATTTCTATACACATTTTCCATACTACCAATCAAAGAGTTATCTTCTAAATGGAGGCCGTTTGAAATGTTGAAACCATTAACGTTAGACAAAATGTAACGTTGGTATAGGGCCTACTAGATAAGAAACAATAAATCTTAATAATTTCTAAAGTTATTATTTTGTAGAATGCCGACGGAACCGATAGCGAAGCGTGTTTTTTGATGCGCTGAATCACTTCCCGAAGTCCCAAACACGTTTCTAGAAACACTCTATTTATTAGGCGATAACAACGGTATAAATACGAAATCTGTTATCATGGAAGCAGTCTAAACCTAATGGCTCAATTAATTTGTTGAGTTTGAGTGTCTCATTTCGGTTAGGGTTGTATCACATTCTGTAACTAACGTTTCAATGTTTCTGTTCGGTAGGTTACGATTTGAAATGTTTAGTTTTGTACCATCTTCACTTTCTTCTTCCATTATTATATAAGTAGGCTTTGGAATTATGTTTATCTGTCTGTCGTACGGTGCAATGCTCTGATCTTAGTATGTATGGGACGGTTTATCATATTTTGCAATAAGAAAAAAACACAAAATTACTTTTATTTCAAAATCAGCTACAACGATTTTGATTACATTTTGAAGTGTAGCCTTTTTGTATCCCACGTAATATAGTGAAATTTATGTGATAACTTAAAAAATCTATGTGGAGTTTTTTGATATATATTCATTGTGAGGTCCCAATAATTTGTATTGCATGTGTGTCTGGTTGTGATCTGACCTACGTGCAGTGGCCTGTATTTTAACATAATTTGGTTTTGCCACTTTAGGGGTTGGTGTCGCAAGGAATCTCTAAATCGTCTCTAACGGTTTTGATCAAATTTTGTTCAAGTAAAGCCCTCAAAGGACCTGAATAAATCGAATCACTCCAAAAATGCCGATTCGAGAGTTGTTCGTGAAAAACTAAAAAATCTCCTTACAAGGATCTTATGTAAAATTATAGTAAAATGTAAAGATTAATAACCCATAATCTTATTGAGAATCACAAGTCAAAAAAATAATTATGGTTCAGGAATTATTTTAATCAAATAAGACACCGTTTATTTATATGTATGTAAATCCCATCATGTAACAACAGGTATACAAATATTTAAGTTTTATTTAAAAAAATATTTCACAATAAATACAACCTACATGTTTCATAACATAAATAGATTATTACTAGAATACATTGATTGAGAATTTGTAATAGAAACAAGTAATCTATGGTAACAATAATTCGTATATGATAAAATCAGATACAATTTTAAATAAAATTGGTATATTTAATTGAAAACAATGATCTAATTATATTTTTAAACGAGCATTATACAAAAAATATAATTTTATTTTCAATACTAGAAAACAATATAAATCTCTTTGGTTCTTATAATAAATTTCGTTGCCTTAACTATGACTAGAAAGGTTTTAAAATTAAACTATACAGCATTTGATTTCGTTAACATCTGAGATACAAGTGAGCAAAGCCAGTATGAACAGTCCAGGGACATTAAAAGTTTTAATGAATCCTTGCTAAAATGCATCATTTCTTAATATGTTTTTCACAAAATTGATTAAAACTTTAGGATCCACTGGAGATGTAAACTTACTATTTTGTATCTTTTATCTGTATATTTATAAAAAGAAACTTTTCTCTAACTTAAAAATAGCTTTGTAAAATTTGAAGTTTATATCTTAAATAGGTTCAGAGTTATAATAAAAAACACCACTCTACAGACAGATTTACTCCTTTTGATATACTCCCAATTATTTCCAACTAAATAATAAAACTCTGTTTTAACAGTGACCTAAAGTCAGAGAAACTGTTTCAATTATTACCACAATTGACTGATTTTAGTAAATTTGTATTTATTTTATTACCATAGTAAAATAACGATGTAGGAACATTTTAGTCTGCATTATTTGTAACAGAAAAATTAATTCGTTTAATACATAGAAGGATAGAGGTACGATACTGTATATTAGTTCTAAGGAAAATCCATCCTGGGTTGTCACATAAATTAATTTGTATTTAACCTCATTTCATTAACATACAGAAATCTAAACACACCGATGATGAGCCACGTCAAGAAACTTTTACATTTACGTATTATGTACAAGACAAAATGTTTTTAGGAACTTATAACATATGAGCCGTGCACTTCCTTTATCAGAATTCTCTTCTTAAAATCGTCACAAGAAGTCCTCTGGAATTCGATCTCCATTTTACCAACTGAAGGAAAGAAAATGCTCTCTTAACCTTGAAGCACCGTGATCTTCAAGTACCTGGATTCTCTTCAAAACCCACAACTTGCGTCTTCTTAGACAGTTCACCTGCGTGATTCCTCTTTTCAAACTTTGAAGTTATGTTCTTCCAGTTTCTCGTTGACCAAGTTGTCAGTTGTTTCTTGAGATGTGTTTGTATCGTCCAACCAAGTCATGACAGTGTCTATGCTTCTGGTATCTTGTTTCTCTAGTGATGCGATGCTAAGATGGAAAGGACATTGGGAAAGTTTCGTCGGTCTATGACTGACTACAGGTGACTTGGTGTTGTCATTCTCTATTACCATGGCAGCGGCGATTTTCCTTTTGACGTTGGTGAAGATTTTCAGAGCCTGCACAGAAGAAAACAAATTTGTTAAAAATCGTATATTATTGGCAAGATCTTCATCAAGTGAGAGGGGGGAATATAGTTACGTGATACATTGTGACTGTATCTCCCCGCTTTAACTTTATAGAACCTTCTCACAAATAAAAGGGGTAATGTAGATAAGGATTAGCCAAACAAAAGATATGCACATACTTTCAATAGACGATAAGATATCTTATCATTCATACTTTGTTTTGATAGTTTCTAAGTAGCAAACCCATGGATCTTTGCTGGGTCTAAACCTGCTATTCGAGGGCTTTATTTTATGTTATGTTCTTCGATGATGACAGAGAGGTGGTAATCGACATTCATGTGGGGGGGGGATCCCAGTAGTCTTCAGCTTTATTGGGGCGAAACTATATTCAACTCGAAATATAATAAACGCTCTAATTTAAAACTATACAACTGAGAGCAATATATTAACCGTAACGAAGGCGGGATTTGTCAAATACAGTAAGTAACTTATTAATGAGCTGATTGTTTCTAAACTATTTCAACTTTCGTTACCATAACATCCAATTTTAAAATTTGAATAAAAGCCGTGTCATTAAAATGAAACATAAAATCAATTTGAGGTTAGGTTAACCAACAATTTATTATTTCTGTTTGATTATGTTGACATTTTTACCGGTTTTTAGATGATAAAATTATTTCAAAACGTTTACATAAACTGTTAGAAGGGAATTTATTAATGACAATAAAGAATAACCATACTGAGTGTTATAGTGACAGGGGTTAGGGTTTCAATATATATTAACTTATTTCGAAATCTTTCCAGTTTGGTGATCCTTTTTTTATGTAATCAGTTGCCTGACTATTTAAAATCGGTCAATTCAGTAAAGAATTTTCATATAAAATTACACTTTTGGTTGTTAGGGTTGTAGGATGTTGTAAGGACATTATTTGTTGTAAAATTTTTTAGATTTTCTTTTCTGTTTATTTTTCAAAAAAAAAATCTTTACTTTTTTTAACCGCGTAATTTTGCTTCATTTAGTGAAGGTATTCCCTCTGGAATGCTAATTTACCAGGATTTCTATATTTGCGAGGACAGTATTTTAATTTTTTAGTTAATTGGTTTATCTATTAGTATTGCAGTCTTGTGAAATAAATTAACTTCACTCTTGTTTGTCATGACGACCAATCTAAAAGATAAAAATACTATAATTTACATGAAAAATATATAAAATCTACTTGATAGCACGATCTGTATGATTTAGAACTATCAGGTGAGAGCCGAGCTCCAAGTGTTGGCAGACACCCACTCAGTCTTAGAACAGGTTATATTTAGTGGTGGGGGTATCGCTTATTGTACGAGTTTACCTTTGTTTTGATTTTACCCAGTGGGGGCGGTCTATTGTTGTAAAGTTATGTTGGAGTTAAAACGTGAACATTGAGATCGTGAATTGTGCACAGATTCTGACTATAGGTGTAAATTTGAGATTATTTATCTGAAACCTTTCTGGAAATTCCAATTATAAACAATAATTATCGGAGCCAAACAAGTTCCTGTGTTTTTATTTACAAAGTTTGGTAATTGCAAATAATGTCCACCTCCTCTTCACGGCCTCAGGAAACCGTAAAAGTGATTTGTCTGTACGTAGCGGCCTCAAAATTAAACACAGGAAATTTTGTTTAGGGGATAAAACCCAACTGATATTCAGAAGCATCTAGTTTTGCTGATGACGTTTGTACTGAAGAGATTGTCCATCTCCATGGTATGGGTTGTAACATGGCTCTCTAAACTACTACCCATTGCGTCTTTAATAATGAACACTCCATCATTATTTAATAAGAATAAGAAAGTAGTGAGCTAGGATCCTCAAAAGCTTTGTTGATGTTTATGGAATTATCAGCAGCCGATTTGTTATCTGGGGACTGTAGCTCGTCTGGCTAGGCTAGACCAACTCAAGTACTTGAGGAGTCTATCTCGCATAACAGATATGACAAAGTATGGGCTATTTTTTAGACGACTGTAGTATAATGGCGGCCATTTTAAAGGGATTTTGTTCATAACTCGTGTGATATTCAACAGATTAAATTACATATAAATTTGAATATTAAAATTCTACGATGATAAACAGCGAAGTATTATCAAATAAAAAGACTTGTTATTAAATGTGACGTCACATCTATTACAAGTCTCCGACACGAGTGTAGCGAGTGGAGACTCCCTATACAACTTCGAAGTCGTCAGTACAATGTAACAAACTGTTATATACAATACGTCATCTCAAAACCTTCTCTGTATTTGTGGGAAAATATTTCATCTACTTTTTTATATAAAGTTGGTACCTAATAAAATTCCATCAATATTTTATTACTTTATCTGTTTGTAGAGCTAATACAGTAGTTATCTTATCTCTTGGTCTACAGTCTGGACTATCTCTGCCTTCGGAGAACAACTATATTATAACTCGTTTTGGTTTTAAAGTACGCTTCAAACTATAAACTTTATCCAGATTTTAAATGATTCCCTTTCTTATTTATTTATTTCTTTAAATAAATTTGCATAGTTTTTCAAAGTTTGTAGACAACATAAAATAAACTTTTAAAATTGTGTTTTTGCTTTTAGACCCAACCTAAAACCAAAGTCATTATCAAAATCTGACTAATTGTATCGTCCGGATGCAAACATCTAAACATATTTTCAAGCAAACAATACAGTTCTGAATTGGCATCAATGCAGTTAAAATCTACAAGTGTCTAAATGGTGACTATGTCAAAAATTAATGTAAATATATTTGGTAATATTTTTGTATTTTTATTTAAGTCCATTTACTGGACAGACACGGAAGTTAATTTACGAACAGCCCCTCATATAAATACCTACTTTTTCATAGGAAAAATATTAAGATTAACAAATGAATTTCTTGTGCGACTAAATTTGTTTGTGGAACCTGTCTTTGTTATTTTAGTGGTTATTTTCAATTTAAGGAAAGCCAAATTACAACTTTTGTACGAATTTGATTTTCCCCAAATAGACATAACCCGTAGAAATATATAACAGGAAAGACAAATGGAATGAGAAAATCACTCCTGAATTCCTAAAAGCGTAGATATCATGAATCACCGGCGTAACATATGCCTTCCGCTTTACGATTTCAAAACAAACAACGCTGTTTCTAAAACAACATCTGTTTAATGTTTTTGATATCATGAAAAGACGAATACAAACATTGTGTTGATGTTTTGAGTTTAGTAAAGACAGATAACGACAGAGCAATCAATATTTAATTAGCAACACCGTCGTCATTAGATAACTTGTTGCAGTTATTGTTAATACTTAGTGTTTAGTTGAATGTCCATAGGTGACATCAGCTTCGTAACCAACCCAACTGTAAGGGGAAATAATTGTTAAAATATTTAAAAAAAATATTTTAAATGCGAATTCTAATCTGATTTATAATTCATAAAAGCTCATCACAAAACTTAATTATCACGTTTACATCCCCGCTTCCTCGTTATAACTTGGTCAAGATTGAATCAGTGCGATAAACTATAGTTGTTGAAATGTAAAAAATGATGTTTCTTTAAATTGTTTGCTAATTTGGATGAAAAACGTCTGCAATTTTCAATTGTAATAAATATATAGTACAGTGTTATTGCAATGATTGTTTTGTTTGGGCGGGAATTTATCTTGAATTTAAGCATCAAAATAAGACTGGTTTAAGTGGGAGTATCGAGACAACGTGGGTGAGCCCCTATTTTGTCCCGACTCACCCCCAGCCCGTGAATTTTAGATGACATAGATTAACAAACTAGATGGGTGAATAATTAGCAAAACGCACCACACATTGGTCTGGTCACGAAGCCAACTGTGAGATTGTTAATGAAAGATCCAATCCCAAGTAAAACAAGCAGATATCCTACACTTAATACTCAAAAAGTTGTTTTTTTGAGCCAAGTAGAATATTTTAAATTGTATTCCTAGATCAAGGGGTCAGTAAGTTTGTTTCTGAACCTCATAATATTGTACACCACTACTTAGACCGGCTTCGTAGATGTGTACATCCACTCTCATCGTATCAATACAAACATTACATACAGAATTGAAATTTAATTTGGTTGAGTCACATACGAGATATGAACAAATACTGATTAAAATTGCCACCATTTTGACATTTTAATTATATATTTTTGATTTTCACTAGGGTTCTATATGAAGCACACTATAGTCCCCTATAATAAATTTGTTCCAAGACTAGTTAAAAAAAAGACGTCGATATTGTTGAGGATTAGCAAAACCGACCTTGGCAAGTAAGTTCGTGACAAGCAAAGCAAGTTTATCAGTGTCCGTGATTCTTTTTCAGTTTATCATCGGCAATTACCGAAATCATATTCGGTTACGATTATTGTTTTGTAGATGAGAAAGTTTGTGCAATGTTTATTACGTATATACATAAATGATTATATTTATCCCTCAGGAGGTCATTTTAATGTGTAGGTGTTTGACAATCCCAAGATCTATAGTTTTTTTCCCATTTAGATCCCTCTCATCTTTCTATCAGGTCTCTCAG
This sequence comes from Aphrophora alni, assembly GCA_963513935.1. Taxonomy (NCBI): domain Eukaryota; kingdom Metazoa; phylum Arthropoda; class Insecta; order Hemiptera; family Aphrophoridae; genus Aphrophora; species Aphrophora alni. The sequence goes on along the minus strand of OY740767.1, from coordinate 154,670,271 downwards.
GGTTTGGTGGGTTAGTCAACGTGAAACTCGCTTCCTAGCTGCATGCATGACCTAATAATAGATAAATTAAACTTATTGTTTGACAAAACGCTTATCATTGTGTAACCGATGTCGAGGCATTTCTTAGGAAATTTGTGTGTGTGTACTTAGGCTCTAAGTCAATGATGGAGTGAATAAATATTGTGTGTCTAGGCCGTATAAAAACAATGGCGCCTCAATCTAAATGTTTAACTAAAGTTAAATACGCTATCTGTGTAAATAGAGGGGATTCGAGTATACGTGTCCATATTTGAGTAAAAGTGGGTTATAACTTGGGATAAACAGGATGTAGGCTGCATTGATTTCATATATTTTGTATTATTACTTATAACATTGGCAACATCCCAGAGGCGGCGGATCCAATGACACATAACTTAGAGGTCCGGCTCCTACTTTCACTCTTGAACTTGTTTTGTTTCTGAAGGACGTTGAACTGCGCATGACCGCAGGAGGCTCGTCTCTAGCTAAGCCTACATACAGTAGTTGAAAAGTTAAACTGAATTGATAATTGTAAGACAAAATTACCTCACACCATGAGTTTATTAAGTATAGGGGGTAATCATCAACAATTTCAATCACAGTTTTAGGGATTCAGAAAACTGAAAATTTGATTTGCGACGTCTCGTCCGTCCATCGTCGTACGGAGGCAATAGTGAAAAATCTAATTAAACAGTTGTTGTTCAGAGATGTCAAATATAGTTTCCAACTAAAATGTGTTAAATGAGGTTCTAGTCGCTGTCACAAGGCCCATGAAACCAACTTTTAGAAGAAAATGCTTGTATGTCAAATATTCACTCCTTCAAAGTTTGGAGGGGAGATTTTGGAAGAGAAGGCATATGTTCACGTTCCGTGTCCCAACTGTTGCCACAAGGGAGGCTCCAATAACTACATTTCCTAAGGAAAGTCTGTAACATTGAAATTGATTTACCTCCCCCCCCCATCGAGGTGCCGGGTAAAAAGCGATAAATCAAGAGTGGCCAAAGGGTTTATTAGGGTCGAGTTCTATATTAAAACAAAATATTAAATTAAATACAGTACAGCTTATTTTCATATCATGATTTTCGGTTTCATTTGTTGGGAGGACAAATATTTTCTTCTGATAACAATAATCATCCTTGTTAGAAATGGACGTTCACAAAAATGGTGGGAATATTTCTTAAAGGAAAAACTACTCCCAAGAAATGTAATTATAAAAGGGAATAAAAAAAGTTATTAAATTTATTATAACGTTGTAGGGACCACAATCCAGTAATTATTTAAGATTTGTAATACCAGAAAAATGATGCCTACATATCCGTTTGCAAATCTTACCATAACTTAATACTTCACTAATAGGGTAAATAAAAATGATTGTATAATATTTTATAATCTTAATATGAAGTCCGTATGTTATATTAAGGGAATCTAATTTTAACTTCAAATTGTGATTATGTAGCTGAGCAAAAAATAATCTACAGAAGTTATGTTTGAAGTGGTACTTATTGATAGCCATTGTTTATTGTCGAAGGATGACAAAAACATCGCTATGACTCATATTTTAATTAAATATATTTATATCCTGTGGCGCAACAATCCTTAACGGCGTGCGGTCCCGTCGCTGTATCCTTAACTTCACAACCGGAATTGGCTACCGATCAAAGCTTTCCACCTACACCCATGATGATGGGTCAAAACCGTAACTTTTTAACTCCTTGAAAGTTTATTAAAGACTTCTGTATGCCCCCCTCGAGTTCCCGTAGCCATAGTTCATATACATACCGAGGGTTTAAAAGTAGTAAAATAACGCTAAATATTATTAGGAAGGAGAAAACTTATTATTTTTTTAAGTTTGTAATATTCGTTTAGAAATCTCTAGTTTCCAAAGTTGTTATATATGTCTGTACAGCCTTAACAACTGGACAGACAAATTTGGTATTGGGACGTGTTTTGGCCGTATCTCAGGTAGTTTTACCATTAAGTGGTTAAAGATGAATCATCTACCGCTTAAATGTCTCTCGTCACCCACCAAACGAAAAGTATTTTTTGTTTCTTTACCGTTTGTTTTTACCAACTCAGGATACGAAGTGAGGGTAAGTTTGGTTAACACACACAAAGAAATTCGACCTCGGTTTTTTTACTGAGTTTCGAGTTTTACGGTTTCAGGAAAACTAAAAAGTAAATTTCTACATTCCTATACGTCCGTCGTAAGCACGTTAAGATAGGAAGGGACACTTTGTGTGACCTTATTAAAATTCATAAAATCGTACTGCAAAATAGCGGCCATTTTTAACAAGTGTTTTGTACATAGTCTACTAAATTATATAGAAATGTACAGATTTCAATAACAAAAACATGTTACTTTCATTTTACAGACTCAGTATGTACATAGAAAATAACAAAAACATGTTACTTTCATTTTACAGACTCAGTATGTACATAGAAAATAACAAAAATATGTTACTTTCATTTTACAGACTCAGTATGTACATAGAAAATAACAAAAACATGTTACTTTCATTTTACAGACTCAGTATGTGTACATAGAAAATAACAAAAATATGTTACTTTCATTTTACAGACTCAGTATGTACATAGAAAATAACAAAAACATGTTACTTTCATTTTACAGACTCAGTATGTACATAGAAAATAACAAAAACATGTTACTTTCATTTTACAGACTCAGTATGTGTACATAGAAAATAACAAAAACATGTTACTTTCATTTTACAGACTCAGTATGTACATAGAAAATAACAAAAATATGTTACTTACAATTTACAGACTCAGTATGTACATAGAAAATAACAAAAACATGTTACTTTCATTTTACAGACTCAGTATGTACATAGAAAATAACAAAAACATGTTACTTTCATTTTACAGACTCAGTATGTACATAGAAAATAACAAAAACATGTTACTTTCATTTTACAGACTCAGTATGTACATAGAAAATAACAAAAATATGTTACTTACAATTTACAGACTCAGTATGTACATAGAAAATAACAAAAACATGTTACTTTCATTTTACAGACTCAGTATGTGTACATAGAAAATAACAAAAATATGTTACTTTCATTTTACAGACTCAGTATGTACATAGAAAATAACAAAAACATGTTACTTTCATTTTACAGACTCAGTATGTACATAGAAAATAACAAAAATACGTTACTTTCATTTTACAGACTCAGTATGTACATAGAAAATAACAAAAATATGTTACTTACAATTTACAGACTCAGTATGTACATAGAAAATAACAAAAACATGTTACTTTCATTTTACAGACTCAGTATGTACATAGAAAATAACAAAAATATGTTACTTACAATTTACAGACTCAGTATGTACATAGAAAATAACAAAAACATGTTACTTTCATTTTACAGACTCAGTATGTACATAGAAAATAACAAAAACATGTTACTTTCATTTTACAGACTCAGTATGTACATAAAAAATATCAAAAATATGTTACTTTCATTTTACAGACTCAGTATGTACATAGAAAATAACAAAATACGTTACTTTCATTTTACAGACTCAGTATGTACATAGAAAATAACAAAAATATGTTACTGTACTTTCATTTTACAGACTCAGTATGTACATAGAAAATAACAAAATATGTTACTTTCATTTTACAGACTCAGTATGTACATAGAAAATATCAAAAACATGTTACTTTCATTTTACAGACTCAGTATGTACATAGAAAATAACAAAATACGTTACTTTCATTTTACAGACTCAGTATGTACATAGAAAATAACAAAAATATGTTACTGTACTTTCATTTTACAGACTCAGTATGTCCATAGAAAATAACAAAATATGTTACTTTCATTTTACAGACTCAGTATGTCCATAGAAAATAACAAAATACGTTACTTTCATTTTACAGACTCAGTATGTACATAGAAAATAACAAAAATATGTTACTTAAATTTTACAGACTTTATTTTATTTTTTTGACCCAGCTATACCGATTTTGGTGAAATCTAAAGCTCGTGTAGCAAATCACAAATAAAAAAATTAAGATGGAGGAATAATGAAGTAAACTTGACACCCGTTATTTAAATACAATTAGGGCCCAACTGCTTTAATGGGACAAGTTTGTTTAATCTAAAAATCCATGGTTAATTTTTATTTCTTCAAATGACAATTAGCAACATTTCTGGTAATACAAAATTTGATCGATTAGTAGCCTATTTGGTTTTGAGGATGTGTGTGTGAAAAAGTTTCTGCAATGTTTGTGTATACAGTCCCTAACAAGATTAAAAATGTTTAATTAAATTTACTTAAAATTAGAATCTTCACTCTGCAAATATCGTAAAATGATGATAATTTCTGATGTTTCTAATTGATGCTCCATAAAAAATTCTTTATTGTCTTAGAAATGAAGTGCTTTTTATTAAATTCAATGCATTTCAATTTTATGCAATGTTGTAATTTCCTTTATTTAAATTCAAACGTAATAATTGTAAAAGTATTTAAAACAATATTTTCTTTCTTTAAAAAAGGTAATTTGAAAAATTTGCTTAAAATGGAATAAAAATATAAATAATTAGAACGGTAATTTTAAACGTGTGTAAGATTTTGTGATATGTGCACACTTCATCGTTACAACTATATTTTAATTTAGTTAACAAAATTGCATTCTTTAACTTTGAAACAAATTTCAGATTTTATTTCTCGTTATCATAAAGATAACTAACTACTGTACTAGAATCAGGCAAAAATTGCCTTGAAATTAGCAACACTTGTAAAAACCTCAATTTACAAATAAAAGAAACCGAAATTTTCCACAATAAACACTTTATTTTACACTAAATATAACAAAAAAAACAACAAACTTCCTTAAAATATAGTCAAAATGTGCCCATATTTCAAATATAATCTAAAGCGGTTCACTTGTTTGGGTTATAGAACACTGTATAAACGAACACTTTCATAAACATAGCGCGCCAAAATTTAACGAAATTGGTAGTGCGGATTTTGTTATATTAGTACTTTTATAAACAAACCGTTGAAAACTTTGTGTTTCGTTACCGATAAAGTCGAATCGACGTTTTCTTTGATACGATAACACTGAGGGTTTTGTTTTAAAGTCATACATGTTAAATTATTTAAAAAATGAATATAAATTTCGATATACAAAAATTGATCAAAATCGGTCCAGTCGTGGTAAAAAAATTCACAGACATACTTTATTTACAAAGCACTTTAGTTCTTTTGGAGCAGCGAAATTTCTCTGAAAAAACATATATATATATATATATATATATATATATATTTTACCATATACAAAACTTTCTAGACCTACGAAACACATAGACACACTAGACATACCTTTAAACAACGTTTACCAGTTGAGATAATCTTTGTAACGGAAGTAGTAGTACCTGGTGCCATCACTTGAAAGCTGTTCTAACTATACTGACACTTGTATGTTCACTGCATTATCAGTCACTATATTGGCCACGCCCACTTCTGTAACAACCAACCACAGAATTACTTTCAAAGTGAACTTGCTAAAAGTTTATTTCCCACGACATAGGCAAAGTGTGGGTGTATGGCACGCGCCCCACGTGGGAACTCCACTAAGCCACGCGGTCTCACAATAGGGGTGTCTCTTCCCCCCCGATCATATATATCCATTCTTTTAATTGTTTCTGTTCCTAATGGATGCATATTTTACAACTGACAGCTGACTTCAAACTTACATTTGTCTGTGATCTAATTACTCAATTCAAATTTGCGCGGTTTTTAAGGTTATGTTCACCCTTTGTTAGGTTCACTTAGAGGGTTATATTTTGAGTAGTGTTGTTTTTTTATTCTGACGTTTGTGAAGTAGGAAAACGTGTTTATTAATTAATCATGTCTGTGACAAATAGGAGCTTGGCCATCCCGGGAGTAGGACCCAGCTGGTCTCTCTCTTAACCGACTTTTGTTCTTTTCAGACCCTGACGTTATTAGAGTATTCGAGGGCTAGGGGTCTTTATTTTTATACTGATTTTTCTTCATTTTTTTTTTTGCCGATGATGAGCGGGAAGGTTTTCGCCGTTAAACAACAAGAAATGTTACGCAATTACTACCAAACCCAGCTCACCAATAATAATTATGAAATCTAGAAATATGGCTTTTTGCAATTAATAGATTCCTCTCCTTCATCAGGTCACTCTTGGGTACTATAGTTGCGTAGTTCCATTTACTTTATAATTTTCTCAATGTCAGACCAGTAGCTTAACATAACCTATCAAGTTTTGTTTCGGGCATCAAACATCGTTATTTTGTTTTGCAAATTTTATATATAATTTTATTAAAAATTTACTTTTTTATCAACTACATATAAGATTTTTAAAGTTTCTTTATAGCTAGATAAATCACAAACCAAATAGCGACCAATACGTTTTGTCCTTAGAGTTTATTTATATTTGAGCAAAATTTGATCAAAATAGTTTAACAGCATTTAACAGCTTTATCCACAGACTACAGACAGTACCGATGTCCCAAGACGACTTTGAAGAGGAATATAACACTATCAAATATATTGCAGTCCAAAATGGTTACAAACCAACAATAGTTGACAATTTGTTCAAAAAACAAAAGCAAAAGAATGAGAAAATGAATTTAACCAAGGACAATAAATACTTAACAATGCAGTACAATAAAGACCTGCAGCATATTATAAGAAACATCTTCAAGAAACAAGGGTACACGATCACATATAAAACAAATAATAATATATCAACCATAATAAACAGAAATACCATTACTATTGACAAATTTCAACAAACAGGAATTTACCAAATATCATGTGATGACTGCCCTAAAAAATACATTGGACAAACGGGCCGAACATTTCAAAAAAGATTTAAGGAACATATTCCACCTGCTATACGTCATACACACCCCCTAAAAACAGAATCAAAATTTGCTGAACATATAATTCAAACGAATCACAAGTACAGTAATATAAATAAATCAATGGACATTTTACATAGATGCAAAAAAGGAAAACTTATGAATGCTTTGGAACAGTTTGAAATATACAAAGCATTCAAAACAGAACCTGGAACACTACTTAACGAGAAATTGAACTTTGATGCAAACTCATTATTTGACACAATAATAGAATGTTAAGACACAACTGATAAGCTTCCAAGATTCACTTGAGGAACTAGTCCAGATACAGATAGTGTACCTACAAGATGTGTTTTATTGTGTCTTCTATGTGTATGTGTATTGCGTGTATAACTGTGTGTTGTGAACTTTTATGTTATAACGAGGAATAGTAAATGTCCTGAAACTGAACACTTGAAAATGGCTGAATAGCCGAAACGGCCGTCGTTGAGAAAAAACGGAAAAAACTACTGGACGGTGAGTAATTTAATAAATTATAATTAACAGTAGTCGGTATGGCAACAAACAATAACAAAATAGTTTGAGTCGATTCTGAGAAATTTGTAGTTTTTGTGTTTTTATCGTTGGGGCAGCTGTTTCCAAATTTTTAGTTTTGAACAAAAGTCAAGTGATATGGTAAAAGATATGTTCACATACCAAATTTGACTAAAATTGGTCATTCCAAAAAATTCATTGACTCTGAGATTACAAAACGGATATGAGTGACTCATCACGTAACTTCCTCTATTCTACGTGTATATATGGGTGGGATTTTAGCACGGTAAGTCAATTAATGACGTCACTGTACTGTCTACGTTACGTCAGTCATACAACTGATGACGTATGTAGGCCTACACTTCATGAATGTTTACAAATTAATGCATTGGTTTTACTTTTATCGGCTAAATACTTACGCACCACCGAAAACTAATTAAAACTAAACGTCACAAAAAATGGTATTTCGAAAGTAATAATAAAACTGAAAATGCCTTGTGATTAGCTTGTGTAATAACTTTTGTTTTGTTTTGCCAATTATTCTTAAAAACTATAATAGGGCTAATTGCGATTTTATAACGGGTTTGAATAATTAATCTTTAGATTCAACTATAATTTGAACTAAATTGGTATGTACAGCAGTTTTACACATATCCGATTTTTTGTTACGGACACAGGGGCTCTCAAAACGTAGCCTATACACAATAGCGTATATTGTGAGAAAGTAAAATTATAGGCCTAATTATTATTATGCAGTGCTCTACGTGCGGACCAATTTTAATCAAATTTGGCAGTGCTTTTATTTTGTATAACTCAAATTAACTTTTATCAAATTTGAGATATCTACTGAGATAAAAAACACAAAATTACAATTTTATCAAAATGGGCTTCCACGATTTTGATAAAATTTGATCCAATTGTAACCTCTAAAGGTAGCCTTAAAACAAAACTTATGTGAAGAATAATGACCCAAAACTATGTTCAAAATCCAATTCAAAAAATATCACGCTTCTTGAATATTTGAAAAAAACAAAAACAAAAATGGACCTTGAAGGGTGTTATTGAAAGTTCAGAGTTTAAACATTTATTTTATCTTTAACTAGATGACCAATACCCAAATAGTATTTTTGGTAATGTTTAGTTTTTATTTGGCTTTTAGGGTGGGCGAGTGGGAAAATGTGTGCTATGGTTTTGCTCCTTACAATCTAATCTTAGATTCATATAGATGTTAAGAAATAGAAATGAACGTAGTTTTGATATTTTTTTTTGGTTGACATGAGGTTTTATTCTATTCTTAAATACAATATACTGTTACTGTTATTACTTGAACCATTTATTTTACATACTAAATAGATTGCATTTCTCCACAGTAAGGTTTGACTCTAGCCTCTACTCCCATGACGCCAATTATTTATTCAGCCATGGTTAGCTTAATATCGTCGGGTTGCTAAGAACAGCCTCCTCAAATACGTGCCGAGCTTAGTGTCAAAGTAAACAAACTGAAATCTTCAACAAAATGATCGATAAATGAAACGCGCCTCAGCCTTTGGCGGATATAGCAAATATGTTTTGAAGATGAATGATAAGGTGGCGCGATGGATCATGATTGATTATTGTGCAATCATGTTAATCTATTTATTTTACCCATTACGATAGGACGATTCTAATGCTATTATCTAAGATAACCTATTGGAATCTTCCGCTTGACAGAAAACAACGCAGTTTTATATAGGCTACACGGTGTTTAAAAAGTGTGGTTTGATTAATATGTTTGGTTTAAACGTCTTAAGAAATCTTAAGAACTAACTATACAATTTTAATATCTTAGTAAAAAAAGTCTAATTATAAACGTTCAAATTTATTTAAAAACTCTATCCTGTCTAAAGATCGTACAAAATTAATGGTAAATTATTTGGTTTGTAGAGAATGGACAGTTTGACCTAACCAAACATCATTACAAGAATAAGATTTGTTTCATATTAAATCCATTATCCATTTAAATTGTTTCATAACTATAACCACTAATTTTAAACTTTTATATAAGACGTGGAACAGCTGATAATATTGCGTATACCATGATGGCGACCTATCACTACTGTAGAGTGAAACGTCTCGATCGTAATCACGTTATAGAAAGAAGAAGATTAAATTGAAACCCCCCCACCCACCCCACCCCTAATAGGGTCGTGTATTAGGATATATAGTTTTGAATTAAATCGGTCTAACGGTTTTTGAGACATCAGTGATAACAGAGTCTTATATTTTAAAGAAAAACTGTTTCTTCACCAAGTTTTTTGTTGTTCTCTTTTCTCTAGACTGAGAAAGCAACACCTCGTGTGTCAAGAACAGGACAACGTTCAACCTAAAGTGGCAAGAGTGATTGATTCTCCCTCTAGGGACAACATCTAATTGATAATTCAAATAAATGATTTGGCTGTCTCAAATTGTACGTGCATTCTAAAATTGAAGTGTCAACGTTATTTTAACTTAGTATAAAGAAAGTTATTTGACGATAGCCCGAGACCAAATAAGTGTACGGGTGAACAGATAGACGCCTACAACACTTAGCCTAATACAAGCAGATTGTTTAAGAAATATTATCCAAGATAAGAGAAGTGTTTCATTTTGTAAGCTCATAAGACGATGCAGTAGAGAAATATTAACTTACAAAAAAGGTGGATTTGAGAAATGTAATGTCCTGTAAATTGTTTTTTGATGAAATATTGCATAACTTAGCCAAGAAACTCACAGATCAAAAAGCCTCAATTACAGTTTAAAATGAGTCCTGCTTTTAACCAAAAATAGTCCTATTAAGTACTGTACCTATATTGTTTAACGTAGAGGGGTATTATTTTAAACAAGAGAGGACACCGTTCGCTTTATTTCTGTTTGCCGAAGTAGAAAATACAATTATCTATATCGTATGGGCCGTTTTCTGCTCTTGTTAACCCTGGAAGTCGCAAATCTATTAAATATCTTACTGAATATTTTCTGTGTTATATATATATATATATATATATATATATATATGTGTGTGTGTGTTTATTTATTTTTAAACTATCTATATCCCTCGGAACTGTCATTGACCAAGAGTGTTGCCTGTTAAACTCTTCTAATTGTACTTTTGTTAAATACAGGCTGACTAAATGTAAATGTCTCTCACTTATAGACAATACAGGCGTGGCAATCCCAGCTGGATACACCCACATTTTCCTATCAGATCTCTTTTGACCAATTCTTATTCACTTTGGACACTGACGTTATTAGAGTATTTAACGGCTAGGGGTTTTTTATTTTATTCTGCCACAAAGCCTACAGCACTGCTTGACTGATGGAATAAATCATTTACTGAAATGTTCTTCATGGAAATTGAAATGTATCGATCTCTGGGGATGTGTAAGAGAGAGAGAGAGAGAGAGAGAGAGAGAGAGATGGAATGATTCAGTATAATAGCCTCGCTGTTTGATTACATCCAATCACCAAACTGTAAACTCCTCTTATGCAAATATAATTAGTTAATAAACGTAGTCTGATGCTGTATGCTATAATTTAATAATAATTATCAACTACCTAACCTAGATTTCATAATAGTGCACGTGTCTCACTCGTTTCCCTCGAAGATAATCTACCGAAACAATCTTTGGTACTCGTTAAAAATTTATACAGGGTAATTCAAAATTGCAAGGTAATAAAAATAAGAAAATAAAGTTGAAAGTGCTTCATTTTCAGTCTGTCAGCTATTTTGTGTTTTTTACAAAAAAACATTATTTCTTTGGAAGTAAGATATTGAGTGAAGATTTGGTTTTGGCATTGTTTACCTTTACCTTTGTACAGTATCAAAATGTCGTATGATTAAAATGTTTAATGTAAACCATTAACATTATAATACAAGAGACAAAAAATGTTCCTCTTTTAACGGAAAACAAAATGCTTTTTTTTACGTTTTCTATAGTTTAAAGAATTTACCAACAAAACACTAAAAATATTTCTTAGTAATAATTGTCTACAAGATTAATCAAAACCAATATATTAAGGTTCTCTTAACAGTTTGAAAAAAGGTGAGTTGTGTTTTATTTTTAATTTATTATTTTTAAACAAAATTTCCCATAAGAAGGTGAAATTATATTGTTATAAACAATTATCAAGAAATTATGTTTACAGTTTTATCCTTTATCCCACAGAAGGAAAAAAATCAGTGTACTGACTATCATATTCATATTTGATGCAGTTTTAAGTGCCCTGTATGCCATATTTAAGAGTTGTATATATCATTTTATATATACACAATATAATGACGAAAGTCTTTTTTTTTTTATTATTATTATTTTTTTTAAATAACATCTTAAATATTGATTTTACAGAACAAAATTGTATTACAGAAGAATAGTTTAAACATTTTGGTTAAATAAAACCATACTGTCTAAAATCTTTACAAAGTTTCAAACACTTTAGAGTTTCTCACTCTTTCTTATTGACCTAAGATAAAATCCCGAGGAGGGGTCTTGAGTTAGACTCCTCTCTTTCGTCTTTCCTTGACCAACACTCCTAGTGTATTCAAAGAGAGGCGATGACAAAATCAACACCAGTGACTCGAAAAACAAAAATAACATTTTCGGAACTATCTGTACCATTCAGAAGTGTATGGAAATTCTTTCTATTTCTGTTTTTGACGTCACACAATGTTGAACTTAAACATATAAACTACGTCATATGAATGCGTGACCGAGTACAGTAGTCATGATAGTGACGTCATGAGACCTGACTTGGCATATTGGAATGGGGCCAAATTGGAGCCATTTTACCCTCATTGATTTATGTTTAGCTCCAGTAACAAAGAGTGAGTATTTTATCATTTCATTAGCGGTTCCACTTTCATGTTTCTCCATAATTTTTTCGACCTGATAAAAAAAAAGGAACAAAAATTCAAAAAATAAACACCCCTAGCCCTCGAATACTCTATTAACATCAAAGTCGAAAAAGAACAAGATTTGGTTGAGAGAAACCTGATAGGAAAGCTGAAAGAGAGGGTTGATACCCTCGGGATTGCTGGACCTAAGTATGGATGTTTTCTTCTAAAACCTCTCATTAATCATCGCCTTATAAAACAAGTTGATGGGTGTATCATGGTACCTACCCAGCTTCATAAAATGTAATACAAACATATCCTCTAAAAGTGGGGAATATTAAATCGTATTGGTAACCCAGTAGGGTAGATTTGTCTAAAACAGTTGTTATCTGAACCTCTTAACTGTGTAGGCTATATCACTACTCGATGTGTAAATAATAATAATAATATGCCCACTGTTATTAACCTTGATTTACAGTGATCAGGTTCAGGTTATCTACCGAACTGACTTTTTTGTGAGGAATGGTTTTGTTTTGATTGTAAATGGGTGTGTGAGAAAGTTTATGCAATCTTCTTCCACGGTTTATCTTTCTAATTTCATGGTATGTTTAAATAATGTAGGGCTACACTCGTAATTTTATCGTAAAATTTTACTGGATGTAAACGTTTGAAGTTACACAAAGTATTGTGGGACGTTGTTGATGTATTGTCTTCAAAAAACAAGATTTGTAATTTGAAATTTACCGAACAATATATTTGGTCAATATCTTGTTCAGCCAAAAATTAACCCAATTGTTACAAATGAAGTACAAAATTATATAACAATTGTGACTATTAAAGCGTTTAATACCATATATAGTGAAAAAAATAAAGGGTACAAAAACTTTCCCACTCACCTATCTCAAAAACTAGATAAAAACAATCCAAAATTAATTGGTGTTAATAAATCAATTAAAATGAACAAATAAAACATATGCCATAAACTCGTTCTCAGCTTTAATGACGGCGGTCAAACTCCAACGACAAACAGAAATCATTCCAAAATTCACGTTTATGAAACTCGGGGTTTACTCTGGTACAGTCTCTCAGATGGGAGTGCCGCAAAATCTTATTATTATTAATTTTCCCCTTGTTGTTTAAACGCGAAAAACCTTTCAACATAAAAAATAGATCCCTAGCCTTCGAAAAAATCCAAATAGCTTGAGGGTTTGGAAAGGACAGGATTTGATCAAGAAAGATGAAAGCGAGGGATTAAACCCAAGAATACATGAAAAGTGTGTAGATCCTGCAAGGACATAAGTGAAATAAGTGGGATCGCAATAGAAATTGGCTAATATCTTATCACTGCTCATACAATTTGTATTTCACACGTTTTAGATCTCCACTTCAATCTGCATAATCCTAACACTTCACCAAGTCATACACTTGAAGCTTCCTCATTAGACCATGTCACTCAAATGATGCTTCAGGTTTGCCTTGTTAGGTTCTACGTCTCACCACTTTGCCCATTTGTTTTATTTACAGTGTACAGTATAGGTTATATTATACATTAGTGTTTATTTTATTTCTCGCATCCAAGTGGTATATATAGGAACTTAGTTGCGTTTTGAGGTTCCCTAAATCCAATTTAGTTATTATTTTTTAAAAATGATATCTGTCTGTAGTCTTTATTTGTCAGATTTTGATAAAATTTGCTCAAGTATATAGACTCAAACAACACGAATCAAAAAATCATTTGTTATTGCACCATTTTAATAAACAACTTTTCAGAATGTGTTTAATAACGCGATTAATTATTACACCATGTTCTCAAGGAAGGTTTAATGAATGACGTCATCCATCAGAAGCTCAAAGCAACCGTCGCTTAGCAACGTCTTCGTAGTTTATTTACCCTATTCCTCGATAATTGTTGATATATTATGAAGCCAATATCGACAAAAAAGACATTTAGGTATGTTATCTGTCTTATGTGCAGCTATTTACTCACCGCACAAACGCTAGGGCCTAAAACTGAATCCCTTGTCACATAATATATATTTTTAAATCGATTTTTCACACGAATTGGTTCATATTAATCTTCACATTTCACTAACATTCGAAAGCAATCGGTAGAGCTTATTTATTGCCCCCCCCCCCCCGTAAACTCATGAACCGGAATTTTTTATAAAGTGGCGACTAATAGGTTTTATGACGTGTTTTAGTCGAGAAATATCAATTGGATAATACTCGATCAAGTCATGGACCCAGTTGTTTTGGTAACAAGCTTAGTTTTATATTTAGCCACCATTTTGTCTTTTTAACGGTAAATAATATGGAGTTGAAATTTTGTACACCTACTCAAGTAATCCTCTTTACTCAAAATGGCGGCAATTTCAAATGTTTAACGTCGAATATCTCGAAATCCAAAATGCAAATTGACAAAAATAAATCTTGTTGATCCTCATTAATCAAATTTACATTGAGGATGTGTTTATGAGAAACGCGAAGGAAGTTGAAAGACAAGACGGTTTCCACGGTGTATTATCACTTGACGTAATTGTATGTGGGGGGGGGGAGTTCAATATGTGTGTGCAGTTTTATTATATGTAAAACTTGTTCTAGTTTTCCAGTACATGTATCCCAGATTTCAATATTTGTCTACAAATAACACCGGAAATGAAACACCGATGATGTATAAATGTTGCAGAGATTTGGTGCAGTTCTGAAGTGTGTAATACTCAGCTAATGATAGGCATTGTGTATGGGGTCGATATGTTTGTGACAGCTCCATGTTACGGCATGACTTGGTTTTGTGATGGATCAATGGTCTGTCTGTTTGGTATAGAAGAGAATAAATCTTACTTTCTGAGAGGAATTTAGGACTACTCTTTCCCACTTAACCTCAAACATTTACAAAAATACATTGAAAACATACTTAAAAATAGCACATATAATAATTACGAAATATAAAATTTAAAAAATTGTCTACTTATTTATAAATACAATTACATAAAATCAATTAAAACGTGTAATCAATAGTAAGTTAAAAACCACACAATCACACTCACATGCATTCAAACTACACCTCCTCGAAAGCAATCCAGATGCTACCATGAAACCAGGCTTTAGTTGAGACCAGCCGTGATTGTAATACACCCAACAGCTTGACTCGTCTCTTAATTTACTTAGCTTAAACACATTTCTAAATTATTATCTCGGGCCAAGTCTTGCTCGGGAAGCTTATAGGCTTGTTAACTAGAGTGGTTACTGGTCAAAGGGAATGGGAGAGCATGTTTTCAGTAGTTAAGATAGAAACATAAAGTCCCTTGGTGTAAGGGACTATAGTGTGCCCATGAGGAAACCTAGTTTTATTAAAATTTATAAAAATCTAATCAGATTTCATGTAATGGCACTGCCCACATTCCTTTACGTTGATTTTCAAGGTTAAAGTAGCCAAACAAGCAGTTCCATCGTGTCCTTCATGTCAGTCTCTTCTTGTACACATAAAGTGAATAATAAAATATGTGTTAAACATGTGCTGGAGATAATGTAGTTAAATAAACTTCCCACTACAGGATATGTATAGAAATACATTTGTAGTTAAACTCTCTTGTATTCGTATTAATTAATTCACCAACAAGGGAGATTATTTATCTGAAACCTTTCTGTAAATATAAACAATAATTGTCGGAGCAAAACAAGTTCCTGTGTTTTTACTTACAAAGTTTGGTAATTGCAAATAATGTCCACCTCCTCTTCACGGCCTCAGGAACCCGTAAAAGTGATTTGTCTGTACGTAGCGGCCTCAAAATTAAACACAGGAAATTTTGTTTAGGGGATAAAACCCTATTGGTATTCAGAATTTGGGGGCCATTTTAACATATTTTTGTTCATTTCTAGTATTAATCCAACGTACAGCATACTAAATTAGATAAAAATTTGTAGATATTGGTAACACCAACCTCACCTCTCTGTGGTGACAAATAGTGAACTTATTTTCAAATTGCAATTTACAATCCTTGGCTCTCAAGTAAATATGATATTCGTATACTTTCACGATCTGACAGAGCGGAGACACCTTCACATATGTGTAGGTTGGTACCCCTGCTAGGGCCGGAACATGGACACGAGCGAAGCGAGTGGAGACTTTGTCTATATATACAGAAATTAAGTGACACAATATAACGTTTCCTGTAAGGCCCAAGAAACCAACTTTTGTATTATATTGTATCATGGGGGATGGGTAAGTAGCATAAAATTGTTTTTATAAATGGTAGGTTGGATGTTTATGAATAAATTTCCGCCTATTTCAGTATCAAGCTTAGGTACCGATACAAGCTGAGTTCAAGGACGAAATCATCGGATCGTTCATTAATCTGTACAAATACCAAAACAATTAAATAGACTTACTTGATAAGGTCACTTTGATATCATGATTTATTCAAAACAATAATGTTATATTAAATTGTTTTTGGCTAAATATTTCATAATCTCTGACTCACGCTGATATCAGTTAATGGATTTGTTTACTTAGACAGCATAGGCTGAATTAGGAACGCAAAAAATTCAATCTCCATTTTTAGACTGATATTGACGTTTCATGGGCTTTGGTTTTCGAGATAACGCCAGTCCTTAGTACAACAAATGTATGAATAGGAAGGATGAAATGGCGGCCATTTCGTGACTCAAGCGTAAAACATATAAAGGTTTCACTTCTACACATCTTTACGATGACCTTATTTCCAAAAATCTAATTTCAAACCCTAAATCTTCCAAGAAAATGTTATATTTTTATAGTTACGAGATCCAACAGGCCCGAGGTACCAAGACGAGCGTAGCAAGTGAAAGATTTTAAATATATAATCTACCTACGAGACTGGTTAGTACCTAACCGATGTCAAGAAGTAGTAGACTGACAGACCTCATTCCACAATTATTATTATTTTTTTAAATCATTTAGAAAATCTAGAAGCTAACAGAAAAGTTTTAAATGAACAACTAGAATTTAACAACTCCCCACTCCTCAAACCATTAACTAGGCCATAGACCTTCCCATTCCTCCCCCCTCCTTTATTTAGGTTAACAAAGGAGTTTTGCCCAACTACTGTTTGGAAATTGTGAACTGTACCTTTCTTCTTCATTCATGTAAACTACCTTGATAATTCTGTAACTAGCAAAACCATGGTCGGTAAATTTTAAATAAAGTTGTGGTTTATACTAAAAAGTGTTTGTTTTAATTATTAAACTGGCTCTCTTTCAACTATAGAAGAACAATACCTATTATAACTTTGGTTAAAAAATTATATAGAAAGATCTCGGGAAGAGAGGGGAAGTACAGGAGCAGGCATCTGCTTATCTCTTTTTTCACACTCCTTTCCAATTGGAAAAAATAAAATATACTTTCATAGAGACATGGAGACCATCTCACACGCTCTATTAGTAATAGTGAATCAAGCACACATAGACAATTTACGAAGTTCAGAAAATATGCATAACAACTGAATTTAATAAACTCATTACTGGATATGACTCCTTGATCTATCAATACAATTTAAAACTTCATAAAATACCAAAGAAACCAACCAACTTTTGGTCGTTATTTTAGAAGATCTGCTTGTTTTAGATTATAGAGTTGGGTAAATACTATGTTTCCACCAATCAACATTTTGTTATAGCCGCTACTTCCAAATTTCGAATGTATACTAGGTAAGGAAAACACTGAAATATGTGTGTATTGATGATGGTTTGATATTTTGTGTTCCATTACAGATTATATGTTCAGCTTGTGCAGAGATATTAATTAATATCGATTATAAAACACATGTAGTACAATCATAGCATTGACGTATTTGTAAATACATCCAACATTTATCAGTAGATAGTATAGGGTATAGAACTAAAATAGTTTATTACTATCTTCACCTAATTTGTTTAATAAAGACCCCTCTTATAGGTTCAAAGTCGGAAAAGCCCGAAAGGAAAGATGATAGATAGGGATCTAACCCAATACAACATAGGTTCCCTCGGGTTTAAAAGCGTTCCTCGACAGTCTCCAGACATTCCTTGACATGAAATGTTTAATCAAACAAGTTGATAGAAGCCATCATAATGTAACGCCTAAAAGAATTCCATCATGTACCGACTGTTGTAACATTAAATTCGTTATTACAGTTTCGCTATTTCCCACAGATACTGGACAAGTAAAACCAACACGAAGCTACCCAGTGTAGCAATTTGAGTTTTATTTTATTATAAGGTGGACTAAATAAAATAGAACTGAGTGTGTGTCGTAGAACAAAACAAAGCAAAATAGTGTTCGAATACTCCTTCCCGGGGTATTTAAGTAGGTCAAACAAACTGAAAATCTATCTTACGTTTATTAAAAGAGATAATATAACGCTGTAATAGGATATTTATCATCATTTGTATATATAAAAACAAATAGCGAGGTTTCAGCTAACACGTTATCAAGATATAAACCCAAAACGGTATCTACAGTAAGGTCTGGTCTAACAGAGAAATAACTGAACATATTTGGTACAAAAACATAAATTTAACTGGGAAGAGGTACCGGGAAAACTTATATAAACGAAAAGTAATTGAAGCCTCGTGTATAAACCAGTGTAGAAATAAGATCATTATGGCTACCATTAATAAAACTGAATTAACATACGCTCTTCATATGCAAGGCGTGGAAAGATGAGCGACAAAAGATGTACAGAGATATGGGAGTCCAAGTGGATGTTAACAACTTCATAAGTCAAATGGTGGAATCCGTTGAAAAATGGAAAATAGCTGAGGATTTCGTAATTACCATCATGAAAGGAAGGCAAGCACATGGAGATTAATTAAGGAATAGTACTAAAAAGAAGAACTAGGAAGGAGGGTTTGCCAACACGATGGGTATAGCCGGAAGGTGGGTTCCGTGTTTGGCAAAAAAGCCCTGGAAAACAGAGGAGGTTTTTTTAGTCGGTACGAGTCCGGCACAACCTGGTCACAGGGCCCAGGTAAGAAAAGGTTCTTGAGGATTTTTCCTTCTCTTAAAAAAAAAAAAAAAAAAACTGAATTATAAATTTAATATAAATTAGTTTTATAGAGGTCACGTACTAAGATGGGGCAAACACAGTTAGGTCATAACTCTCTTTTCAACACACCATTATCAGTCAGTTGTTTACCGTAGTACTGTACCTGTTTCTTGTGATTTCTTTGATTACGTATTTATTTAGTTTTAGTTTCGGTCCTAGGCTACCAGGCTATATATTGGTGATAACGGATGTTGACTTATACTCCCGAAACCTCGTATATTAGTTTTTATATAGATTAATCATATTAATAAATACATTCTTTATTAATTTATTTATGTCTGTATTTCTACCATTAATATTAGCTCAACTTCAATTTATATTTCCAAATTAATAGCACTACATGATGATTGAGTTATCTGTAAAAAGATTAATTATTGATTGCTATCCTAGCATGCATTAATTATGTAATATAAGAACAGGGTTTATTTTTAGAACTCGGGAGGATCGACGGATTCACTTGGGGACATGTTCAATTCCAATCTGGTTACCACTGTTACTCGATGAAACCTTCTCTAAGTTTATTCCAAGTTGAATGTAGTTTTTAAATATATATTGAACAACATACATGTTGCTCGTGAAAGTTATAACTATATCTACGAATGAAATATATAATAACAGTTATTGTAATTGATATATTGATGTATAAGAATATCAAACAGTGATATTGTGCAACCTACAAATATTTTTTGAGCTTCCAAGCACTACCAGCATTGTGGTGTTTGCTGACGACACAATCAAGGAGTATGGAAATAGAGTCCAGCGTTGACTTAAGACGAGAAATCATCAGATATTAAACACACAAATAATGGCAGTACATGGAATCAATTCAGTTTATAATTTGTATACAATTATTTTGATGATTGGGCTTACAGTTTTTTCTTTCAAATTTAGTGTTAGTTTGTGTTTACATTTCATAAGAAAATGGTAAAATTACAGACGACTGCATGGATCAATAATCTCCGAGTAAAATAAAATCATGCAAAACGAGTCAAAACATGAATCCTTACGCCTCAGAGTGGAGTGAATAATTTGCATTAATCAAATCTCTTCTCTTTAAACTTTCTGAAGAAAGACAATTTGTCAAGAGCCTCGCAGACAATAAGGTTCAACATCAAATTTGTGATACTATGGAACGTCAAATTCTAATTCTGCTTTCCGAAATCTATAAATCAAGTTCTTAACCAACCTTTAAAATTTGGGAATGAAGGGAGTAAAGGGTTAGAATGATTATTGTTGGTTTGAAATATGTTAGTGGGGGAATAACCAGAGATGTGAAAATGTATTTAATTTTATTGTAGGAAAACCAGTGTTTGTTTCTTCCTCAATGAAACCTTCGATTCTCTCTTTGCCTAAACTATAACTTGGAAAATAAATTGTGTAAACTTTCCTACTCACCTAAACTTGCTTAGTTAGTTTTTGGCACACACACACACATCTTCAGTGAAAGTCGAGTGTTATATGAGGGCTGTCAATGTTCATATTTGTTTGTTGTAAATTATTTATGAACTGTAATATTTGTTGGTCTGTGTCATCAATCTACACATTTCATATAAAACAACGTTTAAAACAGGTCCAAAACTCGATCAGAGGAAGAGTTTCATCAGATTCGAGCTGTTCTCCATATTAAAAAAAAAAAAAAAACAATGAGACATAAGTTTTGCCATGGGACAAAAAAAATTTGAATTTTTAAAATTTCAAACCTATAATAATTTTCATAATTTTTTTCAAACTTCGTGAGTTATTAAAATTAAAAAAATGAAAGTCTACCATGGATGGATTGGGACTGTTAAAACAAACACTCCATACTCCGAGAGTGTATTTAGTAAGTTTAGGCAATTATTTAAATAAGATATCATTGTTAGTTTTCACGTTTTGATTGACAATTACATTTTGTGAACAATTTATTTTAAAAGTACATAAATTTAGGTACTTGTATCTAATCTGTAATTACATGTTGGTGTGGGGTGGAGAGTGGACCAATAGGAAAGCGCCTTGTAATGAGTATAGGATCCCGGCTTGACTTATTCATAGCCAAAGTATAAGTAGCTCCTTCAATTGAATAGGGCTTATGTTGAAGCAGGAGTTATACTGCAACAAGTTCTTTTAGGTTAGGTTTGACATTTATTAGAAGGTCAGTTATTTGTATAAAGTCGCAGTTTAAATATACTTGGGGTCCTTATGTAGAGAAATCCATTGATCCATCTTTTAATGGTTGTTGAATTGTTTGTCTCATAAAAACTGTTTTAAAAAAAACTTATACGCTCATTGGGTGGTTAAATTAAGTTGTATTCGTCATACAAAAACTAAAATATATGATTTCACAGTGCAATTTAATTTTCAAATAATGTTTTAGATTTTTAGGTCACACAATGTTCAGATTAGGGAGGGGGGCGTGATATCTGCCACTTTAAATCTGGCTTGTTCGTCTAATAAACATACATATTCCTAATCAGAATAACTTCTAGTTTTATTTGACACACACATAATATTTTTTTTTAATTTCTACTCGTTAGAAATTAAACTAATCCAGGTATTTTTTGTTACTGCTATATTTTTTCTATGTGGGACAATACAAATACAGTAATATAAAATGCAAAGTTTGAAATATATAGGATTTATCGTCTTGTCTGTGTAAATTGGTTGCGACTTGCAGACAGTGTGTAATTATAAGGGTCCTTGGTTTTACCTACAGATTCTAAAAATATATAAGAAATTACGAACCAAATTATTTATAAATCTAAGAAAGGGCTTTCTAATGAGCGGTCATGAGCTATGTTGTCACTATTTCTATCATTGAGGACTTAGTACAGTATAAAGTTGCTTGAGAGGTTAACAAGTCTACGGATATATCCATTTTAAGGTTTTCTGATTGATGTCCGTCTGTCGTCTGCCGTGTTTACAGGTGGAACGTGTCGAACGATTTTAATCAATTTCTGTATGTGTGCATATTGTAGCCATGTTTGGGGTATCTGACAAAAAAAAGACGAAATGACTATTTCCTTAAAATCAGCTCTAAAGATTTTGATCAATTTATGTTCAAGCGTAGTCTGTTGTAAGGACCTAAACAAAACAATACCGTCTCTATAAGTTTAAATTTTGATGAATTTTGAAGCTATGACCTTTTCAGTAGACCTAAAATTACGGAACCGCATTTTTGGAGAAATAATACATTTTTTTTAGTTTCATGGTTTTTGGTATCCAAGTCACTTTTATATATTTGAAAAAATGATTTAGACGTTGTGTGACTTTGTATTAGTCTTATATTGTGACACGTTTCGGAACCATAATCCCATTTTCAAGTTATCACTTTGTTGGAGGTAGTCGTTTACACAAAGCATATGTCAATACACAGGAATTTGTGTAGACATGGCCTTATGTAAACGTTGTCTTACAGGGCCTTGGACTGGGATGACAATATGATGCTGCCTGGGTTGTTTTTGAAACCTTTGTAAATTTCAAATTTCACAATTGTATTCATTAATCTTTCATTTTAGGAAATATGAAAGGGTGTTAAGTTTGTGTATATGCGTTGTTTTTATTTATTAGGGATCTGCCCGACATGATAATGGTGAAAATCAATAACAACTTAAATGGTTTTCGAATGACTTCCTAAACTTGAGCACAATTTAATCAAAATTGTACAATATTGAGGAAATCTTATTATTTTTTTCTTTTCCTGTATAGAAATGAGTTATTAAAAAACAATTTTCCGAGATATGTATAAAATATTTGACGTGTAGGCTACACTCTAAACAGCTAAATTTCGTTATGACAAAGAACAATATTTTTTAAATTCAGAATATAAGTTTAATTCGTTATAAGTTCAGAATATTTTTTAAATTCATCTCTTTTTATAATTTTTTCATTAAACGAATTCTTTAGAAGTTATTTAATATGTTTTGCAGTTAGAGGGCGGCACATCTTAGGCGTGGTGAATGTTATTTATTTAAATGGCTATAAAATCACTACTTTTATAGTATTTTAATCCAAGATAAGGTCTTTAAAAGAATAGTGGTATTTCAATTTAAAACTCTATTTTTATTTTTTGTTTTAGCTCGGATGGAATGCAAATACATATTGAGTACAACATCGTCTAAATGGAATACTGTCGACACGAGCTGTATAAGAATGACAAGATAATATTGAAGGTAGACATCCTATATGTGTTACTTTAATACTTTATTGGATAACTGTTGTAACCCTGAGACATGTGTTGATTGTCGCCTTGTAGTCTTAGAACTTGGATACAGGGTGCACCATAAGTTACTCCCCTATAATAAATTTCATATTCCAACCTACTTTTCTAAACACCACCGCAGGGGTAAACTGAATTTAATTTACTTCTCATTATGGAAATATGTATTTCCATGACAAAGAAGAGTCCAAATGAACACTTAAATATTTCACCGAACATGTACTCTCAACTCTAGAACATTTATAAAAAAATAGTAATTTTATTAAATAGTCGTTAAAATTCCCTAATGAACAATTTATAACATTTGTTTTACGAATTCGGTTCGTGTTAAAATACACAAACACAAACTTAGAAAATAAAAACTCATGACAAGGATTGGTTGTTTACAACTACAGTGAGGTCGTATTAATCCGAATATGTGTGTTGTTTGAGATGTTCGGATTATTTTACAAAAGTATACCTAGATAACAGCAATAGGATTCTACAATAAGTAACTGTATCACAGTTTTAATTATACTGTAGTGCATGCAGCATGTTAGGTATATAGGCTTACAGATTTACACAAGACAAGATCAAATTTAGTAAAAACGAAACATGTGAAAACGTCACCTAAGTCGTTCGGATTAACGCGACCCGACTGTACGGCAACTTAAAGTAGTATATTCACTCAAATTAATATGTATAAATATCAACACTTTAAAATTTGTGTTTTCTACAAATGATAGTTTATCTTTACATTGCTAAGAGAATGTGGTATCACAGACAATATAAAAGTTAATGATATTATTGTGATATTTTGCATTGACGTCAATATCTCTGTGATACGTCATCAATCACATTGCCCAAAGTGTTAACCTGAAACATAACTAGAATAATAATGGCGTCAATATTTATCAAAGTCACCTTTTGACAGATTCATTGGCTATTTGTTGTTTTTATTCAATCTTTAAAGCAAACATAACTCATCTAGAATACTACTATAAAGCAAACATAACTCTTGTTTTATGTAACAGCAGATATTTCTTGTTGAAACTCCATATTAAAGGATTAAATAAAGCAAAAGTTTCAAAATTATTATAATAATTTTATATATAATAATAAAAATTTTGAAACTTTAGCTTTATTGTTTTATTTAATCCTTTAAAAATAATTCACCACCAATACTATTTTAAAGCAAACATAATTCATCACGAATACTACTTTAAAGCACACATAATACATCGCGAATACTACTTTAAAATAGTACTTTGACACCCCAACGCTGCATCAGAATTACTATGGGCCTACAATATACAAAATCCCCGGTGTTAAGCGTAACGAAATATAATAAGTATAATGCACAAATTATGTTAATTTAATTTTAAACACATGGAGTTTGTCGACCACTATGTAATATGAATAATAATTTGGTGCACTTTACGCATCTGTTGATGGAATGTATGTTTCTAAATGCGTCATAAGTCACGCAAACAACCAAGTCAGACAACGGAAAGGTTACAATTTACCTTGTTTAATTTGTTACATTACTCACCTTAATGCAAGAATTACGAAGTATAGTTGATAGAGCAAAGCCGCTCGAATGTCACGACAAAATGACTCAGTCGCCGCTTGAGTGTTTATGTTTTTACCGATTGTTTTAATATGGGTCAGTCAAACAGCTTCGTGTGTCTTTCTTCTTATAAACAATCTTCTATTGTCATTATTGAGTCAGCCAGTGTTCTTATAAAACATAATCAATACGTTATGCATTAGATTTTCTGACAACTTCAATCCTCTATAGTCTATATACAGTGTGTTCATAAAGTAACAGTCTCTCATCAGAATTTTAAAAAATCATAACTGAGAATTTTAATTTAGGTATAAACTATTTTTGATATAACTATTATTTATACGTTATATACGTATAGAGAAAGTAATGTGATGGGTCATAAAATGGTTGTCGGGTATTTTGAGGTACACTGAATAAATTTTTATAAATTTTAATCAAATTTGGTGTTTATACATGTTTCAGCTATTTCTCAGAACATATTTTGAACAATCTCGGGAAGTTCATTAACCTTTTTGATTATTCTAAATTTGATTATACCGGTAGTTGGAATAAGAAAAATACAAAATTATAATATTCACCATATCGGCTTAACTGTAGCTTCTAAAAGCCCAAACAAAAAGTTGAGGTCGTCATCTTAATTTTTTTATCATTTTTTGAGTTAAATCGGCCATGGTTTTTAAGGGAAGATTAATTTTAGTTTAATTTTAGGAATGATTGAATGGGAAAGCTTGTGTAATGTTTTTGAGCTGTTTATTGTTTTCTTTGGCCTATAAGTCTCAAGAAAATCGTTCAAAATAAATGTTCCTAATATTTATTATTTTTTAATTTTCGATCAAATTTCAAATATTAAATAGAATTAAACTTTCCAAAATCAACATGTATTTTGAGTTCGGTTTTAATATTGCATAAATCGTTTAAACCTTTTTTTATTTTGACAAAAATCTAATAGTTTCTTAGGAGACTTGCCACACAACGTGTAAAATCAAATTCACATAAGAAAGACAGACGTCGGACTTAATTAATTGTGACTCCAACAAAACGTAATTATTATAAAGTTAGTATCCTTTCATTACCATAGCAACAGCTGATTAGTTGGTGACATTCAAATCAGTTAAACTCAATAATTACATTCCAATTACGTATTAAGGAATGCATTGTTTAAATTCGATAATGGTAATGCGATTGTTCTCCAAGTTTCTAGGGACGTGTGGATAGACAGATGGAATTAATTCTGAAAATCCATATCAAAATATTAGAACCAGCAAAATATTTTCCAACCAAATGTGATATAATAAAGTTAGTATCCTATCGTTACCACCAAAGCACCCAATTAAAAAATAAAATAATGTTTTACAGCTGATTAGTTGGTGACCTTTAAAATCCCGTAAACTTTTAAATTATATTCTAATTACGTAGTCAGTAAGTATTTTATAGGAAAACTAAGGATAAAAATGAACAATGTCATAAAATATGTTATTTTTGTAAATGGTCAACATCTTGCTTATGTACATTGTACTTTAAAGCAATAAAGTTGTTATGTTATGTTATGTTACGTAGTCAGTAATGTATTGTGTACATTCCATAGAGCTTTATTGATTGTTCTCGAAGTTTCTCGTTTCTGAAACACATTTCCGCCATTTTACTTTTCATATATAACTACCATATTACATCATTTTAATTAATTTAAAAAAAAATGAAAGTTTTTCACGGATAATATCTGTTTTCAGTTTGCCTGTGCTCCAAACAATGTTTCTTTTTTAAATGTCGGCTTGTAGAAACGAATGCATCTTTTGGTCGTTTCTGAAAACATTTATTTTTTGTATTAATCATTAGAAGTGCCTTGTAGAATTTCCCAAAATGACAGGCCATTTTTGTGCATTTTCCAATAGTTAAAAAAAAAAATAGTTATTTTATCGAAACACAATTTATAATATAACATTTTTTGGAATAAATTCATCTAAAAAAAAAAAAAAATAAATAAATGTTAGATGTAAACATGTTGGAGTTAGTATCTCAGAAATCCAAAAAAAAATTGTGACCAAAGTCAAAACGCCACAACAAACGCATATATCAGTAAATACCTACAATTAAAAAAAAAAAAAAATTTTTTTCAATATATAGGCCTACGTACAAACGTTTTTTATGTAAAACAAAATGTAGCTACGAATAAAAGTGTGTCAAAAAAATATACCATTTTATAAAATGTTTTATTAGAAAAACAATTTTTATCAAAAGAGTACAAATTATCTAAAAAGTTATTTGAAAAATCACCACAAATTTTTCTGTTTTAATCTAAACCCCAACTTGTAATATATCACTTTGTATACTTTGTTTGAAAAAAATTATGTACAGTAATGGTCTAGCAGAACGTCTATTACACAGCAAACTTTATAGTATTATGAGTGACGATAAGGAAGAAAAATAATATAAAAATGTGTCAATGTGGAGTTGATTGTGGAGAGAAGTGACGTATTTAGTCTTGTTATAGGCTAGCAACCATACATTGGACTTTTGGTTATCTGAATATGAAAGTTGAGAACATTTTACCTAATTTAGTGGGCCAAATGTTGAACGCCACTAAGAAAACTACTTACAGGTATAATATGGTCTAAACTGGAAACTAAACAAATGGACCTATGCAATATTTTGGTAATTTATGGAGACATTTGTTTTTTCAACTCAAACTTTCCGTCAGAATAAAACTCAAAATTCCATTTTTCTCAAAAGCGCGTAAATGATTTTAAAGACATTTTGTACAACATAGGGCTACCTTTTGTTTTGTCTTCGGTAGTTATTTAGTTGTTATGTAAATAGTTTAAAATAGATATTGCACACTGAAAGATCTTGAATCACACTTCAGGGAAGCTAAAATAAACAAATACTAAACATAACCTCACAAACCAAACTTTATAAAAGACCCTAGGCAAACCAGTCAAGTTGTAATAGAGACTTTTCTAATAAATAATAATCTAGCAATGATCCCACAAACAATAAAAGAAGGAAGTCATAACGATGACATAAAATTTATCTAAATGAAATGATAACATTTTGAATACAATCACGCTTCACACAAATCAGTTAATATCCACAAAAGCAGATGTGAATTCGAGCTTCCAAATTGTTCATTTGTTTTATATCATTGTAGAGTCAAAAGATAATATATTTTAAAGTTGTAAATGGGAACAACAAATTTTGTCTTTTGACTAGAGGCCATTTTCCAAAATCCAACGACGTCATGGAAAACACTCTAAACCAATCAAAATCTGTTTTATTATAACAGCTGAGATAATACAATTAGATCGAATGCAATTAATTGTATACTGCAAATGTAGAATTTTGAATATAAAAAACAAAACAAATCAGTTTATAATAAATAATATAAAGGATGGATTAGGAAATTTAACATAAAATACAGTATTAATAACAAAATTTGAATAACTGGAAATAAGATGCAGTGCTAATTCTTGTAAAATTTAAGACATATAAATAGGTTATCTAGATAGGCACTATTGTATTTAAAAAAAATGGCTTCTTGCCGGACAACAATTTTGATTCAACTGTTTTTGGGATTCAAAAGACATCATTGTTGTTTTGTTTCTAAAGAAAAAAAGAAAACTAATTGCATCTTTTCTTTTTAAAACAAGAGACTTGATAAAGTTAGGAAAGGATGTTGTGCAGTAAGATTTGATTAATTTTGGAGAGGAGATGATTATAATTTGACAAGTATAGCCTACCTACGGTGAATAAAATCGTAAATGATAAAGAATATAAGTCAGGATAATTAAATGTATAGATTTAAAAAAAAATATATAAATAAATTTAGTTATCTAATGATAAAGTGACAATTATGCAAATATATTGATATAAATAAATAAGACCCATAGTAATCGAGAGGAGGAGCGAGAGAGAGAGAGAGAGAGAGAGAGAGAGAGAGAGAGAGATCTCAAGAAATTTTGTAATATTTATAAATAAATATAAATATTGTTGAAAAAATGTATATAACAACTTTATTTGATAGAGAAATAATATCATAACATTTTGATCTATTCTATATGTATCCAATAATTTCGTCGTTAAAACTCCTCAAAAATATCTGTTCAAGAGTTATCGGTAAATTTGGTTAAAGTCGTTGTAAATCTACTTTCAAATTTTGGTTGTAGATTTCAGTTTATATATAATTACGATTATGGTACAAACAAAGCAAGTTTAGTTTGTTGTCACAAAGACATTTTGTTTTTCATTCCCCATTCCCTTTTACTGTGTCATCTATTGATCTACAAAAACAAATAAATATTTAATACGTTGAAAGAGCACAACAATTAATAAAATGTAAGAAAACAATCTTAATTTTGATATACTGATAAATAATAAATCTAGTCTCAATATTTAACACATTTTTATAACTATACGTTTTTAATTTAAAAAATTAAAAAACACAGACAGACGGACGGACGGAAAACGAAGAGTTTTTGAACGTATGTTTATTGAAACGTTTTTCGTAGCTTTAAAATAAGTAACCAGCTCCCGAAATTTATCCGTGATTTTCAGATACGACTTATTATTTACACTCTGTATACAGTATAATCCAAACTAAACAAATAAACTTACCTTGTCAGTTGGGAACACGTGGTACAAATTCCTATAATTTTCAAATTCAAAACAATAACAAACGTTTATTTATAACCTACGACATTGACCTAATGTAAACTGTTATCAGCTGTTGATAAGAACTGTCTTTTTGTTTGATCAATTTAACCTTAAAATGTTGAAACGGAGATCATAGACACATGACGTCCCGCTCGGCACTGGCGCACTGCGGGTGGACTACTCAATAGGAGTCTTGCTGTTACAATCCCAAGCTAAGCCGTTGTTTGATTGCCTCCCCCCCAAACCCCGATCAATGAGAGGGGGGGGGGGTTATGTGTTTGCTGAAATGATCGAAATCGTTGAATATTTGATCGGTCATTTGTAAAGTTAAGACTTGAGGTTATTTTAAGTCTACATTATCGATAAGCCGAGAACACTAGTAATATTACACTTCTCTAAATAATATCGACATCGGTAGTATCGATTATTGTATCGATATTTTATGATATCGACTTGCAAGAGAATTTGTTTAAAATACAACTTTGGAATTCTAGAAGCTGACTTTTTTTTAAAATTTAGAAATGAATGTGAAATGTCCTACAAGAAAAAAATTCTTAAACTGTTCTGTCTTCCTTTATTTTAAAATTATTTGTCTTATCCATGGGAATATATTACCAAACTTTTATCAAAATAGGTTAAGTAGTTTTTGAGAAATATTAGCAATATTTCCTGAAGGGCAAATTGATGGACAGGTATTAGGATTTTTGTAGTTATGTAGTACAGTGTTCTTATAAAACTTGCTAAATGGACATATTTTTTGCCATATCTGAGAACATTTTTCTTTTTTTTTTGTATAACTAAAAATTTAGTTCTAACTTACATAATCATAACTCAAAACTAAGCTTTCATGTATGGCGAGAGTTTTTGAGTGAAGTATGGCTACACGATATCGTTAGTCTCATGCAATAATGTTTCCTCTATGCCTCGTGTAGTGATCCTCTAAACCAACCTTGTTGGGAATCAAGGGTAAGATTGTTTTCAAAAGATGTTACACAGGTTTAGTGAACCTCATAAATGTTTATATCACTATGTACTTAGAGGCGCTTAGTGTCAGCGACTCGGCCATAGTAAGTGATCGAAACTCTCCCAGATTGCCAGAGTATACAATATAACATTGTCACGAGAAGTCAGGGTTAGTAATGTATAGTAACCCTCAGAGCTACCCTCAGCATGCCTCTCGTATAAGAGCTACCCTCTATACTTTACTCAGCATGTCTCTCACTTTAAGAGTTACTCACTATACTTTTACTCAGCATGCCTCTCACTTAAGAGTTACTCACTATACTTTACTCAGCATGCCTCTCGTATAAGAGCTACCCTCTATACTTTACTCAGCATGTCTCTCGTATAAGAGCTACCTACTATACTTTACTCAGCATGCCTCTCACTTAAGAGTTACTCACTATACTTTACAAAGCATGCCTCTCGTATAAGAGCTACCCTCTATACTTTACTCAGCATGCCTCTCGTATAAGAGCTACCCTCTATACTTTTACTCAGCATGCCTCTCGTATAAGAGCTATTCTCTATACTTTACTCAGCATGCCTCTCGTATAAGAGCTACTCTCTATACTTTTACTCAGCATGCCTCTCGTATAAGAGCTATTCTCTATACTTTACTCAGCATGCCTCTCGTATAAGAGCTACCCTCTATACTTTACTCAGCATGCCTCTCACTTAAGAGTTACTCTCTATACTTTTACTCAGCATGCCTCTCGTATAAGAGCTACCCTCTATACTTTTACTCAGCATGCCTCTCGTATAAGAGCTACCCTCTATACTTTACTCAGCATGCCTCTCACTTAAGAGTTACTCTCTATACTTTTACTCAGCATGCCTCTCGTATAAGAGCTACCCTCTATACTTTTACTCAGCATGCCTCTCGTATAAGAGCTACCCTCTATACTTTACTCAGCATGCCTCTCGTATAAGAGCTACCCTCTATACTTTACTCAGCATGCCTCTCGTATAAGAGCTACCCTCTATACTTTTACTCAGCATGCCTCTCGTATAAGAGCTACCCTCTATACTTTACTCAGCATGCCTCTCGTATAAGAGCTACCCTCTTTACTTTTACTCAGCATGCCTCTCGTATAAGTGTTACTCACTATACTTTACAAAGCATGCCTCTCGTATAAGAGCTACCCTCTATACTTTACTCAGCATGCCTCTCACTTAAGGGTTACTCACTATACTTTACAAAGCATGCCTCTCGTATAAGAGCTACCCTCTATACTTTACTCAGCATGCCTCTCACTTAAGGGTTACTCTCTATACTTTTACTCAGCATGCCTCTCGTATAAGAGCTACCCTCTATACTTTACTCAGCATGCCTCTCGTATAAGAGCTACCCTCTATACTTTACTGAGCATGCCTCTCACTTAAGAGTTACCCTCTATACTTTACTCAGCATGCCTCTCACTTAAGAGTTACTCACTATACTTTACAAAGCATGCCTCTCGTATAAGAGCTACCCTCTATACTTTACTCAGCATGCCTCTCGTATAAGAGCTACCCTCTATACTTTACTCAGCATGCCTCTCGTATAAGAGCTACCCTCTATACTTTACTCAGCATGTCTCTCACTTTAAGAGTTACTCACTATACTTTTACTCAGCATGCCTCTCACTTAAGAGTTACTCACTATACTTTACTCAGCATGCCTCTCGTATAAGAGCTACCCTCTATACTTTACTCAGCATGCCTCTCGTATAAGAGCTACTCTCTATACTTTACTCAGCATGCCTCTCGTATAAGAGCTACCCTCTATACTTTACTCAGCATGCCTCTCACTTAAGAGTTACTCTCTATACTTTTACTCAGCATGCCTCTCGTATAAGAGCTATTCTCTATACTTTACTCAGCATGCCTCTCGTATAAGAGCTACCCTCTATACTTTACTCAGCATGCCTCTCGTATAAGAGCTATTCTCTATACTTTACTCAGCATGCCTCTCGTATAAGAGCTACCCTCTATACTTTACTCAGCATGCCTCTCACTTAAGAGTTACTCTCTATACTTTTACTCAGCATGCCTCTCGTATAAGAGCTACCCTCTATACTTTACTCAGCATGCCTCTCGTATAAGAGTTATTCTCTATACTTTACTCAGCATGCCTCTCGTATAAGAGCTACCCTCTATACTTTACTCAGCATGCCTCTCACTTAAGAGTTACTCTCTATACTTTTACTCAGCATGCCTCTCGTATAAGAGCTACCCTCTATACTTTACTCAGCATGCCTCTCGTATAAGAGCTACCCTCTTTACTTTTACTCAGCATGCCTCTCGTATAAGTGTTACTCACTATACTTTACAAAGCATGCCTCTCGTATAAGAGCTACCCTCTATACTTTACTCAGCATGCCTCTCACTTAAGGGTTACTCTCTATACTTTTACTCAGCATGCCTCTCGTATAAGAGCTACCCTCTATACTTTACTCAGCATGCCTCTCGTATAAGAGCTACCCTCTATACTATACTCAGCATGCCTCTCACTTAAGAGTTACCCTCTATACTTTACTCAGCATGCCTCTCACTTAAGAGTTACTCACTATACTTTACAAAGCATGCCTCTCGTATAAGAGCTACCCTCTATACTTTACTCAGCATGCCTCTCGTATAAGAGCTACCCTCTATACTTTACTCAGCATGCCTCTCGTATAAGAGCTACCCTCTATACTTTACTCAGCATGTCTCTCACTTAAGAGTTACTCACTATACTTTACAAAGCATGCCTCTCGTATAAGAGCTACCCTCTATACTTTACTCAGCATGCCTCTCGTATAAGAGCTACCCTCTATACTTTACTCAGCATGCCTCTCACTTAAGAGTTACTCACTATACTTTACAAAGCATGCCTCTCGTATAAGAGCTACCCTCTATACTTTACTCAGCATGCCTCTCGTATAAGAGCTACCCTCTATACTTTACTCAGCATGCCTCTCGTATAAGAGTTACCCTCTATACTTTACTCAGCATGCCTCTCACTTAAGAGTTACTCACTATACTTTACAAAGCATGCCTCTCGTATAAGAGCTACCCTCTATACTTTACTCAGCATGCCTCTCGTATAAGAGCTACCCTCTATACTTTACTCAGCATGCCTCTCGTATAAGAGCTACCCTCTATACTTTACTCAGCATGTCTCTCACTTAAGAGTTACTCACTATACTTTACAAAGCATGCCTCTCGTATAAGAGCTACCCTCTATACTTTACTCAGCATGCCTCTCGTATAAGAGCTACCCTCTATACTTTACTCAGCATGCCTCTCACTTAAGGGTTACTCTCTATACTTTTACTCAGCATGCCTCTCGTATAAGAGCTACCCTCTATACTTTACTCAGCATGCCTCTCGTATAAGAGCTACCCTCTATACTATACTCAGCATGCCTCTCACTTAAGAGTTACCCTCTATACTTTACTCAGCATGCCTCTCACTTAAGAGTTACTCACTATACTTTACAAAGCATGCCTCTCGTATAAGAGCTACCCTCTATACTTTACTCAGCATGCCTCTCGTATAAGAGCTACCCTCTATACTTTACTCAGCATGCCTCTCGTATAAGAGCTACCCTCTATACTTTACTCAGCATGTCTCTCACTTAAGAGTTACTCACTATACTTTACAAAGCATGCCTCTCGTATAAGAGCTACCCTCTATACTTTACTCAGCATGCCTCTCGTATAAGAGCTACCCTCTATACTTTACTCAGCATGCCTCTCACTTAAGAGTTACTCACTATACTTTACAAAGCATGCCTCTCGTATAAGAGCTACCCTCTATACTTTACTCAGCATGCCTCTCGTATAAGAGCTACCCTCTATACTTTACTCAGCATGCCTCTCGTATAAGAGCTACCCTCTATACTTTACTCAGCATGTCTCTCACTTTAAGAGTTACTCACTATACTTTTACTCAGCATGCCTCTCACTTAAGAGTTACTCACTATACTTTACTCAGCATGCCTCTCGTATAAGAGCTACCCTCTATACTTTACTCAGCATGCCTCTCGTATAAGAGCTACTCTCTATACTTTTACTCAGCATGCCTCTCGTATAAGAGCTATTCTCTATACTTTACTCAGCATGCCTCTCGTATAAGAGCTACCCTCTATACTTTTCTCAGCATGCCTCTCACTTAAGAGTTACTCTCTATACTTTTACTCAGCATGCCTCTCGTATAAGAGCTACCCTCTATACTTTTACTCAGCATGCCTCTCGTATAAGAGCTACCCTCTATACTTTACTCAGCATGCCTCTCGTATAAGAGCTACCCTCTTTACTTTTACTCAGCATGCCTCTCGTATAAGAGTTACTCACTATACTTTACAAAGCATGCCTCTCGTATAAGAGCTACCCTCTATACTTTACTCAGCATGCCTCTCGTATAAGAGCTACCCTCTATACTTTACTGAGCATGCCTCTCACTTAAGAGTTACCCTCTATACTTTACTCAGCATGCCTCTCACTTAAGAGTTACTCACTATACTTTACAAAGCATGCCTCTCGTATAAGAGCTACCCTCTATACTTTACTCAGCATGCCTCTCGTATAAGAGCTACCCTCTATACTTTACTCAGCATGCCTCTCGTATAAGAGCTACCCTCTATACTTTACTCAGCATGTCTCTCACTTTAAGAGTTACTCACTATACTTTTACTCAGCATGCCTCTCACTTAAGAGTTACTCACTATACTTTACTCAGCATGCCTCTCGTATAAGAGCTACCCTCTATACTTTACTCAGCATGTCTCTCGTATAAGAGCTACCTACTATACTTTACTCAGCATGCCTCTCACTTAAGAGTTACTCACTATACTTTACAAAGCATGCCTCTCGTATAAGAGCTACCCTCTATACTTTACTCAGCATGCCTCTCGTATAAGAGCTACCCTCTATACTTTACTCAGCATGTCTCTCGTATAAGAGCTACCCTCTATACTTTACTCAGCATGTCTCTCACTTTAAGAGTTACTCACTATACTTTTACTCAGCATGCCTCTCACTTAAGATTTACTCACTATACTTTACTCAGCATGCCTCTCGTATAAGAGCTACCCTCTATACTTTACTCAGCATGTCTCTCGTATAAGAGCTACCTACTATACTTTACTCAGCATGCCTCTCACTTAAGAGTTACTCACTATACTTTACTCAGCATGCCTCTCGTATAAGAGCTACCCTCTATACTTTTACTCAGCATGCCTCTCGTATAAGAGCTATTCTCTATACTTTACTCAGCATGCCTCTCGTATAAGAGCTACTCTCTATACTTTTACTCAGCATGCCTCTCGTATAAGAGCTACCCTCTATACTTTACTCAGCATGCCTCTCGTATAAGAGCTACCCTCTATACTTTACTCAGCATGCCTCTCACTTAAGAGTTACTCTCTATACTTTTACTCAGCATGCCTCTCGTATAAGAGCTACCCTCTATACTTTTACTCAGCATGCCTCTCGTATAAGAGCTACCCTCTATACTTTACTCAGCATGCCTCTCGTATAAGAGCTACCCTCTTTACTTTTACTCAGCATGCCTCTCGTATAAGAGTTACTCACTATACTTTACAAAGCATGCCTCTCGTATAAGAGCTACCCTCTATACTTTACTCAGCATGCCTCTCGTATAAGAGCTACCCTCTATACTTTACTGAGCATGCCTCTCACTTAAGAGTTACTCTCTATACTTTACTGAGCATGCCTCTCACTTAAGAGTTACCCTCTATACTTTACTCAGCATGCCTCTCGTATAAGAGCTACTCTCTACACTTTACTAAGCATGCGTCTCGTATAAGAGCTACCCTCTATACTTTACTAAGCATGCCTCTCGTATAAGAGCTACCCTCTATACTTTACTCAGCATGCCTCTCACTTAAGAGGTACTAACTATACTTTACTCAGCATGCCTCTCACTTAAGAGTTACTCACTATACTTTACTAAGCATGCCTCTCGCATAGGCCTATATGTTTTTATATGTCTTACCAGTATAAGGCAGGAAAGCTCTAGCAAATGGTTGCATCAAGAATCAGTAAATAGTGATTTCCATGACTGGAAGTCTCACAGACTAAAAATAGGTCATATTTCACTTAAGGCAAGAGCTTGGCGCCCTCTTTAATAACATAATAAACCCAGTATAGTAAGGGTCCAATCTCAAAGTTTCATTAATGTTTTTAAAATGTGTTAACTTTTTAGTTAAAATATGATTCAAGAAAAGGAAGATTGCCGTGTTGATTTATCCCCTAGATGATGTAATAAGGCTCTTATATCGTTATAATATATACAGTATAACAACCACACAGAACACAATTCTCATAAAAAAATACGCCTAAGTATCAGACGCGTTTCAACGACAAGGTCGTCCTCTTCAGTGATACACCAGATACACCAACCAAACCACAACTACATCAAGTTGTGGTTTGGTTGGTCGTTGAAACGCGTCTGATACTTGGGCTTATTTTTTTTTTATGAGAATTGTGTTCTGTGTGGTTGTTATACTGTATAGTTTTTCTCATAAGTCAAGCTCAACATTTAATATCGTTATATATGTTTATAACGAAGATCTTCGATCTCGCCAGTAGAACCTTCGGTCATCATAGCCTTATAAAAAAGTAACATAAAATAAAGACTTCTATAGCCCTTGAATACCCTAATATTTTGGTTAAGAGAGGCGTGGTAGCTAACCCCGTAGTCACTGAGATATTTAAGAAAATTATTTTCCTTTATGGTCTTTGCTACAAAATGTCTATTTCGCACGCCTTAAGATCTCTAGAATAGGTTAAAGTTACCTGATTAAAAAATCGATGTTGAGTTTTCAAATATTTTTGATAACTCAAAATTCTGGGATAACTACCATTCGAAAAAACAAAATCGGCTTTGGCGATTTCAATCAAATTTTGTGTATGTATAGTTTCTATAAGGATTGAGAGTTAATTAACGATAAATGTTTTTTTTTTAAACAATCATGGGGCTGTTTAAATATTAGTGAAATGTCGATTTAACCACTTTTCCTTATACAAATGTAACAATATTAATGTTTAGAAATAATAACAAACAAAAAATTAACCTTTACATCCGTCATAAAAAATCTCGGTTTTAATCACAATAAGGGCGTGTTTCAGACACAACCTTCTTCCATATTTCATTTTCACTTTCTTCATTGTTTGTGACGATTACTTTTGGTTCGTTTGTGGAGATGATGTGAAAAAGTTTGTGCAATGTTTTTGCGTAGTTTATTTGTACAAACTATTTGTATAATATAAGAAGATGAAAGATTAAAAACGTATGTACTCGTGTCGTGCTATGTGTTCGCCTTCTATATCCCTCTTACACATCAGATGTTTAAGTTGCATCATCGTGCTTTGTAGGCGCAGATCTCTAATAAAGTCAGCTTGTTTTCAGTAGGATTTGTGTGTAATGTAGCAGCAACTGAAGTCATTGAAATGTCCTCTTGTATTTGTGTCGCACAAAGAAGTGTTTTTTAGTGGAAAATTGTGTTTTCATTAGTTTGGTTATTTAATGCATGTCATACTAACAAAATTTAAGAAAACTGGTAAAATATATCGAAAAGTTGGATTTCATATTTTTTAACTGCAATAACAATGGTTTACAACTCGGAAACTATTGTACCGATTTAAAAAAATTTTTGAGTTCCAATTAGCATTCAAATCATACAGCACTTTATATCTGACATAATATTATTGTACCTGAAACAGTAAAGAAAATTCTAAAAATAAATCGGAAAGTCTCGATTTCCTACTTTTCAGCATAAAAAAAAGGTTTATAACTCGGAAACTATTGTACTGATTAATAAAATATTTTGAGTTCCAATTAGCATTCAAATCTTCACCACATTTGTCATTGATACGCAATTTTGGTTATGTATTACTTTCACAGACACATATTGTTATAACTAGTAATTTAATAAAGGATTCAAGGAATGAAAAACCACAAGTCACAGAATTTAAACCATTACCTACATTGTTCAGCTAGATAAACAGGATGTGCCAAAGGTGTTGATACTTAACGGTTTTATCAAAGTTATTAACTTTCTGTTTCCTCTCTCAAAATTTTAGCGCTTGACCATGTTATAACTTTTTGTGGAGATTTAACCGGAAAATGTCAACTTTATTTACACATGTACAAAAATGTTTCAATAAACTAGATAAGTAATATGAACAATGCTAATTGAACAATGCTAATATGAACAATGTAATATGAGAATGTTAAAATATTACTATTCAACAAATATTAATCAAACATAGAACCAGATAACGTATCGAAATAGGAAAACAAATTAAAAAATTGTATGAAAATCGGAAGAGCGGTTCTCGAGTTATAATTTACGTGTTTCATATTACAGGTTATTCATTAATAATGATATAGTTATTTATAACTTATATGACTAATAATATAACAACTAAGAATTTACTCCCCCCCGCTCAAAATATCCCATTTTTGAAAGATAAAATTTTGGTTACTTTACTCATAAATTCGGATCTGATCACCTGCTCTGTCTGTAGCGCACTACAAAAGCAATCGATTGTTCCCATCACAGCACTTTCTCTCTCTGAGAAAGCAAATATTTAAACTGTCACACACAGCCTATATAATTGTGTAAAATCATGTAAAAGTGACCTAGCATAGACGACACCTGGTGTAAGTAACCCTTTACGTGGGAATTGCAGTGGTGGGTGGTTTCACACACTAGTCAGCTGCATCGATTATCTCGCGTGGCACTCACCCCACCCTCAGTCCTCAGTGGATCTTACGTTGTTACGAGTCATTGGGTTTCGCTATTCACTGCCACATACGAATACACTTATTTATATTAAAAAGCTTTTATGTAATCCTAACGAAATTAAATAACCATAATAATAATAATAATTGTATTCATCCCTATTTATTTCAGTAACAAGGGGTAGTTTTGTGGCAATCTGGTGTTTTTATTTTAGTATCGATGTGCTGTGAATTGAATAACTCTCTAATACCGTATAACAAACTAAACATAAACTCTTAAGTTGAAATCAGCTGTTCAAATAACTGACATTGGTGTAATCTTAATTTTTAGGTGTTTAATTAAATTGGAATGTCCAATCTGTGACGAAATTCTTAATAAAGAATAGAAAGAATTTTAAAATCGTAAAAAAAGTTTAATTTATATAAATTGAACCTCCTTTAATTTGTTGTATACAAATTAAATTTTTAAACGTAAACTTTTTTATAAAAAAAAATCTTATAATTTTTAACTTAACGGTTTGAAAATGATAATTATTGAACATTTTTATAGTTTAATTAAGGTGCAACAAAAGTCATAATAAATGGATACTATTTTAAAATCACAACGTGAAAAATGACCCAATTTGTGTAAAAACAACTTTCAAATTAATGGTATTAAATTGTTTTATCTCTATTCGTTTGTAGGACAGACGGAATAGGAAGCGTTTTAGGACATTTATTTATATCTAGTTTTTAATTTCTTTTGAGCAAACATTTTATGAACACTTGATTGAGTCACGTGGAACACCGTAAGTTTGCCAAACTGGACAGTTCCTGCAGTACTCGAATATCATATTTGAAATAGTAAAATACGTGGATCCTCAACTTTCAGAGAAATTGGCATTGTATAATTGCAAATATTTATTTTGCACATCCGGTATGTTTGATACGTGCTGCCCAAACTAAGTGTTAGCTTACCATCTTCCGTCACGTTCGAATTTAAAACAAACAAAACTAGATTGTGTCAATTAGTCAAAGTTTGTACAACAGATTGCACAATCCCAAAGGAAAACATTGACCAGTGTCCAGTGGTTCGGCCTCACTCCCCCTTCTTGACTCTTGACCATCGCATCTGCATTCAATCAATTCAATTGTACTTTGACACGAGTCATTGATTTATCATAGATTAGGTTGTGAATGCAATCTGTGCTCTGGACAGTTACTATGTGATAATACTCTACAACTGTCATAACTTCATGACTTTATAGCGGAGACAATATTGTTGCTAAACTGCTACTGTAAAATATAGAGTGCGTCATTTTAATTAAAACAAAATTTTCATTTAATCCTCTCCAAAACCTAATGAACGAACAAAAACTAATCGTCACCAAAAATGGCATTTCGGTAGTTGTCAATCAAAAAGTGTAAATCTACAATGACGCAGTCTTATTATATATAAACTTGCTTCATTGTGGAATAAACACGTCATCAAGTCTGAACCTTTAATTGTTTTGCTATGCTGTACACGGGTTTGGGGGATATTATAAAGAAAATGTATTATTATCTACATATTTCACTAAAATGTAACGAAATAGGTTGAGCCGATTTTGAGAAATTACGTATCTTATGACAGACTCAATAACCGACGTTTTTGGAGAGGTGGAAATAAATACGTTTTGTTTGAGTCCTTAGAGACTTACACTAGAGCAAAACTTTTGTAAGTGTTTAATATATACCCAGGTAGGAGGTCAAGGAAGTAGTGATATATACAATTACGAGTGTTTTATACTATTTGTACAAACTTAACCTCTTGATCTATCAATTGTTGGACATTTCCTACATGGTCCAACTTTTGGTGATTACATTTAGAGGGTGGGTTAGTATCATTATAACACCCCCAACTTGTTTTTCTATTCTGACTTAATGTCACCCGGAGGTATATTAAAAACCTTCCAGAAGACTACGAACAGACACACATTATAACTCTCTGTCACCATCGCGTTAGAACAAGAGTTAACCTGAAAGCGAGTTTATATCCGGCTTGGCTTTCGCGGGATTGCCAAGCACATACTCACTAAAGTGAATATAGATATCGCCGCCAATTAATTACAAAGAGACAAAACAAGACGGAACAGTTTAAAGATTGCAAGCTGTCGTGTCTTTCATCTTTATATTGTATTAAGTTACGACTAATATTTATATACTAATAAATACAAAAGACCTGTAGGTTTGTCTTGCTTATTGAATAGCAAGAGTGATCTGACCAGATACAACGTGTGTACATGTAGCTAGGGTTTCCTACGTCTATACTCACACTGTATTCGGGGAAAAATTATACATTATTGAAATTCAGGATAATAATGAATCCGCTCAGAAAAAAAGGGGGAGGGAGATGTCTGTATCGTTGTCCAGGCTTTTGGGTGGTAGTGAAAGTGTTTTTTGTAATATTAAAAATTGATTTAAATTTTTAGTTTTAAATTAGAAGCTAGTCAGTCATCAAAACTATTTATATTTCAAAATATTAATTGGAAATGACTAAAAATCAATTTACACATGTTTAACAAAACCTGTATTATTATTAACGTAACACCAAAATATACTGTCATCTTCAATATAATTAACACGCCTAAAGTCGTAATTAAAATAAAGGAACCCACTCAAAGAATGTGTACAAGTCCCATCTGTAATTAATTATTAATAGTGTTAGATAATCTAATGCAGTAATTACTTTGGACAGGTCCTACAAGATATTCATTCATATAACTTATAAGTAAATAATAATATACTCTATTAATTAAGTTATTGAAACAAAACTGTTTCCCCTTTTAATAGCAGATATTTTATACAAAAGGAAGGTTCAACTCTTTCTGTACCGTTAGCAGAGATATATTTAAACTACTGTACCTGCCAATATTTATTTCCTTATTTTACCCAAGCTAAGGTTATCAACAGATTGGAGTATTCTACTTGGGCCATACGGTACTCTATGACTTGCAAATCGTACACAATGCTTATATAATTGTAACAATTGTTAGTTTTCCAAACTATCCGGTGATTTGTGATCACAGTGATCCATCACAGTTCGACATCGTAACGCCACGCGTCACTTCCGCTCATTGTCTAATCCTTTATCGTAACAGGTCTGTTGATTGGGAGGAAGGGGTCATGGATAGGAAGGAGTGAATCGAAATTTTATAGATGATCGAAGTGCTACTACCATGCTCCTACTAGAGTAGGTTTTTATAAATGAGGTTAAAATCGCAATTTGATTTAAATTTCATCTTAAGTTAAGTCAAAATAAAGCCCCCCCCCCTCCGAAAAGGGTTTTATCTTTCTGATCTCTAAAGATGTTTAAATTGAGACAAGTGAATATATAAAATACTGGAGTGTAGAAGAGAGGGCCATCCGACACAAATTTTGATGAGAGTAATCCAGCTAATTTTGCGTTTGGCGGAGCGAAGGCCGATAGAAAACTCATTAGTCATTAGAGGGGAATTAAGGGATTTCCAGAACAAATAGAAACCAAGCTGGGGACGATATACATTATTGTTATATTGTCTGATTTAGTGTATAACAACCTAACTTAACCTGTTTGTGGTCATCCTTGCAACCACTAATCAAATCTATGTTTTTGTTCAACAATAATTCCGCTTCGTCTACAGGTTGGCCCTCCCTCCTCAATGGAGATTTGACAGGTGTTGGTCCCCGCTTTTTCCCCCTAAAATAATGAAATCTTTGAAAAAAATATTTTAGATAAAAGTTATTTGGCGTCCAGAGTGAAAGAATTTCCCATTAATAACTCTTTGTTTGTTGGATCTATTTAAAAAATGATGATTAAACCCCAATGGTAATGTTTAATTAATGGTAAAACCCAGACAATTTGTTATGAATTATTATTTTAGTGTAGAAGTAAAAGTAATAAAAGTTCCAAAAACATTGCACAAACATCTGTCTCACACACAATCGAAATACTAACAAATAAGACTCTTTGTCAAAGAATCTCAGTCACACAAAAAAATATTTATGTAAACCTAAACCATTATCTATCAAGTTTGTAATGGCAATGGTTAATTCGCACACATGGTGGCTCATTAATCTTAATAATCTTCATATTTCAATAAATTTTTAATGAAATCGATATACCGGATTCGGGTAAATTGTGTATTTAATAACAGCCCCCGTTTAATAGGGGTTTTTGTACCTGTAAATCTCGAATTTTCGAGAGTGATGGCGACGTTTTGGTTTGTGGTCCTTAGACGATACACTTGGTCAATATTTGATAAAATCTTATTTATAATTTATTATCTGATGGAGTTGTCAAGAAAATGAAGACAAAAAGTTCAAAGTAGGGCTAAACTACGCCCATATACCAAATTTTTGTAAAATTAATCTACGAAAGTAAAACAGACAGACATTCCAAAAAGGTTATCTCGACAT
Organism: Aphrophora alni; assembly: GCA_963513935.1. Classification (NCBI taxonomy): domain Eukaryota; kingdom Metazoa; phylum Arthropoda; class Insecta; order Hemiptera; family Aphrophoridae; genus Aphrophora; species Aphrophora alni. Next base: position 154,626,388 of record OY740767.1, on the reverse strand, counting down.
CGATTTTTAGCAATAACATAATTTTCTCTATTCTAAATAACCCAAAATGTGTTTTTAGTTAACTTGAAACAAATGTTATTAACAGTTTTAGTTAATAACTTCTATCAAAAATATAATAAGCAACCAAAGTCACCCCCAGAATGAGCCCGATAAGCTCATACTTTGTTTTTCTCAATATCAGTAATGATAACCAAAATATCGATAAAATGCTTCAACCCGAAATGTGATTTTAGTTAATAACATGAAAACTATAACTTCTAACAGAAATATAATAAGCAACAAAAGTCACCCACAGAATGAGCCCGATAAGCTCATACTTTGTTTTTCTCAATATCAGTAATGATAACCAAAATATCGATACAATGCTTCAACCCGAAATGTGATTTTAGTTAATAACATGAAAACTATAACTTCTTTCAAAAATGTAATAAGCAACAAAAGTCAAGCCCAGAATGCGCCCGATAAGCTCATACTTTGTTTTTCTCAACAGCAGTAATGATAACCAAAATATCGAAACAATGGTTCAACCCGAAATGTGATTTTAGTTAATAACATAAAAACTATAACTTCTATCAAAAATGTAATAAGCAACAAAAGTCACCCCCAGAATGAGCCCGATAAGCTCATACTTTGTTTATATCAATAGCAGTAATGATAACCAAAATATCGATAAAATGCTTCAACCCGAAATGTGATTTTATTTGATAACATGAAAACTACAACTTCTATCAAAAATATCGTAAGCAACAAAAGTCACCCCCAGAATGAGCCCGATAAGCTCATACTTTGTTTTTCTCAATAGCAGTAATGATAACGAAAGTATCAATAAAATGCTTCAACCCGAAATGTGATTTTAGTTAATAACATGAAAACTATAACTTCTATCAAAAATGTCGTAAGTAACAAAAGTCACCCCCAGGGTGAGGCCGATAAGCTCATACTTTGTTTTTCTCAATAGCAGTAATGAAAACCAAAATATCGATAAAATGCTTCAACCCGAAATGTGATTTTAGTTAATAACATGAAAACTACAACTTCTATCAAAAATGTCGTAAGTAACAAAAGTCACCCCCAGCGTGAGGCCGATAAGCTCTTACTTTGTTTTTCTCAATAGCAGTAATGAAAACCAAAATATCGATAAAATGCTTCAACCCGAAATGTGATTTTAGTTAATAACTTGAAAACTACAACTTCTATCAAAAATGTCGTAAGAAACAAAAGTCATCCCCAGGATGAGGCCGATAAGCTCATACTTTGTTTATCTCAATAGCAGTAATGATAACGAAAGTATCAATAAAATGCTTCAACCCGAAATGTGATTTTAGTTAATAACATGAAAACTATAACTTCTATCAAAAATGTCGTAAGTAACAAAAGTCACCCCCAGGGTGAGCCCCATAAGCTCATTTTTTGTTTTTCTCAATAGCAGTAATGATAACCAAAATATCGATATAATGCTTCAACCCGAAATGTGATTTTATTTGATAACATGAAAACTACAACTTCTATCAAAAATGTCGTAAGCAACAAAAGTCATCCCCAGAATGAGCCCGATAAGCTCATTTTTGTTTTTCTCAATAGCAGTAATAATAACCAAAATATCGATAAAATGCTTCAACCCGAAATGTGATTTTAGTTAATAACATGAAAACTATAACTTCTATCAAAAATGTCGTAAGTAACAAAAGTCACCTCCAGGGTGAGCCCGATAAGCTCATACTTTGTTTTCCTCAATAGCAGTAATGATAACCAATATATCGAAACAATGGTTCAACCCGTTTAGTGATTTTAGTTAATAACATGAAAACTATAACTTCTATCAGAAATATAAAAAGCGACAAAAGTCACCCCCAGAATGAGCCCGATAAGCTCATACTTTGTTTATTTCAATAGCAGTAATGATAACCAAAATATCGATAAAATGCTTCAACCCGAAATGTGATTTTAGTTAATAACATGAAAACTACAACTTCTATCAAAAATGTCGTAAGCAACAAAAGTCATCCCCAGAATGAGCCCGATAAGCTCATACTTTGTTTTTCTCAATAGCAGTAATAATAACCAAAATATCGATAAAATGCTTCAACCCGAAATGTGATTTTAGTTAATAACATGAAAACTATAACTTCTATCAAAAATGTCGTAAGTAACAAAAGTCACCCCCAGAATGAGCCCGATAAGCTCATACTTTGTTTTTCTCAATAGCAGTAATGATAACCAAAATATCGATAAAATGCTTCAACCCGAAATGTGATTTTAGTTAATAACATGAAAACTACAACTTCTATCAAAAATGTCGTAAGTAACAAAAGTCACCCCCAGAATGAGCCCGATAAGCTCATACTTTGTTTTTCTCAATAGCAGTAATGATAACCAAAATATCGATACAATGCTTCAACCCGAAATGTGATTTTAGTTAATAACATGAAAACTATTACTTCTATCAAAAATGTCGTAAGTAACAAAAGTCATCCCCAGAATGAGCCCGATAAGCTCATACTTTGTTTTTCTCAACAGCAGTTATGATAACCAAAATATCGAAACAATGGTTCAACCCGAAATGTGATTTTATTTGATAACATGAAAACTATAACTTCTATCAAAAATGTCGTAAGTAACAAAAGTCACCCCTAGAATGAGCCCGATAAGCTCATACTTTGTTTATTTCAATAGCAGTAATGATAACCAAAATATCGAAACAATGGTTAAACCCGAAATGTGATTTTAGTTAATAACATGAAAACTACAACTTCTATCAAAAATGTCGTAAGTAACAAAAGTCACCCCCAGGGTGAGCCCGATAAGCTCGTACTTTGTTTTGCTCAATAGCAGTAATGAAAACCAAAATATCGATAAAATGCTTCAACCCGAAATGTGATTTTAGTTAATAACAAGAAAACTATAACTTCTTTCAAAAATGTAATAAGCAACAAAAGTCACCCCCAGAATGCGCCCGATAAGCTCATACTTTGTTTTTCTTAATAGCAGTAATGAAAACCAAAATATCGATAAAATGGTTCAACCCGAAATGTGATTTTAGTTAATAACATGAAAACTATAACTTCTATCAAAAATGTAATAAGTAACAAAAGTCTACTCCAGGGTGAGGCCGATAAGCTCATACTTTGTTTTTCTCAATGGCAGTAATGATAACCAAAATATCGAAACAATGGTTCAACCCGAAATGTGATTTTAGTTAATAACATGAAAACTATAACTTCTATCAAAAATGTAATAAGCAACAAAAGTCTACCCCAGGGTGAGGCAGATAAGCTCATACTTTGTTTTTCTCAATAGCAGTAATGATAACCAAAATATCGATAAAATGCTTCAACCCGAAATGTGATTTTAGTTAATAACATAAAAACTACAACTTCTATCAAAAATGTCGTAAGAAACAAAAGTCACCCCCAGGATGAGGCCGATAAGCTCATACTTTGTTTATCTAAATAGCAGTAATGATAACGTAAGTATCAATAAAATGCTTCAAACCGAAATGTGAATTTAGTTAATAACATGAAAACTATAACTTCTATCAAAAATGTAATAAGCAACAAAAGTCACCCCCAGGGTGAGGCCGATAAGCTCATACTTTGTTTTTCTCAATATCAGTAATGATAACCAAAATATCGATACAATGCATCAACCCGAAATGTGATTTTATTTGATAACATGAAAACTACAACTTCTATCAAAAATGTCGTTAACAACAAAAGTCATCCCCAGAATGAGCCCGATAAGCTCATACTTTGTTTTTCTCAACAGCAGTAATGATAACCAAAATATCGAAACAATGGTTCAACCCGAAATGTGATTTTATTTGATAACATGAAAACTATAACTTCTATCAAAAATGTAATAAGCAACAAAAGTCACCCCCAGGGTGAGGCCGATAAGCTCATACTTTGTTTTTCTCAATATCAGTAATGATAACCAAAATATCGATAAAATGCTTCAACCCGAAATGTGATTTTAGTTAATAACATGAAAACTACAACTTCTATCAAAAATGTCGTAAGCAACAAAAGTCATCCCCAGAATGAGCCCGATAAGCTCATACTTTGTTTTTCTCAATAGCAGTAATGATAACCAAAATATCGATAAACTGCTTCAACCCGAAATGTGATTTTAGTTAATAACATGAAAACTATAACTTCTATCAAAAATGTAATAAGCAACAAAAGTCTACCCCAGGGTAAGGCCGATAAGCTCATACTTTGTTTTTCTCAATAGCAGTAATGATAACCAAAATATCGATAAACTGCTTCAACCCGAAATGTGATTTTAGTTAATAACATGAAAACTATAACTTCTATCAAAAATGTAATAAGCAACAAAAGTCTACCCCAGGGTAAGGCCGATAAGCTCATACTTTGTTTTTCTCAATATCAGTAATGATAACCAAAATATCGATACAATGCATCAACCCGAAATGTGATTTTATTTGATAACATGAAAACTACAACTTCTATCAAAAATGTCGTAAGCAACAAAAGTCATCCCCAGAATGAGCCCGATAAGCTCATACTTTGTTTTTCTCAATAGCAGTAATGATAACCAAAATATCGATAAACTGCTTCAACCCGAAATGTGATTTTAGTTAATAACATGAAAACTATAACTTCTATCAAAAATGTAATAAGCAACAAAAGTCTACCCCAGGGTAAGGCCGATAAGCTCATACTTTGTTTTTCTCAATAGCAGTAATGATAACCAAAATATCGATAAACTGCTTCAACCCGAAATGTGATTTTAGTTAATAACATGAAAACTACAACTTCTATCAAAAATGTCGTAAGAAACAAAAGTCATCCCCAGGATGAGGCCGATAAGCTCATACTTTGTTTATCTCAATAGCAGTAATGATAACGAAAGTATCAATAAAATGCTTCAACCCGAAATGTGATTTTAGTTAATAACATGATAACTATAACTTCTATCAGAAATATAAAAAGCGACAAAAGTCACCCCCAGAATGAGCCCGATAAGCTCATACTTTGTTTATTTCAATAGCAGTAATGATAACCAAAATATCGATAAAATGCTTCAACCCGAAATGTGATTTTAGTTAATAACATGAAAACTACAACTTCTATCAAAAATGTCGTAAGTAACAAAAGTCACCCCCAGGGTGAGCCCGATAAGCTCGTACTTTGTTTTGCTCAATAGCAGTAATGAAAACCAAAATATCGATAAAATGCTTCAACCCGAAATGTGATTTTAGTTAATAACAAGAAAACTATAACTTCTTTCAAAAATGTAATAAGCAACAAAAGTCACCCCCAGAATGCGCCCGATAAGCTCATACTTTGTTTTTCTCAATAGCAGTAATGATAACCAAAATATCGATACAATGCTTCTACCCGAAATGTGATTTTATTTGATAACATGAAAACTACAACTTCTATCAAAAATGTCGTAAGCAACAAAAGTCACCCCCAGAATGAGCCCGATAAGCTCATACTTTGTTTATTTCAATAGCAGTAATGATAACCAAAATATCGATAAAATTCTTCAACCCGAAATGTGATTTTAGTTAATAACATGAAAACTACAACTTCTATCAAAAATGTCGTAAGTAACAAAAGTCACCCCCAGAATGAGCCCGATAAGCTCATACTTTGTTTTTCTCAATAGCAGTAATGATAACCAAAATATCGATATAATGCTTCAACCCGAAATGTGATTTTATTTGATAACATGAAAACTACAACTTCTATCAAAAATGTCGTAAGTAACAAAAGTCACCCCCAGGGTGAGCCCGATAAGCTCATACTTTGTTTTTCTCAATAGCAGTAATGATAACCAAAATATCGATACAATGCTTCAACCCGAAATGTGATTTTATTTGATAACATGAAAACTTCAACTTCTATCAAAAATGTCGTAAGCAACTCAATTCACCCCCAGAATGAGCCCGATAAGCTCATACTCTGTTTTTTTATTCTAAATAGTGAGAAAGTGTTTGACAAATTTAATTTTATAAGTCGGTACAAATAGTTCCTTAGTTTTAAAATAAATTTTCTTGCAATTAAGAGCTCTCCCCCATATGTTTCATCGCTAATCCGTGAGCAAGTTATGGAATATTCATACTAAATCTAATCCCTACGTGGACAACGCTAGTGTAGTATACTTTTACCTACAAGCTATCTATGGATCTTCACTCTTTTAATGTACTTTAAGGTTAGATCTCCTTAACCAACTCTTGTTCTCTTTTGACCATGATGATCCTGGGATAGGGGTCCTTATTTTATCTTCTTTTCTTCCTTTTTTAAAAGGCGATATTGACTAAGAGGTTGTTCGCGTTTAAAAAAGAGGAGGAAGAATTACTGAACATAGTTACAGAAATTTGAGTTCAAACAGAAACTGTATCTATTCTATTTATTTATTTCGGGATTCCAGTTAAATAATACGATTTTGGGTGTTATCTCGTATGGAAATTCATAGTTTAGTGGCGTGATAGAAAGGCGTAAAAATGTATTATGTAAATGTATTGAATTTATTGTCTCAAGTTGGCATGGAATGCAGAAATAGAAAGGTTTTATGATCATTTATATAATAACGGTAGCATTGTGAGTATAGGCAGAAATATTGCACAATCACCCATCTCCTAAAACAAAACTAATTGCCACCAAAAATATAATTTCGGTGGCAGTCCAATGGGCGCCGCGTGAAAAATTATTGATATATTTAAATAACAGCCTAATATTGCTTTGCTTGTGTTGGAAACACGACTTTGGTGTAGGTAGTATTTGATTAAAATTGTCTTCATAATGACGACAATTGACTGTTTTAAGGTTAAGTGGTTTTTTTTCTTCTTTTCGTTTATTAAGGATTCTGAACTCCGCAGCAGAAGGTGTCCAAAACACTTTGTTAGCGAGTTACGACTAGCGAAAGACTTATATAATATGCGGTCACATTGAACTTATGTCGCGAATAGTCTATATGTTTTGTGAGTTGAAGGATTGTTGAAATAGGTCCAAAAACTTATCTTTTAGGTGTTGTAGATAATTTTTAAAAAAATGTTTATTGTTTGTCGATAGCTCAGTTATCTTTGGAGCTACAGAAAAAAATAAAAAAAAAGGAATTTTAATTTTCATTAAAAGAATAAAACTCATACTTTTCAAGATATTAGACATTAAACATTTTAAACGTCAGTTATATTGAAAATTTAGAAAATAAAGTCTCATTTATCTGGTATACTTCACTAAACTTTTACTAAATATTAAATCTACTTTCAAAGATATAGTGTCTTTTTAAAACACAAAATGGCCGACTGTCAAGAAACGAAGCGTTTCCAGACTTATGTTTATATGAATCACATGTTAGCTATAGAATCATTTCCCCAGAGATTAGCGTGCAGTTCGAAATCACCACCCTGTATAATATTTATTCTACAAATGATAGTTTGGATGTTTATGAACAAATTAGTTCAGTTTATCTTTATATTTTGACAACTAACTACAAGGACCAAGTTTCGTTGAAACATTGCACAAGGCTTTTTGTGTGCAAACAATTATTTGTGAATTCATAACTAGGGAGGGAACTAATTATATATTTTTGTTCAGCTTTTAAAGGGTAGAAGGCTCAAACAGACGGTTGACCGAGTCCTGCCTGCTATGGGAAGATGCTAACAGCTCATTTAGGTCTAAACCCACACACACACGAGGCCAGGCTTATTACGTAGAACACACGTTTCGGCATATACTATAGAAACGTTTTGCCCCATTATAGGAAACAAGTTTAGGGTGATTCAGTGCAATCATGCACAGTAGCTTAATGATACCCAGAACCTGTTTTAACCCTTCTTCCAAAGCAACTGGTTTCTGCACCCTTTCTATTCTCAGCTTTGAAGACAAGTTTAGACCACAGTTTTACATTGTGGATACACGGACGTGACATTTCATTTGTTAGTGGTTTTCTTTCGGTTGAAACTTCAATGTTGTACAACCCCCGAGATGGATTTATAATTTGGGATTATTAAAACAGCTGTTATTTGTTGTCATAACAACGAGTGTTGACTAATTACAAACACTGGAATCTAGTAAGTGGTTTGCAATTTATTAATTGATCCTTTTTTATTTCATAATGACTTTACCTTTACAACACGTATCACATTCGAGGATTAAATTAATAAAACATTAAAGCTAAAGTTTCAAAATAGTTTTAATGGGCTACATTTGTTTCGCCTTGCGGTCTCATCGGACAACTTGCTGTTGTTGCAGTCATCATTAAAATTGTGACTGTCTAATATATATCTTTAGTGAACACTTGAAGACTCGAAATTTGTGTAATATTAGCGAAATGTGACCTGATTTATAGGTGGAACTCAAATTTGTGTATTCGGTTTTAGTTACTTGTTGTTTAAACTGAAAACTTGTAACTCTCTACGAAAATAAAATAAAATAAAGACCCTAGCCCTCAAACACTCTAATGGCGCTAGTGTCGGAAAAGAACAAGATTAGGTCAATAGATATAGCAAAGCTGAAAGCGAGGGTCATGATAAATGTGTAGATCCAGCTAGGGTACTCGGGATTGTAACATCCACACCCACTAAAGTAGCCTAGTAGAATATATTACAGTGAAGCGTGAAAGGTGGCCAATTCACTCTACGCTCTCTTTTGTTTGATCTGAACATAGTTCCTCCGATTAGACCAGACAGACCGAAGGGAAACTGACAACTGTTGTTGATTAAAAGTGAAAAACTTCTTGTCCTTATAAAGAAAGTAAATTAAATTACATTAAGACGCCCTAATCTTCAAATAATACTCTAATAACGTTAGGGTTGGAAAAGAGCAAAAATTGGTCAATAGAGACCAGATAGGAAAATGAAAGAGAGGGACCTAACTCAAGACTGCATGTAAACATGTAGATCCAGCTAGTATCATTCGGGAGTGCCCCTGAGAGCACTGCTTAATGAGACGAGTTAATGTATCACTTTGTCAAAGCCTCCACAAAGATAGATTAACACTACACAGATTATAAGGTAATATAAGGTACAAAACTAATACAGTCTTACAGTATTCCATACTTTTGATATTCTCATGTACATATATTAAAACCTTTTTGAGTTTCACATGGTTATAAATTATTACTTACATGACATTTACACTGTTTTGTACATGTGCATCAAAATGAATTAGAGTAAACTATAAGACTCATCAGAGGTGGGGATAAAGGTTAGTTTTCAGTTAAGAAATTCACCCGATACGGTATAATAGTTTTATTATTACAATGCAAAGAAAAAGTCATCCATAAAGAATTTAACTTGTATTATTTTTTCTCTACTTTTTATTTTATTCAAGTGCACAGTACCTTTATTTTTTTTTGTGTATATCTATAATATGCACTACTATATTTGACGTGCATAATAAGGGGTTAATATAAAACTTTAAACTCAATCGATTCACGATTTCTGAAAAATCACATCTGATGGGCATATAGAAATAACATTTTTTAACTCAAGACGATCTCGATATCATTTTGTGTGATGCATTGTAAGACTTTTTACGTTACATTATTAATAGGTTTTCACATATAGACATTAAATATAATATAAATACAGAAGGGGAGGGTTCCTGAATAACTCAAAGGGCTTAAGTTTTAGAAGAAGAAAAAATCAGACAAAAGTTTCATGACTTTGATGTCAAATTTAATGGCATTTAAAAATCAACTTGAATATTTCTAAACAAAAGCCCTATTTTTTACAGTGAACGGAACGAGAGCCAGTGTCTTCGAGGAACGAGGGCCAGCAGATATGCAGAAGCCGAGACTCAGAGGAAATGGAGTTTAGACAGGTTAGATTATATAATAATACTACTACAACATTAGTATTGAACCCCAACTTGTGTTTATATTTAGACAAGAAATGCGACTTTCCCCTCCGCCAAACCCAAGCAAAATTTCTTCAATTAACTTCGTCTTAGAGCTACTGGTCTTTACTAGTAATATTTTACATTGAAAATCGATAGAACGAAAAATTTCATGTAAAACATCGATTTTTTATGTGCTCAAAGTGACTCCTAGAGGTCAGTTCAACAAATTTTTAAGGTCAACTCAAAATTTTTAAATAAGAACCAGTAAGCGTAACCAAGTTTGAGTGTTGACCCGACCAGTCTTGCTTACGGGTTTTTTAAGTTGACTTCGAAATTGACCCCTAAATTCGACCTTAAGATCAAGGTCACCAACAGTTACCTCAGCTTAAAATCTGAAATATTTTTGTAAAATTGTTCCACGTAAGTTCATTCTCCCACGTAAAAGAAAATCTGTTCCATAAATGACAGCTAAGGATCACTTTGACTCCATAATAAATACAAAATTTCACGAGAAAATAGGAAACCCGACCTTCCCCCCCACCAATATGTCTTAAACTAATCTTTATTGAAAGGAATACAATAACAAAAACAAATATTAACATAGTATAAAACAATATTTTATTCACTCTCTTCACTTATGTACAAAAAATAAATACTTTTATTGTAAATTTATAAAAAAATATAAAACATTTATATAATATGTACATTTATATATATGTACATTCTGAGATCTTATAATTTATAAAATTTTAGTCAATACTTTGGATTTCATATTAAACGTATACAATTTGTACTGGAATTTATTTTGGAATGTTGATTATCACAAATACAGTTTTATATAGAAAAATAAACTGTCAAATATAATGCCCGACAACGTTGATATAGAAATATTGTCAATTACTGTATTACCCATTTGACAAACATTGTTTTGGCGAATACAGTATAATATAGCTGCTTTAATTGTGTGGGTAGGGGACAGCACTAAAGAAAACGTTTACGTAATAATCAAAAACATCTGTCTTAACCAAAAATAATTGGTTCTTTTCCTTCTTGAATTAGTTTAAAATATCATAAAGAATAAAGGTCTTATATTTAATATAACTTGTGATTTTGTTGTATTGAATGTTGTTTTTTTTTTTAGAAAGGATACTCACAAAGATAAAACTGTACTGATTGTTAGGTGGACAGTCCATGATATGTTTTTTTAGAAATGAAGAATATCGCGCGAGCTGTGGATCTATTTCTTGTTCAACGTTGTCCGGGTAATAGGAATGATTAAGGCTTGTTTTTTAATACATTTTAAATACAGTATGGTTCTCTTTGGAGTATTATAAAAGCAAATAATATTGTCACTGTCGAGAGTAAGGCTGTGTTCTATACGTATATAGGGAAACATTGTGCCCCCCTTTCCCTTGAGTCAGAATCATAAGAGAACAAGAGTTAGTCAAAGGTACTCTAGCTGGATCCCTTTCTTGGTCAACTTTTATTCTCTTATAACCTTGCCTCTTAGATCTTAATATTAGAGTATTGGATTAGGGCTAGGAGTAAGTATATAACCGCGAGATTTTCGCCTTCTTCTGTTAAAGAAATACAAGCATCTCCATTTTAAAACTTCCATTTTGTCTGAAATTACACACAATAATAGTAACACACTTTAAAATAATCTAGTTTCATGAAAATCAATACATAACCTACAAATTGGGCCTACTTGATAGTTAGTTATGCTTATTGAGATATAATTACAATTTATAAAGAGAACCATGGCCGTATTGGATTAAGGCAATTGTTTTTAGTAATTATATCATAAATAATAACTAAGATTATTATAAGCAAATACAAAAACAAATGGTAATTATGTAAATTAGTAATATCAATAACATTATAAATAGCAAATAATGTAATCTATATTTGTGTCTGGTTTTTACGGAGCAAGTGAGATTGTCAAAATTCGTAGGCTCCAAAAAAGAGAAAGAAATACATACGAGATTACTCTATCTGTTTGGAGGTCAACAGCTGTTTGTTGTGCATAATACCAAAAATACGTTTTCAAAATGTGGAATTTGACACGCTTTTTTTAAAAAAAACCATGCTTATTTATAATAATTGGGCTCCATTTGTTTTATGTACTTTTCTCCCTTTTTTTTCTTTGAGTTAGATACTTAATCTAGACACAATTATCAAAAACATAAATAAAGAAGAAAATGAATATAAACGAATAAATAAACACAACAAATCATACTATAAACTCACACACACTTTGTACACGATAAATAACTTAACCTCTAATTCAGACTTATAACTAATGACTATCACGGATACTCGTGTTTGACTTAGTTCTTAGGCACAACATGTTATGGAGGTTTTGAAGGCACGTTCATTTAGAATGTTTATAAAAACAGCTGATTTAGAAAAGAACTTAAAGTAAACCTTGTGTTCAGAAACCACCTAATATATTGACATTGTACGATAATTCAAACATTTTGACTAGGCAGTTTAAAATTATAATGAAAATGGTGTAAATCCCTATTTTTACAGAATTTCCAATCAGTATAACAAAACCTGCTGCAATATTAATTAAACAGCTGTTTTCTATTTGTATTACTAGGTTAATTTTGAGGTTATGATTACAACAATGCGTAAGACTTTCTGCGGGGCGGTGAGTTTTATAATTAATTTGGTAATAACGTCCACACTTCCATCTAGACAATGATAATAAGGTTGTGATGCAAGAATTATCCAAACTGCCAACTTGCATAGAACCAGGGCATTGACCAGGATGGAGAGAACCAGCAGTTTACTACTGGTCTTCCTATCAAATAGATAATGTTTTACGTACAAAAGTATTTTCAATGAGTGCAATTATTCTTTGTGGATGCTAAATTAACTTAATATTTTTATCTGTTACCACGAGCAATTGTAATGGTTTCAGGTTTACGTTAAGTTTTCTTTATAAATCAGCATTAAAGGTAAACCTCCTTCACCTTCAATAAGCTACTTCAGCACCCCAAGGTCTATACGGTTTCATCTGAGACGACACAGGTGAGTTGTTGTTGTTAGGATGATTGTAAGGATGTTGATGATTCATCTGAGGGTTATGATGTTGGTACGGATTCATCTGATGATGGTAAGGTTGATGGTAACCACCTGAAGAGACTGTAGTTAGAGGTGTTAACGTAGGTGCGGACGATGCTGTTGTAGAGGATGGTGGTGTAGTTTCACAAGAGCCTAAAGAAGGAGGCGTCGTATCGAAGGACGTGTTACCGGATGACGCCGATGTGTCCAGACTGGTGTTATGATGAAGGTAATTTTGCGGAGGTGTCGATGCGTTTCCTGGAGGTCCGTACCAGGGACTTTGCTTTGATGCTAACTCGCGTTGCGCTGCGAAACATTGTAGATGGGACATTAGCCTTAAACGTAGAGGATCTTGGATGTCTAAGCCTTCGACGGTGACTAAGTACCTCGCCACTTCGGCGGCACATTCTCGGAACCCGATACTGTGGTAGTCCATGGCGAACTTGGAGGGATCGTAGGATAAAGCATCCAAACCTGAAACGGAAAACGTTAATTGTTAGACGTTAATAATGTATTAATAAAAGATAGTAGTGTCTGACTGATATGTTTTGGTTAATGCTTTTGGAATTTGGATCTATTAATTGGATAGGAGAAACATAACTGGGAACTAGGAATGGAGCTTCAGTGGTGGGATATTATGCTGTAACATCTGGAATGCTGACTGTTAGGCTTTGGTGATGGGTCGTCCAATTCGTTAGGAGTGTAAACGTAACCCATGCAAGTTATATCAAGTTATAAAGGAAACTAAACATTGTAACTAACATTACTTAAATAATTTATCTGTAACCATATCGAATTCGTAAAGGTAGAATATTCATAGAAATGAAAACGTACAAATTATTGTTAAGTGTTATATAAAAGTTTACTTTTTGAAATACCTCGTTCCATGTATTAGAACCGTGCAGTTGCAATTTTAGTGGCCGCCATTTTAAAAAGGAAATTGAAAGTTAAAAAACCTTGTATGTACATCGTTCGGTATAAATGAAAAAACCTTATTCCTAAATTTGATAACAATTGTTGGACTCGTTTGGGCGTAACTGCAAAACAAACGAAGTGACAAACGTATTTGGATCTGAATACATTGATGTTAATATCCAAGTTTTATGGAAGCTTGAGTCCCACTCGAGGGAACTTAGTCTTGGGTTAGATCTCTCCCTATCTGTCATGTCTCTCTTACTATTCTCGTGATAATACAGAATTCTAGGGATACGGGTCTTTATTTGATCTTCTTTCCTCTACAAGGCGATGAAACGAGAGCTTTTACAAGGAGAGGAAAAACAGAGACTCTAGTGCTCACTTGTGGTAACTTGGAGGTCATGTTGTCGTATTGGTAGGTCTGCGGGAGGAACTGATAATAAATAATTTTGTTTTATTTAATACAAATATACGGAAACATTCACTTATAGTTTATTGTAAATGTAACCGTAATAACATTTGTGTGTAGTTTACTTTTGTAGCAATACTGAGAGCTACTGTTCTCCTTTTTAGAGTCCGTACGTAAACCAAGGATCCTTATAAAATCGCGAGAGTCTGTCTATATGTCAACAACTCAATTTTAATTCAAAAACTATAACTCCAATTTTGATTAAACTTGTCACAGTTGTTTATTGGTCGTGTCCAAAACCAGAAAAAAATACATCGGCCATTATTAAAGTTTTTTTTTTTGAAAAATTGAAGAGCCAAACATTTTTATCAAATTTTGTTGTGAAATTAAAGGGGAGCTTGCCCTTATTATGAATATGTATTTAGTTTTCCTTAAATTTTCAACATGGTGGGACAGGAAAGCAGCATTCCTTGCATTCTTTCTGTCCCCGTGCCCCTTCTAGTTTGAACACTATAAGTTGGGGAAATCTGAAAAACATTGTTTACATAGCTTAAATAAAATTGAAAAAAAACAGCTTTTAGAATTTGTCCATAAATTTATTATTTTTTGAGTTACGTGTCTTTAAAGTTTAATATTCAGTTGGCAGTAATAAAAAATACATTGACATTTTGAAATACAAAGTCTTTAGCGGATCAACTACTCACCACTAACTCAGCTACATGTTTCGCCATATACAAATGACATCATCAGGCTTTCGTATATGTAAAGTCACTCACATAAAGTTATAATTATAGTACACAGTACTGGTCACAATGTTGTCAGACTTTGTACCTCCACTGGTCTATTTCCCCGCTACTATCTCGCACCATTTGTCGATACTTCGCCCAACCCACAAATAAGGGACTTCTTCTTAGACATAAATTCAATGGTTTTATCGTAAGAGCTATTGCGATAAACATTCCACTTCTGAAAATAAATCTGAAAACCATTTTGACGAAAAATCATTACTAAATGAACTCATAAACAAAAGTAATAGGCTTAATCCTTGAAATAGGACAAAAATTCTATCTTTCTTTGAAAATGTTTTACATATACATACATAAAGTTCCACAAAGTTCGTATATGGTTAGATGGGAAGGTTTGCTGAGAAGTTCAAGATATCACGATGAAACTTTATTTGTCGACTCTTACAACTCACGTCGATTCTGATCATTAGTCACCACATGTACTTTCAACTTACAACTTCCCCCTCCATAAGAAATAAAATCACAATGTTAAACCTCAAGCACTCTCGAAACTTTACTTTGGTGTAAGAGCCAGTGATGTAAAAGTTTTATTGCAAGGTCGCAAAAGAAAACAACACCCGTTAATAGGTCAGAGTGGAGGGGAAGGGAGGAGAGCCGTGGGAAACCGGTGAACCTACCTTGTACATCGGCAACAGCTGATATAACTTGTTGATAATACACTCCTTACAACTGATAACATATATAGTCAGTCACCCATCCAAAAAAGTAAAAACGGAAATATCATTACACTGCTAACTTAATCTTGAGCCTAAATTATAATAACGGCGTACAAAAGGTTTATTTATAATTTTCGTCAATTTTTAGTTGAGATATTGGACACATGTTTAAGAAATTACTTCTAGTAGGCTTTTATACTAATAGTTTACAAACCGGAATGTTTGAGAAGATGATAATCAATATATTTGTGTTTGATTCCTTAGAGGCTATATTTGAAAAAAATTTGATCAAAATAGTTATAGCCGTTTCGAGAAAATACTAATTTTACGAGTTAACTTATGGCAGCTAATATTATAATTTCAAAATACAGTTCACGGAAAAGTCATAATGTTATGTTTTTTGGGGGAAAAGTTTTGCATAATTGATTATAAGTTAGATGAAAGATCGTAACATTTTTTGTAAAGGGGAAATATTTAAAATACAGAGTTCCCCCATATCTTAGCCGAGAACAGAGATATTGCTACTAACTGTAGACTTAGAATGATATCGTGATGTAAAGACGCGATTTGATTACATATGCAACGCATCACTACCGTGGGAATGCCTTGCAAATCTGTGCAATTTAATGGTTAAACCCACTTCACCTCGCCCCACACAATAGTCTGAGTCAAGGATTGGACACATTCAAATGATTCGTTTCAATTCTTGACGAGTTGAATTACAAGAATCGAATCATTTAAAGAATCACTACCAAAGAACTGAGTGAATTATTATGCGTAGGCGACTACTGACTATTGACTAACAATGTTTACATGGCGGCAAAAGCAGAAGGTCAAACCGGATGTAGCAGGTAGATGTAGAGGGTGGATGTGAGAAAGGAAGAGGAAGTCGCGTCATATGGCGATATGTGGGTCTGAAATCTGCTATGTGTTAGAGTGAGAGAGAAGCAACAGGTGTGTTTTGTAGTTTTCAACGGTCACTTATTAACTGGAGCATCCGAAATGAGGGGAGAGAATAAGTTTAGTTGTAGGTTGTTTTATCAGACCCCCATCTGTGAATCAAAAGTTCATATCCCTTGATGGTTTTTAATGGCTAAAAACCTCTCGGTCATCATTGTTTACCATAAAAACTAAGAAAAAGAATATTAAAATAAAGACTCCAGTCCTAGCCTTCCACTACTAGAATAAGAGTTGGTCAAGAGAGAACCGATAGGAAAGATATGTAACTAACCCAAGACTACATGAAACATGTGTAAATCCAGCTAAGATACCTCGGGATTCAAACGTTCAACCTGGGCAAACTTTAATCAGAAAGTTTGTAATTGATATGTAATCAAGGATGATCAAGACAAAACTAAGCCATTAAAGATAAATTGGGGTAATAAGCCGAATTTGTTCATAAATACCCAAACTATCATTATTTACTAAAAATACAATTTTTTTTATTGTAAATATCACCTAAAGATATTATATGTGAACGGAAGGAAAAGACTACTTTTTCTAATTTTACACTAATTTTATAGTTATAACGTTAAAGTTATAGTTTTGTTATTGTAGCTCATGTATCACTGAGGATGGCGATTTTGTCGTTGAAACGCGTTTGATTTAAATAAACGTAATTTTGTGAGATCTTGTGGTTCGAGTTTTTTTTTCTCTCTCTCTAACATTATCTCACCAGTCAAGCTCAATATTTATATATTTGTTGATTTGTTTGAGAATTACAACAGCTGTTTTAAATTACTTTATATATACGTAAGTGTGTACTTTATTTGTGGGAATTCGTGTTGTGTTTGAATTTAGCAAAAGTAAACAGTTTATATTATGGCTTATTGTTAATGTGTTAACGACTGTATAGCGCTTACTTTATTTGTTATGTGCGTGGAAACCGTCGAATACTTACTGGTCGACGAGAGGGATGGTATGATCCACCCTAAGACAATGCACTGACCTTCGCTTCACTTGGAGCCCGCACAAAACTGGAAACTACTAGTTTTGTTGGTAACTTATTTATACACGTCCTATATAATTAAACCTTGTCAAAGCAAGAGAAAATGTTATTTGCGATATCACTATTAGCTAAAGAAAGGGTAGTCCGATTTAATCAAAATTTTAATATACGAAACGGATTGATTTGGACAGACTTGACAACAATGATAAACAGATATTACTGGAATTATAATTATTTGCGACACAATAATCTAGAAATTAGAGCAATCAAAATGTAATCTTTTTACTCATATTTTGTTTTATTTTGACTATAATTAAAATTAAAATTTACGAAACTTTGTCCTTTTGTTCGTATTTTAAAAATAAAGATACGACAAATGCAAAAGGAATAGCACAACTGATTTTAACTCTCCTTAAAATGTTAATAGTTTCACAGTGGTAACATGCAAGTTACATGGAAGAGCTTCAGAAAGTTGGCAGTTCTCAAGTCGGGTCAGAGAAACATAGTTTGGTTGTGGTCTTACCTTTAGCATGCAGCATCTTGAGATGGTCCACTGTCATCTGTAGGATCTCCGCCTTCTCCAACTTGGCAGAACCTTGCTTCTCGAAGGCAGTCGGGACAAGTCGTCTTAACTCGGAAAGACTCGAGTTTATCCTATCCCTGCGTCGTTTCTCTATGATACCTCGTCGCTTCTTCCGGCTTAACATTTGACAGCTGTCTGCGTCGCCGGGTGACGAGCATCTGAAAACAAAACAGGGAACATATTGTATTGTCTATTGCAAAAGATTTCTAATATTTGGATACGTATTATCTCAAATTTTGTATGTAGGTTCGGTTTTACGAAGCATTGTGCAACTGGGTAAATAGAAAAATTTGTAAAGTTTCAAATTGTAAAATAACTGTTTTCATCCTTACTTCGTACAACAACCCACAATATTTTAAAATTTACATTCATATACAAAAAAAAATGAAATTTTTATTTTTGGTCTTTTAAATTACACAATTTAGGTTAGGACCAAAAAAATACCCTAAAATAATGATTTTTATTTGACAGCTCCAACAAAATGTTGAATTTTATTGGTAGATCAAGGAGTCTTATATGAAAGGGTAATTTAGTTGTAACAGAGGTTACAAATCTAAACTTTGAAATTGGGTATTTCACTCGATCCTTAACCTTGTAACAATATGTGTATATTGAGTAGTTTCCAGTCGCTTCGCTCGTGTTAGTATCTTGGTACTGCGTAGTGGCGGGTCTTGAAATATTGTACAATAACTTTGCTATTATAGAGGTAAAGTTGGTGTCATTACATCACAATTGAAATCTGCAGATTTATATCTAGTTTAGCTGGACTGAACAGCTGATTTCAACTTATGGTTAAGGTTTAGATTGTTGGGACGTCATGTTTGATGATTGTTTTTCTTGTTCACTACAATACGGATATATATGTTATCGGTATTACTATATTACAACATTTTACTTTATAGGTCTAGAGAAAAGTTGATTTTGAAATATTCATCCAAGTCTTGCAAAATGTTTCTCCCTATTCAGAGATTTCTCAAAATCGTTTTAGTTGTTTTTTATAAATTAATACCCATAGCGTGACTCTTATACAGACGCTAAATATGATTGTCGTAACACAAAATTTGGAGTTAGAAACCAACATAAGATTAGATTTTCTTAAAATATTTTTCCGTTCCTGGAATCCAAAAAAGTAAATTTACAAATGAGATCTGTTTGTTGATCATACAGGTGTGTCCTTTAGTGTTGGTTTTTGGTGTTAGCTAATCATTTTCAACATCGAGGAGTCCCCCCCCCCCCCCAATTGTGAGAGTAGTACCTGAAAAATTAAACAGTTCAATTTTCTCTAAATCAGCTGCAATAATTTTTTATTAAATTTTGTTAAAATTTAGTTCCTAACAAAACAATAAAAATGTATCGGTCGTCATTTCTCAAAAATGCCGCTTCTGAAGTTATTGATCATAAAGTGAAATTACCCACGGGCTTAATATTGGAATCGATCCATTGGTAATCGATTAAATAATGTTTTAATGTGAAGATTTATAATCTAACCTAAGGTAACAAAACTGTATCACTCTTCAACAGTAATTAAAAAAAAAGAATGTAACCCAAACGAGGATAGGTTTTAAAAGCTTTCTTGCCTCGAAAATCGCGAGTCTTCTCTGAACAAATAAATTTTAAAAGTGTGATTAAAACCAAAATTTGGACTCCAATCTCGTTAATATGTACCCAGAACAAAAACCTCTAAATCGGTAAAAGCAATTTTCATAAAATTTTGGTTATGTTACGTTAACCTAACTGGATGTAAAAGCAATGAATGTATTACATCTGTGTACTCTTCTATGTTTATAATAAACTATGTAAAAACATTACACTCATTCATTTTCAGAAACAAACCAAACTAAAGTCACGGTAGAAGTTCAAAATGAACTATATAAAGGCCTAAACTTGCTTCTCTTGTAACATAAACACGTCCTCGACGTGAATGTCATATGTTTATAAATGGAGGTTTTAATGACCGAGGTCAAGATTAATTTTTGTTTTTCAGAACCGTAATATTTTATGCACACGTGATTGTGCCACATTTCATTAAAAATAAGGTGGAAATCGGCGGAGCCGTATTCCGTAACCAGTATTGTAGTAATGGCGACCAATAGACTACGTTAAGTCCTTGACGCTACACGTCACGAAATTTGATCAAAATTGTTAGAGCCGATTTTGAGAAAATGGTAATTTTGTGGTTATTTTCTTGTGCCACCTATTCAAAAATTTTAAATTATTGAAAAATTGAAAATATATCGAGATATGAATATTGGCTAACATACCAAACTTGTTTATAATTGGTTCACGACAACTCACTACACATACGACATAATATATCATGCCAAGGGCTCGGGGGACTTCAACAAGGAGTCCAAAACAGAATCCAGGTACTTACGTATTTGTCGGGTAACACACTACTTGAAAATAAACTCTGCGCCTACTCTCTAGACTAATCAAACAGGATGGATGTTGTACAGGTAGCAATTTAACAATAGAAGGGGCTGAAAGGGATTAAGATGGTTACCTAGCAACTAGATGTGTGTCATTAGTAACATTTGTAATTATTATTTTAATTGTATATCCTTAATTAAAGTGAAAATAATATTGGTTTTTGTGGATTACCCCAATCTCTGACATAGTTTGATTTGTCCGTACCGTACTTTGCTTTTAATTATTATGAATTGGTTAGATTCACCATTTAGGTTTAAAATTTGAGATTTCAAGTCTTTAAATAATGTCGATAACTCCCTAATGATCATGATCTGAACATTTTGAAGTGGATTTAATACAAACAATAATTTTTAAAGGGCGCCATTTTAAACAGTTTAAAATATTTTGTTTGTTAACGAACTTGCCTGT
Source organism: Aphrophora alni (assembly GCA_963513935.1). Lineage (NCBI taxonomy): Eukaryota > Metazoa > Arthropoda > Insecta > Hemiptera > Aphrophoridae > Aphrophora > Aphrophora alni. Next base: position 154,605,346 of record OY740767.1, on the reverse strand, counting down.
AATTTTAATTTGAGCAATAATACTTTTAAGAAAGTTCAGAAAGTAAAACCAGCAGTTTAATAAAAGGGGGACATCGTGTGAGGGTTAGTAATGAGCATTATTTTGGAACTACCTACAAATAATTATGTACAATTTAATTATGTTTATTTAATTTTGATAGATTCAATGGACAAACATATAAGCCTACTCTTGAAATATGGGAAGCATTGAATTTCTTCGTTTTCTTCTTTAGGTTAATGTATGATAAAATAATAACATTTCAATAGCATGGTAATTCTAAACTTTTAGGGGTTATCCTCCTTTATTTATGTATCTTAAATAATAGGTAATAAAAAGTAGTTGAAGTTAGTTTTCAAAAATACAATTAATTATCTTAAAATAAATTTGCATTTATTCTAACATAATTGTTGGTTTCTCGTTGGAACAATGTTTTTTTTTTTACTTTTCTCTTTTTGTTTTTCTAGACGACTTTTATTATTTATTTTTATATTCCAAAAAGTTGAAGTTGATATAATTCAGTTTAGAAACACAATCTGGATGTTTTTCACATATTTTTAGTTGAATTGTAGCAACATTAAGGAACATTATAATAAACAGTCTCCATTTTGAACACTATTTTGCTGATAAACCCCCCTAATCCAAAATAATGTTTATACCAAATTTAAACAAAGTTGGATTAAAAAAGCGACCCCTGAAATATAAAAAACTTTTAAAGTGTAAGGTTAAAAGACAAGTTGGAATATCTCAGATTTAGATAAAATGTAATGAAATGAAGATTTAAAACACAACTTCATGTGCAGAAGACCTGATTTTGTAAAATACCGCGATGTACTGTCGTCGTTTCCCTTTTTATCAACAACTTCTGATTTTTTTGAGATGGCGGGTGGGGGGGAGAAGGGGAAGAATACTTCTTATTTGGGCATTTAGAGCCTTATTTTAGAATAATGTTATCAACAATTTTAGAAAAGCTAAATTAAAGTTTTGGTCTCACGGAAAACCCCTTTTAAATTTTAACTTGCTTTTGTAAGAAATATTGTGTAATTAATGTTTTTATAACAAATATGTTATGATTTAAATTATTATAAAATACAAGGTAATTATGCCACAGTATAATTAATATTATAACAACAAGTGACGTCAGGCTTTATATTGCGTAATGTAAATAAAATTAAATTATTATAAAATACAAGGTAATTATGCCACAGTATAATTAATATTTTAACAACAAGTGACGTCTGGCTTTATATTGCGTAATGTAAATAAAATTAAATTATTATAAAATACAAGGTAATTATGCCACAGTATAATTAATATTATAACAACAAGTGACGTCTGGCTTTATATTGCGTAATGTAAATAAAACATAACCTCACTTACTGGTCTTTAGAAGATTCTTCGGAGAAAGCGTCGTCGTTATCATCACTCTCACTGTGTGCTCTCTTGGAAGGATTCCTCGGAGGTAAAACTTGAGGTGAAGGTCCCCAAGGTGCGTATCCCCAATGAAGAGGTGCGTTGGGGTCAGGTACCGAAGGAGGCTGAGGTTCAGGGGGTACCGAACCCCCTCGAGGTACCACTACTCGCCACAGGTTTAACACACACACGCACACACACAAACACTAAGAAACAATTTGTCTTGGAAGACGTTATCTAGAGTCACGTGACTATCTGTTGCTGACGTCAACAAGTGCGACTGCGCTAGCGTAGTGGCCGCGTGGACGGCCGGCGGTCGAATGACTAAAACGTGGCCTACACGCTACGCACTACGGTAGGGGTGGGGGGCTGCCACGCTCCTACCGACTGTGGGAAAATCGGAACAAGGAACTAAATCTCCCCCTTTATACTTCCCGATACAATTTGTTTGATACAATCTTTATAATATCCTAAAACTTGTATCGGCACACTTTGGTTTGGTATTGATTAATAGGCCGAGCTCTGTCTAAAATGTAATAAAATAAAATGTTGCAAACTGATTCCATCAATTTTTTCAATTCACAAAAACAAATTCTAATCAGAAATAAAATTCGACATATTTTCAAAAATAGTATTTGGGAGAATAAAATTATTTATTATTGAGTATGCTAGTGTATTGCTAGAGGCTTTTTTTGTGTACATTTTATAAAAAACAACATAGTAGTACCAATATATAATTTTAAAAAATAAATAAATAAAAAAATTTAAAAAAATAAAAACTTCAAAGTACATCTAAGAAAAATATATATATTTTTTAAAGAAAAACACTTGTTATAAATTAAACTAGAACTCTGTTAAAAACACTTGTTGCAACGCTAAAATACCTCGTTTAGGCCTGTTTTGGCCGAATTTATGTTAAACTGGCTATTAATATATACCGTATAGATACAGTAGATATATAAGATTCAAATATTTAAATAAGAAAATAAATAAATTACCTGAAACTGATTCACACAAACTCACTTTTTTCCAAATACAGTAGCAATATTCTCTAACTATGAAAACTTTATTTTAAAAAATTCGGATGATATGCTGTACCATCTAAAAGTACTATTGAATGTTTAAATTGTTAAATACTTTACAAAGCGACAAACAAATAAAAACTATACGACCTTAGACAGAATCGAACCAAGGATATTAAGCTACCTTAATAGCTTACTAGTAAAAAAAAAAAGTTTGGGTTTAGGAACAGAGTTTTGGATAACAAGTTGAAAAGGACAATTAAATCAGGATTGGAGGTTTTTAGTTTTAAAATATAGTGTTAAGATAGTAAACACATAAACAGCTGATTTGTTTATTCGTTTGACATACTAGGCTAGTTTGAAGTTAGTCCCTTCCTCCCCTCCCCCCACACAAGTCAATCTCGCAGTAATAGACATCAACGTGGAGTTGTTGCCACTCGTGTTCCGTTATCACTGGTAGATAACATTTCGTGCCAGGATAACGGTAAAGAGCTAAAATAGCCCCTAAGCGATCTCGCAAGTATAAAAGCGTCTTATCAGTATGAAATAGAATTTTATTTTTTCATTACCCTTTTTGCAAAACAGTAATTTCCTTTCACTTGCGATTCGGTACATTAATTTAGCACATTAATCTTGAGATCTCACAAAATTTTAAGGAAATCAGTAGAACTCATTTTGTGAAATAATAGTCTATTATTTACTACAGCTCTATATGGCTGATAATTTTGTTTACCGATAACTGAGAAACCGACATTTTTGTGGAGATGATACTCAAAACCAATTCGTAGAGGTTACATTTAAAAAAAAAATTAAAATTTGTATAGTCGTTTTTGAATTTGACAATATGGACGTCTTGACTCATCACATAATTTGATACGACAAATATATATTTTTGTATCATCAGAGTTTTTTTTTAAATAGAAAATGGAAAAAATAAGTATTTTAAGACAAATGTGTTATTTATCATGTTTATATGTCGCGTGCTTTGTATAATCAAATGTTTACCTAACCTGCAAGATATCGTATTATTAAACCAGTCGAACATAACGCAATTAGGAACAGTTTCAGAACTCTTCTCAAACAGATATGTTGTCATTTACTCGAACGCGAGTAAAAACAACATTGTTTAATTAATTAATTCTGAATTACTTAAATTCTTAATAATTAAGGGAGAAAACAAAATTGATTTTAATTAAAGTCTTCCTATAATCCTGGTACAAATCGGTAAGGTAAACCCAAAACATTTATCTAAACACTTTTCCATTTATCTAAACGTTGGCTGAGGTGGGACGTCCTTCCGTCGTTGTCATTTGTACGTAAGTACGATAGCGGCCACAAACATTAAGATAGGAATATGTAGCCTACTCATATAGAACTCTAAATGACGGTCAAACACTAAATTAGATGAAAGTTTCCAAATTCTATTCTGGAGGTAATGGTACATACCCGAGGTCTGCCATTGGTAAAGTTACGATACATCGACACGAGCGTAGCGAGGACGAGACAAACTCAATCAATACAATACGACACCTAAATCTGCTTCTATTACACTCTATGATGGGGTTGGGTGTAATGCTTGTTTAAATTTGTAGTGGAAGTTTTGTAAAATGAATTATTTGTAAGATTTTTTTAAAATTTATCTTTACATTCATTTTTTGTGAAGAATTTGATTTATTTTATGTAACTTAATGCTTTCTTGTGAAATAGACCTAGTGCTAAAATAGGGTTTGATTTGGTCGTGTGTGTGTGTGCCAACCCTCAGTTAAAACACAAAAGGGCAATGTTGTGAGCTCTAAAGCAGTGATCTAGGGTCTAGACTTGCTTATTGATATCTATCTCTAACCAATATTCCATAAAACAAATTCTCTCAGACACTTATATTCAAAACAAAAGTATAGCTACATTACTAGTTCTCTGAACATTCCAAGTGGGGGATATGGGTGTCAATACTTTAACATGAACTATGTACGCAATCTAAAAGTTGATCAAATTTGTTTTAACCGATCTTAAGAAAATCATAATTTTTTCTGCTGTAAAAAAATGAAAAAAGGTTGCTATATGTGACCATAATATGGCCACATACGAAATTTCATCAATATCGGTCCTCACGTTTAGCCTGAGAATACTGTAGATAAGATAGACATCATTACAAATATCATTTTATGGACTCAGGGGACCTCAAAATGGATATAACAGAAAAAAGTCTTTTGCATTTTATGTCTTTAAAATTGTAGCTTACGTTACAAACACAATTCCTGTAATGGAAACATGGTATGAATACAAGATACGGTCAATGGGAAAAACTACAGACACTTAAATAACTTGTAAAATATATATACAGTATAGCTGGTGTCAATAGCCTCCGAGACTGTTTTATACTAAGAGGTAGAAAGTTCAGATTTATCAAATATCTTAATACAATCCCACCTCCAAATGTAAAGCTCCATCCAAGTCGTGTAATTGCGAACTAGAGCTACCACAATCAAAATGGCGGTCTTCAGAATCTACTCTAAGAAAAATAATTATGATACAAAATTACAATCGCAAAAACTTTACTGTTATTTTATTCAAGCCTAAAAATTTGAAACAAAGAATCTTTCAAGGACATGTACAAAACTGGTAAATTTTTTTTTAATGTTAATAGCTTATAAACATAGACATGTCCGAAAACATCTATTTCCCATTTATCCGCCATTGTATTGAGTTCAGATGTCGTACAGTTAACAAGAAATTATATTTCTGGTTGATTACTCGGTTATCCTTAGTCCGAAAAATTAAAAAAAAACATTTTGTTTGTTGAAAAAGGAAAATATTTTGTCTCTTGAAAATTGTTTTTTGTAAAGTTAAACATTTTGAAAATGTACAAAATAAAGTCTTTGTTTTTCGGTATACTTGTATGACGTAACATGTGTTTACAAAATATGATAATGTTAGTGTAAAAACAAAATGGAGGTTAGACGGGACATTTATTTTGACCCGTAGTAGGCTTACCTACACGTCCTGAAAGTTTCTCCGCTTCTTCGTGTCTCTCACGGGGAAATATTACAATTAATATATAAAAAATTACGATGTCTATAACGCCTCATTTTGCACTGCTTACGTAGGTTTGTTGACCTTTCCTAACAAGTCCTTGACCTTGATAGGTAATTCCTCTAAGAAACCCTCAGTGTCGCGTGTCTAGGCGCGTGCGCTGTAAGAAGTAAACACACGCTACCTTGTGACGTCAGAATAGAAGCACTGTGAGAGAGTACCGCTACCAGGTTCCCACGAGTCCGCAACCCCTACCAGCCACCCCTCCCCCCTTCCATTCATAACACGACCTGTTTATTTTACTTTTATATTCCTTGTTTTGTGTTATCCACTTCCGATTAGGAAGCAGGAGATGGGTTATATACCGTGACATGATTTACGTGGGTATAGGCGTGGTTGTACAATGTAAATTATCGGCATCAAATAAGTTTTTTTCTGATTTCATTTCATTTATTTCCTAGTGATGCTCTACAAATATTAACAACCCTCAGGTGCTCACCTTGGATTAGAGCTAGAATATCTTTCCTATAAGGTCTCTGTTGACAAACACTTGTTCTCTTCCGACCCTGACGCAAGGTCTAGGGTGTCTTATAAGACAATGTAGACAACAAGAGATTTGTTTAAAAATATATAAATATAAAGCCTTTTTTAAAACTTTAAAAGGTAGAAAGCATAAATTTTAAAAATGCTTTTAGTGGGAAAAACATATTTGGCCTTATAAGGTAAATTCAATATCACCACAAAATGTATTTGGGGAGGGGGGGGAGTATTAAAAATTTTCAAATTGATTTTTCTTAAGAGAAAATAACAGCCCAAAATAGAGGTCGCTATCTTACTCCAATCGAAAATGGCGGCCGATCTATTATTTAAAAAAAAAAGAAGCAAATTTACTTATAACAAATGCAATAATATCAAAAACTTTACTCTTTAGATTGAACAGGTTAGATGAATTACCGTAAAATTTTAGTTTGCTCTCAAAACTTATTACACCAATAATACTTTGTTACAAAAACAGTATATCTTTGGAAGTACAGTAGATAAGATACTGAGTGAATATTTTGTATACGTATTATTTATATAATCTTTCACCACTATAATAGAAAAATAGACTTTAATTTATACATTAAGGAAATGGAGAACGAATAAAATTTGTTAATGGCAAATACTTTTAAGATTATAAAATAATTACACGAAACAAAATGCTTGTTTTTATTTTTTGTGTAGATCCCTTGACAACCGAATTTTATTGATAAAATTAGTATTAAAACACAAGTTGTCATTTTGAAACTGTTTCACTTTTAGTATTTCTGGGAAATGGATTGTAATATTGACCCATAATTCCATAACAGACGTCAGCTCAATTCAAATCAAATACGATTTCCGCTAAGATACAAACAAAACGAGTTTAGGCCCTTATATATATATGTAGACTGTGTTCATGGTACAATTTCAGTTTTTGATTCACAACTACTGAATTTCGGGTAACGATTACTTTTCATTTTGTGGTGGATGAGGGAGACATGTTTTGACTCAATTTATTTGTTTATTAAATAGAGAATATATAAAATTGTAAATCATGACTTGATTCGAAATTTAAGTATCATTCCAATTATTAAACCAGTCGGCGTTATAACGACACCACAAAACTAAATGATCTTAGAGAGTTCCTGCTAAACCCTGTAATTTTGGTGCAACTTCTAGGCTAATTTTATCAAATGGAATAAATTCCATACCCTACTAATCAATTGTAACCTACAAATATACTAACCCCACGGTATAGAAGGATCAACGACCCCCTCAGGAGCTATGAGGGGTAGAGGGTGACGTATTGAAGCAGTCATTATTTTTCTTTTATCAGGGCAATTGTTTTGTTTTCTTCGCTCCATCTATAACTACTGTAGAGTGCTATAATTAATTATTTGAAGTGGTTTTAATAAATAAGATTAACTTATATAAATTTATTAATAATACGCTTCAGTAAAGAATTGAATGAGCCACATACCAGATGTAAGATGTCATTACATTCCACTCAAAAGTATTAATAGTATACAATAGTTTCATCGCCTTTATAGTGTTATCTCGTAAAGGAACAAATGTCAGTCAAGAAATATGAAAGAGAGAGCGAGATCTAACGCAAGGCTACATGAATATGAAGCTAGGAGATCTCACTGAGGGGTGAGACCAACTGTCTGAGCACGAGATATCCTAGCAGGATTTGTTTTGTCTTTCGTATTGCCTATAAGCTCTTCTTCTTTTCCGACCCTAACACTATTAAAGCATTCGAGTGCTAGAGGTGTTGATTATTGCTATTTTCTTTCTATTTTTATAAGGCGATGAGATTGAGAAGTTTTTTACTTAAACATATGTTGACGTGTTGTCAGAGTGTCTGAGTCAGGTGTCACATACGTCATTCCATTATACAAAATAAATAGTTTGGGTACTTAATGTCGGCTATTTTAGTAATTGCACTTTACAAAAAATAATAATAATCTTATTTTGTACAATAAGTTGGTTGCGTAATTTGACTGGACATGAGTGGGGTTGCACCCTCTTTGTCCATTACTGAGGCTTATATGCAAATAATATTGTCAAATATTCCTAATTATATTTAATATTTTAGTTTAAGACGTTACCAATCAAGATTATGATGATTACTTTTGGCAATTAAATATTTTGATATAGTTTTTTTTAAAATAATTGCTTGTGATGGGTCAGAAATCGATGCTTAGTTTTTGGAATGATGTCCATGTGCAGTGTTGAACAGCCCTAACGGAGTGAACTGATTTTTATCAAATTTTGTATGTGGGACATATATCTCGAGATTTTTAAATATATTTTTTTCAATAACTCAAAATTTTGTGGTACCATAAGACGAAAATGATAAATTTCGATTTTCTCAATATCGTCTCTAACGATTTTGAGTCAATTTGGCTCAAATCCAAAAATTCTCAAAAAATACAAAATTGCAGACCGTCGGAAAACAAAGCTTAGTAGGAACGTTTTGAGAAACCATATCGTGAAGATTTGTATAATGTATATACTGGTGGAGAGGATTTATGTACGAACCAAACTGAAGTGAGCCCCTCACAAATAAAACTTATATGATTTGGTTATTGAGTAAAGTGAAATGCTTTCAACGCATTTTAGCTGTTTTATGGCGGGAGGAAATACTTAATACGCGTTTAGAAATTTGCCTCTCTATTGGCAGGAAGTGGTCTCTAAATGTTACTTTCAAGCATTATTTTGGTCTCAAATTTGCACCCCCCATTTTTCATCTAAAAGTATTTATAACAAGCTACAGATTTTTAGAGATACACATTTGTCCCACCAGTAAACGTTCGCTTGTCACTCAGTTCTTAGAATTTCCATCTCCTCAACTCTCGATAATCAAAACAAAATAATTGATTTCTCTCTGAATGACGTCACTTAACGACCCCAAAGAGACTTTAATACTTGAGAAAAGTAGTTGGACTAATCACACAAAAGCCGGTAATTGTAACCCTAGGCACAAAATGGCGGCCGTGTAGCACGCGTGTGACACGTGTCTCGTGCACGCTCTCGTGTTTGCTGCGTAGATTCAATGCAAATATATTACGGATTAGGTTTTTGATGGATTACCAAAAGATTGTATTAGCAGACGTGTGTCTGTACGTCCTCTGAGAACCGCAATCAAATATTAGATTTGAAAATTAAATTATAAATTGTCTATTGTAGTCGCTTAAATATTAAACCAATTCGTTAAAATTATATCAGCAGAAAATGTTTGTTATATTTGGTGTTGTCAGAAATTTTGAATGCTTACTCAGTCTTCAATTCGATAGGAAAGCTTTATTACTAGGCCTGTGTGTGCAATATTTGTTTGACATGAACTTTATTATAGTTAGTGAAGTACATTTACTTAACCACCAATACTTAATTAAAACTTTATTTTACTTTCTGTACTTGAGACACAGCTAACTCTCAATAGGCCCAGACCATGACGCTATTAGGCTATTTAGGGCTAGGCCAGTTTTATGCACTAAATAAACCAGCCAGGATTAGTCTATTTGTCATCTCATCACCTTTAAATTATTTTATGAAAAACCCTACTTGAATAAAACATATTATTTAATTCTTGGGTGTTTTTGATATATTTAACTGTGTAAAGTTGTGATAACTACAAGGTATAAGGTGTTTTCAGAGCTCCATTTTATTTACATTTGAACAATAAAAATGTTTCTGGATAAAAATAATGTTGGTAATACACTTTATATATATCAGGTAGTTAATTGATACGCTTTATTCCCCAAAACTGCTGTTATACAAATTTTACAATGGAAAGGAGATTCGAACAATTATGTTGACATTTTCCGAAGAGGTGATTTCATCGACTTCCTTTTATTGAACTCTTCTGATAATTGTCTATACACCTACTAGCTTACACAGGTTTGTAATTATTACGGGATGTATTAGACCTTGTGACTAAAATAGTATGGCTCAAACAGTATTATATAATAGTTTGTCCTTAATTCACAACCTGTAATATATTTAATAATAAAATGGAGTTTGTGTAAGCCGGTGGATGACGTAGACAATTATAGATAACTCTGTGGTTCCTCACTCTACAAAACAAATATAAATAGTTTGTATATAGCACCTAAACTGTTAAAGATATCAAAAAAAATACCCGAGAATAAAATTCTGAATAAAATGTGTATTAAAAATTGTATATGTAGAGCTGACTGCCAAATTCCAAAAATGGTGGTTGATTTGAAAAATTGGTAAATCATGTTTTAACTTAAAATATCCTGGATTTACCTTTTAAAGTTTTTTTATATCTTTTGTACTTATCAAATAAAACAGCAGTCAAATCTATTTCAACCACCCTGTAACCCTATGTACACCATGTTTAAAAGGAATACATTTACAAAATTGTGCTGTTCGATCAAATTGTAAAATTTGTTTTAAACCTTTAAAGATTGTAATACTATAAGCTATTGAAAATAAATATTTATTCTTTATATTAGTTTAGATTCTTATGTAAAATATAATGTGATATCGTGATTTGACTGTGGTTAAAGTGGGAAGGAAGGAAAGAAAGAATAAAGTAACTTTGCTATTAAACATATCGACAAAAAGCTAAGAAGTATAACTCCGACATGAACACTCGTCACCCATACCCCAAAACTTGAATAGACAATAGCTCAGTAAAAACTAAAACATTTAATCAGCAGACTTTTAGTTGTCTAATTATATTTAAAACAAAACTTGGGAAACATATTAACATTGTTCTCACAGAACTACAAATACAATATAGGGGGCGCTTTATCATCCCTTAAAACTGAATACGAGTTTCCTGGTTGTTTTAAGAAACCTCACGATTTCATTGTCTTATAAAAATGGAAGAAAAAACATAGAATAAAGACCTCTAACTGTTGAATACTCTATCAGCGTCAGTGTCAGGAAAGATAAAGATTTGGTCAAGAGAGGAAATATCGAAGAGGGATCTAAACTAAGACTACATGTGTAGATCCAGCAAGGTCTCCTCGGGATCGTCTATAGTGAGCACCTGCATTTTACAGTACGATTCGAGGCCCTATTTGTTGGTATTTCGTTATGCTTGTTTCACAGTTTTGCTGAAATGTTTGTTTCAATTTATTTGAAATGTAGAAATAGGTTGTTTGGAACTAGCCCGAGAGTTATGTACACAGTTTTTTTTTGTATTTCAATTCCAGATTTCAAATGACGGCCAATCAAAACAGTTACTGCACACTTGCGAGGCATGGATGGGGGGTGATTTCACTAGTACATGTTTCGAAGAATTAAATACCGGGTGTTCCTCCGTAAACAGGAAAATGAAACTTTGTGAACGCCCTAATTTTTTAGCGTAAAGTTTTGATTAATTTTATTTGGTTTAGGTGATGGTTGAGTGAGAAGGTTTTGCTTATTGTTTTTACAACATTTAGTCTTGTTTGTTAAAAGATACAGTTGCTTATTGAAATTTTAAGTCTGTAAGTCAAATGCATTCGTGGCCCACAAACATGTTCCGACAATAAGACATTACTGGTTCAACAATAGGGGAAAATAAATTCTCTACTATCTTTGATAAAGCAAGCTCTTCTACCTACCAATAAGAGTGTCCATGTTTTCACTACAAAGCATATTTTTTTAGCCATAATTATATTCAATCTTGTTTAATAAATAACAAAGATTATTAAATTCCGAATGTTGTAGTCTAATCATGTTTTTAATATCTTCAATATTTAATACTTAAATAAATTGTAAAATTTCACCCACCCTATTGGCAATAACTAATGACGTGTCGTATTTAATATTATGATTATAATTCAAGTAATCGGCTCAGACATTCATTCTTCCTATGAATATCGGATCCAGAGCAATAAGAAACTTTATAGGAAACATATCCAGGACAAAGACTGATTCTGGCTATAACCAGCTGTTTCAGGTAACCCGGCGTACTTTATGCAATAATGATACAGTAATGCTTTTTGCATAAACAACGCCTGGACTTAAATGTCCAGGCAAATAATTAATTTTAACTATTTATTCTTGTTAAGGTTTAGATCCAGCTGTAGAGTAGCTTGGTATTGTCACCCAGGTACTTACTATAGTGAGACCCGGAGGGTTATTTTTTAGGATCAATGATCGGAAATCTTCGAGAATGAATGAAATAACTATCTAACCCAAGAAATAATGTCTAGATAAAATCTGATATATATATATATATATATATATATATATATATATATATATATATATATATATAACTGTATAAATTTAAAAAAATACGCTGGAATGTTTGTCATGTAATAAACAATAAAATTGTAAATATTTACTCGAAAAAGTTTTTCTAATTTGGGAAAAAATTAAAAAAATTGTACTTTCACATTTTTTCGGGAAAAAAACACGTATTTTCCGAGATGATGTAGTTTGAGAAAAATCCAAAATGATGGAAGGGGAAATCAAAAGTTGGAAAAAATCTGAAAAAAATAAGGAAGATGTAAAATAAAAATACAAGACTTCATTTCTTTTTGTCAACAATTTTAAGGATGAAAACGAATATAAAACTAAAAATCCATTCTCAAAATAAAATTGTATTTAAATAAACGGTGTAAAACTAAACATCGTAGAAAATTAGTCGCTCAACCAATACTCAAAACCAAAATAATCGTTAACAGGTCGGTGTAGTATTGCACTCTCATTGACTTGGTTATTAATTAATATAGATAAACATTGATTGTGGAAATGTTCTTTGAAGTATTTTTAAATTTTGGACCTCAACGAGTGGGAAGGCGGAGGATAATTTAAAAAAATCAAATGGGACATACGGTCATATGATACATGTTTTTAAAAAATTTCTTTTCTTTTTTTTGTTACCTTAATACAATTACGATACAGTTGCCATTTAAGTTATGGTGGTCGAAAAAAGTTCTTTGTCTTTTCTTTTGTCACGTCATCCTCTTTAAAATGATGTAAACGTATTTCCCGTTTAAAATATTTGACTTCTGCCCTCCTATCCCCTGAAGTCCAAAATTGGTAGTACGAGCAGCCCCCCTCCACTACAAAGAACTTTGGAGCAAAACGTGTTTAGATATTAAATTAATTACAAAGCTACGGAGAGAAGGTACAAGTTTATTTTCAACCACTCTGTATATCTACGTAAGTCTCTGTATGTTTACGTGATTGTATGAGAAAGTTAATGCAGCATTTTATTACAGTTTTGTTGATAATGAATCTGTAATGTTCACAGACCGTACTGCAGCGCATTCTGTTGTCCCAACATACAACTTAGACTTGGCCTAACTCTTATTGATTGCCCCTTCAGTCTAAGCAGAGATTCAGTGCGAGAAACAGCTGATTGTTGTTAACGGGTTCTCTTATTACTGACAAAACCAATGGAATAAAAACAGTGAGGTAAGTGAATTATTGTTTTAATTGTTTAGATTCAAACAATACATATGTATATGTAGACAATTTAATGTTGTAATAATGTTGTCATGGAATAATGTGGGCGACAGAGTACGGTAATACTATATGAACGTAAGGGCGAGCTTTTTTTTTCTTTGATAAATTGAAAAGAGAGGGGATTAGGGTAAGATTGTACTATTGCTGTTACTCGTGGTTCTCACGGTAATTTACAAATTGATTGTAAAACATTTCTATACTAATTTCATTTAATATTTGTGTAAATATAATTTTGCTTTTATTAATAAAATATTGATAGTGGTTTCATGTTTTCTATACCATTTATTCATTAGAAAAACCAAAAAAGTATATTTGTTTGTTTCCAAATTAGTTGTATAATATAACAGGATTTAACCATTTATTATTGAGATTTAAAAAAAAAATAATTAAAATTGAATTTATTTTCTGGTTTTAAAGTTTATTTCTGGTTTATTGGATAGCGATGTATTTATTCTATTATTATTTATACATCTACCATTATTTGTTTATATAGAAAATAATACACGACGTTTCGAGAATATTGATCAACTCTCGTTATCAAGTGAAATTTAAAACCATTAAAAGGTTAGTATTTTAGAACTCTGTTTAAAACCAGTTACTTAAAGAAAGTAAACTAGAGTTAAACGATCAATATAATCCATAATACAACAGAACTACAATGTGTTTCATCATCGGTAGAGCTAACTTTGACAAATTTGATCTTTCATTACAACTCCACAGATGATGTTTGTTGTTGTTTTTACTGATAAATCTCGAAGCGGAACTCTTTGTTTGTTTGGGTGTTAGTAAATCGTTTTTATTCCCATGGTAGTTGTTAGTCAAATAGCCTGGGGGTTAAAATATGTCTTATACCAAATTTAATAGAAATCCGTTCATTAATTTGTCTTGCAGAGACTGACACGGCTCAAAACTGATAAACTCTGCATCGATTTGTAAGTAAGTAGGTAGAACACACATATCATTTTGACATGATATCCAACTTTCTATTTATTGCTTTAGTAGAAAACAACATTTTAAAATGGAACGAACAAGTACCTGACTGATGGAATATTCGGTTTTCTGTTGTTGGTTTTGATAAGCGATGTAAAGAACTTTCTCTCTCACACATTCCCAAAACCTAACAACAGTTTTGGATACCATGAATACCAGTTGGGCAGTCAACAGATAATAAAAGGTCCAAGCTTGTACGGGATATAGGGACAGTTATTTTTATAAATTTGAAGTCTCTTAAGCGGCATAAACCGGTATTTTAATTTATTCGACAAATAAACATACATATTTGTAATCATATTAACTTGTAGTTTTATTTGGTACCACACACATAATATTTCAAAAAATACAAATTTTCAAGTAAATAGTTGTTGCCCCTATCCCAAGGTAATTTTCTTTGTTAAAGCTATATTTTTCCATATGTGACAATACCAAATTCGAAAATCATCATGTCTGTGTAGACGGGTTGCGACTTACAGACTGATTAGTGGGAGAAGCATTTATAAACGTTCTTGGTTTTATAATTAATGTAAACCATGTACATCGTAAATAAACCCTAAAATTGTTATGGTTTTGCCATAAATTTATTGTATTTCATAAAATAAAGTTTTCAATGACGGCGTGTGCAGTTATGTTGGTTTACTTGCAATTTTTCACACAGGTTTAAATAATCTTCATATTAAACTAAAATTTGATTAAATTTTTCATTTTTTTACTTTTGTAACAGACATTTTTGAAAACATGATGACCTCTGTTATACTATGAGCAAAATGTTAAACCCTATTTTGAAGAAAAACATTATTTCGACTTTTTTTTACTTAAGGCAGTTACTCCCGAATTTCGAGTTATAGCAATATATGCCCATTTATTAAAGTTTAATTCAAATCCGGTCCACGCTTACTGGTTGTTGAGAATTGCCTTACGTCAGACAGACATTTTTATTTGGATTCAACGCGACTATTTCATAGTGTGTAAGACTGGCATTTAAAAAGCAGCTTGGAAGGACAAAGACAAAATAAAATATCTTTTTGAATAACAGATCTTTGAAAACACAAAGTTATTAAAGTGGTTATAACATAAATTACTTGTATTGCTTGTACAGTACTTTTATAATAAAGCGTTTCTTTCAGTTTCCTGTACTACACAGTATTGTATGCCTACTGTAAGATCTTATCGTTTACAATATTAAACGCCGCTGTAAGCGATAAAACCAAGACACACCCATTACTTAACTTTCTCTATAACAAGTTGTTTAAAACATTTCGCTCATCAAGTAAAAAGTATACAATATCTACTACGGAAAGTCATAAAATTTGTTAATTTTTGGAACACTCTGTATATACTACCATCTTGTAGATAGTTGTACACAGAATTTGATGAAATCAAATTTAAATGACTGAGCACAAATTAATTGGTTTTCTTTCAAGTTAAGAGTGCCTACTGGCTCCTCCCTGGCTCCTATTGACGGCCAGTAGAAGTATTAAAAATTTGATTAAAATCGGTTCACAATTTTGAGCTGTATGTATAAAGATTGTGATAGAATAAAACTTGAACGCGTATAGTGCGTATATTTATTTAAAACAAAGTCACCTTCTTCGAGTTACAGTAACATTTAAATTCACTTATTTGGCTAGTTTTTGTTTTACAATATTTGACAAATATGTTTTAAGTCTTCATAGGTCGAGGGTTGCTGCTTACAAAGTGTATATCTCGATTCCTTGATTTTCTTAAATTTCACTTTCTTTATTATGTTATCTGTTATTTATTTTGTATAGTCATTAAATATTGCTCATCTTTAGAGAGGGGTAAGTTATTCACCATGAGGTGAATGGAATGGTGCAAGTCCCTAAACACTAAACGACTAACTATTATTTTGTCTAAACACATTGAATGGAAGGTTATATTGAAGCACTTTGTGTTCCTGTAGACGTCACGCATCATCCCCAAATCATTTGTTATTTAGGGCACATAACTTTCTCTATACTTTAGCTTATATTCAGGTCACCACACAAAGTGCATACTTAAGATATTCTATTTCACAGTCTCACACCCCCGTGTTTACTTTTATCCTGTCTTGGAAACTTACACTTTACACTTAATGTATTCTCTCCCTCTATCTCACTCTCTCTCCCTCTTTAATTAAAAGAGCTCTTTTAAAAAAGACATTGAAGTGTTATTTTCTGATAGAGGTGGTTTTCGAAAGAGGTTTGCGGTTGTGGGTCTTTCTTATAAAATTAATTGCATTTAATTTCTTCAATATATTATTATAATGCATGATTCCCACATATAATACTGTAATACAGAGACAATTATGTCCTCTAAATATAAAAACTGGTTTGTAGAATGACGCCTGTACTATGTGCAATGCTCTCTACACCTCAAAAGTGTTTTCCGATTTTAATCAAATTTGATATGTTCCATATTTTTACCAAATCTATCTCGGGGACTTTTTTATAGTTTTTTTTCCGATAACTCGAAATTTGATGGTAGCCAAAATACAATATAGGGATTTTTATAAAGATTTTAGTCAATTGTTAGCCTCTAAGGACGACTACCTAACTCACATTTAGTTCTCATTTCGATTATGAATGGGTGTGAGAAAGTTATTTATTGTAAATAGTACCACAGCCGGGAAAAGGAAATTATCATAACATTAAATTAGTTAAAAATGATATATTTTAATAGCCTTCAGAAGGGCTGATTTTGACTTGTAAATAACTCCAATGATTTTCCCCAAGTCAAGAACTAGACAAATCGTTTAATTTATCAAATTTGATTTCATATTTTCCCCCCAAAAGTCGTTTTCTTTTGCATTTTTCGAAAACACAAAATATTTAGATTACTACCATTAAACCAAAAAAATCACAATGTATGATTCTCTTAAATTCTATCGTTGTTGATTAAAATGTTATCAGTATAAAAACGCACATGAAAATGTATAAAAGACCTAATATAAAGAGGAAGCTTTGTGGTCTATATTAAATAACGGCCTAAGATCATTTTCATACTAATTAATCCTTAACTTGAGATTTTCCACACAATTTTGGGTCCATAATCGTCGTATTTCATTAACATTTGAACGTATTCTGTTGACCCGATTTACTTCTTGTACAACAGTCCTATCGCCGATTTTGTTTGTTTTGAGATTGTTCAATACGTTTTGTTTGGGTCCTAGAGTAAAACTTAGTCAAGAACCTATTTTGTGTTTGTTTGTTTGTTTGTTCTGACAGAAACTATCAAGTTTAGAGTATTCGAAAAATAAAAAAAGTATGGTCAAAATATGTCCGGATAGCAAATTAAAATCTGTCTACGTTGTAGAAACAACAGATAACTTGATGTTTGACTTTATCTTCTCTTTACACATAATATGATAATTTACTTGAAAGATTTATAGACAACAACGTTAGCAACCCTTGCTTTGTTACACAATGGCACGTTCCTCTTGTTGTACGGCTCTGTAGGAGAGGATAAAACAAGAAGAAAAGTGCCCTAATCCCACTGTGCCAAGTTAGGCAATGCAATAACAGATAAAAAGGCATATTGATATTACTGTATTTTAAAACAATATTTAATATTATTCAGTGATACATATACATTTACCAGTAAACTTTCACCAGGAAACCAAATAACCAATACTTTAAAACGTTTAATGTCGTATATCTCAGAAACCATTAAGATTAGACAGTATTTACAAGAGACAAAAGATCTTCATTCTTTTAACGAATACCAAATTTAATAAAAAAAAAAACAATTTCTTATCTACAACTCTCAAGATAGCCTAAACCAAAATATTATGGAATTATGATTATTCAAGGATAAAATTAAGCAAAAGCCTTAAGTTTCAAATATTTCAATAATATAAGTGAGCTACAATTGTTTCGCATTGCGGCATCATCGGGCAACTGATAATTAACAGGTATAGACAACTATTTAAACATAAGTAACAGGAAACTGAAATACAATAGAGAAATCGGGAAAGGTAGGGGGATGACCTAGCAGGTAGATAAAGGTTAATGAACTATGTTACCGATGGGTTTTAGAAGAGGTGACTAATTTAATACAATTTGGTCATTTAAGTTGAGAATAGGCCTATGATGATTATTGTTAGTAATACTAAAAGCCAGAAATGTTTCCCTCGACAGTTTCAAAATGGCGACTGGTGTTTATACCATTTCAATATTTTATTTTTTTTTTTGTCGATAACTCTATATTTTTTTTTTTCGTAAATATTTTGAAATTGTAATTGTTTTCAAGTTGTTCGACAATTAAACATTTTAACGTCTGCCATTTTGACAATATACTAAAAATAAAGTCTTGGTTTCCTTCTGGTGTAAAGTTTCATAAATCACGTGTATACCAAATCTTCAAAATATACCTTATGTACTTCCAAAAATATAATTTGTTTGTGTAAAAACATAAAATCAAAGTGTTGCCGGACCTATGTTTATATAAAAGTTGTTTCTTATTTTTAGCTCTAGAATCAGATCCCGAATCTCCCTGAATATTTAAAGTTTAATAGATTAGATGTAGACAACAACTAATACATACATAGGCGTCTTTAGTCTAACCATTTCTTATTTTGTATCAAGGCATCTCAAAAACACGACTTATTGTTTTGACTCTTCACTATATATTGTAACGAAATAGAGGGTTCAGTGTTCGGCAGGCCATAAATTGTAAAGAGTTTAAAATCTAAATGTGTCAAAGTTTTATTTGTTATAATATACTAAGTAAAAATGAAAAATTATAAAAAAACTTTGAATTTTGTATGTATATTATATACATAGTCGTTACAGTCCGATTTAACTGACAAATGAAAAATCGATTTTAAAGGTGTTTTTAGTCAACAATATTATGTTGACATATTTTAACCATGTCTTCAGATTAAAAAAAAAAAGTTTGACTAATTAAATAATATTAGGGTATCTGTCATGTTGTTTAACAATAGCTGTATGAGTTTTGATTAAATTCACTAAGTAGCAAATCATAATAATAGTAAAGATGCAGTAGTTTACGTGACTTCTAAGGGGCTCACTATCCCGAGGGATCATCTAGTCTTGTTCCCTTACGGCTTTGAAGCGATTAAAGTATGTACAAGACGACGATGAGCGAGAGGTTTTTAGTAATGATCACTGGGGACCAAAGCACATCTGTTGACTGTTTATATTGGCGTGAAAGACAAGCAAGTCCAAAATGTGATAATGTTATCACCAGAAGACGCTGACAGCTCTGAGATTAGTGCTTGTTTTTGTAGAGAGTGTTAAAAATGTTTTCAGAATAATCTGGTTTTATATTTAGGACGATTCCTTTACTCTATCTACAGTAGACTGCGTAAGGGACAATTCAACCCCTTGTATTGCTTCTATAAGGAAATATTTCAATCCAAAACAATTGGTTTCTTTTGGGTCTTGTAGGAAATGTTAAATTGTTTGGTAGATAAAGTCAGTTGTAACATAGGTTTTCTGAGCCTCGTAATTGTGTATATCATTACTCTCTCGACTAACGGGGGCCTCGTAGTTGTGTAGGATCTCGTAACTATACGAATATTGCATTTTATTTCGAGCTCAGGGTTCGAAATTATGTTTGTGAAAATAACTTTGCTATTTGTCACCGTAGGGATTGGTATTATTACATCTAATGTAGTGTGTTATACAGTAAATAACGCACAAGATATTTATATAAGAATATATAAAACGGCCTCTATTTTAAAATTTGTATTCAATTTTAGTGAATGGTTCTATTTGAGCATATTTCAGTCCCTCGAAACCAAAATTGAATGTTATTATCGTAATGTTGTGGTCGCTATCGTGCTTAGATACAGACAAAGACAACTACAACGATTTTAGTGAAATTTGAAGTCTATTTACAAAACGTATTCGTTTTGCTTTTAGAAGAGCAAACACCGTCACTTCATAAGATCCCTTCTCCATGCTTTATACGTAATCTATACTACTGCAGAAAACACATTTCTGAGTTACTATAAATTTAAATGGTACAAATAACGAAGCTATACTCTCTAGAGATAAAAGGAAAACACAGTAAAATTTGAAACAGAAATTAAGTGGGTTGAAGCAATTCTGGTTAAATATTTAATGAAGTTTATAAGCAGGAACTTAGTCTAATTATTAACTGTCTTCCAAGTGGCTGGACTTGTATAATTAATTATAAGTTTTCGGGTTTTGGTAACTTAGTATGTAAGAGATACTTATTATCTAGCTTTGGTAATTGGCATGTGTCAATTTGATCCACAGTACAGCAAAGTTGAATTTAAGCAAAACAAAAACTAACCTGAGACTGTAAATTGGCAGCTATTGTGTTCAGTAGATAGATTACTTCACCTACTCACGGGAATGGGGTGGGGGGTGAAAAGTTTGAAAAAAGAGTTTTTATAAATAACATAAATTCGGTGCCTTAATTCAGAAATTACCTGAAATACTTTATTTTATAAAAAGATCATTAATTTAGATTTTTATATGTATTCTTTCAATACAAAAAAATATATTATGTTCTCTCCGATGTTAAACTAAGCTGACGCCAAACCTACTTAGTCTCGTTGTCTGTCAAAATACACTTTATTAATCAATGTCTCTAGGTAAGTTTTTTCATCCAATATACAAAAGAACAAAAAAAATATCGCTTCTAAGAATTCTTTGATTAAAGCTAATGTTCTAATTTATGGAATTTGAAAAACGGAATGTTCTCTCCCAGCTCACTGAGACCTGGTTCACTAGTGAACCTACTACTTCTGCGCTACGGGCTCGCCTGGATCTATTTTTAGAATGTTCTCCATCCCCGGATACTCTGCGTAACTGATTCAATGTTCTCTCCCAGCTCGCTGAGACCTGGTTCACTAGTGGAGCTACTACTTCTGCGCCAAGGGCTCGCCTGGATCTATTTTTAGAATGTTCTACATCCCCGGATACTCTGCGTAACTGATTCAATGTTCTCTCCCAGCTCGCTGAGACCTGGTTCACTAGTGGAGCTACTACTTCTGCGCCAAGGGCTCGCCTGGATCTATTTTTAGAATGTTCTCCATCCTCGTATACTCTGCGTAACTGATTCAATGTTCTCTCCCAGCTCGCTGAGACCTGGTTCACTAGTGAACCTACTACTTCTGCGCTAAGGGCTCGCCTGGATCTATTTTTAGAATGTTGTCCATCCTCGGATACTCTGCGTAACTGATTCAATGTTCTCTCCCAGCTCGCTGAGACCTAGTTCACTAGTGAAGCTACTACTTCTGCGCTAAGGGCTCGCCTGGATCTATTTTTAGAATGTTCTCCATCCCCGGATACTCTGCGTAACTGATTCAATGTTCTCTCCCAGCTCGCTGAGACCTAGTTCACTAGTGGAGCTACTACTTCTGCGTTAAGAGCACGCCTGGATCTATTTTTAGAATGTTGTCCATCCTCGTATACTCTGCGTAACTGATTCAATGTTCTCTCCCAGCTCGCTGAGACCTGGTTCACTAGTGGAGCTACTACTTCTGCGCTAAGGGCTCGCCTGGATCTATTTTTAGAATGTTCTCCATCCTCGTATACTCTGCGTAACTGATTCAATGTTCTCTCCCAGCTCGCTGAGACCTAGTTCACTAGTGGAGCTACTACTTCTGCGCTAAGAGCACGCCTGGATCTATTTTTAGAATGTTGTCCATCCTCGGATACTCTGCGTAACTGATTCAATGTTCTCTCCCAGCTCGCTGAGACCTAGTTCACTAGTAAAGCTACTACTTCTGCGCTAAGAGCACGCCTGGATCTATTTTTAGAATGTTGTCCATCCTCGGATACTCTGCGTAACTGATTCAATGTTCTCTCCCAGCTCGCTGAGACCTAGTTCACTAGTAAAGCTACTACTTCTGCGCTAAGAGCACGCCTGGATCTATTTTTAGAATGTTCTCCATCCTCGTATACTCTGCGTAACTGATTCAATGTTCTCTCCCAGCTCGCTGAGACCTAGTTCACTAGTGGAGCTACTACTTCTGCGCTAAGAGCACGCCTGGATATATTTTTAGAATGTTCTACATCCCCGGATACTCTGCGTAACTGATTCAATGTTCCCTCCCAGCTCGCTGAGACCTGGTTTACTAGTGGAGCTACTACTTCTGCGCCAAGGGCTCGCCTGGATCTATTTTTAGAATGTTTTCCATCCTCGTATACTCTGCGTAACTGATTCAATGTTCTCTCCCAGCTCGCTGAGACCTGGTTTACTAGTGGAGCTACTACTTCTGCGCCAAGGGCTCGCCTGGATCTATTTTTAGAATGTTTTCCATCCTCGTATACTCTGCGTAACTGATTCAATGTTCTCTCCCAGCTCGCTGAGACCTGGTTCACTAGTGGAGCTACTACTTCTGCGCCAAGGGCTCGCCTGGATCTATTTTTAGAATGTTCTACATCCCCGGATACTCTGCGTAACTGATTCAATGTTCTCTCCCAGCTCGCTGAGACCTGGTTCACTAGTGGAGCTACTACTTCTGCGCCAAGGGCTCGCCTGGATCTATTTTTAGAATGTTCTACATCCCCGGATATTCTGCGTAACTGATTCAATGTTCTCTCCCAGCTCGCTGAGACCTGGTTCACTAGTGGAGCTACTACTTCTGCGCCAAGGGCTCGCCTGGATCTATTTTTAGAATGTTCTACATCCCCGGATACTCTGCGTAACTGATTCAATGTTCTCTCCCAGCTCGCTGAGACCTGGTTTACTAGTAAAGCTACTATATGACCAACTAACAATCAGGGTTTGGATGCCAACGTTGTGGTGACGTAACGCTTTATTGGGGGTGAACAACCTTAGATTCCCTCCTTCAAAAGTTTAGCGCGTGACCTAGTCATCACTCCTCGTGGAGATTCAATCTAGAATAAACTTGACATCGAGAGTTGATTTACACTCTCGAAACGTTTTGTATTAGTTTTTATATACACAAACACAAATAATGTATATTGTCCGCTTAGACTTTATTAATAATATGATCAACTCATCATTATCATTTGACTTTACAACCAAAATCTTAGAATTTATAAACGGGACTTTATATCTAAACATTATTTAATCAGCGCCATTTTGAAATTAGATCAAATATGTTTTTTGCGGAGTAAGTTTAAATCGATGTTTATTTGATGGTTGAATGACCATGGCTGAAATCTCTACATTTCTTAAGGGAAGTTGTTAATTCGGCATAAAAACTAGGTAATTACCGTAACATAGGCTCACAAGCTGTTCTAAAGGTTTGATTAAAATGATTTCAAAACATTCTGAGCGACAATAGAAAAGAAATTATCCAGAGCTATTGTAGGAAATAAAACAAAGGAATAGAAAGAAGTAGAGGCGTCATTGCTTACAATGGCATGTGTAATCGATTGTGAAATTGTAACATCCAAGTCCAGAGTGTTTATTGATTCCCTTTTGTTAGCTGATATTGGGAATTGCACCGCTATTGTAGCAGTCGATAAAGTGTGCATCGATCTTACCCAATACATATATATGACTCATTTAAATTCTTTTTGTCTGTGGTGTCGACACAAAATAAACAATTTTTTGTAAGACTTAGTATGGCTTAAAAGTGAAAAAAACATATTGGTCATAATCGTCTTAAAAAAAAACTTTAAATAGAGACCCCCTTGAACTCGAATAGGGTGTAGATCGGAAGAAAACAAGAGAGATCCGATATGAAAGATGAAAGTCTACATCTAGCTAGGCTACTTCGGTATTGCCAGCCCCTGCAGAATTTTATTACAAATATCTACATACTTAATTTCATAGGGGTTAAGTTTTGGCAACGATTGAATCTTATATATATATATATATATATATATATATATATATATATATATATATATATATATATAATGCGATTTGGATAGATTTTTTTTTGATTTTTTATTTATTATTATTAACAAATTTTTTTTCCATAAATTGAATAGAAACATATACCTATAAATCAGTTAAACATTTTAAAAATTACTTTTTAAATATATAGAGAGAATATGCTGAGACCTCTGTTCATGTGTGAGAGGCTCCGGGCTTAAACTTTTCGTCGTTGACCCAGCATCGTGAGGATTGGGAAAGCTCGGGTAGCGAATTCTGGCTGAACAACGACAACGGGAGTTCCAATCCAGATTTCTGGCTGTTGTCTAAAGGTAAAAACTCTTTCGGTCATCAAAAAAGAAGAATAAAATAAAGATCCCTAGACCTAGAATACTTTCATAGTCTCTGAGAACCAGGGTCGGTCAAGAGAGAGGAAAGATAAAAGTGAGGGATCTAACCAAAGACTATATATAGTAAATGTGTGGAACCAGTTAGGATCACTCGAGAATACCAAGGCCGGCAGGGTCTTCACGAGGGGTTGCGCTACGGAGTTTGTTATTTTGTTTTTCAGTTTTAGAGAGAAAAAAGATTATTTTGAGGTTATGTTTATATCAAAACGAATGCACAGAACTTCTGATATTTGGTTTGTAAAATGGATTGGAAAAAAGTTTGTTGCCAATGATAAGGTTGTAGGTTATTGTCCTTCTTTCATCGCCTGCAAGATTTTCATGTGATCGGTGCCAGAGCCCTTTCTTATCTCGTTGTAATAAATAAAATAAAATAAAATAATAATGACAAATAAATTCTTATATGTGCGATTTGTTTAGTACTGATTTGGGTTTATTGCTTATATATTTTGTAAAAGTTTGATGAAAATCGTAATTGACAAATCACAGTTAAGACAATATCAAATATTCACAATTACGAGATTCTGTGTAAAAATAGAGTTGGGTGAGTACTATAATGGACAGACATCAACTTTTTTGTATTGATTCTGTCAACAAGAAATCCAGCCAAGTGTAAGAAATTAGACCAAGTTACTGCTGTAAACATAATTAAATATTTACTTCGGTATTGCTGCAATCTACTTAAACTTTGTTAAAACAGTGTTTGTCCCGGGAGTATAGCGAAGGTACTTTATTTATATTGTTTACTTTAATGAATTGTCTTTTAATAAAGTTACAACAAAGTATCGATTGTGTGTAAAAAGGCTTGTGGTGTGAGAGAAGCAGGCGTGAAGAGGGGATCTTACGGTGTGACGTCTTTTTAGCGACGGTTTGTTCTTGTGGATTACTACTTCGCCGTCAAATTCACAATTATTACGAGAGTTGTTGTTGTATGGGGGAAAAGTATTAATAAGGGTAGTAGTCAATATAAAATAATCTCAGCACACAGCTATGTAACGTGAGTTGGATTGTGATACTTGTATAGAATATTCAAAACTGAAAACTCGGACAATTCAGATAAACGGATATAAATAAGAATCCTGTTGCTAGTATCCAAGTCACTATTGTTTTAACTAACAATTAAATTACCTTTAATGGTTTCCGCCAGGTGACTTCTTTTTTAAAAACACTTACGCGTTTCAGAGCATCTGCTCCATCTACAGGGTTCTTTTTCTTTTCACTCAGTTGAGATCGTTAACACATTAAAATAAAACATAAAAACACACGGACATTTACATATCGTAACGGTCGCTTATCGTAACGCGACACTTGGGATGCGCATCATATCGGTGTCCTAGGACAACTCCTAGAAAAAAGAAGTCATGTTGGATATAAATATCATGAGGTAATATTGACAATTTCTACAAACTACAGTTTGGATATTTTAGAATACTATTATTTTTGTTTGATACTTACCCCGTATACAAAAGTTAGGGTGACCTCCATTTAAAAAATGATAATATTCACATTTAATGGGCTCGGGAAAGTGAAAAAGAGTTTTCCAACAAGCTGTCCGTCGTCGTTGTTGAGTTCCGTACGTAGGTACGATAGCAGCCACAATAATTGATAGAGGAACATCAAATCTGGTACGAACCCTGTTGTAATTCAGAAATATCAAAATGTCGTCTATTTTAAAATAGTTTTTTTGTTCATATATTGTGTGATATTCAATTTTATAACACATTAAATTTAATTAAATTTGTAAATTTCAATTCTGCATGGTAATGGTACCAACTCTATATGATGACAGATAGTTTAGTCATTGTACAAAAAATTACGAACTCTGATTTTCCAAGAATTTTTTTTTTTTTGTTTTTTTTTTTTTAAATTTCGTAGGAGGTGGAAAATCTTCAAAAGACAAACGGAGATATCCGATCTTCCCAATAGTGTGAGGTTCTTACTCACTAAAAACCACCTTCCTTCCTGTTAGTATCCCTATCGCTTAGGACAAGGATTCAGGAATGGTTTTCCATGTACCAAGCTTGTGGCTCTTTCCATGGACGTGTCGAGAAGATATGGTGAAAGAAAGCAGAACATTGTGTAGCCGCGCGAAGAGCGAGGCAAATCCCTAGCTGGGACAGAGTCCAGGTAGGGAAAACCTCGCGACAGATCATGCAGGATCCCTGTTTGGGAGCGTGGTGTGGGTGAAGGATGGGATTACCTTACAAATACCTTGTTAGTTATTATTAATTATAGATTGCCCTACATGCATAATCTTCTTCTGCTAGCCATGCAAAAGAGACGTGTGATATTTCTTTAGTTTCTTTGAGATTCGGCAGGGCTGCGTCACATCTACGAGGGTTGTTAGGGTCTAGCAGATCTTAAGAAAATAATGACAACTGTTTTCCTCCTTGATCTACCCAATACAATTTAACATTTCCTACAGTGCATGGTGGAGCTGGGTAAATATTACGATGTCACTCATCAACTTGTTTCTATAAGAGAGGCAAGTCTACAGACAACTCCATTTTGTTCCTCACTCTAAATATTGTATACTAAGACTTGTCATACATTTTAAACCAAATCGGATCAAAACCACGCGGTGTAGAGTTTACCGCCGTGATTATGTAACTCGGTAAATCAAAATCAGTTTAACATCACAGATAAACCTCGCGGGATCCTAAGTGTATCTAAAACTCAAAAACATCAATGGTTTTATTTTATTTATAGAATCAGAACGTAAAATAATTTAAAGTTATTAAAACTTTTTTTGAGTTACTTACTCCGTCTAGTGACTTATCTTGTAACACAGGTTACGCGTTTCAGAACGTATGTTCCATCTTCAGATTCGCTCCTGAGAGGTCGTTAAAACATTAAAACACTACAAAACGTACAATAAACGCGTAACATATGTTACTTAAAATAATGTTAAACAGCTGACTGATTTCATCACTTTTGAAGTTACCGTTCAGCAATGCAGAAGTTGCGTTCGTTATTATAAACGTTATGCTGCAGAGATTTTGTTTAAAAACAAAGTTTAATGGGGTTTCTCTTTTACAGGTTTCCGGTTCTTATCATCTCCTCATATGTAAGTCCTTTACTTTATATTCATAACTATTACAAACGGTTTATCCCGACAATGCTATAGTTTCTGTAGGTTTTATTTATTTTGGATCTTCTGTTAATATTGTCTCTACTATTATATTACCCAGTAGCCAATACGATAACTTTGCTAAACGTAACAAACGCCGTCCGTCCGTCGTCCTTGTCCTCTGTACGTAGCGGCGACAAAATTAATCTAAGAACATGAAATTTGGTTTAGAAAACTATTCCAATTTACCTAGTCTAATTATTTCTTGTAGGTTAGACTAAACCTAAACAAATCGATGGAATACAATATAATACAACCAATGTAATGTCCCAAAGTTGGTTTCTTAGGCCTTGTAAGAAAAATGTTAAATTGTATTGATAGATAAAGGAGTTTGTAGAACATGAACCTCTTAATTGTGTATATATCAGTACTGCTTGGCGTCGGAAGGTCCTTCATATGTATTATAAATTCTCCAACCGCTTAGCTCATAAAGATGTAAGAATATCACATTTTCTACAGTTCAAAATTACATATTTGTGATCGTAGATATTTGTTGTTGGTAGCATTACATTGCAGAAATTAAATCTGGAATTGTGATTATGATTACCAAACTTACCCCATAATTCAATACTAGATAAGGGTTTACCCCGAGCTTTTATATATATTTATCAAAATGGGATCTACTCAAAACATGGCAAACAGTTAAGGAATGTCAGATACACAATATACTAATATGAAGAATCCTATCAGTAAGAGAGAAACAGTTTGTAACAATTGTAAGAAGAATTGCTCAAAGAAAGAATAAATTGAAAGTCATTTCATTTCATCCATCTTGCCTTTGTCCAATTCTCATGACCAAAATGTAATCTTGATTATTTCTAACGTTTCCCACCCCCTACTCTTAATTTAATTAATTTATAAAACCGAGAGAAGTACTGTAAATACAAATCGTAAACCTTAACAAGATTTATAGATAGGCATTGTTATTACATTAGCAAACTGTACTGGGAGTAATTCGATTTTGTCACGGATTTATTCCAAGACATTTTCTATTGGAAGCTGGGTTTCACCTCTGGAATAAACGATGTGAAAACATTGCACAAAGATCCTACTCACTAATCCCCAAAATCAAAGAAACACGAAACAAAAGTAATCGTCAATTAAAAATGTCAATTCGGTAATCGTAAATCAAAAACTGAAAATGAACCATGGACACAGTCCTCCTTATATACAAGGTTATTCAAAAAGTCTATAAAAAAACATGATACTCATTTTGAGTGTGACTACAGTCGGTACTCGGTGAAATTCCATAATAAGGCAAAACTAAAATGATAAAGCACTTATAATTTCACAAACAACAATTTATTGCTACAGCTTTTACACATAGAACAGAAAAGTAGGAAATTAAATAGTTTGGAAATTTTAGAAATTAACAGATCTGTTTTGAAATGCCATGCTTCTAACCTGAATGAAAAAGTAAATAACCCATCCCCTTTGTTAAAACCTATTGTTTGAAAACCTTCTGTTATCAATGTCCCTTTCAGGTAATACCAGGTCATTGTCCTACCTCTGCTTTCATCCCCACCTTCATTCCTAGATGTTAGTGTTAAGTCGACCTGTATTTTAGTTTTTAGTTCTTAGTTGTCTGACGATGTCTAACGGCGAAACAGCTGTAGCAATAAATTGTTGTTTGTGAAATTTATCAGTGCTTTATCATTTTTGTTTTGCCTTATGATACACATTATTTAATTTCGTCATATTTGGGTATCAAATGATTTCAAATTTTAATTCCAACAGCTGATCCTATTCATTTACCATCAAAATGGCCAATACTCCAATGGAGAAGTCTCTTGTGTGTGTTAGAGTTTGAAGAAACTCTATCTCTTAGTGTCGTGCAATGTTAGTTCAGGACTCATTGATACAATCATCCTCCAACTAGGAAGTATCTCAAGAATAAAGGCTGTTTGTGTAAAATTTGGGGAACTGAAGTCTCTAAGCTGAACAATTTTTGTGCTGTATTAGCTACAAAGTTGTATGTGCCAATCATTTTCAAAGAAAATACTGTAGCTAACTTAGATATGTTGTATGAGTGGTTGGTGCCTCAACTAGATGAAGACAGTGACAACTTCAAATAGGGTTCCGCTATACTATACTGGGAGAGATTAACGCTGGATTCGCCGCGTAGCTGATGAAAACATCGAAGCCCCGATCTAACACCTTGTGTTCGTTCCTCCTCTGCCCTCGAACCTCTTGGATAACAGCAGCAGTGTGGAGTGTTGATGTGGACACTCTTCGAAGAGTTTAGGCAGAACTTGGGGCCCACATCCAACTGTGTATGTTGCAGCCATCTAAAAGTGTATAATATTTTTTTAATAACCCTGTATATATTTAAATAAGGGCCTAAAGTTATTTCGCTCTTGCCATAAACACATACTCAGCGTAAGCAATATTTGAGGTTTTAATGATTTTTGAACCGTAATATATTTTTTCTAAAACTATGTCTATAATATTTACATCGTAAGAACAGGTTCTAAAACAGCTGATTATTACCCAGTTAAGCAATGATTAACATTGATTAAATGTGATTCATTATCGCAAGCAGATTAAACCCAGCTGATTCAGGTTTATTATTGTCAAATCGCTCGAGCGGTCACTGAACAGACTGAGCTAACTTCAAATGCATTTATATATGCCTAGTTGTTCAATACAATGGATGAGGCGAATTTGAGTGGTCAATCACTCCATCGATACTTAGCTAAATCAATAGTGTTACCTAGAAAATCCAGCTCTCACATAATCTAAATATAATGTATACTGCAGTTGTAGGAAATATTTTGTATGTAATTCCAATGTAAAGTGAATATGTATTCTAATTCTTAGATAACTATTTTATTTGCGATTTTCGACGCGGGTTTCGGAGAGTTAGTATTAGTCATTTAAATGGTGACTAGTAAGATTTATTTAGATCCATAGAGGCTACACTGAAGCAAAAATCGTTACAACGGATTTTGAGAAAATCGAAATTTTGTGTTTTTTTTTCTTATGTGAGTTATTCAACTAAGTTTTGTGGATAAAATATGAAAGTCCCGAGGCATGTTTCAAATGTATTACAAATCTGCCCAAACACCAAATTTGATTAAAATCAGTCCACACGCATGGGCTGTAGACCTCTATAACAGACAAATGAATAATATTTGAATAAAATCGAGCTTTTGTAGAGTCACTAGTTGTTTTTGTTTTTTGCCAACTATTCCTGAACATAATAATTTTTTGCTTGTGATTTTGCAAATCCCGAGATATGGCCAAAATATACTCACATACCCAATTTGACTAACATCTGTTCATACTATCATTTCAAGAACTATTTTTTTGGACTAAGGGAACCTCAAATCATTCTGTTTACTCATGGCATCAGAACCATCTCTACACTATGTATATGTGGGGAAATAAAAACTCATTGTTCTGTCTTAGTTGAAAAGAAACTGTTATTGTCTTTAAATTTGATAAACATTCGTTCACTCGTTCAACACACACGTCACGGGTTCAATACAGCATCTTGGGTTGGAGTCTTCTATTTCAATAGTTCTTATCAAGTCTTGTTCTTTTCCCACCTCTATTCGAATGTTAGGCTCTTTATTTTATGTCTCTTTTTATAAGGCGATGATGAAAGAGATGTTTGTAAACAACAACACACGAAAAAACTCTCCCACATCTCATTCAATAAAACTTAACGTTTAAAGATGTAACCTGAATTTATAAATGGGTTTCCTCCAAGTTTGGATACTAGTTGTTAGTTATTTAATAAATACGCATCCTAGAAGACTTTAACGCTACAAATAGGAAGCTGGAACTCTCGTCTAGCTGTCTTGTAATTGTTGTCTATTGTTTGGTACAGCTCTGTTCAGACTCTTTGTCTAATGACAAGTAGTATTATTCAGATACAAAGTGTCTGCTAGTAATGCCACTGATTGGACAAAAAAGTGGCATTCAGTACAGTAAATGTACTTTAATCCCAATTATGTTTTGTTTTAAGTTTAGTTCGGGTTATTCAAAAACATAGGCTTTGTACTCATTCACTTAGTTTTTGGGGCAATACCATTTTAAAATAGAAAACTAGATTTTGTAAAATACTTACACTAGAGCTTAATAGTTAACATCCTTCACGGTAGATTTAGTTACAACAACGTGCAATGATTTATTTAATAAAAAATAGAAAAATTGGAAGGGAAAATTATCTTGGCTAAAAAGTTAACTGGTTTAAATAGGACTTACCTCATTATTAGGATCTTCTAAAGTAAGCGAGTTAAAAGTATATGTTTTGTAATATACTAATAACAACCTGATGAAACTATTTTTCAATATAATACTCCAATATTAATCAATAATATTCAATTAAAACAAAAAAATAACCTAACTCACCAAATAATACATAACAGCAAACCAATATGTCCTCTACGTAAGTTCCAGCTGAATTAAATTTTACATAGAATCAGCTGTTTTAGTTGGATATCTCAGATGTTTACTTTATTTAAGCCTCAGCTGCTAGATATCTTCTGCATCGTTGTATGAAAACAAAACAATTATTGAGAAGTAATATCTTGCGCTGCGATGAATGCCTTCATGTTACCGAGATATTTTAAAATGTGAAACTTGATTTTTATTTTTTGTAACAACAAACAAAAACATAAAAATAATTATTATATTTAATAATTGAACTTTTACTTTAATAAAAATAGTAGATTATTTTAAATACGCAGCATAACCGTTGTTGTACGTATACTGTTATTATTATTTTCGTGACGATTTTTTTCCTTTCACCGCATCGATTTAAACAGCCACCAAAAACAAATTGTCTACCGGGCGTAAAGAAGTATTCACTTCAAAATTTGCTCATGTTGAAATAAAATCCGTATTAATAGCCTCAAATGTTTAAACGTTTATAACAATCGTCGTAGAATAAAGTGAATTAAACACTCTGGCATGCAGCCAGGAATATGTATCAGTTGTACGACGCTCAATATGGTACGAACAAATACAATTCCATCCAGCTGAAATGAGATAATTGTTGCAAACATTATGACACAAATTGATGGATACCATCATGGCACTTCCCCAGACCCATCATATAATGTAATAGAAGGAGATCCTTTAGATGTAATGCCCAAACGTTTATCTCTTCTCCTTGTTGAATTGTATTGTTAGATCTTATCAAGTTTTATCACTACTTGGCTAGGTCCTCGTGTGATGTGTATATTCGTTTTATTCGTGGCAGGCTGAAACGTGAAGGGTGTGTTGGTGCTTCGCCCTAATAATCTTCACATTTAACTAAAATGTAAACGCAACGGTAGAGTCGATTTTGACAAAATCGTAATTTTGTGTTTGTTTTTCTTATGTCAGCTAACACCAAATTTTTGAGTTATTAAAATAACAAATATATTAAAAAAAGTGGGATATATCAATACGTGTTGCTCACATATCAAATTTGATTAAAATCGGTTCACTCGTTTATGTTGTGACAGACACCAGACAGATATCAGTCCTAAAACCGTCATTTGACTGACCCATCACATAACGTAAATCAAATTGTTTGGTTCTTCTCTTCTCCAACGCCCTCCGCCACAATCAGGCTACTCACAGTCCTACAGCTACCAACCACATGTCTTGATCTGTCCTTACTTCGTGTGGGGAGCATTTCTCTCAGTATTCTTTTGACAGTTCGGTCTTCCATTTTCTCCACAAGTTCAAACACTTCAATCTCAGAGCTCTCATAAATCTATATTCCAACCTTTAAAATTACATCATCAACCTTTTTAAAAAAAATAAATTTCCTATTTTTTCTTGGTGTACTTTTTGCAGGAAACAAACAAAGGTACTTTCACCTTACCAACATTTTGTAATGATTATTTTTTTTAAAAGTTTTTGCTGTATTAAATAAAAATTCAGGATTCGTGATGCGATCAAATTAAGGAATAAGTGCAAATTATATAATAATCAAATAATAAATATCTGTATGGCAAAAAGATTACACTAAATAAGGAACTATATAGGTCTCATTTGTCTCTTATCAACACAGCAATGATAGATAAAACTTTGTCCTATGTCAATAAAGCAAAGTATACACAAACAAAATATGAAGCTACAAGATCAAATATTGTTCCAATGTAAACACAAGTTTTATGAACGAGTTTATAATCAGACCGACATCTCATTTAATCAAAAGGGTCTAAATTACAACTTACCACATTTAATTGTACGAGATCATAGGGGCTGACATAGCAATAAAATCGATTACTTGATCGGAAAATGCACAATGAGACTAGAATTTTACTTAATGACGAAATATTATCTAGAAACCCACAACTACTGTCACCACTATACATGCATATTTACACCACCACCATGTGTAAGAAAACAGCCGTTTACCAGATTGGTCACAATACCCATATAAAGGAAGAATTTATAAATGAGCTTAACGTTATTAAACACATCGCCACGGCTAATGGTTTTAGAGGTGAAATAATCGATAACATTCTATTAATATCACCAAAACACTTCGAACTAACAAGAAATTGCTAAGCTTTAGAACTCAAAAGCGGAATTTATAAATTAAAACGCGATTGTTGCAATAAATTCTACATAGGTCAAACAGGACGTGTATCTGCCAAAGAAGAACATTAATGGCATTAAATCTGTTGACGAGGACCATTCACACACTGATTTTACGACTAATTTTGAACCACTTAAAAAGTGTCGATCCAGATTGGTACTGTCACGTCCGTATCCACTGTAGTGGAATCTCTGAGAGTCTTCATGGTGGAAAGAGTATTTTGCATGTAGTTTGATGGATGAGTTTATATCATATGAGAAAAAGCATTCTGTTCACTCCTGCCGAGAATTAAATGACAAGTTTGTGATATAGGGTTCAGGAACTAAATACGATTATTTCAAAACACAAGGAAACTGTTTTTGTTTGTTTAAAAACGAAAAGTCTCTTGGTCATAATCACATTAAAAAAGAAGAAGAAGAGTAAATAAAAAAAATTTATAGCCCTCTAATAGCGTCAGAAGAAAAGAAATCAATAGAAACCTAATATGAATTAAAGGTATCAAACTTAAGATTACGTGAAAAAAACGTGTAGATTCTGTTAGGGGTTCCTTGGGATTGAAACTAATTAACTGATTCCCCTTCTATTTATATACGTTTTATACCTTACAGCACCAAGTATCTTTAATTACACAACAAAGTATCAAGCTTGGGTTTGTATGATTGATTACCTTTCATATACCAGCTTTTAAATCTCCAATTGCATTCACACGTTAATACACATAGGCTAAACTTTTTCTTTTTTTAAATTCCTGATAGAGTATTTGTGGCGTTGTAATTAATAAAATTTATTATACATATATTTTTCATTGCATACCAATTTCTTTGTGCTGAACAGAGATGTTAAATGAGCGTGTCTGTCTTTCTATGAGTGACATGTCTGATGTCGTAACAATTGCAAAACATCACATTTAATTCCTTCTCTATAAGATGTCTGTTATGTAGCCTTTATATAACTCGGTTGTTCAAATAAATATTTATACTATCTTAAAATTATCCAAAATTATAAGAATCCACTCATAACACCCTTTTGTATAAAATTTTACTATAAAAACATAAACAACAAAACATAAACATTCCTTATAGAAATGTTTATTTACTCTATTGTCACTTAACGTTTTATTTTATAATAACAAAAGCTATACAAAACAGAGAACATTAAATAGTAAATACAAAACAAATATATACAACACCTACAAAGTCCCCCAACAGAATAATTATGTTTTAATTCTACTTATGATTAATTTACAATAAACAAGTTACATAACTTTATCATTGAAATGTTACTAGCACTATAATGACGTAAAATTAAAAATCCTCAGCAGTGTTTCAATAAAAAGTTTAATTCTTAATATTTTAACGCGCAAAGGGTGTTTATTAAACAATATTTTCCTATAAAATCAGGAATTTTTTAAGCTGTGTCTGGCGATATTTTGGTAAATGAAAGTTCTCTCATTTTGTGTTACACTGATGATTTTTGTTAATTGTATAAATCAGTATAATGACTTTTTATAAATAAAATACAGAACGAAATATACAAACAAGGAAGTGTCGATATTTTTAAAACAAAGTCATACACTGGATATATTTGTTTCGTAAAGATAGACGCGAATAGTTAAACATTCAAACTATAATTATAGAAAACAAATCTGGAAGATTAAAATTAGCAGACGGAATGAAAAATTAAAAATAAAAGCACAAAGCTAGATGAAACTGAACTGAGGGAAAATATTACTAAGGATTTAAATTCTTAAGAGAGAACCCAAAGGTAAGAAATGAGATAAGAAGAAGCGTAGCGAGTGCAACCTCACCCCCCCCCCAACGCCAACATTAATGAAGATGAAGGAAGTGTAGTGACTGTAAAAAAAAACTCTTCAAAACATTTCCCTTGTTTCTATATCTTGTGAGTTTTACTGCTATTTGTACGTTTCTTGGGACAAACTATCATTGCTGATGTCAGAGATCTGAATGTAACTGATCCATACCACAGTCTACAAGATTGGTTTCATAAAAGTCAAAACATTTTCAATATCACCTAATGTACTAACATAGATTGTTGAAATTTCACTGCGTTAATGGAAAAAGGAAAAAGAGAGGGTAGGTTATTTTTGTCTCTTTTTACCGACGTCTACATGGTGATTAAAAAAAAAAAATTAATTTATTAAAAAACCAAATGAGTCATATTTGTGTGGTGTGCACCCAAGGGAAGCTGATTTTTTGCAATCTAAGTAACCCTTCCACTCATCCCACTCCTTGAAAACCCCAATATCCTAAACTACCCCTCGTAAAGGCTATAAAAAAAGGAAATTTTCAATGCAAAGTAATCAAATCCGTTCTCGAAATATTGCACTAACTTTAATTTACACATTTTTCTTACTGCCGATGCTCTAAACGATTTATGGAAAAAGAACAGCCAAGTTTTAACTATCAGTGGTAATAGTAATGAACAATGGGAGTTCATAATGTTTAAAAGTACCACTGTGATGACAGGTTATTGTAATAAAATTAATATTGTTGAATTGTCCAAATGTTAAGAAGGTAAATCAATTAAAAAATATTCCAAAATATCTTCTGTTAATAGATAAGATTAGAATTGATAAAGAGGCAGATGCGATAATACTGTACAAAAGTCAACTATAAAACACCGCCAGTTCATTTAGTGGATCTTAGAAATAGAATGCGTAGGGCTATTCAAAGAGAAACATTTCAAAAAGTCAGAAGTGAATTTCAGAATAGACTGTACTATTGTATGAAAAGAATGTTGAAACAACTTCTGTGAAACTTTAGATAAGTGTAATGTTACAACCAGCAGATTCAAATGTTTGCCATTTCATAAATAGGCCCAGTCTGTATTGCTAATAATTAAAGCTTGAACTAAAACTCTTCACACTAACAATTTTGTTTTTAACAACATAAAGATCTTCGCAGAAGCAATAATGTCAGTATAGTTTAATTTCGTGCAATATTTCGAGAACGGAAGATCCAATTTTTAAGTTACTGGATGCAAGAGGATGAGGTGAGTGGGGGGGGGGGGTTATTTTGATTCCACAAGTTCTTTTGGATTTCCCGCACGATTAGTCTCTTTTAGTTTTTTTAAAATTAAGATGCAGCAACTGCCTGGATTAAACAGTCAATCGTTAATGATTTTCTTTTTTATACGAATTCTGTATAAATTCATTGTATACATAGCCGCCTATGTGTTTAAACTTTAAAGTGATATTTCCAGACATTGGAACATGGAGTTTCACGTGAGTCTTGAGTTTAGAAGAAACAACAAAGAGGTGTGTATTGTATTTGTAAAGGGTTAAAAACGCAAACCCTTAAATCATCACGCATCAAAAATCCTCATAGGAAGATGTCCTCGTCTCACTTGTAGGGAGACTTTCCTATTTTAGTCTGTTATAAACAAATTTTAACGAAGCGTATTTGAGTTTGTTTATAAAGACCTTGTGAAAGCATGGGCGTCATCACCAGTTCATTATTGGGGGGGGGTGGACATATGCCGGGGGTCTGGGGGTATGGAAATTTTTTTAAATTAAACTTCTCAAAACATCGTTTTTATGCATTTATTTATGCGTTTTTAACAGAAATGTAATGTTAAAAACCCTAGTAAAGACAAAGCCCGATGTTTACCCTTTTAAGGTTTTAAGTAAATCATTCGTTTTTAGACAAAAATATTTTTACATCTCAAATATTGGGGGGAACGCGTTCCCCCCGTCCCCCCGGCGATGACGCCCATGTGTGTGAATGGAGGAAATGTAAAACTAAACTGATGTAATAGTGTTAATCCAAACATAAAATAAATGGGACAGCTAAGGCTCCTCCCTTGTACCACAGACACTCAAGTCTATTTGAAACATAAACTGTAAACAAAGATCTGAAGTTTGTCACAGGTAGACCGTAGGTTGTGTGACTAAATTTTCAATTTGTTTCGCTTATTTATCGACGTAACCTAGCGCGCGATCCATTTGTCTCAATAACTACAATGAAGCAGTCTATTTGGATCGATCGGTGCATACAATAGGTAAGAGAATTGCATTACACAGCAGATGTTCGTGCCTTGCCCATCGCGTGTATCTTGTCATAGTAAACCTAACCTAACCTAACCTAACCTCTGTTAATGGAACTATCAAGTGTCGATGTCCCTCGTGTGAGCTTTGAAAGGAATGTTCAGGAACTCACAATTTCGTCCATGATAAATTTGTCATTTTTATACCTAACCTAGCGGTTTTATGAGAGTTTATAAAATTTCTCAAATGTTTAACGCATGATCCTGTAAGTCCTAATGATTAGAGTGTAGCTACCATGAGACAGAAACGCAAGGATAATTTTATTATCGTTGTCTCAAAAACAGATCTAACGATTTTGATCAAATTTTGCTCAAGTGAAGCCTCTAAAGACATATTTAAAAACTTGATATTAATCTCATTCAGTTTACGTTCAGGAAGAGTTCATGGCAGAAGCGATATATATATATATATATATATATATATATATATATATATTCCAAGATGGCGTCCATAGTGACAACTATCCAACTGTCGAATAGTTTTGTTTGGTAGTACAGTATTTCAATTCTGAGACAGTTTGTGCAATGTTTCATCAACGTTCATTATCTACATTGAAGAGCACACGTGTATTGAAAAGCAATTAATTTTGTACTCTACAAACAAGTTAAAGTTTGCAAAACAGGAACAGCTTGTTCCGATGTTAATTACAACGCTCCATGCTGTTACAATGAAATTAAAGTTTGTTTTTTTGGATATAATTAGAAATTTATCTACACCCCCTAATAAACAGTCAAAAACTTTGTTACAAAATGTAAAATAACAATCGCTGTTATCTGCCTCGAAAATAACGTTATTCCACGCGGATGAATCATTATGATATTTACCCAGTAACATTATAAAGTAAAGTGGGTTACTTTGGCCTTGTAAAGGTAGATCAAGGCTTTACAGGTCTCTCGATGCTCGGCTCTGGATCTCCTAAGTTGTACAAATACCACATTGTCTTCTGAGGTTAGGATTCGAAATTATATTTTGACAGTTAGGACATTGTTGTAGTAGAAGTTATTAATAAGGGAGGTTAACTTCTAGTCTCTAATGTAAAGGTTTTAATTTTTATTAAAAATTTAAAATTTAAAGAAGACAAAAATAAAAATTATTGAACCAAAAAGTGATGTTAAATTATTAAATAAAAAAAAGGAAAAAAATTAACTTTTTGCGACATTGTGGTAGTGATCCAATCCTCTTCGCCCATGTAAGGAACCGTTAAATTGCTTTGGTAGATCAAAGAGGCCTTATCCAGTATGCCTAGTGTAGGGTGAATTTATAAGATTACACAGGTTTTTGTCGTCTCTGATAGGCCTTGAAGCTGTAAATATATCTACGCTCGACTCTGGCGGATTTCATAGGAATAAGAAAATCATATTCTCTAGAGAAGTCGGTTTTCTAAATTACATTTTATACAGTAACTTCGCTATTTGTCATCATGGGGGAGTGATGTTGCTACCGTTACATGCAGAATTGAAATCTCCGAGTTTGTAAACTGATTTACTGTGATATGAATATAAAACTATTTAAAATGGCCGCTATGTTCACAGTTTTAATTAGATTTTTCTGAATTTCAATAGGGTTTTATATGAGTACATTATAGATCCTATACGAAATTTAGCGTTTTTATATACATTTTTGTGGCCGTTGTCGTGCAGACGACATCAAAGACGGACGGACGGACGTCAACATATTTGAATATTACCAAACTTACCCTGTATTTCATATGAAACAACTGCGCAAACATTATATAAATATATAATGTGAAGGTTAGCAATTTGAAAGAAACAGAAATATTGAATTCTTCAAACACCAACATAACTCAGGCACTTGTAACAATGTGACCTTGACTGACCTCTAGTTTGCGTCAATTGATTAATGTGCTCCTTGATTGACCTCACCAGCTGGTGTTTCTAATCAGATCGAGATTTATATTAATGACGGCTATAAGGGCTGCCTTGCTAATATTGTTATGCAATTATTTACATGTCCTCAGTGTAAGCGGTATTTCATTAAAAGCGAGGGTTAAGGTTCATGCCAATTATTTCTAAAATGTAATTTTTTTTTTTTACTTAGATTTGGGTCATTGCTTTTCATATTTAATTAAAAATGGAAAGAAAACGGTGGAATAGATTTTGAGAAATGACGTATTTTTATTTTTGTTTACCGATAACTAGGAAACTTGTAGTTTTTGAGAGATGAGGGGACCAATACATTCTGTTTGGATACATAGAGGTTAGGTTTGAACAAACATTTATTTGTTTCTCTTACGGCAGCTACCACCAAATAAACGTCCCGAGATTTGATCAAAATACGCCCAACATAGGTCCGCGCATTTGATCTGTACGACAGACGGACATTACTCCAAAAATCACTTTTTTGATCTCAAAATCCGCAAAAAAATAAAGATCGATTTTTTGACCCATCATATAACACTCTTTGTATTATGTAAAATTATCCAAATGATTCGTGTTCGATTATTTAGCGTATCTGCTACTTATGGTTGCTATGGTTACAGTTAACTTCCTGGAGTGCATAACTGTAAGAGTTGTATGGCATTTTGCCATCCCCAGTATGACCTACTGACCTTGGGACTTGTAGACTATCCCGGGATGTTGTCTTCTAGGCAGGAGTCTCCGTCAACATTGAAACCGACAATAAGTTTGTGTTTAAAAAGTTATTTAATAATTATGGATTGTTCACATTATTAATATGTTTTAATCGGACATTTGCCATCGTCTGTAAATGTATAAACTAATACACGACGTTTCGAGAGTATAAATCAACTCTCGTCATCAAGTGTGAAACTAGAACATAAACACCAATTATTATAGTCTAGTAGCCTAGGGCCATGTGGGAAACTAAAACTAAATCTATAACCTAAAAAAAGAAGCCTAAAACGTTTTTTAGGTTATAGTGTTTAGGTTTATACAAATATTTTTAGAGCTTATGCCTAAACCCACGAACATCTTACCGATTTTGTTTTCATAATACTTCTACCTACACATTAGTTTAGAAATGTTTTCCAATACTTGTGGATTTGTTTATTTATATCAATATTACCCACCCCCAGCTGGCCTAATCACCTCCCCAGTGCGTGTCGTAGACTCTAGCGTGACGTTATGCGACACAATATGCAAATTATCAACTGTTCTTTGATCATAACAGAAGCAAGCGGATCGCGTAAAGACCATTACAGACAAAAGCAGAATTATAGTTAAAAATAAACTGTTAGAATAGTTTACGTTACAGGTGTTTCGCCACTACAAATGATAAATTCTACCTAACCTAACCTAAACACTTCACCTACACAACACTGATAAAATAAATAATCAACACTAAATGCACTATTTTTAACGCATTAATTTGTCACAATATAAAAAATTACACGAATTTTCTCGCAAATATAGCACCTGTTCCCAAATAAAAATATACTTAAAAACGTCAGTTTGACAGTTTGAATCAAAAATTGAAAATGAAGCATACCTAGACACCGTCATTGAAAAATATTTTAAATTTTAATAAAAGCGTAAATTTAAATTGTATTTGTTTTAAGTCAAGCATTTATTGACAGCGGTGGAGGCTTTTTTCTTTTTTTTTTTTTCTTTTTTTTAAAATTATTTTTTAATATTTTTTTTTTCTTCTTTCCCCTATTATTCCCGAACCGTGAAATTCTTTTACTTAGAATTTTGGACACTGGGTTGGATCTTTAATCTCCACAATTCATCAAAATTTGAAGAATCACCAGAGTTCTTTTAGAAAAGTTGCCTATTTTATAACAGCAGCTCCCACGGCAGAGGTTTGTTTTGTTTTTGTTCGATAACTCACATACAGACATGTTTTTAGAGATGGCGGCCAATACGTTTTGTTTGGGTCCTTAGAGGCTTCACTTGAGAAAAATTGTAACTTTGTGATTTTTTTCTTATGTCAGCTACCCCCAAATTTGACGCCCTAGATCACTGATAAAATTACAAGGAAAACATTAAAGAAAATAAAAAAGGAACCCAAACATGTTACAAGTTTAATAATAAATACATTGGATTGAATTTTAATCATATTTGGCGGATTTTCTGATATAGGCATTTTATAGCGATTTTAAGGGGGGGAATTTAAATTCACGATTTTCCTACAGCCTATTTAGAGTTAAGTTCTAAATGTGTTGTTGTGTTGCAGGTGCAATGAGAATCACGATGCGATCAATGGCCACTCCAATA
The DNA here is from genome assembly GCA_963513935.1 of Aphrophora alni. Classification (NCBI taxonomy): domain Eukaryota; kingdom Metazoa; phylum Arthropoda; class Insecta; order Hemiptera; family Aphrophoridae; genus Aphrophora; species Aphrophora alni. Next base: position 154,562,785 of record OY740767.1, on the reverse strand, counting down.
CTGGAGGAAGTGGACAACAATCTCAAGGTAAGAACATCTGTCTTATCCTAGCGTTAAAGTCTTTCTGAAACAACATTTTATGTTCCTCCTTTCACACATTATTCGTGAACATGACCGAATGTTGGCCTACAATAGTTTATATTTGACTGTAGTTGACCTCACATGAGTGTATTTACCCCCAACCCTCCTCCTTCAATATTTTAACCCATAAAGTAATTTTCTGAAATCGAACTAACAGAACTGGGGAGTGAAGTTTAGGAAACATTGTGACGTCTGGCTTTTAATACAAGTACACTTACTAGTGTCTACAGAACTGAAATACATAAGATGAATTATATAATAATACAAATTACTAGATACGAGAGAAAACAATTAAATGTCTGAGGAAAATTAGCTCGGGGACTGAAATAACGAATTATTTGATTACCCTGTAGTGACAGGTTAACATCGCAAGACATTTTGGGAACGACCATTGGTAGCGAGTCATGGTTACGAAGCTTGTGTTGGCCTCACAAAACCTCTAGGCAACGACCCTCCGGGGCTCTATTTAGTGAATACGGGCTTGGTAATTTACTCTATAAAACATAAGAAGCTGTAACACAAGTTCTATACGATTACAGTATGACAAGCAATATTGAAAATGTGGGTTTTTACACGAGAAAATGAGGTTCCATAACGGATAGATAACTAAAATGAATACAGGTTTTATATTTCTTTTCTGTTCTTTTTTTTGGTTTAATATCATCACCTAGTTTGTGTTGGTGTTTGTTTGCTCTGAAGAGAGCTTACAGGTAGACGCGCAATGTTTAGATACTGAACATAAATGAAAATAAATTATTATATGTTTTTAATGTTAGTATAGAGGAATAGATTATTATTTTCAATCTCGAGAGAATCTATCTGGATCTAAACATTTTTTCATGTAGTATTAGATTCCCCTTTTTCATCTTTCCTCTCTTGATTTTTTCAACTCTGACGCGAGGTGTTTTACCTTTAAATAACAAAGGGAAAAATATTCTTTAACGGGTGTATTGCTTCTCAATTTATTGTACATAAGGGATACCATTAACCTTGAGAAATTTACAAACATCTGGCTTTATCTTAAGAATTTGTTCTTACGGAAAAAAACACGTTTTAACTACACCAATTAAATAATATCAATATAGTTAATTACCTTAGAGGTTGTCCTCAGTACGTATTATAGTTTGGCTACAGCGCTGTTTCGCTGAACACTGTCGGCTTCGTCAGGCCCGCACTAACACATAAACACGTAACACAACACAACACTAACTCATATAAAATCGGAGTATGACTCGTCGTACATAAATAATAAAATTGTTTGTGGCCACATTATAACACGGACGTTATAATACGGACTGAGGACAACCTCTAAGGTAATTAACTATATTATATATTAAACAGTCCAAGGCAACACATTATACTTTATAAAATAAATAATATCAGCTTATTAATATAAGCAACAAAAAATAAAAGTAAAGTAAACAAAAGTGTGGTTAATAGTTACAGAAGTGTTGTTATTTGTGTTATGATTATTTTTTTGGGACAAAATATGTTATTTATCAGTTCGTTTTGACTGGCTTATACTATGTTTTAAAATTTGATTTTTTACGTTCGTTAATAGTTTTTGATCTTGTAATGTTTTTTCCATGAAGTTTTTTAAGTATACCCTAAAAGAGGCCTGTGAAACTTCTAATTTTTGTTCGTCTCTTTTACTTAAGTCCTGACTTTCACTAATATAAAGATATAATATTGCGAACATTTTAGTATTTGTGTCAGTTAACATCTGTTAGCCAAAGTATTGTTATTCCTTTTACTTCTCTGTAATTTTATGCCATTGCCTTCGGTTGATATATTATTTTCAAGATATGTGAAATTGAAAACGTGTTCTATTTTTATATAAATTATTACAAATTTTGATTTTCTCTATGTTTTCCCAACAAATTCATAAATACGCAAATATGTAATGAAAGAAACAACTCAAATCAAATCCTCCGAGACATTCTGTTTTTATTCGTGTCTACCCTCTCTAGTCTTATCAACAGCTGTAAAGTATAATCTGGAGCAGCTGTGGTTTATTACTTTCCTTAATACAACAACCATAAAAGTTCCTCTCTTTAACTATTTCGCTGTAGAAAATAAATTTTTTAATTTCAGGAAAATGGGTATTTCTGTACAACTTTGTTTTACTTTCCCACATATATGTAATAAAGAAAATGATACGTGGTTAAAAAATCGATATCCAGTTTTTATCGGTTTTGTGGTCTCCTGAGTCTGTCTGTCTAGGGTGTATGTAAGTTTGGTATTTGGGTGTGCTATCTTGAAATTATTTTTATTATTTCAAATTTTTGATAACACAAAACGTTAGACGTAACACTTCGACGTTTGCAAACCAATTCGTTTAGATAACGTTGGGTTTAGGTCTAGGCTACGCTTTACTGTCTACGCTCATTCTGATGTCTAATTGGTTACTCCATAGGATATCCAGCTTTAAAGAGATTAATTTAACTAATATTGCATCACCCAAACACTCGCATAACACTAACGCCAATAATAAATAGAATAGGCTCTCTCGATTTTGATCAAACTTTACTCAAGTGTAGCCTTTAAGGATCAAAAAACAATTTCTCAAAATCGGATCTACCGATTGCGTTATGTTTTAGTTAAATAAGAACATTAACGACACAAACCCGAAAGTCACAAAAAATATTTGATAATTCAGAAATACGAGATGACAAAGAAAAAATAAACCTTGACATTCGTCATTGAAAACTCAATTTAAATCAAATACGCGGAAGACATTTTTTATTGACACAAAACTAAGTTAAGGCCCTATTTAAATATAAGTTTTTTTTTTTTTTTTTCAAAGACGACGTTCATTCCGTTTTTTTCAATTTTTGTTCGACTTCTACTGAAATGACATTTTTGTTGATGAGAAATAATAACTAGTTTTAATTTGTCTTAGGGATGAGTGTGTGTGAGAGAGTGTTATTTTCATCCTTATACAAAAGTCAGATTAATTCCACACTACACTAGTCCAAGGATAAATATGCAGACACTATACTGTACGTAGAATCGTGTAGACGCACTTTAAATGTTATTTATAGTAACTTTACATTTAATCTATGGAAATTTCGAAGAAAATTCAATTTATATGAAATCCTTTACAAGGATTGTCTTGCTTTAAACTACTTCAGCTTAAAATAGTGTTTTCCTTAAATATGATACCACTTTCAAACGCTGCCGTTTTGAAATTTTTGCCTATCGTATGGTTCGAGTAATAGCTAAAGTGCCTATTCCTCTTGCTAGAACTATTATTGCTGATTTGTGTCTAATTTTGTTGTTGTTTTTCAGTATTAATTCTTATTTTTACACAGTAGGGAATAATTTTTGGATAACATGGACCTTGATTATAAAATTGTACAAAATTAGATATTGTGAGAATTTAACGACTTTCATATTTAAACATAGGTGGAGAGAGAAGGAGTGAATAATCGTAAACAACTTAAACGAGTTTTAGATAGGCCAATAGAAAGAATTCTGAAAATATATGTGGAGAGATGGGAAGTTAATAATCAGAAAGAAGTTAGACGTGTTTTAGATAGGCCAATAGAAAGAAAACCGAAAACATAGGTTAAGAGAAAGGGGAGTGACTAATTGTAAACAAGTTAAACGACTTTTAGATAGGCCAATAGAAAGAAAACCGAAAACATAGGTTAAGAGAAAGGGGAGTGACTAATTGTAAACAAGATAAACGAGTTTTAGATAGGCCAATAGAAAGAATTCTGATAACATGGGTGGAGAGAGGAGGAGTGACTAATCAGAAACAAGTTAAACGAGTTTTAGATAGGCCAATAGAAAGAAACCCGAAAACATAGGTGGAGAGAAAGAATTCTGAAAATTTATAATTTGTCCTAAAAGCATACTTTTTTTTTGAATTATAAAATTTCTCTACCAATATTTCTGGTTCAAAAGTGTCTGTACGCAGGAGAAAGTCTCAAGAATGAACCTAACCTAAAAATGAAGAAAAACGAGGGATAGTACCAAAAGAGCCAAGGAAACAAATCCCGGAGTTTGTTCCCGCTACATGAGGAATAACTAACTCTGAATAGTTTGTGAAAATATTGAGAATTGTTGTAGAACAGGAGGCTAACTTGAAAAGGATGAACAAGGAGAGATGGCAAAGGAAAACAATAAAGGTCATCTGGATTAAAAGTCACTGGAGTAAAGAGAAATAAGATACGGACGATAGAAACTGGTTTAGGAGGTTATGAAAACAAAAAATGAAAGTCCAAATGACGAAAGAATTAGAAGCCAGAGGTGAAATAATACTGGCGCAGAAAGAAAGATAGATAAAGTTGTGCAGACCATAGACTTCTCGCTGTATCAGACAAATCAGTAACCTTCTGCAGTACATCTATATTGAGTACAGGTGTGGCTGGATGACAAGGGATAGACTCACGTCCTACCCTGTCACTATTACACTAGTGTGGATTTTATTCTTACTTTCCAGTATACCATGTTGGGTTATTGTCAAACATTTCAACTTCTGTTTTTACCAATCTTCACTCTTCATGGCTTCAGGAAACTGAAAAAATGATTTTCGACACGCCGCGTCTGTACGAAAGTACGATGGGGGGGGGGGGGTCACAAAAAATGAGATAGGATCATGTAATTTGGTATAGGTATAGGTTCTGTAGTGTGATCAAACTGAAAATGTACACTAAATTAAATAAATTGCACATTTCTCCATGTATTGGTGACGATTGGTGAAGTTATTGTCAAAAATGTAATTTCGTACCCTGACCTCTTACAAAAATGTAATTTCGTACCCTGACCTCTTACAAAAATGTAATTTCGTACCCTGACCTCTTACAAAAATGTAATTTCGTACCCTGACCTCTTACAAAAATGTAATTTCGTACCCTGACCTCTTACAAAAATGTAATTTCGTACCCTGACCTCTTACAAAAATGTAATTTCGTACCCTGACCTCTTACAAAAATGTAATTTCGTACCCTGACCTCTTACAAAATGTAATTTCGTACCCTGACCTCTTACAAAAATGTAATTTCGTACCCTGACCTCTTACAAAAATGTAATTTCGTACCCTGACCTCTTACAAAAATGTAATTTCGTACCCTGACCTCTTACAAAAATGTAATTTCGTACCCTGACCTCTTACAAAAATGTAATTTCGTACCCTGACCTCTTACAAAAATGTAATTTCGTACCCTGACCTCTTACAAAATGTAATTTCGTACCCTGACCTCTTACAAAAATGTAATTTCGTACCCTGACCTCTTACAAAAATGTAATTTCGTACCCTGACCTCTTACAAAAATGTAATTTCGCACCCTGACCTCTTACAAAAATTGAATTTCGTACCCTGGCCTCTTACAAAATGTAATTTCGTACCCTGACCTCTTACAAAAATGTAATTTCGTACCCTGGCCTCTTACAAAATGTAATTTCGTACCCTGACCTCTTACAAAAATGTAATTTCGTACCCTGGCCTCTTACAAAATGTAATTTCGTACCCTGACCTCTTACAAAAATGTAATTTCGTATCCTGACCTCTTACAAAAATGTAATTTCGTATCCTGACCTCTTACAAAAATGTAATTTCGTATCCTGACCTCTTACAAAAATGTGATATTCGCATCAATGTAGCGAGAGAAGCGTAGTAGTGATGTACAGAATTACTTGTGTAACAACTGTTTCACAATACAATTTAACATTCCTTGTAAAGCTCAGAAGATCTGTTTGTATTACATTATATGAACGGGCGGGGTAAAAAAGAATATTTCTTGCATCGACTTGCTATATTTATTTGTTTGTGTACTTCATTTTCTAACAAATATATTGTTCCTTCCGTTCCAGGTAAAGATTCCCAACTGTTTACATTCTTGCACAACGCAGAACAGAATGTAATTTAATATATAAACATGAGATTTACCTATTGATTAAATATTTATATTTGTAGATTTGTTTTGCCAGACACCGATGTTTATGTATTTCTGTTCGATATTCTTCGAGAGGGATTTTATTTATTATTATAATGTAAATTGTTTGAATGTTTCTTATATGAGTTGATATGGTGATGATGACTGAAAGGTTTTACTTTTATTTAATGTGGTCTTGGGTTAAATTCGAGGTATAAGTGTTTTTATATTACGCCCTTTTTTTTCTTTCTTATTATAAGGTGATGGATGACAAAGTAATTATTCGCCTTTAATCAATAAACAAAAAATAGGGTGTCACAAAAACGTTAGAATACATTTTCGTTTTCCAAAAACCAAAAGGGATGAAAATTGTTCAGTAAAATACTTTCTAGTTCCGCTATTAGCCGTTTTGTTGTTTAACTTTGAAAATTTCTACAACGGCTTAACCGATTGAATTGAAATTTTGCACGGTAGTCGTCAATGTTAACCAGCTAGTTTGTAAAAAAAAAAATCTACTTGAGGGCCATTTAAAAATTATAAATAAAAATAACTTTATATGAATTGTATTCATTAAAAATATTTAAATGGCTCATTTTGAACTGTTTATTGTAACAAGTTAATAATTTTTGTCAAACTAGTTCTTTATATTGATGGATGGCTACCGTGTAACATTTCAACTCAATCGGTTTAGACGTTCTAGAGTTATACATTATTTAAAAGGAACATTTTCCTTTATTTTGACCCGTATAACCACACTGAATTCTCTCTCCTCACTACAGAGAGAAACATTCTGTATACATCTGTGTGGCTTACTTTACTTGTATTTTGTCTACGAATAGATTCCACCCCTCGTTTCCTTTATTTAAATAAAGAATTCAAAATTATATCGTTAAAGAAACTATTTGTATAGAATGGAACTCAAGACAAGACGCTGAGCCCAGTTTCATATCAGAAGTCTTAAAGGTCAAATTGTTTTATAGAATCATTATGGAATACAACCATCTATAATTTGATACCGCTAAATATACAAACACGTAAAAGCGTAACAGCTTCGTAAAACTTTAAAACAGAGCTGAGAAAAATTGTAAATTTTAATTTAAAATTAAATAAAATAAGTGGACCATACTGTTAAGATTATGACTGATTTTCCAAAAATAAATTGTACAATTATTGTGTACTGTACTTTTCACGAGAAAGTCTATTTCTCCAAGCAAGTGGACATTCTCCAGTAAATTGTTACGATTCTGTACACCGTGATGCAGTATAACATCCTCGTGCATTATCAGTACAGCCTGTCGGGATATTTCTCTCTATTATATTGTCAACACTGTTTATCTTCAAGTATTCTTTACAACAGCTTATCTTTTGCCGCCGCGCCGTCACAAACATGGATCGATCCCCCCCCCCCCACCTTCAACCCGTCTTATATTACCTTACGTAAATCAAATCTGTTGGAATAAGTTGAGGTGTTTTAGAAAGTTTTCCAACTTTGATTCCCGAGTTTTTTGTGGAAATCAGTTTTTGAGGTTTTCTGAGTAGAAATGTGTTGTTTTTTTTTAATGATGTCAGATGACGTATTTAAAGATACCGAAAACACGTAGACAATTTTTATTCAAATTTGGTGTATGAATATATTTTGGCAATATCTCGGGACTTTATAAATATATATTTTTTTAAATTTATAATAACTGCCATAAAAAAAAAAGATAATAATTTAGCAATCTATAAAATCAAATGTAACCACTGATATTTTGGTTTTTGAGGGATGGCTGAGTTCAAAGTTTCTGTACCAGTTCAAACTAGTTATTGTTATTGTTAGTATGATACTTGATGGTGGATAATTGTAATATAAGGAAGTAGGGCAGACAGATAGACACTGGTTTACCTTGTCCAGAGTAACACCTCTGTAACACGCTCCTTTTATTGTATTGTATTCGTATGGACGAAAGTTTCTTGGAACGTGATTTAAATATATAAATTTAATCTACTCTAAAAAAATAGAAATTTACTTCTAATTAATTATAAAAAACAGTAGTTAATTATTGACGGCGGACGGACGGACGGCATGTCGAATGTCACTTTTACGGTTTTTTGAGTCCATGAAATGTGAAGGTCAATCAAAAAACGAAGGTCGAATTTTTTCGATTACCTATCTTATACTAAACTTCGTACAGTGGGTAAGTGAAATCTGTACGGCTATTTGTATGTGAGGAAGAAAATAGTTATTTGTCGACAGTTGTTGACAAAGTGGCATTTTGTTCATTTAAATTAGTTTGCAAAACAGCTGATTTCTCAACAGTTTCACTTTGCCCACTACTTTGCTCACTCCGAATGGCAACTGAACAAAACGAAATTTAGGTTAAGTTTATTTGAATTGATTTATAATATACAGGAAATGTCCCGTATGTAGGTAATTATTCATGAAGATGATTGACAGTGTATGTACACGGAGAGTATTTTTCGTTTGCCGAGTTTTGAAGTTAGCAATCCCGTTTCCTCAACAATACACCTAAGTTATTTGTAATATTCATAAATAACCTCAGTTAATCAGCTGTTTTGCAAACTAATTTTAAATGAACAAAATGCCACTTTGTCAACAACTGTAGGCAATAGTTATTTGTGCAACTAGTGAGCAAAGTGGCACTTTTTTAAACGAGAGAAAAATGTTGACGTACGAGGCTTGCCGAGTGCGTCAATTTTACCGAGTTTAAAAACGACACTTTGCTCACGAATTGCACATTATAATTTGTCTACAGTTGTTATTTTGTGACAAATAAAAAACACTGAGTAGAAGTTCTCACGTCAAAACTGAGGTTATTTATGAATATTACAAATAACTTAGGTGTATTGTTGAGGAAACGGGATTGCCAACTTCAAAACTCGGCAAACGAAAAATACTCTCCGTGTACATACACTGTCAATAATCTTTATGAATAATTACTTCCTTTTTCAACTTTAAAACGTTGTTTTGTTGTTTATTTATGTTATTTTACATTGTAAGAATTAATCTAACGTACATACGGGACATTTCCTGTATATTAAAAATCAATTCAAATACTGTAAACTTAACCTAAATTTCGTTTTGTTCGGTTGCCATTCGGAGTGGGCAAAGTAGTGTGCAAAGTAGTGGGCAAAGTGAAACTGTTGAGAAATCAGCTGTTTTGCAAACTAATTTTAAATGAACAAAATGCCACTTTGTCAACAACTGTAGACAAATGTAATTTATTTGATGTAATAACTGAGGTTATTTATGAATATTACAAATTAACTTAGGTGTATTGTTGAGGAAACGGGATTGCCAACTTCAAAACTCGGCAAACGAAAAATACTCTCCGTGTACATACACTGTCAATCATCTTCATGAATAACTACTTCCTCTTTCAACTTCAAAACGTTGTTTATTTATGTTATTTTACATTGTAAGAATTAATCTAACGTACATACGGAACATTTCCTGTATATTATAAATCAATTCAAATACTGTAAATTTAACCTAAATTTCGTTTTGTTCGGTTGCCATTCGGAGTGAGGAAAGTAGTGGGCAAAGTGAAACTGTTGAGAAATCAGCTGTTTTGCAAACTAATTTTAAACGAACAAAATGCCACTTTGTCAACAACTGTAGACAAATGTAATTTATTTGATTACTGAATTTTAACGGTTTATTTCTTGCATGTAAAAGGGTCCATTATGTCGAAAGTTCGTGTATTGTTTTAATTTTTTTAAGACATTTTAAAATTTAAATAGATTCTTAAGTTACAACGCTAGTGGCATTAACTCATCTTTGCTTAAACCGTATTTGATTGAAATCGATTTTTAACGATAACGGTTAAGTTTCATTTTTATGTTTTGCCAATTATTCCTGAACCGTTAAGATGAACAGAACGACCAAAAAAGAAAACAATTTTTTGACATATATTCAATGTCTAAAATCGCCAGAAGTTCCTGTGTTGATTTCATAATCTAGAATGTAACTTAAGTATTGACCCTCAGTGGTCAGTCACAAGATCCGATGTGGTTTGGCGCCGCCTGTCTCATGTACCACGGATACAGTTCCACTTGTTCTGCTCCCCCCCCCTTCCTTCCTGCAAGCACCCACGCATGAACTGGTTATTATTCTAGAGGCATTCCCCACAGTAGAGTGTCCGACGGTTGAGATCCAACATGGCGGCTGCCCCCCTCCCACCTCCCCTAGGCCCCTCCCCTTGGCCCCCACCCCCCCTCCCCTTGGCCCCTCCCCTTGCCCCTCCCCCTTGGCCCCCACCATCCCCTCCCCCTGCCCCCTCCCCTTGGCCCCTCCCCCTTGCCCGCCATTTTGTTGCCCCCACCTGGTAGACGTCATTGCCCCTCCCCCTGGAGACGCCATTTTGTTGCCCCCTCCCCATTGCCCCCTCCCCGTTGCCCCTCCCCCGCACGCCATTTTGTTGTTTTACCCAATCCTTGCTCACCATCCTCCTGGAGACGCCATTTTGTTGCCCCCCTGCCCCCTCCCCGTTGCCCCTCCCCCGCACGCCATTTTGTTGTTTTACCCAATCCTTGCCCACCACAGACGCCATTTTGTCCCCCATACCCCTTGCCCCCGCCTGTGACGTAATGCATTGCACACGTAATTTGCTGTTTCCCCCTCCCCACCATCCATCAGTGACGTAAATTTTTTCTTCCCTAGTGGGATTCGAACCTGTGAAGTTAAGATTTGAAGGCAGACACGCTACCGACTGAGCTATCATGCACAGTATTACAAATTGTATATTTAATGTATTATATAAGTCACCATGTTGTTGAGTACACCCATACCCCCTCCCCATACCCCCCGCCCCCTGCCCCGACTGTGACGTAATGCTACCAGTCGTAGGTAAGAAGGGGGTCGCTTTCGGGTATCTCGTTTCGGCTACGATTCCAAGGTCACAGGTGTGTTTAGACAGGTTCTGACTGGTCTAGCCGGATTGGTTCGGAAGGCAGACACAGCTATTACAAGGACACAAACACAAATCCGTACCGTAAGGCGTACCGAGTTTTTCGCGCGCGCGCGAAAAACTCGCGTACGCCTTACGGTACGGGTATAGCTCGTACCTCGAGGTTGTAAGGTAAGGGCCGGGGGTTCCGACCCAACGTTTGACCCACTGTCTACCAGGGTGTAGCACATGTGTTTATGTATCGTGTTAGACCTAAAAGAATGTTAACCTAGACTTATTAAAGTTCCTACTTTTGCCTAAACCAATGCTTACCACAGCCCACACGGGTGTTAGTCTTGTCACTATTTAACAACCGAAATATATTTTTACCAACCGATTTACCAGCCGAAATATACTTTTACCAACCGAAATATACTTTTAACAACCGATTAACCAACCAAAATATACTTTTACCAACCGATTTACCAACCGAAATATATTTTTACCAACCGACTTTCCAACCGAAATATACTTTTACCAACCGATTTTCCAACCGAAATATACTTTTAGCAACCGATTTGTCAACCCAAATCCCCCACCACCTCCCAACAGAGCGCGTGTGCGTTGAAGTGACAGCATTGGTCACGTGATGGAATAACCGGGGCCAATTCCCTTGACTAAACAAAAGTAGTGTCCACAGTCGGGTTACTGGCAGTGTAGCACGACCAGAGTTAAAACAAGGTGACTCACACGACTACTTGAAAAGAGCTATGGAGCCAATTTACATTGTTTCCTCGCAAAGTAGGGAGACGAAAAAATTTCGTACTGTAAGGACTAAAATTCAGTTTAAATTTCATCCACCACCCGAGAATGTGACGGAAATTGATTGGATAAAAAGAGGCTTTGAATGTTTGGTGGACAAAATGAAAAATGGATCAGCTGATGGTGATTTGTTGGGCTTTACGTTTACTAGTCTCAATTTTAAAACAAAGACACCTGGATACGTTGCTTTTCGTAAAGCTTCCGACATCTCTGCGGATCTTTTATGGACAATATTTGGCGGATTAATCCAAAGCAACGGTGAGGCGGGAACAAGCAGCGATAATTTCGAGGTTACGTGCACAAGAGTATCTCCAGGTAATAAATAGTGCCACGAAACTGTAAACACATTCATTTACATAATGGATGTAAGACGAGCCATTGCGGCGGAACTTCACAAGCCCGCGCGAAGAAATTTCAAAACCCGAGGTGTGACGCTGAAAGGAGTTAATGACCTTTATCAAGCCGATCTTGTGGAAATGATTCCATATGCTAAGGAAAACCAAGGCTACAAATATATACTGACAATGATAAATTGTCTAACAAAATTTGCGATTGCGTTACCACTAAAGACAAAGTCTGCTCTAGACGTATCTATAGCGCTAGAACCGATACTGAAAAAACATCCTATGAATAACTTTCAGACCGATCAGGGGAAGGAGTTTTTCAATACGCATGTGAAAAGATTAATGAAAAAATACAATATAAATCACTACGCCACTTTTTCAGACAAGAAAGCGTCTATGGTGGAGCGTCTGAATCGTACTTTGAAAAATATAATGTGGCGTGAATTTACGGCACGCGGTAGTTACGAGTGGTTGGAGCTGCTGAAAAACGTAGTAAAGACATACAATAACACTGTGCACAGCACTATTGGCATGAAACCCGCTCAAGTGTTGAAAAAGCATGAGAAAATGTTACTGGACAAAATAGCACGCAAGAGTACAAAAGCACTGGCGCGATTCAAAGTGGACGACAAAGTTAGAATATCGAAATTTAAAAAGACTTTTGCTAAAGGATATCTACCCAACTGGACAAACGAAGTGTTGACCGTGTACGCTGTTGTACCGACCAATCCTGTAACGTACATTCTACAAGACTCGAAAGGTGACATTCTGAAAGGAGGGTTCTATGCCGAAGAATTAAGCGAGTCAAAGATCGGCAATGTATATCTTGTTGAAAAAGTATTACGCAAAAAGGGTAACAAAGTACTGGTGCGGTGGTTAGGGTTTGACAAGGAACACGATAGTTGGATTGATAAAACCAAGCTTGTTGTTTAGGTATTTAATAGGATAACACTGTTAGTTTTCCACAGTATTTAGACAAACGTTGCGTAATGCGTTTAAAAAACACAGTGGATAAACTACGTGTAAGAAACTTTGACGTTGTTGCAGGAGACGGGTCAACAATGCACCGTCACAGTTCTTTATTACCAAACACAGTTCGATCTATAGTGTGCGGCCCATCAAACAGTGGCAAGACTAATGTGCTATTTAATTTACTCTTCAATCCAAATGGCCTGAAATTTGCCAACGTCTATGTATTTTCTAAATCACTCCAGCAGCCAAAGTACAAGTTTTTGGAAACTATACTGGGAAATACCAAAGAAATTGGTTATTACACATTCACTGACAATGAAAATGTCATCCATCCTAGTGAAGCGGAGCCAAATTCGATAATAATTTTTGACGACATAGCTTGCGAGAAACACGACAATATACGTAACTATTTCACCATGGGACGTCACAATAATATAGATTCCTTCTACTTAGGACAGACGTACAGCAGGATTCCCAAACAATTGATTCGAGACAATGCCAATCTCTTGGTCCTTTTCAAGCAGGACGATCTCAATTTACGACACATTTACAATGAACACGTAAACACTGACATGGTGTTTAGTGCATTTAAAAACATTTGTGCATCCGCGTGGAAAGATAAACATGGATTCATTGTAATAGATAAGGACAGTGAACCGGAGAATGGAAGATTTAGAATTGGTTTTGATCGAATTGTAACAGATTTTTAAGGTACAAAAGGCTTGATACTTGCAACAAACGTCATTCTACAAGATGTCCGGGAAGAGAGAGCATCTAACGCTGGAGATAGCCAGATTGCGCAAGGCTATAAAGAAAAAGTACAGACAGTTGAGGTATGGAGAGGTCGAAGAGGAACGAATGTATACTAAGAAATACACACCGATAATTAAAGAGTTGCAGAAGAGTGGAGTGTTTTTGCCGAAACAAGAAATTAAACCCGAAGAAGAAGAAGAGTTGGATGAAAAGACGGAAATAGCGAATGAGTGGAGCAGCGAGAGTGAGGAAGAGAAAAATGAAGAGTGGGGGGAAGTACCGGCTACTCCCAGTGTTGATTTTGTGGATACCGAAATAATTGCAGAGACTCCGGACCGACCGCAGCCCAGTGTAAGGGAACTATTGTCAACACCTGTAGGGCAAAGTGAATCTGAAAAATGGGTAAACAGTACTTTCGCACATCCACTGGCACGAAAATATATGCTCAAAATGATTAAAGATACCACCGGTAGTCAGAATATAGATCACAGTTACGGGCCGAAAATCGGAGCCGACTCTATGATGATCGGTAACAAGACTCTTCAGTTATCGGACGATGGTGAGATTATAATTGACGGAGTTCACTATAAAGGGACGCCCGGATTGTACGAGTTGGTGTTTAAGCGTATACCCGATGATGACATATATACCGAGGCCGATTTACGAGCGTATAGGGATATCTGTGTGAGATCCAGTGCACACAAAAGATTATACGATCCGAACGGACAAGTTAATCGTAACAAATCTATGAAATATAGAAACATTATAGAGCAGTTATTCCCTCCTAAAAAAGTTAGCGGTAGAGGATATTCATACTGGGACGATCCGAATGAGTTGTGTGACAGACTGAGACATTTGTTGGCATCTCACGATGCAGGACACACGGGACATGCAAATGAGATAGCTTCTATTATAGAAGAACTAAAAGAAGCTGGAATTATAAAAGGCGCTGGAATTGCAAAAATTAGAACATTAATACGATGAGTGTCGACAAGTTTGGACGTTATAAGAGTGGCGCCTCCAACGGAAAAATAGGTCCTAAAGGTGTAGGGTTTAACCTTACACCAGAGGGAGACTATGATATAGGAGGTAAATTGTTACATAATGTAGCTACAGCACGCTCTGAAACCGATGCGGTCACCCTTAACCAATTAGAAACAAAGTGTTTAATGTTTGATGACAAGAGGAAACGATATGACGCAAGCCGGAGACCTATAGGCGGTTTAGCTAAACCGAAAGACAATGATGATGCTGTGACAAAAGGATATCTCGAATCGTTGATACCAGTTAAACTAAATAGTGGCTATGACTTTAAAAGTTATCGTCTACAGGATATTGGTACTCCTCTAGAGGAAGGCGATGGCTTAAACGTGAAATATGCTAGAATGTACTTTATTGGGAAAAATTCGCACAATAAATTTGACGCTCAAAATAGCTATATATGCAATGTAAAAACCCAAATACACGCGGAAGACGCAGCCAACAAATACTATGTGGACAGCAAAGTAATACCGTTGAACAGTAACGGTTGGAACTGTGGCGGTAAAAAACTGTCCAACGTGAAGGATGGTACTAGCAGCTTGGATGCAATCAACTTTCAACAGCTTGAAGAATTGATGACGTTGATTATAGATCGTGCTCTACTCAGAGATAAAACAAAAGACTGCTTTGATGCCTCTTCAAAACGTATTTGTAATATTGCCGACGGTGTTACGGATAGTGATGCCATCACACGAGCCCAATTAGTACAGGCTATTAAAACAACTGTAGCTGAATCATTAAAAGCATGCAGTAAGAGAGTGAACACATTAGACAACAAATGGCGAAAGGAATTGATTGATCTCGCACATATGATTAAAAAGCAGTATAGTAAAGTCGATACTCCTAAAGATACATTTAGTCATTGGCGTATGGTGTGGAGCGACGACACCATAAATACGTTGCAACCTTGAGTATTGATTCAGTATAGAAATGGCAAAGGGACGAACAACATCAAAAAGAGTCAAAAAGGGGCGTGGTCTCGTTTCTGGAATTTTAAGCGTTGGTGATAAGGTTTTAAACAAGGCTATAGATCTATTGCCTGTAGAACTCCATTTACCCTCTTACAACTATTGCGGTCCGGGTACAAAACTAGCCGAGAGGTTAGCCCGAGGTGATAAAGGAGTAAATCCGCTGGACGAAGCGTGTAAAGAGCACGATATAGCGTACAGCAAATACAGTGATTCGGAGCATCGTAGAGAAGCGGACAAAATTTTAGCAGAACGGGCTTGGAGTCGAGTCAAATCGGGTAACGCGTCTATGGGTGAACGGGCAGCAGCGTGGGCTGTAACAACAGCCATGAAAGCGAAATCCAAATTGGGAGGTGGGAAAAAGTCGAATCGTCTCTTGTTGGGTGGGGCATTGTATCTCAATCCGTATCAAAAAGGCAGCGGTCTGTATCTCAAACCATATGCAAAAGGCACTGGCTTGTATCTCAAACCGTATCCAAAAGGCAGGGGACTAAAAGGCAGTAGCAAAACCAAGGAGAAGAAGATCAATAAAAAAAAAGTTTGATTGATTCATTACCAAACAGACCGTTAACAAATATAGATTTAGAAAAATATGCCGTGAGGATACCGTATTTCAGAGGTGTTTTTATGAGGGACAATCTTCCCCCGATGGGACCGTTGAAAAACGAATCCGCCATTGTCAACCTCGATAGTAGCACGGGTGAAGGTACACATTGGGTGTGTTATAAAAAGCGCGGTGAAAATGTAGAGTATTATGACAGTTTTGGAAATCTTAGACCTCCACTCGAACTGACTAGATATTTTGGTTCCAACGCTAATATTCACTATAATTACAAGCGACATCAAAGTTACACTTCAGTCGTATGTGGACATTTGTGCTTAAAGTTTCTATTATCATGAGTATTGTTTTAAACGGAAATAGTTCTACACTTTGGTGTGATTTCTTTCCACCGATTGATCTATCCTATGGAGAGTGGGAAATCGGTCTCATTGATCTTGCTGTGTACAATTCCATTCCCAATATCGAAGAAGGAATTAACAATAAATTGTATCTCGGTGAAGATCAAAACGATAATTATGAAGTGACCGTTAATATACCGACAGGTTCGTACGAAATTGAGGATATTGAAAAATATATCAAATCACATCTGTCGCCGGAGATTGCATTTTCACTCAAGCCGAACAATAACACACTTAAAGCGGAACTTAAGTGTTCAAAGACTATACATTTTAAAGACGGATCTATCGGAAAATTACTCGGATTCAATAATGGGGATTTATCAGCCAACCGAAAACACGAATCTGAGCTCCCCGTCGATATTATAAGAGTGAATGTTATTAGAGTTGAGTGTAATATTGTAACTGGGTCATTTCAAAATGGAAAAGAGTCACACAATATACACGAGTTTTACCCACAAGTGGCTCCGGGGTACAAGATTGTCGAAATACCGACGACTGTAATATATTTACCCGTCAACGTGAAAACCATTCATAACATCACCGTAAGCCTTAGAGATCAGAACGGAGTACCTATAAATTTCCGAGAAGAATCGGTTTCTGTCCGATTGCATTTACGTAGAAATGGGTCTCGTATTTAATGGACAACGTTATAAGAACAGTATCAGTGTACGTTCAAACTCGACAGAGTTAACAGCTAGAAATATTCGTTTTCTCTCAGCTTTGGGATTTAAAGTGAAAAATGGATCTACTGGCAATAGATAGTGCAGCAGAATACAATGACGTCATCAGTGGTCTTGAATATCATTCGCACAGACCTTATGCGTCGTCAACGTACGGTAATAACGATGAAATTCGTATTCCCATAAATCAACAGGACGTGATCACAGCACCGTTTGGTAGTATATTGCATATAAAAGGAACAGTGAGCGGCACAAAAGCGGACGGCACTGCTGCAACGGTGAAATTGGTCAACAATGCCGTAGCCTTTCTATTTGACGATATTAGATACGAATTTGCCGGTAGCGAAGTGGACCGTACGAGAAATGTCGGAATTTCCAGTACACTTAAAAATCTATTGTCGTTGCGAGAGAGTGAGAAGAATAAATTCAGCAACGCAGGATGGTTGGGAGCCGGTGGGATGGCTACCGTTTCAAACTTTTCCCTCTCTGTACCATTGAAGCTGTTGATGGGCTTTTTCGAAGACTACCAACGGATTGTAATGAACGTAAAACAGGAACTAGTGCTCTTACGTTCGGCCTCCGATTTGAACGCTGTATACAGTGATGATGCTGCATCCGTTAATCTAAAGATAACTAGTATACACTGGAGAGTGCCTTATGTGACGGTTTCAGATTCACTCCGATTGAATCTTTTGAAAATGATCGAAAGAGACGAACCTGTCCATGTTCCGTTTCGTAGTTGGGAGTTACACGAGTATCCATTAGTGCCGCAAACCAATCAGATTTCGTGGACAATTAAAACCGCTAATCAGCTGGAAAAACCACGCTATGTTATTCTAGCCTTTCAAACAGATAGAAAAAATAAGATCAAAAAGGATGCCTCCGTGTTTGACATGTGCAGCCTTTCAAATTTAAAACTCTATCTAAATTCACAGTATTTTCCTTACGATAATATTAACGGCGATATTTCCACAATGTACGAAATGTACCATAGATTCCAAGAATCGTACTATACGCACGAGTCCTTGCCCAGTCTAGATTTACAATCTTTTACAAATTGTCCTCTCTTTGTAATCGATTGTTCCAAACAGAACGATTCTATTAAATCAGGTCCCGTGGATGTCAGACTAGAAATAGAAACTTCTGCTAATATACCGGCCAATACAACAGCCTATTGTCTCATTTTACACGACTCGCATATCGTGTACAATCTCCTTACAAGCACAGTGAAAAAGGTTATGGAATAGATGCGCATGCGCACAGTCTCTCTTATAACACGATACCACTTAACGGTCCAATCATTCGCTGACGAGACATCATGTGCACCACATACCCAGGAGTCGTTCACGCCTTCCTCAGGATAGTGCCTAGGGATAGATTATCTGATTTAGAGGACTTGATTGACACGCTATATTTATTCGAGCCTAATGAAATAGAAGATGAGTTGACCTTGGCATTCACAGACTACCTCTACGAAAACGATAAATTTCATGTCGAATGGTCACAAGTATCGGAACACGTCTATGCAGCTTTAAAGAGTCGGCTATCTTCGGGTAACATCGGCTGTTCTACAGATTCGGTTTACGTTTTAGTGGGTGGGGTGGGGGTGGTTTATCGTAACCATTACTGTGTCACTTGTAGAGAGGAGGATATAAGCGATGAAAAATACTATCAATTCGATTTCGATGATCCTCGTCTACACGAGTTCCCATTGGTTCAAATCGAACCGGAACTTGAAGAAGGTTGTTTCTACTATCAAAGTAGTCAGTTGTAACTTCCTCCGTCAGTCGAGACCATGGATCCGAGCAGGATGGACGTGGAGAGAGCTCCTACCAAGCGTCAGGTACCACCTAACCTCCCTTTGGGAATTTTTCTTAAATCTGTTCATTTCTTAAACAGCGAGTGCACTAAATTCATAGCAACCGGTATATTCCAACATACAGGTTTCGGTCTCTGACTTTTAGTGCAAGCTGGTAGAAAATTTGTTTTCTTCAACCACCTAATACTCGACGAATTATCACTTCATTTAAAATCTATAACGGCTGCTATCAGCGATAAGAGAACGTGTAAATTCAATCTGACTATCGGTGACGTAATATTGCGCAATATTTTCGGAAAACGTTACGTTCAATTGTACGACGGGCAACATTGTATGACCTTGAACGCCGACGAATGGAAGCTACTGGAGGAGAGTATGCCGCTCATGTCCAGACGTGTCGCCGAATTGTTTTATATCGAGAAAGATTTACGCTCGTACATCATTGAGGTCTTGGCCAGCGACGAGCTCGTATCTAGCACTCTCCCCGAAGCGGACAGACTGTACGACGAAGTGAGCTTGTTTAAAAAACATGCAAGTGGCGGTAGTTGAATTTCACGCGTTTCACGATAACGATAACAAGTATATCGTCAAAGAATTGGCAATCGTCGGTGATCATTTTCACAGTATCACGGTGTTCAAACCGCCGTACAATTTTTCCCTACTTAACGATAAATCGCAAAGATCGGCTCGTTGGTTACAATCTCGTTTCCACTATATCAGATGGGATGAAGGAGGTGTACCTTACAACGAGGACACGATACGCACTTTGTGCAAACCTTTTGCAATAATTTTTACCAAAGGATTGGAAAAAGCTCAATTTCTGAGACAATTTCATCCTCGTGTGATGGAATTACCTCAGGAGGAGAAATTCTCCCATAGTGGAGACATTAAATGTTTATTACCACAACATAATAGTAACTTAGATAGTAAATGTGCACTAAAAAGTGCTAAAAGTTATTACGATCTACTACTTGCCTAAAAGACGCGGGGACGGTATGAAGATACCCGACCGGCATCTGTGTGTGTGTGTGTGTGTGTGTGCCCTCTGGCGTGGACCTAAAAATCCCTCAAGGCCGTATGGAGGTCCCTGGAGCGGAGTTGATTCTCCCGTAAACCTGTTTGAAGGTCACTGGCGCAGTCGAAAGACTTGATAAACCTTGAATGAGACACAATTGGGCAAGAGGTACAAGTAACAACTTTTGAAAAAAAAATTAAAAAAAAAAAATAATAAAAATATAAAAAAAATAATAATAAAAAATAAAAAATAAAAAAAAATAAAAAAAATAAATAAAATGGGGACCACAGTTTTGTAATGGAGTGGTGGTCACAGGGAATAGCGATGGATTGGAGCTATTACCACAAGGGGGTAAGCCTTCTGCTTACCCCCGGCTTGTAATGTGGGCTCTGTTATGGCTTCACTGTACCGGATGACGGTTCCAACCCCGTGAAAACACAGAGGACAAGCTTATTTTAACGAATTATTTTCTGCTTTTTCAGATAATGGAATTGTGTAAGACGCTGGAATCCTACGTGTGCTGTGGTAACGCATGTAAGAAAATCAAAATAAAAGATCTGGTGTTTTGTACAAAACCAGATAGTTACGGAAACCTGTGCACTTGTTTGCTTGCCGACTGCCGCTCAAGGAAGTCGTACAGTGTTCCAGTAATAGTACCTGAACGGCCTCAACATTTGACCGGGTACTGTTGTGCTAACAAATGTTTTAAAGCACCCGAATGTCAAGTTGACGGCCTGGCATGTACAAAGTGCCAGGCATTCAGCTTTTGCCATTGTAGGTGCAGGTATTGGAACGTACCGGTAATGGATCTGTACAGCTTATCTATGACAACCACTGTTGACACGGGAACTGTATCGACATCGGACCAGTGTTATAGTTGTTGTGTACTGAACTGTCAAAAGTTTTTTATTAAAGACTTATTATTTTGTAAACAGTCAGACTGTCATGGTGACTTGTGCAGGTGTATGTTTCGGAGATGTAAATATAGGAATGTAATGTTGTAAGTTTGTGTGTGTGACTCTCTATGTAAAAACCCATAAGATTAAAAAAAAATCTGAGGGCAATGGATTGGTTGGGTAGTTGACTCAACTCTGTGTTTATTCTCGTCATTATTATAGTACTCTTTAATGTAACTTTTTTAAACTTATTGAGAGAGAATACATTATTAAAACATCTACACGTTTTCATATTATTGTGTGAGTCACCTTGTTTTAACTCTGGCCGTGCTACACTGCCAGTAACCCGACTGTGGACACTACTTTTGTTTAGTCAAGGGAAATGGCCCCGGTTATTCCATCACGTGACCAATGCTGTCACTTCAACGCACACGCGCTCTGTTGGGAGGTGGTGGGGGATTTGGGTTGACAAATCGGTTGCTAAAAGTATATTTCGGTTGGAAAATCGGTTGGTAAAAGTATATTTCGGTTGGAAAGTCGGTTGGTAAAAATATATTTCGGTTGGTAAATCGGTTGGTAAAAGTATATTTTGGTTGGTTAATCGGTTGTTAAAAGTATATTTCGGTTGGTAAAAGTATATTTCGGCTGGTAAATCGGTTGGTAAAAATATATTTCGGTTGTTAAATAGTGACAAGACTAACACCCGTGTGGGCTGTGGTAAGCATTGGTTTAGGCAAAAGTAGGAACTTTAATAAGTCTAGGTTAACATTCTTTTAGGTCTAACACGATACATAAACACATGTGCTACACCCTGGTAGACAGTGGGTCAAACGTTGGGTCGGAACCCCCGGCCCTTACCTTACAACCTCGAGGTACGAGCTATACCCGTACCGTAAGGCGTACGCGAGTTTTTCGCGCGCGCGCGAAAAACTCGGTACGCCTTACGGTACGGATTTGTGTTTGTGTCCTTGTAATAGCTGTGTCTGCCTTCCGAACCAATCCGGCTAGACCAGTCAGAACCTGTCTAAACACACCTGTGACCTTGGAATCGTAGCCGAAACGAGATACCCGAAAGCGACCCCCTTCTTACCTACGACTGGTAGCATTACGTCACAGTCGGGGCAGGGGGCGGGGGGTATGGGGAGGGGGTATGGGTGTACTCAACAACATGGTGACTTATATAATACATTAAATATACAATTTGTAATACTGTGCATGATAGCTCAGTCGGTAGCGTGTCTGCCTTCAAATCTTAACTTCACAGGTTCGAATCCCACTAGGGAAGAAAAAATTTACGTCACTGATGGATGGTGGGGAGGGGGAAACAGCAAATTACGTGTGCAATGCATTACGTCACAGGCGGGGGCAAGGGGTATGGGGGACAAAATGGCGTCTGTGGTGGGCAAGGATTGGGTAAAACAACAAAATGGCGTGCGGGGGAGGGGCAACGGGGAGGGGGCAGGGGGGCAACAAAATGGCGTCTCCAGGAGGATGGTGAGCAAGGATTGGGTAAAACAACAAAATGGCGTGCGGGGGAGGGGCAACGGGGAGGGGGCAATGGGGAGGGGGCAACAAAATGGCGTCTCCAGGGGGAGGGGCAATGACGTCTACCAGGTGGGGGCAACAAAATGGCGGGCAAGGGGGAGGGGCCAAGGGGAGGGGGCAGGGGGGAGGGGATGGTGGGGGCCAAGGGGGAGGGGCAAGGGGAGGGGGAGGTGGGGAGGGGGCCAAGGGGAGGGGCCTAGGGGAGGTGGGAGGGGGGCAGCCGCCATGTTGGATCTCAACCGTCGGACACTCTACTCCCCACCTATAGAGTGCGTGCTAGTCGGAGGGAATTATTGATAAGTCGACTTTGCTTTATGTAACTTGTGTTGGGCCGTCGAGTTTTGTAGACAAAGCTAGTTTATAGGCCCTTTCATGTTACTCACCCAGCCCCCCCCCCATTGTAAGCAGATCCTCTAAATGTAGCCAAGAGTTGGATGACAAATAGAGAGATCATTCATTGTGTGTGAGATATGAGGAAGGATCAAGTCGAGTTTCCTATGGAGGATGACCCCCCCCCCCCCCCCGAGGTACTTGACCTAACTCTTCCAGTGTGTCTTCATGTACCAAATTTGTAAAAATTCGTTTATTTCGCGGAGATCCACAAACAACAGACAAACATAGTCAAAAAACACTTCGCGGAGACCTCAAAATGGATGTTTTCTTTAAACAAACTGGACAGCGATTTATTTTATCCACATCTTGCTTGTTATTAAAGACCGAAATGGTCTCTGGCATTCAGCAACATCTGTCTTACTTAAAGTGAATGTTTCATTTCCTCGTATTCTACGAACAACCCTAATTATTTCTCTCTATAACCGCGTGCATGTGACGTTAAAGACAACAAAACTAGATGTACAAAATGTAAAACAAA
The DNA here is from genome assembly GCA_963513935.1 of Aphrophora alni. Classification (NCBI taxonomy): domain Eukaryota; kingdom Metazoa; phylum Arthropoda; class Insecta; order Hemiptera; family Aphrophoridae; genus Aphrophora; species Aphrophora alni. The sequence continues at coordinate 154,539,247 of OY740767.1, read as the reverse complement.
AGCATCGATAACTTCAGTAAGTCGTTGCCACGGTAACATAACAAAACAAATTGAATACAATATCGTATTGTTGTATTGAAGCACACGGCTTGACGTATAGAGAGACAATTTAACATAATAGCCGTATTGATGATAGTTTCCTTTATTCCAAGGTCAAGGTCACGCTTATAGGAATCGTGTCATTGATTTTGTATTCTGTCACAAACTACAATGACTTTTTGTGATACTCAAGAAAGATGAAGGAAGCTCTAGAGGTCATTGTTCCTCTTCAACCAAAAACCAAGTTCATGGTACTTACCCATCTCTCATCATACAGTAGGCCTACACAAAGTAAACCTTATCTTGTTCATGGCATCTGTAAGAAGTTGTTGGGATCACACTCCAAAGCCTTCTACGCACGGTGAAATCGTGAATTTTATTATAACACCTGCTGCCTAAGTCTTTTTGTAACTGAGGATTATTCAACATATTTTAAGTAGGTTTTATGTTTCCTTACACAATGAAATTGTACCCCCAACTCAATATTTTGATTGATTGTTACATTTCGTGGGCTTAGGAAAGCGAAAAAGTCATTTTTGTCACGTGGTTCATCCGTCGTCGTCAGTACGTATGCATGGAAAAATAAAGATAGGAACATTAAGAAAAATCAAATTGAAAATGTCAAAATAGTGGTCATTTTAAACAGTTTTTGTTCTATTTCGAGTGATATTCAACACATTAAATTAGATAAAAATTTACAGATTTCAATTCTGTATGTAGCTCCACCTCTCTACGGTGAAAAATAAAGTTAGGTTAGGTTAGGTTAGGTTAGGTTAGGTTAGGTTAGGTTAGTTATTTCAAAAAATGTAATTTCGAACCCTGACTTCTCAAGAAAATGTGATATTTTTATAGTAATGAAGGCCTCATAAACGACACGAGAGTATTTCATACGCTTCAAGTTTAGAGGCTGAGTTGTAACAACTGTTTTAAATAAATATTTCCTCTACGAAACCCAAGAAACCAACTTATTGGGAATTATGTTTTAGAGGTTCTGCTTATTACATGTTTGGGCTGGGTAGGTACCTTGATAATACCAATGACTTGCTTTGTTTTGTAAGCATTATAAATTGGAGTTCTCAAGCTGAAAGAAACCATGTGTAAGTAGGATAAATTAAAGATCGTGCAGTTTTTCGAGAACGGATGATCCTATTTTATTACTTTTCTCATAGAAAATGATCTTTTTTTTACATTAAAGGGGGTAAGTTAACATTTGGGGTTGTAAGGAAGGGTTGAAGATTCCCCGTGGGTGTTTTAACATTTTCACACATATTTATGACTCATTTAAAAAAAAAAAATTAAGATTAAAGTTTTAAAAAATACCCGGTTTTAAGTGCGGAGACGTCGGTAAAATGGGAAAAAATCAACCTACCTCTCTTTGCCGCAGTGAAATTTCAACAATCTATGTTAGTACATTACGAATTTTGGTGCTAGAAATAGAAAGTGCCATAAAAGATACACAATAATCATATGAGTTCCCACAAGAAATGATTCCTTTTGACGGTGGTAGTTATTAAAGTAATGTCTTTAAAATACATAAAATAGCCTTTACTGTCGTATTGTAAGATTAAATAACCGTGGTATGTGATAGACCAAAAAATGAATATCGAGATCCTTGACTGGTTTTTGAATGATATCTGTCTGTCTTCTGTTGAATATATTCTACAGGCAAAGCGCGTGAACGGGATCTTGGTACGTGGTCATATTACGAGACTTTTTTTGTAACTTAAAATCTGAAGATGGATGCCATAAGAAAAGAACACACAAAAATACGATTTTATCAAACTGACGATTTTTAAACTAATTTTGTTCAAGTGTAGCTTCTAAGGACCCAAACAAAACATATTATGTCGAAAATTCCGGGTTTGTGAGTTAACGGATCAACCCATTTCAATTAAATATGAAGATTATAACCCAAACTCGTGTATAAAAATCGCAAGTTGAAAATATTGGGGCTCAGAGGGCAAAAACAAAAATGATTCTTCAAAGACGTTATTGAAAGCCCAATTTAATAAAATACAATGTATGACACAAGTAAAGCAAATTTATGCTCAATAAGTAAGGATATGAATATTCACTTTTTGATTGGCAACTATTGACCTGAGATTTTGATGACTTAGTTTTGTTTGGTTTATTACTGATTTTGAGAATGAACGAGTGAGGAAGTTGTACAATATTTTATATATAATTTACCCATATCTTAGACTATGATTTCTTTTTCTTATTTTTAACAGCAAACAGCTGTAGCGTCGTTAACTACACATGCCTCATTAAACAAGGACGTAGTACTCTGTAGCACAATTTCTATGACCTCAGTCGGTCAATCATTTCTTTGACATATTATGTTTTTTACATTGGTGTAAACTTAACCTTCAAGGTCAAAAAGTATAAGAAAACAGCTGTTAGGTAAAATATTATGGTGGCTTAGATGTAACGTTGTGCATCCTATAATAAAATATACTCCCATCGTATGTTCTGCAAGTTGAATCTATAGGGAGAATCCGTTCTTTTAAAATATGTGTTGAATTTATACAACGCTGTCGTTTTTTAATAAATGGAACTTTTCAAAAGTTTAATATAAAAGTTTAAGTTTACTTTTTGTAGAAACGTGACGTGCTGCAACTTTGCGACGATTCGAAAACAAAATGGCGTTGAAAAGTTTGACGTGGATTAAAAAGTTGTGACTAGAGTCTTGAGTAGTGGCGTTAAAACATCGTGTTTTCATGTTTTTAGTAAATCATTTATTAAAGACATTTCTGAGTAAACACCATTTAATGTATAACTAAGAAGAAGTCAAAACTATTAAAGAATAAGTTAATAAAGACATCCAGAGTAAATCCATTAAATGTATAACTAAGAAGAAGTCAAAACTAATGATTAAAACCATTCTGAGTTACACCATGTAATGTATAACTAATTTGATAAAGCCATTCTGAATAACACCATTAAATTTATTACTAAGAAGATCTCCCCCAAAAACACAGGGAAGATAAATTCACCTTAATCGCAAACTTACAAGGGTGTACTTTACTGTTGTGAACTGACATTTTGGAAAGATAGGTTCCTAAACTGTGTACAAGATAGGCAATAAACATACATCTAGGTACGCTAAGTTGCGTTGTGCTAAATGAAGGCGTTACTGCGTTCTCTTTACTGTTTTAGTTTCTCGAGTTTTTTGTGGATATATCCGTTTTCAAGTTACAAGTGGATATGATGTCTGTTGCTTGTCATAAACCAATTTTAATTAAATTTGATATATTTTGGCAATATCTCGAGATTATACATATATATATATATATATATATATATATATGTATGTATATAATGTACTTAAGACCTAAATGTTAGCAAAATTTGACTAACACCGATTTGAGAAAATTATAATTTTGTCGTTATCACCCTCAAATGTTGAATTACTAATATAATTATATATATTATATTAGTTGAATTATTAATATATATATATATATATATATATATATATATATATATAACAACATTTGAGGGTGAAAATGACAAAATTAAAAATTTTCTCAAATCGGTTTTAGTCAAATTTTGCTAATATTTAGCTCTCAAGTACCGGTACCTTAAAAAGTATCTTTTCGAAAATGCCAATTTCGCGAATGATTGGTCAAAAAATTGTTTTTAAAAATAAAACAGCAACGGTGCTGTTATAGAAACATATTTACCAAATTTACGAAAACATACATTGACCGCTGTCATTTTCTTGATTTCATTAAAACCAGTTTATGACACAAATCTAGGACGTTTAGACTTTATTTAAATACAAGTTTATCGTGTTAAAATAATGTGCAAAGTCTAAGACAGTGTCCATGGTTGGTGACGATTAGTTTCATTTGGATCAGTTGGAAAGTTTGTCACCATCTATTATAACTAGTAGTGTCATTCAATGTATTTGGTAACCTGCCAACTAAAAGTGAAACAGAGTATAGGTTTATTGAATTTTAGTCAAATCTGAGGCGTAAAAATAGGTTTAATTATTAGTTAAAAATAATGTAATGAAATGTTCCCAAAGCTTCAAAATTGCTGCATTTGAAACAGTTTTTTATACTTCACATTATATCTACTACCTATGACTGACTCTTTTTATACAACTGACGATATCGATGCTAAGATTGAGTTCGGCAAACGACGTTGCATAACATCAGCGGATGAATGTTGTAATGAACAATAAAAACTGATTCAATTGTCGTTAGAACTGTCTTTGCAAGGGGTTATCTCTCCTCTCTGTGTAACACAATAGAAGTTAATTAAGAGAAATAGTGCTTCAAACTTGTAGGTGTTAACTAACAAAGGTGAAAGGGGTCTCAGTAGTTTGTGACAATTCTAATGATGCATAGAGGTCGAATATATCTGACTTTCTTAGACTACAGTATGTCCAGTAATTTGGATGCCATAAAATGAAGTAAAAGTCCCTATAATATTGTGTCAAAGAATGATCTATATTCCATCTAATTTGAAAATATCAATAGACCTACAACCTTAGAGGTACTACGCATATTCAGTTTCAAAATTATATTTGTTGCTCCAAAATGTCATTTGTTGATTGAATATATAACAACATTCCAGAATACATTAATTGGCAACAAATATTAGATGATACAGAACATCTAAAGTTGGTTTTACTAGTTTGGAAAGTGTGATGTTAATATATTACTATTATATATTCATTCATACATAGGCTTACATTTTATTGTTTTCTGCATATCATGTTTAATTTTCAATATCCCGTTTTTGACCATGAATTCAGTAAATAAGGGTGGAAATTAGGGTGGGTAGCCTAGTAAGGGCTAAATGAGGTATCTACATTTTCATTGTATAGTGTTTTTTAATAGAGAGTTCTGCTTCAATTTATAATACATTTTTTTCTTTTTATGTAATTACTTTCCTTAAATGTATTTAGATGAAATTGTTTATCTTTTATTTATGTTTTTAAAGATCTCGGTTTACTAAAATCTTTGTCCGAAGTAGAAAAGAATAAACAACAAATTTTTCTTCTTTACAATCACCAGTCTGTATTAAAAAAAAATTTTTGTTTTGTTTTTTATTTTAGGTTTTAATTAAAGGAAATATAAATTGTTTCATATATTTATTTTAAATTAAATACAGAACCCGTTTGGTATTTATGACAAAAGGATATAAAAAAAATTCTCTTCTTTACATTCACCAATTTGTGTTTTAAAAATATATTATATATTTTGTATTTTAGGTTTTAATTAACGGAAAAATAAAGTGTTTTCTAATTTTATTTTATAATAAGTTATATACAGAACCCTTTTGGTATTTATGACAAAAGGATTAAAAAAATTCTCTTCTTTACATTCAACAATTTGTATTTTTAAAATATATTATATATTTTGTATTTTAGGTTTAATTAACGGAAAAATAAAGTGTTTTCTATTTTTATTTCATAATAAGTTACATACAGAACCCGTTTGGTATTTATGACAAAAGGATAAAAAAAAAATTCTCTTCTTTACATTCAGCAGTTTGTATTTTAAAAATATATTATATATTTTGTAATTTAGGTTTTAATTAACGGAAATATAAAGTATTTTCAATTTTTATTTTATAATAAGTTACATACAGAACCCTTTTGGTATTTATGACAAAAGGATTAAAAAAATTCTCTTCTTTACATTCACCAATTTGTGTTTTTAAAATATATTTTGTATTTTAGGTTTTAATTAACGGAAAAATAAAGTGTTTTCTATTTTTATTTTATAATAAGTTAAATACAGAACCCGTTTGGTATTTATGACAAAAGGATAAAAAAAATTTCTCTTCTTTACATTCAGCAGTTTGTATTTTAAAAATATATTATATATTTTGTAATTTAGGTTTTAATTAACGAAAAAATAATGTGTTTTCTATTTTAATTTTATAATAAGTTACATACAGAACCCTTTTGGTATTTATGACAAAATAATTTTTTAAAATCTCTTCTTTACGTTCACCCATTTGTATTTTTTAAATATATTATATATTTTGTAATTTAGGTTTTAATTAACGGTAATATAAAGTTAGTGTTTTCTATTTTTATTTTATAATAAGTTACATACAGAACCCGTTTGGTATTTATGACAAAAGGATTTTAAAAAATTCTCTTCTTTACATTCACCCATTTGTATTTTAAAAATATATTATATATTTTGTAATTTAGGTTTTAATTAAAGGAAAAATAAAGTGTTTTCTATTTTTATTTTATAATAAGTTACATAATGAACCCGTTTGGTATTTATGACAAAAGGATTAAAAAAATTCTCTTCTTACATTCAGCAGTTTGTATTTTTAAAACATAGCCTATTATATATTTTGTATTTTAGGTTTTAACTAACGGAAATATAAAGTATTTTATTTTGTACAAAAATGTTAAATACAAAACACTTTTGGGACTTACGAAGATATCAACCATCTGACTTATTTTTACTTTCAATAATGAGGTTTAATTCCAGCTAAAGATATCTATACGATTTTTTGGAGAATAGTTTTACTATTATATAAAAATAGTAGTTAGCCATTATAAAAGAGACCTAGCTGTACGAGTGGATATGGTTTAGTTAGTTTAAAAAACTGTTATTATTTTTCATTTAACCTTCCTAAAATGACGTTCATTAAAAAAATGTTGATGCCAAATAACACGAAAACCGTTTATTTTACAAAACATTTACAAAAATATTACAAAAATTAAGCTTTCTCAATGGAGGACAAGTTGATATTTCTATTTTGATTTTATGTTGTATAGCCGAGATAACCTATAAAAGATAAGAGGCATTTCTTGAAAAGACGTTGAGCAATACATTTAGGACAACTGACCAAAATTGTTAAAGCCAAACTGGACTACGCGATTGGGCTGTACAGACAACAAACGCCAACAGACATACGTCAATCCAAAAAGCACCTTTCTTGGATTCAAAGGACTTCAATTACTGCGACGAAAGGGTTGTTTTATATTTTAATATAGTTCAGATTTATTTGCAAAGAGTAATGAACGTGAATAACAGTTCTTTGTCACGTTGCTATTGGTCCTTTCAACTCTGGGTAGGTCGTAAACCCAAAGAAACTAATTTCGTCGTTCAAACACATAAAGAGAATTACTAGGGACTGCGCAAGTGTCAACAGTGTAATCAGCTGTTCAAATAATTAATTATATTTTTGTTCTAGTTACGTAAAAGTTAACATCGCTTTATAAAAGAATATTTAATAGAGACCTCTATCCCTCTAATGGCGTCTGGATCGTAAAAGAACAAAAATTGGTTAAGAGAGACCTAAAGAGAGGGAACTGGAAACTACAAGGATGTAGATCGAGCTAGGCCCTTCGGGATGTCACCCCCGTAGCCTACTCACTATAGGTAAACCTTTCAACTTGTTAATACTCTCGTCCTTATAGTGAAGCTAGTCAAGATTTTTTTTTGTTGGTTATTCCAGAACTGTAATATTTTGTTTAGTTCTTATTTTGCAAACGCGTTTGTGTCATTAATCTGCAGATTCACTAAAATTAGAAAGATATATTATGTAAGTGGAAGAGATTCTGTGGAAGTTATTTTGTAACAATACGTCTTTTGTAACAGCCCAAATGGCTATTTTTGTTTTGTTTTTTAGCGATAACACAAAGTGTCATTTTTGAGATGACGACTAAAATTTATTGAGCGAAATTTGATCAAAATCCTTAAAGCTGATTTTGAGTAAATCACAATTTTGTTGTGGTTGTTGTGGAAGCTATACAAAATTTTTTTGTGGTTGTTGTGGAAGCTATACAAAATTTTGTTGTGGTTGTTTTGGAAGCTATACAAAATTTTGTTGTGGTTGTTGTGGAAGCGATACAAAAAATTTTTTGAGGTTGTTGTGGAAGCTATACAAAATTTTGTTGTGGTTGTTGTGGAAGCTATACAAATTTTTTTTATGGTTGTTGTGGAAGCTATACAAAATTTTGTTGTGGTTGTTGTGGAAGCTATACAAATTTTTTTTATGGTTGTTGTGGAAGCTATACAAAATTTTGTTGTGGTTGTTGTGGAAGCTATACAAATTTTTTTTTGTGGTTGTTGTGGAAGCTATACAAAATTTTGTTGTGGTTGTTGTGGAAGCTATACAAAATTTTGTTGTGGAAGCTATACAAAATTTTTTGTTGTTGTTGTGGAAGCTATACAAAATTTTGTTGTGGAAGCTATACAAAATTTTGTTGTGGAAGCTATACAAAATTTTGTTGTGGTTGTTGTGGAAGCTATACAAAATTTTGTTGTGGTTGTTGTGGAAGCTATACAAAAAAAATTTTGTGGTTGTTGTGGAAGCTATACAAAATTTTTTTGTGGTTGTTGTGGAAGCTATACAAAATTTTGTTGTGGTTGTTGTGGAAGCTATAACAAATTTTGTTGTGGTTGTTGTGGAAGCTATAAAAAATTTTGTTGTGGTTGTTGTGGAAGCTATAAAAAATTTTGTTGTGGTTGTTGTGGAAGCTATACAAAATTTTGTTGTGGTTGTTGTGGAAGCTATACAAAAAATTTTGTTGTGGTTGTTGTGGAAGCTATACAAAAATTTTTTTGTGGTTGTTGTGAAAGCTATACAAAATTTTGTTGTGGAAGCTATACAAAATTTTGAGTCATCTAAAAAAAAAGTTTTAGAAACGTAGCCAAAACGTACGTACATATCAAATTTGATTAAAATCGGTTCACGCGTTTGTGGCTATAGATAACTGCATAGAACTCTCGGGGTTTATTTATAGTGTGTACGGGCTTGACAATCCCGAGGGACCCTAGCTGGTCTATACTCATATAGTCGTGGGTTAGACCCTTCTCTTTTATCAGATCTTGATAAACTCTTGACTTTTCCCACCCTGACATTATTAAAGTACAGTATTTGAAAGCTATTAGTTTTGGTTTTATGTTCTTTTCTTGATCTTTTTTTATAATGGAGAGGTTTTTCGCCTTTAAACAACAAGGGGGAAAAAACTGCATAGACGTCAACGATTTACAAAACGCTTTAGGGACCAGGAAACGTGAGTAGCCCCAAAATCAGCTGATATAGGAACATGCAAATAGCTGGAAACATGACTATAGAAACTCTAACTTTGCTAACCACCTTTTGGACTCAGGTCATAGTTTTGATCCGAAATTGAATGTTAAACTCTTACATATAGAAAATAAAAACAATAGATTAAATAATTTAGAATGTTTAGAAATAAATAGATCTATTTCACTTAGGCCTATTCTCAACTTAAATGACCAAATTGTATTAAATTCGTCACCCCTTCTAAAACCCATCGGCAACATAGTTCATCAACCTCTATCTACCTGCTAGGTCATCCCTCTACCTTTCCCGATTTCTCTATTGTATTTATGTTTCCTGTTACTTATGTTTAAATAGTTGTTTATAACTGTTAATTATCAGTTGCCCGATGATGCCGCAATGCGAAACAATTGTAGCTCATTTATATTATTAAAATATTTGAAAATTTAAGCTTTTGCTTTATTTTATCCTCGATATAGTTTTGTTGAGCCATTACATAACTGTCTCCCTACAACATAATATAAGGAAGTAAAATATAATTTGAATGTTATAATTTTATAAAGACGTAATATTTCATAGGCAGTACAGCATAGCGTGTAGATAAACCGTCCCTGCCACCCTTAACTGGGTAATTTTCCAACTCTAATTGACTTAGTTCTGTATGAGGGAGGAAATGTAAGTCATTTCTCAAGATAAGCTAACCTACAACGATTACAGAACGGACGAAAACTACTTCTAAACTTTTATAACTTGTGAATGAATATTCGGCATGCTGTTGATACGGTCACATGATGAGGCGCTGGTGTTATTGATTTTTCCACTCGATATTAAGGTTGAGCAGTTTGAAATCTTACCACTATCGTATAGAAATGTCAGGTGGGAATGATGTAATAAGCGGGGATTTGTTAATAAACAACCAAAACTATATTTGGAATGTTTTTTCCGTGTTGTTTTAAAGCCAAAAACCTCTTGATCATCATCGTTTTCTAAAAAAAAGAAGGGAAGGATGTACAATACAGATTTCTTAGTCATCGAATATTGCCAGGGTTGGAAGAGAGACCAAAGGTCTAAATCAAGATAACATAAACAAAAGTGTATATAACTAGCTAGGTCCAGGGATAAGGCCCTTTCAGAGTGAGAACCCTTAATTCCTTAATAGAAAGATATTCACATCACATTCGAAAGGAAACTTGTCTGTGTTTTTGATATTTTAGTCTTTTAGAAACAAATTTTAACGAAGTGTTATTGAGTTTGTTTCTAAGCCCACTATGCTCTGCTAAGACCTTTTGACAACACCATGACGGTCTATAAATCCGTCTGAAATTTTATCAATTTCCTATCGAAATGTAATAAAGTAATAGTAAGGAATTTGTTCATAAACATCCAAACTATCGTTTACAATATTACTTAATGATAGAACATCCAATGAGCCTTAACGATATGAAAGACGTAATTCATAAAACATCAACATAATTAACTTTAAGCAAGTTTAATGAACTCTTATGTACATTTCAGTAACAACTTCAGAGGGATATAAACCAATACTGAACTCGGTACAATAATGAGAAATGTCAAGTAAAAATATTACTCTTTAGGAATATTTATTTGCTTTAAACAGAAATGAACGTCGACTGCCGTCTATATAGCTCGATTTAATAGCCTACTACTTACGTATTGTTGACACAAGTTTATGTCTTTATTCAATTATATACACAATTTTTTATAGAAGAGGTCATAAGATTGATATTTAACAGAAAATGTTATTTTTGTTTCGTTGTTATATTTTTGGGAATGGATGAGTGGAAATTTTTTGTGAAATCGCGCCGATAATTTATTGTTTTGTTCCAGAAAATGTCTTGGAATAAATTTTTGACAAACTCGAATTACTCCCAGTACAGTAGAACAAACACATAAATACAGTATTTCAATATTGTTATGGTTTGGTTGGTGTAGCTGGTGTATCACTGAAGAGGACGACCTTGTCGTTGAAACGCGTCTGATACTTAGGCGTATTTTTTTATGAGAATTGTGTTCTGTGTGTTTGTTATACTGTATAATTTTTCTCATAAGTCAAGCTCAGCATTTAATATGGATATGGTACTCCCAGTACAGTTTGCTAATGTAATAACAATGCCTATCTATAAATCTTGTTAACGTTTACGATTTGTATTTACTTCTCTCGGTTTTATAAATAATTTTAGTTAAGAAGGGGAGAGATTTAACCAAGATTGAATTTTGATCAAGATAATTGGATGGATGAAATGAAATGACTTTCAATTTCTTCTTTCTTTGAGCAATTCTTCTTACAATTTATTGTTACAAACTACTCCTTAATAATATGCGAGTGTTTTAACGCTGCACGCTACGGCTATATTTGTTTTTAGAGCTGACAACGTATTTTGGTGAGCCTTGAAATAAAATAATTAAACACTTAATCTGAGCAAACCATGGCCATGGGTGGAGTAAGAAATAATAAAGCTCCGGTAATAGCTACGATATGCAACTAATCCCTACCTTCATGGATGGACAGTAAACTATCGCAATCGATAGACTTCTTCGGTATCTCGACCCCAAATAATGGAAGTTCTGACTTACCCTATACAAGACGAATCTCGTATAAGTCGTGACGTCACAGTTGACATCCTGAGTGGACAGTACGTGTTGTGTAAATGTGACGTAATCCGGCCCAGAGGACCAATACGATAATTTGTCACGGAATGTTGGCTGTCCTGTGAGAATATCAATCACAATACAAGCTGCAATGTATGAGATGTAAAGCACACTCGTTCTATTGTGTTACTAATTAGGACACCACCTAATAGAGTCTGACCTATGAATACGAACATTGCCTATAAAATAGAGTACAAACAAATGGTTCTCAAGTGTGTACGCCTACTTTCTGTCAGGTAATGTGTGGTTAGTATTGAATTCCGGTCATTCTCAACCCCAATTCACTACCAATTGTAGCTATTCCTCATCATGCTGGGTCAACACCATACATTTTTGAGCCGTTACGGTACTGTAACCTCTCCCTCGTGAAGCAAGAGGAGCAACCGGGCTCAATTTTAACCCTAGATTACTACTCTTAGTTCATTGTTACGTGATCACTATTCATTCGTAAATTTTACTACATTCTGTTTTTATTTTTATTATTATTTTTTAAACTTTACTTTAAGTGTTGACTATTTTTTATATTAAATCCTTTATTGTTTTTAAAAATATTTAACAATGAAATCCTACATATTTTAACTGTAAAAAAGTCTTTTACCACCACTACAAGTACGTTTAAAAAAAAAAAAAAATCTGGAAAAAAAATCGAAAAAAATATAAATATTATTTTATTGGATAAATTAATCGGATATTCATAAAATACATCATTTATAAGTGTTTAATTTATATAAAAAGTGAAAAATGATTTACAATAAGTTCATTAGGTATAATGCCAAAATTAGAGTCCTGTCTTCACTGAGAATCACATTCCTTGCAGTGATTGATATACACTTAGTAGCTAAATCAAACACTTTGAACTCTAAAATCACTATTTACACAATAAACTATTTACAACACTAAAAACTAACAATGTAAAAACAATAATTTACAAAAAAAATATTCAATCACTTAATAGTTAAAACTTTCGCAAACACTAATCTTTCGTAAAATATACGACGCGAGCTTGAGTACGGTAATAACGGTTCAACTTTGAGCTTAGCCGAAGAGACAGTGGCCTCTATTCACAATGGCAGGAAGGTAAACAAAAAGACAGAACGTGTCCGTCTTTTGTCTACGAGTTCTCCGAATTTTACAAAGGGCGGGTCGTAATTTTTACGAATGAGTAGTGTTCTAGGGTTTTATTAATTTCTACATAAATTCAGCCAATTTAGATTTCCTTTACGGAAAATAATAATTCTACTACGTCATACACCCTCCCCTATATCCATAAAAAAAAAAAAAAAAAAAACTAGGTTAATGTTAATGGATTTTCCTGAATAGCTGTCAATAAATTTATTATTAAATATTTTGAGGTTATGTTTAGATAATTTTTAAAAACGAATGGTCAGAACTTCTGCGCAGTGACACTATATTATAACATCAACATATCAACAGAGAGGAGAGCTAATTTTAATTGCCCTCCCCACATTTTCTTCTTTAAAAAATATACGTGTTAGATATTTCTTATACACGTTTTTGTACACGAGTCAATAGACACGGCCACAAACTTTATTGGGTTGTAATATTATAAAACACCAATACTCTAGGTAGACAGACTGGCGGGCGTCCTCTGCTTTACGAAAACAAACATCTACGAATCACATTTCTACAGAATATTCCCTGTTTCTCTTCTATAGAAATGATCGTAGTGCTTCATTTATGTTGGCCACAGTGTTTGACATAATTTGAACTAAAATTACTATTATTTGTAGATTAGAAGTTTCATAACCAATGGTGAACTGATAAGCTGCAACTTATTTGTCGAGTTTTGAATTTGTAAAATATCGAAATTAAATCCTTTTCTATGTTGTCAAAGAAACGGAAATTTTGGCGTTCAAGGGATATTTTTTAAATAATTTCTGCACAATTTGATTAATTTTTCGTAATACACGTTTTTGTGTTCCTTGTATCTGCCTAGTCCATCAGTCTTGTCACTTTTACTTTGGCTCCCGTCAGGGGTTGAAAAATGTGGCAATCCCAATGTCCTAGCTGGATCTACACCTTTCTTTCCCCTCTCTTTCATCCCAACTATTGTTCTTTACAGACTCTGACGCTATCGAGGTCTTTATTTTATGTCCTTTTCTTCCTCTTTTTATAAGGCAATCATAACCGAGAGGTTTTTCACCTTTAAACAACAGGAAAAAATACAGTGACTAGGAGTGTAGGAATTCCTACACCTTTCTTCGTGTAGTCTTGGGCTAGATCCCTCTCTTTCATCCGACACCGAAGCTATTAAAGTGTTCGGTGGTTATAAGGTTTCTATTTCACATCAAGTGATGACGGAGAGGGTTTTCCTACTAAAACAACAAGGGTAAATATTTATTTTGACATTGACGTCATACTGCCGATTAAATATCTGAAAAATCTTTATTTATTAAATCCTTCTTAGCACATGCCCATCTCTCTCTCTCTCTCTCTCTCTCTCTCTCTTGCATGTAATGATTATATTTTTGTATGGGAGTTATAAGTGGTAGAAACTTCGCCCTTTATCTCTCTCTCTCTCTCTCTCTCTCTCTCTCTCTCTCTCTCTCTCTCTCTCTCTCTCTCTCTTACTCTCTCTCTCTTGCATGTAATGATTATATTTTTGTATGGGAGTTATAAGTGGTAGAAACTTCGCCTTTATCTCTCTCTCTCTCTCTCTCTCTCTCTCTCTCTCTCTCTCTTACTCTCTCTCTTGCATGTAATGATTATATTTTTGTATGGGAGTTATAAGTGGTAGAAACTTCGCCCTTTATCTCTCTCTCTCTCTCTCTCTCTCTCTTACTCTCTCTCTTGCATGTAATGATTATATTTTTGTATGGGAGTTATAAGTGGTAGAAACTTCGCCTTTATCTCTCTCTCTCTCTCTCTCTCTCTCTCTCTCTTACTCTCTCTCTTGCATGTAATGATTATATTTTTGTATGGGAGTTATAAGTGGTAGAAACTTCGCCTTTATCTCTCTCTCTCTCTCTCTCTCTCTCTCTCTTACTCTCTCTCTTGCATGTAATGATTATATTTTTGTATGGGAGTTATAAGTGGTAGAAACTTCGCCCTTTATCTCTCTCTCTCTCTCTCTCTCTCTCTCTCTCTCTCTCTCTCTCTCTCTCTCTCTCTCTCTCAAAATTACTAAAGACAAACTGTTTAGCCAAAATGGATGATGTCTCCTGGCTTGGAGTTGTGATTAAAGATTATCCATTTTATTCTGATTGGGGGTGTATTCATATGGGTTAAAGTTTTGAACTTTTAATTGTATTATTTGTTTTTTTGAAAATTGTTCATATAGAAAATATATGTTATTGATATAATTGTATTTGATAAGTGACAACAATTTTATTCTATTGTTATTATATTTTGTTATTAATTACTATAATTTGTATTTTTTTATATTGGGATAAGATGGAGACTTGACAGTTCCAACATAAAAACGTTAATTAATTCTCTTGAAAACCTAAAGTCAAGAAGCAAACTGTAAACTAATTAGGTTCAACGAACTTCATAAAAGTATCAATGTATACTGTTTATACATCCTGGAACCGATCATTTAAATAATTTTACTGCCAAGGGATTTAATTTATAATTTGAAATGAAATCTAGTAATACTAAATTTGGGATATTGTTAGATCACCAATACCACCCCGGGGGGGATGACTGGCGCCAGTTATTTTATAAAGAAGGGTTTAAAAAGTAGGTTAGTTGTTAGCAGCTAAGTATCATTTTACTCTATTGATTTGACTGGATGTTTATTTAGATTTGTGAATAGCTATGTGGAAACTTTATTTTATATTGTAATATTTGAGCCGTAGTTTCTTTAAAAACAAATAGGGAATTTTAATAATCTAGAGTGTTCTTTTTGAGTAATTAGTTTACAGTTCTATCCGTAATCAATAATATAGGGAAATTTATAGCATGCTTGTTATAACATTTCACTAAATTTTGAACGAAATTGGTACACCTGATTTTAAGAAATAAGGTATTTTGTAACAGCTTCTGGAAGATATTTTGACTTCTTTATCAATAATGCACGAACCGATATTATATGAGTTGCGTTTATGACCATTGCGTTTTGCTTGGATCCTTAGAGCAAAATTTAATCAAAATCTTTTGAGCTGTTTTAGAGAAAAATAGTACTTTTGTTTTTTCTTATGTTACCCCCAAAGTGTTGTTATACAAAAATATGAAATTTCAAAATACCAACTATTTACAGATCAATTATATTATTGTAACGGTAGCCTACTGCTAACTTTTATATGTGTAAATTATGAAATTAATTAATTAAAGTTCATAAATAGTGACCCTTTAACCCGTTTCCGTTTTATGATTTGGACTCGTGGTACCGATACAGCCTTTTTGAATCAATTTTCAAAATTACAATTATGGAATATTTCCGAAGAGAAAGTAGATGTTGGTATTTTCTTAAAAAAACAATTAAAAACAAATTTATACAAAAATACACCACTAATCCCTCGATTTCACTAGCTGTCACCCAATACATGTTAAATAATCAATACCAAATAGTTTGTCAGAGCTAAAAGAATATGTAGTGATAATACAGATCTTGTCGCATGCGAGTATATCAAACAATTAATTATCCTACTAAAAGTCTTAGAAATCTAATAAAACCATAAAAAAAACTCACAATGTAACTCATTACCTAGACTTGATAAAATAATTGGTAACCTATATTTAAAACGGTTTACAACACCATCTCACAACACTCCCAAACAAAAGATTTATTTACTAAAGCCCCCAGTGTATTATATATAAGACCGTTTAATCTGAAAACCATTACTTAGTACGGGCAATCATAAATATAATAAACCTAGGTAAAACTTGCATACACATTGTAAACACTTGTAATGGCAGTGCTAATAGCAAAACATACCATTAGAAAATATGAATTGTAACTGTATCAATGTCATATATCTACTCTCATGTACACAATGCCCTACTCTAACCTCAAATATGTTACGAATGACATTCAGATCTTGCTCTTGAATGTTTTACATTAAAAGATATTCATAAACTACCTCAAAATTCTAGTTCGGCAACTCTACGACAATCATCAAAAGTAAGGGTCCTTCAGGGGATATTTTGTTGAAAAAACAAACACAATAATTAGTAAATTCTACAATTTAATTGAGTCTTGCCGACCATGGTTTCGCCAGCAACGGCATTTACAAGGCAGCTTAACACAGACGTCACAGACTAAGGAAGATATTTAAAACTAACATTATTATTATAATACAAAAAGAAGAACAGTTACTTAGCTAAGAGGGGGAGGGAGTAGAAGGGCGCGGGAAACAAGTGGCCATAAGGAAGACAATGGTCTTAGCAAAGGTGAGTTTGACAAAAATTCTACCTGATCATTGAGTACCAGTCTTTACAAAATATTCTCATAATCTCTAACATTTCTAATGAATTTAATTTCCTACTTTTGCATTGACATGGAGAATCTCAAACTTAACATTATTAAAAAAAATTAGACACTAAATGAGTTTTTAAATGATTGGAAAAACTAGAGTCATTATGACCCAACCGCCAACTTCTTTCGTGTTCACTTAACCCACATTTAAAACTACAGCCTGTTTGGCCTACATAAGCTGCATTACAAATATTACATGTTCATTTATAAACACCACTTTTTTGCACGTTATCTATTTTATCCTTACAATTTAGTAACATTTTCGATAAATTGTTTTTGCAGTAAAAAACTGGTTTACAATGATTTTCCCAACAGCATAGCTAAACTATTTTATTATTTCTTTCCTTCTGTTTTGTTTAAACTTACCATAACGTAGGTTTTAGTTTTAATATTATCCCGTGATTTAAAATTACCTTTGTTAATGTGTATTGTCATTTTATTTTAAGATATATACTTTATTTATATAGAAATATAGGTTTGTTTATATCTCCTACAATATTGTAATAGACGTTTTCTAGATGTGGTGCAGATAACACATTTGATTAATCAACGATTTTGAGTTGTAGGGGACTTTTTACATCATAAACCACTTTTTACACCCAGGGAACTTCAGAAGGACATTGATTGTTTGGCCCTATCCTACACATAAATACGAGAGAGTAATTTTCTTTGGGTTCCTAAAGTCTACAAATAAATAAAATGTGATCAAAATTATTTTGAGAAAATCGTAGTTTTTTCCCCTTCATATGATACAAACTACCTACTAATTTTTATTTTTAAAATGAAAAAAACTCTCGAGATAACTAAAATGTGTTCACACGGCAAATTTGATTAAAATCGGTCTACGTGTTTGGGCTGTAAAGCTCTACACAAACGATGACAGACAACAGACCTCAAAACGGATATATATATATTATATATATATATATATATATATATATATATATATATATATATATATATATAACCACAAATACTCGCTTTCTATTTGTTGACCCATCACATAACTTTTTCTATACTATATGACAAAATAAAAACAAAAAGCACAATATTTACTGAATGACAGCATCAGAGGCATCGTTTAAAGTATTTTGGAATTACTCTAGTGAAAGTCTTACTTAAATTAAAAACAAAAGAAGGGCTTGAAATAGTTGGGGAAATGGTAATAATAAACTTATCATGTTCTGAAAACGGTTTGGACTATAGGGTTGCAATTTAAAAACAAAGTACTATCAACTATTGTAGGTTAAGCACTCCATGTGACACTCAAGTGGATATTGTCTGTGAAGAAATAAAAACTGCAGCAGCGTAGCATGAACACACCAAGTCACGTTACAGGCTTACAGAAGTTGGGTACAAACATGCGGAGAGAAACTTACGTGTTGTTAAATCCGTATTGAAATGACAAGTTTTACCAAATAATAAACAAAAATATGTTAAATCAAAATTGATTAAGAATTTTTAGAGAAATATTAACAGCTTAACTTAAAACAATCAGCAATAATGTTTCCACTAACAACAATTTTAGGCTCACAAGCTTTGTTTCTTACTAAACAAATAATATAAATCTGCAAATTTCAAAATGATGGCCTATTCAAACGGTATAACTTGCGACACCTGTAGACCTATTATCAGATGTTAGTTGCAGTACGTGATAAACTAGCTACTGGAAAGGGTCATAGTAACCTGATGGTACCATCGTACCTGACCTGCTATTTCTACCTGAAGAAGTGTCACCGAAACCCTTCTATTGTCTATCTTTACTGCTCCTACACATCACGTCTATTGTTAGATGTCTTGGGAATTACCCAGGCGTGGTGGCACCATCCAGTTTAGGGAGGAAAATTTTCAATATTTCAGTTGATGGACAGTAGAAGTACATATCAGTCGACTCTATCTGGTTCATTTCATTTCTATCTGGATCATGGATTTCAATTTCAATAGTCTAAAAGCGTAGAAACACTTCATTGCGGTTAGGGGAAATAAAAACTGTTTTTTAGACTGGAAATTGGTGAAAAATTCTATTAAATGTTCTAAGTGTGACGGTAGAATGCAATTTTAACGTTGAGAAAGGAGGTTAGGTTAGGTTAGTTTAGGCTATTTACGTTTTTTAGTCTCATTGGCATGACGTACAATTAACGTATTGCTATCAAAACGTTAATTAATTATCGGGAGTATTTATATGTCTGTTTCGATATATCCTAGCACTTCAGACTCTATCTCTAATAGTTATCAAGTAGGAAATAAGTTGAGAATCTTTTTTTATTTTTTGCAATAAACAACAGTCTATCTATCTTGCCGGATTGAATTGGAAGTGAATGAAGTGATCATCAAAAACTAAATAGTTGCTAGATTTTATAGTTGCAGAGCAGAGATCAAAAATGGCCCTTAAACAATCTGGTGGTGCCATCGAAATGTTTACCTCCGATATTCACATTTATTGTTTTGTGTAATAATGAGTGACCCTTTTCGAGTCGAAAAAGGAATCGGCCAGACCTTCATTCCTAGAATTAGGGATCCTCCTCCGATGGTACCACCAGGTACTATATAACCCACTGGAAATAACAAAAAGGTAACATATGTAGGCTTTAAAAACTGTACTGCTTAAGTATTATATTATAAGAAAATTTCATTTAATGTTTCAGGTGAGTAAAACAACACTTTAAATTGGTTCTTCTTGTTCAAGTGATATATCAGATAGATCTGTGGTAAGTTAAATCAGTTTTGCAATCAATTTTGGTAGAATTCAAAGATAAATCAATATTCTAACGTTATGGGGAGAAATAACTTCTCTGTAATGAAGTCATAAGGGGCGGTAAAGGTAGCAACCATATTGGATTTGTAGTCCCATAAGAACAATGTTAAAGCATTTCCCAAATAACTTCTTCACTTTTTATTCTAAAACTATAAATTAAATCTTGTTTTGAAAATAATTCAAAAAATAAAGTCTGTTTTTCAGATTGTTTAATTTTGTCATAATTTTTTATTTATCTGATTTACAAATATAATAATACTATTAAAACTTTATAAAACAACCAATTGTTTTGTGGGCAATCTGATGAACGCGTTTCAACGTTTTTATACTCTATTCAACTGTATTTTTTACAAAAGTTTAACTGGTAGACAACGCCACTTACGTGTTGATCCGTATTTGAAGTGCCGATATTTGCT
This sequence comes from Aphrophora alni, assembly GCA_963513935.1. Classification (NCBI taxonomy): domain Eukaryota; kingdom Metazoa; phylum Arthropoda; class Insecta; order Hemiptera; family Aphrophoridae; genus Aphrophora; species Aphrophora alni. The sequence goes on along the minus strand of OY740767.1, from coordinate 154,518,906 downwards.
TACTTTGCGATATAATTATATACCACGACAGGTTTGGCCAGGTAGCTATATATATAACCTTATATATATAGTAACAACAATTTTAGGCTCACAAGTTTGGTTATCTTTGTTTCTTACTAAGCAAATAATATAAATCGGCAAATTTCAAAATGGTGGCCCATTCAAACGGTATTTCGTAAAGTTCCTTCTACCTACAGAACTTGCGACACCCTGTATTCCGTATTAGATTGATATAAGTAGTATTTATCAAATGAAAATAAAAGCTCTTGAAGATTTGTCGCAGAATTTAAATAAATGCATGAAATTAAGTATCATTAAATAAATGCCGTGTTTTGGTTTATTTTAACGAATATAATAGCGGGGACTATGTTTGGTACACGAAATATTAAATTTTTTAAAGTACAGGGCAAATTGGTAGCAAGTTTAATAGTGAAAGAATTTTCTATAAAACAGCTCAAAAGTTTGAATGTGACTGAGCATTCAATGTAGGCTATATCGGATCATCATAGATTACAAAATACACCCAGACGGCCAACTGCCATATATCTATTAATCGTTTTGACGTTAGTTCAACTGATTATTCGTAGATAGTGTTACTGTAGCGTTACTGCTAGGCGGTGATGCCAAGTTGTGTAATAATTTCGGGATTAGAGACGAATAGGTTTTTCCATGTATCTACTTATAATCTCTATGTTTTTAAGCTCTTAACTCGAGAAACCCTGATCCGATGTGTGTATATTTGGTCTCGTTTTAGTTTTTGATTCAAATCAATTCTACAGTTATAACAATATTTGTCTTCACTGGTAATTACGAAAATTAAAATGTTATACGTATTTTACGTAATTAATTAACAGTTTCCGCGATAATATATATTTTTTCAGTGATAAAGATAACAATTCCAGTGCCAAAATTTTAGAAATCGTTCAGTGGTTCCCGAATTATAATAATTTTAGTCTGGTAAAAAGTAGGAAATCGACACGTTTTAATCAATCTCTTCAAATGTTCAGCCCTACATGAATTTCCAGTGATAAAATTGGTCTATGATTTAAACGTCAATTGTAAATTTATTGCTAGTAATTAAAATGTAAATCTATATTCTCCATGATATCTTTGACAATATACATTGTATCGGTAACAAAGTTAACATTTTATTTAGATTATTAAAAATTTATAGTTGTGTATGTCTACGCTTGTACCAACAAGTAAGTATGAAACAATCAGTGTAATATCAACTTTTAATCCATTAATTACATTGCTCCATTACCCATTAACTTTGTCATATTCACCTATCAAAAAATTCGGAAACGGTGTACCAGGTTACTCCAATGATTACGACAGCAAGAATTCTGCATATCCTCATTTATGTAGTTGGAATGAGCCTTTACTTAAAATTTAATTTTGTTTAACGAATTATATCTCTTCTCTGCTATAAAATTGACTGAACCCGTTCCGCATTGTCCCTTGAATGAAGAACAAATACCACAACAAAAATTCAAAACATTTTTAACAAAACTCTCTAATCATACATTTTATATATATGGTGTTTCTATAGGAACGAGCAACAATGAACATTGACAATGTCTTTTGTTATTAAAACAAAATTAAATGTTGTTCAATTACACTTAGCTTTATGTACACAAACCTAAAGTGTAGATGGGAAGAAAGTGTAATTAAGTATAGTATGTAAGAACAAAACATAGGAAAATATATTTTCTGTTCGGTTAACTCAAATAAAATACCAGCTTTCAGGATACCAATGCGACAGAGTTCCGACTATCTCTGTCTGATATATAAAATATATAGTGGAACTTCTATGTAAGGAAATACTCCAAACAACGAAGTTTATTTCCTCACCGTCAACTATAAATAATATTGCACGTGTTTTGACTTCCCTACACCTCTCCATAACGAAGTCGATACATAGCACACAGTAAAAAATTGAAAGAGTTTTGGAAAGCCGAAGCTTTACGAAAAAAAAATCCATAAATACTGTATAGTGTCATAAATGTGTCAAGCTTTGTTTATCCACCCTATTACAGTAAACAGCCGTTTCGCCACACCTTCCAACTCGTCAATTCCTGGAAATGAACCGAGCCTTACTGTATTTATTGCAGTTCTCACGGTTCTCACTGTTCTCAGTTCTCAGTTGTCTTTCGAAGTGTTAGGTTTTCCGTGCATCATGTCGAAGCGAAAGTGTTTAAATGTTTTAGAGAAAATGTCCATCTTAAAGGATGTTGATAAAGGTGTTAAAAAAAAGACAGCAAAAAAATTTTATATCCCGCAAAGTTCGTTATCAACAATTTAAAAAAAATCGTGATTTAATTTTGAAACAAGGAAATGACTACGACTTAAATAGAAAAATAAATAAAATTGTGTACTTATGAGGACATTGACGAAGCCATGATGAAAGTGGAACAGTGATGCATGAAAAAAAATCTTCCATCATTGCTGCCGATTCGTTTTCGGCCGATTTAGGTTTCTTAAAGATGCTGCGCGGTTGATTTCGGCCTCCCCTTTCATTGTAATAATAACTAACTGTTAGTGTAAGCCAGTGTTCCCAACTTAGGGGTTTTCCCCCCAAATTTAGGGGGAAAATAAGTGGGATGGGATTTTTTTAGGGGCTTTATATTTTTAGGGGTATTTTTAGGGATTTTTTACTTATTTATTTTATCATTATTTATTTACTATTTTTTACATAATATAATTGTTATTCATTCTTTTGACTCCATTTTAATTATTTAACGATCCTTTAATGGTGAATGTGTTTACGTGTTTATACTTTATGTAGTGTGTAGTGTTTTGTGTCATGTGATTTTCGTCTGTAATATTCGTCTTCGACAATGAGAGTGGTTTGTTGTGTCGAAACTGGTTAGACCCAGCAGCACTGCAGCAGTAGAGGAGAAATTAATAAGACCATTTAAAGGTTAGTAAATTTATTAAACAATATATTTTTTTTAGGGGTTTTTTCAAGTAATTGTGGTGATTTTAGGGGTTTTTGACTTTAGATTTAGGGGTAAATATTTTTGGGAGTTGGTAACACTGGTGTAAGCTCAGCTCTTGACTGAGGAGGTTGTTATTCATTCAGCATGTAGTGTTGTACTTGTGCTGTTGTGTGGTGGCGCCAGTTTTTTGTTCCTAAGTGTTGTTGTTAGAGTCTATGTGAATAATAAATTGTGCAATGTTCAAATATAATTTTTGCAGTATTTTGATTCTACACCGCAGTGTTATGGTCCCGTTTTAATCTATGGTAAAATGGAGTTTTCATGATAAAAGGTAAGTTAATTCAATACAGTAGTTTAGCCTTCATAGCAAACACCGGATTGATTTATGAGTTCAAGGCCTTGACCTCCCATTAACGAATACCCCCAAATAACAAATTTTTTATACAGAAGTTCCACTGTATGTATATATGGGAAAATACAAGTCCAAGTTCTCAATGTAACTAATATTAAAACATGAAGAAAAGATAACTATAATACACATCAAAACTAAAAGTAAATTAGGGCTAATGTGTGCTTTAACTTGGTTTTAACAAAGAAAAGTTCGGAATTGGCCCCTTATCAGAATCCAACAACATTGAAAATACTTTCAAAGCTAACCAACAATTTGTTGTTCTTAATTCTTGTAAACAAACTAACATTATTCATTCCTACATTAAGAAATGTAGAAACAACATGCTCAGAATAGCTAGATTTTTCAGGCCTGTCAAAATTAATATGAAACAAATGATCTTTGAGTTCGTTATGACCTTTCTTCTAGTTTGACTAAGATAAAATTGTTCACATAGGTCACACTCGATCATAAAAATTATAGACTTCTCCAACATTGGAATTTTATCTTTGGGATTAGCTAACAATGTCCCAGGGTTAGATTGTTTTTAAATGCAATTTTGAAATTTAAATTGTTGAAAATCAACTCCAAACCTATATGGTAAGGGCGAAATCTAAAGGCAAACTAATATATTTAAATTTACATTCTTCCGATTGGATAATCGTGTACATTTTTCTTACATTCTTAAGTTTTTATTTCCTTAATATACAATTTACAACTTTCGTATCAAACCGATTAAATTTAGCAATACATTTAATATTATCCAATTCCCTGTAAAACCGCCTTAGGCGTAAGAAGGATTTGGATAGCTCTAACTGATACAGTTAAAAGTCACCAATTTATGTCTCTTACAATGGTTAGAACTATTCAGTAGTATTGTTGTTAGATGGTTCTCTATGTATATCAAACTCAATATTATAATTATTCTTAACCAAAATATCATGGCAAGTCTCCATCTCATGAGTAAATTTGATTGAGTTGTGACCATTGTAAATTTCATTCCAAAAATTCATTAACAGTACATTTATCAAGATAAATATAACAAAGATGTCATTAATATATTAAACCATATTGCACTTTATTAACTAATAAATCTTCAAACCTATTCATGAAAAGTTCAGCTATGAAAGGAGACAGACAGTTCCCCATCAGGCCGTTAATATTCGTTATTAAAACTTAAATAATATTGATATTTTGGCATGGGCGTACACAGCGAGGGGCAGGGGGGGCAGCTGCCCCCCTGGAAGCAAAAAATAAATCTTTATTATTCATTTTGTTGCTGGAATTTAATACAATTCTTGAAATAACTATTTTAATAATCAGTTGTATATTGAATGACCATGGCTTCCCCCCCCCCCCCTAGTTTTGATTCTGAGTACGCCCTTGTATTTTGGTTAATTTTATGTATTCGTTAATTCTATTTGCTTTGTCATAAACTCCTCATATTTGATTGAAATTAACTTGAACCTAAATTGATTTTACTTGCAAGTTAGCACATAGGTTTTTTCAATAATCTTCACATTTCGTCATAACTTAAACGGTTCTGACAAAGCCGATAAAGTAGGTTTTTCATGACAGTTCAAAGGTCAATTGTGTTACTGACAAATCGTGAACCTGAGGAGATTGCGGTTCCATTGTAAACTTTTATCAAAATCTTTACAGCCGATTTTGAGACAATTAGAATATTTAGTGTTGGCTTTCACACTTTGAGCAATCGGAAAAATGAGGTCAAGAGATTAGATCTGTTGAAATACCAACTGTCGTAACTTCAGGGAAAATTAAACTACGAAGAATTTTAAACCCTAATTCATAATTTATATTAAAAAACTAACAATTACTACAACATAAAATATTGCACGTTACAAAAATATGTATCATTGAAGAGTATCGTTTAATCCAGTATAGACAACATTAAACAAAAATAATCTTAGTTTTGTACTTTGGTTAAATCATTATTATATTTACTTCCTCATTTTAAAGTTCTAGTTACAAGTTATCGATATTATACTTTCATTTGTCTATTTGTCTATAATTTTAAATATTTTATAAACAACAAACCCCGTAACTATAAGCACTACAGCCCGACAAATCAGCATGGTAACTTCTTGTGATTTGAAATGAATTTGTGTGTGTTTCTAATGTGTGTTATGTGTGGTTGTGTATGATTGAGAATTTTAAAACATTCTTGGAAACCATGACAACTGCAACAATATAAGATATGTTGATTTTTTCAGTCTTATTTTTGTTTCAAAGTTTAGAACCCACCAACACTTTCGACCACTTATTTTAAAGATTTACGATTGTTGTAAGTCGAATAGCAAAGTTTATATATTATAGAAAAACAATTAATGTAGTTTGTAAAAGGTAAATACGACGGAAGCTCGGAATTCAAAGATGGCCGCCTAGATTCCGTGATGGACACATATTTCAGGTTTGGTCACGTGACCAAAACAGTTTAAAAATAATACAAGCAGGAATTTTAACCAACTTTAGATTATGACCAAGATAAAATTGTATTTAGTTGTAAGATAGTTTTAATTAAAAAAAAAAAAAAGAAGAAGTTATTTGGATCCCTATAGCATGTCTTCAACATTTAATTTTATTAAAAGTAGAGTCAGTAATTATTAAATGAAGTTATTAACAACTTCTTGTCTTGTAAATTAGGGCCATTTACATTTCATTTGTGCTACAAATCCAAAACATGATCTGAAAAGAAAGTGAATAACAGTGAATCTCTTTGTACAGCCTAACAATGGATTTGAGTGGTTGGTCAGGAACCCATATAGGCAAGACCTATTTAGGCTTGGCTCCTGTCTGAAGATTTTTTAAAAAATATAAAAGTATTGTTTTAATCTTCTAAAAGTGGCTGAGAAGAAGCCTATAAGATCAGTGTCTAGTGAAAGCAAAAAGTTTGAAAATCTACCCAAAGATAGATTAAATATCGACCATTCTATAACTGCTGTATAATCCAACCTGGTGAGATCGTTCAATTTATCATTATAATATATCATTCCTTTTTAAACTATTGAGCCTATGAGGCATCATTAAAAAAGAACTAAATATTCACAAGTTTAGTGTGAAAGAAAAATTTAAAACATAGAAACAATTTTTATATATGTACCAAAAGTACAATAACTGCTGTATAATCAATAATCATCTTTTCATCTTCATTAAACAAAAAAACTATTCCTTATTATTTAATTTATGATTAATTGTGTTAATATTATTACAAGTCTCTGACTTCCTTTATAAAAGTCAGAACCAACCCGATACCCCGAGATAAAGAGACTTTGTGCATTAATAATTATTTACCCCCCCCCCCCGAGATATAGACTTTTATTATCCCCCACAATCATTACCCCGAGAATAGACTCTGAAATATTCATGAATTCTATATGTTGTTAACATTGATGACCGACGGTACTTGATAGAATTCCATTTTAACAAATAAAACACAATTTTTCTTTTGTAAAATTCTATAATTTATTTGGTCTAGCCGACCATGGTTTCGCCAGTTACGGCATTGACGAGGCTCTTACAAGACTAAATACAAAGCACACCATAATTATTATAAAAGGTTGAGAAAGGCAGGAAATTCCCGTTAACATGCTTAAGCACAAGTTAATGGTGTGCTTTGTATTTAGTCTTGTAAGAGCCTCGTCAATGCCGTAACTGGCGAAACCATGGTCGGCTAGACCAATAAATTATAGAATTTTACAAAAGAAAAATTGTGTTTTATTTGTTAATTCTATATGTATTTTTTCTTGTTATTAATTTTATGTATGTACCAATTTTATGTTTGGTTTTAAAGATCTTTTGTGTTAAATTGATATTACTAAATGATGTTTAACCAACAAATGAGTTCAATGAATTTTAAAGAATAATAAATCATAAAATTCTGTTAACAACTTGCAATTTCTTTATAAATTTAACATTGTATTAATATTGTTATAAGTTTAGAAACAAATAATCAAAGTCGTTGGTAGCGTATTTTGAGAAAAACGTAATTTTGAGTTATCTTATAATATATACTCTCAAATTTTGAATTAGAGAGAAATGGGGGGGATTCCAGATATGGTCAAAACATGTCTAAATACCAAATTTGGTTAAGCTCGGTCCACACGTTAAAGCTCTCAGCTCTCCAAAAACCACTTTTTCTACTCGGAAGATTACAAAATGGATATGCCCGCACAAAACTCAACAATGATTATTTTACACCATTAACCTACGTAAATGTGAAAGTAAAAATAATATAGTCCGTCCCTTTTGCTTGCTAGTATGCTCCAGTTCGGTTTATCTAGGATATACGGCAGCCAAATGTCGAGAGTGACTATAATAGCATTACCACCCTCCCTAAGGTGGATAATCGTTGGATGGGAGTTTTGTTAGAGCTAATCGAGTTAGGTTTGCTAACTTGGTTTTATTGTACATCTATACTGTGGTTTTCCTCGTGTGTTGGACTACGTATAAATAACAAGTTTATAGACTTACCCTAGTAATACAAGCAGATCTTCTAAATATACGCCAATGTTAAATTGTTTTGATAGATCAAGTTAATTAAATCAGTTACTACATGGGTAATTGTGTATATCTTACTTGACATCAGTTAGGTCCTAACGAGATTTCTGTATATTAAATAATCGTATAATTTAAATTTTGAGCGATGTATCATTTTTCTATTCGACTTGTACAAGAAGGTGTATTTTTTCCGACTCCACGCGAAATTATTAAAAAAAAGTTCGATAGTTCAACCTTTGGTTCACAATTAACACTTAGGAAATTAAATACATAGATAAAACAACTTATGAAAACTCAAAAAGGAAGCAATATGACGAATTAAAAACAAACACAAAACTAGAAAAATAGTGGAAAGGTGTTCTCTAACTTGAAGTAATGAAGAAAGAAGTGTAGTGACTGCAAAACGCACTTCTAAACATTTACCTTACTTTTATAGCACCTGGCGGACCGCAAAGTGTAAAGGAGCTGCCGGGCCTCATAACTGTACGAATGTCGCATTTTTTTGGGAGGACAGGTTTCGAAAATATATTTTTGACAACTTCGCCATTTGTCAACGTAGAGAAGTCGTATTGATACCATTACATGCAGAATGGAAATCTGAAATTTTTGTATCTAATTTAGCGTGTTTAATAATACACGAGATGTGAACAAAAGGAACTGGCGTTATTTTGACATTTTCAATTACATTTTTCTTCAACAATGTTCTCTATAAAATCACTGTAGCCTCCTAAATCAAATTTCATGTTCCTGTCTTAATTTTTGTAGCCGCCTTACCTACAGACCAGAACTATGATAGACGGCATGTTGAAAATTTGTTTTCTCTTTTCTAAGGCCGTAAGTATTTTTTTCTCTTTTCTATGTAAGTATATTTTGTTCACATTTCGAGACTCTATTGTTCATTTTTTTCGATAATTCATAATTGTTTATGTTTTTGTTTTCCTATATATGAACGAAGTTATAATTTCGTTTAGGGTTTATTGTTTATATTTTATTTTACGTATTCTTGTTTGTGTTGTGTGCCGAGGAAGGAAACTTGTTGAGAATAGATGAATCTTTGGTCGCGCCTTGAGATTCATCATCCTGATACTTTGAGATGGCAGTGGATCTGAGGATCGATAAAGATAAGCTACGACGTAGAAGATAGGCCAGCTCAGTAGTTTGTGACACTCCGGAACAATGAGACTGGACAAGTAACCAGTCCCCGAATTTATTTAGTTTATTTAAATTCAGCAGATTTTCCTAAGTTATTATGTGGGGCAAGGTTTTGGGTAAATGGCCCTCTTGGGGTGAGTTAGTAATAGCCCTATAGCCTCGATCACCCACACTTCAATTTGAGTTGTGTGTGGTTACTTTTAATACTTAGATCTAAAAGGTGATGGGAGAGTAACCTGTGTTGGGTTGGCGAAGCCCGGTATTAATTCATTAGTTTGACCTCGAACCTCATTGCATGTTTTGCTTATTTCTATTGTTTGTAATTTGTTTCTGTATTAAAAAAAAATTAAGTTGAAAATTAAAAAACGATTCCGTCATGGTTAAAATTCTATGACCCAAACCAGAATACCAAGTCCCATGAAAATATAAAACTACTTGAGGTAATATTTAATATTTCTGCTTTCATGAAATACTATTTTAAATGTTTACAAACAAATCTCTACCAATTACATCAATTTATCTTGTCATTTCTATAAACAAATGGTAAGATTTCAGAGGGCTGTGTGGATCAGTTTTATTCTATTCCTGCGCATCCTTAAAATCCAAAAGGTTCCACCAAATGTTATTATTGTTCCTGTACTAATTTTATTAACACATCTTTATATTCACATATTAATATAGACGTAACCTTAAGGCAAGTCAAAGCTCGCAATTCTCCCTGTCTATCAAAACATCATAACCCTAATCTTACCTGAGGAGAACACTGCAGAACCACACAAGCTTCTCGGTTTAGAACGTAAAGCTATTCTTTTAAAATATTATCCACAAGATGAGACTCGATATCGAGACCTGTCTAGCTTCAGTCTCGTATTGAACTGATTGGCGACTATTACTTTTATTTGATTTGTTTTTAGTGCTTTTTGAGTGGGAAAGTTTGTACAGTGTTTTTACACCATTCACAATCTCATCTTCCTATCCGATATATATGGTCTGAAGATTGGATTTAAAAAAAACTTATTGTGTTGATAGACGGTAGACGAATTTAAATCCCAAAACCACTTTTTTGGATTTAGTACTCCACAAACAGATAAATTTTCAAAAACTTGATATCCATTTTTCGACCCGTCACATAACTTGCAGAAAAGTAAAAAGGGATTTTTAACGTTCCGATGTTTTAAAACTGTACCATCTTGCAAGTTAATGAATTCAATATTGGTACGAGATTTCGGGATAACGTGCGGCCTTCATAAAGATAAAGCAAGTCAAGGGGGTTTTAAAATATATGACCTTTAAATATTTCATAGTCCCGAACGTTAATGTTTAATGGTTTATAAATTGTGTAGGGGAGAATGGAGGAAGAAACGTTTTCCTATTGGTTAATCTGTTGGTCGTGACACTTATATTCTGTGAAGTATGCAACTTGTCTAACACTTGTGTTGTAAGTTCAGTAGACGTAGTTTGAGTTGCGACGAATATAGATAATAAAATAGATACTATTTAGCAAATCAACCATTGAGCAATACGATAAAGAGGCTGTTGAACGTTATACGCCGAACGATTCGTTTGACGCACCCTGTATATTTTATATATAACAATTTTATGTATTAACGTTCTTAAAGTTGTTTTTAATGTCACAAAATAAAACGATAAACTCGTAACCGCAATGCCGTAAACTTTTATTGCAATACTTAATGTCTTTATTTAATCCATTTACTGCCTGCTTGAAATGACACATTCATCATGTGCTATAAAAACTAATATTTGGGACTATGTATGAAATATTAAAATAAATGCATTACGTTAAAAATACATTCGACAAATTTATTGATTTAATTGTGTTACTTTACCTCCAGGACGATAGAGTTCTTGTAGGTGAGCGGTTTATCCTTGAAATCGTTCATTTAGTGAGTTATTTTTAGGATACATGTTGTTGTTCGGGGTGAATTAAACGCTTCTTCTCAACTGGCGAGTTCTTGTCGTAATCGACTGGTAGATGGTGTAAGAGAATATTCATATTCGATCATTATCTACCTTGAGACTACAATATCCAGAATGGATCCCTGTCAATGTTTTAACTCTTGATCTTCTCTCACTATAACTTTTCACGGCCTGTCTTTGCACATAGACTTTGTCTCTTGACTTCTTCTTCTTCTTCTTCTTTATTTAATACTCCCTTGAAATAAACATCTCCAAAGCCACAAAATAGTTTTGGTCCTACAGAGAAGGTCCTGGATCCTATCACGCAAGTTTGTCTGCATTTCCCTGTATCTTGGCACCCAGAGGAGGATTTCTTTGTTCGTTAATATTTTGTAATCCATAGGGCCAATTTTTTTAAAACCTTGTAATTCTCCAAATGAAGACGCACAACTTTGTACAATAAACCTCAATGATTAAGGATATAAACGTGGTAAAGCCTAGTTGGTCACTTACACGCTTATCATTCAAAAAAATATAATATCAATGAATCAATGTTGTTTATAGAAAATGGACGCAGGTAGGCTGGGAGGGGGGTAATGGTTGCTTTGATTGTCTGAATCGCTCTAAGCGTCAGGGTTTAGCATTCTCTTCTTGCTAGATTCGCCGGTTCTTTCAAAAGTAAGTTAAAACTTTAAATCGTTGTGGTTTCGTTATTTGTTGTCCAATCTCTGAGGAAAAAATCTTTATTGTAAGCAGATATAATTAGGATTTATAAAAAAAAAATCAGCTGTTACTATTTATTTGTTGCCTAAACGAGTTTTCTTATTGTTGACTAATTGCACACAAAGAAAAATAAGCAGGCGGTGAACTTGTGTAGTTCCCAATTAATTTATTGATATGTTTTTATTCCATCTTGACTTTACCTTTACAAACACGCCTCACATTGTTTCAGTGTTATTATGAATGTGAACTGAGTTTATCAGCCTGGTTTCATACTCACAACGGTTTGAGGGTCTGTGCGGTGTAGTCACGTATAAAAAGCTTGTTGGTAAGTTTGAAATCACCGGGTCTATTGAAGACACCAATAAGCCAGGAAGACCTTCAATTGTATGAAATTACTGTTGTTGAGGTCTTAAATAAAATTAAAAAATTCAAATAAAACTGGAAACAAATAAAATGGTGTCGGAAATATAGTAAAAACAATAGGACGACGTTACTGGAATATGATACATGGTAAGATATGCAACAGCATGCTGTTATATCATTTATACAAGATGGAGCACTTCAACACAGTGTCCTGTATCCTGGCCCCCAGGTGTTCAGACCTAAACCAATGTATCCACTTGAGTGTACCGTACAAATCCAGCAACTCTTGAAAGAATTGAAAGAAGCAATTATTAAAAACGTAACTGAGATAAATGTTAATACGTTAAGAAATGCCGAGCATAACATAGAGAAGAGACTTAGGTAGATAATGAGGGCCACTTTGAATCATGTCTTAATAACCTTAAGAATTAAGAATTTATTTATTGAGTTCCTTTTAATTCCAAAGAAATTTATCTACTTTTTGTTTTATGTTAACTTACTTTTGAAAGACCCGTTTATTTTCTGTGCGTAGTTATTTCAAAGTGAGTGACACAAAGTCATTGAAACCAAAAATGTTTTTCGTCGCCATGTTTCCGTTAATGTACATACTATTTATACGTGGGTAACCCTCCCCCCCCACCTCCCATTATTAACCATGTATTTCTTATAGCAAATAAGATTTCTTATTTCAAATCAAATATTCTTAAAATATTTATATATTTAAATAAAATCTAAACCTTCTTCGTTTTTCACTTTAACTCGCAAATCGTATTTGATTGAAATTGAGTTTTCTCTCAATTTTTCTTGTGCCCTAATGTTTTTAGCTTCTCTAGTAAATTGTCGACGGTTGTCAGCATTCATTTTTATGTTTTCACCTCTATTAGTACAAACCCAAAATTGGTCTAAGCTAATTGATCAAATTTTGGTTGTGAAAATATCTCAATGCGCTAAGGCACATGTATTAGAAAATGGCAGTTCTCGAGTAATTTGGAAAAATAAATCTAAATGCTGTCAAGGTTGTTTGTAGATTTGTCTGTTTCCATTGTGGTATGTCACATTGGTTTTCTTCATATCGAATGAGCCAGAGCTAATTTTGTTAAACAATCTCCGCTGTTCATTTTCTCGTTTTAAATGAAACTTTTCGAGTATTTTAGTCTTTCTGGTTTAAATTTGTGCAAAGTTTGATCATAACGTATGTGTAACACAATGAACGATACCATATCTTTTACTTTACCACTGTGTTGGGCAATAAAGATGTCTGTCTCAGATGTCTGAATTTTGTCCGTCTGTCGTATGTGGAGAACTCTTCAGCCTGATATGTGGGCATATTTTAGTCATATATGTGGTAACTGCTATTAGAAAGAACACAAAATTACGATTTACTCAAATCGTCTCCAACGATTTTGATCAAATTTTGTCAAATTAAGCCTCCAAGCACCCGAACAAAATCTATTGGTCACTATCTCTAAAACAAATATTAAAAATATAGTGGTTTGATCGGCTATAACGATTTCACTAATATTTTTCACGGAAATAACCCGATATTCCATGAAAAACAACTTCAATTGTTTTATCCATCACTTTCTCTGTACTACGTTAATGTAATAGATCACTAATTTAAAAAAAAAATCTTTTTTTTTTTTTTTTACTAAAGTACAGTCATCTAACAATAAATAATCACCACGTGTCTCATAGCTTTAAAGTGTCATGTACAGTCTGTTCACAATTAATGAGAGCTATTACTACCAGCTGTTATTTAGTACACTCGTGTCTTATTTATTACAATTTCATTACACCAAGAACAATAATTGATTGTACCACTTCCTTAGTCTGTCCGTTCCTCTGTTTAAATAATCGTGATGAATGAGACTTCTCGTCCTTTGTGCAAAGGAAGTTAACACTTCTAAATTAGCAATTTTGACCGACATCGTACAAAACTTGATTTCAATTAATTACAAAGTACACTTAGGATTTGTCAAGTGGTGGGGAGAGGGTTGCAAAGATGAAAACTTTTACTGATCTAATTTGGGGGGGGGGGGGAGGTTCATAATAAAATTCGTAAAAAAAAATGTTTGAAGTAAAAACTTGAATTTATTTATTAAAAATCGACTCTAATGATTTTAGTAAAATCTTGTTTAAGGCTCTGCTCCACCTCCAGAATATTTGTTTTATCGCTCGCAAGAATAATTTTAAACTTCTAACGTTGATAGTTTTTAGTAAATGAGCGAAGTTTTGTAAATTAAATGTAGTGTACTATGCAGTAAAATTTTGGAAACATATATTTTTTAACTCCATACAGTTTAAAAAAACAATAGTTAAAATCTGTTTAAAACATTAAAAAAAATTTGTTAAATCTCTTTTATAACTATTTTCCTCTTTAAGACAAATGAGCATACTTTCTACGTTTTTAATTGGACAATCTGTCACTTTTGTACATGAACCACAAGGGCTCATTGCGCTCCTACATAGAAAATAAACAGTTTGATGTCTGTAGATATCCTCAGAAAGACCCGCGAACCTTCCGCAGAAGAATATCTCAGTTCCAAGAGTCTCAGTTCTTTTTTGACTAGGTACATTCGTAAATCAAATGCTCTGCAGTTTGCTCTTGCAGACCATATTTCTCTCACAAAAGATCGACAGTGAATATGCCCATTCTGTGCATGCGTTTTCTCAGGTAACAATACCCTGTACCACCTTTTTTATATTTCTCTTGCTTAATGAGTAAAGGTTAGATGCAATTTCCTTAGATGAGATGAGAAGTCAGAGTTTGCTCATCATCATCTCCCACTTCCTCTCGCGTTCTGTAGTGCTAATGACTTGCCAGCCTCTTGGATGTGTCACGGGATGGCTCAGAAGATATGATCCTTTGTATGTACAATCACAGCATAACATTGGTTAACCCTCAACTGTGATATGATTCTGAAATAGTTACATATAAACTTTCACTTGACTGTCTGTTTATATACATCTATCCTTAGCCTTGTATCCATGTCTCAGACACATTCCGATAAGGCTGTAATTCCCAACTGAAACACTGTTGGATGCATTCTCATTGACACGGATGCATCCAACGTGATGACGCCTTTCTACGGACAAATAAGACAGGCCCAGCACCTTTTTTGACACCTGTCAAATTACCACTTGATGAGCGAAGGCCAGCCGGTAGGCAGAAGCCGAGACTCGTGAGGAAGAAAAATCGACATTAGATTGGTGGTTCCAAGAATAACCACAAGCAGGTTAGGTTAGGTTTAGTAATAATACTAAAATCGGACAATATAACAATAATGTATGATTAGATTAGTGGTTACAAAAATCAGCTGATAATATATAATAATACTAAAATCGGACAATATAACAATAATGTATATTTCCTCCAGTTTGTGATTCTATTTAGAGAGGAAATGTGATGTGACTATTCTGGTAATCACTTGTCTTCTTTCTTATAATTAATGACTTTTATCCACCATCTCAAGGGCCAGCCAATCCCCTCCCAGGACCTAAACCTACCCTGACTCTCGCTCCACCAAATGCAAAATTACATTGATTATCCCAGTCAAATTTTGGGTCGGATGGCTCCTAAACTCTGTTCACTTTTTTTCATGTCTTGGGCTAGATCCCTCTCCTTCATCTTTCCTATTAGGTCTCTCTGGACCAACTTTTGTTATCTTCTGACCCTGATGCTACTGGAGTAGTCGAGGGTTATGGTGACTTTATAAGACGATTGATGACCGAGAGGTTTTTAGAAGCGTTTTGTTGACAGTATACTTTAATATCAGTATTTCAATGATTTGAAACTTTAAACAAATATTAATAACTTTCTAATTGTATATTTTACTGTAAAATAAAACTACATCTCTTGAATATAAACGTGTATCTCTGTCTTATTAGAGACACCAAACAATACTGCTAATACAATACCACCCCACAGACAAGCTTCATTAGAGTAATGACGTCTTGTACCTATACTTCTAAGAACCGACAATAGCAGAATAAACATTGTATTAACATGCTGAAGTATTTTAATATATTAATATTTGCTTGCATGGATAGTACTGTAATTCAGTTAGTACAAGGTATGGCATTTTATGTGTTTTGACATTTTGTAAATACAAAAATAATATATTCCACTCACCCTTTTCCATAAAACACAATAAAAATGAACCAACATTAATGGTCACCAAATATATCAGTTTGGTAGTTGGTAACCAAAAAGTAAAAATGAACCATAAATGCCATATCTTTGAACAAAATATTTATATATCAAGAAAGACATCATTCTAAAACTTCTTTATTTTATATATATTCCACAGCATATACTTTTGGATCTCAATGAGAAAAGTTACCCATGGTCTTACGACTAAAGTGGAATAATTATTTATAAGTGCTTTAGGGGCTATCACATTTCAGAACCATTGAAAATGTAATATCAAACATTTCATACCATCAGGATACTTTTTCCAGTAAAATTTTGGTTGTTCACTTATTAATTTTGATTGTAGTATGCTGACGTCACAAGTTAATAGAATAGTTCAGTCTCATAAAAGGAATGCATAGCCCAAATCCAACTGTAGTGGGTGAAGTTTCAATAAGTAATACTTCCCACAACCACGTTAGCAATTCCACCACAACAATCGACAGGAATTCATTGAAATCTTCAAATATTTTAGGTTGTGTGTGTTATATGAAGGTCAGGTGGGAATCGTGGTATAATTGTATAACATAAAATCTAAGTTTTTAACAAATCAGTTAACGTTGTTTAGTAAAATCATATGGTGGTTTATTTTCATTCATATTAGAAATAGATTTTATGATTATAGTTGTTTAACGAATCAGCTGTTATTAAAGTTTAAAATTGGTTGTTATGGTAGACACGTTTAAATGGTTTAAACTTTCAAGAAACGGCCGACGAAATCTTTATATTTCATTCCCCTCCCTCTTGTTTTTAAAAGTGAAAAATCACGAAGTCTTCAACGCCTTAAGAAGAAGATTTGAACATAAAATACAAATCCTTACCTTCGATAGTGTTAGGGTTAGGGTCGGAAGAGAAATGTTAGTCAAGTAGTCAAGAGAGACCTGACAGGAAAGATGAAAGAGAGAGATCTAACCAAAGACTTGATCCAGCTTGTGAAGGTATCTTAGTATAGTCACATTCATATACTCACTATAAGGGTACTTTAAATTACTTTACTCTCTAAGTCTTTATAGATTGAGTAGATACCTCAGGAGATGACCATGTATGTTAATAATGACAATGACCAGTCCATGAGACCTGCTCTCAGAGTCGACATATACATCCAAAGAACAGACGCTCGCCCAGGAGAGAGAGAGAGAGAGAGAGAGAGAGAGAGAGAGAGAGAGAGAGAGAGAGAGAGAGAGAGAGAGAGAGAGAGAGAGAGAGAGAGAGAGAGAGCCTGTTTATACTGAAACTTATTTAATTATTTGTTGTACAAATATTATAATGTTTATAAATTAGCTTTCCTGGTTGTTTTGCTAAATCAGAATAGGTTTTGAATCTACGCAGGAGATGCCATCTAAAAATGTTTGCCTCTTAAATCGAGAATGTAACATTATTTCTAGAATATTCATGTTTGGAAGTATTAGCATATTTAAATCCTTAAGAGCATCCCTGTATGACTCTCTATTACTGAAATTATTCATATAGCATTTTTATGTAAATCTTTTGTAAATGCTGTTTAATAAAATCCCATAATAATCATATTAGCCTAACATAATAAAGTGAAAGAATAAATAATTTTAAACAAGAGTTTTTTAAATAATAAATTTCAACTGTTTTGCAGTTTTAGAATAAACATTACTTGCATGACGAAATCATTGTGTTAATGAATGTAAAACAATTCTTCACGGATTTAATTATAAGGGGAAAGAAAGTTTTGGTGGATGATGACACCCCTTTCAACAGTTGTTGACCAAGCTTACCCCTAACTATCATTAAAAAACCAATCTATATGTTGTAAGACGAGGTATGAATATTTCTGTATCTCCTTTTTATTTTGTCACATATACTTAGTATAGGGAACGTTATGTGATGGGTCAAAATATAGATCTCAATTTTTTGCCCATATATATCCGTTTCAAGGTCACCTTAGTGAAAAAAGTAGTTTTTTTTTAATAATGTTGTTTATTGTCTGTTGTATATGCAATGCCTAGTGCTCATACTCGTGGAGCATTTGGGTAGTAGCCATAAGAAAACAAAAATAGCAAATTACAATTTAAATAAATAATCCTATTGATTAAACACTTCATGATAAAATTAAAGCAAATTTTAATATTTCAGTCAATTTTTGCCACCTTTTCCTCCCTACTCAGAGTCATATAATTTACATTTTTTAAGCATCTTGAAGATTATTTACAAATTACCTTCATTTTCACACATTATGAGGTTTTTACAAAATACTGAAATTTGAATCTTCCAGCCTCCCATTTCTAATGGAGTATGTATGTATCGGGTCCGTCATTTTAAATTAAGACAAGTAAATATCTATAATACAATAAGTTTTAAACTAAGTTTTACATCTAAAATCCCTTTTTTCCTTGTGTCATATGAATGAAAGGCACTATTTTATTCTAGGATATACAGGAGTGTTAGAATTTTTTAATTGTTTAATTTTGAAATTATTCTCATTACCTTTTCATGTAAGACAAATTACTGTAGAAAATGCAGTTTATTAGAATGACCCCATAAAATACTGTAATCTCATTAGTTAAATGGGTATTTGTTACATTTTAATATGTTAATTTCAATACATTGGTGTTACAATATTAAGTAAAACCAATCCTGAAGTAATTTTATGACACTCAAGACATTATTTGTCTTATTTCCATCTATATGATCTCTATAATTATACCTAAATAAAAAAGTATCAAGTGTGTGCTAAAACCACATGACTTAGGGTCTTGTAGGAATCTAAGGACAGTTATTTTTATAAAGTCAAAATCTTTTAAGCAACAGTTTTAATTCTAGACAGAAAAAATGTGCGTGACATTATAAGGGTCCTTGGTTTTACCTGCGGATCCTTATAAAGAGAAATCAATGAAAATGTAGCCCATCTTGGCTACTGAATTGTTTGTCTCACATTGTTACATGCTACACACTTCTCATTGTGTGGTTAAACTAAATTGTATTCGTCACACAAAAATATATGATTTCGCACTTCAATTTAATTTCAAATCTAAATCATTATTCAGATTTGTAGGTCACTCTGTGTTCAAGTTAGAGAGGAGGGAGTGGACATAATATCTGACATTTTTAATTTGGCCTAGCGTCA
This sequence comes from Aphrophora alni, assembly GCA_963513935.1. NCBI lineage: Eukaryota > Metazoa > Arthropoda > Insecta > Hemiptera > Aphrophoridae > Aphrophora > Aphrophora alni. The sequence continues at coordinate 154,499,617 of OY740767.1, read as the reverse complement.
ACAAATTAATTTTTTTGTCAAATAAACATACATATTTGTAATCAGAATAACTTCTAATTTTATTTGATACCCCACATATAATATATTTTTTAAATCTCTTTTTTGTTATATTTTTCCTATATGTCGGACAATACAAAGAATATAAATCCAAAGTTTGAAATAAATAGGATTTATCGTTTTGTCTGTGTAGATTAGTTGCGACTTACAGACAATGAAATTATAAGTCCTTGGTTTTACTTACTTACGGACCCTAAAAACTTAAATTTGTTTCACTGCCACATTATAGAGATGCTGGACATTGCACAATCGGTGCTTTTGTAACCATGATTCTGTGTGTGCATCGAATAGCGTCATGGTCATAAAAAAAATAAAGGTTGGTCAAGGAAAGATGAAACCGGATAGGAAAGATGAAAGAGAGAGATCTAACCCAAGACTACATGAAAAATATGTATATCCAACTGAATATGTATGGGCTTGCCAAGCCTGCATTCACTATAAATAAACCCCTGAAGGGACGTCCATCAATTTAGCTCACTAAGTATCCAATTCAAGTTTATAGTTAATATCACTTGAGAATCAAATCAGTTGCAGTACTGTCTCTTGGTTCCAAAATAACTTTCACATCAACCTCCATTGATATCATGTTCAATAAATCAATTATGTTTTAAATAACTATCTTGCACAAGTTCCACCTTATACTTGAATTACTTTCAGAATGGATCATCTGACATCTGATGTTTGAGTTGTGGGCTGATAAATGTAAATATTTCATTTTTATGAGAAGTACCCTGCAATTTTGAGATAAGACTATTTTATTTTACAATGATAATTCAGACTCAAAGAAACACCCTTTTAGTTTAAAATAAACATTAGTTTTTGTAATTTTACACAAAAGAATTTATTTATAAAATCATATATTGAATCCGCTTGAAAATCAAGGTTCGTGTCTACTGCAAACTGTTTTACATTTTCAACACTTGTTTGATCTGACAAATCGTTAACATATACAGTAATTGAAAGATACAACAAATACATTTAGTCTGTTTAGGTTTTGTTTTTGTGTATGAGTTTATACAAAAGATATAATTATGATTCCGTTTTGTTTCACAGATGTAATGATTGTTAAACAAATTGCTTTACTTGATTATCTTTCTCTTATTTCCACATGATATTGTCTTTGTCTCTTGTCAGAGTTCAAAGGTTATTATTGTATCTCTCTACAAAGCTTTGCCTCTTGAGTCAAGAGTTTCACTTCAGTTACAACTTTAACTCAAGACTTCACACCACAAATGTATTTATTTGTGAACGAGGAACGTGTTTGTTAGAGGTGAAATGCTTCAGAATGTGCAATACCAGAATGAAATTGATCCTTCCAGCCTTTTGCATTTTTTTCATCGAAATGTAAATATAAACTGATGTAATAGGTTGTAATTTTTTCATAAATATCTAAAATATTGTTTGCAGAAAACACTAATTTTAAACTGTCAATATTACCTAATGATAATTATTTATGAACAGGAAGGAAAACACTATTTTAAGCTGAAATAGTTTGAAATGCCCAGTCATAATGATTTTTTACGAATTATAAATTGCAGTTTTTTTTTCTTTCAAAATTTGTTTTTGAAAATATATATCTAAAATTAAAATAAGGTGACCAGAAGTAAGATCTGAAGTGCTGTAACATAGATGGATTCTTCCTTGTGGTAATGTTGACAGCCTGACAGCTCCTTCAATAAGTCTCTTGTTGGTTTTGGAGCAGTTCATACAATCTTTCTACGTTAGTTGGAAATCTCTTTGAGATTAAAACAGTGTATATCTGTTGTGTGGAAATATGCCCTGTTTTGGTACATCCTTAAGTATCTGTATTTTTATGGTCTGAACACTGAACTGATACTCAGAATACAAATGAAAGTGTTCTTTAAATTGTATTAAATTTATACAACATTGTTGTTTTTATTTCAATAAATATTAATTAAAAAGTTTAAGTTTTATGTATTACTTGGTAGTATGTGTCTTACGTATTTGATGTAAATTCTTAGACTTTTTGTATGCAATTGAATTGTCATCCACAACCAAATAAATAAAATTAAACTTTGCCACACCTCAACAACAAAATGGTGTTGAAAAGTTTTGACTAGGGTTTGAGTAGTGCCATTAAAATGTGTTTTGGTTAATATGTTGGTTTTCTGTTAAGGTTTTATGCTCTGTTTTGTTGAGATGATAATGACCACAATGGTTTATTACCTTGAAAAAAATAAAAGGACAAAGGTTATTTTGTGGAAGTACTCAATAAAAAGGTTGACAGTCAATGAAATTGTGTTTTTATTTTACAAAACCTGAGGTAGATATTGTTCCAGTATTTATTACAAATGTTTACTGCAAGTCTTTTATCCTCATTGCATGAAATATACAACTTGTGAAAAATATGTTTCCAGGGTTTTGTCAATACCAAAGTAGACAGCCAGCAATATATATCAGTAATGTTAAACATTTCTTATGAATGATGGCAATATTACTGAACTCCAATCCATCGAGCCAATGGATGGAAAACTTAAATAAATATATGTTTTAGTATGCTACTTGTTTTTCTTAAAGTTTACAACACAGTTTTTTTCACATTTTCTCGTGTAGACTTACGAAAACCAGCGTACTAGCGTTAATAGTACTCGAGTGTTGGTATTGTTTGTAAGACTTAAAATGTAAAATCTTTAAAAATTATGAAAAAAGGATAATGTTTGCTTGGCTCATTTGATATCCAAATGAATAAGGAATAATAAAATACAGAGATCAATTTTTGAGCCTGAAAATTCAATTATTTTAGTCATCTAAAACAATATACATTTATTACATTGGTTTTTCAAAAATAAGATACTTGGGTTGGCGACATATTATGAACATCAGATTATCGGAATTGCATGATTCTGGATGTCTGCATCAAGAAGTAAGTTAGTAACTAGTTTCAAAATTCACACATTAAACCTTTTACTACATAATATATCTAAAATAATATATTATAGGTTAAACTGCATTATTGTATGTTTCATGTTTGAATAAGATCTATTTTTTGTTATGGTTATATAACAACAATTATTATAACATATATAGGCCTACTTTATTTTTAACTATCTATATTAACTCAAATTAGTAAATAGCCATATATATATATATTGTAGGAAAAATAACCAAATGGGTATTTATTCGATTGAGTAATTCTTTCTATAAGTACATATATATACACACATATATATATATTAAACTTTTTTTTAAATATACTATTTATTTAAATATGATTGTATAAATTTAGATTCTCTGCCCTCTTAAATTAGTTATAAAATCCCTTGTATAATGTTTTCTCTCTTAGATACCACAAATCACAAAAATCCTATCTCTAGTTAACTATGTCTGTCTGAATAATAACCACATTACATATATATTTTTAATAATTTAGCCCCAAAATCTGCTTTTATAAATCCAAGGTAAAGAAAGGCAAATGAACTGACATCAACTATGGATTTATGTATGAATTAATCTAAGTCTACAGCAGAATGTTGTGGCGGTCCATGTATTATCGTTTATAAACACTTTAGATATTACTTACTTTTAATTTTAGACATATTTTGAAACGGAAACTTTTGAATACAAATCAAATTTATAATTCTTAGAAATTAAAAATATCATAGACAAATGTTTGTTTACAACTACTTCAGCCTAAAGTATTGTTTTCCTTAGTGATATTATGATATTTACAAATATCATTAAGTAATATCAACAATTTAAAATTTTTGTTTTCTATTAATGATAGTTTGAATGGTTAAAACAAATTGTGGACTATTACAATGTTTTATCTTTACATTTTGATATATTTACTTCTTACTTTTTAATGCATGCTGACTTCAGATGATAGCATAATGAATTCTATACAATTGAGCAGCATAAGTCAGCAGTATTAGGGAGACAAGGATTGTCAGCATGTGTGGTTGGTTATTTTGAACTTCTGAAGTTTTTTTTCGTGGTTTCGTTTTTAGATAGTTGTCCACAGTGCACTCCAGGACGATAAGTTTCAACATCAGTCTGCTTGGATCCAGTGTACAATGGTGAATCAGACATGCCTATCTTGGAGCAAGAGATAGATATTTGCAAATGTTTCTTTACCTTCTTGTATCTGTGGGATCTTTTAATACCCAAAATAGAGGTTTTTCACAGTTGTCTCATAATTGTGTTTGTCAATCCATTCTCTACCCAATTCACCTTCTCCTTCTACATTTTGATATGAAAGTAGTAGATAAATTTTGTATATGTAAACTTTTATAATGCACGATCATATAATTATTGTAAATTTATTTCGATTATTGCTGTTTGTAGGTCCGTAGTGGAATGGTCAAAGTAAGCGATGGTAAGACAAGACCAATGCCTATGAGATTGCATCTGTCGATGGAGTTGCTTAAGTTGCAGAAGGAAGAATTGACACCAATAAACTCCAACCACAACCAGAGACCTTCACCTACAGATTCAAGGGTATGTTAAGTTTGTTCTATTATTGTTCAAATGTTTATAAAGAATGTTTATCTATTTTAGGTATATTTAGTTTTAAAAAGGTGAATGAAATCCTATTGCACTAATGAATCTCAGTAACTACAGACTTTTTGTGCTTCACTCTTCAAAACAAAGCTGATAAGATGGGAAAGAGTGTTTTTTTTACAAAAAGAGGACATTAATTTTCTGTTTGGTTTACTCTAAATTTCTAATTAAAGATGAACCAATTCATCCAGAAACCATTTTTAATGTCCTTGGGATTATATTTAGGTCAACTTTAACTTTAATGTTTACGCCAATCACATTTTCCCCCAATTTATATAAATTACTAAAACTAGGTAAATATATGTTTTAAAAGTTTTATTTATTAATTTACTGTTTTGTAATTTGTTTTCTTTTTCAAATGTTGCTGCCACCCTACTTATGATATCAGCACTATAAATCTGTTGGGATTTGATTTCAATTAAGTAAATTAAGTTTTACCTTCTCACAACAAATTTTTGCATTGCACACTTGAGAGTTTAATTTAAAACGGGAGGGGATCTATAGAAACACTATTGTATTATATTACAAATAAATGTTTGTCTGATAGTAAGTCAGCATTTCTCAGAAAACATTTTAACGTATTTTTTTTTAAATCGGTACCTTAGGGATTTTTTTATTTCCAATTATAAAGGTAAAGTATAGTCGGTATTTAAAACTTCTGTTATGAGAAATTGTTTTAAAAAATAGGATTTTCACAAAACATTTCCTCATAGTTCATTTTTATACCAATAAATACTGACTTGGAATTTTGGAAGAGATAGTGAGAACTCAAGAAATCTAATTATTTCATGCATTTGTTTTGATTATGAGTGTGAAATATTTGAATAGTCATTAATTTGTCCTTCTATCCCATCTAATTCCTTTATCTATTCTTTTTCCAAGTAGTTGAAGTTTTCTGTTTAAGTAATTAGAAACAAATATTTTTAAATCTTTTACATTACAAAATTTAACTTCTCTTAAAACTTTGTACAGTCTATTAATCTTAAGTTGGTAACTTCTTACAACTTAGTGGTAAAAGTTAAGAACAGTCACGTGACAACGTAGCATGCATTTATCAACCAATTAGGGTGCCTTGCCTGACTTGAAATACTCTAGTTAAAATGACAAGGAAAACAATAGAGAGAGCTGGAATAGATTATAATTTCTTACCAAATAACTATACAAACCGAGAAAAATTTGAATTAAGTTTTCTGTAAATGTTGACAAATATTTATTAATATAAACAAGACACAGGTATAAAACAAAAATTATGTTTTGGCCATTTTGAAAGTTTAATTGTAGCTGAATGCTCTCTGCTATATTATCAGACATGCAGATATCTGGAATTTTACCACTTTCTTAATGAAATGTAAAACTAACTGATATATTTTAGCGGGAATTTGTTTTAACCATCAAAATTATAATTTGTAGAAAATGTACATTTTAAATTGTCAATATTACCTATAGATATTTGTATTTGTACAGAAGGGGAGAATAACATTTTAAATTGTCAATACCACCTTTAGATATTTGTATTTGTACAGGAGGAGAGAATAACATTTTAAATTGTCAATATTACCTATAGATATTTGTATTTGTACAGGAGGAGAGAATAACATTTTAAATTGTCAATACCACCTTTAGATATTTGTATTTGTACAGGAGGGGAGAACAACATTTTAAATTGTCAATATTACCTATAGATATTTGTATTTGTAAAGGAGGGGAGAATAACATTTTAAATTGTCAATATTACCTATAGATATTTGTATTTGTAAAGGAGGGGAGAATAACATTTTAAATTGTCAATACTACCTTTAGATATTTGTATTTGTACAGGAGGGGAGAATAACATTTTAAATTGTCAATATTACCTATAGATATTTGTATTTGTACAGGAGGAGAGAATAACATTTTAAATTGTCAATACCACCTTTAGATATTTGTATTTGTACAGGAGGGGAGAATAACATTTTAAATTGTCAATATTACCTATAGATATTTGTATTTGTAAAGGAGGGGAGAATAACATTTTAAATGGTCAATACTACCTATAGATATTTGTATTTGTGAAGGAGGGGAAAATAACATTTTAAATTGTCAATATTACCTATAGATATTTGTATTTGTACAGGAGGGGAGAATAACATTTTAAATTGTCAATATTACCTATAGATATTTGTATTTGTAAAGGAGGGGAGAATAACATTTTAAATTGTCAATACTACCTATAGATATTTGTATTTGTGAAGGAGGGGAGAATAACATTTTAAATTGTCAATATTACCTATAGATATTTGTATTTGTACAGGAGGAGAGAATAACATTTTAAATTGTCAATATTACCTATAGATATTTGTATTTGTACAGGAGGGGAGAATAACATTTTAAATTGTCAATACTACCTATAGATATTTGTATTTGTGAAGGAGGGGAGAATAACATTTTAAATTGTCAATATTACCTATAGATATTTGTATTTGTACAGGAGGAGAGAATAACATTTTAAATTGTCAATACCACCTTTAGATATTTGTATTTGTACAGGAGGGGAGAATAACATTTTAAATTGTCAATATTACCTATTGATATTTGTATTTGTAAAGGAGGGGAGAATAACATTTTAAATTGTCAATATTACCTATAGATATTTGTATTTGTAAAGGAGGGGAGAATAACATTTTAAATTGTCAATACTACCTTTAGATATTTGTATTTGTACAGGAGGGGAGAATAACATTTTAAATTGTCAATATTACCTATAGATATTTGTATTTGTACAGGAGGGGGGAGAATAACATTTTAAATTGTCAATACTACCTATAGATATTTGTATTTGTAAAGGAGGGGAGAATAACATTTTAAATTGTCAATATTACCTATAGATATTTGTATTTGTACAGGAGGGGAGAATAACATTTTAAATTGTCAATATTACCTTTAGATATTTGTATTTGTACAGGAGGGGGGAGAATAACATTTTAAATTGTCAATATTACCTATAGATATTTGTATTTGTATAGGAGGAGAGAATAACATTTTAAATTGTCAATATTACCTATAGATATTTGTATTTGTACAGGAGGGGGGAGAATAATATTTTAAATTGTCAATATTACCTATAGATATTTGTATTTGTAAAGGAGGGGAGAATAACATTTTAAATTGTCAATATTACCTATAGATATTTGTATTTGTACAGGAGGGGGGAGAATAACATTTTAAATTGTCAATATTACCTATAGATATTTGTATTTGTATAGGAGGAGAGAATAACATTTTAAATTGTCAATATTACCTATAGATATTTGTATTTGTACAGGAGGGAGAATAACATTTTAAATTGTCAATATTACCTATAGATATTTGTATTTGTATAGGAGGAGAGAATAACATTTTAAATTGTCAATATTACCTATAGATATTTGTATTTGTACAGGAGGGGGGAGAATAACATTTTAAATTGTCAATATTACCTATAGATATTTGTATTTGTATAGGAGGAGAGAATAACATTTTAAATTGTCAATACTACCTATAGATATTTGTATTTGTACAGGAGGGGAGAATAACATTTTAAATTGTCAATATTACCTATAGATATTTGTATTTGTAAAGGAGGGGAGAATAACATTTTAAATTGTCAATATTACCTATAGATATTTGTATTTGTATAGGAGGAGAGAATAACATTTTAAATTGTCAATATTACCTATAGATATTTGTATTTGTACAGGAGGGGAGAATAACATTTTAAATTGTCAATATTACCTATAGATATTTGTATTTGTATAGGAGGAGAGAATAACATTTTAAATTGTCAATACTACCTATAGATATTTGTATTTGTACAGGAGGGAGGAGAATAACATTTTAAATTGTCAATATTACCTATAGATATTTGTATTTGTAAAGGAGGGGAGAATAACATTTTAAATTGTCAATATTACCTATAGATATTTGTATTTGTACAGGAGGGGAGAATAACATTTTAAATTGTCAATATTACCTATAGATATTTGTATTTGTAAAGGAGGGGAGAATAACATTTTAAATTGTCAATATTACCTATAGATATTTGTATTTGTAAAGGAGGGGAGAATAACATTTTAAATTGTCAATATTACCTATAGATATTTGTATTTGTAAAGGAGGGGAGAATAACATTTTAAATTGTCAATATTACCTATATAGATATTTGTATTTGTACAGGAGGGGAGAATAACATTTTAAATTGTCAATATTACCTTTAGATATTTGTATTTGTAAAGGAGGGGAGAATAACATTTTAAATTGTCAATATTACCTATATAGATATTTGTATTTGTACAGGAGGGGAGAATAACATTTTAAATTGTCAATATTACCTTTAGATATTTGTATTTGTAAAGGAGGGGAGAATAACATTTTAAATTGTCAATATTACCTATAGATATTTGTATTTGTAAAGGAGGGGAGAATAACATTTTAAATTGTCAATACTACCTATAGATATTTGTATTTGTGAAGGAGGGGAGAATAACATTTTAAATTGTCAATATTACCTATAGATATTTGTATTTGTACAGGAGGAGAGAATAACATTTTAAATTGTCAATATTACCTATAGATATTTGTATTTGTACAGGAGGGGAGAATAACATTTTAAATTGTCAATACTACCTATAGATATTTGTATTTGTGAAGGAGGGGAGAATAACATTTTAAATTGTCAATATTACCTTTAGATATTTGTATTTGTACAGGAGGGGAGAATAACATTTTAAATCATCAATATTACCTATAGATATTTGTATTTGTACAGGAGGGGAGAATAACATTTTAAATTGTCAATACCACCTTTAGATATTTGTATTTGTACAGGAGGAGAGAATAACATTTTAAATTGTCAATATTACCTGTAGATATTTGTATTTGTACAGGAGGGGAGAATAACATTTTAAATTGTCAATACTACCTTTAGATATTTGTATTTGTACAGGAGGGGAGAATAACATTTTAAATTGTCAATATTACCTATAGATATTTGTATTTGTACAGGAGGGGAGAATAACTTTTTAAATTGTCAATATTACCTTTAGATATTTGTATTTGTAAAGGAGGGGAGAAGAACATTTTAAATTGTCAATACTACCTTTAGATATTTGTATTTGTACAGGAGGGGAGAATAACATTTTAAATTGTCAATATTACCTTTAGATATTTGTATTTGTACAGGAGGAGAGAATAACATTTTAAATTGTCAATATTACCTATAGATATTTGTATTTGTACAGGAGGGGAGAATAACATTTTAAATTGTCAATACTACCTTTAGATATTTGTATTTGTACAGGAGGGGAGAATAACATTTTAAATTGTCAATATTACCTATAGATATTTGTATTTGTACAGGAGGGGAGAATAACATTTTAAATTGTCAATACTACCTTTAGATATTTGTATTTGTACAGGAGGGGAGAATAACATTTTAAATTGTCAATATTACCTATAGATATTTGTATTTGTAAAGGAGGGGAGAATAACATTTTAAATTGTCAATACTACCTTTAGATATTTGTATTTGTACAGGAGGGGAGAATAACATTTTAAATTGTCAATATTACCTATATAGATATTTGTATTTGTACAGGAGGGGAGAATAACATTTTAAATTGTCAATATTACCTTTAGATATTTGTATTTGTAAAGGAGGGGAGAATAACATTTTAAAACGTCAATATTACCTTTAGATATTTGTATTTGTAAAGGAGGGGAGAATAACATTTTAAATTGTCAATACTACCTATAGATATTTGTATTTGTAAAGGAGGGGAGAATAACATTTTAAATTGTCACCTATCATCATTGGTGATTTTCAGTTAAAAACGAATAACAAAAACAATAACTCATTTTAGAAAAGAGATTAGGATGTTCCTGGAAATAGACATTTCCTTACAAATTTATATTTTTGTTAGTTTTTTTATTTTGAATGACAACCAACTTGGTTGATTTTAATTGTATGACTGATATTTTTATTATAATTTACAAATATAAATTTTTGTTCAGGTCCAATGATTAATATAGGTTATTTTGAATTTATTATTTGATAATAATCAGTGTATGAGGACCTGTTTAACATAAATAATTTAAATTTTCACCTATCATCGTTGGTGAGTATCAGTTAAAAACAATAACAAATTTTAGAAAAGAGTTTAGGATGTTCCTGGAAATAGACATTACTTTACAAATTTATATTTTTGTTAGTATTTTTATTTTGAATGAGAACTAACTTTATTTATTTTAATTGTATGACTGATATTTTTATTATAATTTAAAAATATAAATAATCAGAACCTATCACAATGTTTGTAAAATTAATTTTTGTGTTCACAAAACATGAAAATAAATAAAAATCTGTGATCAGTGTTCGCCATAATAATAATACTTCTTTCATATGTTACTTTGTTGTTCACAAAGTAAAAAAAAAAAACCAATGCAAATTTAACATTGTTTTGCAAACTTCAGTTGAGTTTCTTAACTTGTTTCCTTAAATTTCTCAAGGGTGGCGTAACACTTGTACAAAAGTATGCCATGTGACAAGTTCCATTGCTAGTTTCTTAACTCTTACAATAACTCTTTCTCTATTGTCCTTCAGTCTTATTCGTCCATGTTTCTTTAAGGATTATATTATCATTTTCTGTTATTTATTATATCTAGTCTTATAGAAAACAAAAATTAGTATGGCAATTGTCACTTATAAACTATAACCTCTAAAAAATAACAACAATTCTGAAATTATAAATATACAACTAACCATTTTCCCACTGTCTTTTAATTTATTTACTTTAAAATATAAATATTAAACTTTGGTTGGAATCCAGAACTATTACAATTTGTAACAAATCTTGAGGGTTGTGGATGTAAATAGGGGTTTAAAAACTCAATTTTATCTTATAAGATTGAGTGAAAAATATAAAAAATAAAGACAAACTGTTATAATTTACAAAAAGTAAGTTTATTACCATTACCTGTTTCAACATGTACTTTGAGTTTTGTTAGTCGTTTCTGACATGTGAAACCACTAGTGATAATAAACTCACCTTTTCTGGATTATAAACAGAGTTTGTGTTTCTTTTTCCTTTCCATGTAATGTTATTTGATTTCCGGATATTTTAAGCCTCAAATTTCAAAATAACTAAGATTGATAATTATCCTAACATATGATTTTACAAATTGTTTTCACATTTATTAACTTTGAGGGTATGTTTACAGTACTGTTCAAAACTAATGCTTAGATATTTCACACAGAGCCACCTATACATAATCAATAACCTTACTAATTTGAATCCTAGTAAATTAATTATTTAGTTTTCCTCTAAAACAATGGAATATACTACAATTTGGTAAAACATTAAACTATATTTAAATGCACATGTCAAACCATGCTTTTAATTATTTAGTGAAATTAAATTGTTGGAACTGTCCAAATGCTACTGAAATCTGAGGACAAAGTGCAACAGATGTGGAATGGATGTTATAATCTGATTGGCTGTGGTGGAGCAGTGTGTATGGAATTTTATATGAAAGCACGTTCCTGAGTCAAACAACACACATGCATATAGACGGAAACAGTATTACTTTGGTAGATATAAAGGAAATTCATTGAACTTGGGAAAACCACCCAAGTTCTTTGCATAATTAATTGGAAATCATTGAGATTTAATTTTTAATTTTGAAACAGAATTCACTCCTTTCACCTTAAATCTTTCACTTGTACCCTAAGAAAGTATAACATTAATTTTTCATTTTGAACACGAGAGAATTTTATTTTTCAATTAACTAGAAAAAGAATTCTAATGGTGCAAACCTTTTAATTCTTTGTTTTTTGTTGGTTTTTGGCATTTTGAGCTACTTGAAATACATTTAGACTATTTTGGGAATGATAATTCTATTTCTGGATTTTATCATGCAAGGAGCCCAAATGACTCCAAATTTTGGAATTCGATGTGAAGTAGGTATCTCACTGAATGATTAATATTTGGTCAAAATTGCTTGAGGGGTAAGCCTAAAACTTATGAACATTTGTTGAACACTAAGTTCGAATTTGATATTGATTTGTACATCCCTTGGTTTATAATGCTCATAAAGAATTCTATACCATTTATTAAATACCGTACTTTAGGTATACAGTATATTACAAAAACACATTTAGATATATAATCTCTGAATATACCTAAAACGTTAGACATAGTATCAACTTTAAAAACAAATTGATATAATTTGGCCCGTATGTGTATATTATCTCATGTTATTGTCAATAATGTAATTTCGAATTCTGACTTACCAAGAAAATGTGATAATTCTAGTTTAGGTAGGACCCTTTCACTGACACAAGCATAGAGAGTGGAGGTTCCTTCACATTTGTACAATCTAGAAGTCTACTAGAACTGAGACACTGAGAGTAAAGTTAGTGGAGACTTTTTAATGTATATACATTTACGAGGCCTGTTACAGTCTAGCTTTGTTGTTAAAGATGAGAAACTTCTAAGTCATCATTGCCTTGAAAAAAGAACACAACACCTCTAGTCCATGAATGGAGTCAGGAACAAGAGAGACCTGAAACGAAAAATGAAATAGAAAATCTAACCAAAAAATAAGAAGGTGAAGATCTGTGGCCCAGCCAAGTAGCCCACCAAACCAAAACTATAATAAGCATAAATTAGGATGTAATGGAAAGGGATTTTAAATAATAAAATATGAATTGGCACTTGCGGTTTTGTTGAGCAGTGCAATATGACGTAGAAGGGGGGAGAGACGAGGAGTGGAGGGCTTGAACCAGCGAGCCGAGCGGGAGTCTGTTCCGAGAGCCGCGAGAAGGAAGACCGCTACTGGACGAGGTCAGTCCATTTTCAGCAACGTGCTAGCTAAATTAAACGGTATGTTTTTCGGCCACTATTAAGGCTTTATCTTGCCGTTATGTCTTTTTTTCTAAATTATAATAATTCTGTAATCTTTTAATTCGGCAGTAAATAAAATATAACATTTAATTTCACTTGCGTTGCGTGCGTTCATTAGCGTCCTAACCCAACTCCTTGGCCCATCCTGACAAGATTCGGCTAAAGTGTACGCGGTCTCCAGCCAGTCGGAGCTTCCAGCTGGTCAAAAGAAGTGGAGATGGTCACAGATCCAGTAGGGTCCCTCAGGTTTGCAACATTCGTACTGACTATAGTAAACTCCTATCAGTTAGCTGACAGCAATCAAGTGTGAAATATACAATTCAAGTTTCAAAATATTAGTGTAAAATTGTTTTAAACAAATTTACCCTTTGGGATAGAACTGTAAAATGCTCGCTGTGTCAGATAAGACATTCTTTAAACTTTACAATGCAGCCTATATCCTTCAAGAAACCTAGCGAATCATTACATAATATCAGAACAGAATAGTGAACACAGCTCTCAACAGTCTGTGTCCTATGGATTGGGTTGTTGCTTTTGTTGTTGTTATTGTTGTCTGTATTCTGCATGTAACCATGATAGCGGCCACATTAAGATAAGAACTGAGACAATTCAAAATGCAGTTAAATGAAACATCCCAAGAATTCCATTGAATCTTAAACCGACTTACAGAAGTTACGATCAAATCCAATTCAACATTTCAATAATTACAATGAAAATCCCGACTTTCAATCGAAAAATTATAATATAAAATATTTCCTGATATTTTCGACCTGTGTTAACCATATCATAATCGTTCTAAACTATGGATTCTATCCAGGAAAATTACTAAATAAATACAACACAGCTATTGAAAATAAATATATGAATTTTAAAACTTGAGTAGAACTGCGTAATTTTTACAAGTCTAGGCTATGAACTTCAGAATTGTTAAGATTATGAGAAAACAAAAGAAACGAATATTACTATCTTGTTAAATAGGATATTTTATGTATAAAGAGTTGTCATCAAAAACATGTCCGAAGTCAAGAACTTGCAGATTATTCCCATGGGAAGGACATGCCCATGAATGGCAATTAGCTTTATGATTGGTAGATAAAATTTTATTTCACTAAAATTATTATGTAAATTAAGTAATAAAATTTATAATTAGCCAGAGAAGATATTTGATCCTTTGTTGTGTTTAATATTATTTATTTATCCTTGGTTAAACTTTGTTACTAAAAAAATTAAATAATTGATTCTTCCCAAAAATACAAAGAATTATTTAATTTTCCATTCTAATTACACCACATACACACTTTTACTTGCTGTGGTTCAGAAGGCGGAAGCTTAGAAAACTTCTGTGACACAAATTTGGGAAATTAGAGAAGATCGCTATTGTTAGAGAAGGACTAAAAGCTGACTGACGCTTTCAAAACTTGAAGAGGATTGTATCCAGATATAGCCGTTAAATCGAAGAATCCAATACAAAGAAACGTACTTCAAGATATAGTAAATAGTGTGGTATAATAAAGTACTATCTTTTAAAGTCGATTTTAGTGATATCAGGAGAAAATAGGAAAATCAAGTTATGGTATTATGTTGAGATAAACCCAATATCAACCATCCACATTTGTAATCAAATATCTAATTTTATACATACCAAACTCCTGAAACTTTTGAACATTAATCTATACATACACTTTCACAATTTCATATAATTTTCTCATCTAATGAACTATAATCTTAATTTAATTTATTTGTAATTTTTGGGACATAGTCCAGACTATTAAATTTCTTTTATATATGTGTTTCTTGGTTTCCACCCCTACTTGGGAAAAGCCGGCACCAACCCCTCACCGAAATAAAACATGTGTTATGCAATTATATCATTATTAATATCAGTATAATTATATTAATATCAATGAATTATATTATTATTCTTATAGTAATTATATTATCGATTATATTAATATCGATATGCAATTATGTTATGTAAATGAATTAATCAGGACTTCATATTAATAAATATTTAGCTGTCGATGATTAACCATATCCAATATTGATATATTTATATTATCTACTTATTTATGTGAAGTGAATTCCTAGCTTATTACATTACAAAGACATGTTGGGACTAAATATTTCCATAACTATCAAACAAATTTTGATGAAATTAGGTCAAATTAAATATATTGTATATCTGAATAATTATGAAAGACAATTTTTATTACTGAATCAAATTCTATGTAGTATTAGTAATTTTCAATGTCTTATGGTGTTTTATGATATTTTGTGCATATGATATTATGAACTTTAAATAATTTTCAATTTCCGTTAAGAGAGTTTTGTGTTATAATACTCTATTAAGTAAATGATTATAAATTTTCTTTTAAGACTTCAATGTAATTTTATATAATTTGATATTAATTATTTCCAATTTTGATGTTAAATTTGCTTATTGTTTAAAAATTTTACTAATTCTTAATTTTCTTTTAAGATATTAATTGTGTCTTATAATCTGTTTTGAAACATTCACAATTTTTAATGTCAGATATTAAATTTGATTCTTGTTCAACTTTTTACTTACAAATAAAAAATATTATTATTATTGTAAACTCAGAAATCTGTTTTATTAATTAGTAAAATGTTTCAGAACATGGTGCTTAAAATAGGAACATGAAATTTGGTGTAGGGGACTACTGTAATTAGTGTGCTCATAGAACACAATTGAAATTTAAAAAAAAAAGAAAAAAAAAAAGTTTTTCTGAAACACATTATAGGCACTTTATTGAGATGCTTTTGTGGAAAGAGAAGAATTATTAAAGGAACTAAAATTGGACTTTTTAAAATAACATCACCAATCACCTAACTGTTGTTCGCCAGCTAATTGGAATGGGTACTTTAATGAAAGCAGATTTTATTTCATACACTTTCTTTCAGGTTAGAATCGTTGGCGTCACAAGACAGAAGGTTGGAGGCCTAGGCTTAAGTATTAAGGGAGGAGCTGAACACAAACTTCCTATTCTTATTTCACGTATTTTCAAAGATCAAGCGGCTGACCAAACTGGGGAACTCTTTGTTGGTGATGCGATTATAAAAGGTAATTATGTTTCTAAATGTTTTACTTTAACTATTAAATTCATTTCTTCCTTAGTATTAGTTCCTTAGTCCTTAGTATTAGTCCTTAGTATTAGTACAAAAGAAAGCTTTATAAAAAATACATGCCTACACAGAAAGTTTGATCAAAATCTGTCTTTGTTTCTCTAGCATTTGCACAGATTACAGATAAACAAATATTGATTTTTTTCTTCTTTGTAATCAGTGTATCTTTAAACACTTATTTCAGTAAACAACTAGAACTAGATCAATATCTTGGAACTACTGTATTATAAAACTTTCGCTACTATATAATGAAAATATATCACTTTCATGTGTAAAAATGTAAAATATATATTTTGTAAAGAATGTTTATAAAGATTATCCTGATTGTAATATGTTCTAAAATTGTTATTAACAACGAAAAAAATTAACTGTTTCATTATCATGTGACCGACTAGACTAAAGGATTTCAAAACATAAAAATCCCAAAATTTTAATTTTTAGAGAATTGAGTAATATAATCATTCAGACAGGTGGAGTTAATTTTAATCTTGTCTTCTCCTTGTGTGAGTTTGTATGAAAAAGATTTAAAATACTTTCGTCATCTAAATGAGGAAAAAAATATCTATAGGCTTCTCTATACCTACAGTATAACAAACACACAGAACACAATTCTCATAAAAAAATAAAATATATATATATGCCTAAGTATCAGACGCGTTTCAACGACAAGGTCGTCCTCTTCAGTTGAGTTTGGTTGGTGTAGCTGGTGTATCACTGAAGAGGACGACCTTATCGTTGAAACGCGTCTGATACTTAGGCGTATTTTTTTTATGAGAATTGTGTTCTGTGTGTTTGTTATACTGTATAGTTTTTCTCATAAGTCAAGCTCAGCATTTAATATATTCTCTATACCTGATATAACAGAAATAATATAGATTATGATGATAATCTTGCACACATCTTGTTGGTTAACTTAAACCTTAAATTAATTTATTTGGTTATTCTACTGAATCAGCTAGTATTTTTAAATTTGTTGTTATGGTAACGAATCTTGAAATGGTTTAAACTTTTAAGAAGCAGAGAGTTGATTAAGTTCGTATAGGGTTAGTGTGTTAAAATTTTTAATCAATTACAACTTTTGACTCTAGTGAAAAATAAAAAAAAATCCCACCTTTGTCAAATTCTGATTATGAGTAAAAAATCATGATTGGTTAAATAGTTTATGGATATAGTCTTTATTACATTTCTATTTAAACTCTTTTCCAAGGCAGCTGCACATTTAAAGGTCAATCTTACCTTATAATTTTAATAAACTTTGACAAATATATTCTAAAGGGATGGAGAAAAAACCAAACAATACTTCAGAATTAACACTCTCATATATTTCCAACATCTTTTATTGGGGGGGGGGGGTGCGTTTGATGGATTCTTCTCTTGCAATCTGTGTGTATGACGTGTTGTGACAGTGGGCCTTCTGCATCATGTTTTAAATGTTTAAAGAACTTGTGTGTTTGTTATGTGTTGTGTGTTCGTAATTTGTGATTTTAAACTAAGACAACGGTAATACCCGCATAACACTTGAAAATGGCTGAATAGCCGAAACGGCCGTAGTGATAAAACTACAGACAAACATAGACTATTGTGACGGTAAGTCTTATAATATATCTAATTATTAATCAGTAGTCGGAATGGCGAAAACAAATTTGTAATATAGTGTTTTAAAATGGAATGTAAACAAACAACTAACACATGCAGAGACTTGAAACACACTGACCTGAAGAAGTGCCTAACCTTGAAACTGTTTTTGTTTAGGTCTGAAATTTGGTTATGGTGCATAAATGGTTTTCTACTTACAAAATGATCCTCATCATATGTTTACTAAATTTCAAAACTTAGAGTTAAATAAACTTATTCAGTTCACATGAATGAAACACATTACATGATTTGTTAATATTTAACTTATACAAACAGGACTGTGGTTACAGCCATTCTCTTGTTAATTGAATCACTTTATGTTTAATGCAGTTTCATTGCATTGTCAATGAATTATATAGATCCAGTCAGTTGGTGCAAAGTGGAAATGCATATTTAATGTATGTTTGGTCGAACATATGCAAATTGTTAAATGTTTCATTTAGTGAGTAGAGGTGAATGTCTGAATCTTGAATGCCCTGAACTGCAATGATAGATTATAAAAAGTGTTTGTAGCTCTTTAGTTACCAGTTAGAGTTTCATAAATGGTATGGAGGAACTTTTGATATAGGTAAGCATGTTTCATACAATGTATATAATGAAAACTAATAAGTGTTGTTTATATTGTTAATCAGCATAACTTAAATAAAAAGTTGATATAAATGAAAAATTAAATATGAACCATTTATGTGCCAGATGTTTTTATTAAATGCCTATACTTGAAGAGCCAATCATTATCTCAAAGATAGATGCAAAAAATGCCAGACTATTTCTTGATTATTTACAATATTTTGTATAAACAAATCGGAACACTGTTATTTATCCATCATCTTAACGATTTAAAAAAATATTTTATTCATGAATAATTGGTTTACAATAAGAAATAACTTATTTTTCCATGCAATAAAAATTAAAGAGATGTATAATTTATCCTTTTTACACACGTATGTAGATCTGCCATGTTTTTCATTGTTTCTATAACACTTCAGATTTTTAGCAATTGCTTTATCTATTTTATTTTTCTTACCCCCCCCCCTTTGTTGTTTAATGGTGAAAAACTCTCAGTCATCACCACCTTATAAACAAATTAAAAAGAAAACATTAAAATAAAGATTCCTAGTTCTTGAATACTCTAATAGTATCAGGGAAGAGTGGTACATAGGAAAGATGAAAGGAAGGAATCTAATCCAAGACTACATGAAAAAAGTTATAGATCCAGATATGTCTCTTAGGATTGCCAAGCCGCTATTCACTATATTTTAAGTTCCTGAGGGTTTGTTTTGTCTAATCAAACTTGTTCAGTTTCACTTCATGAAACCAAATAAATAAATCAATGCCAGCAAGAAATAAATAATATTAATTGAAACTATGCATACTACAAAAATATAATAATTTTAAAACAACACAAAACAAATTGAATTCCATTATATACAAACAAACCACAATTTTATACTGAATTAGTAAATGAACAGGTTTTATTATTTATTTACAAAATAAAATAAAATATTAACTATTATTACAAACTAATAAAGAACCTGTCAGTATTTTGGAGAGTTCTAATTTTTCACTACTTTGACATAGTGTGTGTGCCATGTAATATTTACAACATAAATACACTAAATATATAACACTAAAACATACAAAAATAAAGAAATAATACATAAAAACGACCTTGAACAATCACTCACTCACAAGTCATAATCACAATAACAAATCAGCTGTACAAAAATAATGACTGCTTTTATACAGATCTACTAACCGATTAAACTAACTTTCTTGCATGTTATTGTATATTATAAGAAAACTTAATTCTTTAGCTAACAAACATTACTAAAAATGAAATGTAAAATTTGTGCAGAATTTAGATGTGCTTTCAGGTTTTTTAAAATCCACTCTACATTACCAATAGTTTTATTTTCACATAAAATATTACATTTTATTTAATTTATTTGCCATTAATCTTTCACAAATGCATAATTAAGAGTCCATAATTTAGTATAATATAACTAAATATAAAAACATAGTTCCATATTCAGCACATAAAAATACAATTTAAAATTACTAAGTCTTAAATTTATGTGTCTTGCTTAGCGTGCATTATATGACTAAAATTTTGGGAATTCTGAACATTATATGAATGAAAAGTACTGACTTTATTGAATATAACCTTATTTTTAATGACACAAAATTAAATATTCAGCTTTCTATATAGTACCTTACAGACCATTGCCACTCATGATGCACACTGCTTTCTTCTGGTTTCTAAAAATAACTTCACGTAAAGTGGAATTTTCTACAAAATGATGCCATATTGTAAAATGAATGGAAGTAGGCAAAATAAATTATTCGGACCACATTCAAAGGTAATAAATAAATATTGAGCTTGACTTGTGAAATGGTATATATAATAAACAAAACTTGATCACAAATTCTTACAAAAAGCATGATTATTTATTGAAACACATTTCAACAATTAGAGTTATAGTTAAGTTATTTTAGTTTTGTGCAGTACTGAAGATGGCGACTTTGTCGTTGAAACATGTTTGAACTTACTATTTGTGTTCAAGTTTTATTCTATCACACAAAGGGAGGACATGTAACTTTATTTAACGTTTTTGGTAGAGAACATACACAATGTTCTAAATTTAAATATTCATAAATCGAAGACCCAGAAAAGAAGCAGTGAAAACTGGATTTAAAGTTGTGCACATAACTTAAACAATAGTATTATTTACTTTATTTTCCTCTAAATTACAGATTTATCAACATTTATTGAAAGTCTGTTATTAAAAAAATAGCCGTGTAAACTCCCAATTGTATTAATTGTTAGTTGTTTAGTCATATTCATTACAATCCAATAAATGTCAACAAAACTGAATACTATTGTTTAAAAACTTGTACATTATGTACATTAGATGTATCATTCCTACAAGAAACAACCATAAATACTTTCCATTGTCTAGGAAAGAAAAAAGAAACCTACATTATATATAATTGCAGTTTTGTAGTATTTGTTTATTATGACTGATACAGGCTGACTACAGTAACTCTCCATCTTGTACAAAATAATAAACTTTAGGCCTCCATTACTCCATCATATAGTAGTAATACAGTAGCGAAAAAGGATACAACAAAATAGCTCGTCGCTTGGCATAGAACTAGCACAGGATTGACACAATAACATGACATTTTTCAGTCATCTGATAGTTTTAACAACCTGGAGTTAACAACCGTTTTGCTGTATTATGATTTTCAAGACCAATTTTTACCTGAAATTCTTTCTTTGGATCAAACCCACCATTGATATTTAGAATTATTCCAAACTAGACCCCCTCCCGATAGAGACTTTCTTCAATCAATCCCTTCTTGGAATAAATTTCTACCTATAATTAGATATATTAATGAGACTTACCGTCACAATAGTCTATATTCGTAGTTATATCACTACGGCCGTTTCGGCTATTCAGCCATTTCCGAGTGTTTTATGCTGGGTTTTCCCGTTGTCTTAGTTTAAAAAATCACAAATCACGAACACACGACACATAACAGACACACAAGTTCATTAAACATTTAATACACAATGCAGTATGCCCACTGTCACAACGTGTACCTATATTCTACCTATATTCCTGCACTGTGTGTAACAGCAAAATTATGGGCCCAATATAACAAAAGGAACTTGTCCAATATAGCTCTCAAATCTGTTAAGTTTAATATATATATATATATATATATATATATATATATATATATATATATATAGTTTTAATTAAAGGATATAATTATCAGCTGTTATATTTTTGTTGTTACAGTAATACCACTTTGTTAAACAAAAAAAAAATGAATCTCATTACATTTAAGACGAACCGTGTAAAAAGAAATGTTAAATCGGTGATACAATTTGTACGGGTATGTTTATGTTATAATAATTAATAGTGACTTGGATATCAAAAATGTTAAAGTTTACATTATTGTAATTTATATCTCAAATAAATGGTTTGTTCATTCAATAATGGTGTATCGTAAGTGTAAGAGAGACTAGGTTCATAATCAATCATGAGTTCCATTTACAATAGTTTTCAACAGCAGTTGAGACCATTAATCAACTATTGTTATCTCAGATTTGTTCCTTGTACCTGCTTCTCGACTGTAGATGACTACATCTCAAGTTGTAAGCAGATTGTTTATTTATCAGTTGTTTTTGTACAACCATCCTTCATCCTGCATGTAACATCTTATTTGGGATCAATAATTCAACAAAAACACTATGTGACACGTCATAATATAGCATAGGGCTTAGCATAGCATGAAAAGAGAATCATAAGGATTTTGAAATGAATAAATAAAATAGAAGGAATGTAAATAGTTAAAAACTAAAATCAAACAAGGACATTAGTTATAATTCCTTTAACATTTATCATAAATAAACCTAAACAATATAAAAAACTATCCCACAATAACCTAAGTGGTAAATCGAAAGGGATAGGCATAAGACTACTAACAAGAGATGATATCAAAGAGCAATGTACTTAAATTAAAATAAGAGACAAATATTTTAACTAAAATAATAACTAGCAGAAACAATAAACACTTTTTACAAACTTGGTAATTATAATTTTCATTACTGTTGAGACCGATGGTTCTTGGTGGAATTCCATGTTTAAAGATAATAAAACACAATTATTTATTTTGTAATATCCACTTTTAATTAGTCTAGCCGACCAATGGTTTCGCCTGCTAAGGCATTGACGAGGCTGTTACAGACTCGTCAATGCCTTAGCAGGCGAAACCATTGGTCGGCTACACTAATTAAAAGTGGATATTACAAAATAAATAATTGTGTTTTATTATCTTTTGGTAATTATAGGTTATAAATATGGGAGAATATCATACATTTAGCATGGAAATTTATTATCAATGTGAAGGAGATAAATAGATATAATTTAGATGCACAAAAGGGATTTAAGATGAATTTAGAACAATATAAATAAAAACAATATTTTGAAATGTAAAACTTTAAAACTGGGATCATCTGTATTAAATTCCACACATACAACAGTAGGGCATTATTTTTTTCTTTTTGATGTCTATACCTTACCAGAAGTCCAAATGGTATGTGCCCAGCCCGAAAATGATATGGACCATGGTAAAAGTAGGGTATAAGCACCTTGAGGCAGGTTATTAAATATTATAATTATGTTTGATATATCTTTAGTAGCTTATTAACGTTGATTATTATGTTCTTTATTTATTTTTTTATTGGGATTTTTGTTGTTTCAATCATATCAACTACAGTATTTCTAAAATTTTAGTGAGGTTATTATGTTTTACGATATATTTTAGCAGGAAAGATGGTTTCCAATTTTCTTCGTTGAATTTATTCTATACATTTAACCTACACATTACTTAATTAAGGCAATCAAAAATTACCTGTTCTGGTTCATTACATTCCTCGAGGGATGAAACAGACATGAGATCTGACCCAACCAGGTTTTGAAGGCGATAGTTTCTCGTTATTTGGAACGACCTCGGACTGAGAGCTAAACCATTTTTGCGCTCAAGATAAATTTAAATCATTAATCTAAACCAACTGTTGCAGTAAATAAAATTTTTACTAATGCATAGACAATGGAAGTTCTGAGATTTAGATTAAATTTGCAATTTTATGTTAATTTATTGTAGATTTTCAAATATTATTAAAAGCATTTTATTTCCTTAAAAAAATAATTTAGGCCTACTATTTGCGTTT
Source organism: Aphrophora alni (assembly GCA_963513935.1). NCBI lineage: Eukaryota > Metazoa > Arthropoda > Insecta > Hemiptera > Aphrophoridae > Aphrophora > Aphrophora alni. Next base: position 154,475,596 of record OY740767.1, on the reverse strand, counting down.
TAGTAGATATATATTTTTTTGTAATTACAGTATGGTCATAGCTCCGACCATTGGTGGTGGTTCAGAGTCACCTTTAGACCGTTGGTCCCTATGTTTAGTGGAAGATAGGGACTCATACCCTTTCTGTCTGGTTAATAAGACAATCTCTTAACTTTCAATTTTAATTTTTTAAATTATTATATTACATTAAATTTTGCTTTATTTTTTATAAATATATGTAACTTTAAACATGTGAAACAATGTACTTACCAGTTGATTAATTTGCACTGATGAATTATTAATTGTCTAAGGTAAGATCAATGAAAGTATCTTCTTCGCCAATTCCATCATCTGGAACACTGTCCAAATCACAATATAAACCACTAAGTTGGATAACAAATTGGTAAATTGCGTCCTCAAAAACACCATCTTTTTTCCAATCTTGTTCTGCATTGAGTCATGTTTAACAAATTTCACCAAGTGTAGTATCAATACATTTTGGGTACTTTCATCTGCCAGGATTTGTAGCCGCTTTAGCAACATGATCCCTGTCACATACTTTGACCTAACATAGTGATTCATATGTGATCATTGGATTTAGGTCGCATACATATTGGCAGCAGCCTCAAACCATTATGTCCATAGTAAATTAATGTGCTGAACATATTGTTTTCTTTGGGTTTTAAAATCTCTATTTCATCTAATACATCCATTTCCCTAGTTTTAGGATCCACAACCATTCTGTGTATTTTTAGCCGTTCAAGCATTTTCTGCTTCACTGTAGATTTTGTAGGAGATTTGTGATAGGGGGACATCGTCTACAGTCAAAGTTGATTTTGAAGGCAGATTTGGTAGATCTTTTTTGGTAAGCCACTTTTAAAATTTTATCACTATTCATTCCCCATGGCAATTACCTTTTCTGGTAGTGGCCTTGAAAATCAACCCAGCTTCTTTTCAAACCCTACTGATTTTATATATTTTTAATAATCTAGTTTATAATAATCTATTTGAGAAATATGTGTTTGTTAAAATGCCATTAACTTTTGAGCTATATCAGCATTTTTTAAAAGTTACATTAACATCAACTTTCATCTAAGTGGAATATCTTTTTGTTCACTTCCCAATGCTTCTTAACAGACCTTAAGTAATTATACCTTCAGTTCACTATATCTGGGCTTTCCATAAGCAATTTTTTGTTAGATTTAACTTTTTCCAACAGAACCCTTACATCTTCTAAAACTTTCCGTAACACTCAACTCATTCCATTAAAAATGTACGTTTTTTATAAAACTGGTAGCAGTTATTTGATTTTGTAAATTGGTTGTAAGTAGAAATAAAATTTTATTATAGTGTTTTGAATTTATATATCTAGTGTTGTAGGTGTTTCATATTTATTATTTATGTGTTCAGTTTGTTAGAGTAGCTTTTATATGTATTAGTAAACGCTCTCTAAGTTATAACTGTATAAATTTCTTATAGGCTCACTTTTATGATTATTGCCCAATGTTGTTAACTAGAAAAATTGGCTAGTAAATTTCAAAACGGCAGTTGATTCCCAGATTTCAAGAAGTTTTTAGGGACAATGTAACTAATTTATGCAGCATCAAAATATCCATACAATGATTCTCAAATATATTTAGTTATAATTCAAAATAAGAACATAAAAACTAAAAAACCGTATTGTAAACTACAAAACCTCTTTTAAACTAGAATTTTAATAAAATAAAAGAGTGACGCCAAGATTTTTGTCATGTGAGACCTTAGAATGTTGGGAAGGGGAATGATGAAGTGTAATTATAACAAACAACAACATATAAACAATATTTCCAGTTTATAACACACAAAGACATCAAGAAAACATTGCTAAGTCTTATCATTTATCATTCAGTAATGTTGAGATTTCTGCCATTGAATTCTGTTACAATATTTATTGGATTTAAAAAAAAAAAAAAAACAAAAAAAAAAAAAAACAAACAATAAATGGCTTACATTTTAATAAAAAATCTTTCACTCCAGGTGGTAAGTTGTTAAAAAGCCTTAATCTGTGAAGCAAGTGAAGAATTTAAAGTCCTCGTAACAACTTAGTTGTTCCTCAAATGTATTCTGGTTTGTTGTCTTCATTTGGTTTAATAAATAAAGTCAAAAGATATCCAGTGTCTACTTTCATTCATTCATCCATCAAGCTGGTGCTTCTATGAGAACTTAGATGTTGCCAATGAAGGTGTTAACACATTCGTTGCTATTCCTAAATATAATTAATTAAAATAACATGCTCAGAATCTAAAATAATACCATAGCAATCAACACACAGCGGTATAATTTCGTACTGACCGCTTGGGGTGTAGGAAGTGCCTAGTGCGATTTCATACCAGCCGCACCAAACGTGTTAAGAATATCTAGGTTAAAGACTGAGATAATATAAAAAAATACTATAGGAGCAGGATGGATATATTGTGCATAGTGTGTTATTTATCGGAAATATTATTTTAGAGAACAAGTAATACAACCAATGTCGCATGTTAATATTATTAACATGCTTACAAGAACAACAAAAATGACACATTTTTTCGGAAAACTAATTAAAATTTTTAATTTTCGTTTCAACTACATAAAGTATCCAAGATACTCCATGAAATTTTTCAAAAAACATGTGCTTAAAAATGTAAGTTTATAAGGGTGTAATTTAGGGTCAAAATTGTAATAATTTTTTTTTTTGTTATGATTCTCAAAAGTAATTAACTTTGACTCACGATCGTCAACTAGAACGGTCACTGACAACGCACGTCGTCCGTATATGTATGTTTTTAATCGTGTTTTTTTAAATGTGAATTAATATCTGTCGTTAAGTGTTTCTATCTGTTTTTTTATATTTGAAAATGACTGACAAATAGTTGAAACGCGTCATATAAGATAGTGTAAACTACAAGTAAGGATTGTTCGACGGTAACACCTCAATACAAGGTAATTAAATAGTAATTGTTCTTTATCATAAATACAACAGATACTGTATTACAAACGTTGGATTAAATGAAATATTATTATGTTTATTGTTTTAAAAAAAAACTACAATAGGCCTAAATTAAGCAGGCAACAATTTTTGTTATTTTTGTTTTAAAATAATGATAGAAGTTCCAAACAGGCAATGAATGTCTAAAGGACTCCTTCTTATTTACTTCTCACGTACATATATTTTTTAATCGTAAATTTGTATATTTTTTTTCTTTAAAAAGTTGTTATATAATAGTGTGTTATATTTTTATTATATATATATATATATATATATATATATATATATATATATTTGAATAAATAAAATAAATTTCAATGAATGACCAATCTTAACTTAGAGAAACTGTTTTCTAAAAGGCAACAGATATTGGAGGTTTCATTCTTAAAACCTTCTTCAAGTTTTGTAAATCAGGTTTAGTATAGTCATCGCAGATGCAGATTTCATGTTATTGCCAACTTGTAATATGTGGAACTTGGAGGTTTTGGTCACGCAATGGTGACATCAAAGATGATAACTGCTTTATTTTTCTCTTTGGGTTTCTTCCTGTATTCAGCACTCAATGATTTCTTCGGCAGTTTTCCATTTAACAGTAACAGTTTAAAATTCACAATTAAAGTGATTTCTTTCCATAGTAAAAAACAACTTAAGATTCAATATGAACTGTCAGCGCATTAATCAACTTTAAGTGAGCGTACCTACAGACTTATCATGTTAGTCATCATTCTTTCCTCTTCCACACCTTCTATTTGGTGAATTCTTTGCACTACTCTCCTTAATTATGGCTTTGGTTGTAGTAGTTAAATTATAATTTTTTAATATGTGTACATGTGTAGGCTATATAAATATTTTATTCTAAAATATTTATTTTGTAAGATTTGGGGATGAGTGTGTTATGAGGGTTTAATGAACCTTAATGTTATGAGGGTTTTCCCCCTACATTTCAATTTAAAATATTTTTTCTTTTATAAAACAGGTTAATGTTTTAGTTTCTTTTAATAGAAAATATACAATATACTGTTATAAATCATTCAACAGCTGATATATTTCTTGCTATTATAAATGTTACTATAATTTTCAGTGAATGGAGAATTAATCACACATTGTCAACACGACGAAGCCGTCAACATTCTCAGAAATGCCGGGGACATGGTCATGCTAACTGTTAAACATTATCGAGCGGCAACACCTTTCTTACAAAAGTCTAGTAAGTTTTAATTGACAATTAGGTAATTACACAAGTCTATTATTAAAGACATATTTGCTTATCTTAACTAGTCATTAGTGTAAATGTTTTAAAATGTGTAATGTTTTCTGACGAAACTACAGATCTTGTAAAGTCCTCTAATGAACTTGATTTAAGTTCAAAAATTTTAATTGTCATAAGTGATTTTAAAACTTTAACAGAACCGTTATACTCTTAGTAAAAGCATAAGTGTTCACTTTTGTGTAATTATATTCGAAGATAATATCAACAATAAAACACTCTGGCTTATACCTTTACAATATCAGGCATAAGTAAACATTTATAAACAGGGATTCAAGTATAAAGCTTTTCATTTGATTGTCAGAAGAGATTTAATTTTTTTTTTTCTGGAGAAAACATTTGACTCTGTTGGAGAGTTTCTTGGTCTTTAATAAATGACGCCAGTATATATATGTACACTATATATATATATATATATATATATATATATATTAGGTTTTAATTGCATATATTTTATCTGTTTACTATGTATTTATTTATGTGTGTATTTACTGGGGTTTATTGCAGCCTTCATAAATTTACGTGTTCAATATTTTTAAGGTCAATAGAACAAAGATTGTTATTGTTAGAAGTACAGGGTAATTAATAAAATTGTCTGTTTTTATATTTATTCGTACCTATACGTGTTTGAAGAGAGGAATACTAAAATGCCCCAATCTAAGATTTGTTATTCATTGTAACCAAGACAAATTTAAGAGCACCTCACTTCCTAATAAATATATACGTAACTGTAATACCAGGCAAAAACTGTCTTCCCGAGTGAATATTATGCTTATTATTAAACTAAATTTTAAAATTATACAAAACTCCTTTTATTTGATGGAGAAATTTCCTCAGCTACAAGTGGTGAAACGAGGTGTGTGTGTGTTGTCCGTGTATTTCTTGAGGTATACAATGATAATGCTCCTTATCCATGGACTAACTTTTTTAACTATTTATGCTAAAGACCGTAGGTGCTTGATGGTATTCCATTTTAATAATTAAAACAAACACTTTTTAGTATAAAACACAACTTTATTTAAAATTTACTGACCATGGTTTTGCTAGTTACAGCATTGTAAAGGTAGTTTACATGAATTAAGAAGAAAGGTACAGTTCACAATATCCAAACAATAGTTGGGTAAAACCCTCTTTGTTAACCTAAATAAAGGAGGGGGAAGAATGGGAAGGGCTATGAATTAGTTAATGGTTTGAGGAGTGGGGAGTTGTTAAATTCTAGTTGTTTATTTAAAACTAACACATTTTTATTCTTAACTATTCTATTAGTTTCTAGATTTTCTAAATGTTTTAATTTTTTAGATTTATTAGATACATGTAAGATTACCTAAATTATTATCTACATAAAAAGCTGGTTTTACACACTTACTCTTTAATAATATTTTGTCCTAAATTGTAACTAGTTTGACCCACATAACCTACCTTCCGCCATTTGTGTGGAAAACTAAATAAAAATGTGTTAGTTTTAAATGAATAACTATAATTTAACAACTCCCCACACCTTCCCATTTCTCCCCCTCATTTATTTAGGTTAACAAAGAAGGTTTTACCCAACTATTGTTTGGATATTGTGAACTGTACCTTTCTTCTTCATTCATGTAAACTACCTTGACAATGCTTTAACTAGCGAAACCATGGTCGGTAAATTTTAAATAAAGTTGTGGTTTATACTAAAAAGTGTTTGTTTTAATGAATAACTTTTTATTATATTAGGATCCTTAGTGACAAATTGAGTTTTAATTAATTGGACTTTATAGCCTTTTTGTTAATGTGGTGATTGTAGTTTTACAAATAAAGTTTTTTAAAGTATTTTAACTGTAATCTATTTTCAGGCAAAGAAGAACGTCAGTTAGACAATGAAGGATTATCAAGAAAATCTGATGAAGAAGGGATTTGGAGACATAGTAGACAAGGTTCCTCATCATCTATAGAGTCAAAAACACAAACACAAGTTAGATGGGTGGATATTATTACAGGTCAGCACTTATTTTACTTTCTCAAATACTATAGAGAACATTTTTATATGGGTAAATAAAATCAAGTTTTCCAAAGATATGTCCATTTTTAAGTTCATCTAATTATGAAAAAGGTGGTTTAACACCACCACCAAATGTTGTATGAGGGTATATTTTGGCTGTAAATCATAATTTCAAGGTACTTGGTATAAGACCAAAATACAAAATTTAGTTTTTTTTTAGATCAGCTACAAAAATATTAATTAAATTTATATCAAATGTAACATCTTAATATCTGTAGAAAATGAATTGGTCGTAATTTCTTAAAAAAACACTGATTCAAGAGTTATTGGTAAAAGAAATATTTGCAGACCATCTTAAGAAAGTAAAATATTTCAGAATCAGCAAAGCAATTTCAAACAAATTTTGGTGAAATGTGAAAGTTAATGTGCCAAACTACATTTAAGGAAATTATAACTTGAGAGTAGCATGAAAAATACAAAGTGAACTCAATGGTGGTCTGAATTTTGGAAATTATGTTACCTTTTTTGTTATAGTATGGTGTGAGTATGTTGGTATGTAATATTGTAGGTGATATGTGTATGAAGATAAAATCAAAAAGGAGCCCACAACTGATAAGCCGTTACTAAAAAGATCCTATTGTAGTGTGAATAGAATGGCAAGTAGTTGTTTTGGTAGCTGGTTTTACTAATTTACTAGTTTATCAGCATGAGATCTTGGTCAGGATGTACTTCATTTGTTTAAATACTATCTTACTGCAAAGAGGAGATAAAACATGTTGATACTGTTGATTCTAATATAAAAAGTGTTAAATGTGGAAATCCTTAGGGGCCCAGGTTTTGGTTTAATGATTTTTTGATCTTTGTAATGATCTCCCTTAAAATATATCTTCATATGTGTTATACTTGCAGATAATACAATATTACTTAATAAGCACAGTAAATTAGATTTGGTCTGTTTTTTCCCCCCTTCAGATAGTGCCTTGAACTAGGCAAAAGTCTAGTTTAATGCAAATAATCTGTAAGACCCAGGTTATTACATTTTCAATAACACATGGTATTAATGATAGAGCCCAGCTCTTGGACTTGACATGGAACTATCATATTGAAGAGTTGGCTCAAAAACCTCATAAGAAATATAAGATCACATTTACTATATAAAGGGTCTTTTTCGTTAGTACCCACTACATGTTTTGTGACTGAAGCAAGGTATGGAATAATAGAAACTTACCATAAATAAAAAAATACTTCAAATATTTTAATAGAGGAGATTTAAAAAATTTACTTTGCTATGAAATTGGAATATTATGATGGGAAGAGAAGGTTGTTTTGTATGACATAAATGTGAAATAATTTAAAATTACGTAAATTGTCTTTGCCGTCAAATACAGGTTAGGTTAGTAAGGATCTATAATGGAAATAATGAGACGATTATTCAATTCCACAAAACAGTTTTAATTGCGACATATGTTTCGCCGTTAGGCATTTTCAAGCAACTAAATTGAAAACAAACCAAGTCTAAACTAGTTTAGACTTGGTTTGTTTTCAATTTAGTCTAGACTTTGGTTAGTTTTCAAACAGCGAAACATATGTCGCAATTAAAGCTGTTTTGTGGAATTGAATAATCTTCTCATTTTTTTCCATTATTTCCATATCATTCCATTATCATGGAATTCCATCATGTACCGACTGTTGTAACACTAAATTATAGGATCTATAATGTTTATATATGATATTAAATTATCAAAATCGTCATATTTTAACAGAAACTATAACGACTCATATGACATAGGTCACAATGCGTGAAATTTTATGTTAGTTTTTTATGTCTTTTAGGTATTGTATTTATGAGTGTTTACCTCGATGGTTGAAATATAGTGTTGTTGATCAACGCCATCTTGTGATTTGATATTAGAATTTAACGGTTTAAAATTACATTCTTAAGTAATATTTCAGTTGGAAAACGTGGTGGGGGACTAATGAAAAAGAGTGTATATAAATTTGTAAGAGATATTTACTGTTTTTCAAAGTAATTCAAATATAGTCTCCACCTTTAGGAAAATAGTATTAAGATTGATAGAGTACTGAAGCTTTAAAAGAAAGTTGGGTGTTCCTGGCTATAGAGAAAATTATCGGCCTAGATTTATTAAATTCCAAATTATGACTGTGATTAACATAAAATAAATTAAAACAACAATTTTTTAGTATAAACCACAATATTTTAATAATTGAAACTTGCTGACCATGGTTTTGCTAGTTACAGCATTGTCAAGGGCTTTTACAAGAAATTCTTGACAATGCTGTAACTAGCGAAACCATGGTTGGCAAGTTTCAATTAAAATATTGTGGTTTATACTAAAAAATTGTTGTTTTAATTTATTTAAAATGGAATACCACCAAGTACATATGGTCTTTAGCATAAATAGTTTACTGTGATTAACCTTTATCTCTTGATTTTCTTATTTATATTAAAATGAACATAATTGATGTACATTGTAAATTAATAATGTACCTATAATATAATAATAATGACCTATAGGTCTCCAATAATTAAAATATAAGAAATAGTTTTCTTATAGATATTCCTTATTACAGGTTGAATAAATCTACGAATATTTATTTTGTCTTAGGATTACAGTGTTTTAACAACTTGTCACCTGGACTAAGGGATTTGCTAATTAAAACGTTTAAGGTTAAACTATATTAATGACTTATTAAAAATCCAATGTGCAATGCAACGGAATTCAATAAAAGAAATCTCAATGATAAATGGTCAGACTTGCTGGCCGAATAGTCTTTTGGTACCTAATCTGTGAATATTGTGGTTTGTTATTATTACATCCTCATGCTTTATGTATCTTTCACTGTTCTAAGTTTAATATTATTTTATTGACAATGCCATATGACGTTTAATGACTGTACAGTATATATTATGTAAACAATTGAAGTGAGTAATAGTTCTGTATAAATCCAAGTACAGTACTCCTTTAAACAGTGATTTCATGGGTTTTAAATTAAGTCTTAATGGCATTGATAATTTACATATTTTCTTTGAAGTAATGAAATAAAATATGTGAACTGACATCAGTAATATGATTTACGAAGATATAGATTATAATTCTAAGATGATAAATGATATAAGTACATTTGAAGTTTATCATTTCTTAAAGATGATAAATTCAAACGTAAGAAGGTGAAACAGAGTTTATTAAAAAACATCTTCAGAATGACTTAGATTATTAGACTGAAGAACAAGAGTTATAATATTATGTGCTTTCCACAGCTTTACTTATTTCCCTTCAACACAAGGCAACACCAATTAATTTTAACCCTTAATTAGTATCCCACATGTTTCATCGTCCAGCTCTTGGGGATTATGCTAAGTAAATAAACCCTTATGGTACAGTTTTTAATTAAATTATTTCTGTGGATAAAAATATTAGATGCAGAGACACAAGGCAACATGAGTTTGATTACTTTTTAATCTTATAAGCTGATTGTTTTATAAGTATTGCCTAGTTAAACAAGGAGCATCTGTTCAACTTTACATTTATTTGTTTCATCATACTTGTTGGAAAGTAAGCACTGTTAGGCTGTTGATTTCAATCTATTTATAAACAGTTTAGTTATTAAATTGAAGACCATACTTTAAACTACTTTTCAACATAATTTCCACTGATATTAAGACATATGTTATAGCAAGGTACTAATGTCTGAATAGTCTCTTCAAAGGATAATGCCAGATGTGATTTTTATTCCTTATCACTGACTGGGTAGGAACTACTTCAAATATAGCAATAAGTGAAACTCATTAGATTTGGGCTGTAATGTGGATGATCCATTTGTTCCCAGCCAAATATCTTTTGGGGGGCCAGTGTTTGGCCAAGCATTATCATGAAGCAATGCAACACTGTGAATAAGCATGCCTTAATTCTTTTTTATTGCACCTATTTTTATTTATTAATGGTGTCACAATAAAATGCAGCATTTATTGTTATATATAGTAGCAAAAATCAACAAACAAAACTCATTATTGTTCCCAAAAATTGTGTACATTTCAGGTAGACATTTTTTGCTTTAATTTCTGAGTTTACCCAAATCTGGTGTGACTCCAGTTCTTAGATTGTTATTTTAATTCTGAAATAAAGTAGGACACCCACATTTTACCACCAGTTACAATGTGATTTAAAAAAATCATTATCTTTATATTTGTATTGCACGAGAAAAGTGAGAGTATTTGCTGTTTTTATGCTCTCCAGGAAGCATTTTTAACAACTAATGTGATCATTACTTCCGATATTTTAAATGACGTGACAACAATTCATACAGAAATATTCTTGAAATTTGTGAAAATTCACAAGAAAGTGGCAACATTGTATACCATCTGTTTTTACTAATTTTTTTCATTTATGAGTTGCACCAAATTGTGATTAATGATAGATGGCCGCCTACTCCATTCCTCATCATGTACATTTTCTCACCCTATGTTAAAATGTCTAACTCATTTTCTTAAGATTCCATCACTTATTGTATATTCATCATAAATTCACTAATCCAGGGATGAATTTCTACTGGTTTCTTATTTCTGGCATTCAAAAAAATGGTTTACAATTGGGTTGTATCTTTCAGATGTTATTAACATTTTAATCGAATAAAACAAACTAAAAACTGAATGTTTCTTCCATAATGGCTAATATATGATGGAGCACAGCACACTGAGAAAACCAAAACAGTTTAATGGCCACTTTTGGAAAGGGTATTTCCTAACACACCTCCATCATATTGTGTACCAGCTGTACAACTAAAAGTACAATAAATATATTAAGTAAGATCACATATTATAAAGTACATAAATAAAATCTACAAAGTTAACCTTGATTCAGACTTGTGGCTGAGGAAATTACCTATTGAATAAAAGATCTAGCAATGGCCACTCCATCCTTCCTAAAACCACAACAATAATTGCTTTTTTCCTCCTTAAATGTGTTTTGTAGTGAGTGAACACACAATAATTATCTGGTATTATCTAAAGCCAACAAAAAATGCAAGAAATTATAAACCACGATCTGACATAATTAACTACATCCGCAAATAATAACAATGAAAGTACTTTCTGCTGCACATTAATCATAGTCACAGATCGTCTGAAGAGTTGAATTTACTTTTATAATTAAAAACTATCCCATTATTATTATTATAACAATCAAACAACACTCAACTTATTATATCATTACATTATGTTAACAATTAGCCGTAATTATTACATTAATTGTTAAATTTTTGTATCAAACCATACATACACCACCATGCTGTTCTGCGAAATTCTATCTATTTAAAAAAATACTTATTTAGTTTTAATATCATACTTAAATATAGTTTTTTAAATGAAAAACAAACTAAAAAAGTACATAGTATCTCTTCTTCCTTATTTGATTTACATAACTACCAAAACTGCTATGCAACTGTGCAAGGATATTTATTTAATTATATCAGCTTGTTTTGAATAACTAATTTATTAACATGTTTCGCATCAAGTTGCTTATATATGAGCTGGGCAGTTCACTTCTATAAACCATAACTAAAATATATGACTTCACCATCAGACCAAATGATCAAATGTGTATCAGTATATACATATAGTTAAAAATATATTTTAATTTAATTACCAGACCATTATATTAAATTGTTTTAAATAACCATTTTTGACTATAAATAGTTCTCAAATAATGTTTAAATATAAATAAACATTACAAAAACATATAGGATTTTTACGGATGGCTCATATATGTACTATTCAGACTATAGTAATATAAATAATTATTTATTATTACTGTAAACCACAAATTTTCAAAGCTATGCATATTGTGTGTAAAATTGTAATAAAATACTGTAACACAATTTTGGATTAAAATATTTTTATACAAATTCTACTATATATTGTAATAAATAAATAAATTTTTTGTACAGAAATCAGTACATGTGTGGTACCAATTTTACAACACTGATATGATAAGAGATATCGACAAAGCTCGAGACTAAGCATTCCATATGTGTACAAGTATCTCTAGAGACCCCTACAAAAGTTTATAGCCAGCAAAATAGGCCAGTAGAATGGGTCATAGAGTTTGATTGCAAAACTGTCTCAAATATAAACATTAATCTATTTTAATAGAACTGTCCGACTCATATTTGCACCTCTGATCTGTAGAGAGAAACTGGGTGACCTCTAAATTTGGTTGAGATATTTTGGACGACCACTGGTAACGAACAAGTTAAAAGCAAATCCACATAAAAAAAGTTTTGTATGCAATAAATAATGCTGATTATTCTAAACATCCAATTTTAACTTATTAAGATAACTACTTCTCATCTTATCAACAATAGCACTTGTAATAAAATCCATTTGTAGAAAAGTTTTCCTATAGATGTGAATTACATAAATTTTTCCATACATAATAAAAATGAATCTTCATATTTATTATTTCTTCAAGCAAAACAGTTGGGATATTTTCCTGGACCCAAACATATAGCCCACTGAATATTATTTAAAAGCAGGAAATTGTGTACAGAAATACAGGACATAGTCTTCTTTCCAAACACAGACAGTAATCAGGAAAATTTCTTGGTAAAGAACCGCTGAATTTTGTCCACTTTAATCATGATTTCAATCCCCACACCTGAGAACATAGCACACTAATCCTCTTGAAACAGCATTACATATTTCTAATTTAGTTTAAAAATTAAAACTATAACTAAAAATGATGTTGCTAAAAGTACTGTAATGGCAAATTTAGCCTTGAAAGATTATTTTTGTGGAAATTGATTACATAAGGACATGACGACGCCAAATTTACACATAAGTATGCACAATTATTAACCAATTTAATTTCTTTACCCCTTCTTTGCAGGTCTTCTCCCTTTTCTGAAAACGTAATCTTAGACATATCGATAGATACTATGTTTGATTTATTCTTTTGCAGTTCCATTGATGATGGCTTATGTTACGAGGTATATTTTTGGAACAGACAAACTGCGTCCAAATGCTTTTGAAGTACGAGGACTGAACGGAGCAAGTACAGGAGTAGTTCATTGTGATGATGCAGCGATCTTGTCTCAGTGGCTAAAGTTTATAACTGATAACATAATGGGGCTCACACATTTACAGGTAATGTGGATATTATGCATTCAAGATTCTCGTACCAATGTTTATCAAACTGTATTATCTGATAGAGAAGTAGATAATCTAGTCTCAGCACTCTTCAAGGGTTCATGGTGTGGCAACGTTGTATCTACACCTTCCTTCATGTAGTCTTGGGTCATCTTTCCCATCAGGTCTCTCTTGACCAATTATCATTCTTTTTCTAAATACCCTAACACTAGGACACTAAATACCCTATTTAAGACTAGGAGTCTCTATTTTATGCTCTTTTAATCTATTTTTAAGACAGTGATGAAAGGAAGATTTTTTTGTTTAAAAAAAACAAATTCTAGTCTTTGCAAACCTAGTGGCATCAATTAAAACTGGTGAAAACATAAGGGTTTCGATAAATTGTTTATACAAACATATAACAGAAGATGCTTTTACAAAACATATTCCCTACTTTTTGTATAGAAGTATTTTCTCTAAGAAAAAAGTAAAAAATACATTTCATTCTTGCATTTATGAATATACCATAAATTCTTATATTATATGAATGACAATATAATAACCATTTTATTTTAGGTTTAAAATTAATTTTTTGTTGTACTTTTGAAAAAACTATAGTCATTCGAATATTTTACTGTATTTTTTAATAAAACATATGTCTTTAAAATAAATTTTTTAAATTTTTTATTTAATGTAATTTTAACAACTAAACAAAGGTAAATAATAGTAATGCAGACACTTTTTCATTCATAGCAGGAACAAGCAATCACAACTAGATCATAGTTTTGTTCAAAATCGTCATCAAAAGTGAATCATAAGTAGGAGAAAAAAATTTGACATTGCTGCTGTCTCTCATTTTCACTATTATTTTATTCACATCTGTTCATTTCATAACTACAAATTTTTTCATGATCCATAAGGATTGAGTCTACAGATAGAACAATACTTATCAATTTAAAACTCATTGTGTATCCAAGTCACTCTTTTTTATATATAATAAAAGAACAATAACGTCCGTCTATGTGACTTTTTTAATAATAAAGTAGTTACTTACTTTATAATTATATGACGCATTTCGGAACTCGTTCCAACTTCAGAATATCGCTCTGCTGAGGTCGTTAAAACATTAAAATAAATTATTACACAACATATCACAACACATATACACATACACGCGCACATATATATCAGATGTGCCCTAAGTCCGTTGATAGTTGCAGTTATATTCATGCAGTACTTGTATTAGTTAATCAGCTTTGACTAATTTTCTGAAGTTGTTTTATTCTATAGTACATTATTATAATAAAATACCGTATTTGTTTTCAATTGAGGTTATTTTATATTAATAAACAGGAAGCTTTGAAAGATGAACAGAAAACTATCTGTAGAAGAGCGAGTATTTTTATTCAAGGCTTGGTGAAAATGCTAATATAGTTATAATAATCTATTATTTATGAAGCTATTTCCTGAATTATACCACCATCAAGGCAAGGTATTCATAAATTGAACAAGAGGTTTTATGAAACTGGATCAGTAGCCGATCTTCCTCATTTGATTAGTCCCATTTCTATTATACTACAGAAGAAAATTTGGTAGTTATAAATCTGTGTTTTGTACAGTCAGCTACAAAATCCACAAGAACAAAGATAACAGAGAGATGACTACAATATTCTACTCTATAAATATTAAAATTAAGTAAAGCTTATTATAACAAATTAATTTTTTTTATTGCTGTTGTATAGTTGTACACTCAAACACATATATATATATATATATATATATATATATATATATATATATATATATATATATATATACAGTACCGGTATAACAAATCAATTCCTTTACACAAACTGCAAAAACATTTGTGCTCATGCACACATACTTTTCCAGTCATTCATTCATTCTCATATTTAAAGTAAATTAGTAATTTGTTTGTATATTTTGGAGAAAATTAATTTTGTGTGCTTTGTTTTAGATGAAATTGTACAACAGAAATTTCCCAGCTGCTGAGAGAATCGAATACATGGGATGGGTGAATGAGGGTGTGCTTAACAATAACCAACCTTGGCAAAGTTACAGGCCTAGATTCTTGACACTTAAAGGCACTGACGTCATGCTCTTTGACTCTCCTCCGGTAATATTACCACTATGATTTATTTAATATGTCTTTGTTGACAATATAAATTATTGTTTATTGTCAATAATTATTTATTAACCTTTTCAAGAATGATCACATTACATGCTGAAGTGATCAGCATAGCCTTAATTAATTAATGTTTCCACAAAGAACATTAAATATTTAATTTCACAAAAATATTTACAGAAGTATTTAACCGTTAATTACACGCTAAACGGTACTCCGTACCGCAATTTAACACAACTTTTAAATAAACAAAAAATTTAGAGCGATCTAGCGGTGACTGCCACATGTATTCTTTCTTTGTTCTTTTAAGGACAATTAGGAGTGGTAGGGGAGTCGCAATAGTGGGGAGTTAGTTCGTTATGGACCTTAGCTGTGAGCACATACTTGAATGCGGAACGGCGTGCCGCTTGTGTGTAGCAATGCAACATGTTTTTTTTACACATGCATTTTAATTGTTCCTTATTTTATTATAATATTTTTCGGTTTCTAAATTTGTACTTTGATTTGTCATACTTTATTCCTTATTATGTTAGTATTTATATCTATTTCTAACACTCTGTAAACATATCATAAAAGCATTCCGCCTTTACGTAATATCATGAATATGTTATAATATATCATACGTTATTCATTAGTGTTACGATTATTAATTTATTATTCTACCTATGATTTGGTGATGTACCTGTTGGAACGTGGAATCACATTTGTAGGCATTATGAAAAAAAACAAGCCTGACATTCCAGTGAAGTTTCTTCCTAATAAATCACGAACTGTAGGATCTTCTTTATTTGGTTTTCAAGATGTTATCACCCTTGTTTCTTATGTCCCCCCCCCAAAAAAATAAAAGTGTAATTCTGCTTCCCACAATGCATGACAATAAAGAAATTGACCCTAATACAGGAAAACCTACTATAATCATGGATTATAATGCCACTAAAAGTAGTGCGGATACTGTAGATCAAAAATGTGCAAATTATTCAACTAGGAGGAAAACTCGTAGATGGCCACTAGCAATTATTTTTAGATTTTATGGGCATGACTGGGGTAAACGCTCATATGCTATACATGGCAAACAATTTGAACAATCTAGAAGCAAAGATATCAAGAATGGATTTTTTGGAAGAGTTGGCTTTCAATCTTCTTGATAGTCACCTCAAGGAGAGAGCTAATGTTAAAAATTTGCCTTTAGATATAAAAGTTTTCCTGGCAAAATAAAAAGAAGGACCTGAAATCCCAACTGCAGCTAACCAAACCAATCTTCTCAGATGTGGCCTATGTCATGAGTGTGGAAAGCACTGAAATAACAAAACGACAGTTCGTTGTTCTCAATGTCAACGTTTTGTTTGCAAAAAACATTGCCGCGCAGAGGTACGCTGTAACAGCTGCAATGACGAATGAGCAGAAAACAATAAAACAGGTTAATAAAATATAAATGTTTATACTTCTGTTCTACTTATTTTAACTTTTATATAAAATAAAAATAAAATTTGGTTTTTGTGAATATTTAATATTTTTCTCTTGTTCTACTTAAATATATTTGTTGCATAAGATATAAATTGCATTATTTACATAACCTTTACCAAATTAATAAAAATTAATTTCAACAATGATAAAAAGCAATATAAATCTCAAAAAAGGTAAACAGGCCTAAGCTTTTGAAATGCGGCATGGAGTACCGCATGTGTGCACTAGCGTTACTAAAACAGATGCGTGTGACTGAGGGTTAAACATAAAAATAAACACTAACTACAATAATATAAAATTTGAAAACGTAATTTTTTGTTTGTTTACTTTATCAAAGAGTTTACATGTCTGAAATTTTTGGAAACATGGGGAATGCATAGGCCGGCCATACCACAATCTGTGCATTCATAGGATGTGTCCTTTCTTTTTTGTTAACTTACTTTACTGTTATAGCAAATATACAGAGGGGGGACAAATATTAGACTATAACAAATTTTAAATTATGTTTTGAAGAAAATTAAGAAAGTTTTATTTATCAGTCTATTTCAATTTTCAGATTATTAATTAACTTTCTTTACAATACTCAATAAATTGCTCAACACATTTTTTTAACATTAATCATAATTTGGTTTTATGCATATAACTTAACATTTTTAATGATCATATATATATATATATATATATATATATATATATATATATATATATATAGTCTTTTTACTTAGTATGCCTCGACTTAACTCATTCTTGGAGCATGAGAAATTCAATATTACATATATTTATATACAATTATGGAATTTTAAAATAAAATTTTTACATATTAGTCTATATATCGGGTTGGGGAACTCGTGCTGGCTGATTTAAATTAACCACTAAACGCATCTCTATTTTGATTAAAAGAAGTTAAATATGAAAAAGAGGACTAAATAAAAAATGGTGATCCCAAAACAAATTTGAATTTATGCTAGTCTTTCCTACCTCTTATAATTGTTTTAAAATTGGATTCTTTTATATTTTGTGATTTGTTTTCTTATTTATTAATTAAGTTTATACTACCATTTGCACGTATTTTTTAAGTCGCTTTCACTTTATTTTACCGACGAAACTATAAAAAAATTCACACACGCTAAATGCACATCTCCATGCTTTGGCTGTCCGGACGCGTCTCTTTCTCCAAAACCGATGCTTAGGTTCGCGGCTTCTTCATACCTCCCGGGACTTGCATATTCAATTTTGTTTGACGCCATCGTCCTCTTGTGATTCGTCGAATGGTGTCACGTGGTCTAGTTGTTTTTGTAAACTTTCTGGACTCGTACGTTCATCGGTTGTAGGATATATTTCTTACGCTTTACCTCAGCATTTACGATTTTTAGTCAAGTTTATGTAGAAAGTTAAATGCATTTCAGTATCTTATTGTTTTGTTTCAATTTTGAGATCATGGTTCAATTAAAATTTACTTTAACTTACAAATATCTGAAAATTGATATTTGAAAGTAATAGGTTGTTTATATACTATTCCGCGAATTTGCTTATGGCTTTCCTAAATATAATCAAACAGCTGTTCACGTCTACAATTAATTTACAATTTATCATATTTCTATTTAAAAGTTTAGAACTAGAACTCTTATTCTATTGTGTTTTTACAACTTTATAATACTAACTGTGACAGATACTATCATGTTACATATCTATTAGTGAATATAATTCTGAGACTATTTGTTTTGAAATCAGTGTTTTGTAAATAATGTCATACTTGACCTAGATTTGGATTTAGTGTGTTTCCAATACATAGTGATTGTTTACAAGTGCTTTGGTGATATTCTGAACTTTACTTCTCTTGTTATGTTAACTAAACATAACAAGACACGTTATGTGTACACGTTTTGTATGTCTAAAACGTATATTTGTACACATTTACGATTTGAATGGTTCTTAATAAACGTGTTTTGTTTCTATTAATCTTGGCATACAATTTTTCATTTAACCTATTTGTAGGTTAGGCCAACTTTGCACATTCATTGCTAACAGGTTATTATAGTTATAAATATTTTTTAAATATGGTGTTTACTACATTTGTTGGTTTCTAACTTTTGTAATTTATATTTTCTAAAGTGTTGGTAACGATTTTTATAATTATTTGGCTATATTCATCTGAACATTTGTTTACAATATGTTAGGTATGACTTACTAATGGTAGGCTCTGATTGTTTTTGTATGATAAATCTTAAGATGGGATTTGGTACATCTTAAGACTAAAGTGCATTTTTCTGAAAAATTACAAATAACTCATTTTAATACAGCATATTTAATACATCTGTAAAACTTGAAACATAACATTTAACAAACTTATGGTTTTATTACTTGGTATGCATTCCTTTATTCTTAATAAGCATTTTTAGTCTTTTTGGCATACTAGCAATAAGGTTTGTGCAGTTATTTTGAATTTCTTCGTTGTGATGCCAAACTTGATTAAGAGTTTCTATAAGCTGCACTTTTGTTGTTATGTTGGTTTTGCGCATTTCCTGTTTCACAATCGCCCACAAGTTTTCAATAGAGTTCATGTCCGGACTGTTTCCAGAACATGGCAGAACGCTTAGCTCCTCTTTTTTGAAAAACTCCTTGTTAATTTTGCCATTATGACACGGAGCTCCGTCTTGCATAAAGATGAATTCTCCATCCGAGAACCATTCTTTAGCTTGAAGCAACAGTTTTGTCTTTAAAACTTGCAGTTACTGAACAGATTTCATGTTACCGTCAACAATATAAAGCCTTCCAGGTCCTTTAGCAGATATTATACTCCACACCATTACGTGTGTAGGGTGTTTTACTGTTTGCCTAACACAGTCAGCATTAAATTCTTCACCTCGCCGTCTTCTAACATACTGAGAGGTCTGGCTAGAAACTTGAAAAATGGATTCATCCGAAAAGCAGACCTGTAAAAAAAAAGAAAAGCTATAATTTGTACAGTATGCAGGTCAAGTAGCTGTAGGCCTAGCATTGGTACATACAATAATTGCTCTGGCATTATGACTGAACAGGGTAGGCCTAGATAAAGACACCCAACAGTAGGTTACAGTAACTCAAGTGACATACTGTTGTGTGTATTGTGAATTGAAAGGTTACTTACCTTTTTTCAATCATCCTCAGTTCAATGTTTAAGGCCTCTTGCCCACTCCAGACGCTTTTTAGCCATACTAGGGGTTATTTTTTGTAACACTACTATGAAGTGTTTTCTTACTCTTTTTCTTCACAGGTATAAAATGCTATATAAAATGATGTTCTGTCGACCAGATTGGATAGTTTTCACTAAGTACTAGCGCTATGGAAAGGGGAGTGGTTGGCAATTCTCACTTGACAGATAGTGAATATCCAATAGTTTTCATATTGTTAGGTTTATGTGAAAATCCATAAGAAACTGTTTTTTTCCATTTCATTACTTTGCAAAATTTCTCATATGACTATTTTAACTACTATTGCTAAGCAACAACAAACACATGATATGACGTGATTACTCTCAAGGGTACTTTTACTAGCCACATCATGTTACGTCTTTGCTACTTAATCGATATCTTGAAATGTGTCTTGGAGCATGCCATGTGGCTGAGCGTCTAATAATGGTGTTTTCTCTTAGAAAGAAAAACTTTTTCATCACTTTCTTTTTTTTATACGAGGGAATGCAGACATTCTTTAGAGACAATTATAGATATCCATTCTCTAGATAGTTACTATATGTTAACCCATACTTACTAAAACTAACACCTTTCCATGATATGTTGCTTCCTCTTGTGGTTAAAGTCAATGTTAATTACTATCTGTTTTCAATTTTATATTATCTTAATTCTGAGTTTATCTTTGTTAAAAACAAATAGATGAAGTTTATGTGCTTTGTCAACATTGTCTGTGCTTTATAATAGTATGAATTTTAATCTTTATTCATAATTATTTCAGCTCAACATTGGTGATTGGGTGGAATGTGGTCTTGTATTTAAAGTCTATCAATCAATGCTAAGAGTGATCAAAGACTCGGAGAATGTTGATGAGAGACAACACTGTTTCCTAATTCAAACATCTGGTCAAGAATCGCGTTACTTCTCTGTAGAAACTCGACAAGAATTGTTACGGATAGAAAGCGCTTGGCATTGCTCAGTTTGTGCTGCTGTGATGAAGTTAGGGGTACGTAGAAATTGTTCTCTGAGTAAGTAGACATTTAAAATTTAATTTTGCTTTTTTCTTTTAATGAGAAAAAAAATTAATCATGCTTTAAAGATAGATAATATAATATAATTTGATATAAATGTTGCGCTAACTTTCTCAAAACCAAAAACAAAGCCTGGTAGTAATAATGCACAGAGATCTCTACTGTTCCCCCTACTTCTTTCAGGACAGAGAACATCTCTATAGAAGAACCAAAGCCTAAGCTTACAATAAAGTATATGACAATATCTTTCAACAAAATTCAGATTAATCCTTTGGGGACAATATCATTTACAGTTGAATTTCTACCTTGTCCTCTCCGCTTTCTTCTCATTGAATATGCGACTTGTCCTCCACACACGTACTTCATTTGCTAGATAATACACAAGGCATATTATTCATATCGTAATACATTTCTTAAATGAGACAAATTTTTTAGCTTATAGCTGGTAATCCAACTTTAACGCAATATATATATTTTTTTTGTAGCAGCAACCATTAACACATTCACTGCTGAGAATGCCAATTGGTTTCATGCAAGTTCTAAGTCGTGTGCGGTTAATGTCTATTGGAGTTTAGTGTAAAGTTTTCCAACCTTATCTTTGCAAGTTGGGTTAGTTTGTGGGGGTCGTTGATATTGTTTGGACACAATTAGAGGTTATACTCGTACTTCCTAACTGTGTTCTTTGTTTCAGTTTCCCTTGTAAATTATTGCCTTTAAAATGAGTTACAATAAACCTGCTTGTTCTTGTGATACTGAAAGGCTGATTGTTAGTGAGATTGTAATACTGATTCTCAATCAGAATGAGCCAAGTGAAAGTGAACTTAGAGAGTTGACACAGACCGTAATACTTTCACCTATTGAACGTTGCGGGCAAAAACAAATAGGAGGTACAGTTGGATAAAAAACCTTCTTATTCAACCAAGATACTGGTTTAGGAAACAATGAACCTTTGGATTATTTTAATCTCATGGTGGATAGTGTGTGTGTTTTTTTTTTTTTTTTTTACAGTTTTTACAGTCTGTAGTTACACATACTGATAAATATGTGGAAGTTATTATTGTGTGAAATTACTCAGGAAAACTAAAGAATCTGCTAATGGAAAGACCTAACTAAACAGGAACTAAAAACCTTTTTAGGATTATTTTTCCATACAAGAGTAGTAAAAATGCCATCACACCAGCATTACTGGCATACAGACAATTATTTCAATACATGTTTTGGAGATTACATATCCAAAGACAAATTTTGACTCATACTTTGTTGTTTACATTTCTCTAAGGACAATTCCAACAGTGATGATCATTTATATAACATTAGGTCAGTAGTTGTAGACTACTGTATTTTAATGATAAAATGGTTTGCATTTATTTACCTTGTAAAGAAATCTCTCTTAACAAGTCAATGGTGTTATGGAGGGGGGTGTTTAGGCTTCAAACAGTGTAATAAAGAACAAAAGGCACAAGTATGGTATTAAATTGTACATACTAACAGAACCAAATGGTCTTGTCTTGAAGTTCTATATGTATGCAGGTGCTGCAGATGCTTTATCAGGAACTGGGCACACAGAAAAAGTTGTGTTACATCTACTTTGAGAAAGATTGAATAAAAGACATTCATTATTTGTAGATAACTTTTACAACAATATTGCACTATCAAAATCACTTCTCGTACAAAAAACATATATTACTGGCACACTTTGTGATCAACCCTTGCCCCACGTTTGTATGCCAATTGTAATGATGTAAAAAGTTTGTAAAAGAGAAAAAAAAAAGTTGTTTTTACATTTATATAAAAATCTAATATTTTACTTGGGATGAATTTACTATTACTTGTTGAACGCCATTTTGTGATAAAAGCACAAACACTTATTAAATGTACTCTTTTTTACCTTGGGTCATGAATTACGGAAAAATCTACTTGATACACAAAATGATCATGAAAACCTCTGAAATAAAACGTACATTTATTAACAAGTTCTAATTATATTATAAAGATACAAAATCTAGTCAAGCGATTTTGCTTAACTTTCTCTGAAATATGTACAATGAATAACATGACTAATTATTACACATTAGTTTCATAAATAATGCATTCACAATGGTTAAATTCAAAATTAAATGTTCAAATAGTTTATGTTACAAATATTCTTTACGATCAAATTCAAATTAAAAGTTCAAACAATTCAGTTAGATATTATTAACCAATGTCTTTCATTACATTACGACACCATAGTTTAAACTCATTTGTCTCTACTTTTTAAAGACATTAATTACCTATATAATGTTCTTTTTACACTATACCAAGACGTAACTTTGCACTGCATTTAGTTTTAGATTCAAAGTTAAATAAAAGTATCAAACCATGGAATATGCACTAATTGTCGCACTAGATATTCAGGCGATCAGCCTTACTGGTGATCTAACCATGACGTTCTGTTCTAACATCATAATGGCGTGAGACTCCTTGTTCTAGCTAGAACCGCTTGTGCATTCCCCCACTACTTCTATCTATCTATTGATTGGTCTATAGTGTGCAGTCCATTTATGCATTTATTTAAAGTATCACCGTCTTAGGAAACAATAATTTAAACATAGTAAATAGCTTTTAAAGTTCTTAATAGTTTACGCTTGTGGTATTGTATTTGGGATTAGACAGGAATTATCGAAGAATAACTGCTATGATTGTTAACAAACAATTAAGATGAGTGTAATAACAGGAATGAATAGCTGTGTTACTTTATTCAAGCAGATAAACACTTCAAACCCTGTTTAAAAAACAAATCTACTATGGTAATAATGTTATTAAATGTGAATTATTAAAAGTTACATAACCATTAAAATTGACCTCATTTCAGAAGATTTACAGCTGCTCAACCTGCGTCCCATTGTTTTGCAAACAGAGTTCTATCCTTGAATTGAAGCTATCTACATCTCTCAATATTTCTTCACCACTTATCGAGTTTACAGCCTTGATAAGTCTCCCTTATTCGCTGCATCATGTCCTCCCTTGTCGTTGGTTGTAATACATACGCTGGGTCTTTTAGTCTATCCCACAAGTAGAAGTCCATACACGTTGACAGGGCTACCTCTTCCAACCCATCTTCTATGGTATTGTTCATTGAGAGTTAATCAAACATCTTCAGCGTAGTGAGCTGGTGCCCCATCATGCATGAACCATATTTGTTGTATGGTTTCCTCAGGAATCTCTAATAATAAATTAGTCAAGTAATCATTCAGAAAGTTGTTATAAATCACTTCATATAAGTGACCCTCAAAGAAAAACGGCCCTATAATTAGGTTACCAACAATACCATACCAGGTATTTAGGGTCCAGTACCTTTGGTTGTCCACTTCTCGCATTCAGTGCTGGTTTTCAAATGCCCAATATCTCATATTGTGACGGTTCACTTCTCCATTATTCCTGAACGTAGCCTCATCACACCACAGAATGTTTCGAAAAAGTTTTGATTGTGTTGTAGTTGTTCTCTAGTTCACAAACAAAAATTCATTCTTTGAAGGTAGTCGTCTCCATGGAGTTCTTGGTGTAATTAAATCCTATATGGATGCATTTTATGATCTTTGAGGATCACCCGGATTCAAGAGCTACTCTTCGGGAAGACTTATGTGGATTGAACTGTAACACTGCCAAAACCTCTGGTGCCCTATCACTTCTCACAGGTCTAGCAAGCTCCTTCCCTTTGTTATGGTGAGGTTGAACATGCCCTTTTTCACGCACTCAACTAGCAAGTCTTTGAAAATCATTCCTCGAATGATGTTCACGGTCTGGGTAACGTTCGGCATACAGAACCGCGGCAGCTGAGTAGTTCTGAAACCATTTCCCTAACACCATAAGCAACATATCACAATCAGATCTGACAGTCAGGCCGCTTTGAAGGCTATTTGTTCACACGAATTCAACTCTAAATTAGTGTGGGATTGTAATCAAGCTCTAGTCCAACTCTCGACCCGAAACCAGGTAAGCCTGTTCTGGATACCTGGACACAGAGGTTATGAGGGAAATGAGAAAGCTGATGAACTGGCTAAGTTGGGAGCACAGACTCCATTCATCGGACCAGAACCTGCTTGTGGTATCAGTAAATCTGTCGCAAGAACCACTCTGAGACGATGGGTTGAACAGGAAACTCTCAACCGCTGGAGGGAGGCCTCTAGAGGAAAACTCTACGGGTCGCTGTACAATCCGAATCAGAAACTCTCTAGGTATGTAATATCATTGAATAGAAACAACCTAAGGAAAGTCTCAAGCTTCATGACTGGTCATGGAGCTTTCAGGGAACACTTAAACACTATGGGTTTAACTCAAGGCAGGACAACCTGTAGACTGTGTAACCAATATAAAGACACAGCAGAACACATACTTTTGAATTTTGAAGCTCTGGAGAGGAGAAGATTACAGATTTTCGGCCTCACAGGCATACCTACAAAGGAAGACGACCTAGCTGCACAAGTTCTAAGACTCACAAAGGATTTAGAACTACAGTGGATTGCCTAAGATAAGGAAGCGCACAAAAAGTCTTAAATGGCTGAAGTGCCTAGTGACTTCCAACATAAAAAAAAAAAAAAAAAAAAAAAAACACCATAAGCATCTGGACCGCCTCCTCATTTGTGTAACACATTTTAAAAACACAACACTAACTTTCACGCCATACTTTTGGAAAACTGACAGATAATATCTAACTCCTATCTGATGGATACCAGAATCATAGTCGGCCTGCCCTCAACTTTCTTTAATTTACACAAGGGAAACAGAATAGGTAATCTCAAAATTATTAGAGATGAGATAAGACTACAGTATTGAATAATATGCTTCAAGAGTCCTTCCATAGTCTGATAACGCCATTAACATTGTTAAAACATGAACATCAAGGTTTGCTTGTTTTTGAAACCTGTTATCAACAGAAACCTTAATTTTTATCTTTTTTTAAAATCTTTATAAAAATAATAATCTACTACATTATTTAAAAACCAATTAAACCTAAAAGTTTATTGTTTCCTTGGGCTCATTTGTTTCACGGGATATTGTTATTGAGTACAACTAACTGAGTGAGGTAATTCCTCTGAAAATGAACCCTATTGTACATAATGAATAACATTAGTAGTAAAGGCACCAAGAATTGAAATTAAAAAAAAACGATCTTTTGAATGTAGTTTCGAAACCATTGAAAATAGAGTCAGAGTTTAAATGCAGAAAATGTTTGTTTTTTAAAGACCATTGTAATGAAGTACAACAAAACCTACGTTGATATTTGAGTTATTTCACTTTGAAGCTCTTACATTTTCCATAATTTTATGTATTTTTTTAATGTGTAAATTGTGGGGTAATGGAGACATTTGACGATGTTTTTGGAAAGGGTGGCCTTTCATTAATCTTTGTAAAAATTGTGTTCCTCTACATTATTGTAGGTGATGGCAATAAAAATAACAGTAAAACCATGAATTTTAAACGTTTTGGGCTACCGGTACCCTGTATATGAGCATCAAGATAAGTGAATACTTTTTTTATTAAAATGATCAGTTAAAAAATACCTTTAAAATAAGGTATCATTTAACTTACCGTTACATTTGAAAATTTTCAAAAACTACCCTTTTGGCGCTTTTGGGAGATTTCAAAATAATTTCTCCAAATTCTTTAGGGTAGAATAGGGGGATTTCTATTGTTACGAAGGATTTACCTCATTTAGTTTACCCACAATACATTGTTACAGGTGGTCTACAACAGAATGTATTTAATAAAGTTTTATTTTTTATCTTACTGTACATATAAAAGTCCATCTAACTGATTAAAATTCTACAAACAGAATACTCTGACTGACTAAATTTAGAATATTTAATTTAGTTGATTTACAATAACAATTTTTTTTTATGGATCAACTTCATGTACAGACTCAGTATGTAACCTAGAAATGACCCAATTAGACAAAGACGTAATTGGAACTGTCCTGAGACTTGAAATGTTAAAAGTAGTTTCTCAAAATTACCTGTTCCAATTATTCTTGATCTATGCTCCTTACTCCAGATAGAAGCTGACCTTTATATTATGAGAACAACTAAACAGTTCTTGCTCCAATGTTTATCTGTTTTAACTGAATACATATTTTGTCAATGTGTTCCGTTTTAGAACATTGAATTTCTTGTTCTAAAAATGGGTAATAATGTTGAACCTGTTTGGTTGCTAAGAGAGTGGTTTAGTCCTGCCACCAATAATTGTATTATTCCTTTTATCTGCCTGTACAGTCTTGATGTGTTCATGATATGTTCTGATCACTAATAATAAGCAACAAGTACCTTATGCAAATGAAGCCAAGTATCTTGGTTTGACGTTGGATTGGAAAGTACATGTGAAGGAAAAAATAACAGAGCTTCAACTTAAGTACAGTAGATTGTACTGGTTAATAGAGTGAAATACCAACTTATCAATATATAATAAACTTATTATATATAAACAAGTATAGATTTATAAAGCCGGTTTGGATTTATGGAATACAACTATAGGGTTGTGGCAAGTAAGACAAATATTAAGATTTTCCAAAGGTTTCAGAATAAAGTTTTGAGGAACATGGTCAATGCTCCTTGGTTTATTAGAAATCCTGACGTTCATAGAGACTTAAAAATGGAAACTGTGATCAATGAAATAAAGTGATTTGCATAAAAACATAAGGAAAGGTTCCATCAACATAATAACATTGAGGCTACACAACTGCTGGAGGCAGTGATATAGTGCAGCCACTTAAAAGGAAGAAGCTTTTTGATTTATTATAAAAGCCATTAGTGCTGTGTGTGTTCACTTTGTTGATACACTTATCTTGTCATATAAATTGCAGAGTCACTGGACTCTTAATAATATGTACTGATAGTAGTAATTTAGGTTAGATGAATGTTACTTATTAGCCTTGTAGACTAGATTGCAATTTCAATTTTTTTAAATTTTTAATATGTAAAGTCTAAATATTATTTGTTTAAAGATGTTTTATTAACCATTTTGTAAATTTTTACATTTAAATGTTAAACATAATACATTTAGTAATTTTCTGCCTATCCTAATAAGCAGTTGATTAGAGCTGCCTCCTCTAATATCTTTTTAGAGGAACAGTTGTTTGCAATCAATCATAAACAACAACTTAATTGAATAAAAAGACAATTATTCAAAGCATTCGCTACTACTGATATGTTGTTCATTCGTAAAAAATTAACTGTTCTTTTTATCACCCAGAGGTCGATCGATTGTAACCACATTTACTATTTAGTAAATAGTGTAACACACTATTTAGTAACACCCTTTCCAGCCCAACTTATTCCGCATTATTTAAAAAAAATATTCCTTACACTTGGACAATCAACTGTAAGAAAGGTTTCAAGCCAAATGAAGGTTATCCTGTGTTGCCAACATAACACTAACAAACTATCATATCAATCCATGATACAATTTCATATCATTGGGATGTATGATGTATTGATAAGTCTGATAAACTTATATTTAAGTAATGATACGAAAACAGATCATGTGACTGGAAAGGGTATAGCAACCCATATCCCATATTTGGGTAATGTGGCATATTCAAGAGGATACACTCTATAGAAAACTGAAAATCCAGATCCAGAAGTTGGTTGTGCCAAAATCATGCTCCTAGTAAACACAGCACCAGTACTCTAGAAGGGTGACACAACTGGTTTTAACAATTCACTACTTGGTTGGCTTGACCAGTCGTAGAATGGGTGAAAAAATCCAAGATAATTGTATAGCTGAACAACTGCCCTTGCAATTCTGGTATCCAGCAACCCTTGAAACGATGGCAGACGAAATTAATTGCAGCCCAGATTTGTAAGAAAAATAGAGGTGAGGAAATCACCACAACAGGTAGCATTTTACCACTGTGGTACTACAACAACTTTGAGATACAATCATAATAAATATACAAGTTATATATGTTTTTGGTACATAATTTTCAACTACTCTTATATTTATTACAATTATATACAGTATTTTACTATTTACAACACTTGGGCCGGGAATTGGATTGTAATATAGGTTATAATGCGTTGTTGCATCGCCTGAAGGTCCAGGAACATTTTCCACTACACAACTTGAACACGTCACTACACTACGTATTATCTCGTCATTATCACTATCACTGTCTAAAAAATCACTAAAATCCTCACGAGATAAATACTCCGATATTTCACATTCATGCAAATTACACATTATAAACAGTTTATTTACCAAGACACAACAACAAAGGAAGCTACCACAGCTATACAGGGACAGCTGGTGAAATAACGAAAGTGAAATGAAAATTGCAGTGATGCAGACTAAGAAGCACTAAAACAAAAATTACCTCTCATTTCCCTGCATTCTGCTGAACAGTTCAATACCAAATACGTCGTAGCAGTATAACCGCTAACACATAAAAAAAATTAGAAATAAAACAGCTGACGCCAGCTCGCATATACGCGGGCGTGGGCTGCCGGCAGGGCAGTCGTCTGCTCGCATATATGCGGGCGTGGGCATCAAGAGGTTAAGTTACTCATTTTTAACCTCAACAAATTTTAAGGATCTTTTTAATCAGAGTCTTCATCTCATTTATAGAAATAGGCAACTTCAATTTGTGTCTAGGGATGTATTTTCCCTCAAAAACTCTCTTGTTGGCCCCTTCTCAGGGTTTTTTTACAATTCAACTAAGGACAGAATACATTGAGGTATGTTCTCATCAGCACAATTGAGAATACAGAACTTGAAGGAGGAGTTTAATATTGCAGCTATGGGACAAAATCTATAACATTATTCACCTCTTTCCCACGTTCCTATTAAATAAATTAGTTTAGTTTAGTTATATTTATTACTAAAAAAATTATAATACTACTTCACCATAAATTCGTAATATTTATATAATTGTACTGTCTAGAGCAAAACATTCAACGTAACAACAGGGACCGGGAGTGCTGTAGCAGGCCTAACTCTAGATTGGAACTTGGGATTCGCGCTGTACGACACGCAAGCAAGGGCATACTCTTGGCAATATAAGTTTTCACAGTTACGAGGCTCTTCTGATGATGGGAAGAGCAGATTAAAGTTACGCTTCCAAGACTTGGAAACAAAGGCAATTGAAACAAAGGTAAGTCAAAGCTAAAGACTAATTAGTATTAAAGAATTGCCATTGGAATAATTAATTATTGCAGCAACCCTTATGGTAAGACCTGGCAGTGTGAAATGTACAATACTTTTAGAGTTGTTTTGTAACACTTTATGTGTATGTTTTTATGAATTTGTATAAAAACAAATGATTACAATTTTTGTTAGTATTCTTCACATTTGTCACATAGATTGATTGCACAAGTTTATAAATCCTAGAAGTGAAGGAACATTGTATTACAATCTCTATAAACCTTTCCTAAATGACATACACTGGTAAACAGTGTTTATACAGGCAGCACTTACACATCGTGATGGGGCTCTTGTAGATTCAATTGTATGTAATTCAACAACTTTAGTTACTGTAAAAAATATTATTAAAGCTGTTTTTAAGTTTCACTAACTACATTATGGTGGCAAATCTATCCTCGAAAGAGGCAGGCCCCACGGATTCTGGGGGGTGGGGCGACTATTGCTTGTTTATGACCCTTTTAAGAAAAGCTCAAGGGTGTTGAGATCACCTAGTAAATCAAACACAGACGAAATGGATATTAAATTGGTTAAAGAAAATGAAGAGCTTCGGGATAGGCTTCAAGAATTAGAAGAAATTGTTGCACAGCTAAAAAGGGAAATGAATGATTTAAAAACTGAAAACAATCTTTTAACACAGGCCCAAAATAATACCTTAAATGAGGCTAATGGTTGTGAAAACGTAGAATCAAGAGAATATTGTACAGATGAAGAGGATTTAGCTCAGGAAATGGAATGGATTCTCAAAAAGAAGACCCAACAAGAAAAGAAAATTTGCATTCTCACCTGAAGAACAAGAAGAGCTGAAAAGAGGGGGGAAGGTGGGTCCTTCTCAACTAAGTAAAGAAGGTGTAGTAAAACATTTAAAAATGGACAGAACTACAATGAAAGAACAAAAACCTCCACCAATAAATATTGTTGGGGTATCAAACCACTCTGAACTGCTGACAACTCTACAATCTTTTACAAATCAAGATTATAAATTGACCTCATTAAACAATAATGTCTGGAAAGTTAACATGCCCGACTCTGACAGTTACAGAGCCTTAGTACAAAAACTTTAAAAAAACAACACACAGTGTTACTCATATGAAAACAAAAATGAAAGGCCTATCAAAGTAATGGCTAGAAGATTACATTCATCATGTGTCAAAGAGGACATTATAGAAAATCTAAAAGAAAAAGGGTTCAAGATCGTTGATGCTGTCAACATTCTTAAAAAAAGAGAAAATAGAAAACAACAAAGGTGAAATAGAAACACAAAGGAGAGGGCTACCGTTGTTTATGGTAACTTTTGACAATAAAGAGGTTGTTGATAACATTAATTTATCGTATTAAATCAATCCTTAACATTATGGTTAAAATTGAGCCCCTAAGAAGAAATTCGACTCTGATACCTCAATGCAAGCGGTGTCAAGGATATAACCACACTCAAGGCTATTGTCAGAGAGAACCTAGGTGTGTAAAATGCGCAGAGAAACATCTGACTGTTGCATGCACATGGAGTAAGAATAATTCACCAAAGTGTGTAAACTGTAATGGTAAACATCCAGCAAATTATAGAGGTTGTCAAAGAATTGCAGAAGCGAAGAAACGCTGTGCTAAGAGTTCAAAATCAAAATTTAAAAAAAATACAAATAATCTCATACAACAGAATTTGAACAGAGCTTCCAACAGTATGAGCAATGATACTATTAGGGCACCAACAACCTATGCAAAATCCCTTAAGAGAAGTACTCCAGAAATTGAAACAATAGAAAATAACCTGAAAATCATATTGGAGAAACTAGATGAACAAAAACACACAAATAAATTAATATTTGATAAAATAAGTAGGATAGAAAGCAACAACAATAAAAATAAAGAAAAATTGAAAATATGAACCGTACTTTAAGAATTGCTACCTGGAATGCAAATGGTCTTGCTCAGCAAGCCATGGAGTTGGAAATGTTCCTTGTTAATGAAAAAATTGATATCTGTTTGGTGTCAGAAACACACTTTACTAATCAGTCCTACTGTAAAATCAGAGGATTTTGTCTTTACCACGTAGATCACCCTTCGAATCGAGCTAGAGGGGGCTTTGCAGTGGTTATCAAAAAGAGCATTAAACATTTTGAGAATACAGAAATAAAGCAGGAAACAATGCAAGTAGCAACAGTTACAGTGAAAATCAAACACAAAGATTTTAATATTTCATCCATATACTGTCCACCTAGATATAATTTGAAAAAAGAAGACTATGCAAGGCTTTTTAAAACACTAGGAGATCATTTCATAATAGGAGGCGACTTCAATGCAAAGAATACTTATTGGGGGTCACGATTGACCACTACAAAAGGAAAAGCATTATATGAGTCGGGAAGAGAAGTTAAATGTGATTTTTACTCAACTGGGAAACCAACGTATTGGCCATCAGGTTTCAGAAAGATCCCTGACCTTATTGACTTTTTCATTGCTAGAGGGGTGTCGGACAAGTACATCAATGTCAGTGAAAGTTACGAGTTGGCCTCTGACCATTCTCCGGTTGTTATGACAATAAGTGGAAATATAATACAAAAAGATGAGCATCCTAAATTAACTAACTTTAAAACAAATTGGGATGAGTTTAGAGAAGAGCTGAGTTATAATATAGAACTCCAGATGCCACCTAAAACCCCTGAACAACTGGAGGAAGAAGTTGAATCTTATATCCATAACATCCAACAATCAGCTTGGAATAACACACCTAGTATAACCAAACCCAAAGGTAATGTTATATATCCAATAGAAGTGCGTGAACTAGTACTGAAGAAAAGGAAAATGTGCAAAAAGTGGCAGAAAACCAGAGCACCCCAACATAAATCACAATTAAATCAATTGAGTAATAAACTTAAGGATTTATTGAGGCAAATCAAAAGTGAATCCATCTCTAAATATCTTGAAGGGCTGTCGGCTGACAAGGATTATGATTTCAAAATATTGCAAGTGACAAAAAGTATTAAAAGACCAAAAATTCATATTCCGCCCATCAGGAAAGAAGATAATATATGGGCAAGAAGTAATAGGGAGAAAGCAGATATGTTTGCTATACATCCAGAGGACACATTCACACCATTTGAAACAAAAACAGCATGTAAACAATTAGTACCAATTGAAAAGAATGATTTAATTGATATCAGTAAAGTGACATACAATGAGCTTGTACAGGAAATTAGACAATTAAACGTTAAAAAAGCACCTGGTTATGAAGTAATAACTGGGAAAACTCTCAAGGAACTGCCATTGAACGCCCTGATAAAGTTGTCGCATTTGATAAACGCTTCTTTCAGACTTAAATATGTCCCGAGACAGTGGAAAGTTGCGGAGGTCATTATGATACCAAAGCCAGGAAAAGATCTTAGGGAAAAAACATCTTATCGACCCATTTCTATTCTGCCGACTATTTCAAAAGTTTTTGAAAAACTTTTAATAAAGCGTCTTAAACCTATAATTAAAGAAAGGAAATTAATCCCTCAGCATCAGTTTGGGGTTAGAGTCAAACATTCAACAATTGACCAAGTTCACCGTATTACCAATGTCATAGAAAAAGCAATTGAAGAACGCCAAGTTTGCTCATCCTTGTTCCTGGATGTATCACAGGCGTTTGACAAGGTCTGGCATGAGGGTTTACTCTATAAATTGCAAAGGGATCTCCCAGAGCAATTCTACAAAATACTTAAATCTTATTTGTCTGAGATGCTTTAGGGTTAAGCAAGACTGTGAATATTCTGAGATGAAGAATATAGCGGCAGGAGTTCCACAAGGAAGTGTCCTAGGACCTACTTGTATCTCTTATATACAAATGACTTTTTTTTTAAACTGGACTGTGATAGCCTCCTTCAGAGGCCTCACCGGCATCAACCTAAAGGTCTTTTGCCACCCCTCAAATGACATACCTCAAGATTCTGATACAATCATGGCCACTTTCGCAGATGACACTGCAATAATGGCAATTGGGGATAGTGCAGAGGAAGCAAAACACAAGCTCCAGAAAGCTATTGATAAAGTTAGTATCTGGATACAAAAATGGAGATTAAGATTAAATGAAGCAAAATCAAGCCATGTAAATTTTACCAACAGAAAGATAAACCCA
The DNA here is from genome assembly GCA_963513935.1 of Aphrophora alni. Taxonomy (NCBI): domain Eukaryota; kingdom Metazoa; phylum Arthropoda; class Insecta; order Hemiptera; family Aphrophoridae; genus Aphrophora; species Aphrophora alni. Next base: position 154,441,131 of record OY740767.1, on the reverse strand, counting down.
ACACAGGTTATAATAAATGGACACTTAAAAATAGCCCCTGGAAATACAGCCAAGTACCTAGGAATGACACTTGATGCAAAGATTCATTGGAAAGAGCATGTTAAGAAGAAGATTACAGAGCTGAATATTAAATTCAGGAAAATGAATTGGTTGCTTGGTAGAAGATCAACATTATAGATCTACACAATAAACTTCTAGTATATAGGCAAATATTAAAACCAATTTGGACTTATGGGATACAGCTATGGGGCTGTACCAAGAAAACAAATGTTAAAGGTATTCAAATATTCCAAAATAAGGCTCTGAGGAGCATGGTTAACGCACCATGGTTCGTGCGAAATGATGATCTCCATTGTGATCTCGGGATGAGTACTGTCTCAGAAGAAATTAAGAGATATGCAATCGTGCATAAGAATAGACTGCAAAAACACGAGAACCCTGAAATGCTCCGTGTAATCAACAATACAGAAGATGTGAGGCGCCTGAAACGAACTAAACCTCTGGATTTGTTGAACGAGATTGTGTAAATAAGTAGCGGAATGAGCTTTGTGTGTAAAATATAGGACTTCATCAGTGGATTGTGTTCCAAACATTGCTTTCTTTAATATGAAATGTTAATTACTTGATAAGGCAAACAAAAAAACTAACTACATTATTAGCATAATTTTGTATATCTTAGAAAAAAATATGTATGGTCAAAGTTGACGAACAATTTAAAAAAGGAATGTATACATGTTCTTTCAAGCAATGTTCGTTGGAAAAATAAATAGAACTTTTTTACATCAAAAGTATATTATTTAGAATTTTCCAAATAAAATAAGTTATAGTTATGATTGTTTTTCATTTTAATGTGATTTTTTTTTAACTTTGTCTGGAAGAGTCTAAAAGTGCCTTTTATTTAAGGAAGGCACAAGTCACACCAAGGGTTAGGTTAGGTTAGGAGGCAGTTAGTTAGTATTATACCACATTATAATGATACTGTAATTATTATTATCTTTACATCTAACTTATTCCTAACAACTTTCTGCGGGAAACAGTACAATGTAGTATCACTTTCAGTTCATATTGACTTTTAAAATACACTTTATATTCACTTAAGTTAAACTACAAATTTATTTCACCTTATTTAAAGATGCATATATTTTTAACAGTATTGAGGAATATACAATTCACCTAACAAATCAAAGAATCTGAGAGACACTTAATATTTAAAAAATATCCTTTTGAAATATTAAAATAATTGTTTCTATTATCTCCAGGAGTTGGAATGTCAAAGCTTACAAGGATTATTATTCTGCATGCACGCCTTCCTTACAGCGAAAGTAGCATCTGTAGATCCAGCGTTCCTCAGCTCAAGAACACCTTAAGGTCTTCTCATCAGTTTTAACCTTGTAACTATATTCTATTGTTATTTATATTTGTTATATTGTTGTTTAAGACACTCAAAGATTATTTTATACTCAGAGAATAAGTCTAATAGGCAAAGTAGGCTATGATAATGTTGTTGTTGGATAGTGTATTTTGGTGAAGGAATTTAGTATTTGGTTTTGTTGTTATAAATTAACATTCCTGTAGCTATAACATTTTATTTCAATCTTTAAATAGTACCTTATGTTTAGTTGTGAAGAGAATGACCAAATTTATAAAAAATATAGGCTCTACTACTTTGAACACATTTTATCCAACCTCTTGTTAGGAGCAGATTTTTGCTCTTATAAGCTTTTTGATAGATAGAAAATAAGTTGTTAATGAAAATATTTAAGTTTTGAGTGTGACTGTTATAGTCATGTTACAATTGAGAAAGGCCAAATATAATTAATATGTCCAAAACAAGACTTTACTTGTGTAAAAAAAAGAAAAGAAAAGTTAACTTCAAGCTCTGCCTCTTAAAAAAAAAAAAAGAAGAACGAACTTTATAAGTTATATGAAGCAATTTAGGTTTATTTTGGAATATAATATAGAGCTTACATACATAAAACTAGTTGTCAAATTTTAACTCGGCAGAGCATTTTAAAATTGGATAACAGTTAAAATGGTTTAATGCAGTAAGGTTCGCCCTGAGTGTCTGTTGATATACCTGCAATCTAAAAGTTATATTATAATATTACACAGATTAAATTGACTGGGCATATACTTACCCTCAGCCTCATATGTGATTTGTTTTAAAATGTATTAATTCCAGAGGACTCCTGCCCATTATCAAATTGAAAAATTGAATATATATTTTGTGTATGTTGTTGATTGTGGTTCTTTGCACAATGTGCATTCGTCTGATAGGAAAAGTTTTAGTTTATGCAGATTGGCTTCAAGACAATTGTGACCAAGTTTCTAGTCTTCTTAGAATTTATCAACTGTCTCACTGTGTTGACAGTTTTCATGCCACAACTCTCCAAATGTTTTCATTAGAAAACTGTTTTTCTTTCTCTAAAAAGTTAAGTTAGTTATGAAAATATCCTAACAACTTTTATATATCTCTTTCATACAGGTAAAAATTTGCACTCTTTGGTAATTATATGAAATGGAGAATATATTGTGCTATTGAAAGAAAAATATACTATTTCATACATCATTGCTGCTATCTTCAAATTATTAACACTTTGGGCGTCTGCCCAAAAAGAGGATGTTTTAATATGGTGGTCTGGGCATTTTACAAGTTTTTTTTTTCAGAATTTTTGAACTAAATGCTTACAACTCTAGAGAAATTGATTATGTATTTTAATAATTGTATACAAATTATATAAATTAAAAATTGTATCGATATTAAAACTTGAAGTTAGACAGGGTAGTTGAATTTTCTGTTCTTTTTGATAATGAATAAGGTTATGAAAAAGAACAGGTATTGAGAAAAGAGGCATTAGTTGGTGTTTGCCGGAGAGATTAGAAGATCTTTATATTGCTGATTTTTACAACGAATGTAAAAAGTGTTCTCCTTTATGGATATAAGACATTGAAAGTGTCAAAGTCTGTAACCAATCATTAGGAAATAGATATCTCAGAATAATTTTTAATCAAAATTGGCCTGATATAACAAACAAAGAACTGTTGGCAAGATCACATAAATAAATATTTAAAAAATAGGTGTTGGATGAGAAAAGAAAGTGGATATGGTTAAGATGAACTTTAATATAGTAGAGATGTGGAGAGAAAAGTTCTGGATCGGAATCTATAGTGATCAAAGAGACTTGAAAATTGTAGAATGATATGAAGGAGAACGGTGACGTGGGAGGAAATGAAAATCTTGGCAACCAATAAGGTCAGGTTTTGCTGGTTTGTAGAAATTTTGTGCTATAAAATTGAAGTAAGTGAACACTACACACATGAAACATTTGTTAGACCTTTGTATCAGTAATTTCTGATTGAACAAATTGAACAAAATAAGCTACTACAAAATAATGTAGGCCAATCTGAGTGTAAAAGAAAATTACAGTTTTCGAGTAAATTGAATACCTAAATAAATCCTGACTGCCATTGGGTTTATTTTTTCCTGACTTGGAATTTTGAAAAATACTATTTGCTCTCGTAGGCTTTGGTTTTTGTTTAATTTATTTCAGGCTTGGACGACTATAATTTGTATGGCTGTAGTTACATAAAAGTAGGCCTATAATAATAAAATAATGCACAATAAATAAGTCAAGATAGTAAATAAAAGACAAAACAACAAAATCAACAAATAATTATTATTAAATAATTACAATCCAATATTTGTAGGAAAATATTGATAATGTAAGCAACTGTCTTACCAAATACAACAGTAAAAACATGATAACAATTCTTTTAATGTCTACTTACTTAAAAACGGATTGCATTGAATTAATTAAACACAATTTATAAATGTCATGCATAGCTACTGAACTCGCTCACTGATTAAATGCACTTTGTCAATAAAGGTTGCCTTAGGCTGTTTTAAATGTCTTAAAATGTACAGCCTTTGGTATAGAGTGGAAGTTTGTTAATAATGCCTGTGAAGGAAGCTATTTGTAAACATTCATAGGTTAATAATATAAAAAGATTGCTTCTCTCATGTTATAATCATAACAAACTTTGTTATAAACTGGTTTACATTTCATCCAACTATATAATAATGGTCTCAAAAATAATTAATATTGGTCTTGGGAAAGTTGATATTTCTAAATATTTGAATGTGTTCTAATTTTTTCTATCCCTCTGTGAAAAATTTGGTGCAATACTTGTTCACCAATTATTTTTTTACTTTTTGACTCATTTTCAAAAAAATGGTTCACCTCCAGTAATAAATGGTTCAAGCACTTCTGGTTTATTATTGTAATAAAGTAATTAAAAACGTAAAAGTTATCACAGATAGTGATTAGATTAAATCAATAGAGTAAATGAATGATTAAGTTTTGTTAGTATCTTCCATCTCTATAGCTTCGTTAAATTAAGCAGCACTAATATAAAAAAGGAGAAACAAATTCATATATTTTCAAATACAGAATCCTAGCAGGAAGAAAATTAAAAATTATTGAATCATTTAATATAACGATTAATAATTCATAAAGACTTTAATGTAGTCATGTATCTACACCAAAACCGGTCCTTTCTGGTGACCTTTTAATGTTTAAATTACTTCTTAGGTACTACTCATAGTTCCAAAATGATTAACTATTTATGTATACCGTACTAATTTTATTGATTACAACTTTGATTTATTCTGACATGATACTATTTTCATTTTCAATATTTATTTTGGTTGCCAAAATATAGGTAATGTAGGTTAAGGCAGTAAAAGAGATAATGTTGCACTAAGAATAGTTGATTTAGATTATGATCCAGGTGTAGAGAGTATTGGAACACACCTTTATGTGAAGTGTATCGTCATAGGTGCATCATCTAGATCAATACAATTCACTAACCTACTCATGTTAATATAATATGAGGCTCCAGAGTAACATTCGTTACAAAATTCCGAGCTTTCTGACACTAGTCATACAATCTTGTCAGTTACTTAATGTACACCAATAGATTTGTATTCTTGTTGTACAGTTGATATAGTAATTTAACCTTTCTTTGATTTCAGTTCAAAGTTTATGAACTTTTAAGTTTACCTAAAAATTCACGCATATTATTATTTTGTTTATCATTGAGTGGCCTAACATTTTTTTACAAACTCTTTAAAGGTAGTTTAGCTCATTTTGTGAAATATTTAATTTTTAAGTAATCTTCATATAATTTAAGAGTTAACCTTAAACCATCTTTTCCTTTGTCTGACGAAAGTAATATATTTTCTTCTTTGCTCGACATTTAAAAGCTGGAGAAGAATAATGTTCCATGTACATTTTGTAATCTGCTTAGTATAAAGCGTACATGTAACATTATGTCATACCTGAATCTAATATGCTTCTATAACGATACTAAAAGTGTATAGAGAGACTTTATAATGATGCATTAGCTTACATCATATTTTAATTTCCACCAAACCATATTAACTGTAAATACCCAGTTTACTTTGAAATCTATACATCTACAAAATGTTTATCTTACATTTTAGCTAAAGTTTTCAAGAACAACTATTAACCTGACTCTTAGATATAGATGTTCGATTGTATACTATTAGATTAATGTGCATGTAAATAACAATTACCACTTAGTCTAACTGTATTATATGTATAAATAAACCTTCTGACTGATAAAAACACATATATTTCACATTTATTTTTATCCAAACTGGAAACAAGTTTATATATTTTTGTTAGACTATTTAAATATTTCCTTTATTACTTCAAAGTTTATGTACATAATATAGTTGTAAATATTTTAAAATGTTATCCTATTCAAATATATATATAAATATTTATTTTAATTTTAAGGAATTGTTTTTCTAGTGATGTACTTTTTACGCAGAGTAACACATAAAAATTTTGGATAAGAAATGCATATAATATTTTAAAAATATTTTCCTTCATATTCTGTTCAATCTGATGAACAAAACACTCAACTGTTCAACAGCAGTTTTTGTGGAAAATTTGTTATCCTACATTTTAAAACTGTCTATTGATTCAAATCCACAAACATTTTATTTTTTGAAATACATTTTTACATTTAGTATTCATTTACTTATTCTCATACTTCAGTAAATTCTTAATGATGCTTTGTTTAATAATGCTTAGTTAAAAGAATAAAATCATCAATTAATTTCACCCAGATTTTTTTTTTTAAAAACCACTTAACATCAGTCCTTCTGAACATCCATCTGTTCATCCGGGGTTAATTTTCCTTAGCGATTGCTAAGAACAATAGTAAAAAATACTAAACCAATTTCAATTGATAAAGGTCAATGACACAGTAGAATTCGAATCTAAAAATCCTTGTACCCATTTAAAAATGCTTTTTTTCTTCTTCTTCTTCCTCTTCATACTTTAAGTCTTGGTACCTTGTTCTGAGCTCCGAATAGTTTAGTGTTCTATTCTACTGACATTTTGCTTGCCTTTAGGTGCATGATATAAATTTGTTTTAGTTGTCTTTCATCACCTCTATTGTTCTATATATTCCAGCCTGTTTTATTTGCAGCATTCCATCATTTTATTTATGCTACTAATTTGTAATTGATTTCTGACTGCCTCTTTTCAGATCCTGTCTTGATTTGCAATGCTTAAAACTGACCATAGAAACCTCATTTCTATGGTTTATAATCCTCATTTATCTTTTTAGATGCCATCATCTATGTGTGTCTATTATAGACTGCTGGAACTGTCATGGCCTTATAAAACCTTAACCTTCTTGCATAATGTGTTATTAATTACTCTGTATAGTACACATTTTTGAAAATTTGTCAATCTTACCTCCAACATCCACTATTGTACCATTTATGTTTTTTTTATTACAAATAATTTTTACTTGTAGATATTTAAATAGCTCACTGTAGCTCATTTAATGCATATTTACATTTTGTTGCAATTGTAATTTAACATCATTAAAATTTGGAATGTAGTCTTCCTAATATGGCCATGTATAATGAAGCATTATGTATATTTCAATGACAGCTCTACCATTAGCTATGAGTCTGTAGTGAATTTGAAATTATCTTTGAATTTCAACTTTTTATGCACCAGGTTTTTATATATCAGTATTTAAAAATTCAATCAATGTTTTTTATTGAGATTTTTTCCCTTAGGGTCACAAGCTCAACCCAAAATGGATCTATTATGGAATTCCTCCCGGATTTTTTCTAGGCTCCTTCGAAAACCCACAAATACCTTGAGATTAGGATCCCTAAAAGCTGTCACACTCCTCAAAACCCCTCCAACCACGCTCAGTCTTCACACTAATACAAATATATCTCCGCCCATTATACCAGAAGTGAAAAATTTCTTGTTCTACCAAATATCCAATTATCTCGAGGAATTATATCACTGGGCAATATCCAATTAACAGATCTATTGCCCATGTGTAACTCTTTTGTGAACGGTCATATCTGATGGAGGAAGTGTCTCTCTGAAATCATCACTGAACCCCATAGAGTATCTCTGACAGGTATTGGTCATGTAGGTGAAACAGACTTCTATGAGGGGCATGTCTTGTGGTAAGGATAGATTTACCAAACTCTTGAAGCAGGTATGTCAAGTTAACCAAACAGAAAACTGGGTGTCCGTTTTTCTGGGGATAAGATCACTATTTCCTCACCCCACCTTCCTTATCATTCTGGAGATTTGAGTACAGAAAGCCACTTGTAGCTGAAGTACAACTGGGAACCAAACCTCCTAATCCCCCTTCAAACAAACTATAATTGGAATATTTTCAAACTTAAAGCTTATACAGAATCCCATCTGTTTATATTTTTTTCTGTTGACGTATGGTTAACAAATAATATGGTTATTTCAACATTGCTCCTTGTTAAAATCTTCCGTTAATCCCTTCACTTATTTAAGTAGAGTTCCTAAATTGTAGACTTTGACAAATCGAGGATCTTTCCATCAGTGTCCTTCTTATAGTTAGTAAAATATAATAATCTATATTTTTCCTTGGACGTAGATAATTCATTCTTCTACTATTCCTAGTATTGTCAGAACTTCTACTAAGATGTTTTCGATCAGATACATTTTCAAAAACTATTTACAAACTACTTTGTCCTTCAAATGTGTCATCTTATATGACCCATGTAACCATGGTAAACCTCTCCTCTACCTGTAGGCTTCATTCTATTTTGTGATTGGTTGATACAGCGCTACTATCATTTATTAGTTTCCACATTTTTCTGGTTAAGTTAAGTTTTACTCAGTAACATTAGACTGCTAAACATTATATCTGACTGATTATTTATGTGCTCATTTATAATATTTTGTTCTTTTATTTTTATTTTTTTACTATTTTCCAATATATTTAACCATCTAACCTTACTACAGTAATGTTTAATTTCATACAATCTTTATTTTTTTTGGAATGTGCTTTTCTTCTAACAGATGCGATTCAAAATTTGAATCCTTCCCTTCTTCAATATAAGCAAGTATTGAGCTTGACTTGTGAGATGACGTACTTGATAGAATAAAACATGAACACATTGTATCTCGTGCATCACACTGAAGATTGAAAAATCACTGAAACACGTTTGAATAAATAAACACACTATTAGCAATGACTACATAAATACTATAAGACACGACATAGGATAGGGAAATAGTCTACGCTTTACGGGTGCTGTTCGTCACAAGTTTGACACACAGCTATCAGAAAGCGCTAGCAGCAGGTGCTTAACTGTACGCATCCCACTTGGTTGAGACTGTACAACTGTTGACCTCTCTCTCACAAACCTTCTCACTTACTTCCGTCAGCATAGTCAGTGTTGTCAGTTCGTGCGCTGAGATAAGCGATTCTCGACCTTCCCTCGCATCTCTAATCCCATATGTGGCATCAGTGCGTTTTCTCTTATCCGCCTGAAACATTGTTTGACCGTAGAGCCACCTAGCGCCAGTCACATCAACTTCAGATTGGTCACATCAACGCCACCTAGCGGGTATTGGTCAACTCAAGAATAAGCGTAGAATATTTAACATGGCCATGTCGTGTCTTATAGTATTTATGTAGTCATTGCTATTAGTAATAATTTGTGTTCAAGTTTTATTCTATCAACTTTTCTTTCATATTTATAAGATATAATATTACGTTCTCTAGAACATGTCATTTTGCTTGGCCTATGTATGTTGTGTTACATCCACATTTAATTTCATAACTCTCTTATTTTATAATTGTCATGTTCTTCAATTGTATTACTTAATCTATTCTATAAGTGATTTATGTTTATCGCTCCTGTATATTAAATTTCTTCAAGAAAATGTTTTATTTGATAAGTCTCATTTCTATGAAAGTAAATTCAGTCCACCTACTTTTTTGTTTCTCTGTGATCTGACTTGTGTCATTAATTTGAATTTACAATTTTCAGAACATTGATATGATTTCTAATTACTGATATGGTTTGTCATCATTTGTTTATATAAAAAACTACTATACAACATTTCAAGAGTATAAATCAACTCCGGTTATTCTAAGTTGATATCGAGAGGTGATTTGTACTCTCAAAACTCCATTTATTAGTTTTTTATATACACAAATGATGGCAAATATCTGATTAAACCATATTCTGATAATATGAAAAATCCATCATTATTACATTTTGTTTTATGTCTTTTCTTTAACTATTGTTTACCGCTGTTTGAAACAGAGTATTTAGTTCTTTCCTATTTGCTGATTTAGTTCACTGTAGACAAAGTTACTCATATATCAAAAAGTGGGTAGTTTATATTCCGTTGGATGGTTAGAATTCACATTAGAGTATCACATAATTTATTTCATAAAAATTCTAAACTCTTATATTTTTAAGGTTTCCTTTTTATATTTAAATGCAAGAAATTTATATTATTTTATAACATTTGTTAGTCGCCATTCCGAATATTGATATATTAAGTAATAAATTTAAGACTTACCGTCTACGATATTCTGCTTTTGTCATTTATACGACGACTTTTTCGGCTATTCCGCCATTTTCAAGTTAATATATTCAGGTTTCCCTTGATCAAACATAAACACTTACACATAGTTATACATAAACACAAACATAAGACTGATTTGCACTTAATATTTATATATATTTAAAACAAACAAGACTCATGGGTTAATTTGAGTCTTTGATGTCCCAGTATATTATTAGTTTTATTGTTATTTATATTATTCGTTTCTTCTACACAACCAATTGGTTGTAATAATTAAATGTATTATTGGTTATACATTGTGAATTTTAAATTTACACAAATTCTGTTAATTCTTCTAAAAATTGATTTCTATTTATTTCCAATGTTATATCTTATAATAAGTGAATCAGCTATATATTTTATCTTACATATTTTGAACAGTTATATTTCTTCAATATGTCTGTTATAAATCCCTCATATAAACACTTCACTTAGTCAGTTACCCATGCCTAAATAGGGATTAGGAGATCACACAGGTTACATAACACAACTCTTTTGAGGGACAAAGTAATATGTAAATAATTTTTGAAAGTGTATTTCATCCAAAAAGCATTAGCAGAAGCTATGACAATGCTACGAATGACAGAAGAATATATTCAAATCGACTGCAGCCCCCTCCTAGGATCAAGACATCACTCATTGAGTAGTATTTTATTAACTATCGCAACTCAGATATGAAGAACCCTAGTTTAACACTAAACCCATAAAACTGGAGTTTAATTAGATGATTAATTCTTCCCAAGACATCATGTCTCCTTTAGAATCTGGGTGTATATAGTTCTTCTTGCAAGAACAGCTGGCAAATCAATATTTTCTTTCAAATCTACCTTTTCTTGTAACAACATTGAAGAAACCATTTTAATATTTAGTGACTTATTTTTATAAAAACTCATGACTAACTTAAACTGTTCAATTCTGAACAAGTATTTATTCTATCAATTCTGCTTTATGACTCTCTAGACAAACTATTTAACTAACTGTGGTGTATAATATGTACCCTCAATTTTTAACATTATTTGCTACATAAAAAGTGCATCTTTAGGAAATTCATCTTAGTCACTGTTTGCTGGTAATGAGCAAGGAAATGTAAGAAGGGCTATGTCTTGAGTTTTAAATAAAACATCCACTTTGAGGAAGATACACAGCATATTTCTATACGCGATCATACTTTTGTGTTACAAAAGTAAATTTTAACACTCTTAGGGAAACATGAAATCTGTGACGCTAAAGGAAATGCCCGGTCTCAGGGACCTCTATGTAATTTTATCACAGTTTTCAATTGTCTACTATGATGAAATGTATTGGTTCATAAAAAAATGGCAAAATAAAAGAATTTTATCTATTTAACTGCTTGTTTTTATTATATAACACATATTTTTGTATAATTGAACAATATTTATGGATAGTGAAGTCAGAAACGTTAATGTAATTAGTAATTAAAAGTCCACATGTTTGATATAGAAAATTACTTATGGTGTATTATTGACGAGAAAAAATATAACATAATACATATATTTAATGTATTAGAATAATAGCTAGGTGATATAAAACTATTAAAAACAATCATTTGTTCAACACTTATCAAAAACACACAGGGAAACAGCCCGTCTCACAGATCGCTAGACTTTGAAAAAACAATACATCATGACTGTGCGGATCACAGAGAGAAACTAAAATCGAGGTCAACCGGTTCAGGAGGGGGTAGGGGGAAGGTACTGCTTTTGTCATCCGCCGGGCCGAAACAGTTCTGCCACTACAATAAAACAAAAATTCCCTGGGTGCTCGTCAGACCGATGTTTCCTTAAGAGTGTTAAAAATAGTCAAATTCACAACAGTTTTAGAAATTGTGCAATCACCAATAAATTTTCAAACTCAGACATAAGCTAATTCAATTTTTGGTCAGGATTGAATGTTAAAAAAAATAAAATAACTATATATTATGAAACTATGCCCTAGACAATATTTCATGTCATTAAAATAATGTTGGTTGTATTAAAATGTTTATTCAGATTTCAATATGTTTGCTGTTGTTATATAATTAGTTTACTTATGACGAAATCAAATTAAATTGTAGACTTATATTTTATAGTTGTCAACTGTTTTACAATGTTATAATGTTATGAAATCAGTACCTAGTTCCAACTCTGTATTCAATATTTATGTTTATATTTGTGATACGCTTATAACCTTTGTATATTATTATTTAAGAAATTGGTGTTATAACTGTGTTAAGAGAAAAAAGCTTTCTATCTTCATTTATACTAGTGATATTTTGTTGAGTGATTAAGAAAAATTCATCCATGGCAGTTTGACAAGTAAAGTGTTAGGAAGGCAATGTGCTGTATTTGAGTGCTAGACATTTTGGTTATAGCAAGCTTTGTCAAAATTCAGTATTTAATATTCAATCCATGACAAGAATAATTTTTAGTTATGCTATTTTCTATCTTTGCTAGTCTTTAGTCTCAAAATTCAGGCTTATAGTATGGAAATTATATATATTTTTAATAAGCCGCATACGTGGTTAATGGTGTGTTAAGGAAATGGTTGTTAACTTTTCTGTTATCCTACCCCTTTATCTCCCCCCCCCCATGAAATTATTGTTTCTTTTCCTTTGTTTTATAAACTGAGTTTCAAAAACATTATAATAATAACGCAGCGCTATCTTGAAGTGGCCTTTCAAGGTAGATATCAGATCTACATTGAATTTTCATCAATTAAAATTTGATATTTTTGTTGTTAAAGTGCAAAAAACCTGTGTCATCATCACGTTTAAAGAAAGAAAAAAAAAAAGAAGAAAAAAACAAAATAAAAGATCCCTGGTCCTCAAATTTTCTAAGCGTCAGGGACGGAAAAGAACAACAATAGTTGATAAAGAGAGATTTGAAAGAAAAGTTGAAATAAAGACATCTGACTCAAGACTAGATGAAAAAAAGTATAGATTCTGCTATGTACCCATGGAAGTTTCACACCCATATTCATTATAACCCCATCAAATAAAAATATTCAATATATCAAATAAAATATAAATAAATATGTATTGATTTGTATATAAAAACAAAGTCAATACTAACTTTGGTAATCGGACTGTTATTATCTAATATTGACATTTTCAATTTTATTTTATTTCTTTGACAAGAGGGGGAAATGGTTTATGCATTGGTTATGGAAATGCACATCAGGGAACTATAATAACATAGTCAAATAAATATTTAATTTTATTTGTGTGTGTGTTATTGTACCAAACTTGTGGTAGGGGTTTCAGTGTTTTATATTGAAAAGAATCTGTTATAGTGTTTAGTTGTTGAATGAATCATTCACATGGTTTATTTAGATATTTGCCATATTTTTTCTATAAGGAATTTTGGTAGGGAATATAAATTTTCTACTGCATAAAAAAAAAAATCAAAATACTGTTAAGTAACATCTTCTCAAAACTAATCCTATTAATGGTATTCAGAACACTAAAAATTTTACAATGTTATATATAATTATGTTTTGTCATTGGTGAGACAAAATACATCTAAATATAAGAATAAGAAAGATAAAATAAGTCTTGTGCAACATATTTGGTTGTAAAATTGAGAAGAGAATAAAACAATAGATCTAGAAATGTAAAATAGTTTAAGCCTCATGTACAGAGAATCAATCGTACCAGTCAAACTATAATGTACGAGTTTTAATCTGGTTGTAATGGTATTAACTAAAATTGAAAATAAAAATCTTTTCTCTAGGAGAATGGCTGAAATTCCTCTGGCTAATTCTTATATTGTGAGATGGGTAGGTCCCACACTAAATTGCTAAGAGAAAGTACAGTAAGTCATTCGTCCTAAAGTTTTGTTAAATTTTTGAACCCAATATTTAAATTTGATGTGTTCTTGCTTTAGCAACAATACAGTGTTGGGCTGATCAATGAAAATGCTCATTGAGAAGGAAAAAATTCCATAACATGTTCTGGGTTATGTAAGTTTACATATTTTGGCATCTATACAATGATCATAATGAGAAATAAGTGAAATTAGTAGTTTTATAAATGCTATGATGTTGTAAATATCAAATCTAACAGTAACATCACAAATAAGTTAGTGTAGGTTAGGTAAGGTTTTATTTTCAAGTGGGCTATATTTCATAGACAGATTTTAAATATACAGTCCATTCGAATATTACACCTGACACAACTTAACCTGTTTGTAGTTGCAGCTAGGTTTAATATTTACAAAATCGTGTCTTTGTTGTTGGTCCTGTGATTTCTTGAAAACATTTTATTTCTGGCATCTGAATAAAGTCCAGATAAGTTAGCCTTTTGTCAAAAAATAACATTCAGTCCAGTGCAGTACAAAATGTTATTGGGATCCATAATTAAATCTGGGGTAGGCCTATGTTAGATGGTGCACTATTTGTAGTGTAGTGATAGATCTTGATGTAAGCAAGATGTGCTATGAGACAATCATGTCCAGTGCAAACTCTGAAAGTAGATAGAATATCTTTCCTGGGTCTCTTCTTGTTAGTACCAGGTGTATCCAGGATCTTGGCTGACTGGACATCCAGCGTCAACTCACCCATAGTGACTCTTGTATATTTCTTAGCTAGAATATCTGTACACTCATTGCCAGGGGCCCCCACATGGGCTGGGAGCTACTACAACACTATATTCTTCAGTTGTGATTTTAAGTATTTAAGAGTTTGTCTGATGCCTTGAAGTTTTAATAGTTGACGTTGTTTATTAGTAGTCACTACCTGGATGGCTGCTTGGGATAGCTTTCTGGAAGGTATTGGGTTGGTAGATTAATTAGTTATTGTAGGGTCAGGTGAATCTCTTCAATCTTAACTTTGAAATTAATTTTTTTGCCTGCCGACTGGAAGAAGAGATAGCAGTATACTCCTGTTCCACACAAACTCCATCGATTTTAGATTTAAGGATAAAATAAAGCAAAAGCTTAAAGTTTCAAATATTTTAATAATATAAATGAGCTACAATTGTTTCGCCTTGCGGAATCATCGGGCAACTGATGTAGCTCATTTATATTATTAAAATATTTGAAACTTTAAGCTTTTGCTTTATTTTATCCTTGAATATGGAGTTTCAACAAGAAATATCTGCTATTACATTAAAGTTGATTTTAGATTTATCTGTATATAATCTTAGCCATTCTCCTTTGGATACAAGTTGAGTTCTATTAGTGGCTCCACCTTTGAGACGCCATCCAGGAGACAAAGTTACCTGCATCTTGCATCCGTACCAATCCTTAAAACTAACAGGTGTCTCCTGAGTGGTGTTAAATGAGTAACAGTGAGGCTATGGCATTTCAACAAAGAAATCAATTTACAAAGTCATAGCGTTTATAAAATAACTACTTCCTCATTTTCTTTTTGTGATAAAGTTATAACTTAACAGTCAAGACACAAATTTCATATTTTAGAAGATTTTAATATTCTTCATACCTTGTAGCTATATTGAAATAATCATGATACAAAATTTAGCTTTTTAAGTATTTGACATAACCCAGAATACTCGTGATCAGTGTTTTTGATATTTGCAACTACTACAATCTATTGTGTAGTTTCTGCATATTGATAGTGTTGTAATTGACCTTTCGTTTCTGATCAAATAAATATTTATTTTTAGATTTGACGACTCAAGCTTGAACATAAGATAGGCCTAGGCTCTAGGCTCGTTCAATTTTTAGTTTCTATGTCACTTGAAAGTAAGAGTTGATTCATGCTCTACAAATGTTTGCAAAAGTTTGAATTAGCTATATTAAATAACCTATTATAATCCAGAGTAGGTTTCTTTAATTTGTATTTTATAAAAATATATGATTAATTATATATGTTTTATATTGCAAAAAAATTCTAATTTAGTATTCACAGTACTATAAGTTAAGGATACCGTATTAATATTGTAAATCTACTATCTTTGTGGTTTAAAATTGTAATAATGTTTAATATTGTTGTCTTTTATAGAAAGACTATAAAGCACAAACATACCTATGTAAAGCACATTTAACCTTCATTTTATTGAAATATTATTATTTTTTAAAAGTAAATACAGTATTGTATTGGTTGTGTTAAACAATAAATGTTACCACAACTATTGAATATTATGCAACTTAAAAATGAACATCAAAGTGTGTATTTTTAATTTATATTTTTGAATATTATTTCATCACTATGGGTATTTCTGTTATCAGTATATTAATAAACTGAATACGAGTTATTGTAGTTGTTATCTACCAACTATTTTTTTTAAGTGTTTATATTTATAAACCAAAATAATAAAATTGTTATATACTAGTATAGCAACGTTTTGTGTTTTGGAATTAAAACCAAAATTTAACAAACATATTAAAACAAACACTATTTAAGAGATGCTAGTTTAAAATATTTGTCCCCTAAACAAATTTTAATAGTTCGTTAACTTGCTCTTTATAAGAGACATGATTTTGCTTAGACTCATACTCAGATTCAGATACAGTAAATGTGATCAGGTAGGACTTTACATCACCCCGTCAGTTTCACCTAGCAAACTAGACACCACTGCCCATGAATAAACACCTCCTTCTTTCTCAGTTTTGTTCCTCCTCCTACTGAGCAGACTGCCCAACTATTCACTGATGGTTCTTGTGACCCCATCATTCCTTATTAAGGTTTTACAATTTAATCATGAGAAATATTGTCAAAAACACCCTCAATCTATAAATAAATACACATTCTCTGTTAGTTAAGTCCCTTCCTTTCTAGATACTAGACTATGAATCGATCTCTCAATACTTAATCAGAATTGTTGACATGTTGGTCATATGTTTTGAAACTTTTCTCCTTGTATAATGTAGCTTCAATGTCTTATCCAATGCTTTTAAAATTGAACATTGATCAGTATGCCTTAGCTTCAGCATAAAATACTCCCCCACGTTCAAAAATAAAGACAATTTTGACTATTTCTCACATTTCTATTTTAGGAACATACCCAGTGATTGAATTTATCCTAAAGAGCCTACATTATAAAGGAGGAATACACTCTAATCCCTGTTGCATCAAAGTTAGAATTATCCCAATCGGGTCTCAGAATATCTACAACTTGGTTAGAAATTTGGCAGTAATCCCTGGTAAAACTTAAAGTCGAAAATAGTTTATCATGCCTCAACACGCCTCCACCGTTTCTAACTACTGAATCAGGGAAATATATCCAAGGTTTCTTTCAAATTTATGGTTTACTTCCTATTTTATTTTATGACAGTGCTCATCAGACATTATGAATCAGTAAGCAAAAGTCTTATTATAACAAGTTAAAACTTGTTTATATACTTCCAACATACAGTACCTCACATAACTTCTTCATACACATTCATTTAACTACTCACTCATTTTCTCTCTATTTCATCACTCATTCAATATTAGGTAGATAGTTTATTAAAAGTTTCTTAATCGTATTCTCCTATTGCTAATTTTGTCTGTGTATTTATTTCATTTTTCAACACTGTCATAAGTTAAAATTGATTTTTACCTCAGTAGTAAACTATTACAAAATATGCAATATCTTGAAATAATGATTTTTAGTTTTCATCTATAAATATATACTGATAAGGGAAAATTTGGTTTGTAATATTGTTTGAGCCAACTATGGTAAGGTTTTACAATGCTGAGTTTATTCTGTTATTAATTTATTTAAATACTATAATTGTATTTTAAAACACAAATAATTATTGTTATAATTGTATTTAGTGAATGAAAAAATAATTTTTATATAGTTCCAGTACAGAAATATATTGTTTTGATTGTTTAAGTATTTTATATACTTACATACTGAGTCTTTTATTTGCCCTTTATATTTACAGAAGTTTTTTCTAATACTATTGGTGGAGATTGTCATAATATACACCCTAACCTAACCTAACCTAACCTAATACTATTGGTGGAGATTGTTATAATATACATATTATCAGATGATGCAATCTAAACGGTAGTTTTCACATACAAATATGTTGAATGTGTTATAATTCAAATATTTAGTTCCTCAAGAACATGCTCTGTAAAGCTATTTGACTTTTTTTAATTAATAACAAGTTCATTGGCTATCAGCAATTGTAATCACATTATGGTACCACATCTCTCATTGCCATTTTCTGATAATTCATAGATAATTTCACTGAGTCCTGCTATAATAATCTAGACACTAAACAAAAAACTCTGTTTTTAAGTAAGTTTTTTCTTCTAAGGCTTAACAGTCTATCTAGGGCTGTAAAACATCTTTTCAGGAAGGTATCCTATGATTAAAACATTTAATTTCCATCGCCATTTTTCTAGCATTCTCAACCAGAGTTTGCTAACATTTTGTAACTTCCCAATTTTCTTCACGATGGTGAGTCAAAACTGTAAATTTTTTAACCTCTTCCGGAATTGATCCTGGAACTTCTCACTTATGAAGTAAGACTGGTTTATATATTACAAATGTTCGTCTATTACATCAGTTTATCAGATATCTATTATATAGTGGTAAGATTGCAGGCTGCTATCTAACCAATATATTATTTTTTAAATAATTTTTAAAAAAATACATTTTAAATAAATATATTCCAACAATTAAAATCTCAATTGTTAGAGTTACTATAACTACTGAATGCAGCTAATCAAAATTTTCTATTGTTGGAGCTGATTCTATATCCAACACTCACACAGATCACATCTTCCTAAGGAGGCTGGTTGAAAGATATACATTTGCAACATAATGTCCGTTGAAGCTCCAGTTAGTTAGCGGTGGTAAGTGGAAAGTCCATCATAACGTCGATTCGGTGATTAAAACTAATAAGTATAAAACAGTAAGTTATACAATTCGTTCTCAACCTATTTAGTAAGGGAATATTTTTATCGAATTATAGGGTGAAAAAGAAAGAAAGAATATACTAAAGAGTGTGAATGAAGTGTGCATGCAAAATAATGTAAGTGAATGCATGGAACTATTCGTTATTAATTCATTTTTAAATTCCGATACACAACATAACATGCAATTCATAATGCAGTATGTGACGACCTTCGTAATTGATAAATCATTATTAATTTTTTTTTTTTGTTATGACTGGTCGCGATAATTAAACATCTATAGTGCTAGGTGCGATAAAGTAGTGTCGGTACAATCACGGGGTTGTCAACCGTGAAAGAAGAATATGGTGGCATCTACTTCCCCGGTAGGTAACTTGTTGTAGCGCCGACCTATACACTTACACATATAAATATACAATTTATATTGTATTTACACACAACACACACTCTTTATGAGTGGGTCTTTCAGCTGGTAAACACAAGACTGTAATAAAACAACTTTCACATTATGGTATTTGTGTTTTATTTATTAGCCTTAAGTTAGATGTAAGATTAAAACAAATTTTTTTAAATGAATGTGATAAAGAGATAAACTGGAAAATATTTTTAATGGTATTTAAAACACCTCCAGTACACAAAATAAAATTTTCTATTATTGTATTGTATTAAAATTCAACATGTTCTTGATTATTTAATACATTTTTTACTAGCCTACAAAACTCTCTTTTTGTTGAACAACACGTGACATAATCTGGTATTAGGTTAAAGAATCTTAGAGCAAAAAAAAAACACAATCAACCCACGCCATGATCACATACAAAAAAATCGGAATATTCAATTGGTATTCAAGCATACAATCTAAGAAAAAGAGTTTTTATAGACATAAACGAGTTTTCATTACTGTTGAGACCGAAGGTTCTTTGTGGAATTTCATCTTTAAAGATAATAAAACACAATTTTTTATTTTGTAACATCCACTTTTTAATAATCTAGCCAACCAGTGGTTTTTGCCTGCTAAGGCAGACAATACAGCCTCGTCAATGCCTTAGCAGGCGAAAACATTGGTCGGCTAGACTAATAAAAAGTGGATGTTACAAAATAAAAAATTGTGTTTTATTATCTATAAAAGAGTTTTTTAAGAAAGCTCAGCAGAACCCATGGTGTTTAGGCATTGCATGAAGATTCGTGTTCTAGTGACAACGGTCAAGACTTTCCTCGGAGAGACACAATCCTAGTTGTGGTGACATTATCAAACGAATCCCACGATAAAAAATATCCTAGACATTAAGCTGTCAAAATTCAAATGTCATATCGATATAAATAAACAACAAATATGGCTGATGGTATAATTAATTTAGATAATTTTCTTCTTTTTTTAGATGATAAAGTAATTGTTGTTGAAAATGGTGGAATAAACTTAGCGATGTAACTGGATAATAAAACTATCGAAAAAATGTTTTCAACGCAGAAGAGAAACAGCTTCATAGAATGGTGGGTATAAAAAGCCTTCTATTTTATAAGTTATACTTTTCAATTATTGGTGTGGTAGGCAATGTACCACTAATTTACAATGGTGGTAAAAATGGCGTCTGGTAGAGGTATTAAAGTAATTTACTCCAGTCCAGTTAGTGTCAGTGAGCTGTACTGATACCTACCCATTACCAGTACATTACATTACATTAAATTAATTAAATAACCATACATCATATGCATATACATAACATAAAATACTTTACAATTAAATTACAGTTCTGATACAATGGGAAAAAAAATCAAGGTATCGGTACTTCAGTAATTAAATTAAACCATGACTTACATTAATTTATAATGGCTTCAAGATAAAACACAAATAACACATCTCGATTCATTATTATTTGTGACTTCTTGTAGTGTGTTTATAATCATTAAAATAACTTGTAATTAATTTAGTAGAATTCATCATTTTCAATTCAATTCAATTTTTTATTATTCCGTTTGACAAATTTCTATTGTATAAAATATGTCAAAATATAAATATACAAGTTAAAGAAATAAAAAAACAACAACAACATCAAATTAAAATCATTCTTAAAGTAAAATGTTTACAAATAAATGTGGGTTATAAAATCCAAGACCTACTCATTTATGGTTTTAATTTGTTCAAGGTGCACCCAACTTTCTCCCCGCAGTAAAAACTTCAATACGGTAATGTTTTGGGCACTTATAACAATCAAATAGAACAATGCCCTGTGCATAATGGTCAGATATACCCAATTTCACAATTCTAACAGATAATTTATTTTCAGTTATATTAGTGATGGGATTGTCTATAGCTCTAGCTGACGTTACTATCACACACATAGGAGAGTTAATCAACCACATCAAGTCAAATGTTCTTGACATGTCTTGCAACTTTCTACTTACTGTCAGTACCTCAACATTAAATTCGTCAATCACTACAAATTTGACTTTACCAAATAATAATTTCTAACTGAGTCAGAAACATATTAAAATAACCACCTGGTGCTCTATAAATACCTATTATGACACAGCTATTCAACGTTAACTTAAGTCCAGTGACTTCAAAATGTTGATCTATAATCATTTCTTTGCAGATTCTTAAACTGCTAGTGTCTTACAGATATAGCAACCCCTCTAACGTTTTCTTTTTTGGTCGGCAGTAGGCTGATCCTAGTTTATAATTCAACAAGCTAAATTGGTTAATATTATCAGGATTAAAAGTATGCTCAGTACAATATCCTCAAGGTAGGAATGTGTCTGAGATGAAGAGGAAAAGAGGGGCCCCCCACACTTCTTTTGTTGACTTTGCTTTCAGCAGTACAACCCCCAATAAACAAATATAGACATCAAATGCTTCTGTGTAAACGCCTTCCCTACTTTCGTTTCTTTTATCGGTGTAAATAAGAATAAAACGTTTACAAAATTAAACTTTTAAGAATTAACTTGTATTTAAACTTTAAGAATTAAATGTAGCTAAGTAGTAATTTGTGTAGCTAGTTTTCTTGGAATGGGTTGTACTGTCAAGTCAGATTAGGGGGAGCAACTAGAAGAGAGGACACACCCATTTCATCAGACACATTCCTCGTCTGAGGGTACTGTAACCACAAACACATGGGATTTCATAAAATCTAATAGAATATCACTAATTCATCCATCTTAGTCGTAGAAAACTGGTGCAAAATAGAAAAATTATTGTTATCAATACTCAAGACTGGAAGTCTCTTAACATTATTAAACCTGCATAATATGCATTTTGATTGTTTTTTTTTATAATTCTGTTCTTTGTTTAGTCTAATAAAATGACTGCGCTCCCTCCACTCTGATTGTTCTACCATTCTGCAACCATACTTCCCTGGGTGTTAGTTTTTCCTTATGTTGTTGGGCTGGACCAGGAGCATGCTGTTCTTAATCCATTATTATTTTATAAATAATAATCCAGAGCCAAAACCCCCTAAATATAATATTATCTTTAAAAGATTGTGAGATATAATAGATATAACTTTTTGACATTTTTTGGAGCAAAATTAAAATACCTATCTTTATTTCTAATATGGAGTTACATTTCATTTTTAAAAAGTCCCTACATTTCATTTTTAAATGTTGTGCTTAGACTAAAAATATCTGTGAATTTCATCTCATGGATTTGGCTTTATTGACATTTGGTTAATCATGCTTGTGCATCAAAGGGTTGGAAAGCAGACACTATGAGAGAGAGAGAGGGGGGGGAACAAAAACCCCTTAATCCTCCATGAGATTCATACAAGAACAGAGGTTTTGCAATCCGACAGTTATTTCTAGATGAAGTATTATCAAAATTTTTTCAAGAAAGCTTTCCCTTTGTTGGAACAACAGTATATGATTTAGTAGAAAGATTATGTAAAACAAGTGGTGTTAACGAGAGCCCTAGAAACAGCAAACCATCCATATTCATAAGATTTTCTACAGGATGTACAGCTTTGATTGCAGTACTCCTCTTGTAAGTTACCTACTTCAACAGTTATCTCAGGAGGTAAATTAAAGCTACTCAGCTTGTCAGAGGGGTGCAAAATTCCTCAATAAACTGAGAGCACACAGAGTTCGTGTAGTGCAAGAGTTACATCTTTTCAAGTTAAACATGCATATTGTCTACTGCCAATGATTTAAAACATTCACATGTAACAATGTGATTAAAGAATCATACATTCTTTAGAGGTGAGGCTTGGTTTCATTTAACTGGATATGTTAATATTCAGAATACACATTAATTAGATAAGGTTTCACTTCACTCTAAACAATTGGGAGTGTGGTGAGGAATTTCTAGGTAATGAATCATTTTCAATAACACTGTAGGTACCTATGAGGTTTATACAAGTATCAAACAGTTTGTAGTGATGCTTGACGAAGGTAAACATCATTGTTGGTTTCAAGAAGTCTTGCCACACTTCTAACTAA
Source organism: Aphrophora alni (assembly GCA_963513935.1). NCBI lineage: Eukaryota > Metazoa > Arthropoda > Insecta > Hemiptera > Aphrophoridae > Aphrophora > Aphrophora alni. The sequence continues at coordinate 154,417,909 of OY740767.1, read as the reverse complement.
TTAATGGAGATGCTCGATGAGAGTACTTCCAAAACTGGTTGATCTCTAAATGTCTGTAGCCGCCTCTCTCACTGGATTGGACTCTACAAAGATTTTTGTTTTCCTGGAGATATTTAAAAGACGGAGTGTACGGAAACAAACCTAGAACTTACAAGTACTGCAGGATAGCAACACAATGGCTGTGGATGAAATTTCAGTGAATACTTTGAAAAAAATTGCTATAAATGTGCGTCACCATTGAATTTGTGTATTGAAAAAATTGGTGGACATTTTCAGCATCTGTAAAATTCCTTTATTTTTAACCATTTTAACTTTTAAATTTTACTTACTAATAACCATATGACTTTTAACAATTTGATGTACATAAAAACTTGTTCTTTTCAAATTAAGAGTTTAAGGCTGTTTGAATCACTCTGTAAATTACAAGTTTTTGCTTTTTCCAAAATTGATTAAAAAAGGACATGAAAAGTTTTGTAACTTTTTGGCTGTAATTAATTCAACAAGAAAAAATATAGGGTTTTTTGAGGGGTGAATATAGTTTCTAAATTTTTTTCTGGGGTCATGTTTCTTTAGGATTTATTTGGATACTTATTGTGCCAGTATTTAGAGAAAGGGTGAAATTATTTGTTTGTTTAATTTTTATTTTTCACATACATTTACACTTTTGACATTTCCCCATCTAAAATTGAAAGATTGTAAAAGTGATTGTTGAGAGTCATAGCACAGCTTGTGTAATAGAGAGAAGTTGGAAATTCAGTTTATATAATAGGAATAATAGTTATCAATGATATTATATGTTCAGATTTTCAATTGAAATAACGTGCTGATTTAATGATTTAAGTTAATGTTGGCTTCACTGTGCTGTTGTAATTTTACGTCAGCTGATATTATTCGTGACAATCAGACAATCGTGACCAGCTGACCTGTTCCTTTCATTTTATTATTATTAAATGGAGATTCGTTTGAATGTCATTTTCTAAACAAAAAGACATTTCAAATTGGATAGATTGTGCAGTGATTAGTTATTAGTTCAAGTGAAACTAGTTGATTTGTTGTATTTTTAGTTTTAAGTATAATCTTATTTTTGTGAGAATTAAAACTATCTGCTAAGCCTAAGCAGCTAACACTTTTTAGGTAAGTTGAATTTCTTAATTTATTTGCTTTTGCAGTATGTATTTATGTAACAATATTGCAAGAGTGATATTTTATCTATATTAGCCTATAGTTATTCTTTTGGGCATAACCGTTTTGGTTGATTATCTAGGTTAGGCATTTTGAGACAGATTTCTGCTTTCCTCTTTCCTTGTTAGTAAGGTAGGCCTAATGTCCTATGGCTATTTATTACCCATGTTAAAAGTTTCAACATTTGGTAACCTATGTATCTAGCTCGAAGTAGCTTGCAGAAAAAACATTTTTAAAAACTAGAAGTAAAACTGAAACAGGTGTAAATTAGGCATCTTAAAATATATCATCCAAATTGGTGCTAATTGTGTATGTCGAATTACTGACTTTTAAAAAATTATTGATAAATATAGTCTGAAAGTACAGTTTAGACCAGAGATCACATAGCCTTTTTAGCTTTTTGTTTATAATCTTAAATAGGGTAAAGCTCTATTATGTCTGAGCTAATAGACATTCATAGGTTATTATAGTCTATATTCAAATCAATATTAATAGGTGTACCTACATGTTTATATATGTTCAAAAAGACACTATGGTGGGTCTAATTGTGAAAAATACTGTACCTCTGTTTTGTAATAAATTCTCCATCCTTCATAATGACATAGGCTTGTTTTTTAGTTCTTGGATATAGAAATGCTATTCTGTATTGTTGACTTTAAGTGTTATACCTTGAGATGGTAATTATTTACAAAGAAAGTAACAGGTATTTTTGCTGATATTTTTAATTATCATATTCCACTTAACTTGTATGATTGAAGAATCATGAGAAATAGGTTTGGGCAGGTGACTATATAATTATAGTGTCATCTAGTCAGACCTAATAAAACAAATACTTTTTACCATGACAAATATATGTTTTAATAATAAACATAGAGCGGTAACACATTCACTAACTTGATGAACATAGTCATAAATATTAACGTAGGCTTTTGTAAACAGAGTTGGATTTAACATAACAACAGTCTAATTCCCTGGTTTTCTATATATATATATATATATATATATATATATATATATATATTAACCTTCCGAGACCTACTTCTTATGATTCTTAAATCAGAAGCATATTAATATGAACCTATGACATTGATTGTAATGTGCATGTGTACCCTCCTCCCCAAAGTGATTTGAATATGTGTAATCTATGAAACCTAGACACAGCACGATTGCGTAGTTTAGAATGTCAAGAAATGCTCAAATTTTATGATTTTAAAGTGAAATAAGGTGTTGTGAAACATAAAAAGTGTACAGAGTAATAGAGGATGATATATTCTTAACACAGAAGGTATTTAGAACTCTAATTGGATAAATTTAACGAGAAAGTAGCAATGACAGGAACACTCTATATTTACTTACAACAATTTAGTCTTCTTTTATACTCTGTACTGATTGAGAAAGCGAACAATGATTACGAAATATTTCAGAACTTTAGCATTTTATTGTCTGTTTTCTATTTGTATACTTCTAGGTAAGCCGGTAAATGTTCATTTGATACAGCGTTGCGATTTAATATAGAAATATCACGAATTCGTGTTTTACATACCTCATTATTAAACAATTGGATCATCCTTAAGCTGAGAAGACCCTTTCAAGTATGAAAATACATTATTTCTGTCTAAAATAAACAATTTAAAAGTACGAAATCCTAGCCTTATTAAATTAAGATATATCTGTTTACGGTGATTCATATTGGAATGATTGTAAATATATTGACTATCTCATCACTTGATGTTTATGTTAAGCAAATAGGTCGGGATAGGTAACTTATGTATATAGTTACTTCGCGAGATCTAGCTCACATAATTTTGAAATTATATAGCATAGTAATACATATGTATTATAAGACACTTAACGACATGCTATTCTATTAGCTATTAACTTATGAAACCAAGATGCATAGGCTCATCGTGTATTCTGATCATTAAATATAAACTTTTAAATTGCTTATTTTAGATAGAAATAATATATTTTCATACTTGAAAATGTTCTTCCCAGTTTAAAGATGATCCAATTATTTCATAATGGGGTATGTAAAACATGATTTTATAATATTTCTATATTAAATTGCAACATGGTATCAACTGGACATTTACCGGTCAGTAAGCTTAGTTTCAAATCCATACAATATATAAGACACTTTTAAAGTTCCAAAATACATTTTAGTTTAGTAGAAAATAAGAAATAAAAGTACAAAATCCAGCTTAACCTATGTGTATGGTTTACATGAAGCGCAACACATCACAACTGCCACCATAATATTAGAACGTTGGAACAACGGTTTGGTTAGGTAACAATATATATATATATATATATATATATATATATATATATATATAATTTTATTAATAAAATTGTTCATAGTAAATTTTTGTTTTTTTTTACCGTTTTAGATTAAAAGTTTAAAATGGCCGCCATTTTGAAATTTTAAATTGGACCAAGTTGAATTTTTTTTCTACAGTAGGTCTCTTTTATTTAAACATACTTAACGAGTTTTATAAAGATCGAATGATAAAATTTGAAAATAACAATTATTATTTTGTAAAGAATACAAAATGGCGGATATCTGGTAAACGAAGTGTTTGTGGAAAAAATTTTATTCGTGATTTTCTCTTTATTTTGACCCATATAACCTTTTCCCAGATTTTGGCACTTTACTTATGGGACACCCTGTATATAGGTAAATATCTAGTGTATATCCTGTTGACATTTAATGAAATCGTGTTTTGATACCTCATTTTGAAACAATTGGATTCCATCCTTTAGCTTGGAGGACCCTTTTCAATATCAAAATCCAATATTTCTGTCAAAAATAAGCAATTTACAAGTTTGCATTTGATATTCAGAATACACAATGAGCCTGTGTCTAGGTTTCATAAGTTATGCATAGCTAATAAAATAGTGTGTCTTTAGATGTATTGCCATTAACTGTCTTCTAACAGGTAAATATTACCACTATATATATATATATATATATATATATATATATATATATATATATATATATATAATTATTGACCTTCTTAGACCTGTAGTTCCTCTACTAGGTCTGGTTAGGTTAGGTTGTATAATTACCTAACCAGACCTATTTGTGCGGATAAACATAATCATCCATCAATGAGAAACTCGGTACAGATGGCTTAACCTCATAAACTATAATGGTACAAATTAATAGAAGCAAGTCTTTAGAATAAACAAATAGGGAATACATATAACCTCTTCCAAATTAAAAATTGGTTTGAAAAAATGTAAGAAACCATAGAAATACTGGTAATTGTAAAATATATAAATTTGTAAAATTAGGCCATTATCAAATAATTTATAATCAGAAAGTTAGACATTTTGAATTCTAATTGTAGCCAAGCCAGAGTATAGATTACGTGGTAAAATTTTGACCTAGGCCTATATTAAAAAAGATTATGTAAAGTAAAAATTCGATAAAAAGTGTTTATTTGAATAATTAAAATTGTTACAAATCATTTTTGGAATTAAAATATAGCTAAAAAGTTAAAACACTTAAAATAATTTCACGACACAACGAACTCGTTGCCTTGACAACGGATTCACCGGCCAATGAGAATGGACGACTCAAATCAGTGCAGTTGTAGCCGGCAAGCTTGAAGAGACCAGAGCGTCCTTTTTTGATTTTTGAAGAATGCTGAGAGAAACGCCGAAAGAGCAAGATGTGTTTTATTGTGTGTGCGAGGAAGAATGAATTTCGCGGTCATACCGACAGAAGTTGAACGTAACAAGTACTAGTAAGGAAACACATAGTGAACAATTTGACTAAATTATTTTCATAACAAATTTAAATTTAAATTACATGTACTTTCCTTTTGTATAAACAAATTTGCGTATAAAACAGGATTTCTTGGCCAGCACGAGCTCCCCTTCCCCGAGATAGTGTATTTTTGAAATAAAAAAAAAAACTTTTTGACATATAAATCATTTAAAATTTGTATCATTAATCAATATAAAAGACAATCTAATTTGATATTGTTAAGTTAACCCAAAACTAAATACATAGCAAAGATACTTTGTTATAAAACCTCGGATTTCATACTTTTAAATTGCTTATTTTAGATAAAAATATTGGATTTAGATATTTGAAAAAGGTCCTACCAGCTAAAGGATGATTCATTTGTTTCAAAATATGGTAGGCCTGTGATGTATAACCCGATTTTAATAAATGTCAATATTAAATCGTAACTGGATCTACACTAAACCTATATAGTTACCTTCCCAGATCTAATAAAGACATTAATAATAATCATATTAAATAAATATATGTTGAAATATTGCATATAACTTGACTAACATAGTCATACAAAAACATCGACTGATGAGACATTCACTACTCGACTAACGTATACAACGTATACATGGTATAGTAATCTAAACACATTCTTGTTTTTAGAATTGTACTTTTTCTACGAAATAAATGTCATTTGGTACATTATTTATAGCCTCTGGGTTAAATACAAATTGAAAATTAGCTGATAACGTGTTCGTTAACGGGGGAGTGTGGTTGTTGTAGGGAACAGCCCAATAGGCTGGCCGCTGTTCTCATTCTCACTTCTCAGTCTCCTGTCTCAGTCATCACTCATCAGGGCAGTCGGCAGTCGTTGTTTCTGTTTCTCGTTCAGCTTCGACACTTGATACCTTATTTACCGTTTTAATACGTATTCGGTTACATTGTGTTAATAAAATTACAGTTTCGATCGGTTATGTAATATATAGTGTAAATAAGGAAAGGGCTTTCGAGTCGACTTTTATCATTCAGACTTATATTTTACAGTGATTAGGCCTATCATAACTGATGCCTACTTGTGACTGTTTATTTTGTGTCATGATATTTTACAACAGGCCTAATCCTAATTCAACATGGAATTAATTTTTTTATGTGCAGTTAGTCAGTGTTATTTAGTTTGTTGTAAAGAAAAGTGTACCATCAAGCCTATTTGAAATGCCAGGAAGGTGCCTATATCAAGAGTCTTGGTTGGAAGAAGAGGTATGGAGGTTATGGTTAAGGCCAGGGGAAAATGTAAGTTCTGCATTTTGCTCATTATTTAAAAAAATTATTGATGTGTCACACTCGGGTGTGAATGATGTAAAATGTCATGCAAAGGGCAAAAAACATAAGCAACTATAACTATAACAAAACCTAAAATGTGGAAAGCAATTAACACTTCATTCTTTTAAAACCCCTACTACTGGGCTCCAGGATAATGCAAGTACTGCTTCAAGCAGTAGACCTAAGCCTAGCAACTTATTAGGGGATGAGTACAGCAGTAGGCCTAGTACTAGTAGTGCCCCTAGTTCTTCTACAGCAGATCTTCCAACTAAGCCTAATGAACCCCAAGTAAGCTTAGGTCTAGGCCAATAACCCCCTAAGGATATATCAGGCTTTAGAAGAAAAATCTTTAGTAGCTCAAAGGCATCTCCATGACCACATTTCTTCCCTTTCAGGTTAGGGTCTGAAGTATTAAGGTTGATTCTATAAATTAGGCTAACAATATATTCTGCTTGTTTTTAGGGCCTAAAATTATGGTTTATGGAGTCTTTTCTAATTTTGTCCTCACATTTCTTATATTTTTCTATAACCTATATTTTCTATAGGCCTAAGCCTATATTAATTTTCAAAATTTTAGTGGGGTAGCGTAAAAATAAAGCTAGCAGGGTTGCTTTAGCTAGATGAAGTTATAATATAATATGTTTACTATTGTAATAAATGTGAAGCAGAAGTTAATGAAATCGGATTGGATTTGTGGCGGTCTCTTTGTTCCTCTTTTTAGGCCACTTAGGCCTATGATAACTTATATTATCAGTACAATTTTTTAAATTGTGTTCTAAGATGTCAATTTTAGTGATAGTTTGTTATATAAACACCTACTACAAAGGCCTACTGTAGTTTTGAAATACATATTCCAGGAGATATTTCATCTCTGGATATGAATAGAAAAATGTTAGTAGAATTTAGAAACACCTCTTCTAGAAAAAAAGATGATTTAAAAAGGAAGAAAAAAGTAGAGGAAGTACGAAAGAATGCAAAGAAGAAAGTTGCGAAAGAAATTAGGGAGCTGAACCTCAAGAAACAAGAGCTAGTGTAACAAAAAACAGAAGAATTAAATGCCATTTAAAATAAGTTAAAACAACTTGAAATTTCCTTGTAAGGCTCCATGTTATAGGCTACCGTACTGGTTTAGTTTTTAAAGGTAGGCCCTCGCTTATTTCAATCCTAACTTAAATATATTTTTTTAGATGCTCTGAAGAATAAATACTTTATTCGTAAAAGTTTTGGTTTTTAATTTCATTTTCTTCACCTAATTATTTTTTTTCGATTTGGTTTTGTATTGCTGTAAAAATATGTCGGAAGAAAAATTGTTTATTAGTGAATATTGATTACTTTAATTACGGTGACTAAAAAACTAGGCATTCATTCTTTGAAGAGAACTAACGTAAAGAAGGTTGGGTAAATACCATGATGTCATCCATTAAATTGATTATTAAGTTGTTCGCCACACCGGACCAATGCCTGGCGAAGAAGACATGCCACGTGCCCCCAGACAGGGGAATTATTAGGGGAAACTCTGGCATCGGTGGACCATCGCAGCACTATCGCCTCCTGAAAAAGAAATTGTTAGAGTTCCGGTTCTGGTGGGAGTGGTCTGTGCGCCTTACCGATGCTGAGATCCAATAAAGCCGAGGGCTCTTTTCAGAGCCAACCTTCTACTTACTAAGACTGGAGCTACGTCCAACTAGTAAATTTAAAAATTGAATTCTATTTTAAAATTTTCAAAGATGTTTTTTAATAGAATAAAACTATTCATATGTATGTCCTACAATGTGTCACAAGAACATGTATAAAATTTTCATCTATTATCACGGGGAAGAAAGGAGAGGAGCTATAATTAGTAGGGAATTCTTATCATGAAAAACTAGAATTACACCAGTGGAACTGACTGATGGCATAAAAAATGTCTAGAATTAAGGCCTATGTCCACAACTTGTTACACTAAAGATTTATAATATCTTTATATGAACTTAAAGTAGCTAATTTTGTGTAACTTGTTTGAACAAATCTGCATATGTTAGTAAACACGTAAAAATAAATGCACATCCTATCATGCCAATATATCCTGCATTCCATAATTCAATATCATTTTATTAACTAAAAAGAGAAACTAAACTAATTATCTCCAACTTTCTAAGTATTACTAATCTGTTCATAAGTTTTGAAGATAAATTATTAAAATTTGTTTATGCTTGCAGCATGGTGAGAGTGAATACAATATTTCGGGACAAATTGGCGAAGATACAGAGACTTGTCACCTCGAGGCCAGATGTATGCCAGTGCTCTGTCTCGGCACATAAACGATGCACATATTCCTGATCTTCATGTTTAGACTTGTTAGAAATGTCGCACTAAACAGACTGCTGACGGTATTGCTGCACTTAATGAACTAGACGCTGTAAGTATTATTCACTTGTTTTTATTTTATAGATTTCTGTTTTAATGTAAATTAAACTCAGTTGCACAGTCTAATAAATGTAAATTCTTTTATTGAAAATTTGTTTTAGATAATTTTTTTAATAAAATAAGCTCATTATGATCATACTCGTGATACAAAATTTAATAACTTACTAGTTGGGAGCATAGGGCCTCCTAGCAGTACCTGATTTTTTTCCTCCTTACCATCAACTTTACTTCACTAGATGACTTTTACCTCTCACTTGCTCCATCTTCACTATCCATTTCCACACCATTCTTCAATTTTTAGGTCATATTGTAGATTCCATACCTTTACTTTAGAATGGAATGGTTGCTATATTGATCATTTCCTCTCAGAAGCCTAAAAATTATACTTGAATGCTACCTGTATGAACATATATATACTTGTGCTTTCTTTAATTTTGATACATAAATTAATCTTACAGAAGCCTTTGTTTAGTTGTTTACACTGATGACCGACGGTACTTGATAGAATTCCATTTTAACAAATAAAACACAATATTTCTTTTGTAAAATTCTATAATTTATTTGGTCTTTCCCCTGGGTCTTTGTGCTTTGTTTGTTAACGGGATTTTCCTACCTTTTATAATAGTTATGTTGTGCTTTGTATTTAGTCTTGTAAGAGCCTCGTCAATGCCGTAACTGGCGAAACCATGGTCGGCTAGACCAAATAAATTATAGAATTTTACAAAAGAAATATTGTGTTTTTCTTTGTTTAGTTTGTTAACTTACAAATTCCTTTATATTTTAAAATAAATGGTGTAGAAAATAACAAGAATTAGCGGAGCACGAAGTTTGAATCATTTTTCTTATTAAATCAAAGCACACAAAATGTATTTTTAAGATATTATAAAGATGTAAATTCCATTATCATGTTATTTTTTGACTTTTCATGTGGCTGGAAGGAAATAGTGTGAAATGTAAATATTCAATTTATTGTTGTCTTGTATGGTAACATCCTATATAGGGAATCACAAAACACATGTCATTAAAATACTCTATTAATGGTTTATAATAATGTTTTTCTAGGGTGTTTGTGAGGAATTAAGCTATGAAGAAATGCAAGGAAAGTTTTCTCAGGAATTTGCTTGGCGTGATCAAGACAAACTGTGTTAACGTTACCCTTGGGGAGAATCTTACATTGACATTATGGCTAGGTTAGAACCTGTGTTAGAGTTGGAAAGGGAAGAGAATCTATTGGTTGTTAGTCACCAGGCTGTCCTTCGTTGTATCTTGGGATATTTCCTTAATAAAGATTTTGGTGAGTTGTTGACTTAAAAGTATAAAACTGAATGTATTTATGAAGAGGCTAACATTTTTTGGTTTGTTATTAATTTGTATATTATGTGTTAATATGAAAATACAAAATTTGTTATTTTAGTATATTTAAAACAATTTGATGGGCCACCTAAACACATATTTATTGATTTGTTTGGTTTATTTATATTAAACAGAGTTATTATATCAAATGTCAAATTTCTTTAATTCAGTCTCTAGTTGGATTTACACAAAGTGTAAATATACTAATTGTATTATAAATTCAAGTGAACCATGTATAATATTAATAGGGAGATTTTCCTACCTTCACCATAGATAGAAGTTCTTGTAGGTAATGGCGAAATTTAGATCAGGTTGTTCCACTAGCTATGAGCTGAACTTAGAAAATTATCCAAATCATTGTCACATAGGCAAAGAAAATCACTGGTATTTTGAGAGCAGTGGTTGTAAATGGATCTTTATCCAAATAACACTTCAAGGAAACCAAATATATACAATTCAAATAAACACAAACAGCGAGACACGTTAACGTCCTTTAAACCAATGTTAAGTAACTAAAACATAATATAGTTAATTACCTTAGAGGTTGTCTTCAGTCCGGATAATAGTTATTGCTACAGCGCTGTTTCGCCGAACACTGTCGGCTTCGTCAGGCCCGCACTAACACGTAACACAACACAACACTAACACATATAAAATCGGAGTATGACTCGTCGTACATAAATAATAAAATTGTTTGTGGCCACATTATAGGTCTTACTTGTCCAGCTGCAGGTATGGTACATACTCCGATTTTATATGTGTTAGTGTTGTGTTGTGTTACGTGTTTATGTGTTAGTGCGGGCCTGACGAAGCCGACAGTGTTCGGCGAAACAGCACTGTAGTAATAACTATTATCCGGACTGAGGACAACCTCTAAGGTAATTAACTATATTATGTTTATTACTTTATAAAATAACTAAAACACAATGAAATAACACAGAATTGAAAGATATATCAACACAACACAACATTAGTAGTGATATAAGCGGCCTTAGCGTGATTCTGACATAGTTTGGCAATCGGAAAGCAGTGGTAAACTATTTTTGTTATAAAGTTGAGAACAATGTGGAATAGGTATAAATGAAAAAAATTTAGTAATGTTTCGATATCCTCCTCAAGCCTAGCAGGAGGAAGTAGGCTACTGTGGTGAAAAGTAATACAATTAGTCAAGAGTTTAAGACTAATCTCAATATAGGAGGCTAGTATGTCAAGCCGGGATTAATTTAAATGTATGATTTTAATTAGAAAGCGGTTGTAAAAAGAAGCAGAGGTTTGAACATATGAGATATTTACTGAATAGTTTTATTATAATATTGTCTCTGGATATATTAAATACTCTCCCCTCCACTCACATAGCTTATATCACTATATATGTGAATAGTCTCTATCCTTCAAGCTAGTGTTGATGGCTTGGCTCTGATAGGTCTCGTAACCAGGCGAATTTTATTCAATTTTCTGGGAGGTCAAGATTCCTAATTATAATTTTGGCAATAACTGTTATTATTTGTCAAACAAAAGTTGAAGAAGAGTACATACGTAGTTAAATCTGTAAGTTTTTATCTAACTTCCTGTAGTGTAGGTTGAATTAATGGTCAAGAAAATTGTTTTGAAATGGCTACTATTTTGAATTAGATTTTTCTTAGTTGCATAGTTTTTTATCTGGACATACAAGAGTTCCATACAAAACATAATTTAAGTTATCTTAATTTTGTGACTGTTCTCAACCTTAGATACAGATGAGAACAACAATAATGATAGTAACAGATGAACAGCATGTCAAAAATTACTTTCATGTCATTACGTAAGTCATGGAACATGAAAATCAGTTATAAAATTGAGGACGAATACTGCATGTCTAGACAAATACAGCAACAAACTATTTTTTTTTTTTTTTTTTGAAATCCTTTAACTATTTTCATAGCATTAGTTTTAAGACTTTTGTTTCGTATAATCTCAAGAATGTGAAATACGAATAAGTAAACAATTTTTAATTAAATGCACTTGGAATGATTAAATTTGATTTTAAGTGAAAAGGAGAGACAAAAATGAGAGAGCGATATATTAAGCATGATGTATTGTTTTTATGTCATCATTTACTTTACAATCTTTCTTTGCATTTTTTTTTTCACCTTTTGTGGTTTATTTACTTATCTATTATTATTAATTTCTCTTTTTTTTAATTATTACTTTTAAGGAATCTAATACTACATTAATGAAACAATAACAATGGATTACACTGAACAAATAAAAGCTTTGCCTTTTATTTATTTAACTAAAGATGAAAAACATGGGATAAATTTCACATATATAAAATTATAAGAAAATAGATTATGGATACTCCACAACCAAAAGAGAAATGGCATAGTTCAGGACATAAGGAAATTCATAATCACAAAAAAAAAATACACAATATATAGTGAGAAGTGTTTATCACTATCAGTCTTTTCCGAACAATTTGATAATATTGGAAATTAGAAAGTTTTATCACAATCTGTTTCACTGTCTCTGTGATTTGCTCCAGCTAGCACATTTCATTAAAGGAAAAGAGGGGGGATTCAACAATATAATAGTCGAGAGCTCGAGAAACTTAACCTCGGGAGGTTGGTGCCGACTCTTCCCAAAGGTTATTCAAAAAGATAAAATACATGAATTATTGAACTAATAATAATATTAGGACTATGTCCTATAGTCTATAATTACTGTAAAATGAAATTATGTTAGTTTATATACTGTGGGGAGAAGTTGTGTGTATGTCAGTGTATAAAGGGAATAAATAGTTTACAAACTTTAAATTAATTAGTCTTTACTGTTCACAAGTATAGTATTACTGTATTGATTATTTTGCTCATATAGCAGGATTGGTATGACTGTAGAAATGAAATTGTGAAATGTTTAACAACTCAAAATGGTCTAATCTCACCCAATATTCCTCTGTTTGGGTAATATTTTGTTCACTGTCGTCTTTCACTGTACTAACACATTTTTAAAACTTCGTATACTTTATTAAACACTATTAACATTCACTGGATTCTATTGGATTTATCTAACATGCAGATCATTCTTCTATGCTTCTTATCTCGTGGTATGCCCTCGCTTCACTCATTTTTAAAAGGGACGCTTTTTTCCACCTTCTCGGAAATTCAAACTGCTGCTACCTTGATTTTCTTATTTCACCTGGGGTTGGACTTTCATGTAAGTGTGTGAGTGTGGTGATTGAATGTTATTTTCTTTGTATAATTTGAATTAATCACGTTTAGAATAGTGTCAAAGTGTATATTAGCATTTGCTAATATTAATAAATAATTATTAATGAAAAGAATCTAACAAAATACTTAAATAACTCCTTAACAAATAAAAAAAGAGCCTTACTATATAGTTACATTTGAATTAGAGCTAAGATAGGCGGATTATTTATTATTATCTGTCTATTGGTATAGTTAGGTTTCCTTGTTAATATTGCGTTTTATTAGAATTTAATTTATTCTGAAGCCTTCCGTTTAAAATTTCGTGTTTGATTGTTTACTTACTTCTGACTTCATGTTTGTATGTTAGTCTGGGGAATATCGATTGTGTTAACCTAATAATTTTCCTAGTAAGTTGGAACATTTTAAATTCATTTTGAGGTGGCGACTATGGGTTAAAAATGTCGGGAAATATTTTTAATTTGGCCAAATCGTAACGAAGTCGGTGATTCTGTTCTATCTAGGCGCCTATATATCAGTTTCGCGTGTTTCCCGTCAGATGTCGTTTGAGTTAAGGTTTGAATGACATTCCTTGCTTTTATTGAATCTTGGTATTCAATATACTATTTCGAATTGTTACAATTTCAACATTTTCTAATTTAGAATATCACGTACTAGCAACATCAACTTGTCTAAATTTTATAAATATTTTTGTTACAGACGAGTTGCCATACATCAACGTACCTTTGCACACTATCATAAAGCTGACAACTGAAGGTTATAAGTGTCGTATGGAATTTATCAAACTAAATGTTGAATGTGTTGATACATACAGGAAACAACCCAAGGTAAATGCTTTGTTTTGTACAATTTTTGTTATAAATATGTGTGTTCATTTGAGTGTAAACGGAGAATTGAAACTATCATGTGGTGATTATATAAAAACCTTACTTTAAGAAATCATTCTGGGCCTAAATTCAAAAAGATAGTCTTTGTAATGTATGAAAGTATACACTTGTAAAAACAGGAATAAAGAGATTCAAATTTGTTTATCCAGGTTACACTTTAATGGAGCCTATGGATAGTAGATGCTGGCTTACCTTGGAAGTATACAAATAGGAAAACACACAATAAATCACTAAAGTTCTGAAATATTTCATAAACACACTTCACTTTTTCAGTGTCTCCTATCCATACCATATTTGTTATTCCAATATTTGAACAATTATATTTTTTATCTCTTGAAAACATTTTTTGGCTTTAAGCAACTATTTATTAGGAATGACAGACTTGTTTTCTTTTACTAAAGGAGTCGGGTTGTATTGACCACAGTTTTGTTATTAACCCTCCAAGTGCTGATTATATTAGTCCTCAGTGCTAAGCTAATTCAACGCTCTGCACAAGGATTTATTATTACAGGAAATAATACACTTTTATAAGGAAATGGAGGGAAAAGTGTTTTTGACAAAAAAAACCCCTAATTTGTTTATTTAGTTTCAAAACAATTTCTAGCCCTTCTTGTCGGGCCGGGAAGTGGTCCTCTCAAAATGTTGTTGATATCTAATTCCAAAACTAACTTCAATATTATAAACGAAAATAATTAAGAACCGGAATATCAACTTTAATGTAATAGTAGATATTTCTTGTTGAAACTCCATATTCAAGGATAAAATAAAGCAAAAGCTTAAAGTTTCAAATATTTAATAGTATAAATGAGCTACAATTGTTTCGCCTTGCGGCATCGTCGGGCAACTGATATTTACAGGTATAGACAACTATTCAAACATAAGTACAGGAAACTGAAATACAATAGAGAAATCGGGAAAAAGGTAGGGGGATGGCCTAGCAGGTAGATAAAGGTTAATGAACTATGGTATGGATGGGTTTTAGAAGAGGTGACGAATTTAATACAATTTGGTCATTTAAGTTGAGAATAGGCCTAAGTGAAATAGATCTATTTATTTCTAAACATTCTAAATTATTTAATCTATTGCTTTTATTTTCTATATGTAAGAGTTTAACATTCAATTTCGGATCAAAACTATGACCCGAGTCCAAAAGGTGGTTAGCAAAGTTAGAGTTTCTATAGCCATGTTTCCAGCTATTTACATGTTCTTTAATTCTAACTTTTATAGATCTACCTGTTTGACCTACCTTTCCCGATTTCTCTATTGTATTTTAGTTTCCTGTACTTATGTTTGAATAGTTGTCTATACCTGTAAATTATCAGTTGCCCGACGATGCCGCAAGGCGAAACAATTGTAGCTCATTTATACTATTAAATATTTGAAACTTTAAGCTTTTGCTTTATTTTATCCTTGAATTTAAGAATATATTGAAAATAATTGAGAAATATTATTTTCTCAATGTTATTAAGAAAAGCGTTCGTCTTTGTTTGTTTTCTTCTCTTTCGCAGCAAATACTGTCATCTTTACCCCAAAAGAATTCAACTCCCCCTCCGGAAGAACAAAATTTTCAACAATATAATGCATATCATTTTCATCCTCTATTCAGGGTACTTCATTTAAACTACTCCTGTCACTAGTTTCCCTGTCAGCACAGAAACCAAATAATCAGGATCTTGATCCGAATCATCCACGTTTTCGTCACTTTTTTCCTCTACGTTGTTGTAAAAGAGTTGCAAAATATGATCATTGAAGTCATCATCATTCACTCTTAAATCCTGGGAACGAGCCATGTCAAACACAAAATAGATAGGGAACCCAAAAACAAAAACTATGTGCAATAAAATTTACACCGGTAGATACACCCACAAAATTTCAAACGTAATGCGTATCATCCGGTATTGCAGGCCGGGACTCGCCAGACACTAAATGTATCATCTGGTACAGGAGACCGTAACAAAAACAAAACAATAAAACACTGCTACAAGCGGAACGACAGCTCAAGGCCAAATGAAAGTTAAAAATAAGTATTGGTCAGAAGCTACTGTGCGGGAGAAATCAATCGAACTATCAGGTGTGCCAATTTTGTAGAACCAAAATTCCTGTCCGGTCTCAGAGATCGGTGATACGGTTAAATTGTTAAATTAAAACATTTAACTAATTACAAATTTGTTTATTTCCACATACTATGTTGTATATAAAAATATTTATAAAAGACAATTCAGAAGATTAAAAATGTTTGAAACGATAAGTGTAAACAAAAAAGGACAAGGATAGAATATGATTAACATTAGTGCTGTGTCCGATAACCGGTAACAGCTAACCTTCAACGTTGATCATCGTCAACGCTCAACGCAGTTGACTAAGAAATGCATTTACTGGTAACGTTGATCAACTGCTTGCAGGTGATGCATCAGCGGTTGTTAGCGCCAGCGGCCCACTTGATGCGTGCGCACCCAGCTACATGTTTGTCTGTTAGTTTAGTTGAGCAACTAAAGCGAATCAATTAACGTCAACGTATGTTTCTACTGTAGCCTACTATTTTACTGTTTGTTTTTTACTCAATTTAAAACTGTATAAAATGACGACTGGATAATATGAAAATAGTGTGGTGTAAAACTTTAGTTTTAGCTGATAAAAGCTGTCAACTGTGTAAATATTAGGTTAGTTTTGTGCTTGTGCGCTAGTAGAAACCATACTAGTGGAAATTATATTGTCAATTTTGAGGTTATATTTTTTGAGTTATGTTGTCTTCTCTACTAACTATTAACCTATCCACGAGAACCCATTTAAGACACTTTCTTATACACCTAAGCAATCTAGTAGACGCTCTATAGTTCACTTTGTGAACTAACTATCCCCTCCACTTTTCATTTAGATTGTCACAGTACAGGTGTTGAAGAAACCATACTAGTAGCAATTATATTGTCAATTTTGAGGTTATGTTTCTTTGAATCATGTTGTCTTCTCTACTAACTATTAACCTACCCTAGCAAACTCATTTAAGACACTTTCTTATACACCTAAGCAATCTAGTAGACGCTCTATAGTCTACTTTGTGAACTAACTAACCCCTCCACTTTTCATTTAGATTGTCACAGTACAGGTGTTGAAGAAACCATACTAGTAGCAATTATATTGTCAATTTTGAGGTTATGTTTCTTTGAATCATGTTGTCTTCTCTACTAACTATTAACCTACCCACGAGAACCCATTTAAGACACTTTCTTATACACCTAAGCAATCTAGTAGACGCTCTATAGTCCACTTTGTGAACTAACTATCCCCTCCACTTTTCATTTAGATTGTCACAGTACAGGTGTTGAAGAAACCATACTAGTAGCAATTATATTGTCAATTTTGAGGTTATGTTTCTTTGAATCATGTTGTCTTCTCTACTAACCTACCCTAGCAAACTCATTTAAGACACTTTCTTATACCCAAGCAATCTAGTAGACGCTCTATAGTCCACTTTGTGAACTAACTATCCCCTCCACTTTGACATTATCAGTTTCTTATTATCAATCTTAATATGAGTAAGTTTTTTTCTCCGAGTACTCTCCTTACAATCATAATATGTCTTAGTTCCTGTTCTTTTCCTCCTTCATTTTGACAATCTTTGAGATCTTTAGTTTCTTTCTTATTCCCCTCTAATAACAGATATCTTAATATCCACTGTTGTTTTGCTTTTACTTCCTCTTCTTTGACAATCTTATAACTATCTCCATTGAAGATCCAAATATGTCAAAGGGTTTGACACCATGTATCATCCTTCACTGTTATTCGGAAGTAAAACTTTGGTTCTGGAACTCCCGATCTGGTATGTTGGGAAGAAGCCTATGAATATTATTTGTTTGTTTATTTAGTTTAATGTGTGAAGAAGTTGGTAGCCTATAATGTTTTTACCTTGTATATTTTAAAGTATTTGCAGATTTTCTTATAGTTTTCTATTTGTTTGTTTCAGAAGATACGATGTGTTCCACATATGTAAACAAGAGTTCAGTGTTGTTTGGTTTTATGATAGTGACGAAACAAAAATCATATAGTCTTGTGTCAATTGTTTAATGTAACTACAAGTGGTTATGTAGTGAGATGTATTATATAAACAATTATTATTTACCAATCATTGTATGTACTAGGAAGAATAACATTTGTAATATTGTAATCATAAAAATTGTTTTATAAATAAATGTAAAATATAAATAAATGTACTGGGTTATTGTAACCTAACCTAACCTTTAAGAGAGATGTTGTCTCCTCGACTGCTAGGTGCCCACCATCCCACCCTACAAAGGACACTTTCTTATATATCCATACAGACTAGTGGACGCTCTACAGTTCACTTTGTGAACTAACTTCCCCCTCCACCTTTCATTTAGATTGTCACAGTAAGAAACTAAGACACAAAAAACTTGATACAGTAGTGGCAATTAAGATTGTCAATTTTGAGGTTATGTTTCCTTTAAGAGAGATGTTGTCTCCTCGACTGCTAGGTGCCCACCATCCCACCCTACAAAGGACACTTTCTTATATACCCATACAGACTAGTGGACGCTCTATAGTTCACTTTGTGAACTAACTTCCCCCTCCACCTTTCATTTAGATTGTAAGATTGTCAATTTTGAGGTTATGTTTTCTTTAAGAGAGATGTTGTCTCCTCGACTGCTAGGTGCCCACCATCCCACCCTACAAAGGACACTTTCTTATATACCCATACAGACTAGTGGACGCTCTACAGTTCACTTTGTGAACTAACTTCCCCCTCCACCTTTCATTTAGATTGTCACAGTAAGAAACTAAGACACAAAAAACTTGATACAGTAGTGGCAATTAAGATTGTCAATTTTGAGGTTATGTTTCCTTTAAGAGAGATGTTGTCTCCTCGACTGCTAGGTGCCCACCATCCCACCCTACAAAGGACACTTTCTTATATACCCATACAGACTAGTGGACGCTCTATAGTTCACTTTGTGAACTAACTTCCCCCTCCACCTTTCATTTAGATTGTCAATTTTGAGGTTATGTTTTCTTTAAGAGAGATGTTGTCTCCTCGACTGCTAGGTGCCCACCATCCCACCCTACAAAGGACACTTTCTTATATACCCATACAGACTAGTGAACGCTCTACAGTTCACTTTGTGAACTAACTTCCCCCTCCACCTTTCATTTAGATTGTCACAGTAAGAAACTAAGACACAAAAAACTTGATACAGTAGTGGCAATTAAGATTGTCAATTTTGAGGTTATGTTTCCTTTAAGAGAGATGTTGTCTCCTCGACTGCTAGGTGCCCACCATCCCACCCTACAAAGGACACTTTCTTATATACCCATACAGACTAGTGGACGCTCTATAGTTCACTTTGTGAACTAACTTCCCCCTCCACCTTTCATTTAGATTGTCAATTTTGAGGTTATGTTTTCTTTAAGAGAGATGTTGTCTCCTCGACTGCTAGGTGCCCACCATCCCACCCTACAAAGGACACTTTCTTATATACCCATACAGACTAGTGGACGCTCTATAGTTCACTTTGTGAACTAACTTCCCCCTCCACCTTTCATTTAGATTGTAAGATTGTCAATTTTGAGGTTATGTTTTCTTTAAGAGAGATGTTGTCTCCTCGACTGCTTGTTTGTGCCCGCCCTCCCACCCTACAAAGACACTTTCTTTTATAGCCAAAAATACTAGTGCACACTCTACAGTTCACTAAGTGAACTAACTTCCCCCTCCACCTTTCATTTAGATTGTCACAGTAAGAAAACTAATTTATTTTAAGATCAGCTGTGCTGTATCAATCTAAATAAATGGTGGAGGGGATAATTAGTTCACAAAGTGAACTATAGAGCATCTACTAGTTTCTTTGGTTATATAAGTAAATGTCTTACATGGGTGGGATCAATTTAGCAGTTGAGGAGACATCATTCTTAAAAATACATAAAACCTCAAAATTGACATTCCATTTATGGGGAAGAACTGCTATCTACTAAAATAAAACACCTACATTATTTTAATAAAAAATATTTATGTAACAAACAATTCATACATTTTTCTAAATGTATAGAAAATGTATTGTTTTAAAATAATATACATGAAATATTAGTACACAGTATTTTTTTAATAACACATTTTAGTCTTTATTCTTTTTTTTCTTACTGATGTCCTCCATGATGAATATTGTGAACCTGAAACAAAATTAAAATAGAAATTACAAATATAATATATATTATAATGTTCAAACTTTTTAAAGTGAAAACTTCTATTAGTAAATTGGGCACTTTTTGCCTGGGTAATAATGTGAATTTCACGTAACATCAGATTTCATGGGTAAATGAAATCAAGTAGACATGGCAGCGTGTATAATCATTATAAAAGAATTGCACAAACTTCCTCATATATAATATAAGTTATTATTAGCTTTATAAATCTAATAATCAGTGTTAAAATATTGCACAAACTTTCTCAAACACAAATATAGTAAAAACTAATACCGTAATGGTGCAAAAATATTGCACAAACGTTTCACACACACACATACCATAGAATAAAACTAATAATCAGCCAAAAATATTGTACAAACATATTCATACATTGTAAAACTTATAATTAATCAGTTTTCACTTCTAACATGTGGTCTTAATAATTAAGCACACCGATTTTTTTTATTTACCAGACTTACATATTCTTTGAAAGAAAATAATTAATTTTGACAAAACTTAACACAACTTTTCAGCTCAGAAACTTATTAGATAAAGGTCAAAATGGGAGAGGGTATTTTTTAAAAAAAATTGGTTCGATCAGTTAACACAAATTTTTAAAAAAGGATCAAAATTTGAGGGGTACTTTTTCAAAATAGGTTTAGTTGGTTTAGACATTTTTAGGAAAAGGGTCAAAATTGGGTTTCAAATATTTAGAGCAGGGGTTAGAGGGTTTAAATTTTTGGGGACCCCACTCAACCTCCTGCCAAATTGGCCTTTCCCCTTTATTGGTGATGATACTAGATTTTCAAAATTCATTCTAGGGGTTAGATAATGAAGAAAAGAGTTATCACAATATAATTAAAGCAATAAATTGAACTCACACTTAATCAGCTGTTAGATATAATATTGGTTGTTTAGGAAACAAAGTTTGTTATTGTTTTAGTATCAAATGTATACTAGGCCTAATCGTGTTCTAATTATTATTGCCACTTATTGCATTTATGATCTTGAATATTTCAACAAAGAATGAATTTCTAAAAAATGTGATAAAAACTATAGTGTCTGCCTAATTAATAATCTGATTTAAGATAAGCCATGGTAACTTGGTTTTACATCAAAGATTCAAAGATTGTGGATGCAGTATCCGCTATGGATTTGCTGTTTTAAATCATGTCATACTATCAAACAGTATAAAATAATAGACTAACAGAAAAATTAAAAAAATAATTTAAAATGTTGCATCTAACCTAATCCTAGGAGTTGTACACAACTACCAAGAAATTATGTTTTCAGTTTTTTGTCTATAACTCAACTATCCTTTCACTTACAGAAAAAATTATAAAATTTCATTTTATTTATAGTTAAAAGAGAACACTTTTTTGTCTTGTGTAATGTTTTTGTAAAATTAATGGTTTTCGTGATATTCAATATTAAAACTTTGTAACAGAAACACCACCTAACCTATTTGTGATAATTCTTGCTAAATCTAGTATGTTAATTAGTGGTGGGCATTAACGCTAACAACGGTCAACGTCAGCACCAGTTAACGTTGAGCGTGATTAATTGTTGACAAAAACTGTTAACGTTAACAGCGACAGACAGAACAGAAGACCAAGCGTCTTTGTTCAATGTTCAGTAAGAAGGCTCTAGTTATCAATCGACTGTCGCCTGTTTCTTAGAATCGGACGAGTCAATTATTTATACAGATACTTTCCTTTCGCACAAGCAACAAACCTAACCTAATATTTACACAGTTGACAGCTTTTATCAGCTAAAACTAAAGTTATTTACACCACACTATTTTCATATTATCCAGTCGTCATTTTATACAGTTTTAGATTGAGTAAAAAACAAACAGTAAAATAGTAGGCTACAGCAGAAATATACGTTGACATTAATTGATTCGCTTTAGTTGCTCAACTAAACTAACAGACAAATTGTGACGATAGTAAGGATGAAAATAAACTTGGGTGAATTCATAGTACAAACATAAAAGAGTCAAAAGAACAACTAAATGTAAAATAGAAATAGTAAGGTTAGAATAAATTAATATAGATGGATAAGAAGTGAACCAACCAACAAACTAAAGTGATTTAAAAAATAAACAAATAAATGTGAAAGGCTAAAGGACAAATAAAAAATAAAAAAGTGAAAGAAAAATAGTAGAACTTTTGATATGCGTAGTCGTTGAGTGAATTAAATTGTATGGAAATATCGGAACTGAGGCTAGAATTTCTCTAGTATCAATACGCAAAGACAGCTGATGAAAATAGAATATTCTGATTGGATAAAGGAAAGAACTAATTTTAGCCGCGATATATGAAAACAATGCGTAGCAGTTGTAAAGAGGATTTCAGAAAGTAAAGTTGAACTTTGAATGTGTGAGAAAAGAAAAGCCTAGAAAAAATCCATACTAATTGAACAAGCCAAATTAAAAGGGAAATATTTGAAACCATTACTGTGAGAGTAAAATAAGCATGCACTATAAGTATAATGAACAATTAAATAATTATAATAGAGACATTTAGAGATATAATATAAGCATAATAATAAATTTAGAATCTTGAAATTTGCATAAATTAGGACTAATTAAGATAAACAAGGAATTTTTTTAAATAAAGCCACGTACCAGAAACCCAGAATTAAGAGTTATATATTATATTTATTTAATTCAGGACAGTTAAAGCAATAATTAAACATTTAAAATGAAATAACATTTAATGTAAAAAGGAAAGTGAATAAATAATTTGTACTAAGAGGCTGACTAATTATTTTATCTTAGTCAATATAATTTAGTTGAAAGGATGTTTAATAAGGTATTAGAGAATATTAGTAATAAAATAAAAATGTAATTTTTGTAAAAAGGAAATTATTACAAAATGTGTAGCTGGGTGCGCACGCATCAAGTGGGCCGCTGGCGCTAACAACCGCTGATGCATCACCTGCAAGCAGTTGATCAACATTACCAGTAAATGCATTTCTTAGTCAACTGCGTTGAGCGTTGGCGATGATCAACGTTGAAGGTTAGCTGTTACCCGTTATCGGACACAGCACTAATGTTAATCATATTCTATCCTTGTCCTTTTTTTGTTTACACTTTTCGTTTCAAACATTTTTAATCTTCTGAATTGTCTTTTATAAATATTTTTATACAACATAATATGTGGAAATAAACAAATTTGCAATTAGTTAAATGTTTTAATTTAACAATTTAACCGTATCACCGATCTCCGAGACCGGACAGGAATTTTGGTTCTACAAAATTGGCACACCTGATAGTTCAATTGATTTCTCCTGCACAGTAGCTGTCAAGTAGCTTCTCACCAATACTTATTTTTAACTTTCATTTGGCCTTGAGCTGTCGTTCCGCGTGTAGCTGTGTATTATTGTTTTGTTTTTGTTATGGTCTCCTGTACCAGACGATACGTTTAGTGTCTGGCAAGTCCCGGTCTGCAATACCGGATGATACGCATTACGTTTGAAATTTTGTGGGTGTATCTACCAGTGTAAATATTATTGCACATAGTTTTTGTTTTTGGGTTTCCTATCTATTTTGTGTTTGACATGGCTCGTTCCCAGGATTTAAGAGTGAATGATGCTGACTTCAATGATCATATTTTGCAACTCTTTTACAACAACGTAGAGGAAAAAAGTGACGAAAACGTGGATGATTCGGATCAAGATCCCGATTATTTGGTTTCTGTGCTGACAGGGAAACTAGTGACAGGAGTAGTTTAAATGAAGTATCCTGAATAGAGGATGAAAATGATATGCATTATATTGTTGAAAATTTTGTTCTTCCGGAGGGGGAGTTGAATTCTTTTGGGGTAAAGATGACAGTATTTGCTGCGAAAGAGAAGAAAACAACAAACAAAGACGAACGCTTCTACACAACATTTTGAGAGCACCACTTCCCGGTCCGACAAGAAGGGCTAGAAATTGTTTTGAAAATAAATAAACAAATAGTGTTTTTTGTCGAAAACATTTTTCCCCTTCATTTCCTTATACATATTATAGATTATTTACAAAATGGTACAAATTAAACAATTTTAAAGCACTGTAATGCCAAATTTTAATTCATAAATGCATGAACGCTAAATTGAAATAATACTTGAGATTCAAGTAAAAAAAATAACTAAAATGGAGAAAAAATGTCCAGTCTGAGAGACCGAATGATACTGTTAAAGTGTTAATTTGCAATATGAGACTTTTTTTTAAATAATAATATTATTTTAGATTTTTAAAGTAAGGTTTGCATAAATGAATTTGACAAAATTAAAACTAATCGACTAATAATAATAATATTAATAAATAAAATAAAATATTAATTTAATATTGACTTACTAAATCGTGCAGCCTTAGTATTATACTTGCTAATTTTTTATTTAAAACTGACCTATCATACTAAAAAATGTAGGCCTACTTGAAAAGAAATGAGTTCATAAACAGGGTTTAAAAGAAACATATCAATGAATATTTGGATCAGGTTAGTGAAATTATTTGTATGTGAGGAAATAAATATTGTTTATTGGTTAACAATAAGTGAAAAATATAGATAAGAGGCTTACATTTGAGTCTAGAGTTTAGGATACTATCATATTTTCAGGAGCTTTCTCGACACATCCTAAAATGTAAGTTATTCAATTAATTAATAAATATTGAGCTTCACTAGTGAGATGGTCTACTTGATAGAACACAAATAATATGTTTATTTATTCAAACACGTTTCAACTACAAAATCGGCATCTTCATCGATGGATGAGCTACAATAACCTATCCATAATCCTTTTCTTGAACAGACCCAGTGATTGTAGCAATTCTAAGCTGAGAAGAAAGATAGCAGTCTAAAATTGTATACGTGATATTGACTTTTAGTGCAAAAAAGTACAAAGTTTGCATTATATCGGACACATAGAGTGGAAGGGAAACACAATTCTAGTTCATGGCAAATGTAGCACAAACATGAAAAATAAAAAATTACAACTTGTCATGTGGTATATTTAATTGGCTCTTGTCAAATTTGATCATTTTGAGAAATAGACTCTTGGACAGAAAAACTAAACTATTTATTTTAAATAAATAATATCAATTCTTACCTTTATATCAGTTGACCAAGTACAGAGTCTAAGGATGATGTCACTGCAGTCTTGAGTAAGTAATCACTGTATGACAAAGGTTTTTCTGTTTTTTTACACTTTCACATCAAAAATCAGAGTCCTTGCACTGTAACACATCAACATTAAGTCTTACTAACTGCAAAACATATTGAAACAAAACCATAAGTATATATAAGGTTATTTTACAATTTAAAACAATAGTAGGTTAGGTTACATATTATATTACAAAATAAGCCTTCTATATTGGATAATAATAGTTGAAATTAAACAAATATTGGGACTGACATATATGTGATTACAGACCATGGGAGACTACTTCCTGCTAAAAAATATGTGACTAAAAAATTTTTTTTTGTTATTTGTTATCAGTCTAAAGACTATGATCAGAAGTATGGTGAGAAAATATGATGTTTAAAAGGGTAAAAGCCACTGTTCTCACTTATCATTCAGACACATCACACTGTTCAGTCATTTAGTAATACCAGAAGTCAACAACTTCAAAAATTAATCACGCTACTTCCAGTTTTTCTTTTTTAATAAACAGTTAAATATTTATTAAACACAAAACATTTTTCACAATAAACAAACCTACAAAGCACTGAAAGTACCATTGTAGTTGTGTCATTCCACGCCCTACTCACATGCAATCAAATGTTGGAAGTCAATAATCACAAGGGAATTTATTACAGTTAAAACCGGAATATCTAGACAAATAATAATACCACTGGAAACAGCAGAATCTCTCCTATACTACTGGATAAAAGGCCTTCCAAAAATTTACACTTTTACTATCGATATTTCACACTTTATTGTGTGTTACGTTATAACTTGGAAATCTTCGGCAAATATTCCTAAAATGTCCTTGCAAAGAAAAAAGTTCATAACTTCCTGTACGTAGATGCTACAAGATTTTTAATAACATAGATGAAAAGAGGAAGAATTTATCTATCACACAGTGTCAAGGTTTAGTAGTCTAAGTGACGTATGTTTGAAACAAAATGTCGACTCGCCAACGCTAATCAAGTGAAGCAGTGTGCAACACTAATTTCATCGAATTTAAGCATATGATATATTACATATTATTTTAGAGTTAAGGTTGCATCAAAATGCAAGTTCAGATCTTTAGCTTTCCATTGATGCCAAATTTATTGTGATTAGACGATTTTTAGTGAGTGAAAGGTTGAATGGAAAATAAGATATTTTTGTTACATTATAATTGCTTGCCAGTAGTGAGTAAGGATTCAAAAAAAGAAAATAACAAAATAGGCAGGGATTAGAACAAAGGTTATAGGAGGACAATACAAATTTAAGAGAAGAATTAAAGGTAGAATTAAGAGGAGAATGTAGACAATTAAAGGAATGGATTGAAATAATAAACTAACAATTGGAAAGGATTGAAATAGAAAACAAACAAAACTTAGAAAATTAAGGGAACAGATCAGAAGATAAAGATAGAATAAAACTCGAATACAAGATCTCACAAAAATTACGTTTACTTAAACGTGTTTCAACGATAAAGTCGCCATCCTCAGTGATCAAGAGCTACAATAACTGTTTAGTATAACTAAGTTATAGTTTTGTTATTGCAGCTCATGTATCACTGAGGATGACTTTGTTGTTGAGTTAAAATTCTATCTAATATTATCTCACAAGTCAAGCTCAATATTTATAAATAGATCAGAAGATAAATGATTTAGAGGTAAAAAATTGGAAATAAATTAGAACATTTAAAAATAAATATGGAAGAAGAGCAGAAGCAGATAAAAAAAAGAATTGTAGCTCATTGAGGAACGAAATGGAAGGAAATCTGTAGAGTATTAAACAAGAGTTAAAGGACCAGGAACAGAATTCCAGAGGAGAATTCGAGATTGTAAAAGAAAACATATATAAACAGCAAAAGGAAATAAATGACTCAGATAAGAAGATTGAAAATAACAGACAAAATTTGATTATTTTAAGTACTCTGGTGGAGAAGAAAGTTGGAGGGATAGAAGAAAAATCTAATAAAAAAAATTGAATGTAGTAATGGTCAAATTGTATATTTATCACGTGAAAACAATATAGATTGTAATATTTCAAAATTTAATATAAAGGGAACTAATTTTATAGAATGTATAAGGATGATAAAATAGTACTTACATAAACTGCAAGAGAAAAGAAAAAAAGGGTAAGAAGAGAAGAGATGGACATTAGGGATATATCTTTACAAGAAAATGGAGCTAAACGGTGGCCGACTATTGGACAGGAAGTCAAGGATTTTGATAAATTTGAAAAACGATTTATAGAAAAATACTGCAGAAATGGAGTTCAAGAAGGAGTAAAATAGAGACTGGAGATGAAAAAGTATCAAAAGGAAAGAAATATATTTAGAGCAGATTATTTCCTAAGAACCCTTACACCACCGATGACCGAAGAGGAAATTGTAGAGAAAATAAGAGACACTTTGATGAAAACATACAAAGTGCAAGAATAACAAGAATTAGAGACATGAAGAGATATTTAAATTGGAAGATATAGAAGAGAGGAATAATCTGCTTTGAAGACAAAGAGAAGATCAGAGGACAAAATTTAATTACAATTTTCAAAAACAATCAGATATCAATAGACCAATTTATAGAAATAACCAAAAGACTTTTAGGCCAAATGTAATGCCATATAGACCAAAGACATTTCGAAGAGAGGAATTTGGAAGTCAGGATGAAAGACCAAGTTTTGAAAGAACAAGAGAGGAAGTTAATAGGAGCCAGTCAGAAAGAGGAATAGTACAGTTTCAAAGGGAAGGATGGAGCAGTGCCAAATATATCCATAAGTTTAAATTAAAATGTTCTGAAATATCTAGGAACAAAAATGTAAGTTTAAGAAGTGAAATCTAAATAAAGATATTTCGGTGCAAGATAAAAAGATAATAAGTCAGAATTATAGGCCTAGAAAAAATAATTTAATAAATAAAGTAAATCTAATAACATGTGAAGAAAAAAATAATAATGTGAGTCAAGAATTTTATGCTCTGAATCCTGCACTTTCCTATGCGTGCTCTGTACCAGCTATCAGAAGAAACACATTAGCCATAATGAAAGATATTATAAATTTCTTCAGGACATCACCTAAAAGGAGTGATTTGTAAAGGAGATAATTCTTGCTTAAGATCCCGGTGCAAGAAGAACGAGGCTACTCAAGTTCTGCGAAACACGATGGGTTGAGCATATAAGTACAATGGTGTCCTTCAAAGAACTGTTTATTCCTATTTTTAGGGCACTTTCTGAAATACAAAACTTTGATGATGATAATGAAGGGTTGCATTTTATACCGTTTAATGCTGTAAACATGGGACATTCTCCAACCAGTAAAAAACAAATAAGTTATATTATTAAGGTTTTGGTTATACATATTTAAATAATTAAGAAGTTTACATAGAAATTAAAATGATTTAAATAACAATTATAAAAACTTTGAACAAAAATATTTAAGACAAATAATTATAAATCGAACAATTTAAATTAAGCGACTACTGTGAATATAATGTAACACCCTCTAGGCTACAATTGACAAAAGCGCGTGTTTTACACAACACTAAAAGTACGGGTACCAATTGGAACGGAAAAATATGAAATTCCAGGAAATTAACTAATGCAAGATAGGCAAAGCAGTCTAGCGTCCCGTTCCAACCGACATTCGAGAGACTCCAGCTTAGCGTTCCTAGCAGGTAGGACCGCAGTTCAGATTGCTCTGTACAAAATCCATCATGGAGCGTTTTAAAAGTAAAGAGCAACTAGAGATTGTCATACGGTGAAGTGTTTATACAAAGGTATTACATTATTTAATTAATTTCGAGAGTAACATGTGAGTAAAAATCCTTTAACATGTACTTTAATAAGATGTGTGTTTGAACTTTGGACAGAGAACCAAATCCATATTATGTAAACCTCATGTGTAAAATTTGTAACTTTCTAATAATAATAATATGATGATTTGTCTAGCATTTAAGTAATTGAATGTCAATTGAGATTCTTTTGTAAAATTTAAAATCATGAAAATACTGGTACATAAAGGAAAGATATCAAAATTTCAATTATGAGTGAGTAAACTTTCATTGAGTATGTCCTTCCATTCACGTGTCACAGCAGTCTGCCTGGTGAGTACAGATTAGAGCCTGAACTCCTTTCAATTATAGCTAATAAATTAAAATCAATAAAATCCACATAAGATAAGTAGAAGCATCTTACAAAATGGCGCTTGAACAGATTTTCAAATAATTGACAATTAATACTTGATAAACCAAATTCAATAAAAATAAGATTAATTAACACATCTTACAATGCTCTCAACAATAGCTAATTTTTGCTGGCAGTTGTTACAGTAAGCAAAGTGTTCTATCTTGCTTTTGGACTTTGCAAGTTTCTTCAAACAACTACATTGGACTTAGCTGATGCAGTGCAGTATGTTGAAACATTTACAACTGAAATTCAACATATAAGAGACAACTCTGAATCAGCATTTGACGAGTTGTACAAGGATGCAGAATCCATTGCTAAAGAAATGGACATGAATATATGCATGCCTAGAATAACAGGGAAACCAACTACAAGACAAGTGAACCTAAAGAATATTTTAGGCTTACATTGTTTATTCCTTTCATAGACTTTCTCCTTCAAGATATGAATGATAGATTCTTGGCCCACAAAAGTGTATTTGAAAGCATATGCTGTTTACTCCCAAAAAATACTGCAGAACTTAATAATGAAAGATTAAAATTATGTTGCGAAACTATTTCAAAACAATGGCCTAGTTATTTAGAGGATCCTTTACAGCTTGAAGGCGAAATGATAATGTGGAGAAGAAGTTGGTTAAATTTCAAAAAATCTAATTCTGATCTACCTCAAGACTTTGTGTCTTCCATGAATAAATGTAATAAGCAGGATGTTCCCTTCAATTTTTAGGGCATTGAGAATAGCAGCCACTTTACCAATAACAACAGCTACGGCAGAGAGATCATTTTCAACCCTTCGACGCTTGAAATCATATCTGCGCAGTACAACGTCTCAAAGTCGTCTTAACGGTCTAGCACATTTATCTATACATCGAGAAATAGAAGTAGTCCTTGATAGAGTTTTGGACATAATGGCTAAGAAACCCAGAAAACTTCTAATCAGTATCTGAAGTAAGAATATGAATGTGCAGTCATATGTTTTGTATCTAAATATTAAACAGTTTTTGTGAATTTAAAACTTAACTCATTCTCTTTATTCATTATTGTAAAAATGATCTGGGTTTTCTAAATTCTTTCTTTTCAGCGACTTTATTATAGTTTGTAGTATTATATGTATGCTTAAGCTCATATGCAACAGCTCAGTAAAACCAAAATATAAATAATTTGTTTGATTAAACGTTTGGTTATGTATTACATAACTCCACCCCCCAAATAAGTTCTGGCTACGCCACTGTGTGATGAAAATGTAAAACCTTACTAACTGTATGAAACATTCCTTGGAATTATAATTATTTTAAGCATAATTTAATAGTTTTCTCCTTTGATTTGATATTAGTCAGACAACAATATGGCGTATTCTTAGAAAATGTATCCTTAAAAAAAACTGAAATTTAAACTGAAAGAAACAGATAAGCCTAAGCGACATTATCTACTTGATTTTGCTCTACATTAGTTCAAATTTGATTAAACGAAGCTTGGTTTGACAAAATCTTTTTGACTGATGGAGCAAATTTTTATCTAAATGGATCTGTCAATACACATAAGTACAAGATATGATCAATTACAAATCCTCATATAGTAACACAACAGGGTTACTTATGTATCCCCATAATACAAGATACAATTTGAAAGGGGTTCTCTTTAAATTTTGTTGTTGGGCCATTCTTTTTGAAGAGGTTCAAAATGGTGTAACAGCAATAACAATAACAGACGATACTACCAGAATTCCTTGATATTGAAAACACGATATTTATGCACGGTATGGCACATCCACACATTTACAATCTAATAAAAGGTTATTTATCAGAAATCTTTGGTAATTGTGTGATAGGTAGGCAATGTCCTGTATCTTGGCCCCCAAGGTCTCCAAATAACCCATTGGATTTTTTGGTTGCGAGACTTTTTAAAGGATCAAATGGTGTACTGTATAAAACCAGCAACTGTTGAAGAACTGAAAGAAGCAAAATTATTCAAAACATAGCTGAGATAAATGTTAACCTGTTAAGAAATGCTGTGCCTAGCACAGAGGAAAGACCTCTCCAGAAAGAGAATGGTGGCCATTTCGAAACCTAACAAGTAAGAATATGGCTTCACTTTAATATTTTATGTAAAAAAGTTTAAATCCAAAGGAATTTATGAACTTTATTTGTCTGATGTTAAAAAAACAAATAAACTATAGTCAATTAAATTTTTAACTTACTGTACGTTTAATTAAGACCCAGTACTGTATATTAATTCAAAATAAAATTATGTATTTACAATAACGAAACAAGTCTTGAACTATTGTACTAAACAAACAGCATCCATGGTTCAATTTTCACTTTTTTTATAACAACTATCAGAATTACATTTTTGGTGACAATTAGTTTTGGATGGTTTTTATTGGGTTTTAGGGATGGGAAAGCTTGTGCAATGTTTTTGCAC
Organism: Aphrophora alni; assembly: GCA_963513935.1. Lineage (NCBI taxonomy): Eukaryota > Metazoa > Arthropoda > Insecta > Hemiptera > Aphrophoridae > Aphrophora > Aphrophora alni. The sequence continues at coordinate 154,385,867 of OY740767.1, read as the reverse complement.
CATTTGTTATGTTTGTCATGTTCTAACTGTCCCATATACACAAATATTAACAAATAGCGGAATAAATTGTACCAATAATTTGAAACATCTATAAATATCCAATAACTTTAATAACAGACAAAATGGGTAATATTATGTGAATACACAATTACTTACCAAACTATTGTTTTTGTTAAACAAAGAAATAAATATAAGTGTTAAAGACATCATAACATAGCCCATGTTTTCCTGGTTGAGTTGAATTGAACGCATTATTAGATCTTTAAATGAGTATTGTTTTACATTCCTCCAATATTTCACATCAGACATAAATCTGTATGTCCCTTTTAAGCAGAAGTAAATCAAGAGTTGACATAAATTTGAGGATACTGAAACAAATGATAAAAAAACTTTATTCATTCCATTGAGCATGTCAAAATATAGGCTACATTAAACTTTGAAACCTAATACAAAAATTAAACAACCTAAATATACATAAATAAAATTAAAACAGACTGGACATAAATTGTATATTATACTATCATTTTCAATTGTAGAGCAAAAAATTCTCCAACAGAGTATTTACCTTCCATAAAATGTAATACAAGCAGATAGTCTAATATAATGCCCAAAGGTTGGTTTCTTGGATCTTGTAGTAAATGTTTAGATTGTATTGCTAGATTAAGAGGTCTATTCACTAAGGTAAGTTTATATAAAACAGTTGTAACGGGTTTTCTGAACCTCATGATTGTGTATATAACTACTTTCTTGCCCTATCGGGTCTTGTACATATTAACAAGTCTCCACTTGTTTGACTCGTGTTAATGTTCCTAAGCTGTACAGATATGAAGAAGCCTCTCCTCACTACGGTCGCGTTTGTTACTCAACCCTGCTGAATCTCGTAACTGTCACATTAACTTGATGGTTTGAAATTACATTTTTGACAAACTTCTTTATTTGTCATTGTAGAGAGGTATGGTGGTACCATTACATGCAGAATTAAAACTTTCAAATTTGTAGCTAATTTAGTGTGTTATTAACACGAAATAAATAAAATTAAAATGGCAACATTTTTGATTACATTTTTCTGAGTTTCAATAAGGTTATATATAACTACAATATAGTCCTATATATATATTAAATTCCATCTTAATTTTTGTGGCTTTTCAATCAAAAATATTATAATTATCGAATCATCTACCATATGTGACATTCCGAACCGTTGTACTTTTTCAAGTGTTGTCTATAATTTTTTCTTCTAAATGTTGAAAATAAACATCACTTAATGTTAACAATATTGGATTCCCCTTGTTTAATCCATCTTCTAATTTAAATTGATTCTGTTCCAATATAACTAATAATGCATTAATTCTTGTTTATCAAAATTTCTCTAAAATCTGATTATGATTTATTGGACTATAGATACAATTTCCAATGTCAAAAATTACAACCTTCTGTTATTTTTACTTTTCCTAATCATTACACTATTTCGGATGAATATTTTACTACACATTTCTTTTTTAGAAATCCTGTTTCTTTAACATATATACTAAACGACTTTCTACTTTTTACACTGGAGAACATTTTAACACAATTTCATAATTTATTATGAACCTAAATATACTTAATTTATTACCAACCATTCAAAATAGATGGTTTTTCTTGTGTATTTTCACTTGTGATTTCACTACTGAAACACTTTGTTAATGTTAATATAATTCTATTAATTTCCATTAAACGAACCTAAAGAATGGCAGAAAACTGTACTCAAATTAATTGTGTCTGTCCTAGCAGAACTTGTTCAACTATTTATAAGATTGAGACTACATACAAAATTGGGCAAAAATTATGATCTTTAACATATACAACAATTAGAGTATCTAGGTCTATATACAGACAGACAGAAATAGTGACTAATTACTTCCATAAGTATTAATATTATGGAATGGTGGATATTTCATAGTTAGTTTCCGTCTGACGTTGACATTTCCATAAGAGATTACAAAACTAGAATTGCGCTACGATAATCCATGTCTGTGTTTACCACTGTAAAAACTCATTGATCAAGGATTCCTCTCTTAGTTAATGTGTTGTCATGGTGGTTTTCTGCCTAAAAAATTATTTGGAAAAATAGAAATTGAGCAGATTTAAACAATAATTATCTTACACTATAGTGGATACATTATACAGGGTTATCATAAAAGAATGGTGGGGTTTCATTAATTTATACAAAGACAGTAGAGGAATTTTGTGGTGTTGTATTGGTATCACTGATAGCCTATAACTCAAGAGTTTGTTTAACAGCTGTTGTAACCTCAAAATTAGTACTTGCATTGTTGTGGTAGTGTGTTTTGTACTTTCTGGAGTGTTTTATGTGGGGTGTGTTATTGTGTTCTCTAATAAAGAAAAATCAAAGTGTGTTTTGTTGCTGGCTGAATTCAAGTCTGTAATTTCAGTACAACGTGCATTTCGACGTGAATACAGAAAAGATCCATCAAATGAAAATAACATACGATGTTGGTTCAAACAAAAAAGCAGAAATCATCTGCCAGGCCAAGTGTATCAGACAAAAAAGTTGAACTTGTTAGACAATCTGCAATCAGAAGTCCTAAGAAGTCAATACTTCGACGAAGCCTAGAGTTAGATATTCCAAAAACAACAATTCAGAAAGTTTTACACAAAATAAACGTATTACACGTATACAAAACCCAACTATTGCAGGAATTGAAATCCGATGATGGTGCAAAACGTTTTAATTTCGCTGTTGAAATGTTGATCAAGATTGATGAAAACCAATAATTTTTTTAGACGAAGCTACATTCCATATCAATATTCATGCAAATGGGGAACAATTTTTGAGAAAATACGTGACTTGTCTAAAGTTAATGTTTGGTGTGGTGTGATTCAACAATTTCATTTCCAACAAGATGGTACACCTCCATGCATTTGTCACAGACTCTTTGTATGAAAAGTTTGGACATCAGTCGATAGGGCGGATAGGAACTATACGCTGGCCTTCAAGGAGTCCAGACCTGACACCTTGCAATTTTTTCTTGTGGGTACATCAAAAACATTGTTTATCAAGAAAAATTTGTGACCTAAATTACAAAAGGAACAGGATTAATGAAGCAATGACAACTGTTAACAAAGACATGTTAACTAACGTTTGGACAGAACTTGATTATTGATTGGACATTTGCCGAGCAACTAATGGCGCATATATCAAAATTTATTAGTTATGTAAAAAAAACTGTTTCAGACAATGATTTAGATAAATAAACAACATCAGCTATAAGTAATTCTGTTTTCATTTAAATCATGTTCAAAACCCCATCATTCTTTTATGATAACCCTGTATAATGCTTCTTATTTACCTCTTAAATATGATGGTACTTACAAAAACCCACTGATAAACGTCCATAATACCATAAAATGCCAAGTGCTGAAAAAGAAAAAAATTAATGAATTCATTCTAAGTATCCAGGTCACTATTATTTTAAAATAAAGTTTCATACCTTTGTTTCCGTCAAGTGACCTCTTTTTTGCAATCGTGACACGTTTCAGGACTTTTATCACATCTTCAGGCACAGGTATATTAATTTAAATTACTCGACCGAGGTCGTCAAACACTAAAAATATTCATAAAAACACACGCGAGTTGACGTCCGGTAGCCAGAAGGTGTACACCAAATAGGACTTTTAATGTGATATGTGTGTTTTTATGAATAATTTTAGTGTTTGACAACCTCGGTCGAGTAATTTAAATTAATATACCTGTGTCTGAAGATGGGATAAAAGTCCCGAAACTCGTCACGATTGCAAAAACGAGGTCACTTGACGGAAACAAGGGTAAGAAACTTTATTTAAAAAAAATTAACTCTATGTTTTAAAACAATATTACAAATTACTCCTAATGGCCTGTTTTCAAAATAAGTTCATCTCTTCTAATAATCTTAAATAGCCTACACCAATTATACTTTAAGTGTATGTCGGTTAGTCCACTAATCTTGAAAGTGTTCATACTTAAACTAATCTGAACTATTGTTCATGACTCGGCACTTCAAGCCCCTTTGAACCTTTAATTTTAAAACTGTTCGCTATAATTGTGTAGGTGACAAAATACACACACACATACACACACACATATATAGCCCATAATTAATATATACACAATTTTAAACTAATGTTATATTTGGAGTATATACACAAACCTCCTTGGCACCAAAAGGCCTTCTTGTCTCGTGAAAGAAGTTTGGCCAAGAAGGTTTGTGTACATGTGACAACTAAAGATGACTTAGTCATTAAATGGTGTTTTGTTGAAAATAAATGCTTGTTGTGAAAAATTCTGCATTTTCTTTCATTTGATAATTAAAATATCCGGAAGATAGATATAGATTTAAGTTTTCGCACAGATATCGTGAATTCAACTCAATTTCTAATATCACATTATACTGTTATAAAACTCATTTGTGGATTACAAGAGTTTGACTCTTCCCCTCTTCTCTAACAATATACAAACAATAAATAAATTGACTTTCTGACTATTACTCCTGAATCATAAGGCACACTATTGAAACAAGTCAAAATGATATAAATATAAAGTTTTAAATAAATCATTTTATATCAGAAATGTAATGTAAATAAAAATGTTTGAATACGACAACGCCTAGCGGCAGACTCGCGAACTATGTTATGAATTAAGCAAGCCTAAATTAACAAATTCCCGAACGAATATGAGAAATAACTTAATACCACTACATTTTACCTAAACCTAGACTATATAAATTAAAGGCCTAAACATCTCAGTTATCTAATAAAAGTAACAAAACGGCAGTAGAAAGTCAAAAAGAAACTTTTAGAAGCAAAATTTTCCAACACAGAAATGACCGCCGCCTTAAAATAATAGCGTCAGAAATTGAAATAGTAATAAAACCATGATAGCTACGACCAAATAAACTTGGCCTATGGAAGAAACAGTTACTTCTACATAAAATTTGTCACCTGAATTAATATCAAAAACCTCAGAATAATTAGGTATTTGCATAAATACGACAAAAGATCGAAATTCAAAGATGGCTGCCTAGATCCGTGTTGGACACATATTTTAGAACGATCCAGTCACGTGATCAAAACAGTTTAAAAAAAATAATAAATGATATAGGCTAAGCGGGAATTTTAACCATCTTTAGATTGTGACCAAGATAAAATTGTATTTAGTTGTAAGATAACTTTAATGATAAAAAAAAAGAAGTTATTTGGATCCCTATAGCATGTCTTCAACATCAAATTTTATTAAAAGTAGAGTCAGTAATTATTAATGAAGTTATTAACAACTTTTGTCTTGTAAATTAGGGTCATATACATTTCATTTGTGCTACAAATCCAAAACATGATCGGAAAAGAAAGTGTATAAAAGTGAATCTCTTTGTAGAGCCTAACAATGGATTTGAGTTGTCAGTGAGAAACTCATATCGGCAATACCTATTTAAGTTTGGCTCCTGCCTGAAGATTTCTTTTAAATATAAAAGTATTGTTTTGATTTTTCTAAAAGTGGATGAGAGGAAGCCTAGAAGATCAGTGTTTAATAAAAATAAAAAGTTTAAAAATATACCCCAGGATAGATTGAATATCGACCATTTTTTACTGCTGCATAATCCAACCTGGTGAGATCGTTCAAGTTATTACTATAATATCATCTCTTTCCTTTTAAACTATTAAGCCTATGAGGCATTATTAAAAAAGAACTAAGTATTCACAAGTTTAGTGTAAAAGAAAGTATAAAACGTAGAAACAATTTTATATATATCAAAAGTGCAGAATAACTGTTATATAAGTCAACAATCATCTTTTCATCTTCATCAATGAAAAAAAAAGAAAGAAATATTCCTCATTATTTAATTTATTATTAATTATGTTAATATTTATAATTACCTGACTTCCTTGATAAAAGTCAGCACCAACCCGATACCCCGAGATAAAGAGACTTTGTGCATTAATAATTGTACTTACGTATTAACGCCACCGCAGCACCTTGCGCATATATATATATATGCACCAATATTTGCTTACTTTGCGATATAATTATATATCATGACAGGTTGGCCAGGTAGCTATATATATATATATATATACACATAAACACCTGGCCAAACCTTATATATATATATATATATATATATATACGCAAAGTTGCTGCGGTGGCGTTAATACGTAAGTACCTTTTTTTATATAAATTTAATATTATTTTAAGATTTGTTATAATACTATTTATGTTTATTAGCTGTCATATTACATTAAAAAATGTATCAAAATTGGCAGAGCCATAGACAGTTTCCTACTTTTTATCAACCATTTCCATTAAATGAAATTTATTTGAGATTGTGATAGGTTTTAAACTTTAGATTGAACTTTAGCAAAATATAATAAAAATCATTACAACTGATTTAAAAAAAATCAATTTCTGTTGTCTATTGTATATATTATATTGGAACAAGTATTCGAATTATATTTTACACATGCTCATTATTAGCCCAAAAACAACCACGTAAGAAATTATTTTGATCAAAATTGGTCAAACAGTTTCCAAAAGAAATCTCTGCAGGCACATATACAGAGAGAGACATACAAACATATTTCATGATGAATGTTATGATTATGGCAACAACATAGTGCGTGTGTGTGCGTGTATGTGTGTGTGTTGCGACGGTTCATTTGAACCGATCCCAATGAAGAATTTTGAAAATTGCAAAATTTCACTAAAATCCGCCAAAAATTGTAGAAGTTAGAAAAATAATTCGATTAGGTATAGTAAAAGTTAATGTAACTAGGCTAAACGGAGTCAAGGTCAGATTCCAGACAGGAATGGACAAACTTTCCGGTCTAAACATGAAAACGTCCCATTAAAACGCATGTTAAAATTTCGAAATTCGAAATCAAAAATAAAATTAATGTCATCATGTAGAGCAATTAAAATATAATAATAAATAATAATAAAATAAACTTGTAAAGTAAATAAATAAAAAGTTATAGGTAAAATAAAAGGGATAAAACGAAAAACTTTTATAAAACTAAAGTAATTAAAAAACTAATAATAGAATTATATGATCATAAGACCAATAAATAATAAATATGAACCAAAATCAAAATTTAATTAAACATAATAAAATAACAAGTTAATAAAAACCAAACATGAAGAAAGTGCCATAACTAGAGAACCAGAGATGCCAGGAAGAAGAGGGCAACAGTTTTGAGACTTTCAACATAGGAGGAACAATAACCAAAAAGAAATTTTAAAATTTTCCAAAATCACAAAAAGTAAATTGGGAAAAGTTACGAAATCTTCAAGTCTTCATTCATAACAAAAGAAATAAAGGTCGCACAGTTTCAAATAAAGTTTGAACAGAACCAGGAAGAAAGGGGCTTCAAAATGAGACCATCAGAAAGAAGATCGAACAAAGCGAACGAGAGTTATGACGAATTGAAGAAACCGACAGCAAAAAGCAGTTTTCAGGTTCAAAAGAGAACTTCAAGGTTACGCGTCTAGATCGCCGGTCACGAGAAGAAGGGGTGGCATACCAACCTGAGTGCAAATTACAAATAAAACTAATAACTAAAAGTAACTAAAATAAAAGGAAAAATTCATCAAAAACAATGGAGATAACAGCGTAGTAATTAAATAAGCCATAAGGAGTTCAACAAAAAATTAATTAAAATGGAAAAACCGAAATAAATTGATAAGTAAAGGAAGAATAAAATGTGTAGAAGTTGGCTATCGTGTATAGCACAAATTTTGACGAACTGATTTCCAGCAGGTCAGTTCGACAGTCTCGTATCAACATCCAGGAAGATCACACGCTTTTCGTAAGTCTGAAGAGGAAATCGCCGCACAGAAAATTCGTCAGTGTTCAGTACTTCCCAAGGTTAATTACGATAACCAAAAGCAGGGTCGGCCTTCAAGAAGACAACACTACATCCGGACTCAGCTTACAGAAGACATCTTTAATACGAACTCCGGCAAATATTAAACTAATACTTGTCGTCATCGCCGAATAGAAGAAGATTCAGCAGAAACAGGACTTCTGAAGATTCCCCGGAAGAAGACATCACTGGGCGAGATCTTCAGCGACCACTACAATCCAAAAGAAGGACGAAAGGACATGCACTATCCAAATAAAATAAGGTACTGCATAAATCAAGCATTTTAATAAATAAAAATTTTTATTAAACTTGAAAAACTAAAAGTCAAAATTTAAACTTAATCATAATTAAATAATATTTTTAAAATAAAGAAAGGAAAGAAATTATTAAAGCCAATTAGAGTCATTACCAGTAATAAAATTTTCAAATAAATAAAAAAGTAAACAGATTGGTCAAAAAAATAAAAATAAGGTTTAACTTTGTCAATTTTAGTAGTGTATAAGAATATAATTGTGTAGAATTAAGGAATATAATATTAACATAAGAATAAGTTTATATCAGTTTGTTTATGAAGGTAACTTTTTGAAATCAGATGTCAGAAAAAGGCGACTAAAAATTGGTTGTCAAGATTTAATCCTTAAATCTAGTAGTTTTCAACATTTTGATGAAATTGTGCCAGAAATAATAAATTTGTTTATATCAACTTTGTACTTTGTTTTCTAAATAGGCCTATCCTTAATAATTAAATTCCAAATAATATTCAAAAAAGAAAGTAAGTGCTCAAAAAGAAAAGTTTCAAAATAAAATAAAATAATTTTAATCTGATGAGGTAAAAACTAGCTCCAAAAGGCACACCTTTGAGACGAAGTCTAGAAGAGTAATAAGGTAAGATAGAAATAGAAATTGAATTTGATATATGAAAATGTGTTAGCATAAGATTTTAATTGAATATTATTGTTAGGTCTTGTGTAATATATATTTAAGAAATTAATAAGGGAGTAAGGGTAAAGGCATCGAAGAAACAAATACTCTACCTTACGAACTTGTTAAATTCTTGCAAGCACATAATAAACCCCATAGCGTTTTCCCTTTTAAAAAACCAGTATTAGGTGGGGAATCCTTTAGGGGGTGCGTTGCAATGTGTGGTGTGTGTGTGTGTGTATGTGTATGAGAGAGAGAGAGTGTGTGTGTGTGTGTGTTTGCAGCTGTTATAGTTGGGAGAGAAACACATTATCATCTTCCATTTGTTTTTAGGTCTATTTACTGTCCAAAATCCTGCCCATACTAAAAATATAAGACTCTACACTCCACTGTAGCCTAGACAGAGATGATAATTATTTAGGCTACAAAAAAAAATTGCCAAAAATACCTGTAAATAATTACTGACAGATTTTTATAATATATTAGTGTCTTCATTATTTATTGTTTGTATGTATATTTTTTTAACATTGCATTATTTTAAAATGATGTTATCTGTTGATACATCTATAAGAGGCCGTTATTTTTACTCATATGTACACTTCAAAACTGTATTAGAAAATATTCTAAGCAGTCTCACTCACTCCACAGCTAAGTTGATTCTACTATAGGCTAAATGTATTATTATCCTATAAAAACTGACTTTAGGATATCTATCATAACCTTTCAACGTATTTTTGTAACTGAAACCTTTACCTTTATAATATAGAACTTAAAACTTAAAATGGACATGAAATATCAGATTACAAGATTATATAGATATCATTAATCAGATCTGCAGATACTGCACATTATCTCATAAAATTCTAACCCTACAAACCAAAAAAAAATTAAATGATTTCCAAAGAAAATAGATTAAGAAATCTTATGGCAATTGTATCAGATTCTTTATACCTCTATCCTTCAATTTTTTTAAAATTTTTAAACCATTTTGAATAGTAGCCTACGGTTTAATAATACATTTGCCATCATTTGTGTAAAAGAAACAAACACGACGTTTCGAGAGATTAAATCAACTCCCGTTATCAAGTGCATAACTTACAAACTAAAACATGCAGACAGAACACACGCCTAGATGTCTAGGCCTATGTTCAGAAACTAAGCCTAATAAAAAAAGACCCGGGACAAATCCTGAGCGGTCAAAAGCTAAAAAGAAACTCACATGTGATCAGAAAACCACAAGTCAAAAGATATCATGAACAGAGTAGCCTACACAGCACCTGACAAATACCAACCAAAATAGGGCGGACAGTCACAGAACAACTAACGGTCATGAAACAATCAGCAAACTGATAGAGGGAGGAGTTAAAAAACCGGTAGTTAACGCCTACAGTATCCTCTCTTTTAATTTCCTAGCCTTTGACCGCGTTATAATGCCTTTGCTTTCAACAGTTCAAACTTCAGCCTTTTTTTACTTTAAGATTTTGTTTATTTTCACTTTTAAGCTCTTTTTTAATAAGAGGTAACCACAAGGGCCTTATTTCTATAATAGTTTGGCGGAATGATTTCACCTATTTCCAATTAAACAATGATGGCAAATGTCCGAACAAACAATAATATTAATACAAATATTCTATCATTAAGTAATAATTTTTTTTTTAATAGAATTGATACACAATGTTTTGAGATTTAATATTATATACTCTGCAAAGTCATAAAACTCACAATTTTATAAATATAACATTTTAAATTGTAAATGAAAATAACAGGACCTTACCTCACCTAACTTGTCCTCGAAGTCAAGAATATGTGTAGATTATGAACGTTATATGTTATTTGATGGTTTTCTGATACTATTTAAAAAGATTTTGCTTTTATTTATAATTTCATATTTATTCATTTATAACTTTGTTTCACTATAGGGAGAAAAAATATTGAAAAATTGAGGTAACAAAGAATCTGCTGTAAATATCAATTGTACATTATCATAGGATTTTCCTACGAAAAATTATATAATCGTTAACTAATTACCTGGTATTCAATAAGATCATATCTTTTGTCAGAAGATACATTTCAAATCCCAAAAAGCATTGCTTCGCTCACAAATAGAAAACAAGGCAATCCAGCTGTTGTTAGGTGAAGTCCACCTCTGATGACGAAAGCCTACATTTTAGTCAAGTTAGTTGATGTAAAATCTTTTGTTGTACCTATATTATTAAAACATATATATTTGTCACAGTAAAAAATATTTGTTTTATTAGGTCTGGCTAGGTGACTAGGCTATATATATATATATATATATATATATATATATATATATATAATGTATATAATCCCATAGCCAGACCTAATGAAACAAGTGATCACAACATTCACTTACATTATTATTCAATATTAACATAGGCAATCATAAAGCTGGATTTTGTACTTTTATATTTCTTATTTTCTACTAAAATAATATATTGTGTGACTTGTAAAGTGTCTTCTGACAAAAAATATGAACTGATTGTTTAAATACAAGGTATATAATTAACGATTTCATTATTTTTAATAATAAAATCTGATGATAATGCACAATCCATATTTACCACATCATTCCAGTTAGATACTCATTTTACAACTGTTTATCAAATCTGCTACAATAACAAAATTTATAATTACTACCTTAAACAGTCTTTACTGATTTGTAACTTACATTTGGCACAACCTATAATTGTTGCTATGCATAAAATTATGCAAGTGTTTCTATTCTTGGGACTCTTGTGTTGCCTTCATTATTAATCCCTCTAGTAATAATAGGTATTCTAGCAATGTTTCTTAACCCTTAGTATTATTTATTTGATACCATTACTCAGTGGGAGAGGGGACAGTTTTCAGAAAAATGTTCCCCAGTTAATTATCTTGTGAAAAAGAAGTGGGGCAAGTAACATGTATTTTGAACATATGTCTACAGATAAATTTTTTGTTTTTACTTCTAATGATTTTAACTTCATAGATCTAATTGAACTGTAATTTGTACACTATTACAATATTTATATATTACAACTATGTATTTGCTTTGCAAATGGGTTTTGTAAGTTAAAATATTTTGTAAGAAAACAACAAAATTGTAACAAAACGTATCCAACTTACCAAGTATGAAAACATGGCGTCAAGCCGTCAAACCTCAATTGGAAATTGGAATTGTGAGCCATGTGAATGTGATAAACATAACCGTAGACAACATCATGATCACAGATGAATATACAGCTCTTTTTGTCATACGAAAAGGTATAACTAAATCACAGTTATATTAAATTAACCTAATAAAAGCAAAGTCGTCGCCTAGTTATTCGTATTTTTATGAAAAAGTTGCAACAAAATGGACACAATAATTAATCATAAATTAAAAAGTTACTACTATATACTCACATTTCCATTATCATGTAAAACATGAGGGAAAATGCGAACAAGGATATCTGGTGAGCACTGAACCCGTGCTTCCAATAGCGCGTAATAAGAAAAATAAAAACTCTCAAGTTTGTACAAGTGTATTTATTAACTAATCTTTCTTTCTCTAAAAATTTGTTATTTCCTACTAATAAAACGTAATTAACTAACAATATATCAATTTTTTAGTTTTTTACCCTGACCCGAAATATTTCCGTCCATATCGGCAAAATAGCGCCGTCCTGAAAGGGTTAAATGTAAGTTTGGTAGAAATAACTAGAAATACTAAATAAAAGTGCAACCAGTAAATGATATTTTTTGGCAAACAGTAGGCCTCCATTAGTACCTCATTATTGATGATTTTTGAATGAAAAACATAACCTAACCAGATAGCGTTAAAATTTACATTCATTGATAAATTTCATTATTTTATTTTTTGGTTTTGAATAAAATTAACGTTACAACAGTCTATATTTCTAAGACAATAGAAATAAAAATTTAAAGAACAAAATAAGTGTTTTAAGATGAATATTTTACCATGCTCTAATAATTTTTAAATATTTCAGTATTGCAATTACTAAAGTAATCATTCAAGCTTTTGTAAAGTAATCATTAAGTAATCATTCGATCTTGTTACAAAAGCTTGAATATTATGGTATACGTGGGAAGGCAAGCAGTTGGATAAGCTCATATCTTTATAAGAGAAAACAGAGAGTTATCTATACTGACGGTGCTCTAAACTCTCACCATTCTAAATGGGAAGTAGTCCTGCGTGGTGTTCCTCAAGGGTCAATATTGGGACCATTGCTTTTCCTTATTTATGTAAATGATTTGCCTCAAAATGTTGGACAAGCAGAGGCAGTGTTATTTGCTGATGATACTACTTTAACAGTGGTGGGCAAAGACCAAGCAGATTTGGCTGAGTCAGCAGAGTTAGCAATGTCCATGGCGGAAGATTGGTTCTCTGTAAATAACTTAAAACTGAACGTGACAAAAACAAAGTTAATCCAGTTTGGTCTACAGTCAAATCCTAACCTACATGTAAAAAAAGGTAAAGAAATAATCACGAGCACAAAAAATGTTAAATTTCTTGGCATTACCTTAGACGCAAATTTAAATTGGAAAAGTCATGTTTCAGGTTTGGCTCAGCAACTGGCGCCAGTTTGTTTTGCTCTCAGAATGATTTCTACTGTGACTAGTTTAAAAGTAATAAAAGCCGTTTATTTCTGCTTATATTGGCTCTCGGCTAAGATATGGGGTGGCATTCTGGGGGAACTCTGTAGAGTCTATAAAAATTTTCCGCCTACAAAAAAGAATTTTACGCTCAATGTTTCATCTGAGATATAAACAATCGTGTTTTCATTTTTTTCAAAAAACATAATATTTTAACTTTCCCGTGTATTTATATCTATGAGACGTTAATTTTCTTTAAGAGCAACCATAATTTATTTGAAGTGAATCAGCACCACCACAAATACCCTATCCGTCAAAAACTATTGCAATATCCTGTCCACAGACTAAAATTTTTTGAACGCGGAATATATTACTCGGGTATTAAATTGTTCAACGCACTTCCGGAAAAAATTTAAAAAACGGATTCTATCCAGAGTTTCAAGAGTTCACTCAGAGGCTACCTCCTAGAAAATGCATTCTACTCTGTGGAAGAATATCTGGCCAGAGGTGCTCAAGCCAATTCTGCTGATGTCGGGTGTGAATTGCGAATGAATTGATCCAGTGTCTGCCCTGTATTTATCTCAGATATAGCCTTAATTTGTTGGATATGTATTTGTGTGTATGTAATATGTATATATATATATATATATATATATATATATATATATATATATATATATTTGTTATATTGTATTGTGTGATTGTGACTTTGTGGATGTGTGATTGACTAGTGCAGAAATGTGAACTGTATTTAAAGTTATTTAAGTTATTGTAGTTATTATAAATTTAATTTTGATTTTTTGTGGACTCTTGCTGTGCAAATTGTGTTTGTCGGCAGCAATAGAAATAAATAATAATAATAATCCGGGATGTATTTTGCTAGTGAAGCAATTTATTTTATATACCATACTTGACACTTTGTGTCTTTGTAATTTTTAATATATTGAATGACTTTTTTAATTAAGATAAATTATTCTAATAAGTCATGCAAAATTTGTTATTTGTTCAAATGTTATTTATTTTGTTTAATATTTCTCTATTTTATTGTTTATTCATTGTCTGATACACCTATTTGTATAAAAGAAATAATGTGTTGTGTGTGTTTTGTAATGCGTTTTATGTATTGATGTAAAGACTTAGACTTGTTGTATGCAATTGTATTGTCAACTACAACCAAATAAATGAAATGAAATTAAGTAATTTGATTACTATTACGAAGTTGTTTCAGAAAAACATGGTTATGTTTTCATCGCTTCTTAGACTTTAAAGTACAAATTGTACATAATGATTTAAATGGTAATTTGTGTAATTAACAAAACAAAAATGTTTAGCTGTTTTATATTTCCACAAGCACAAGTTACTCAAGTGAGAAAGGATTTAAATTTATTTTACTTTAGTTATTGTATTGAATCACAACACAATTTTAATCGTTCAAAATTAAGATATTTAAAAATGATTCTCAATTTAGATTTCAGTTTTACTATTTATTTATATCATTTGATAATTTACTGTTTGCAGTTAGCATGGAACCTGTGATAAAATATTTGTTTATTTAGGAATTATTTTAAGAAACAAAATTTATAAAAAGATATTTGTGATTTAACTGAACTATTTGTATTATGTTACAATATATTAACATTTGGTGTATCTATATTGGTAAACAAAATAGTTCAGTGTTTTATTCTATGTTATAAGCTTTCCATTCTTTATATTTTGTAGAATATGAATTGGAAATGTGGATGTATATTAGAAGGAAAGAAATCATTCCATTTACAATGTTTGATTTAGAATTTTGCTTGTTTAGTTTTCACCATTTCAATTAAAAGTTTTTAGTCAAAATAATATTGTCATTTAAAATTATAACTTCATCATTTCTACATGAGTATTCCTAGATGTAAATTACCAATAATATAATCATAGTTTGTAGAGAAAAAATGAATGTACGTTGAATTAAACTAAGTCAAAACTTAACTGCCAATTTGTTTTTTAAAGTTATTGAATATTTTATTGGCAACCACTATATTGCTTATTTTACAATGATTGTAAATTTAGAAAATTTTCACTTTTTATTTTTGACAATAATGTAGCTTAATGGTAAAATTATATACAGTTAGTGTCAGGGGGGGGGGGGTGAAGTGATTAAATAAACATTCTTTGGAATGTAATTTGGACATTGACAATGACCTCCACTGATTAAAAAAAAACTGATGTTAAGTTACAGCATTTTAGATTCTCAGCATTTACTTTTAATGTGTATTTATTAATTTTTATATTCTAACATGATGATATATACAATATTTTTGTAAATATTAAGTTTAGGACAACCATAACTAGTGATCCCTATAAGTTTAAATCATGTTTAGAATCAAGAAAATTTGTAATTTACTTGCAAATGAATAAAATATGATATTAAAGCATTATTTGATGTAATTTTGTGTTTTATATGTAAGAAAACCTTCATCAATATTTGTATTAACTACAAGCATCCTAAATATATGTGGGGAGCTCATTAAATATGCAAATATTTTGGATTTGTTTGAGCTGACAAGCTATACATGTAAATTAGGCCTAGTTAAGTCTCACTGAAAAAAAACATATTAATGTTTGGATAAATTTGTCCCAAGGAGCAGAATTTAATTTGGAATTAAATTTAGAATTTGATGTATATAAAAACTTGTTCTTTTCAAATTAGGAGTTTAAGGCTGTTTGAATCACTCTGTAAATTACAAGTTTAAAACGTAGCGGAAATAATAACTTCTATTATATTTTAATTTAAATATTAAAATTGCTAAATTGAAGTTTAATATCTTTTGGAAAATTATTAACGTTGATTAATAAAAATTTTAATTCTCTACTCAAAATTATACTAGGCTAGGCTACTCTTATATGTCTATATTCAACTATGTTTTCTGTAATAAATCAGTTTTTTTTTTTTTTTTTTTTTACAAATTAATTTTTATTTTTTTAATATTGCTCAAATTATAATCAATTCACAATTAACAAAAATAAATTGATACAGTCAAATGTATTTCAGTCTAGGAATCTCTGTTCCAAAATAATACAATAAACACTTGTTTAGTGAAATTTCACTATATAAAAACACATTAAAATTATTTTACTTTTTGTATGAATCTTTTCTCTTCAAAATTAATTACAGTAACAAGTTCTTGAGTCTTTTCTCTAATTAAAACATATATATAATATCTATCTTGGGGTTCTATTTCTCTGGGGAGGGGTCAGTGCCTGCTTCCCTCAAGGAATGGGGTTTCAAAACATAACATAGCATATATATATATATATATATATATATATATTTATTGATATTTAATTAAAAGATTAATGATAAAAGATAATGAAATAATGAAAAGGGAGGTAATGGTGTGTACTACAGTTAACACACAAATTGTCTTTCTATTTATTAGTTCTCTTCACCACTATTTTGGGTGATAAACGTTTGTTTGAATTAACTAACTTAATGGCCTACTAGGCTTGATATAGTTTTGGACATAAACAATGAAAAAGAAATAGTTTGATCTCACCAATCTGATGACACTCTGCCTTTTGACATTACTTTTCTAGTATCCTGCCTTTGACCAGGTATTTGAACTTTCACTAAAAAAAAAACTGAACTGTTGAGGCTTATTTCTTCCACATTCAGGCTATTGCTTTTGATAATTTTATCTATAAAATTCTTCTTAAATCTGAACTGGGAATAAATATGTCCATCAAATTCAGCCATACCTCAACAACTGCATTATTTCATTGTTTGAACCGACGCTATGCATAGAGATTATATCTTCTTGTTATTTCATAATTATAATTCCAATTGCACTGCACTGAGAAGTATAGAGCACTATAAATTGATTTATGGTCCTAACTGCAAAAGCTAAACTGTTAATAGTTTTATTTAAATTACTGACTCTACAATTACTAAATAAATATTGTTTAAGACATCCTACAGGGAATAAATAACTCCTCTTGACTAATAGCTATCTTATAATTTACAGTATATAATAGTTTTTCTGTGCATATTAAAAATTTCCCGTGATGTTTCGTTGTACTCGATCCCCCAATCAGATTATCGTAGGCGTGGTTTACGGTCTCGTTTGTTTAACGCTATTTACCGATTTCAGCCATTTTTCCCGACTTACGTCGTTTTAATACAATTCCCAAGATATTTAGACATTTTAAATGGTTGTTGAAGTGATGTTTTTCATGTATAAATATAAGGTCTATTAATTAGTCAAGTTTATTTTGTCCCATCGTCATTTATATTATTATAATCCCTGAAATACTGGCGACCTTCCATTTGATATAAATTTCTAAGCCGTTCCGTTTTCACTTGTAAATTGATAAATTTCTTTTAGTCGTTCTTTTTACTCTGTAAATATTGGTTTTTATAGATAGGTGGGATTCTTTAGATTATTTTTGATGTGGGTAACATAGGTCTAAGATTTCGATAAATGGCTTTAATTAATTTCGATCTGGTTGAAAGTCTAAAATTTATAGGCAATATTTTATATCGCTACCGTTGTGCATTTTTCACGGTAGGTGTCGTGCGTGTCTTCTCGTGTTTGAAAGGAATACCGATTTATTTATTAAAACAATATTATTTTGAAATGTTTCAAGTTTTTGCTTTTTCCAAAATTGATTAAAAAAGGACATGAAAAGTTTTGTAATTCTTTGGCTGAAATTAATTCAACAAGAAAAATTTAGGGTTTTTTGAGGGGGTGAATATAGTTTCTTAATTTTTTTCTGGCGTCAATTTTCTTTAGGATTTATTTGGATACTTATTGTGCCAGTATTTAGAGAAAGGGTGAAATTATTTGTTTGTTTAATTTTTATTTTTCACATACATTTACACTTTTGACATTTCCCCATCTAAAATTGAAAGATTGTAAAAGTGATTGTTGCGAGTCATAGCACAGATTGTGTCGGTAATAAAGTAACAAAAAGTTACAACTTAAATATAACTCAACAGATAGCAGTACAATGTGCATTATTCATAAACTTGAGATCAGATTAGAGATTACTACCTATTCAAAAACTTAACTTGTACATAAGGAAAATGATGTTTTAAATAAATAGTTTATAATGACAATTATTGTGTAATAGAGAGAAGTTTAAGGAAATTCAGTTTATATAATAGGAATAATAGTTATCAATGATATTATATGTTCAGATTTTCAATTGAAATAACGTGCTGATTTAATGATTTAAGTTAATGTTGGCTTCACTGTGCTTTTGTAAGTTGTAATTTTACGTCAGCTGATATTATTCGTGACCAGCTGACCTGTTCCTTTCATTTTATTATTATTAAATGAAGATTCGTTTGAATGTCATTTTCTAAACAAAGACATTTCAAATTGGATAGATTGTGCAGTGATTAGTTATTAGTTCAAGTGAAACTAGTTGATTTGTTGTATTTTTAGTTTTAAGTATAATCTTATTTTTGTGAGAATTGATACTATCTGCTAAGCCTAAGCAGCTAACACTTTTTAGGTAAGTTGAATTTCTTAATTTATTTGCTTTTGCAGTATGTATTTATGTAACAATATTGCAAGAGTGATATTTTATCTATATTAGCCTATAGTTATTCTTTTGAGCATAACCGTTTTGGTTGATTATCTAGGTTATACCTTTTGAGACAGATTTCTGCTTTCCTCTTTCCTTGTTAGTAAGGTAGGCCTAATGTCCTATGGCTATTTATTACCCATGTTAAAAGTTTCAACATTTTTGGTAACCTATGTATCTAGCTCGAAGTAGCTTGCAGAACATTTTTTTTAGAAACTAGAAGTAAAACTGAAACAGGTTTAAATTAGGCCTCTTAAAATATATCATCCAAATTGGTGCTAATTGTGTATCTTGAATTACTGACTTTAAAAAATTATTGATAAATATAGTCTGAAAGTACAGTTTAGACCAGAGATCACATAGCCTTTTTAGCTTTTTGTTTCTAATCTTAAATAGGGAAAAGCTCTATTAGGTCTGAGCTAATAGACATACATAGGTTATTATAGGCTATATTCAAATCAATATTAATAGGTGTACCTACATGTTTATATATGTTCAAAAAGACACTATGGTGGGTCTAATTGTGAAAAATACTGTACCTCTGTTTTGTAATAAATTCTCCACCCTTCATAATGACATAGGCTTGTTTTTGAGTTCTTGGATATAGAAATGCTATTCTGTATTGTTGACTTTAAGTGTTATACCTTGAGATGGTAATTATTTACAAAGAAAGTTACAGGTATTTTTGCCGATATTTTTAATTATCATATTCCACTTAACTTGTATGATTGAAGAATCATGAGAAATAGGTTTGGACAGGTGACTTTATATAGTGTCACCTAGACAGACCTAATAAAACAAATACTTTTTACCATGACAAATATATGTTTTAATAATAAACATCCAGCAATAACACATTCACCAACTTGATGAACATAGTCATAAATATTAACGTAGGCTTTTGTAAACAGAGCTGGATTTAACCTAACAACAGCCTAATTCCCTTGTTTTCTATGTGTTATTAGACAGTAAAGAAATGCATTTAGGGACTTGAAAATTGTTTTCCTACAAAAAATATGATCTGATTATTTGACTACAAGGTAAATAGGTAACAACTTCATAATTTTTTATAACAAAATCTGAGACCGATGTACAACCGATATTTACTTTACTTTATTTGTGTATGAAATAGCCTATACAGAAATTAGGTCAGTTCTTCAACTACTCTCTCAATATTTGGTGAGCAGAACCGATATTTGTTTGGTTTACTCTACTCCTATAATGTTGAGATTACCTCTTTAATGCTGTGGGTTTTTCTTTTCCTTTTGTCTATTACATATACGTTATTGTTATATTTTCAGTTTATAACTCTACAATTTTACTATTAATATATAAATAACCTAACTGGTTTTTGTGGTGATTCTTGCAACTATTAATCTATTCTATAGCCTAATCTTTGTTACGCGCTTGGAGTGGGGAGGTCAGTCGATAGAGGGGAAGTGTCTACCTGTGTACACTGCAATCTCTGCCGTCTCGCCCTTCTGCGATTTATCAAAACTAACTATATATACAGTATTTTGAAATGAATAACCATTTGACAAAAGCTGTTCTACAGCTATGTTCCCTTACTATGACAATTAATTAATTATATGTATTATTATATAATATTACAATATCCAATGTTGTACGATATCATCAATGTCAATTGATTACACATTGTTCGTAATACACTGTCTAGAAACGCACGCACTCACTCGCTTCCCCCACCACTAAAAAGTGACGGGAACCTGTTTGCCTGATTAAGGTCAAGCGCCACTACATAACAAATGACCTCTAGATTTTTTTGTTTACCTACCAGAAACTCCAAAAATAGGTTAGGTAAGTTCTGATTATGTCATATATTCAAATAAACTTATGAAATTAATCAGGGTATAACAAACATGAGTTTAAAAATTTAAGTTAATAAATATGGGTTCTTATTTTATTCGTTAGGTCTACCTAGATTTTTATTCAACTGTGCATTAAAGCAAACACATTTTCAGTTAGTTTGGGAAATATTGGGTATAATTAATTTAATTGATCGTCAGATTTTTCCAATCACCTGTTGAATTAAAAGACAAACACATACCGTACATAATAATTATTTTGGTAAATCTTGGTTCTAAATCATTTTGTTGCAGTAAATTTAGAGTCAGGTGGATGGGTTAAAAGATAAACACATTTGTAATTAGTTTGGTAAATCTTGATTTTAATTTAATTTGAAACAGATTGAACTATCTCTTAAAGGCTACTGTGTGTTTAGTATCCACCAACATCATCCATAAGAACAATTATGTGACTCAAATTAATCTTTAGACTTGACATAATATTGCAATATACACATTACATGAATTACTTTTGCTAGCTGACATGAGAAAATATTCTACATGGTTAAAATTTAATTACATTTTAATTTTATATCTTTAGAATTGTTTCCGCCAATTATGTCTTACCTTAAAACATAATACAAAGGTCAATGTATTACCTTAAAACATTGTAGATTTAAAAAAAAGAAGAAATTAAAATACTATAGAAAATACTATATAGGCCTAGGCTAATAAAATATATTATAGCCTATTTATAGTGAAAATTCAGCTATTTCATACGTTTGCTAATATAGCAAAAGAACATTAGCATATTATATTTAGCAATATATTCTATAGGCTATAGCCTAGGTAGGCTACATATTTTTATTTTTCAATTCATTTAATGAATTAGTATATCAGAAAAAATATCTTCTAAATGTAAGGACAATCATCTTTTGAACTTCAATTATGCTCGGTATAAAGAAAAGAAGATTAAAAACAATGTAGACTACTATTTTTCAGTAAACGTTTCATATAAAGAGCATATTATTTATGGGAAGCACTAGCATAAACAGTGTCAGTTAAATTTAAATTTAACATTAAGTTAGAGTTCTTCTTTTGTTTGTTTTTTTTGTAATGACATCAGAAGTGTTCTAGTTAAATATAAAGATTTTGTTAGTTTTATAAATCTAACATAATCTGTCTTAATCTCCAATTAATTGTTGTTTAGGTTATGAACTTCGTAGTACAATGTTCTAAGAATTCATTACAAGTTTAATACGGCAAAGCTGCCATCTTGTCAACATTCTTTTGTATATATCGTTGCCAAAGAACTCTCCTATTATCATAAATAAAATACCTAGTTGAATGCCTCTTGTCAAAAGTTGTTATTTAATTTATTAGCTTAGAAGAAGGACAAAACCAAAAATTGCAAATTTTATTGTAGTTGTTAAGATTGTAAAAGCATATGAAAAATAATTCTTATTATGTTAGAAGTGATCTAAATACTGTAGATTAAAAAAAAAGAAGTTTACTACAGTTCAGTAAAGAAGTGAGGCTCTTTAATTAAGTAATACTTGTTTATGAATCTATTTGAATATTAACCCGGCCTAACCTAACATATTCTCAGAGTTTTTGGTAGGCTTACGTGAAAATGTAGATTAGTTTATTGGTAGGAAGAATCACACAAATAATACTAGAAAATTTAGTTTAATCAATTGAATTCCTGATAACCTATATCTTTTTCGATATAGCCTACATCATCGATCTATGAAGAAGTGGTGTTGATATAGTTAACAAATACCATTAAAACAAATGCTGTTGTTTTGTTCCTAATTTGATTAAACTTGTTATATTTCTATGTTTTACCATAACCTGAGCCCAAAATGAAATCTAACAATTTGTTTTGAATTAGTTTCCATTCAAGAAATGAATTTATTAGGCCTAGTTGGTTTGAATTATTTTTATTTTCTTACTGGATAAATTAATAATATACTGGTCGTAAAAGTATTGTAATCGGGGTTGTGGAGGGTAGGAATTTACGTTTAGATTTTTACACATGGGCTATATACTTTTGAGTTTTGCTGAGCCAAAAATAAATGAGTGTTTCTTCTAAAATGTTGTCTGTCCGTTTGTTCCTTCTAAATATAAATACTAAATCAAGTTATCGACACGAGAAGTGAGTGGTGATTTTTTAATTTTTTAAATACTCTAAGCTTACTTAGTATTTAATGGCTATATATATTTTTTTTGCCAGTCCTAGTGAGAAAGTTTGTGGACTATTTATTAATTTTACCGAGCTATTTAAGTTATTTAGTTCTTTTAAAGACACTAACATTTCAAAAATAGATTTAAACTAAATGTTAATTCTAAATATAAATATTTCTCAATGGATAACAAAGTAGCCTAGGCAATCCTGTAGAGTTGTGAGGCGAACAGTTGGACCTGTTAAAAGATAATTCTTATAAATCTTTCTTTCAAAACAAGTTATATTGGATGTAGAAATCATCAAATATAACTTGTTATATGAAACTAAGACCAACAAAATTTCAATGGTTTTGATTTAAAAGCTAACTTTTTATATTTTTAGTTGATTAAATATGTTGTTTTATTGTATTGATTGTTATATATATTGTAGCTGGCAAGTAGTCGTAAAGCTATCAAGTTGGTATTAATGAACGTGTCAATGTTTGATAGGCTAGGTTGGCATCCCCCACATTCCTGTCGCTGAATTTATCTCGGCCCACACACACCTGTTCTCAAACGTTATTCACCTTCTAACATGTTATGCATATTTCTTAATGCCTATATTTAAACTATGAGATTCTGGCAAGGACCGTTCTGACCTTGGAAAACATTAAATACTTGTCACACATATCATTTGGTTTACCTCAGGTAGGCTATACGGTGATCTGTGTGAAAGACGTGTTATTAGGAAATGTTGTATTATAAAATAATTTCGGAGGAAAAATGGTTAATAGTGTAATAGGCTAGTTGTATAGAATACCAAAACTGAAAACTCTGCCAATTATTATAATGTGACAGTGAATTTTTATACAGGGTGTTTCACGATCAGTCTGCCAAACCTTTGGGAAATGATTCTGGACATCAAAATAAATAAAAAGTGCCTATTCAAAAATACTCAAACACAAGATCTCACAAAAAAATATGTTTAATTAATCAAGCGCGTTTCAACGACAAAGTCACACCATCCTCAGTGATACATGAGCTAACAATAACTAAACAATCAAGTCCATATAGTATTACTGAGGGTGGCGACTTTGTCGTTGAAAGGTGTTTGATTAAGTAAATGTAAAAATTTTAAATAAAGAATAAAATCAAATTGAAATGTGAGCTTCTCTCCCCAACAATAAATTCCATGTTCTAAACTACTCTGGACAGTGAAAAATACAAATTTTTGATCATCACCACAGCTACAATTATATATTTATACATTTCTTCTTTCTGACAGATGTGATCCTCTAAATGTAGTCGCCCAAAAGTATGTTTCTTGGGCCTTAAAGGAAACATTCAAATTGTATTAATTTGTAGATCAAGGGTTACTTCACTCGTGTCAATGTCTCAGCGCCACATCTGTACATATGTGAAGTAGCCTTCAGTTACTTGCTCTGGATCTCGTAACTATATGAATATTACATGATCAGGGTTCGAAATTATATTTTTGACAATAATAACTTTGATATTTGACATCGTAGAAATGTGCGGTTAGTACCATTACTTGTAGAATTTAAATCTAAAATTTTTTATCTAATTTAGAGTATTGTAAATTGATTAAAATGAGATATAAATAAACTACTGGTAAAAATGGCGGTCATTTTGTCACATTCTATTAGATATTTTCTGAATTTCAATAAGGCAAACTACGAGGGAGAAAAAACTATAATATGTGAGCAAACCATAGAAATCCCCCTATACTGAATTTCATGTTCCTATCTTAATTATAATTCTTATGTAGAGATGACAATGATGCCCAGTTTTGAAGGAAACCTAGAGGATATGATGATTGGATGTACCTTTCAACAGATATGTTAGGGTTCTGATATTATATTATAATAAAACTTAATAGTATTAACTAATTAATAGTCTTTCCACATTCCATTTAATCAGGCTTTAAGGTACCATTCTAATCTGAAAAAATAGTGACCATGAAATTTTGAGGCAGAACATACTTGTTTAAACTTCTTTCTTCTTCTTCTTTGTGATGACGAGCTTCACTGTTACATTGTTTTGGCTCAACATTTGTGTACAAAACACAGGATTTCATTGGCACATGAGGCCTAACTATGGAGACCCTGACAGAGTAGAAGAACATTTACGGTTTTTTCTTAATAGCCTATTGGAACTTACTTTCTGGATGTCCCTCATACACCGTCATCATTTCTTCCGAATTTAATTTATAAGGTTTTGAACGAGTGCTTGTGTGGGTCCATGACAAATTGTGAGGATTATCCGTTTGGCGCACAAACCCCACTAGTCATATATCATAGCCCCCTTGCTTCGGCGCCACCTATTTTATATTTACTCTTGTTCTAAAAATGAAATGCAGTTGTGTTGGTTTTGTATCGACCAGATTTAATTTTAATTTTTACAACTGTTAATAGATACTGAGCCATCTCATTTAATTCTTGAGCAATAAAGCACTGTGGAGAGGAGTCTATTCTAGACTGTTTGTTAAAGAGAGAAACTATTGTTGGGATTTGTTGATTCATATTGACAAATTGTTAGGCAATTTGAACTCAAGTTCAGAAAATAATTTTTACAAAATGTATTTCTCTGTATTATCAATTTTATATGCTTTATCTCTTGCAGAATTTTTTAAAGTTTGAAATAAAAACAAAATAGTTTAAATTAAATTGAAAATAACAGCAAAGAATATCTAAAAGTTCAAACTATGTGTTTTAAATGGAATTAGTTATACAGTTATTGGTTGATAAATAAAATCAAAAATTATGTTTCATGGGAAAACAAATCTTATGTTTAGCTACCTTTTCAAATCGAGTTGCACAATAACATTTGGCTTTTATTCATAAACTTATAGGATATATTTAGATAAAAATACTATTTATATAAACTAGTAAAGTATATACAAGGGTTTTAATTAACTAAAAAACACATTTAATTAACTAGGGAACGGCTTGAAATTGTCTAGATTGTTAGACAATACAGTATCTTTTAATTTTTGCATTTTTGATCGCCGTCTTGGAACTAACTTTAAAATTTTTAATAAGAAGGGAATATTCACACATTTTATTATTATTTTTTATTGTAAAACTAATGCTGAAACCCGGTTTTAAATATCTCTTTTCTTTATCAAGATATTAATCAGCCATCGACCACATCGGGTAAAACACCCGGAAAACATACTTGATCAGTTAAAAAATAAAGAGGTAAGTTAAAATTAAGAATTTTTGATGTTTTCACTTCTATATCTGAACACATCTAACTCACCATCATCTAACTGAAATAACAAGAACAAATGGTAAATGTTATTGGGAAAACTAAACTGGTTTCATACCAGGGCCAAGAAGATCGTCGGATCATTGATTTTTAACAAATAAGTTAGCATTAAATACATTATGTTTTTCCATCACAAGACTTACTCATGGAAATATACACTACCGCAGTTTCTAATGCGTACTATTCATCATCAGGTGTAGTTCAAGAAAATTTGAACTTTTAATTTTAACTCTGTCTCTACTCTAAATATTGGGACACTTACATTAATTCTACATATATATTGTTATTAATTGGTAACAATCATTGTGTTGAAACCATAGTAATAGTAACAAAACACTTGGAAAATGCATGAGAAAAGTTTACAAAAAAACAATACAATTATTATTTTTTTGGTATTTA
Organism: Aphrophora alni; assembly: GCA_963513935.1. Classification (NCBI taxonomy): domain Eukaryota; kingdom Metazoa; phylum Arthropoda; class Insecta; order Hemiptera; family Aphrophoridae; genus Aphrophora; species Aphrophora alni. Next base: position 154,359,216 of record OY740767.1, on the reverse strand, counting down.
CAAGTTGCCTATTTTGATATATGAAAGAAATAGTTTTTTGTTAACATTGTAATGTTATGTCTTTAGAGTCCCCCATCTTTCAAGAGCTCATGTATAGTGTCCTTGGAAAGCCTGAGGGATAATGCAAGATAATTGTACAGTTGAACAACTGCCCCTGCAGAGTCCCCCATCTTTCAAGAGCTCATGTATAGTGTCCTTGGAAAGCCTGAGGGATAATGCAAGATAATTGTACAGTTGAACAACTGCCCCTGCAGAGTCCCCCATCTTTCAAGAGCTCATGTATAGTGTCCTTGGAAAGCCTGAGGGATAATGCAAGATAATTGTACAGTTGAACAACTGCCCCTGCAGAGTCCCCCATCTTTCAAGAGCTCATGTATAGTATCCTTGGAAAGCCTGAGGGATAATGCAAGAATATTGTACAGTTGAACAACTGCCCCTGCAGGGTCCCCCATCTTTCAAGAGCTCATGTATAGTGTCCTTGGAAAGCCTGAGGGATAATGCAAGAATATTGTACAGTTGAACAACTGCCCCTGCAGGGTCCCCCATCTTTCAAGAGCTCATGTATAGTGTCCTTGGAAAGCCTGAGGGATAATGCAAGAATAATTGTACAGTTGAACAACTGCCCCTGCAGGGTCCCCCATCTTTCAAGAGCTCATGTATAGTATCCTTGGAAAGCCTGAGGGATAATGCAAGAATAATTGTACAGTTGAACAACTGCCCCTGCAGGGTCCCCCATCTTTCAAGAGCTCATGTATAGTATCCTTGGAAAGCCTGAGGGATAATGCAAGAATAATTGTACAGTTGAACAACTGCGCCTGCAGGGTCCCCCATCTTTCAAGAGCTTATGTATATTGTCCTTGGAAAGCCTGAGGGATAATACAAGAATAATTGTACAGTTGAACAACTGCCCCTGCAGGGTCCCCCATCTTTCAAGAGCTCATGTATAGTGTCCTTGGAAAGCCTGAGGGATAATGCAAGAATAATTGTACAGTTGAACAACTGCCCCTGCAGGGTCCCCCATCTTTCAAGAGCTCATGTATAGTGTCCTTGGAAAGCCTGAGGGATAATGCAAGAATAATTGTACAGTTGAACAACTGCCCCTGCAGGGTCCCCCATCTTTCAAGAGCTCATGTATAGTGTCCTTGGAAAGCCTGAGGGATAATGCAAGAATAATTGTACAGTTGAACAACTGCCCCTGCAATTCTGGTATCCGGCAACCCTCGAAACGACGATAGAAAAATAGTGGTGTGTATCCTTCGCTTTCTTTACCTGGGGGGGGGGAGGGTCTTAATTTTATGTTTCTTTCTTCCTTTTTTGTTATCAAGCGATGATGACCTTCAGGTTTTCCGCTTTTCTTGAAGAAGAAGAAGAAGAAGAAGAAACATAAACCTACTCTGTGTTTCTATGCATTTGTGCGAGTACGAATGTTTTAGCATCATTTTTTATAAAATGTATAAATAAAAAGTAGGCCTAAGTTAAACAATTATCAAGAATAAAATTTCAAAAAGTATTTATCTGACAATACAATGATTAGCTGTTCCAAGATAACATAGATCAAAAGTCTCTTCATGGTTATCTCTAAATAACATATTGTGTAGGGCCTTTAACCTTGTCCCGAGTTATTGATAACTAATCTCAGTTCATAATCCTATACTTTAAAAATATATTTCTCGTTAATGAAGTTTCAACCTTTACTATGTTTTGTGTTGGCTGTTTTTCTTGGATGTGCCATTTATGATTTTATGGCACATGCTTAAAACACTGAGTTCAGTTGCTCGGGTGTCCGTGTAGGCCATGCTCGGAAATTCATTGAATTTTGTTTCCAAGGAGTTGCGTAATATGTTGACATTACAATTGGAACTAACTGTATTGTTTACTCAAAAAAGTATGGTCCAACACCCAAACCGCGTAACACACTCGGAGTATAGAGGATGCCCCCGCTATACTTAAAATTCTGTTTATTTACACAAACATAAAAATGAAAAATGGGTTTCATCACTTGATTGGAGTTCATTGGAAAATTGTCAACAAGTGACACTGTAATCTAGTGATACTCATCATTTTGTATGAATGAAACTGTTCATAGTTGTACGGTTTAAATATTTCGTTTTATTGTATAATTGTTTTTCTCTGAATTTATCTGGTTTAGCATCATTTAAATGAAGATTAATATTAATTTTAGTGTCAACTCGGCCGGCGGTAGATAGACGTATATATATATATATATATATATATATATATATATATATATATATATATATATATATATATATATATTTAATGAATTCCGTGTTTGTTTGTATTGGGTAATGGAAGCACTATTTTCATTAATTTTATTCATTCAAAAATGTACAATTTTGGTTTTGCTTCTATTAAGAGGAGGCTCCATTTGCAGGCCGGTGCCGTCTGCCGCCCATAAGACTAATGCAATAGAATAATATCCATAAATTCCTTGTTTTTAAAGATATAAATATAAATGAGGTATCAATAGCAAGGTATTGTACAGCTGAATGTGTTTTCAGTGTTTTGTTGAACCAAATTTAAAATATCTTTTTTCTGTTTTACATGAAAATCAAAACAACATTTTTTTTACTTTATTTTTTAAGAAAGTACCTTTAGAGATACGAAGGATTTTTCTCGCAGTTAACATAAAGCAGTTTGTTCTCTTCAATCAAAAAAAAAAAAAAAAAATCAACGAAGTCGGATGAAGAAGGAAGGAAAAATATGGGTATCAACGAGAGTACTGATATTGCATTAGTCTTATGGGCGGCAGACGGTATTTTTGTTATACGGAACCTCCTCTTAAGTGTGTCACCATTTACTGAAAGGTATGAGAGACAGTGTACCGATTATTAAACTTTTAACATCATTTGAATCTCCTTATTCTTTAAATCTGTAAGCAAATTGTCCACGCGATGTATCCACATTTCTGTCAAGTCGTTGTTAATTATTTAGTAAGCGTGGGTTTGAAGGAAAACAGTGGTGGATTATAGGTGGACAGATTCCAGCCTTCGCACTAAATCAATAATTATATCAAAATAACTCCGACTTGGCTGCTTCTCCACACTGATAAGTGTTTTTGTAATTTCCATCTGCCAGGCGACAATTTTTTTTAACCCTTGTCAAGTCTAGTATAGATTAAGGAACGCTACGCGGAGTGCTTTGATGTTTTCGTCGCCGTCTACACCGGAGGTTGCTGACGTCACTTGGATCACATCGTACAAAGTAGATCCTTGGGCCTTGTAGGAAATGTTAAGAATAACTAAGTTGTTAGACAAGTTTATTGTGAACCCAACGGGCCTCGAAGCTGTACACATGTAAAGGTGCAACTATAAGAACGAAGATCGACATTTTTTTTGCAATCAACGAATTTACCCTCTACCTCTCGTACATGTTGTCGTGAAAAGTGAAGATGACTCGAGAAACTGAGATCACATTTTTTGCAATCAACGAATTTACCCTCTACCTCTCGTACATGTTGTCGTAAAAAGTGAAGATGACTCGAGAAACGGAGATAACATTTTTTGCAATCACCAAATTTACACTCTACCTCTCGTACATGTTGTTGTGAAAAGTGAAGATGACTCGAGAAACGGAGATAACATTTTTTGCAATCACCAAATTTACACTCTACCTCTCGTACATGTTGTCGTAAAAAGTGAAGATGACTCGAGAAACGGAGATCACATTTTTTGCAATCAACGAATTTACCCTCTACCTCTCGTACATGTTGTCGTGAAAAGTGAAGATGACTCGAGAAACGGAGATCACATTTTTTGCAATCACCCAATTTACCCTCTACCTCTCGTACATGTTGTCGTGAAAAGTGAAGATGACTCGAGAAACGGAGATCACATTTTTTGCAATCAATGAATTTACCCTCTACCTGTCGTACATGTTGTTGTGAAAAGTGAAGATGACACGAGAAACGGAGATCACATTTTTTGCAATCAATGAATTTACCCTCTACCTGTCGTACATGTTGTCGTGAAAAGTGAAGATGACACGAGAAACGGAGATCACATTTTTTGCAATCAATGAATTTACCCTCTACCTCTCGTACATGTTGTCGTGAAAAGTGAAGATGACTCGAGAAACGGAGATCACATTTTTTGCAATCAACGAATTTACCCTCTACCTCTCGTACATGTTGTTGTGATTAGCTGTTATTATACAGTAGTTTGTAATTGTATAGGACTCAAGGACGACTTGTGTGTTGTACAGTTTCACAGACAGTGTATGTCAAGAAGCTACAAGATTTAAAAGTATTTGTCGTGATGTGTGTAATAGCAGATAGCCTGATGATGACGAAACAGCTGTAGAGCTTCTGTAGTAAAGTATTGTTTGGATTTGACATACAGTAATAAATATACAGGATGTTCCAGAACTTCTAGGTAGTGTTTCTTGCCGAAGACAATTCAGAATATCATTATTAAAATGTCTGAAAGCCCCTAGTTTTTCACACAGCCGCCATTTTTACGATTTGGATCGTGTAACAGACTTGGAGTGAAAATTGCCGGTCGAAGAAAACGTATTGTGGTCACCATCTCTGGAAAAATTACGTCTCGTCATTTATCAGTAAAAACAAACAAATAATCGTGCTTAGGGCTGTTATAAAATACTTAATTTTTCAAAATCTCTTCAACCGATTTCGTTCAAATTTTAGTGAAATTTGCAAATTAACGACCCTAACCCTTGTGCAGCCGCAAAAGATCTGCAGGTCGACGCCGGTGAGGCCTCTGAAGGAGGCTTTCACAGCCCAGAACGGAAAAAAACCCTTGTGCAAGTAAAAACATAATGGGTTTCAAGTACCTCGACAAGCAACGAAACTTTAAATCTTTATTTAAATATACAAATATTTGGTTTTCAATTTCTGATTGACGACTACCCTTGATGATTAGTGGAGGTTGTTTCTTATTTCATTTTAGGGATGGGTGAGTAAAAAAGTGTGTGCAATGTTTTTGTTTCATATCTGTTACATTCCATATACATATACTGTATAAGGGTACGTATAGCAGCCGTTATTAAATTTAGTTACTCATGTCTGTAGTAAAGAAGCGATAAAACCTAAATCTCCGATTCATTTAATAAATCGTACATATAAAATATTTTGTACGTAAGGAACTATTGACGCAGTTTCAAAATGGCTGCCGCTAAAATAACATTCTAAAAGTAGACTGGAAAGTTCAACATCCGTTATTTACGGTAAAACCGTGGATATAGAAGTGGCAAAGCTCCTGTGTGTACATAGTTTGCAATACCTACATAGATTAAAGGGATAAGTTATTTCTGGCGCATGCGCGGCCTTGTGACGGAGTTATTGTATGACGCATGTAGTCACAACCATACAAAGACAATAATCATTACCTGTGTCAAATCTGTGAGCATCTGTGACGTACCGGAGTACATATGTGTCCAGATTTAGCCTGTCTAAAAATAAAAAGGTTTCGTAATAACCACAAGAATAAAGAAAACGGCTTGCTTAAATAGTTCTTCCACAGCGTTGTCTAAATCAATATGACGTCACGCGTCGTTCGAGTTTAACTTTGATGACAAAGTCTACAGGTTAACTGTATGGTTATACACAAGTACACATGTAATTGTATTGAAGTGAATATTTGTTACAAGACGATACGGGACGGATAGGTGGAGTGAATTCATCGGTGTGTCACTTCACGTCAATCGTCACGCCGAGCGAGAAGCGTCACGATAATCGTATAAGTGGATTTACACCTTGTGAAGTGAATACTTCTTATAAGACTGTATGCATAGAAGCGTCACGTCAATCGTCACGCCGAGCGAGAAGCGTCACAATAATCGTATAAGTGGATTTACACCTTGTGAAGTGAATACTTCTTATAAGACTGTATGCATAGAAGCGTCACGTCAATCGTCACGCCGAGCGAGAAGCGTCACAATAATCGTATAAGTGGATTTACACCTTGTGAAGTGAATACTTCTTATAAGACTGTATGCATAGAAGCGTCACGTCAATCGTCACGCCGAGCGAGAAGCGTCACAATAATCGTATAAGTGGATTTACACCTTGTGAAGTGAATACTTCTTATAAGACTGTATGCATAGAAGCGTCACGTCAATCGTCACGCCGAGCGAGAAGCGTCACAATAATCGTATAAGTGGATTTACACCTTGTGAAGTGAATACTTCTTATAAGACTGTATGCATAGAAGCGTCACGTCAATCGTCACGCCGAGCGAGAAGCGTCACGATAATCGTATAAGTGGATTTACACCTTGTGAAGTGAATACTTCTTATAAGACTGTATGCATAGAAGCGTCACGTCAATCGTCACGCCGAGCGAGAAGCGTCACAATAATCGTATAAGTGGATTTACACCTTGTGAAGTGAATACTTCTTATAAGACTGTATGCATAGAAGCGTCACGTCAATCGTCACGCCGAGCGAGAAGCGTCACGATAATCGTATAAGTGGATTTACACCTTGTGAAGTGAATACTTCTTATAAGACTGTATGCATAGAAGCGTCACGTCAATCGTCACGCCACGCGAGAAGCGTCACGATAATCGTATAAGTGGATTTACACCTTGTGAAGTGAATACTTCTTATAAGACTGTATGAATAGAAGCGTCACGTCAATCGTCACGCCGAGCGAGAAGCGTCACGATAATCGTATAAGTGGATTTACACCTTGTGAAGTGAATACTTCTTATAAGACTGTATGCATAGAAGCGTCACGTCAATCGTCACGCCGAGCGAGAAGCGTCACGATAATCGTATAAGTGGATTTACACCTTGTGAAGTGAATACTTCTTATAAGACTGTATGCATAGAAGCGTCACGTCAATCGTCACGCCGAGCGAGAAGCGTCACGATAATCGTATAAGTGGATTTACACCTTGTGAAGTGAATACTTCTTATAAGACTGTATGCATAGAAGCGTCACGTCAATCGTCACGCCGGGCGAGTAGCGTCACGATAATCGTATAAATGGATTTACACCTTGTGAAGTGAATACTTCATATAAGACTGTATGCATAGAAGCGTCACGTCAATCGTCACGCCGAGCGAGAAGCGTCACGATAATCGTATAAGTGGATTTACACCTTGTGAAGTGAATACTTCTTATAAGACTGTATGCATAGAAGCGTCACGTCAATCGTCACGCCGAGCGAGAAGCGTCACGATAATCGTATAAGTGGATTTACACCTTGTGAAGTGAATACTTCTTATAAGACTGTATGCATAGAAGCGTCACGTCAATCGTCACGCCGGGCGAGTAGCGTCACGATAATCGTATAAGTGGATTTACACCTTGTGAAGTGTATACTTCTTATAAGACTGTATTCATAGAAGCGTCACGATAATCGCCACGCCGGGCGAGAAGCGTCACGATAAACGTATAAATGGATTTACACCTTGTGAAGTGTATACTTCTTATAAGACTGTATTCATAGAAGCGTCACGATAATCGCCACGCCGGGCGAGAAGCGTCACGATAATCGCCACGCCGGGCGAGAAGCGTCAAGATAATCGTATATGTGGATTTACACCTTGTGAAGTGTATACTTCTTATAAGACTGTATTCTTAGAAGCGTCACGATAATCGTATAAATGGATTTACACCTTGTGAAGTGAATACTTCTTATAAGACTGTATTCAAAGAAGCGTCACGATAAACGTATAAATGGATTTACACCTTGTGAAGTGAATACTTCTTATAAGACTGTATTCATTGAAGCGTCACGATAATCGTATAAATGGATTTACACCTCGTGAAGTGAATACTTCTTATAAGACTGTATTCTTAGAAGCGTCACGATAATCGTATAAATGGATTTACACCTTGTGAAGTGTATACTTCTTATAAGACTGTATTCATTGAAGCGTCACGATAATCGTATAAATGGATTTACACCTCGTGAAGTGAATACTTCTTATAAGACTGTATTCTTAGAAGCGTCACGATAATCGTATAAATGGATTTACACCTCGTGAAGTGAATACTTCTTATAAGACTGTATTCTTAGAAGCGTCACGATAATCGTATAAATGGATTTACACCTTGTGAAGTGTATACTTCTTATAAGACTGTATTCTTAGAAGCGTCACGATAATCGTATAAATGGATTTACACCTCGTGAAGTGAATACTTCTGATAAGACTGTATTCAAAGAAGCGTCACGATAATCGTATAAATGGATTTACACCTTGTGAAGTGTATACTTCTTATAAGACTGTATTCATTGAAGCGTCACGATAATCGCCACGCCGGGCGAGAAGCGTCACGACAATCGCCACGCCGGGCGAGAAGCGTCACGATAAAAGTATAAATGGATTTACACCTTGTGAAGTGTATACTTCTTATAAGACTGTATTCATAGAAGCATCACGTTAATCGCCACGCCGGGCGAGAAGCGTCACGATAATCGCCACGCCGGGCGAGAAGCGTCACGATAAAAGTATAAATGGATTTACACCTTGTGAAGTGTATACTTCTTATAAGACTGTATTCATAGAAGCGTCACGATAATCGCCACGCTGGGCGAGAAGCGTCACGATAATCGCCACGCCGGGCGAGAAGCGTCACGATAAAAGTATAAATGGATTTACACCTTGTGAAGTGTATACTTCTTATAAGACTGTATTCATAGAAGCGTCACGATAATCGCCACGCCGGGCGAGAAGCGTCAAGATAATCGTATATGTGGATTTACACCTTGTGAAGTGTATACTTCTTATAAGACTGTATTCATAGAAGCGTCACGATAATCGCCAGCCCGGGCGAGAAGCGTCAAGATAATCGTATTAATGGATTTACACCTTGTGAAGTGAATACTTCATACAAGACTGTATTCATAGAAGCGTCACGATAATCGCCAGCCCGGGCGAGAAGCGTCACGATAAACGTATAAATGGATTTACACCTTGTGAAGTGAATACTTCTTATAAGACTGTATTCATAGAAGCGTCACGATAATCGCCACGCCGGGCGAGAAGCGTCAAGATAATCGTATATGTGGATTTACACCTTGTGAAGTGTATACTTCATATAAGACTGTATTCTTAGAAGCGTCACGATAATCGTATAAATGGATTTACACCTTGTGAAGTGTATACTTCTTATAAGACTGTATTCATTGAAGCGTCACGATAATCGCCACGCCGGGCGAGAAGCGTCACGATAAAAGTATAAATGGATTTACACCTTGTGAAGTGAATACTTCATATAAGACTGTATGCATAGAAGCGTCACGATAATCGCCACGCCGGGCGAGAAGCGTCACGATAAAAGTATAAATGGATTTACACCTTGTGAAGTGTATACTTCTTATAAGACTGTATTCTTAGAAGCGTCACGATAATCGTATAAATGGATTTACACCTTGTGAAGTGTATACTTCTTATAAGACTGTATTCATTGAAGCGTCACGATAATCGCCACGCCGGGCGAGAAGCGTCACGATAAAAGTATAAATGGATTTACACCTTGTGAAGTGAATACTTCATATAAGACTGTATGCATAGAAGCGTCACGATAATCGCCACGCCGGGCGAGAAGCGTCACGATAAAAGTATAAATGGATTTACACCTTGTGAAGTGTATACTTCTTATAAGACTGTATTCATAGAAGCGTCACGATAATCGCCACGCCGGGCGAGAAGTGAGACGATAATTGTATAAATGGATTTACACCTTGTGAAGTGTATACTTCTTATAAGACTGTATTCATTGAAGCGTCACGATAATCGCCACGCCGGGCGAGAAGCGTCAAGATAATCGTATAAATGGATTTACACCTTGTGAAGTGTATACTTCTTATAAGACTGTATTCATTGAAGCGTCACGATAATCGCCACGCCGGGCGAGAAGCGTCACGATAATCGTATAAATGGATTTACACCTCGTGAAGTGAATACTTCTTATAAGACTGTATGCATAGAAGCGTCACGTCAATCGTCACGCCGGGCGAGAAGCGTCACGATAATCGTATAAATGGATTTACACCTCGTGAAGTGAATACTTCTTATAAGACTGTATGCATAGAAGCGTCACGTCAATCGTCACGCCGAGCGAGAAGCGTCACGATAATCGTATAAATGGATTTACACCTCGTGAAGTGAATACTTCTTATAAGACTGTATGCATAGAAGCGTCACATCTATCGTCACGCCGGGCGAGAAGCGTCACGATAATCGTATAAATGGATTTACACCTCGTGAAGTGAATACTTCTTATAAGACTGTATGCATAGAAGCGTCACGTCAATCGTCACGCCGAGCGAGAAGCGTCACGATAATCGTATAAATGGATTTACACCTCGTGAAGTGAATACTTCTTATAAGACTGTATGCATAGAAGCGTCACATCTATCGTCACGCCGGGCGAGAAGCGTCACGATAATCGTATAAGTGGATTTACACCTTGTGAAGTGAATACTTCTTATAAGACTGTATGCATAGAAGCGTCACGTCAATCGTCACGCCGGGCGAGAAGCGTCTCCAATCCACCTATTTGGGCTGTAGAGTACTGCACATATGACAAACGGACATTATTATGACTACCGGTATTTAATTATTATACACAGTTTTAAAAGTTTACTCAAAATTTACAGTTACGTCACTTCCTAAAATCCATTTGTTATAGTCAAAGTTAATATCTTTCAATTTTGTTTTATGAGTTTGAAAGGAAATAACCAAATTTAATGTACTATAGACAAGCAATTTACTGAAAACCACTATTCACAGATGGAGAGTCATGAAGAATTGTTTTTATAGTGAAAGATGTTACCATCATAAACATATTTACTGGGCCTAATATATATATCCTTGAGGAACAGTTTTCTAGCTTACCATTTTTAATAATTATAACAGTTTGTTCCCTGTGATAACGACATTTGTGCATATTATGTATATACTGGATATGCACACAGAAATTGTTACATTGTAGATATATTAGAGATAGATAATATAATTTATACATTAAAGATAATGTAACCGTCATGATTGTGCTACTATTTCGATATTGAATTTTCATTGGTTTTCAACTTTTTGAGTCCCCACAAATACTTAGACCATTTCATGTACTATGTAAAGGTCAAGTGGTCTGTAATGTGGGATGATCCCCTCGGGAGCTAACTTATAAGTAGAGGTGTGGCAATCCCAAGGTATTCTACCTATGTAGTCATGGGTTAGATCCCTCTCTTTTATTCCCACTTGACTAATTCTTTGACCTTAACGATATTAGAGTATTCGAGGACTAGGGTCTTCTGTTTCAGGTGATTGATTATAACCGTAAATTTTTCCGCCTTTAACAAAACAACAAAAACAAAGTATGGAATGATTAAATTCTTTTAAAGAATTGAAAATAGAAGTTGGCGCCGAAATTAAGCTAATTTAAAATTATTGTTGATTTACTTGAAATTGATTTACGTATTTTGGATTGCTGAGTTCAAATTTAACATCGGTTGGACCCCAATAGGCTGCCATATAAGTAAAAATATTATTAGAAATTTTGTAATCACTGATTTTGATTACATTTATAATATCTATATATGTACTTTAAGGCACTATGTTTAAATCTATTTTCCAATTAGAAAGTTATTGATGGCCTGTTATTTTTTTCTTTTTTGTTAACATCAGAAGGGCAAAGATTACAGAAACAGTTGTACAATATTAAAAATACAAAAATAACCACTATATATTTTGAGAAATATAGTGGGGCCCCTGTTTGGCCCATTTGGAAGAATGCCAACAGGATTAGCTATGCTATGGTAAATTGTTTCCCCCTCTTTACTAAATTTTGTATGGTGACGAATCTTTGAATTTTGGGCTAATAGAGGGATGAAGGTACGAGTATTTTGTCGTACTTGTAATTGAAGTTATGATCTGGAAATATGCAGTTCCCAAACATTACCAAAATCTGATGTTTCCTTGTTTAGAGACGAAAAACTTTGTAGTTATAATCGCCTAAAAAGAAAAGAAAACCGAAGCATAAAAGAGAGGTAGACCTTTGTTTTCTTGTTGTTGTTTATAGGAAAAAATATTGTCTCTGTTGTCGTCATCTTATAAAAGAAATTTACCAGTATTTTAATGAAATTAATTTAAAAATCAACTCTAAGAAAACAAACTTTATCTCATTTGGTCAAAATAATATGACAAATAGATTTTAACCGAACACATTCTTGGATGGCGAGTTTCTGGAGAAGGTAGATACAACCAGATTTTTAGGTCTGGTTAAAAGGTTAATCATATAGATAGTGTATGTAGTAAATTAACTTGAGGAGTGTTTTGGTTCTGTTATTTATCAAAATACTGTGATATATATTTATTGAAAACAGGTTTATTATGGTCTAGTACAGTCTCATTTAAACAACAGGATTTGTTTGTGGGGAATTTCTACTAAACAGCACTTACAAAGGGTATTCTCTTTACTAAAGAAATCTGTAAGAGCTGTATTAAAACTAAAACCAAGAGAGACGTGCTGAGAAGCTTTTAGGTATTTAAATATTTGGACATTCCCGAGCTTATACATTTTAGAGATAATAGTATGCTGTAGATTTAAGAGTGAAACGGCTAACAACAGTGATTTTCATAATCATCAAACAAGGAAAAGGGGTGACTTCAGATGTAATAATCATAGATTGAGCATCTACAGAAGGCTCCCAGCGCAGGCTGGAAGTACAGACTTCCAGAGTTATATCTGATGTTAAAAGTTTTAAATAAAGGCTGAAACATTTTTTTGCTCCAGAGGGATGTGTATTCGCTGGATGAGTTTATGTCATTGTCTTAATTATGAGTTTTATTCTTTCATGTGTGTTATTCTCTATTATTGTATAATGTGTTTGATTGTAATTTTTATCATAAATGATTATAAATGTTTCCTATTATAAATGTTAAATTTTTGTGGTTTTCTAAAGTATTTGTGGTATATGTATTATTACTATTATTATTATTTATATTTACTGATTGTTATAGTGTAGGCCTATCTCTTGGTGCCTCTATGTTCTGTATTATTATCTACTACTGTAAATTGATATTTGACTTCGCCTCTAAAAAATTTAAACATTTGTCGAAAGGATAAATAAATTGAATTGAAAAGGAAGATGTGAAAATAATGCAAATCTAGTTGTAAATTTAAGGAGGAAGTTGCCATAACTAATTTACAATAATTTATAAGGCCTACTCTAGGAGTTCAAACAAAACTTATTGCTTAAAATTCCTGAAAAATATTGGTTCGTGCTTGGAAATGGGAAATAACCATGACCTGTTGTGAATGTTTGAATGTCTCAAGATTGATACACACATTTTCATAAAATTTTAGTGAAATATTAAGATTTATAATTCAATCTAAAGTGTAAAATAAATTAAAATAGTATTCAGGAAATTTGTTGCAATTTTCATAAATAAAGTCTTTATAATTAATTAATAATTACACTTAAATATAATAAAATAAATGTAACAGTAATCTTCAATAAACATGTCCTGCCCACCGGCACTTAATTTGGTGCTGTCCATCACAGCAGTTTTCTTACTCTGTCACTTTTTTTTTACTAAATATCTTTCCATCGCTTGTTCTGTGGTTTGTAGTTTTTTTTCTTTTCTTTCTTAGTGTCCAAGTTTTGGCTACATACACTTGACCTCTTCTTTTAATATCAATGTTATTATTATTATTATTATTATTATTTATATATTTCAATGCCCAATATCTTCTTCTTTCTTCTTTTCCATCTTTTCTTCAACAACTGTCCTAGATAGATCACCTGATTCAACTTGTTTTTATGAAGTACAATCTCTGATTGTTTTCAGTTTGTTAGTAGGAAAGTTTTCTTTTAGTTAATAATCAGTTCCACATTTTTACTAGTTCTTTTATCTTTTTATCATCTCCTTTATCATTTCGTACAAACTATAGAATTCTTTTATTGGTTTTTCTAATTGTTTTTCTCGCAGTTTTTTATTATTATTTTTCCTTTATCCCCTCCCCCTACTCAGGAGTTTGTTTTCTCCACACAGTAGAGTCTACGAGGTCTTATTGCTGGTGGTGGTTTACCTACGAAACATAATATTTATTTACCTAATATCGTATGAAAAGGCATCAGGAAACTTAATAAGTGATTTTCAACACGCTGTCTGTCTGTCTGTCGTCATTGTCATTGTTGTCTGTATGTAAACACGATAGCATCCACAAAAATTGAGATAGGAACATGAAATTCGGTGTAGAGTACAATAGTATGCTCATATAGAATTCTTTTGAAATTCAAAAAAATTGAATTGAAAATGTCAAAATGTTAGCTATTGTAAACAGTTTATTGTTCGTGTCAACTTGCATCACACTAAATTAAATACAAATTTGCAGATTTTACTTGTAGGCCTACATGTAATGAAATTAAATTCAAATTTGCAGATTTCAATTCTACATGTAATGGTAGCAGCCCCACCTCTCTATGATGACAAATAACGAAGTCATTGTAAAAATGTAATTTTAAACCATGACCTCTTAAAAAAAGTGATATTCATATAGTTTCGAGATCTGGCAAGGCTAACTCAACAACACGAGTGTAGCTTGTGAAGACACCTTTACATATATATACAGCTAAAGGCCTATCAGGACCGATACACCGACACAATGGATCCGAGTAGAAATCTGTTTAATATATACATAATTACGAGGCTCGCTAATACCTAGCCGATGTCATTAAAAGTTGTGATTTAGGGAATTATGAGGTTCAGAAAACCTGTGTAACAACTTGTTTAAAACAAACTTACTCTATGGTCCAGACCTCTTGATCTATCATTTCCTTCATGACCTAAGAATCCAACTTTTGGACGTTACATTTAGAGGATCTGATTGTGTGATTTGGCGTGGTAAGTACCACGATGGTACGCATCAATTTGTTTTTACGTACAGCTTGGCAAATGTGATTTGGATTATAAAACAGCACATATTGGGGGGGGGGGGATATGGTGTTATCAATGGGTATGTAATGTTTGTATAAACTGTTCACAGAGTTAATATTAAATGTAGACTTCTCCTTGGCATACAGTGTTAGTCCAAGCATAGTTAATTGCTACGGCTGCCACTTAAGCTAGACTGATGGATTCTAGGGTGGTCTAACATTCATCACATAGTTGTTTCAAAGATTTGTTTATTATTTCATTGTCTCAAAGCATTCACACAACAGTCTGTTGAAAATTTAAGTATTCAAATAAAAAGTTATTGTAGGAGTTTTTAAAAATTAAAATAAACATTGCACAAACTTTCTCACTTATCCATCCCCAAATAAACACAAACCAAAATTAACTGTTACTGAAAATGTCTGTTCAGTAGTTGTCGATCACAAAGTGTAAATAAACTATAAATGTTAACTTTGAAAAACTTATTTAAAATAGGGCTCAAATTTGCTTCGCTTGTGCCCAAAACTTCCTCAAGCATAAATCGTATGTGAATAAAATTCACCAACAACAGATACAAAGAAAAATAAGAAGATATTTTTAAGGATAATATGTTGAGCCTACATTATTATGATTTTGTTTGTTGTTGGAATTAATAATAATAATAATTTTAAAAAGTTTATAACTTTTTAGTGTTTAAAAATAATTTTTAGTTTTTGTTTCTACATTGAAATAAATGTGTCCAGAGATCAGAATAACAAAGCTCAGTGCAATGTTAATTATCCTGTGGTTTTACTGAACAGCTGTTTACAATTTATTATTAGCTTAAATTTGAGGTTATGTTTACATCATTGCTTAAAACAAATGCTTAGAATTTCTGTACTGTGCCAGCAAGTTGTTACAACCACTAAATATAATGTATTTGTGCGTGTTACAGAGAACTTATCATTGGTTATGTTTACAGGGAATTCGACCATGCTGAGGATTGGAGAGTGAGATGGCCGAGTGCCCTTGCTCCAACATCTCAATAATGCAACTGTTTCATGAGTTAAAACAAAAATTCCCTGCTGTGCCAGATAGAATAGTCAGCGAATGCATTCGACAGGTATTAAACAGTCTTTGTTATTTAATTATTGTTTATTTTATACACCTACAGAGTTTAGAAATAGAGAATGTTCAATGTGTACTTGATACACTAATATTGTAAAATACAAATTTCATCTATATGTGAAGCATGATAGCAGCTACAAAAAAAAAAAAAGTAGGAACATGAAATTTGTTATGTGTTCATATAGAACCCTATGAAATTCAGAAATATCGAAAATGTCAAAATGGCATAAGTTTGAAATAGTTTTTTTTGACTACGGTATATCTCGTGTGTTATTCAACTTGCAACAAACTAAATTAGATAATAATTTCCATATTTCTGTTCTACAAGTAATATTACCAACCCCACCTCTATACGACGACAAATAGCAAAGTTATTGTAAAAAATAAAATTTTTAATTCTGATCGTTCAAGAAAATTTGATATCCATATAGTTACGAGTCCAACATGAGTGTAGTGATTGGAGGCTCCTCTACATATGGCCTACTTGAGATCAAGATAATAGTGATATACACAAGTACAAGCAACAACACCCTTGATCTACTAATACAATATAACATTATCTACAAGGCATAGAAAACCAACTTTTGGGATTATAAGTTAGAGGATCTATTTGTATGATCGGGCTGATCACCTACCATATTGGTTCCATTAACTTGTTTTATTGTACTTCCTAAAAAATCAATGTATAGTTTTTCTGGGAAATATTCACTTTGGGATACCATAAACTGGAAAAAGTGGTTTTGTGAATGATGTTGGACAAAATGTCAGAGAGGGCGCTTTCTACAGTTCAACCGTATAGGCTGATAATAATCAAATTTGATGTTTGGTCATATCTCAAGATATTTTTTTATGATATCTTAAAATTTGAGTGTAGCTGACAAAATTCAAAACTAAAAATTTCCTTCGTTCTCGAAAAAAGCTCTTGACAGCGTTGATCATACCCTGCTCAAATGTAGCCTATAAAATCTAATCAAGACATGTTTGATCGCTGTCTTTCCAAAAATGTAGCTGTTATATAAGACCTATTTTCTCGCTTTTGGTTCAACCAATTTTTTTCAAAAAATTTTGATGAAATGTCAAGATTCATGATTCTAATTAGTGTTCCAAATCACGGATAAAAGAATAGTACGGTTTAGAAATAATTAGCAAAAAACGAAAATGACCCTCATCCGCAGTCGAACTTGATTTCAATCAAATATAATTTATGCCTAGGATCAGTTTGTAATAAAACCAAAGCAAGTATAGGTTCTATTAATTTTTTTTTCTTTTTCAAAATTTCACAAAAATATCATTAGGGAGACTTCTGCCTTAAAGAAATACATAAAGGAAAAACTTGGTAATGCAAAAAATGACTTTATAATATCTCCATGACTGATTATTCATTTTAATGATAATTTGCAAACTGACATTTCTGGAAAGATGGCGGCAACCAATACTTTGAGGGGGGGACCTTAGAGGCTTCATTTAGGTGAAATTTGATCAATATTGTTATAGAAAATTGTAATTTTGTGTTTTTCTTACCCATGTTATCTTAATTTTAAGTTTAAAAAATGGAGAAAACAAAAAATGCTTTGGGATATTGGAACACATACTAAATTTGATACAAATTTGGGCTGTAGAGTGGTGCACATAAGATAGACATTGATTTTTCAATCTATTACATAATTACAAAAAAAACAGAGTTACTATCTCAATCCTTCCTGTACAATGGTATCAGGTGATTTTATATGAGAAGAAGAAATGATATATACATACAATAAAAATCTTTGTTATAAATTTGTAGTTTGTCCCAGGTGATGATATAGGATTTGATTTAGATTAAATTAAATTTGGACGTTTGCCATCTTTGGTTTATTTAAATCGCGAAACGTTTGTGTTACATCTTACAAGATTTTCCTAGACATAAAGTTGTTAACTTTATGTAGAAGATTGTTTACAAATGAAAGAATTTAACTTAATAAATTTAAAATAATTACGTCTTATATGAAACATTAATTTTAAATAATTGTATGTTAATACAAAAACCCTCAGTGCTCACATGTTGTGAATAGAGGTTTAATAATCCCGAGGGATCCTAGCTGGAGATACACCTGTGTTTTAATTTTGCTTAGGGCTAGATTTTTACTTTCATTTTTCCTATCAGGTCTCTCTTGACCAACCCATTCCATCCCTCTCCAAACCCTGATGCTATGGAGCCTAGGGGGTCTTTATTTTATGCTCCTTTCATTTTTTTATAAGCTAATGTGAGGTAGAGCTCTATGTATTGACAGATTTTATTTTTGATATAATATTGAATTTTATAAGCTATAGGCTGTTGGTATGTTTTATCTGTATACTAATAAACTGTCTGGAGATGTTATTATGAATGCCCCCCCCCCCCAAAGTGAGAGGTATGGGTCTTCCCCTGAGGAAAGTTGTCGTTGTTTGCTGACTATAAATAATGACATATAAGCCTTAAAATCATTTAACAAATGAAAGGAAACTCATTTGCTCATTAAACATTTTATTTGTCCAAGTCATCATCTTTAATTGTTATATGTACGCAAACTTTCTTGGGTTTGAACTACAAAAGACAAAGCTATTCCTTCACACAGATTGCCATTTAGTCATAGTCGTGTTCTAAATAATGACTAATGTAACTTGTAAAAGCCCTTAACTCCCCCCCCCTCTGCAAAAAAGAAAAGATAAATTAAATAAAAAGAAAATCAACACAAATGCGTAGAGACATCCCCTATGTGAAGCATTGTCTTGATCAGTTATAGTTTAATACCAAACAGTTTTTTTCCTTTGTTGTTTAAAGGCAAAAACCTTTTGTCATCATTGCCTTATAATATATATATATATATATAATAAAAACTCCTAGTTTTCGAATACTTTAATATTGCCATGGTCGGAAGAGAACAAGATTTGGTTAAGAGAGACCTGAGAGGGCCCTAAAACCCAAGACTATGTGTAAATCCAGTTATAATTGCCAATCCCCTATTCAGTATACTGAGTCCCTGAGTACATATAACAACTGAAGATTATGACTTAGTAAATGAATCATCATGTTGAACAAATAAAGTGTTTATTGGGGAACACTTTGTTTTTATAAACATTTGTGGTTGTGGATTGACGGTTCCACAAGTGTTGTTTATTTCAATTTTTTTAAATTATTTGAAATCATGAATACCGTATTTAAAGTTAAAAAAAAAAAGAATAACAAAATATCTATACTAATATTCTAATAGGGTAATTTTTACACCACATTAAATAGTTTGAGTTTTAAAAACTGTAATGTAATCTTCATACATTTTGGATTAAATCTTAAGAATTATTCAGAAATGTTTAATTAAAAAAAAAAAAAAATCAAATTAATTCATTGGTTCTGCACATTTTTATAAAATTTGGTGAAACTTAAAATTAGATTAGAAACCCAATCCATTCTATCAAATTGCAATGGGAATAGTTTCGGGTTGGCCAGACTATGTGCAGTTGTGAGTGTGATTATTTTCAGGCTGTGTTAAATTATTTTCTCAACATATTTGTATACTGTCAAGCATAGCCGAGTTTTTGATAAGCTTTTCAATGAATAGTTACATATAACTACTCTACTTGATTAGAGCTCTTAGGTGGGTGATGGGGGGGGGGAGTATTTATTACTTTTATTTTTTTGATTGTTTTTAAAGGTGAAAACCTCTTGGTTATCATGACCTTAAAAAATAACAGGGTATAAAATAGGGATCCTTTGGTCTCAAATACTCTAATATATTCAGTGTCAGAAGAAAAAATTGATCAATAATTGATAAGAAAGAAGAAAGAGAGGGATATAACCCATGATAAAGGATAGAACAGTGTAGATCCAGCTAGGGATACACTATAAGTGAGTTCCTGATGTATTTTGTAATTCTAATTTGAGAAAGAAATGTTTTGTATAGATCAGCTTATTTATTGATTTTTTTTAAGCAACACAAAATAATCAGGCTCACTTCTGAGGTATTTACAAGAAATGAACATTATTTGGAATAAACTTTTCAAACAGCCAGTATTTTTAATTTTATGAAAGTTATTTTTAACTTAATGTTCTATTTAACAAATAGTAAAAACTAGTTTACCTGCCAAACTTGACTAAAATCCAATTAAAATTCTGTTTACCAGAACTTCTATTGAAGTATTATATTTCATAATTATTTTCTTTCATAGAAAATATATTTAGATGCTGTTGTATGCAAATTTTACAGTGTAAAAGATGATTCATTGTTGGAGGTTTAGGGTCTTACGATGAAAATGTTAATTCCAATGAACTGATTCACTTTATCCAGTATGCATAGAAAACAATTCTGAAAAGTTTGATGCAAGTAAATGATACAAAACCAAAGTGAAGTGATTATGGTTTGTGTAGCTATTAGAGGATACATTGGAGAAAAATTTCATCAAAATCGTAAGAGATTTTGAGAAATTTAATTTTTTTAAATGATTAACTAGCCCTAAAATTGTGAGTTAATTAAATAATAAAAGTAAAAAAAAAAAGGATAAGAGAAATGAAATGAAATTGATTTCATTGTGTAATAATACTTGTATGATCCACATAAACTTAAACTGTAAGTACTATAAATTAACCTTAATTCATATCAAAAAGAAACTTTATAATATAAACAGATAAGAATAAATTAATGTTATTTTTAAAACTATTTACAAATATCATATTTCAACAACATTAGTTTATCTGTTTGGGCCATATGCAGATTAACACAGGGGTATCTAGGGGTATTGTATGTATTGTCTATTATCAGTATTGTTTTGTACCTATTTATCATAAAGGGTTTACTTATTGTAAAAATTGTACAACAATGTTTTGGCTAATAAAATGAAATTAAACAGACAGACTTTATAAAAAAACGTAGGCAACCATAAATAACAAATAGTCTGTGGCACCCTATTTTGTCAGTCAGAATGTTTACTCATGACACTTATGTTACAAATCTTATGACACCCACACACGAGCGACCAAAAAGACAAATCTTCAAAGAAGATGTAACATATTCCATTTTTCGATTGACTTCTTCTCACCATCTCAATTGTCGGTGGAAATAAGTGTAGCTCATATTCATATCCATTTATTAGTTGAGGGGATAATAAAATTTCATGTAAAAAGTCATCACATTAAATTTATAAATTCAACAGACCAGTCTATTAAAATTAGGCTTACTCTCAGGCACTCACTTTAGCGAGTGTGGTTTGGCAATCCCGAGGTAACCTAGTTGGATCTACATCTTTTTTATGTAGTCTTGGGTTAGATCCATCTCTTTCATCTTTACTATCAGATATCTCACGACCAACTTTTGTTCTTTTCTGATCCCAATCCTATTAGAGTATTCGAGGGCTATTTTATGTTCTTTTCTTATAAGTTGATGATGACCGAGAGGGTTTTGTATTTAAACAATAAGAAAAAATCATTTAAAAAAGTATAAATTATTAAAAACAATATATAAATTTTTTAAATATAAATTAACATTAGATAAATAAAAAATGTATAAAAATAATAATAATAGTGAAAGTCGAACATACAATAAAAACTGAAGCCTAGAAATAATGAACAATAAATTATTATAAAACAATGAAATTCCACTGGTAACTCCTATGTTCCCTAAAACTATGTTCCGTAAAAAAAAAAATTACTATCTGGTACCATAATTGTATATTTAGAATAGTATGACAGTTTTTGTGTATAATATTAATTCAAAGATATACGTCCAAGGGTGTCAATATATTTAATTCCCGAAACACATTCTTACAATGATCTAAGTTATTTATATACATCTATGATGCCTTTTATAAATAATATACAAATCTTTTCACTTGCTGAAACCAATGAATCACCCCATACAATGATTCATGTGCGTATGAACAAGCTGAAATATTTTACTATTGTGGTCGGCAGAAAACCCCCCTGCTGAAAAATCAGAAGTTCTCTGCTGGCTGGAGACTGCATCCACATTGGCCGAAATCTGTCTGGATGGCGACGAGGATGCGGTTTCAGGCGATAAATTAATCAACGGAATGCAAGCTTAATGTTAAATAAACTGTTTATTAAAAATAAAATGCAGTACAAAATTTAAGTTTACTTGCTTATATTTTCACCATTTAATTGATAACTACATAACTGACATTTTTGGCGATTGTTAGTTTGGTTGGTTTTTATTATTTTTGGGGGGGGGGTGGATGAATTAGAAAGTTTGTATAGTATTTTTGCACCTTTTATTGATATCACCATCTGAATGAGATCAATAAGAGTTATAAAAATAATTAAATTCATAAAAATAATTTTTTTAAAAATTATATAATTGTTAGTAATTTAAGATATCACAGTGCAGTTACATTTCTGGGACATGTTTGTTTTAGCTCTTAACGATAGAAAATTACCTTATTGTGGTGACTGTTTGGATGGATATTTATTTATAGTACCACAGAGAGAACTTAATGAAAAGTAAACAAATGTATTGTAAAAAAAAAAAAAAAAATGTTGCTGAAGGTGCAACGCAAAGTTGTAATCTATGAGAAGTCACATGAGTTGAGGAGAATGGGGGAGGGGATCTACCTCGTGTTGCAAATAGAACCTGTCCCCGCCCAATGTGGGAGGAGGGCTTACACGTTCATACATACATAGTTAAAATTAGGCTACATTCATTATGTAAATTATAAACATAACCTGTGTTAGACTGGATGTTCAGTAATGCTTACTTGATCATAACTTCCCTCGTGGAAAAAGTTGGGACCATCAAATGGGCACCAATCATGTTCTTAGAATACGCTTTGAGTATTTATTCAAATATCTGAAAAGCACAGATAAACTTCAGAAGCATGTTTCGGATATTCAAATAAAAAATGTTCTCTATATAAATATACGTCCAAAATCGCTTGGTTTTCTGTCCATTTTTCATTAAAAAAAAAAAAAAATTCATAACTTTAAAAATGATTTGGATTTTAAGTTCAGATTTAACTGTATACCAAATAACAATACTTTATTTTATACATTTTAAAAGTTGCAACATAAAAAATGTGCTGCTCTATTAATGACGAACACAATATTAATTTTATTAGATTAAAGGATAGTATAGTTATCAATAAAAAACATATTAAAAAGTTCTTGGTAACTGTATACAACAGCAGGAAGTTTATAATACTAGTTATTCTTTATTATTAATGGATGTATTACGTAGACATTCTGCTTATTGATTCATGGTTCCATGTAATAGACTTTATTTCCATTGTATTGTCACAATTATAAGAAAATCGTACGTCGAAGAATTATAGTTTATAGAGCTTAAGGTTAAATCTTTTAATTAAATACATTTTAATTTTCATTACTGTTTCGTTACTGTACCTAGAACAATTAACTGGTTTTTCCATTCTGTATTGTTCCTATGGTCATTGCCCAGGTGGGTATTTCCCCACTCTTCCATTCATTTTATCCTAACTCCCACCATCTAGTTTTTTAGGTTTTCTGTTTTTCATTTTTCTTCAGTCTGTAATACATCCTCGTCAATGCCTTATCAGGCGAAGCTAGACTAATAAAAAGTGGAAGTTATAAAATAAAAAATTGTGTTTTATTATCTTTAAATACATTTTACTCGTATGCTGATGATGATGATGCGTTTATGGCATAAGAGAAGCAAGTTTTTTTAAATATAAACCGTTTTTCAAAGATGGCATACAAAGTTCATTTTCTGACTGACATCTTTGGTGACAATTAGTTTTAGGTCGTATTTAGTTTTAGGTTTGGTGATTGAAAAAATTTGTCCAATGTTTTTGCACTATTTATTTTATTTTGGTCTTATGGCAGCTACTCCCAATATTTTTAATACTTTGAGAATATGAGCGTAATATAATCACATAGCAAATTTGATCAAAATTAGTCCAAATCTTTGTGGATAAACATACCAACAGACACAATTAAAATAAAAACAATTTTATTGCCTCAGGAGATTTCATACAGTTTATTCATATAAAAAGCAATAATTTTTGACCCATTATAGAGCATAGACCTTGGTACTGTCTGTTCAAATATGTAACAATGTAACAACCATCTTTACTGTAACCAAAGAAATGATGAAAGTGTCTGTCTCTCTGTCGTCTGCTTAATATACCAACGCAGACAAAGAATTTTAAGTAATAAGTGAAGTTTATACAACGTTAGAAGCTAAATTAACTTTTGTATCCGAGCGTAGAAACTGTTATAAGCGTGTAGGAGGCGCTGTTTGTCCTTTACAATGGCTGAGTTCCAGAAGGCTAAGTCCCACGACATTGTTCCAATCTATTTCAAATTCTGTTATTGCTAAAGTTCAAATCTAGAACAGTACTAGTGGTGGTAGTTTTAATTCAGGTTGACATTGTTTTTATGGATAGTTTTGTGTTGATGTTATTGCTCGGTATGCTTCATCCAAGTCCACAAATAATAGTTTAACTTTTTTATTTACTTTATTTTTTGAATTTTTTAAAATTAAAAACCTTATTTTTTTCCTTCTGTTCGTCTGGCGTCTGATGTCTGACATCAACACATGAACCAATTCTAATCAAATTTGGTTTGTAGGTGTATTTTGTTGATAACTCAAAATTTGGGGTTAGCTACCTTAATAAAAAAAATGATTTTCTCAAAATCGGCACCACCGATTTTGATCACATTTTGCTCAAGTTATTTAGCTTCTCAGGAAAAAAAAAATATTGGTCACACTATATTTTCAAAATGCTAGTTCATAAGTTATCAGTAAAAAAAAAAAAAAAAAAAAAAAAATGTCAGTCAAACAGCTGTTATAAAACACTTAATTTTTCAATATTAGCTCTATCGATTTCGTTAGAATTATGGTGGTATGTGGAGGATAATGACCCAAAACCCATGTCCAAAATCACAAATAGAAAAAAAGTATGGTTTAGGAATAATTCCGAAAACTCAAAAAAGATATTTTAAGAGCTCAATTGTAATCAAATATGTTTATGACACAATTGAAGCAAGTTTAGGCCCATGTATAAATATCTTTTCAAAAACTGCATTCATGCTTCTTTTCACTTTGATTGACAATTTACCAAAGAAACATTTTTTAAAAGAATTTTTGCACTGTTTATTTAACCAGTTTTAATTGAATTTTAATGGTAAATATCAAATGGATTTATTATTTATAGTTGTTTACATGGTTTAGTCTCTACTGCAAGTGTTGATTATTTCCTTCTCAAAATTTCTTAAAGTTTTGTGTTTGGATAATCGTTGGTCTACTGTATCTTTAAGTATTAATTTCCTTTTTGGAGGGGTCACCTTTATATAAATATGCCATCTCTATTTAATTGCATATTCATTTTAGCAATGCATGGTATTGCATTTATAAAAAAACAAACTTCGCATTACAATATGCAAAATGACCACACAATGCAAAATAAAACAATAGTAGGCTATAATGAATGATCATTTTTATTCAAATATAAGAGTCCTTCAAATACTACAAAGAATAATGATACAATAGTTCTTTGAAGGTAAATGTTTTAACTTTTCATTACGTTAGCCTCATGTAGTCAAGCCACTGTACTTTCTTGTGATAGACGGGTCAAAATATCAACTTAGTGTTTTTTACAGATATGTTCATAAAAGTAGTTTTTGACGTGATGTCTATCCATCATATGTGAAATACTCTACATATGATGGACTAATTATAAATTGTAATCAAATTTGGCATGTGGCATTGTGGTCAAATCTTGAGATTAATAAAGAATTAAATAAAAGGCAATTTGTACGTCCAAAATATTTTTTAATAAGCCGTGTCGACCAAGGTTTCGCCAACTACGGCATTGTCAAAAGCAGCTTACAGACTCTGCCGTAGTTGGCGAAACCTTGGTCGGCACGGCTCATTAAAAAATATTGTGGAAGTATAAATTGCCTTTTATTTAATTATTAATAATGGAATTCCCCCAAGTACCTACGGTCGGTAGTATAAGTTAAATCTTGGGATGTTTATTTTTTAAATTTTTTGATAATTTAAAATTTGGGGATAGCTACCACACTAAAAAGCATCAAATTTACTTTTTTCCTCAGCTCTAACAATTTTTATCAAATTTTTGTTCATATTTATCCTCTAAGTACCCAAATAAAACATCTCCCCAAAAATGCCGGTTCATGAATATTAGTCAAACAAACAAAAAATTCGGCCATAAGGGTGTGTGTTAATAAAATATGCTCTACCGATTTTGTTCCAATTGTATTGAAATGTGAAGATTAATGTCAAAAACCTGTGTGCATAATCACAGGTATAAATATATTTAGGTTCAGGAATAATTGGTAAAACTCCAAATTGAATCGTGACTGCCATCACATAGTTTTAATGAAATACGATTTAAGCTGAGGACATGTTTATGTAATTTTCTTTTACTTGTGATTTGGCAAACTGATTTTGAATCAGAACAGTCTTTATACAATATTTGTCACCAAACCCCCCAATTTTTTGGGAGATGGTGACCAAGTACTTTTTGTTTGGGTTGATAACGGCTACTTTATACAAAAAATTTTAAGAAAGTTATAATTTTGACATTAATGCAGCTACCGTCAAATTTTTATTTATTGAAAAACAAATTAAAAACCTTCCTTATGCCAAAATGCTGATTTGATCAAAATTGATCCAATCGTTTAGGTTGTAAAGCGTTCCACAAACAATAAACATACATCACTTTTAAAACATTTTTTTTTAGGACTTTAAAATTCATATTTGCATAAAAAATCCATTATTAACTTTTTAAATCCATCACATAACTTACTCTATTCTATGAATATATGCAGAAGGAAAGATGTGAGTTGCATAATGTTTAGAAATAAACACAGCTCCCTAGTATATTTTGTAGATCCATTTAACTATAATAATTTCATCATAATGATTTATTTTAAAAACAATACATTTTATAAACGTGTTATTGAAGCAACAAAGATGTTTTCATAAAACCTTTCAGTACAGTATTGCCAACACTTGGAATGTAAACAGTAACAGTTGAATAGTGTTACATCCGTTTGCCAAAATCCACCCGCTTGGTTTAGTTGCTATTAGTTGCTTGGCGGCTGCGGCTGTCGAACCTTGCGAATACTCAGGTGTCGTGCGCGGTGTTAAATTCTTTCCCTCGCATCAACGGTCCAACTTATCAAGTAAGATTATTTCTGGGAAGCTGTTTGTATTGTTGGTGCTGAAAATAAACGTCTAAGTATAGCTCCGTGTTCCCGATCTGATACGTTCAATAAAATTTGTAATAAATTTCTTTGCAACGTTTATAATCAGTACATCAAAGTTAGCGATAACGATGTTGGGTGTTTTAAAATCTATGTAAAATATTGTGATTTTCATTTGTTATAATTGGGGGGGAAATATCACAAAATGTACAGTGTTTTGAGGCATTTTGGTGTTAACAGTTTGTAGTTGTCAAGATATATTTATTTTAATAATGTTGGGTTGAAAATAACGTTCCAATCAGGTATTTATTTATTGTATTCATAAGTAAATTATAGTGAAAAAGTAGCTTTATTTTTAGTTAAAGTAGCAATATTAGGTTTAACTGTAGGCATGATAGCGTCCTTCGTTAAATCTACCGTTGTTTTAGAATTAGTGGACATAGTTAAAAATAAATAATAAATTGAAAAACTATTATAACTATAATATGTTATATATTGTATAAATAGAAAATACTAAATTGCATGTTTAATAGTTATACAATTTTTTTTTAATGTGAATAACTGTTTCAAGACCTTATAATTATTGTTTCTTTCATTTCAACTGGACGTAGCTATCATAAATAAATTTTGTTTTAACTTCCTATATATGCAAAATGTTAACAATATTTTAGTTAGTTGAAAAATATATTTTTAAAAGTTTTATGATATTTAAATTTCATAAATGTAAAAATTTACAGTAGCATATTAAAGAGCAGTGCACCGCTCCTATGCTAGAATTAAGTTGTTTGAAATAAAACCCAATGTAAGCAACTAAGAAAAATGAAATTACAGACAAAATAAAGCTTGAAATTATATTTATTGATTCATACCAACACCCACTTCAAATCAAACAACTATGCATGTGTAAACTTCTTTTTGTGACATCTATCTATATTTAATTCAGAAATCAATCAGAATTGTTTATTTTATTAAAAAATTATAGAAATAAAGCTTGAAATGTCACCATGCTTTCTGAGCAATGTTACCACTTAAGGAAGGTTATTTGTGATCCATATCATTTGTAAGTAAGGTTAAACATATTGTAAGCTTACAATGGTTTAAACTCCAATTGGAAATACTGATCTTAGAGTCTGTACAATCTAGCAGAATCTTTAAGATGATCCCTGCAGACATTATGTCGCAGATATTTTGCCATATCTTTTTATCCGAAGTTATTGAAATTAATTTATTTTGCACGGTAATAAAATTCTGACTATTGTCTATTTTTATATTTATCGTATGTGCGTAAAAGACAAATAAATTGTATACTTACTTTATTAGTCAGCCAAAACTGAAACTCGGTGGCTGATTCAAATTTGTACAAGAATATTTCGGAAGTTGATTTTAGTGCTAAAAATAAAAAGGTTTATATAAACACAGCTCTGGAAATGCTTCGTTTTCCGTCTGTTGGCTATTTAATAAAACAAACATATCCTTTGGAAATAGCTAAAATATTTAGTGAAGATTTGGTATATGCATTATTAATTTAATATTTTATCAGTATTTTGGAAAATGAGGACTTTATTTTTTACATTTTTAAAATAGAGGACGTTTAAAATTTATGATGTGGAATCTCAAAACCATCAACATTACCATTAATATGTACTTTGCTACATTAATATATAACCCGTTGCTCAGAAATGTATCAAAAAATAAAAATGTTTTCCTTAACAGTTTCAAAATGGCGACGGGTGTTGTAATACTAATTTAAATATGTTATTTTCCCCACCCATAACTTTGTAAAATTACATATGCAATTAATAAATAACATTATTACTGTATTAAAAATGATCATAAGTCTGTAATATTTTGGTTTACCTTATTAATCTTATGTATTGTAGACAATTACCAACCAGAAATTTAGTTTTTAGTATTTTGTTAAGAACTCTGTTAGTCTATGGCCTACCATTTAATAATTCTTTGTTTAAAGAGGAAAATCTTTTGTCTGTTGTAAATAGCCTATTTTGAAACTTTTTTTGTGATATTTGACAATAAAAATTTTAAACGGCAGCCATTTTGAAAATGTACAAAGTAAGGTCTAGGTTTTCTAATATACTGATAAAAGGTTACTTAAGTAATTGTGTATACCAAATTGTCACTCAATATCTTATCTTCTTCGAAAGATATAAATGTTTGTTCATAAAAACACAAAACGGCTGACAAATTTTATTAAATAGGAAACTTTTGAAAGCATACACATTAAATTTAAGGAATGCAGAAGCTATTTTTTCAGAAATATTTGCCGTTTTTAATACGAATAAATTAATTCTGTAATGGTAATTAAATATCTTTACCAGCAATATTGTATAAATTTTAAAACAAGTAAACATAAACTGATACTTTAGTAGATTTATCCTGCGTGAAATTGCATGTGAATTATATTTATGAAAATTACTAAGGAAGTAATTTAAGTAAACATTAGAAAGCAATTATTTTTAAATGTGAAAGAGAGAATAATGAAAAATATGTTATTTAGATTTTAATATTTAATTAGTACCATTTTGTGTCCTCAATCCAATAAAACGTAGTTATTTTTCAATATTTCTTTATAATGATATTTACAAATGTTTATCAATCAATTTATCATCTAGTTTTTTTCAAAATAATTTTGACTTCTATTAATCTAAATATATATCCATTGTAACTCGGAATCTAAAAATCTTCCTTATCATGTCTCACTTGTTCTTTTCCTACCCTGATGCTATAGAGTATGTACTTTTCTTCTTTTATAAGGCGATGATGAAGCGAATTTTTTCACCTGTAAATAAGAAAAAATATTCTCATATTCTGTTATAACATATAACTCTTAAGGATTGTAACAAAATGCACAAAGGATTAAGATTTGACTATTAATAATCTAAACCTAATTTACCAAATTACAAATAAAAGGAAATTATATCAAGAGTAATATTTTCTCCCTTAAATCTCCACAGCCTGGTCCCTGAAAGTGATTTTAATGAGCTCGTACATATGCTTTTCCTTAAGTAGTGCACTGTGTCTAATGTTTGAATTTTTACTTTTTTCTTCTTTAAATAAATTAACATTTTGTGGTTTTTGCAATTTTTGCATAATTTAAAATTAGTCTAGATAGTTTTATTATTGATGTTCCCTCTTGACATCTTATTTCATTTAATTTTAATTTTGCATACATTACTCATAAAACTGTCAACTAGAAAAATATAACTAGCAATATTAATAATAAAACATAATATATACATAAACACAGAGATGAAAACTTAACACTCAGATGCAAAGATAAAAGTAAAAACATGCAAAAGAAAAGAAGTAATATATTTAATAAAGAAGGAAGCAACGTAAAATTACATATACAAAATGTAATATACGACCTAGAAACAGAAATCAGACTGTAGATAATTGATTTTTCTTGATTTTAAAATCTGTTTTTATAATCTATTCTGAAGAATTTCCCTGGAGTGCAATTCTATAACTTAAAAAATGATACACAAAGGCATAATAGATTGACTGATTTGAAGTCACTATTTTTCTCACCATCCCTTTCTCCCTCCTTAGATACTTTCCCGGCTCCCTTAAAATTTTGTTTTTTATTCACAAGTATAAAAGAAATATTAATCAAATATGTGTAAAAATTAGGGATCAGCACAACATACATTTAACACATAATAGTGGCAGTAGAGCATTGAATAAACAGACACTGTAGGTGTGTCGATTAGCTCATTTTCTTCAGACCACACATTAAGGACCAGCACGACATACATTAAGAATACCGAATAAATAGAAACTGAGAGTGAAACAAAGACATGATCATTAATAAGGTGACTGTAAATAACCAAGGGGTACAATAGCAATTAGGACAATGATAACCTTGGTAGTTGAGGATAAAATAAAATGTACAACTTCTTTTATTTTATAGATATTACAATAATATCCTTAAGGGGTGTGATATGAACAGCCATGCTAAATGATATATCTCTAACGTTACAGATTCCTCAGTAAAACTTTAATTATTTAATTGAGCAGTATACAATCTTTAAACTCCTTTTAAATGATCAATATGTTTGTTTGATATTGTCAAATGTTTGTATTAGTTTAATAAAATCAGAGCTTCATAATCTGTAAAAGTTGTGTATTGTTTGTTTTTGAGAACGGTCACGACAAGGAAGCATGCGAGGTGGTGCTGTCACGAGAGAACCAGACGTATAGTTCCCCAGCTGGTCGATTGTGCAAGATGACTGCTGAGAGTAGTTGTGAACGTTGTCGTCCAGATTCATTACAACTAGAGGATAACGTATGGGACTTCAATCGTCGCCTTCTAGGGCGTCAATCCCTAGATAACAACATGAGATGCATGAGAGGTGGTGCTAGACGGATGTATAAACGTTTATCCGACGAGTTCCTAGAGAATTCCAGGTTTCCTCAAAGAGATCATCACATTGAAGATCCTTTACAAACATTTTCAAGATCGTTGTTTCCTACTCATGATGACGATTTATGGGGCAGACACAGTTTTCAGAGTGAAAGAAGATCGTTTGAGAATAGAACAGAAAGACTGAACGAGCGATCGGAATTTGAAGAATCTAGTGTGAGTGCAAGTGATGTGAAGCTACAGTTTGAAAGTGAAGAATCGTGTCACTGTGAACGGACGAGAGTTAGTGTTGTATCTTATGGTCGTAGAGCACCACATTCGGCTCCAGTTACACCTAGTGGATATCGACCTCCACCATTCCCACCTTTAACTGTCGATGTTACTACTCAGAGGCATTGCGCAGCACTGAATGTCGATCCTAGTCCTCACTATTCAGGACCTCCTGAACCTAATCGTCCTTTTACATCAGTCAATCTTACGTTAAGACCTCCTTCTTCCGATCCTCAACCTCCAATAGATATTAGTTCGGGAGGAGGTGGTTTGACTTACTCCAGTTGCTCATATGATCCAAAACAAGGCTATCAATCTAAATTACAAATCAGTATAGGACCTGGTGGGTCAGGAACTGTATCGGCTGCAAGAACTAGACCTCCAAGACCTCCTCCTGTGACCACGCTTAGAGCAGCGACTTCGATGCCGGATGTTGCTACAACATCATCCCTTTTGTTAGAACCGGAAACGCAAAATCTAGAACCTGAAACTAAAGGTAAGACAAAAATTACTTTAATTTTGTTTTTTCTTTTCTTTGTGGTTGATTAAACTATATTTGAAACTATATCTGGTTTTACTAAAATAGCTTTGTCTCCTATGTTTTCAATTTGTATATTGTTGTTATATTGTAGATTGAATCTTCTTCTATTATATTGATCAAATGAATTTTTATATAATGTTTCAATCGCATAATCATTGAAGGAGCTTTTTGTTTTGAAGTCTTTTGCTTGTGAAGCACAAAGTTTTGGCAAATGAAAAGATAAACTGCTTAAATTTCTAGTACACAGATGATTTGAGAGCTCGACAGTAAATTAATTATTTTAACACAGAACTCAGCTAATTAGGAATTACCTGAATAATCACAAGATAATGTTTTAATGACTAAGTTATCGTATTCAAGTGTTACTTGTATACAAACTTTCTTGGTACGATTTGCTTGAATAATTTCAAAACCTTATAATATCTGTATGATTTTTATAACCCACAAAATTAATATTTGACAAGTAAGTTGTTTTGGTTCTATTACTCTCAAAATTTAAGTGTACAATTTACAAAAGTTTTCTTTTTTAGAACTGCTTAAAATAAACTGAGTAAAAAAATGGCAAAATCTTTCTAAAACCAAATAAAAATTAACCAAAACTATTCGTCACCAAAAATTAGAGTACTTGTCAGTCAAGAATTAAAATAAACCATTAACACTATCTTTAAAAAGTGTTGATATATTTGAATAGGGCCTAAACCTGCTGTACTTGTGCTATTACAAATTCTCTGAATAAATTGTATTTGATTAAAATTGAGCTTTTAATGACAGCTTTTCCGTTTATTCCTGAACTGTGATGGTTTTTTTTCCCTTAACTTATGATTTTTCGCATTGAATTTGGGTCTTTAATCTTCGTATTTTACTAAAATTTGAACAAAATTGCATCTTCCCATACCTTGAATAAATTTAATCAAAATTATTGTTGTAGCCGATTTTGAAAAATAATAATTTTTTTTTACTTTTACTTATGGCTTCTACTCTCAAGTTGAGTTACCGAAAAATGAAACAAATTGTTTTGAGATATGGCCAAAATATACACACATACAAAATTTGATTAAAAACAGTTACACATATGACAGATGACAGACATTGTTCCCAAAACCTCGTCTTTGAACTTGGCTGACTTCAAAACAGATATAACCGCATAAAACCCAGACACACACACACACAACCACAAGCATAGTTACGTCCTTACTGAGCATTACTACATTCTGCAATTCTTTTATTAATCTATTAGTTTCCATTTCTTTGTGCTGGTACACAGGTTTACATTGAGGTATTTATAGGTTATGATACAATTTTGAGTGAACATTGACTTGGATTGAATTATGTTTTTAAATGTTATAGAGCATAAATAATGTTTAAACAGATTTTTTTAATATTATTTTTGTACAAATTTGAATACAAATATATTTTTTAAAACTCCTAGTTTTTTTAAACGGATAAATTTATAAACGGATAAATGATCTAAAGGAAAAACTAACAAGTTTCTCAAACTAAGATATTCAATTCTCCTTTCACACGATGTCACCACATTATTTTAGCATAACTGTGTTTCTGCAATACCGTAGGTAAAGATATGTAGTCTCCAAGGGTGTATTATTAGTAATTTGTTAATTGGTTATTTACGTTGTTATCACTCAAACGGGTGTCAACAGTTTTTGTCTGTCTTCATCAGAGTCTTGGCCTCATTTAATTTTGTATGAATTTCTTTGTGAAATTGTGTTGGAATTCTTTGTTATACACATAATACAAACTACAATGGAAAACTGATTCACTTGTAGTGGTGTGTGTGTGCTTCAAATTAATTAAACATATTCCTTTATATTTTGTTATGAAATGAATAGATGAGTATTTTTTTACAGATTGACTTCTCTGCATTTTAACACCATTTTCTGTTATAATCTTGTCAAAATCTTACAGCCTGAAATACACCATGTAATATTCATTATTAATAAACTATACTAATTTACATAAATACATATTGTAAGTAAAAACACATACATGATAAAAAGTACACAGATGATCTAAGGAAATACATATACACATTCACGTACAACTTTACATTTCCTTATGGTATTTACAAATTTTTTGTTCATTAACAATTTTGTTTAAGTCCATTTTAAATTGTCTACAGTTACATGTCATTTGTAAACGACATACAAAAAAAAGTGGAAACAGGTTATCCTAATTGATTAATTGAAGATTGTTTGACACTGATAATACGGTAAACAACCTATTAACTATTTATTAAATAGACAAAATGTTTCGAAACACCAGAGATGGGTTTATTTCATTTTTGTAATAGAGAAAGTTGTCAAACATTTCATTTGCAAGAATATTTCGAGAATTGCAGTACAAGGTTGCCAAAGTAGTTGACCCTTAGGCCGTGTAGATCTGGTTTTAAATGAGACGTGTTTGATAAGGTTCATATTTTGTGTAAGGCAAGGGAAACCAGTTAGCATTGAATACAATACGTGTTTAAATATTACTATGATTGGTTTTAGTTGTTTGTATTGAAAGGATTGACATGGCTAAGGAAACATGTATGTGCTTTACCTTCATTTTTTAAATATTATTGTTAGTCATCTATGTTAGAAATTTTTTTAAAATCAAATGATTCTCATCCAACAGAAAAATGTCAACAGATTTTGAGGTTAGGTTTCTTATTTACTATTTATTATTATTATTATTTTTTTTGAAATTTCTGTAGACTCAAGACTATCCGGCTCAGGCTGTGGTGTAAATAATGTTAATTTGTATCCAGAAATTTAGTCTATTTATAAGGCTATACAGTAAGGATTTATGAAATATACGCCTATACCCACAGTAGATGTTTTCTGTATAGTTTTCATATCCCAAGAAATTATAGGCACTTTCCTTTGGAATTAGTTTATTGACAAATAAATCACTGTAGCTGCAAGACCGATGTGTCCAACTTTTTCATGTTTGTATAAGAAAATTAAGGATCTATTATTTTACAATACTCAGTAGAAGGTATCTAACAAAATCGGTTGTTTATTCACATTCACTACTTATTGGTGTGTTATTATTTGAATTTATGATCAGTTGTGTAATTTTGTAACTGTTAGTTAAATATGAGTGTCAAATCCAAGAAATATCTTGTCCAATGTATTTAATTTATTTACATTTTCTAAATAAATGTTAATATTTTGTTATTTTATTTAAGTTAAAATATCATTATTCTTTTTTTTCATATTCTAAAAACACACGTTTATATATATTGTATGAAATGCTATTGATGTTTAGTTATCACAAATTTAGATGTTGATTACAAAAGAAGTGAATTTAATCTTATCATCCAACCTATCCACTTTGGTTGACCACCAATTAGGGTGAATATTCGTGAGCCTACTGTACCGCTATTCTTATGGCAAAGTTATGTTGCATGCCAGTCTAAAAACCCCAAAATATTGACTTAGAATGAAAATGTCTATTTTGAATTGCATTTGAAACTATTGGAAAGGGACGGTTATAAGTTGTCTTGTTTTTACAGTTGTTGATAATGATAGACTAGGTGAATTGGACATTTGCCACCATTTGTGTATAGAAAAAACGCCAAGTGGCCATATTAAGTTTGGGTAGTTCAAGAAATACATCTTTTGGATGGAGAAAAGCGTGTAGCCCATTGTGATTGGTTTAAGAGATTCATCCTTCGTAATGATCCTTCAACTTAACAATATATATATTTTTTTTTAGTGATGAGGTCTGATTTTATTAAGTAAATACATTAACAGCAGAATTCTTGCATATGGGAAACCCCTTGCACAAGGTTTCACTTCACCCGAGGAAAACTGGAGTTTGATGTGCCATATCCAGAAAGAGAATTGTTGGAACAGTTTTCTTCAACAACACTGTTAATTCCGTTGTTTATGCAGAAATCATAAAACAATTTCTGGATGAATGTTGTTGTTGGTTTTAACAAGACTTTGCAACCTGTCATTTCTCTAATGGAACAATGAC
The DNA here is from genome assembly GCA_963513935.1 of Aphrophora alni. Lineage (NCBI taxonomy): Eukaryota > Metazoa > Arthropoda > Insecta > Hemiptera > Aphrophoridae > Aphrophora > Aphrophora alni. The sequence goes on along the minus strand of OY740767.1, from coordinate 154,322,883 downwards.
AATGCTTTGTGAGTTCTTTGACGTTAGATTAATCTGTGACCACCAAGGTCACCGGATTGTCTCCTTCATACTTTTTTCTGTGAAGCTATCCTAAGGACTTAGTGTACTGCAATAATCCTAGAATGTAATCCTAGATTTACAAAACAACACAGTCTATGCTGTAAGGAACATCCCACCTTATGTAATGAATCACGTATCTGTAATCAAGTAGATTTGTGCATGTTACAAAATGGAGGACAATTTCAGGATCTTTTGTAAAAGTATCTTAAAAACTAATTTGTAATGTACAAAATGTATAAAATAAATATTGCATTAAATAACATTAATTTTACAATTTCTATATTGAGGTTAATTTTTTTTTTTTTTAGATTCCTGAGACATAAGAATCACTCTGTAGAATAATATTTCACAATTATTACATTTTTCTATTTTTATTAAATGAATTTGGTGTTCAAATTAATTAAAAGACATTGATCAACTTAATGTATTTGAATGAAAAAACAAACACAATATTTAGTAAATTCCACAATTTTTATTGAGTCTTGCCGATCATGGTTTCGCCAGCAACTGTATTTACAAGGCAGCTTAACACAGACTGACACAGCTGCACAGTCTGTGTTAAGCTACCTTGTAAATGCCGTTGCTGGCGAAACCATGATCGGCAAGACTCAATAAAAATTGTAGAATTTACTAAATATTGTGTTTGTTTTTTCATTCAAATGGAGTTCTACAAAGTACCTTCGGTCAATAGTGTAAATCGTATTAATGTATTTGAATATATAATTCAAACAAAAACATCCATTCATTATGTTTTTTGTTAACACCAATAATAATTATAGAAAAATGCACAGAATTGCCAGTTGGTATAATACTAAAGTATACAATGTCAACCATTAGTTGGCAGTTTACAAATGGTACTGGTTCTTCATAATTTGAATTTCATATTCCCCATCTAAAGTTTGTTGATAAATTGATAGCTGCTTGTTATGTTACCTACAGTTAAGTTATGCCTACATATTGCAATAAGAATTCACAAGTCCACATAACTGTCAAGCAACTTGTTATTTTTAGGTCCTTTTAAACTGAAAACAAATCTATTTTTTATATGTGCAATTTTGACATAAAATTGTCAAAAACTTTTAAATCTAATAAATACGGGAATATCTGCATCTATTAGTTTAAATAAAAGTCAAGATTACGTGTTGTACATTAAAGATAATAAGGATTGTTTTAGTTTTTGTTGAAATATGATTATTTCGATAAAGTAATATTGCATATAAATGGTATTTAATATAAATAATAGTGAGAATATTTTAAAATAATCAACCTAACATGTAACGTAAACCTGCTCTGAATCATGTGTTACATAGTGTGTCAAGTTATCATTTATATTAAAGCACAACCTTTGATGTACAAGACAAGTTAGGTGCGGTAAAGTTATTAAACCTAATAGCTGTTACAAATAAAAACCATCATAATATTCCTTTCTTTTTTAAATAAAATGTTCCAAAAACTTTATTTATTGTGTATGTACATTAGTCCGATTTATAATCATACTGGTTTTATTGTGCAATATCTAGAAGCTCATAACCTGTAATTAATTCATTGAAAGCAATTACTTACACACCAACAAGTTTTATGTATTTTTCCACTTTCCATTTTCATTTTTCACTGTGAATATCGCAATAAAATATTATTATTTTCTTTTCAACACAAGGTTTGAAACTAATGAATTTTGAAAACTATGTTTTTCTTTAATGAATACATAGTAGGCTAGACATTTGCCAGATGTTTTTTACATCACATTGTGTTAACTTTGCTAATTGTATGAATCTTAGACATTTTCTAACACTCATTACCATTTCTAATAGCTTGTTTACGATTAGAAAGAAAACATCGTAAATAGTTTAAAGATGCCAAGAAATATATATTTAGCCGAGCTGAGCTAGTGCTGTTAAATTAATAAAACTCCTAAATGAATGATAATAGTTGTTACCTGGATGAAAGTCTTGTTGCATGTGCATGCGCAGTTTATAATTGTGCAATGTTCCAATTGGCAGAGGGGAGGGGGACAGTAGCTGTTCAACTCTTGGCTGGGATGTTTATGAGACTTTTAGCAGGTAATTGTTTAGATGAAAGTCGCTTATCATCCATGTCTCACATCCATAATTACTTTCATATAACTCATTAAAGAGTGTCTTCTTACAACAACAGTTGTTTTGTTTTTTACTTTATAAATCCTTCCTTCTTAAAGTGTTCATTCTTTATATTGAAAGTATACTAGTAGGAAAAAGAATCTAGGGAGGTTTTTGTAGGTAGGCCTTCTCGTTTACTCTGGGTTTAAAAAAAGAAATTATTTTATAAACTGTTTGTTGAGTTCTCAGGAGTTTTCTTCAAAGTAAATATCTAGGGTTTTATGGCTTATAGTACTGCACATAAAATATAAAGTTAAAGTCCTAATCAACTTATTTATGATAATCTTTCTAGAAACTTCAGTTTGGTAGTTGTAAGTAAATTTTGTTTTAACTGTTTGAGCTTTTTAAACTAGAGGTTTTTTGAGCTTTAATAACATATTAGCTATACCATTTTTGATAAAATTTTAGTGATATATAGAGATTAACAATCAATCCGATGGCACTGATTAAAAATTTTCTTCCTTGTTTGCTGAATATCTTTATTATTATAAATACTGGCAGTAAGTTTTACACCCCTGGCATCTCAGCCTAAAAGATTTTAGAACCTATGGAACTTCAGGTAGCCTAAATATCAAAAGTATCAATTCAACTGTTAGCTGGATTTCAATATAGTGTTGGTTAAACACCGGTAGGCCTACTGGGCAGAAAATAATCCATTACAGTGACACAGGCATCCTCTACACTCTGAGAATATTATGGTTTGGTCTACCATTAATGATTTTGGAGTAATTGGGCCATACTTTTTTTTAGAAAAGAGGGCAAACAATTACAGTTAATTCCAATCGTTATGTCAACATGTTACACAAATTCTAGAAGCCAAAACTTTGAGATCAGGTTGAAAATTTGTGGTTTCAACTGGTACTGTCCACACTACAAAACAATCCATGAATGTACTAAGAGAAATGTTTCCTGGACGTCTAACCTCACACTGAGATGACACCCTATGGCCTGTACGGTCACCCGATCTTGTAGCATGTGATTTTTTTTTCTTTTCTGAAGACATCTGAAGGCTGAAGTCTTTAAAATGAAGCCAACACCCATCGATGATTTAATAAGAAATTGTTGCAATACCACCAAAAATGGCTCAAACCTGGCTGTCCACCAAAAATGGCTGTCCGTTTTGTTCACTTTTCAAAATGGGAAGTTATTTCCTGTACGATAGCATTCCACCCACCCACAGTATTAAATCTGGTGTACTGTGTGAGTGGATGTTTGATTTATAGAAACAGGGCAGGAATTTAACTCTACGAAGTATTGATGAAAATTTGTGTGTGTGTGTGTGTGTGTGTGTGTGTGTTTCTGAACATATGTCATATTGAGAAAGATCGTGTAATATTTGTGCACCATATTTTTAAGTAGTATTGACAATAAGTAGGTGGTAAATTAAAATTTACTATACTTCAGTATTTAAAATTAATTTACATCAAAGAAACAAATCATATAACCTCAGAGCTCACATATAGTGAGTGACTACAGCATGGCAATCCCAAGAGACGCTAGCTGAATCTACATGTACCGGTAGTCTCTCTTGACCAATTCTTGTTCTTTTCCAACTCTGGCGTTATTATAGAATTTATGGGCTAAGGATTTGTATTTTATTTTATTGATGATGAACAAGAAGGATTTGTCTTTAAGCAATAAAGAAACAAGTCAGAAAATAAATTAACAATAATACTAATAGGTGATAAATAAATAACAATAAATATAAATATATTAATTTTACAATAAGAGGAGAAAATATGCAATTAACAATTAGAAAGGAAGCTTTATGGTAAACATATAACAATAAACAATAATTTATTTTATTTGAAACCTCTGGATTGTTTGATTTACCTTTATATGTTTATAACAATCCTTATTAATTGTAATGTAGCTACGGCCGGTTCTTCAGGCTTTGTACATTTTCGCAAACATAAAACTACATATAGGAAATACGTAAACACTTGAACATATTACATAATATGAAAACAGTATAATAACAGGAATTTGTTATAGACATATAAAAGTAAAATTATACTGAATATATTAATCATTTATAATTATTGTTATTGAAACATTACCTTGTTGAAAGTGTTGGTTGTTTAATTATGTAGTTTTTGTTAATTTATTAATTAAAGTTTACAAATTTTGTCCATTTGTCATGTGAATTATTTCATAGACTCAAACAAAGTGCAATTATTAATTGTTTATTTTAATACACAGCTTGTTTGCTTATATTTCATTTTTTATTTTCCTATTACGAAGTTAGGAAAGTACTGTGACAGCGGTCAAATTTGTAGATAGTTTTGTTCCAATGGTTTTCAACATTTTGACTTGCTAGGCCAATTTCAGAATGAGATTGGTTGTGACAAAACTTCTAATATTTAAGTGTTTCAGAGTGCTGAGTTCAAATAATAGCAGTAGGCTTGTGTCTATTCAGCCTTATGTGACTTTCGGTCAAGCTGGATGTTCTTTTGCAATCAATACCCAAATTTGTAATAGACATTTGTAACGTTTCATACCTTATTAACTTGTGTTTATAAATTTTGATATAGGAATTAATCTTAATTTGACCTAACTATGAAAGGGAAGTTAAATAAAATTACAATAATATGTATACAATTGTAACACATTTAAAGAATATATCGGACAACGTATATCTTGCATTTGTCTCATATTTAAATTATAAAATTATACAATTTATCTTAAATAATAATAAAAATTCACCGACAACAACTGAACACTATATAAACTATCAATCACGTTAGATACCTTCTGCTAACAGATCACTGAAGAGCTGTAATTTTCTTGTGTAGATTGAAAAAGGTTGCTTACTTTGCTCAACAACTATACTGATCTCTTTTTTAATAGAACAATTCCAAGGGTATGTAAAAAGTATGTAGAAATCGTGTACTGTGGGTCAGTGGCGTAAATAGGATTTTAATTTGGGGGGGGTGATTAACCAGGAAGGAGATACTACCGAGGGATCCCCCAACTCAAATCGGGGGTCCGGGGGTCTTACCCTGGAGCATTTTGAAAATATATACTCTTAAAAGTGCGATTTTAGCGACTTTATTGTCTTTTTTTGTTTTATGTAGTAGCCTCTCCAGTCATCACCCCTCCCCACTCCCCCACCCCTAACAGCATTGTCTCCCCCGAGCCAGTGGTGTGTGTCCAAAGGCAAGCGCACGACACTTGTCTCACTTGTGGCTTGCAGATATATTGCTTCTTCCTTTAGCTATTTTGAATTTAAAATTGTTATGTTTTAGTTAACGCTTTTCTTAACTTATAAGCGCTTACCGGTATATGTTAAAACAGCAGTATTTTAAAACTTTTAGATTTTATTTTTGAATTTTTTTCTAAATATTATTATTAGTCTTTGGGGGTGATTGATCACCCTGATCACCTCCCCCCCCCCCTTATTTACGCCACTGCTGTGGGTATAGACTTATATTTCATAAGACCTTACAATAGAAAAGTATTGTAAATTAACTGTTTTATAGATGATATTTGTGGATTAAAATTATTCACACCATAGTCTGACCCGAATAATACTGATGGTTGGAGAGTTGACTGTATTCCTAACATTTATTTTGTTGACACATTATGATGAAACATTATAATATTTATATTTTTTCAGGCACTGATTTTGAATTTATCGTATGTTTTTCACATAAGTAGTTGAAAAGTCGTTTACTAGCCACATTAACTATTTAATAAATGTGTCTGCTTATAAGTTATTGCCAAAATCGCTTTTGAATGGCCGCCAATTCAAAACTGTTAGTTCTATTCTTATGTTTTTCTCTATTTCTGTTGACAGTCCTTATGGTTAGTATGACAAAAAATTTTTTTACAACAGTTGAATCACTTCCACCAACAAGTGTGTTTTTGATATCTTCTCTGTAACTATAGTTATCAATCACAATGCAGAATATAGTAGGCACATGTTCACACAGACTGACTGACAAGACAATTTACAACAGTTAAATCACTTCCACCAACAAGTGTGTTTTTGATATCTTCTCTGTAACTATAGTTATCAATCACAATGCAGAATATAGTAGGCACATGTTCACACAGACTGACTGACAAGACAATTTACAACAGTTAAATCACTTCCACCAACAAGTGTGTTTTTGATATCTTCTCTGTAACTATAGTTATCAATCACAATGCAGAATATAGTAGGCACATGTTCACACAGACTGACTGACAAGACAATTTACAACAGTTAAATCACTTCCACCAACAAGTGTGTTTTTGATATCTTCTCTGTAACTATAGTTATCAATCACAATGCAGAATATAGTAGGCACATGTTCACACAGACTGACTGACAAGACGATTTACAACAGTTAAATCACTTCCACCAACAAGTGTGTTTTTGATATCTTCTCTGTAACTATAGTTATCAATCACAATGCAGAATATAGTAGGCACATGTTCACACAGACTGACTGACAAGACGATTTACAACAGTTAAATCACTTCCACCAACAAGTGTGTTTTTGATATCTTCTCTGTAACTATAGTTATCAATCACAATGCAGAATATAGTAGGCACATGTTCACACAGACTGACTGACAAGACGATTTACAACAGTTAAATCACTTCTACCAACAAGGGTGTTTTTGATATCTTCTCTGTAACTATAGTTATCAATCACAATGCAGAATATAGTAGGCACATGTTCACACAGACTGACTGACAAGACGATTTACAACAGTTAAATCACTTCCACCAACAAGTGTGTTTTTGATATCTTCTCTGTGACTATAGTTATCAATCACAATGCAGAATATAGTAGGCACATGTTCACACAGACTGACTGACAAGACGATTTACTACAGTTGAATCACTTCCACCAACAAGTGTGTTTTTGATATCTTCTCTGTAACTATAGTTATCAATCACAATGCAGAATATAGTAGGCACATGTTCACACAGACTGACTGACAAGACGATTTACAACAGTTGAATCACTTCCACCAACAAGGGTGTTTTTGATATCTTCTCTGTAACTATAGTTATCAATCACAATGCAGAATATAGTAGGCACATGTTCACACAGACTGACTGACAAGACGATTTACAACAGTTAAATCACTTCCACCAACAAGGGTGTTTTTGATATCTTCTCTGTAACTATAGTTATCAATCACAACGAAGAATATAGTAGGCACATGTTCACACAGACTGACTGACAAGACGATTTACAACAGTTAAATCACTTCCACCAACAAGGGTGTTTTTGATATCTTCTCTGTAACTATAGTTATCAATCACAATGCAGAATATAGTAGGCACATGTTCACACAGACTGACTGACAAGACAATTTATAACAGTTAAATCACTTCCACCAACAAGGGTGTTTTTGATATCTTCTCTGTAACTATAGTTATCAATCACAATGCAGAATATAGTAGGCACATGTTCACACAGACTGACTGACAAGACGATTTACAACAGTTAAATCACTTCCACCAACAAGTGTGTTTTTGATATCTTCTCTGTAACTATAGTTATCAATCACAACGAAGAATATAGTAGGCACATGTTCGCACAGACTGACTGACAAGACGATTTACAACAGTTGAATCACTTCCACCAACAAGTGTGTTTTTGATATCTTCTCTGTAACTATAGTTATCAATCACAATGCAGAATATAGTAGGCACATGTTCACACAGACTGACTGACAAGACAATTTACAACAGTTAAATCACTTCCACCAACAAGGGTGTTTTTGATATCTTCTCTGTAACTATAGTTATCAATCACAACGAAGAATATAGTAGGCACATGTTCGCACAGACTGACTGACAAGACGATTTACAACAGTTGAATCACTTCCACCAACAAGTGTGTTTTTGATATCTTCTCTGTAACTATAGTTATCAATCACAATGCAGAATATAGTAGGCACATGTTCACACAGACTGACTGACAAGACGATTTACAACAGTTAAATCACTTCCACCAACAAGTGTGTTTTTGATATCTTCTCTGTAACTATAGTTATCAATCACAATGCAGAATATAGTAGGCACATGTTCACACAGACTGACTGACAAGACGATTTACAACAGTTAAATCACTTCCACCAACAAGGGTGTTTTTGATATCTTCTCTGTAACTATAGTTATCAATCACAATGCAGAATATAGTAGGCACATGTTCACACAGACTGACTGACAAGACAATTTACAACAGTTGAATCACTTCCACCAACAAGTGTGTTTTTGATATCTTCTCTGTAACTATAGTTATCAATCACAATGCAGAATATAGTAGGCACATGTTCACACAGACTGACTGACAAGACAATTTACAACAGTTGAATCACTTCCACCAACAAGTGTGTTTTTGATATCTTCTCTGTAACTATAGTTATCAATCACAATGCAGAATATAGTAGGCACATGTTCACACAGACTGACTGACAAGACAATTTACAACAGTTGAATCACTTCCACCAACAAGGGTGTTTTTGATATCTTCTCTGTAACTATAGTTATCAATCACAATGCAGAATATAGTAGGCACATGTTCACACAGACTGACTGACAAGACGATTTACAACAGTTAAATCACTTCCATCAACAAGGGTGTTTTTGATATCTTCTCTGTAACTATAGTTATCAATCACAACGAAGAATATAGTAGGCACATGTTCGCACAGACTGACTGACAAGACGATTTACAACAGTTGAATCACTTCCATCAACAAGGGTGTTTTTGATATCTTCTCTGTAACTATAGTTATCAATCACAATGCAGAATATAGTAGGCACATGTTCACACAGACTGACTGACAAGACAATTTATAACAGTTAAATCACTTCCACCAACAAGGGTGTTTTTGATATCTTCTCTGTAACTATAGTTATCAATCACAATACAGAATATAGTAGGCGCATGTTCGCACAGACTGACTGACAAGACAATTTACAACAGTTAAATCACTTCTACCAACAAGGGTGTTTTTGATATCTTCTCTGTAACTATAGTTGTCACACCAAACATGGGTTCCTTAAGACTTTATTTTTGGCCCACTACTTTAAAAAATATATATATTAATGATCTTCCATGCAGTATCTTTTCATACATATTGTATCTTTTGCTGATGATACCATTTTCATTAAAGGATACACATAGTTCTTTTCCTGTTTATGCTTTGAGATAAAGTAAGAGTTTGGTTTAACTGAAATAATTTATTTATAAATGTAAAGCTAGACTCATAAAATTACCTTTTCAACAAATGATGGCATCAGAGATAGAGTTAAGATTTTTGGTATCTACAGTACATTGATTCGGGTCTTAAATAGCATTATTATGTAGAAGAAATTAGAAAAAAAACTATTGAAAATTATTTACTTAATTAGAAATATAAAAATCTCAATTACGTTTTAAGAGAGTATATACTTTGGACAGTTCCAAAGCACAATCGGATATGGTCCTACCTTAGGGGTAATAGCAGCAATATCGGTGTTATACTGAAACTTCAAAAGTGTGCAGTGAGCTTATTATTGACTGCTGTCTATGGAGAGAAATGTCATAATTTACAAAACTGAAAATTTGATTTGATTTGTTGACCCATGTTAAAATTAAGTTAACAGACTTATATTATAGATCTACTGTATATAATTATATCACAAGAAATAAAATTGTTTAAGTGAAATAATTTCCTACTCTAGACTTTACATGACTACGAAGAATTATTATATTGAGGAAGTAAGACTTTTTAATAACTTAAAACCTAAACTGAAAGAATTATCTTTTAAAATCTGGTAAAAGTAAATTGTATAAATACTTTGTTGAATACCCATTATATACTGTATCAGTTTATTGAGAGTAATTTAAATCCTATCGTGTAATTTCAGTGTTCAGCTTTAACTCTAATTAGTGAATGGATATGATTAATTATTACTAAGTCTTTATGTATATTTATATTGACAATACCTATTATTTGAAACATAAGATTCAATGGTCAATAAATAAAGGTACATAATAACTCGCATATAAATTTCACAATTCAACAACTAATTGTGAAATTTATGTGAGTTATTATGTACCTTAATATGGAATTTCACCAAGCATCGACTGTGATTACACTTAATATGTCAATAAATAAAATATGAAGTATCTAATTCCAAAGATAAAATGTTTTTAATGTAAAAACATAAAATGTCTGACAGACTGAAAACGAAGCGATTATATACATTTTATTAGCTCTAGAATCAGCTCCCGAAATATTTCCATACAAATTTGAATCATCCTAACTAAATTTGTTTAAGTTCCTGTATTTTTGGAGTAAAAGCCCTACAAAAAATTCAGTATCAATTGTTTTCACCATAAGAAAACTCACATAAGAAGTATTTAAGTAGCCAGGAGATTACTTGCACATACTGTAACGCTAGATAATAAGTAAATGATTGCCAACGAGTGACAGTAATTAAGCACATATTTTGGCCAATTGTAGGTCACAATCTTTGACTTCTCTCCAACATACTTTGTAAACTATGCATATTATTTGTAAATCCACTTAGTTTCGTTCATTCCTTGCGTTTTTATTGTTTATGTATCAATTAATTCATTATATGCATGTTTATCAGTTTTAAAGCAGAATTGAAGTAGGAATTCTATTTTCTCTTCAATCGTTTTGACATATACACCTTACAAAGCTCTTGATATATCCATTGCAGAATTTTGGCTATCCAGCTCATCGTGTATTATAACCCCTGGGGCTTAGAGAGACATTTCCTCTGATGGTCAAGACTTGCACAAAAAGGACACATTATCTGTATGACAATAATAATTGTACTGCCTACTTTATTGTAGCGTGTAACAATGGTTTCCTTTTCTTCTTTACAGGGGACATTCCATGTTGTCCATTGGTTTTCTGATCTGAGTGGATAATCTTTCACAATACTTATAAACAAACAGTATAAAACATTTCACGCTCTTTCCCCCTCACCCATGTCTAAAACAAAAAAATAAATAAATAATCCTCACTAAAAATGTCATTTCAATCAAAAAGTAAAATTGAACCTTGGATGATTTCCTGAAAAAATATTTATATATTTTAAATAAGGGTCTAAATTTGCTTTGCTTGCACTTTAAATATATCATGAGCTATCATACTTAATTAAAATCAAGCTTTTTATTGACAGCAGGCAAGGTATATTTTTTCCTCCAATTATTTCTTAAGCTATTTTTTTTTTTTTTTTTTTTGCGACTTTACACATGGGTTTGGGTCATTAATCTTCACTTATCACTAAAATTTGAACATATCAGAAAAACTGATTTTGAGAAATTAAGCATTTTATACAAGCCCCATGGCTGATTTTTTTTTTTTTTTACCAATAAAACATAAAAATTGTGATTTAATTGTGATAATCAAATAATTTACTACTTTTGTATGTAAAACAAATTGTAATTTTAACAAAGATTTCAAACTTTCATTTTTTCATGTTGGGGTATTGTATATAATGCTTATTCTCAGTTAAAAAAAAAAAAAAACCGATGTTTTTTCTGTCTCTTAGAAAATTTAATGGAGTTTTTGGAAATGGGGTCAATTTATTAACTAGATGAAAATAGAATGTTTAAATGAAAAATCGTGTTTTTTTGTAAAAATCAATGGAAATTTTGTATCTCTGAAACAAAACAAGATAGGATGTGTTTCAACAAAATAGGATTTGTAACAAGATAGGATGAGGAGGCTACTGTGGTCAATTTTGTTGCAAATGAAGTGTAACACTATAACCCAAAATGATTTGGCACATTATTCACCATTCACTCTGTATAAGCTAAATTAGAACAACAGTTTTAAATTAGATCAGCCTATATCATTAAACAAGGCGTGTATCATAAACTTTTATCACCATATGTCATTGTTTATATTTTATCTCTCAGTTACATACTTGCACATATCTTTATAGTAATTACATGCTTAGATATAAATAATGCATGTATTGGAAATTTTAATTTTCCAATTTACATAATGAGGAACATATTATTCAACGTTATGACAAGAAGTTCTTCTATTAACATGATTTGGTATGGTGACATTCTGCCTGGTGTGTGTGTGTGTGTGTGTGTGTGTGTGTGTGTGTGTGTGTGTCTGTGTGTGATTTTTGTCAAGATTGTGTTGTTTGATTGATTTAAATCTTGTTGTGCTTCCCCTGAATTAACATCTTAGACAAATTTCCAATACTTTTAAGAAGTTCCGAAATATTGTCCAAGATGTCAATACACATCATCTTCTGGCTGCTGGGTTCTAAATATTTTTCTTCTCTTGAGATCCAAGAATACATATGTTGCACAAATATCTATTTGTGTTTTGACAGAGGCCTACTTTTGTACAAATGGTTCTGCAGTTGACCATTTTCTTTAATAATGACAAGGATTTGTCTAAGGGATCTACTATCACGGCAGAACCAATGTCCTGGTCAGCACTGGATTTCGCTCTGAAAACAGGTCCACAAGTTGCACATTGACATTAGTGTTCTGTCCTGGTCCAAGAATTAATCATGCAAGGAAGTTCTTTTCCACAAATGGGCTAATAACCCCTATTTAGCCAACATGTCTGCTTCCTCATTCTTTTTAATCCTAAAATGTCCCAAAATTTTTATTAATTCTTACCTTGTTTAAAGATCCGATTGGTTACCATCGTATTATAAAAAAAATGAACATATAATAAAGACCCCTAATCCTATCATACTCTTATGGCATCAGGGTCGGAAAAGAGAAACTTGATGGAAAAGATGAAATAGAGGGGTCTAATACAAAACTATATGATCCAGCTAGATTGCCTCAGTAGTGAAGTCTATTTGTACTAATTGTCCATCTGTTTTTATACTTTGAAGTGTTGAAATTAAATTTGCTATAGATTTCGTACTTGCCTACAAACCTGAGTACTTGATAATGTTTGCTGAAATTTGGCCTTGTGAAACATCAAAGCTTTCTTAACATCAAAAGAAAAGAAAAGAAGTAAAACATCATAATGATAACTGTAATAGCTACATTTCTACTGTAAAAATCAGCTCCCTCAAATAATGGCATTGTCTACATGTCAAGTTTTATTGAAATCGGACTAATTTATAAGTAATTTGTAATTAAAAAAATATATAATTTAACCTTGACTGTTGTGTTTAAATACTCAATTAATTTACGCTTAGGATGATAGGTTTAAGCAAGCTTAAATTTTATTTAAGAAAATAAATCTGAATAACTTAAATAGAACAGTTTTTTTTTCTTTCTCGTGTAAAATTAGCACAGACAATTTTTTGGGTAGATGTTGATGAATTTTATTTTTGGTTATTGTATTTGTGAGTTAGTGCACTATTTTTTTTGCAATGTTTAATTTTGTTATTAAGTTAGTGCACTATTTTTTTGCAATGTTTAATTTTGTTATTATTAACATTCCTCTTTCATTATGTCTGTTCAGTAATGGATATATGTATTTAAACGTTAGTACTTTGAATTATATAATATTTGTGATAAAAACAGGGAAAATATAAATAAGCCTTGCTTAGTAAGCCGTCACATTTCAGCCTGAACCTGTTATTCTATCACAGTGAAAGTATCACAGCTTTGCCTACAATGAAACATTTTGAGTTATTTTGATTTTGTTTTTAAAATATTGCTGATACTTTTTCCCCAATTCATCCATTTTTCCAAAGTTTCTATAAATATACACTTTGCAATGCATTAAAAATGATTATTTGCTCTTCACTGTGTTTGTCAGTAAGCCAATATTTCTAGAGGTTCTAAGTTGTCCTGTTTCTTAGTATAGATGGCTAATTTGATTGGGTGGGGGAATCTTAAAATTGACCACGAATGTTTGTCTATTTTATATTTGTGTAGAATTTAAGCTAACTTAGGTTTTATTTTACTTATAATTAGTCCGAATATTTGTTTTGATCGAGCTGTTTGGATTATCAAATTGATCGAACTATTAAGGGAATATTTTTAAAAAAGGGCAAAATCACACAGATATTACATCAAATGTACACTTAAAACAAAATTCAACAGAAACAATAAAGTACGTTCTACTTCCTCACGCCGTAGATAGTACACTTAACTCAGAACTGAACTAGTATGTCAGAATAATAGCAAGTCAACTGTAACGCACTGAAAAGCTTTTTAAATAATTTAACTGTAAAGCTTTTTCAGGTTAATATTTTTAATATTTTTTGACGTTTTAATGTTTATGTTAGTCTTAATAATTTTAATAGTTAAAGTTAAATACTAAATTGTTATTTGTTAACCAATTTTATTAAATTGTCAAGCATCTGATGATGGGATTTATCCTGAAAAAGCTTTAGTGCAAATAATAAAAAAGATCCACCATTGACTACTAAAAGTAAGTTTATTCAATTATTAAATATTGTTGTTCAGAAATAATTGGGAAAATACAAAAATGAATCTTGGGGTGTGTCATTTACAGCTTGTAATCAAATATGACCTACACTAAGGATGTGTGTATAGCACAAACAGAGCAAGTTTAGACATTCATTTAAAAATCAAAGTAACTTTCAAAGATATTGTCAACGGTTTATTTTCACTTTTTGATTGACAACTACTGAAATTACATTTTTGGTGACTATTAGTTTAGTAAAGTTTGTGTAATGTTTTTGTACCTTTAATTTTGGTTATACACTATGAGTGAAGCATAGACTGTATTGTAAAATGACATTGAGTAGCTGCTGCAATCATTATTGTTTTTGATATCATCATGTTTTTTAGTCCTAAATATTTTGAAAGATCAACTTGCTTGAATCTATACTTTTTTATGTTTTATGTGACAGTCATTGTTATTCTCTCACTGTTTTAAATCGTATCCTTTGTCATAAAAAATTCATTGATCCCTAGTCTTCTAAAATTAAATTCTTTAAAAACTTTATTACACAAGATACATCGAAGTTGACATTTATTAAAACCAAGAAACAAATTTATTTAAAACATAAATAGGATTTACTTCTCACATTATTGTATTGTTTTTATTTGTGACAATTTTGATTACCATCTTGAAATGTTTGATAATGGGTTAAAGTTGTATATATATATAAAAAAAAATAAAAATTATTGTTTGGAATACATTCAGGTTGGCATCTTTCCATCCCTCTCGCCAAACTCTCTTCTGTCTTCAAAAACAAAAGCATATTCATAAAATAAAAAAACTATTTCCAATTCATCTATTTTTTTGTCTAACTCTTAAGACAAGTTTGAGACGATTTCAACACTTGTGTTCAGTTATCTCAATTTTGGTGTAAAGTCTTGTGTTTCGATATAAACATTGTCAGACATGTCGATAATTTGGTTCAATGATTTTAGTGAAACCGTATATTTTGCACGATAGGGCTGCGTGAGTAGCATGATGACATCAAACTCTCTGTCTATAATTAGATTCCGACAAGATATTTTCAAACCGGCAATTTAGGGGGATAACATGATTATAAAAACAATATCTCACATGATGGGAACATTTTTCTCTCCGTCTTTACGTCACAGCTGTGGAACACATGGCCTATGTTTTGGCTAGATTATGTCTGCATTGAGTTTTCTTAAACATATCAAACTGCATCTTAGCTATGCACTTTAACTGAAACTATGAAATGGCAACTGGTTCTATCGCTTTGGCATTGCTTTTATAAAATTCTAGCTTATTTATTTATATATTTTTATCTATCTATCTATATAAAAATTATATATTGAAGTGATTTCACCAAAAGATGAGCATTAAACAAATAACACACAATAGATAATAAATATGGCTCCTGCCTTTGTTATCACAAGAAGAGTGCCCGTCAGGGAATCATTATAGTGAGTACAGATATGACAATCCTGAGATCCTATGTAGGCTTGGGTTAGATCCCTCTCATTCATCTTTTTTATCAGGGCTCTTGTTCTCTTCTATCCCTGATGTATTAGAGTATTCAGGATTTTGTCGTATTTATGTTTCCATCTTACTTTTTTTTTTATAAGGCAACAACAATGACAAACAGGTTTTTCATTTTTAAATAACAAGTAAAACACACAAACACCAAAAAGTGAGATAGATATGACTGAATATTTTAACATATATTATGTAATGTAAAACAATCTTTTACAATTGATTTTGTTGCTTCCACAAGCTACAAGGAATTTGTCAAACAAAGATAAAAACTTGGTTAGACTCTTTGCTTTAACCGGAAGAATAGCTATGTATCTGTATCTATTTGTTTGTTTTAGTACAAAATGTTTGTGACATTTTAAATGTGTACTGCAGCCTTACTGCTAGATGTTAACACATGGGTTTGGGTCATTAATCTTCATATTTTACTAAAATTTGAACGAAATTCGTAGAGCCGATTTTGGTAAATTATGTATTTTGTACTGCTCCATGGTTGATTTTGTTTTGTTTTCTAGCGATAATTCACTGACTTACATTTTTGAAGAAGTGCTGATCAAAATCTTTATACCCTAGCCGATTTTTAGAAAATCATGATTTTTTATTTTTATTATTATTATTTTATTTTTTTATTTTCCATTCCTTTTACTACATTTAAATAAACAAAACATGATTTAGATTCAGAAAAAGACATTAAGATAAAAAATAAAGCTTTCCTTAACAACATACTAAAACAAAACAAATAAATTGACATATGACATAATAATACATTACTTTAAATTAAAATACACAACAGGAAAGAAAAACCAAAACAATATTACTTCTAAATCCTAAACATAAACAAAAAATATACTGTATGGAATAAAGCAGCCTCCATGGGTCTACCCGATTATTTGTATCTTATTGCAGCTATAAGTTATAAAAATGAGAAAAATGCACCGAGATTTGTCCAAAATATGCCCACACACTGCACATACAACAGATATCATTCCAAAAACCACTTTTTTTTTTACTCAGGAAACCTCAAAACGGACATATCAACAAAAATGAAAGTCAAAATTTTTATAAATTTATACTACATAATATGTATGGGAAAGTAAAAACTCAAGTTTTCAACTTCAATGATACAGACAAAATAAATGGATCTACAGTTAATATTGATCCTGAGGATATCATAGGTCCTTGTTATGTGAAACACCCAAAATCATGTTTTGTTTAGGACAGGTAGACTTTGTCTGATTTATTGAAAATTCTATCCTTTTTTACTTGTTTTCAGACTTGTATTTTTCTCTCTTACATCGGCATATTGTGTTGCTATTTGTACCTTTTTATTATAAAGTACTTCTAGCGAATTACATATATTTATCCTTATTGCATTATCTTATCTTACTTTAAAGCTAAGTTATTTAAGAGTGATGCATTGTTCAAATCATTGTCAGTTCTTTCTACTTGGATGATTTTTTCTTTGTTGTTTAAATGTGAAAACCTCAAGGTCATCATTGTCTTGTTTACAAAGGAAGAAAAGATCATGAAATAGATACCTCTTGCCCTCGAATAATCTAATAGAATTAGGGTCATAAAAGAACAAGAATTGGTCAAAAGAGCTGTGATAGGAAAAATGAAAGAGGAGAATCTAATCCAAGACTTCGTGGAAAAAGGTGAAGATCCGTCTAGTATCTTTTAAGATAGAGTATGGACTCAGTATAAGTGAGCCCCATCATATTTTAGGATGATTTGATTATGGTATAATCAAATACTGTTTCTACAGGTGAAAAGATATGTCACTAAGTGGAAAAGTTGAATCAAAAAATTTAAGGTTATGCTCCAAATAACTTGGCGTAAAATATTTGAGATTTCAAACAATTCTTATTTTAATTTTTCCCTAAAAATAAACTTGACAGTGACATTTTTGACTGCAAAGCTGTTTTTGATGAGTTCAATTAATAGCATACCAATAGATTACCTTTGCTCTCTCAAACATCAAACGTTTTGACAGAGACTTTTGTGAAAAAAAACTTGAGTTTGTTACCAGGGGACTTAAATTTAAGAAAGGCGGAACCAAAATGGTAACAATGTTTAGAAAATAGAAAAATAAAAAAAAGACAAAGACAAATTTAGTAATTAACAAGGCTCAAGTTTATTGAACAAAAAAAAGAAATTTCGACGGTTCAGATTTTATCATTTACAACTTAGAAAGACATCCTGAGACAAATCATCATAAACAGCTTATGATTAACAATATTATAATTAAAAAAATTACACGCCCTTAATGTAAAATATTATAATCTAAATAAAAAAAATTAATCAATAGATTCTGAAAGTTTATCCCCCCTTTTTAGTTTATATATTTTATAGTTACAAAATTTAACAAAAGACAATGAGCACAGCTTAACAATTAACAGGATTATAATTAATCCAAAAAAAAAGATTATACGCCCTTAATGTACAATTAGAATAAAAAAAGATGAAAAGATACTGATATTTATTTCCCCCCCCTTTGACTTTATGAGATGATAGTTTTTCAAAACAGTTACATAATATTACTTATTTGATAAATTTCTTAAATACTATATTGGCCAATAAATATATATATGTTTTAGATAAAAGAATTTATTATAAAATGAGAAGTTTACTAAAAAAAAAAAGAAATGAAAATTTTGAATATTAAATTTTATTAATTGACGTCAATTATATTAATTTAGAAAATAACCTCTTGGAGGTTGTTAGGACCGAAAGTTTGCATGCAGGCTCCACCCAATTAATTTTTTATATATTTTATAAATAACTACACAAGTCTACATCTAAAAGATAGCTTGAAGAAAAAAAAAAAAAAACATATTCGCTGAAGCAATTTAGGCACATGTACAATATGAGTTTAATTAAAGTTCTATAAAGTCAGTTTTTTTTTTTAACCTCACTTTTGTGCACTTGAAACTTTGAAGGTGTATTAAGAAAAACGTGTTTTGCCAACAGGACGAAACATGTTTAGATGCTTAGCTGGTCTATGCAATCTGAGGCAAGAATTGCTGAGAATCTCCTACCAGCGTATTAGCTATAGCAAAAAACATGCTTTTTAGCGTCTGTGCAAAATCAGACATGTTGTAGCATTAATGTTCATTATTAAAGCAAATATCTGGTTATTTGTCAAAATTAAAGAAAATTGATTGTATCACAGAAATTCGTTAAGATTGTAATTAAAAGATTCTTAGATGATTATAAATCTATTTATATATATTTAGTTTTGTGTAAAACAAGGCTTGTATAAGACTTGCAAAGATCTGCAAGAGTCTGTAAAACGAAATTTTCTGATTTAGAATAGATTTCTCTAATTGTTTTATATTTGACATGTTCAATAAGATATTCTGATCATTTAATGTTCAACATTAATTTGCACCTATTTCACATAATTGTTCAAAACTCAAAATGTGCCTTTGCAAGGTTTTGTAAAGTATGTCTTAAGAAAAGAAAATTTTTATAATCATTCAGTTTCAAAAAGAAAATTGAATATTAAATAAAACATGAAATACATATTTTAAAGAATACATGATAATTAACAAATTATTTTAAAACATTAACAAAATTTAAGATATGATAAAATCTGTAAATTTGAAATACCTGGAAAATCCTGTCGCAGATCACGTGAGCTTGTGCCGTGAAAAATAATAATTTACTTAACATTTTTAAAAAAACTAAAGCGCACAAAACTGTAACTTAACATGTCGTTTAGAAACTGAGAAGTAATTTTGAGAACGAAAAAATATGTCTGACGGAGCTTATAATTGAATGTAGAACATCGTGAGTTATTTCAGATAGGACTGGGTATGGGTTGTAGAACAGGTAGGCTAACCAGCCGTTGTACTCTGTACTTAGATAGAGACAGATATAGAGAGGGAAGATAAGAGAGACGGCGAGTGGACTGTCGATAACAAAAATGCAGATTGATTCTACTGATTGCTACAAGTTGATGGAACTGAATACTGGAACAGTTTGTTTTGGCTGAGTTCCAGGCAAGCCCTATATCAGTCAACGAACCTGGCTCATTTACATGATATTTAGCATTACTAATTATATCCATTCAACACAGAATACAACCTTTGTATTAATAGCTCTCTGTATCTTTACAGAGATTAATGTGTGTTATTTAAAGTAAATAGACCGTGTCAGTCTGTCTCAACTTACTGGGAAATGATATTCAGTATGCCGAATATCTGGTGATGTTTTTACTTTCTTGCATATGTTAATAGAAACTTTATTATGGAAGCGAAGTTAGAACCATAAGATCCTCTCCTCCACTTGATCTCAAAACAAAATACATTTATTAACACATTATACATAAATGTTGCAAAAACATTGCACAAACTTTCCTATTCCCCCATCCCCAAAACCAAATAAAGATGTCATTTCGGTAGCTAGTTGTTAATCAAAAAGTGAAAATGAACCATGGACAATGTCTTTAAAAAAAATATATGTATGTACAGTACATCCTCGTTAACTCTGAGTAACTGCTGGGACTGGAATGAGAAAGTGAAAATTTCTTGTTTAAATATTTGGTACTTGGTGTATTTATACAGACTCTTTTTTCCAGATCAAACCATAGCTAATTAAAATAATATTGCAATTTTAGTGGTGATTCTTGCTACCACAAATCTGATCTACATTTTTGTTTGCCAAAAACTTTAACAGGTTAGATTAAGCCAAGTTATGCTATATATTCGAATAGACTTATGAAATTATTCCGTTTAAAACAAAACAACATAAGTTAATAAATTAGTATGATAACAACACAAACCGCTTTTAAATACAAAATAATTATTCTTGTAACAGCAATGATTCTTGTTTGCAGTAGACTTCATAGTGGTGCGGTATAAACCGGATGAGTGGCTAAACTTTAAAAAAAAATGGCAGTGGCACTAACGAAAATCGTAATTATGTTATTTTTGTTTGTACTAGACATATAGCAGAAGCTAAAAATATTTGCAAAAGGATGTTTTGAGTTTTGAACTTACAAAGGGGAGGGGGGTCAAAGACTTCTTGTTTAATATTTATCATGTTCAAACATTTACACTGTTAAGTTGACTTAACTAACATATTTGGTGATGAATAGTTTTTAATAAGTTTTGAGGATGGGTGAGTGAGAAAATTGTATAATATTTAACCACCATTTCTTTTATTCTTCACGAAAACTAAAACACTTCAACGTTTAATATATCTAACAAATTCTCTATTATTTTATAAAAATAAAATGTATAAAACAAATATTTCATCAATTACTTATAGCACATATCCATTGCGTAAGGACTTCTTGAACATACTATCAATTTTTTGTAAGAAATCTGTCGAGAGAACCGCATCAGAATAAACCTTAGTCCGGTTTTAAATTCCCAGACATGATGTGGCAATCTAGCCTAGGGGACTTGTGTCTTAGCCAAAACATAAATACAAAGACAAGGGCACACACAGGTATGATGTGTTTCATAAACACTAAGGAAAACATGTCAAGCTTAAAATCGGACTCCCAGCTGTACAGAGACTAATTATCAATTACGAAAATAGCTCTTCTTAACCCACTGTTCTGATAATAGCAATTACTGAATAGGTCCAGTGATATTTATAGAATGTTAACCCATTAGCTAGGCCTTCAGTGCCAAGTGAAAATTTGGAACTTTCAAAATTGGAAAATTCAAGGTATGATTTAATTCTTTTATTAATATTTTAAGTAGATAATGATAGGGTTATAACACTAAATGAATGATTACATGTTTTTAATCATTTACCAATAAATATAAATTTCTAATTTTCTTTTATGCTGAACGTCTTACTTTTGAATGATAATATGGAGGTAATATGGAAAAACATAAGACTATCAACTGTATTCAAGTGTGTGTAACCTTTGTCGGTTCATTATTTCGAATTGGAGTAAAATATGTACACGTCTAAACCAACTGAGGCATTATTTATTTGTAGTTCCCCTATGAATTTCAAAAACAAAATATGTGCTACTCATTTTACATTGTTCTTTTTTAAACACCCTGTATTTTACTAATTACCCTCAGGGGCTTACTCATAGTGGCGAACCTAAGGACTCTAGCTGATCTATACCTTTAGGTTTGATCCTTATCTTTCATCTTTCCTATCACACCTCTCTTGACCAACTCTTGGTCTCTTCTGACCCTGTCTGTAACTTAACCTTAAATCCTAACACAGTATCTGAGAAACATAGTTTGAATTCAATGTCGACATTCTGTTTGGCAATTTAGAGATTTTAATGCCAATTGTTGTAGTAGAAGTTCTACTGTTATAATCATGCTGAACAGATTTTAATAGGTTATTTCTGTTTTTATGTACTGTATGTAAAGTGGAACCAATTTTATATAAAATAGCATATCCGATGGATATCTATCTCCGTGGGTTTTTCTGCCTTTAAAAAAGAATTCTACTAGAATTAGATTTCAATTTATTTCCTGAATATTAAATACTACAAATTTGCAATTGTCGTACAATTTGTGTTTGTCTAAGGCTGATATATAGAATATGTAAATAAATTTATAAATCATGATTACTAAATGGCTGCCAAAAAGTAAACCATTTATAAATATTGAGTGTGTTCTTTTATACAGTCAGATATAAATGGTGACATATTACTTCCTAAAGGAAAATTCTATTTTAGATATTTTCTCAAAGTGTAAACACTTGGCCTCTTTTTGAATGTTGCAAGTTCTACTGTTTTATTAAATTGATTAACGCTTTCAACCTGCTGTTGATGCTATTTACCTGGCAACTTATTATGACAGTAATTACTGTGTTTTGTGTATCCCACAATGTGTATAATTTACATTCATAAGACTTTTAACAACACTTGCTGTGAAATTTATTGCACCTTGCCTACGTAAGCACGCACTGGTACGAATTTAGACATTAAAAAATCATCAATTATCATGACTCCGAGTTACTATTAATGTTGTAGTTTTTTTCTTACTTTTGAATTAAATGCAACATAGTTCTTGACAAATAATTTTGGCTGGAGATTGTGTTTAAATGTTTTAATTTATTTATAGTTTACGTAACTATGAATTAAATTTAATATTTTGTCATGCGAAGTTAACTCCGCCCCTTTGGCTGAGATGTTAACGCCTCCCACTTGTGTTTGTCAGTATTGTCAAATTTTAACAATTTTCAGTTGTCACTATACACTTCATCTCAGTTTTTCTTTCCCCGTCTTAAATAAACTCATTAGTTTTTGTCAGTAAATGTGAGAATCGAAATAACAGTTTGGAACTATATACAAGGTCTGTCCTAAAATTATCAGCCATTTTGCATATAACGTGTTTTTGTGGTCTCAGTGTAACTTGGCAGTTAATCAGAGGGAATCTTTCTGTTCATGTGTGAACAGTCACTAACTATTCAGTTGACTACTAAATGCCATTGAGTGAGCATGTGTTTTTTCTGACAATGACCCTAAAAATAGATTAGCGAATCTATATAAAATGTTGCCTAAAGTTTGAACACTCGACAGCGGAAACTTTTCAGATGACTAAGAAGGCTTTCGGGGATGATTCAATTAATGATGCCTAGATAAAATTGATGCTTCAAAAATCACTGGGAATCAGTTAAAAGTGATCCACATTCTGGAAGGCATTCAACAACTAGACATGAAAAAGCTAAATTATTGAGTTTATTAAAATCTGCTACTGAATGTGAAAATCAGAAAATGATCCAGGGGCTTCCAAAAATAAGTGATACATTTTTAGAGAGGATTTTGGGATGAAATGTATCATAGTGAAATTTCTGCAGTTTTTGTCATACAGATAAATTTTTACATTGCCTAACTTTCTGTAAATTACAAACAGAAACTCACATTTCTTCAAATTTTTCAAACAGGTAAATAATTTAATAAAAATTGACACTATATGCTATGACTCTGAAACAAAAATCTATTTTTACTATTAAAAGTCATAGAAAGCACATAATCGGAACAATGTCAAGGCCAAGTTTTTATTTTGAAGGTGTTGGCTATTATGAGTATGCTCCTTCAGGCCAAAAGTGAAGGTATTGTTTATTATCAGTATGCTCCTTCAGGCCAAAAGTAAAAGTATTGTTCATTATCAGTATGCTCCTTCTGGCCAAAAGTAAAAGTATTGTTCATTATTAGTATGCTCCTTCTGGCCAAAAGTAAAAGTATTGTTTATTAACAGTACGCTCCTTCAGGCCAAAAGTAAAAGTATTGTTCATTATCAGTATGCTCCTTCAGGCCAAAAGTAAAAGTATTTTTTATTATCAATACGCTCCTTCAGGCCAAAAGTGAAAGTATTGTTTATTATCAGTATGCTCCTCCTTCAGGCCAAAAGTAAAAGTATTGTTTATTATCAGTATGCTCCTCCTTCAGGCCAAAAGTAAAAGTATTGTTCATTATTAGTATGCTTCTTCAGGCCAAAAGTAAAAGTATTGTTTATTATCAGTATGCTCCTTCTGGCCAAAAGTAAAAGTATTGTTCATTATTAGTATGCTTCTTCAAGCCAAAAGTTAAGGTATTGTTTATTATCAGTATGCTCCTTCAGGCCAAAAGTGAAGGTATTGTTCATTATCAGTATGCTCCTTCAAGCCAAAAGTGAAGGTATTGTTCATTATCAGGATGCTCCTTCAGGCCAAAAGTGAAAGTATTGTTCAATATCAGGATGCTCCTTCACACCAAAAGTGAAGGTATTGTTTATTATGAGTATGCTCCTTCAAGCCAAAAGTGAAGGTATTGTTCATTATCAGTATGCTCCTTCAGGCCAAAAGTGAAGGTATTGTTCATTATCAGTATGCCCCTTCAGGCCAAACGTGAAGGTATTGTTTATTATCAGTATGCTCCTTCACACCAAAAGTGAAAGTATTGTTTATTATGAGTATGCCCCTTCAGGCCAAACGTGAAGGTATTGTTTATTATCAGTATGCTCCTTCACACCAAAAGTGAAAGTATTGTTTATTATGAGTATGCCCCTTCAGGCCAAACGTGAAGGTATTGTTTATTATGAGTATGCTCCTTCAAGCCAAATAACTAAATGAGGAGTCAAACATTCAAGTTTTTTACTGGGATGAGAAGATCATGGCCATGATTGTGAGAGCTTTATGATATAATAGTTGACTCTGCCCATTAATCACATCTTGTGTAAAATTTTTTTTTTTTTTGTAATTTTTTTAATTAGTAATGAATCCTGATCACGAAAATAATAATTACAATAAAGGGAACTAGATGTTCTGACCACACAATGATAAGTAGGTTTTTTCCTAGGCGCTGTTGTGGTAGGGGGAAAACAGCAAAATTTATGTAAAGTTCTCTGTTGTGTTGTCTTTAAAAATAAATTATTAAATTATCACAACAAATTAAAAATTTGTTCATCTTTAAAAGTTAACAAAATAATATTCAAACTTGGTTTTTTTACAATAAACGATAAACTATATTGATTCCTTGATCAGTCATGAAATATAATGACTATCAAAATAAAATAACTTTTATTTTACTAGTTTAAATGTATTAATAATTCAGTTATTAAGTTTTGTTTTGCCAGTGAATTTCTTTTAATAATAATAAAGTACCATCTGTCTGTCTATCATAACAGGTTTGCCTTGTCTATGGGATACCTAATTTCACATTCTTTCCTTTGTTTTCTCTTTCAAATTTTTACATTATATCTTTTCTTTGGATTAATATTTTTATTGTATTTATTTTGAAGGTTTAAGTGGATAAGATGTGATGTTTCTAACATTCTACCAAAATAAAGTCTTTTTTTTTTCATTAATATTCTCTCTCTTTCTTTCCTCCCCCTTTCTTTACAATAAGAATGAACCTAGTTTGTACCCATATTTCATGCAGTGGTGAACAGTTTTATTTTTATTTTATATATTTTAATTCATTCGATGTAATTTTATTTATTGAATTTTAAATTTCCATTAGGAATTAATATTTTTCTTTTATTTTCTTTGTTTTGGTTATAAACTTTTTATTTACCAAGTAGAAAATGTTTTCTATTTTTAGTTTAAATATTATTATTATTATTAATAAATAATAAAAAAAAATTCATGTGGAGTTCAAACACCTTAGTTTATAATATAAATGGAATAGCATAGCCTAATGTTGACAGTTAACTGCCCTATCTATGTTTGTAGTGCCCTGAATAGAAATTAACTTTTTGTCTCCCATTATGTTGACTGTATCTGTAATCCTTGAACAACACTGCCTTGTTGATAAATGTGACCCAATTACTGTAGAAAATGACATGCAATGGGAAGTAACCAGATGTCAGCTTGACAGCTCCGTTTGTGCCATCGTATCAAATTTAGTACAGAGAACGACGAAAAGTCATGGAGCTTCATTTTAGTTTTTCCAATGGAACTCCCGAAACATAATTCCTCTTATAAGCCACTTGGTGTAGTTGTTCGCATCATTAACTTAATAGATGTATTTCATCAAAACTTTATTAGGTTTGTTTTAACGGATTTTTGTCTTTTAAAGATGAGTGTGACAGGTGTTCTCTTGCATATGCGTATTATAGGGAAAAATATGTAATGGGTAAAAAAATAAATTATTTTGCAAGTATATCCATTTTGAAGTTCTCCGAGTCTAAAAAGTTGTTTTTGTGTTGCTCAATTCTACAGCTCAAATAATGTGACCCGATTTTAGTCACATTTGTTGATATGTGAGCAATATTTTGGCCATTACTCAGAATTTAAAAAAAAAAAAATTGATAACCCAAAATATGGGGGTAACAGCAATAATAAAACATACAAAATTACAATTTTCTCAGTAAAAACTAATTACATTTCAAAAGCTGAGTTTAGAGCTAAAAATAAGAAAAAAACAGTTTGTAGAATTATAGGTTTTGGAAATAGTTTGTTTTCCATCTGTCGGCTATTTTGTGTTTTTACAAAACAAAACAATTCTTGGGAAGTAGATAAGATATTAAATAGAGATTTACACATTATTTAATGTAGCCTCTTAGCATTATACCAGAAAACCAAAACTTTATACAGTTTCAAAATGGCCGATGTTTAAAATGTTTAGTACGGTATCTAATGAAGTTGATGTGTATAGGTATCTTCATGTTTAATGTGTGGGTATCTATAAAACCATTAAGATTAAAAAATATTTACAGGAAACAAAAGATTTTCCTCTTTACAAGAAACAAATTAATTTTTTAATTTGTTCTGTAGGGCAAAGGATAACTTAATCATCGACCAAAAACTAAAAACGTAGTTTCATGATAATAATGGTCTAGTATACCCAAGATTAATTTAAACCCAAATATAATATTATAGGCAATTATCAAGAAAGATATACAACATTTTAATGTTTTAATGTTTAACGTAACAGTTAAAATGGCAATATTTTGTAATTTTTTCCTATAAGTTTGCGAAATTAACATGTACATTTTATCATTTATATCAGAATTTAATTTTCTACAAATTTACTTTGAAATTTTTATTTCTTATTTGTATCGAAAGTATTAAAACACCAGCCGCCATTTTGAAACTGTTTATTCATTTATAACTGTTATCATAATTCCATAATATATTTGTTTAGATTAATCTTGATTGTAGAGAATAACCAAGAAATTGTGTTTCTAGGTTTTGTTGTTGATAACTATGTTATGTTGTTGTTTACCTTTTGACCTACAGAAAAAAAAAAAAGAAAAAAAATAGAAAAAAGCATATTGTTTTTGTTAAAAGACGAAAATCTTTTATTTCTTGTAAATATTTTTAAACATTAATGTTGTAGTGTCAAACACTACAACATTAATGAGCTACTACACTCATTAATTAACATTAATTACAACATTAATTAACTACAACACTTATTTTTCGAGATATTATATTAAAAATTTTAAACATTCGCCATTTTTAAAATGTACAACATAAAGTATAGATTTTCTGATAAAAGGTTACATAAATAATATGTGTATACTATATCTTTATTCAATTGTCATATCTATATTCATTGTTAATTGTTGATAGCCTTAGAACTACATATATTTTATATATATTATTTATTTTCTGTCAAATGTAGTCTGTATTTATATTTTACCTTTTATGTGGCTACATGTTTCACTGCCACAGGCAGCATCATCAGGCCAGCTAACTATGTCCACTCAAACACTTATATATACACAACACTTATTGTAACACATATTTTCGTACACGTCACATAAATAATTTTTTTTAAATTTTTAAATTTTGTAATTTTTTTTTAATAATAAATAAAATAAAATAAAAGGTAAAGTACAAATACAGACTACATTTGACAGAAAATAAATAATATATATGTCATATTCATTTTCAAAGATAGAAAGTTTTGTGGAAAAACAAAAAATGGGCGAAAGATTAAAATCTAAGCGTTTTTAGACCTACATTTATATCAAATTTTTTGTTATTTTTAGCTCTAGAATCAATTCCTGAATTACGGTTTTGGTAAGAGTCCTTGATTTTATTAATGAAGTTCTACAATGTATGGCCAGTGATTTGAGAGCTAGTCTCCCTTTTAATAAGTATGGCCATCATTAAGAGATATAGTTTATAATATGGCGACTAACTTCATTATACTACAAGATTAACAAATAATTAAAACCACCTACCTAATTTCCAATCTTTCATAGACCATAAGTTCTAAACAGGTG
The DNA here is from genome assembly GCA_963513935.1 of Aphrophora alni. Classification (NCBI taxonomy): domain Eukaryota; kingdom Metazoa; phylum Arthropoda; class Insecta; order Hemiptera; family Aphrophoridae; genus Aphrophora; species Aphrophora alni. Next base: position 154,294,163 of record OY740767.1, on the reverse strand, counting down.
GGTTTATAAAAAGATACCCAAGATTTAAAAAGTTTTAAAATTACGAGTTCCAAAACATTGTGTTGTTATTAAAAAAAAATAAGTTGGCTGCCATATTGTAAAAAAATATCACTTTTCTAAATTTGCATAGCATATTCTTAAATCCCGTAAAAAGTAGGGAAAGTTCCCCGTTTAAAGTTTTTTGTATCTCTTACAGTTTTAGGTGGTCATTTTGAGTTGATCCATCCTGTATAAAGAATTATGATACATTTAATGTAAACAAATATGAAATTTATTGGGCCTATATGATCATAGGGCCTATTAATGTAGAATTCCAGAAGTTTTTTTTTATCAAAAGTGTTACACATTACAAACTGCCATTACATTCCTCTGTGGATGTTTTGAATGCCAACATTTGTTGATTTATGTTGGCAACAGTTGTCTTGTGTTATGCAATGTTTATGTTGAGACTCTCCTTCTTGGGTGAAACAAACGTTAGTTAATAGTCTACTTTTCTATTATGATTTGTATAATGATCCTGAGTTCAATTTGCTAGTAGAAATTTTCAATCTAAAATCTCCAAATTTTTTCTTTTTTTTCCATTTCATATTTCTTTTTGTTGCTGTATAAATATTATTTGTGTACCCCTTTATTAAGTGTCACATTAATTAACCTAATCTAACAATTATTTTCAAATTTAACGAATTAAAAGAAATATATGGCAGATTATCAAAACCAATACATCTTCTTGGAGTATGTTCATAGTCATTGTCAAACAAAAATAATAACAGACATGCTGCTGAATCACAACTTTGCTTCAAACCCTATATATATATGATACAATCAATTCACTGACCAGAAAATAGAAACCATTTCAGTTACTGATAGTGAGTTGGCAACAACATGTGTGTGGATTTTAGTGTATTATATTTAAACAGTATTATAGTGATTCAATTCATAAAATGTTTTATATTATATGACATGTTTATATGTTTGTATATTTGTGTGTAAAATATTTGTGACAATTTTCAAAAGTCTGATGATGTCTTATTGAAAACGAAACGGCAGTAACTGCATTAATAAATGATTGTTATTATAGACTAAGGTAAATTACTGTATATATATATTAAACAATTCAGATGTTTCAACTAAGCATTATGAAAAATAATAAGTTCAAGCCGAGTTGTTTCGATTTGATTTTTCTTTGTGGTTCCTAACTTCATTAGTACAACAGGCATAAAGTAAAAACTAAATCAAATCTGAGTATTTGTGTATATACATAACTAATATGTAGGCCTACAGAAGTGTCATTATAAACAAATAGCAAGTATAGTGTGCACTGTTGACACATATATACTGACATGTGCGTTAGTATCTTCTCCAGCTGAGCAAATAAATTACCCTCTCCTCTAATATAAGCATACCTGAGCTTGAAGGTAGAGGAAGGAGACTGTCACATACCTTGCTATTTATATCTCCCATGTCCAAAGTAGTGGATGTAGGAATTTTGTGATTAATGGTAGAGTCCCAACACATGTGGGTATCAGCAAATTCGTTTAGAGAAACGATCAGGTCTTAAGGATGTATTTAGTGCAATTAAGTTAGGAAATAACTTACGATATCTCCAAGAACAAAATTTAAAAAAAAAAAAAAATCTAACTGGGAGAATTGCTTTGAAACAACATCTAGACAAAACACTAAAAAAAAAGTCAACACTCAAATATTTATCTTTTTTATAAATAAACAAATTATTTACATTTTGTATGTACACAAAAGAATGAAATAAATAACTATAATACCGTACTGATAAGTTTTCTTAGATAAAATATGAAATTCTACCTAAAAATAAGAAATTTGTACTTTGTAATTTTTTTTTTTAAAAGGCGTATTTTATGATATTTAGCCATTTTAAAAGTCTAAAAACTTAACCTAACCTACGGACTAAAATTTAAAGTGAAAACTAATTTTTCCATGAAGAATGAAAATCATGTTTTTATATAAAATATGCTTTAAAATGTTGAACAAATGTACAATTTTATGTATCTATAGAAATGAACTTTAAATAAAACAAATTATACTTAAATAAACGTGCAATTAAAAGTTATATTATTTGTTCCTGCCAAACTACATGTTATTACTACATGGACGTTATAAAACTTATGAAACCAATTCTTTTTAAATGATAATTAAATTCTGAATATATTAAAAATTTTAAATATGTCATTTCACTATTAAAATACACCTAATGTTGAGTGCACACTAGAGCGATTACGATACATATTTGAAGTCGTAAGTGACACATGATAATTATTTTATAAAGATAGTACGGATTGAAACCGTGTTGTGTTGTAATGGCTAAACCAGTATGATGACCTCTAATGTAAGATATTTGTATGAAGTGACACACTCTCCCATACAATAATAATTGAAGTGACAATATATAGAGTTACATTTTTTTTTCCTTTTGTTTTAAGGAGAAAAACCATTGCGGTTATCATCGGCTATCTAGAGTTACAAGTAGCCCTGAAGTGGGACTCGTGTATTTCAAAGGAAGGTAATCTGAGATGCTATAAAAAACTCTTCTAGGGCCCATCGTATAATATTCTTTATGTTGAGATAGTTTTCTTGGAACTGTCCCACATTCATTAATTTATATGAATACACTCAAAATTTCTTTCTATTCTATCTCCTATTTTTCAAATACCAATACATAACAAAAACATCATCTTCACTCAAAGAGCTCATGGTTACCACCTGATGAACTGATTCAAAAAAATTTCACCTGCTAACAGATCATATCGCTTTTGTGTGCAGCAAAATTATCTTAATATAAAAATCACGCACTGCAACGATCGTTTGATAAACATTGTATCGCTCTAGTGTGCAGCCGGTCTTAAACTCAGCATTATAATAGAACGTACCCTCATTAAAATTAAAGTCATCACCTTAATATACAACAGATTTCTTATAAATTAGAAATTCTGTTAGATATACAATACTTGGGTAATTTTCCGGAAATCGTTATCAGCTATATCAATAAATTAATTTCCTACTGCGTAATTAATTATGTTTACCAAAAACGTTTAAATAGATTTGAGAAAAATAAATAATTGATATCGTACAAAAATTATAATTTTCTAGCAATTACTAAGAAAGTAGGTATGTAGTTTAAGTTTTTGTGAGATTAAAATCCAAGATGAACTTGCACTCTTCAAACAAACATCTGTTATGAATTGGAATAGAAGTCTTGTTCCATACTGTAGTGAATGTTAATAGCATTCATTAGCATACCTTACATCACTAAACAGGACATTGATACAACACAACACCATCTTGTAATCAAAACAAGTATAACCAGTAAATAGTTTTATTGGCGAGGGTAAAACCTGACAATCGGCAAGGCAATAGTAGAGCTATAGAGAGAAATAACGAAAGTAAATGCTTTATGAGTAACTTGCTTCTTGTATTATAATTGTGATTAACCATTTATTGAGATCACACTGGTAATAAATATTATAAACCTTAGAATATTGAAAGTCTTAATTCAAAAACAAACTATTATTTCTACTACTGTTGGGTCCTGTTGGCCTAGGAGTATGTTGGCACCATTTTTGACACATAGTATGGGTCTGAATGCTCTTAGATGCCACAATTTTTTTCTGATTTTACTCAAATTTTATTTGTAGGCTTGGTTTTACAAATCGTTTGATAATTTGATAACCATAAAAACAGGTGGTAAATTTCGGTACTTACGTATTAACGCCACCGCAGCAGAAGTTGCTAATGCGCATGCGCCAATATTTGCTTACTTTGTGATATAATTATCACGACAGGTTTGGCCAGGTAGCTATATATATAATCACCTGGCCAAACCTTTCGTAAGTTTATTGAAGTTAATAATTTGAAATTAGATCATGGATAAACATGAGCTTTTAAAAGTGAAGTACCGCCAATCTACGCCTAAAATTTTTGCGACAAATCATAAAATGAAAGTATATGAATCTCAAAGCTGAAAAAAATAGAATTCTGCTTCCCTTAAACCAGTTTGCTCTTTATTGGCGCATGCGCATTAGCGCAACTTCTGCTGCGGTGGCGTTAATACGTAAGTACCTAAATTTCTTAATGGTGATCAATTTAAAATGTCAAATGGTTGTTATAGAAAAACTTTTTATTGTACATTCTACAACATCCAGAGATGTTGAGAAGTGTTTCTACGATAAAAAAATAAGAGTGTTATTATAAAAACAAGATTGGTAATTCCATAACTTAAAAATCGTTGATACTATCTCTAGTAATCAGAATTTTAATCAATTTTAGAATGTACACTAGATTGTGTTGTTTATATTTTATGAGAATAAAGAAAAACACTGTTATAATCAATAATAGTTGTTTATTTCACAACTAGTTTCAATCTTTATAGGTCATTGACAAGTGAACACTAAATTACATCTTTCTTTGGCGAATCCTATCTACTTCATCGTCAGTTGCTTTCTGCTGTTATACTACTGTCTCCGCAAACCAAACCACTATAATCTAGATCAACTCTTTTTCCAACAGCTCACTGACAATATTGTCTGTTGTGATCTGTTCCTCTATATCTGTTAACCTTTGTTTCCAATTCACTCCACCAGCAGTCCGTCGTCTATGCTGCCGTTATAATGCATGTAGGCTGTACTTGTAATCTTCCTCATTCTGTACAGATATCTTGAAAGCCCATGACTGAACAGTAGCTGGGTTAAGTAAAAGTTGACTACCTTCCCATTTGGCCAGATTTTACCAGTCCATCTCACTTTTTCTTCTCCTACCCAATTGCTCCTTCTATTGTATCATTGTTGCACCCTTACTTCTCTCCTGACTAATTGTTTCTCTCCTTTATCCTTTTTATCTTGGACTTTTTTTTGGATCAGCAGATCAATCAGGGTGATGCTCACAAAATAATCTCTAAAAATGAGTCATGGTACTGACTGAAGGCACATGTAACTCATAGAGCTCTCGATCTTTTATTTGATACTAGTTTCCTCCTGTATGTCTCGTCTCGTGTCAGAGAATTTGTTCAAATCTCAGCTCTGTTCAGCTTAATTAAGAACGTTACTGACATAAAAAATAGTGCTTTGGTTTTAGCCATCAAATTGCTCACCGTAGTCTTTGTCTGACTTGTTTTAATGTAATCCGAAAATGTAATAATTTTGTACACCTTGGTGAGCTGTATATTTATTCCAGTTAAAATTAGTCGCGAAACGTTTATAATATTTTTTAAATTGTCAGAGTAGGTTTTTCTTCTTAGAAAGGTAGTTTTTTACATCAATATTAAAAGTAAAACCAATATCTATAGCACTACTTCCTGTTTTAACTCCCTCTCCCCACCATCTCTTTTAGAACAAATATTTAAATCTTGTAAAATATCTGGTTTCTTTGTCAATTGTATCGTAACAATATCAGGACACAAAATATTTTAAGGAAAATGTTCTACGAAAATAGCTATCTAAGATCATACATTTTTGTTTGTTTATCATTATGTGTAAATAAATAAAAATGACAAAAATTACTTAAAATATCGTGTAATTATTTACAAGATTATTACAATTTATTAACAACAAATATAATAAATATAAAAATTTTATACTCCATTAAACATTTCCTGTAAATGTACTCCTTTCAAATTTGAAATTTTTTATATTTAACTTATAAATAAACGAATGTATTATAAATATTTGTTTATATTAACACTCAGGTTTCCTTGTCATTTATTTATGTACATGAGTGTCTTATCCTAAGAGCTGGTGGGATGGATGGGGTTAAACCAGGGGATGACATTAGTTATATTGGTTAAATTCTTCTAATTTGACACCAAAAATTACTTTTCACCCTACTCCTATTTGTTTCCAAATTCAATGTTCATTTCAATTGGCTAATATTAATATCAAGGTTGATGTCGGCCAACTAGTGGATACACTAAAAACAACAAAAGAAGTTTGTATATGTCAGCATATCAAGTGCATGATGAGTAGGCTATATGAGAGAAATTGTTTATTTATATTAGCCTAAGACTTTGACCTTGATTAAATGAAATAATTGTTTTGGAATCCCCCCAGTGTGTGGTATTGCTTGAGCAGTTCCCTTCAGATAAGATAATAGTCAGTTATCAATGTTATCAGTTATATTATTGTTCTATGGCCAGTTGTCTAATGTCTGAATCTAAAGATGGGTGGGAAATTGTTACAGTTAGTCGTAAGTAATGTTATGTTATAAAATTAGTACATTATAATAATTATCATATTATTGTAATCTTTATTGGTGTTATTGGTTATGTAAAACTGTAGGCCTGTTAGACAGGTTAGGTTTCATTATTGTTAGACTATTTTGTACAATTACATTAACTTTATTGGGAAGATTTATAGATTACTTTAGTGGTTTATTGCAAAGTATAAATAACCTTAGCCTTCTTGCTAAAGAACTTGCTATTTGTAATTATTAGACCTATATTTCCTTGAGAGAGTGTATGTGAACAAGTTTTGAAATGTGTATGCACAGTTAATTAGGTCTATTTATGCCAAAATATAAATACAGGATTCCCAGTAAAGTAAATAATCACTGAATTTTCTGATGATTAATTTTACAGCAGTATTTATATGTGTGTTTATATGAATGAAAGAATTTTGTACAGTGTTGTTATGCAACATTGTGTAAATTGAGCATTGCAGTTGCAGTACTCCTATCAATGCATTGCAGTTGCATTGTATTTGTTATCCTATCCTAAATTTGTGTATTTATATTAAATCTGTCAGCTGTTAGTTGTTCTTATACTACTTATCACTATGATAACATTTTAGATATTAGAGTTAGGATTTTCTTGTAGTTTTAATTGGATTTTATTATAACCATTTGAAGGATGTATATATTTTTGTATACATCTTATAGGAAGAATGGTAGGTTCAACCATAACTTACACTTACAGAAATTAATTGTAGCCTATAGATTTTACTTTCCTTCCAGAAATGGAATTTTATTTCTTCTTTGGGTATTCCTAAAAATATATCTCTCTCAGTTTTGTTAGCCATGTACTGAGTTTATAATATTCTCTTGTATGTGCTTTTTCTCTTGAGAGTGCATTTTATGTCTGATTTTCTTACAATTTGTAATAAATAAAAATAAATTTATAATCACTTGAATAGGAATGTTTTTTTGTTTTGTTAAATCCTTCCCTTTCATCTTTCCAAAAGTTCTCTCTTTATCAACTCTTGTTATCTTATTGATTCTGCCACTGTTCGAGTAGTTGTCTCTATTTTATGCTCTTTTCTTCTTTTTTAAGACATGATGACTGCAAGATTGTTTGCCTTTTAACAACAACAAAATGCAACAATATTAGTTTGTAAATTACAAAATGATGGCCATATCAAACGGTATTTTGAAACAACTTTTCATCTAGGTCTTTCAATAGTTTATTGTGTGGAGTTTTAAAATCTGTATACAGTGATGTCCAGTTTATTTTATAGGACAGTTTTTAACTTCATAACCTTAAAATTTTGAATGCAAAAGTTATCAATAATATTTGTATGTCCTTAATCATGTAGTTGTTACATTACTTTTTCAAAATAAAGAGAATGGATCAAGAATCTATGTTCCATTTTTCTTAGAACTATCTGTTTTGATGTAGTGTGAGTCCAAGACTGTGGTTTTTGGAATGATGTTTGTATGTTGTATGTGCAGTGTATGCCTAAAGTACAAAATTTTGTGTTATATAATTTTGTCGAAAAACTGTTTTTTTTTCTACTTATATCAACTGAAATTTACCATGAAAAAGATAAATTTTAAATTGTAAATAAACACAACATTTAGAGTTTTCTGAGAATATTATATATTAATATATTTTTTATAAAAAATATACTAATTAGGTTTTTGCCCGTTATAATATTGATGACTTTTTAAAATATATAGCATCTATAAAATTACCAATATTATAAGTGTTAAGATATTTGCAAAGACATTACCATGCTTATTGTATGTTATACGGCAATGAAGAATTATTCTATTTTATAAATTGTTAACGTACACCAAAACCCTTTAGCTGATTACCAGTTCTAGTTTGAAAGAAAATTATCATTCATGAACAAATTGAATCTGGACCGAAGGTGTGTGAGAAAGTTAGTGCACTGTTTATTTATTTATTTTAGTCAAAACCAAAATTTACACGTTAGTTAAAAGTATTTAGGTTAAATCATGTGAACATATTTTATTAAAACAGACCGTCACAGGAATTGTCATAATGGTGTTAGCCCTAACGTACAAAATCCTGACATGTGTTGTGTTTATTTCACAATAAAACTTTAATATAACTCACAATATTGTTCTCACATTTTAAGAAAACTTCTTTCACAAAGAATCATACTGTCCTCATTTTCTGGTAAAAGTCCCGAGAAGAACTTAAACATCACCGACTGATAAATACATTTATGATGTTAATAATGTTGAAAAGTTACGCTCTCGTTAAAACATGAATAATTGTGAACTCTTGTCTCGTAAATTTTTGTCAAGTTTAACACTTTATTATCCTGTAAATAAGCGTTTCCCATCCGGTTGTAGGCCTATTTAAGTAGAGTTAGTGCTGAGTATATTTAGGTTAACTATTTCAATGGTTTGTTACAAATTGTGTTCATACTTTATCTAATGAACTATTGGATAACTCTGCATACAGCTGATTTGCTCATGTGATATGACACAAATTAAATAAAGAATATTTATAGATCGTTGTCCAACTTGACAGTGGTATAAATATATCTAGATCAACAAAGAGTTCTCCTTCCAATTGATTTTTCTGGTTAATAAAATTGAACATTTGTACATATTTGTTTTATGTTGAGGAGCATTTTATGTACTTTTGTTATAAAAAGTATGTCCACGATAGTTTTTTGCCTTTAAAAAAAATTAATTAAATCAGCCGAAATTGTAACCTCTCAAGGGTGTACTATCATGGAGTAACCCCAAAATGGTTTCAAATTACTCCTAAGGGTAAGATCGGTAACATTTCATATACAATGGAAACTCTATACTTCATCATGGGTTGATGAATTATCCAGGGGTGAACAATCCAAAGTGTTATCTCAATGTAACCTGTTACCCTGCTGGAGTGTTAACTTATAGATCCCAAGGTATCGAAGCTGGTAAACTTCTCTCCATTTAGTCTTGGGTTAAGTCCCTTTCTTTCATGTTTCTCTTGACCACCTCTTGTTCTCTTCTGACCCTGATGTTATTCAAGTTTTCTAGTGCTGGGGATTTTAATTTTATGTTCTTTTCTTCTTCTATTTTTTTGAAGGCGATGATGACCAAGAGGTTTTTTGTCTTTAAAAAATAGGACTAGTTGAAATTACAATGAAAACTATAGAACAAACACTAGATCACCAATAAGCTCTATCCCGAGGCTTAGTTATCAGATTAAAAAATATAATATATTTAAATCCTTTTTCTACGTTGTCAATGTAGCAGAAACGTAGGTATATTAGGGGTGTTTTCTCTATTGGTATTTCTTGCACAACATGTTTAATTTTGCTTAATACGTATATATGTTCTTTATACATGCTCAATCCATAAAACAAACAAAATACCATAATAATTATGCCCTCAGTTTATACCAACATTATTTCCAACATACAAGAGTGTGAGAACAGTTCTGTATTATTTATTCGTTTCCAGCCAATTGAGTTAATCCATTTTTTAGATGTACCGAAACCATATAAATGTGTGTTGCTTTAGATTGTACTTATTATATTAGTTGTTATTATTACTTTGGCAAATGGTAAAGTTGTTTAATAATATTCTACAGAGTTATGACTTGCTTTGAAAGCAGGCACAGGTGACTTGCGAGTAATGTCTAATATAATTGGACGAATGCTGTTGTAACTGGTGTAGGGATGCCAAACAGCTGTTGGGTAACCTAATTAATATCAGTTCACGCCTGTGTACCTGTGCATCTTTCATCCGTACATATTTATGTTTTCTGTTGTATTTTTCATGTCTAGCTTGCATTTTTTTTTATTCCTAGAAGGTGAATGTGTATAAAGGTTTGCTTAACAAATCTGGAAGAGTAGCGCGATGCACAAAATGTGCCAGGCTCTCTTAGGTCCTAGGTTAATTTAAAACAAAAATATGAAGGTGGCAATTCTTATTTGTAGAATAATAACATCACATTTACACCAAAATCAAACTTGCGCTAAATTTATCATTACCAGAAAACTCCCCATTTTTATGTTTTAGATCAGAAACTTTCTCCAAGTTTTAGAGACAAAAATTTACGTCTAAAAATTGTAGAGTATAAAATTTCCTACAAAATCATATCTTTGCGTTCCAAAATTTACATTCCTGGAGACGCTATTGAGGAAATTAAGAGGGGCTTAGGAGTAAAATTCACTGGGTCGAGTGTTCACGTTTATTGTATCAATATCTCTGTAATTTTTTTATGTAGAAAAATATTTTTACATTTTAATTTGTCAAGAATATTTAGAATGGCTTCAGAATAGATTCCACTCCCAGTTCCTTTTCTCATTTTATCATTTTTGGTCGTTTACCATTTAATGGTACTTACCTTTAGGAAGTCATTGGATTTACTGTTCCATTCTTTTTCCTATTTATTTCAGTAGTGAATCTATTTCCAAAGTTATACATTACTTTAGTAATGGAGTCCTGTGAAAGGTAGAGATGTTTCCAACCGGTTGCAGGTAATACGCTGTTGATTGTTTGTTCATTCTCCGTCTAACCCAACCTTTACTATTCTGAGAAGTCCGCTCCACTACTATATAGAAGAGTGTCAAGTCTAGAGCCGCAGTAAATATAGTGTGCATTTCACTACTCCAGGACTCTTTCTTTCCTTTCCAACAGCTACAGGAATTTTAATATTTAAATTGGGATTACTACTTTGGAAAAATATTAGTGAATATGGAGTCTATAAATAGTGGTGCTGGAGTTTTCATGCATAAGATGCAATAGCCTTTTTTTGTTTGTTTTTTTTGTATTGTTAAATTTTTTTATTTTTTTTCAATGTAATTTTTAATATTAAATGAAATGAATTTTAACCCTATTAATTTCCATAGAGTGAATTTGGAAATCAAAGTATTATTTTTAAAATGTTGGACTCCAAAGGCCAAGTTTTGGGAGGGTAATGTTCTGTTTATTAAAATTTTCAAATACAAAATGTGTCAGATGTTGCCTTATAAAACACTATTAGACAACACCTCGTCTAAACAAAACCTCTAAATGGCACTCCGGATACTAAAAACTGTATTTCCAGTATAAAATGTGAATGCGATAGGCAATACATAGACGAAGCAAAAAAAGATTTCTAAACATAAGAATAAAAGAACACAAAAATAACACGCGATTAGGCCTAGTAATAGATAAATCAAAAATAGCCGAACATATATGGTCCAAAAATCATGAGTCTAATTGGGAAGAGGTAAAAATAATACACTGTGAAAATAATTTAAATAAACGAAAAATAATGGAAGCCTCATATATAAAAATAACGTACAACCCAATCAGCCAAACTAGTATAGAAATAAGGCCCTTGTTAAAAATGAGCTTAAAATTGAAAATAAACTAAATCTTAAAGAAATAAAGGCTGAAGTTTAAACTGTTGAAAGCGAAGGAATTAACACATTCAAAGGCTAGGAAATTAAAAGAGAGGACGCTGTAGGCGTTATCTACCGGTTTCTTAACTCCTTCCTCCCCCCTCCCAGTTGGCAGATTGTTTCACGACCGTTAGTTGATCTGTGACTGTGGTCGTGAACAGACCTATTTTGGTTGGTATTTGTCAGCTGCTGTGTATTCCGTTCATGATCTCTTTTGACTTGTGGTTTTCTGATCACATGTGAGTTTTTTTTTTTTTAGTTTTGACCACTCAGAGTTTGTCCTGGGTGTTTTTTTCATTAGATTTAGTTTCTGAACATAGGACTAGACATCTAGGCATGTGTTTGTTCTGTCTGCATGTTTTAGTTTGTAAGTTAAGCACTTGATAACGGGAGTTGATTTATACTCTTGAAATGTCGTGTATTGTTTCTGATACACAAATGATAGCAAAGTGAATATGTTAAAGTAGTTTGTTGTATTTTATACATTTTTTTGTACAATTGTTAAATTTGTCATGGTGTATGCTGTTAGACTACATAATTTGTGTTATAATGTATGGCCTATTTGTTTGTATGTTTAAAAAATAATGTCTTTACTTTTTTTCATAGGAAAATTTCTTTGTGCATCAAAGAATACACATTTTAAAGCTGCACAAAATGAGCTAATGTGAGGCGGTGTAGGGCTTATTTGTGACAAATTTATTCCTCAAAAAAATTTTGAAATTTAAAATTGTCTGCCATTTTAAAATTATTAAACAAACTATTAAGTTGTGTCATCTCAAGATTCACAATATAACTAAAATGGTGACAAATTACTCCTATGGGTAGGATTGGTGGACATATTTTGTCATGCCATGATACTTAACATTTCTAGATTAGTTCAATTGGTTAATGTGATCTTATTGTGAAGATGTGTAGCTTATGAAACTCCCTGTATTTGTAATCATGGTATAGAGCATCTATTGTAAACGTTTCTAAGTTTAGATTTAGTTTTAAATCAAATTTCATTCAATATGTTCAGTTTGGCAACAGTGTTACAGCTTCTCCGTGGGCTGGCTAGTCACAGTTCTCAGAAACCAAAAGGTTTTGTTTGTGCCAAAATGTTCACCTCCTCCTGTAATTTATGTTATTTGGTTGAACTGATTTATTTTTTTTTTTTTAAGGAAAGGTTATAGAGAGGAAATAGCAAACAAATTCAGACCTAATATTTACTTTATTAAAATAATTATGATTTATTATTTCGCTATATAATTAGAGTTTCATATTTAACTGGTTAGCTGTTGGAACATTTGTAATATATATATATATATATATATATATATATATATATATATATATATATATTCGTGGAAAATTAATTTTCTGTTATCACGAGAATGGAATAGATTGTTAATTTTAAAATACTCTCTTTTAATTCAATTCAATTCACTTTGAGCGATCCTTGTTACCCAAGGAACTTCAGACATTAAGAAGATGATGTGCATCCCCAAGTCATCGTCCTGTAGATTCACAAGCTCTGTGAACTTGTGGATCTTTTCTATGAGGTTGTCTAAGAGCAGATGGTCTCATCATGCATTCCACATCTCCTTCACAGAGGTTCCGCTTTGAAGATTATCACCCTAAGTGGCCATGTCATGTGATCCAACCTACCACTTTCCTTATATTGCACTGACTTAACTTTATAAGATCCAATGCAGTTTTTGTAGAGGATGCATGAAATGTAACTCTACTCACTCTCAGATCTGAGATGTTTCTCCATCTTGTCCCATACTCTTTCTCAGCCCAAGTGTTGATGGTGAACATAGCCCTTTTCTTGGAGATTCCACAAAATGGGTCTGGTCCTATGAACTTTGCTCCCAAGCTTTATTTGCCAGCTTCATTTGTGAGAGTTCTCATTTTTGCCAATTCCAGCATGTTCTGGTACCCAACAAAAAGTAACATTGTTACAGCCACCAAGGTGCGATAGGGTCTTAAAGCAATGTCAGACTAGCTTTGACCCAAATTCTTTTGAATCTATTGCTTTCAAGGCTATATGACTGTCGCTATAGATGTGAATTTCCTTATCCCTGTATTCAAGACTTAGATTTTCTTGGGTACATTCTATTAGAGCTTTTATTTCCGACTAGAACACTGTGGGAGTGAACTCCCATTGGTAGTGAAACTGTTTGACCAAGTTCGCCTCCAAAGATACCTGCACCTGTTCCACCTTTAGTTCTTGAACCTTCCGTAAACCACTCCAGTTCTTCTAGAGGTATAAGTCTTCTCCATCAGACCATGTCTTGCGTTCTGGTATTAACACTACAAATGATTTTGAGAAGGAGTAACGTGTTTAGTCTAATACATAATCCCCTGAGACCATTGTTGTGATTTTTGAGTGCCACAACTTACTATTTACTTCCAATATTGTAAACTTTTGCATTGCAGCAATAAGCACTCTTCTTAACCTTCGTCCTAATCTATGGGTCTGTAGGAAGAATGTTAATGTAACGGTTATCATTGTTTTTTATTATTATTGAAATCGTTAACTATTTACCTTGTATTCAAACAATCAGTTCATATTTTTGGTCGAATGACGCCTTTCAAGTTTCAAAATACATTTCTTCACTTTCGAATAACACATTGAAAACAAAGGAATCTAGCTGTTATTAGGTTAAATACAGCTCTGATAACGAAAGCCTACGAGAATATTTATAACTATGTATTTATAACTATTTTGAAGAATACTTTTAAAAGTCCCTGGCCTAAGTTTATACAAGATTTTTTTTTCCTTTATCTTTAGCTCTTGAATTATTGCTGTGCAATATTGAACAATCCTTTAAAATTTCCACATAAATTCAACTTGATGTTTTTAAAAAGGACAATTGATATTGGTCATTAAAAATATAGAAAAATACTTTGATTTGAAAATATTCGTTGTTGCATAATTTGTATTGATCCATTTTTAATAACAGGTTAATCTCATAGGACTTTTTGTTTGATTTATTTCCAAGTATTTCGTTCAAAAAGTATAGCAATTTCATATAAATCAAAATAAGTTTCAGTATATTTACTTTTCAATGTAAGACTCTACTTTGATCTTTTCTTGTAGTTTTCAGCTGAAAAACTTCTCTATGATGACTCAAGAATCCCAGCTGACAGGTTGGATTTCATTGCAATTGATGTTTTTATCAGGATGGCTCGGCAGTTAGAAATAGTATAGAAATAGATGTTAATTATTTAATCCCCTATGTATCTTTGTCACCCGACAGATATCAATATGATAATTCAATTCATCTCGGACACTTGGAGAGTGTTCATTTCGACATTTTAAACAGCTGTTATGATACTTTATTTTATTTCAATTATATTTATAAAAAGAATAGGGATGAAAACTCTCTTTCATAAAAGTCACTGGGTGTTAGAGGGATAGTGTCGGATTTTCATCAGCTATTCCATTATAGCAGGAGCTATTCATGTAGATGTTTTTTTTTCGGCCACTCATTTTACATGACTAGTTAAATTCCTCCTTTCTTATTATTGTTCTTTCTTGATAAAATTTTCACATGAAGGATTTGTGTGTAGCATCAGAAAACCATGAGTTAAAATGGAATGTCCAACATGAATATATTGTGTTTTTAATTTCGCAGATTTTATTTACATTTACAGCTCTCCTAACCCTCATTCTACATCTTGCCAGTGGAGGTAACAATATGGTCCGGTTGTCAGAAATCCTTATAACTGGTGAACTGAATTTTGTAATTGTAGAGATGTTAAATGTGTTAAATATATAAACCGGAACAATTAGTTTTTTTTTATGTCTGTAACTTGACTAACAAACATTTGATAGTAGTGCCACAGAGAAAAATCTAATGCCTGGTTTTGACAATGTTAAGTCCAAACTACAGCAAATTATATTGCATTCCTCTACCAACTTGAAATACCAAGCATCTCCACTATGGGTATTATTTAGCTTATTTATTATTTTTAGTGTTGTTTAAACTTATTTAGTAGGTAAATAGTTTTAACATTATTCATGTTGTTTTAGCACGACTTGCTGAACAGTTGGAGCGAAAGGCACGGCTGGAAAGAGAACTTGCGAAAGAGAAAGAAAACTTACGAGCTATGCAACGAGAAGTAGATGCAATGCAACAAGATCTTGATGATAGGTTACGAGCTCCATCAAAAACACCAAAGGTATGTTTTAATATAAACTTAAGTTTTCATTAATAACATTATTTTCCAGTAAATGATTTGGCTAGGAATATGTGACTGAGTATTTGAAAATATTTGTCAAAAGATCTACTTTTTTAACGCGTTAGACTTCTTAACAAAAACTCTATTTTAGTACTTATCTACTTGTGCATCTGTGAATAGTAAGACCTTACTCCTTTAATGGAGTTAATATATGAAGGAAACAAAATAGTGTAACTGTTATTGTAAATAATTATTTATTTCATATTTTTATCTTTCTCAAATTTAAAAAAATATTGTAGTTCATATAAATGAAAACTTCAAGAAAATACATAGCGAAGAATTCTTGAAACTTTTTTCTTCAGGTAAAAATTACTTGTAGGAAAGTTTTAGAAAATAGTTCTAATTTTATTTATAATTTCAAGTTTTTTTTTCGTATGACTGGTTGTTATGCTTCATTCAAACTATTTTATTTAATACTTTTGAGCGTGTGTTGTAACCCTAGTCAGAGCATCCATGTCCCATTACGATTGTTCAGTTGTGGCCACCATTTTTAGAAACATAAAATACATTTAAAAACGTTGTACATACATTGTTCAGCCTTGTTACAGGGAATGTTATTCCTAAATTTCATGATTAGTGTTTGGGTGGTAACTATATAAGAAGCATCCAGACAAAATGAAATGTACTCATAAATCCTCTCCGACTCTTTCTCTTAAATAAAATTTTGAATTCTATTTTTTCAATTACAAATAATCAAGGAAATATTAATCAAAATAATAAGGGGGTGGGACTTTTGGGACAGATGGTATATATATGATGAATTTGTATGTACGAAATATGATATTGTTGTACACATTTAATAACATTTCCGGTGTAATTATTAATGTAAAATTCACAATTCGATTGGTCGCTATGTTGGGTAGGATGAACTTAGAGACCTCTTATTCTTATTTTTAAAAGATCTTTCAAATGAGGTATCACTCAATAGGGGTTGCTATTTAAAATTCTTGACTTACCCCAAACTACCCCATTTTGGGATTAAGGGTTGAAAATTTTGATACTTCAAAAAACTCCTCCTTTGGTTATCTAAACTTTCGCCAAAGCAAATTTGTCTATTTCCGTTAATAAAAAAAATAATAGGGGGGGTGGAACTTTTGGGGCACATAGTATATATTAACATTTAAAATTATTAAGTAGGTCTAACTGGACAATTTCCATCATTTGTTTATATAGAAAACTAATATAAAACATTTCAAGAGTATAAATCAACCCCCGTTTTCAAATGATAAATCTAGAATATGACAAAAGTGAAAAACACCAACTGTTGTGTGCCATTTCTTGTGTTATAATACAGTCCTACGTATTTTGGTTGTTTCCTATCATGTTTGTATTTATTCTTAGTTTTGACTGCTCCAGTCTAGCTTTAGGCCTGGGGTTTGTCTAGAGTCATTGTCAAATAACTTTAAATCATTGGCAGTAGAATACTGTGCATGTGTTACAGTTACATCATTTTGTTTATAACTCCATTCACAATATTATTTTTGTAACTAAGTGAAAGTATGACAACAGTAACCCATTAAATTTAAGACGTGTGTCCCATAGGGTGATCTTTTACCATCTTTTAACTAAAAACAATATATTTCACTAAAAGTTACCTTTTTGAGCCGAAATTCAGTAATCACACTTTATAGTGTACAACTAGACCATAATAGGAAGAAAAATTGTCCAAAGTAAGTAAATTAGTTCAGTCGTTTGGACTGTAAATACAACCAGAGATTTGTAACAAACATAAGGACATCTGGACATCCATAGTTTCTTATACAGGATTGTGTTTAGGATGATCTGGAATGAAAATGTTCCAAATTCGTTTAACAATTTTATGAGTGTACCACATGATTACTGATATTAGTGAGTAAATAACATTTTGTACATCAACATTTTCTTGCAAAATACTTCATTATAACACCCATTTTATTTTAGTCATTCATCTTCTAAATGGATCTGTTTAGGTAACCTCAAATTTTTATCATCATAATACTTTTTATAGACAGTGCGTATCTAAGAAACGTGTATTATAAAACTTTTCAGTATCAATGTGTAATGTTTTCAGGATATTGATAAAATAGTGCATCATCATGTTTACCAGAATTTGATATTTTTGTACATAAAGTGCCAACGTCCGGTTACCCAGATGTTTGGTAAAAGAAACGAAAATAAAATACAATACTTGTGTTTTTACCATATGTTTAATATCAGCTATTGTTAGAAACAATATTTATGTCATTCAGCATTGATTAGGTGAAATTAACACAAGTTTAAATATGTTATGAACACTACTGATGTTTTTAGTTATAACAAATTTGCGATTTATCCTCGACATGCTGGCCAACCTCGCCGCCACATTACATCAAAGAGTCTGGAGCCTACTGTATTTATATACATTTTTTTTTTAAATGAAAATTCATGAATTAAATTACAGAATTATCTTTTTTTTCTAATATGCAAATTTTTTTTTTAAAACAACAGATATTAACACTTCTTACATATACCATTGACACTGTCTTATAGTTATAACTAAACCAACTTGTTAGTTGTGTCTGAATTAAAATATTCACAAAATTTTCGTATAACAAATTCAAAGAAGCTCGATTACCAAGACACAATTATATTGAAGTATTTTATATTTGCAAGCGATGTCATTGTGATAAAGACTGCAAGAGTGAGTGTCTTATTAATGAGTGAGTGGAGGGATATGATTGGCCCGTTGCCAAATGAGGGGGAGCAAGGAATGTGCGCATGGTGCACTGGATTTAGCTATGTCGAGTTCTTTGTTAACCCCCACGCATCACATAGTGTTTCCTTATAATATGTATAAAACTATTCAATGTCTCAGGCCGTCTGAGGAGTCTTAATTTATTGTAATACAGTTTTTAATATTTTCTGATAGTTCATACTTCAAATTAATTTAATGGGAGAGTTGAAATTCATTTGAAATAATAACACAAATATAATATTAAATTAACAGTTTTCTTTTCTTTTATTATACAGGGTAATTCAAAATTGCATAATAATATTTCAAGAGCTAAAAATAAGAAAAAAAAGTTTATATAAACATAGGTCCTGATTGAAAGTCTTTGTTTTCCTCTGTCCTCCCTTTTGTAAACATTGTATCTTTGACAGTAGGTAAGATATTGGGTGAAGGTTTGATATATATTCATTTTTTAAGTAACCTTTTACCAGTATAACAGAAATACAGTATACAAGAAAAAATGGGTGTAAATGTTCAAAATGGTGGACATTTGAAATGTTAAATGTCAAATATCTCGAAAACCATTAACATTACAAAATATTTACAAGAAACGCAAGGTTTTCTTTTTTTAATGAAAAACAAGTAGATTTAAAAATTTAAAAAAAAATCTGTATGTCAAAGGTTAAAAGAGTTATTAACAAACTAAAAAAAAATTAATAAATAAAAAAATAAAAACTTATTTTCTTGGTAATTGTCTACAACACCCAATATTAGTGTAAACCAAAATATTATGGAATTATGAATATTGTTGTTATTAATATGGTTATAATATAATTTGATAGGCTATATAGAAATGTATTTTTAATGAAAAATTTTCCCAGGACAGTTTCAAAATGAGACTGGTGTTTAGTATTAATTTCAATATTTTATCGTTTATTGTTGATAATCCGGTTATATTAAAGAAAATATAAAAAAAGCATTTTTTATTTCGTTACAATGAAAAAAATTTATGTCTCTTGTAAATATTTATGGTTTTCGAGATAGTTGACATTAAACATTTTAAATGTCAGTCCTTTTGAAAATGTACCAAATTACGTCTTGGTTTTCCAATATATTGGTAAAAGGTTAGGTAATAAATAATCTTATCTACTTGCAAAGATAAAAACATAAAAAGACCAACAGACTGAAAACGGAATGTTTCCAGACTTATTTTTACATAGAAAAACTTATTTCTTTATTTTAGCTCAAAATTGAGCTCCTGAAACATGCAATTTTGAATCACCTTGTATATTTTAGTATAGTTCTTTATCTTGATAATATGATAGAAAGTAATGTAATAAGGAAAACAGATTTTGAGATTTTTATGTACATATCCATTTTGAAGTCCCTTGTGATTAAGTGGGGCAGTATTAAAAAAAAAAAAAAAAAAATCAAACTTTGCTATACCTTATATACATGATTGCTATCGGCATAATTTGATAATACATCAAAATGTTTTTACATAACTTAAAATTTGCTGGTACCCTGCCATAAGACAAAAAGTCAAAATTGGCTTTAATGATTTTAAAAATAGCTAAATGTACCCTCTAAAAAGACTCGATCAAAACATATTGATTGCCATCTTTCCAAAAATGTTAGTTCTTGGGTTATCTGAAAAACCAAACAATCTGTCATGTGGTTATAAAACTCAAAATTTTGTTCATATTTTAGTCAATAGTTCATTTTCACTTTTTGATTGACAACTACCAAAATTATTTGGTGACGGTTAGTTTTTATTAGGTTTTGATGAGTAGGGGTGAGTGGGAAAGTTTGTAAATATTTTATATTTGTTTATTTTTTATATGTAGGAGTAAAAAAAAAAAAAAAATCTAATTGTGTTGGTTGTTGGATGATAATAAAATGGATAGTTTTACAAATGTCTCATTTCCCCCAAATTATGTATTAATACATTTTTCTCTCTAATATTTAATTTTACTCTCAAAATATATTAAAGTAAATCTAAGTATGGATGTGAGTCATACAATACTAGGGGAGGTATGTCCTAAGTGGAATGCAGGAACATTGATTCAGTATTTGTAGAAAACAATTTCACAAGGAAAAGCATGCAGTTAATGTATACAACCAGAATAAGAAACTGTTTGCTACGGAAATAGCTTTGCCTGCATTAACAGGTTCTGTTTATTTAAACGAGTGTATACATAGTATAGAGAAAGTTGTAAGATGTAGTGCCTTATAACTCTAGTATAGGCGGTCGTTTATGTAGTACTATACTGAACTAATGTTTGGATCCATTTAGATATAAAATTTTAATATTTTTTTGTAAAAATAAACCATTAATACTGTACAGTGAAAGTAAATAAATGGTCAAAAAATATTGCACTCATTTTCTCTCACAGCCATTCCATAAACCAATTAGAAATCCACGAAAATTATTTGTTTAAAAAAAAATTCAGTTTGTTAGTTGTCAGACAATAACTCAATAGACACCATCTGTGGAAAAATATTTAAATACAGTTTATATCGCTTATAACAAAGTTCAAGGGGCTGTGCAGTTTTGGGCATTATAATTTTTCCCTTGTTGTTTAAAGGCAAAATACCTTTCGGTCATCATCACCTTATAGAAAAAAGAAGAAAAGAATATAAAATAAAGACACCCTAATCCTTGAATACTCTAATAACTTCAAGGTCGGAAGAGAACAAGAGTTGGTCAAGTGATAGGAATGATTAAGGAGAGCAAGACTACATGAAGAAAGGTGTAGATCCAGCTAGGTCCTCGGGTCTGCCACAGCCACACCCACTATGAGTGAGCCCTTAAGAGTCTGTCGTTGTAAACAATAAGAACAAAGAATATACAGTAGGCTTACATTTTAAAATAAATACTGTAATATAGGAAACTGAAGGAAACACTTTATTATGACTATATTGTACAAGCTATATAACTAATAGTTTGTGTTACTTTTTTGTTTACCTAAAACTACTCACATTTAGCAAGTCCTCTACTAATTTATGTACAGTATAGCCTTAAATTTTTTTTTTTTTTTTTGTATAACCACTTTAATAAAGCCTATTCAGCTACTCAATGTTCTTCATTTTCAAAGAGTGGTTTTAAAAAAATAATAATTTATTATGTTTTGTCACCAAATTGTTGAAATCGTTGAGTGAGATTTGCAATATCCTTTGCAAAATTCTTTTCAATTTCTTCATTAGTTTTTTCCATTTTCCAATCTCCATACTACGTTTCTTCAACACTAAACACTTTCTCTTCCGTTGTGACCTTTTGCAGAAGTGCCCAAAAATTAACTACTTTAGTTTACTGTAGACTGAAGACAAATAACTGAATTAGAATACAAAGTTACAGGCTACATGGAAATAGAGCCGGGATGGAGTGTAAGAAAGGGAAAAAATGGAGCTTGAAAACAAAACAAACTAATAAACAAAGTGTTTCGTCCTGTTATATTTAGACCAATTTTTGTAACAAATCGATAAAAATGTGTTCTGAAAACCGATATGTTATTATAAGCGGCTACAGGTCATATATGGAATTCGACCAGAACGTTTAGGTTTAGTGGCTAAAACTTTAGACATCATAGTTCCTAAATTTGATCTCCTTGTTCCATAAACATGACTTCTATAAATGATATTGATAAATTGAGCTTTTAATAAAAGCAGTCAGATTCATGTTTGTTATTTCTTAAAAATAATTTTACTTTGAAATTTTACTCACAGATTTGGGTAAATACCTATTCACATTTGACGTAGATTTTAACAAAATCTGTATGGCCAATTTTGGGAATTTATAAAAATTATGTCTTTAATATAACCCTAAGGACGATTTTTTTGTTTTTTATTAGTAACTCACAACACCACAGTTTTGAAGATAACGACTAAGTACATTATGTTTGGGTGTTTAGAGTCTACATAAAATTTCATCAAGATTGTTAGAGCTGATTTTGAGAAAATCCTATTTTTGTGTTATTTTTGTTTATGGTAACTACCCCCAAATTTTGAGTTATAAATAAAAGAAAAATTCACATGTTTGGGCTTTGCAATATTTAGTTTTTTGTCAATAAGTTGGTTATCCTTTGACCTACAGAAAAATAGTAACTACCATTTTGTGTGTTGTGAAAACTAAAAGAGGAAAATATTTTGTCTCTTATAAATTTTTGTAAAGTTTACAGTTTTCGAGATTTTCAATGTTAAATATTTTAAACCTCTACCATTTTGAAAATATAAAAAATAAAATCTTTGTTTTTGGTACACTTGTAAAATGTATCATAAAAAATACATGTATCAAATTTGAATTGGATGTTATTTTTTTAAAAATTATGTTTTATTGTAAAGGATAGAAGAAAAACTAAGCATTTTTGGAGCTAGGTTTATTAGAACTTTTTTCTTTTATTTTTTTTTACACGTCCTGAAAGTTTCTCCATTTCTTCTTGTATCACCCAGTAGTTATTCTATTATTCTCATATCTGTCAATGCTTCCTAACTTTAACTGTTCCTTAGTCTATACATTGATATTGCTGAACCACACTTATAATTAGATTCTGCCCCTCTATAAAACCACATTCTCGGGGTTTGATTAATATGCTAAACACATCATATCATTCAGTTTTTCTAAAAATATAATGCCAATATAAAAGTCAATGAGTTAATATTTCTTGAGCTGTCAACGGTGGGGAAATGAACTGTGTTGTGAGCGACTCAAGTATATGATCTGATGACTGATATTGTGGCGTAAACTTTATAGACTTACTTAACAGCTGTTATGTCTGCAATGCCTAGCCTAATACTAGAGAGAGAGAAAGGAATATTTTGTTTCCTAAAGTTCTTTTATTGTGTGATTTCCAGTCGTACGGGGTTACATCTAGTTGTTTTTACTTTCCCACATATACATGGTGTAAGGATAGTTATGTAATAGGGGTCAATCAATGTCGAGATATATCCGTTTGAAGATCCCCTGAATCCTTGTGCCATTATGCCTGACTGTCATGTCCAGTATTTTATAACCCCGAACTTGTGTGGACTGATTTTAATAAAAGATGCTGTGTGGGGTATTTTGGGCTGTATCTAGCGAAGTTCAAATTGTTTTTTTTTAATTTAAATTTTGTAAGTAGCTGCCATAAAAAAAAAATCAAAAAACAATATTACAGTTTTCTAAAAATTAATTCAGTTTCGATCAAATATTGCACAAGTGTAGCCTCTAAGACTTATGACTGAGGATGTGTTTATGGCACAAATAAACCAAATTTAGACTCTTATTAAAATATATAAATATTTTTTCATAGTCTGTGTCCATGCTTCATTTTTATTTTTGACAATTACTTTAATTACATTTTTGGGGATGATTAGTTGCTTCATTTGATTGTGAGGATGAGTGTGTGAAAAAATTTGTAGCAAAATATAAAATGTAGCAAAACATCCTTTAGCTGAAGATTAGGTTGGGAGAATTGTACCACCTCAGTTGGAAAACGAAACAAACAACTTCTGATCTCCTGCCAAATT
The DNA here is from genome assembly GCA_963513935.1 of Aphrophora alni. Lineage (NCBI taxonomy): Eukaryota > Metazoa > Arthropoda > Insecta > Hemiptera > Aphrophoridae > Aphrophora > Aphrophora alni. The sequence goes on along the minus strand of OY740767.1, from coordinate 154,270,142 downwards.
AAAACCGGCAGAAAACTGGTCTGATTATAAAACTGATGAGCAATAAGAATGAACTCTAAAATTTTGCCCTTGCCCTGAATATTAACTTATTTCTTGAAACTTACTTCCATCAGTTTCGTAAAACATCTTCCAAGGTTCTATCTGGGCAACTGAGGCTCTCAAGTATTCCCTCACAATGTTTTGTGTTGTGCATGTAAACAAGATGTGCTCCTACGCAAGGCAGGGAGCCACAAAGTACCTATAAAATAGATTTCTATAGCCGTCACTCTCCTACATTTTTCAAGGAAATATTTGATTTGTCTGAACAGGGGCCATTCTTACAGCCTTTTTAATGATTTCACCTGTCCTTTCATTCACCACACACCGGAACATAATGTGATTTCCCTTTTTAGGAATATTAATCAACTTTAGGTTGTAATAATCAACTAAGCTATTTGGAAAGAGTAGTCATTAGTTTTTTAACTTTCAAATTTTCTTATTGTTTCACTCTCGAGGCATGACGTTAGTGCTGGGTTTATTGCAATTAGTTTCGTATCTATGCTTGAAGCGATGCTACATAATATGCAATAACTGAAGATATCATGTATGTTTCTTTTTTTGAAAGAGCTCAGAAGGGTATGGGGTATTTTTTTTTTAATTTTCGGTTTTATGCTCTAATGAACATATACTTCAATTACTTTTAAGGAATTTATTTTAAAACTACTGATTTTACATTTACCACATACAGTAACTAAATTCCTTACACTATTATTCACCGACAATTAATTGTGCTTGCTATTTATAATTTTTTTATTTTTTAAGTTTCAACTAATCACTATTTTGTTTATAAGTTTTGAACTCAAAGAAAGCTTAAAAACTGCACTTCTCTACTTTTATAACTTGCTATTATTTTTCATTTATGCATGTTACACGTTTTATATCCATGTTAAATATTTTTGCAGTGTTTATGTTTTTACCGCATTAGAACACATCCAAAGTTAGCTCCTTTTACTAACACCTGAGAAACCAAAACTATAGTTGCACTGGGATTAAGACAAATTTAAAATCTCTCCATACACTAAATAAAGACAGAACCATTGATATATTGGAGGGGTATCGAGCTTACAAACATTTTAAAACCAACCCCCGAATAGTTTATAGAGTTGAAACTCTAACATAGACATAACAAGATCCAACTAGACAAGAAGTCTTTAAGGTAATGTTATATATATATATATATATATATATATATATATATATATATATAGTGTTTATTTTGTTTTTGTTCAATGAATATTAACGTTCAGTGTGTGTAATTGTGGTTGTAATCTAATGATGGTGGTATAAGAAATACTGAAACAGCTTTTAATAACAAAATAAAAGAACCTCCTAAATAATGATGGTATGATTTAACTTATTTATCAAAGAATTATGGAAAACTTAAAGGATAGAATGGATCTATCTATCCCTGTTTTACACTTCTATTTAAACATCTATGTAAATATAAAGTGCTGAGTATTTTTAATTTCCAATTCGCGGATCAAATCTAACAAGTTTTTTTTTAAATCCTATTCATATACTAAACTATTAAACAAAATAACCAATTTTCAACTTCAAAGAAAATTAAAAATATGGCTACTTACGAGATAGACAATGTCAGTCATTGTTTATTTAACTTCTATCGATAATTTTTATCTAATCGACCTTTAGAGCAAATCAGAGGGAACAAAATGCGTAAATAATAATTTTGTTGATATTTTTGTAACTCTATGAAAACATCAAAATTAGTAAACAAGGAATTTTTAATTTTTTCATTCAGGAAATTTGTAGACAACTGTTCAAATTTCACTGGATGTTTATTGTTGAATGATTGGTCGTTTTTGTCATATTCACACTATTAATTATAATACTTCAAAGTATCTGTGTTCCCAGTCAGAGGTCTAACATCCATGCCTTGAAACCATGTTGTACTTGCAATGAACTTTATTTGTAAATTTCATATTGTTGAGTTAAAATATGACCTCGTGAATCTTATTCATAAATTTCTTAACAATTGACTTTGGCTGCAACTGGTTAAGAAACATTCAAACATTCAGAGAAAATGTCAAATAGTTGATTTAAAAAAGAGGACCACAGAACCTTCCTTACTTCTAAATTGCATAACTATTGGTAGAAGAATTTGTCATTATATCTATGATTAATAGATATATGTTTTGACTAAACAAATGCAGAAATATTCAGTCGAAATACCAGTGGGTTACATTAAGACAAAAAACTCGAAATTTTATAACGATTGGTAAACGCATTTGTCTGTAACAAACATATAAATGAAATGCCAAATGGTTGAGTTAAAACACAACCTCATTTTACTCGGTCAATTAAAAGCGCTAAGCCCCGTTTCAAAATATTAAATGTAGACCACAACCCTGAGCAAGTTGCAACATGAGGTGCTGTTACCTGCACTTGGAAATATGTAATATTAATACTCTCTTCTCAAAAAAGTTTTTCCGGTTTAAATGAATGTAACCGTGCAATACAAGACTCATAATGTAAATATAAATATGATTTATGATTAAGTTTTGTGATGTTTGTGTTCATGCATGTATTACAACATCAACAGTAAGAAACTCTAAAAATACCTTCCTTTGCAAGGCTAAGCTGTCTTGCTGAGTGACACCTGCATTCTCTCTCTCTCTCTCTCTCTCTCTCTCTCTCTCTCTCTCTCTCTCTCTCTCTCTCTCTCTCTCTCTCTCTCTCTCTCTCTCTCTCTCTCTCTCTCTCTCTCTCTCTCTCTCTCTCTCTCTCTCTCTCTCTCTCTCTCTCTCTCTCTCTCTCACACACACACACACACACACACACACACACACACACACACATATTTTATTTTGATTATTTCTCTATTTTGATTTGCTTTAGCTCCAGCATTGTTATTTTATAACGAGACTAGATGTGTGTTAGATAGAAATAGAATTATTGCTATCTCCTTCATAGTAGAAAATAAGGCAAAATCCTTTATCTGTGTCAAAATTATATAACCATATAACAGACATGACTTCATAGTTGGTCATCGAAAAGCTGAACTAATTTTAAATATATTATGTAATTTGTAAAAATGCATTTTCAAACACACTTATACGGGTTACATTGTATAGAAATTGGGGAAAAACAACGTGTGACTTATATTGTTCGGAAATCAATATTTATGATTTATTTCTCACTTACTGATTTACAAATGTTTCTAGGAATGTAAAGTATAAAGGAAATTATAGTTAGTTTTAAGTCACTAAATCATTAAAAATGAATTGTTATGATTAGCGATGATAAAGTAATATTAAATTGTGTTCAATATTACTAAACACTATTTACACACTTTTTACTATATTATGAACTAATTTAAAATTAAAACAAAAACACATTAAAAACACTATAAAGAATATAGAATCTTTGAGATTTACGATATGTAGTGGTTTTAAGGTACTAGAGTAAAATATAGCATCTGAGAACGACAGCAGGAAAACACATTATTGCCGTAGTAGACTATTGCTAATCTAAGATTGTCGCCATAGCAACATGGTATCAGTTTCACGAAATAAGTCTTGCTGTCTACAGATACTAGATTTATATTTACCTGAACTGTGTGGGTTGATTCTTAAACTATATACTATAGAATACCTTGAAATGAGTTTTTGCGGGAATCCACTTTCATGACGTTTGAACCAATTTTGAATTCACGTCAACAGCATGAATGATACTTAACATTCCAAGACAACATCCTTGGTATATTTTCAATTTTTGACCTGTATATTGTGTTTGCTTATAATGCTTTATATAATGTTTTTTTACTTCTCTATAGGTACAAAGATTAAGGGAAGAAATCTTATCTCTGCAGGCAGAGTGTAACAGGATGACTTCAGAAGTTGATCTTACCTCAGACAATACATTTTGTAAGTTGTTTGCAGTTTATTGTAATGTTAATACCATTGTTCCATCCTTCAAGTATTTGTCAACCTACTTTTTTTTTTTTTTAATGCATAATAAATTGAAAAAAACATATCATGAAAAAGTTATATATATTATTTTTTTCTCAGAAATTCCAGATAATATTTTTGTATAGTGATACAATTTTGTTTAGTTTTTTTTCAGCGAAAACCCCTTCAAGAAAGTGTAAATATTATTCTCCAACTCTGACGACATAATTATCACAATCAATATAATATACCTGGTGTCCCATAAGAACTTGAACTATAGGGAAATCACATGATGTATTGTTATTTCATTAATTTTAAGTACCTTCGATTGAAATTGGTGTTGTTACATACAGATATTAGAAAAATTATTTATACAGGAATAAATATCGGTTTCGACAAATTTTAAGGTATATTTAAACAAAGAATCATTAAAATGAAGAAATCTGTTGGTTAGAGTAGTTTAATTATATTAAATGTTGAGTTCAGTTTTGTTGTTGTCTTGAACTAGTGGTTATCGGACATGCACGATGTAGGTTTCTTGCCTTACCTGTTTTTTACTTATATTTATACTGAATGACTCCTGATGACAAGATCAGAACATCTTTTTTAATTTACTTTTCTGATTATTATGGAAGAAGGATTGTGGAGGTTTACTATTATACTACTAAAGAGATATCCAATGTTGTTTATAATATGTCGGTAATTGGAAAATTTAAAAAAATGTATTTATTTTTTTGATTTTAGTGCCCTTAGGAGAAACGAATGAAGAGTTCTACAAAAACATCTATACAGGCCAGCTTCTGTCTCGACCGTCACAAAGGCACAGTGAGTGTTTACAAATTTAATTAATAATAAAATACAAAATGTATTAGGTAATTTGTGTATGTTGGCTCAATTAGTATCATGGTCATTGGTTAAAATTGCCTCAATGCGTTATGGAATATTAAAAGTAACATTAAATTCTTATCATGTCTGATATGTTGTGTTTATTTAGTGAAAACACTCATAGAATGAAATTACCTTATTACGAGTAGTGTGCATTTACCACAAAGCAAAATATAAGGAAGTAGTTGTTTATAAGTAATACAATGTTATAAATACCTAACTTGGGTGAGTAGATTAAAGTGAAATTTTTGTTATTTAAAATAAAACCTCATTGGGAAGATAAGTTCCTATAACTTACATAGATAAAGTGTCTTTCGTATACTTAGTTAGATCAGGTTGTATATTACAAGTACGCAGTCTACTTGTAAGTTGACCTAACTTAACCCATTCACCGCGTTTCAGCTAGGTTTGGTATTTATGGTGTTATAGTGTAAGAGCGTAGGTAGATGATAGAAATTTATTGCGATTAAAAAACTTTTTCATATATTCTAAAAATTTATACTGGGGGAAACTTTCTGGAGACATTTAAAATAAATTTGTAAAAAGTACAAAAAATGTTTTTCATTTGAAATGACTATTCCTTCATATTTCTCTTTATACTAATTGTACAGAAACCATAACTCATCGCAGTTAAACTATTAGATTTACATATTTAGATATTTACCTTTAAACAGAAGTACATTGAAGTTGTGTGCGGCTAGTAAATGTTTCTCTATTGAATACATTGCTAATGCACAGTCTCTCCTCCTTCAAAGTGTTTCTTGTAAAGGATTTAACTCTTTTCAGAGTTGAAAAGCACCTTTCACTTTCGGCTGTTGTCATCGGAATTGTAGATATTATACACAAAAGTTTGACAGATTCGGGCAGTAGAGCTATTAAATTATTGTCATAAATAAAGTTGAGGAGCATAAAAAACCCTTTTGCAGTTGAGAAATCATTTCAACTGTAAGTTCTTGGTGAAGTTCGATTTTGTTGAGGCCATAGGTTTTAACAGCAACATTAAGTTCATTTTCGGGAAATTCCAATTTATGATCAGGAAATAGACTGGCGCAAATAACTTTCCAATCGATTAATGGCGCGTAAAACTTAAGCAATCGTCAGTGTCAGTTGTTATTACATCACAAACTTCCTTTGCCACAATATTCCTCCTATCTTGAAGATGTTCATGTTTATTTTTCTTCTTTGGTCGTGGTAAACTTTGTCTTTTTCTGTATCTAGACAACTACGACTGGTGGGGTTAAATTTTATATCAGGAGAATTTCTTAAAATTTTTAACAGCTGACTTGAACTCGTTAAAATATTTGTGAGCTTTGATGCAATCTATAGTTCTGTGCTGTTGCTCATTGTAGAGGATGTCACAGTGAGTTCTAAAAAATGAAATCTTCATCAGCTAACAGATTTTTTTAACCATTTGCTTTATTGACAGTGGAATAATCATTCCTGTCAATATCCAGTATTTTCTCTAGACATTCATTTATTTCACTTTTATACTTAATTACTGTACTCACTATTCTAGATTTAAAATTCCACCTTGTTGTGGCAATTCTAGGAAATTCTTAACCACTTCATCAAGAACAGCCATTCTTTCAGTTGATTGAGAAAAAAAAAACGAAGAAAATGCCTCTATATTACTAAAAAAGATTTTTTTTGTTTGTTTTGCTTTGCACAATGCTCAACTACTAAGTTCAGTTGATAAGTGTAACAGTGGACAAAATTAGCTTTTTGATAAACGCCCTTGATCCTTGCCTGCACCCCAGTGTGCTGTCCACTCATTACTAATATACCGGCATAGCTTTGAGTTATTAATTTTTCCGCCCTTTTATCAGTTTTAAGTTTCACCAACTCACTGGAGTAATTCCACCAACATTGTGACTCCTCTGTACTACGAAACTAATAAATCTTTCCCTTTACCTCATACCTAGCTGAGACAAAGTAACACAATCAGTTGTTTCGTCTGACTCCTGGCGCAATGGTGTATATAGAGTCCAACAGTTCATTTTGAATGGTTTAGAAAGACCTAAAAATACACGATTTTGTTTTTTTCAATATGCTGTATCAATGTACAGTCTAAATAGCCATTAAATTGATCAAACCACGAAAAATTCCGGGATTGTCTAAGGTATCTCACTTCTCATGTCCTCTCAATGCAAGTTCAAAAGTACCACAAAATTTTATTGCGTCAATTAATTCACTTACTATATAATGGGTCTTTTGAAACTTCTTCATTCGATTTCTGTATTTTTAATCTATAAGTACTAACTGGCATCTTATATCAATCAACCTTACCAAGAACTGCATATTCAATACCTACATTTACAGTATGTGTGTTTCACACAATTTATGTTTTTTTCTCTCACTTTTTCAGCGAAATGTTTCAAGTCTGAAACACTGTCTGTGGTCCAGGCGGATATTTTATTGGGGAGGGGTCCGCCTCAGAGCCCTTATGAGCAGGCCACCACTGGTGCATGTACGAACACTATTGAATCTTTAATACTTTATTTGAGTCACAGTGATAATGATTTCAGCTGATAGATGAGAGCAAGAGTGATAAGGACTATTAGCAACAGCTTTATAATAAGAAAACGAAGAGAAATCAGCTAAATTAGAAGAGATAATATTTTTCATGAAGGTTGTCTTAAATTCACTAGCACCTAATAATTCATTTGCTGACATTTTTTTGCCACATTTATGTGAGCGAAACGAAGCCCATGATGCTTTTTCCAATGATCAAGCCATCCCTGGCTAGTAGAGAATGCTGAGTAGCCCTATGTCCAACTATCTGTCACATTGTAACATTACACTACTTACACAAATAATCAGAATATTTTTCACAGTTTATTAGTTGTTGGGTTAATTTTGTTTATTAAAAAAGATAAAATTTTGTTTGCAGGACGTCCTCCTCATCGTGAAGATAGGGTACGTCAAGGATATTTAACACAGCAGGACGAGCCTAACTGGACATGTCATGTGTGTACATTCCGTAACCACCCTCTACTGGATAAGTGTGAACAGTGTGAGATGCCACGGATAGTAACAGGTAGTTACTCAGCTACTACTCCGAGCAAGTACTTAACAAAAGCATGAAGTGTAGACTGTGTTGTGTTTGTATAGATAACAGAATTGTTAGAATACAATAGAGTTTTGTTGTATTAGTGATGTTAACTTCTTTCTGATATTAGAATCATCATCATCTTAACAAAAACAGAAAAAAATAAGAAAAAAGATCCCTAGGCTCCGAAATTTCTAATAACATTGCTGTAGAAGGAGATCAACAAATTGGTTAGAGAGATCTAATCTAAGACCAGATGAAAGACTAGGTAGCTCAAGATTGCCTTAGGCATTGGGTAGAAGACACATTTAAATGTCATTATCTTCAATTGTTATTTGTACACTAACTTTCTAAAGGAAGCAGTGTCCTTGGAAACTGCAGTTTTCTATCCATGAAATACACTACTGATCGAATAGGTAGGACCTATTTATTTAATCAAATTTTTTGCGTTACTCAAACAGTTTATCATATCAAATCAAACTAGTTCAAATTTAACTAAGGAGGCGAATAAAATGTAGATTTTTGATTTGCCATTTCAATATAAATACTTGTTTAGTAATTTTTGGTAATAAAGTGAAATTGCAACATGTCTACTAATTTAGAAGGTTGAATATCTCAAAATTTCCAACCTAATTTGATCAAATTTTAGACATTATGAAGGTTTATAACCTAAACAAATGTTTCAAGCCGTAGGTAAAACATCAAAAAATGTTTGTTTGCTGTCTGTACAACCATGAACTCTAAAAAAAAAACAGTCATTAAAACAGTAAAATAACTCACAAAGGTTTACGTCGTGTCATTTTATCTTATCAATTATATTTGTGTTGTTTTAAATAACCATTGATATAATCACTGGATATTGAAATAGTTAACAATCACTATTTCTTACTAAACAAAAAAGCTCTATTGAACGACAAAGTAATCGTTTGGACACTAAAATATAATAAGCAAGACTGTAAAACCTACTTCAGTACCTATCATTAATGCATGTAATTATATAAAGGGCCAGTTTGTCCAATGTTTGTTGAACAGTTAACAATTCTTTGAGTTTCTAACAATTGAAAAAATATATAATTGTTATTCCAACTTCCGTTAACATTAATGGAGAGATAAATCTAACATTAAAGTAACAGAAGAAATTCCAATTTACAAAAATGTAATTAGTAGCCTAGAACTTTGAGGTTAATATTACTTTGGTAATTTATATGAATTGTTCACAAATTACACACGGGATTGTGATAATAGAGATGTTTCTTCGATCGTAATATGTCATTTTATTAAGCTGTAATGGATCATATATATATAGTCAACTAGCCAGACCTAATAATCATACATCACTAACTTGATGAACTTAGTCTTAAATATTCACATAGGCATTCACAACCTGAATTGGATTTCGTATTTTTATATTTCTTATTTTCTACTAAACTAATGGATTTTGTGACTTTAAAAGCATCTTCCGAAGAAATAAAAATGATCTGATTGTTTGAATATTAAGGTAATTATATTACAATTACATAATTTCTCATAGCAAAATTCGATACCGATGTACAATTGATATTTTTCCATTCAAATAATTGCTTAATCATTGTTGCAACCATTATTTTCATTTTATGACAAAACAAACTATTGTTACCTGTAGAAATGAATTTGTTTATAAAATTTAATATATCACATTAGACTATTAGTCTTGAAAACACATTGGTGATCTCAAGAAACTGTTAAATTTTAAAATTGTGTTCCTAGACTAGGCTGCATCAGTCTCCTAGTTCTCTTGGCAGGAGAAGGAGGGTGACATTTTGTTTAGTCTCCTTAGCATGACATGCTTGTAAAAAGTGTTAATCACTTATATACATGCTCTTTACGGTTGGCAGGAGTCCATGCATTTTTTACACCATAGATAATACCAGTGTTTTTTTTTCTGTTGCACTTTAATATTAACTTATTATTGCTATTTAAAAACTAAATGGCTGTTTGCAAGGCTAATATTAATGAATTGTTTGTTAAGACACAATTAGGCCAATTTTAACAATGTTGGACAAACTGAACCGAAAGTGTTAATATGTTAATATTTTATTGTATGTGGTTAACTATGTTTAGTTTTGTTACTAATGTGTTATATTTGATTAGTTTGTTGATTAGTTTGTTAATTTGATAGATAAAACAGGAGTTGTGTGGCCTTATGCGTGATATACGTGTATATGTATAATTATAATAGGGGTAGTTTAGAAATAAACCACAAAATGTGATTGTTATAACATATTTTTTTTATATGCTACCAAAGCTGAAATCATGAATAAAAATCATAAAAATTACTTTAAAACCAGCTTCACTTGTCTATTCACAATGAGAGCATTCGTTGTTAACACCTCTCTTTGAAGATTTTTTTCTTGTCATACAGGTAACTTTTAATTCTTACCACTTTGTCGTCATCGATTGGCCATTGGCAACATTAAATATAATTGGGTAATGTCCAACATATTTCTTTCCATAGATGAACAAACTAAATTGTTAGTTTCTCCTGAATCCAAAATAAAGTTAACAATGCCATTTATGCTATCTTTAATTTCGGGGGACAGTGCAAAAATAGACATGTCCAGTTGTTCTTCAGTTAACTAGCCTAATTTCTGTCACTGAAATCAGGCCTGTTTTGTGACCTGTATCCTCTTTTATTACGATATATTCTTTCACTAAAACAACTTTAATGTAATAGCAGATATTTCTTGTTGAAACTCCATATTCAAGGATAAATAAAGCAAAAGCTTAAAGTTTCAAATATTTAATAGTAAAATGAGCTACAATTGTTTCGCCTTGCCCGACGATGCCGCAAGGCGAAACAATTGTAGCTCATTTTACTATTAAATATTTGAAACTTTAAGCTTTTGCTTTATTTTATCCTATTCTTTCACTGTCAGTCACAGATTTTCATTCACAGTACTTCTGCTTGTTGAAGTCCTTCCAGAAAGTGGATCTCTATCAGCTGATTTCAGGCCTATTTGTGTTAAATTTTATCTGGGTTTTGACTCATTGAATCATCCCTGAAAGGCTCAAATATTCCAAATAATTTCATAGACAATATTCATATTTTTGCATATTCACTTGTGTACTTACCTGGTCATTGTAAATACAAGGGTTACATATTACAAAAAACACTCTCAGCGGTATCGACAGCCAACTGAATATTCCAATGAGATTCTTCACACATGCACAGAAAGTTTCTTTTCATTTGGCTACTAAGTTATATCGAGACCATGCAAACTGTTCTATTCTACAATAGCGTAGGTATTACATCCCAGGAGTTATGCTTTATAAGCTCTTTCTACTAAACCTAGTTTTTCTATTGATAAATCTCAAAATATCAAAAAGATCATCTCTTGCAACTTGTCCATATTTAAAATGTCTTAACGTATGACTTCATATCTCATTCTGTTCTACTCTTCACATGAAGCAACAAAATGTGTAAACATTTCTTCTAGCCCACATCAATCGCAATCTAGCAGTAGACAATATATTCCCCTTAATTGAAAGATTTTGATTCAGTAAAAAGCGTTCTCATACTTCTTTTGAATTTTAGATTCCCAAAAATCATACAGTAGGACCACATTAATCTGAACTAACTAGGAGTTTTAAGTTGTCCGAATTAATGAAAGTCTGGATTTAAAAAAAATAATAATAATTAAGCCAAGTCTGATTTGTAGAAATTAAACATATATTGAATGCTCAACTGTAGCCTGAGTAATCTTTCTACTGCAGCCTGAATTTCAGTCCCTCGAAAGGTCCTTCTGGATGAACAAAGTTAGGAAAACCATTTATAAACAGCTTCATCCAGAGATTGTTCTATAAGCATCACCATTCTATTCATAGCACTTGTTTATTTTTCCATATTAAATTAATCGTTAATCATCCTTATGCTGAAACAGTCTGTTTGACGATCCAATATTCCATGCCTTGCTACAGATATGACGTATAGTTTGTCATAAAGAGACAAGAAAACCTTGTATAGTGTTACTCAGTGACATCACAGGTTACAAAATGAAAGCTTTACATACAATCCTAACAAACATAGGATACAGTCACACGCATCTAACTTATTTCTTTATCAACAATTTTTAGTATAATTTGTTTCAAGTAATGCAAGTAATACAAATTGCCAAATTAAAAAGGCTTTTGATGTTAGGATTTCATATTATTGTTTGGTATAGTCGTTATTATTATAGTTTAACTATTTTGTTGTAAACAAAGTGCGTGCAAGATTTGGTTGTTTTAAGAAATGTCTTGTTGCGTAATAAGAACAGTATAATATTGCAGACATATTTTTATTGACATTATCAACAATTTTTGATAATTGTACAAGAGAGTATATGTCTTGTTTTGTGCTCATTGTTGTAATAAGTATAAACTTCTAATATAATAATATAATTACATAATATGTAAAATATTTTAAGACAATTTTTAATCAATGTTAATTCTATGTGTTTTTAATATTTAAAAGTATATACATGGTGTTTAATGCAAGAATTGTCTAAAATCTATGTAGCATATCTATAGAGTCTAGAATCATTTAAAAATAATTCACATATTCCAATAAATTTTGATAAGGTTATCAATTTTAGTCCACCATTTTAAAAGTTGAATTATATTTTTTAAACAGAGGGTCACGCTTCCTATTAATTTAAAAAAATGATAAAGTCAAAACACAATTCTCTCTTACCAACTTATCATACCAATTTTCATTAACAAGAGTCGAGCCTCATTTTTATATTTTTATTTGTTTTTACAATTACTGTAATTTCCCCCAAGATCGGTAAATCTTTATTGGAGGGGGAAAATGATTGTGTGGTAATTGTAAAGAAAACCCAAACTGAAAAATCACCCAACTAGTAAGATATGATCGTGAATGTATATCCTTTTTTTAATCCTTGGAATATTGTTTTATAAATTGAATTTATTTATTATTCAAATTTGAAATTTGAGAGTTCGAAGTGTGAAATATCAACTTTGTTAGTTATACAGTACACTGGGCAAAGTCCTAATATATGGCTGCCTCAATATAGGTTTTTCATATACAAATATGTTAGCATTTAGATTAAATAATCTTTTTTAAATAGGATATCTTTGTCCTCAGAATTAAATAATGACCATGTCTTCCCAACTCATACAATCACTCTAGTCTATTTACTTTATTTATAAAGAAATTATAATCTGTCAATAAAGTTGTCACCAAATAAGCCATGTTTTTACACTGATAAAAAATTGAATATGGCAATTAAATGATTTTTGTAAAGCAGAACTCCAATGTTAGATTTTCATTACTGTTGAGACCGATGGTTCTTGGTGGAATTCCATGTTTAAAGATAATAAAACACAATTATTTATTTTGTATATCCACTTATAATTAGTCTAGCCGACCAATGGTTTCGCCTGTTAAGGCATTGACGAGGCTGTATTACAGACTGAAGAAAAAAGACAAAAACAGAAAACCTTAAAACTAGAGGGTGGGAGTTAGGATACAATGAATGGAAGGTTGGGGAAATACCCGGCCTGGGCAATGACCATAGGAACAATACATATTGGGAAAACCAGTTGATTGTTCTAAGTACAAATAACTTTTAAAGGTTTTACTAATGGAGAGTTATACAAATCTAACTGGTCATTTAAAACTAAATTAGGGTTACAGTATTCACTAATCTACAGTCCCACCCTCTAGTTTTAAGGTTTTCTGTTTTTGTCTTTTTTCTTCAGTCTGTAATACAGCCTCGTCAATGCCTTAACAGGCGAAACCATTGGTCGGCTAGACTAATTATAAGTGGATATACAAAATAAATAATTGTGTTTTATTATCTTTACCAATGTTAGACAAATTAACTTGTTGTTAGCTTGTCATTTGCTTCTGGAAACAAAACCTTAAAGAGTCTGTTTACTTGTTACGGAAAATTTTTGTCTCTTGTCGAAAATATTGTTTTATAAAATAAACCCTTGAAGATGGTTATAAAAATTATTCCCATTTCTTGTTAGATCATGCATACTGTACCGTTCAAAATATGATGTACGGTTACTCTAAGACTACCTATCAGAATTGGTTGATAGTTGAGGCTCGATAATTTTTTGGGTTTTGAAAAACAGTAGCATTCCTTATATTTACATGATTCTAGACTTCTGTTTAACTAAGTACAATTTACCAGTGCCACAACTGAAATTAAATCTTCCTTAAATTTTATTCTTTTCTTAATTGTTTATTTGTAATTATTTTATGTATAATAGAATTAACCATAAAACATAATAGTAAGTATTGTCTTCCATTTGTACTTAAAATTAACTATTTGTTTATGTTTTGGTTTATTTTAACTTTGTGTTGTTAGTCTTTTCTTTTTCCCTTTGTAAATAAATCTAAATTATTTATTCTTGTTTGTGCTTTATAATTGGGTGTTTTAACAAACTTGTATTGTGTTAAATTGTGATTAGTTGGAATTGTTATAAATCAATACTGTGGTAATTGTGACAATAAAGAAAATCTAAAATCTACTTTCAGACAAATTAAAAATCAAATATGAGTTTTAGTTCCATAAATAAGATGGTTTTTGAATTATTGTAATAATATACATATGTTATAAAGTAAAATAAATTTGAAAGAAAATAAATATATTGTATATAATAATTAAATTTGTTTTTGTTCTTGTTTAAAACATCTTTCATTATTTGTTTAACTTACATTTTTAAGGTTTTTTTTCCCTTGAATAAAATCTTCCTCAAAAAGAAATATATTTGGAAAAGAAATATATTTTTAAAATATGTGGCTTTTGAGATCTGTCCAGAAAATATCCAACAAATATAAACTGTACCTTGATCAATGATGCCTTTAGTTCTCTTTAATAATATCCACATATCTTCCATTTTTCAAAAGCTATCTTCAAAATGCTCTTTTGTATTCACCATTAGCTACTTTGTCACGTTCTCCGTAATTGTGTTGATAGTCTGAAATCTCTTCCTTTTAAAGGTGATATTAGTTTTGTTAAAAGCCAGAAGTTGCAGTGATCCCCAGGTATGTACTATAAGGGAACCTTATACAAGTTTGTGTGGCTTTAATGCAACTATGCAGCGAATCAAAGAGACCTTTCTACAAATTGGACTATTCAGTTAGGTACTACATGCCTTTCATTGAGCGAATGTATTTTTTAGCCGTTACATGGTTTTGAATTTGCATCTAATTTCGTTAAAACATTGATTCGGAAAAACTATTTGGATAATAAGGGTTTCATGGATTATTCAATAAGTGAAGGCAAAGATGGCAGGGAATTTATTAAAAACCATCCATATTCTGGAAGACCTTCAACAAGCAGAACACTTAAAAATGTTGAACTAGTGAGTGCTGCAGTTGTGACATTGTGGTGATGAAAAGGTATTCTAAGAATAAGCATGAAACTTGTGACAGCAAAATTTGTTCCACAACTTCAATGGAGCAGAAGAAAAATGCATGCTGCATTTGTAAGGACTTGCTTCGAACTACTAACAGTACCTATATTTTCTAATCTGAGGGTAACTGGAGATGAATCTTGGGTTTACGCCTATAAGTCTGAAGTATAAGCCCAGCTTCCAAATAGAAGTCGTCTGGTTCTCCAGTTGTTCTTTGTTGAATGAGAAATTCAGTGAGAAGAAAATAGTTTCAACTGTGGGAAAGTGGTAAATGGCAGCTACGTCACGACAAAGCATCAGTCACAATCAGAAGATCTTGTGTAGGGTTTTATTAGCAAAACACATCATCATCCTGTCCTCAGCCCTCCTACAGTCCACAGTTCAGATACTTTTGACTATTCTCGAAGCTAAAATCATCAGAAATTTGAAAACAGAGATTTCAAACCATCAACACAATTAAGGAGAACATGCCACACCTAATAGTGATTCACAAAGAAAACTTTTCAGATGATCTGGAAAATGGAAGAGATGTTGGGATAAGTGTGAGTTTTAAGGGCACTAGGACCTCATTGCTCAAGGCAGACAGTATATATTTGTTAATATTAAATGACTGGATTCCTTTTGGACTAGTCTAGAACACCCAACATTTAAGAAAATGTTATTGAAACTTATTACATTTTATATGGTCACTTTGAATTTAAACTATTCTAATAAAAGCACCAACTCTGTAATAATTAAAATCTAACTGTTATTAAGTTGAGTGAACTAATCTATTACAAATAAGATGAACTAATTCTTCTTCCAATAACTAATGCTAAATATTAAGGCAATCTATATAAATCCTTTGTCATACCAAAAGACCTGAAATATACAAAAAAAATATAACAACAAAAATGCAACTCTGGTGTATAAATAAAAACATTTACGTTTTCATTGGCAGAAGGAGAGACGCAGAATATCCACATCCATGTGACTCACCACAACTTTCCTTCACGAAGTAAGTACAACTAGTTTAATTAAAGAAAATTTAGTAAGTACTCAACTTACAATGTGTTTGTAGTGAGTGTTTATTACCAATGTTATCAATTGAGATTATCTATTCCCCATTACTGTACAAAGAACTACAATAGAGATAACTAAATAAATGATGTAGGTATAAAGAAAAACCTACTTCTTTGTCCAACGTTTGTTAAGAAGATTCATTTAATTTTTTTTTTTCTATTTCTTCAACTTCCATAAGCGTTAACCTAACAAACAAATTCCAATCATTACAAATTTAATAACTCATTTGTGGCCTGGAACTTAAGAGAATGGACTGTTATAGGTTAAATATTTGTAAATGTAAGATTGTGAGTATGTTCACAAAATCTCTGTGAGTTTTAGGACTGAAAAGAAGTGTATAACTATTTTGTGTGTACAGAAATGAACTGATTTTTATTCACTCTGCAGTCATCCAGTTCTGTCAGTGCCCAACAGCATAATTTTAAAATATATAAATGAGTACATTATTATTATTATAAATAGAAGGGGGTTTTATACCCTAGACACTTTAGTTTAAAAAACTTTGTGTGTACTTCTTAAATTTCCCTAACTAGATTGTGTCTATTCCCTTGGTTAGGATCTGGATTTTACTAGCTACGTTGCTTGTTGCTTCAGAGGTCACATCTGGGCTGAAGATGAGTTGTCTTCTATTACCTAGGTCTATTACCAATAGGTCATTTGAAACTTCCGGATAGCGAAGCATAAAATATCGCCCTTTTCTAGGAAATTGTAGATTTCTCAAAACAGTCATTATAATTTCTGTTCGTTATTACCCGGAAGGTGACTTCCTAGAAACTAGATTTGTTTTCTTTTTGTCTTTTATACAGCAGTTGTCGATGTCCTTTAAAAATTCAATTTCAATAATGGTCTCGTAGGAACAGTGTGTAGCATAGTTGGTATTGTGATGTCTGTCAAATTAAAACGTTTAACTTTTTAAACCTTACATAGTTTAATTTTTCTCTTTTTTTAATTTATATTTTCCTAGTTTGCCTATTTGTTTATTCAGTAATGCAGTACGAAGTGATTAACAAATAAAGAATATTATTTAATTTACATATTTGTGTTTTATTCTGTATTTTTGTGAGATTAAAACCATTATGCCTGTTGTACTATAAAAACTTTGATACTACAGTATGCAGTCGTGAATAAATACCAATAATTAATTTATTGTTTATATATGCATTAAAGTATAAATGGACAGGTTTCATCTGAGCTGTGAGCAGCGCGTGGAGGGGAGGTACAAGTTTGTAGTTCGAGGCCGTGTGTGGACAGAGGCATTGTAGGGGAAACAGTCGGCGCCGATTACTGTCCACGATCCAGCTGTCCACGATCTTTGTTAGTACCAACACCCAACACAGGCTGAGGCGGCCATTTCCCCCACCACCTTACTGACGCCTAGACCCACTGTGTACCCAAATTCCACAGCTCAGATGAAACCTGTCCATTTGTAATGCCCTTTATTAAACAGTAGGTTATGATTTTAAGATTTCTTAATTCCAATTGGTTAAAATGTTTATTTGAGTTATTTATTTTTAATGATTGAAGGATTTTATTGTGTAGTTTACATTTTAATTTTGCACTAATAATTCTATATTGTGTAAGACTTAAAATGAGTTCCTAGAAGGTGTGTAATCTTACTTTATTGTACTTGGTAACCTAATGATTTTTCCCAATGGGTTACATGATAAACAACCTAAATGGCTTCCCACAAAATAATGTTGTAATAATGTAATAACAAAAAATTACAAACACTGCAATATATCAATAGATCAGAAATTTAAAAGTATCCGCACATTATTTCTTAATAGCATTAACTGACATAGAATGTTTGTACTCAATATAATTCAAGATGTGTATGTGTTGGTAACTTGATACATCTTGTTTCAGGAGTGTTGCACAGTTGGGTGGTATCATGAGGAGGACATGTGTTCGCTTCCTCCTCTTTCTATTGCTGTTTAAGCCATTCCACACGGCGATACTTCAACCCGGTACTCTCTTCATGTTGACTTTCTGAATTGTGACAGTGTTTGTTAATTTTGAATTTCTGTAAAATTACCAAAGGGCAAAAAGTAACAATTGCAGCAGTCATTTACAGGAGTGTGAAATGTGTACAGACATTTTGTTTTAAGTTTTTTTTTGGAAACTATGTAATCATGTGCATTTATTTATTTATTATTTTAATCAAATTTTACACAAATGTTACACAAATACATTGTGTAACATTTAACACAAATTGTTAAACAATCTCATTAACTAGCAAATTATTTCAAAATGATGACTGCAATTTTTGTTGCCTATTATTTTTTAATTATTTAACTAAAAATTTCTATGATGTCTCCATTTGCAGATCGTGATTCTGCAAATAATAATACCTAAAGTTGCAAGTTAAACCAAGATTGAAATTATTTATTTCAACTTAAAAATTTTAAACCTGAATAGTCAATACAATGACAGATATGCTGGTTTTATTGTAGATAATATCAAAATTTTATTGCACTGAAATAAAAATATTAAAAAGACTTGAGATTTGACCTTCTCACACAATATTTAATTCAAATAGGCCATCTGTTTGGGCACTAAGTTATCAATGAGCAAAAACAACTTTCTTAAATGAATGAGATATCAAATTAGCTTTTTTCGCTAAAAACTTTGCATTTTTGCCAAATCCCTTAATTTTTTGTATTCTCTGTACAAATGAGTAAATAAAAGGAATGATTTTTTCACAAAAATTAATTGGGAAAACGATATTAAACATTGTTCCACTAGATTTGACTGGTGACTTTTTACTTGAACTTGTTTCGCCCAAAGAAACTTTTAACCCGTTTTAAAATTTTGGAGTTTCTAAGATATAGACATAGTTGTTGGTGAACAAATCTTAAAAACCTACCATTTCGAAACTTTATTCTGGTGGCCGGGGATCATTTTAATTAGCGTATTTACACAAAGTAGTATAATTTGAAATTGGACGGCAGAAGATGAAGTATTTTCTACATTTTAATAATATAGTACATATAACAAAAAAGAATACACAATTAGTTCGGAACACAAATGTGTTTCTTTAAATTGTACGTACAAAAAATGTAACAGGTTGTTGTATAATATTCTATGGAGCAGGTTCTCCTGATGAAGGACACTGTTCTGCAGTTGTAAACACTTTGTACATATATCGAATCTAGGATAAGGTATTTTATACTGTAATGAGTTATAACCAAACATAATGTTGTTAATGTATAATACAGCTTTGTTATATGATATTGGTTATTAAAAACAATATCTTTGTTCGTATTGTTCTGTTATTAAAAACCTATCAACTGTTATGCTTTATATAATTGAGATGAATTTATGTGTAATATAACAAGTATCTATTTTTTTCCAAAATATCTTCTAGAGATACCAAGAAATT
Source organism: Aphrophora alni (assembly GCA_963513935.1). Classification (NCBI taxonomy): domain Eukaryota; kingdom Metazoa; phylum Arthropoda; class Insecta; order Hemiptera; family Aphrophoridae; genus Aphrophora; species Aphrophora alni. The sequence continues at coordinate 154,250,407 of OY740767.1, read as the reverse complement.
ATTTGCCAAAAGTGACCAGTTTTCAACTTTTACAAAATCTTATTTGTTAAAGTCAGTAAAACTTATTTTTCAGGAATTGTATCCAAGTCACAGGTTTTAATCTAAGTTACTTAATACTTACTCTGTCTTGTAACATATGTTACACATTTTAGAATGTATGTTCCATCTTTCAGACTCGCTCCTGAGAGGTCATTAAAACACTACAAATCTTACACAAAACATACAATAAACAAATAATACTGAAATGCGTGATATGTGTACACCAGTAGTTGAAGAACGACTCTGAACAAATTTTTTTTTTTGTATCTACCAAGTGACGAAATTAGAGTAGATGTGGGGTATGAGTGAGTCCCCTTGTAAAGGTTTCTTGCTAAATGTTGCATGTGTTGTTTGAGAAAGGCACATTCAAGTCTGTGTGTTTTGTTCTAAGTATGGTGCATACTGGTGCTTTAGTCACTACTCTTGGTTTAGAAATAGTTGTAGTCTTCAGATGTGGATGTACCCCAGATGAGGTAAGTAAACTCATGAGTAATGACCTATAACTTATATATAACATGCTGGCCATTCTCAATGAGAGAGAACTTGTTTTGTTGAGCAATGGATTCAAGTGGAACAGTTTTGTGGTGGATATTTTAAAAGTGTAATTTATTGTGGGCAGACCATGTCCATGAGTTTAGGCTAGTTCAGTAGTATGAACTGTATAATGAATTAAGCATATTCGTGGCAGAATTATTTACCTACGAAATTGAAGATTCAATCACTAGTGCAGCTGTACAATGTAGGCTACATCCTAATTTAAATAAATACAGAGGCTTAAAAAAATATATATTTTTTTTTATTTCAACGATATATACATCAATAGACGCAGAATCCAAAGTAGATCATTCTCTGAAAAAATCTTTTCGGTATCGCTATTAGTTTAGGAGAAATATCAGTTTAAATGTGATGAAAAATGTCCATTTTTAACAAAACCAGTTTTGTCAAATGTAAGCCTCTTTTAAAACGTCTATATCTCAGCAACTAATAATCCGAATGATTTGAATATTTTTGTTCGTAAAGAAGAAAGTTCAAATTTTCCTTAGGTATTTTCAAATTTTAAATATCTTCTATAGATTCCGAGAAATTAATTGCTAAAAATGACCAATTTTCCACTTTTGGAAAATAGTAAGTTACACCCCCCCCCCTTTGACTGTTTGTTTGGCCGAAAAACGCTTTTTTCGAATTACGATAAGTTATGTACATCATTAGATGCAGAATTTAATTGTGAATCGAACTGGCATTTCAGAAATTGAAAATATTCATTACATTCGGAGTTATTTACATTTTTCTAAAAGCAATTTGTAGGTTAGTTCATTAGTATGGTATGTAGAGTGCAGCACATCCATTGTAAGATTTACTGTATGTAGGTAACATGAAGAAATAAATAAGGAAATTATTATTTTTATATTTCAATGATATATACATCAATAGACGAAGAATCCAAAGTAGATCATTCTCTGAAAAAATCTTTTCGGTATCGCTATTAGTTTAGGAGAAATATCAGTTTAAATGTGATGAAAAATGTCCATTTTTAACAAAACCAGTTTTGTCAAATGTAAGCCTCTTTTAAAACGTCTATATCTCAGCAACTAATAATTCGAATGATTTGAATATTTTTGTTCGTAAAGAAGAAAGTTCAAATTTTCCTTAGGTATTTTCAAATTTTAAATATCTTCTATAGATTCCGAGAAATTAATTGCTAAAAATGACCAATTTTCCACGTTTGCAAAATAGTAAGGTACCCCCCTTGACTGTTTGTTAGGCCGAAAAACGCTTTTTTCGAATTACGATAAGTTATGTACATCATTAGATGCAGAATTTAATTGTGAATCGAACTGTCGTTTCAGAAATTGAAAATATTCATTAAATTCGGAGTTATTTACATTTTTCTAAAAGCAATTTGTAGGTTAGTTCATTAGTATGGTATGTAGAGTGCAGCACATCCATTGTAAGATTTACTGTATGTAGGTAACATGAAGAAATAAATAAGGAAATTATTATTTTTATATTTCAATGATATATACATCAATAGACGCAGAATCCAAAGTAGATCATTCTCTGAAAAAATCTTTTCGGTATCACTATTAGTTTAGGAGAAATATCAGTTTAAATGTGATGAAAAATGTCCATTTTTAACAAAACCCGTTTTGTCAAATGTAAGCCTCTTTTAAAACGTCTATATCTCAGCAACTAAAAATCCGAATGATTTGAATATTTTTGTTCGTAAAGAAGAAAGTTCAAATTTTCCTTCTTAGGTATTTTCAAATTTTAAATATCTTCTATAGATTCCGAGAAATTAATTGCTAAAAATGACCAATTTTCCACGTTTGCAAAATAGTAAGGTACCCCCTTGACTGTTTGTTAGGCCGAAAAACGCTTTTTTCGAATTACGATAAGTTATGTACATCATTAGATGCAGAATTTAATTGTGAATCGAACTGGCATTTCAGAAATTGAAAATATTCATTACATTCGGAGTTATTTACATTTTTCTAAAAGCAATTTGTAGGTTAGTTCATTAGTATGGTATGTAGAGTGCAGCACATCCATTGTAAGATTTACTGTATGTAGGTAACATGAAGAAATAAATAAGGAAATTATTATTTTTATATTTCAATGATATATACATCAATAGACGAAGAATCCAAAGTAGATCATTCTCTGAAAAAATCTTTTCGGTATCGCTATTAGTTTAGGAGAAATATCAGTTTAAATGTGATGAAAAATGTCCATTTTTAACAAAACCAGTTTTGTCAAATGTAAGCCTCTTTTAAAACGTCTATATCTCAGCAACTAATAATTCGAATGATTTGAATATTTTTGTTCGTAAAGAAGAAAGTTCAAATTTTCCTTAGGTATTTTCAAATTTTAAATATCTTCTATAGATTCCGAGAAATTAATTGCTAAAAATGACCAATTTTCCACTTTTGCAAAATAGTAAGGTACCCCCCTTGACTGTTTGTTAGGCCGAAAAACGCTTTTTTCGAATTACGATAAGTTATGTACATCATTAGATGCAGAATTTAATTGTGAATCGAACTGTCGTTTCAGAAATTGAAAATATTCATTAAATTCGGAGTTATTTACATTTTTCTAAAAGCAATTTGTAGGTTAGTTCATTAGTATGGTATGTAGAGTGCAGCACTTCCATTACAAGATTTACTGTATGAGCATGAAAATATAAATAGCAAGGTTTAAAATAAAATTAATAATACACATTTGGACGTGTAGGCCTGAAAGGCAGTCAGGGTTGTGTATTGTTGAGGTGTTCCATCACCACTAGCTCTAGACCTTTTTGCCTGGAGCGAGCGTACTGCCCTTTTGTGGGCTTCGCATCCACTATAACTTGCAGTATGCGATTTCTCGCAAAGGACGCACTTGAAGTCCTCGCGAAGTCGTGCATTCCTTAGAGGAGTTTTCCTCTCCACACTTCACACACCGTAACTTGGCCTTACAACAGCTAGTTGTGTGGCCAAATCTCTGGCATCTGAAGCATTGAGTGGGGGTTTTTGGAGCCCTGTAGGGTTCAATGAGGACTCTCATAATATAGAGAACTTCTCTTATCTCCATCATATCACTAGTATCCTTTTACTGTATTTTGAAAACACATGTTGTATGTAAGTACCAGAGCCATTTACATGAATAGTTTTCAGCCAATGTAAATAAATACTCCACATTTATCTTATCTTGTAACAAAGGATCATTCATAATAAAATCACAGTCAAATTTTGTCTTTTTATTTTCTTACATAACATTTCATATAAATTTATAATTACAACAAAACTACAGTGTACATATATCCTTTACATAATATAATAAATGACTAGAATATTATCTTTATATTATAATACTTAAAACATACAATTTTGTTAAAACACAAATAAAATATAAATTCTATTTTACATGTAATATATATTGGAATGTAAGAATATAAATAAAACTGATAACATAATTTACAAAATTGTTGTATTACATTAAAATAGTACACATGATCGAACCAATGTATTATTTTAAAATATTACTAATTAAATATCAAATTTCGTGTTTTAAGTGATATACAAATTTATTACTATGATAAAAATGACAATACTATAATAATGTAACAAAACATGAATAGTTTAAAAATTAGTCAATTATTCACACATCTAGGGTTTTGTAGGTTAAATTAACACGTTCGCTACCAGCTGACGCATATATGCGGCGGCCGGGTCACTCCCACAGCCCACAAAAAAATTCATGAACTTCCCTGTAGACTGGTTCTAATGGTTGTGACCTTCGCCACAGACTGAGGTAATGCTGTATGTCAGTGTTGCCAACTGTCCAGTGACGTCAGCGATAGACCAAGCGCCGCATATATGTGGCGGACTATCTTGTAGACCGTGCCTAAGCGATCTAACCTTTAAAATAGACCGTTGCGAAGAAATTTCTCATTTAGTATGAAGAAACCAATGCCACAGATCTGCGGCGGCAGTCTATTTTAATGAGCCCAGCCGAAGCAGATCTGCGGCGTTGGGCTAGGAGTAGGACACGCCCGCCGCAATATTGCGGCGGCAGTCTGTATTTACGATTTTTTTTTTAACATTGTGGTAGCGAACGTGTTAATGTGTTGTACACATGAGCTTCAGATTTGTTTTCATTGTCAAACAAGTATGTTGTTAATTTAAATATATTTAAATCTATCGCATATTACACAGTATTACATGTTTTGGTTTTGAAGTCTTATCAAATAAGAATAAAATAGGAATGGTAGGTAGTATACTTAAATTGGAGTAAAATGAACTTTCATTGGATACCCCTAAAGTTACATTCTAAATATTTTATAATTGTTTAAGCGACATATCAAATTTAATGTCTCTAGATGATCGTACATTATTATGAAGTTTTAACTTATTTCTAGCTCAAAGTGTATTTCGCTCATATTACTCAAAAATCAATGACAAATTTGAGCTCAAAATCTTAAATAATAGACTACTCAAAATTAAAACTAAATTGTTTGAAAAAAAAAAAAAAAATTATAAACAGAAAATTTTATGAAATGTACAACTGTGCGGATGCATGCACACTTGCATGTGTGAAACCCCAATCTGTAAAGTATCTACTATTTTAAATTTAAATTAAATCATTTTAGCGTATAGATTAGATTCAGCATGCAGCATAAAACAAGTTAACCTCAAACGATGCAATGATTGTTGCCAAAGTAGATAAAGGGCAAGTCAATTATAGTAACTAACAAAACAAACTATGTCAACAAAGTGCTTGATTTCTTTAACCCTTTCACTGCTGACATCCTTTTAAAAGGACATTTTGTAATATGGCTATATTTTTGTTATTTAAGCAGATAGAGATGCCTAAAATTTTTCTAGGATGATTGTGAACCTCTACATTCTTTATAAAATTAACTCAGATAATCCTCTTTCTAGACTATAATTAAAAATTTCAATTATTGAAGTGATCACTGAGGAATGACTTGGCGACCCCCACCCGGCACAACATACAGGTTTTGTTGATGAGCCTCTTTACCGTTTAGCAGAAAATAAACAGCGTAATTGTTCAGTATGTAGTGCTCAAAGTACCAGTTTTGGAGGCAAAAGGAAGAACACTCATTATGGTTGCATAAATTGTAACAAAGGAGTTCATCCCATGTGCTTGACTAAGCACAGGTGCTAAAAAGAGAAAGTGTTTGAAAACAAATAATGTTGTACATAATAGTGTAAATATTTTTAGTTTTCAGTTTATTTATATGTTTCTAGGTTACTTATTTACGTTTTACGTGTGTTAAAAAGTGTACAAACCCATACAACTAACTGTCCAAACATCTACAGAGTCTGCATTATTGACTCTGTATTACATAAGATAAAAATATGTTGTAAATAGATTTTTCCATGTTTTAGAAAATAGTTTAGTGCTTTGTTGTTTATCTTTATATTTTCTTGAAATTTTTTACAAGTCTCCATTAGTACATTTACTTTAATAAAAAAATAAATTTTATGTATAAAATATTTTTTGTTTATATTGATTTTTGAGTTCAAAATAAAAATTTCATTGTAAAAAAAAAAAAAAAAAAATTGTTTTAGTACTTTTTGAATATAAAAAATTGAATGAAACTTTGTTTTGACATGTTTATCCTATAGTATAGCTAAAAACAAACTTCAATAGCAAGGTTTTTAGAACGAGTAGCGTGGTTTTATATAGAGTACTACAAAAACGGTGATTTCGGCTGCGGCGGTCTAGGCTAGTCGGGCTCGCTTGACGCGCAGCGGCCAAAGGGTTAAAGATATTAGAACAACATAAACAAATTGTCAAAGGATCCAACTATTGAATATAATACAACTATAAACAAGGGTTTAAATGACGCTCAAACATTGATTACCGTCAAGATAAAAAAAGTTTGAAGGCCACTACCCAAACACTCCCTTCTTTTACGAGGTCTGCCCAAAATATACAAAATAACTCGCCATTAGTAAACTTTACCTCAACACCAAGTTATTTGTTTTTCTATATAATTGGATCAAAATATTAAGAAACATTTCTTATTTATAGCAACAGTATAAAAAACAGCCTGGATCTCATTAACAAAATAAGTTTCTCTTAACAAATTTAAACCCTTACTAAATGAAAAGAAAATTTACTAAAGATACATTGGCAACACCATAATCTTATTAGACAGTGTGTGATATGTGTCAGCTTAGCAAAAGAGCTAGCTGTTCTAATAACAAAGAAGGAAAATGCAAGTAATGCTGACAAATATTGCCACTGTTCAGAGTTGATTGTTTCAGCTCCTCCAGCAGTGCTCTAATGTCTCTACATCAGGGCAGCTATTGACTGAAGGTCAATATGAGTAAGTTAGTATGAATAATGAATATTATAAGTTTATAATGTGGTACATGGTACATGGATGGATATTATACACACATATATGTGTGTGTATATATATATAACCATTTTAAATTGGTGGCAATCCAAAAGTTAATTTTTTAAAATTAAAACAAAACAATTTTCACAAGTAAAAAAGATAAAAACTATATAAAATTGAAAATTAACCCAATTTTAAAATGAAGAAAAAGAAACAAGTAATTTATTACAATTAACTATTATTGGTACAAACAGAATTTTCGGCCTACAAAACCCTAAGTACAGACAAACAACAAATTGAACATGAATAAATAAATACAAACATTTATATAAAAACAAGACATCATTAAATGCCGTAAAATAATTTCATTTTAATAGACTGATTCATCTGGACATTTTAGCAAGCATCAATTTAATTTACGTGTTGTATTAATGACTTTATAATCTTATACTACTATCGATGGGTTGGTATTCAAATCTATGAAAATATTTGAATTAACCAAATGCATAATTAATTATGCCCTTTATGTTACCAATTTTCTTTAAAATAAATAAAAAATGAGGATATCTACATATATTGGGATGATAAACTAATTTTCAGACAGTTTTTTTCATAAATTGGACTAATTTCTTAATTTGGATTAAAAGAACCATCCTATTAATGAAATCAAAATCATCTTTTTTTAAGCCTTATAATAGTTTGAATAGGCTTAGCCAAACTAATTTTCTTGAGTTTTTCAATATTTTATTTAGATTTTGTATGGATAGGAGATATAGGGTTATCTCAGAGAGTGGTCCTTGCTATAATTTCTGAAATATTTTGTAAACACTGTTCAATCAGTAGAGACTATAAAAAGAAGACTAAAGACATTCGACTCAACATAGATCCACTCTCTGCACCCATATTACAATTCAGTCTTCTTAGTATACTCTCTACTGATTGAACGGTGTTTACGAAATATTTCACAACTTTAGTGTTTTCCAATTTGTGTACTACTAAGTAATACCAAGGTAATAATAAGCTTATTGTGCCCTATAAAACTCTATTCTAAAACCAAACACAAAGTTAGAATTTTATTTTTTAGGCGTTTTAATTTTACACACAAAGTTAGAATTTTGGCTTAGTTATATTCAAAAAGTCATATTTTATATGTAAAGGGTTTGCAAAACTTAACACAATGATTACATAAACCGTTATTTTAACACACTGAAGCCTGAGGCTGAGCCCGTACTTGATTTGTAATCTATGTAATTGCACACCATCTTTCAAACAAATTCACATCAGGTTTTAGCTTTTAAGAACACTTATCTTTACTGTTTTGCTGTTTTTTATAGTATGCAGTAATCAAGCAGCATTTTTCCTACCTAAATATTGATAAATCAAAATTGATATTAAGCCGAACTCTAACATAACTATAAGATTACATATAGGAGCGTTTTCTACGTAGGTTAGATTTTCTTTACAGAAGTGTTATTTGGGAATATTTTTTTCTTAAAAATGAGTAATAAGTCAGATGTAAACGAGATTGTAGAAGTAATTAATTGATGATTCACGATCTGATGGGAAAATGTTGTTTTAATTAAGCACAAATTTGGGGTGAATATTTTGTCGTTAAAAGATTAAAAAAAATAAAATAAAATCTAAATAAATATAATTATAGTTATTGCCAAACTACATGGTCTGTAAAGGTTCTCAGGCTTCAATTTGTTAAGAGATCAACATAAATTGAATGTAATAGTCTTGCAATTGCAGTACAATAGCGGTGATACACAAAACTATTTAAAAAAAAAAATCTTATTTTAAGAATATTTTATCATATTTTTAAAATAACATGTTAAAATTTTAAAATGGCAATGGACATTTTAATATTTTTGTTTCTCTACTAATCTGAATAAATTTTACTTTTAATATGTTTGGAGACATTAACAAGAATTAGATTTTTTTGTTTGTTAATGTTTAAAACTTAAAATTAAAACCAGAGTAAAACTTGTGGCTTTGATAATTAATATATCAATTATATTTACCTTTTATTTTCAGATGAATTAAGTAGATTTGAAACAAACCCAACCACTATCAACATTATGTCTGTCATTTATTAACTCTCTTAATCAATGTATACCTTGAAGGCATTGTGCTTAGCTACAATATACATACGAGTGATCACAGAATAAAACCAAGTAGTCTCATAGAGTGCCAAGCTATATCTCCCTACCGTAGGCCTACCTAAACTGTTAGGTTTTGACACGTCTGTCTACTTTGAATCCATTTCTTGGTGGTTTTAATCCATTTCGTGTTTCTCCGTTGGATAAAATTTTACCGGTCTTTCTGCTTTCAAATAGGACGTCAGAATCGGAATCACTTTCAGACAGCATCACTTTACCCAGAGGAACTGAAACAAACAACAGGTTGGGTTAAAGTTTATGAGGCATTAAAATTACTTAAGAAAACATGTGTTGTCTTAGGAACTGTAGATTGATAATGGATATCTACTAGAGTTTTGGAAAGAACCCAGAACCTGGGTTGTTTTCTCTTGATCATGTCAAAATAATCATAATTACACTGGATTGGACGTGGTTTCATTTTGTTTGAATAGAGATTTGTTTGTTTTATATTGGCCTTCAGAATGAAGGTATCTATTGTCAGAAATTATAACATTTTAAGGTGTGAAATTGACTAATTTTGAAATAATAAATTTAATAATTTACTCACTTAGTCAGCCAATAGAAGTGGAGACGGTCCCAGTTACATGTACAGTACTAATTATCCTAAGACTTTATTACACATTTTTCTTCTAAATTATTGTTTTCTTTAATTTCCAATCCCAATTAAACAGAATTTGTATGTATTTATATGCAAAATTATACCTCGACTTACGCTAATTCAACTTACACAGTTATCGCTCAGTCCCATCTATCGCGTAAGTTCGGGGTATTACTGTATACTACATACACATTCATAATGCAAAATTTTATTCCCAAAGAAAGCAGATAAGTAGCCATATAGAGTTTTTACTGTTTGAAAATGAAAACATTGATTTTTGGCATAAGAGTTGGTAACATTTTAGAGCGTAGATTATCTTTAAGGCTCCTATTAAATATAATTAACCATTGAATACATCATAGAATACAAAATTATTAATATTCGAAATGTTTTAAAATTCTAAATTATACACTGATAGTCTAGAATCATAATAATATAAAGAATAACCTAAAAATTTGATAATCAATAAAATAAAATCATATTTACACTTATCTTGAAACTTATAATATATAAGATTTTCTATTGTAAAGGTGAAACAATGTAGAAATAGGCTTTGTAAAAGTTAAACTACTATGATAAACATATAAGGAAATGGAAATATTTATGTGGAGAAGTACATAAGTATATAAATGTTTGGTAAAGAAAATATTGTAATTATAAACAAAAAAAAAAAAAAAAAATTAGATTTTGCAATGTACAAAAAATTAAATAAAGATTAGTTCAATTTGATTGTTTACCAGTAAAGAACAAAACTAGGTCCAACAACAATACCAACAATAGTTTAGAATTATTTGGGAACCCGAGAAGTACAAAATATATGAACTAATGAAATGAATAAATGAAACTGAAATAATTCTAAATTAATAATGAGCTTCAAAAGATACAAACATCATGTTTGGACTCGATATGATAATTATCATAAGTTAAAAAGATCCGTGAAAGGAAAATAACAGCCTTTGCCCATTCTTGGAAGAGAACACTACCAAAGCTAAAATATTTTCGTTTATAATACAGGGACTTCCAAATTGATCTTCAAGCATTGATAGTTGCAATCATAGTATTTACTAAATCTTATAATGTGACGCATCACAATTAATGGTCATTTTAGCAATGCTGCTGTAACAAGTCTTGTAGCTTTGCATATATTAAATAGCCTCCATTTACTTTACTGGTGTCTACGTTTTGGCCATAGCAAGAAACAAAACTTTATGTAGATAAAATAGCCTCCACTAGTTAGAAATTAGAAACTATTAGTGGGCGAAATTCTATCTAATTTAATTTTACTTACATTTCCACTGATGCTACAACCCATGGCCCCATTCACTTCCTCTTATGATTGCCATAGTCCTTAAACTGTCCTTCACAACCTAAAGTCACCTCTTTCGGGGTCTCTCCTTTCTATGTCATCAAACCATTGAAACCGTATTATTTATTTACATTAATCCAGACACTCTATATAGATTCCTGATTATAAATTAGTTTTAATTTTAAATACACTGTTTTCACATATATGTTACGTCTCTAACCTTTCATTTTTTAACTGTCAGGATCCAGGTCTCCGCAGTTTCTATAACATATCTCAGTTTTGTAGATAGTTTTACTTACCTAGACACTATATTAAATGTTGAGCTTGACTTATGAGAAAAACTATACAGTACAACAAACACACGGAACACAATTCTCATAAAAAATACGTCTAAGTATCAGACATGTTTCAACGACAAGGTCGTCCTCTTCAGTGATACACCAGCTACACCAACCAAACCACAACTGAATCTAACGTTGTGCCGAACCCCATATTTAAACAAACTGAAGGGGGCGTGGCTTATTATTTTACACTGCCAAGGCGATAGTACGCGCCACGTGTCAATTTAACTATTTAAGATTTAACATATAGCTAATACAAAATAATCGAACTAACCCTACATTTAACATTATACATTACATTTTACATTAATATAGAAATCTGTATAGATTTAGATTAGATTTAGATTTGAGATGGGGTGGAGACCCTCTTCGAGAAGGTCTCCCTGCACGTCAACCATCGGCTTATTGTGCCCCCTATGTGCCGTTCCTGATGGATTAGAACCCTGTTCCTCGAACGAGGTTCAGGATCTTTTCCACCAAGTACGTATCCTCTTCATCTCCCGGTTGCTGGATACCAAAGAGCTCCCTCCTTCTGCGCTCCAGCATCCCGCAATCGAATATGACGTGTCTTGCGGACTCCACGGCCTGCCCGCAGAGCCGACAGCTTTGGTCTCCTTCGAAGACTCCCACTGTTGCAAGATGTTTCCTGAACTGGCCATGTCCAGTGATGAGTCCTACAACTCTTTTAAGCTGTAGCCTGTCTAGCTTGATTAATGACTTCGTAAGGTAAGTACTGGGTCCTTTAATCAGCTGTTTGCTTTGTGTGAGCCCGGGAGTCCTGCGCCATCTCTGGCGTTGCTTTTCCTTGGCCCAGTTGTTAACTGCGCTTTTAGCCATGTTGCGGCTGATACAGCACATAGGTTCTGGCCCCATGAAGGGTGTGGATGCTCCTTTCTTGGCAAGGGTATCTGCCATCTCATTACCTTGGATGCCACGATGACCTGGCACCCATCTTAATTCCACCATGTTCCTTGTGGAGAGTTTCGTTAGTGTTGAGAGGCAGTCCTTCACCAATTTCGAAGTAATTAATACTGAGTCTAGCGCTTTAAGTGCTGCTTGACTGTCAGAAAGAATGAGGATTTGTCTGTCTCGGAGGCCTTTTGACAAACCCAAATGGGCACAAGCAGTGATAGCTAGTATCTCTGCTTGAAATACCGTACAGTGCATCCCAAGACTCACACTAATGTTAGTCCTTGGTGATGAGCTGTATACTCCATAACCTGAGCTACCTTCCATAAGTGACCCATCCGTGTACCAGACGAGAGTCCCTCTGGAAGAACCTGGTTTGTTGTTTCCTTCCCAGTCTTCCCGGTTACCTAAGGTTACCGTGAAGGGTCTGTTGAAGACATACTCAGTTTGCATTGCGTCTGGCGCCATGTCTAGCACCGAGTTTTTAAGTACGGTGTCAACTATGTCAGAGTGTCCTGCTCCAGGCAAGCCCTTCCGCCACTCATTAACACACGTCAGTCTATAGGCGGATTTCCTTGCCTCTGACATTATGTAAATGTCGAGAGGCGGGAGTCCGAGAAGAACCTCCAGAGCAGCTGTTGGGCTGCTTCTGAAAGCTCCAGTTATGCACAAGCATGCAAGTCTTTGCAGGCTTGTTAGTTTGCTTCCTGCAGTGGTTTGGCATGACTTCTTCCACCAGACCACCGCTCCGTATGTAATTTGGGGTCTAATCACTGCTTCATATAGCCAAAGGGCTATGTGAGGCTTAAGTCCCCAGGTAGTACCAATAAAGCGTCTGGCTGTCATTAGCGCCCATTTCGCCTTATGTATTAGGTTATCCAGATGTACGTTCCATGTCAGCTTTTGATCAAGGGTTACTCCAAGATATTTTGCCGACATGGACATATTTATCCGTGTGTTATCCATGGATATCCTATCCAGGGCTGTTAAGTTTCTCCTCCTAGTGAAGGGAACTATGGTGGTTTTGCTTGGGTTGACGTTGAGGCCTTCCCTTGCGCACCACAACTTCACCTGTCTCAGATTTCTAATCATGATATCCGAGACAGTGTAGTCGCTTTTTCCAATGACCAAGATTGCTATGTCATCTTCATAGCCTTGGATGTATGTTCCTGCTTGGCTAATTTCCGTAAGGAGATCGTCCACCACCATGCTCCACAATAGAGGTGATAGAACACCTCCCTGTGGGCAACCTCTAGTGGCAGCGACCTCCAGTGAACCACCAAGCAGGGAGCTTTGAATGCGTCTACTTGTTAGCATTGAGTGAACCCATCTTGTTACAGCCGGGTTCACCTCTCGCTCTTCAAGTCTGCGCACTATTGATCCAAATAAAGTATTGTCAAATGCACCTTCTATGTCCAAGAAGGCGCACAGTGCAATTTCCTTCCTTTCCAGTGTGTCCTCGATCCTGCCCACAAGATTATGTAGAGCAGACTCACAGGATTTACCAGGTTGGTAGGCATGTTGATTGCGATGAAGAGGTGTCCCTAAGAGCACCCCTTCCCTAATGTATCTCTCCACCAGCCTCTCCAATGTTTTCAACAGAAACGAGGATAGGCTGATAGGTCGATAAGCTTTGGCATCACAATAACTTGCTTTGCCACGCTTGGGAATAAACATAACTCTGCTGACCCTCCATGCCTGCGGAATGTAGCCGTATGCTACGCTGGCTCTGGAAAGCTTGCAGATCAGTTGGATCAAGGCGTCAGGTCCTTTCTGCAATAGTGCAGGATAGATTCCGTCTCCGCCTGGTGATTTAAACGGGCTAAATTTATTTATTGCCCATTTTAATTTTGAAATAGTGACAATTTTTCTGGCTATCTTCCAGTCTGCCCGAGATGCCCTTGGCAAAGAGCTGTCCCCAGCTAGACTTAGACCGCCGTCCATATTATCACTACTTGTGCAACCAGGGAAGTGAGTTTCAAAAAGTAACTTGAGCGTCTCTTCCGCTGTTTTGGTATACTCTCCTGTTGGTTTCCGCAAGGTGCCTACAGGATTGTAAGGTTTAGAAGCCATAACTTGTTGCAGTCTTGCTGCCTCCTTCAGACTATTCACTTTTTGGGTGAATGCCTTCCAGGAATCAAGCTTGGCTTTTTTGATAGCTTTGCTGTATGTGGTGAGAGCTAAATGATACTCCCTCCACTCACCGCTCCGCTTGGAGGCATTGAAAAGCCTTCTTATTTGTTTCCTCATGCGACCGAGATCCTGTGACCACCATCTTGTGTTAGGTCTACCTGATCTCGTCCGCAGAGGACAGTTATCCTGATAGCAGTCCATGATGGCATCCCGAAGCGAGGACGCCACCCTGTCTACATCCGGAAATGTTGCAATGTCTCCTTGCATGGACCCAAGTACCGTCGACAGTTGGTCTGAATAGGACCCCCAGTCTGTCGTCCTCGGGTCTCGAAAGAGAGATTGGATGGTTGATGCCTCTAGATGAAACATTATATATTTGTGATCTGAGAGGGAGGCTTCTGTTGAAACATGCCAGTTCCCAATCAGTTTTGCAATATTTTCTGTACAAAAAGTAATGTCTATAACCTCGCTCCTGATTTTATTAGAGAAGGTCGGTGTATTTCCTACATTAACAATTTGTAAGTTATTAGACAAGAGAAAATCAAATAATGACTCACCCCTTGTATTAGTATCAGTGCTGCCCCAGCCTAGGCGATGATGAGCGTTAGCATCACATCCCACCAGAAGCTGCTGCCGCCTGACAGTAGTTGACTCCACCAGGAGTTCCAGATCCCTAGATGGAGGAGGAGTTCTGACGTCATAGGGTAGGTAGACGGAGCTAAAAATTGGACCATCCTTTTCCTTCCCATTGCGCCAGTAAATCATCACCGTGGTGATGTCTCTAGAGCAGAAATCCATTAGGGGCAAGCATTGCAAACCTGACCTTACAAGTATGCAGGTACGGTTATTATTAATATTATTGCAGTATATAAGCCTACCTTTTGCATCGCCTAGTCCGGCAATCCGGCCTCGGTGGAGCCAGGGCTCCTGGACCAGAGCCAGGTCGATGTTGGACCTAATGAAGGTCTGACAGAAGGAGGCCGAAGCCGCCTTACTATGATGAAGGTTTACCTGTAGGACCCTCAGCATTGTCTTTTCCTGACAAGAAGACAAGAGAGACTTGCCAGAGTCCTACATGCGCCTTTTTCCACCTCCATATCCCCAGACTTCGAGCCCTGCTCATTGGCGGGCCCCCGTCCGGAGTCAGGAGGTGTTGGTTTTTCTTGATTTTGGATCAGTCCCGCATGCTCTAGGGCCGCTACTGATCCTGGGTTTGCGGCTGAGCTTCCAGCTGGTGGCTGGTACCCTGCCGTTGTTTGTATAGAATTATTTTTGGGGTTCTTCATGGAGATCCCACGAGTAATGCAGGGTTCTAAAAGGTCCACCACACAGAGCCCGCATATGTGGTAAGGCTAAATTGAAACCGGAGGTCGCCTGGTATCCGGAGTCCGCATACTAGAGTCTAAGCTCCCCCTCAGACACGCATCCTTCGGCATATGCTGTTCCACCTTGGATTGGGTCCACAGATTGTGGGGATAGTGGGAATTAAGAATAAATGAACGTCCACAAGAGCCTCAAGCTTCTTGGGACAGAAGACAGAAGAGAGATAGGACAGATTATAGAGAGGTCAAAGAATGGTTGACGACCTCATTTTGGTGTGGTGATGAAAAGAAGAGGCAGGAGGGGGAAGGGAGGGGGGTAAGACGTCTCATGCTTTAGCCGCCCTCGGTGCCGCCATCCGGCAAAGCATCAGGCCACACCAAAAACGTTGCCCATCCTGTACCGCGGGGAGGCGCATGAGTCCGCTCTTGCTGCCACCATCTGCATCCCCGGACCGAGGACCGCCTTCCAGCAGAAAGCCTTCCAGCAGAAAGATCCGAGGGTGCAGATTATGGCTGCTTCACAGGACAGAAATCTGTATAGGTCCCCGTTCATTATTTACAATTATGTCCTGGTACTTATTAATATAAAAAGTCTATACATTTATACAAACTCAAGGGGGCCGTGGCTTATTATTTTACACTGCCAAGGCAATAGTACGCGTCTTGTGTCAGTTTAACTACCTAAGATATAACATACAGCTAAAACTATTCCCAATTCCTTCAGAATCACACGTTTGGAAAACATTACTAAATACTTTAAATTTCTTTTCTTTTAATAAATTTATTATAGTTTTCCGTGTTTTTTGAACATATAATAAAAATTAGAATTTGTGTTAAGAATAAGAATTTATATTGTTTTTAATCTAATGTCAACATTAAAAATAAACCAATTATCTGAAAGAATGGACCTATAGCGCCATTAGCATCCTTTAATTTTTAATCATTGGACTACAATTTTACTCCCGAAGTGGCTATTGGTATATTTTACATTGACATTCTATCAATAAAAACCCAATATCATACAGTCAAATTGGATACTAGATACTAATTTGCATTAATTGATTGTTTCTTTCTGTGTATTAGGCTTATGTCAACCAATCTAATTTTGTATCGTTTGCCAGCTGTTTGGTAGAATGTAGCTGTAGTAAGTAGAGGATGTAGTCTACAAATTATACAATTATGGTTGTTTAGAAACGGATATTGTTCAATAAATTTTATCATTTACACTCAAAACTGATTAAAAATTAATCTTTTGTATCTAATGTGTTTAATATTAGACACCAACAACTGTCAAGTAAACATTTTAAATCAAATTTTATATATTTTTGGTTCTCTACATTGGTCTACTTACAAAAGATGTACGATATTGTTAGAACAACATATATATTTATTTTTTACAAGTAATTTTCAAAATTTGGTAATTATTATTTTCAAATAAGTATCCAAATGAATGAAAAAAATTTCAACTAAGACAAAATTCAAGAAATGGCAAAACAAATTAGGTAAAAACTATGTACTTTTTGATCGTTCATAAACTTTGGCACAATTTGTAAATCGTCCTTTTTGTATAATGTTGGGTTTCTATAACCTAGAACATCAAATACTCTTTTTTCAATTAATATTGTATATTTAAGTTTACTCTAAAAGGAAGGAAAATTCAAATACAGTAGAACCCCTCAAACTCGACCCCCTCAAACTCGACATTCCGTCAAACTCGACAGGGCCAGTGACAAGGAGCATGGGATTTCCAAGGTCATTCACTGCATTGTTTTACGCCATGTGCGCCTGCCAGATGCTCTGAGGTTGAGGCTTGTTACTTTTGTTTATACAGCTGTAAGGGATGCTCCTTTGTCTAGCCACTTTCTAATCCTACTGTATAGTAGAGGCCAAAGTTAAAGATAAAGGGTCCAGGTAGACCGGGACAGCCCTAAACATTTGTTGTCAAAACATTCATATTGTTGTGAACCCAAGCGCCTAACCACCCGGATGCTACCGGTCATTAGCACCGATTCCATTAAAGTAAGCGGCAAGTCTTTTGTCATAACAATTCAACGGAGCGTCGTAGAACTATGATTCAAGTTTTGTAATAAAGGTCTTAACCATGTGAGAAAAATGATCCGACTCTTAATTATATGCTATCAGCAGTTCAATTTATAGCATTTGTATTGGACTGTGTTTGGTATGGACATTCTTTTTCTTCGGCGACTTCGAGATGAAGCTGTCAGACGTCCAGTCGAAAATGAAAAACAAAGATCAATCTAAATTTTTTTCAAACAATGCTAACTTTGCTCTAATGTTTTAATCTTTAAAAATATTTAATGGACTGTCTGTTTTTTACTGTAGACTTTACTGTAAATTTTATTACAGCATATTAGGATAGGTCTTTTTAGTTTACTAAACCTATTGTACAAGGCCAACACTTTTTAAATCTCATTTGACCGATCGATAAATTTAATTTTAATGTGTGATTGAACACACTATTTTTTTGTTGTCAGGCAGGGACTTTTTTGCAATAAACGTTTAATCATTGATAATCAATAAATGTACAGTTATTTAAAATAATTTTGAGTATTTGTTGCAAACCTAACCATTAAATACCAAAGTTCCCTAAAACTCGACAACCCCCAAACTCGACAACCTTAAAGTCCACATTGTGTCGAGTTTGAGGGGTTCTACTGTAACTATATTTTAAATATTCATTTTATCACAAAGAAAATAATGTACAGTAATAGCTTGTTTGTGCTAATGAATAAGGATTTTTGATAAGTTTTTAAAAAATACTTCTGCAAATTTATAAAAAATTCTGGCACTACAGAAATAGTAACGGAAATTTATAGGTTAAGCGATTTGGTTAAAACTTTATAATTTCATGGGACTCTTCTTCAAGGTTGAAAGTTTTGAGTCAATTGGACCAATACACTTGAGATAATATCACAGATCAGACAATTGAATAAGACAGACTTTTGAAAATGGTTTACATGTGTTACTAAAATCACCATGTATTCATTCAGTAAAATGTAAATTGACATATTCATAGACATGAAACTTCAGTTTGTTAAGTAATAATACACACAGTCTAAGAAACACCTTCACTAATAACAATGTTCCCTCTATTTAAGTCTTCTGTGATGCACTTGGCACTGCAACATAAGGATAGGAAAATATGACAAAACTTTAACATCAGATCTTAAACATAACTCTGGAGTCAGTATGGTTATAACAGGGAGGGGGGGGGGGGGAAATCCAAAATCTAGACTTTTTTAAAAATAAAAAGAACAACTAAATTTAGGATTTTCAAGACTAATGTCAAGTCTACATTGAAAGTCACAAAGTCTAGTTTTAACAAGTTACAGATCTTCGTAAATAACTGCAACAGAAGGATTTATAATATTTATTCGACAAATCTAACACAGAATTATGGAAGAGATCAAATCAAAGTCCAATTGAGGAAATAAGCAAGAAAATGAAGTATAGAGGAACCGGGAACCAAGGTAGACAGAAAATAATAAGAAGATCGGTCGAGACAGAAATTAAAAAGGAAAGCAGAACTGGAAGGAAATAAATCAGATGACAGGAATAGAGTGAGGTGGAAGTCCTTTGTTAAGGCATAGGGACATCATGATGTTAACTAAAGTTAACAGTTTTCCTTTATGGGATAAAGGAAACAGTACTATTGAAAGGAAATATCAAAAAAAAGAAGAGACAGTATGCTTCATGCAACTATAATATCTATCAAAAAGCAGAAATATATACAACAAATTTGACCTTTAAACATTATAAAAGATAACATTTCAAATATCAATTGGTATAAATACGTTTAGCCTTACGTCTCATATCTTCATTATTGTCAAGTAAGGCGTAACGTTGTCTCTTTGGTGGTCTATGACAACAAGCGCGTGCACAGAGGCACAGTAGACTCCAGACACATCCAACGATCAATACAACTCCAGTGAATAGGGCAATCACAACGTACAGAATACTCCAATCTGTTAACAGAAAATGTTATTAATGAGTTTACTAATGAACAGGCCATTAGCGGCAGATAATAAAATGGAGGTTCACAGAGTTGTGTGAAGAATTATGACAAAGATTTTTTGTTTTACTCTTTTCTCTAATAAATATGAAATTTAAAGAAAAATAACATTCTTTTATAAAACAAATTTTGAGAAGAAATACTATTCCAACATTAAATTTTGTAATAAAACATCTAAAGATATTTACGGGGAAAAAAAGAAGCGAGTAGTGGCTTCATTTCCACAAATCCATGGGTGTTTATTGTAAATGACAAACAAAACATGGCGAAAAACCATTGGGATCATCATCGCCTTCACAAAATTGTGAACAAGATGCTCCACATTATAAAACTACAAATAAAACTAAAAACAATAATATAAAATGTCAATACATTAATAAGACTAAAACTAGTTAACAATTGTAAATAAACAAAATCATCACATGTTACAAGGCTGTAACGAGGTCCTGAAATAAGTTAACAATGATAAATACAATTAACAACAATCAAAACAAATATTACAAGGTGTAAAAGGGTCCTCTAACAAGTTAACAAGGATAATAATTAATTAAATAAAATAAACAACTGAATATAAGACAGGCGAAAAGGTAGTCATGGAAGAAGTTCTATAATAATAATCTTTATATTTTGATGCGAAGTTAGGACCATAAGGACTTCTGTACGAGACTGAAGGAGTACAGGAAACTGCAAGACTCCAGAGAATCCGATTTCACCAATAGAAACTATTAGGAATACTAATAATGTTCCATTGAATCACACTATTCAAGTATACATTTCTGGTCATATTTATGATTAACATATAACAAAATTAATTAATGTTTTGTTAATAATTAATAATTAAAATGGATTTGGACCTGTTTTATTGTTTCTGTATTATAGTACTAAATCAATATAATCAACAATTTGTCAACCGCAAATCTTCAAATTAATTGACTATCACCAGTTGAATATAATTGTAAAAATAATCTTTAATCATTTCCAATGAACACTTATAAAATTCTAACTTCAATATTATATAAAGTGCATGATTTATCCAATGTTGTAAAGCTCTAAATATAACAAACTTTGTGGTGATCAATAAGACATTTCCATCTACTTTACAAAACAATAGACTCAAAATAAACCTTGTATTTAATCCTATAATTAAGTATTATAAACATAATATTGTTCTACGTTATTTCTTTTATCGTTTGAGCTCAGAGTTAATTAGTTATTGTCAAATCCCTACTTGTCATTTCTATTTCTTGGTTTAAGTTAAGTTGTTTATTTAAAAAATTCTCATTCAATTGAAATCCATTTTTGTGTGTTTAATATCAACTTATAAATTGATTTGATACTAATTTCAGAAATTGTGAGTAGCCGAGGCAATTTTGAATAACAATAACCCAAGATATAAAGTAATAAAATAGTTCTTATAAGAAAGTAAAAATAACATTATAATACAGACTGTAATGATTCACATGTATACACTTATCAATTCAAAGTCTAAGTCAAAGCAAAATAGAAATCGTCTGATAATTGACGATTGTGACATCAGTAACCAGTAGTATGATGCTGGTTACAATGGAGAAGATTTGGTGAAATATTGGATTTTGATTTGACAATTTAATATGGAAATATTTAAAGTGAGAGATATAAATCACATAATTGTAATTATTTTTACATAAAATGATCAGGAACATGTGTGTATAATTATAAGAAAATTTTAGGTTTAAGAAGTTAAATATAAAACGAATAATATGAACAATTTGACAACACTGTTCAGACCAAATCCTTTGTATGGGTTCAGTCGACTAAGGAAAAAACCTTCTAGAAACTTCCAAATTAGATCATGCCTAATCAGCTAATTGATAGAAAAAGTAAAAAATTCACACCTTGGAGAAGCTGGGTAAAAGACATTTATCGAGATTATTTTAAAATCTTAGAATAATAGCACAAGTTATAGTTCTAAGAGAATATCCAAGTTCAGTAATCAAATTGAAATAACATTAAATTCGGAGCAGTTAAATTGCTATTAGAAGTTGACAAATTCAGTGAATTTGTGTTTGGTATAGCACAAAATAGGTTTTACATTATTAATTATATATTATTGCAACTAAATAATTTACTATAGGCACTATATATTAATGAATTCAAGTTTTGATTTAGAAACATTAATTATAATAATTAAAGGAATACTCTACATATATTGACTTTTGGGAATTTTGTGTTAGCTGTTGTAAACAAGAGACTTGAACATTTATTTTGATTTGGTTGACATTTATGAACATGTGTTTCAGGTTGTTTGAGTAATGTTGTTAGTATGAAGTAACTTTTCAGTTCTAAATCTCATAATAAATGTATGCATTTCAAATATCACCACTTTGTTTTAATATAAGTACATTCTTCCAAAGAATACGCCCCTTCGAGATTAACTTTATTTAAAAATAGTCAGTCACATGTTGGCGCCCTATGTTTTTAATTAAAATAATATAAGTACAAAGATACAAAAGTAAAGTAGTCATAAGAGTAGTAAAAGTAGCATAGTAAGTAATGATAAATCAGTACATTTATTTCTGCAGAAGACAACTTACTTGGAAAATAAATTAAAATTTTAAATAAGGCTCTTTCTCAGGAAAAATTGACTCTACTAAGATATATGGTGAACTTATCACATCATTGTTGTGTATGGTAGTTTGTTTTGATTTATGTTTTACTTGCATTTATTAAAAATAATAACTTTGTTGATAAGACAAAACAATTTTCATGAATTATTTTTATGATTTTTTAGAGAATTTTTAGATCTAATTTAGGTCAAGAGAAGATATTGATATTTGTATTTAACATGTAAATATGTACTTGTTAAAACGATACATTCAAATCGAAAACAAGTTAACTAACATTAAGTATAATTTTCTTACAAATTAAAAACAAAGATGTTTTGACAACTTTTAAGATCTCCTAGGAAGGGACGGTGACGTTTGTGTTAAATTTGTACGTCTTGAGAACCGAATAGACAAGTTTTATCAGAGTACCAACAACATAACAAAACAGATTAAACTTACCACAGTTGGAATCACCGTCTCCAAAATGTTTTCGGATGATATCTTCCATCCAGAATGCCTCACACATACACATCCTTGATGCTTGATCACAGACCCCATGACCTGAAATAAAATGTATATTTTTGAAATTAATTTATTAAACAAATTAATGGTGTAAAAACATTGCACAACTTTTCTCACTAGGACATATATTCAGAAACATAAAATAAATTTCAAGATACTTTGAAAAACTTTGATAGAGCACGGCACATTTCTCAGTAAAATCTCTACTAGCTTTGCTCCTGTTGGCACCTTGAACCACCTTTTCTTCTTCTGTTTGAGCAGTCTAATATTTGAGTATCTCAGCCACGTGGGATTATTGCGCTCCCAAATGTTATACCTCTCTCTTGTCCTACCCTTGAAAGATTCTTTAGGTTTACGGATATTAGAATCTTTCTGATATACTATTGTTTCGAGAGATTGTAAAACTCCATATCTAAAAACCTAAAGTCTCCATCACTTCCTGCTAAAAATGTTTACATTCAAAGCCTTATTAACAATTCAAATATTGTTTGTTTTCTATGGAGACTTGTTCGGACCTTGGTCCATCAGTCTTCTGGCATCCCAATATAACTTATGTATGTTCTTTGATCAGCGTCGAGCTCACTGCACACGGTCAGGTGGTCTCCATTCATCAGAGGGCCAGAATCTTCATCCTATCTAGATATACCGCTAGGCAGTAGTGTCCTGATTTCAGGCGGAATGTAGTCACTCTCTTCTAGGTTTACAAATATTCTCCTCTCAAGTTTTCTCAATAGCATGTCATCTTTTGCCTTCTGATAGTACTCGTTGGTTATTTCTCTTTGTACCTTGGTTTTGGCCGACAAGATGTTTGCAGTGGTTTTCTTATGTTGGACTTGGGTACCCTTCTTTCCCAGCCATCTCAGTTCCCAGTATTCCGACATGAGAGAGGACCTATTGGAGGCAGATCCGTTTTCCCAATCCTTGAAGATATTTTATCATTGTCTGCGTATCATTTACAGTTTCAATATTTATTTTTTGGTTAGAGAATATAGCTTTTATTGCCGCTTTTCAGTCCACCATAAAAACAACATGTTGGTACGGATTAGGTCTGCATAAAAGTTGTTGTATCACCATATGCTCCATTTTCTGTATTTTTAATCTAGTTTCCTTAATATGAAACCAATGTCATTTTCAGACTTGCCTGATTGTCTGCAAATTATAAAGTATACAATAAGAATTGCTCTTACCATTTACCATAACACTTTCTTCCCCATACAATCATATACTCATTTAAATTTATTTTAAACAATGTAAAAAACAACAATAATATAATGTACTGTATATAAATGTAATGTTTCTTCATATATTGATTTAAATATATTTTAAATAATTTAAGAGCTATGCAATAACCTTAAAAAAAATGAAATAAAATAACAAAATAATAATAATACAATTTCCTCTGCAAACAATTTAAAAAAATAATCATAATTATATAAACAAAAATGCCACAAAATATACAGGGTGTTTCAAAAAGGTACAGAGCTAGTTTTTGTTGTTTTAAAGGGAAACATATCAAGTTTTTTTTACTCCCGTAGTCCGCTAGTGCCTAATCGTGCTGCACAAGCGCTAGCGGCAGTTACGTTAGAGATGGCTGCCTTCACTGGACCCGAGCGTGCTAGCTGTGTGTTTTGGTTTGAAGAATCGAAGTCGGCGACAACAGTTCAGCATAATTTTCGTACCAAGTAATCTCTTCCTTGTTTAAGGAACAAGGAAATCTCTTCCTTGTTTGAGAATATAATATCTATTTATTTTAGCCCAATTTCTGAAACCTCTTACATAAGCCTTTTTAATGTACCACCAACTTCAATGTTCAGTCACTATTTTAAGCATTATATTTAATTATTTTCCAAAACTTTTGATATCAACTATCTATATTACTATGACTTACCCGAGCAATTATTTTGACAAATCACAGTTTGAATGTTGGCCACAGAGAGCTGAAGTAGTACTGAATCCTGAGCTAACTTATTTTTCAACGTACGTACAACAGTAGGTCCTGACATCGCTCCTGTAGATGTCTGTACATAGAACACGAGCACAGCACGTCCAGTTGTTTCTTCAGTACGTAACAAACGTACAACTAAACTCGCAGCATCTCTCAACAGTAGGCCTAACTTCATCACTACAGAGTCAATCTGAGATTTGCTTAATTTGTTGGATTCTATGTTTAGAGTCAACTCTACCAAGTGGTGCAAATGTGGATCTGTGGACGAAAAGATAAATATACTTTTAAATAAGTATATTTGAAACGAAATGTACAAATGTCATGAGATCAAAACTCAAAATTATTATTTATTCATAAGTTTTAATGATTTTGATTAACTATCCTCAAATAAAGTATTTATGAAACAAAAATAACCATTTTAAAAAAATTCAGGAGTTATTGGACAAAAAATTGAAAATTGTTATGAAGAATTGTCATTTTGTAAAATAATACATAATTTAAAATTGGTACAAATATTTTGTTGAAATTTCAATAAAATGTGAAAGTTTTTGACTCAACTCATATGTCCAACCACAAGTAAAAGAAAAATACAGTTGAACTAAATGGGAAAATATTAAAAACTGGGAATTTTTTTAGATTTTTAGGGGTTGACGCTTGAAAACTCGTGGTCAGTCTTTCGACAATAATCAAACCAACCAGATGTAATAATAAGGCTATTCCAAAAGAACACGTGTTAAGATTCAAAATTTAAACAAGTACATAAATCAAAGTAAGGAGTGTATTTCAAAGGCAAGATTACAAAAAGCATTACAAAAACAAAGTGTTAAGTGAAAAATCAGAAATTAAATCAATAGTAATTACCAATAAAGAAAGATGAAAGGTGTGTGTCAAGTGAAACTTTAAAGTGCTATGAACGGAAACACAGCGAATTATGGGAATAGTCAGTAATATAAAACATTCATGTAACCCGGGGGTTCTCATAATGAAAATCATTAACTAAAATTAAAATCAAATTAAAGTCAATACATCAAATCAGATTCAAAATAACTGAAATAATCTTTAAATCAACTATTTGTAACTAACGCTAGGTTTTAAAAATTCCAAACTCCTTTGGTATAAATTAGCTGCAACAAGGATCTTACAATACCTTCCAAGGAGATAGAAAAATCAAAACGCGAGTTTAAATTTATGTAAATATCATAGAAACATTTAAACTGCATAGTTTTTAAGTAATATGAAAATACTTTATTATCTTAGAGAAAGTAAGCAATTGCATATTAGATTGTAAAAAAAACTCTTTAAAACAAAATGGATCTTTGTACAATAAAAATTTGAGAAACATGGGAACAAAGAAACAGTTCTTTGTAGCGCAAATATGAATATTTTTAATAATAATGAATTTAGTAAATTCTAGTAAGTTAAATATAAGTATTGATGTTTAAGGTTAATAAATTTAGCAATAAATCTTGAAATATTTGTAAATTAAAATACAATAATTTTAATTTGTTCAAACAAAATAATAATAACAATACATAACTTAATCTCGTCTCTGCACTACTTATTTAAAACACTGAGTCAGATAAATCCTATCACAGCCAATCTGTAGTGGACCCCCAACATCCATAACTCTTACAAACCAAAAGGCAAGTCTTACATGTGTGCTTATTGTAATTTGAAACTGTTCTACATTGCTGTAACTTAGTTTGTATGAATGTTAATTGTATTCCCCTAATATAATAGATACCTCTAACAATACTTTTAGGTTTATTTTTAAATTAACACCTCATAACCTAATTTGTTTTTTAGTTATGATTTGATGCAGTATTTTAGGTTATAACTATTATATTATAGTCTATTATCAAAATTGGATTAATTTTGTTTGTTTGTTGTTTAAAAGCAATATAACAGTCATCATTACCTCATAAAAAAAAGGGTATAACATAAAGACTCCTAGTCCTTGAATACTTTAATAGTGTTAGTGTCGAAAAAGAGTAAGAATTGGTCTTGATAGGAAGAGAGAGGGATTTAACGTAAGACTACATAGAAAAAGGCCTTGGTGTGGCCAAGCCCAAACTCACTAAAGTGAGCCACGAGGGAGAAAAATTGGAGTGAAATAGCTCGAGTTAATTGAAATGTTCAACCTTCTAAAACAATGAACAGGCTTATTTTCACCAATCAAGAGCTGGCATTTCAGAGATGGCTATACATACTTTTTGTTTTGTGTATAAAGTAGTATGGAAGTTGTATGCAATAGTTTTCCCGCAGTTTATACTAGATACAATATTTAAACGGAATCATTCTGTCAATGAGTTTTGGTTCCACCATTAGTTTCACTTCATACAAGGTTGAACAACCAACTGCACTGATCATCGTAATTACAACTCAATAATGTGTTCAGTTGTGGTGAAGGCGCTAACTAAAAACTTATGATTGAACAAAAATATAATAAACTTATAGGAACATAGAAATTAGTGTGGCCCAGCCAAGGAGCCCACCAAACCAAAACTATAATAAGTATAAATTAGGATGTAAAGGAATTCTAAATAATAAAATATGAATTGGCACTTGCGATTTTGTTGAGCAGTGCAATATCACGTAGAAGGGGGAAGAGACAAGAAGTGGAGAGCTTGAACCAGCGAGCCGAGTGGGAGTCTGTTCAGAGAGCCGCGAGAAGGAAGACCGCTACGGGACGAGGTCAGTCCATTTTCGGCCACGTGCTAGCTAAATTAAACGATATGTTTTTCGGCGGCCACTATTAAGGCTTTATCTTGCCGTTATGTCTTTTTTATAAATTATAAATATTTCTGTAATCTAATTCGGCGCTCAAATGAAATATAACATTCAATTTAACTTGCGTTGCGTGCGTTCATTAGCGTACTAACCCGACTCCTTGGCCCATCCTGACAAGATTTGGCTATAGTGTACGCGGTCTCCAGCCAGTCGGAGCTTCCAGCTGGTCAAAAGAAGTGGAGACGGTCACATTAGTTTGTTTCTTGACAGTTTAAGGGGAGCGTGTACCCTTTATCTTCACTTGTATTTTTAAATGGGAGAATAACATATCACTACGATACCATTATTTCAAAAACAAACTGACGGATTTGACTTGAAATTGTAATATTTATTCATAATATATTTATCAGCTTAAATTCATCCACTTATAGCAAAATATAATTTGTAGTTTTAGAGATTTTTATTTATTCGAAATTTCTAAAAAACACATTTTTTTATATATTAATCTACAATTTATTATTGAATTAAACTTTAAATAATTTAATAAAAGTTGCACAATATACTTACCATGTGATTGGACTAAGGTGTGCCAAATTTCAAGGCTGTATGTCTATTAGTTTTTAAAAAAAGGTACTTATAGTTTCAAAACCGCACTTTCAGAAAAATAAGTTTATAGTTGGACTGGCACTTAACACTTTATCAGCGCAATTAAATCAATTTGAATTGACAAGTTTCCCCCAATTCAAAATATAAGAAAGTTGGAAATAGAAGGCCGATATTGTAATAGAAAAGAGTAGTTTTTGGTACTTAGGTATAACAATTTCAGAACTTGTAGGAGTGTAATAAAAATAAAAACAAAGCTAGCAGCATGAAGTAAGTATTATAATCTGTTGCAAGGTTTACTGGTAAGAAATAAATTTAAAATATTGATTTACAAGACCCTGTGAGCAATAAATATATACACAATAAAAGCTGGATTCTGACAAAATGAGATGAAGGAAAGATGAAAACATGGAAGACGGAAACCTTAAAAAAAATGCACACAACTGTAAATAAGGTGGTCAGTTGCAATTTAGAACAAATGCAGAGTTCTGAGTAAAACAACTAATTATGTGAAATAAGGAGAAGAAGAATAAAATGACTTGAATATGTGGAGAGAATGAAAGAATTTACATTTGCCAAATTGTAACACTCAAGGGGAGTCAGAAGAGGGTTGACTCGGAGTGGCTGGATGATGTGGAAAGTGGTGTAGCCAAGATAGGTTGCAGAAGATAGAAGAGAATAGATAACACCACAGAATCTGGTATAAGGCTTTGGTTTTGGAATTTGGGTATACATTGTATTCACTATTTTAATATGATGTATTATATCTCTATTTCAAATTAGTATATCTATATTTACATGACCTATAAAAATGATACAGAAATGTAAGTTTCAAGTTGACATTTACCTGGTTTTACAATTATTGAGACAGTGTCTTCATCCCATTCTCCTTGATCATCCATCACTTTCAGTCTAAATACATAGCGTCCAGCAACCACGTTTATCAGCTGAAACATGTGTTTGTATAATTCATTGGTACTTAGTTGGAAAACATTGCAATGAAAACATTTTAACAAATTTTTTTTTTAACAATGAACTAGTATTATGGCTGCTATATAACTAAAGACACACTTAAAAACTAAAATTGAAATGAAAACTAATTAATGTTCACCAAAGGTTGTTGTACCTAATGGTTACTATTTTCGTTAATTCATCCTAACTTAGAAATTTTTAAAACAACCAATGGCCTAGATCCTAATGCTATTCTTATATCTAAATTTTTCTCAAGTAACGCTCTAAGGATTTTCACAAGACTGCGTGTCAGGTATGAGGAATACATTGTTTGGGATATTCATCTAGGGATGAAATCGGGGAGTTAATTTGTTGTCATGGCAACATATTGTAATATACGCACAAACAACAGCTAATATTAGGTCTAGCTTACATCAGTGTGAAACATTGTAATTTGTTGATATAGTAACAATTTCTCCCCCTAGATGAATTTTCCTGAAGATGAGTCTTATAGTAATGGATTTCTCATATCCCAAACATCTAAAAACACAATGTCGTGACAATCCTTATTTGTTTTTCACAATTGGCATTTATTGTGAAAAATTTTGGAAAGTTTTTTAAACTTAATTTTGTGAGTTTGTATACAAATTAAGTTACTTTACTAATCAGAGTTTTTTCGCTCTTAATCAACAAGAAAAAGAAAAACAATTTTACATATATTGCATAATTATAATCCTTATAACAGCTGATTAGGTTCATCAGCTTTAATAGTTCAACAGATAGATATGTTTAGCTTAGTCTAGACCAATGTGAAAAATTATTATTCTAACTTAAAAAAAAAAAGAATTGCCATTCAGGAAACTTACTTTTAACATCCTCATATTACAATAATTCCTGCTTTTTGTTCACTCACTTAAAGAATTTAATACTTAATCGATTTTGATATATTTTTATTTTATTTAAAAAACAATTTCAAGTTCTAAGTCACTAAAGAACTGCGATGGTAGTGCCTAGAGCTAAACTGGTAGGTTAGGTTAGGTTAGGTTAAAATCCTATAAATGCAGTTTGTTACCATGAGTACAGGTGATGTGTCAGTGCCTGCGATGGTAGTGCCTAGAGCTAAACTGGTAGGTTCCCTTGTCCATTGCCACTTTGCAATACCCAAGTCATCTTGTGATTTTGATCCATTCAATACAAGTACATCAACAGGTAGGGTTACTGTTTGGTCTCCTCCTGCGTTGGCTTTAGGTGGGATGTTGCTGTCTGTAACAAATTGAGATTCATTTAAATGATTAATACTGTGGGCAAAACACAATTTGTTTATCCATAGTTATAATTAAATACTGATACAAAACATTTTGAAATGTAAACATGGTGACAAGTGGCAAGTATAAACATCATACAAGAATATATATTTCAAATTTAACATTGTAGCCAACGGATTAGTAAATTTATGAATATGTAAATGAATTACCTTATCGGTACGTCAACTAATCCTTCCGTTGATTTACAGATTACTGCAGTTTCGGGCTTTGTGAGTCCATCTTCGTATAAACTAAATACTTTATACGATCTGAAGATGGACTCACGAAGCCCGAAACTGCAATAATCTGTAAATCAACGGAAGGATTAGTTGACGTACCGATAAGGTAATTCATTTACTTATTCAAGAATGTATAAAGTAAATAAAACAGGTCCAATAAATCCTTGAGAGACTTCACATTTAATGTTCTTAGCTGCCTGGAACCTTAAGAGTCCTGCTAGTTATAAAGAATTTCATGCATGAATGTTATACACCTCTCATTCTTGATTTTCCTAATTATAAATAAAGAGTTAAAAATCTTGTAGAGGACACGAAACATACGCACAGCTTTTCTGTATTTTTATGGTGAAGTTAGTCCTGGCTATTGCATCGAATATGAATTTTCACTTTATTGAAACAAATGTACGTGATCTGTAATATTTTGTTTCCTTCTTGAAATGACTTTGCTACAATTACAGTTTATCTCGAAAAATTTCTTCAGCAAAAGACAAATTCACCATACATCAGCAGCTTTCTAAAAAATGTTGTCTTATAAGCCTAATATCATTAATGTCATTTGAAATTCTATTATTTATTAATTTTTTTTTTACATACCGGTACCTATAATAGTGCTATTTTGTCGACCACTACCAATTTCTTCAGACGAAGGAGACTTGGGGCGTATTTATGAAAGTTCCGTAAGACTTTCTTAAAGACCCTAAGGAAACATTTAACTGTTTTTTTTACACTAAAGCATTTCTTAACTGAAATCACATTTATGAACTCTTCTTAATATTTTATTTCCTTTAACTTAGTAGTTATTGTTTATATTAAAGCAACCTTAAAAGAACACCATCACAATATCAATTACGTCATCAATAAGAACCAATGAGTTCAATAATTGTTACAGCTAATTTTTTGTTAATCATTAAACAACTGTTATCTGCCATTATTAAATATTTATGTGCATGTGTGTTAGTACTTCTTGATTTATTATGATTCATTTGACAATTAATTTATAATCACAAAGGGAAAGGATAAATATTTCTTGAAAGATTTGCTTCTAAAATATAAAACATGGATTGAAAATAAAAGCACAGACAGTGTAATGTTGAAGGAAAATTAATCATTTTGCTTTAACTAATTATATACTAACAAGAATGCTTTAATTTCAGTAATTTAGTTTTTTCGCTTTGTAATATTATTTATAATATCTTTATTTTCTGAGTTCATGTGTGTATGGTCCTGTCAATATTGAAAGTAGACTGTAATGATAAGGATAGCCATTTTGAATCTGGTTGATGTTATTGAATTATCTAGTAATATCATACTTATTTATAATGGAGGAATATGGCGAATTGGTGTTTATTTACGAAGGATGTGATGGCAATGCTACGACTGCTTTGAAAAATAATCGGCAATGTTACTCTTATCGTAGGATTCCAAATTCAAGAACTATTAGTAGGCCATTTTGTATGTTACAGAAAACATGTTCACTTTCTAGCATTCATATCCCAGATAACTCTTCTCTCAAACATGATGTTAATGTTCATGAAAACATTATTGTTACTGTTTAACGTAGTCCAGGTGTCAGTAGAGGACATTTTTCTAACCGGTTCAGAGTTTCACAATTTAAATTATGGTGGACAGTTAACAATAACACCCTTTATCCATACCATAAACAAAAAGTACAAAATATACATCCAGGAGATATTGGCCTTTTGTTTGGAATTCTTTTGATTGGTTAAATACAGAATAGCAACTCTACAAATGCATTTTATTTACTGATGAGTCACAGTTTACTCATGGTGGCATACATTGAAACTGTTAAACAAACATTTAAGTGGGTTTTACGTCGTCTTCCTTTAGGTAACTAACCTTCCGAATGTACAGGTGTTTTGTGTGATTGTGGCCCAGCCAAGGAGCCCACCAAACCAAAACTATAATAAGTATAAATTAGGATGTAAAGGAATTCTAAATAATAAAATACGAATTGGCACTTGCAATTTTGTTGGGCAGTGCAATATCACGTAGAAGGGGGAGAGACGAGGAGTGGAGGGCTTGAACCAGCGAGCCGAGCGGGAGTCTGTTCCGAGAGCCGCGAAAAGGAAGACCGCTACGGGACGAGGTCAGTCCATTTTCGGCCACGTGCTAGCTAAATTAAACGGTATGTTTTTCGGCCACTATTAAGGCTTTATCTTGCCGTTATGTCTTTTTAATAAATTATAAATATTTCTGTAATCTAAACATTTAATTATAATATGTTCGCGTTGCGTGCGTTCATTAGCATCCTAACCCGACTCCTTGGCCCATCCTGACAA
Source organism: Aphrophora alni (assembly GCA_963513935.1). Lineage (NCBI taxonomy): Eukaryota > Metazoa > Arthropoda > Insecta > Hemiptera > Aphrophoridae > Aphrophora > Aphrophora alni. Next base: position 154,217,532 of record OY740767.1, on the reverse strand, counting down.
GATTCGGCTAAAGTGTACGCGGTCTCCAGCCAGCCGGAGCTTCCAGCTGGTCAAAAGAAGTGGAGACGGTCACATGATATTTAAGTGTAAATTGTAATGTGTATATTTTTGTTTTAATGTGTGATGATCTTTTTGGAGGGACATAATATTAAAGAACTGATGATGGAGTTATAGCTCCGAAACATGTCGTCCTTTTAATATGACTAATTAGAAGTCATGTGATGGATATTATATTATATTCAATTATTTAATATTCTTTGTTTTTGGTGCATTTTTAACACCTAAGATAAATAATGCGTGTACATAAAAGTCTGCAAATCTTCATGAATATTTGAATATACATATTCTCTCTCTCTCTCTCTCTCTCTCTCTCTCTCTCTCTCTCTCTCTCTCTCTCTCTCTCTCTCTCTCTCTCTCTCTCTCTCTCTCTCTCTCTCTCTCTCTCTCTCTCTCTCTCTCTCTCTCTCTCTCTCTCTCTCTCTCTCTCTCTCTCTCTCTCTCTCTCTCTCTCTCTCTCTCTCTCTCTCACACACACACACACACACACACACACTATATATATATATATATATATATATATATATATATATATATATATATACTGCATATATACTGTATATATGAGGGAGACCAAAATATTCTATTCTGTTTTTTAAGATATTGGATAACAATAATAGATTGTTCAAATTATTGATGTAGTGTACTCGGACTTTTCTCATTATTACTGCATATAAAAGTTAATAAAGCACTTTACGAGGGTATTGATCAACTCGGGTTATTGCTTGTGTTTTAAGTTTAACACTTGATGGCAGGATTTCATCCATACTCTTCAAAAAGTTATGTATCTATTTTTATACATATGAATGTCCAAATATACTATACTAATAAACTAGGTACTTCAAAAACAAAACCAGGCATCATACTATTTTAATTACAATCCTAATTACCACTTTGTAATACCAAAAAAAGAAAGATCATTTGCCAGACGTGGTAAGTAGAATTGAGTGTTATGGTCACACATAGACGTGAATTTTAATTTACTAACAAATGTGTATTTTTTAATCGTAATTTAAAATGTGCTATGCCTGAGAAGCTCACAGTGATCAGAAAAACAATGCTTACTGAATCAAACAAAAAGATTAGAATTGCATATAGCTACAAAGTAAAAATGAGGTAATTAATAACTCTAGCAAAGTTAAATAAACATTATAATGACTTACTTTGGTTGACAGTTATGGTAAGTTCATCAAAATCAGAATTGCCGTTGCCATCTTCAATAGTAAGTTGGAACCTATAGACTCCCTTAGTAAGACCAGTGATATTGGTCTCTGAAGTATTGCTTGAAGTGAAAGTAACTTTGTTTGGTCCACTGTCAACATGACACAAAGTACATTTAATTATCTTAAAAGTAATAAACTATAACTACCTTTATTATTACTTTTAGATTTTGTATGGATAGGAGACACAGACTTATCTTGGAAAGTGCTCAGTACACAAATAGAAAAACACACAATAAAACACTAAAGTTCTGAAATATTTCATAAACACTGTTCACTAGTTCTCACATGGCACATATTACACATAGTACAAAGAAAGTTATGTGATGGGTCAAAAAATCAATGTCCAAGTTTTTTGCGGATATATACACTTTAAAGTCTCCCGAGTCCAAAAAACTGGTTTTTTTGAATGATGTGGTCCGATTGTCATCAAATTTGGAATTTGGGAATATTTTGACTATATTTCAAAACCTTTTTTCATTTTTTTATAACATAAAATTTGAGAGTAGGTACCATAATAGAAAAAAAAACACAAAATTATGATTTTCTCAAAATCTGAATGATTTAAATCAAATTTTGCACAAGTGTAGCCCCTAAGGACCCAAACAAAATATATCAGTCTGCCGGTTTATTATTTATCGGCAAAAACAAAAACAAATCTGTGATGAGGCTGTTATAGCAGGGCATAATTTATTAAAATTAGATCTACCGCTTTCGTTAAGATTTGAGTGAACAGGGAAGATTAATATCCCAAACCCATGTGAAAAATCAGGAATAATTGGAAAAAAAATTAACATTGTCTGTCGTTTTTAAAAGCTCGATTTTAAAACTTTCTGCTTGACAACTACTGAACTAACATTTTTGGTGATAATTAGTTTTGATTGGTTTTTATTTGGTGAGTAGGAAAGTTTGTGTAATGTATTTCAACAACATTTACAGTGGAACTAACAAATAATGAGCTCACTTGTAATGAGAACTTGGTAATAATGAACAAAATACCAGGATTTGTTTGGTTTCCGATCTCAGTAATGATAAATTAACTCTATAACGATAGTGAATTTCACCTTTGTAAATAGACATACGAAAATCACCTTAGGGTGATTCATATCATAAATTTCAAACCCTGATCTCACTAAATATAGTCATAATCAAAAGAAATCCATTACACAGCCCGTTTCACAATGGATCTGACATTTCAATCATTTTGTAAATAATTAAATAAGTTAAAATGAAGTTAAAATTAAAAGAAGAAGAAGATAGAAGAGGACAAGAATCATCACTTGGACCCAGGAGACCATTTAAAACAGTTGGATAAAATTTGTGCTCAAACCAATTCTAGATTATTTTAACAATTAAACCAAGAACCCGAGATTAAGAGACAGAAAAAGTAAACATCATTAAATGGTAATTTTAAAATAGAAGAAACTAATGGTGAGGAGCTACTTAATCACAAATTTATGAATTCCACCAAGAACTAATTAAACATTAATCAAATCATTCCATGTTTTCACAAGATAATCACCCATACAGTCAGTACGTCTAGTAACTATTTAATTTTTGTTTTTGATAATAAATCTGAACTTTGTAACCATATGCATTGCCTACTTCGTATTATCTAAAGTACAAAGCACCTTTAGTATATTTTATTTTAACTCATTTTTAACGGAATAACCAAGGCATCATAAAGTTGGTTTTAACAAGCACTCTAAAAGAACTCTAGAAAGTCTAAATCCACCCCATGGAAGAGATAAATCAGTCAGCGAACGCTGGGTCACTATTCTTGCACCACATACATTATCAGTCATTTGTTTGTGTAGTGCAGTCCTGTGTCTTGCACTTTTTCTGATTACGTTTATATTTAGTCTTAGTTTTGAGTGCTCAGTCCCTTGTGCCAACTAATAGCTGTGTTGTGCCCAAGGGTTTATGTATATAAACTGTGTCTAATATTTAATTTGATCTAAAATATAGTTTCCAACACAAGTAAGCAAGATATGAACAAAGTGTAAATAAATTGAAATAATGTTCTTCTACAAAAACTGTAACGTGGATACAGTAAATCTCATTATAAGTTTTAAATTATAAAATCGAAATGTTGGATACCAAACTCACCTTAACTGTTCCCATTTCCAAGATACAATTTTAATATCATCAGAACTTTTAGATCCATTTAGTAGTACTGTAGTTTGGGGTAAGGCGATGGTTAAGTTTGGTCCTGCTACGGCTGCAAAAATAATACCAATTAGCCATAAAATGAACATAATTCTTCCTTACTTTTAGGAATGTTTTGTATATCCTTTACTACAGTATTGCACAAGTCGGCTCCATTTATAGACGATTCAATCTAATGTTATCTATAACGGTTAATAGCCTAATGACAATTGACAAATCTATGCTACGAGGAATTAAAATTAATGTTCCTAATGATAATTGTACTTCCTTAATAACTATCTGTTGGTGTCTCATAATATAAGAAGTTTATTTAATTTTAAAGTATAGGCTACCTCTATAATACAAAGGTACCAACCACAAACAAATTTGCAATTTTCAACCATTCAAATAGTTGTTTTATTTACCGTTATATACTTACAATGATTTTAACAGATGTGTTAGCTTAACTGTTATAAATTTATCAGCTTATGTTTGACATCTTTAACACGTTAGCTGCCATATCGGTCCGAAACTAAGGTGACTGTACATGCAGCGTTACGGCACGATCGGACCGATAAAGTCACTATTTTGGTATTCTCTGGATTGGGTAAAGACGTGTGTTAGACATAGTATATTGTATGCTTTAATAACCGTTACCATGGTTACTCAATATCATATTAAAATCAGTGGATATTTTCACTTTCTTGTCGGCACGATCGGACCGATTAAAAATTTTACAAAAACATTTTGATTTTGTAATGAATAATTCACAAAGAATACAGTTTTAAAATGAATATATGTATTTATAAAATAAATATTAGACAAATAAAATAGTGAGCTTGCCAACATAAAGAAATAAAATAGCCCGTTTAGATTTTTTTTTTTTAACACGAAAATTACCTCGGTCCGATCGGACCTAAACGTTATACTACGATTAAAATTAAAGCCGAAAAATTGCATTTCGGTCCGATCGGTCTCGGAACTATATATGCATAAATGTAAATAAAATTAGTAAATACTATTGCCTTATATTATTTAACATAGGTAGATGCAAAAATAATAATGGAAAAATAATTTGGTAATCGTGGCACTCACGGCAAGAGTATCGTATTAGGCCTTGGCAGCTAACGTGTTAAGATGTTATAAAAAAAAACTAAAGACAAACTTTTTATTCAACAACTCAAACATTATTGAGGAACTATATTCATTCAATTTGCTTTTGAAACAAATTAAAAATTTACATCTAAAAATTTTATTGACATTCACATCGATTGTGTAAGGACATTTTAATTTTTATTCAAATCATAATTAATTATTTTTTTAAATATAGTACTATGTGCCAATAAAGTTATAGTGGGTTTTAAAATTTGTGTCGCTCCCTAAGGAAACACTGTTAAGTGCATGAAATAGCTGTTGTTTAGTTTTCTGGGGAACCATTGTGTCATTTAATCATATGGTCCATTTCATCTAAACATAAACATAATAACAGATGGAACAAACAGTTGAAAGAAGCTTGTAGCTTATTACACAAAAGGTAAGCCATCAGTCAAGCTTTTAAGAAGTCAAAATAAATCTGTTAGAAAATGTGTTCAAGAACTAGGTATTCCAAAAACAGTTCACAAGGTTTGAAAAAAACAACCCAGGTTACACGCTATAAACTTCAGTTATTGTGTATTTTAATGTCCCGGTATGACTTTGATGTAGAGATTCTTAATGAAATTGAAGATGAAAAAAAAAGTTCTGAACCGAGTTATGTTTAGATACGAGTCCACTTTCCATATTTCGGGACATATACAATGTTGAAAATTAGCCAAATGAAGCCCCACATGACTTCATTGAAGATGAGCATGGGAGCCCAAAAGTCAATGTTCAATGTGCTTTTTCTTGGGTTGCATTATTGGCTCCCTTTTTATATAAATCTTTGCTGAAAGCAATGTGATTATAATTGTCTACCTTGACATATTGGAGCTATATACTCTCTTCCCCAAATCAAAGATGAAAACTTAATTTTTCGGCAAGATGGGACACTGTGTGTCATCACTATGCCAATATTATTGGAAATTTTTTTGATGTAAAATTTCCTCAAGGCTGGAATAAGACAATTCTGTGGATGTTCAAGGTCGAGTGTGGGAAAAGTTAGAATCTCGACCCTACTCACTTTGATATATGTTCTTTATTTATTTTTTTAATGTTTCCTTTTGTAAATACATTTGTGAAAAATCCCACAATGACTTTATGAGCATACTGTATTTGTAAATCCAAGAATATAAAGCTTCAACATAAGATACTAATCATAAGGTTTTGTATGTTAACTCATGAAACAAAGTGAGACTACTTCCATGATTTAAGTTATAATTATTACTGGTTTTTTCCATGGAAATACATAAATACATAGATTGTGTTACCTATTGGAGGATTATTGGTCGGAGGTTTAACAAACACGTGCACAGATGAAGTATCACTTTGATCAGAGTCGTCCGTTACTTTCAAAACAAAAGTGTACATCCCTTCTTGAAGGTTAGCCAGTTCCAAAAAAGGTGTTCTTGTTTTCTGAAATAGAATAACACAATATAGTAACGTTTTATTAACTATAAACGCAGCACGCTAAATTTCTATAGCTAAGGATTAATACTGAATTTATAGCATTTTAATTTTCACAAAAATTAAAAATGAAATAAGTTTATTTCGTAAAGTATTTTTACACTTTGCCATTCTTTATAATAAAAATATATACAGTGAAAACTCGATTTTCGAACATCCTTTTGACCGTCAATCTCTATTAACCGTCATGTCAGCGACGGTTTTAAGACAACGTTTTATGACAAAAGTAGCCCCCAAATCAAATTCTTGACTGTGTATTGAATGTGAGATATGAGGCAGATGGATTACAAATATTACTGCTACGCAGAATATGAGACATGGGTGCAAGAAACGCCTGTGGTTCTGACTTTTGTAATTAAACTGTAAGTTTACCATAAGTCTGTGTTTTTAATTTCTTTATTATTTACGGGTTGAAACTACAGTTTTTATTGCATTGGCATTATACAAAATACAGTATGTTAAATTATCTTTATAGCAAAAAGTTGATTAATAGAATTTTCTTACATGTTCATTTCTCTTTAAACAATTTATTAAAAACATGTTTGTACTACTGTATTAATGGTCTCAGAAAGAAGTTAAATGAGGTTTTTTTTTGTTACCGTACAAAATGGTTGGTATTCTTTGAATTATATTGAAATATTACGATATAGTACATACTCTTTTAGTTTAATAAATTTTTTAAATAACACAAAAATGACAAAAATTTGAAAAGAAAATGTTATTAAAAACACAAAAATGTAGAGAGCAAACTATAAATCAAAAGAGTTAAAAACTGAGTTTATTTTTAGTATTTAAAATGCAACCAATACAGGCTATGGTAAAAATAGCATGTTATTATCACTTAACCTTACGTCACTGCCCCTGAAGGCAGGTATTTCTGTTATTCGTCTGTTCTCTCAACCGTCATTGGTACGGTCCCAAGACTGGCAGTTAATCGAGCTTCTACTGTGTATATATATTTTTTAATGTCAAAGCGAATTTACTTTTGAACATTTTAAGCTCCTGGCACTTATGGCATGATACTCTCCTACTAACAGTTATTAAATTCAGTGTTCCACAACCAGTAACAGCAATTTTGAGAAATATCAACAATTTATTTAATTTTCTTGAAAACAGTCCTTAGTTTTGAAATATGCTACAACTGTTAAAGTTTACATATAGATTTCTTCAGGCTTGGCATGATAACATATTAATTTTTTTACCACTACACACAAACCACACACTTGAAAAAAATACTTTGTGGTGAAACAATACTGTCAAATGTTTCGGTATTAATCCAGCATCGTGAGGAAATGTATGTCGCTACAGTAAGATTAATAGTAATACTGGTCATGAGAGGTAAAGGGATGGGAACTCAATATGCTGACCACAATGGACTAAGGATTTATGTAATTTGTTTTTCTTGTTGTTTAAAGGTAAAAACCTCTCGATCATCATTGCAAAAAAGAGGAAGAAAAAAACACACCAAGAGACTTTAAAGGATCATTTGAAAATGTTAAAAGTTCTGGGGGCCGAATTATTTCCTTACATTACAACACGACAAAAGTAATGTTTTGCGTTAAGAAACCTTTGCAACTGTACATATGGCTCTATTGCCAAATACTCATCAAGTGAAATGGTTTAATATTGTTTACAAAATAAAGAAGTACACATTAAAAAAAAAATTGTAATTTTGTATCATTCAAATCTGGTTATTTTTTCTGACCAGAAGGTTGAACACATTTTGGTGAAACTAGTTCAACTATATTTGTTAAAATAGCCTTGGAACATGCAACATGCCAGAACTGAAGATAAATGGATGCTACTTACATGAAAGAAGGTGTAGATCCAGCTAGGGACCTCTGGGATTGCCATGCCCATACTTACTATAGTGAGCCTCTGAAGGGAAAATTTAAGTTGAACACTGTGTATATTCTACTACTTTGCTTACTCTCATTTAAATGAGCTTATCGCAGTCAAACAATCTTGTTCAACAAAAAGAACGTGTCATTTATTGAACTAGAAGCAAACATATTTCTATAGCAAAAATATCCCAACATCCTACTAAACGACAAATTGAGTTTTTCTTGTGACAATGACAATTACCACGAGTAAATTAAATGACAGGAAAATTCAGATATTTATTTATTTACGTAAACAAAAACATTATTAGTCCTATGCAAGTGATTCATACGAGTTAGTAATACTTATAAATAAGAGTTTTGATAATGACCTGCATATCCACTGCTTTCTCCTGGTCTGTAAGACTTTTAGTCCACTCCCAACTTGCTATGCCCTTATCATCAGTACTCAAGCTGCCGTTGAGTGTTACAAAGTTATGAGGTAAGTACAGTATAACATCTAGTCCAGCGTTAGCAACGGGAGGATAGTCTGGTACTTTGAGAACTGTTATGTTGGCTGTTGTTGAGTTTTTGGCATGGTCAGAATCTTCCACTGTTAACCTGTAAGTTATTAACATAGAATTAACCATGTATAATGTAAGCTATCGGGAAAAAACTTTAAGCTTAGAGATGTAAGATTACACCTTGCAGACAGTCAAAGTATAAAATATTACAAATCAAGAAATCAGTCGCATAAAATTTTCAACTATCAGTTGAGATTTAAACTGTAAACTATCATGGAAAATCAGCAATATTGCAATATACAAATAAAAAGAACTTGCACAACTATTTTAACAATTAGGAAATAACAAGTTTACAAATTTTAAAATCAGAGAGGAGGGAGTCAAATCCCTGATAAACGGAAACTTGTTCATTCAGAACTTCGTGATTTCTATATTTGTCAAAGACTTTTAAGTACTTAAAAAAAAAATCTGATAGCAAATAATATTAGAGGCAATGATAAGGCCCAAGCCTCTATCTTACTGGCCAACTGATCTGTGGAGTGGGGGGGATTTTAGCTTGCACTCAGGTTATTATAGTTTTAGGTTTAATTTTATTTCATTAGTAGATATGTTAGTTTAGATTTAGTTTATAAGCAAGACCCTCCGATGATGATAACCATGTTATCGAAATGTACATCAGGGCATTTAGTAGAAATAATAAACAAAGAACAATTAATCAGATAATTGTGTTTTATTTTAAAGTTTCTAGTGATTGTGGTTAGGGGCAAATTCGAATCATTATTGTGAATTTCACCACAGTGCTCAACAAGATTGTATATCAACATAGTAGAAGACAAAATTTCAATCATACTTCTAAAGCAAATATTAATTATCTCTGCTTACATTTAATATAATCAACACGTACCAACCAATTAAATATCTTATCAAATGTTGCACCTAAATATTTAGGGCATAAGGACCATCACGAGCACTAGAAGGAATACCACCTCACTGAAACCATCAAATTCGGGGACAGCCAAGGGGAATTCCGCCACATCATCAGAGAGAAAAAAAACTCCATGCAATATTAATTCTAATCAAATTATTAATGTAGTTATAAGTGAATATCAGTACTCCTTGGTGTCAAATAAGTACAAATTCATGAGTAAAGATAAGAAAGTTCTTACATAAAAGTATAGTTTCCTGGTGTGTTGAGGTTTTTCAACTGCAATGTGGGGGTGTCCTCTAAGTGTGGCTGATAACCAATAGGACCTTTATGTAGTTCCCAATGCCAACTGATGATTTCATCATCATCTGAACTAGAGGAACCATCGAGAACTGCTCCTGTATTGGGAAGTTTGACTGTCATCAAAGCTGGCTTGATCACAGCAACTGGAGGTTTGTTGATTCGTTTTGCTAAAACACAACAATAAGTACCCATCAGCCTTTCCACTCCAAAAAGTGTCGTTGTTATGATAGAAAAACCAAAATATTGCTTCTTTTTCATTACAGAATAGAGTTGAAATCAAAATGTAACTAACCCTCTTTCTAAAAAACTATTGACCAATTATCATGATTTCTACACATAATTAGAACTGGACCAATAGGAAATTATGACAATAGCAAATTTTTAATTTTTGACCTGGGTCAAAAGCTCTGATTCACCAAAAAAATCAAATACACTGAAAAAAATAGGAACATACTATTCAGCTCTTTGTTTATTGAAAGTAAAACCAATTTCAACATTCGTTACGATAACAGTTTAATAGCAGTTGATCCATTATAACCATAAAATGAATTTGAGATAATGTTATTCAACCAGATCCACGACAGATTATTCTCAGAATATTATTTATTATTTCTGATATGTCACGTATAGGTCTACATTGGTATGTTCTTCCCCATTTGCATGACATAATTATTTCAAAAACTTTCTGACACAAACTCTCACAATTTATATTCAATCAAGAAACTTATTCTGTTTTAGTCTAAGATATCATTTGATGACAACCTAGACAAAACTGATCTAAACTAAAAGACAGCCTCACAAGCACTTGTGAGTTAAGCATTCGCAGGCCTGCTTGACTACCGAGGTTGTAAGTCTGCACACGCACCCTCTGACAAGCAAGCCAGCCAGCCAGACGAGTGTGTCTTGCATCTTGTGGAGCAGACTATTTAATATACTTTGATTTGTATCAGTTAATAATATTGCAAGTTAGAGTTAGAGATCATGGATAAGTTTTTTTAAAAGAGCGTCTTTAAGTAGTGATGGTAGTGAATGTGTGAAAACAAAGTGCCACAAATATGACCAATCATACATAGAGTTAAGTTTCACTGATCTAGCAAACAAACCTCAATGTAGCAAAGTGTTGTCAACCGAATGCATAAAGCCGTCAAAAATGAAACGTCATACTGAAGCTAAACATTTTGCTCTGAAAGACAAACCAGTGGAGTTTTTCCAGAGAAAAAATGGTTATCTCTTCGAACTCAACAGGTAAATATTAAAGGTCTTGCTGATGTTACTAAAAATGCTTTTAAAGCATCATACGAGGTAGCGCTCAAGACTGCTAAAAAAGAAAAACCACATACAATTGCTGAGGAATTAATTTTTCCTGCCACAATCGATATGGTTTCGAATATTATCAATCCTGAGACAAACTGAAAATCCCATTATCAAATGACACTATGTCACGACGAATATCTGACATCCTTGAAAATGTTCAGAACCAGCTACGGAAGCAAATAAGATTTTTTTTTTTTTTTTTTAATTCAGTTTGATGAGTCAACAGACGGTGCTAACTGTTTTCAGTTTTTGTGCTTCATTTGGTATGATTGTGGTGATCTTATTCACAAAAACATATTATTTTGTAACCCTTAGCCAAATAATACACAAAAGGTGAAAGTCTTTTTAAGGTGTTTATTGAAGCAACATTAATGTTTTCCTTTTTTTAAAGTGAATGGAACAAATGTGTTTCATTTTGAAGTGATGGAGCGAAGGTCCTTACGGGAAAGAGCAGTGGTTTGATTGCCAGGTTGAAAATAAATCTCTAATGCCACATGCAAACTGGGTTTTTTACATAGGCAAGCTTTGGCAGTTAAGAAAATCCCAGATGAACTCCGTCCGCAAGTTTTGACCAAAGCTGTCAAAGTAGTTAACTACATTAAGAGTCGCCCATTGCAAAGTAGGTTACTTGAAAACTTGTGTGAAGAGGAGCTTTGCGTAATCATTTGCTATTTCATACCGAAGTATGATGACTATCTTGTGGTGATGTGTTAAGCAGGCTGTTTGAATTAAAGACAGAAATGTTGCTATTTTTGGTTGATAGTAAAACCTGAACTTTCCAGTTTTTAAAAGATGACAAGTGGTTGATAAAGCTTGCCTATTTAGCTGACATCTTCTCTTACCTCAATAGATTGAAGTTATACGTATAAGGACAAGACAAAACTGTTCTGTATGCTCAAGACAAAGCAAACGCATTTATAAAAAACTTACCGTTTGGAACACACGTATTAAGAAAGAAGACTTTGAAAATTTTTTATTTACTCAAGAATTTAAAGAGTTTGTTTCAAGTATTGGCGACACATTCCTTGACACTTCATCTCTCTCCCTACTCATATCTATCATCTCATCTTGAAGCCTTAATTTGAACAATTAACAGATTATATTCCAGTTAAGGATACGAGTGGATATTTATTTTGTGGGTAGCCAATCAGTTTAGTGAGCGAGCCGTACAAAATGCTGAGCTAAGCGTATGTCTTCATAATGACCTGATAGAGCTATAAAGTGATCAGACAATGAAATTACCTTTCAACAATGCTTGTGCTGACAAATTTTGGTTAACTATTAAAAAGGAATGATAAGATTGACGAAAGATTATCATCATAAAATAGTAGGCTCACATTTATGTGGCCTAATTTATCCAGCATGGCTATTCTATCGGTCAGGCTCGATAGCAAAAAAGTCATATTACTAAAGGTAAATCATTTCCTTTGTATAATCAACACTCAAATAACAGCATATTTAAACTTGTGTTGTATGATTTATCTAGGATTAAAGTTAGGGGGTTCTATGACCCCATAGGTGAGACAGTTTAACTCTGAGGGAGTTTAGGTTGTGTTTAGTCATCAAAAGTGATAATGTTGTGGGTTGCTGCATGTTGTGCAGTTGGTTTCCCTATATCCATGATGGTTTTTATATCATGTATGTGGCCAATCATCCTGGTGCTTAGGTTGTCTATGGTTAGGCCAACATATTAAGCTGGGGAAAACGTCCACTATAATTTTATTGGTAGTTAACATTTTTTGTTGTACATGTATGATGACCTTTAATTTTAAATTCTTTTTTACTGGAGGAACTATTGAAGTTGTTTGAGGGAAGATATATTTCCTAGTTTTGATTCTTGGTCTGGCCTATTGTATGGAAAAGAACTGTGGAAGAGGTTAGATTGTTTAAATGTGTTGGGATCCGAAATTTTAGGGTGAACTAACATGCATTTCAGATTTGTGAGCTGTTTAAACACGACTCTGGGAGGTTCTGTGAGACCGTTCTCAGTAAGCTTGGAAGCTTGTAGTCTACCTTCAGTATGATGTTTAACCCACTAACTATAAATTTGAGATAAATCATTCTTTATCTTTTTCTTACTTAAAAGCTTACTTAAAATTAATAATTAATTACAAAATGGAATAATAACAATAACAAAAATAATAATAAAACATTTGTCTGTGGTTCAACACTCAACATAGATCCATCACCTGCAACCAAATTACAACAATTTAGTCTTCTTTTTATAGCCTTCTATTAAACTCTAACATTTATTTAAACAATATAACAAAGATATATAGGACACCATTTCTTGCTTTTGTCACTTGTATTTAACGAACAGTAATAAAATTACACAATTGATCAAAATCAAAATAACAAAACACAAATAAACAACCGATCACACTAAAATATCTTCTCCTGAGTACTATAAAATAACAGAGTCGTAATTTTCTTGTAGAGGCATAAAAAAAGTTACACATGTTGCTCACGCAGCTACAGTAAAGCAATTTGAAAGGAAAGTGACTGTAATTATGTGGAATATAAAACTACGCAGAAAACATGTACTGCGGGTATAGACGTATCTTTTAAAAAGTCTTAAGATCGTACGCAAAAAGTATGTAAATTAACGATTTTATAGACTAAATTTTTGAAACCAAATTAATATATTTGTACCACAGCCTATGTCAGACAATCACGAGTCAACTGTGTTTATTATTTCTGCTGTGTCACATACAGGCTATTACTATATTTTGCTATTAGACGACAAAACTAATATAAACCATCATACACAAACTGTTACCAGGAAAAATATTCATTACATAAAAAGATCTATATGTTTTTTAATACCAAGTTTGAAACAATAGAAAAGGTTTCAATATATTTTAAGTTAGTAATATCTCTGCTCTAGTCTGTATAGAACTAGTATTATCTAAAACTATAAAACAGCCTCAGATTCCTTGTAACTCAACCCCATTCTTGTTGAAATAAGTTAAAACTGAATTTTTGTTATTTTACCAATAATTCATGAACCAGAATGTTTGGAGATATGGTGACAAATGTATTTATATTTGGATCTTTAAAGGCTACAGTTGAGGAAAATTTGATCAAAATCGTAACTGCTAATTAAAAAAAAATTGTTTTTCCTTACGGCAGCTAATTCCAAATTTTAAGTTATATACAAAAAAAAATTAATTCTCGAGATATGGCCATATACCAAATTTGATTAAAAACAATCCATGTCTGCAACTATATAATCATTCCAAAAAAAAAAAACACTTTTGTGGTCTCTGCTCGACATAGATTTGTATAACTCTATGCATATGTGAGAAAGTAAAAATATAAAATAAAAGAGGTTTGTCAAATAATCATCTTGAACTGCCTATAGAGAACTTGATACATTGATACATTTGTCAATGATGGAAACCAGATGAAAAAAAAAATAATGCACATACAGGAGTCAACATTTACAACTTATGTTTTGACAAAACAAGCTTAAAAGAGACTTCTGTTTTGCAAAAATTAAAATAAATTATTTCTTCTACATTAATTATTTTGGTGTCAACAACTTAAGTCTATTAAACTGCTTTATAACTTACGAGGCATTACAGTAACATTGGCAAAAGCTTCTCCATAAACACCAGGCCCTGAGACTCCAACTTTGAACATGTATAAGCCTTCGCTTAAATTGCTCAACTTCAATGTACCTCCATTTTGATCTAGTAACAAATAAACATTGTAAATTCAGTTCCCAAATAAATATAACTCATTTCATTATAAATTAGGAATCTACAATAAACTATAGAAGCGTGTGTGCGCGATGAGTTCTCTACTTCAGTCATTTCCACTACCTCACTGTACGTCTCCAAACTATCCCTTTGTACTGCTCTGCTTGTAAAGTGTATTGGGAAGGAGGTTTCTTCCCCTTCATTCCCTGTTTTGATTATGTTGTTCTAGTTTTATAGACTCCTTCATCAAATAAAAAAAAGTATGTCTGTATTTGTTAAAAAAAAAATGTATTAAATGTATTTTACACTTATATAAACAGAATGAGTAATTTTTATCTTACTTCAAAACAAAGCACGAAATAATAATGTACGAAAAAATAGAAATTAAAAAATGTTATTGGCTAGTTGTTAGCATCTTTTTATTGTCACACACTCATTACATATTTCTTACGAATTCTAGATAGATAGCAACATTGTTTTACTTTTCTCAATTTAAAGACATTTTCCACAGGTTTTTCTTTTTAGGAAAGTATCATAGAAAGTTCTTTTGGCAGATCTTCTCAAAAACATTTTCTTTATCTGATCTTTTATGTCTCGTTGAAGATTTGGTAGTTCAATTAGAGCCTTAGATAAAATAAAATCTGAACATAAGCTTTGTGTTCAAGTAACATATAGAAAATGTATGCATTGACACTAGAAAGACTGACAATGGCCAACATCTGGTCCTCCTGTTCAAAGTATACACTGCACACTTCATCCCTAGTAAATCAAAACCATATTTTGTAGTGTTATAAAAACAAATAAGTTCATGTTTTTTAATTTTATTCATAGATTTCAGAGCTATAGTGCATAATTGAAATAAAAATCACTTATCTGTTCTTATTTGGTACAAACAACAACATACTTTTAGTTCTGGTTTGATTGAATCTGTTAGTAGCTAAATTTACAGGTTGATCACAGATCGGAATAAATTCAGCAGGTATCCACTTTTTATCTTTTTCCATGGTACCTACATAAGTCAGGCCCATTTTCTCAAGCTCATCTATAATTTCTATACTCATAAACCAATTGTCTCCTGTGACATTATGGTTACTTCCTTGGATTGGTTTGCACAACTGACTGTTGTTCCGGCATATGTCCTGCACCTATTCTTCCCTGTATAAATTATACATAAAATAGTTTTTGGAATCTGCAGGCACATAATTTTAATGCCATATTTGTGCAGTTTCTTCAGCATAATACATCCAAATACCACGCCAACTTTAAAATGGAACTATAATTTCGTCTAGTGTTAACAGTACAATTGTTTCACTGTTAATAACTTTGTTAAAAATTTCTCAAATGTCTGCTATTTTGTCAACAACTTTTCTTCTAAGGTCGAGTTTTACTGTTGTCAAATGTCAAACAGGACAGCAAAACTTTAAAACATTTTATGACACGGTGTCATTGAAGTATGATCTATCGGCAATATATTTTGTAAACATGGATGTAAATGTCTTATGGTTCAATTTTAAAACCAAGGATAGAAGTAATAAACCAATAAGAGGCTTTATCTCCATAACATCAGATACCGGTGCTTAGGTAAAGGTGTTAAAAAAGTATATCTCTTTCTTTTTAAATGTACTTTACGTTCTTCTCAGGAACTACTTAAGATATCAAATTCAAATTTTTACTGCAAAATGCAATATGCAACCAAGTATATGTTCACTTTTAAAGAGAGGTTTTAAGAATTAGTTTATTTTTGGGATAGTAATAAAATGATATAATGATAAAATAAAAGAATATAAGAAATATATTTCACAAAAATTGTTTTTCGCATGAATTTAGCAACATTTTTTATATCACTTACGTTAAAAAGTTTTAGAAGGACGTAGTTAATAATTCAAACAAAAATTCAGTTCTGTAGCTATTGTAAAACCTGAGAGAAAGGTACATGAAAATGGCTAATTTAACATGGGGAAGATACAACTGTATGAACCCCTTTAAATAGAGTTGTTTCTTATAATACAATCTCGCTCTTACTGACAAAAGACAAAGTAATCATCTCCAAGTAACGTAAGTTGCGAAGCATATTCTTACTCTAACATAGAACACACCCAGTTTGTTTAATTTGAATTACTTTAATAACACTTCCTTCAATATAGAAATAAAAAGACTTTACCCTGTATATGAACTAACCTGTCATTGTACCGCTGTTGCTGCCATCTGGTTGTAACATCAACTTCCACTCATAGTTGTATTTTTCTCCTGAAAGATAAAAACATGTGACAGTTATTATTACAGGGTTGTCTTGGATTCATGAAGTTGACATTAGTTGTAAATGATTACAATATACTAGTAGTAAAGTAATCAAAACAGATCTTGTGGCTGCCTTACCACTCCCCCTCCCTTCCTGCATTGTCACTATTGGTATAGGATGATCTAATATCCTTGATATTTACTATTTATAAAAATAATTCATAAATAAAACATGTCAGAAAATTTTATCCCTGCTCTATGGTACGATTTATTTGATGAATACAAAACTTAATATATACCGTATGTAGAATGAGAAATGTGTACCATATAAGTTTTTAAGGGTCAATTTTACAATCACTCAATAAATTCTCGATAGGACTATCATACCAAAAAGTGTAGAAAATGTGTTTTTACAATTTATTTATTTTTCGTGTTGCTATGTTTTGTCATCACTATATTTATTTATTGCGATTTCTTTAATAGTGATGACCAGTTTTCATCTTTTACCCCCTCCCCTCCAATAAACAGTTGCGAGAGATGTGAAGTAGCATTGGCGTAAATAGCATCCCCTCAACCCCTGCAGTTGGGGGGGGGGCGTGAACCGGCCACATAAAAAATTTATAAAGGAATTCAAAAAATAAAATGTAGTAAACACATTGTCATGAACAACAATTTCGTCCACTTTATTAAAACATTTGTTTGGTCTCTCTTGGTTAATTAAGTTCCTAATTTGATGCATCTATTAACATTTAGAGGCTTGGCACTTTTTATAACTTTCTTATAAGTTTTGGTTGTACCGGTACCTTTTACAAAAAAAAGATTTTATTGGTCATTTACATTTATATAAAAAAAAAACTAATTTTAGTAATTGGAGATGGTGTTTTACGATACAAATTTTAAATGCCAATTTTTATATATATATAAAAAAAAATAAATTCTCTTCTCTACAATATATTTGTAGCAATTCCTATTTAAACTTGACATACAAAGTGAGCCAAAAGCCATTACCCATTCAAAACTAATTTTATTTGCTCTAAGATAATCATGTGTTTACACGCCTTTTGTTTACATTCTGTAACATTAAATGCTGTAAACATTAGAGTGGATTCCTATCAAATCAAACAAATGTTATTTAAACAACTGTTAGTTACTGATTGGAGTTATGTTCATTAGATATTGCTGATTCATATTATGAAAATGTTTACTAAAGAAGAAATCTTTCATAATTTATGTTCGAAGAGTTGTAGAAGTTGACCACTGATTCAAAAGAGACATTCTGAAATCTTTACTCTGGAAGACGCTAACATTCTGAAATAGGTCTTTGCTCTGGAAGTGGTTACCATTCCGAAAGGGATTACCATTATGAAAGGCTTATTAGACGATGATGGGCTTCAATTTTGTAAGAAAATGTCAATATGAAAGAGACATTAAAATGTTTTCTAAAATAATTTGGAGTGATTAAACAACTTCAAATTATCTGGTCACATGAACCTCTGTGCCTATTGGTATGTAGGGAATGATAGAATTTGTTTTTAAAGTTCAGGGTGGTGTACTGTATCTCATGGCAGGGCCTTGATTCTTTGCTAGTATAGTCACAGTAAATGAATCCTTGGAAATGTTGACTACTTATTTTGCTTCAGAGCTAGAGTCAACAATTTCAACTTGTTGCAACAGTTGTGTGAGATTTCGTTGATGAGGTATATAATGGAAAAGTTATTGAAATGTGAGGGGCGATAGAAATGCCACTAAGATCACCTCATTTATTTGAGTTTTTTATTTGAGAAATAGTTATAGATAAAGTCTGTCTACAAACACAAAAACTATTGAAGACTTAAAATTATTTCCCCCTTAATAAACTTTGGAATAAATAAACTTTGTGATTTTTGATCTACTCTATATATTAAAAAATGTTAAACTCTTATGAAATATAAACCATAAATATTGATTTAGAACATAAGAAATACAAATTGATTAGTCCTAACCATGAAGTGGACTTTCATAATACTTGCAACATTCCATAATTTTACAAAATAATAAAAATCAAATAATATTTACAAACAACGAAATGTAATATCGCGGAGATAACTGACCGGGAAGACGGGAATGATCGTCTACCATACGTCAGGCTACCGGGGCGAATGACGTCACGGAAGATAATGCGATGTCATTGGCTAGGCCAAAGATGTCGATTTTTCAAACGTATTTTAAAGTATTTAATGTAAAAATTTTAGAAATGAGATTTTAGTTTTAAGGAATATAGAGAAATAATTATATTACGAGATCGTACAAAATAAAAATAAAAATTATTATAATATAAAAATCTTTACATATCTTTCGGACTAAATAAAAAACCTATAAAATTATGACAACGGATTCGTTTTATACCGTGTATTAAGATAAGTGAACCTCTATACACCATCTTATTAAATTTTGGAACAGAAGCTAAGCTAGAAGAAAGCGTCATTTGGACAGTCCAGTTTGAACATCGAAGACGATAAACGCGTACAGCGACGGACTACAAAATTTGAATTTTTTAATTGAGAAAAGTGAAGAAAAGTATAGTTTTGTTTTTGTTTGTGCTTGACGAGAGAATATATAAGTGATAAGAATACCAGGACTATAATTCAACAAATTTGAATGAGTTAAATACCTCATCCACAATGTCGCCAATTGCTAGT
Source organism: Aphrophora alni (assembly GCA_963513935.1). Classification (NCBI taxonomy): domain Eukaryota; kingdom Metazoa; phylum Arthropoda; class Insecta; order Hemiptera; family Aphrophoridae; genus Aphrophora; species Aphrophora alni. The sequence goes on along the minus strand of OY740767.1, from coordinate 154,198,000 downwards.
ATGAAATTGTCTCCATGTTGACTTATTCATTGTAACAATTTTAATTATTTCTTCGTATATGGGATTAGATGTGAAGATTACTTGAGAGTTAAGGATATTCAAAGCTACCACACAGTTGAGAAAACTTCACAGCTAATCCTATATATAAAGAAATCATAAAAAAAACAGATATAGTGAATAAATAGGAATGGAAATCATTTCATACCAGCAGTTGGCCCACTACCCATCACTTAACTCTTTCAATATCTTAAAAAAAATTCTTACCAGCTTTGCTTTGACCATGTTGTGTTTTGCGAATTTGTGATAATGGTGACCTAAGCGACATGGTCAATATGACTTTTTATTGTTTCATAATTAAAAGTTTCAAGAGTTTTGTGTATAGTGTTTGACAATGCGATCAATCACGAAACAGCTGTAACTACATATCAATGTATGAAGGTATGGAAACAACAATTATTATTATTTCTATAAGTTATCCGAATCTAACAAATAAAACACAAATATTCAAACATTACTGAAATATATTAAGGAAAATTAATTATATTAAATGTTGAGCTCGACTTATGAGAAAAATTATGCAGTATAACAAACACACAGAACTCAATTCTCACAAAAAATACGCCTAAGTATCAGACGCGTTTCAACGACAAGGTCGTCCTCTTCAGTGATACACGAGCTACACCAATCAAATTATAACTATTTTTTTGTGAGAATTGTGTTCTGTGTGTTTGTTATACTGGAAAATTAATTAACAAAAATTAATAAAAACCCCAATTTTGTCAACAAATACCACAGTAAGATAATGTTTTAATGACTTAAGTCTTCATCCTCAGTTGCGATCGAACACAAAAATTGTTGATATTATTATTTGGAAATGAAATATACTGAAACAAAATGGTCTACAATTTTAAAGGATAAAACTTTGAAGTCGACTTATAATCAATTGAAAATAACAAGTATTGTATTCCAGTAAATAGATTTAACTGCTTTTAATTTACACAAATTGATTACCAAGGTGTGTAACACAAACAATCATAATTTACAGATTTAGCATTTAAACCTGTATAAAATACCTGTTACTAATTGAGTTTACACCATGTTTTGTTTGAGAACTGATATTATCTAACTCACTAGTCTGTACACAATGCAGGATTCTCGAGGTAATTACTACTACAAGATAGTTGTTGTGACAAATACATAACTTTAAAATTAATTTTAATGATTTTGTTTTTCCTTGTCGTTTAAAAGCGGAAGGAAAGCTCTTGGTTAACAGCATCTTATAAAAGAAAAAAAGAATATAAAATAAAGACCACAAGCCCTTGTCACATCAGAGTCAGTAGAGAACAAGAGTTGGTTAAAATAGGAAAGATGAAAGAGAGGGAACGTACAAACATATTTAATTCCTCATTTTAAAGTTTTATAGTTTTAAATAATTCATTTCAAACACATAAAAAGGAAACACACCTAACCTAACTTAAAGTGTACCATAAAGGTTATACATTATTTATTTTCAGATTAGCTGTTATAAATTTATTATTATGATGTTACGTTTACTTCATATCCAACACGAACTTCTAAACAGTGTATGTATATTTTTACATTACCCCCAAAATTCAAAATGAATTTGTTGATTTTAACATCAATATCTTTAAGGCACTGAATTTATATTTGATAACTGATTTTATTTAGTATTAGACATCAAACAAATCCTAATAAAAAAAAAACATGTGAAACAAAAATTACATGACTGATTTTGATAAAATGTTAATAAATACTATATTTATGTTTTATAAGGTGATGAGTCCAAAGTTGACATTTAAAAAAATAAATAAATAAAAAGCGATTCAAATTCATTTGTTTATTATTATTACTTGTGTAATTGCCTGGTGAAATTTATTAAATTACGCCAGATACAAAATTGCCAAAAATGTTCATTTAAGGAAACAAATTTTTTTAAATAAATAATTAAAAAGCGATTCAAATTTAATATTGGTTATTTTAAATAATTATTTGAAATGTCATTTTTACTACATACAGTAAACAGAATTATTTTTGGTAGTTTTGTTAAGGAGGAAGAAAGGGTTAAAGGATCAGTCTGGTAGTCTGACACGATGTAGTCTCCTACTCCAATCATTTCTAAAAAAACATTTAACCAGAAAAATAGTTAATCTGTTTTTTTAGGTAAGTCATTAAATGTTTTCATTTTTAGTTTCAACATTTTTCTAAACCATTCAATCATGAAGTTATCTTTATTTAGGGACTAATGCTGTTGCCATCATAATATTAAAACATCTAACCTGGCTGTTCAGCAGGCACAGTGTACGCAGACAAAGTAGCTTCATTTTCAGGCAATCTAACAATCTTAGAAACCGCTGAAACTGTTAAAGGTTTGACAGGAGCCTCACTCACAGTGTCGCCAATAACCTGCAAAGAGTGACATAACAATATGACAACTAAGGCACACATTACAAACACAACTGTTGGAATCACATTAAACAAACACATCTGCACCACTGTACATAATAAGACTTGATTATCAGGTGACTGAGATAAGAGTAATCAGTAACAGTAAGACATATTGATAACGTAATTACGCCAACTCACTTTATCTCTTACGTACATAATTACCTTCATACAATAATAGTGTTTCTAATTTCTATAAAAAGCTTTAAGGAGTTTATTGAGTGACATCAAGAATAACAAACAAAACTTTTTTTAGCGTTTTGTATGTATGTAGAGAAATTTATTGAAACTGGACAAAACTCCGTACGTTTGGCCTATGGCCTATGGAAATAATTTATGTTTTATTAAATCAATGTGGTAATCAATACTATCTCATGTGTAGTATTATGTGACAGTAAATAAATTTATGTTGATTATATATATATATATATATATATATATATATTTCAAAACATATGTATATATGTGTATAACACACACACACATATATATATATATATATATATATATATATATATATATATATGTTTTGGATCCCTTAGGTACAAAATTGTATGTTTTAAAAGATGATGTCTGTGCAGTACTAATAGTGGCCATATTTTGACCATATTACAAAAATATATATTTTTAATTTTTTTTTAATAATTCAAAATTTGATGGTAGCTAGCAAGAAAAGAAAAAAATTGTAATTCTTTGACATACCACAGCTTTCACATATATTAGATTAATTTATTTCCATTACTTTTAAAAAATACACAATTTTTAAATTACCTATTAGGCCTCTACTTGAGTTTAAGCATCTCAAAATAAATTATGTTTCCGTAGTATCCTTTGGTATAATAAATATATACCTCAATGCACTTTTTCAGTCTGTTATTCAGTGAGGGGAGTCTGTATACAAACGTGGGGGTTTTTCCTCCCCTTAGAATATTTTTAATTTTTTTAAAAAAATATGCACTAGTATACTTTTGTGTAATTTTTTCTTAAAAACTTTAACAACATTAAAACAATCTGATATACATCCGTTACAATACCAGACATAAACAACAATAAATACATCTTACCACTACACAACCCATATGACTATCAGCAGGGTTCTAATGATTCTTGCATGGAGCACTTTATTAGTTAACCAGAAGGATTTTAGTCTTCGTGATTTCAAACATTTTAAACCAATGTTTTTCTTAGAGAAAGTTTTTTAAATATCTCTGAGAGTTTGTTCATTTTTAGCAGGCTGTCAATAAACCTAATAAATATATAGCAATGGCTTAGAATGAAAACCTTTTAAGTCTAAAAACTCAAAGTTTACGGGGGGGGGGGGGGCACAAAAACATCATATTTACATTTGTTGCATTTTAAACATAAATATTTTACAATAAAAAAAAAATAGTATGTGAGCTAATGTGATGAATTATTATTTTTTTTTTGTAAAATTTGCTTAATACAATTGTTTTTTTACTTACGAGGTTTTCTTAAAAGGAAAAAAAAAATCTAGTGAAAGTGAATTACACATGGACAGCTGCCTTCAATTGCAATGACAGCTGCCAATTGCAAAGTTTGTGTCCAGAAACAGGGAGAAAATATGGCAATCCATCATAATAAGGATGCACATCCTTAAGCAACACAAGTTTCATTTTCTGGAGGTGCTCAAACTTAACTGCTTCTAGACGAACGAATAGTGGCTGTAGAACTTCTTTATCTGATGGTTTGCTAATCCGCCTTGGTAATTCAAAAGTTGCCTGAAAATAAAATCTTTACCTATAGCAATCCCATGGGTTTGTACTTGATACACTTTAGATCCGTAACAATAGAATCACCTTTTTTGGTGTTTGGCCTAATTGAAGATAAAAACTGCAAAGCACTGTACTTTTTAAAAACAGTATGCTCAAGGTAATTGACTTTGAAAAAATTGACTTTTAATTTGCAAAAATCACCGTAAGAAATTACTTGGTTTTGTCAATTTCAGATAGGAAATGGTATATACTATGCTTGCAAACTCTTCAGCAATAACTTCCCCTTCTGTCTCATTCCTTTAAATAGCAGTAGCTATCTGCGGTTTTCAGGTTGAAAATAGTAGTTATGTATTTTAAGTTTGGTTCTGTTGTTTTTCTTTCCTAGCTTCTTCTCTTCTGGTGAGCTTCGTACTCTTTTTTGTCTAAATTTCTTTTATTAAACGAACAACAGATATCTCATTGGTCTTGGTGGGGGGAGGGAACAACCCCAAATCAAACTCCTCCAAAAATGACCAGAATGTAAATATGGACAACTGTAGATTGTCCTCACAAGGGGTCCTTTTAATTTATATTTGTTAGGGTTTTCTTCACTCATTGCATTACAATAATTGGAAACTCAATTGAGTATAGACCACTCTTCTACTGACAATGTATTTAAAAACATTGTTTTGCAGACTCTTATTCTGTCTCCGCTGTCATTTACTTTAATAAATGTAATAAATAAAGACTGGGCTCGAATGAGAACTGGATGGTTCAACTCTTCTATGACTCACAGTTTTCCTTTCTACTAGTTGTTCAACAAACATTTTTTTCTCTCTCCGATTCAAGTTCCACAACTTATTAAACAGGATTTTAATATACTCGATATATACTTGAGTACTAAAATATTTTATGTATGCAATGTTCTGGTGTAATTTGTAAACGTCTCCATGAACATAGTTAACCTGTTGTGTGTGTTTCTGTGAAACATAATCCATCAGTGCAAATTGAAAGCTTAAATTGTGTGGTTCTGTCAAAACTTTGAGTTGCTGTTATACACATTTTTTGTTAAATCCTGTCTGAGTTATCTTTTATGTTTCATTTTTTCCTTCAATATGTATTTTAAGAAATGTTTAGTTTATTCAAAAACCCTTTTAGTTTTCTCTAATTTTTTGTATTTGTATTTATTTTACATAAAAAAGTTACTTATTGCTAATATCAACACTTGGTAAAATTACATCAGTTCACACTTTTCCAAAAATTGAAATCTCTGAAAAATATATTGAAACTGAAAAAACTGTAGAAACCACGCCACCAAAAATACAAACTGAACAAAACTTGAATAAAAGTTCAAATCTTAAACATTAACTCAGCAAACAAATTATTGTAAAACCCCCAAAAATGTAGTTGGAAAATAAAATTCGAAAAATTTAATTCTGAGTAAACCGATTTTAATAAACCCAATAAAAACAAATATGGTGCAAATAGGAATTTTTTAAATATCCTTATTTGATTCTTAAGGCCTAAAATAACTAAGATTTGGTGATAAAAATTATTGGAATTAAATTTGTTTTTGTTTTTAGTCTATTCTCAGGTGTTGTAGAAAACTATAAAGAAATTAAATTTTTAGGTTTTTGTTGAAAACTCTGTTAACTTTAAAGGTACAGAAAAAATAAAAATGTTAAAAGAGGAAAACAGTTGGTTTTCAAGGTATTTGACACTAAACAATATAAATATCCGTCATTTTATAAATGTAAAAAATAAAGTCTTGGTTGTCTGGTATACTGATAAAAGGTTACATAAATAATGCAAAACACTCAATATCTTATCTACTTCCAAAGACAAAATGGCAGACAGTCGGGAATCAAAGCGTCTCTAGACATTATGTTTTTCATTCATTTCTCATTTTTCATGATATAATGTCAGGATATTAAAATGAATTAGACATCACTATGTCTGGATCTTGTTTTCAATTCCTAATTACAAAAGTATAACCTAATTTTTTCATAGAAAAATTAACTTTGGATGCAGTTAATAAACACATACGATTAACAAGTAGTAGGCTATGAAAAGCATTGAATCCACGTACCCTCTAAAGGTGCTAACAACATTAATTGGGTCTAACATCAGAAAAGGGAACGTGTTGAGTGGGTGGAAAAGACTGAGTGTTTGAACTAAAAAGTATCCCAAACCCGATTGGGCAAGTAACCAAGGATCTTTCAAATGGAAATTTATGCAATAAAGAAATGTGTATTCAATACAAGATACTTCAATAGAAGATAGAGCATTCAAGATATAGCTATCCTTTCGGGCAGGTCATAAAAGAGACCAGCTTTCCAGTCAACTATAATATGGTATAGAATCATCTAGGAAAACTTAAAAAACAAAATAACTCTCCTTTGGGTGCCAGGGCACATAGAAGTAGAAGGAAATTAATGTGTAGACAAGCTTGCAACAAAAAAGGGTGACAGCCCTCTCCCCTTCTTCTTTGGGGACCAGAAGTACTTTGTGACTTTGAAAATTATAATTACCTAGAAAGAATACTTGGGCTAATATAGGCAAAAGAACTCCTGGGATATTATAACATGAAGGTTGAAAAGAAGCATCAGACTGTGTAAAAACATTGATAGGGTTCCTATTAGAGTATTGTAGACTCATGGAGCTCCTTCTTAGAAGAAGCGGAATAGAGAATGATGGGAAGGTGGTACCAGAGTGACGTAAAGGGATACTCACCTTTGACTCCTTTCATGTGTTGCACTTTCTAAGGAGTTCAGGCTTTAAAAGGGTAGTTGAGAAGAAGTAGGGGCCACAATAGATTTCTTGAGGTCGCAGTATAAATCACCACTTATCACAACAAGTAGTAGGCTATTGTAAACTAAGCAAAACATAATGAATCAATCGCCTATGCAATTACTTTTGAGATTTAACTTACTGAAGTAACACATACCTTAGTAATATGGAACGGCGCTTCTGTTGGTTCTACAGATTGAGATTGTAGGAGTGCTGAGACTGCTGTCATGTTACCAACTGAAACAAGGCATCAAACATTAGAGATGATACTATCTGTGATATTATGGTATTATTATTATACATTTTTCGGACATTTTCCATCATTTGTGTGTTAGAAATCAAAACACGATGTTTCGGGAATAAGAATCAATTCCTGTTATCAAGTGACTAAAAACTAAAGAAACATGGAACTAGAAACTAAGCCTACGTAAGAAGTAAAATTAAACAATAATACCACCAACCTTAATATCTAAGCATGCATCTCAGAGCTAAAACTGAGAAGTCAAAAAACACAATCACGGTAACACACAACTAACGTCAAATACGTGTTGTTGTATCAAAGATATTCGGGATACAAATTCCCAAAACGTCGTGTTTTGATTTCTAACACACAAATGATGGCAAATGTCCGAAAAATGTATAATAATAAAATTGAACTTCCATCATTAACAAATAACTTCAAACAGAGAATATTATGGTAGCTGTGAATTAAACCTGTGAAATGTGAAATCAATATACTATACTGTACTATACGAAGTTATTGAAACAGACCTATTTAGTGGATCAGAAAACATGAACAGAACTACGACTAGATATTATGTTCACTAGTCTTTATTATATTTGCTCACAAATTTAAGATCCTAGTAGGATTGTAATGATAGCACTAATTAAATATATGGTATTGATAGTAAAATCTATTATTTTTTTATAGGAACCAATAAATATCCATGTGTTTTACTCGATTGAGAAGATTCTTAAACCATACTAAACTCTTTAAGGTTGTTAAGTTTATCGTTAGTATTGTTATTGACTGTTTATTTATATTAATTTAATTGTTATTCTTTAATTTCTCACATATATATATATATATATATATATATATATATATATATATATATATATATATATATATATATATATATATAGTGTAGGGAAAATTATGTGATGGGTCAAAAAATCGATGTATAGTTTTTGCTGTTATATCCGTTTCTTTGATTTTAAAAGTGATTTTTGGAATTTATCTATCATATGTGGAATACTCTTCAGCCCAAATGCATGGATCGATTTAAAACAAATTTGGTATGTGGGTATATTTCGGTCACATCTCGAGACTTTTTTTCATTTTTACAATAACTCCAAATTTGCATTAAGAAAAACAATTGTTTCAAAATCAGCTCACACAATTTTGATAAAATTTTGCTCAAATTGTAGCCTTTAAGGACCCAAACAAAACGTATTGTTCATTATTTCTCAGAAAATGTTAGTTCATGAGTTATTGGAAAAAAACAAAAAAATCTCTTTTGTTCAGTGATTTTCAGCTAGTTCTATTTTCAGACTAGTGTGATTCTCAATCTGGTTCTTCAACTGCTAGGCCTACCGAAATCAGTTTTTTGTAAGTTTAGCCTTGATTTGCAATAGAAGTAGGTGTGTACTAAGTATTCTAAGTGTTGGCTCTGCTAAGTGGGCCTATCTTTGCTAATAACAAGTGAGTGTAGCAAAGATAACACTTACCTTAATTAACACACTTATCTCAAACCCTGTAATGTTTATTACAGGCTTTGTTTTCGAGTATTGAGTGGATTTAGAAAGTTCACTGGAAGTTAGGCTTTTTCAAATTTCACCTGAACCCTCTTAATCCCTTCAAAAGTTTAGGTTGGGCCTAAACTATTGGTACACCCGCTTTATTAACGCTTCCAGTAATTATTATTAATTTTTCTTTAGTTCAGGGAGCTCACAAGCAAATTTTATCTTATTTATTATTTATCTCAAAAGCGAGTTCTTTGGAAAGTTCGTCGATCACAAACTATATTAGTCACTTAGATGTAGTTGTTAAACAGAGTGTGGATTATTAAAATAATTGCACGCACAATTCTTAATTATGAAATTAATTTATATATTGTATAAACATGTGTTTAAATTCTTAAAATTAAGAGCAGATTGGTATTTTAACAAAATTTATACCAATTAAAACTTTTCTTAATTTGATTACTTATTTCTTTCTAATAAGAGAATTTGACTTTTCAACAATTTTTTTTCTATTAAAAATAAAATTTCCACATACATTAAATACTTATTAAACATAACATATCAATTTATTCACAACAAAAAACCGTATCAGTTGGAGTTATTTCGAGAAGTGTCTTTTCCTTCACCTTTCTCCAAGGCTCGAATATCCTACTTTTTCTATCAACCAGCTCACTTAGCATGACATTATTTGAATTTGGAAGTTTCCAGAAGGTTTGTACTTTAGTTGACAGAAGTGACACAAAGGATTTGATCAGTGTTGTCAGATCTCTTTTCTATGATTCAAACTAACAGGGTTGTTAGATTGACCCTATTATTAATTTTATATTTAAGCTCTTAAACCTAAAATATTATTATAATTAGACATACGTTCCTGATAATTTTATATAGAAATATTCTATTAGATGATTTATATATCTCGCTTTGAATATCTCACATCTTGTTCAAATTAAGTCACCAATCCAAAGTCCAAAATTCAGCCGATTAGCTAATATAATGGCACATAAACCATTAACAATTCTCGATTGCAACTGGAATTATCGTACTGGTTACTGACATCACAATCAGTAATTATCAGACAATTTTTAATATACTTTTGACTTAAACTTGGAAAACGATAAGTGCAAATAGGTGAAACATTACAATCAGCAACTCCAGACATATACAAAGGCTCTGCACAGTGTATTGTTTGTAACAAGAGCCAAAATGAGTCACATCACAATGAGGTAATACTTTACTTTCACCTGTGTTAATCATTATTGTACACTGGCTTTGGGGAGATAGAAGAGACAAGAAAGAAGTGTTAAGCGATGGACAGTTATTTGTATAGTAAGTCATATTTTATGGGACAAAAATACATACAAAGAAAATCACATTTAAGATGTCATTAGAGAGTATCATTATGCAATAAATAAATCAAAGATTTATTTATGTATTTAAATGTCATGTAAACTGTATAGAGTTTTTGTTTTATTTACAGGTCATACATTCTGTAATATTGATAACAATCGTAAGAAATACAATTTGAAATGTACAAAAATAAATATTAAGTGTAATTTAATGGTAATAGAATGAATATTTTACCTGCAGCAGTACTCTGTACACAAACACCACTACTATCCCTTGCGTAACCAGTGTTGCACACACAGACACCTTCGTCATTGACACAGTGTTCATGTTCACGACATGGATCATCATTACAAGACTTCTCCAGCATATCAAACCTACTCTCTGCCATCTCCATAGGATCTTTCTCAGCAATATTATTGTACCACGTCTTTGATCGGATACTGTTAACATTTAATAATGATTCCATTACTAATAAACAGCATTGATAAATTTAACTTTCTCCTCCTTTCAACAGATATATTTTTTTATTTTTTACAGCAAGATTTAAAGGCAAAAACACTTCTCTACCACTTACTAGGTTTTTCCGGACATGCATTAATTGATACTAATTTTTAATAGCACTTTTATTCACCTCGTTTTGATATCCTACCTTCTAGTTGCACATACAGTACCCTCAGACTAGGAGTGTGTCTGGTGTAATAGTTGTGTCCTCCCTTCTACTTGCTTCCCTAGCCTAACTTGATGGTACAACCCATTCCAAGAAAACTAGGTATACAAATTATTGCTTATCTAAATTTAATTACTAAAGTTACAACTTCGTGACAAACTACATCTCACTTATCTTATGATTTTGCCTACTTGTACACAATATTTATTTATAAACAGTTATATAAACTAAAAACCAACAAAGTATAAAGTTGCATAAAAAAAAAGTAAGTTTATATAGTAATGATAAACTGTAAAAAGTTTTTACATAATAAAACTATTCAAAACGAGAAAAATTTATATTTCTCGGCTAAATGATAACTTCCTGCAAGAAAGTTGTAGATATTATTTTATTGATACATTACTTTTTTTACAATTCGTTTAGGCACATTCTAGAAGTATTCAAATGCATACTGGGCGAATAACCAGTATGTTAGGCTACTTGAATATCTAAGAATGGCATGTAATATTTACTATATTATTGTAGGAAAGGTAAACAGGATGATAAGGGCATCCCAGGATATACTTCCCGCCCTCCTGATGCCTTTGTTCGTTGATTCCAAGAATGCATTCACGTGATAACTTTAAGAAATACGCAAAATATTTGTCAATCCGTCTTTCACATAGCCTATTTCCCCTTGTTCCATTATAATATCAAAAAATGGTGAGGTATTAGTGACTCGGCAACAGATGATGTGCGTCAAAGTGAATAACACTCTGCTCACAGTCACTAAGATATCAGTTACTATACTAGTTAGCAACAGTGTTGTTCCTATAATTACTATACTCAGTATTTCAGTCTATTAATTCCAATGTACTGTACATATAAATATACTTGTAAAATGTCATTGAGTAAATCTAGTATAAAAGAGAAATGTAAATATAAATCACTTTATGTTAATAAACTGTACATAATACAAAAACGTGAAAAGGAGTTATCGATGGTATCTGAGATTGAAAAATAAACTGTGTTTGTTTTAAAAAGAAAAAAGGTTATTTTTAATCACCTAGTATAAGGCAAGTTTGGTAATCGCTAAAAAATTTCTGACCTATGTGGTCTGACTGATCTTCACTATTCGTAGCATCAGAAAACCGAAAAAGTGGTTTTTGACATGGTGTTTGTCCTTCGACAATGTCGTCTATACGCAAGCACGATAGCAGCCATACAAATTAAGATAGTAATATGAAATTTGGTATATGAGACTATAGTGTACACATATAGAACAACCCTATTGAAATTCAAAAAATATCAAAATAGGGACTATTTTCAGGGCACCTATTTATAATGACAAATAGCCAAGTTTGTGTGAAAAATATAATTTCAAATCCTGACCTCACAAAAAAAATGTAATATTTATATAGTTAAGAGATACAGGAAGGCCGAGTCACCTATGTGAGAGTAGCAAGTGGAGACGCTTTCATGCCTGCTATGACATTGACACAAACGAAGTGAGCGGAAACTTTATAATATATATATCTATGAGGCCCGCTTCGATCTAACAAATGTGCTTCGATAGTGATATACACAATTATGAGGTTCTAAAAACATGTCTAACAACTGTTTTAAACAAATTTACCCTACTGGATAAGACTCTTGATTTTAACATTTCCTACAAGGCCCAAGAAATCAACTTTTGGTCATTACATTTAGAGGATCTGCTTGTATGACACATTGTATGACACAATCGGGCTGGGTGAGTACTCATGACGGCCCATCAACTTGTTTTTCTTAGTACAGACTGATATTAAATTTTATTATTTCAAATATAATACAAACATATTTTATTTTATTTAATCCAAACATCCATTCAAATTTTCAATTAACAATCTATATTGTGATTTAATGTTCGATTTTTGGAAATCAATTAATTGTAAATTGTTTATATTAGCTTGCATTATCATTATGTGGATTTAAGTATCTAATCTAATATTAGAGAAAATGAGAATTTATAGTACTTCTGCAATGGAGAAACAGCCGTTAAATCAAATAGATCTTCCCATCGCACACCAGGTGCCACAGGTCTTACTAAGACCATACGGATATTTTCTTCAAAATGCTGCTCATGATGGTATACGGGTTCACACAATATGTCACTATCACATTCAATCTGAGGGAAAAACAAAAATACAGTTCTTGATAAAATAGAACAGTTATAAAAATAAGTGAACAATAATAATTACACTACAGCCAAAATAATTAACAACCACTAGGTTACAAGAAAACAATTATCAACTTTACAAAATTAATAAACAGTGTAAAAACATTGCGCAAACTTTCTCACTCACCAATCTTCAAAAGCAAAAAACATCAACCAAAATTATTCATCACCAAAATATCAGTTCAGTAGTTGACAGTCAAAACATGAAACTGGACCTCAGGATGCCACCGTTGAATATATAATTAATTTATATATTATAATAGACCATAAACTTGTTTCTCTTGCTGTAAACTCATCCTCAAAATAAATCAAGTTTGATTAAAATCAAGCTTTTAATGACGGCAGTCAAGGATCATTTTTAATAATTGTTGCCAATAAATGAGCAAAACTAAGAGAGAATTTAATTCTGAAAATCTTAATTATTCCTGAAATGTAACATAATTTTATTTAATGATTTGCTTTTTGCCCCTAACCACAATCACTGGAACTTAATAAAACACAATTATCTGATTAATTGTTCTTTATTAATTAATAATAAAGTTATAATAAAGGTTATAATAATAATAAAGGTTAGGGGCAAATTCAAATCATTATTGTGAATTTCACCACAGTGCTCAACAAGATTGTATCATAATTTTATTTTGTGATGTTACACATGGTTCTGAATAATTCATTTTCACATTATCTCAAAATTGAACGAAATGGGAAAACCGATTTTGAGAAATTATGTTTTCATAACAGCCCCACACCAGACTTTTGGGTTTTTTACCGATAACTAATATTTAGCTTTTTTTGGAGAGATTGTAACTATGTTATGATTGGATTCTTAGAGGTTACATATTAACAAAATCGTTAAAGAAATGATTTTTATAAAAACATAATTTTGTGTTTTTTTTCCTTATGGTAACTGCCTCAAATTTTGAGTTTAAAGACAAATGTTTAAACAACACGAGATACAGTCGAAATATGCCTGAATATCACATTTGATTGCAATCGGTCCACATGTATGGGATGTTGAGAACTAGGCTTACAAATATGAAAGATGGATATAATTTTTAAAAACACTTTATAGGACTCGGAGATCACAATAGACAATAGATATATCCATAAAAACGTTACTACAATTTTTGTACCCATCATATAACTTTCTCTATACTATGTACGTTTGAAAAAGTAAAAACAAAGAACACAAGGTGAATTAGCTTGTAATATCATATTGTGCATCACAACACCAAAACATTTTAATGACTTTTTTATATTCTAAGAGGACGTGATATCTTTCTAAGGATACTCTCAGAGTACAGACAGGTATTTAGATTTCAATATTTATAAAATGAAAATTTTGGTTTGGTCTTCAACAGATACTCTCAAATTTTCAGTTATCTAAAGGAATGATCAATTGGATAAAAAATATAGCTCATTGCATAGACATCATCATAGTGTATATAAAAACTAATACCAGACTTGCCAGGTTTGAATTATCAGGTTTTTAAAATATAGAGATTTTTAGCGATGAAATTTACTTTCAATTATTTTGAATACGAATCATTCTTTTTCAACAAAGTAGGCTACAGTTAATCAAACGTGTGAAAAGTAGATAATATAGTCTATATAACTTAGTTTTAAAATATACAAGTATGCACTGCATGAATTGCTTACAGAATTTTTCACAGAAGTTTTGGATCACAAATTTGTTTATACATACACAGGATTTAAAGTACAGTAAACACTCTCTGATTCGGATCTCTGATATCCGGAAACTCCGATATCCGGCCGTCGTATGCCATCGTATAAAAAATATTATAAATACAATTTTGTAGACAAAAATAATATTTTCGGGCCGAATAGTAGTGAACGATTTTTTTAGCTGAGCACTGGGCAGTAGTGCGGTTCTGATTCTAAGAAACATTCCCGGTTGTGACAAAATAAACAGTGATGGTGTGAATGAGTGGATGAAGGAAGATGAAGACCTTGAGATGAACAACAAAAACAAATCAAGACTCATTGCGAAGCTTTTCAAGCACTTGAACAGCTGATAGACTATGTGGAAGAACAAGAAGAATCCTCACCGGCCGATCTCCTTCTTTTTCATAGATTTAGAGATATTACATCTAAGAAGCATGTTCAACGAGCCAAGCAAGCTACCATTACATATTTTTTTAACAAAAACTGACGTCAGTACAAATTACTGTACTGTAATGAAAACTAACATTTATCGTACGTTCATCAAAATTTCACGTGTACAATCCTGTACGTATTTATTGTACTGTTTTATTTTCTAATCTTCATTTTTCGTTTGAAATTTATTTTTTAGTTAACACTGTAGACCTAATTAATTGTTGTTTGTGTACTTTATGCTAAGCCTCATTCAGCTTAAAATAAATAGAATTTTAAACATAGCTATTGTAATATTTATTTAATTAACCTACCTTTTGTTGTTTTTGGTACTTTTGTTACCGGTTACCGTACCGGCAAACTACGGCAAATTATATAAAAATATAGTACAGTTAAAACGTAACGTCTATATATTACAGTAATTTGAAAAATCATAGTTAATTTTTAGAATACTGTTTTAAAGCTACAATTTATCGTAAGCGCAACGCGTTTTAGCGCTAAAAACGTAAATTTGCTACGTTTTGTTCACGTTTTAAACCACTTTAACTATATAAAAATAGCCACCCCGAGATCCGGATTTTTCGATATCCGGATCGGCCGGCGCCACATTAATCCGGATTAGAGAGTTTTTACTGTACAGAGTTTAAAAAAAAACTGTACTCACAAGTTTTAAAAGGACATGGTTTTTAACAAAAGTCTATTTACTAAATAAAAATAAATAATAATAAAATAATATATATATATATATAGATTTAATAATTATATATTTATATTCACATACCACAACTATGAAATTCATTAGGACTGAAATTCATTGGATGGATTTTGCTTTTTTTAAACATGTTTAACCATTTTTTACATCAGTATCATGCAATTTTTTAAAACGAATAAACTCCCTTATTTTTGAAGATAGATAATAAATAGGTAATAAATATCTATAATAAAATCTTCTGCGTTAACACACTTTTCAGTGGTTAAATTCATCAAATGGTTTGAATAAATAACAATGGCACTATAATTAAATTTTCAGTTCCATCTTTTAAAAACTTAGCTACCCCACTTTTTGCGACTATCATTACTGGAGCATTATCGGTACTACTAAACATAATGCAGTTGTCCAATGGCACATTTTAAATGTTTTATTTATTTCGAAGAAGTTCAGAAACTCTTAGGTTCAGACAATAAAGCATATTTAATTTGAGAGTCCTCTGTGTCTAAATTTGTACCCACAATGGGGTAAAGTTTTACATCCTTCTGTTTGCTACAATCGGTAGAAATACAAAATGGCAATTTCCTAATCACACTTAAAAATTTGCATCAGCATTTATAAATGATATTTCCCAAACTATAGCAGTGATTTTTGTTAAACACAAGCATATTTTTTTAGCAATTTTGTAATCACAAAAATTTTGCAAAAAAACATGATACTAAGAGGAATGATGTTCTGAAAGAAAATTTGTAAAGTAGTATTCTGCTTTTATAACACCGTTCTTTTCTTTTCCAACATGATTAAATTTCATATTTTTCTCAAAGGAATTAACACAAGACTTATATTTTTCAGTATCAATATGTTTCACTACATCCTGTCGACGTCCAGTAAAACAGTAAATCACACCAACTATTACTGCAAAAGGGAAATGTATTGTCTATTCTTGACTTTAAAATTGACGGAAATTCTTTTTTTATACAATCGTATTTTATTTTAGCCATAACACATTAACAATCCTACTATAATTAAACTTTCATTACACCAAAACTTTAAGCAGAAAACATAACATTTTGTAATTGAAACTGTATAGCAGATCCACAGATCCTGTATTTTCTTTTGTCCACAGATCGGAGTTTGGATGGTAAAAATACCCTCCGATTTTCTCTTTCTACAAATAGACTCGACAGCAAACGAATTCATATGACAGTAAATGGTTGACCTTGACTCTACATCTACATCTTGTGTGCAATTACTAAGCCTACAATATGAAATAAAACAATTGACTAAATATTTTGCTGTGTAAAATGTCTAAATGCATCAAACTAAGAATGCGTTCACTTTTTCTTACAGGTATTTATTGTTAAAAGCTAAATTGTGTTAAAGTACGGAGATACTGATTTCAAATATGGAACGCCGGAGATTGCTTTGAAAATACCGAGTCTCTGCCCTAAATACAGAGAACTCGCAAGTCTGTATGATGTCGGAGAGTATAAATCAACTCCTGTTAACAAGTGATAAACCTAGAACAACCTTGTAACCTAGGATCATGGTGGAAAGCTAAGCCTGAGCAGTCAAAACTACGACTACGTACAAACGTGATCGGAAAAAAACCACCAGACACATGACTTACTGTGAAATGGGTAGTGCCAAGAGAAAGTGTCCTAACTGTTGATTGGGGGTAAACGACCGTCCGTCTTCTCTTTCAAAAGTTTAGTCTAAGATAGAGTTATTGTTTCCACTTGGTATTTAAATGAAAGCATTTCAAATATATTATTAAACCATATTAATAATATGAACAATCCAATATAATCAAATGATTTTTAAAACCAGAACATACTTATATAAAAGTGTTAACAAACTATGGACACTATGATGAACCGATTTCATATCAGCATTAAGAATCAAGAATCTAGGAGCATAAGTTGAGGTACCGGTAGTGCATTAGTTTAATTTGTAATTCATGTTAAAATAATAATGTTATTTATTGAATAAACAATAAAACCATTCCAATCCCATATAAACATCGTTTTGACCTACTATGTATTTCCAAAACTGTACAAGTACATTTTATTTAACAATGTGATACGTTTGATACATTGAATGAAACACTAACCTGATAACATTGTTGTTTAAACATGAAAACAATGTTGCATGACTGTTGTGAACAGCATTGTTCCACACAACTTTCAATGTTTTCTGCATTCTTATCTTTCTTAAATACTCCTGCAGACACATTCCCACGAGGAGTAAAACCAACAAGTATACGGGGTAACATTTGTGGACACTCTCTCCATTGAGGTAGTTCTAAATCAAAGTGGCCTAACACCACTGATAGAAATATGAGGCTCCAACTCAGTGTTAAATTCAGTTTTCTTCCCATATCTTCGCAGCTTATTTAAACCTAAAAGTATTATGAACAAGATTGACAACATGTGGCTATAAAATAACTATGTCTGCATTAAGAAACAAACAAAATAAACAAATTACCGAAATGTGCAAAATGGTTTATTAAACTTTCTAACATTAATTGTGTTAGTGACAAAAATCTCCCCATAATTCCATTTTTATATATGTAGTTTTAAGTTTAAACAGTTCACAGAATGTGAGTTTGAGATTCAATATTTAATAAAATTAAATGTTAAAAATACATATATATATATATAGTGAAATCGATTCATATTACTCAAATTAATATAAAACATATCCTTAGAGAATTACCTGAGCCTGCACTTTTACCACATTTCTGGGATCTTTTAACACTTTAGAACGAAATTAATTCTTTGTTAGATCGCCAACTTATTTTCGTTATAAAAATTAGCCTATTTATCATGTTATTTTTTTACTTTCTTCACAACAAAATTAATTCTTTTCATAAAACCTATTGATTTTAATAATTTCCAAGAAAATGATAAGGATAATTCTTTTGAACAAGTGTAGTTATATTTTGCTTTATTTTGTATTATTGTTCCATTACTATTTATTTTGATAAAGTCCAATTTTGAAATATATATTTTTTAAATGTAATTAATGTACTATGTTATTTTACTATCACTCTATGTCTAACAACATTAATATCAAAAATTTTAACTTTATGAAAAGTGGGGAAAATTATGGTCATAAATAAGAACAAGCTGCCCAAAACTTAGGAAAAGCTGCCCTTTTCTTGAAAAGATTTTTTTTTACCTTCTTTAAATGTAGTACTTATGAAAAATGCTAAAAGGTAGTATGACATCATAATATTTTGAAATATATGTCACAATATATTAATAGCGGCGGAATTATTATTTATGTAGAATAATTTATCGTAAATATGAAAAACGTCAACATAACCGCAGCATCCACTCTACTAAACATTAAAAATATTTTCCCAGGATCTATATAACATAGAGATTTTTATTTTAAAATACTGCAAAGCCTATATAAATCTAATTTGTTGGATTATAATTTTAAAATGAATTGATGTAAAGATCGTGAGATCTCTACTAATTTAGATTAAATGTTTGATGAATGAAAACAAAGGTATTTTAGAAAAATCTCCAAAGAAGTGACTACACCTATGAGCAATTGTCCAATATTGTAATATGTGACAAGCAACATATAGTGTAGTATAGATCTACTCTGCATGTGTCATCCAAAAAATTGCTGCATGATAAATTCTAATTACATTAAAAGCTTCACTGTTTTGCGCTGTGTGTTAATAGTTTTTAGGTGTCGTTTCTGTTGATTATGCTATGTCTAATCAATGACCAATCGCTACAGTCTAACATGGATATGTCTCATGTAATGTAGGTATATCTATTTTGTATCAATTTGGTCGCTTTTATTTCACCATGAGTCAGGCAATAAATTATTTTTAACCTGATACATGTAAGAGAATTTTATTACTTTTTGTCAATTCACATTCCTTTTTATTTGAAGAGAAATGAGAGCTTGGTTATGATTTGTTATAAAAACATAGTGAAAGGTTTTTCTCAATAAGGTTTTATATTCAAATTATATTATTATTAGACTATAATATTCCAATTTTATAGGGTATAGTTGGTATTAATATACACTTATTAGCAATGAATAAAGCACAAATGTAGAATCTATTTAAATTAGTGGAGTATGGATTGTGTTGAGATATTTTTTAAAGAAAAATCTCAGTAATATATTAGATTATTTTTATTTGCTTGGCTATTTTTCTAGAAAGGTCTGCTTTACCTGTAGTCAAACATTTGAGGTCATTTGTATGGTACCGGTACTATAAATATATCTTACTGTTACAGAAGTAAAACTAGAGTTAGTTAAATAGGTTTTTGAGATAAGCTAACCATGATATTACTATTTGTTATTTTTAAGTGTAGGATTTATATTTGAGCTAGTTTAATGTTTATTACACGATTTCTTCTCAAGTTCAATTAAGGATATTAAAATCTGATTTTGATTTATTTTTTAAAAATTGTTTTATTTCAATTACTGAATAACTTAACTGGTTTTAATTTATTTCATTTTTATTATTACAAAATTATGTTTATTTATGAATGAATATTTTCTATAGCTCCTCTCATATAACAAATAATCCAAAAATAAAGTGCATATGTTATTTATTTACGATTGTTATTATTAGGTCTAATTTATTTTTGAATTTGAGTTTTTACAGATGAATTACATTGCTGTTACTTTTCCATATGTTTAATAGCCTTTTGAATATAAACTACGATAGTTTTTATATTAATACAATTACAAGACGTATTCCATGTAAATAATACTTAATGTTAAATTTAAATATTAGAATAGGATAAGCTAATCACTAGTGGCCATCCTAAAATACGATTTCTTTTCAAATACATTATTAGTGTTAATATTTAAGCTATTTTTACAATCCTTAATAAAATGTATAAATATCTATAAAAACAAAATACGGTATTCTTAAAGATATCCGGAAATGGTCAACTTAATAGCATAAATAATATAAACAATTTGCCTACATACATTTTTTGATACACTCCAAACAATAGAAGGCTATACTAATATTATCAGGAAATTAAACCACTACTAACCCTAGTGATAACTTCACTTCCTTGCAGAAATGTGTGGGAATGTTGATAACAGTTTGATATGATAAAAAAGGAGTCAAAAATTCCTATAGTAACTTATATTAGTTGAAATAGCTTCACATTTGCTGCAAAACATTTTTTTTACACATACATTCATCATGCTGATAAATAATGGGTAAACAAATTAACTAATTTCAGAAGAAAGGTCATGCATTTAAATCAATCTAGCCATTTCTGCCTACAAAGGTTTATAATTAAAACCTGTTATAATATGTAATAATTTGAGTACACAAAATAACCAAGTTGTGCAATAAAAACTACTTAACTAGCCTACTTATACAATAGGCTAAATTCCATACATTAACACAGTTTTAGGCTTACTTCATTATTGTGTACATAGTTGACAGCTAAAAGAACCTAATATGATTTTTAAAATAACTTCAATATAACCTCATTCTTTTTCTTTGACAGATAAGACAGCAGACAACAAAAAGAGCAGAACTAATCCAAAAATACAAACGTAAGTTCAAAGTTCACTCAGCTGTTCCAATTCAAAACTCTTCTTCGTGACGATACCATTTAGGATTCCGGTTAAGATTGCATTTTCTTTATTCGTAAAAAAAAATATATATATATATATGCTTAATTAAAAAATGAAATTTTTTTCATCAATCCAGACTATTCATTAGTTTGTTCATATACATATATTTCAAGTTTTCAATTTAATGAGTGTAATTCATCTCGTTACTCTTACATCTCCTGCAATGACGACGTGATGTTAATTTAAAACTGCATCTTGATTGAGATCTCAGCACTTGCTTGGGACAAACAGTTTACAATTTCGACGGTGATGGCAGCACCATATAGTAAAAGTTTATTTGAATTTTATTGCAACAAATGTTATAAATTCTATGAAATTCAATATATACTTAAAAAATATATGAAAATTATTACTATGAAATAAATTTAAAACTTTAAAAAAAATCTATATTTATAGCTTAGTTGTTGCAGTTAATATTAATTTAAATCAATCAAGTGTTTTATTTACTCCTATTGATGTAAGAACAAATATAGCTTGTACTATATTTACCTTATTCCACTAGATATATAAGGTAAATCCAAAATCCAAGCACCTGTCTTATTAAAAATATCTGTTTTAGTAAATGGTCCTCAGTGTGTCATGATAAAATTAATTATTTTATTAAAGTGGTGAGATATTTTATGGATTTACCTATGGTAGCTTTTCTTTAACTTCAATATTGAATATAAAATTTCAGTAGTACGGTAGTTTTAATATCTGTGTTTAAATATTTTACCAGTTAATGGTGTTACCTCATGTACAAGTTTTGAAATTAACATAAATTATGATTTTCCTGAGGCTGTTTATTTGAAATCTACATTTCATTTTGAAAAATTGATGTTATAACAGGATTTAGGATGATTGAGATGAATGAGTGAAAGGTATTAAAAATGGTGTAGAATGTAATTTATATTTTGTTTAAATTTTAGTGTTTCTTAAAATCTACTGAACAGACAAAAACTTAATACAGTAATCTTTAATCCATTAGGCTGTTTATTCAAAAAGTGGTATTAAAATTTTTTTTGCAATATTAAGGAAAAATAATATCTACAATCAAATACAATTAATTTACACTATTTATTGAACAATTTCATCTAACAAAGATTGTGTTACCAGAAAAAATAAAGAAATAAAGGTATCAATAAGTTAAAGTAAATAAATACGGTAGTAAAAGTTACAAAATGTTTTATTTCTGAATGTTCTTAAATCAATCCTTATGGCCTCTCTGAACATACTTCAATAGAATGTTATGACAATTTTAGCTTTTAGCAGCCTCCCAAATGTACAGCCTTCACAGTTTTTTTTTGGTTCTCTTATTTATTTTTTTCTTCAGCAACAAATGTAGATACTTCGGATAAGTAATGATGAACAATTAACTTCACAAGCTCAACTAACCTCTTCCTGCAAGAGGAACAAACATTTATGCATTGAATAAACTTTTTTTCTGCACTGAGCATTAGCACCTACATACTTCTTATAAGGTAGCCGGGCTATGACCACATCTGTACAGAAAAACAGATCTTCAGCAACCTTGTGATACTATCTTATTGATTTCTGGACAACAGTAGTATTGGAAGTCATTTGGTCAGATAGATCAATTGACATTTTGGTTTTGTTATATTCAACAATTACAAGTGAATTAAAAATATATCAACAAAAGCTGCAGGATATTTTTTGACATTATTTAATTTCTCTCTTATCCATCCATCTTCAATAAACGATGCCATTAGGATATTCAAGACAATTCATTTTCCTAAAGTCAGCTGTTCTACTACATTGCAGGTACTAGGAAAAACTAGGAATTGTTTTTTTGTGTGTGGAATCGACACTTGGTTCTTAATTACAGTACCGACAAAGGTGTAGGTGTTTCTTGCCAAGAGAATATTAGCTAGGTCCACAGATATGTAAAAATTGTCTACCTTATAAAGAACGTCCATTTCTAAATAATCTCCTATCAAGTCCATTACAACTGACAACATCAATGACAAGCCTTCATAAATGCCAGACCCGTGGTTCTCCATATACACTTTTACTTTATAAGTGTAACTGGTGGTGTCACAAAATTTGAAAATTTTAATCCCATTCTTGTGAATTTTATTTGGGAGATAAGTCATTCTTTGAAAGAATCATGGTCTCATCTACATCTTCACCTAGGGTTTTCTTCAATTTGAACAGATTTCTCAGCTTAGTAATAAGTGGTGAAATTTTAGTCAAGCGTCTTTCTTGTCGCTTTATAAAATACCAGAATCTGAAAAACAACTGAAATTAATTCCTGCTTATAACTCTACTTGTAACACAATTTCAGTAAAAAAAATGTTTGTTACCAATATCAGTTAGTGTCGGCCTACAAATTTCATTTCTTTAGAATTGGTCGATCGCCATTTTCTGAGCCTACTGCTGCAATTATCTGTACAGTATTCTGGTTAGTTTCATCAACTATTAGCTGGATAACATCCGTTTGTTAATTTCTTGTACTTTTCATTAACATATTCACCTTGATTTTTGAACTTACCATTTATTTCATCCTCATTCACATTTCCTATTGGACTAGTATTTTCAGTAACATTCATTCCTTTGTTCGTTATTGTTCTCAACATTACTAATATCTGGAGTACCTACCATTCATAACACAATCATCACTTGGAGCAAAGTCGGGATTGTCATCCAATCACTGCCCCACCCATCATCACCATCACTTACTCCCATATCATTTCACTAGACATAGGGAGGTCAATAATTTTATTCTAAATAGTTCACTGTCATTTAAGTTGCCACTAAATGTAACATAATTTTAGAGGAAAAACACAACGTATATAACTAGTGTTTTAGCACACAAGAATTTTATACAAAGTGTAAATCTGGGAGAGAAACAGACCACTATGAGCAGGATAAAAGTGTGGTGGAGAGAGGTAGTGGCAGGAACAGCTATAGTAGTGATGTCAAATCAGTTGCTGTGCCTTCTATTGCATTTGCGAACTTGGTACAAGAAAATATCCCATAAAACTATGGAATAGAGTTGTCAGTCCGACTGGCTCAGGATTTTTGTTTTACAATGCATTTCGTTGAAAAATTAAGCTGCCAACCTTATTGGTTGGAAATTAATCACTCCCCCCCCATTT
Source organism: Aphrophora alni (assembly GCA_963513935.1). Classification (NCBI taxonomy): domain Eukaryota; kingdom Metazoa; phylum Arthropoda; class Insecta; order Hemiptera; family Aphrophoridae; genus Aphrophora; species Aphrophora alni. The sequence goes on along the minus strand of OY740767.1, from coordinate 154,173,516 downwards.
TGGTTGGTTATTTTTAATAAATTGTCTTACGCCAAAACAGATAGAACTTTAAAACAGTACATAGTAAGAGTGGGTAATACGACTATAAACATGAAAATAATGTATGGCAGTTAACACGTTAAAAATATTGAAACTGGCTTATAGTGGAAATTTATTGGAAATATCAGATTGTTGGAATTATCTGAATTTTGACAAATTTTACCTAAGATCAAACTATACATGTGGTTGGAGAGTTTGCAATACTTTATTTTCTTTAGAAAATCTGCAAAAAAACTTTTTTATTGTAATTCATTTTTTTTCAAGTTAGGTTAAAAACTACTCGTACTTTATTTTTATAATCATATTTTATTATTAAAACACTTAAACACACACAGTGTGTTTCTACAGCTACAATATTAGTATGTTTATTAAGTATTGAACAAGTTTGGATCAATGCAAAAACAATTTTCCTTCAACAAAAGAATTTTACAGACTAGAAACATATCACAAAACAAATTTGACAGTATTTGAAAAAATAATAAAGCTAAAGAAAAATAATACAAAAATTGTATTTTCCCCTGGATTCATTTTAACAGTAATATTTTGAAAACAAAAAACTTATAGCTATTCTCACATTTTTAAGTGGTTTTAACTATTAAAAAAGTTAAAAACATAAACAATGAATGGAAGCAAAATTATAAAATGCTGTGATTTTAAGACAGAATAAAGAATGAATAATACAAGTGACATTCAAATAGTAAAACAAAAATATTTATAAATATACAATGTATTTGTTAATATTTGTTCAATCAAAATATAGCTATAAAGGTGATTATAAACCTGAGAGATATTAGACATGATGAATCAGGGGAAAATGAGAGTCCAATAGGGAGAAAGTTAATATGGAGTCTCTTCATTCTTGTTTAATGAAGAATAACTTTGCTATCATTGATATAATTAAGCCACAACTGTTTGCTGTCACATGAGATAGGAACATTAAATCAGCATACTAAAATCATAAAACCAAAATTATGAGTTATAAATGAAGGTTTTTACATGTTAATAATTTATTTTTGTTACTAAAATGTTATTTATTTTAAAATTAAATAGGTTAGAAGAGTACACCTACTATTGTAGTGGTCTATTTTATGATAATCATAGATAATTAAGATGGCACTTTGTTATGAAAACTATAACAATCAAAAAGATCTTTTTGTTTAACTCTCCTCATTATTCTATTCAATTGTATAGTTTTAAAATTTCGGTCTTAAGCCTTAATAGAAAAGACAAAGACAGGTAGATTAAATTTTTCTGTCTCTTTTTTTACTGAGGTGTCACTTCCATTTACACAAGTTCCTTTTGCTCATTCACTCTATGTTTAACATAAAAACCCACATCAAAATATAGTAGATTAGAAGAATTCAAGGATTGGAAGTAGAAAACAAAAGATACTTCAAGCAGTAATCTGTTGGGAGTTTTACAACTTTCATATTGTTGGGTAATGATGGGACAGATCATATTATTACTATTGCTTATTTGGATCAACTTTTACTATAAAGTGCTATAACCAAATTAAAATACAATGAAGAAACCAAGAGACAAACAACAAATAGCTATTAACGCCTAACACACTCAAGCCCTGGATTTACTTGATGGTACAACAGCACCAATTTATAAAACAAAAAGTCACTATTAATTTATTTGTTGTTTTTCAACTAATTTACATTGCAAGCTGCACAGGATCGATGTTTATACAATTCTTCTTGTAATAGTTGTAAAGAAGGTGTCTGTAAAACTTTTCTCTCAATAAATTTGTATGAAAAATAAATGAGATTATTTTGCCATTGGCAACAACTTGGAACTATAAATTGTCTAAAAAGTGTTACCACTCAAGTTCTGTTTAATGCTGCTTTGAGCACTGAATATAAAAATGTTTAATTAAAATACATTTAAAGTTGGAATTTCAGAATTTTTTAGAATCTTCAGTAGAGTTGGAGCCTTAAAAAGTTGAGTGAAATACAATAAAATAGTTCATTTTAAGTTACTGATGATTTATAGAAGGATTTTAATATTCTAAGAAAATTCTTAGTGTCAAACAATCTTAAGAGGTATAACTGTGAATACAAAATATTGAAGGATTACCCAAGATATGTCTTCAGTACTTCTTTTAAGCACTTCCTTTAGGACATTATCTTGCCAAGAGATAAATAACGTCCTTAGTTATAGCGAATATGTTTGAAAAGGACATTTAATTACTTTAGTTTCCTACTACGCTCTTTATAGAACTTTAATCATTATAAAAAACAGAAGTAAAAAGCAAAAAATAAAATATAAAGTTAAGACTGTACATTTTTATAAATGTGACAAAAATTATAATTGCTAAATACAGTAAAACTTCGATAGTTCAACACTGTGTATTTAGGGGTGCCTAAGTATCAAAATGTCGAACTATACGGAGTGTATTGGACATACACTAATAACATAGGGAGCATAAAAAACACAACTTTTGTAAGAAAATTGCACAAATTTAATGAATACTGTAACAAAAGTAAAAGTACAGTAGAACCGCGGTTATCTGAGCCCCAACTAACGGAGTTTCGGGTTAACCGAGGTAGTATAATAAAACGAGATAGTACAAAAAAAGGTTGGTTTGTAAAAAAAAAAAAAGGCGCACAAAGAAATGTTAAACAAGTTTCCGTATTAACCGATGTGAATCCGAGTATTACAAAATTACAGAAAAATCACATTTTAACTTTCATTTTCATGCATAAAACTTCAATGATTTATTTAAAGCTACTTGAAATAAAACTGTATACAGTAGTACAGTTTTAAGATGCTATCACACGGGGAAAATGCTGCAGTTGTGAAGGTCATTTCATTGGGTTGTGTACAAAGTAGTTTTGTTCATAGGAAACTGTTATCTTCAATTCTTGGAAATAGGGTTATGTTTCCTTACCGAGAACGGTCATTTACACAAATAAAGCCCCATACCTCATTTAAAATACAGTACAGACCAAGGAGATTAACGAGAACGGTCATTTACACAAATGAAGCCCCACCCCTCATTCAAAAATACTGTACAGGCCAATGAGAAACACGTACGTTGTGACATCTGTGAATCAACTCCCCGTGTGTATCCTAATGAGTTAATATATTTAGTCTGTATTAATCTTTGCAAGCGAGATTGTCATTATGAGCGGAAAGCGATACTGAATGTGTATTCAATTTCTTCCATTTGAGTACATTAGTGAAACTATTTGATAATTTAACCCTGGAAGTGGCAGAATGTTCAAACAGCACGCTTTGTGACGTGTCTGGACAGGTTCCTGTGTCGAAGTATCGAAGGGTTACCGTATAATTATAATTCATTTAAATATAATTAGAAAAACTCGTAGAAAATTTGAATACTTAATGAAACATTCCAATTTCCCCCAAAATACATATCATTAAGAGAACATTTCAATATTCAGTTTTACATCTGTATAAATTTGTGCCACTGATTTGAGAGAGTCTAGGTCCACGAATCATGTATATAGACCAATGAAACCACAGCTCCAAGTTCAGTTATATTACAATACAAACAATCAAATATAACCAGTTGAACAATGAGCACAAGTAACATATATATTAAACTTAGAGATGGAACAGGGTATAAACCACATGAAATCCATAACCACCACAATCACCAAATGAAATAAAACACAATCTTTCACAATAAACTAATTATTTGTTCAAGACAATTCTTGTTGTGCGCATCTAACAACTGAGGATGATGATGGCAGTCATTGAAACATCACCTTGAACAAATAGTTTATTGTATTTTATATCCTAAGGTGATAGAAGTTTGCACAAGTGTGATATTAACAAACAGTTTTTAAAATAAAATAGAATGAAAAATCAGCCCTGGCACATCATTAACAATATTATCTCTATTTTCTATCAACAAAAAGTGTTTCACAAGCAGCCAACTCACTGACTTTAAAATAGTTAAAAAAAAAAAAAAATAGAGAAAACATGATTTTGTTTTCCGAATTAAAATTTCATTGAAGAGTACTTTGTACTTTTAAAAAATCTTTTCAAAATAAATCTGGATAAAAAGTAATTTCAAGGTTATTCATAGGATTTATTGTTACTGTATCATTTACAATAAGGATAGGATTGTTCTGTATCGTTGAAATAATACAAAATAAATAATTACATCTATGAAAACAACAAAATATAAAAATGTACAAAATATTTGTGTTGCCAACATTAAAGAAATCTAAAATAAAAAGTAATACTTAAGAAATAAGAAGAAGTAATAGTAATAAGAAGTTATTATAATTAATAAAAAAATTACTGTTGTGACATTATCAACCAAATCTGTGAGATTAAAAAGTCTGTACAAATATGTTCATAGTTTCGTCAGGTACAAGTGATGATCATTAGTTCTTGAAAATCGAGGGATTAAGAGCAATATTACATTCACTTGCCATAACACCGAGAGCATTTAGTTTGCTTCGTCCCAATGAGTTGTGAAACCTACTAGAAAGGCGAGATTGTTGCTTTGAAAAATATGACACATTTTTTCTTTACTTTACATAAATCTTGCACTCTCAAAAAATGTTCACACATTTTTTCTCAAACTTTAGGCGCTCTAGAAACATGCTTAAAATGCCTATTGGGAAATGCTGCATGGGTTAGTTTATAACTATTTATGAGTAGTAAAATCGCAGGCACAACTTCAGATCCTTCTGGGAGAGTTGATGTTTTTCACAAGAAGTCAACTTTCAAAGTTAAAAAAAGTCCATAAATACTGGAGTCCGAGAATACCTCATGATCTCTAGAAGTGTCCTGATTTGGCTCGTCATAAATCTGGCCAACTTATATATAATATTCATTTTGTTATTATATCATTGTGCCTTTACATTAAAACTTAATAGAGCTTACTATGAGGTTTTATTTAAGTTTTATTTTTTGGTTAAAATTGTCAGACCTGATTTTGGGTTATCTAAAATGTTGGAGATGTTTTTTCTTGTTGTTTAAAGTCAAAAAATCTCTGTCACATCATTGCCTTATAACAAAAAGAAAAGTGTATATAATAAATTATACTCCGCTTGTCTGTTTAGTGACAAAGAATATACTTTCAAACATGAAGTCATCGGCCGAAGTCTATACACAGCACTATTTGGAACAATACCAAAAATAAGATTAGGATCTTTGAACAAATTCCAGAAAATGTGTAATATGTATCTTTTACATCAAATTGTGGCTATTGAATCAAAGTTTGAACTATAACATATTAAACGAAAAAAAGTGGGTGTGCCAGACAAAAATCAAAATGTCACAACAGTTCAACATCTGGAAATAAATACAAATTTAATTTGTAAAGCGTGAGAAGACCATTGAAAAATCAATAAACAAATAATTATTTGAAAGTCCATTATGGGGCTAGGCATCCTACATGGCTTTTCCTTAGGTGATAAGTCATTAGCACATCAAGTACCCATCACTATCATTCTAGCTTTCGTGACCAGGATTTACTATTAATCGTACCTCTTCCTTTTTCTTCATAATGCTCACTGAACACATCGTAAGCAGTAGTTATTTAAGTACAGCAAATATCACGACTTGGAATCAACCACTAGAAAGGCATGATAAATGACACATTTTTATTGTATAAAGATTGGTACAAGAGGTTTGCATTCAAAATATGTTTGCAATGCTCAGCATAATTAGGTCTAGGTAGAGGCAAGAAGAAAGGAGTTGTTAAATAGGATATTATAGGAGACAGTGAATGGTTCTCATTTCCTATGGTTAAAGAGAAAAAAATGAATGGCAAGCTAGGGAGGAGAGCATTGTGACATAAAGACCATGTCACAAGCTTCGGACTAGCTATGAAAATAATAACTTAACTCTTGTACGTCTTACTTGGTGTTTCGTATTACCTAGTAGTACACAAATAGAAAAACACAATAAAGCACTAAAGATCTGAAATTCGTAAACACTGTTCCCTTTTTCAATGATTAGAGAGTATAAGGACTACTATAGTAGTATGGGTGTGCTACTACAAAGGACCACTTTCCAAGGTAAGTCTGTGTCTCCTATCTATACAAAATAGGCTGTGCCCTATTAAACTCTAACCTTAAACATATTATTTGTGGGAAATTGTGAATGCATTATTGTTGAAAAGAAATCTCTTATTATCTTTTTACATTAGCATTTTTCTATTCTGTTCTTATTGAAATAAGTTTGGATAAGAATGAGTGAGTAAAAGAATGTGGATTTTCCTAGTAGCCTAAATTAATGTGGGCTTTTTATAATAATTAGTGTTGTATGTTGTAGTTAGTATTTTATTTTAATTATTGTAGTTGTAACTAAATTAAGTAATTCAAGGAAAGAACAATACTTTTTATTTTATTTCAATAAGCCCAAAGGCAGATTACAAAATATGTAATCACTTTCTAATTTGGATGGCTCCTTGTAAACTGTTGGCACTATTTCCAAGAAATTGAATTTTTTTAATTAGGCTACACCATTTTACACAAAGTACAAATGTAGCAAAATTAATTCTAGAGCTAATTTGTTACTAATGATAAAAAATAAATAATTGCTCAAAACTTCCGAAATACTAAAAAAAAGCTTTCAATATGAACATAAATTAACATTTTATAGCCTAAAGACGAAGATGGAACAGTTTTGAGATTCCAGCGGGATAAATATATGCATGATAAAAGTAAAAAATAAAACAAGGTTGTAAAATTAAGTTGACTTAAGTAACAAGAACACAAAACTTAAAAATATAACTAGACACATCCAGAAGTGCCTGGTGGGTATGTCACAGGGAGTTGATGCGAGGAGACACGTCCTGAAGCACCTAGGGTGTTCCTGTAGTGTCAAGTAAAATCGTGCCAGTGCGTGTGTGTGGTGGGTTGGATTTCATCCTATAAGAATACAACAGAAGTTAAAAAATATCAAAACAGACTTTCACATTCATTTAATATTATATGTTAATGGTTGCTACAAATGTGAAGAGGAGTGTGCAATTTATAAGGCAGTAAAATTGAAACCCCAAAATGTATTAAACTGTTTAAATTTTAACTTAATATTCGACTCAGGAATGCAGATATTGAAAGGGGAGGAGTAGGATAACTTTGTCATTGTAAACGGGAAGACGATGTTTTAGAGAGTAGTTTTTATATCTTGGAACTGACCTACAAGAAACTAACAAAAGGACTCCAGTTGAATACTAGTCTAACTTAAATTTGATGTAATCCAAGCTCTATTTTCCAGCAACAAAATAAAAACTATATACTGGTAATACATTAATTTTGCCGGTTATAACATAATGCAGTGGAAGCTTGGACTTTTACATCTATCACTATAAATCTCCAGAGAATATTTGAACGGAAGATTAAATAGGAAAAATTATTGTTTGAGAACATTAGTGAACAGAGAAATAAACACTATATTAAGTTGTGAAGACATTGTACACTTTTTAAAGTAAAGACAAACTATTTGGTTACGGTGTAAGGAGAGAATGCCTCGAGAAAGACTCTTCAATCAAATGTTTCAACAAGAAAGGAAGGATATAAGAAGGAATAGGAGGGTGTTAGGAATTAGGATAGTTTTAGTTAGGAATAGAGTCTAAGTTCTTTTTAAGAAGCCAGAAAGACTACAATTATTGACAGACCTGGAAAACTGACTAAATTTCTTACCTCGCAAGCAAGGCAGACATCATTGATGCTACAATGATATATAAACCCTTGGGTGGGAGGAAACTTGGCCCGTGGGCCAAGATTGATTAAGCAGAGGTGCTGGAGGAATTCTTGAAGAAAGCCAGACGGACTTGGCGAGTAAGCGTTTCCTAGGAGTATTGTAACTACGGACGAGCATCCATATAAATTGCACACAGGATGATCAAATTCGTGTATTAGGAAACTTGTAATTATTTCAGAGACACATAATTAAACTATGACGTAGAATTAGATCTGTGAGTCACAACAACTAGAGTCATTCTGGTTTAATAATAATAAGAATATTGTAATATTGTAATGAGATGGTTATTCTTCTTAATAATAGTTAATAATGGTTAATTGAGTACTGAACCAATCGATTATATTGAAAACAAAGAACCCAGGCAGTTTAAGAAAACCAATCCTAAATGGATTCATAATGTGGAAAGAAAATTGAAAACCATGGGGATAAGGAACTTGAGAGGAGTGACAGACATACAGAAATGGAGGTGAGTAGTGAAGGAAGTCAAAGCAACAACGGTCTGTAGAGTTTTGGAAGTAAATAAAGTACTGGACACAGGTAAGGAGATAAAGTAACTTCAGTGTTGATATCTCATGAAGCAATGTCGAGCCAAGTATATGAAATTAAACTATGTATAGTTGTATATTTCCATATTTGAAATTTGTTAATGTATAACGTCCTCTCTACAGAATGATAATGTTTCTTGTAGACCATAGATGAGATACATTTGAAACCACAAGAGCGATATATTACCATGAGTAGATAAAATGGAAAAATTAGGTATTTATTGTTAATATTTACTTATTGTTAAGTGAACTATGAACATCATATATTAACTGAGACAACACGTGAGCTGTGCTGAAGGGATTTCACTTTATCTCAGTGGGGGGGGGGGGTTGCGGTGTTTTCTCTACTAATTAAAAGTGATACCTATCCAGTATTTATGAAGGAGTCATCATAAAGTGATAAGAATCAAAATTTGGTGAAATGTTAAGGTTTATATATCACAAACCAATGTGGTAACAGAAATGTTTATATTCAATATCCTTAAATTTGACCTACCTTCCCATTTGAAATTTCTGAGATATAAATATTTCAATAATTCCAAATTTGAGGATTGGATAAACAATCTAAAAAGTGGTAATTCAGTACATCTTTTTAATGCTCTATATTTGATTATGTTTGTTTTATATCATGATTAACATAAAGAAAAACATAAGCCCTTCGTTACAAATGTACTATATGACAGAGGAATGCTAAATATAGGCTGGACAGAAGACTTGACAAGAAGATTTCATCTTTTTTACAGAGTGTTTCACAATCAGTCTACAAAACTTTGGGAAGTGTGATTGTGAGATATCACAATAAATTAAAATGTTTCAATAAACTTATGTCTAAAAATAATTAGTTCTAGTGTACGATATGTATAACGCCAGAAAAGATTGAAATATTTATACCAAATAAATAATTTTGTAGAATGTTTTACTACACATTAGTTTCTAGTGCAATACAAAATCTTATAATTTTTCACCTAACTATTTCAAAATGGTGTTTATTAAAAATGTTTAATGACAAACATCTCGAAAAAGAAGTTGACATAATTATTTGTATTGTATGTTAAAAAATAGCTGAAATCTTTTTTCTAAAAATTTTTTGTAGTTTTGTAGAACACACATGTCCTTTATTTTGGTCATCCAATACTAAACAGTCAACTTAATACACTACTAACATCGAGTGTGTTATAGTGAATAATTAAAGTTGTTTACTGATATCTCAGTTATCCTTTAACATACAATAACTTCAATAATGTAGCAACTTGTTCGGCATTAAAAGTGATGAAAATTTTGTATCGGAAATATTATTTTGTAAAATCAATAGTTTAAGATATTTGACATCTAAGATTTTTAAGGTACTCCATTTTAAAATAGAAATAATTTATTTCATATAACATTTTACAAAAAACCAATTTATAACTGGCTTTAAAATAGTTAAAGTGTAAAATTATAAGATTTTGTGGCATATTGGAAACTAATAGTACAAAAAATTATGTGAAATTTGATATTGATAGATCAATCCATTCTGGAGTTATATCTTGTTTTTGAAAAAAGACAAACATATTGAATAGATGGAATATAAAGTAATTTTAGATATATTTTAATGTTCAGAATCACTTCCCTAAGTATGATTGATAGTATAATATATACTAGAGAGTTTCAAATTACAGTATAAGCAAATATTTCAAGGTAGATGCTAGAGATATTACTATAAAATTTATTTCTAATAGAAATACAATTAACATCACTCTTCCAAACAATTATTAAAAATCTTTAGACAAAATATGTTACTTACCTCATATCATAAGCAATTTGTTCGTATTCGTTTGATGGAGGAAACATATCTCGGTGAACTCGATAATGATGTCTGATAAGAAAGCTGTCTTTGACAAACGATCGTCCGCATAGATGACATTCAAATTCATGACTAGGAGTGTGCGTGCGTGCGTGGACCGCATATTGTGTCTTGGAAGTGAATGTTAGACTACAGTGTTCACATGACAAAGGTTTGTCAGCAACATGGCTCCATCTATGTGCACTTACGTAACTCTTCACGGCAAACCTAAGAAAGTAGAAATATTAATCAACATTGGATTGAATATAGTCTTTACTTGTACATATGTTAAAAGAGACCTAGACACTTAATTCAGTGCTATACATAGCAAGGAAATGAGATTTTTAAGAACAGTGGAAGATAAAATTCGACCAGATAGAATCCAAAATATTACTATTAGATCCTCATTGAAGGTAGACGCCCCCCCTCCAGTAACAGGCATCACAAAAAGTCCCAACTGGGGCGACCAGTTTGGCCACTTACAGAGAAAAGACAACTTTCAAGAAAACTTATGAAGCATGTTGCATTGGTCAACGATTAGAGGTAGGGAAAGAACAACATGGGATGATAATGTGTGAGACTGGTTTGAAGACAGAGGAATTGCTTGGAACCAGACAAGGACGCTGATACTCCAAAGACACTAATGGCAAGATCTTTAATAATCCTCTACAATTTAAGGTAGACAATGACTTGATTTAAGTAAAGAATTAACAAGCCCTACAAGAATGTTTGTGCAATAATATGTTGGTGATAGTTACTGTCATTATTACCGACTAAATAATACAGATATTGTGAGATCCTTCATGGAAATGGTGATATCCAAAACTATCAAATGTCACCATTCCATACTAAGATGAGTATTTTATACTTACTTTATGTATTACTTTCTCACATACGTAGTATAGAGAAAGTAATATGATAGGTCAACAATTAATGTAGGGTTTTGTTGTAGATATATGTTCCGTCATCTTTGGAGTGCTCTAAAGTCTGAACACATCGATCGATAATAATCAAAGTATGTGGGTACACTTTGGCCATATCTTGGGACTTTCTTCTTCACCTTTTCAATTATTTTGAGGTAGCAGCCATGAAAAAAACCAAAAATTTTGGTTTCCTCAATATTTACTCTATTTTGATCAAATTTTTCACTCTAAGGACGCAAACAAAATATATTCCTTATCTTTCGAAAATGTTCTCATTTTGTTATTGTGTTTGTGGCAACATGTTTTTATGCGACTGTTCAGTTTATCATTTAATTTGACATGAGTTAAGTTTGTATGTGACTGTTCAGTTTGTTTATTTAATTTGACGTGAGTTAATTCAATTCAAATGATTTAAACCTTGTACTTGGCAAGTTATCAAATTGACAAGAAATAAAAGAGTTGACAGCTCATGGACAAGCCCATACTTAAAAAAAAAATTGAAGGATTTAAGGGCAAGGAACTCATTTAGAGATAAGGTATAGTAAGGAGAGGTCAATGGACAAAGTTTAAATTAACCAATAGGGATTAAAGCATCACTTTCTAAATTCCAGTTAAGTTTGAATCCCACCGATGAAATATAAAGCCATGGTGCGACTGTTGAAAACGAGGAAATTATAAATATAGGTTCCAAAGAAGGAACCGAGGTTGTTCTGCGAAGTTTTTGATACAAGGTTGTTTTTCAAGATATTTTGTAGAAGGTTCTACTAGATAATTTGTTCTCCATACAGTTTTGTTAAAACATTTTATAATAAATTGTAAAATCTTCTGGGAAATTGGTAAACATTTGAATATAATTGCGAAGAATATTAAATTAAAAGAAATTACATCGAGAAGTGAGTTAGTTAAAGTAAAAGAAATACGTCAAGAAGTGAGTTAATAAAAATTAAAGAAATAGGTCGAACAGTGAATTAGTTAAAGTTAAAGAATACATCGCAAAGTGAATATAGTCAACGAAAAGTTAATAGATGGAATATCAGCGGCGAGAATAAGAAGAGGGATTCTGCGAGAAATCAGCCAGACTAGATTATAGTTTTACGAGTACACCAATCCTGCAATGAAGTTGAAAGATAGATACTCTAAATTAATTTTTATGGAGACATGTTAAATTTTAAAATATTGTTCTTTATTGAACATAGAAAAAGAAACTGATGTTGTTATTACTAAATGAACTTATAAATATTATCATTAATAGTGTACATTAAAAAATCTATTAATTGTTCATTGTCTACTTTGCAAAGTTTGGTTTATAAAAATAATTACTTATGATTTATTTGTCCTTTCTTGTATTAACAATATTATTGGACACTTGTCACTTTCACAGTTTTATTAAAAATCTTTCATTCTATTAAATTACTTCAGTGATGACTAATTTTAGTTAATATTTTTATTTTTACTTTTATTATATATATATATACGGACTCATTTTGAGACCTCCGTCTTCTTCAATGTTCCAAATATGTCTGAAGAGCAGTGCCTGCATTGTACACTCCCCCCTATAGGAAATTTGCTGAAATGTTATACTGTTTGTACTTTTTAGAATGTTCTGTGGTTTTAACCAATTAAAAATGTTTTAAAATAAAATAATATCTCCTTATATGGAGAAATACACCATATCATCCAAGCCTGCCTTTTTTCCAGAAGCTTATATGACGCAATTGTCTGTTTATTTGTTATTATGCAATTGTTTAAAATTATGATTGTCACATTTAATTATAAAGCACTTTTATATTAAATTGTAACTTTCAATTTTCCTAACCTAACCTAATCTAACCTTATAAATTATTCAGAAATACAATTTATTTACAAATTATAAATAATTATTTACTATTAATTATACATTGATTAATATTTGTTATTGTTGGAGATGTCCTATGCTGACAACTCTAGTGGTTGACGTGCAAAAGAGATTGACTGTCCAACTGTAGAAAATGTAAGCTAGGTTTTGTTATTAGTATATATTAAAATCGCTACTAAAAGAAAGTCAAGAAAATTCAAAATGGAATCCTTTTAAAATAAGTTTTGATGGTTCCTTTTTATATAAATCCTACATGATGCTGTAGTGGCTTTTTGAAAAATCTTGTGTTTTTTTTTATTCAATAACATAACTGATTTTTCATACTTATCACACTTCATTTGTTCCAAATATAAATTAAAATACAAGCAGAAAAGTATTTTTTTTTAAAAAGGTGTAATATGTTGTTTGTAAAATGAATGGTTCAATAAAAAAGAAAAATACAAATTGATATTATAAAGACAAATTTGTACCTTTTGTGGCAAATATCACAGGAATAGGGTCTCTCCCCAGTATGAACACGTTTGTGTGTATTGAGACTGCTTTTCTGTGTAAAACGTTTTAGACACAAGTTGCATTGGAAAGGCCGTTCTCCAGTGTGTGTGCGCATGTGTACTTCCAAGTATGGCTTGCGGCAGAAGCTGGCTTCACATATCTACAGGAAAAAGCACAGTCCACGTTCAATTAAAATTTAAAGGTATATGACAAACTTCATAACTATGAAATGCATGCGATACTGTATTATATCATGTGTGTTAATATTGATTTATACTAACGATCCAAGGTACTTGAATGAAACACAAACACAATCTTTAGTAGATTTCTAAAATTTATTGACTCTAGCTGAAACAATGGTTTCGCGAGTTAAACCATTTACGATAATATTGTGTTTGTGTTTATATTACTGATATACAAGGCATATATATCCAGAAAGTAACTACATTTTTGGTATACAAAATTTAATACAATTTATTTAATTTTCATAAGAAACGGCATACATTTAAATATTTTTATACATAATTTCCATCAATAATAAGACACTTGTTATACTGGGGTTTTCTACACCCACTTCATACAATAATGCCACCTGTGGTGATAACAGACTGATATACAGCCATCAGTACTTGGCCTCAGCATGTAAGCGATGGACGAATATCTCAGTATTCTTTGGGCAGGTAGACAGGGCATGGCCACCTGAGACAACATATCTACAGAATGGAGAGCCATTATGCAGGAGCCTGCAAGAGGAAACTGGAGAGATCTTGAACTTCGAATGTAAATGTTTTGATTAGGAAAGGAATGAGACTTTTAGATAGCTGATAAAAGAACAGATAAATCCTCAAAACAACCTTGTTAGACTCTACGGTTCATATAGCTTCTGGGGGAGATCTAGGAGTATACATTATCTTATCTTATTTGTGAGTGAAATAAGGGTTAAAACTGCCCAAAAGATGGCAAAGAAGAACCTAAATGGTTTGTTATAATTTCATCAAGAACACTTCTTAAATTTGAGGATAGTAATTACAAAAGTTGGAAAATTTAAACTGTCAATCCTGGTGAATTTTCTCATCCACTTTCCTTACCAAATCATTGTTGATGATAGAAGGCCATCCACTCCTCGCCTCGTCAGGCACATTCATACGAACTGCTTCACTATTCCATTACTCATTACATTTTCACCAAAAGCTTCACAGACTTATCGATGAATTTTCACTGGTCTGACATTTCATGAGTTTAAAAATCAGATAACAGACTGTATTTTACAATTGGTTGATCTTGAATAGGGTTTAACATTTTATATAACAAAACAAACTGAAAACACACTCTGTGTTTTAGCTCTAATCTCGTCTGTGAAAAGCCAATGAATACACTTAAGGAGAGTAACACACATCTTATGATATAAGTGCTTTAGTTAATTATATTTTATGGTGTTGTTAATATATTGTTTACAACAAGAGTAATTAAATATGATTTTAATGTTCCATAACAAGTGCCACTAATTGCAGATAACATTTTCATTTAGGTATTTATTTAGAATACAAAACGAAATTACCGGACAATGAAAAGGCTTGTTCCCAGAATGCTGCTTCATATGAACGTAGTAAGAAGATGCTGAAGAGAGTACTTTACCACAGATTTTACAGGCCTGAGCAATCTTAGGCTTGGAATTAGTGTTTTCAGTTGATGGTTCCAGATCAGGTGGTGTTGGAGAAGATTTCCTACTACCTTCAGGCGATCCCTGACCACTGCTGCTATTGCTGTTACTTCCAGCCATGTCCGGGCAGCTGTAGAAACTCATCTAAAAAGAAGAATTATAACTTTGAAGGATGTAACGACTTAACTTAAGATCTTATATCTGACAAATATACTTTTAATTATAGATTCACCTAAGAAAACAAAATTTGCAGAAAATTAAGTTACAATTTGTAAAAAAAAAGAAAATCATTATAACGATTACCTATTTTCAATTACTTTAGCTTAAAGTAGTTTTCCTTAAATATAATCATATTATTCATAATTTAAAATTTGTGTTTTCTACGAATGTGTAGTTTGGGTGTTTATTAACAAATTCCCGCTTAATTATATCAGTTTATTTTTAAATGTCGATAAGAAAATTATAACCGGCTTCAAGGATCAGTTTTTTAATATAAGACAATTTATAATGAGGATACAAACTAAACAAATAATTACCATATTTTCAAGTTTTCTGTTGTTTATTCATTCTTCAGCTCCAATTTTCTTAAATTGTAAATATTGACAGTACTTCATTTTCAGAATTTGAAAATATTTCCTTTTATTACCAAATACTAATAAGTAAAAACTATAGTGTTGTAGTATATGTTCATTGTGAAAAATTGTGTTTTCTTCATTTAATGTGTAATTTTTTTAAAAAATGTTTTAAGGTTGGGTTATGTTTTAGAGTAGACTAGTATACATAATTGTAAGATCTTGTGTTCAAGTTTGATTATATCTAATATTATTCACAAATCAAGCTCAATATTTATTTATAGACTAGTATACTAAAATCACAACAATGAAACCATTAAGGATATATTTTAATCTTGTGATACTCTACTAATTATACAGGGTGTTCAACTTAAAAGAGGCTCTATTGCTCAATAGGTTGTAAAAAATATGAATTTTCTTTTGGAAATGCACGAATTTATGTGAAACGGATTAAATACTGTTTCTAATGTTGGTATGAGTGGAGCTGGAGTGGGGATGGCTGGTTATTACCGGTTTATTGCAGTCCCACCAGTGAAGGTCAAACATTGACGTTTGAATAAAGTGATGTTAGGTAACATTTTCATGTCCTGTTGTTTGTTAAAATGCGCTTAACTGTTGAAGAACGTGTATTCGTGATTGAAACTTATTTAGTGACGAAATCTCCTGCTGTGTGTCAGACACAATTCATGGACAAATTTGAAAAAGAAGCACTAGTGAAAAGTGTAATACAGAAGTTAGTTAAAAAGTTTCGTGAAACAGGTTCAGTGTTAGACAAGCGTCGTGAGAGGCAGTGGTTAGTTCTAACTCCGCAAGTCGTTCAGAATATTGGAGAATCAATTACGAGATCTCCACATAAATCTTTGCGAAGACTAAGCCGGGAAAAGAACATTTCATTAGGTACAGCCCACACTGCTGTGAGAAGAATACTTAAATGTTACCGTATCCATTCCGAATGAAGGTTTTCCATGAACTGAAGGATTCTGACTATGTCAAAAGGGTTCACTAGTGCTAATGATTCAAGACATTCATTAGAGGCAACGTTGACATTTTAGATCAACTGTTCTTTACAGATGAAGCTTGGTTCCATCTTGGAGGTTATGTTAATAGCCAAAACTACCGGACCTGGGGTACTGACAACCCACACATTTTCATTGAAACTCCCCTACACCTACAAAAAATAGGTGTATGGTGTGCGGTTTCTTTTTTGAAACAACTGTGAATGCTGCCATCTACCAAGACATTATCCAACAGTTCATAGGCTTACTGCAAGAGGATGAGCGTTACTGTTGGCTGCAACAGGATGGTGCCACTTGACATACAGCTCGCTCTAGTATGGAGATGCTACAGGAATTTTTCGATGGAAGAATCATTTCAACAGGATTGTGGCCACCACGATCCCCTGATCTGTCCAGTCTTGACTTCTTTTTGTGGGGCTACTTAAAAGAAATTGTTTACAGGACCAATCCTCATACACTACAGGAATTGAAGACAAACATTACTAATGCAATTAATGAGATATACAGAGTACAGCTAAGAAGAGTGGCCAGGAACATGGTGAAATACATTGACAAGTGTCTAGATATGGATGGACGACATTTTCAACATTTGTTGTAATTCAGTACAATGTAAGTGTTTGCTAATAAATATATTTTAATTTACACACTAAACTAAAAATTGGGGGCTGTTTTAAGTTGAACACCCTGTATATACACTTTGCCTCTTCTCAAAGTCAGATCCTACAATTAAAACAGTGTTTAATATTAATAATGTTGATTTATATAATAGAGGAGAGTCACTATTATCAAGAGAATTAGTAAAACAGCGTAGAAAGTGGTTTGCATGAAAGGCAAGTATCAAGTTGAATTTTCCAATTTCATTTAGATCAAATTGAGATTGTTTTTTTTCTTTTTTGTCAAATATAAGACACATTCCAAGAAGGGAATGTAATTTCTACAACAAAAGAAAAGTTCCAAATTGGCCTGAGTTAGGATTTTAATACTTGTAATATAATATTTAGATGTTTTTAGTGCAAAATGTTTAAAAGATATATCTGACGTAGGCCTACAATGACATTGCCTATTTAACAGAAAAGTAAAAACTATTGATTGACAAATTATTACAGAAATACGATTAACACAGCAGTTACGATACATAGGTACCCATAAGTCTATGCAGGAAAAAAAATTGAATACCTTTATAGCAAAAGAAAGGTGATGTATCAAGAAATAAATAGTAGTTATAAATATAGTCTTTTGTTTAAATCAATTTTTTATATTTACATTAAAGATTTACAAGTTAAACCTTCGATTAAATCACCTTAAAATGTTTTTTAATTGTTCTATAATGTTATTGAGTATCCACAGAACTGATAAGAGAAACATTTGGTAACATATACAGTGTTGTACATATATACATACAACATTTTTTTAAATCCATCATATTACAAAATTATGAATATCCTGAAATGTAGTCTTAAGGTCCTAAACTTCTGTTCAGTAGAAATACTCAATAACTACATTTCTTATTGAAATTGGAATTCCCTTAAAGATAATTATGAGTATTAATACTACATAAAGTTGGAAACAAATCTAAGTGGCCTACTGTAGTTTTGGAAGTTGGCCTTCTACTGCTTACTTCAGGCTCCACTTTAATCACACGCTGTCGTTGATGGAAGAAGTCGAGATTGTTTTCATATTGATTCATTGTTATAGAGAAGGGAGATGGTGCAAAGTATCTGGATTCAGGCATCATATTTGACTCCAGCTTAATAGCTTCCAGCCTATAACATGTAATAGAAAACTTATAACAAACTGTGTGTAATGGCATAATGTTTTAGATGTTGGGCGTTAGTTTGGGTAGGCCTATAGTTCAGTCAGTTTTTCAAATTATAATAAAAGTATTACCTTGTTCTGTTTAGTGTCTTTGCAATTCTTGTTGAAATATTGAAATATATTTCATTACAGCTGTGTCATCGTAACAAACAGCATTGTCAGATGTTTTAAAGTTCAATACATACAAACTTTAATACAAATGTAAGAAACATGTAAACTCTCTACGTTAAACTCTACTGATAGAGAAAACTATCTGAAATATAGATTTAACGAGTAAAATATTCTTTGATTAAATTGGACACTAATCAGTCATAGATAGTTTATTATTCTCGATTTCCACTTACAAAGAAAATTACAAGATACACTAAATTGCCTACGAATCAAGATTTATTTCTACTTTATAAACTCTTTTATATTATTTTATACTGATTTTCCAGCTCCTTGATGAACATAACTAGAATAGTACCAATACCCCCAATTACAAAATGCATCATTTTACTATGACGTATAGATTTATTTTAAATGTGGATATATATTGTACAACTCTGTCCCAATATACTTGAGTTCACCAAATATTTACAGCTACTAGTGAAGTGTATGATAGTACAGTGTTAACATGCAAATCACTAATAATGAACAAGTTGGACTCCAACAACAATGACAACTATAAATTTTAAGTTTAAGAACATTTTAATTCACAATACACATTTGGGATCTATTTCACATACATATTTGGGATCTAGGATAGGTTTGTTGATTCTAGTTCTTAAATAAAAATGTTAACCAAAATATAAACAGAGCTTTATCCTAAATCTGCCTTTTGTCCCTTTTTTGTATTCTGGTTTAATATTGTTTACGACACTTATATTATATATTTATTTTTCAACTGACTAAAGTAAAATAAATATAAAAGTTTGGAAAAAATTTACATACCTTACTCAAACCTAACCTTGTTAGTAATCCTCGGGTATTATCTCAGATATAACCAATCACATTTTCCATCACCCTATCTCTCACTATATAAAGCAAATCATTAATCATCATAGGGTAGCCTGTGTTAGTCATCTTGACAAGTAGGAATTACTATGATACTATCAGAAATCTGAAGTGTAATTTCATTAAGAAAGTTATTTTATGAGTTAAATAATCCTACTTTATGATGACTGATATCTTGATCTATAGTTAGGTTACACTGTACATTTATAAATCAAATCATAAATAGCAGCACAAATTTTAATATTATCCATTGATATCTGTCGGGTAACAAATATAGAACCATTGTGCTGGGTAATTATGCAATCGACCTTGCCCTAAATTAAGCTAAAAAAAATCATTGAAAACGTTTATTAACACTAGGCCTACCTTATTTTAAAAAAATTAGACCATATTAAGTGTCTAGTAACACAATACATTAGTTTAGTAGAAAATAAGAAATAAAAAAGTACAAAATCTAGCTCAGATTATGATGCCTACATTAATATTTATGATTATATTCGTCAAGTTAGTGAATGTGTGATCACTTGTTTTATTAGATCAACCTGGCTAGGGGACTAACTATAGGCTATATATGAGCCACATGCGCATTACTGCTTAATATTATGATGTATGAATACTCCTAATAAAACCAATACTTTTTACCGTGACAAATATGTTTTAAAAATAAACATTGAGGGATGACACATTCACTAACTTGACGAATGTAGTCATAAATATTAACGTAGGCATTCGTAATCAGAGTTGGATTTGCATTTGTAATAAACAAACCAGACCTCGATTTCGTACTTGTATATTTCTAATTTTACACTTAAGTAATAGATTTTGGTACTTCAAAAATGTCTTGGGACAACTAATATGATCTCATTTCTTCAAAATAAGGTAGGTAGTAAACGATTTCGACGATTTTCATAACTAAATTTCAGGGCAAGGTTGATTGCATAATTACCTTGTGTTGTTAAATCTATCTCCTCCAATCTTTAAATCATTTAAAATAAGTAAAAGCTGCATATCCATGAAACAGTCTTTTCAGCTTAACATATCCATAATTATAATAACACAGAACAAAGTTAGGAATTTAATATTTCAGTGATCAATAAGGGCCTTTAAAGAGCATTTAAATCCAGTGGGCCCTATTTTATACCATGATAATGTAAATTATATTTATAGCACTTATTTGCAATTAAGCAAAATAATGTTATACTTACAATCTAATAAGTACAATATGATGATTTATCATACCAATAACAATGGTAAACTTTATTTTGGATAAGCCTAATACTAGAGAGTAGGTTAGGTTTGTAAATAAACAAGTAGAATAAAACTACTGTACTTAGCACCGGCATCATATGTTAAATGTTGAAGTCGCTTATTCTTATTTTTTACTGTATAGGTAAACATTTTTGTTTTATTTATCAGATTGAAACAAAAATTAGATAGATCTATAAATAGGCTAGAAAATTCACCTCCTGAGAGCTGAAAAGTTCCCAGTATTTGTGTTTCGGTTCCTTCCAATCAACCTATTAATAACCTATAATTATTAAATTTGTCTAAAAACATGATATGTTTGCATTATATATAGCGCCACTAAATAAAATCGAATAAGAAATACGAACACAATAACCTAACATAAAAACTTCCTTTTTGTAATCTTAATTTATTTTTTTCATGGCCGTCATAATATACTTAAATAAATCGAATATTTGTTACAACCGATATACGGGCATTTAAGTTTTAAATTGATAATAATGGGGGTGAGACTTAAAGTAGACTACAATCATATATACTAAGTTACCAAGTATTATATAATGTCATTCTAAATGCAATATAGGAGCAGATTTTGGTATGGTGGTGATATCATCTTTTTAAATTTAAAAGTGCAAGTTATGGTATACATTGACTTGCCATGTTTTTACCAAATATATATATATATATATATATATATATATATATATATATATATATATATATATATATATATATATATGTGTGTGTGTGTGTGTGTGTGCGCGCGCGCGCGTGTGTGTGTGAAGTCTTGTAGATTACAATATCATAAAAACTATTTATTGCAAATATTTCAGAAAATTAAAATTAAAGTAGCAATAAGAAATCAGAAACAATTTAGATTGAAAAGGAATATCTTGAAAATCATAATAATTTAAAGTTGTAAATGAGCTTTGGAGGAACGATGGTTAACTGAGTAGCACAAGAAGTTATGTGAACCGTCTTCTATAAAAGAAGAAGAAGAAGAAGAAGAAGCGGCATATTTCTCATTGTTTGAATTTCTAGTGATTTTAAAATTAGGTAACGGTGTAATTTTTTAGAGTTAGGCCTCGTTTTGTTTTGCATCATCGTTTTACAATAAAATATCGAATCTGACGGTGTTTTAATTTACATAATAGGAATATACTTTTAAGTTATATGAAATCAGTAAGAGGTAAATATTTTATAATATTTAGATATTAATTAATTAAAAACTGCAATTCATAGTGAAAGTACACACAGTTTGAAAATGTTTCTTATTGTGCTATTAATATGCAAATGATTTTTAAATAATTTTGTCATTGTTCATGTTTTTGGTATAAAACTATTGTACTATTAACCACGGGTTTTACAATTTTCATAAAATTATTGTTTTATTATATTTATGTAACTTTTAGGCTAACCAGTTTATGAAAGGCAATGACTCTTGAGGGTTTAATTAAGATTAAATACATTACAAAGTAGTCACAAAGTTCCTTATCTTACGGTACTATAAGATAAAGATTAATAACATTATTCTTTATAGCTTAATCCA
This sequence comes from Aphrophora alni, assembly GCA_963513935.1. Taxonomy (NCBI): domain Eukaryota; kingdom Metazoa; phylum Arthropoda; class Insecta; order Hemiptera; family Aphrophoridae; genus Aphrophora; species Aphrophora alni. The sequence continues at coordinate 154,151,289 of OY740767.1, read as the reverse complement.
ATTGGCTGATATTTTTACTCAACAATGTGGTGATTTTGACAGAATTTGAAAAGGGTTTGTGAGCATACTGTAATATATGATTTTAACTTCCTTTCAGTGCTGGACGGTTTTTCAAATACTGTACCTGTACACGATGTCTCATACTCACAAACCTATTAATGAGTTGGGAAATCAGTATATCAATGCATTTGTTATGTAATTTCTTCACTTTTCTAGTCCATTTAGTCTGTAGCTCAGGATCAAGACCCCCAACTCCCAGAAAGCTTTGTAGCCTCTTCAACCACAATGTCAAACTTGTTCCTCATTGTTTTAACCCTTTCTAAGCTTTTTTTAAGGAAATTAGAAGCTTTGTCGAGTGATACATCATCTTTTTGGAGTGTTTTTGACGTTATGTTGATACTCTCCAAAAACTTACTTTGAAAACTAACATAAAAATAAAATTAAAGCAGGAAATTTGTTTTCTGAGACCAATTGCTTTCTGTTATTTCTGAATGGTTTGATGAAGTTAGAATTATTTTTGTCAAACATCACAAAATAGAGGATTAATTGACTTTTACTTCTAACAAACAGTTGTGTCTTGAAGACCATCTCGTATAAGGAAAAGACAATATAATTTTCACTCTTGCTCATATCAAACAATTATATTTCGATTAATATTTAACTCATATTTTGTTTCTAATTCTTGATCTTTTGCTTGTAGTTTTTTTTTGATATAATAAAATTTAATTTGATTGTTCACTTTGTAAACCCATGTGTGTGTTCATTAACCATTGAGAGTAAAATGTATAATTAGAAATAGATATATATTGTAAAACATAGAGGAAAGAGCTTGCTGATTTCTTACAAGAGTAAAATGACTACAAGTATGAAAATGTCTCCACTTCTTTAGAGACTCAGCAATAGCACTGGCCTCTTTCTCAATAGCTGGATTTTTTTTTTTTTTTTTTTTTTTTTTCACATTCTGAAAGACTTCTTAAAAAGACTTGCCCCTCTTGACTGATACTTGCAGCCAGGGCCGGATTTAGCATTTTGGCGCCCCTAGGCCCAAAAATTTTTTCCGCCCTCTAGTCTGGTTAAAGTTACTTCCCCAAAAACCTTTATTAAAAAATTATATCAAGCCTATGTTGTAACGAAGTTGATGCATAATGTTGAATAACAGTTTAACTTTACCAACAATTATTTGTTCCAATCAACTTCAAAATCAGAATGATTTTTTTGTAATCAATTCAAAAAATATGTTAAGTTATGGCTATTTATTTTTATTTCTAGATATTTTTTTCTCTCGGCCGTGCGCCCCCTGGGAGCTTGCGCCCATAGGCCCGGGCCTTCAGGGCCTATTGGGAAATCCGGCCCTGCTTGAAGCTATTGCAACATCTGATGCATCAGTTTCTACAACTAAAGGTTTATTTTTCCAACGTTCTTAATACAGAATCAGCAATGGTGTGTTTTGTTTCATTAAAAATAGAGAGAGATTTGTCAGAGAGAGAGAGAGAGAGAGAGAGAGAGAGAGAGAGAGAGAGAGAGAGAAGTTTTTAACAGTAACTAAGCTGTCGGTTTTATCGGAAAAATTAGGCACACATTTCTAAAAAATATGCAAACATTCCAAATCACTCATTTCAAGTAAGAAGGATTTTGAGGAGTAGGCAAAGTAAGGAGTGATTTTAGTCTTTCTGGGTCAGGAAGAATCTAGTTCCATTTTCTATTACGTGGCCTAAAATCGTTATAGACGTTTTAGAAAATTTGCATTTATCCTTGTTAAGTGTGAGATTGCATTTCTTAGTTACTTCTATAAATATTTCCAGATTAGTATCATGTTCTACCTTAAAATCTCCACATATTGTTAAATAATCAATGTATGAATATATTCCTACAAGACCCCCCCCCCTTAGATTTTATATTATCAATAAATCTTTGAAAACAGGTAACTCCATTTAAAGCTCCAATAGGAATTCTTTGAAATTGATAAAGTCGACTACTCACTTCAAAAGGGATTGTCTTCACGAATGGGTATCTGGTGATATGCATTTGTTAAATCGACGTATTAAAGAATTTGTTTGGCTATTTTAACTACGAGATCTTCCATGTTAGGAAGAGGATATGCATCAAGTAGAGGGAATATATTTATTGTTTGTGAGTAATTGATTTACCATCAGTTTCTTATGATTATCATTTTTAGTATTTAAAACCAAAGAGATGAACTCTCCTCTATAATTTCTTCATTGAGTAGTTTTTTTTTTACTTTAATACTAATAAACTTGTATTATCATAAGAGAAATGTCTTGATTTCTTAGTAATTGGTTTGATATTAGATTACAAAAAAGTTGAGAAGGTTCAATCTTCTCAGCATTATTTAAGTTACAAATGGATAACGAAGATTTAGAAACCCCAAATGTAACATTAAATTTCAGAATGTTGCTGCATAATATTATGTCCTATTAATATGTCCATATATAAGTTTGGTAATAATATGGACAATTTGAGATTTTTATTGCATTCATAGATTGTTGATATTAAATCAACTAAAATATAACCCTTCAGTTCTGAGGATAATAGGCATACATTGGAAGCCATAGTAACTTTCTCATTTTGAGGATACGATTTAATTTTATTCTTATTAACAAAATCCTCACTTATATAGCTGTCAGAACTTCTAGTGTGAAATAAACAATTTGGTTTTATATTATTTATTTCTACTAAAATTATAGATTTTGAAAGACAAGTAGGTGCTTATGGAGAAAACCTAGCTAAAGTAGTCATGAAAGCTGAAGTTAAGGATTTATCAAATGTTTTATGGTTTACATTTAAATATTTTGACTTACATATCTTGGAATAGTGACCTTTCTTACTATAGCTCTTACACATTGCGTCTCTACCAGGGTAGGCTAGATGCAATGTGAATGACGAGGACCTTCACAGAAGAAGTAACATTTTTCCTATTGAATAGCTAATATAGTAGATTCATTATTTTCTTAAAGTGATATAAATTCATGAGCTTCATTGGTAATCAAATTTATTGAATTATTAATGAAGTGTAATTTATAGCACTCAGAATCCTTTTGTGCCATTTCTAAAGCACAAGATTGATTTACAGCATCTTGTAATTAATTCTAGTGTTTTATTCTCTAAAAAACATTGTCAGATAAGTGGTGAATACAAACCATTGATGAATGCATCCCCAATATAATCATCTCTTTTTCTTTCAAGAGATACTGCTTTGAAGACACAATCCTTAGTTAATACAGTGTAACTTGGTTATAACGTCATTGAAGGGACCACAAAATTAATGACGCTATATCAGAGTGACTCAACAAAAGGGGTTCCAAAATAATAATTTTAAGCCGAGGGGGAAAAAAAGAGTTTTACATGAAATACATACTTTAATGAGAGTAATTGAGTAAATACCTAGATATGTATGTATATGACTGATCTATGTAAATACTCAGTTAAAAACAATCAAAATAAAGTGCTTGTATGAAATAAACGAACACTATTATGTTTAAATTAATACAAAATGTAGGCTAAATAAAAATGCACAACTTACAAGCAAGTTCATATGAAGTCCTACTGCGCAAAGAAATCTGTAATTTTCTTTTGAACAGTCCTTTCAGGAAAAATAAATTTTCTCCATCGTTTTGTGGAGATGTGAGCTGCTTCAAGTGTGGCAGACGTCTCTCTGAAGCAGAAAAATCGACAAAGTGTTTCAGCTGCTTTTAAAGCTACTTGTGTTGTCGGACAGACAACATATTCTTCCTCGCCTTCATCTTTGGCATTTTCTTCTGCTTCCATATTCTGTATTTCGTTTTCAATTTCTGCGTCACTCAGCATTTGAAATGTTTCTACCTGGTCGTCCACTGATGCATAACCATCCAGATCATGTCCAATATCGCTTTGATTGACATTGAAATCTTTGATCCATTCTGAGAGCGGCCATCTTCTTTGTCGTCATATGCCGCTCATGATTTACTACTTTGGTTACTCTGTACTAAAGTGTAAATATTTAATTACTTTTGACTTATAAATATCTGTGTTTATCTTCAGATGAGATGATGCCAATGGCACAATACTTGTTATACAATTGAGCATTGGGGAGACATGGATTATCAGGATAGGTGGTTGGTTACTCTTCAGCCTCTGAAATTCTTTTTACGGTTTCTTAGATTGTTGCACGTTCTAGGGTCCCACGAGTCATCCGCATCCACTTAACAATGGTGAATCAACCATAAACAACTGCAGTATTCTTTTGTGACTATGTGTTCTATTTTAGTATATGTAAGAGATAAACTTTTTCACATTTTTTTAGTCTTCCTTGTATATCTACAAGTTGTAGGGTTCTTTTAGTATCTGAAATACTAGTAAAAATAGCTTGGGAATTAATTAATTCATACAAAGGCAAAACAATAGAGGTGGAAGTGTGTGAACTAAAAGTGGAAGAAACTCTAGCTCCTATGAAATTGCAATTTTTTTCAATTATTTTTTTACCAAATTTGCAGAACATGATAAACGTGTGCACAGCATGGCTCTGCCTCCAATGATTATTCTTAATTCAATGTTTCTGCTCTCGTACCTATCAAAGCACGAGGTAGTACTGTACAAAAATCAAATTTCAGTCTAATAAAACAGTTTTAAGGAAATATGTGAGCCATTTACCTCTCTTATTAATGAATCTTTTGAAAATAGAGTGTTTCCTGAGTTTCTGAAGACTGGTAAACTGATAACCTTACATACATTAGTAATTACAGTAGTATTACCAAATTTAAGCAAAATAATTGAAAAAACTTTTCTTGAATAGAATGTTATCATTTCTGAAAATTATTAATATTCTTTTGTCCAACCTAATTGGCTTTAGGGAGGGTCATCCCACAATAGATGTAGTAATAAATCTTGTGAAATTCATAGTTGAAATTTTGGACAAGCAATAGAGATCGTGCGTTTCTTCGTGAAGCCTGGGAATGAGGGGCTGTAGTGTCAAGTGGGGAGCCGAGCGCGGGAGGGGAGGTTGCCGTCTCTTTCAGCTACTAGTCTGACTAAAGACATTTCTTGGTATTTGTTCTCTCGAGTTGTACGGTCATATTTATGCAGGTTAATAAAGGGTTCCATAACAGAAATGAATATTTTCAATAAATATCTAATTTTTTACTTCGTTAAGTGAAATATGATATGTTTGTGAACTGCTGATAGCATATTTTATAAGAATCTCTATATTAAAATATAGAGTATTTTTAAAACTCTAAAAATTAACTCTCTAATGAGCCAACGATTTTTCGTGGGCACAAACAAGCACAACTACTTCATTACTATTGGCTCTTAATATCAAATACTATATTAGCTATTAAAACGTAAAAACATTTAAAATAACTTGAAAACCTACAGATTTTTTCTTACAATAGATAAACATGATTAAATTGTATTTAACACCTGCTTTCATAATCCCAAACTCCCACAATAACACACCATTCATGTAATACAAGAAAAAAATCAAAATACAGTAATATTTTGCAACAAATTCACTAAACGAGCAAGCATAATGTTTTTAGAAACGAGATGATACTCGGACGTGGTGATAGTGCAGACTGACGTTAATTTACCCCCACCCATGAATAACCGGTTATAAACAACTTTCTCCAACCAACCTCAGGCTTCACGAAGAAACGCACTAGCTCTATCAAACATTCAGTGTTTTTATGGATCTGTCAGAAGCTTTTGATTATGTTGATTTTAATGTTATGTTTTCAACATTGGAAAAATATGGTATATGGTATTCACAGTGAACCTCTGTGATGGATTAAGTCTTTCATGACTGATAGAAATCAGTATATACAGGTTGTAGATTAGCTGTCGAATATGGGTCCTCAGGGGTTGGTTATAGGGCCTTTGTTATTTATCTTATTTGTAAACGCCATAGAACCTGCAGTATGCTAATGATACAACCCTACGTTTTAGAACCAAAAATATTCAGCATCTAAAAATCAAAACTTTCCAGAATATTAATGGTTTATTTCTCTCAGAAAATAACTTCTTAATAAACTAAAAGAAATCAAGTTATCTCAGTTATATTTTATGCTCAGTGGTGAAAAGAACTGAGCCAACTGTAACGATTGCAGAAGAAATGTTGGAGCTTGTGGACTCCACTAAGTTCTTACGAATAGTCAATAACAGTGGCTTATCCTGGGAAGAACACGTGGATAAGATATGCAAGAGATTAGCCTCTGTGGTATATTTATAGTTGTCTTTAAAAAGTTATGTCCAATAAAAATCGTGAATTTATTTTTAACTTAATCTATGACATCATCATGTGGGGAGGCTGTGCCAATACTTACTTAACGAGAGTCTTTATTTTTAAAAAATGTATAAATTAGGCTTATTTGTGGATTAAGGAAAGAAGAGTCCTGCTGAGATGCATTCAGGGACTTGGGATTCTTACATTGCCTTGTCTCTTTATTATTGAACCAATGTTTTTCAGAAAAATCAAACTGAACTTAATTAGAAACAAAGACATTCATTTATATGACACTATTCATAAAAATGACTTTCACATGAATAACTATTATTTGACAGTATTACAAAGATGTCCCATACAATCTGCTATCGGATTTTTTATTATTATTTATCAACTCTCTGTATTTCTGGAAAAAAATACAGATTTTTTTCTATTTAATAAAACCTTGTGTCACTATTTGGTGTCTGCTGTCTATTCTCAATGGAGGAGTTTGCTGCTCGGCCAGTGTGTGGTTGATTGAATCTTGTACTGTACTTTTTGAGTTTTATTGATTTTTCTTTTTAACCTATGTGTAATATAGGTATAAGTGTTATTGTAACTTATGTCTATTTAGTGTTGTGACTTGTCTGTTTTGTTTAAAAGACAGAATAAATAAATACATTGTTCCATTTATCAATCCATTCTTTGCCAATTCACCTCTTCCTTACTCTTGAAGAACACATGCCAATTGCTAGTGTTTAGGATGAAATTGATGGACTGGTTTTGTATCTTTGTCAGCCCCTTCATTGCACGGTATGACACAGTGTCTATACTAAAGTAATAAATACTGTTAGATACTGGTTTAAGTTTGAACTATTTGCTTGGAGTGATATGTGTGTTTATAAGACCCTGATGATGGTTTTTCTACTGCTAAAACTGCAGTAGGAATAAGGTATGAAATACCTGAAAATTAAGATAAGTTAACATGTTGTAATACCTAAATTATATAGATAATGTCTATATTCAAAAGTTAGAGCAAAAATTAAAAGCAGGCGGATTTCTAGGATTATTCAAAGAAGGAAAGGGCACCCATTCCAGAGGGTCTAGTGGTCTGCTGAAATATTAATGAAATAAATATAACTCAGTAGTTGTGTTTCATGGTTATCTTAGAGTAATGCAATTTTCATAAAAGCATGTTTCAAATTTATTCAGATTTAATGAGAGTATGTCATTTATTTATTCAAATCTGTAGACCTATAGATTTAAAATTTAAGTAATACAAACAATTAGATGCCTTATGACCAAACAGATTCCGTATGTACTTTTTTTCAGTGCCGGCTCCAGGTTTTTTGACACTCTAGGTGAAAAAAAATTTCTCCACCCACACACTCCCATCTCAACCCCACCTCAACTGTACAAAAGTAAGGCCTAGTCACCCCTAACATTTTCACACACCACCCTATTGTTTATTGTTTGTCACAATTTAGATTTGTTTAAGCATTAAATAAAATCAAACTTACCCGTTTAGTCCTGTTGTGAAACGAGGATTTGCAGTTTCAATTTCTTGTGTTCCTGCATCAAAAGTTTAAGTTCATTTGTACCAACAGAATTGTTAGGTGAAAAAATATAGAAATGATTATGTTGTACTATAATATTGATGGTTTAAAAAAAAATTTATTTCTAATGTTAGAAGGAAAAATAAATAAAATATTTTTCTTAAAATAGGCCAGGTTCTATTTACAGTTTTTGTTAGTTTAAGTCCTTCATATTTAGAAAGTAGATGTTAATTTCTTTACGAAAAAATAGTAGCACAAAGAGTCAATTAACTTTACAACAAAAGACTCACACTCACAGTTTTAGATACATTAATAAAATAAAATATTTATAATCCTAAAGATGCTTATCTTGCTTTTATTTTTTAAAATTCTTTTACTAAGGCTGTCCAATCGAGTTGGTTTGCCGAGTCACTTTTTATGGAAATTGTGTCTGGAGCAACAAGTCTTTCCTGGCTCATTGTACTGTGAAGATATGTTTTAATTAATTTCAATTTGGAAAAACTTCTTTCAGCACTTGTTGAGTAATGTGAGAAATATAGGAAGAACAACACACATGTTAGGAAATCCATTTTTAAGATTATGATGGTAAATGCATCTTAAAATCTTTTCAAGGGTTGTCACTGAGAGAATGACAAATTCCTCTCAGCTCAGAACACAGTACTAAAGTGTCAATATCAGATTCCTTCACACCTACTTTATTTTTAACTGTTAAGGCCTTTTCCAAGTTGTCACACAACAGCTTAATTTCTGAGGAGTTTTTGTTTTATAGGTTTCGAATTTCCTACAAAAATCCAAAGGTAACAGATACTTTATTTCACTGAAAAAAAATCGTTCTTTGACCGGATTGATAGCTGTATCTGGAGCAGCAAAATAAAAATGGATTTTGAAGTTTTCCAACGAGTCAGTTACATTTTTGTAGATTTATATGTTGTTTTGTAGTCAAATATTTTCATCATTTTTTAAATACAAACCTTCTCAAAAACTGGTTGTGTACCAACATCTTCTGCTACTTCACGAGTATCAACCAAAGTTCTGTTGAATTCCAAGTCAGTTCTAGCACTGTTCAAATACTGCTCTGTTTTTTTTTTCAGTTGATTTTTTCAGAGACAAATCCTTTTCTTGTAGTATCTTACTTGTTTAATTGACTTGAAACAAAATGTTGAGCTATGTGATACGAGTGACAACCAATTTGAAGTTTGAGATGTTTTTAAGTAACACAAGTAGTTCTGCCTTTGTTTTAATATCACTGAAATCTGTAATAGAGGAATCTTCATAGATTTGTTCCAAAGGGTCACACACACTTGAAACCAGATAATGCAAAGGCTTTGTACATCAATTCGACTGGACCATCGTGTGTCACTCAAGGGTTTTACATTCAAAGATGGCACATGAAGCCATACAATTTTCCATCGACGTGCCGATGATGAAAAGAATAAATAAGTTCGCTGGACTACATCAAAATTGGAAGTTACTTTCAAGCAGCATGAAGCTGCATTATTGAACACAAGATTTAAAGTATGTGAACAACATGTAACAAAGAATGCACGAAAACTAATATCCAAAATCCTTCTCCGAACACTACTTTGCTTTCCTTTCATATTGCTGCTGTTTTCAGAACCTTGTCTTCAATATTCTCAACAGGTAATGACAAATATTTTTTCTTTTCAAGAACTACGTCAGTCATGGATGATCTAGTATTCTCTTGGAGTGGTATAAAACAAAAAGAAATGTTCTTTCACCAGAACTTGATTAAGATCAGAATCGGTTTTTGATACTACCTCAGAAGAAGAAAGTATTTGTATGAATCTAATGATCATAGTTATTTATTCTGTATGACTAACATCTGGGGTCAAGTTCAATATGATGGAAAAGTAATCACAAGATCTCTCTTTTATAGCACTAGCCATCTGGATCAATTCATTTTGTATATTTTTCCCAGGTAATGAGTATGTCTTTATTCATCACTTCTAATTCAGCTTAAGTGTTCATTAATAACTGGGTCAAGCATTGATAAATATTCAATAAATTTAAAAGTTCATGTTATTATGAGCATCAAGTTTTTCTGTTATACCTCGAAAGGCCGAGTTTTTCGTGTCAAGAGTTCTAACCAGAGATATTAATCACTCCAAAATTTGCTCCAGTAAGTTTCTTCTTTTATTTTCACTTCATTTGAATGGTCAATGGTCATGCCCTCCTCAATGTTTTTCATTTTTTTCCCCAGTTATTAAGGTGCTCATTAGCTGTTCCATGTGAATCAATAATTACAACCACTTTGGGCACATTAGGAAGGTAATCTTGATGCCAAAAACCTTACAACAAAAACAGAATGCAAGCCTAGCCGCTATTGTTTGGACATGCGTTCTAATTCAAGGCAAGCTATCGCCTCCCGAGAATTCTCTAGGATGTCTGTCGATCAATGCTCTGCTCAGTCAGGTCTCTTGTTACAGTATTGTGCCACTGCTTGTCACAGTCATTTGTGTTTTGAAAGTGATTGTTTGTGCAAGTAGTCACAATGTCTTTGAGTAAACCTCGAGTTCAGTAATATTTTATGAAAAAGTCACTGTTATTCGTGAAGTGGGGAAGGGTCTTAAGAAGAAATGTAACATTGTTAAGGAGGACAGGATAGCACCCACCACAGTGTCTACTTTTTTGAAAAATAAGGAGAAAATATTAAACGTGGTTTGAGTGGAAATGGAAAGGACCGCAAAAGAGCCAGAGACTAGATAACCATGAAGTGGATGAATGTATACTAAAGTGGTTTAAGCAAGCTCGGGACAAAAACATTTCATTATCTGGACCCCTTGTTCAAACACAGGTAGAATAGTTTGCTGTAGGTTTGGAGAGAGTGGTTTTAAGGCGAGTACCGATTGGTTGGATGGAAGGAACGAAACATTACCTTTAACCCTTTGCGATCGGAACATTTTTATTAAAAAGTTCTCTGAGGTCAGATGTCCAGCGCTACTGGACATTGCCATTTTCCTGCTAGCTTTTAGTACCGTGCTGCATTAGAGTTGTCACGGCTCGTATGTCCAGCACAGCTGGACAATGCTTATTTACTTGAACGGTCGGATGTCCAGTACTACTGGACATGTATATAAGTATTTGTTTGGGTAGGAATTTATTTTTGGTTTTGCACATAGTGCATTATGTTTATAAAGTCTATAAATTTAAATAAATAACTCTAATGCTTTGTATGACTTAGCTCAGCTTAATAAGTCATGTTCTTTTCCTTATGATACACAGCTGTGCTCCGAACGTGAAAAACTGTAATATGCATCAGCGTTTTACTGTATTTGATAAAAACCTACACTACTATCTCAGTCTAGGGACAACTGATATGGTGTGACCTGACTTAGGAATGACAATCAGGATTGTCTTACACCTCGTACATAAACTTCTACAATCATATGGTAATATCGAGGGACTCCATGTGTTCACAGATAGATTTTATACCAATCTACATTTGGCATCAGCATTATATGACATGAAAGTTCATCTAACAGGAACTATAATGAGAAATAGAAAAGGTTTGTCAGAAGAGGTGAGGTCCAAAATAAAGAAAAATAATGTAAAGAAAGTTTCAAAGATTAAATTAAAAAAGGTGAAATCAAAGCTTTCAGACGAGAAAACAAATATTCCCTTCTTTTATGTAGAGATACAAATGACGTAATAATGCTATCTACCATTTATGATAATTCAACCAAGACTGTGAGACATGTTATAAAAGGGGGAATTTCTGAAAACATTACAAAGCCCACAGTAGTTTGTAAGTACAATGAGTCAATGGGAGGTATAGAGATTGCTGACCACTATATCTTTTCGTACAGCTTCACTAGAAAATCAATAAAATGGTGGCGAAAGGTGTTTTTCTGGCTGTTGGAAACCGCTATTATAAATTCATTTATTTGATACAACTTAAATTTACAACAAGGACAACGCAAAGTTCGACAAAGAAGATTCAGAAGAGAGCTGGTGAAACAGTTGGTTGCAGATACAAGAAACACGCCAAAACGTAAACGATCTTCTAACTGTGAAGAAGATGAGCGAATAAGTGGAAAATTGCATTTATTATATCCAATAGAGACCAAAGGGCACTCAAAGACTGTGTAGTGTGTAGTGGCAGAAATCCTGGCGGTACAAGAAGAATAAGCAAATATTATTGTAAAACATGTGAAAAGAACCTGGACTTCATCCAGGACTTTGTTTTGAAAAATATCACACACTGAAAGAATACAGGTGAATTTCTACGTTAGAAATCTGAATTTTAGTAAAGTTTAGGATATTGAACAAACATTTAAGATTGAAATTATGTAGGCTATTATAAATGTACGTAGAATCTGAATAAAAAATAAAAAACGGAAATGTAAACATTTTATATTATATTTAGGTAGATCATAGTAGGTAATATATAATTATAAATCATACACTTCATTCTTTTTTGTATTTACGGTGTATTAAAATACTTATCCTAACAATCACGCTTTATTTATTTGGTCCTTTTAAATAGAAAATAAAGGTTTTTAAACATGTTGTGCAATAACTCCAGCTGTCGTTTAAATCACTTCCGAGTTGATTACGCAGTAGAGTCTAGACTGACACAGGATAAGTTGGTGTCCAGTAGGACTGAGAGGGCACACAGTCAGTAAGTATATCAGACTTGGTTGTGACACTGGACAAACGTGGATAAGTTGGTGTCCAGTAGGACTGAGAGGACACACAGTCAGTAAGTATATCAGACTTGGTTGTGACACTGGACAAACGTGGATAAGTTGGTGTCCAGTAGGACTGAGAGGACACACAGTCAGTAAGTATATCAGACTTGGTTGTGACACTGGACAAACGTGGATAAGTTGGTGTCCAGTAGGACTGAGAGGACACACAGTCAGTAAGTATATCAGACTTGGTTGTGACACTGGACAAACGTGGATAAGTTAGTGTCCAGTAGGACTGAGAGGACACACAGTCAGTAAGTATATCAGACTTGGTTGTGACACTGGACAAACGTGGATAAGTTAGTGTCCAGTAGGACTGAGAGGACACACAGTCAGTAAGTATATCAGACTTGGTTGTGACACTGGACAAACGTGGATAAGTTGGTGTCCAGTAGGACTGAGAGGACACACAGTCAGTAAGTATATCAGACTTGGTTGTGACACTGGACAAACGTGGATAAGTTGGTGTCCAGTAGGACTGAGAGGACACACAGTCAGTAAGTATATCAGACTTGGTTGTGACACTGGACAAACGTGGATAAGTTGGTGTCCAGTAGGACTGAGAGGACACACAGTCAGTAAGTATATCAGACTTGGTTGTGACACTGGACAAACGTAGATAAGTTAGTGTCCAGTAGGACTGAGAGGACACACAGTCAGTAAGTATATCAGACTTGGTTGTGACACTGGACAAACGTGGATAAGTTAGTGTCCAGTAGGACTGAGAGGACACACAGTCAGTAAGTATATCAGACTTGGTTGTGACACTGGACAAACGTGGATAAGTTGGTGTCCAGTAGGACTGAGAGGACACACAGTCAGTAAGTATATCAGACTTGGTTGTGACACTGGACAAACGTGGATAAGTTGGTGTCCAGTAGGACTGAGAGGACACACAGTCAGTAAGTATATCAGACTTGGTTGTGACACTGGACAAACGTGGATAAGTTGGTGTCCAGTAGGACTGAGAGGACACACAGTCAGTAAGTATATCAGACTTGGTTGTGACACTGGACAAACGTGGATAAGTTAGTGTCCAGTAGGACTGAGAGGACACACAGTCAGTAAGTATATCAGACTTGGTTGTGACACTGGACAAACGTGGATAAGTTGGTGTCCAGTAGGACTGAGAGGACACACAGTCAGTAAGTATATCAGACTTGGTTGTGACACTGGACAAACGTGGATAAGTTGGTGTCCAGTAGGACTGAGAGGACACACAGTCAGTAAGTATATCAGACTTGGTTGTGACACTGGACAAACGTGGATAAGTTGGTGTCCAGTAGGACTGAGAGGACACACAGTCAGTAAGTATATCAGACTTGGTTGTGACACTGGACAAACGTGGATAAGTTGGTGTCCAGTAGGACTGAGAGGACACACAGTCAGTAAGTATATCAGACTTGGTTGTGACACTGGACAAACGTGGATAAGTTGGTGTCCAGTAGGACTGAGAGGACACACAGTCAGTAAGTATATCAGACTTGGTTGTGACACTGGACAAACGTGGATAAGTTGGTGTCCAGTAGGACTGAGAGGACACACAGTCAGTAAGTATATCAGACTTGGTTGTGACACTGGACAAACGTGGATAAGTTGGTGTCCAGTAGGACTGAGAGGACACACAGTCAGTAAGTATATCAGACTTGGTTGTGACACTGGACAAACGTGGATAAGTTGGTGTCCAGTAGGACTGAGAGGACACACAGTCAGTAAGTATATCAGACTTGGTTGTGACACTGGACAAACGTGGATAAGTTGGTGTCCAGTAGGACTGAGAGGACACACAGTCAGTAAGTATATCAGACTTGGTTGTGACACTGGACAAACGTGGATAAGTTGGTGTCCAGTAGGACTGAGAGGACACACAGTCAGTAAGTATATCAGACTTGGTTGTGACACTGGACAAACGTGGATAAGTTGGTGTCCAGTAGGACTGAGAGGACACACAGTCAGTAAGTATATCAGACTTGGTTGTGACACTGGGCAAACGTGGATAAGTTGGTGTCCAGTAGGACTGAGAGGACACACAGTCAGTAAGTATATCAGACTTTGTTGTGACACTGGACAAACGTGGATAAGTTGGTGTCCAGTAGGACTGAGAGGACACACAGTCAGTAAGTATATCAGACTTGGTTGTGACACTGGACAAACGTGGATAAGTTGGTGTCCAGTAGGACTGAGAGGACACACAGTCAGTAAGTATATCAGACTTTGTTGTGACACTGGACAAACGTGGATAAGTTGGTGTCCAGTAGGACTGAGAGGACACACAGTCAGTAAGTATATCAGACTTGGTTGTGACACTGGACAAACGTGGATAAGTTGGTGTCCAGTAGGACTGAGAGGACACACAGTCAGTAAGTATATCAGACTTTGTTGTGACACTGGACAAACGTGGATAAGTTGGTGTCCAGTAGGACTGAGAGGACACACAATCAGTAAGTATATCAGACTTTGTTGTGACACTGGACAAACGTGGATAAGTTGGTGTCCAGTAGGACTGAGAGGACACACAGTCAGTAAGTATATCAGACTTGGTTGTGACACTGGACAAACGTGGATAAGTTGGTGTCCAGTAGGACTGAGAGGACACACAGTCAGTAAGTATATCAGACTTGGTTGTGACACTGGACAAACGTGGATAAGTTGGTGTCCAGTAGGACTGAGAGGACACACAGTCAGTAAGTATATCAGACTTTGTTGTGACACTGGACAAACGTGGATAAGTTGGTGTCCAGTAGGACTGAGAGGACACACAGTCAGTAAGTATATCAGACTTGGTTGTGACACTGGACAAACGTGGATAAGTTGGTGTCCAGTAGGACTGAGAGGACACACAGTCAGTAAGTATATCAGACTTTGTTGTGACACTGGACAAACGTGGATAAGTTGGTGTCCAGTAGGACTGAGAGGACACACAGTCAGTAAGTATATCAGACTTTGTTGTGACACTGGACAAACGTGGATAAGTTGGTGTCCAGTAGGACTGAGAGGACACACAGTCAGTAAGTATATCAGACTTGGTTGTGACACTGGACAAACGTGGATAAGTTGGTGTCCAGTAGGACTGAGAGGACACACAGTCAGTAAGTATATCAGACTTGGTTGTGACTATGCGTTGTCCAGTTGTACTGGACAAACGATCTCAAAGGGTTAAGTCTGTGTTCTGTGAAAGCGCGAGTGTAAATCAAGAAGCTGCAAATGTTTGGAAAGATGATATTTTACAAATAATTGAAGAAACACCGAAAAAAGACATTTTTAATGTAGATGAAACAGGTTTGTTTTTTAAATGTACTCCGACAAAACATTAACTTTTAAAGGAGATCTTTGCAGTGGGGGAAAAACAATAAGTAAAGAGTGATTTTATTGGTTGGGGCCAATATGGATGTCTCCGAAAAGTTGCCTTTACTGATGATAGGCAAACCTGCTCATCCTTGATGTTTTAAAAACATAAAGTCCAAACCATTCGAGTAAAACAAATATAAAAATTTGGATAACAGTAGAGCTGTTTAAAGACTGGCTGTTAAAACTCGACAAAACATTCCGCGAACAGAACAGAACAATCATTTTATTTATTGACAATTTTATTGCGCATAACTCTATCCCAATTATTATGAACAACGTTAAGGTTACTTTTTCCTCCTAACATGACTTTAGTTGTACAGTCAATGGATCTGGGCAATATATAAAAAAAAAAATAAAATAAGCATTTTTACTGGTGGCTTATTGTATAAATGCTCTTGACAGATTCATTGGAAAACAGCAATAAAATTTCAAATCTCTTTCAAGCAGCAAGAATGTGTCTCAATGCTTGGTCCCAAGTTCTTAAAACAACAAAAGCAATTTGTTTTTAAAATGCTGGATTCGTTAAGAAATCTAACCAGCATCCAAGTGAAGTTTCAGAAGATGTCCCCCTTCTACCTGTTGGATGGGAAGCCAATATATACATCACCCTTGAGGAGTACTTTAATTTAGAGGATCAAGTAGAAGTGTTTGGAGAATTTTCTGATCAAGACATTTAAGCAGAAGTGAAAAACAAAGAAAGTGCCGAATTGTCGGATTTAGGTGAAGAGCAAGTTGAAGTTGAAGAGTCCCAAATCCCTACAACATCAAAAGGCTCTTCAGCAATTGCATGAGTTTTGGCGGTACAATGAAGGACAAACCAATGTTAGCGAAACTGTTTTTCATTCTATAAACGTACTTGAGGATTTTGTAAACCTTAAAAGAATTAATTCTGCAAGGCAATCAGATATTTCACAATACTTTGTCAAACTTTAATTTAGTGTATACATATGTATATAAACTTACTGTATAAAATAATAGAATTGTGAGTAATAAAATAGCTTCATTAAAGTTTGATTTGTGAAAATAAAGCTTATATAATAAACATATACAATTTAATTATTATTTCAAGCATTTTGAGAACCTTATAACTTGAAAAAATTGTAACTTTTATAATTCGAATTTTTTGATAATTCGAATATTTCCATTGTTCCCTTCAGATTCGAATTATCCAAGTTCTACTGTATATCTTTATCTATGCTAAACGTTAGTAGACCATTCTATATCTATGTGTGATATGTTACATATACTATTATATGTCAATTGATTTTATTTTATGTGAGATCAATGATGTTTTAATACTTCTATATATTTTAATTAATTTTATTATTGTGTAGTTTGCTACTTTGTTTTTCATGTCAGAATTGTAATTGGTGTAATGTTTCATTCGTAATCATTTCCCCAAGAATGTCTTATACACGAGAAATAAACAAATGTAATTTATTTTAATACTGAGTTTCCCTACTTATGCTTTTCTTATTGAAATGTATTCCTTTATACATTTTATGTTACATTTGTGTTTTAGTATATTTTGAAAAATAAGTGTAGTTAGCATTAGTTTTAGATTTCCATTATCTTATAGTTTTAAAAATTTCTTTGAGTTTTAATTGATGAATGTGTCACTTGCTTTTTGTAAAATTATTATTTTTGAAAGCTGCAATTTAAATTATATTAATTGATGGGTTCAGTAGATAGGGCTTCATTGTTACAATATAAAGGTGACAGTTAAACTTTTTGCATTTGTTTCAGATGTTGATACAACTTTCTTTTAAACCCTCTCGCTACAGACTGCCTCTAATATGTATGTTTGTTATGCTTAGTTCATATGTTTCAGTTTTTAAAAAATTAAAACATTAAAAAAAAAAATTTTTTTTTTCAATATTTTTTTGGTGAATCGCCTCAACTGACTACAGCATTCACAACTGTGTAGGTAATAGTGTCTCTTAAAAGCTGAACAATGTAGAATTTTCTGTCCAGGAACTTAAACTAAGCTCCTAATAAAAAAGAAATTAAAGGAAAAAAATCACCCGTAAGCCATTAGATACATTGATAAAACTCCAATTTTTGTAAATTATTTTTGTCTTTAAGGGTTCAGGGTCTGATTTCAGAAATTAAATTATAATTTTACAAATTTCTAACTAAGTTCGTCGGACTAAGTTTCGTTTCTTTAGTTCTAACCTAGTTATCTAATAATTTTAGTTTTATTATATTTTTTCAAGTTTTTAAAGTTTGATATTTCCAACA
This sequence comes from Aphrophora alni, assembly GCA_963513935.1. Lineage (NCBI taxonomy): Eukaryota > Metazoa > Arthropoda > Insecta > Hemiptera > Aphrophoridae > Aphrophora > Aphrophora alni. Next base: position 154,133,236 of record OY740767.1, on the reverse strand, counting down.
ACTTTTGAGAGCTACTATCTCATAAACGGTTTACAAATTTTTAAAAAGTACCATAAATAGTATGATCTTAAAATGTGATTTTCTGTGGAATTAATAATAAAACATATGGTTTACATTTAAAATTTTTGACTTATACCTTCAAGGGGGGAAGTTTTTGTACTTGCACAATTTGACTGTAGGTTAATAGTTCGATTTATCCATTAGTAGCGCAAATACTTGTGTTTCTGCTGCTATTCATTCTAAGTTATCAATCAGTATCCTTACTTTTCTAACACTCCATCAATGTAGATTTGGTGCCCCTCCACTTATTGCTCTAATGAATCACTTGGTCAAAATTTCTAGAAAAATCATTTTCTATGAGTTTTCACGATTCGAAAAATACACAGTAAAAATATACAGGAGGAATATTAGCTACGCCTACTTCTATTAAACGAGCAAGGAATTGTTTGTATGTATGTATGTACCTATTTCCAGTCATTTTATCTCAAAAACGGCTCTAAAGATTTTCTCCATTTTTTTATATAAAGCGTTTTCAACATCAGCAATCCAATGGACTTGGTCAAAATTTCGAGAATTAATAAAAGCAAGTCTGTAAACATTTTCACCTAATTTGTTTAGCAGACTTGCTTCTATTAATTCTCGAAATTTTGACCGAGTCCATTGGATTGCTGATGTTGAAAACCCTTTATATACAAAATATGGAGAAAATTGTTCGAGCCGATAATTCTACAAAACATTTTTTAAATATATTTTTATAATTTTCATAATGGGAGATAATTATTGTACTTATATCACAAAACCAAATAACTAATAAAATATCCAATTTTTTATAGATGAGACAATAACTCGATCGGAGATTGGCTTTCCTGGTACTTACTATAACACATGGATATGCCAAAATGATTGTGCATAGCGTGTGTATATATTTACCATGACCCTAGATAAAGGAGTTGATTTATACCATCTAAATGTCGTAAATACACAAATGTCAGTTTAATAATGTGACGTCAAACTAAGGAATTCTTTAGAAGTGAATGAAATAAAACGTATGGACAACCCCACCCCATTTTGTTAACGTAATATCCAAAAATAAAATAAAATATATTAATAAAAAAAAAAAAATCTCTAAAAACCTTGTTTTTTGCAAATATAGCATTTGCAGAAGTTAGAGTGATGGATGGGGAAATCAAAAAAGTTGTACAAAAATAATTTAAAAAAATCCAGGAAGGTGTAAAATCTATATACAAAGACTTTTAATTTTTTGATTTCTTTTTTTGACAATATTGTATGTACAGTATGAAAACGAATGTGAAATACATCCTCTAAAAGTCTGGAAAAATCATACCTGTAGTTTGATTCTAACTAGTTTTTTTGTTTTTTAAACATTAAAAAAAAACACTTATTTTCCAACTTACGAGCGGTTTTTCCTGATAAATGAAAATAGTGATTTTATGCAATAAAGATTTTACATAAATTACGTTGATAAGATTATGTATTTTGTTCAACATTTTTAACATGTGTAACATCACGAATTTAATTTTTCAATTAAAAATCGCTCTTAAGTAAGTTTTAAAGACAAAAATGTTTACTTTGAGTTAACCTACTAGTGTGAATATTTTCATTTTCGTTTTTACCCTTGTAGTTTTTGTAAGTTTTAAGGTTTTTTTTCCCAAAAAAACATACACAATTTTGAGTTATCCGAAACTATTTCTCAAGTTAGATTTTTCTTTTATTCACTCATAAAGATTTCCCAATTTATTTCCAAATTTGACTGAGCTTTATTAAAATTTTTGTTAGCAAAGGAATTTGATTGAAAAAAATATCCTTTACGCCTTCCTAATGTTAAAGCCAATTGTAATGTCCAGTTTGTCCTTATTGGGCAACAATGAAATGTCTGATGCGCAAGAATACATGCGCAATAAACACACGCAGTAACAATGTCGTTAGCAAAGAGTATTGTTAGAGCCATCGTGCAGTGCAGTTCAGTGTTTTGTAGGCTATTTATACTTTATGACAACATTTTGATAAAGTGAGCTACTACATGTTTTTGTTTAAACTTATAGGTTATAAAATTAATTACTCGGGTAAAAAGTTTTGTAAGTATGTATAAATGTACGATATTGACTATTTGTTTGCAACATCAAAGCGCAGCTTCAATTTATGCAGGTAATTGTAGTCTATATATTAAGTTTATAATATTTAATTTTGTTTTACTCTCTCAAATGCGAGAGAAAGTTTTTGTAATTAGTGGTCCATTTGTCGTCTCCGACGAGTGGTATGTTTTCATGAAAATACTGTTCTTAAAGTGTAGGACCTTAAAACTAAAATTGACCTTGAGGAGTATTTACTCCTCTAAAGTACTTACTCTACCGATTTCGCTCAAACTTAGGTGAAATGTAAAGATGTTTAGTTTTAGTTTGACAACTAACAAACTGATATTATTTACGAGGATAATTCCGTTTACTTTTTATTTGGTTTTGAGGATGGTAGAGTGACAATGTTTTTGCACCTTTTATTTTCAATATGTACTCACTCCATTTATAACCTAACCACTGTTACGTATAGTTGTAATACACAAGTATTTCATGTATTCAATATGTGTTTATGTGTAAAGCTCTCCCATGTGTGTGTGTATGTGTGTGTGTGTGTGTGTGTGTACATATATATACGGAAGTAAGACAGTACATCACGAACATGTAAGCAATTTGGTTGTTTGACAACCTAGAATCATAAAACTACCGTAGTAAAGCTATAACCAGGTTATTACAGAAAACTAAAAACCGTTAAATATTTCGTTAACTCTTGTTCTCGGAGCTAGATGTCTTTTTTTTATGCATTTTTATAAGCCGATGGTGACCTTTAATTTTGGTTCTTTGGATATTTTACGCTTCCCAATACTTTCTATATCCTACAATAGGCAAGAACAAAGAAATTAATTTTAAAATACATTCATCTGCAAACTTACCAAGATAAATTTGTTCATAAACTTTAAAATATTATCTAAGATCTAATAAATACTATCGTCGCAATTATTATTATTTGTTTTCTACGAATTACAAAATTGTAGTTTTCTTCAAAATTAGCCGTTGTTTACCAACTTCAACCTCTCAAGGGGGCCAACTTATGGTGTGGGAATTCCGAAGCATCTTAGCTGGATGTACACCTCATTCTTGTGTTAGATACCTCTCTTTCATCATTTCTATAAGGTTTCTTTTGATCAACTTTCTTCTAATTCTGACGCTATTAGAGTATTCGATAGCTGGGTCTAATTTTAAGTTTATCCCCCTTATTTTCAGGCAATAATAAAAGGTTTTTTGCCCTCAAAAAAATAGATAAGATACATGTGTCACAAAATAGAAGTAGGGGTTGCTAGTAGTATGATTTCGACGTTTGCAAGCAAGTTTTTAAGCTTTACGCTGTATTTTATCTATGTTATTATTTTTTTTAGTTCCACACTGAAGCTGCAAGCTCCGGGAGGATTTTAGCTTGTTTCAAGAACTTCCCCCCATTTTCTTCGCTCCCTTCTTTATTTTGTGACTCCCACAATTTTCCATCAATTCCCCAAAACCTCTTTCGCGGTCTATAATTGTGCTTCTTCCCTGTGATTGTCAATGCGTGGTTCTTCCTTCTTCCATAGCGATCAAGATTTTAATATACCGGGTGTCCCACAGAACTTTAACTATAGTGATATCACATGATGTATTGTTATTTCATTAATTGTAAGTACCTTCCATTGAAATTGGCGTTGTTACTTACAGAAATTATGAGAAAAATTATTTATGCATGAATAAATATATCGGTTTCGACAAATTTTAAGGTGTATTTAAAAAAAAATCCCGAAAATAAAGAAATTGGTTAGTGAAGTTTAATTATATTAAATGTTTGTATTGGACTGGTGGTTAAAGCATTATCGTGTTCTTCTCTACGCATTCACTCACTGTGCTGCATAATTTACTGTTTAGGCTATAAACCAGACGTTTGGAAGAATTATTTGATACAACTCATATTATAGACATAACCTAGTTTGTAGTGTCCTAAAAAAAGTTCTAATTTTGTTACAGTTTTATCATCAAGACCAGAATGAAACTTGATGGGCTATGATTAACCAAATTGTTGGGTAGACCGGCTCTCTACAGCTGTTTTGCAGGGCACTAGGTCATTCGTACCAACATGACGGAGACAAACAAATGGTGAGTGAGTTTGTACAACCAGTGATTGTAATTGTGTTTAGAAAATCAAACAATCATCTACAGCGGCTCACCTTTGGTTCCCAACATGGGCTTCCTTATTAATTGTAACAACATTGTAACAGCTAAACATCTTTTATGGTACCGGATGTTTTTTCACTATTTACTGAAATCTTTTAAGCATTTACGGTTAAACCTAATTATTTATTTCTGTTACAACTGATAACTGATAATTTGTAAAAACCTTATATCTATATATCCTAAACAGTAGAGTAAAAAGTTGTTAGACAGGTTTTCTGAAACTTTTAATTGTGTATTATCATTCTCTTGACTTCGGCTAGATGTTATATCTATCAAAAAGTCTTCATTCGCTTCACTTGTGTGAGTCTTTGGTGAAGGTCAAGATTCGAAACCTTCGTTATATTGTTAGTGTGTTATAAGTTGATTAGCGTGCTTATGAATGGACGGAATGTCAAAAATAATTTTCCGAATTATAATATTTCGTTACAACCAAACTTACCCTACATCGGTTTGTACACTCCCTAAACTGAAAACTCGTCTTTTTTATTTAAGTAGTACAGAGGAAGTTATCTAATGGTGAAGGCTCTCAAAGTCCAAATAAAACGGTTAGACCTAATTATTTATTTATTTAGAACTGATAACTGATTATTTCTATATATCCTAAAACAGTAAAAAGAGATTTTAAGCAAGTCGAATACACTTATTATGGTCCCATCGTCAAACGTATCCTATAAATGTCTAGTTGTCTGTCATAACTGCACTGCTCCACATGATTTATGTTTAGGATCGTGCGATATAACTTATTAATATTTTTTTCAAAGATGGAGTCCATAGTTTATTTGGTTTTGGGCGATGGATGAGTGAGATAGTTTGTGCAAGGTTTTATTTGTGATAATTGTTGTGTTTACTTACGGATAACAATGACAGATAATAATTTATCTGGATTACTTTTTACAAAAAAAGATAAAATGTAGGTCGATTTGTTTCGTTGTTAACTCTACTGCGGAAGTAAAACAGTAACTTGGCCTAATTCGACAAATAGTCTTCTTTCTGTATAACCCACATTATGCCCGGAGTACCTTAAACTTATTACCTCTATGGTATTGTATTTACCGTTACTTTAGCATACTGAAGGTTTGCATTGCTTGCTAGCACTGTTTTTAATATAAATATTCTAACTATTGAAAACGCCGACCCTCAACTTATGAAATGTCCACAGATCCTATCTATTACAGTACGGTAACTAATTCGACGCCATTTATAGACTGTGTTTAAAAACATTATAGAAACTTTCCCATTCCTAATCTCATAAACCCCAAAAAGGAATAAAAATAGTTGTTTTATTGTACTTGTTTCAATGACCATAAACACGTCCTCAAAGTTAAATTCAGGTAAAAAAATAGGTCCAGTTTTAAGTTTTGTTTTGTACACGGGTTCAGGTAATTATTCTTCAAATTTTATTAAACTTTCGACGAAATCTTTACAGCCAATAATGAGACATTAAGTATTTCATAACAGTCCCATGCTCATCGATAACTCACCAACCTGTATTTTTGCAGAGATCACGTTTTGTTTGAATACTCGATCATAATCGCTACAGCAAATTTTGAGAATAATAGTAGTTATATGTTTTTTTTATGGCATCCCCACAGATTTTGGGTTTGGTTTATCAAAAAATATAAATAAAAAATCCCGAGATATGCTTAAAATAAGGCTTCATACCAAAATTGATTAAAATCTATAAACAGGTTTGAGCTGTAAATTACTGCTCATTCGACACACAAATTGTCTCATTAAAAAAAAATGTTTACTTAGGGTGCCTCAAAAGGACATATCTGCAGGAAAACTCGACCTATCGTATTAATATCCCCTTACTAGGTTTATGTGGGAACGTATAAATAATAATCCCGTGATGAGTCTTTGTTTTGTGGTGGTTCCTATATAATAGGTCAGGGTTATATTCAAATAGACTTTATGAAATTTTCAGTTTAAAACCGTCATAAATCAGCAAAATAACATCACAAACACCGCTATTAAATATAAACAATGATTCTCGTAAGAGTGTTTAACTTTGTTAGTTACGTGAGTAGAGCCTACAAATATTTGTGAAAGGATATTTCGAGTTTTGAACTTACAAAAAAGAGATCGGGAATTCGTTAATACATAGGTAGCTGTTTTTATTTGTTTGATAACTCAAAATTTGTAGGTAGAAATTTGTGCCATAAGAAAAAACACAAAATTATTATTTTATAAAAACCGGCTTTATCGATTTAAAGACTTTTGTTCAAGTCTAGCCTTTAAAGGACCCAACAATGTCGGTTAATGATACACTTCAGTTCAGATACCTTTCTAATTGTTTTGAAACAGTTTTTATTATATATAGAAAGATCTACATTATTTAGAAGACCTGCTTTTTGTTTTTACAATTGCGCATAAGAAATATGTGTTTTTTAATGCAAAAACGTGTAATTTGATTATATTTTTAATTTTTCTTGATGAAATTATTGTAATAATATACAATTTTTGATAAAAAATGTACTTCTACCACTCACACAACCACTAAATAAACTATATTAAGGCCTTTAATACGTATTTTGAATACCATGAGGTAGAAACCTGTCAAGTAATCAAGTTTTATACATTTAAAACAACTTCCAACAGATTTAGACCCCTTAGAAACTGTTCAGGACCAATTAGCGACCATTATGCCTTATAGCCTTATAACAAGCCTTATAGCGAAAAATAGGCTTTTTACTATATACTTTTGATTTACACTCCATAAGCGATTGGTACCTGCGGGGGGGGAACTACTTGATGAGAAATCAAGCACGAACATCTTCCAACCATTTTAGACCCTCTGATGGTCGACTGGGCCCAATACCAGACCACTAAAAAAGGCGTTTATTTTTCGAAAAATGGTAACTTTCGCTTCAAATTTTAATTACCTCTTCCTGTACAGCTACATATCTGAGTGAAAAACAATTGGGAATTAAAGTTATAAGTATCCAAAACATCATCTAACCATTTTAGACCCTCTGAAGGTCGACTGGGCCTAATGCCAGACCACTAAAAAATGCTCTTATTTTGAAAAATGGTAACTTTCGCTCCAAATTTTGATTAACCCTCCATGTAGAAGCTTTTTGTACATTTCTTTTAATAGGTCGGTGAAAACTATTAAACTATCAATTTTATAATTTCTGAAATAACTTTAAATAGTTTTGAACCCCATAGAAGTCGGACAAGCCTACATGTATAATGGTATCAACAGTACTTTATTATTGTGTATTTCTGAAGTATTAGTTATTAAGTAATAGTTTTATGTATTTTCATATTAGGAAAAAAAATATATGTATTAATAAAAAAATAAATAAACTAAAATTGTCATAATTTTATTTTTTATTATTTTTTTTCTAATTATTAAGTGAATGGGATGGTAAAAAAAAAAAAAAAAGCGCCACTGTTGTACGTATTGTAGGACAGAGATGAATACTGTATACATATTTATGTCTGGTATTAGTATTACAGTACTCAAAAATGATCTATTCAAGTAACACTCTTGCTTAATGCGTTGGGTCGGTAATATTTCTACAATTCTTTTATTCCAATAAAAACTAAGAATCCACCAGCTTCAAAAAAATTGGTTGAAAATAATTTTCTGCAATTAATTGTAAGGGTGAATGTAAGAGTCTTTACTGGTCAGCAGCTTGCACAGGGTGCAGAAGTCAAAAATATTCAAACGTTGACCCACACCATCCCTTTTAATCGTAGAGAATGTTGACATGGAAGGGGATGAAGTCAATAACGAAGACATTGAATTTTCATTAAGAAATGACGAGACATTTTTTAATTAAAAATTTGTAACGGTTCTGTTTTTGGAATTCAATAAATTATTTTGCAATGTAAAATATCGTTACATTTTTATTTATTTGTATCTTAAAAGATAAAGTTTCACTTTTTTCCAGTTCATAATCATCAGATTCGTAATAAGTGACCCCTAAATTAATTCACCGAGTACAGAATTTGGTCTGAATACCTTGATTTTTACAACTTTTATAAAAGGTTTCAATCTATTTCGATCTATTGGAAAGTTTTCCGAACTGAAGGCCCTTTTTTTCCTTCATTCACAGGGTACAAAATAAAAATATCGGCCTTAAGGTTGTTATAAAATATGTAATTTCTCAATATTAGATCTACCAATTTCTTTCAAATTTTAGTAAAAGTCTTGACTTGAACCAGTCTGCAAAATCTCAATTACCGATTAGAAATAAATGGCAAAAAAAACAAAACAAGAATGAACCCGATTTTAACTAACGTGTTTATTTCACAAGTTTATTGCTTTATTTAAATATGTAAAGTAAACCCGTATACCCGTGGCGACGATTAGTTCCTTTTTATTTGGTTTTGTGGTTGAATGAGAAAGTTTGTGCAATGATTTTACACCATTAAATTTGTACCGATATCGAGAGAAGACAATGAAATAATTATGTGAAACATTTTATTGTGTCTTACAGGGATCGATGTATATGTTATAATAACAATAACCTACTCAAATTAATAATAAATACTAATCATTTTACATTTATCAAAGAGAGGTCCTAACTTTGCATCTAGAAAAAAAAACAACCAATAACTAAACGAGTTTCCTAAAGCCGAGATCCAGCTAAATCACTTTCTCGCAGATTCACTCCATTTCAATAAAATCCTTCGACACATTTTGTAATTATTGTAATCTATTGTGTATCTTCCGGCGTGTATTTTGTGTTATTTGCAGCCTAGCTATAATTCCAGGATATTATGCTAAACAAAAACAATTAAAGAAGTCTAAATCCGGGATGACACAATAAAATACAAAACAATTCTCACGGAAGTGTATCCATTATAATTAACCCTTATCATGCAATACGGTACTTGTAGTCATTCCAGTGTATCTTTGTCTAATTGTTTTATCATTTAAACATTGTATCGAGAATTTGTGATGTTTTCATCTAAATTTATCTCAAAAAGGAAAAAAAACTTAAAACGAAACTGTAGGAAGTTGCTTTAAATACTCCCCTTTTATAAATAGACGAGTCTCCGAAGACATGCTCTGAGAGGGTTAACAAAAATCGTTATTTTTTCGCAATCATATAATAAATTATGGATTTATTGAAAAAGTATTTCAGACAATTTTTTAATTTAACATTCACCATATTTAGATTTTTTTTTTTTTTACTGATTTCGATGCGATTAAATTCGATTCACTTTAATTGTTAATGACTGGAGGACCTTACGTTGTACCTGAATTCCCATATTTTGTTCTACAATGAAAATTGACTAAGATGAGATTGAAATGAGAAAAACCATAGTTTCATTCAAAAATATATATAAAATGGAATAACTTTAATTAAATTATTTTTTGAATAACAATCCTTCAGAGGCTCATTTTAATGAGTAATTCTGAGGTAAAACCCTAACGGGATAATCATCTCTTGTCGAATTTTTACGAGAAAACCGATGGTTAAAGCCGTTATTCGATAAATGCCTTAGTTTTTAAGTTATAAGCATTCAAAGTTGCAATGACGTTGGAAATAAAACAGGGTAAAAAGCGTTTTGGAAACTTTTCTATTGTGTTTTTCCTCCAGAATACGTCCACATTTTTAGATGCTTAACAATAAACCTGTATTGGCAAAAGTTGATACCAAGGAGGAAGATATCACTGCCCTATTTATTCTACGACAATAAACACATAAGAAAGGAACTCTTTATCAGTAATTGATAATATTATTTCCCCTTATAAAAGTACTTTTTGGATAGACGGACACAACTAATATACGTAGTTACGTGATGGGTCAAATAAATCTACCCTTTATTTTAAGAAATATCAATTTTGAGGCCCCCTTTGTCAATAAACTGGTTTCTGGGAGGGAATATGTCAGGTTTATTATAACCCAAACGTGTGAACCGATTTTGATAAAATTATAATACGAACATATTTTGATAGTATCTCCACTCAAAACTACAGGGTAGCCACAATAACAAAAAAGACAAAGTTTTGATTTTCTCAAAATCAGTTCTTACACTTTTAATCAAACGTAGCCTATAAGAGTCCAAACAAAACATATCGGTCTCTTCAAAAATTCCGATTCGCCCATGGGGATGGTTATAAAATATATTATTTCTCAAAATCGACTCTACAGTTTTCGTGAAAATTGTAGTGAAATATGAAGATTAATCCAAACAGTGGGAACAATATGTAAGTAGTTATTTGTATATCTTTGCAGTTTGAAAGAAAAACTTTAACGCGCGACCTGAATGGCAGTTTAAGGGAGAGCAACAAAACTACTTATTGCTTAAATATAACTGTAAATATTGAGTTGAAAATTAAATATATTAAATATTAAACATAACAGTTTTTAAGTAAGCTAATCTAGATTTTTAGATTTAATTAGTAAATATAATTAATGGCGACACCAAGTATTAAATAATACACATCTGATGATAAATCCAACAAAACTTCTTTCGTCAAACTACTTATATCCGGTGGAATACATGAAAATTCTTCATCACTCCATGTTTATATTGATAGTTGTTAGTAATGCGGTTTGGAGGTTAGTTGTTGGCACAATAACTAACTGATGGGAAAAAACACCAATATTGACCATCCCTTGTTTTAATCAAATGGTTTTACTTTGCGTGCTCTAGAAAGCAAAATATACTGTTTTGCGCTTTACAGCGACAGTAAACGGTTTTGCATTCTATTAGTAAAGCACAACAACTTATTTTCGACAATGGCTAAATTACAGTTCAGGGATAATAATTGATAAAACACAAATGCTAATCTTGACAGTTGTTATTAGATTTTAATACACTGAGGACTTGTTCATGGCAATGTTTCTGCACTGTTTATTAGGGTAATGATTTCCATGGTTACTTCTACAACGACTGCATTCATAAAACACACATATCACCTTCTCTAAAGCAACATTTAACACTTGCACCTTGATCACGTTTGACCCTAATTTCTGGCCCCGCAGCTCGATGCCTAACAAGCCCACATCAGTATATTCGCGAGTGACAATCATTCCACATTTAAAGTCATTCATTACAGTGGGACAGGTTAGTTTGCATCCCACTGCATTGCCGTCCTAGGATTACCATGAACAGGTTAGGTTACATTACTACTTCCTTAATAATCGTATACATTTTGTTTTTTAAGTAAGAAGTTCATTTATAACTCCAGATTTTATACAAATTTTAAGATTTTAACATCATATAACTCAGAGTGTCGAATATACATTTACAATAAATTTTAGTATTACATATGTATTACCTCATCTACAATACAAGAAAAATTATGCTAATTTAAAAAAAAAATGGAGTTGAAAATAGACTGATATTTCTTCTTTAAGAAACAATAATTGTTTTTACTCATATTATCGCAGACATTTTTAATACGAAAAAAATGGAATTATAATAATTTTGTAAAACCGTCATGATTTTAAGTGAAAAACTATAGACTACAATGAGCGAACAATCAATACTTTTTTAGTTTTATAGGACTCACTCATACTAAACATAGTAGAGTAGAGCAACAACTCTACTGTTAAGTTCAATAAAGTTTGACTAGTCTTATAACAAACAGAAGACATCTGTTATTTTATAGACAAAATATTGTTTTAAAGTTTTCAAATGTTCACGACATCGTACTTTTTTAGTGTATTTTGCACTTTTCTCAGTTATAGAGAAATTTAATTGTTTTATCTATATGAAAGATGGACGTTTTAAAAAAGTGAAAAATTTATATTATTAAAAGTATTTAAAAAAAAAAAAATTTACAAGGAATAATTAAAAATATTTAAAATCAGAAAAGGTTTGTTATTATAGGCAGTAAGAAATTTTCTTTGAAGAAAAAAAGTTCTTTATTAGATTTTGAAAAAAAATACATTTTAGTTAACATAGTTTTACAACAATAAAAATATACTTTTAATTAAGACTAAATAGATACCGGTACTTTGTAAATGTGAAGCCTGAATTAAAAAAATTAAGTTCTAACATAGAGTTGGATGAGGAAACAAAAGTGAACTGTGGTCTTCTTGTTAATGACATTGACTCGGTTCCGTCCTGAACCTAATTCTAAAATTAGCATACTTTTTATCCTATTTAAATTAAGGCATTATGACCCAAGTTTTAGAGATTTTAACGCTTGTAATATTGAAGTACAAACACCAGTGTAACACCTTTAGGAGATTTTATTTCCGTAGACAACAGGACAGATTTAAAGGCTTTTGAAAAATTGTTCGTACTGAGGATAAAGTTCGTAAAAAATGTATTTAAAACCAAATAAGGACCAAACAAAACTGTTAGAACTCTAGTCGTCAGTTAAAAAGTGAAAATGGATCATGGAGGTTGTCTTTGAAAAAATATTAAAAAACCTGCCTTGCTTGTACCATTATACGTATTTGGTTAAATGGAACTTTTAAAGGCGGTGGTAAACTATTTTTTGCCTATCATTCCTCAAACTGTAATAGTTTTATTTGGGAAAGTTTACACTGTAAATCTTTACGTGTCACTAAAATTTGAACGAAATCGATAGAGACTATTTTGAGAAATTACGTCTCTTTAAACAGCGCCATTACACATTTTTGATTTTTTTTATCTGTAACTTCATGAACCAGTATTTTTTTCGAGATACGATATCTTTGGAGCCGATTTTGAGAATATATAACTTAACTTTGTGTTTTTTCCTATCAGGTAACTCCACCCCCCCAAATTCTCAGTGTATGTATTTTCGTTCTCTTGCGTGGAAATCCAAGTTCATTATCACCTTTGTACCGATAACTAGTTTAGTTAGTTTATTCTGTAGCAAGGCGATGGATATTTTTGGTTGGGTTATGAATGAGCGTAAAAGTTTATTGACATGTTATCAGAACTGTTATCACCTGTTTTCTTAATTATTTACTCTACTGTCATTTGAATAACAGTTACTTTAAAAATAGACATCTTACTAATTACCAGCATACAACTGAAATATATGGATCGACAAATTGGATGGCAGTTTAGTTCAAAACATATCTCATTATTAGCGGGGGGGGGAGGGGGTGAATAAATATATTTACAAAAGTATAAATTAATAAAACATAAAATATGAATAAAATGAAAAACTGATACATAGTTTTTTTTTATTGTAACTTATGTGATGCCCGTAGGTAGCTGTCCAAGAGATATTCCGCCCTCTGGAGTTATTGATACAACTGTTTTGTCTCAAATGTTCGAGGTTTCGATGTCAAGCCTTCCATCCATATCTTCCGATCAATTATTGAAGAAATTGTTCAAGGGACAATTTGGTGTAGAAGATTGTGATTCTGAAGTATGGAAAGTGGACTGACTCATCACTAAACACACCCTCGGTTCAAAATAATTTACATCAGTTTCAGTATACTCAACGATGTGTCTACACTATAGTCTTAATGTTAAATAGCATCCAGTAAACCAGAACCATTTCCCCAAAACCTTATAAATTGTCGTTTTTTTGAACACCCTGGTACTCGAGCACAATTTAAAATAGATTTTATTCATTCATTTTCAACCGGTTTTATTGCAACTTTTTGTATTATTTCAAGTGTTTGTCTCATTACTAATGTTGTTTGGTGTGTAGCTTCTGCATGACACATATGCCGTTGCACTAGTATCCAAACGGTAAACAAAAATAAGAAAATAAAAAACATGAAACTTTAAAAATCAGGCATCCTGTAAATCTAGTAATTCTATAATGTATTATCAGTCAAATTTAGCAACTAAGTTAGGTTTTACTATTCGTTGAATATTGTTGCTATTAAAAATTAATGGTAAAAACTTCTGTTTGTAAAATTTTGTTTCGGTATTATTCTTTATGTTAGACTATAGACTTGCGTCTTAAGGTCGGCACATAGGCGGATATACAAAAAAATTGTCAAAATATATCGCTTATTGATCTCCAAAACCAAATAAAACTAAACAAAGCTATTTGTCACCAAAAATGTCAGTTTGGAAGCTGTCAGTCAAAAAGTAAAATTATTGATCTTGAAAAGAAATTTTTTTAAAAGGGTGTTATAAAACGCATTTCACTAAATTCGAGCTTTTAAGTTTCATTTTGTGTTTTGCCAATCATTGCTCCTGATATTTTGTACTTTGGTTTTTAAGTTGTTAGTCATTTTGTGTTTCCAATCATTTCTCTTGCTATTTTGTACTCTGGTTTTTAAGTTGTTAGTCATTTTGTGTGTTTCCAATCATTTCTCTTGCTATTTTGTACTCTGGTTTTTAAGTTGTTAGTCATTTTGTGTGTTTCCAATCATTTCTCTTGCTATTTTGTACTCTGGTTTTTAAGTTATTAGTCATTTTGTGTTTCCAATCATTTCTCTTGCTATTTTGTACTCTGGTTTTTAAGTTGTTAGTCATTTTGTGTGTTTCCAATCATTTCTCTTGCTATTTTGTACTCTGGTTTTTAAGTTATTAGTCATTTTGTGTTTTGCCAATCATTTCTCTTGCTATTTTGTTCTCTGGTTTTTAAGTTATTAGTCTTCACATTTCACTATAATTTCAACGATATCGGTTAACACGTTTAGTATGCAAACGACAGATGACAGACACACGCCAATAACTTTTTTTGGGTCCATCACAACTTTCCTAGTCTACGTAGTACATTTAGAAAGTAAAATTACCAAAAGAAATTCATGTCTTTTATGTCATTTTTTAAATTTTATTTCTAATGAAATAATAATTAAATACGTATCATGCATTTTCAACGTATTGGGGAATCAATTTAACTAAGAAATTTTGTCATCATCAGTCAGTGGTAGACGAGTTTTTATCGTTTTTACATGTACTCAGAAATATCGAATTTGTAAGCACTTTACACTCAGTTCTTTAAATTGTCTAACATTGCAGTCGTTTAAGTTTCTGTCCGTATTTCTAAAGTTTTTTTTGACAATTATTATTACCAAAAAGTTTTCTTCTTTTTTTTACTTGCAATCTACACACTAGTTTGGGCTATTTTCATATTGACCAATCAAATTATCAAAAATCAACTCCTACTAAATTTTTGTACCGATAACACCCAAAAACATTCAGTAAATTATTTCAAAAAACGTTATAGCTGATTTTTAAACAAGCCAAGTGTTTATATTTTTCTACATTCTGAGTTATGTTGATTATATTTTACAAGCATAGTTAGATATTGGTTCCTGAAAAATCACTATTGATATACATTGATACATAATAAATATAAATATAACATCATTCAGGATTGCTTAGTTATAAATATATGTGTTTTCTACAGTGTCATGTTTTTAATTGTTTATGTTTACTAAAAAATGGTATGAAGCCGGAACGCGTATAACTTAAAAGAATAATAAAGATTGACGAAAACATGGTACATGTTAGTCAGCAATAATGGGTGTTTTGTACTGAACCATCCAGGTGACACTGGGTTGAGGAAATATGGGTCTTATCCTAGAGCAAAATATATATAATAGAGAAGTGAAATATGGTTAATAATTGTGTTTCAAGTAAAACGACTTGTTTCAACTATTGTGTTAACTTGTGCCTTAACTTTCAGATCTTGTTTTGGTGTAATGGATCTTGAAAACCTGTTTTAGAATTATATATTAGTAGTAATATAAAACTAGGATGCAGTTTTATTTGTTCAAAGTTCACTTATAATTGTGCCAAGCACCAAGTATCTCGACCTTATGTCATAATAATAAAGAATTTCCAATCTCAGGCCAGCTGAACACTTTAAGATAGTAAGATCTACGCCATAATTATACGATTAATATACAGTATTGTTCAAATACTATTGTAGTGGCTAAACACTAGCACGACAGTGGTTCGCTCCATCTCTGCTCGCTTTGCTCGCTCTCTGGACAGCTCGCTCTATCTCTGCTCAGTCTCATACGATAATTCAAAGTGACAAAGATGTCTCAATAAGTTTTTTAATTTATTTCATCATAATGTTGGAAAATACCTCACTTTTAAAGTTAAATACAGGGAAAGTGTCACGAGATGCAATGAAAACTATCTATAACCCATCGTATTAAATTATTTATTCTCTTGCAACTACTGCAGAACTGAGTCGCACATTCATTAAATTATATGAATGGACCCAACCACAACCTTCCGTTCTTTCGCCACTTTTTCAAATACAGTACCACTACATAACGAAAATGTGTCTCTTGTCAAAAGGTTGTGTCGCTTTGGGTGTAAACAAAAATTATTTTTAGGAAAAAGTCGCGGTGTCACAATAATTAATAATTGTTCGATAAACGTCGTATCTATCTAATGTGAAGCTATCTGTACGATGCGATAAATATCTGAAAAGTAATCAATATTTTAATACTAACAGATATTAATATTTTAATCTGGCCTATAAAATGTAAAATAGTCCAGATTATAGATAGATGGTATTAAAATCTAACAACTCCTAAATAAACAAATAAAAAACAAATTGAATGTAATCCCTTTTATGGAATTCTATATAATTAGATAACTAAAAATACACGAACAGGATATCATCTGATGTCTAAATACGAAACCCACAAACATATATAACAAGTCTTATCAGAAAGTCTACAAAAGTAGGGTGTACTCTCAATAAAGACATGACACAGTATCATGATTTTTAATTGTTTGTATTTACTGATAATTGCATGAAGCCAAAACGAGTATAATTTGAAAAGAATAATATAGATTGTTGATGAACCGTATTAAGCTATAAATACATGTAACCATACAGGAGAGATTGGATGGAAGGGTAGGATTGACAATATACAAGGATGGACAACATCTTCACAATTAAAAATCACGGTCAATGTTGCATTGATTTTTTTATTTTCTCAGTTGTAAAGAGAGAGAGGCCAAGGTTATTGTGAAACCAGGAATGACTAAAACTGGAAAGTATGTTAGAAAAAAAGTGTAGTACCAATTTAATTGTAGAGTATCAAAATGGGAGCATAAATATCATAAAAAACGTAATTATAAAAAAATAAAACTACAATTTTACAATAAATACGTTAATGAAAATATAGATATATTTTTTTAAAACAGTCAAAATTAGGTACCAGTATTACAAGAACCGCTCAAAATTATCAAACATTATGTGAACAAATCTGAAAACTAAGGTGTAACATCCAAGGAATCATAAACTTCTGTGTATTGTAGTTAATTACCAAGAAATTATGTTTTTATTATTTTGTCTATAACTATGTAATCCTTTAAACTACAGAAAAAACAATTAATTACATTTTTATCGGCCGTCACTTTTAAAATGAACAAAATAAAGTCTTGTCTTTTGGTTAAAGATTACATAAAAATTGGGTATACAAAATTTGAAAGCAATGTCTCTACTCATTTTAATGGTTTATAAAGAAGCATTTTTCGATGTATGTTTATTGGAACATTTTCCTTCTTTTTAAGTTAAGGAACGTGCTGCAGAAGTTCATCCCTACTTTTCAAAGTTCTTGAGGACGTAAGGATTTCTGTCATGGGGGGAAGATGGCATCGGCTTGTTTTCTTCGCAAATCAACACTACTTTACGTCCAACCTACTGACACACTTCTTGTTAGATGACATTGAACTTGTAGTCCAGTACCGGTAAAACCTGTTGGCATTTGCATAAGACCTTGAGGCTCTACTACTATTTCTATTGTCCTAACCAAGTAATTACTGTTTTATTGCAATCTCGTGGGATCTTCTTCAAAACTGTTCATTTCCTGCCTGGATTTATGACACATCCACCGCACAAAGCAAAGACATCTTCATAAGTGCTCTACTGGTCTCAAGGATTTCGTGTTATCTGTAAAAAGTGTTCGGTGCCGAAAATCCTTACACTCCTTGAACTGGTCTTATTTATTTCAAAACTTTAATCAATGTATAAAATTACGGAATGAAAAAATATTAAATTTAGCATGTCGCACCATCAGTCTGTCAAACTTTGGAATATAATTTTGGGTTCAATAATAAAGAAAAACATTAAATATATTTTTGTTGTTGTTTCAAAAAAAAACCTATGTGTCATGATCACCGTTAGGAATTAGGGATTAATTTAGTTAGGGATATAGTCTAAATCCTTTATAAGAAGCCACAAAAACAACAATTATTTTGACAGACCTGAAAAACGTGAAATTGGTTACAGAAATCTTAGTAAAATTAATTATTATCCTAACATCACTTTATAGAGAAAGGAAGACAAGAACCTTGAAGGACCCCAAGACCTTGAATTCTCCAATAACATCAGGATCAGAGATGAATCAGAGTTTGTCAATAGAAAAGATGAAAGAGATTGATCTAAAACTCAAGACCTAAATTATTTAGTATAACAAACACACAGAACACAATTCTCATAAAAACTAGTTGTGGTTTGGTTGGTGTAGCTGGTGTATCACTGAAGAGGACGACCTTGTCGTTGAAACGCGTCTGATACTTTTCTATGAGAATTGTGTTCTGTGTGTTTGTTATACTATATAATTTTTCTCATAAGTCAAGCTCAACATTTAGTAGCTAAATTATTGATTAGGTTGACTGTTGAGTTTTACTTTTCCCAAAGAGAATGAAAGTGGGTGGAATTAACTGAGCAGAACCACATTAAAAGATCAAACACTTATTGTTCTAACTATTAACAAGTAATTTATTAACTGGTAACCCGTGTATATTGTATTTCAGGTTAACTTTAGTTTTGTGTCTACTGTGTGCAGACGTACTCACAGAAGCTGATGGAGACAAATATTCCGAGTGTGCTCTTACCTTGGAGGCGTCTAATAGAATAGAGTGAGTACTGTCATAAATATTATCTAGACAATCAGATTTCCTTTCAAAATATAGTCAACTCAGTGCTTGATGTTCTCTTGTGTCACTGTGAAGTTTTTTTCCAAATAGGTTTGTGTATTTAGTTTTTAGTTATTTTAACAGGTGACGTCAGCTCAAGTCTCTTTAGTTACTAGTTGTATATTATCTAGTTTCCAACATAACAGGGTATTGTACTTTTATAAAATATATAAGATAATATAATTACTGAAATTACAAATAAATAATCTCAATTGTAGTAATAACATTTTAATTCCACTAATACAAAGTTTTTAATTGGAACAACAAAGCAACATGTGACTTAATACAAACAGCTGATTGATTCATCAGCTGATAGAATCATTAATAAGATATAACAATCTTCCCCAAGATAATAAAGTTTACAGATCCAATCTTTCTGGTTTCTTGATAGTTCTTGATGATCTACGTGGAACCAAGGGCATCTTAGTCTCACTTTGGTTTGGTGTAGATTTTCTTACTGGTGTAGTAATGACAGTGTCGGATGGTATAATTTGTGCATCTTCCTGGTTGTTGATTTTTGTAGTTTCTGTCTCCCTTAAACTTCCTTGAAGTGTTTTTGGACTACTTTCATGAATGTTACTATACACAAAAGGGGTGCTGCAATTCCTCTCTGGATTAACTAAGGTTGGTCTTATTTGATCAATATGACGTCTGTGGGTTTTCCCTCCCACACTAACATCATAGTTGCAAGTACCAATTCTTGAAATTACAGTTCCAAATAACCACTTTTTATTTTTGTCTACATAGTTTCGTATTTGAACGTTATCTCCTGCCTCCAATTGTCTCAGTTTGCCATGCGGTTGATCCTGTAAAATTTGTTGGCTCCTAATGAGATCTATACGAGTTCTGATGTTAAGTTTTAACATCAGCTCGGAAGGGCTTCTCCCAGTTGTTATATTGATGACTCTTCTATTTTGAATCAAAAACCTGCACAAGTTTGTGTGAATAGCTTCAGTTAAGGTTCTTCAGTTAAGGCCTTCAGTTTCTGCTTAGTTGTTTGAACGTAACGTTCTGCTTGTCCATTGGAAGATGGATGATACACAGCCGTTTTCTTATGTAGAATTCCATTGCTTAGAACAAACTGTCTGAATTCATTTGAAATGAATGCAGAACCATTGTCGGTTACTATAACACAGGGAATGCCAAATCTTGCAAATATCTCTCTTAGAGCTCGAATCGTTGCATCACTAGTTATACTTGACATCTCCTGAATTTCAAGCCACTTACTGTATGAGTCTACCACTATTAGGAAATAACATCCTTTAAATGGCCCAGCATGGTCAATATGTATCCGCTCCCAGGGAAATCTAGTTTTCTCCCAAGGCTGAAAAAATTTGGAGGGTTTATTTTTGTTTAAAGCACATGGTTTGCATGAATTTACATACTGTTCTATCTCAGTGTTGATTGAAGGCCACCAGCAATATTGCCTTACTAGCTCCTTCATTTTAGTTATGCCTGTGTGAGCGGTATGCAATTCTTCAAGTATTGGTTTCCTTAATGAACTGGGAATAACGACACGTATACCTCTAAATATACAGCCATTATTGAGTGTTAGTTCACTTTCAAGACCCTTGAAATATTCAGGTTTGTCAACATATGTGTTAGTTTGTAAAGCATTGTAAACTAAACTCAATTCTCTATCTAAGGCAGTAGCTTTCTTAATTTGAACAGCAGTCACTGGCAAACAATTCATTTGTACCTGTAAAACAGCTTCATCAGACAATGAGTCTTCAAATGAGGCTTCTTGATTGTCACTAACTGGAAACCTAGAAAGATAGTCCACATTCTGATGGTCACAAGCCTTTCGATATTGAATGGTGTAATCAAATCCTGACAGATACATACCATAATGTACCATTCGAGTGGCAGTGAGAGGAGGTAGGGTTTTTGAAGGACGAAAAAGGGATGAAAGAGGTTTATTGTCTGTAATGAGGGTAAAATGACGTCCGTAGCAGTAATGGAAAAACTTGAAAACCCCCCAATATATAGCAGTGGCTTCCTTGATTATATGACTATAATTACACTCGGTTTTACTCAATGTCCTGGATGCAAATGCAATTGGTCTCTCTGAACCATCTGGCATTCGATGGGAGAGAATGGCCGATAAACCATGTGGTGAAGCGTCAGTGGCAAGCAAAAGTGGCAAATCCGATGAAAACGGAACTAATACTGTATCAGGAACAATTTCTTTTTTTATCATATTAAAGGTATCTTCACAACTTTTTGTCCAGTTAAAATATTTGTTTTTCTTCAAAAGGTCATACAACGGATGAAGTTTATTAGCCAAATCCCTAATAAACTTACCATAATAGTTGACAATTCCGAGAAATTGCTTCAACTCTGTAACGTTAATGGGCTTAGGAGACTTTAAAATAGCTTCAACCTTCTCAGGAGTCTTGTGTAAACCTTTTTCGTCAATTATGTGCCCAAGGTAAGTGACAGATTTAAGGAAAAACTTGCATTTTGCCTTGTTTAAATGGAGATCATTCACTTTTAGCCGCTCAAGAACTTGAACTGTGCGAATCTTAGCTTCTTCCAGTGTTCTTCCTTGAATAATTATATCGTCGAAGAAAACAGCCACACCATCTAAACCTACCAAAATTGACTCCATATACCGTTGCCAAATACTGGGGGCGTTGTTAACTCCAAACATTAATCTATTGACCTTGAAATTACCAATATGTGTTGAAATTGCTTGTATTTCAGCGCTCTCTTCATCCATCTGGAGATGCAAGTAGGCTTTGTGTAAATCTAGGGTTGTAAAGTATTTACCTCCACTCATGTTGTTAAAAATGTCTTCAATGCGAGGAATAGGGTATCTATCACAATGCAGCTGTGGATTAACGGTAATTTTGTAATCGGCACAGATCCTTACAGTACCATCACCCTTTAATATGGGCACAATAGGCGTTCCCCAGCTAGAACTGTCCATTCTTGATATCAAACCATTTTTTTCTAACTCCTTGAGCTCTTCCTCAATTTTATTTTTCAAAGCTATAGGAGGTTGGCGATGTTTTATAAAAACTGGTCTAGCATTGGAATGCAGTAATAGGTTTCCTTTCAATTTTGGTATGACTCCTATGGTGTCATTAAAGAGAGGAGCATATCTAGCATATATTTCATCTTTAAATTTTTGAGACTAATTGGTGATGTTCTCAGAGATTTGATGGATATCATGTATTGAAACATCTAAAATGCGAATCCATTCTCGGCCAAATATGCTGTCAACATCATTATCTATCACAAACAAGCGGCCCTTCATGGTTTTACCATATAAATTTACCTGAACATCACTTACACCCCGCAGTTGAATAGACTCTCCTGTATAAGTTTTCAACTTAACATTATTAACTTGTCGAATATCTTTGGAAGGAAAATATTTTTTAAAGTTGTGTAAGAACATAGATGAAACTGCAGCACCTGTATCATATTCCATTTGGCATTGAATATTATCTATTATTGGAGTGAGCATATACTTTCCAATTATCTTAGAACTGTTTGTCATGGAATGTAACTCATACGTCTCCAATAAATTTCCCCTGTAATCACACATAGAATCGCTGGTCTGATTTTGCATCGACCCAGTCTCTTGGTCACACTGCAAGCTCTCAATACATTGTACGTCCGTCTGTTTTTGAAAAGCTTTCTTATGTACAGGTTTATTTATATTAAGACATACTGAAGCAATATGTCCTTTTACATTGCATTTAGAACAAATCAGATGGCTCAACTTACATTCATTTGCTTTGTGGTTACTTTTGCCACACCTAAAACATTTACCAATAAGGTCTTTTCGAGAAATGCGTGGATACTCTGAACTGCTTGCTATTTTAACAGCCACTTTATTTACCTTGGCAGATGAAAACATTTGATTGCTTCCAAGCCGGGAAGATTCCATGGCTAAAGCTAAATCAACAGCTTTTTGCAAATTCAATTCCCTTTCCTGGAGTAAGCGCTCACGAATTTCAGCATTGTTGAGTCCCCTTATGAACTGTGTTCGCAAATGTACCTCAATAGTATTTGATTTGCAATGCCCACATGTAAAATTGCAATTTAGTGTCAATGCTCTAAGACCCTTTAAATATTCTGCTATATTCTCCCCTTCATATTGAATTCTAGAATAAAATTTATGTTGTTCTGCTACTTCATTTGGAGGAGGACATAAATAGTCCCTTAATAACTTAATAAGGTCATTAAATGATCTAGATTTAGGCAAACTAGGTGCTGTTAATTCTGTAAGCAACTGGAAATTTTTAGGACTTAAACAGCTTATCAAGACTTGGACACGCTTTTTGTCAGTTTCTTTGTCATCTTCTTTTAAATTATTTATGTCTAGATAATTGTCTAGCCTTTGTAAATAAGTATTGAAACTTTCATTGTTTTCATCATAAGAATCTAACCTATGTTGGATAATATTTCCTGAAGTTTTGTTACCTTGAATGTTTTGTTGGAGAAATCTCAAAAGTGCAGCATTTATTTCTTCACTCGTCGCCATTTTATTGTACTTTTATAAAATATATAAGATAATATAATTACTGAAATTACAAATAAATAATCTCAATTGTAGTAATAACATTTTAATTACACTAATACAAAGTTTTTAATTGGAACAACAAAGCAACATGTGACTTAATACAAACAGCTGATTGATTCATCAGCTGATAGA
This sequence comes from Aphrophora alni, assembly GCA_963513935.1. Taxonomy (NCBI): domain Eukaryota; kingdom Metazoa; phylum Arthropoda; class Insecta; order Hemiptera; family Aphrophoridae; genus Aphrophora; species Aphrophora alni. The sequence goes on along the minus strand of OY740767.1, from coordinate 154,109,527 downwards.
ATCATTAATCAGATATAACACAGGGTTGGTTGGCCCTTTACGTATTTGTCATGTTGTAGGTTCCACTTGATACCGGAAATTGATTCAAACTCTCGTAACAACCAAGTTTGTATCGCCATGATGCCGAATCTCAGAAAGAAACCCAATTTTTGTGTGTTTTTTAAACGCAAAAACCTTTCCGTCATCATCGCTTTAGACAAATGAAGTAAAGAGCATAAAACTTCGGAAGAGAATAAGATTTGGTCGTGAGAGAAATCTGATAAGAGAGATGAAACAGAGAGATCTAACCCAAAATTAGATTTGTGTGGAGTTTTAAGGCGAAAAAAACATTTCGGTTATTATCATCGCCTTTACCCAAGATACAGCTTGTAATCATTATAAATTGTGTTTAAATTTGAGATGAAGAAGTTCTTAAGGACTAGAAATAATGTGACTCACGTCACATAACTTATTTATTATTACTATCGTAACTCTTAATATTATGATATTTTTTTGATTGATTTTCTTGTTGTATAAAGTGGAAAAACCTCTCGGTCATCATCGTCTTATAAAAAAATAAATAAAAATAATATACAAACAAAAATAAATAAATTACCCCTAGTAATAAATAATTAAGGACCCCTAATGCGTTTAAATTTAAATTTGGGATAAAACTAATATCGGAATATTCAATGTATCGCATTCTAGGTATTTAGATTGTGCTAATTTCTTAGGAGATAGTACGGACGTAGGGTTTATAACAGGATTTACACACTTTTCTATGTATTCTTGAGTTAGATCCCTCTCTTTCACCTTTCCTACTAGGACTGTCTTGATCAACTCTTGTTCTCTTATGACCCTGACACTAATAGAGTACTCAAGAGCTAGGGGTCTTTATTATATTTTGTTCATCCTTTTTTTTTATTAGGCGTTGATGACCAAGACTTTTTCACCTGTAAATTAACAAAGAATGCGAGAATGACACTGCCTAATGTTTTTTTTCTGGTAGCAATAAATAAAATAATACCGGAAGAAGAAGAATGTCTCAAATACTCTATAGCAATAGGATCGTAATAGAACAAGAGTTTGTCAATACTTGATAGAAAAGATGAAGAAAGTTTTAAATCCAGCTCTGAATTGCCACACCCGTACACACTGTAACCTATATGAGGGGGTTCGAGGTTACTCAGTCCAATCCAAATGGATCTTTTGTGACTGCAATATAACCTAAGGGATTATTGAGTTTAAATTTTCGAATGAAGGGATTTGTAAAGAATGGGAATATAATATCTCTTTAATATAATGCTCATAACTCATAACATTATGATATCTGAATTAAATTAAACACAAAATAGATTTTGTTCTAGATTTTTCATCTAGAAAAAAACATATATATATATATATATATATATATATATATATATATATATATATATATATATATATAGATTCCTAGTCATCGAATACTCTAATAGCCTAGTGTCAGGGTTGGAAGAGAACAACATATGGTCAAGAGAAAGCCTATAGGAAAGATAAAAGAGAGGGTGGTAACTCAAGAGTATATGAAAAAGATGTAAATACAGCTAAAGTTACTTGGAATGCCACACACGTACTTCCTTGAAAGGCCGAATAAACTATATCAATAAACAGTACCTAATCCCATATTGTCAATAATTATTTAAACTTTATTTCTTAGAACAAATTTGCCCATCTTTTGTCAGATAAGAACAAATTATAGAAAACACTACTTTCAAATTGTCTCTATGTCGACCATTTTTTTTATTGAATCATGTTTAACGATTAGTAAACTTAGCTTAGTCGTGAAAATTGACCATAATTCTACGAAAGATGTGGTTAAATAATCATTCAAATATAATTTTGATGTCATAATTTACAAATCCTCTTTCGGTTATTATTGTCTTGTAAAAAAAGAAGAAAAATAAAATGAAGACTTCCTATACCTATAATAGCATCTGGATCGGAGGACACCAAGACATGGTCAAGAGAGACCTGATAGGAAAGATGAAAAAGAAGGGATCTAACCCAAGACTACATGATAAAGGTTAGGTTAGGTTGTGAGTTAGGTACGTATCTGCTATAGTTAGTCTTGAGCGGTTTTTTAGAAATAACTTGTAATATGTTAGTTGTAAACCTGTTTAGATACAAGATTGTAAAGTTGCACAGAATTAGTAAAAAGGTATTTAAAAACAAAACAAGTTCTAATCTCAGTTATTTTGAAATGTACGAACAAGTCCCTCATTTTCTGAGTAGAAATTATTTGGGATTTAGTAGATTTGAACAAAAACAATTACAGAGTTTATAACATATGTTTACACAGAGTGAGCCGGGAATATGACATTTTATAGTTTCCATTGCCAGTGTTTCCAAGATGTAAACTTCTTAGGCGTATATTGAACGCACAAATTACACTTGCTGTCAACAACTGTCCCCCTCGTAGATCTGTTTAAACTGATATGAAGCTTTCTTTGTGTGATGGAACTTGACCCTCGATTCAACCTTGTCCTCCATATCAACCCTCAGATACATATATCTTAACGATAAGTGATATCGCTAGTGCGCTTTCAAATCATGTTGTAGTGGATAAACAGATGCACACCCGTACGCTAACGTCATCTATTGTAAGTCTTATTGTTTTAAGTCGGTGATAATCGCCTTGAAGAAAAGAGGGTAAATAAAGTGGGACCCCTCATCCCTCGAGTTCTATATTAGCATCAGACCTGACATGAAAGAGTCCAATTTACCCCAAGACTACATAGTATAGATACAGTTAGGTTTTCTGGGGGATTTTCATGACTGTACTCACTCAAATGAGCCTCTTGGGGTGTCGTACGTGCAAGTTACTTCATTTCTTTATGAATAGTGAAACGTTGTTGAACTTGAAGAAGCTAATATAATATCAAGGTCTTCATGAAAAGTTTTAAAATGTGGCGGCTCGGCAAACAAAACAGTTGACCAACATTGGAGAAAAAAAATCCACAATTATTCCATTAAAATTACGAAATAAAATGTATTATGACATAAATATTTGTATGGGTATTTTTAATTGAAGCCATTATTTGAGTATTAAACAGTTTTTTATTATGGATAATTTACTGGAAATAGCGTAGGCGTTCATGAGTTGTAAAAGAAACTGAAACTCCCAACGTCCATCCCATGAAATTCTTTTAATATTTCGTTCCTGTTGAGATGGGTCTCTTACTGTCGCACGTTCATTAGATTAATCACATCGAATACAAACAAATCACGTGATCTTCACTCACATTGTTACAGCTGATGGAAAAGACACGAAAATGTCTCCTGAAAACAGATCTTATAGCTTTTCTGTGCTGCAAAATTAATTTAACATAAGATTTGCGCATATAAAACATTGTGCAAATACGACAGGACGCACAGTGGCTACTACAAATGTACGTTATCACAATTGTTTCTGAAGAATATAAAACGAAGACTAAGAGAATTATTGTCAAATATTTAAAGCTAAATTATAAAAAATATTTAAAGATAGTTTTCACTTAAACTTTTATATGTTAAAAAAATATAAAGCAACGGAATTTACTTGGGGAAAGTGAGAAAAGATCTGGAAATTTCATGAGAAATCAATATTTTTGATTATGTATGGTGTCGAGTCGATGTTTTACTTCTTATCGATTGTATGTTTTCGCTCATTAAATATCTTTACTTATTCAATCCAGCAATAGTGGGTACGGACTTGGCAGTCCCTTTTTACGTCTTAGCTTTAATTCCTCTCTATCATCTTTCCTATTAGGTCCGACCAACTGTTGATTTCTTCTAATGCTATTAGGGGGGTCTTCATTTTATTCTATTTATTGCTTTATAAGGTAAGGCGTTTCGCCTATACAAGGAAGAAAATTTATTTAAGCCAGATATAAAATTTATAAATTTTACACGATAATCACTTTACTTTGTTTTAAATGCCCAGTCTTTAAAACCTCTTTCACTCCAAATTTAAACTGAACATCCCCCCAGAAGCTAACAGTGTGGCATTCCCTGTGTTTCCTTGCTCTTGGGTTAGATCTTTCTTATCAAGAAGTTCTTGTTTTCTTGTGACATTGATCACTACGCAACTTTATATACACAACGTGTTAGCAAGAAGGTAAAACCACTTGTCTAACTCTTTACACGACATTATAAATATGTTTTCATGGTTACATTTATAAAATACTATTTTACCATATTCCCAAAACTATATTTAAAAAAAAATGGAAATTACGGATGAAAAATAAATTAAGCTCTTATTATTATCAATGAATACATATACTATAGTATATGTATTCATTGTTATTATCCACTTGCAATTCTATAGAGGTTGATATTCACCTTTCTTCATGTTGTCTTAGGTTAGTTTCTCTTTCATCTTCCAACCCTAACGAGTTTTCCGTTTTATGCTCTTTTCGTCATGATTATCGGTTTTGATCTAAATATCGTATTTTTCAAGATACAAGTCCCAAAGTAAAATATGACCGAAACTTAAAATGGCCATAACTCGGCCAAATAATTATAAAAAACAAATTTAAGCTTTTTTTATTTATATTTTAACTTTTAGCGTATCTATCGTTGTTTTCGAGTTATTAAATTGTTATTAGGCAAATAAACAAATTCATAAAGGGGGTCTAACACCACACGATTAGGCATAAAGGGTTATTTTTATAAATCTAAGTTTTTTAAGCGTCCTAGTGCCAACATGTTAATTTCACTAAATGTTCGTAATTAGAAAACTTCTAGTTTCACTTTATAACACACACCAAATCAAAAAAAAAATTTACTTTTTCAAATTGATAGTTTTTACCCCTTAACCCCATGACGAGGTCATTGTTTTGTTACCGCCACATTTTTCCAATATGTGAGACAATACAAAGAATATAAAAGTAAATTTCGAAATATTAAAAATGTATTTTCTTGTCAGTGTAGGACTGGTCGCGACTTACAAACACGCGAGTGAAATTATTATAATTGTCCTCAGTTTTACCTACGGATCCTAATAGATATAAATAAATGAAAATCCAATCCATCTTTTAATGGCTCTTGAATTGTTTGTGTCACACGCTACTCATAACTTATTGTGCGGTTAAATTAAGTTGTCTTCGTCCATACATAGACTATAATATATGGTTTCGAACTGCAATTTAATTTCAAATCCAAATAATTATTTTAAAATTTGTAAACCATAATCAGAATAATTTCTAGTTTTATTTGATACACATAATAATAAAAATAAACATTTAATTCTTATAGTTTTTCCCTTTAACTACCTAAGATCATTTTTTTGTTGCCGCTTATATATTTCATAAAGTAAAGAATATTAATGCAAAGTTTGAAATATTTCGGAGTTATTGTTTCGTTTGTGTAGAGTGGTTGCGACTTACAGACACACAGTGAAATTAAAATGTCTTTAGTTTTACCTACAGATTCTAAAAAAACAAGAGCATTCAACCAAAAAGGGTTTAACTTAAAAGTAGACAAGCCTTTAGAAAATAACCCTGTCAAAATCCGTTTAGTTGTAGTGAATTCCGAGGTTTTCAAGCTTTAATGTTTGTTTTTTTAATTAGGTATCAGTTTTTATGAAACTCATTTTCGTAAATTGTTTTGACACTTAAAACGGTTTTGTTTTGGTTTAAAATAAATAAAGTAAAAGTTAAAAAAATTGACTGTAGGTACTTGTTCTTGAATGTCCGCTAGGGTTGTAGTCTACATCGTATGATAATAATAATGTTGAGAACGTGTTTGAAACAAGGGAAGGAAATATGGAGGGTAAAACAGCCCATCCGTGTAAATGCGGGGTAGGTCTAATTGTCAGACATTATTCTGTTGCAAAGCTCACTTTCCTTTTATTTATTGGTTCCAGGAGAACATTTGCAGTAAAAAAAACAATATCATGCTTTTTCGATTCGACTAGTGATGATGGACATGCTGAATTCATCCCCCCCTCCTTGTTAAACTCTCGTTGGTAATCGCCTGATAAAACGACATCATGGTACGTAGTCAGCCCTATTCTAAATTCATGTTATTGTCTTAATTTTGGTGAGCGTTTCCTTACAGAAGAAACAACGACGGACGGACGGCATATTAAAAAATATTTTTGAGTCTTGGAAACGTATTGATCTGTCAAAAAATATAAGTTGAAATTTTCGACTATTACCAAACTTTTACAATTATCCTATAATACTACTAGGTAAGTTAAATTCTCACTGATTTTGATGATACTCAATTTCCTTGTGTTTTTAGAACTCCGAACGCAAATTTCGTCACAAGTTTCTATTCAATTTGAAAAAAACATAAAATAAACAAATTGAATATTGAAGTTAACGATCTTCAATTCAAATTTGAAATAATAACAATAAATGGTCATCAGACTTGTCCAATACTCCCAACACGTTATGATGTCCTGTTCCTAAGTAAACAACCAAGGGTAGGTGAATCCTTCTTGTGGCAAAACAAATCTTTTTTTAGCTTTTTAAATCTTGTTTGTCAAGACAGAAAATGTTCAAAAAATTAAAAAGTTAAACTTTTTATTATTTCTGAAAATTTTACTCTGCATATGTAAAATCAACTTGTTATTCAGTATTTCACTGAAATTAGTCTATTGTTTTATAAGTTATCGAGGTTTCCGTAAAAAACCGCTTCGGTTGGACACAATCATAATTCATCATTTTTCATGATGAGTTTACAATTTTGAGAATGTTATTCATATGATTTGTTTAATTATTTCCTCATCAAATACAACAAAAACGTCAAACAAATACAAAATAATACAATAAACTAAATCTAAATTATAAATTAAAAATTAAACCCTTATTAAAAACTTAAAATAAATGTATATATAATTAAGGAAAACTGCCCCATATAGGCGAAAATCTTTGCGTGGCCACGAATCATTAACAGTCCAAGAACATTGCACAAACTTTCCCACTTACCCATCACCAAAACCAAATAAAAACTAATCTTCACCAAAAGTGTTATTTTTGGTAAGTTGTAAATCAAAAAGTGAAAATAAACCGTCTTTGAAAAAAAAAGAAGATATATTTAAACAAGGACCTAAACTTGGTTCGCTTGTACCATAACTTTGTCCTCATTTAATTAAAATCAAGCTGTAATGACGACGAATATTGTTAATATTTTTGTCAATTATTTCTGAACCGTAATTTATCTTGTCATTTTACACATGGGGTGGGTTTTTACTTCTAAAATTTTTAACAAAATCGGTAGTTCTACATTTAAGAACTGAAGTATTTAATAACATCTCTTGACAGTTTTTCTAATAATTACTTTTTACCAATAACTCACGAAGCGACATTTTTCGAAAGATGACAATCCATATGTTTTTATGAGGCTACGGTTGAGCAAAATTTGATCAAAATCGTTGTAGCAGATTTTGAGAATATCGTTATTTTTTTTAATGAAAGTTACCCGTAAATTTTGGATTATGAAAAAAAAATTATTTCATGATTTGGTCAAACTATGCCCACTTACCAAATAAGGTCTCGTACACAGGATTTTGAGGATCAGGAGTAATATATTTTATGTCCCGAAGTAATTATAGTTGTGGTTATTAAAAAGAAATGGTTAGAGGTATGGTTATAGAAGAAAAATAGCATTCAAAAACCACTTTTTTTTTCACTCAAAGGACCTTTAACTCCAAAATCCAGAAAAAAACTTGACCAGTATTCGTGAATATTTTGGAAGCAAAACCATTGGTCCGCGTCCAGACCTAGACCTATTCTATAGACCTCGTGAAATCTCAACTAATTAGGCCTAGAGTTTAATGCTAGGTGTATACTTAACTAGTTAAGGAAACATTATTCACTGACACTAATTTATACTTTCTGGTGGTACAGTCTAGAGTAGAAGTGTCAATACAGTCTGTGTAGTAACGATTCCGACTGTTATCGAGCGGAGTTTCTGCGAACAAATAAATAATTGTAAATATAATATCAGATTTAAATGATTAACAAGTTTGGAATTCGTTTTTTCAAATAATTAACATTTAGATACACCGGATCTGTCAAAAGTAAGTTAAAACTTTAATTCATTATAGTTTATTTATTTTTTAACTTGGAACAAAATAAAGTACATAAATTATTTTTGAATCGATTAGGTTTTAATAAAAAGAACTTAAAATTAATTATAATTCTTACTTCTTAGTATTATTAAGACAGGTGTTTCGAGTGGCCGTCATTTTCTTCCTGGAGAATCAGTAATCTTTCATCTACACTATGCGCGGCATTTCTTAACGTGTTGACATTTATCTCAGCTACGTTTTAAATAATCGCTTCTTTCAGGTCTTAAGATTGGGCCTCTTGATATCCCCAACAGACCCGGTGGTTTCAAAATTACTAATACTGCAGTTGCGAGTACGAAACTTTACCCGGCAAATAAATTGCGTTCACATTCGTTATAACACTGGTTCATGGTGGAACAAAAAGTAAACAATTATTAATTAATAATAATTGTAAACTGCTACAACTTTACCACCTACTACAGTACATTGTTTGCAATTAGCCAACAATTAGAAAACTCGTTACTATGGCAACAAATAAATAACATGGAAAATAACAGCTGACGTTTTAATAAATCCCAATTATATCTCCAAACGAGAGTTTTTCTCGGTGAATGTACAACAAACAACGAAACCACAACCATTTAAAGTTTTAACTTACTTTTGAAATACCCGGTTACATCGGCTGCTATATTTTGTCCCCATATATTACTTACCTAGTGTACGAAGTAACAGTCAATCTCCGCTGTTTCATGGAGTTAGGAAACCGAAAAAGTGATTTTTGACATGCCGTCCGTCCGTCCTCGTTGTCGTGCATAAGTAAACACGAAAGTGGTTACAAAAATAAGAAAGGAGTATTAAATTTAAATAGGGGGCTATAGTGTGCTTATGTAAAACTCTAAAAAATCGAATTGAATATGTCAAAAAGCGGAGATATTAAATAATGTTATGTTTGTATCTCTTGTGTAATGTATCTTCAACGTATAACATACAAAACTAAAAAAAAAAAAAAACAATTTGCAGGTTCTGCATATAATGCTACCAACTCTCCGTGATTGTGCAAATACCGAAAATATTTGTAAAATAGTTATTTGTGCAATTAGTGAGCAAAGTGGCACTTTTTAAACGAGAGAAAAATGCTTCTTTTTATCGACTTTAAAAAAGACACTTTGCTCATGAATTGCACATTATACTTTGTTCTACTGTTGTTATTTTGTGACAAATAAAAAACATACTTCGGCAGTATCACAATTTAATACAATAGTGTTCAAACAAGCAATCAATTAGTAGTGCTAAACAACACATCAACACTGAGTAGAAGTTCTCACGTCAAAACTGAGGTTATTTATGAATATTACAAATAACTTAGGTGTATTGTTGAGGAAACGGGATTGCCAACTTCAAAACTCGGCAAACCGAAAAATACTCTCCGTGTACATACACTGTCAATCATCTTCACGAATAATTACTTCCTTTTTCAACTTTAAAACGTTGTTTTGTTGTTTATTTATGTTATTTTACATCTAAGAATTAATCTAACCTACATACGGGACATTTCCTGTATATTATAAATCAATTGAAATAAACTTAACTTAAATTTCGTTTTGTTCGGTTGCCATTCGGAGTGAGCAAAGTAGTGGGCAAAGTGAAACTGTTGAGAAATCAGCTGTTTTGCAAACTAATTTAAATGAACAAAATGCCACTTTGTCCAACAACTGTAGGCAAAAATTATTTTAGAACCAGATCTCCCAAGAAAATGTGATATTCGTATTGCGACAAAAGGAAGTTATGGGGGGGGGGAGGGGAGGCTCCTTTACATACGTCCGAGATATTGACACGAGCAAATACTATTTAATATAATTATGTACAATGCCTTGCCGACGTCAAGAAAACAGTGATATACACGTGGTTTTGAAAACCTGTGTAACAACTGTTTTACAAATTTAACATTTCCCTACCAAGCCCAAGAGTCTACCTTTAGAGCTTTATATTTAGGGGATCCATTTGTATTACATTGTTATGATTGGTTTGGGTAAATATTATGATGTTGTTTCATCAACTTCTATTTAATTGAATTTTTCAGAACATTTCATCCTAAAACTGTAACTTATAAATATATACAATATATAAAAAGTTATACCATAATGTAAGCAAAATTTAAAATTAACTGAAAACTAATTATTTGTTTTACCTGGAGAACGGAATAATGAAGCGTATAGCAACGTTAACACAATTGATTCTGCAACGTTATTAAAAACAATGGGTCATACACAACACTTTACTTTTTGCTCAACTGTAAAAACCATGTTGCAACTACATAAAATTGTACTCAAAAGAATTGGGTTATATGTTTCGGTTTTAATGTAATTCTTGTCAAGTTTGAATTGAACAGCTGTTCAACAATCAAACCTGCAAGAGTAACAGGCATACATGTATTAAAGTTGTTTTCTTTGTGTCACCATCATTTTGTTTTTTATAAACACCAGTGTGTTGGAATTTCTACACAACATTTTTGGTAAATTTATTAGAAAGTATGTAAAGTTTTAAAAGAATCGGTTGAGGAATAAGCAATTAATAGAAAATAATAAGCGTGGGGACAGTGTACATCTCTCACCAGAGTGATCAAAATTGAAATAAATGGGGAATTAATTGAAATGTGTAAATTGTTTTCTAATATAGTGTTATAAGTTTAATAACACACAATAAGAAACTGCTTAAAACATTTTGACATTATCATTACGATAGGGTTCCACTGCACCAAATTTCATGTTTCTATTTTAATATTTGTGGCGGTTATCGTGCTTACGTACAGACGACAACGACGACGGACGGACGGTATGTCGAAAATTACTTTTTCGGTTCCTGAAACGTTGAAGATCAGTTAAAAACGGAGGTTGAAATTATTAACAATTACCAATTAACTCTACACTTTGTGTACTGAGTAAGTAAATATTCATTACATAAAGAAGTCTGTGGTTTTTTTACAATATTACTTTTAATGACATCAATATTTCAATGTATGTTTTATCAGTATCTGTAGGTGAGGTGGGTCTTTTAGGGTACATTTACTTTATTTTACAAATCCGTCTTCTTGTTTTTATCTTTACTACAACACAAACAAATAATAATTTGAGGTTTGTAATTTAATTATCTGTTAAAGTGAAAGATGTCTTTTTGGATGTTTTGGTCCTTAAGTCATGTAAATTATATGCACAGAAATATATCTGGGGTGTTACTCCTATAATCCTCAGGTTATGTCTTGTAGACAGGGCTTTTATATAACATTATCACATAAGTAAGGGCTATTAAAAAACTTACATCCAAAAAAAGACAGTAACGAAAACTAATGAAAACCCTGTTGTAGTGGGTTTTATCAGAACACAATCTGTAGAATTCCAAATTTAACATTTCATTGGTTTTCAAGTATTTTTGGAAAAACCACACAGATATGAAACCTTATGGAAAGTGTATGAAAAAAATGATATTGTGTATAAAGATCCTTTAGTAGAGAGATTAAGATTATTACAGGTTCAGGAGCAACAGTAATAGACCCAGTACGGCCTTTGACCACAGGAAGGCACATCATGATTTCTCCTGAGGTAGCGCAATTTGTTACCTATTCTCTGTTTTGAGTATGTTTTATTGATGCCCGTTTCGACTTACATTCTGTTAGGCGTTGGGCGTCACTAACATGTTGTTGCATAGAGAGCGTATGATTGGGAAATGGAGGGGTTGTGTTTGCATTTAAAGGCGCTCGGAGTTTGGTCAGTATAAATTAGGATTGTGAAGAGATAGGACGTTAAATTGGTGTCAGGGTTTACAAATTTATTTAGCGTAATAACGCAACAGGGTTAGCGTAATAACGGATACAATAAAGTGTATTCAGTTATAAGCCGAATAAGTGTTCAGTCTTGAAAACAGTTTTCAATATGTCGAAAAAAACACACAGGAAATATGTCATTGGAAAGAAAATTTCAATTTAGGTAATGGCGAACTATGCAGATTCTATAATATAGACTGTAAGAAAGTCATGTCTGTCAACACCAGTGCGAATACTTCTAATGTATCGCCGCCAGAACCGATGGATATTAACATTAAATAATCAAGGTAAGGTCCCTCAAGCTTAATGAGTTGGTGTCTGTTTGTTAGAAAAAGAATTTCCAAAACACGATATCACATAGTTTACATTGTGTAACACTTGTCGTCAAACATTAATTGTTAAAAAGTTACCTGGTTCGTCCCAAGTCGTCAACATCTCACCTTTCCTTGTTAAATATCAGGAAGACGGGATTCACTCCTTAACTATTGTATACAACCAGTTTTGTTTTAACAAGGACAATAGGACAGGAACAAAATTCGTGGATTTGTAAAATAAGGCATATAAACCATTTTTGTTTCTATATATTAATAGGACAAATAGTGCCAAAAAAACTAGGCGGTAGAGAAATTGACCATAAGTAAGTCATATCCTATCTAGTTTTGTGTCCGAGGTATAGATTTTTTCCTGTTTTTTAAAAGAAAATCGTGACTTTTCAGTTAATTATTTTGTCTCACTTTATAACGTAGCAAATAAAGTGACTTTATTTATGGAAAGTTAAATTTCCTATAAAACATAATAACCAACGTCGTTTTTTCAAATTGAAAATATTCATTTTTAACAAGTACCCAAAATGAAAAAAAGTTAATATTTTAAACTCTGTTAAAATTCAAGTTTCTTTTACAAACAAACGACTACACCTATAGGTGTTCAAATTTCAACAGTATAAGAGAATTATTTACTTATTTGTTCATAGAATTTATTGCTTTCAGAAAGTCAAAAGTCGTGATTAAATATAAAGGTATTTTAAATTATAGTTGTCAAATTGTGGTAAATTGTATTATTATAATAATTATTATTTTAAATTTTTATAAATTGATACTCAGAATTTAAACTAGGTTCGTTAAATTAACTCTTTAAAATATTTCAAAAAAATGTCAATTGGCTTTGTAACAATAATTTACGTACTTTTGTTATGTAAATAGTTATTTTCATTTTCCATGTTACTTGTCAATTTTGTTGAAAATGAATATTTGTTTGGCACGTTGTTCACCAATCACAATGCAAAGTCCATAAACAAGTCTAGTTATTATTAGAACTTGGCACAATTATAACCAAAGACTTAAATTTGGAGATGTTAAATATAAATTAGCAATATTACATCAACCTGTCAAGAGAAAGGGACCTATCAACTGCACAGAGGAAGTAGTGTTTGTGAAGGCAACAGACGAGGTCAGATTAAGCAGGACCTTTCCTATTTTCGGAGAACAATTTATTTTGCATTTAATTAGACATGCATGCCACTGACGCAGTAATTCATCTCTTTGCTTTATTGTTAGATTATCAGTCAGATAACATTCGTGTTTCAACAGTCCTTTGTCATCTAATGTTCATATCCCGTGTTGTTGCTAAAAGATTAGCTTTCCTCAAATATCCGCGTAATGATTGCGGTAAGAGCGGAAATTTCTATTGTTTGGAGAGGAAATAAACATGTGCCGTAAGTAGCATTGGTTGTTAGTATAATGTCCTCTAAAACTAAGAATAATATAAGTTTACGTAAAAAATAAAAATATATTTTATGTGCTTTTTTCGCTCCTTTAGCGTTGAAACATTAAAAAAATGTGTTGTACAGAGTTTTCACAAAAGAATGTGTAAATTTATTTATATAACTTGAGGTGTTTAGGTTGAGGTGTTATTTTAAAGCAAAACACGTTAAAATGGAGTCATCAGAAGCCGTTGAACTTAAAAACAGCTACTTCCATTGCTCGCTGTTTGATTTGGTTCAACTCAATATCATCCTTATTAATTTATGGTAATGATCTTCCAATAAGGCCTACAATTTAGACATTGAGGCTAGTTGTTACACGATAAAACAAAAAATCTCGTTTGACAACCTGATGTAAAACAAAAGAGGCAGAGCCTTCAAACACGACAATTTGGTGCGTAATGTTGGTACTTGAAGTCGTATACTGTGAAGACAATGTCAGGAGTTCTGTACAGAAATTTTGTATCGAAGAGATCTTTTTGTACAATGTAATTTTTAGTTATGAATCAACATTTTTATACCAGTGGTTTAGCATTCCCACTGTATAGAATCTGGGGTAGGGAAATTTCATCTTTGGAGAATGTTAGAGATAACACAAACGTGAATGTTTTTATACCTTGAGCAGATTGAAAGTGTATGGCGCGGTTATTTTAATTGTAAAAATCTTATAAATTGTACCCTATATCTGGATGTGATCGAAAAGTGTCTGATTACACAGTTCTACAAAGATGTGTTATCAACAAGACTGTGCACCACTATACTTTCTAACAAAAGTTCGGTAATTCCTTAAAAGAGATTCTCAGATCGTCGGATTATAGCAGCTTCGCTTAACTCGATTTTTGTTACAAACTTTCATTAAAAATCGAGTGTATGTTTCATTTACAAAATCGAATTTTCCCCGCAGTTGCAGAACTGACGCTTCATGTACTGGCAAGAAAATTACTTAAAATGACATGTCTGCGTATCACAAGTAACCAAAGTGATTGCCTAATGAAATACTGTTAACTTTTTTACCTTTGTTTTGTTCACAGCTCACGGTCCTTCTTTGTTTCATTTTTCGAGTGGTTACGACGTTTCGCCTATTATTCAGACATTATCAAACCTCTTTAACTGTTGTTTCTTCTTGCATTGGTTATAATTCGTGTCACTTGTTTCAAATAAAACACAGACTCTACAAATACGCACAAAACTACTTTACAACTTAAACATTTTCTAGTTAATGTAGTAACAAAATGTTGACGTTACCAGTCATAATAACAGGGGAATCAGTGATGTGTTACATCTCAACCGAATTTGAGCTGTTTAAATTAATTTATAGTTGCATTTAACATTGTAAAGGGTTTTTTGAAACACCCTGATGTATTTTTTTTTAATTTGGAAGCGTCATCATTTGTTAACGTTTGAACGGAATTCGTTAGTTAACGAACTTAAGAACCTGCAACACAAACAAAATCAGCTAATGAGATGTTATTAAATACTTAATTTCTCAAAATTTAGTACAGATTTAAGTCAAAATGTGACAATTAGAGAGAACCGACTGTTTTAGCGACGAAAAGTCTGTTTTCGTTTGGTTTTGGATATGGGTGAGGGAGATAGTTTGTGCAATATTTTTGAATTGTGTATGGGTAAGTCATGATTTCTGTGTTTTGAAGTGTTTATGACTTCTTGACTACAACAATTCACTCTTTTCATTGGTACAAAGGGTTGAAGTCGTAAAAAAATAATTTAAATTATTATGGCACTAGATATGAAGGAGTTGTGACTCTTCCATTTGGTCAAAAAGACATAACTCGTTAAAGTTAACGCATTTTCCTCTAAAGTTATCATTCGCTGACTTATCCCCTTTTGCCCAAACATCATAGAAATATGAACCCCCCCTCCTTATTATAAAAATCTTTATGTTTCGATAGGATTGCAAACTTCCGTATTTATGTTTCATCCTGGTACCGATTTAGAAATGTTTTTGTTTTTAAGACGGATACAATTTTATAAAGTAATGCGAATGTGACTTTTAATGTGTTTTTCTTTGAGAAATGTCATTTTTATCTATAATGCCTTTATGATAATTTCAATTTTATAATTTTCCTTCTTATTACAATGTTCAGGAGCTATTGACAAAATATAAAAAATAGATAAATATATTCATACAAAGATATGTAAGTTTCCTGTAGAAAAAAAGTCTACTTGACATGAGTGGTGTCCATACTTTCTTAATTGGGTTTTTTTGAAATTAAATACGAGTATTCTATACAATGTGGTAGTAAACACCCGATATTGTTTAATATATTATCATCTAATAATGAAAATAACGTAATAGAAATATGGATAAAACTTTTATATGTTAATTTGAATATGCTACTTAAAACGTGGGATTTTATTTCATGTTACTTAAAACGTGATAAAATGTTCATATTGTTACGACACGGCGACCCCCTTTTCTTTTTCATTTACTCTCGAACGGCCCTTGATGTTGATACACTGGGAATATCTTTACCCAGTATACAAAGAATAGAGTCAAATTTGGTAATCGTAAAACATTTTGAGCTCCTATTTTTACGGATCTTAACCTTTTTATAAGCCTCAGAAAATAGAAAAATCGATTTGAGATATACTGTCCGTCCGTCGTAGTTGGTATTGTTGTCATCTGTACGCGATTAACACAACAACGGCTAAAAATTTAAGATAATAAACAAGAAGTTTGGTGGTGTTTTCATATAAACTGTATTTAAATTGAGAAAAATCTAATTGAAAATGTCAAAATAGCGAACATTTTAAAACAGTTTCCTGTTTATATATTGTGTGTTAGTCGTCTTAAATAATAAACTAAATTAGATACGAATTTTCAGATTTAAATTCTGCATTATTATCAATACCACTTCTTTACGTTGACAAATAGCGTAAAATTATATTTCCAACCTTGGTTTCTCAAGACCATGACGAGATCTGACAGGACCGGAGCGTAGAGAGTGGAGGTTTCTTCTCATATGAGACACTGACGTGGGATCAGTGGACATTTTTAATATAGACATCTAAGAGGCCCCCTTTAAGGCTTAACCGACGCGACGTCAAGAAAATAGTGACATACAATTACGACTTTCAGAAAAACCTGTATAACAACTGCTTTGAACAACTTACAACTTTAGATAACTTTGTTACAGTGGTCGAGCAAGATGTATAGGCTTTGATGATATAGACGAAGCTTTCCGTATAGCAAGACAAAGAGCAGGACTTCACACCCCAATCAGAGCAAGAGATGTAACTGATACAGCTCTAGGATTGTTGGGCACAGCGTTACAAGAGACTACCCGTATACTGGCAGAAAGGTAAGTCAACCGAGTTAATAACTGACATGCAATATCCGCCATTTTGTAAAGTTTATATAAATAATTGAGTATACCAAATCACTTCTGTAAGAACAGAAAATGGTCGATAGACCCAAAACGAAGCGCTTTCTGAACTATGTTAATAAAAACTCTTTAGTTCTAAAATCAGATCCAGAAATCGCCGTGCAATTTTGAACCACTCTGTATAATTACTGTTTTAATGAAAGTAAGTTATTGTTGGTAGTTATTCAAAAGTAGTTAGTACAACCTATGTATTTCACTACAAATGTTTCGTTAAAATTATGACATAATAAAAAAAATAATAAAAAAAACATGTAACCCCTTACACGTAAATAATAAAATGGTGCGAAAAAATTGCACAAACTTTCTCACTCACATATCTCTAAAACCTAAACTAATCACGACCAAAAATGTCAGTTGGGTACTTATCATTCAAAACGTGAAAATGGAATATTTGTTTGGCTTTCTAAAACTATTATTTAAATAAGGGTCTAAACCTCTTTAAGGGGTCTTCAACTTTAATAGTATAGCTTTCAATGAGCACAGTCTAGGTTCAGTTTTGTATTTTGTCAAAAAATAAGTACAACCGGATAAAGAAACATTTAAATGCAACTTTTTACTTCCTTTTATGTCCTTTATCACTTTCTAAATTATTTTCCTTATAAATTTGGTATTGAAGTCTGGTAAAAAAAATGACAAAATTTCTTGATTTTCCATACGTGTTTACATCTTCACATTTCAAAACTTTTGAATATCTGTAGAACCGATTTTGAGAAATTACGTCTTTGTGATAGCTTCATGAGAGATTTTTTTGTTTGTTTTTTACTGATAACTTGTGAAGTTTTATTTGGGAGAGATGGAGATCATTACGTTTTGTTCGGAGCCTTAAACATATTTGATTAAAAATAGTTGGAACCGATTTTGAAATAATTGTAATTATTTAAAGCTACCAACAAATTATCAAAAACCTGAGCGACCCTACCTGGACCTGCAGCTTTTTTATCTTGTTTTTGGATTAGATCCCTCTTTTTCATCTCTCTTATCAGGTCTCTCTTTACCAACTCTCTTGTTCTATTCTGACTCTGATGGTAATAGAGTATCCGAAGGCTAATGGTCTTTATTTTATGGTTTATTTCCATTTTGTTTATAAGACGAAAATAACCGAGAGGTTTTTGGCTTTTAAACAACAAGAAAAATATCGACCCATCGCATACATTTCTCATAAGTGAGAAATAAAAATTAAATATTATGTTCAAGTCACAGATGATCAAATTTGAACATTTTTGTAAATCAATTTCGCATTAAGGTTAATAACTTTTTTAAATTTTTTTACCCGTGGTAACACGGGTACGCGGGTCGCTTGTAAAACTATAAAATACATAATTTTTAAAAATCGGCTTTATCGATTTCAATCAAATAAAATTTGAAGATTAATGACCTATAAAAGTGTAAAAAACTGTAAATAACAATATAGTAAATATCAGGAATAATATACAAAAAAAAAAGAATTGTCAGTAAAAGTTATATTTCAATGAATTACAATTATTTACGCTGAAGACATGTCTATGACATAAGCGAAACAAGTTAGATCCTTATTTTAAAATATAAATATTTTTCAAAGACGGCGTCCATAGGAAAGTTTGCGGTGAGCATGTATAATGAAACACCATGTATAGATCCGACAAATAGGCAAAGATAGATCCTTACAAGAAACTCATATTTCAAATCGTTTTCTTGGATATTGCAACAGAAGGCGTCCCTATTGCCTACATAATTTCGTCGGACAAATATATTGAATTGTCGAAATCCGTTTTATTAAAAACTCGGGGGGAATGGGGGAAATAAAGAAAGTCCAGTAAGCTGTTTATGATGTGAACAATGTCAGCAGAATGTGTAAGGGTGTATCCGACCCCTCCATACCTTTAACTCAATGAAAACCGAGAATGAAAAATGAGAGCCTGGATATGTGGGTTGCTCACCCTATGTAATGGGCACCTCTCGCTAGTGTGCTTTGTCAGCAAACTGTAACGGGCGGCTAGCCAGAGATCTGCCCCAAGACAACGGGATAATCGCTGACACTCTTCCCTCTACCCTACCCTCTAGCCATTTACCAATATTAGCTTCTCAATCCTTTCGTTTAATTAACTTTCTGGATCAAAACTTCACATTAATCAATGACTCTTCTTCATTTATAGTCATGTGTGAAGTCTTCATACATACGAAATGTCTTGAAGTAGTAATTTGTAAAAACAGAGTGACAAATGATTTTGGTTCAACTTAAGTAAATTATACAATTTCAGTGGCACACAGAATGTGAAAATGTTAGTTGTTAGTCACAAATCAGTTTAACAACTGCATAATGTTTTTTCCGATTTTAATATTTGTTAATACAATTCGCAACACGAAATTAAAAATCGATTTTTTAAGGTTGATGTTTTAAATAAGTTTCTAATTTATAGCAAAAGATACAAAAATATAGTTCAGGATTTTACTTTCCAATATATATACCTCTTAGAGACCTCTAGTTTGCGACATTATTCTTATTTTTAAAAGACCTTTAAAATGAGGTATCACTCAATAGGGGTTGCTATTTAAAATTCTTGACTTACCCCCAAACTACCCCATTTTGGGGGTAAGGGTTGAAAATGTTGATACTTCAAAAAACTCCTCCTTTGGTTATCTAAACTTTCCCCAAAGCAAATCTATCTATTTTCATTAATAAAAAAAAAAATAAATAAATAAAATAAGGGGGGGACTTTTAGGATACTTGGTAAAGGGAAAATTATGTGAAGAATCAAAAAATCGACATGTAAATATTTTTGTTTTTGGCCCCGAATGTCTGTCTGTCGTTTGTGGATTGCTCTATAATATATCAAACGCCTAGACAGATTTTAATGAAATTTAATATTATGGTATATTAATATAATATGTCATATTTTGGGAACTGTTTTTCCATCCTTTAAAAAATTCCGGTTCATGAGTCCATAAACAAAAAATTATTTGAAATGGGGCTGTCACAAAGGACATTTCATATAATCTCAAAAATTTTGTTCAAATTGTTATTACTTATAAAGACACAGTGGGACTGGTGTCCCTGTGTTCAGTAGCTGAGGTATTAATTACAGTTACTTACTTTTCATAAAGCCAATAATAGTTTTCGCGTCTTGAAAATCAAAATCTTTAGAACTTCGAAGACATGTAAAATAAAAAAACACAGTTATCTATAATTGTTTCGTTATATCCATAATTTGTTATTCGAAAAGCAAACATTATGCAAAACTTTTCATATCCAATGTTAGTGAATTTGTAACACTTTAGAAAATATAAAAAAACACAGGTTTGCTACCAATTCCTTTAATTGGCTTCCCTAGATCATGACATTTTATACACGATGTTCTACAAATATGTTGCTATTTTTAAACGGTTATCAATGCAGGTAAATAAAATTCAAGAAAATTTGTAGTTACGCTCCTAAAAAATTAAAAAGTGTTACAAATAAATTTTAATATGTTTATCTCTTACCAAACATCTCATTTTTGTAATGATGTTTTACGGGTATTAAAACATTAATATTACTTATTTAAAAAAAAAAATTACAAATCAGTGAAGTAATTAATAGTAGTAACATACAATGTTATTATAAATAATTATTTAAATTTTATTTATTTCCAAGAAAATAATTGTAATTCAAAGAAACACAAATAACATAATTTGTAAAATAATACTTACATAGGCATTTAGCGTGTCACTTGTGTACCCCAGTCGTGTTCAACAAACATATAAAACTATATTAAAATAATTAGATTAGCCTTTTTGTTATTTTCAACAAGATAAGGTCAAACCTTTAATACTGCTAAGCATTAGAATTTACCAAAAACTATTTTTGTCTACATTTGTTGACAAAGTGGCATTTTGTTCATTTAAATTAGTTTGCAAAACAGCTGATTTCTCAACAGTTTCACTTTGCCCACTACTTTGCACACTACTTTGCTCACTCCGAATGGCAACTGAACAAAACAAAATTTTGGTTAAGTTTACAGTATTTGAATTGATTTATAATATACAGGAAATGTCCCGTATGTAGGTTAGATTAATTCTTACATGTAAAATAACATAAATAAACAACAAAACAACGTTTTAAATTTGAAAAAGGAAGTAATTATTCATGAAGATGATTGACAGTGTATGTACACGGAGAGTATTTTTCGTTTGCCGAGTTTTGAAGTTAGCAATCCCGTTTCCTCAAGAATACACTTAAGTTATTTTGTGATATTCATAAATAACCTCAGTTTTGACGTGAGAACTTCTACTCAGTGGTGATGTGTTGTTTAGCACTACTGCTATATTTTGTGTAGTTAGTTTTAAAATATGGACAGTTCAGAGGATGAAAACCTGTCAAATACCCCGCCTAAATTAGCGGAAAAAGTTAACAACGTTGTACTAAATCTCCTTCCTGTCAAATCAAGGAAAAAGTACGACCGCCAGTATGAACTGTTTTTATTGCCAAAATAACAACTGTATTCAAAGTATAATGTGCAATTCGTGAGCAAAGTGGCATTTTTTTAAACTCGATAAAATTGACGCACTCGGCAAGCCTCGTGCGTCAACATTTTTCTCTCGTTTAAAAAAGTGCCACTTTGCTCACTAGTTGCACAAATAACTATTAAAAGGTTTGCGAGTCTTTTCTCGAGTTGTCGAAAAGGCGTCAACAATCTGTAAATGATACTATTTACATGTAAGTTATTTATTTATAATACCTTCTAATAAATAAAAAAAACTTGAACACAATAAATGTTAAATCAATAACGTGAGAAACTGTGTTCCAACTTATTATAAAACAATTCAATATTTAATTTCCTTGTAAATAATATTAGTATTTTTTTTTGTTGAAAGTAACATTAATTATTTATGGTTTACTCCATTTATGTTTTTTCCCCTCCCTGTTATTTAAAGGTGGAAAACCACTCTTGGTCATCATCGCCTTTATAAAGAAAAATAATAAAAAAGCGTAAAATGCATATCCCTAGCCTTCGAATACTCTAGCGTCAGGGTGGGAAAAGAAACAGAGTTGGTCAAGAGAGACCTGATAGGAAAGATAAAAGAAGAACATCCATCCAGCGAGATATTATGTCATTAAAACAATATTCATTGTATTAATTAAAGTGTGCACTAAAACAAAACGCACCATTTAGATTTTAGCGAGAGGTACAATTCTTACATTTGGTCCTTTGGAAACATAACTAAAAAGTTTGACCTTTGTTGAGTTTTATTTACGTTCAGAATAATCGTTAAACATTGTGGAACACTGTGAATAAATACCATGATCTGATGTATTCGTCCAAAAGATTTTTTTATATTGTGTGAAGATAACCCTGTAACAACATTGCCTACGCAGCCCCTTGGTGTAAGCGTATTGCATAAGCAACCCCTCAAGTTGGGGATATCAACACAACATGATTACAATATTTTTTCTCGTTGTTTTAATGATTGTAAAAAAACCTCTAATTTATCATCGCCTTATAAAAAAAGGAAAAGAGACCATGAAATAAAGACCACTTTCCCCTCGATACTCGATACGAGAGTTGGTCAGGAGAGAAAGGGATCTAATCCAGCATGGTTCCCTGGGGATTGACAATTCTATACTCACTATTGGTTACAAGCTTTTAATTTATCGAATATTCATTGTATACAAAGAATTGATGTCATGTTTTCGTTGCAGAAATATTAGAAAGTTGTCTGAGAACTAAATGAATGGTCGTAGAAATAATGTTTGTGAGTGGACCGAATTCTTAAAATTTGGTATATTTCGACCGAATGTAGAGAGAGAGGTATGTTCAAACTAAAAATACAGAAAATCCTCAAAATTATTGGTAATCATATTCACAGGTCAAATATTATTTTATAGGTTTTACAAACAGAAACGTTTTCTTGCTGTATCTTTTAACAATTCAAAATGGCGGACAATGTATTATTTATTTAAATGCATTATTTATCATTTTCTAAATGATAGTTAAGCTGATTTTTAGTAAAGAAATTTATAATACAATAAACAAGCATTTTTAATGGAGATTTCAACCTATGTCATGTAAGTATGTAGTTTTTTAAATGTTTAAATACGCTAACCAAACCTAACGCAATGTATCACGAAATTTGAAAAAAAATTGAAAATTTACAATATGTCAAAACTTTTAAATAGGAAGGTGAACTAAGTAGCGCATAGTCTTAAAGATCATAAAATAAGAAAGAAATTTTGAAATTAAAGTTTTTTTTACGGGTAAATCTTACGGTTACAAATGCGAGAAAAAAAAACAAACAAACTTTTAAGTGTTTTTGTCACCGGTGGTGTATTTCGGATTTTATTTTGTGTAAGCCTAATACTATTTCAAACAATTAAATCAAATTTTCGTATATGTCTAAAAATGTATTAATTTAATAAAAACTTTACAGTTACATTTTTTGCAAACTATAAATTAAGTTTTTCTTCCACGGCTTATGAAATAAACGCGGTTTATAATCCAATTTTAAAATGTTGATGTCAATTTTTTTGTTATTGAATTTTTAGTTTGGAGGGACTTATATCTAACTTTTGAGGAACCGAAAATGTGGCAATTCATTCACAAAGCACCTTTTCATACTAATTGTTTCTTTTTTTTTTTACAATAAGAACTTGTGAAATATATTAAAAAAATTTTCTTTACAAATATTAATCTAAATATGATTTTTTAAATCACTCATCGCTTAACATATGTTTATATTTTAAAATTACGAGAATTGGACAACTACTTCCCTAAAAATATCTTTTTGGAACAACGAATTTCCAAAAAAAAGTATTTTTCATAATTTGTAGGGTAATTTAAACTAATTTTCGAGTACAATTATCAGTCATTACTATTCTTGTCATCTTATTATTCTTAGCTAGTGTGTTTCGGCGTTTCTTCAAAAACGTCGTCAAAGTAAGGTCTGAAAATTATACAGATTATAGTTCTATAAAAATGTAAAATGTTATGATAATTTTAAACAAATTTAATGTCTTCAATCTTTTTTCATATTTGTCACATATGTGACGGTTATTTTGAATCACCCTGTATATTTATACAAAGAGAGAGAAAGAGAGTTATTTCTATCGTTCATAAAGATAGTTTCCCGTATTTTACATTCAATCAGTGCATAGCGATATTAACAGCTGTTTAGCGCGACAGGAACGCCCCATGTACCGCCTTCTAGATACTCTCATTGGGTCGCAACTATTGTAGTTTTTGTTTTGTTAAGGTTCTCACTAAGCAGCGACGAGATTGAGTCTGCGCTGCCGAGAGTAGACACTTCGACGACTGATATAGCCAACTTCTGTCCCGTGTATTTACGCCTCCCCCGTCAGTGCCGCCCTACACGTTATCGAAGGCACGACGGTTTCTGTAATAACTTGGAAGAATCCACGTGGGGAGCTGCTAGGACTCCGTTTAGAAAAATATTACGACCTGAGTATGCAGACGGTAAGTACTAATATAATTAATTTTGTCTTCCTTGAAGTTTGGATAAAGTCTATTTTAAATTGAATCTCAGGTTGTTTCCATTAGACTAGTTTAATTTTGAACCAAAATAAATTATTTACGAGTCTATCTGAGACATGAAATAAAAAAATGTTAAAACAATCTGAACGATTTTTTTTGGTTAACACTAAAATAATTCTTGGTTATTCTGGTTAACCTGTTGCAGACACAGTAAGATAGATGTCACCTTACATTGTAATGTGTAAAGTCGATGATACATATTTATAAAGGATTTAATTGAAACGAATTATTAAGAATGAATTTTTAGAATTTAACATAGTGTTAATATTTGATTTTTTGGAGGGTGAACTTAGAAAATAATAATTTTCATGTTTATTATTTTTCATCATTTAAATATTAGTTGATGAATGATAAATTAGGGTGGATAAATTTTATACAGTTGTAAAAAAATATTTAGATGAAATTTTCTATGTGTTATTAAATGATTTTTTTTGTGAATATGAACTGAAGAAAATCAAAATTTTCCGTTACAAATTCCGATTTCATTAGGTAAATACAATATGTGTTTGAAAGTTTGTTGTTAAAATATGAATTCAAACACAGAATTTTTCTTAATATCAAATGGTTTAACGAATTTTGTATTTGTATTGTTATACAACTTGTATAGATATATTTGTTTTTGACTCTGTAATACTTTCTCCTCGGTTAACCTAAACTATTTATGTGGAACGAAATATACGTAATCTATTTTTGTTAATTTAAAGCAGAAAATATTCTTTTCATGTGTTTTTATTCATTAAAAAATATATATATATATATATATTTTAATATATATATATATTTTAATATATATTATATATATTATTATATATTATATAATATATTATTATTATATATTATATATATTAAAATATATATAACAAAATTTCTTTTATTATTCAAATACAAAATAAATATAATTTATTAAGACGTTTACATATTTTTAAATGTGTTTTTGTTTAATTTAACAAAATTACTTATAATCAGAATTTAAATTATATTTATTATTTAGAACAATTAAACCAATAAACCACACAAAAACATTCACGAGCTTTCCTAACCTCAAACCCAAATAAAAATGAACCAAACTAATTGTCCCCAAAAAATCATTTTTGTATTGTTAATGAAAAAATGAAAATTACCCGTTGTCGCTTTTGAAAAAAAAAAAATTATATATTTAAAAAAGGGCTTTGCTCGTTGTTGTCTGTAATCACGTCTTTAGCGGAATTCGTATTTATTTAAAATCCAGACTTTTAATGATTACTGTCGACGTTTTATCGCAATTACCGGTATTCGTTAACCCAAAAATATTTTCTTGGTATTTTAATCTTCAGTTATCACTAAAATTAAAAATGAAATCGGTAAAGCGAATTTTAAGAAATTAATTATTTTATAATAGCTCAACTTTAATAGGTTTGCGATCCCCCGTTAACTCATGAACCGTCATTTTTTGTAAGAAAATAAGTAGAGCCGATTTTGAAGAAAAAAAATCGTAATTTTGCGTAATTTTCTTATGGAAACTACCCACAAATTTTAAATTATCGAAAAAATATAAATAAATATCACCAAATAGCCAAAATATGTCCACCTACCGAATTTGATTAAAATCTGTCCTGGCTTAGAGCACTGCACGTTAGGTAGACGTCATTACAAAAACCATTTTCTGAACCTCAAAACGGAAATATCCACACTTTTAGTTTAAATCATTTCAAAAAGGCTGTTATTTTTTCAATTGTTATTAACTTTTTAATCTTATGTTTTATCAAGTTCCTTTTATAGACAGAAAATTTGAAGCATTAGGAACACACTGATACCGTAAGTTTTCAAATCCGAAAACAAACTACCAATTTATGCCGGGAATAATTACATTAAACCATCCTGATTTCCTTACATTTAAACTGAGCCAAAAATTTGAAAACTTAAGGTATCATACGTGATACGGTGTGGGATATTTTGTGATCAGTGTTGTTCAACTGTCGGGTGTACGGTAATTTTTGAGGGAATTTTGTACGATTTAGGGAATACATATGGTCAATAATATTTTCTATCTGGAAAGAAATTTCATAACACTTAAGATTACAAAGTTACTGATATTTGAAAACACAATGGCCGCCATTTTGAAATTTTTTAAAACGACAACGTCGACGGGCGGCGTGTTGAAAATCACTTTTTATGTTTCCTCAAGCCATAAACCAGGCTGGTAAAGTAGACCAGTCAACACTTTGTAAAGGTGTAGATACAGCTAGCGAAGTATACAGCTTCACATAAAATTTTGACCTACCGTATCACATTACTGAAATAAAATTAAAATTTTGATACAAACATTATTTGATAAGATTCCCATTTCTTAATTAGGTAAAACTAGTACAATTTGTTGTATTAAATCAAAATATTTAACTATCCGTAGGCAATGGAACAAGTATCGTTAGGAAAATGATTCGCACAATGTATGAAAGCAATACTTAATTCATGTATAGGAAAGAAAAATATCTTACGTGTTCATACAACCAGGAGAATGTGATTTTTTCCCACGATTTAGAAGGTAAAAAGTGGATTTAATCGGCCTAACTTTCAATATAATAAACCAATTTAATGTGAGACATGAAAAAATATATGAGAAACATTTTCTTATCTATAAACACTTTTTTTTTCTAATAACGATAAAAATGTTGATTGCGTCTAAATTTTAGACGAAACCCTATTCCACATGTAAGCTATGATAACTTAAAAATCCATATTACTCTAATCCAAAAGTTAGTGTGGAACTATCACACTTTATTTTATTAGTGTGAGCTATCACTTTAAACTATATTTTGATAATATAATAAGTAATAAATTATTTTATATTACCTTATAGATCCGTCATGTGACTTTTATTATGTCTTTATTATAAAGACGCGTTTCGGAGACGTATCTCCATCTTCAGTTATCACTCCGTAGAGGTCGTTAAAACATTAATATCATATAAACATTGACACTACATACACAACTTAATAAATACACATAAACGTTGATTTTACTATTTTTTATTTATTTTTTTTATTTTTTATTCAACGTTTATGTGTATTTATTAAATTGTGTATGTAGTGTCAATGTTTATATGATATTAATGTTTTAACGACCTCTACGGAGTGATAATTGAAGATGGAGATACGTCTCCGAAACGCGTCTTTATAATAAAGACATAATAAAAGTCACATGACGGATATATAAGGTAATATAAAATAATTTATTACTTATTATATTATACTAAGTGACTTGGACACCAAACAATGAACATTATATTTTGATAGTTTGAGATGACATTTTACATTTTTACTTAGGGTATTTAAATTTTTTTTTGTAATGTGAGTAGGAAATGTATAAGAAGTGGTTTCAGGTAAGAAAACTGATTTGAATAAAGTCCAGGATTTGTTGAGCGAAATCTTGTTCAAACTTCAGCTCAATATCTTTTATAGTTTTACAGCACTCGAATTGTTAACTTCAAAAAAGGATTACATTTTGTTAGTTCACTTAAACTTATTTTAAAATATTTTTGTAAAGGTTAACTTTTACCTCAATAATCGAATGTAACAAAAGAGATTTTTCACAATGGCAGGATCGAAGAAAACAAACATAAAGTTAATAAAATATTTTAAAAAGAGAAACTTAATAATATAATTAATGCAATTTTAGAATGTATCAACAAAACAATATGAACAACAATGTCTATAGTTTAAACTGTTTACAGAGTGACCAATATTTTAAAGTTTAATGACCATATGCCAGAAAATGTTTCGTTTTCTTTCTGTCATTCTGTTTGTGTTTTTTTAATAAAAAATAATTTCAATTTTAGATAAAATAACAAGTTTAGATTTGTTAGGCCTACCAGTATACCGAAAAAACTAGACTAGATTTTGTAAATTTTCAACGTAATAAAGCGTAAATTCATTATTTTCTATCAATTTCTGACCAGGATTCTATATTTTTTATCCGCGTAAGTATTTGAGTGAACAATTGTCGTATCTATGAGATTTTCTGCTATTGTTAAAACGAATTGAAATTTTTGAAAATCAAAAAATTGCCATAGTTTTGTCGCAAAACATTTAGCTAAAAAAAAATTCAATTCTCCCATAACTACGAAATAACAATCTGATAATATTTTCAAAATGGATACTATATAATAATTTCGATATTTATGTGCTTAATTATTGTTATTATTTTAGTCGATAATTAGACGTCAATTAAACATTTTCCGATGCCCATGTAAAGTTTAATTTGACATAATTTTCAAACATAACACTATACTTTAATCCTGGAATAAATAGTGGATATTTATAGTGATGCAATCACTTCATGGGTAACCATGGTTTTGGACTACCACAAAATTATTTCTTTTTTTAATGGTACAGTACATAGCGATAAGCTTTACCCCGACTTCAGTAAAAAATGTAAAATTCAATGTAAATCATTAAATAATTAGGAAAAAATTACCATATCTATATTAGAATTTCTGTAATAATTACAAGCAATTGAATTTTTTAAAAAATAAGCAAAACGTTTGTCTCAAAAAATACTTTATTTCTCCTATCATTACCAAAATACTGATCCGTCCACTGTTAATAATTTTAAAATGTATACTTTGTGAGAATTTGAGACTAATTTGAATTTTATATGCTTTAAATTGCGGCATATAAACTTTAATGTAATAGCAGATAGTTCTTGTTGAAACTCAATATTCAAGGATAAATAAAGCAAAAGCTTAAAGTTTCAAATATTTTAATAGTATGAATGAGCTACAATTGTTTCGCCTTGCGGCATCAATGGGCAAGATATCATTAAACGGTAAAAAAAAAATTGATAAGAATCTAAATTGACAGCCATAATGAGGCCGATAAACTCATACTTTGTTTCTCTTAATAGGAATAATGATAACTAAGATATCGGTAAAATGGTTCAACTCAAAATGTGTCATTAGTTAATAACATGAAAACTATAACTTTCATCAAAAATGTGATAAGGAACAAAATTCACCGCCATAATGAGCCCGATAAGCTCATACTTTGTTTCTATTAATAGGATTATTGATAATTAAGGTATAGGTAAAATGGTTCAACTCAAAATGTGTTATTAGTTAATAACATGAAAACTATAACTTTCATCAAAAATGTGATAACGAACAAAATTAACCGTCATAAGGAGCCCGATAAGCTCATATTTTGCCTCTCTTAATTGGATTAATGACAACCAAGATATCGACAAAATGGTTCAACTCAAAATGTGTTATTAGTTAATAACATGAAAACTATAACTTTCATCAAAAATTTGATAAGGAACAAAATTAACCGCCAAAATGAGCCCGATAAACTCATGTTTTGTCTCTCTTAATTGGATTAATGATAACCAAGATATCGGTATAATGGTTCAACTCAAAATGTGTTATTAGTTAATAACATGAATACTATAACTTTCATCAAAAATGTGATAAGGAACAAAATTCACCGCCATAATGAGCCCGATAAGCTCATACTTTGTTTCTATTAATAGGATTATTGATAATTAAGGTATAGGTAAAATGGTTCAACTCAAAATGTGTTATTAGTTAATAACATGAAAACTATAACTTTCATCAAAAATGTGATAACGAACAAAATTAACCGTCATAAGGAGCCCGATAAGCTCATATTTTGCCTCTCTTAATTGGATTAATGATAACCAAGATATCGACAAAATGGTTCAACTCAAAATGTGTTATTAGTTAATAACATGAAAACTATAACTTTCATCAAAAATTTGATAAGGAACAAAATTAACCGCCATAATGAGCCCGATAAACTCATGTTTTGTCTCTCTTAATTGGATTAATGATAACCAAGATATCGGTATAATGGTTCAACTCAAAATGTGTTATTAGTTAATAACATGAATACTATAACTTTCATCAAAAATGTGATAAGGAACAAAATTAACCGTCATAAGGAGCCCGATAAGCTCATACTTTGTTTCTCTCAATAGGAATAATGATAACCAAGATATCGGTAAAATGGTTCAACTCAAAATGTGTTATTATTTAATAACATGAATACTATAACTTTCATCAAAAATGTGATAAGGAACAAAATTAACCGCCAAAATGAGCCCGATAAGCTCATATTTTGTCTCTCTTAATTGGATTAATGATAACCAAGATATCGACAAAATGGTTCAACTCAAAATGTGTTATTAGTTAATAACATGAAAACTATAACTTTCATCAAAAATTTGATAACGAACAAAATTAACCGTCATAAGGAGCCCGATAAGCTCATATTTTGTCTCTCTTAATTGGATTAATGATAACCAAGATATCGACAAAATGGTTCAACTCAAAATGTGTTATTAGTTAATAACATGAAAACTATAACTTTCATCAAAAATGTGATAAGGAACAATATTCACCGTCATAATGAGGCCGATAAGCTCATACTTTGTTTCTCTTAATAGGACTAATGATAACCAAGATATCGGTAAAATAGTTCAACTCAAAATGTGTTATTAGTTAATAACATAAACACTATAACTTTCATCAAAAATGTGATAACGAACAAAATTAAGCGTCATAAGGAGCCCGATAAGCTCATATTTTGTCTCTCTTAATTGGATTAATGATAACCAAGATATCGACAAAATGGTTCAACTCAAAATGTGTTATTAGTTAATAACATGAAAACTATAACTTTCATCAACAATTTGATAAGGAACAAAATTAACCGGCATAATGAGCCCGATAAACTCTTGTTTTGTCTCTCTTAATTGGATTAATGATAACCAAGATATCGGTATAATGGTTCAACTCAAAATGTGTTGTTTGTTAATAACATGAAAACTATAACTTTCATCAAAAATGTGATAAGGTACAAAATTCACCGCCATAATGAGCCCGATAAGCTCATATTTTGTTTCTCTTAATAGGATTAATGATAACCAAGATATCGGTAAAATAGTTCAACTCAAAATGTGGTATTAGTTAATAACATGAAAACTATAACTTTCATCAAAAATGTGTTAAGGAACAATATTCACCGTCATAATGAGGCCGATAAGCTCATACTTTGTTTCTCTCAATAGGAATAATGATAACTAAGATATCGGTAAAATGGTTCAACTCAAAATGTGTTATTAGTTAATAACATGAAAACTATAACTTTCATCAAAAATGTGATAACGAACAAAATTAACCGTCATAAGGAGCCCGATAAGCTCATATTTTGTCTCTTTTAATTGGATTAATGATAACCAAGATATCGACAAAATGGTTCAACTCAAAATGTGTTATTAGTTAATAACATGAAAACTATAACTTTCATCAAAAATGTGATAAGGTACAAAATTCACCGCCAAAATGAGCCCGATAAGCTCATATTTTGTTTCTCTTAATAGGATTAATGATAACCAAGATATCGGTAAAATAGTTCAACTCAAAATGTGTTATTAGTTAATAACATGAAAACTATAACTTTCATCAAAAATGTGATAAGGAACAATATTCACCGTCATAATGAGGCCGATAAGCTCATACCTTGTTTCTCTTAATAGGACTAATGATAACCAAGATATCGGTAAAATAGTTCAACTCAAAATGTGTTATTAGTTAATAACATGAAAACTATAACTTTCATCAAAAATGTGATAAGGAACAAAAATTACCGTCATAATGAGGGCGATAAGCTCATAATTGGTTTCTCTTAATAGGGTTAATAATAACCAAGATATCGATAAAATGGTTCAACTCAAAATGTGTTATTAGTTAATAACATGAAAACTATAACTTTCATCAAAAATGTGATAAGGAACAAAATTCACCGCCATAATGAGCCCGATAAGCTCATCCTTTGTTTCTCTTATTAGGATTAATGATAACCAAAATATCGGTAAATTGTTTCAACTCAAAATGTGTTATTAGTTAATAACATGAAAACTATAACTTTCATCAAAAATGTGATAAGAATCAACTTTCACTGCCATAATGAGCCCGATAAGCTCATACTTTGTTTCTCTTAATAGGATTAATGATAACCAAGATATCGGTAAAATAGTTCAACTCAAAATGTGTTATTAGTTAATAACATGAAAACTATAAATTTCATCAAAAATGTGATAAGGTACAAAATTCACCGCCATAATGAGCCCGATAAGCTCATACTTTGTTTCTCTAAATAGGATTATTGATAACCAAGATATCGGTAAAATGGTTCAACTCAAAATGTGTTATTAGTTAATAACATGAAAACTATAACTTTCATCAAAAATTTGATAAGGAACAAAATTAACCGCCATAATGAGCCCGATAAACTCATGTTTTGTCTCTCTTAATTGGATTAATGATAACCAAGATATCGGTATAATGGTTCAACTCAAAATGTGTTATTAGTTAATAACATGAATACTATAACTTTCATCAAAAATGTGATAAGGAACAAAATTAACCGTCATAAGGAGCCCGATAAGCTCATACTTTGTTTCTCTCAATAGGAATAATGATAACCAAGATATCGGTAAAATGGTTCAACTCAAAATGTGTTATTATTTAATAACATGAATACTATAACTTTCATCAAAAATGTGATAAGGAACAAAATTAACCGTCATAAGGAGCCCGATAAGCTCATATTTTGTCTCTTTTAATTGGATTAATGATAACCAAGATATCGACAAAATGGTTCAACTCAAAATGTGTTATTAGTTAATAACATGAAAACTATAACTTTCATCAAAAATGTGATAAGGTACAAAATTCACCGCCGTAATGAGCCCGATAAGCTCATATTTTGTTTCTCTTAATAGGATTAATGATAACCAAGATATCGGTAAAATAGTTCAACTCAAAATGTGTTATTAGTTAATAACATGAAAACTATAACTTTCATCAAAAATGTGATAAGGAACAATATTCACCGTCATAATGAGGCCGATAAGCTCATACTTTGTTTCTCTTAATAGGACTAATGATAACCAAGATATCGGTAAAATAGTTCAACTCAAAATGTGTTATTAGTTAATAACATGAAAACTATAACTTTCATCAAAAATGTGATAAGGAACAAAAATTACCGTCATAATGAGGGCGATAAGCTCATACTTGGTTTCTCTTAATAGGGTTAATAATAACCAAGATATCGATAAAATGGTTCAACTCAAAATGTGTTATTAGTTAATAACATGAAAACTATAACTTTCATCAAAAATGTGATAAGGAACAAAATTCACCGCCATAATGAGCCCGATAAGCTCATCCTTTGTTTCTCTTATTAGGATTAATGATAACCAAAATATCGGTAAATTGTTTCAACTCAAAATGTGTTATTAGTTAATAACATGAAAACTATAACTTTCATCAAAAATGTGATAAGAATCAACTTTCACTGCCATAATGAGCCCGATAAGCTCATACTTTGTTTCTCTTAATAGGATTAATGATAACCAAGATATCGGTAAAATGGTTCAACTCAAAATGTGTTATTAGTTAATAACATGAAAACTATAACTTTCATCAAAAATGTGATAACGAACAAAATTAACCGCCATAATAAGCCCGATAAGCTCACACTTTGTTTCTCTCAATAGGAATAATGATAACCAAGATATCGGTAAAATGGTGCAACTCAAAATGTGTTATTAGTTAATAACATGAAAACTATAAATTTCATCAAAAATGTGTTAAGGTACAAAATTCACCGCCATAATGAGCCCGATAAGCTCATACTTTGTTTCTCTAAATAGGATTATTGATAACCAAGATATCGGTAAAATGGTTCAACTCAAAATGTGTTATTAGTTAATAACATGAAAACTATAACTTTCATCAAAAATTTGATAACGAACAAAATTAACCGTCATAAGGAGCCCGATAAGCTCATATTTTGTCTCTCTTAATTGGATTAATGATAACCAAGATATCAACAAAATGGTTCAACTCAAAATGTGTTATTAGTTAATAACATGAAAACTATAACTTTCATCAAAAATATGATAAGGTACAAAATTCACCGCCATAATGAGCCCGATAAGATCATACTTTGTTTCTCTTAATAGGACTAATGATAACCAAGATATCGGTAAAATAGTTCAACTCAAAATGTGTTATTAGTTAATAACATGAATACTATAACTTTCATCAAAAATGTGATAAGGAACAAAATTAACCGTCATAAGGAGCCCGATAAGCTCATACTTTGTTTCTCTCAATAGGAATAATGATAACCAAGATATCGGTAAAATGGTTCAACTCAAAATGTGTTATTATTTAATAACATGAATACTATAACTTTCATCAAAAATGTGATAAGGAACAAAATTAACCGCCAAAATGAGCCCGATAAGCTCATACTTTGTTTCTCTCAATAGGAATAATGATAACTAAGATATCGGTAAAATGGTTCAACTCAAAATGTGTTATTAGTTAATAACATGAAAACTATAACTTTCATCAAAAATGTGATAACGAACAAAATTAACCGTCATAAGGAGCCCGATAAGCTCATATTTTGTCTCTCTTAATTGGATTAATGATAACCAAGATATCGACAAAATGGTTCAACTCAAAATGTGTTATTAGTTAATA
The DNA here is from genome assembly GCA_963513935.1 of Aphrophora alni. Taxonomy (NCBI): domain Eukaryota; kingdom Metazoa; phylum Arthropoda; class Insecta; order Hemiptera; family Aphrophoridae; genus Aphrophora; species Aphrophora alni. The sequence goes on along the minus strand of OY740767.1, from coordinate 154,074,461 downwards.
ACATGAAAACTATAACTTTCATCAAAAATGTGATAAGGAACAAAATTCACCGTCATAATGAGGCCGATAAGCTCATACTTGGTTTCTCTTAATAGGGTTAATAATAACCAAGATATCGATAAAATGGTTCAACTCAAAATGTGTTATTAGTTAATAACATGAAAACTATACCTTTCATCAAAAATGTGATAAGGTACAAAATTCACCGCCATAATGAACCCGATAAGCTCATACTTTGTTTCTCTTATTAGGATTAATGATAACCAAAATATAAGTAAATTGTTTCAACTCAAAATGTGTTATTAGTTAATAACATGAAAACTATAACTTTCATCAAAAATGTGATAAGAATCAACTTTCACTGCCATAATGAGCCCGATAAGCTCATACTTTGTTTCTCTTAATAGGATTAATGATAACCAAGATATCGGTATAATGGTTCAACTCAAAAATGGTTATTAGTTAATAACATGAAAACTATAACTTTCATCAAAAATGTGATAAGGCACAAAATTCACCGCCATAATGAGCTAGATAAGTTCATACTTTGTTTCTATTAAAAGGATTAATGATAACCAAGATATCGGTAAAATGGTTCAACTCAAAAATGGTTATTAGTTAATAACATGAAAACTATAACTTTCATCAAAAATGTGATAAGGCACAAAATTCACCGCCATAATGAGCCCGATAAGTTCATACTTTGTTTCTATTAATAGGATTAATGATAACCAAGATATCGGTATAATGGTTCAACTCAAAAATGGTTATTAGTTAATAACGTGAAAACTATAACTTTCATCAAAAATGTGATAAGGCACAAAATTCACCGCCATAATGAGCCCGATAAGTTCATACTTTGTTTCTATTAATAGGATTAATGATAACCAAGATATCGGTAAAATGGTTCAACTCAAAAATGGTTATTAGTTAATAACATGAAAACTATAACTTTCATCAAAAATGTGATAAGGCACAAAATTCACCGCCATAATGAGCCGCCCGATAAGTTCATACTTTGTTTCTAATAATAGGAATAATGATAACCAAGATATCGGTAAAATGGTTCAACTCAAAATGTGTTCTTAGTTATATATTACAAGGGATAGAATTAAAAAAAAAAAAATTGTTGAAAAACAGTTTCGCTCAGTAACAAACTACGATTACTTGTTATTATTTTCAAAATGAATCATTTGTCTGAATTTGATTTGAACCTCATATTTCAACCTCTAAGTACTCTAAGATTCAGTCTAGAGTCTAGTATAGACTTTCATAAAAACGTTGTAAAACATATTTGCCTCATTCTAAATAATTTTCTCAAAAGAATGCATCACCGAATAGTGATTCATATTTCACTTAAAAATCCATGAATTCTATTGTTTTAAAATACATTTTTGTGCCGGTACATTTTTCTTAAATATTGATTACAGCGGAATAAAATAAATTAAGATATTTGAAATATATGAAGGAAGATTTGGAAAACTAGAGAATGCAATAATAAATTTGAATATAATTTTCAAAAATTCAACATGTCGCAAACTATGACTTTTTTATGAATTGCAACTTTTACATATTATTAACAAAGAAATACATTTTGTTATGCAACATTTCGTTAACATTTTGGTTATCATTACTGCCATTGAGAGAAACAAAGTATGAGCTTATCGGGCTCATTCTGGGGGTGACTTTTGTTGCTTATCACATTTTCGGTGGAAGTTATAGTTTTCGTGTTATTAAAAAAAAAAACACTTTTTGGGTTGAATCATTTTACAAATATTTTAGTTTTCATTACAGCTATTAAGACAAACAAACGATGAGAATTTTTCGCATCGCGTTACGTTTTCTAAAGGAGGCTTCATCTATATTAAATACCTTTACAAGTTGGAGCTATTAACCTAACTTTTCAGCACTGATGGGCTTAACTCCATTGATGCCAATGTTACTCATGATTTCCCTGGTATGAATTTTCCTCAAAGTTGGATTAGAAGTAAAGGATAACCACCACACCCGACTCTACCCCATTGATCTGTAGTGAAATAATTGGGAACATTGAACGTTTTTGGCTTCATAACTCCAGATGTTTAGATCCCTTGAACTATCGCAGATGAACCTCATTGGAACCCAGATATACAAGGAAACACCTTTTTGTTCCGTTACTTTTGTTAATATATCGTCTATTTTAAAAGTATAGGTTTGTAAATGATTAAAACTCCAATATACTTTATTGAGACAAAGTAAAGGTAATAGATAACTTTAGTGTGAGTTGTAATAAAAAAAAAAAAGTAGTCTTTAAGAGTTTATGCTATAAACAGCAGATCTTTAAGCCGCTATATTTATTTTAAAGTGGTATAATTACAGTCTTTATAATAGTCGAAAGTTTCCTTCTCTCTGTAACCCCAGTTAGATAAATCAGCTGAAGGCTATGCGCTCGATAATGTGCTTTCTAACAGAGGCAAAAGGCAGGATATAAGTTTACAATTTTTTATAAGTAGGAAGAGATGTAGATAATGGAGTGTCCGATGTAGGACATCAATCCAGAGCTAAACCTAACCTCCTAATACCTTGTGATGTATGGTTACTCATAAATCCCAACTCTCAAGTAGCGAGGATGGAAACTGTCCCGCTCCTTGATTTAGAACACCTTTCTTTTGTCTACTTTAGGGAATATTAAAAACTCCGTTATTGTCTTCGGTGGGGGGGGGAAACTTTAACGCTAAAAGGGCGTAATTTCTTTCTTATACATTTTACTTTTAAAGACGATTTTTAACTTTGTGTTTTTACTTTGATGTATATGTAGGGTCCCACGATGAGGTACCTATTTTAAAATTAATATACCGGACATTTGGAACACTCTACAAATTTGGGACTTTACGGTTATGTTGTAAAAAAAAGTACCATCGAGTTTTATTTTATTATGGTGAATCAAAACAAAATGGCGGAGTAAGAAAATTATTGTATGTTTTTACAAAAATATTTTATTTCTATAACTATTACAAATGGTTGATATCGTGAAAATGTGAAAAACTTAATAAAGAAAATTCAAAAAAAAAAAACATTGATAAATTATTATTGATCCAATTTAATATTTATTTGAATTGACGTGCATCAATACACTGATAGCTACGAAACAAAAAAAAAAGTCATAAGCACTTTTGAAAAAGTCCCTCTTCATAAGCTTAATTCATCATCTGTGAGATGATCTTATATCATCATCTTATAAGGTGAGAATAAAGTTTTCCTTTCTAAAAGCCCATAGATAAAAATCATACATAGTCAAGGCTAGGGATTTGGAGGACAGTTTATGAAGTTGCTTCCACGACCTATCCAACGGTTGGGAAGATCTCGATCTAAAAATGATTTGTCCACATTAGGATACTGAGGAAGATCTCCATCCTGTTGGAAAAGTCCCTCTTAATCCGGATTAGTAAGAATGAGGAACGTTGAAATCAGTTAATATTGACGCTTATCAGTCTTCAAGTCATTGTCTGATGGAATTTGTCATAAGATAAAACACCATCCTTGGTGACGACAGCCAAAACAGTTATACTCTTTGATTTGAAGCCCTCTTCGTGTAAGATATGTAGAATTTGTGTCTTATAATAATTACAATTATGTCTGTAAATGTAGCTTCATACCACTCGGCATCTTCGTCAAACTTTTCAATTACTGTACCTTGGAACAAAATCCCACTCGTCCGTCTGGTTCACTTTCCAGCATTCCGTGAACTAAATGTGTCTTTCTTGGCAAAACTTTGAACTAACGACTTTTGTATCCCAGTACCGGATGAAACATTTCTAATTGATTTGGCCTGTTTATAGATTTCAGTAAAGTAGCACTTCATTTTCAGTGTTAGAAAATCGATGGTATTTCTGTGAAACTGATGCAGTTACTTGTAGCATAGTTTTTCATTTATGAATTTAATTTTATTGATGGAGGTAGACTATTTGAAAACACCTTATCTCTTCATATTTATTTTCAAATGTAACAAGCCTAAGAACAACATTTCACTTTTTATTCAATTGAAAAATTCATTTTCTGATTGAACACAACTACCTAATTGTTTAAGTTTGTGTGTTAACAAATAATCAACAGATGATCGAGGTCCAACAAATGGCAATAAGCTTTTTAATTGCACTTCATTGTAGGGGGGAAGTGGTTCTATTCAGATGATTAGTATTATTTTTGTTATTCCGCCATTTTGTTTTGATTGTCATACAAAAATGTGCTAAAAACCGAAGTTTCAAGCATATAAGTCAAGTGGTTCCTGAGATATAGGTTCCTGAAGTTTCAGAAATCTCCATATTGAAACTATTTCGATATATAAAAAGTAAACAAATAATTGTAAATAAAAAAAAAACAAATGTATCAGCTGTTTGGAATAAAATACATCTAAGTGTGTTTAAACTCAGCCATTTTAAGATGATTATTTTATCCTTACACTGTAAATGTTAGCAAGTTTAACTTAATTTTACGTTATATTTCTTTTTTGTTTTGTGCAAGATCTTATTTTACGGGGTTGTCTTGAGATTGTTTACATATTGTTTGATGTCTTTACATCCCAGTCTTACAGTAATAGGTTAAAGACTGTGATCTTATCAATAACGAAGTCATGGAACTACTTCCTGGAGAAGAAAAAGTGTACCTTAGTTTTGACAAGGAAATCAGTGACGGTACAGAACAACTTAAGTATCCAACAGAGTTCTTAAATACACTTCAAATTAGCGGTCTTCCAAGATATAAATTGGTGCTTAAGCAAGGTGCTTTGGTTATGTTGATTCGAAATTTGGATGCGAGTCGTGGACTTATTAATGGAACGAGTTTGAGAGTTGAGATCATGCGTCAGAACCTCATTGATTGTACGATTTTAACTGGAGCTTCAGCAGGTGAACGCGTTCTTACTCCAAGAATAAAACTTTCTCCCTCAGACTCTTCTATCCCAATAAGTTTCTCACGTACTCAGTTTCCACTGATTTTGGCTATTTCCTTGACCATCAACAAATCACAAGGTCAATCTTGGTCACGCATCGCACAAAGTCTGTCTTCTCCCATGGTCAGCTTTATGTAGCTCTCAGTCGATGTCGTTCGTTTTCAGGAGTGAAAATCTTTGTTCATTTAATTATAGCTGATGGTGAAATAATCACACGGAACGTCGTTTTTAGAGAAGTATTATGAGTATTGATAAATATGAACCTATATGTATTAATAAACGGTTGAACCTATCACTGTTATATATTTTCTTATTTAGTTTGAACTACTGAACAAAGTTAAATGAGTTTTAGACTCATTGTAATCGATCACGTGAAACGACAAAATGTGAACATTTTTATAAATCAATTTCGCCTTAAGATTAATGAACTTTTTAAAAAATTTTAGCCGTGGTGACACAGGTACGCGGGTCACTTGTATCTATATAACATAACTTTAAAAATTCGTGTTTTTAGTGTTCCATATACCCTGGATATTATTTAACAAAGAGCTACCTCTTCTTGGAACACCCAGTACAAAGTGTAGAGTTATGTTCTGGGTCCAAGAGTCGAAGTTGATTTTTTTACGGAAATGTTTTGAGTCTCGTAAGTGTTTTTTTTTTTTCGGTCTGTCGTTTGTGCAGCTTAAACGAGAGACCGATTCTGATAAACTTGTCATATAGACATATTTTACTAACATATTATCTCAATTTACATTTTCCCAACTCGAAATTTGGGGAAGCTGCCATAAGATCAAAACCTATAATTATGATTATTATTATTTTTTTTTAAATCAGCTCTAACGATTTTGTTCAATTTTTACTAAATTGTAGCCTAGCCTTTATCTGTATTTATGAACTTTCCTTTGTTTAATATATTTTACTCTACTTCCTTATCGATCTTACGTTTTATATACCTACCTTTACTATTTCATTTATTGATAAGAATTCCCCCTGTTATCATCTCTAAGTCATATTGTGCATTTCTGAACGGTACAATCAGTTTGTTATTAATTATTTTGAAAATGATTGAAGATCAAAACTATTTTATAGAATATAAATGAGTTAACGAGAACATAGTTGAGGAATTGATGTTAATGATGAAGATCAAATGTTTAAAATGTTTTAAGTTAATACATTTTCGATATCATATGCATAAATATTACAAACTGACGGTTAAAGTTCCATAATATAACTGTAGCAGAAAATAGAGATGTTATAAGGATTATTGCTTGGGAGAAAACAAAATTACTGAAATAAAATGTTATTGTTGTATGGCACCGTATAATGTTTACGGTGCGTCATTTTTTCCTGAAGAATTGCGTAGTTTTTTTTATTTTAGAAACAAATATTTCAATAAACTTTTTTTCTAGATTGGAAAAGGCCTACAGCTTCTAAACATAAATAATACACAGAGGAACATCTGTGACGACAGTTGTTTAGTGATTAATGAACTCTCATAGGTATTAAGCTCCTTTATGAAGGAGTATTTATTAAAACAAGGGAAATATCAATGTGATTTTTTAAGTGTTCGTTAGTGTCTCTTAAGGAAGTCTTAAGGAACACGGGTCATAAATACGGGTCTAAATAAATTCGTCATCATCTTATAAAAATTACTAGTTTGGAAAACATCGAAAACATCAACGATCATTGAATATTTTTAATATTACGCAAGAAATGTAATGTTCATTAACTTGTGATTTAGGTTTAAAATACTTCAAAGAAATGCTTACCCCCTATATTGAAATATTCACACTTTCCTGTCACAAAACCAAACAATTGTTCCTGATAATTGGTATAAAAGACTTAATTTCTCTAAATCGGTTCAACTTAATTCTGTATTTCGAATTGGTAAAATAAATTTATACGCAAAAACGATAAGAAACCTTCTTCACCATTATTAAAATTCGAATTGCTCTTAAGTACGAGTTAATAACAGAAGTAATTTAACTTTAGGTTCTCATAAATATATATTTTTAATTTTGCAAAAAGTTCACTGGGTTAGTTTTTATTTTAGCAAACTTATCTTTTACTTTGTATACTTGGGTGTGTAAAATGTTTATATTTGGAATTCAATTATCGTTTAAAAGAAGTTGATTCCGATAATATCTGCGGAGTAACCATGTATTGGATCTCTCACCCTAGCTCATACACACTTCTGACAATAAACCTAAATAATAAATACCGAGGAAATGCTGCTAACACATTATGATATCCTGGCCTTACGTAAACAACCCAAGCTAGGTGAATCCTTGTGGGAGAGAATAAAGGGGATGATGATAGCATGCAGTTTACAATATTCTTTTAGTCAACGGTGCGAAAACATTGGACATTCCTTTAACCCAACAAACAAAATCAATGAAAATTCTTCATTACCTAAAATGTCAGTTTTGGTAGTTGTCAAAAATTGTAAATGAATCATGGACGTTATGTATTGTATTGCTTCGCTCGTGCCATAAACACGTCCTACAGAGTAAATCGTATTTCATTGAATAACGGTGCTTCATTTTTGTTTGTATATTTTTATTCCTGAACCTTAATATATTTTTTTACTAGAGGTTTGATACACCGGATTTGGGTTTAATCCTAATATTTCACTACATATAAATTACTCCTTTATAACAGCTCCATGATTTTTTTTTTACCAATAACTCTCGAACCGGTTATTTACACTAGAGTAAATTTTTATAGGAATAGTATTTTTGTGTTTATTATTCTTATGACAGCTATTCCAAATTTTAAGTTTAAATTTACGCGAGACAGTAATCATCACAAAAACTGTTTTTGACCTTAGCGACATGAAAACTGATATATCGATAAAGATTTAGTTTACTCATCACATATTGTTTTCTGTACTACTCTTTACTACTCTGTATACTCTGTACTACTCTGCAGATGAGATCATCACGTGATTGGAAAATAATGATTAAATTGACCTAAATGTAGTTCAGGGATACACAAAACAGATGCATTGTAAATTTCCTATTTTGAAGTTATAGATTCACAAAAAAAGATTTTTCCTTTCACAATATTTCCTTTATTGCAAGGGAAAAAAAATCTTCAAACACTTAAATTCGCAAGTATATATATATATATATATATATATATATATATATATATATATATATATACAATACGTGTGTTTATATTTAGAAAAATCATCTTTTTTTGGAACACAAACAAAAAATATACATCTTTATAACAAAAACTGACAGTTTTAATAAAAGTATCAAGTCTTTGAAAAAAAAAATTAATAAATAAATAAAAAGTGACCTAAACTGGTTTCCCTTGTATATAAATTGTATTTGATTAAAATTACCGGGTGGGGGGGGGGTTAAGATTCAATTTTGATATTGGTAATTATTCTAAAACCAATTTTTTTTTTTTTACTTGCGATTTTGCACACGGGTTTGGGTCATGTGCACGTTTCACTAAAATCTGAACGAAATATTCATAGTTCGTTTTTGTATTAGCTACATGGGAGGGGTTTGTTTTTTATTGACAACTAACAAACCGATATTTTTCTAGAAGTAACCACCCAATACCTTTGTTTCTCTTCAAGGCAAACGTGATTAAAATTTCATTAAAATCGTTAAATCTGATTTTGAAAAATCAAAAAAAATTTAGGTACGTTTTTACTCCCTAATTTTGAGTTATAAAAAAAGGAGATCGATGTTTTGACTTTATACAAAAATTTCACATCTTAAAACCTCTTTTTTAAGTCGAATTTAAAAAATAGATCTACAATACTATAGAGGTAAATTTATCATTGCAATATTCCCTTTATACTGTATAATAAATATATTTGGGAAAGAAAAACATTCTTAAAAATTAAAAAATAAATCTGAAATGTGTACAGTAGGAGCATTTCAAATTATATAAATTTATTGTAAATTATTTTTTATTTAAAAACCCACCCTTGAGCTGGAATACAAACCAACCCTTAACCTGTTCGTAGATTCTGCTACCCTGATGTTAAGTAAACAAACCAAGGTGCAACTTGTATTTACGGGATGTTTACTTGTTTGTTAGTGGGGGGTATAACATTTCAATATCCAGATGTACAAATTTAATTTTAAAATATTGATTCCTTACGTATTTTCTTTCTACAAATAATTTCAAATATTTCCTTTCCAAATGCAAACAACTTTCAGTCTTCTTAAAGATTTTGGATTTATTCCGAGTTTAAACAATTCTTGAGTTATTCTTTGTCAATTCCCTGATGCATTGTTTGTGGCTTTCAGAAAAACAAACAATTCCACCCTTCCCCTCGCTTGGAAGATCATTGCAGATTCCAAATTGTTGTTGGGGCTTGTTTACTTAGGACTAGGCAAACAGAATGCTGCAGAAGGTCCTTAAGGATAGCGTCATCCTCATTGATTGCTTTACTTTTGTTAAAGTTGGATTTTATCAAGACAGTTTACTGTTAAACGAATGGGATAAAATTGTACATTTTAAAATTATATAATCCAAAATCATTGTACTAATTTTCTCAGATAAAATCAAATATTATTTCCTTTATTTATTTATTACTCAAACGAGTCCATCTTGTATATTTGAAAATTTTATTTCGAAAACGGATAATAAATAGGATTTTGTAGAAACCTATAGTTTTCGAACAAACCATTTAGCAAAAATGGATATGTGATACTACTACTTACGCGTGAAAGTGAAAGAGAGTAAAAACATGCATGTAATATTATTTTCCTAAAAATACATTATATACCAGGTGTCAAAAATACCGGTCGGTTATATAACTTTTACTATAAGAGATAAAATGTTTAAAAAAAATTTCATTATAAAGTAAAATCAATTCCACCCCAAATGGGGTTTTAACTGCATAAACTAGAATTTGCTGTAACAATCATAAAAATTGGCGGTTTGTCAAATATTAAAAAAATTCAATTTACTACAGAATCTACTCTAAGGAAAATAATATCGAGACAAAATTATAATAGGAAAAAACATTATTGTTATTTGATGACCAGGAAGTTGCATTTCTATAAAACTTTAATTAAACTAAAAATTATTTTTTTAAAGGTAACATTTTAATACCCAATTTGAATTTGTCGTCATTTTTAATTGGAGTAAAAAGCTATCTATATTTTTGTGAAGTTATTTTCTATTAAATTAGACTTTTAAAATTAAAATATTACTTGAAGGAGGTTTACATTTGAATATTTTAATTTGCCAACAAAGATCCTACTTTGAGATGGAATTTAATTTACGTTATATTGCAAACATTTGTGTTCTTATACTAAAAATCATTTTTTTTAAATTTGAGCTTTTTACCTTTAAAAGTACTTTAATCGTTTAGGAACTTTTATGGGACCTGGTATATATATATGAAAGTGTGCGTGTGTATGTGCGTGTGTGTGTGTGTTTTTTTTTTAAGCGTATGGGCAATAAAACAAGTATTATCCCCATTTTATGTAACCTGTTTGAAATTGATTCCATTGATAATACAAGCAGTCCCTCTTCTCTACTAAAGTTTTCAGTCGGACAACTTTGTTTAAATGCAATTAAAAAAGTAATAATTTCGGAGAACACTAAATTCACACAAGTTAAACTGGAATTAGGAATTCGCTCTTGTCATATTGTCGTACAAGTATGCAAGGAAGGGGGTTAACTTTACCCCGTTCATTATTAATAACGAGCTCTGATTAGCTGATCCATTATGTAACATTATACCCCGTGACTCGACAACAATGCTCCTTCCCCCTCCCCCCCCCGAAGCGTCTTACAATGTTTGGAAAGTTAAACGGTGAATTTCATTACTCTTGTACAATCAAAGTGGGCATGAGACCAAGAAAATCTGAATTACTGTTGCACAAGACAAGTATTCCAAGAAAATATAGTGCGATTACTGCCCTTCGGTCTTATAATGTCCGTAATATTTCAACAATAACCTAAATACAGTGAGCTTATGAGCTCATAATTTTGTTTTAATTAAATACAATTACAGGGCTATGGAAATAGATGTGATCGATGTTTCAATTATTAAGTACAAAAGTTACAAAAAACGTTTTTAAAATCACCAGAATTTTTTTATTAGTTAATTTAGAACTACTACTAAATTTTTTATATTACCGACCATTTTTCCAATATGCCGGTTAGTTTAAATTTTCTTACAGGGCACCTATTTTGTGGCTATTTTTGGTAAGACATGATTTTAAAGCTTTTTTAACAATTTTGGAGCTATAAGCGTTCATAGTTGTGAAAATACAAGGATCAATGTGTTTTCTTTTACCTTTAAAAGTTTTTTGTAACTTTTGTACTGATCAAATAAAACAGTACAATCACGCTGTATATTTTAAAAAACGAGACCTATGTGGGCCCGTGGATAGCGCTGGAAACGTCCAAGCGATATTTCAGCTTTCCCCACACTCTACAACTGCAGTCATTGATGCCACTGACGCTTGAACTCTTTGTTTAACTAAAACAAAAACCCGTGAGAGTCAGGGTTTTCATCTACTTCATCCAATCCTACGTGGTGGAGGGAATTTTCTCATCGAGCTAAATTATTAACATTATTGGCGGTGCCTCATTTTTCTGAAAAATCAAACTTTTTATCCTTGATTTTGGGAAGAGCATATAGCTCCAATACGTCGCAACCATAACAAGGAACAGAGATGACAAAAAAAAACTGTGTAAAGTACATAATACAAGAAAACATAAAATACTGTTTACAACACACACAAACAGTAATAAATGTGGAACGGGAAACAAAAAATAAATTTAAATCACTATTTGTACTCAGATGCGAGGCGCTCCCAAAAATTATTTTTTGAAAAACTGTGTTTTTGATCGACTACAACTCAACTGACATTTGTAGTGACTATTAGTTTTTGGTTTGTTTTTATTTGGTATTGGGGATGAGATGAGGGAGAAAGTTGTGTACCTTTCATTTCATAAATTGTGTTACATTTTCTGTTTTGATTTCACGGGACTAATTGTGAATGTTTGTTTGTAGGTATCAGTAGTCCCAGAGTGGGCACTGATGGTTTCCCTCTACCACCGCCCAGAGTCGTATCCTCCAGGATACACAGAGACTTCTTCCAAGGTCATGAGCAAAGTATTAGCTTCATGTTTGTATCCTTCGGTCAGCTGATTGATCACGATCTCACACTTACTGCTGAAACTAAAGGTAAAGTAAAGTAACGTATTTATACAGTTAGTCAGCTGTTACACTAATCATTATGGTATCGCTTTAGATTAATGGTAATAAATTCTTTTCTTTTACTTTAAAACGGGATTTTTATAACTTTCGACAACATTTAGATTTGTCAATTGAATACAATATGGAAAAAACGTATATTTTATTTTCCTCATTTACACGTAGTATAAAAAGTTATGTGATTGGTAAAAATTCGTATTTCATGAAAATATATTCGAGTTCAAAAAAAGTTGTTTTTTAATGATGTCTGTCGTAATATGCATCGCTTTACAGCCCGACCGTGTAAACCGATTTTAATTAAATTCGTTATGCGGACAATTTTGCCGTTTCTCGTGACTTTTATTCATTATCTTGACACATCAGACGTTTGATTCCCGCTGAAACTCTAAGAATAGTTTTTCCTTTTTACTTTTATAATGTTGTGTTGACTGGCCAGGTCTTGAATTCTTTTCTTAGGTTACTAGTTTTAATGTTAGTTTAGAACATGTTTACTAGCGTTCATGTTTGGTATTTTTATTTTTATCAATTGATAACTGGAGTTTATTTGTACTCTTGAAACGTCGTGTACACACATGGACAATGAATCCATACTAGTAATATGAACATGTGTGTATATCTATCTACCTGACGTATTTTGATATCGAGTCCAAATAATGTATTCTTTGATCATATTTTTATAACATGTCTAAAGAGAATATTCTAATTTTATACAAAACCAAATTATTGTATTCTAATATTTTAATTTGTTATTATACCTTTATATGATAAAGGCCTTATCATAGAATTAATTGTTTCGTAATTGACTGGAATACTTAAAAGAACCTGATTGGTCGCTATCTTTACAAATATGTCGGGTACTGAAAAACCGATTTCGGCCAAAAGGGCTGTTATGAAAGACATATAGTCTCAAAATCAGCTCTACCGATTTCGTACAACATTTTAGCGATTTGTGGAGCTTAATGGCCTAGTTGTCAAATTGTAAGGAAAATAAAAATAGTTTTATCGAATAAGTGACAAAAACCTAAAATAAACCACCGTTATTGAGTCAGTGTATGCTCTAGGTGAGTATAATTAAATAAATTGATAAATAAATTTGTTTTTTTAATAGAAGATTTAAATAAGAGTACCAACTTATCTACCATAAGAAATACATGAAAGTAAAAGTCGGTTATAAAGAAACTTACAATATTTTTTACCATCTAAAAAAAAATTTTGGTCTTGTAGATGAGTATGTGAGTGAAATGTTAAAGTGTAATTTAACTAAAGAGAAACGTAATTTATGTGTGACAAATCGAAAGCCTTTCCAAAACAGAATGAATATTGATAGGATTAATTTGACTGCTACAAGCTACTGTCTCTAATATGTTTGAACAAATGGGGGAGACCGGTGACTATAATTTGAAAACGTCTACACAGATCCTTCTGATTTATTCCCAGGGTTACCAATCCAATTATTGCTTAAAGCCATCTTGATAGTATAGTGCCAACCTGGCAAATCCAAAGTGACATTCTTCGATTAGACAAAGAAAGGGGGGGATAATACAGCTCCTTGGAGATGATAAAAACGTCCCCTAGTGCCCTATTAAACACGAGTTGGGGCTTTACCAGTTAAAAAAATAAAGTATTGCCCTATCATGGGAGGAAGAAACTATTGTCTCACCTGGTTTTATCGTTTGTCAATTTATAATAACACATTTTACAATATTGTTTTCTTCCTTGTGGAAACACCAAAACTAGGAATATGAAATGTCCACTGACTCTACTACCGCAATTATATTACATACGAATAAACACTGTATATTTATACAATTATATCCAAAGCGTTATATTTATTTTCCCACATACACGTAGCATAAAGTATTGTGGCGGGTAAAAAAAAAATCGATGTTTAGTTTTTTGCTGACGTGTTCGTTTTGAGGTCTCCTATTTGGATGATAAATAAACGATATGGATGCAATGTTTAAATAATACAAATATTTATTAACACAATAAACTTATTTTTATGTTAAAATACAATTATTTTACCAATTCAATACATTTATTTGTGTCTCGGGTTATTGTCTCTTAATTTTACGTGGCTAGCCCTTTGAATAGAAACTTTTACAGTTGTGATTACAATACAGTTGTAATAGTCTTTGGGATTATAAAGAGATATCAACACAAATTGACAAAATCTTACACTAATTTCTTACATAGAAAAAATTGGAACTTAATTTAAAATGGATGTCTAGCTGGTGAATTTATGAAATGATTATGGTGTGAAATACAAATTGGACGATGGGCAATTATTTTATTGATTGATCGATATATAAAAGTTTATGAAATACTCACTGTTATTTGATTTAACAGTTTTGTTATATTATATGTTTGGCAAGATAGCTATAGATGTTAATTTAATGTTAAAACATGTAAATCACTTTAAGCTGATACTAATAACTTTTTCTAAAGTAAAATTTATTATGCTCGGCACTCACCAAGATGATGTTTTTATTCTTTGACATAATTCTAATGATACTTGATTTAAAGTATTACTGGAGCTGAAATAAAATCACTTTTATTTCTCTTGTTTTCGATATTATTGGACCTTATAAGTACACCTGCCTTTAGTGTTACCTCAAGTGTTTCTTCCTCTAACCAACAATGATCTTATAATCTTCTCACTTTTTTTTTTCTTTTTCTTTTTTTTTCTTCTTATTTCTTCTTCTTCAATTGTTTATTATATTGTGTATTTAGCATGTTACTACACTTTAACATTTTCATAAATTAATATGAGTTACAGTTTTTCTTGTGGATTTAAGTTTGATGAATGAATTGGGACATGCAATTGACATGGGCTAGGTGATGGGCAGTTTGAAGTGTGTGAATATTGTGGTGGCGGTCCAGGGTCTTGTGGTTGATGATATGGTACCTTGAGGTGATAGTTTACTTATAACTCTGAATTAAGGTATCATTATAGTTTACAGGATAAACACATTTTAATTAAATATAGTATATGGACATATTGTTCGACATTTTTGGAGAGAACGTTTCGTTTTGTAGATTTTTACAAGATGTAGTCTTCATGTGTTCTTTGACATTTGTTGTTTATTTAGAATACCTGAATCGATCTTCAACATCAACTATTTAAACACATTTCAATCCGCCATTTCGAAATAAAATTGGCATTTTCTTAATTTTTACCATTTATTTATAATAAATAAAACAATTTATACTTTCACAAATAAAATTAATAAGTCATACCGACCTAGGTTTCTACAGATAGACCGTTGTCCAAGACAGCTTTACATACTGAAGATACAAGATACTTTACGTAACACAACAAGTCCAGGACAAATGGTAAAAAAATCCTGTTAGATTAAGGAGAAGGGGAGAAGAAAAAATACCTAGACTATGATCTAATTATTTTTCGTTTAAAACTAAACTTGAGATCTTCTTGATTAATCTATTAATTTTTATAATTTCTAATTCGTTTAATTGTTTACACTTCAAAATTACAGGTAGAAGTATATTTTTGAAATGTATATAAAATGTAAGTAGTAAATTAAGCACATGGTAGAAGCAAAGATAAATCAATTATTTAATGTGCAACTTAATCAAATGTAACGATAACTGTGGAAGTTAAAACAAAATTTGAACTCCCATTATTTGTTAACAACACAACTTTCTGCCAAAAAAAAACCCATTTTTTACCTGTATTTCGCAGGAAAATAAAACGAGATGTTGTAAAGTATACAATAAATGTCGAGATGTGGGTAAAAGGGTGAACTATTCTTCCAGTGATATAATGTATGGAATTCAGAACAGTAATAATGTTGGTTTTGTTATATACCAATAATAAATCATTGCTTAAGGACATGTTAAATTTTAAACCTATATAATTAAATAAGGGAAACTTTTATAGAAATCTCTTTTATCAGAAAAATGTGCCGATCAAGGGAAAACTCCTAGATGTCAACTGGAGATGCGACCCTTACACCGTCCAGCCGTCAACTTCACTTAAACTGAATTACAAATTTTACAGTTTAATTTATACGCACCACTTTCAACAAATTAGGCACCTTACTATAAAGTGCAATGATAAAGATCCTGATAAAAATACATGTACAATCAAACTTCACAATAATTTAACTAAGATTAAATACAAAAAACGATTAAATAATGATAAAAAAGATTTGGAACTAATTATAGTTATGAAAGGAAAATATTGTTTCTTTTTAAAGTCAGACAAAGGCAATGCAATTCTAGATAAAATAGAATATTACAAACAATAGTCTCTAAAGTGTTGGATTATAAGAAATTACCTAGAAACTCTTTAAACAAATACACTATTCAAACGATAAAAAAATTGCAATTTAAGCATTTCTAAAAATGAAACTTATAAATTTCATACTTCTAACCCGAAATTATATTACCTGCCCAAAATACATAAGGAAGTTATGAGGCCTTCGTATCAATATACAAAATTACAGACTTACTTTCTTTCAAAATGACTAACAGAATGTTCACTACCTAACTTTAAGAAAAAATGTAGTTGTTCTTGTTTCATTAAAAATAATTAATAATTTATCGAGTCTATTAAAGATGTTAAACTCTAACAAGACGAAATCTTATTTTCTTTCGACGTTTGTTCTCTATTTCCGAGTATAGTTTTAAAGGAAAACTTGACATTTCTAAAAGACTTTTAACAAAAAATCATGTTAAACCTGAGAAAATCAATGACTACTAATGATTCTTATGAAGAGCAATGGTTTAAGATGCAAATTTAATTGAGAAAATGTTTAAAATTAAATTGAAAAAAAATCCTAATATCACTCCCAATGTTGTATTTATATAAATATTGAAAAATGGTATAGTATTGAGATACGAGATACATCAAAGTTGGTAAAAAATTTAAAAAAGTTTGGGTAATATTTTTAATAATTTTTAAATTTTTAAATCAAAGATATGGTGCCTAATTTGTTAAAAAGTGGTGTGTATTTTGTAATTTGCGAAATTTGTAATTTAGTTTATGTTAGACAAACTAGGTTTAGTGAAGAATATAACAGAAGTGGGCGACTGGACTTTGAACATTCTAGTTTTTCCAATCATCTAAAAATTCATAAAATTTTCGATTTTTATTCAAATACAGATTTCAATATTCTTCATGTAAATTGTAAGTGTAAAAAGTTAGAGATTAAGAGATTAGAGATTAAGGACTCAATTTTAATTTAAACGAACATTTAGATCTTAGTAATTCACTACACATTTGCAACCCCTGTCAAAGCTTAGATATTAAGGAGAGACTCCCTCCTCCTTAATCTAACATGATTTTTGACCAACTTTTCCTAGACTTTCTTGTACATTTAGACTGCAATGCCGTAGCTGTCGAAATAGGTTTATCATTTGTGCAACTATAAATTGTTTTATTTATTATAAAATGGAATTCTACCAAGAAGCCACGTTACCCATTTATATTGTATCCTAGATACCACTCCTATATACCACGTTATATGTTTACAGTGCCTGGTACAAGAAAAGACCCCGACTGTTGCAGTGGAGGACCAAAACATCCGAACTGTTTCCCTCTACTTGTACCATCTGATGATCCATTTTACAAACGTCATCATCAGAGTTGTATTAACATGATCAGATCAGAGGCAGGAATACGTCCTGGCTGTCGACTTGGTGAGTCAAACTTCTATTATACTCTAGCTTACGAGAGCTTTGAAAAAATTGTCCGCTGTTTTAATTGTAAAAGGTATAACATTGAAGGTAGCCCGGCAGTAGTCACTTTAGTAATGGCAACTCTACAACAGAAACTAGTGATGTGTGAGTTCGAATTAAAATACTCGTTGAGTCCGAGTATTAAAATCCTCGGTTTCGTATTAAAATATTCGGACTAAATCCTCGTAACTAGAAACATGGAGGAGGTAATGTGCGAGTATGAATTCGAAATAAAATCCTCGGACAATGATATTCGTTAGTGTTGTGTCAATTCCAAACAAAATGCTCGGTGTTTCTACTTTGGTTATATTAGTTTCTAAGCTGATTTTTTCACTACACATTAATTAAACATTACGATTTTGAGTTAAAATGATTTAGATTGGTTAACAAGTTCAATTTAAAATAATAATATTCATTCATTTCCACATTAACAAAAAGTAAATTAAATTATTATTATTTATATTTAAATAAATATTAATAGGTTACCATCTTTATAAAAAATATAGTAAATTAACTTATTTTAAATAACAACTAAATTATTAATGTTGGTAATAATAATTGTACTAACGTTAAATTACTGAATTTGTGTCGAGGCAGGATAACATTTAATTACGTATTACAAGTGTCAATCACATATTTTTTTAAAAAATAAATACTTGGTGGATCAGTCAAACAGATAGAACGCAATAGTGTAGGTTTATCTAAAACGATCTGATTGGTAAAGCTGAGTTGGGAATCCGATGCGCAAAATCATTTTGCGCAGATACTCGATTTCGAAAGAATAATACGAGTATTGAAATCATTTGAAACCGAGTAATGCGAGTATCCATTTCACCATTGCTAACAGTATCAACATTGCTAACAGATAACAGAAAGCTATATATCTAGATAAATACCTTATATTAGTAGTCAGAGCAATTCTTGTTATTGTATGTCACTACAGCTGTTTCGCCGATCACAGTCGGCTTCGTCAGGTGCAGGATACTTAAATAAAACACATAAACACGACACTGAACACTTTATGTGTTTTATTTAAGTATCCTGCACCTGACGAAGCCGACTGTGATCGGCGAAACAGCTGTAGTGACATACAATAACAAGAATTGCTCTGACTACTAATATAAGGTATTTATCTAGATATATACATTCAGCAATTCAAAAGCGAAAAATATAAAATCAATTTGGTTTTATAAGAATATAACAGAAAGCTCATTGTTTGCCAAAGGGGAGGAGCGTCATTTTCGGCTTAGTTACGGAAAAATTCAACCGACTAGCGTAGTTGGTATATTGAGTTTAGAGAAACTGGAAATGTAGACATCAAGATATAGCCAGGCCGACCACAAACGATAATGGGGATCGTTTGCCACAGGATTCTACTTCCAGCGGACAGGTAGTTCTAAACAAATTGAATTTACTCTGACATCGCTGAGTGCGATTAATCGATATAAAAGCTACTCTTTTATCAATGATGAACCGCCACAATCGAAGATTCGCAGAAACTCAGTAACCAAATAAAACTTTCTTGTATATTTGTGATTCTCCTTTGATAAACGTAAACAAATCCATGTCCATGTTTGCTAGGACATGCTCGAACTTTATATGTCCTAGAAATTGAAGATATAGAAAGATAAAATGAAATAAATGTATTTTTTTCAACAAGATCAAATCGTTACAGTCTCAATCTACGAGAAACCCTCAACTGTTGTTTTCCTGAAAGTTTTCCTGGTTGTTGGGTTGGAAAGAATAGTTCGGTTTTGCCGCCAACAAGAAACCCCGATTTTGTAATTTTTCTTCTTGGGTTACGTTAAGAATATTGTCTACGCTGAGAAAATCCGATATCTTTGACTTTTAAGAAACAATCACTGTCGCCATAGCATTCGTTACTCCTGGTATAATCTAGGATACCTGGACGACTATCGCCTAGATGTTGCTCACATTGCAACTTACTGGAATTGTAAGGAAACTTGTTTATTTTCTGTATCTTTTTGGTGTAAAAATAGATAATTTACCTAAACCCTAATTAGAACATTAATTTTCTTGAGATAAGTTTTACCCTTACAACTAAAAGTATAGGATAATTTATTACTAAGTGGTTAGATTTACTGTCTGGATTACTTTATATTTCTGCAAACATTCGTATTTTTATAAACCGCCATAAAGCACTTGAAACACTGAATTTTCACTAAATTCTTGATACACAGATAAAATAAAGCAAAAGCTTAAAGTTTCAAATATTTTAATAATATAAATGAGCTACAATTGTTATACCCGAGTCCATAGAAACTATAACTTTGCTAACCACCTTTTGGACTCGGGTCATAGTTTTGATCCGAAATTGAATGTTAAACTCTTACATATAGAAAATAAAAGCAATAGATTAAATAATTTAGAATGTTTAGAAATAAATAGATCTTTATTTCACTTAAGCCTAATCTCAACTTAAACGACCAAATTGTATTAAATTCGTCACCCCTTCTAAAACCCATCGGTAACATAGTTCATTAACCTTTATCTACCTGCTAGGTCATCCCCCTACCTTTCCCGATTTCTCTATTGTATTTCAGTTTCCTGTTACTTATGTTTAAATAGTTGTCTATACCTGTAAATTATCAGTTGCCCGATGATGCCGCAAGACGAAACAATTGTAGCTCATTTATATTATTAAAATATTTGAAACTTTAAGCTTTTGCTTTATTTTATCCTTGAATATGGAGTTTCAACAAGAAATATCTACTATTACATTAAAGTTAAATTCTTGATATCTTCAAACTAACTTAGGTGCTTCCTCAGAGAACGATTGGTTTGGGATTCTATTCAAAATAAACAACTTGTGAACTGGATTATCAGAAAATTTTCCAACGTGATAAAAGGGAGCAAAACTATGGAACTTTTAAACTATAAACATACCATATCAAACCAACAGTAATAAATGGATAACACATTTTTCTTCTTCTTTTGTAAAATAAAAAATCAAGTTATTTTAGATATTTTATCTGAAAATCACGGATATCTTGGCTATGTGATTCAACCCGTCAAACGCGATACAGGAAAAGTAGAAATAAAATAAATTGTAAACAAAATTGTTCCACACTCTCAATCACAAAATAAGTTTGTTATTATATTAATTTTATTATGTTTAAATGTAAAATAGGTTTTTGTCATCGGAGGGGGGGGGGGAGATGTGTGGGAGCTTATTTTATAAAACAAGTTATTATTCCTTCCAATAAAGCACATCCGATGTTATGGGGAACTGGTGTAGACAGTAGACATCATTATTTTATTCCTTCTCCACCTGGCAGATCCGACCCAACAGCTGGGATATGTAGCAATTAATTGTTTGGCGCATACCGCCTCCCTCAGAAGCATACTCTATTTTCCTTTCTTGCACACAATCAACTGTCATGATTGTTTTATTTTTCTGAACTAAATGTTAATAGTTTTTACTTTTTTACGTGTTTTTTTTATATTACAATTAAATTGATTAAATATGTTCGCAATATATTATTTGTCCTATTACTTTCAATTTTATTCATATATTATTATTTTAATGTTATTGATTTGGTTGGTATGGTCCTGAATGAAATATCAGACAAGTCTTAGTTTAAAATTTTAATATTTCTTAAAATGATCACCTGAATAGTTGTTATTTGACGAATCAAAGGTTTCACATTATTTCGTCTTATATTTAAAGGCGAAAAACCTTTCAGCCATCATAGGTTTATAAAAGGAAGAAGAAAAGAGCATAAAATAAAGACTCCTAGCCTTAGTATACTCTAATAGCGTCAGGGTCGGTCAAAAGATAACTGATAGGAAACATAGAAAAATAGGATAGAAAGGTGACCAATTTCTTGACATCTTGTATTTTATAAGCCTTGACTTTGTCTAATGTAATCTTTGGTTATTGTACTTTGTAAGCCTAATGGTTATGGTACGGTAAATTTAAACATTTTATCTGAAATGATTTCTGAGTTAAAATTTGTTCTGTGGAAAATACAAAGAGACGGTAAATAGTTATTTGTGCAACTAGTGAGCAAAGTGGCACTTTTTTAAACGAGAGAAAAATGTTGACGCACGAGGCTTGCCGAGTGCGTCAATTTTATCGAGTTTAAAAAAGACACTTTGCTTACGAATTGCACATTATACTTTGTCTACAGTTGTTATTTTGTGACAAATAAAAAACATACTTCAGCAGTAACACAATTAAATAAAACATTAATTTAATACAATAGTGTTCAACCTCACGTCAAAACTGAGGTTATTTATGAATATTACAAAATAACTTAGGTGTATTGTTGAGGAAACGGGATTGCCAACTTCAAAACTCGACAAACCGAAAAATACTCTCCGTGTACCATACACTGTCAAACATCTTCATGAATAATTACTTCCTTTTTCAACTTTAAAACGTTGTTTTGTTGTTTATTTATGTTATTTTACATGTAAGAATTAATCCAACATACATACGGGACATTTCCTGTATATTATAAATCAATTCAAATAAACTTAATCTAAATTTCGTTTTGTTCGGTTGCCATTCGGAGTGAGCAAAGTAGTGTGCAAAGTAGTGGGCAAAGTGAAACTGTTGAGAAATCAGCTGTTTTGCAAACTAATTTAAATGAACAAAATGCCACTTTGTCAACAACTGTAGACAAAGAAGCATTTCTCAACCAAATTTCCTACTGTAAACTCATCGGACATGGGTTACACTCTGGTCACCGTGATGCACTAAAACACAATTAAAACACTTGGTGAAGGCAAAGGCTTTGGCGATAGGATATGCTATTGTAACCGAAATGTGTTCGACAAAGTTTCTATTATTAGCAAGAGCAGGGGTGGGGGGAGTGAAACGTTAATATTACAACGACTCCGCTAAGAAAACAATGCTCAAATGGAGGAATGTAAAAAGCGGAGAAATTAATTTGCTACTCTCTGTACTCTTGTTTGCTTTTCGAAATGAAGAGAACCCCCTCCCCTCTTCCCTTCTAGCGGTCGTTCTATTGTGTGTCTTTCCCGCTGTCGTTAACTTTGTAATTATAATTTTTATTCTTTTTATTCTTCCTTCTACATCCTATTGACACTTCATTATTTTGTAATTACAACCGCTTTAGTGGAATTTCAAGCGCATGGAAAAATTTCGTTTAACGCGGTTCTAGGCTCTTAAGTTTCCAGTGATAATTGAATCGAGGTATTTAAACACTTTAACACCCTCCTATCATTTGAACTATGATAAACAGGGTTTGGAATCTCATTACTGCTGTTGCATGAGTCTCACTCGCTACATCTCGCTTTGCGGTGTTTGCTGCCTGATTGTCGAAAGAAAAAGCAAATTGTTGGGCTTCATCGTGTTATGCCGAAATGTTGATTTCTTGGACCTTGTAGGAAATGTTAAATTGTATTGGTAGATCCAGAAGGGTAAGTTCGTTTAAAAGGAGATTGGTTAAACACTTGTTCATTGAGGTACGATCACATGGCAATTGAGAACGGATCCGTTGATTTCTAAAATTTCATAAATCAACATAATTATATATTATGACAGCTGATTCGCAATTACGCATCTTCAGACAACTATGAACTGAAATTTACAAAATTCGACTTAAGTATCAACTAAGAAAGAGGGGATGGAATGCAAGGAAGGGGAAATGGACTAAGACTACCTGGCAGGATGTGTGTTAATGGGCTTTAAAAAAGGAGATGGGTTAAACATTGGCAATTGAGAACAACAGATCTGTTGATTTCTAAAATTTTTAAATAATTTAATTTTCTACTTTTTTGTTCAATATGAAAACTTTGAGATTTTCAGTGTGCTCAAAACTATGACCATAATCTAACAAATGGTTAGAAAAATTTGAATCATTTTTTACTATACTTCCAACAAGGTACATGTTCTTTAATTCTAGTTTTAAAAGATCTACCGGTTTGACTATTGCATTCATTACAATTTACTTTTTATACACCACTTTATTATTAACTAACAACTTCCATAGTACAATAAAAACCAATTTTTTAATATCATATTTATTTGTTATTAAGAAACATTAAATAATACTGATTGTGGTGATAATGATTTCAAAAAACAACGTAAAAGTGTTGTTCACATGTATTGACCAAAACTACTTTTCAATTTAATAATACCTTCTTTCTGCAGATTGAAGGCCTAGCCAATGGGGTCACATTTGTCTCCTTTTTTAGAAGAAATCTTTATGGAAAATTTTGCAAATCAGTGAGTCAAACTGATCTAAGAACTTATTTCGATTATTTTTCAAGGCTTCTATCATTTTGTCATATTTTACACCATCATAGGAAATCTAAATTGCCTGTGATAAATTACAAAATGGATTGACCTCATTGTTTAAATAAAATAATTTCTAATTTTTCTTTAGTATGATTAATATACATAAAATAGTTTATCATGTCTCTTACTTTATAACCATTATCACTTACTAATTCTATCTTATTGTAAACACTTGCATCACATTTTTATTGAAATATCTTAATACGTAAATATAGTAGACATCAAACATTGTTTATCTGTACAATACAATTTTCTAAATTAAAATTATGGACAAAGCTGTGATAGGAGGTTTTCAGTTTAGCTTTCCCTAACTCGATCGGATGTCCTTGATCTCAGCTGTACCATTATTCTGTACAACGTGATGTACCTGTAACAGAACAAGAAGATTCAAGTTAGAGTTTTTATCTTTTTCCTAGGTCGTTTAATATTGGAATCTTTTCCTTAGTATTTTATCTTAATTTTTGCAGTTTCCCTTTCTCGATTAACGGAGACGATTTCTTCTTTATTATATTTATTTTTTGTTTTACTCTCTTTTTGTACAATCTTTATAATCTTTTAATATTAAAAAAAAAAAATCTATCTAAATGTCTTTTCTCTTGAACCTTTTCCTTATTTATACGATTTACTTCTTATTATATGTTAATACAATTTCCTAGTTCTTTTTTATGTGGATTTATATAATCTCTAACAATTTTGATTACCATATTAATGTCTAAAGTTGATTTCGTACTTATGTGTCCATACAATATCTCTAAGGTGTTAATTTCGTGACTGAATTAATTGTATTGTTATATTTTTTGATATTGGTATCATTTTAAATTTCAGGTTGTTTATTTAATAATATAATATATTCAATTAGAGTAGAATGAACACGTTCGGAAAGTACAGTTGATGGTGGATGTTGTGTGCTTACAAAGTGGATTTTTATTTTTTAATAAACGTTTTTGTTGAATTCAGTTCCGTATTCAGAAATGATAATTTCTGGAATCCCATAGCTAGTAATGATCTATCAACTTGTCGCTTATCTCAGTTGCATGTTGACTTAAATTCGGTACATTTGTAGATACCTAGAGAATAAATCAACTACTGTCAATTATTTTGTATTGTCAATTGATAATGTTTCCATTGGTCTTGACGCTGTAGGCATTAGAGTTAATTCTGTTTTCAATGGATCTCTTTCATACATTGTCTGTAAACATACATCACAGTTAGCTATAATTATTTCTTGGACACTATTCCTGATATTGTACCAATAATATTTGATTATAGGTCTCAGTAATTCCTCTATGATTGGTTTTACTAATATGAAAATTGTTCATAATGTCTTCAATTCTAGTCAGTTATGTCTAATAAATTCACATGTTTCTTAATCAAATATAATTGCCTTCTTTTAAAGTTTCTTGATACACACAGCACATTTTCCATAGAAATCATCTTCAAAATATATAATTATATTTTACTTTTGTTACTAATTTAACAAATTTCATTATGAAATTACAAAATTTGTACTAAAGTACAAATTATTTTCTGAAATTTCAACTTCTTTGTTACTCCAAATAATTTTTGATTACTACCCCTTTTGGTTGATGTTTGACTAATGAGAGTATGATTTGGTTTTCCCTAAATTTACCGATTTTTCAGATATAGGAATTTCTACTTGTGTATTTCCTTCATAATTTGAATGTATCGTCTGATTATCTTCACTTTCATCTAAGTTAACAATTATAGATTCATTACATTCTGGAAAATAAAGTTGTGTTTATCCTCCAATTATTTTTTTCTAGATCACTATCCATTTCTTCTTGGTCTATTGGTTTTCTTCTTTGTTACATTTTAATTGAATTCTTTATTACGCATCTGCAATTCTTTTTAAGCTTATACTTTATTTCATAAGTAAATTCTTCTAGTTTTAAACGTCATCTTAACAATTTGGAGTTCGGCTCTTTTACTGAGAATAGCCATTGTAGTGGTTTAAGGTCAGTGTATATGGTAAATGTGTAATGTCTAAAATATTTGGTTGCCCATACAACAACTCTTTTTCAATACCTGAGTAATACATTTCACTACTATTTAGCGTCATACTTACGTATGCTATTGGTAAATAAGACTCTTTGTTTTATTGACTTAATTGCAGAATTGCTTGCGTCTATAGTCAATATGAATTTCTTTTCAAAGTCTGGATATTGTAATATAGGTTCATCTCTCCAAACAATCAATATAATCCTGTTTGGTTATATCTAACGTTTCATCCATTTTTAAACAGTTAGTAAATGTTTTTGTTAATTTTGTAAAATATTTTATAAATTTTCTGTAGTATCCGAAGAGACTTAAAATTTTCCTTTTATTTGTGTAGCTATTTTCGGTATTAAGTAATTTTTTATTACTTTAATTTTATCCTGATTTTGTTTAACTCCTTCAGGTGTTACAATGTGTCCTAAGTATGCCGCTTATAATTTAATTCCGTTTAGTCTAATTCTACTTTAAAATTTCCTTTGCTTAGTCTATAAAAAACTTCTCTCAACCAATTACAAACTTGTTGAATACATTACTATGCCGTCTAAATATACTAAACATATTTCACTTTGTATTCCTTTTATGATATTGTTTAATACTCGTTGAAAGGTAGGTATATATTTTTTTAGGAGAAAAGGTATTCTCAAAAATTCATAGTATCCATGTTATGTTGAAAAAAACTGTTTTTTAAAATTCTATTCTTAATCCATTTCCACTTGGTGTAAACCAGAAGCTATATATAGTATTATAAAATATTGTAATCTTCCTAATGTCTATCCTCGATCGTTTTAAAATGTAATCCTCTAAAGTCAATCACTAGGCGGAATTTTGTTTTCCTGAAACTTCTGCTTTCAATTGGGTCATGGGGATTTTGAAGGTTTAATTATTTTTTATTTCAACATATCTTGCATTTGATTGTTTACTTCATTTTTTTAATAAATTTCCTGGTATCTATAATACCTTGTGTTTACTGGCGTTTCGTCTGTTGTCCTAATTATGTGTTTTCCTTGATTGGTGAAAGTTAGGTAGTCCCTTTCATTAAAAAAACAATCTGATTATTCTAGAATTAATTTCAATATCTCTTCATTCTAGTCCTTAATAATACGTATAACCCTAACCCCCTCACCCATGTTCTTTATTTTAATCTTCACTACCCGTCTACTTGAAACTACTGTAGCTACATTTTTATCAACAATAGGTTTATTATTGTTTTCTTTTTTATAGTCTTCCATGTTGAAGTAGAATATTGGTATATTTTTTATTTAGTACTCTTAGTTTATCATTTTTATAAAATCCAAAATTAATTTTAATTCCTTTATGTTATCCAATCCTAAAAATAAATCAGAATCTTTATGGAAGTCTAATAAATAGAATTTCATTTCCTTTTCAATTTGGTAATTTACAACTGTATTTTTCCCTTGAAACACCGTGTCAACTGATACTTCGAAAGAGTCTTGCTCTAAAGTATTTTTAAAATAATTTAATCGCTTATATTTGTATGAAGGATTTTGTACTCCTTTTATCGTGTATATTAATTTTTAATTGTGTTTTGGGTCAACATTATATGGTAATTCATTGTTTTCATTATTTTGAATTTGTTCCGAGGCTGGTCGCTCTTACAAATTAATCTTCATCCTCATTTTCCTCGTTTAAATTTAAAGTGTTATACTGTTCTTAAAATTGAAAAATTTCTCTATTTTCTAAAAAAAAAAAACCTCATCTTGAAATTTTTCCTCTGTGGGTTTTCCCGTTATTTGGTACATTTTGTTGTTTCGAACCGTGTTATCTGTCTGTCTTGTAAATATGCTCGTAGGTGTAGGTTTATATTGTTTTTTTTTTTTTAATTATAATTTGGTTTATTTTTTGATAGTTGTTTAATTGATGTTTTGATTGCATCTGATGATACGGCTTATTACCAAATTGGTTTTAAAAACATTGGTAAGGTGGTTGGAAAGGTATATTTTGTACAGGTTTTTGTTATTGCACAAATTTACTTACACTAGGTTTGTTATTTTAAAATTGAAAGTGATTGGTTAACATCTGCAGTTTTTGTTTGCATAAAGGATCCTAATGGTTCTTTCAAACCCTTTAGCAATACTCACAATGGTAATTTTTGTACAAATATCACTAGCAGAAGGCGTTTTATTAGTAAAGAATACATTTCTAAATTTAAAAATATCTGTACGAGTTCATAAAATGTAACCGGAAACTCATTGCTTTATTGATTTAGTACTTAGTTCCTTTTATCAATAATGTTTTTATTTACTCATGCGTAAGTATTAGAACTTAAAACTATTTATCCTTTTAGTTTAGATAATATGGCCGAAAACAAATATTCATTTTAATAATCATATACATTTTCAGTTACTAAAAATTTCCAACGACTTTGTCACAAATAGAAACAAATTGTCCAACCATAGTGGGATCTAAATTATACTCTGGACTCATGTCAAAATATTCTCTTTTTAAAGCGGGAGTTTATATTTTTACAAATTAATATTCTACAAACTATTAATTTAATTTAAAACAGAACCCATAAAATAGAATTACTTATTTTTAAAATGATTCTTTATTTGCAAAATGCACTATATGCTCCTTACTGGGATTTGTAATGTTTCGGCGTTTGTTATCCATTTGTTTATGTGCATTAAACTCACTTTTCACTGATTCTGATATCAATTCACAATCACTAATTACTGAACTTCATTTACACTGAAATATAAATTTTTTGTTGTGCTACGGTTAACAATTGACGTTGAAAGATCTTAACCTCATTAAGAACTACGAAATTCTGTTATTATTCCACTTTCCGATTAACAATTGAAATTGAAATTTTTATGTTAATTAAAATCTTGGAATTGCGGTCCTACCGACTGCCCCAGTTACGTTCATCTTCCAGGAAATTTCTTTAAAACCATTGTTTATTATTTCAGAACCATCTAATATTCATTCAATTCTTTTACATGGAGACAAGTTAACACTTTGGATACCAACTTAACAATAAAGTATAAAGGATACTACTGCTACTTAGTGTAATAACTATAATTACTGAGGTAAACTTACAACCTAAACAATATGTCGTGACGTAACATGTATATATATATATCATAAAGTAGTGGGGGTACGATTACATCCAGAATTAAAATCTACAATATTTTATCTAATTTAGTGTGTTGAACAACACAAGAGTTATGAACAAACTGTTTAAAAAGGCCGCTATTTTGACATTTTCCATTCGCTTTTTTCTGAATTATTTCAATAGGGTTCAACTTATAACGCATTAAATTAGATACAAATTTGCAGATTTAAATTTCTGCATGTAATGGTAACAACCCGTGACCTTTATACAATGAGAAATACCGAATTTGTGGTGAAATATGTAATTTCGAATCTTACCCTCCCCCAAAAAAATGTCATTTAGTAAAGTTACAAGATCCGGCAGGCCCTATCACTGGCACAAGCGAAGCGAGTGGAGACTATTTAAAAACATGGCCCGCTAGGTCTTAACCGATGTCAATAGAACAGTTATATACTCAATTACTAAGTTTATAAATCTGATAAACAGCTGTTAAAGAAACTGGATAAGATTCCTTGATCTACGAATACAATTTGACATTCCCTACACGGCCCAAGAGATCAACTTTAGGACAGATGACCTTCTTGATCTTCATCAACTTGTCTGTCCCTTTATAAAAATAACTATTTTCAGCCTATTTCAATATTGGCAGGTAACTGAAGCGAAGCAGTCACGTGACACTCTCCCCGCGTATTGACTGTAATCGCATTAATGCAAGACATGTTTCTCGTTGCCGATTGGATTCACAAGTTTGCACAAAAACCTAAGATTATCGTCTAACTGTCTTGGGAACAACCTCTTACTCAGCCATTATCTTTATTTATTTGCTAATTTACATATTTCATCCGGGATCATGAAATGCGCACCGGGGGCATTGTTTACTTCACGAGGTTTGTCTAAATAAATGTCGCAAATCTTCTTTATTCACTCATTTTCAAAATCAAATAAGAACGAATCCAAAATAATTGTCAACTCAAATGTAATTTCGGTAGTTGTCAATCACAAAAACGCAAAATGAAAATGGACGCCGTCTTTGAAAAAAATATTTATATTGGCTTCACTTGTGGCATAAACACGTTCTGAGCGTAAATTGTATTTGATTTAAGAAATAGAACTTTCAATGATGCCGATAACATTATTTTATTTTTATTTTTCCCGAACCGTGATAATTTTTTACAGGATTTTCCGAAAGCGTCGTGAATCTTCACAAACTAAAATTTGTACGGTAAAGCCGATTTTGAAAAATTACTAATTTTATAACAGCACTATTATTATCGATTGTTTGGTATTTTGTCGATAGCTCACCAACGAGCATTTTTGGAGAGATCTCAACCAATATCTTGTATTTGTGTTCTAAGAGACTAGACTTGAGCAAAATTTGATTTTGATCATTAAACCGATTTTGAGAAAATTATATTTTGTGTTTTTCATTTACATAGTTACCCCCTATATTTTGAGTAGGAAAAATTTTGTTAAAAGTTCCGAGGTTTTTATAAAATATGACCAACCAAATTATGTTAAAACCAGTCCGCAGCTTTGAGTTCACCGAGCAAAGCAAACGGAGTCTTTTTTTATTGTATACACATCTTTGAGGCTTAGATGACAAGAAAGTTTTTTGTGGCTAGCTGAAGTAATGAAAGTAGTGATATAAAAACTGGATAAGACCTCCTTGATCTATTTCCTAGAAGGCTAAAGAAATCGACTTTTAAGTATTACATTTAGAACATTCTTGGTTGTCAGGGCTGGTTAAGTACCACAATGATCTCGTAAATTTTTTTAATATGTTTGTGAGAGAAAGATGATGTTTTTTGCATTGTTAATAACTTATATATTGTATATATTGATAAATAAAACATATTAAATTTGTTTCTATAAACAGATGTTTTTATCTACTTATGTACATACTACAAACTGCAGACACCATTCCAAAAGCCACTTTGTGGATTCAGGAAACCTCAAAATCCAAATATCCACACGAAACTGGACATCAATTTTTTTTTATCAGATAACTTTCTCTATACTAATTATAAAGAAAAATTCGTGCCATTAGTGTTTAGACTAGCCTTGTAGACGTAAAATTTATCAAGATTTTATTTTATTTTTCATAAATTTTAAACCACGGGTACAAATATATTCAATTCTTGCTTTGCAAATTTTACATTTAAAACACGTTTTCTTTGTAGATACAGTAGGGAGACGAAATCTAAAAGCTTTTGATTGAAAGAAAGAATCGTCAATACTATTTAAAAAATCACCTTGTTCTTCTTCCAAGATCTAATCTTAAAAAGATGTAAATGAAGTTGTACCGATAAATAAAACCCGTCGTTTAACAGCGTATAAATAAGACGAGGATATAAAATCAGCCGTTATTCCAGTTGTAACAACTTCATAAAAAAAAAAAAAACTTAAGGATTCGTTCACCGTTCTCTTAGTGATAAGCAACGCCCCTCGGAGGTGAAATCGCTGATTAGCATTCTTAATTATAAAATAAAAGCCGGGGAGAAGCGCCACCGGCAAGAAAATGAAAAAGTCAGTCAAGTGAGGTCGTGAAACTTAACATTCCAGTCGATAAAGTTTGAATTCGGAAATTGGACGGATTTGAGTGAACTTGCGAAAGTTGTAAAGACAGAGCGCAAGGGGTATAAATAAACGATTACTAGAACTCTATATCTAATATGCAAATCAGAGAGTCTTACCTCGCCAGATATTTATTTAACTTGGAGTGGTTTGGTTCAATCTCGGCGAAACTTTTAGTCTAGATATGTAAAAAGTCGGAGAATAAATCCATAAGTTTAAAATGCGTGTCTATTGAAGCCGAAGATTCATCTTTTGTTTTAGCTCCAATGCTCCCGTTTCCAATAAAGTCCGCCTTGTGTTTTTCTTAACTTATGTGCGGCTACATATGACGCAGCAATACGACGCTTTATTAAGGAGGTTCATTCTACTCGGCTTAATTCTGTTCTGGGTTTCTTGAATAATTTGTAAATACTAGTTAAATAAACGTAATCTTTCCGAAATGTCTAAAATTACTTAAGAAAACCCTCATTGGTTCACTTAGTGGGTACGACCCACTGGTGATCCCGAGGGTACCTACAACTTTTTTTCATGAAGTCTTCAGTTGGATCTTTCATTTTCATCTTTCCTATCAGGTCTCCTTTGAGCAACCCTTGTTCTTTTCCGATACTGAAGTTATTAGATTATTCCAGGGCTCGGAGATCTTAATTTTATGTTCTTTTCTTCCTTTTTTTGTAAGGCGCTGAAGACCGGTTTTTTGGTTTAAATAACAAGAATATATACATACATAAAAAAGATAAATTAAGGGTTTAAACTTCCATCCTTTGTGTTGAGAACACACCCTCAGCTTTAATCTTATTTGATGAAAATCATGTTTTTATAAAATCTTGAACAGGCAGTTTTGGAGAAATATCGACCAATATCATTTGGGTCCTTAGAGGTTACATTTGAGTTAAATTTTATCAAAATCGTTGGAGTCAATTCGTTGAAATTCGTCATTTTGTGTTTTTTCTTATGACGGCTTCGAAATTTTGAGTTATGGAATAATGTCCCGAAATATGATCAAAATATGTTCACATGCCCAATTTTATTAAAACCAATCCACGCGTTTGGACTGCAGAACTCTCCAAGACACAACAGTCATTATTCAAAAAATCCTTTTTGGGATTTAATAAACATCAAAACGGAACTTTTCCTTATATGCAAGCGATTCCAGGTTCGCTTCCCTTGGGGCTTAAACAATTTACGATGTTGACCGAGCATAGAGTAAAGTGGGAAGCTACTATTATAAAATAATCCTGATAAAGAAGCTAGAACCAAGGCGACGGCAACTCGATGTGCTAACCACATATCACCGATGAAACACCATTTCTCAGGCCAGATCCACATCAGGTTGTGAGGTAAAGGCGTGTTTCAAGCGTCCGTATCAACTTTTTGTGAAATTGTTATTATTTTATACACCCTATTTATACATTTATAAAGTTTAATTTCACTCTAAGAAACTCTGTTCGTCATAAACTCTAAACGGAAAGGTTCATTTTTTATGATCCCCCCCCCCCCCATTTATTCTTGGACCGTACTTTTCTAGAGCTTTAGATTTCGTAGGGTTATTATTCTTTGAATTTATAACCATTTTTAACATTTCTATAGAAGAGTATTTTTTTTTTCTTTTCTTTTTTTTTTTTACCAATAACTCCTAAACCTAATTTTTGGTTGCTCAGAGGTTACATATTATTTAATCAAAATCGTTAGATACGATTGTAAAAAAAAAAAAATGTAATTTTTAACTTTAATCTTTTTCTAGCTATTTAAAAAAAAGTATCGATATATAACTAAAATACACACAAAATCCAAATTTGATAAAAATCTATACATCTTCGGGAAAATTCAAGATGTATGATCCCACCTTTTAAAAGTTTTGTACTACATATAGTAAACAATATTATACAAATTTAGTACTGCATAAAATTGAATTTCTAATACTGAATAGAAATTGTAGCGTTTTCAATTTCCATCATGGAGTTTTACGTTGATCCACTCTGCATAGTCTTGTCATTAGGCTTAGATAAAATTGTGAGGTTTATGGGGACATTTGTAATTGTTCTTAAAACGTAATATAAAATATTATATCAAACCAAGGCCAACGTCCGGGGCAGTCTTCTCTCATCCCTTATTACAGCTCCAATTTATGAAATGAATAAGTGTATTGAATTTTATAAAACTAATCAAACACCAGAACTTTTTGTATGCACAGAGTTGTGTAGAAAATTCCAAGATTCCATAGGTTTATAAATGTAACACTTGGTATATTTGTCAATTCTATCCAATATTTAAAAACGGAGGTATTTAAATAGCCCCAAAACAACAAATCAAACTATTGAAGAAAGGCATTAGTAAATAATCCATACTCAGTCCGGCGGTATGAGCAGTAGAAAATACACATACTATACTTCATTAAAAGCAGGACAAAAAATTGCCTCAATTAAGAAATAAGACCCAATTAGGCCTCCACAACGAAGTGGGCGTTTGTGAAGGCGGTTGGAGCAGTAAAGTTTTGTTTATTTACAAAGACGTTTGTTTCGTCGGACAAAAGTAGTCTTTCGCAGTTTCAAACAAATATTTCATTTCGTAATAAAATCGAACTAGATTTCCATAATCTTGTGGTTTCAATTCTCGAATCAAATATATTTCATAATGACGGAAACTCAAGGCAAGTAAAATTCTCGACAGGCTTGCGCATGAAAGATTTACAGTTCCTTTCAGACCGAAAAAGACACCTGGAATACATCCGCCATTTTCGAGATATAAAGTTAACCCCATAAAGTTAACGGTTTTCGAAATATTCAAAGTTAAACGGCCGCCATTTTGGAAATATGTATAATAAAATCTTTATTTTCGGTTCACTTGTAAAATGCGTGTTTCAAATCTTACCTCCATAACAAAGTTATAACATAAAATTAGTCGGATAGACGGAAGGAAACTAAGTGTTTTAGTAGTGTAACACGTTATGATTATTTATCCGTTTATTCGTGATATCCTCTACTAAAACCACAGCTACTCCTTTACTAAATATTGATTCCGGTTGAATTGATTATTGGTCCAATGATACACTGGAGAGTTTTCTTGCCGAATGGGCAACCCCCTCCCCTCTCCCCTCTCATTTAATGACTTGTAATAAACAGTTTATTGCTCCTTGTTGAAGCATTAAGACATTTCGTGGCTGACAAACAAAAAGCAAAAGTGAGGTTAGAGACTAAACACAATAAGATTGTAAACTGTCGTCTTCGGACTGAGCAGTGAAAGGGGGGGGGGGGGGTTTGCTTTCTCACGTATATGTAGTATAGAGTCTTTCTCACATATATGTAGTATAGAGAAAGTTATGTGATTTTGTTTGTCGTATACACACTGTTCTACAGCTGAAACACATGGATCGTGTTTTGATTTGTGGCAAAGTTTTATCTTAAGTACTTTTTTTATAACTCAAAATTTGGGGGTAACTGTCATAAGAAAAACAACACAAAATTACGATTGTCTAATTACGATCGGCTCTAAATGATTTTCTTCAAATTTTTCACAAGGTCCCAAACAAAAACGGATTGGGTCCCCATCTCTCAAAAAAATGTCTTTTCGTGAATTATAGCTATATCTAAAAATCGTTCGCGGGACTGTTATGAAATGTGTGTTTTCATTCGGCTCTACAGATTTCATTAAAATTTTAGTAAAATATTGGAGGTTAGTTTCACGCCCGTGTGGATAATCTCAAGTAAAATAATCTCCTGTTTTACATTTTAAGAACAATCGGTAAAAGTAAAAACCCTGATATCCGTCATTAAAAAGCTCAATTTTAATGAAAGTCAATTTTCGCTCAATATGTGTTTATGGTACAAAGTAAATTTATGGCATTATTTAATATTTTTTTTGAAGACAGCGTAAAAGTTCGTTTTAACTTTTTGATTGACCAAACTGGTTTTTTATTTAATTTTAGGAATGGGCGTTTGAAAATGTTTTGTACAGTAGGCAGACCTATCTATATGTGTTATTATTTACTGTTACATTCTAGGTTGTGTCACGTCAAGTGTATTAAAACAACCAAGGACAGACAAACCCATTATACAGTAAATTGGTAGCAATATTTTGGCTGTGCTAAGTGACTCTTAAATGTATCCCCAAGTGGTACCTAATCACATCAAAGGTTGAAGCAATCAAGGCTAATTAAACCTTAATGACTCACTTAAAAGCGGGAAGAGGGGCTTATTATTTTTTACTAACCCTCCTCATATTAGGTGCATAATTCTAACAACTAGGTTTTACAATTTCACGATAATCCAGTAAATGGTATCCAAATATGCACAAGGTACATTTCAGAGCAGGATACTTATTGCAATATTTTTATTTTTTATTATTGGACAAGTTTGGTAATCGTCAAAAATGTCAACTTCCGTTTGTTTGATTGATCTTCAAGACAATGAGTCTCGGGAAACCGGCCGTCCATTCCGTCGTCTTCTAGACAAGTATTTCGTAAAGACGTACAGCGGCCGCAAAACTTAGCGGATATAGAACTTTATTGAAATTCAGTAAAATAGAATTTAAAATATCAAAGTGGCGGCCATTTTAAACAGTTTTATGTTTCGTATCTCGAATGTTATTCAACGTAGAACACATTAAATTAAATAAAAACTTTGGAGATTTCAATTCTTAATGGAACGATACCAACAAATAGTGACGTTATCATCGAAACTATAATTTTGAACCAAAACTTGTGATATTCGTGTAGTACGGCAAGGTGACGAGCGTAGAGAGTCGAAACGCTGACACGGGCGAAACTATTGGTGACTGTTTAATATATAATACATCTTCCGATAACTGTTACAATCTAGTTGACTTCTCTCTAAAATAGAGATATACTGCCGTATACTATTTGATTTATCAATACGACTTAACATTTTCTACAATATCCAAGAGACCAACTTGTATGTAGAGGATTTGCTTGTATTACAATGTATGATAAGACTGGGAAAGTATCATGATGTTTAATCATCAACTTGTTTAATTGGAGTTCAAGAAAAACTTTGAAATCCTAATCAAGTGACATATTATTTAAAAACTTTGCAAACCTACTCAAGTAATATATCATTCAAGAACTTTGAAAACCTACTCAATTAATATATCATCCAAGAACTTTGAAAACCTACTCAAGTAATATATCATTAAAGAACTTTGAAAACCTACTCAAGTGACATATCACTCATAAACTTTGAAAACCTACTCAAGTGACATAATATGATTCAAAAACTTTGAAATCCTACGCAAGTAATATATCATTCAAGAACTTTGAAAACCTACTCAATTAATATATCATCCAAGAACTTTGAAATTCTACTCAAGTAATATATCATTCAAGAACTTTGAAAACCTACTCAAGTAATATATCATTCAAGAACTTTGAAATCCTACTCAAGTAATATATCATCCAAGAACTTTGAAATCCTACTCAAGTAATATATCATTCAAGAACTTTGAAAACCTACTCAAGTGACATATCACTCATAAACTTTGAAAACCTACTCAAGTGACATATGATTCAAAAACTTTGAAATCCTACTCAAGTAATATATCATTCAAGAACTTTGAAAACCTACTCAATTAATATATCATCCAAGAACTTTGAAATTCTACTCAAGTAATATATCATTCAAGAACTTTGAAATCCTACTCAAGTAATATATCATTCAAGAACTTTGAAAACCTACTCAAGTAATATATCATTCAAGAACTTTGAAATCCTACTCAAGTAATATATCATCCAAGAACTTTGAAATCCTACTCAAGTAATATATCATTCAAGAACTTTGAAAACCTACTCAAGTGACATATCACTCATAAACTTTGAAAACCTACTCAAGTGACATATGATTCAAAAACTTTGAAATCCTACTCAAGTAATATATCATTCAAGAACTTTGAAAACCTACTCAATTAATATATCATCCAAGAACTTTGAAATTCTACTCAAGTAATATATCATTCAAGAACTTTGAAATCCTACTCAAGTAATATATCATTCAAGAACTTTGAAATCCTACTCAAGTAATATATCATCCAAGAACTTTGAAAGCCTACTCAAGTAATATATCATTCAAAACTTTGAAAACCTACTCAAGTGACATATCACTCATAAACTTTGAAAACCTACTCAAGTGACATATGATTCAAAAACTTTGCAAACCTACTCAAGTGACATATGATTCAAGAACTTTGCAAACCTACTAAAGTAATATATCATTCAAAAACTTTGAAAACCTACTTAAGTGACATATCAATCAAGAACTTTGAAAACCTACTCAAGTGACATATTACTCAAAAACTTTGCAAACCTACTAAAGTAATATATCATTCAAGAACTTTGAAAACCTACTCAAGTGACATATTACTCAAAAACTTTGCAAACCTACTAAAGTAATATATCATTCAAGAACTTTGAAAACCTACTAAAGTAATATATCATTCAAGAACTTTGAAAACCTACTCAAGTGACATATTACTCAAAAACTTTGCAAACCTACTAAAGTAATATATCATTCAAGAACTTTGCAAACCTACTAAAGTAATATATCATTCAAGAACTTTGAAAACCTACTCAAGTGACATATTACTCAAAAACTTTGCAAACCTACTAAAGTAATATATCATTCAAGAACTTTGAAAACCTACTAAAGTAATATATCATTCAAGAAC
Organism: Aphrophora alni; assembly: GCA_963513935.1. Taxonomy (NCBI): domain Eukaryota; kingdom Metazoa; phylum Arthropoda; class Insecta; order Hemiptera; family Aphrophoridae; genus Aphrophora; species Aphrophora alni. The sequence continues at coordinate 154,035,988 of OY740767.1, read as the reverse complement.
TTTGAAAACCTACTCAAGTGACATATTACTCAAAAACTTTGCAAACCTACTAAAGTAATATATCATTCAAGAACTTTGCAAACCTACTAAAGTAATATATCATTCAAGAACTTTGAAAACCTACTCAAGTGACATATTACTCAAAAACTTTGCAAACCTACTAAAGTAATATATCATTCAAGAACTTTGAAAACCTACTAAAGTAATATATCATTCAAGAACTTTGCAAACCTACTCAAGTGACATATTACTCAAAAACTTTGCAAACCTACTAAAGTAATATATCATTCAAGAACTTTGCAAACCTACTAAAGTAATATATCATTCAAGAACTTTGAAAACCTACTCAAGTGACATATTACTCAAAAACTTTGCAAACCTACTAAAGTAATATATCATTCAAGAACTTTGAAAACCTACTAAAGTAATATATCATTCAAGAACTTTGAAAACCTACTCAAGTGACATATTACTCAAAAACTTTGCAAACCTACTAAAGTAATATATCATTCAAGAACTTTGCAAACCTACTAAAGTAATATATCATTCAAGAACTTTGAAAACCTACTCAAGTGACATATTACTCAAAAACTTTGCAAACCTACTAAAGTAATATATCATTCAAGAACTTTGAAAACCTACTCATGTGACATATCACTCATAAACTTTGAAAACCTACTCAAGTGACATATCACTCATAAACTTTGAAAACCTACTCAAGTAACACATCATTCAAAAACTCTTAGTATGCCAGTTCTTTATTTTTACATATTAAACCGTTAAACTTATATTTAACATTGTGAGAAACCTACATTTCGAGCTGGCGTTTTGAAACAGTAACAGATTTTTAACTCTAAAACAAAATTATGTTCCAAGACCTTTAAATGAAGTATTCAAAACCTTTCCAAGTCTGAACTGTATTTGTATTTGCAAATTATTAAAAACTACCCCCAAAAATATGCGCTTTTGTGATCCAAAATTAAGAAATAAAGAATCATTGTGTGAAAATTAGTGGGATTAAACTTCATTTCATGTTCACATTTCCAGTGGTTTGCGCACAATAAATACATAGTACAGCATTGGTGGTCAAACCCTGATTATGAATCTAAACAAACACTTGTATTCTAATTTTACAATCGGTCTTCATTTAAATGGGTCCCGAGCGGTTGCAAAACTTTTTTATTTCCAAAGAAAAATTGCAAACAATAGGCGTGGTGAGTTCAAGCTGGAAGAAACAAATAAATATTTCCAGTATTTTCATCGCTGCAACGATCTAGTTACCCTCAATGAATCTAATTATCCCATCCCTCAACCAATATAGAGGTTTAAGAAAACCAGTATAAGATGTGACTGTATTAAAAAAAAAACTGATGCAATATTGTGTATGCTAGGGGTGTCTGAAACCCTAACTCAATTAGTGGACCAGAGTCGAGCTCCGCTAATCTTCGCCCTTTGTCCTGGAATATTTCCTTCAGGATTTAATTGTAAAGGAACGGGAGTGCTAACTTAATTTGCATTTTATACCAACCAGATCTGTGAGAGAGTGGTTGTGATGGTCGCAGTTTTGGTTTTTTTTTAGATTTTAGTGTTTTAATTACCTTCCACTCCTATAGGTTATGTTTACACATCGTTTGAATATTTCAGATAGTTCAAATTGCGCGATACAATGAGAATCCTATGCAGCCGTCTGCAATTTTATATTTCTAGTCGAAATGTATGAACTGATGTAATAGGCGAGAAACTGTTCAAAAACATTATAATTTTACTTTTTTATTAACAAAATTGAACTAGTTGAAAATTATCAATTTTAGTATTAATTTTTACGAGTTATATGTTTAAAGAATTTCATGTGTATAGAATTCAATGTAACATTACTAGAAGTAAGCTCACTTACAGTGACCACGGACATGGTAACACCGAGGTACCTCATCTAGCGCGATAAACACCTTGTTCATGTAGTCTTGGGTTAGATTCCACTCTCTCTCTCTCTCTCTCTCTCTCTCTCTCTCTCTCTCTCTCTCTCTCTCTCTCTCTCTCTCTCTCTCTCTCTCTCTCTCGATAAATTCTTGAGATAGGACATGAAATTTGGTATTGAGTGCGTATATAGAAGCCTTTTTGAAATTAAGAAAAATCTAATTTAATATGTCAAATGAGACGCATTTTAAACAGTTTTTTGTTCATATGTCGTATTATTCAATGTTTAACACACACACACACACACACACACACACACAAACTATATTCAAATTTTCAGATTCAATTCTGCATGTAATTGAGCCAACGCGATAATGGTACTAACCTAACCTATATACAATGATAAATAGCAAAATTATTGTCAAAAATGTGATTTCGAACTCTGACCATATAACAATCGTATCCATCAGGACAAAGTCTCCGGCACGAAAAGGATTAATTGACGCCATTTTATAAGTGAACGCCACCCTTATTTGACTGAAGTCAAACTGACTTGTAAAGGTGACCAAATTCTGCAGAATCCTGTGTCGTCATCGGCTACAATATCCACTTAACCTGGGCAGTGAATGGTGGTGATACATGCAGGGTATGTGGAAGACCGGTAGATGGTCTTGGCTTGTTATGGTTCTTAATGATCAAAATAATTATGAGGAATCGGCATATCCTAGCCTAACTCTTCAATCGGCCTAACTCTTTCCTGTAATCGATAACTTTGTGGAGTTTGTGATACAACTTTCCCTGTATTTGTCCATTTCAGGAAAGATTTATGGTTTGGTTATTGCAGGCTTTTTTCCAAGTCTGGCTAGCACGTAAGTCGTTTCATTTCCTTTGACACCAACGTAGTTGTTATCAGTTGACGGCTTCTGTTTAATGCAATCCGTCAGAATGTAAAGATGATTGCAAGTAAACCCTACTGTTTTTGTAGTGGGTTGGATTTTCTGCAGCAGTAAAACAAATCTCATAATCAGCTCATGAAAGTTACTACTAATTGGTACAAAATTACCCCAACGTCTGTCTATTAGTGCATCTATTTGATATAGGCTACTGTATACAGTTTATTGACGAATCATAGATTTCTTTTAACGTATGGTAACACAAAGATTTGTATTATAAACTTTTACATTTACATTAAATAAATTTCTCAATCTTTCTCAGTATCATTTTTAACGTATAGTAATCATAGTACTTACTCATCCCCATAATAAAAAGTTATTAAAGCAGATATTTTAAATGTAAAACCTAAAAGTTGGTTCTTGGATCCTGTAGATAATGTTGTCGTTATTGGTAGATGAAGATGTTTTATCCAGAAACAGTTGTTACACAGGTTTATCACTACCTTTCTTGATGTCGGATTGGTCCTAACGAACCTCATAGATGTGTCAGCGTCTCCGCTCTACTTTTGAGATTTTGTTTTTTTAGTAATCATTTTATTTATCGTACAAGCAGAATTTTGAAGATTTGTGCTTTATTTAACATGGCATGACAAGATATCGTTTTGATATTGAACCAAAAAAAAATGAGGAAAGACCGCTTTTAATGCATGTAGTAGAGCTTGAACATAAGACAATAAAACAATTTTACCTACTGACACAAATAAATTGAAATTGTGACAAACTCAACAATCAATACTGTATACAAAAATTCCAAACAACTTGAACATAATGATAATGAAAAGATAAAATAAAGCAGAAGCTTAAAGTTTCAAATATTTTAATAATATAAATGTGCTACAATTGTTTCGCCTTGCGGCATCATCGGGCAACTGATAATTTACAGGTATATTAAAAAAATAATGATAATGATTTAGTGCCTATAACAGCTAATTATTTGTAACAAATGACTAAATTTTAAAACTATTTATGTAAAGATTTCTTCTTCTTTTCTACTTTTGATGAAGGTTTAAATAATGCGATATACAAAGTACTAAAGTATAGGGAAAGTTTGGTAATTTGTAAAAAGATCGACTTTCGTTTTTTAATTGATTTTCAAGATTGATGGCCTCAGAAAACAGAAAATTGATTTTCACATGAAATCCGTTGTTGCTGTTGTCTCTACAAGCACATAGCGACCACACAAATTTAAAATATGAACACACAATTTGGTTGAAGTGTGAGAGGTAGGGTAACTAGATTATTGCGGCGTTGAAAACACGACCAATTATTGGCTTCTTCTAGCTTGCACTTACCACTCTTATTGTTTGCGATTTTTTTTTAGGAAATGAAAGAGTTATTCTAACCGCTCTGATGACAAAGTCTGACTATATGATGTGGTCATACAGAACCGTATTGAAAATCATAAAAATCTATTTAAAAATGAAAAAAGGGCGGCTATTTTAAACAATTTTTTTTGTTTATATTCGCGGGTTATTCATTTTATAAATTAGATTTTATGCTTGTATTACATTGTGTGATAAGTCTGGATAGGTATCATGATAGTAAAGTCAAGAGCACCAAAAACTAACAAAAGAAATTAACCCCCTCACTATGATAAAAACCATTATCAATTCTTCCCCAGATCGTATATTCTCCGCCATATTACTTAGTCAAATTAATTGTTCTCCTTCCGACAAAATAAAGCTTCGTTCCGTTTTGAAATATTTGCTTTTCAAAATGAAATTCAACAAATCATCCGAACATTTGGCGAATCCGTGTTTTCCAACTTACAAATGTTGATTAATTAAAAGGTTTGGATATTTTATGAATCTGTGTTTCGTATGGAGAGAGGGGTGAAAGAAATATTGAAATTACTAGTGTTTTGAAACAATGGCTCCCACCTCTTTGATTAATGCGGATCTTTGAGTTTGCCCATTTTGTTTGACACTTTTAACTTTTCAATTAGTTAATTAAAAGCGCAGGGGGGGGGGGATATCGAGGAACAAACGTAGAAAAGAAACTGATAAATCAAGTCGTTAATTAAAATACGGGACTGGGGGGAATGATCTATGTCCACAAATTGATTTCATTTTTTTTATTTTTAATTACAGTCACGGAAATATTCATTTTTTGAATACGACGTCGTCGAGTTCTCTAATGAGGCGCCGTACGTCCGGCCGAGCTGTCATGTCAACATGGAGTCTCTAATGAGCTGTACCCCCCCTCCTCTACTACATCGCCTGTCACAGGAGTGAAAAATTCAACTCGTTGATTGGAAACAATTAGATTAGTATTTCCATTTCCCTCCTGCCGAAGATTTACAACCCCAAACAATAGGAACGCTTCTTGGGTTCTTTGAATGCAAAGTGGCGCGGAATCAAAGGTAGGGTGCTTCAGACAAGTCCTGTTCTTCTGTATATAAATTATATCATATCTAGCTCCATGTTGGAAACATTATAAATATAGTGGCGACTTGAAAGAAAAATTAGACAGGATTGTGTTTATTTAATGAGTTGATAATGTGTTAATAGGTTTCTTACAATACATCCACGAAACCAAATTTTAATACACCACAAATAAATAAACTATGAACCCAATAATTGAAAATAAATTTGTAAGCAAATCAATTGTTTAGTAAATAACCGGCTATAGTTTGTTGGTGCGACAAGTGATTCAATTGTAGCGTTTTAACTGCGGTTTCCGATGTCAAGTTCAACCATCTTCATGTGAAACGTCACTCTCGAGAGATAGTCAATATATTAAAATAATTGATCTGAGGTTTGATTTAAGTAAAACTTCTTTAAACCTCCTGTCTGACCTATTTAGGGCATTCATTACTCACCAATTTAGACACACCTTACTAAAATATTTATTTTTATATTTGTTAGTTGACTGTTTTAATTTTGCCAGTAACTTATTGCAAGTTTTCTGATGGCGATTGTAATATTAGTTTGTGTTGTGATAACTTGTGTCGTTTTCACCGCTGTTGTGTTCAAACACCACAATTGTATCCATTTGATGGACCAACAACAGGTATTGTATTTTATATACAGTAATTTACCTAAGTCCATAACAATCCTTTATTAATGCAGTTACGGGCGTTTCGTTTTCAATAAGATATCATCAAACGTAGTCATTAAACGATGTCTCTCATAACCTATTGATTAAAATCAGTGATCCGGTGGCCTTTCCACAATGAAATTGAAAACAAATATTTAGACAGGATGTTTCTGATTATGAACGGAGATAATTCAGGGGGTGGTTATATGAGTCAAAATAAAGAAAAAAGTTCCTATAAACATATGTTTGGAAACTCTTTACCTACCTGATATCTACCATTTTGTTTTTTACTAAATAATGTATATCTCTAGAACTGTGTAAACGATTGAGTTGAAATTTTACAATCATAAATTTAAAGACCTAGTTTGAAAGAATATTCCAATAATCTGTATGAAAAAGGAGGCCATTTAAAAATTTTAATTGTAAATAACCTGAAATGTGCTATTTTTGTTTAAAATACGAGTATATGATTTTCAGAAAATCATTTTAAAAGTTTTCCATACATATTTAATGCACACCGGCCCTATAATACAGGGTTGTCAGGATTCTCTTCCATTTCTTCTTCCAGTTTCCTTTTTACCCTTCTTCTAAACTGGCTCGTTCTTTTTTTTTCATTTCTTGAATAGATTTTTCAGCTGCCCCTTAACCATTCGTGGACCAATACTGAAAGCCATATTTTCGAGTTCGTGTATTTCCCTTATTATATGTTATACAATTGCATGAAATAGCCTGAGGTACTTCTGAACTTTAACGAAATATTAAGTGTGGTTTTTGTTTTGGACATTTAACATTTTTTTAAATATATGAAAACTTGATTAGTTTTTATTTTTGAAACTATTTTGGGTGGAAACTAAATAAAATAATTGGTCTCGCCTTGGTCAGACAGACTAGATTTGTTGTTTAGTACAGATTTTCATTGTTTACTGAGGACTAGGAAAACATAAGTCTGACAAAGGTTTCTCTGCTGTCTCTAGTTTAACAATACTGAATTAAATCACTGGATTTTGTTCCTAGATATTGAAAGTTATTAACGATATGTTCTTCATATTTTAAAGACAAGCATGATTTGTAAACTAAATTTTTTTTTTAATTTCCCACATATATGTGTTAATAAAGAAAATTATGTGTTTCTCAATCTAGAATTTTTTTTTTTGGAATGATGTCTGTTAGTCGTTTGTCTGTCTGCTCTACAGCCAAAATACATGAACCGATTATGATCAAATTTTGCTCAAGTGTAGGCTCTAAAGACCTAAATAAAACGTATTGATTCACCATCTCACTAGGAGTTGTGGTTTCTTGTGTTATGATAAAAACAAACAAAATTGGCCAAGAGACAGAGCTGGTATTGAGAGTTCTTCCGATTTCCTTCAAATTAGTTCTTACAAAGTAAAATTTATTTTTATACTGATTATCTGTATACTTGTTTGTTTGTCTTCTATCTTGTCCTTTTCAAAAATATATTGTACTCTAGCGTCACTCTTCAATTGGTATTTGAGGCCTACATCTCTTTAAAAAAATGTTGGGCCTTTCTTCAACATACGAGCTTCGACTCAAGTTGCGGTCAGCTGTTTGTGTGTGTGTGTGTGTGTGTGTGAGCGCGTGTGTGTTACTCAATCACGTAAAAAACTACTGGACCCATTGAGCTGAAATTGTATATGGACATTCTTAGGGGGTTCCTGGTTAACACATAGGTCTATTTTTATTTAGAAATTGCATCAGGGCATCGCCCCACCTGCCTTGAAAACTCCCTTAACACTCAATTATCTATACTCCATTATATACTTGGCTTAATCAGCAAACAACCCCCGTACGAAGAACGAGTACTCTGCTAGTATACTATAATAGATAAAATGAACATGCTACATTTTAGATGATGGTGATTATATAAAATGGTGATCAATATCTAGATTTCTGTTTATCAATGAAATCATTTACACGTTCTTATTTCCTTCTTATTTATAAAAGTAAATATGTGATCTTATTGAATGGATGATATCATATAATTTCCAAAATTATGTAAATTAATTTTGTATCACCGTTACACAATAAGTTAGGAGTTGTAAGATTTATTTTTCATCCTGTATTTAATCAGAAGGAATATGCTAGTTCATCGAGGACGTATTACAAAATTCACCCTTAATAAGCCTGAACGACCGCTTCAAACGTTACTTTCTGACTGCCTTTTATTTGTATTTAATTATCACAAAGAAACAATAATTATTCCGCGGTAACGAAAACAAAGGAAGATATCTTCCCCAGGCTATGAGAGTACATCTGTAAACCATCCTGCTGTGTCAAATGCAGCAACTAATGTCCAACAGTCGATCAATGTGTTTTTACTGCGCTTGAACTAATAACAACTACAGAGTTATTTTAGTAAGTCTTTAAATCAAACTTACGATGAAAAATAATGGTAATTTATTTAACCTTTTATTTTTTTAAATATTTAAAACTACAACTTCTTTATTTACATTCAATTAGATTTCTGTTGTACCCTTGATTTGAAATAGTAATAATCTAATATGTATACAAACCCTGGTACGACTCTTTCATCTATACCTAACCTACTTCCAGATGAGTTGATATTTGACATTTGGCAGCAAACTTGTAGCTTTTAGCCAGTAACCGACGGAGCAATAATTCCAAAAAGTTAAAATTTTTAATTCTTAACTTAACCTTAACCCCGGAAAAAATTCCGACGCAACTTTTAAAGTCAAGTTCAAGCCTTTTTCTGGAGGTCTATTGTGGCTAAACGGTAGGACTTTTTAAAAAAACGGATTGCACCAACAGTTACGGATTGCACCAGCAGTTACGGATTGCACCAACAGTTACGGATTGCACCAACAGTTACGGATTGCACCAACAGTTACGGATTTAACAAGATCTTTTACGACTTTCGCAATTTTACCGGTTATACCTTAGATAGAGCTAGTATTTTTGATTTTAGGTGAATTTCGTACATTTCCTACAAATTATTTAATCTGTTGTCACACTTATAGGACACCTTCATCTAATTTATAGGAAGACACAGCTAGAATCATTTAATTTGGTACGCTTATTGTAGTTGGATGTACAAGTATGTCTGCTACATTTGATGATTCTAAATGTCCTGTAAATGTCTTTAAAAACTAAATAATTTGTGGATCTACAACTTTGATCAAATGTCCCCCCTTCCCCGGTTTGTCAAAACCCACTGGGGGTTTGGGGACTAAGCCCCAACGAGCGAAGTGAATATAATAATTTTCTTTTATAGAACAAAATTAACACACGTAATATTGTTTATACTGATGACCGACGGTACTTGATAGAATTCCATGTTATACAAATAAAACAATAAATTCTTGTTTGTTTACAATTCTTCTTAGGTTATAGTCTTTGTTTAAGCCTCGTTAAACTACGGTCGGCTAGACCAATAAATGTAGAATTTACAAAAGAATTTGTGTGTGTTTTTTGTTTGTTTGTTTTACATACAGAATTAATTAATTTTTTATAAATGAAAAATATAAATTGTGTTCTTATGCTTATACTTGAAACTTAAAAACTACAACTTGCACAGCTTACATATTCAATTTTTTTATTGTATTTTAAAGACCAAACACTTTTTAACAATCATCGCGTTAGAACATAAAATAACTACCCCGTAACCCTCAAATACTCTAACAGAGTTAGGTTGAAAATATATCAAGAGAGATCCTATAGGAAAGGTGTAGGACACGTGTGGTTTCCTCGGGATTGCCAAGTGAGTTTCTCTCAGGTCATTAAAAATAATATACAATGAGGTGGTATTTTGTAAAAATAGGCTGTTTTAACGAGGCTTTAGTATCTAGCCTTTCTTTATACATACTGTATAAAGACATACATACATTACAAAATTAAATCAACTGTACCTAATAATGAATAACACTTGTGGAGATTAAATCACCAAAATAAAAGAAAACACACAAATTTCCACAATCAATACTTCACCTTGAAAAACAAGCTTTCATTTTCTAAACCATCTTCTTAAATTTTTTACGTGTACACAATGTTTCTGCAACTGCGCTTAAAATTGTTAGGTGCAGATATATCATGCAGATGGCAAGCAGTAAGAAGTCCAACGTCTTTTGTGAATGAGGTGGGAGAAAGTTAGTGCACCGTAAAGAAATTATCGAAAATTTAGTAAAAAAATGTTGGACTCAGCTCCAAAATACACTGTAATACAAGCAGACTTCTAAATATAATGGTCACTTGAGTATTGAAAGCAATGTATTGCTAGATCAAGGAGGCATGTTAGTTACTTTCTTGGCGTAAGCTAGACCTTAACGGACTCCCTGCGCTCGTGTCAGTGTCCGGTATTATGCGAATATCACTTTTTGTATGTTTAGTCTTCAGAATTACTTTATTGACAATAACTTGCCTGTTTGTCATTTGTATGAGTTTGGTGTCATTATTTGCAAAATTAAAATCTCCAAATTGTATTAAATTTATTGTTTTATAAGTTGAATAACACAAAAGATTAATATGTCCGCCAATTTTGACATTTCCAATTCTATATTTTGAATTTCATTATATGGACACACACTACAGTTTCTTTATGTTTGTGGTCGAACAGACGATGTCGACGGATGGACGACAAAAGGAAATTAACTTGAGGTCATGAAAAGTGAAGATCGGTTATAACAGAGATCGAAATTTTTGATGGTTGTCGAACTTACCCTATACTTTGTAAATGTAATAAGCGGCACACCTGTTTGGGCAGTAGTGCATTGCAAGGACAATAACTGTTTTTGGTTCAACGGATTCCAAAACATATTTCTATAAAAACTCAGCATCACGTCACATAATAATTATACTCTTTACTACATATATATCTGAGAAAAATTTTAAATGTCGGTTTTTTTCTCCTTGTAAACTAATTTTCACCCCTAGTGTCAATTGTGTACTTTATTTTAAACAATATTTCCCTTAGTGAGTACGGACTTGGCAATCCCGAAGCTCCTAGCTGTATCTACACCGGTTTTTATGTAGTCTTGGATTAGATTCCTCCCTTTCATCCTTTCCTATAGGTAAGTTGGCCAACTCAAGTTCCCTTCCGACCCTGACGAGGACAAGGGCTTCTTTATTTCTTTTTTTCTAAGACGATGATGACTGAGAGGGGGGGGTTTGATCTGTAATAACTCAGTGAACGTTACGTAACTAACTTTGCCGACTAGCCACGTATCACGTCGTGATCAAGTTATGACAGATAGTATCGCACTCAAAGACCCACCCTAATCTGGCCCCATCAGAGGAAATTACTAACAAGAAACTTAATCTAAATACTTATGGAGGTGTACGCTGGTCCGATCTCGTTGCCTTCTGCACTACTACTAACTGGTTTCTTTGTTGAACAACTTCGGCTTATGTCAACTAGCGGGCAACTAAACAGACTAGGACTATAGGTACAATAATCTGTAACCTGGTATGCGGCAACCCGCAATGCCAGGGAACCCCAAGATCTACTGCACCCGGGATTGAGGGGGCAAACGGTGGTGTGGCACCACAGGTTTTTCTCCTTTGAGCAACAAGAAAAAATGTAAAGTAATTTCACCGCGATCATGAAAATTTCCGCTTACCGAATTACCCTCCACATGTGGATAATTGTAAGACATTAAATTAAAAAGTAAAGGAAGATGACAAGAACAAACAAAAGTCAGGTTAAAATGTAAAATTGCATTAGTCGGACAATTCACATGAGTTTCACGTAAAGAATTCCTTCAATATTTTTTTTCTAATATATAAAAGGTTTCATCCCCCATTCATATTCCAGAGAGAGTGTCTTCTAGCCCGCTTCACACGCCCTACTATGAATAATAATTGTCTACTTTACATTAACTTCTCACTAACCATATAAAGAATTGACTTTACATATTTTATTGCTGCTATATTTTACTTATAATTCCTTCATATATCATTTTTATTTTCATAACGCGACTAGTTTATGCCTTTCCGCTTGAATGCTTCTATTACCGTCTTTTCTTCAACTTTCCAAGTTTGTTTTCCCAGGACAATTTATAATGAAAAAAAAAGTTTTTAGTTAGCTTCTTAATTTTTTTATTATAGAATTATTAGCTTTCATCAGGACAAATTTCTGAGCATTTGTTTTGAGCACTGATTTTATCGCAACTTTAAAATATTAAAGTAATAGGTCTATTAAATATTGAAACAGCTGTTTATATACATTATATTTTCAAAAGTACACCTATATAATTGGTATTGGACAAAAAGCAAAAGTTTTATTTTTATAAAATTAGTTTTTACTTGTGAGATAATATTAGATCTTCAATGATTCATGAGCTATAATAACTATTAGTTATAATTTAGTTATTGTAGCTCATGTATCACTGAGGATGGCGACTTTGTAGTTGAAACACGTTTGATTAAGTAAACATAATTTTTGTGAGAACTTGTGTTCAAGTCTAATTCTATCTACTTTACTTCAAAAGAATTTGCAAAATTCAAAATTTGAATATTCTCAGTTTTCTTTGATTAATCCTCAAAAACTCCAAGCGATATTTCAATTTGAGAAAATTTTTAATAGTGGTTTTTCAAGCGCCGAAGAAAATTCAACAGAAGAAAATTATTGATGCAAGAACATTCCACAAATTGTCTTTCTCGCCCATTACCAAAACCAAATAAAAAACACCAAAAGTAGTCCTCACCAAAAATGTCAATTGGCATTTTGCAAATCCAGTTATTAGATAAAATTGACAGCTTTATTAATTCATTATCCTTATCTTAATGTACTAAGGACACCGTCTTAACAATATAGTTTACTTAAGTTAGTTTTACTTAATTTCAATGAGCTGCCATTTTGTACTGGGTTGAGATAGAAAGCTCTAGTTTCCACTGTTCTTCTTCTTTAATCAAGGACATTAAAATGAGGTGTCACTTAATGGGTCTTTATATTTAAAAATTTTGAGCTGCCCCCCAAAAATCCCATTTTGGGGAAATGGGCAAAGTTGTAATAGTGGCTAAAAAGTTCACTTTTATTTCCTAGAAAGGTGTTCTGAGTTTCATTTTTCTATCTTTATCCATTTAAAATTTAACAGGGTGTATCCATACTTTTGACTCACACTGTATATATATATATATATATTATTATATGATGGATAAATACGTCCTCAAGGTAAATCTTAATTGATTTAATATCGAACTTTATTGACGACGTTCGGCAAAAAGTTCTTAACTTTTTTTGTCAATAGTTCCTAAACCGTAATATTTTTATTACTTACGATAGTACATACGCGTTTGGATTAATAGTGTTCACTTTTCACTAAAATTTGAACAAAATCGGTAGAGCCGATTTGGAGAAATCACATATATTTTAAAACAAACATGGGAGAATTTTTCGTTTTGTTGTTTACCGATAACTCAAGAACGGGATTTATTTGAGAGATGATTACTTGAACTTTAAAGGATACACTTGAGCAAAACGTGATTAAATTGTTTCAGATTTTGAGAAATTATTATGTTTACCTTATTCCGGCTACTCCAAATTTTTGAAATATTAAAAAAAAAAAATTTTAAAAAAATCGCGTGTCGACCAAAATATATTTACATACTAAATTTGCTTAAAATCGATCCATGCGTTTTGGTCATGCATTTGACAACAGACAGACAATATCCCACTTTCCAGAAGACTTCAAAATGGATACATCCGCAAACAAACTGACAGAAATTCTTTCACATAACTTTTCCTCTACTACGTATTTGTTGGAAAATAAAAACCACCCACATAGGAAATTGAGAACAGCTGTTTATATAAAACATATGATAATTAATATTGAGCTAGGTTTTGTTATACTGAGTGTTGATTCACTAAAAATGGATGATTTTAAAATTTACATATGATTGTAAAAAAAAAATCGATTGTGTATATGCTATGTTCTGAATTATCGTACAGTCCTAATCTACAGTACTAACATTATAGTGTATTCAAAATACTTCTCCAGTAAGTTGTGAAATACAACAAATGTACTCATTTTAATAAATAGTGTACAACGATTTTTATATTTTATCATCGTGGAACGTTCATGGAGCATCCTTCATGGCTCTATGGTCTATGGTCTCTTCATTTTTGTCAACGTCGGCCCAAGATTCCTTGGGTATATATCAATTTTATTATAGGATTTTAATCCATTCTTTGTAAAACAAGAATAATTTGTAATTCGTTACCGGTTAAAAAAGTATTCAAAACTATTAAATAAGTGGAAAACGTATCAACTTTTAATGTTGCAAAGTTACGCACCCTATACAAACCTTTACAAATTTTACATGAACAAACTCTTACCATCGACCTCCAAAACCACTGTATAACCTTTTAATCTTAAGATACATTCCATAAATTGATGTATTTAACACAAGTTTCAACTTGTTTTATTTATTAATTTAGTAACCTTGACTTCATTTCCACCACTATGTTATATCATCTGGACCAGACCACTTTCCTGTAACAACTTGGAAGGTTATTTTACATAAATAACAAACCAGAGGGACCATACCTGAGTTTATAACTTTTTAATTTTGTTTTGAGTAAATGAAACTCTTTCATCATTTTTATCAGAACTTCCTTAACCAAATCTTCTTCTCTTCTGGTCCTGACGTTATGAGATTATTCGAGAGCTAGAAATAATTATTTTACGTCATTTCTTCTTAATTTTTTTAAAATAATATGGTGACCTAATGATTTTTCTACTTTAAACAACAAGGAATAATCCATATATTAAAAACAAAAGAGGCTGCAGTACTAAACAACGAGGAACGCCAAATTAAAAGATGGATTTACTAACGGTATCCATCATGATGTTGCAACAATTAAAATACATCCTCACTGTTTTCTACCCACAATGTAAGATTTGATTAATTAATCCCAACACTAGCTGGGACACGAATTCCACAACTTTTTAATCTGTTAATTATATTTTTTATTTATAAAACTTGTATCTAATATAAGTTAAAATAACTTTGTAGATATTATTAGCATTTGTACAGTAAAAATACACTGATCGACGGCAGGATTTTAATCCCTGCATTTGACATATCAGGATGGTTTACAGATGTACTCTTATAGCCTCGGGAACACATTCTCCTTTGTTTTCGTTACCACTGAATAAATTATTATTGTTCCTTTGTGTTAATTAAATACAAATAAAAGGCAGTCAGAAAGTAACGTTTGAAGTGGGGATGTGTTCTTGATAGAGTAGTAATGATGACGTCTGATATATACAGCTATATGATACTTTAATATACCGGGTGTTCAAAAAGTCTAGAAACCCCTTAATATTTATTTTATTAATAAACGCAGAACAATGAAATTCTAGGATTACGTCCTCACTGTAGTTACCGACTTTTTGTTCATTTTAACTGTCTTTTTTCGCTTTGGGGGGACGTCCTGTGGAGGAAGTCTGAAAAATCTTAAATGCAAGCATAGGTCGAATTATACCTCATTTTAAAGGTCTTTGTTAGAGGAACACATTGCCGCAATCCCGACTGAAAAAGGACCATTCGTTTGGAAATAAAATTCGTATTAAAAAGAATTAAAAACTGTTTTAATTGCGGCAATGTGTTCCTCTAACAAAGACCTTTAAAATGAGGTATAATTCGACCTATGCTTACATTTAAGATTTTTTAGACTTCCTCCACAGGACGTCCCCCCAGAGTGAAAAAAGACAGTTAAAATAAGCAAAAAGTCGGTAACTACAGTGAGGACGTAATCCTAGAGTTTCATTGTTCTGCGTTTATTAATAAAATAAATATTAAGGGGTTTCCAGACTTTTTGAACACCCGGTATAATAATATAATATTGATTTTTCACATAAAAAACACAACTTTTAATAGACAAAAAGAAAAAACTGTAAACATGTAAATCAATAAAATTAATATTAAAAATCCATTCACAGAGATACAAAAATAGATGAGAGAAATGTAGGAGGTGCTGAGGCACAGCCTGAAATAAAAGAGCAGAGGAAGTCAAACTGTTTGTGACATAAACACGTTATCAGCATAAATAGTATTGGATTAAAACTGAACTTTTAAGGAAGGTTTATTTTTTTGTTTCAAAACCGTAATGTTTTATACACTGGTTTGGATCGTTAATTTCACATTTTATTAAAATTTGAATAACCGAAATTAGATATTTTATAAAATTATTTTATTTGAACCTTCAGACTCGGTCAAAATCGTTTGGATTGTTAGAAAATCTTAATTTTGTGTGTTTTTTCTTCTTAAGACAGCTCTTCTTATATATTTTTAAAGTTACTAGAAATGACCAAAATATACCCAAATACATATTTTATTGAAATAAATCCACGATACGATAGACAGACTTTCTTACTCATTTTTTTTTAATTTAGGGCATCTCTAAAGTAATATATCCGCAAAAAAAAACTCGATAAAGATTTTTTGAGCAATGATATAACTTTCTGTATACTACGTAAAACATAAAACGACCTGGAATCGTAAAGAAATAAAATATTGATTTTATTTAGTTTTGTTCATGTATAAGCCTGGTTTCTAATGATTATAAATTCACTACACAGACTACAATTCCTCGGCTAAGGTTGGATTCTCCCATCTCAAAACACGAATCTTAGCTTTACGCGTATCTGCAGTGTGTGACTTTGGCTAGTGAATACATAATCATTTAACACTTAAAATAACCTAGGAGGATCGAAATAGTCGTCGTTAAGTAAAACATTTACAATCCGAGAAATGGGACGATCAATTTATTTGATTAAACACACAGTTACTTATTTAACTTTTTCACACATCCATGTACGTAGTCAAAAATCGATTATATCAGCTCGAACGTGTGGAGAGACGTTAATCGAATTACGTATGTATCCCTAATTTAGTCATATCTCGTTTTTTTTCCGATAACTGATAATTTGAAAGTAAAAAAAAACTAAAATAAGATTTTCTGAAAATCAGTTTGAACGATAAGGATTTATAAGTGTAATCCAAATAAAACATACTTACAGAGCCAATCTTTTTAAAAAATGGCCGATTTGTGGGTTACCGGTAAAAATAAAAAGTCGTCAAAAGGGAAAATTACAAAAAAACTTAATTTCTTAAAATACGTGTTTATGGCGCAAGAGAAGCAATTATAGGCCCTTATATAAATATTGATTCAATGGTTCACATTTTGATTGACACTATTGATTCCTTTTTGTTTGGATTTGGGGATGAGTGAGGGATATGCAATGTTTTTGCAACATTTAATTATTGAATGCTATACTATGTGAAAGAGTATAAATGAAATCGATTGTTTTACTCGGTTATAACTACATTCGAATATAATAATGTCCTTATGTAGACATTTAAATGAAAGGGCAATATTCAGCCCCTCTCTCGCCCTTCACCCTTCACCGCCAAGACAAATTAAATTACATTAAGGGTTGAAGTGAGGGGAGGAAGGGACCACATACTCAGTACCTTATATCAACAATATCTATTGATTCCTTGTATACCAGCTTCCTTAGGTTGTAATGTAGCAGTACGCTTACTTTGGTCAATGTCACCTTATTACGCAGAAAATTTTACGGGATTCCCAGGGTGGTTTAGATCAACCAAGGGTACAATTTTCTTCTACGAAATATTTTCGTAAAGTGTTGTGAATTCTATATCACACTTTACCAAATGTGCCATTGCTTTGAAAACAAGCTGATATAGTTTTTATTAATTTGATTTTGATATAGTCGATAGAGAAATTGTTTTAACGCAATGACAGAATTTGAAACACCTAAAGAAGTTCATGATTCATATCCTAACATACAATGCAATACAAGCCGATTTTCTAAATCCAGTGTCCAAAAGTTGGTTTCTTAGAATATGTTAAATTGTATTGGTAGATCAACGAATCCTACCCAGTAGGTTAAATTTGTTTAAAACAGTTGTTGCAGGTTTAATAAATCTCGTAATACTGTATATCAATACTTCCTTGATGAGTTTATATTTAAAAGTCTCCATACGCTCCGCGTAACAGTGTCGCTGTCGGATCTCGTAACTTGGGAACTCATAACGAGCTGGGGTTGGTACATGCATAGTTGAAATCTACAAATTTAACTTTATTTAATGTGATATGAATTAAAGATGGAACGAGTTATGAATGAAAAACTGTTGAAAATGGCTTCAATTTTGACATTTTTAATGAGTTATTTTTAAATTTCAATAATCTTCTACAATTCATGATCAGTTTATTACTAAATTACTTACGTCATAGCAATCTTGTGTTCAGTATTTATTCATTAATATTTCATTTCAGCTGTTTCGGTATAACATATACCATCATCAGATGAAACAACACATTTACACAACACACTGATACACATTTCACAAAAGTAAATAAACATAAAATGTTTGGTACTGCAGTACAAGTCGAAAATAATATAAAATAAAGTTTAGATAGTTTAGATAATATAGCCACATATTTCTAACGTGGTGGTCAAATGTTCACCACTGTGGACATAGGAAACTGTTGCCTATAAACACATGAACACCAAACTGCGTATACATTTCACTACTCTTAACATAATGTTTATATCAGTGTGTTGTGTAAACGTGTTGTTTCATCTGATGATGGTATATGTTATACCGAAACAGCTGTAATGAAATATTAATGAATAAATACTGAACACAAGATTGCTATGACGTAAGTAATTTAGTACTAAACTTATTTTAAAGCATTCATAAGGCAATATGGAATTTATAAGTTCATGATCCTCTCTTAATGTTTGTGGCCGTTATCATGCTTACTTACAGACGACAATGACAACTACGACGGACGGAGATCTTGTAGAAAAACTTTTTTTCTATTTCCTGAGGCAATGAAACATGAATATCTAAAAACTTAGGTCGAATTTGTTTGCGTTTACCAAACTGATCCTAGGTTTCTTTCAGAGCATAAGTTAAAGTGACCATTGATGAACAAAAGTCAAAGTTAAATTAAGTGACAGATGGGTTTTGTATTTTCGTTTTTGATCCTGTTGGTTTATGCTCTTAATACAATTATTGTATATTTTGTTTTTTCTGACAGATGTGTAATATAAAATATAAAAACACACTAATATTATTTATTAATAATAATATCAATATGTAAGAATAAAAATTTCGAAAAGCGTTTTAATGTTCCTATTAATAAAGTATAAAAGTTGTGTATGGTTACACTTAAAAAGTTTTACAAAATCTTGTTTTGTACATTTTTGAAACACTCTGTCTTTGTTATCAAAGTTTCATCTATACTGGTTTGATAATGATTAATTATACATATGATTTAATCGGACATTTACCATCACTGTGTACTGTATATGCAAACTGACACTACATTTTAAGAGTTTTAAGATAATATTTTTCACCTTGGGTTATATTCCAGGTTCATCACTTGATGACGAATGTTGATTTATACTCTCGAAACGTCATGTATTCATTTTCATATCTAGCTATAATAAAACCCGTTATTTTTTAGACTGTTTCTATAAATGTATGTCATCTTGAATGTATAACGTATATATTTACTTTATCTATCTGTCAAACTTGTAACATAATTCATACATATATTTTATATTTATATTAACTTACTATTTGGATGTGTGTGTGTGTGTGTGTGTGTGTGTGTGTGTGTGTGTGTGTGTGTGTGTGTGTGTGTGTGTGTGTGTGTGTGTGTGTGTGTGTGTGTGTGTGTGTGTGTGTGTGTGTGTGTGGAGGGGGTTAGTGAATAAAGGATGTGTGTGTGTAAATGTGATTTAGCAAACATCGCAAGTCAAATTTTGTTACTAATAATTATTTAACGGTTTGTTTTAATTTTAACTTTTAATTTGAAATTTAAATGTTTAGATTTTTTTTTCCTTACGTTTATGTTTTCATTTTGAGTTTTGTTATGTTGTAATAGTAATGTTTCTCTTTAGGACAATAATTAATTGTTTGTTTAACAAACTATGTATTGCCCAACTAAAGAGGGGTTTTTGTGTTGGTATTTTTTTAGTTTTTTTACTTCTAAAGAAATGTGATACTTCTGTTACAAGGATATTTAGTTTTTTTTAATTAGTAAATTTCTTGTCAAAATAAAACACAACTTATTATTATTATTATTACTTATACTATTTTCAAATCTGTGTGTAATTTATCTAACGATAATTACTATTTGCTCAATGTAATAATACATTTTCAGTATTTAAACAAATAATCACTTTAGATTTAAATATACCTTATAATAAGTGTATAATTTTTTTTTTTTTGATTTCACGTAATACTTAAATAATCATAGTTATATGATAGGTTAAAAAACTAATATTTCCAGGTCCCCTGGAATATATTATAAAATATTTGTTTTTTTTTTTAATCAATAAAATTTATAAAGAAGGATCATTTTATACTAATTTATCTGATCTCCCCTCACGAGGAAAAGTCATTAAGTTAATAAAGAAAATTATTATATTTTTCATTTTCACGTATGAATATATTCTCAGATTTATACTTTTTTTATTTTAGTAGTTATGAGAAATTTAGTGCAATGTTTTTTTTCAAAGTTTATTCGTAGTATTTTTTTAATATTATTCCACAATATTCTAATTAATATCTATTTTCTAATAATATCAAGCTTTCAGTTTCCTATAAAATAAATATGTAATTTAAATAGGATAAAAAGAATGTATGTTCTGTTTTAAATAATTATTTTTTAAATTAAATATATGGTTTTTTTTTTCTAAGTACACAAACAAATACTGAACATAACATGCTTCCTTCAATTTTATTAAATTTCCCTATAAATTGTAATCAAACCAAAAATATCAAGAATAAACTAATTTATTTAGTGTATTATTAAAATTATTTTGATATTACCACACAATAAAACTTCCCCTCACCCCACCTCTACATAAAAATTGGACCACGAAAAATATCCCTTGAAAATAAGACACATTTAAAACAATGGAACCCTGAGGGACTCCTTGCAATATCCAAAGAACAATCCCTTTTGCTTAAACAAACACTGTCTATTTACAGTCAAACTGAATTCCAGAAAACCGTTTACATTTTGTGTTTAAGCTTGGGATTTACGCTCTTCACCACACAGAAAACCTTTTCATACCAACACCACTATTTGTAATATAGGTACACTAAACTTGTTGTACATTATTGTGTATCGCTCTGAAACTGTGATACAACGCGCTTGTGCAAGCAAACTATTGATTTCCACGACGCAGTTCAAAAACCTTCTTGTACATCCTAAACCCCTGTTATGAAGTAAACAATGTCAAGGTGCATGTTGGGGTGGTCATTACACCAACAAACACAACAACAACCCCTCTCTTTACTCTTTCTTGTATTATGTTCACCTAGTATACAGTAAACAAGTATGAAATGCATTTAGGGGTAGGTTCCACCTCTTCTCTCATAGCTTGTAAACAAACAACTGTTGAACGATTCGTTCATAAGGAACAGATCATGAGATGAACCGAAAGAATCGGATCTATTTACAACGACCCGGATCACAAGATTTGAAAGTGTTAAAATGACTCGAATAGTTCTTTTTAAACTTTTTTTTTCTGGAAAAAAAATAAAAATTCTTTTAAATAACTATATACAATTAAAGTAACTAAAAAAACGTGTACAACAATGGTTAAAAAAAAAGAAATTCAATTATAAAAAATCCGTAAAATAAGCAGTGCAAACAACATTGCACAAACTTTCTCACTCACCTATTCACAGTTGAAATACTAACCAAATAAAATTATTAATGTCAGTTCCGTAGTCGTAAGTAAAAAAGTAAAAATTAATCATGGATGAGAAAAAATGTTTAAATATTTATTTAGGAATGAATGAATGAATTTATTTATTTTATATTACTTTACACACAAATACAGAAAATAGTCAAAATAAAAGTATAAAAAAAACATAAATAAACAAATCTAAATAAAGACCTATAAATAATCACTAAATGTTATCCAACACAAACTAAACCAAATAATATCCTTAGACAAGGAATATAGGTGAAAAGGTAGGAAGACCTGTTTGGGGTCCCAGGAAAATTATCCACATTATTTAGTCAGAAAGAGGAAAAAAAAAGTTGTAGTCATCTACATTAATTAGTCGTAGAGAGGTTCTCATCTGAAGGTTAAAAAAGTAGTTCTTGCATTAAAATAAAATATAAGATGTTATATCTGCTCTACCACTATCATCACTTTAATAAAAATCATGTCTTAAGTTTTTATAAATAAACAAACGACAGAATATTAAAAATATTCAGAGCAGTAAAAACCGGATTTATTTAAAATTGTTTGAATTTTATCCTTGATATTGAAATATAAAACCTCTTATTCATCATCGCCTTATAAAAAAAAGGAAAAGAATAAGAAATCAACCCCCAGACCTCGAATACTTTAATAACTTCAAGGTCGAGAAAGAATAAAAGTTGTTTGAGAGATTTGATAGAAAAGATGAAAGAGAGGGATCTAAATAAAGTATAGATCCAGCTAGGTACTCTCGGAAATGCTAAGTGAAGTGAGTTTCTGAGGGTTAATGTTGTTTGAATGTTTATAGGAATCTTTTTCTTTATTTTGAACCAAGGAACCATCCATTGAAGTTTGGGAATATAATTTAACAACACCCTATACAATTACAATTTAAAATAACGTGAAATAGTACCGCCCACTGGGGAGAGGGTGAATGTTGCGCTTACGTCATATGATCCGAATGAACAGAATCAAATGATTCGTTCTATGCATTTCACGAAACAACCCCTAGTAAACTCTCTACCTCCTGAACTTTCCTAAGCTCTGACTATGGCATAAACATCAAAGAACGTTCTACCTTGTTTACTAGACAAACAAAAATATCAACAACATAAATAAAAGAGAGGGTGGCATTACAACAACACCCTAGATACAACCTTTACCATTCTAGTCTCCTACTAACAAGTAAACATCTTCCAGTGCTTTTATATAGTTTTCAATAAGGGAAAAAACCCGTAAATAAACACAACAACATCTAGGGGGTGCTGCTGGAGGGGTAGTACAACTAAATAAACACAGACCCCTTGTAGGATTATGTTGGCCGTGGATAAGATAAACAACCTCAGGGTAGGAAAATAGTAAACAAACAGTGTAGGGTAGGAGGAGAGGGGGTGGAAAGAGCTCAAAGACAATATTGACTCTACCAGGCTAATGAAATAAACACATTGTATTTAATGTTCATTCTACATTCAGAAAGCAAACAAAGACAATTGTTTTCTCTAAAGCAAGATGGCCGACTGGGTTTTATATTATTGATTTAATCAATGCCGGAGTTGGTGTGTTTGGGATATCACGAAATGAAGGCATATTTCTAGAGACATTATTACCTCCGTGTTCATTAAACCGCCTCTAGTCTTGTCTAATTACTGGTTTTACTATGAAGTAGCGGAGGAAGGGGGAAATATCTTATAATATTATACAATCTTGGAAATTAGCTCGAGAAGTTGGAACATTTCTTGAGACATGTGACAATATTAGCTTGCATAATGGAACGTGCTTCCAAGAACATTTTACTCTTTGTGTAATTAGCAGGGAGGGGGTGGAACACGTATATCTTTTTTAGTTTGAATAACAAACTTTGTGTCTCTCCCCACCCCCTACTCTATGTTATTGAGTTAGGTGGGAAAGACGACCAGACTCTCCTACGTTAAATAAAGGCTTTATTAATTCATTAAATCTGACATTCATTGGATTTAATGGAAAAAAAGAACCGAACGATCTTATCCTCCCTTTGATTAAGTTCAAGTGAGGACCAGGCGGTCCTAACCACTTATTAAATCAAAACATTTGTTCCTAGTGGAATAGAGAAACAGAATATCCTTCATTAAATCAAGGCAATTATTTATTTATCCTTATTTTTCTCCCACATTTTTAGATTAACTGAAAGAAGGATCAAGATTCCCAACAGTTTATTTTTGTGGAAGAGAGAAACTGAGGGATTTACTCTTCACTAAAAAAAGGCAGTTATATATTATTTGTTCATTTCTCTTCTTTTTTTCTCTCCCAATTTTAGATTTAAGTGGTTAGGGAGAGGCCCAGGTGGTATTGATAACTTATTAAATCAAAACACTTATTCTTTTATTATTATATAGAAGATAAAAGAGAGAGTGGACCTATGCATCACTAAATAAAATTACTTATTCATTCCTCTCTCCCTTCCTCTCTCCCTTTCTCTCTCTCTCTCTCTCTCTCTCTCTCTCTCTCTCTCTTCTCTCTCTCTCTCTCTCTCTCTCTCCTCTCTCTCTCTCTCTCTCTCTCTCTCTCTCTCTCTCTCTCTCTCTCTCTTCTCTCTCTCTCTCTCTCTCTCTCTCTCTCTCTCTCTCTCTCTCTCTCTCTCTCTCTCTCTCTCTCTCTTCTCTCTCTCTTCTCTCTCTCTCTCTCTCTCTCTCTCTCTCTCTCTCTCTCTCTCTCTCTCTCTCTCTCTCTCTCTCTCTCTCTCTTCATTTTTAGATTGAGTGAACAAAGGTCCTAACGGTTTGTTAAATAAAGAAGATTATTTTATTCATCGTCTCTATTATTTTTTAAGTGGAAGAGAGAATCAGAAAGACCTATTGACCCTAAATAAAATCAATATATTCATTCATATCCCTCTCTACTTTTCGACTAAGTGGAAGAAAAGACAAACTATCCTAACTATTTATTAATGAAATGCACTTACAAAGAGAGAATAGGAATAAACGCTTCCATCTTACCCTAATTAAAATAATTTATTCAATTATTCTGATTCTCTCTCCCTCCCTCTTTCCTGTAGAAAGGAAGTGACGGGTCACTTCTCTCTTACTCATTTTCCCTCTGTCAATTTTTATATTATTCCGAACCGAAAACAAATCGGAACTATCTCCTCCTTTTTCCAAGCAATAATTCGTCCTTTCTCTTTTTCTCCATTTTTGTATTAAGTGCAAGACAGGATCTAAAACGTAAGGTGATTCATTAATTCTCTCTGACTCTCTTTTCGATTCAGGAGGAAGAGAGAAATATAGAAACCTATCCTTTACTAAATAAATTAATTTATTCATCATTCGTTTCTCTCACGCTCTCAATATCCATTTTAGGTTGTTTGCCAGACAGAGCCAGACGAATCTACCGTCTCTCTAAATAACTCATTCAGTTTCTGCTTCTCTCTTCTCATTTTTATTTTAATTAGAAGAGGTGTTTTCCCTGTGAAAGTGGAGGTAGTAATTCATTTTGGCCGGCTGTACACTAGAGCGATAAGATACATATCTTATCGGTAGTAAGCGATAGGTGATAATTCTCTTTTAAAATAGGTATCGATGATGAGCGTTTAAATCGTGTTGTAGCGATAATCTTAAGATACATGTAATAAGCGACACACTCGGGCCTATCTCTTCACTTATGGTGAGAGGTACAAGTAATGCTGAAGATTTAAGTTTTCTCGAATTAAAAAACACAAGTGAAAAATCAGGTTTTCGAGAAATAGTTACGATAATAATTCGAATTTGCCCCTAACCACAATCACTAGAAACTCAATAAAACACAATTATCGGATCCAGTGGAAATAATTAATAAAGAACAATTAATCAGATAATTGTGTTTTATAAAGTTTCTGATTGTGGTTAGGGGCAAAATCGAATTATTATTGTGAATTTCACCACAGTGCTCAACAAGTTTGTAACAAAATAGTTACGAGTTGCAAGAAGAAATGGAAACATTAAGGGCCCATTCAATAACATTAAAATAAAATCGTGTTAAGATAGTTCACTTTCAACTAATGCAGAACTGTATACCCCTTTCTCTCCTTTCTGTTTTTCAAATACATCATGAATATACCATCTTTACTGAAAGAGCTCATAATGATACATACTCGAAAAAATATCGCCTGCCATAGATCGTATCACATTTATATGTAGCAAAATGATCTTAAGATAAAAATCGCACATCTCCATGATCGTTCTAGCATGCAGCTCTCCTTACTAACTCTTTATACAGGACGAGTGGGTCTTAACCTCACTTTAAGGCATAGGTAGGATTCAATAAATCATAGACACTCTTTTATCGTCAAAGGGAGGAGAGGACCCTTTGGTCCTAGTTTCATTCCTAACTGACAATATAGATCGATCTATCTCACATTCTCCCCTCTTTCAATATCTCTGAAGTTTTTTTCTTCATTGGAGAAAACAAAGATTTCAAGTAATATCGGAACGCAGGTGTTTCCAAACACTAAATTAAAAAAAGTATATTTCTTCTGTAGATTTGTAAGTCATTAGAATGTTAAAATAACTTTCATAAGATTGGATCTTTTCTGAATTTTAATTTGTATTCATACAGTTTTCTGAATATTAAGTAAGTCCCTCGACTAATCTCAGTCCTTAATGAAAGGTTAGGAGGAAAGGGAATATTTAATTCGATTTTATTGTATTTAAACAAAGTGTAATCTACAAAACTGTTATTTCATTTGACTTTCTCACATATACATTGTATAGAGAAAGTTATATGATGGGAGAAAAATCGAGTTTTGAAGTTAGCTTAGCTCTAAAAAAAATATTTGGGATTCTGTCTGTCAGGTGTTTTACAGTCCAAACGAGGGGAGCAATTTTTATGAAATGTGAACATATTTTGGTTATATCTTAAACGGTTTTTTTTTTAAATTTGTGTTAACTGAAAATTTGTGGGTAACTATTCATTGGGGGTTATTAGGGGTACGAAAGTATCAGAATATTTACGATTTTCTTAAATTAACTCAAACTAATTTCATTAAGTTTTGCTTTAAATGTAGCCTTTTTAAAACCAAACAAAACGTCTTGTACGTCATTTTCCCCAAAACACTAGTGCAGAAAATGTAAAAATATCGTCTTACTTTAAGAGACCTAGTATCTTACAACTTGTTTCACCGATTTTATTTACATTTTGGTGAAATATGAGTATTATTGATACAAACCAGTATCCCAAATCCCAAGTTGCAGAAAATTACAACTCCTAAATAATTTACACACGAAAAAAAACAAAAAAGAAAACGAATCTTGACAGTCTTGTTAAAAATTCTATATCAATTATATTCGGCCTTCGTTTAATAAGAAAAGCTTATACCTACAGTATCTACTTTATATATATAGAGATATACAAAAATGTGTCGTTTTTGTGTGACTTTTATAAAACCCATTACAATTTTTAAATCTACATGTAGTTGTTTGTTTGGTATTATTATTTTCAGAATGTATCCTAACTTATTGTAATATTGTTGGAATTTCAAATTTGTACTGAGTTTTAAAGTTAACAAATTAAAAATAACACCGAAGCGTGGTTTATTGAGTGATTTTTGTAAAAGTTTTTTTTTAAGAAAATGAAATTTGAGAAGCCCTAATAAAGCATTAATCTTCAAAGTACGATGATATCCGGCCTACCAGGTCAGAACTGAGTTGTAGGGCGCCCCAGGCCCCAGTGGGCCAGCCCCCTAGTTTAAATATTATTATTATTATTAAGACTGGGGAGAGTGTTTTAAAAGCGCCTCCTGCACTGCGACCTAATTAGTAGTTTAAATATAATAATATATCTTAAAATAAATAAATAATTACCGAAAATTGATAAGGGGGAGGGTCCTTCTAAAGCAACTTAACTTTCATCAGAGATATATGAACAAAAACCCAGTAATAATGAAATGTACATTTGCCATGATGACGTTTCACGAGTGTGAACCAACTCCGTTATCAAGTGATAAATCTAGAAGATTGTGTTTATGGTTAGGTTAGGTTAGGTTAGGTTATGTTAGGTTGGGTTAGGTTAGGGTGGGTTAGGTTAGGTTAGGTTAGGTTAGGGTGGGTTAGGGTGGGTTAGGTTAAGTTAGGTTAGGTTAGGTCAGGTTAGGTTAGGTTGGGTTAGGTTAGGTTAGGTTAGGTTAGGTTAGGTTAGGTTAGGTTAGGTTAGGGTGGGTTAGGTTAGGTTAGGTTAGGTTAGGTCAGGTTAGGTTAGGTTAGGTTAGGTTAGGTTAGGTTAGGTTAGGTTAGGTTAGGTTAGGTTAGGTTAGGTTAGGTTAGGTTAGGTTAGGTTGGGTTAGGTTAGGTTAGGTTAGGTTAGGTTAGGTTAGGTTAGGTTAGGTTAGGTTAGGTTAGGTTAGGTTAGGTTAGGTTAGGTTAGGGTGGGTTAGGTTAGGTTAGGTTAGGTTAGATTAGGTTAGGGTGGGTTAGGTTAGGTTAGGTTAGGTTAGGTTAGGGTGGGTTAGGTTAGGTTAGGTTAGGTCAGGTCAGGTTAGGTTAGGTTAGGTTAGGTTAGGTTAGGTTAGGTTAGGTTAGGTCTTCTTGTATTTATTGTACATTATATTTTGTAACTAGTGAATTATAGTAGAGAAAATGTTATCACGCATAAAAGTAGTTGGATTTGAAGTTTTTCACACTCAATATAACTTAAATTTGCAATTAATAAAAACAAATATTTATCTGTAAAACTTCAACGTCGACCTTGAACGACATATTATATCACTCCGTGGGTGTGAATAGGCTATTAAGCACGAAATCACTTGATGACAATAAATCACATAAATCATTGTTCATCATGTTTTAAAATCACTGTGATTGGTTGATAGAAATAACCATTTAACGTATATTCAGCATAAAAAAACATTAGTTGTAGCCCAATGTGAAGTTTGTTTTGTGAAACAGAAACTCTTGACCTTTTGTTAAATATGCCCTCAAACTGATCCCATAGGGGTGGTTGCTACCTGCTACCCTATCGTAACCCTAAGGGTGGGTTCTTCAACTCTAAAGTACTCGTTTAGTGGAATGTGATCTTTTGACATAACATGTCCAGAATCACACAAAAACAAACTTGTACTTCATTATTCGTAGGACGGAACGCTACCGAGTTTTAAAATTCGAGTCTATCACTTTGCTCGCGTCGAAAACACAACACTCGTAAGCTGGTTATTGTTTAAGATTTATAAACTATCAGTATCAGAACAAATTGATCTATCCTAAAACCTTTACTTATCAAAATAAATGTAAAAATAAACTGATGTTATAGAAGAGAAATTGTCCAACAAACTATCATTTGAAGAAAGACAAATTTTAATTTTTTAAATTTAACTAATGATGAGAGTTTTATTTTTGAATGATCAGTCAAAACAAAATGGCGGAATAACAAAAAGAACAATAATCTTCTGGATAGAACCACTTCCTCCCACAATACAATACAATTAAAACGTGCATTGCCATCTGTTGAATCTCGATCAGCTGTTGTTTTGTTAACACACTACAATAAAACAATTTGGTAGTTGTGTTCAATCAGATTGTGTGTGTGATATCTAAACTCGAAACAATAAATTTTTCAATTGAACAAAAGGTGATTCTTGGGTTATTGCTTCTGAAAATGGATATGAGAAGCGATAAGGTGTTTTGAAAAAAGACCTACACAAATCTGTTTACTCCATCGTGAAAATTAATTCATAAATTGAAAACTATACTACAAGAAACTAAATCAGTTTCAAAGAAATACCATACATTTTCTAACAAAGACAATGAAGAGTTTCTTGCATGTGTTACTTCACTGAAATCTCTAATTCACTTTGAAAAGTTTCATCAGCTACTAGAATAATCAAAATCGTCAGTTTAAAGGTTTGCCAAGGAAAATAATATTATTTATAAAACACATTTAGT
The DNA here is from genome assembly GCA_963513935.1 of Aphrophora alni. Taxonomy (NCBI): domain Eukaryota; kingdom Metazoa; phylum Arthropoda; class Insecta; order Hemiptera; family Aphrophoridae; genus Aphrophora; species Aphrophora alni. Next base: position 154,006,453 of record OY740767.1, on the reverse strand, counting down.
TCACGGAGTGGTGGAAGGTGACACAGACAGACGAGTGGGATTTTGTTCGGAGGTAATTGAAAACCTTGACGAATATCTCGAGTAGTACGAAGGAATTTACCAAACAGACATAATTGTAATTATTATTACACACAAAATCCACATATCGTATACGAAGAGGGGTATAACTGTTTGGGCTGCCGTCACCATGGATGGTGTTTTATCGTATGTGATATACCGTCAGACAATGACTGAAGACATATCAATATGTCTCCTTATCTTACTCACCTAGAGATTAGATACATGACGGAGCTCCACCTCATTATGCTAATATGGCTAAACAGTTACAGATTGAGATCTCCCCAGTTTTAGTTGTAGCCACCATGAACGAGTAGGCATAGTACACTAATTCTGAGCTTACATTATAACGTCATAATTTATTTAATTGGAACTATTAAAAAGTTGGAATCAGCTGGAATAATAGGGTGGACTCGACTTGGTTTCGGTCTTACCTTGGAAATAGGAAGCAGTTTGTAAAAATCGGTTCCTCATAGAATACATGGCGTTCGTTGACATTTTGGTGTACCTCAAGGTTCGGTACTGGGTCCGATATTATTTCTTATATTTATTAATGACTTGTTCTCAGGACCATTCAATGGCATTATTACAGCATTTGCTGATGATACAGCTCTGGCCTATGTACATTCGGAAGAAAGTCAGTTGCAAATAAAAATTCAACAAGACCTGTATTTTTTGAGTCCAAGGTTTAGTTATAATAGGCTTTCTTTGAATGTAGCTAAGACAATGTTTATAAACTTTTCCATTTCTAAATATTCTTATGAATGTTACGAATACAGTAATTTGTTTACATATTCACTATTTAAAAGACAATAAAATTGCAAATTTATTTTGTGTGACGCCTAAAATTCGGCGTTAGAATTGAACATAAAATCATCACCTTATTACAAGACTTTAGGATATACAAAATGTTTCATATGTAATTATTGTAAAATTAATTGAGTTGTGGTTTCAAAAAGATGACGTCGAAACTACCTCCACGCCGTACGAACGTTATGAACCAAGTTATGATTGAAATAACAAAAGAAAATGATAAATAATATACGCATAGAATCAAAAATTAAGAAAACAAACAATAATTCTTGAATTGCCCCAAATAACAAAGCAACATTATTTGTTCATTAAAATTCAATTTAAATTTGTATGTTTCTTATTATTTTGTGGTTGATAAATGTTAAAATATACATGTTTGGTTTTAAAATATTTATTTTCACTATGAATCGTTGTAGAATGTTGCAGTTTCTTCAAAATAATTCTGAAAAGTAGTTTACATTCGATTTAAATGATTAGAATTTTTGTCAGTCTCACTTTGTATATTAAAAAATCACTTTGTCAGTTTGTCATTAAACTATTGAAAAATCGGGACTTATTATAAATAGTTGTAATATAAAACGTAACTTTGCCTTATAGAAACAACATCAGTGAATTTTATGTTTAAATATTTAACTAATATTGTATGAAGTAATTTATAAATTGAATATGGGAATTTTAAAATATAGGTATTTAAATGTCTTTCGGGTCCTCTCCTTGAAAAGCCATTCTTCAGAGAACTCAGAATAGAAGAAATATTTTAAAACATCTCATATTTTATTTTATTCCCTTTTCGATAGAAATTCACAAATATTTTCATTGTTACTAACTGAATATTATCAGTGAATAAACACAAAAATAATCGTTTAAATAAAACTTTGTGTGAAAAATGTGAGAAATTTTTCATTACGATTTCGCTTTCTGTGTCGATGCATACCGATACATTTAGGGGATGATTCTACCTCCTTAACATTTCTGCTCTCCTGATATTAGGGGTGCAATATTCTAGTAACAGTGGCGCATCCTTGTGGCCGATCCTGCGTGTTTCAAACCCCGCGTGAGTTGATAATTCAAACGTGACACATTTGTGACTAAAATAAACTGTTTTGATTTCCAACTCAAATTTTAGTCTAATAGAACCATTGAAATTATTTCCTTAGTATTTATTAGAAAACTTATGGCAAATTTAACGACTAAAAATTCTTCTAGGATAGCAGATATACTTTTTTTCTGAAATTAATATATATTTTATAGTTATTTCATAAAAAGTACCTTTTTACATATTTACATGTTTAAATAATTGTATATAATGATTGAGAATTGTATCACTTGAATGCATCACTTAGAATGTTGTTAATTAGTACAGAGTCACTTAACACTGCATTTATTGTGGTTATATTTATTTACTATATTTGTTTCAAAAAATATTCATTGGTTTTGTGTTTAAAATGTTTCCCCATCTGCATCACGAGATACACCAGCTGTTACACCTTTCATCGTGTAGCTTTGTTGAGATAGGTAATCCTATCAGATCTCCCTTGGTAAGAGAGACCTGATAGAGAGTGATCTAACCCAAGGAAGATGTAGATCCTGCTAGAGTACTTTGGGAAAGTCACACTTCTGCTCACTACATTATTGAGCCATTGAGAGGGACAGGCTACGTTGAATCCCAATCTAGACACATACATCTTAGAAAAATGATGAAAATTAAAAAAGTAAGAAGGAAAAGTTGAAGTACCTTCTGACATATTGCCGGAAAGAAAGGAAGAATACAATTGTTGAACAAGTGTTTCCTTGTGACTCCATTCAAAGTATTCACAACTGAAACCAAACTATCCTTCAGGACTGTGATAAAATATTGAGCCTAAACAAATCCTCCGAATAAATCAAGATTATAACGACGTTGTCGGCCAAAGTTCATTTTTGTTTTTCCCTTTTGTTCACGAATCGCAATATTTATTTTACTTGTTGTGTTACTCACGGGTTTGGGTCATTAATCTTTAAGTTTCATTAAAATTTGTAGTCGACTTTGAAAAATTACGTATTATAGACTATTTTATGGTTATTTTACATGATCACCCACGAAGCTACACTTTTAGAAAGATGGCGATGAATGAATTTTGTTTTAGGTCTTGTAAAAGTTACAAATCAACAAAATATGAAAGTCGTAATTTGGAGTTTTTTTTTATGGATGCTACTCCGAAATTTTGAATTGCGGTATCGGAAAAAGTTCTTAGATGTGACCACAATTTGCCAACAAACTAAAATTAATTAATATCAGTCGACGGGTTTGGACGGAGAAGCGGCTACCAGACGACATTTTTTTTTACTCAGGAGTCCACAAAACTGATATATCTATATTAAACTAACAATTGCAATACAATGTCGGCTTATACTCGTGGAAACCCCAGTCGAAATACAGTAATCGTGTAGGTTTGGAAAGAACATCTCAACAGAAATCCAGTGATGCCCCTCAACCCCTTATGAGAGGAAAGTAAAAGCTACTGTATGTCGGGAACGAAAGAGACGCTCCACGATAGCTGTCAGCGCGTCAATAAAGGAGCCAGTAGCTTCTATGTTAACGTCATAATGTATGAGTTAACCGACCATCTGTGTGCGCGCGGATGTCTTCTCATATAAACATGAAGTTCCGATATGTCTATCGGAGGTTGTATGTCTCCTCATATAAACATGAAGTTCCGATATGTCTATCGGAGGTTGTATGTCTCCTCATATAAACATGAAGTTCCGATATGTCTATCGGAGGTTGTATGTCTCCTCATATAAACATGAAGTTCCGATATGTCTATCGGAGGTTGTATGTCACATCACTTAAACATGAAGTGCCGATATGTCTATCGGAGGTTGTATGTCTCCTCATATAAACATGAAGTTCCGATATGTCTATCGGAGGTTGTATGTCTCCTCATATAAACATGAAGTTCCGATATGTCTATCGGAGGTTGTATGTCTCCTCATATAAACATGAAGTTCCGATATGTCTATCGGAGGTTGTATGTCTCCTCATATAAACATGAAGTTCCGATATGTCTATCGGAGGTTGTATGTCACATCACTTAAACATGAAGTGCCGATATGTCTATCGGAGGTTGTATGTCTCCTCATATAAACATGAAGTTCCGATATGTCTATCGGAGGTTGTATGTCTCCTCATATAAACATGAAGTTCCGATATGTCTATCGGAGGTTGTATGTCTCCTCATATAAACATGAAGTTCCGATATGTCTATCGGAGGTTGTATGTCACATCACTTAAACATGAAGTGCCGATATGTCTATCGGAGGTTGTATGTCTCCTCATATAAACATGAAGTTCCGATATGTCTATCGGAGGTTGTATGTCTCCTCATATAAACATGAAGTTCCGATATGTCTATCGGAGGTTGTATGTCTCCTCATATAAACATGAAGTTCCGATATGTCTATCGGAGGTTGTATGTCACATCACTTAAACATGAAGTGCCGATATGTCTATCGGAGGTTGTATGTCTCCTCATATAAACATGAAGTTCCGATATGTCTATCGGAAGTTGATATGTCTCCTCATATAAACATGAAGTTCCGATATGTCTATCGGAAGTTGTATGTCTCATCACTTAAACATGCAGTTCCGATATATCTGTCGGAGGTTGTATGTCTCATCACTTAAACATGAAGTTCCGATATATCTATCGGAGGTTGTATGTCTCATCACTTAAACATGAAGTTCCGATATGTCTATCGGAAGTTGTATGTCTCATCACATAAACATGAAGTTGCGATATGTCTATCGGAGGTTGTATGTCACATCACTTAAACATGAAGTTCCGATATGTCTATCGGAGGTTGTATGTCACATCGCTTAAACATGAAGTTCCGATATGTCTATCGGAGGTTGTATGTCACATCACTTAAACATGAAGTTCCGATATATCTATCGGAAGTTGTATGTCTCATCACATAAACATGAATTTCCGATATGTCTAACGGAGGTTGTATGTCACATCACTTAAACATGAAGTTCCGATATGTGTATCGGAGGTTGTATGTCACATCGCTTAAACATGAAGTTCCGATATGTCTATCGGAGGTTGTATGTCACATCACTTAAACATGAAGTTCCGATATATCTATCGGAAGTTGTATGTCTCATCACATAAACATGAATTTCCGATATGTCTAACGGAGGTTGTATGTCACATCACTTAAACATGAAGTTCCGATATGTGTATCGGAGGTTCATGTGTCATCACATAAACATGAAGTTCCGATATGTCTATCGGAGGTTGTATGTCTCATCACATAAACATGAAGTTCCGATATGTGTATCGGAGGTTCATGTGTCATCACATAAACATGAAGTTCCGATATGTCTATCGGAAGTTGATATGTCTCCTCACATAAACATGAAGTTCCGATATGTGTATCGGAGGTTGTATGTCTCATCACTCAATATGTCTCATCACATAAACATGAAGTCCCAAGGGATTAATATTACGTTTTACCAAATTTTGTTACTATTGGTCCATTCGTTAGGCAGTACGTTGTCACAAGCACATGCACATACATTTAAACAAAAACACCACAATAAATCCCACTACAATATCAACAAATTTTAACAATTAATTATGTATGTAAACTTATTAAAATGAATGCAAAGTGAATTATTAATATTATTTTTAAAAGTAGTGAAAATCAGAATAAAAAATGCTGATACGAATTGAGATTTGGCGAATTACGGGATTTTATAATTGAGCGCTAATTGCAAAGGATCAGCGGATTCAGCAACTCAATGAAAGCTTTTAACAAGGATCCAATAAACCTATATTTTTAAATACACATGTTCAATTTTAAAAAAAGAACACTTTATAGGATGTTACTTTGATATCTAATAAACTGTGTTTAAAATATTGCACAAACTTTCTCTCTCACCGATTCTTAAAATCAAATATAAACGAACCTAAAATAAACATCAGTATAAAATTTAATGTCAGTCGATAGTTGTCAGTATAAAATTGAGAATTTACCATTGACCTCAACTTCGTAAAAAAATATTTATATATACAAACAGAGCGTTTGTTTAAAAGTTGTTTGTATTTCATTACATATTTAACAATGTTTTTGTATGTCAAACACAATAAAAGGGTTTTTACCGCAAATGTTTGCGTTCTTCCCCAGATATCTCAAAACTAATGCAGGAAATGTAGTGCATTCTGTGATATCTGTTTTATTCGTTTTTTTCAGTAACATTTTTATTTCTTTGATGCGTGCCCACAGTTGTCAATCGTTGTAATTAAAAGTTTGTAATAAAGAATATTTTAAAATTTTAAACAAGTTAAAGTCTACTTTTTGAGTATGTTGTGACGCACGAGTTAGTGATAAAGTACAAATACAATAAATAATAAGAAATAACTATTAGGCATACAATAATGTTTTGTCTGTGTCTTGACGATTGCTAATTTTTTGTTTTTCGTTTTAGGTTTTTCAACGATAACTTTATTATTTTTCAAGGTAGTACAGAAACATTTTAAAACCCATTTTGTTTGACACTAAAAAATGTAAATATTTTGTATAAAAATTTCGTAATATTTATGGTCTGAGATATTATACTTAAAACATTTCAACGGTCGCCATTTTGAATATTTAAATAGTAAAGTTTTGTATCTTGGTATATTGATATAAAATAGTATACACTATCTTATTAATTTCAAAAGTTATGATTTTTTTTAAACACAAAATGGCCGACAAACGGAAAACGAAGCGTTTCTAGGACCTATGTTTGTATGAACTTTTTTCAATATTTTCACCAGAAGAACTCGTCCTGAAATTCATTCTGTTTCTTTGTGAAACATCCTGTACTTAAGGTCTAAATTACCTCGCTTGTGCCATAAACGTTTTCTCTGTGTAATGTTTACTTGTTTATTGGCGACTGCAGAAATGACGTTTTTGGTGACGATTAAGATTGTTCCAATATTTGATTATACAGTTTGTGCATTATTTTTTTTAACCGTTTATTGATTTTGAGCATTTCTGCCCAAATCTTAGCACGGTATATTAATGTTATTGGCTAAATCCTTTAGTATTTGTTAATTTACTTAATCAGTCTACAAGTAAGTTTCGTAAGAGTCGACCTTTGTTTTTTGACTCTTCGTTTTATTTCATTTATTTTATTTTTCATTGTGGGAGACAATAACATTGCATACAACAAGCATACATAAATTACAAGACACTTAACAATTATACATATATAAACATATTTAAAATTTTCACAATAATAAGTTATAAAGCATTACAATCAAAACGATGAACAATTTTATACCAAGATATAGGCAGTATAACAAACAATTTATTATAATATAAACAAATAAATACATGAAAACTACAACACTCAAGTTTATACATTTATGTCCACTGACGTTGATAATATATATTGCATTGCAAGCATCAACAAAAGCCACAACAACATGTCTATTCTTATAGGGAATTTTGTCATTCTAGCTGCCAATTATGGCTGAGGAACTCCCCCACCGAATAAAAGGATTCAGAAAGTTGTAACTCCCTCAGACGGTTTTTAAAGGTTTTTTTGTCCTGAATTTGTTTTAATTTTTGGGGGGAGTTTGTTTATAAAGATTGACTTGGCATTTTTTTATGCTTCTCAAGTCTGTATGGTCTATTTGGGAGGTCATTTTTTCCTCGTGTTATAATTATGCACTTGTCTTTTAACATTGGGCATTTATTTACACTTGTAGTACATTATTACCCCAACAATGTACATACATGGTAAAGTCAATAAAGAGAGGTCTTTAAAAGCCAATTTGTAGGATTCTATTTGGTCCAGGACAGTTATCAGTCTCACTGCTCTTTTTTGTAGTGTAAATTACTCGTCTTACATCTTAGATTGTTGAGTTACCCAACATAGAAATTCTATATTTTAAGTATGGAAATATCATCCTGTAGTAGCCCATACTAAGCAGGGTACTAACAGTGCCAATTGTTTTCACTGTCCCTCAACAAATATAACACAACCTAACCTAACCTAACCTAACCTAACCTAACCTAACCAAACCTAACCTAACCTAACCTAACCTCACCTAACCTTACCTAACCTAACCTCACCTAACCTAACCTAACCTAACCTAACCTAACCTTTAATTGTTGAGTTACCCAACATAGAAATTCTATATTTTAAGTATGGAAATATCATCCTGTAGTAGGCAATAAGCAGGGTACCAACAGTGCCAATTGTTTTCACTGTCCCTCAACAAATATATCCTAACCTAACCTAACCTAACCTAACCTAACCTAACCTAACCTAACCTAACCTAACCTAACCTAACCTAACCTAACCTAACCTAACCTAACCTAAATTAACCTTAGATTGTTGAGTTACCCAACATAGAAATTCTATATTTTAAGTATGGAAATATCATCCTGTAGTAGGCAATAAGCAGGGTACCAACAGTGCCAATTGTTTTCACTGTCCCTCAACAAATATAACACAACCTAACCTAACCTAACCTAACCTAACCTAACCTCACCTAACCTAACCTAACCTAACCTAACCTAACCTAACCTAACCTTAGATTGTTGAGTTACCCAACATAGAAATTCTATATTTTAAGTATGGAAATATCATCCTGTAGTAGGCAATAAGCAGGGTACCAACAGTGCCAATTGTTTTCACTGTCCCTCAACAAATATAACACAACCTAACCTAACCTAACCTAACCTAACCTCAGCTAACCTAACCTAACCTAACCTAACCTCACCTAACCTAACCTAACCTAACCTAACCTCACCTTACCTAACCTAACCTCAACAAATATATATTTGATGATAGTTTTCTCCATATGATGTACTTGTTCAATGACATTCTCGCCCAATATAACAATTGGACCACTGCTGTTCTTGACGTTTCATGGTTTGACGAAAACGTAAATGTAATTTTCGACGTTGTCATCATCTGGTACTTCAACACGACAGCGGCCACAAAAATATAGAGACAAAAACTTTGGGATAAGAAACTATATTGGGCTCACATAGAACCTTATTAAAAATTGGAATTGTAAATCTCAAAATGGCGCCCATTGCAAACGGGATTTTTGTTCATATCTCGCTTGTTACAACACACTAAATTAAATACAAAATTGTAGATTTCAATACTGCATGTAATAACTCTTACCTCGCAAGAAATTGTGATATTCGTGTAATTACGAGATCAGACAGGCTCTATTACATAGGCTACAACTTCGTGTCCAGTCAGAGCCGAAACACGGACACAATCACCAGGTTAAAACAATATGTGTAACGAAATCGTTTTAATCAAACATACGCCACTATGTAAGACCCGTAGATCAACCAATACAATTTCAAATTGCATACAACGCCCAAGAAACGTGCATTTGGGCGTTATATTTGAAAGATCTGCTTGTATTAGATTGTTTAATGGGGTTGGGGTGAGTACAACGGTGACTCCCAACAACTTGTTTCATCATTCTGCTCAATATTGTTGTGATACAAAAACAACGATAAAGTATTTAGACATAAATAAATATGGAACTTGTAAGATGTTTCTAATTGCAATATCACCATCTTCAGTGCTCCTTCAGCTATAATAATCAAAAAACTGAATTGTTTATATTAGTGTGTCAACATATTTTGATTGTGTGTTCCAGGTTATCGAGTACAGATCAACTCTCTCACTTCATACTTGGATGCAAACTTTGTATACGGTTCCAGTTTCCGTGTAGGTGACAGTTTGCGTCTGTTGCGTGATGGTTACATGAAGACTGTGCCGTTGTTTAATCATCTCAACTTGAAACCTCTGTTGCCGCCGAAACTAGTGAATCCTGATGACGGCTGTATCCGACCACATCCTGATCTCTTCTGCTTCCTTGCTGGTAAGTCGCTGCGATACATTATGATAGGCAGCCAATCATTGTATTTTGTTTTATTATTTCTACTCATTATATATTTTTTCTCTTGTTCTTTAAAAGGGGAAAGTTTCTCGGTCATCATCCCCTTATAAAAAAAAAATGGAAAACTACAACATAAAATAATTTAAAGTTGTCACAAAATAAATTTGTCACACATTTAGACTATAGAGCATTAACGACAAGCATACATCGTTCCAAAAAAAAAATTTTGGAATCAAAAGACGTTAAAACGGATATCTATGTTTGACTAATCAACATAACTTTCCCTGTGTGAAAGAGAGTAAAAAAAACGAAAGTGATTAAAAAAATATTTGAATGAAATACAATCGTGTTTCCCACAATAAATACATAAGGAAATTCAGCACCCCCCCCCCCTGGTCAGACAACGACTGTTGTGTTGTGGAAGGAAATCCGATGTAATACTGTTGCACTGTTTTTTTTTTTTTTTTTAGTTTAATGATCGCGTGGGTTTTGTTACAAAATAGACTGTCAGACGTTGTGACAGTAAACATACACTTCCTCTGAGATTCTACGTCCGGTCTCTGTGTTAAGTCATAGGTGAAAGTTGTTGAACAGTAAGCACTATCACAGCTAATTGAAGTCATTATTAGTAGTACAGTATACTTATTTTATCTTTGATGTGGTAAATTATGTGTTTTATTCAAATTAATTTTAATTTTTTTACTTTTAATTTTACTTTCTTATATATACGTTGTATAGAAAAAAATTCGATAGTGATAGGTCAAAAAATGTTAGGAGGAGGTCTCTGAATCCAAAAAGGTGTTCTGTCGTATTTGCAATTTGTATCGAATTTGATATATGGGCATATTTTGGTTATGTCATAATTTCTTCGATAACTCTAAATTTGGGGATAGCTGCAATAAAAAACAAATCAACTATTTTATAAAAAAAAAACTGTAACGAGTTTGAATAAATGTTGCTCAAGAAATCTTTAAAAATTCAAACAAAAGTATTGGTCGTTTTGGATAAATGTTGCTCAAGAAATATTTAAAAAGTCAAACAAAAGTATTGGTCGTTTTGAATAAATGTTGCTCAAAAATCTTTAAAAATTCAAACAAAAGTATTGGTCGTTTTGGATAAATGTTGCTCAAGAAGTCTTTAAAAATTCAAACAAAAGTATTGGTCGTTTTGAATAAATGTTGCTCAAAAATTTTTAAAAATTCAAACAAAAGTATTGGTCGATTTGGATAAATGTTGCTCAAGAAATCTGTAAAAATTCAAACAAAAGTATTGGTCGTTTTGAATAAATGTTGCTCAAGAAGTCTTTAAAACAATTCAAACAAAAGTATTGGTCGTTTTGAATAAATGTTGTTCAAGAAGTCTTTAAAACAATTCAAACAAATGTATTGGTCGTTTTGAATTAATGTTGCTCAAGAAGTCTTTAAAAATTCAAACATAAGTATTGGTCGTTTTGAATAAATGTTACTCAAGGTGTCTTTAAAAATTCAAACAAAAGTACTGGTTGTTTTGAATAAATGTTGCTCTAGAAGTCTTTAAAAATTCAAACAAAAGTATTGGTAGTTTTGAATAAATGTTGCTCAAGAAGTCTTTAAATATGCAAAACAAAGTATTGGTCGTTTTGAATTAATGTTGCTCAAGAAGTCTTTAAAAATTCAAACATAAGTATTGGTCGTTTTGGATAAATGTTGCTCAAGAAATCTTTAAAAATTCAAACAAAAGAATTGGTCGTTTTGAATAAATGTCGCTCAAGAAATCTTTAAAAATTCAAACAAAAGTATTGGTCGTTTTGAATAAATGTTGCTCAAGAAGTCTTTAAATATGCAAAACAAAGTATTGGTCGTTTTGAATAAATGTTGCTCAAGAAGTCTTTAAAAATTCAAACATAAGTATTGGTCGTTTTGAATAAAAAGTTACTCAAGAAGTCTTTAAATATCCAAACACAAGTATTGGTTGTTTTGAATAAATATTGCTCAGGAAGTCTTTAAAAATTTAAACAAAAGTAATGGTCGTTTTGAATAAATGTTACTCAGGAAGTCTTTAAAAATTCAAACAAAAGTAATGGTCGCTTTGAATAAATGTTGCTCAGGAAGTCTTTAAAAATTTAAAGAAAAGTATTGGTCGTTTTGAATAAATGTTGCTCAAGAAGTCTTTAAATATTCAAACACAAGTATTGGTCGTTTTGAATAAATGTTGCTCAAGAAGTCTTTAAAAATGCAAAACAAAAGTATTGGTCGTTTTGAATAAATGTTGCTCAGGAAGTCTTTAAAAATTCAAACAAAAGTAATGGTCGCTTTGAATAAATGTTGCTCAGGAAGTCTTTAAAAATTCAAACAAAAGTAATGGTCGCTTTGAATAAATGTTGCTCAGGAAGTCTTTAAAAATTCAAACAAAAGTATTGGTCGTTTTGAATAAATGTTGCTCAAGAAGTCTTTAAAAATTCAAACAAAAGTATTGGTCGTTTTGAATAAATGTTGCTCAAGAAGTCTTTAAAAATTCAAACAAAAGTATTGGTCGTTTTGGATAAATGTTGCTCAAGAAATCTTTAAAAATTCAAATAAAAGTATTGGTCGTTATGAATAAATGTTGCTCAAGAAGTCTTTAAAAATTCAAACAAAAGTAATGGTCGTTTTGGATAAATGTTGCTCAAGAAATCTTTAAAAATTCAAATAAAAGTATTGGTCGTTATGAATAAATGTTGCTCAAGAAGTCTTTAAAAATTCAAACAAAAGTATTGGTCGTTTTGAATAAATGTTGCTCAAGAAGTCTTTAAAATTTCAAACAAAAGTAATGGTCGTTTTGAATAAATGTTGCTCAAGAAGTCTTTAAAAATTCAAACAAAAGTATTGGTCGTTTTGGATAAATGTTGCTCAAGAAATCTTTAAAAATTCAAATAAAAGTATTGGTCGTTATGAATAAATGTTGCTCAAGAAGTCTTTAAAAATTCAAACAAAAGTATTGGTTGTTTTGAATAAATGTTGCTCAAGAAGTCTTTAAAAATTCAAACAAAAGTATTGGTCGTTTTGAATAAATGTTGCTCAAGAAGTCTTTAAAAATTCAAACAAAAGTATTGGTCGTTTTGAATAAATGTTGCTCAAGAAGTCTTTAAAATTTCAAACAAAAGTATTGGTCGTTTTGAATAAATGTTACTCAGGAAGTCTTTAAAAATTCAAACAAAAGTATTGGTCGTTTTGAATAAATATTACTCAAGAAGTCTTTAAAAATTCAAACAAAAGTGTTGGTCGTTTTGAATAAATGTTGCTCAAGAAGTCTTTAAAAATTCAAACAAAAGTGTTGGTCGTTTTGAATAAATGTTGCTCAAGAAGTCTTTAAAAATTCAAACAATTGTATTGGTCGCCATTTCTCTAAAATATCGGTTCGTGGTTATCGGCAAAAAATAACAACCAAAATCTGGGATAGAGTTGTTATAAAATGCGTGATTTTTCAAAATTGGCTCCACCGAATTCGGTGGACAAAATTAAAAATTGAGTTAATCGTGAAAATTAATAACCCAAAACCGCGTGCAAAATCACAATTTAAAAAATTATACAGTTCAGGAACTATTGGCAAAAACAAAAATAAACCTTTGTACATTTAAAGCAAACTATAATAAGATTTGCGCGAACAACTACGAAAGTAACATTTTTATTGAGGGATGGTTTTGGTTGAGTTTTATTTGTTTTGGGGGTTGAATAAATAAGAAAGTCAGTGCAATGTTTTGCACCGTTTATTTCTCCTGATTTTACTTAACCGATTTTGATATATATTTATATATTTTTTTAATTAAAAGATTTTTACCATAGTTCTGTCATCATTTATTAGTTAAAGAAAATAATTTTCGTGCTTTAAAAATATCTCTTGTGGTAGTTCAAACACAAATTTAGTTACCATAGCAACCAAATAAAAAAATACAAATTTATAACAGCTGATTCAAGGCAAAGATAAGAAACTTATCAAGGACTAAATCATAGCCACTGCTTAGACCAATGTGAAACATTTTGAAAAAGTATTTCAAACATGATTATTTTAACCTATTAATAATCGGGATTCAATTAAATAACTTCATATTGATATTTTGTTTTCTTTTAATAATTATGACAAAGTATTTTATTAATACTTAAACATATAGTTGCATCAAATAAGACTGGTTATAATTAAACCACAGTATGATTTTACTCAACTTCATTTTTTCATATGTGTTAATTTGTTTCCTTGGTGGTTAAATGCGAATAACCACCAATCATAAAAAAATAAAGAAGATAAGAGGGTATAAAAAAAAGAAATTCTAATACTCCAACTCTTAATTCAAATTCTAATAAAGGGTTGGTCAGGAAAGGCCTGATACGAAAGATGAAAGAGAAGATCTACCCAAGATTTTATAAAAAAATTTGTAGATCCAGCAATGAACCTCGGGATTGCTAAGCACGAGCCTCTAAGGAAACCATTGCTCCAAACAAATGTGCTTCCAACTCGTATTCATATAAAGTAAAAGGACTTTTGTATTAAACTCGAAAACTGCTTCTTGTTTGTTTGACTTACTCAAATCTTATGTTTGCTTAGTCCTTCGTAAACAAGACCTGTAAACAAAATCTACTTGTTATGCAGGACGCTTGTTGTTTGCTAAGACCTTCTGCTCTATCATAGCTTCCTTGTCCAAACAATTTATAACAATACATACAGTTCTGCAGGATTCTATTATTATTCTTTTACCTCCATAATTTAAAAAAAAAAAAGAAGTTCTTCTGAATACCCAAACTGAAAACAAAAACAAAACAGAAATAAAACTTACGCAAAATCTCTATGCACATTAAATAGAAAACAATATTACTTTTTTTAAGTAAATTCTTAATCTTAATGAGTACAGACAGACATTTTTAAATATTTTGATTTAGTATGTTATTAATAATTAAATAAAAGGCAATTTCTACTTCCACAATATTTTTTAATGAGGCGTGCCGACTAAGGTTTCGCCAACTACGGCATTGTTAAAAGCAGCTTACAGACTAAGGTACAAGAATTTTACAACAACACAATAGACCAAGAGAAAGTTGACCAAAATTACTGTTAGGTTAAGGAGGAGGGAGAGAGGGAAGATTGTGCCTCGAATTGGGGTTGCAAGTGGTGAATTACTAAGATCTAATTGTTCATTACTAAGCTAGAGTCCTTAAATTCATCAATAACTTGAAATAAGTGCATTTGTTTAATAATGGGAAAAAGTATTTTACAATTAGATTTTAAGTTTTTTTTTAAGAAAAAAAATAATAATAAATAAATACAAACCTATTTTAAATTGTATAAACAAAATTATTTATTTACCTCCAGTAAAAAAATAATAAAATATTGTCATTTAATTAATTTTGAGCATTTGACCCTAAGGGACTATATGCCAAAATTTACCTAGCTACATTACCCATATATATATATATATATATACACACACACACACACACACACACACACACACACACACACACACACACACACACACACACAATATTTTCACATTCACAATATTGTTTTTTTATAAGATCAGAATCAACACATAATTTTTTTAATGGTTTTATTAACGGTTCTTTTTTTAATATAATAAGTAATAAATTATTTTATATTACCTTATAGATCCGTCATGTGACTTTTATTATTTCTTAATTATAAAGACGCGTTTCGGAGACGTATCTCCATCTTCAATTATCACTCCGTAGAGGTCGTTAAAACATTAATATCATATAAACATTGACACTACATACACAATTTAATAAATACACATAAACGTTGATTTTACTATTTTACTATTTTATAGTGACGGATCTATAAGGTAATATAAAATAATTTATTACTTATTATATTATACTAAGTGACTTGGACACCAAACAATGAACTTTTTTTAATGGATGATCTGGTAAACAATTGTTCCTTTTTTATTTGTCCATTTATTTTCTTGGACCAGTAAAAACTGTGAAAATTAAAAAGAACAAACTGTGACAGATTCAAAATGTATGATTCCCTAAATTATTATATAATTTACTTTTAATTACCGTGAAAATTAAAAAGAGAAATTATACAAATCTGTGATAATTTGTAGGTAAGATAAAATTTTAATGGATAGTTGTGACATTAATTTTGAATACATTAAAAAAAAAAAAAAATTTAGTTTATAAGAGTTTAATGAAAGAAATATTTTTTTTTTAGAAAAGAATTTTAAATTATACATCAGACAAGACAAGATGTATACAAGATGTAACAAATTAAGACAGATTTCTGCAAAGTACAGAAAGTAAAAAGACTTATTTATTTCATTACATCAAAAGCCCTTTCTTCTTGTTTGTTTGACTTACTCAAATCTTATGTTTGCTTAGTCCTTCGTAAACAAGATCTGTAAACAAATCTACTTGTTATGCAGGAAGCTTGTTGTTTGCTAAGACCTCTTTCTGTATCTAGCTTCCTTGTCCGAACACTCTACATACGGTTCTGATTGATTCAATTGAATTTTATTATTTTACTTTCCCACATACTCATTGAATTTGATATGTGGACACTCAAAATTTTTTAATTTTGTGGCCACTCAAATTTTTTAATTTGGTAAGTCTCGGGACTTTTTCATAATTTTTTGTGATCACTCAAAATTTGATGATAACAGTAATAATGAAAAATACACAAAATTATGATTTTCAATGCCGGTTTCGATCAAATTATGCTCAGTTTAGCTTCTCAATACATACATATTGGTTGTCAATTTTTTTTTTTAAATAACTAATGGAGTTTTTTTATTTAACATTTAATATTATCTATGCTCCAAAACGATAACAACCATAAAACAAACAAAAAATAAATTTAAATGTTTTTTATCTTATAGTAATTGATGGAGTGAAATGAAATGAGTTCGTTTTATGACTTGACCACGTGACATTTCATCTATGTTTATTTTGTTTTTATCGCCGGTGAACCAATTGTTGAGATATCTAAAATTTATTTGAAACACTTGAATAAATATTTCCATGTAAACAAAAAAATTTTTTTTTTTGTTAAAAATTGCTCTTACATTTATTTTTAAAACGTTGCGTTTCGGACCGAGTTATTTTTCAAACAACACCATGAATTAATCATGAAACCATACAGTTTATAATGATTTTAAAATGCAATTTAAACAAAATAGCTAAATTATAGACGAGAGAGGGTGGTTTTCCTGCACAACAAGTGGGTGTTGTTGACAAGGAACTGTTTACTGAGGACTAAGCAAATATAAGAAACAAGGAAATCACAAACAAACAATAGAATACCACATACCCAGCCCTGCTCTGTTCAATTGCTTCCTCAATGCTAAATTGTAAACAGGCTTTCGTATGTTTGAGAATTTATAATAACTGTAGAAATAATAAGGTAATAATTATTGACTGTGTAAACAGGGTGAAAGAAAAGTAATCAATCATTTACATATCTCTGGTTTTACTTTAAGTTAGCTACCTGCAGAGGGGTTCAAACGTTTTTTACAATGCAGTGTTCTAAAAATGTATAAATCGAGTTTTTCCTCAATATTTAAAAAAATATTATAATTGTTTTTGTTACCTTAAGTCCTGAACGTTACAAAGCAAAAAACTTGTAGTTTTTGTTCCTATATTAAAAAAAAAAATAACAGACAATTTAAACATAATATTTATTTTAAAATAAGATTAGGTGTAACGAATATCGATGACCAACATATCGGTTGAATGGTTACAATCTAAATTGTATGTTAACTGTTAAACAAAGTGTTTTAAGTCTTATTCTTGTTTTAATAGTAAACAATATTACCCTACTTTAGTAGGTAAACTGACAAACCATGAAAAATCTCTTAAAAAAAAATAATGTTGTTCTTGTTGCATCTCAGAGACTCACTTCAGTAAGAGACCTTCTTTACTGTCAATTCTTTCTTAACCTATTCCTACCCTGACTCTATTACAATATTTGATTGCTAAGGGTTTTATTGTATCTTTTTTTTTATATATATATATATATAAGGCAATAATAACAGAAATTTTTTCGCTTTCAAGCAACAAGAAAACGTCTTTTACAATTATTATAAGATAGCCATTGTTCATATCAGTACTAAAGATGAAAATGCCCAGAATGTGGTACAGTGGAATTTCAAAACTTATTTTGGTTGGGGACTAAATCCATGCTTCGACCTCCTACTGTGTCATAATAGCCTTATCAGTAGACGCTACAACAATACATCATCTGTCAGTCTCTCTGAAGTGGTTAGAGCTAGACGTGTGGGTACGAAGTATGATCTTATTTGACGACCTCGACCTTGGTACTGTGCACAATATTAAAGATAAGTTAAATCTATCGATAACCGTTTCAAATCTCCACATTTTAGAAAGTGTTAGTTAGCAACTCTATTTTTTAGTATCGAAGATGAATCAAAAACTTGTCTGCCTGTCAAATTCGACTGAAATCCAACTACACTAGATTGTATCTTATTATATCTGATGTTGTTTTATTTCATATGAGCACAGACAATACGGTCAGATACGATTAGACTATATAAATACTATTGATTAATATTGGTTACGTACTTTCCAAGTTATAACAATATGTTTAAGAAAATAATTTCAGACAGATTTTCCTTATTTTCGTGAAATTTTCAAAAACAACAAGTGTTTTTTTGCTCAGTGCCAAAGTTCAAAACGCTAATTGCAACTAAACACTTGATTTTTTAATCTGTTTCTCCAGTTGTAAAAAATCAAAATTTGTTCTTAAATATAAAAGCGGAAAGAAGTTTACAGCAATATAATTTTTTTAATATACAAACATAAACTCAATATAAGCTACAAAATGTATATAACAACAAAAAAAAAACCAAATAAAGTAGCATTGCTCTGAACATGATGTTCACTTAAGGTACAGCTTTGGGTATTAATGGTTGCATTTTGCTTCCATGTATTTAAAATTAATTAATTCTTAACTTTTGAATTACGTGTACATTTTTCTATTCAAATTTAATTTTCCTGATCCCAAGGCAAAATATATTTAAAATAAGAGGTCGATAACTGCTTGAATGTACAACAGAGTTACTTTACAATTTTGAAACAAAAATAACTATTAGGAATGTTATGAACGCAACAGTCTCTCGGTTTATATTTTCATCTTACACCGTTGATCTGAATTTTCTTTCTCACTGTCTTATTTTTTTCTTTTAAAGAAAAATTCATTTGTTATTTGGTTAATTGTTTAGCCTCCAGGAGCTCACTTTAGTGCGCACGACTTGGTAAATTCACAAAAAAACATATCTATCTTTTGATCCATCACATAACCTCCGTATATGTGGGAAAGTAAAAAAGTCACTAAAACATGTTACAATTCAGCATTGAAGGAGGTGGGAGAAGGGATGTGGGATTCCATTGTTTGTTTGTGATTTCCTTGTTTCTTATGTTTGCTTAGTCCTCAGTAAACAGTTCCTTGTCAACAACACCCACTTGTTATGCAGGACAAACTCCCCCCCTCTCCTCCTCCTCAATAATTTATAAATGTAGGTAGCCATTTTGTTTATTTCGCATATTTTTATATTGTGTAATCATAATTAGAGGTATTAATTAATTAAATTGTTAATAATTTGAATCGAATAGATATGAAAAAGAGATATTGATCAAATTTGGTATGTGAACGATTTTACACTAATCTTGATTTTTTTAATTTTTGATAACTAACCAAAAACCGGAACTCAATAGATCGAATCTTCTAAGGTGGTCCAATGACGTCATGTTGTGCTGTTACAGGCAGACAAGCTACAGGATCAAATGTACAGTTAGGAGGTATGAACACAGAACTTGCATTTTCACTTCCCCGATCGTTGTCTTTAGAAATCGGCATTTGTTTCTGAAGGATATTTTTATTTACTTCTCGGTTCAGTCGTGCTTGTAGGTATCCAAAACAACTTTGAACCAAACCCTTGACATTTGACAGTGAGAAATTACATAAATAAAGATATGTAATGTTTTATATAAATTTAGGGATATGTCAGTAAGTATCTATTGTATTCCTTAGATAGGATTTGTAACTCGGATCTCTTTTCAAAAAATATTTATTTGCAAATTTCGATAGAAACAAAATAGTTATTGCTGCACACCTTGTGATAGAACCTATTGAAGTACACGTATTGAGCACGTTTTGAAAACCTGATTTTTTGTTGGAATTTGTTCAAATTTTATACCGTTTATTTTGTATACAAAAATTTTTTAATCAACAAAACAATTTCTATATAGCAACAGTTTGAAATAGTTTTTGCCCATTTTTGGCGGCCTGTAGTTTTGAAACAAGTCCTAAATGTATCATAAATTATGACGCTATTTACAGATTTTGATTTATACACTAATGGTATTATCCCTAACTTTAATATTTTGTTTATAAAAGGAAGTGGGGATTCGGTTGCTCGGTAGCATTTCAGCCAAAGTGGGTTTTTGAGGGACGTTTTAGTGTATTCATATAATAACAGTTGTTGTAATTACCATCTGACATCACAAATATTTACCTAAAACAATTTTAAACTTTAATATTTTGTTTATAAAAGGAAGTGGGGATTCGGTTGCTCGGTAGCATTTCAGCCAAAGTGGGTTTTTGAGGGACGTTTTATTGTATTCATATAATAATAGTTGTTGTAATTACCATCTGACATCACAAATATTTACCTAAAACAATTTTAAACTTTAATATTTTGTTTATAAAAGGAAGTGGGGATTCGGTTGCTCGGTAGCATTTCAGCCAAAGTGGGTTTTTGAGGGACGTTTTATTGTATTCAAAAAATAATAGTTGTTGTAATTACCATCTGACATCACAAATATAAAAAAATATTTAGAGGACTTAGACTTTTTTATTCTCCACAATTACATTTCAGTTATAACAAGTAACACACTTCCATTATAAATAATCACAAAACAATTCATCTTTGTATAGTATTATTATATGTTTTGTTGGGGGAAAAAATAAGTCTACAAAATATAGAATTTGACACATTATAAAATATTATTTTATGTATATATAATTGTAAATATATATTGTCATGTGCAAAAATAAAAATAACAGTAAAAATGTGTGCAAGTTTCCTAAATTGACAAATTTTCAACTTATGGATGGTTATAAAAAAACCAAATAGCCAAAATTAAATATTTTTGTTTTCAGAAAATAAAGAGGAACATTAGTATATATATATATATATATATATATATATATAAATTGCCAAAAAATGTTTGTTTTTTTTCAACAGCGTACCTCCTTAAAGTAATCAAAAGCTAGAGTCTATATTTTATGACATTTTCTCAAAGCGATGATGACTTGAAATTTTAGACTTTAAGGCTCTGCAGGAGTGAAATGACAACCGAATTGACATCAGGGCACGGCAGATTTGTGAATTACTAACAACTTTGCGCAGCGGTTTTTGCACAAAATAGTCCTCCTTTCATTTCCAAGGGCGGGAAAACTCGAAGTAGACATTAGGCTAGACTACTGCTACGCATGCGTGTAAATCTCTGCTAATCTTATCAGTTGACATTCTATCTTGAAAGTTCTATTTGTTTATTCAATTCACTACGTATTCCGTGCTTTGACCTTCATATATTTGCTTAGTTTACACATATCCTTATCTGCACTAGACCACTGCTCTGGGTTTGCAGCTTCTTTGCATTGTAGACTTTGTTGACTTCAAGTAACCTATACATATGAATATCTGAAATTGACAACTATGAATTTTTTTTTTTAACTCTTTCGTTTTCTTCCGCTTTATGAAACCAGTTTTGACACTGTAGCCAATTTTGTAGAGTAATTGAACTACGTCTAACTATATTTTACGCAAAGAAAAATATTTTTTATGGCCCATTTTGAAGCGTTGGTGTTCCAATTTTTTTAAATAGTTTATTCTTGAAATTAATTATGGTGTATTTTATTTGTGACATGACAAAGGGTAGGTATGCATCTAAATAAATAAATTCAGCTTTTGAGGGAGAAATATTTAAATAGTGATTCATACATTTTACGGTACTGCTAATTACTAAAAAAGTGTAAAAGAATAATAAGGTGCAAATATTGTTATTGACATTAAATAATAATAATAAATATGGTATGAAAACCATTAGACAAACTTCGTCTTCTCCCATCCGTAAAAACAAATCCTCACCAAAAATTTTCCTTTTTTAAATTATTCTAAAATATCATTCACTGACTCACAAAAAAAAAATAGCAAAATAGAAAATCGATTTACAAATGTCCACTCCATTTGTTCAACCACTAATGATTATATCCCAATTTTTTTAAAAAAAGGGAAACATCCGCGTTCACGTGATCTTTATAATGATCTTTTAACGATAATTCTGAGATGAAAATTGAGATCAGTACAACTGCTGTAGCATTATTCTTATGGGAGATGGCGGAGGTGGAACAAGAAGACAAAATAGAAAACGTCAAACGACGGGGCAATTAGGCAATCCGCAAGGCGTAATCCAATTGCATAAGTTGCCCCTAGCCATTTTCACAAATCTCACACCCCGCAACATAGTTGGACCAACTTGACTCAAATTCAAACTTTACTCTCGTCATTTAATAAGCTGTTTAAATTCGAATTCAAACTTCCTTTCAACATAATATTTGGAATTTCACGTAAACCTAAGAATGGAATGTTAACATTGGTCAATGCTTAGTATTCATTTACAAAATGGTGTATTTAAATACGTTGGATTTCATTCAGTACGGAATACAAACATCCTACGAATTTTTATTTTGTAGAAAATTTTTTGTTTTTAGTTTTACAAGGAGTAGTTATTACAAAGTTTATAATACGGTATCGTTAGTTTTTATAAGTGTTTTATAATTTTTCATTATTGCATAGTTGTAAGTGTTTGTATAAACAATGTGTTTTGATAGTTTATGGAGCAAACAAATTTGACGAACTTGATATCAAATATTTTTAGTCTTTTAAACGTTTGCATAAATTATAATTTACCTAAATTGATCACTTTTATTTTAGAAAAGTAATTTAGTGACAATTGCTTGCGTACTCCATGGCGCCACTTCGGTCCCTGGGGGTCCTTTATCAGTCAGCCACGTACGTCTATCCTCCACAACCCTAATCTCTATTACTTCAATAAAACCGTTCAATTAATGAATTTTAGGTTGATGGAGAAGAATGTGCTCAATGGTGACTTTAGAATTTGTGTTGAATCACCAAAAATATACGATATATTTATTTAACTCTGATAATTTGAGGTTCTCAACTTGTTGTTCGCTTCTCTTCTTGTTCACAATTAACTTGGTGTCTGAAGCTGCAGACGCTCTCTCTTCTTTCCAGAACACCCTGTTTTGATTTTCGTATGCTACATGAGGCTTAATATACAGGGTTATCATAAAAGAATGTTGGGGTTTCATTAATTCATACGAAGACAGTAGAGACATTTTGTGGTATTGTATTGGTATCGCTGATAGCCTATAACACAAAAGTTTTTTTTAACAGCTGTTGTAACCTCAAAATTAGGGGTGGTACCAAACTGGTCCGATGATCAAAATATTCCAATTATATTTTTGTTGCTTAGGGAAGGGTCACGGTCGAACTGGTCCGATGGTTAGAAAGCAGGTAGAAGCAGGAAATCCAGGAATCTAACCTAACCTAACATAACCTACCTAACCTAACCTAGGTAACATTTTAAGTACATATCGTTATTAAACAGAAAAAACTAGAGAATATTCCCCATTATTAGTTTAGAAGACGCCAATGGTGTCCAAAATAAAATGATTACCTATATGCCGTCGGACCAGTTCGACCTCTTCCCTACGCGAACCCTCGGATCAGTTCGACCTCTCTAATTGGAGGATTAACGAATTCCTTTGACCATCGGACCAATTCGACAACACCCAAAATTAGTTCTTGCATTGTTATGGTAGTGTGTTTTGTGTTTTCTGGAGTATTCTGTGTGGAGTGTGTTATGTTCTCTAATAAAGAAAAAGCAAAATGTGTTTTGTTCCTGGCTGAATTCAAGTCTGTAATTTCAGTGCACCGTGCATTTCGTCGCGAATACAGAAAATATCCACCACATGAAAATAACATACGACGTTGGTTCAAACAATTTGAAAAAAACTTGATCAGTTCAAAACCAGAAATCATCTGGCAGGCCAAGTATGTCACACGAAAAAGTTGAACTTATTATACAATCTGCAATCAGAAGTCCTAAGAATACCTCGACGAAGCCTAGAGTTAGGTATTCCAAAACAACAATCCACAAAGTTTTACACAAAAGACTGAAATTACACGCATATAAAATCCAGCTATTGCAGGAATTGAAACCTGGTGGTGAAAACGTTTTATTTTGGCTGTTGAAATGTTGAACAAGATTGATGAAAACCAGTCATTTTTAGATGATATATTTTTTCAGACGAAGCTACATTCCGTATCAATGGGTCTGTTAATAGACACAATTCACGCATATGAGAATCTGAAAACCCACATACAATTTTTGAAAAAATACGTGACTCGTCTAAAGTTAATGTTTGGTGTTGTGTGATTGGGCGATTTACTAAAATTTGCTAAACTGTTAAATTTTAAAGATGGAAATGTTAAAGACTTAATGGTGAAATGAATTCAATTCAATTTTAATTGTTCTTTTGTGACAAATACTCATTTGTAAAGACGCTTCATCATAGAAGTGTAAGCAATTAGATAATTAAAAAATATAATATACAAATCATGAACATTGGTCAAAACACAAAATAATAATAGCAAACATAGTTTAGGAAACAAATAAATGACAACAACTACAATTCTTAAAATATAAAATACATATGAACAATTTAAATTAAAATCATTTTTCAAATGACCATACACACAACATATATACAAATATTTAAGGAATTAAATATACAATCGATAAAGACAACACATAAGATCTACAAATATAGATTAATTTACATATCTATTTACAAGCATCAGGGCCAGTGCAATGATTCAGATTATAAACATATTTGTTTAAACTTGGTGTTTTAATGCTCTTAGGAAGTTCGGCTGTATGAATGAAATGGACGTGCTATCTATTGGATGATGGTAATTAAAATGATGATGTCTATATGGATTTTGTTTAATTAATTAATTATTTTTATTTCCGAAATGTGAAACTTTCTAAGGTAAAAAATATTAAATAAATATTACCTGGATATTCGGTCGGTGACTTCCAAAAAAAAAATTGTTTCAAGACTCGTTTCGAGACCGCAATCTCATCTTCAGTTAAACATTAATTGCTCACTCACTTGAGTTCATCGAATAAATACAAACACTCTACAATACACATCTAAATATTAAATCTAAACTGATCGGTGCGTACTAGAAGATATGTTACACGAGACAGTGACCTTAGTATATGTCATATGTTATCAATGTTTAGTTTGATCGTTCAATAGATTGTTTGGGTTGATTGCATATTTATGTCAAATGAATGTGAATGGTTTTCTCGCATTAGGAGTTGCTCAAAATTTCGTTTATGCTGCTTAAATTGTTCTTGGGAAAGTGTTCTTTAATATTTTTACCTTAGAACTTTTCAATGTCTGGAAGGTGCATTTTTTTATTTTCCACAAAACTATCTCTACACTACAATATTTATGAAAAACAATTTCATTCAAAATTCCTTTTTTTATTGGTGAACCTAGAGTTTGTTTGCGACGCACCTCTTACAGACCTATCGTTTCCCATTTCCCAGTAAACAACAGACGTCACTGAAAACACGAAAAACTCAGCCAATAAATGAGCTTCTGAATTAATTCGTGAGAGAATTTTCTCACCTATTGAATCAAAATGGTGGATCAAAATATCGATAAAAAATGTTTTAGGTCATCTGAGTTCAAAAACAAAAATGTATTTTGGAATGATGTCTATCTTTATGTGCAGTGTTTTAAACTTGTAAAAGATTTTTTTAAATCAAATCTGCATATGGACATATTTCGTCCATTTCTCGATCTGATAAAAAAAACATTTTTAACTAAAAATTTGGGAGTAACTACCATAAGACAAAACATAAAATTACTTACTTCTCTAAATTGGTACTAACGATTTTTATCAAGTATAACCTAAACAAAACGTTTCTTCAATAATGGCTGTTCCTAAAACCAAAATCTTGGAGCTCCCTAACCTATTATGCATTTCGTTCAAACTTTAATGAAATGTGAAGATTAAAAATTGAACCCGTGTAAAATAACAAATAAAGGATGTTCAGTACAAGCAAGCAAAGAAGCAGTAAATACGACGTCACTTTGAGCAACAACTACCGAACTAACATGTTTGTTTGGAACGCCTGTACAATGTTGTTAAACATTTCATTTGGTACATTAATGTATGATAAACATTTCTATTTTGTTCCATCTTCGGACTTTTAAAGTAACAAAACAACTGAAAATATATAAATCGCTATGAATGTTTTGTTGTAGAAAATCCCGGGTTTTTTTATTTGCTGTTATTTTTTGTTAAGGAAAATAACAACTCAATTGTCATTCAAATACAAAATGTACTCGCAACTCAAAAGTTGTAGAATTAATGTTATACGGAAAAGTGTTTAAATTCCGGTAAAATTAGAAATGGAAGAGAATGAGTATTTCGAAATGTTTGGTATTCACTTATGTTTACTTAGTCTTCAGTAAACAACCCTTGGCCAACAGAACTAATCCAGGACAGATGTTGTTTACTAAGACCTTCTATTATTTCATAGTGGCCTTATTCATCGCGATTTCAAAAATTTGTTACTTTAAAGTAATTTGGAAAGGTGTACACAATAAGAAAAGAACATAAAATAGAGTTGAAAGGGAAATAAGAGTTGATCAAGAGTGATCTGATAGGAAAAAACTCATGAAGAAATCTGTGTAGCTCTAGATATGATAGCTTGGGGGTTGCTACACTTATACTCACTATAAATGAGCCCGTGAGATGTTTTTTTTTTAGATATATCAATGACGTTCGATTTATGTGAGAATCATCCTAGACATTAAGAAATAAACTAATTATATTTAAAAATTAAAAGGCAAACATGTTCGTCGAAATTTCTTCTTATATTCTAGTTCAGTGGTTAATTCTAAAACTGAAACTGATAAATCGATAACGTCATAGAAACATTGGCTCAAGTCAAACATGAACAAGGGGTACGGAAATAATCCTATTCAATAAAATATCCCACAGGGATATATTTTGAGTCCAGTATTATTTATTCTTAATTTAAATGACTTTATCAGTAACGCTGATGTCACTAGTATTTATATGAACATATTCTTAGAGTTAAACTAAAGAAGACCAAAAGTAGATTTTAAACCCTGAATTAAATAAATCAAGTCTGAACAAAGTGTTCAGTAAAACAATAGGAGCAGTAATGAATGGTAATGAAGTTTTTGGACTCAATCTTAGACAATAAATTGTATAAAAAAACCCAATGATTTTCTCGAACATTGTCTCAATGATTTTCTGTCCTGAACCAATTTTAAAATAGCATAGTTTAGTTTATTTTCATCCCATTTACATTACAGAATTGTTCTGTGTAGTAACATTACCCAAAGGTGTCTTGTTTTGTCTAACTGACATGACAGTGTGTTAAACAAACTGGGTGTTTTGACTCTCTTAGAAGTAATATTATATTACAAGTTTGATAAACCATCCTCACAACACTAACTTCCGCGGTTTTATAAAGCTGGAGTTCATTTTATTAGTAAATTGCCTAAATAATTTTAAAAACCAATGGAAGTCAAATGAAGAAGATTTCAATCTATTCAATGAGGCAACGCTACAAAACAAACGTTATACAATGTGTTATATTAATTTTTACGTCCTGTGGGTTAGTTGTAAGTTTTAGGATTGTTGTTTTTTATAGTTTCTAGTTGACAATCCCTTACAATCGTTTTTTGTTAAACAAAATAAATAAATAAAATGTCCAAATAGGTACAGTCAAGGAAAAAGATACATTTTAAATAAATTTCATCCAAGGCGACTATAAAGGATTGGGACGTCAAATGAGGAGCAAATTTCTGTAGTGTGAAACAAATCGTTGTCTTGATGTATAAAATATCTATATTGGTTCTTTCAGAAACTCTCTTTTTTTATTTTCTTTTTAAATTGTTACCTACGATTTTGTTCGTAAATTATAATCGCTGTAACTTACAAATAGCAAAACAAATTAAATTGAATTCCATCGCCTTTTGAAATATCAATTCGGAAGTTATCGGTAAAATAAATTGTGCAAAATAATTCTCTCTCATTCATAATCAATAGTTATTTGTGCAACTAGTGGGCAAAGTGGCACTTTTTTAAACGAGAGAAAAATGTTGACGCACAAGGCTTGCCGAGTGCGTCAATTTTATCGAGTTTAAAAAAGACACTTTGCTCACGAATTGCACATTATACTTTGTCTACAGTTGTTATTTTGTGACAAATAATAACATACCTACAAATAAAATATGTGCTCCAATGAGTAGAAGTTCTCACGTCAAAACTGAGGTTATTTATGAATATTACAAATAACTTAGGTGTATTGTTGAGGAAACGGGATTGCCAACTTCAAAACTCGGCAAACGAAAAAAAACTCTCCGTGTACATACACTGTCAATCATCTTCATGAATAATTACTTCCTTTTTCAACTTTAAAACGTTGTTTTGTTGTTTATTTATGTTATTTTACATGAAAGAATTAATCTAACCTACATACGGGACATTTCCTGTATATTATAAATCAATTCAAATAAACTTAACCTAAATTTCGTTTTGTTCGGTTGCCATTCGGAGTGTGAAAAGTAGTGGGCAAAGTAAAACTGTTGAGAAATCAGCTGTTTTGCAAACTAATTTAAATGAACAAAATGCCACTTTGTCAACAACTGTAGACAAAATACTTATGCAACAAAACAACTATTCGTCGCCTAAAATTTAGTTGTCAGTAAAAATGTGAATGTTGACCATGTGGACGGCATCGTAGATTATTTTAAACAATATTACTTTAGTGAGACGGTCCCGAGGGACCAAGCCGTCGGGTTAGATCCCTCTCTTGACAAAATCTTATTGTTTCCTGACCCAGAGTATTCAAGGACTAAGGGTTTTCATTTTATGTTTTCTATTGTTTCTCATTTAATCAGGCTAGATAACCGAGAGGTTTTTTCCCTTTAAACAACAAAAAATTAATAATATTGATAATTAATTAAATACGTATTATTTATCGAAACTTTGTTCACTGTGTTTTAAGCATAAATAAATACAAGATGGCGGTCAAAACAGTATTTTTGGAAAGATGTTCTGTTTAGATATTTACTGACACTCATAACTAAATTAAGCCATGCTCGCAATGTTTGAATATTTCTTGTCTCTGCTTAGAAAATACTGATGCAAGCTCATCAAGTAATACACCTTTAGCATTGCGTTGTTACTGTCCTAAACAAACACTGTTGGGGGTTTTATTTTGTTTGTATTACTCTTATGTATGTCGCTAAATAAAATGGCTGTGCATTTCCCTAACACTTTGATGTAAAGTATTAGAAAGTTTTCCATTTTGCTTTGCTTTGTGTGTGTGTGTGTGTGTGTGTGTGTGTGTGTGTGTGTGTGTGTGTCTTCGTTACTTTTTAATTAGATGACTTTATTCTTCACTTATACAACAAAGGCAAGTACTGAAAATCGTCTCCCCCCCCCTAAATACATCACATTTAAAAAAAATTTAAACTCAAATCTTTAACTCCTAATCGAGTTGCTTCAGAGAAAAATACCCAAGAATAAAAAAAATTCTTAAAATGTGGTATTAGCCCAGAAAACACTAAAAAAATAGAAGTTTCCTTAAAAATATTATAAAGTTAGTTACCATTTTTGAAAAATTACGATCATTTTCAAAATTTGCGAAACAGGGTTTTAATCATATAAAAAAAATTAATAAAGGTATCCCATTTAACTTTTTTTTTTTCATTGGATAAATAGCTATGAGATACCAATTATGGGCACCGATAAAATTTTCACTCTACAAATAATGTGACTTAATTTGTATAAAAAATATTTTTTTAAAACTGTCAATAGTGTGTGTATAATACCACACGACTTACTGTCCCTAGACTTAGTTTTTTTAAGTCGAAGTCTTTTCAGTAGCACTTTAAATTGTACAAACACGCGTGTGAAATTATAAAGGTTCTTCGTTTTACCTACGAACCTATCTTTTAAAATTATTATTGAATTTTTTGTCTTACTTTTTATAAAAATTGTTTTAAAACTCGTACACTACGCATTTCTCAATGTGTAGCTAAATTTAAAAAAACTATAATATATGATTTCGCACTGTAATTTTAATTTCGAATCCAATTTTTTTTTTTTTTTTTCAGATTTGTAGGTCATGCCGTGTTTAAATTACAGTGGTGGGAGAGGGTCGATATATGACACTTTAAATTTAGTCTAGTACCAATATATTAATTTTCTCCTCCAATTAAATATACATATTCTTAATCAGAATAACTTCTAGTTATATTTGATAGACCACACATAATATTTTCAAAATAATTTTGCTCAATTCGATAGGTTTTTGCTCCTTAACTATCCCAGTCATTTGTTACGGCTATATTTTTCCCATATGTGGACGAATATAAATGCAAATATATATGATTTATCAAGAAGATATTCCAGATAGCCTGAATGTTAGATAAAATACTGTAAATTTATAATGGTAACGCTTCGTACCTATAACAGCTGACTAAATTTATATTTTTTTGAAAACATTCTCGAAATAAAGAGAAATTTCAATTTTTAGAGTCCGTAGGTAAAATCAATGACCCTTATAATAATTCCAAGCGTATCTCTGTCTGTATGTAACTCGCAACCGTTCTACACAGTTCTCTTTATATCCAGAATTATTATTTTTTTTTTAATAAAATAATAATAGTCAGCTATTTTAGGTACTAATAACCATTATAAGTATACAGTTTTTTTTTCTAAAATTCAGGCTATCCGTAATTTTTGTTTACAGTCTAAAGTTGGCGTTATAGTTCTACGTCTCTCTATTTTAATTTATTTGTTTAAGGAAGTATTTATTTTATGTCTTTTTGGTTATTGATAATTAAAAGGCCATAAATCCAGACAAAAAAATTGTAACCCAATATGTTTTGGGGTTGGACATCTCATATAGAATCTCACTCTTATATATCATCGGGAAATAAAACCTAAACCTCTGGAAGAAATCATGAATAGACGCTTTGTATTTAGGTATTTTGTATATATGTATAATGAACCGTAATGAGTAATGAACTATCAGGTCATTAATGTACGTAACAACGTTATAAAGAACACCTCCTTAGAGAGAGCAAAATCAACGGAATATGGCAGAGTTCTTCCTTAAGATAAATCACTTCAAACTTTCAAAATTAAACTGAACAGTACATTGTGGAACCAATATCATTAATAGTTCCTTAACCCAAGACCTTTAGAAGGACAAACAGGTGTGTACAAAACAATATGTGACAGATTATACATAGGTCGAACTGTGAGAGCGTTTAAAGTGCGTTATAAACAACACTTACCAAAAAAACCTCCTCAGAGAGAGCAAAATCAACGGAATATGGCAGAGTTCTTCCTAAGATAAATCACTTCAAACTTTCAGTCAACCAACTGACATCAATTTTGTGATCATCTGGATCCATGAAAGTGGTTTGTCGAAGTATATCAAGACCAGTATACCGATTATAAAATTTAGTATTTGGACATATTTTGGCAATATATCGGGATGTTTTTGTTGTCATTGTGTGATAACAACTCATAATTTGAGGTTACCTGTTATAGGACAAAAATAAAATTCCGATTTTTTTTTAAATCGGGCTCTAAGAATTTTGATCAAATTTTGCTAAAATACCCCCTAAGTACCCAAATAAAATTTATTTGGTCGCTATTTCTCGAAAAATGCCGGTTCTTGAGTTATCGATAAAAAGAACTTTTATAAAAGACGTAATTTCTCAAAATCTACTGAACAGATTTTGTTCAATTTTTAGTGAAATGTGAAAATTGTTGACCTGTGTGTAAATCGCTAGTAAAACAAAAAAAAATAAGTAAAATATTTTACCCTTATAAAAATTATGACTTCATATTGCACCTTGATGAAAATTAAGAGATATTTTATAATCAAATGTCTTATTGCATTAGACTTTAATAAATGTTGATGTCATTTAAAACGTTTTAAAATAAGGTGCTATTTAATCTGTACGGTTGAATTTTAAAAGTTGAAATAAAACCATTTGTCTTCTCAAATAGCATTTATATATGGAGAGTATTTCTTTTGTTTTAAGTATAAACAATTATAATTATATTTATATTATGAATTTTTAGAACATCCTGTATTTGTGGACACCGTTTTGACACAAGGACGTGATAACCTTTTAAACGCTGTTTGTTTCTTTCACCTCTCTGTTTATACAACCAAAGTTATTAGAATTTTGGGACACTCTAAACGACAAGCTTAGGTTTGCAATATTGAAATTCGCTAAATAACAGTTGAGAGAGTTCTTCTCAAATGTACACGGCAAGCCGCTAAGTGTATCTCATTTGCATAATCGGCCCCTGCCGTTGGAACGTTTTATTTCGTTTTGCTGCAATGTGGAGCAACCAGGAAGCTATGATACTGTAGGAGGTTGTATTTACTGCTCCTGCATAGCAAAGTGTATTGTTGACAAGTCGTTGTTTACTGAGGACTAAGCAAACATAAGTATTAAATAAGTCATCACAAACAATACAACTCTCATCCCTTGCACATCTACGGGGTGTGTTGACAAACTTTTAATACACGTTGTTTCAATTGTATATACCGAATTTATTTACTTAATTGAAACTTGGAATAATAATACAATTAATTAACCACATATACATTATAAAAAAATAAGAAGGTAATAAAAATTTTACATGTTCATTTATTTGTATTTATGTACTTTGGTTTGACACATTCATCTTTTTTTTATCATTAAAATTTGAATTTTTTTTAAATCAGGTATTTTTTAATTGCTTTATGGTCGATTTTTTTTACCAATAACTTTAAAACATTATTACTTTTTTAAATGAAATTAGTTGTATTTTACTCAAAATTTTATGCGTTTTCAGAAGATAATAACAATAGTAACAAATGGGGTCGGGGTTTTAAGTTGATAAAATTGAACTTTTCGTTGATAAGTCAAGTTATTTTTGTAAAACAGTATGGTGTGTACATTCACCCCAAAAAAATTTTAACACTAAGTTAACAATCATACTGAAAGAATGTATTGTGATTGGAAATTTGATGTATTTTCGTAGATTTATAACCACAGTTCCCCTCCCCTTCCAACTGAGTCCAGAAATATTGTATCATAGTTACAAGGACCTCAATGTGACCCTCTGGTGGGAAATAGGGGAATTTTATATATTTTCAGAGATTTATCACCACTCTACCTCCCATGAGTCCAAAAATATTGTATTTCTTACAAAATTGATGTCTGTATTTACTGTGTATTAACTGTATCACTGTAGTTCTGATTTTTCAAAAACCGTATAACCGATTATATTAACAATTTATATCTAGGGTAATTTTAGGCTCATAATTATACATTTGAAATGTAATCACAGTAACTCAAAATGTGTAGTTACCTGCCGTTAAAAAGATGTTTTACCTTAAATTAGATCCACTAATTTTTCTCAAACTTTCCTGAAATATAAAAAACCTTAAGTAACCTTGTACGGATCTTAGATGATTTCTTAATAAAGTGTCGGTGAGATACATTGTTTGAATTGCATAGAAATTTGTTTGACTGTTTTGTTTATTTTTTACAAAATTAAATCTTTTTTTACTAAGTAAGTCCAATTTTTGAATTGTAGAAAACATCGCCGGGAATCATCGG
Organism: Aphrophora alni; assembly: GCA_963513935.1. NCBI lineage: Eukaryota > Metazoa > Arthropoda > Insecta > Hemiptera > Aphrophoridae > Aphrophora > Aphrophora alni. The sequence goes on along the minus strand of OY740767.1, from coordinate 153,972,824 downwards.
ATGAAAGAGATAATTTATTTGTAAAGTTGTCCCAACCAAGTCTTTTCAGATTTTGTTGTTCAGTGCAGAATTCATTGTTTACTCAGGAGCAGGCAAACATAAGTCTGCTGCATCTTGTTTGGCAATACTGAATTAAATCACAGAATTTGATTTTATATATATATTTAAAGAGTTTATTAAAGTAATAGGTATTTATATGATCATTTTGTTATATTAATTTTGAGTATATCCCTAAAACGTGCTTTGGAAATTTCTGTATCGATGTAGGCTACTCTAATTTGTATTAATTTGATTATTTCAAAATTATTATTATTATGTTATTAATTTAGATAATTTGGTTTTAAGTTGCCACGAAGAGTGTTAAGTACAGAGTATTACAGTATTTGATTATTTTTATATTATTATTATTATGTTAATTTAGTTTACATTGGCATGTGAGCCGAATTCTGAGATTTTTAAACGTGTTTTTGTGTACAATTATTTTATATAAATTAGAATTTTTACTTAGCTAATTTTAAAATAAATTTGTAGCATTATTATCATTCCAAAATGGCCGACAGACAGAAAACGGCGTGTTTTCAGACCTATGTTTATACACAGTTCACGAAGTAAGTACCTTTCTTTGTGAAACACCCTGTATCAATGCCATACGGAATCAAATGTTTATAAAGGATAATAGGATAGTTTACTCGTGCCGTGATTTTATTACACCAGTTACAGAAGCTATTCCAAGGTGGAATATCTAATACCAATGTATGACATGAATGAATGGTAAATCACAAGCCGTCTATAAGTATGTGGCAGGCAGTTGGTAGCCACATTATGTATACAAGAACAAAGAGGTATATTGTACCTATTAAAACATCCAAAGAGTTTAGTTACATTCTCACATGTACGAGTACAAATAAAACAACTTTACGGAAATTGATCAGCGGGAATTGTTCACAATGGGATAACATATGATCTTAGTAGAGTTGGAAAGCGGTGTTTTGAAATTACGAGGGGAGTAACTGTATAGCTGGAGAACTTAGATTTTGTGGACGACATCAGAGACAAGGCAGAAGATGCAACAAAAGAGAAACATGATGGAACTTCGAGCAACGACTGAAAACTAATGGAAATAAAATCAAAGTTATGAAAATAAATAAAATTGATACCCAAGGTGTCCCTTAATGGAAAAAACTAAACAAAGTGAATAAGTTTTGGTATCTTGGAAGCATGATTAATGGAGGTGGAGGAGTAGAGGAAGACGTGAAAGGGAGGCTGGGGAAAACACAGATCGTTTTTGTGGTGCTTAAAAGGATATGTTCCACAAGACCAGGCCCGTTTTTAACCCTTGTAGCGCCCCTGGGCAAATTAAAGAGATGCGCCCCCCCGATTAATTCATCTTTGCCAGTTTTGGTTCGGGAGGGATTTCTCCCTTAACTCCACCGAACTCCTTTTATTTGGTGAGTCGGTAAGTCTTTCCATTATCCACCACCTATGGACCCGCCGTGTCCCGGACTGGCGACTGACAACCGGCTATTGTAAAAACTTGCAAGTATTATTACTGCAGTTACAGGCGTAGGTGTTATGATTGACGTCACAACATAACAACCTTGTATTTTACAGTATCATGGACAACCCACCCACCCTAAAATATAGTTCTTAATTATTTCAAACTTTTATTTCTATAGGCCTACATAACCATAGCTCATTTTATTTCAACTGTATGTTCACTTTTTAATTGAGTCTTGTAAAACAACTTTAATACTTCAACCATAATATCTCTTATTTCCTATTTACATTATTGATTTTTTTTTCTACTGATCTTTGATGTAGCCATGGGCGTCATCACCAGTTAATTATTGGGGGGGGACATTAGCCGGGGATCTGGGGGTATGGAAATTTTTTAAAATTAAACTTCTCAAAACATTGTTTTTATGAATTTATTTATGCATTTGTAACAGAAATGTAATGTTAAAAACCGTAGTAAAGACAAAGCCCGAAGTTTACCTTTTAAGGTTTTAAGTATATCATTCGTTTTTAGACAAAAATATTTTTACATCTCAAATATTGGGGGGGACGCGTCCCCCCCGTCTCCTCCGGCGATGACGCCCATAGCTGTAGCAAAACTATCAATTATATCTTTGAAGTCAAACTTCAGTGTAATGTCATTCTGCGTACAAAACAGCATTAAGCTATTCAGCTTTTCGTCTTTTATTGTAGAACGATTTTATGAATGAATTTATACGAACGAGGTGATTTTTGCGATGAGCGGGTAAAGAGGGGGCAAAACGAGTTTTCTGTTTCGGACGCTATTTTCTAACCGATAAACATGGAAATGTTACCAATTTGTTCAGAAAGATCTGAAAAATGGTTGTGCTACTTTACATTTTGATTTTTCAGCTCTATGATTTTTTATAGTATTTTAAATTTATAAACTTTTATCGACATTTACTGCCTTAATATAGTTGAAATTTTTTCAATTTAAAATCTTTTTTATGACCCAAAACCCTTGCGCCCCTTGTACGCTTGCGCCCCTGGGCAAGTGCCCATGTTGCCCAGTTATAGAATCGGACCTGCACAAGACAGCTCTTCATAAAGCCAGAGTGTTTAAAGTGAAGTATGAAGACTGTATTGCTTTATGGAAGATGAGCAGAGAAGTGGCTACGAATAATATTGAGAATATGGAGGTAAACAACATATTAAACAGGGTTTTGTGTAGCATCAGAAGACTGAAGTAAAATTGTATAGGCCATACAATACTTTTTCCGGCTGCAAAGAGGAAGAGAAGCAGAGACATGACGCATGGAAGAGGTGATAAAGATTGGGAAGACTCAATCAACTGGCACTATTTACCCAAGTAGTTTTTTACTATTTTACTTATTACCCAACGCCCTTTACAGTTTTTTTTTTATTTTTTTTTTTTTTTATCAATTACATGAGGATTGATAATATTATAGCAATTGCGTCGACTTTACAAGTCATTGCTGTAAAATGTCGATTTCGCAGAATATCAACTTGAAGATCCCATTTAGGGCCAGTCTCGTAATTTTCAATTGGTTTATACAAAACTCGACTCTTCTGTTTGGGTCGTCTTCAAGATGGACTCTTGTAAAACTTCATTTTTTGTTTTTAATGATTCTACGAACCATAGATTTAGTCACATGGGTGTTTAATGGAACTTTTCTAAAATAATAAAATTCTTGTTTCTTTACTTCTTGCTTCAAGTCATTATTAACTGTAAATGCCCATGAACAAGACATTACTTATGCTCTATTTGCATGATTAAAACAACAAAAAGAGGTTAAGTAATGAATACATCTTTTTCATACGGCATAATTTAAAAACTACTCTACAATGCCCACAAAACAGCTGTTAATCAAAATAATATAACCACGTAGCCCAAAACCTACATAATCTAGCATTCATATTAATATTTATAACAAATTGCAAAGTTAAAGAACAAAATGCAGCAGAGAAACCTTGCACAGACTTATGTTTTCCTGATCCTGAGTAAACAATGAAAGTCTGTATTAAACAACACAAAGGACGTGAATTATTTTTTACCAAAAAGATTTATTCACACAGGCATTTTAAAACTTTTTTATACAACCCAAGAACACAAAGTGGCATTTAACTTCATTAAATATTTAAAGTCAGTGTTATAAGTTTCTGTACATCTGATTAATTAATTAATTTAGTTTAATGTTTGCACAAATATATACCATTTCGTTTAGTTTATGTTTTAAAGTGTTGTTTAAAATTTACAATCTTTACTTATAGCAGAATCGACACTGCTCACGAAAAAGTAAAACATTCATTTGTTTCGACCTCCATACTAAAAGAAGGACATAAAATGTCATCAATGAAACGTTATATTCTAGTTTCTACAGCTTGGAAATTGTCTTACACAAGCCTAAGGAAATAAAATAAACAAACAACATCGGCAAGCTCCGAGCTCTACAGTTTAGGAGATTCTTGTTTACTTGAGTTTGCACAAACAACATGGAAAGTCCTAAATAAACAATCAAACCACCCTTGTGTTTACCCACCCACTCCTCCCCCCCCTACAAGTTTCTTGAAACTGACTTTGAATAAATACAAGTTAATGCGATTTTCTTAATCTATTTAATTATATTATAATAAGCAAGGGTGAAATATATTGAACTGATACTGAATACAGATTATTATATATTATACGGTGATTTGGTTAGTTAAAGATATCTTCTTTATTTCAAGGCAGGAATTTACCCCCTAAAGAGATTAAATACGGTCTGCCTTCCTTCTCCTTCGGTTTTTTATAGTAGTAAGTTATTATAAGTACTTATCGTACTTCTTGTAATTGCGCTTATTTACAATTTCAGAAAATCACTTTCCTCTCCAAAATATATGCAATATAGTTATGGCGTGGGTCAAAAATTCACTATTGAGTTGCTTATGTATACGTTTTAAAATCTTTTGGGTCGAAAACAGTGTTTTTCAACCGTCTGTCTTTTTGTCGAATATGCGATGATCTACAAACAAACCTATGAACCGATTTTAATCAAATTGAGTGGGAAGTATTTAAACCATATTGTGCGAAGGTTTCGTTTAACGTATAATTATAATTTTCTCAGAATCGACTCAGACAATTTTTATCAAATATTGTTCAAGTGCAGATTATAATCGTCCGTGGGGCCGTTATAAATCACGTAATTTCTCAAATAGCGCAAATTCCTTCAAAATTTAGTAAAATGTGAATATTAAACCCGTTTGCAAAAACGTATGTAAAAAGTTCAGGAATAATTTGAAAAAAAAGTGAATCTTTACCATCATCATTAAAAGCTAATTATATCGGTTATGATCTGATTTTGATATTTAATTAAAGTACCTTACCTTATTTTTTGTGTGGTTGAAATATTGTGATAAACAATAAATATTGTTTTCAACCACACAAAAAATAACCAAGACCTATACAACAATAGTGGCATATACAAACTAAATTGCAGTGATTGTGATAAATATTACATTGGACAAACAGGCAGAACATTTAGAGAAAGATTTAAAGAGCATATACCTAACAGCAGAAACAATAGAACTACAAACTCAGCATTCACGGACCACTTAATTGATAACAAACATTCTTACACCAGCATACAGGATAACATGTCAGTGATACATAAAATAAATAAAGGACACACCATGAACGTCATCGAAGAATATGAAATTTATAAGCACCACAAAAGCAACCCAGAAAAAATTTTAAATGAAAAATTGAATTTTGCTTCCAATTGCCTTTATGATCTGATATATTGCCAACAACATGAAATCAAGAAGACACAAGAAAATCTAATAGGGCACAAAGTACAAACTGATAAGCACTAAACAGAACTGCACATCATCTTTCCAAATCAGTTTTAAACGAAATACACCAGAAAGAGGTACCTCAAAAGTGTAACTATGTTAAACATAATTTATTTAAACTATTTAATATATGACGTGTACAGAAAATGTATAAAAATAATTGTTATAAGTGTTGTGTAAGTGTAAGTGTTTTGTGGACATAATAGTTGGCCTGAAGATACTGCCTGTGGCAGCGAAACATGTAGCCACATAGAAGGAAATTCAAACAAGGACTACATTTGACAGACACAAAAGTATGTATAAAATGAAATATATGTAGTTCTAAAGCTGTTCAACAATGAATATTACTTAAATACATTTTGTCTTATAAAAGAAACAAATCAATATGAAAAATTAATCAAAATCTCATATTCCTATTTGAAAGGAAACCCTTAGGTTATTTTCACTTGTTTGATCCATCACTTTCCCTAACTGTGTATTTGAGAAGATGACGACGGTTGATTATATAATATATATATATATATATATATATATATATATATATATACGTCCTGTTTTAATCCTTAGAGACAATAGGGAAACTTTAATTTTAAAACGATTTAAGAAATTTTAATTTTTAGTTTTGATTACATGGTATATAAATTTTGGGTTAATGAAAATAAAGAGTACGTCAAAAGTTGTCGCGAACGTGTGTGGAAAAAAAAAAAAAAAAAAAAAAAAATGGGGCAGGCCGGCGCGAGTACCACAGTGATGAAACAAACAAACATCTTGTTTTCCTTCTCCCTGTCTTGTTGTTCTCTGGTGGTTTACAGAGAAACGGGGAAACATGAGTCTGTAAGAGGTGCTGAATAAACAAAACCTGACGTTTCGTATCCTTCCAATTAAATAATACACTTCTCATTCTACTCCTCCGTTATGATGGCAACAAACATATCGCGTAATAAATTCATTGGTTAACTACATCCTTTCCTTTAAAAACTAAAAATTTAATAAGCTTACACACGAATTCTATTTTAACTTATATTGTTTTTTGTCATTCTTTTAGAAGGTGGTTGGAAGTAACTGAGATATGATTTATTTTAATATTTAGCAAAGCCGTCATTTTGAAACTTGTAAACGGAATTCACTGGTTAATTAATTAAATGATTACTTAAAATGTTTCATGTTATTTGATTACTCAAATAACCTAATAGTATTACGGGTTTCAACAGTTTTTACCTGTCATCATCAGATATTCGGGCTCAATACATCGTATGTTGATTTCCTTGTAAAATTCCATACAAACTACATCTGTTAAAAATATGTTGTTTTTTTTAATTCAATTTCAATAGATTCTATTAAATATTTTAAATATGTCGATCCAATGAAACCCACACAGAATTGACTAAAGCAAAGGATCTGATGATGAAAAACAAAAATCGTCGAGACAGGTAATACTTTTGAGGATTGTTCGTCAGATATAGCACGAGCCATACTGACTGCCTAAAAAATGTATCTTATGTTTTTTGTCAAAAAATTGATGCTTGTTTTTTTACAAGTAAGAAGTTGTACAGTCATATAGTTAGGTAGACACAATCCGCTTAGATGTTAAGTAGGCAGGGGTGAGATATCAAGAAGAGGAAAGTCTACAGCAGCAATACTGATAATGCCAGACTCGTACCTGTTAAACCCCCCCCCCTCTACAAACCCCCTGCATAATGTTTCAGCCTACTTGGAAGTCTTAATTTAAGAGTTCATCTTCTTTCTCGCCAATTATATATTTCTTGCCAATTGTCCCGTCCTCTACAGTGTACCATTGTACTGCCTCCCATGAGTCTCTGTCTTTCATCATCCTACTAACGATCCTGGGTTAATTGAACACCTATATGGTTGTTAAAGTGGGAGTACAAGCTGTCATCATGTACTCACTGGTGTGAAACTTTAAAGTTAACTTACGTCCTGTCAGATATAATATCATGCCCGACGATACTATTGAGAGCCTCATGCCATTTCTTTATCATGTAGGCAGGTTGTCTGTCAAATCAGTTAGGCAGCTAGCTACTTAGTAACTGACCAACTAGATGGTCAGTTAGAAAGGGCATTCATTTGTATAACAACGTCACATTAACAAGTCAAATACAATAGGCACATTACAATAAATTATAATACAATCTTATAAACTTAACAAAACAAAGAATTTTAGAGATAAATACAAATATACATTTGTATAACAACGTCACATTAATATACAACAAGTCAAATACAATAGGCACATTACAATAAATTATAATTCAATCTTATAACCTTAACAAAACAAAGAATTGTAGAGATAAATACAAATATACATTTGTATAACAACGTCACATTAATATATAACAAGTCAAATACAATAGGCACATTACAATAAATTATAATACAATCTTATAAACTTAACAAAACAAAGAATTGTAGAGATAAATACAAATATACATTTGTATAACAACGTCACATTAATATATAACAAGTCAAATACAATAGGCACATTACAATAAATTATAATTCAATCTTATAACCTTAACAAAAGAAAGAATTGTAGAGATAAATACAAATATACATTTGTATAACAACGTCACATTAATATATAACAAGTCAAATACAATAGGCACATTACAATAAATTATAATACAATCTTATAAACTTAACAAAACAAACAATTGTAGAGTTAAATACAAATATACATTTGTATAACAACGTCATATTAATATACAACAAGTCAAATACAATTGGCACTTTACAATAAATTAAAATACAATTTTATAAACTTAAAAAAACAAACAATTGTAGAGTTAAATACAAATATACATTTGTATAACAACGTCACATTAACAAGTCAAATACAATAGGCACATTACAATAAATTATAATACAATCTTATAAACTTAACAAAACAAAGATATGTAGAGATAAATACAAATATACATTTGTACAACAACTTCACATTAATATACAACACGTCAAATACAATAGACACATTACAATAAATTATAATTCTATCTTATAAACTTAATAAAACAAAGAATTGTTGAGTTAAATACAAATATACATTTGTATAACAACGTCACATTAATATACAACACGTCAAATACAATAGACACATTACAATAAAATATAATTCAATCTTATAAACTTAACAAAACAAAGATATGTAGAGATAAATACAAATATACATTTGTACAACAACTTCACATTAATATACAACACGTCAAATACAATAGACACATTACAATAAATTATAATTCTATCTTATAAACTTAATAAAACAAAGAATTGTTGAGTTAAATACAAATATACATTTGTATAACAACGTCACATTAATATACAACACGTCAAATACAATAGACACATTACAATAAATTATAATACAATCTTATAGACATAACAAAACAAACAATTGTAGAGTTAAATACAAATATATATTTGTACAACAACTTCACGTTAATATACAAGTCAAATACAATAGGCACATTACAATAAATTATAATTCAATCTTATAGACATAACAAAACAAACAATTGTAGAGTTAAATACAAATATACATTTGTATAACAACGTCTCATTAATATACAACACGACAAATACAATAGGCACATTACAATAAATTATAATACAATCTTATAAACGTAACAAAACAAAGAATTGTAGAGATAAATACAAATATACATTTGTACAACAACTTTACATTAATATACAAGTCAAATACAATAGGCACATTACAATAAATTATAATACAATCTTATAAACTTAACAAAACAAAGAATTGTAGAGATAAATACAAATATACATTTGTACAACAACTTCACATTAATATACAACACGTCAAATACAATAGGCACATTAAAATAAATTATAATACAATCTTATAAACTTAACAAAGCAAAGAATTGTAGAGATAAATACAAATATACATTTGTATAACAACGTCACATTAATATACAACAAGTCAAATGCAATAAGCACATTACAATAAATTATAATACAATCTTATAACCTTAACAAAACAAAGAATTGTAGAGATAAATACAAATATACATTTGTATGACAACGTCACATTAATATACAACAATTCAAATACAATAGGCACATTACAATAAATTATGATACAATCTTATCAAGTTAACAAAACAAACAATTGTAGAGTTAAATACAAATATACATTTGTATAACAACGTCACAGTAATATACAAGTCAAATACAATAGGTACATTACAATAAATTATAATACAATCCTATAAAGTTATCAAAACAAACAATTGTAGAGTTAAAATACAAATATACATTTGTATAACAACGACACATTAATATACAACAAGTCAAATACAATAGGCACATTAAAAATAAATGTGCCTATTATAAATTATAATTCAATCCTATAAACTTAACAAAACAAAGAATTGAAGAGATAAATAAAATTTAATTACTTTCGACTTCTGGCCTATGTTTTTGTAGCCTTTTTGAACAGAATTTCATTTCATTGTTATTTTTAATCAAAATTCAATATCTTTAATGTTTGTAACAAGCTCTATAACATAAATTAATTTAATAATAGCATATAGAAACCAAAATAAATTATATTACAAAAATTAGAAACCTAACTTATCAATTTAATTTTCAAAAATGTTTTTCAAATTTTGATAGAAAAATTCAGAGTAAACAAATGCTTAACACAAACATGGATACGTCTCAAATTGAATGTTCAACAAAATCAAAACAATTTTAAGAATTTTCCTCCATAAACTTTTTTATTAAATATAGGTATATACTGACTTTAACTTCGTATGTTTTAGTTTCTATCAATACATCGAAATAAATAACGCATCCAATGGAAATAAAATATTGTAGGATTAATATGTATTTTATACTTTAAAAAAAATCTTAACATCTAAAAAATTGGACGCCGGAATTCTATCCATAAAATTCCAACGTTCGATTAATCGAAAATCATTATTTGCTAATTATTTCGATATCCAAAACATTTAAATGTTCGAAATGATTAAACATAATAATCCATAGGTTCGTAAGTGTTAACCATAAAAATATATACGTCTAAAGGGTTAACAATGAAAATATGTAGGGTACGTCTCGTTTTGAATAAAATATTGTTTTCCTGTAAATAATCTTCACAACATCCCTTCAATAATTCCTTGTATTTATACAGTTTTTAAATCACCGTAAACATCGGGTAGTAGTTTAACCTCTATGAAGTTATGCTTCCCTAGCCCTCAGTAAACAGGGTAAGCCACAACAAGCGTCTAAACCAACAAAGCGTCTAAACCTTAGAAAACTGAATTTACCTGCATCGACATTCCGATATTCTTAAATTTGAATGAAATGAAATGATTAAAGTAACAGCCGTCCGAAATCTTACCCACAATATCGGAACGTAACACGTTGCAATTTGTTCATAAACGTTCAAATTTGTAGAACATTCTTAACACTATTTATCTAATGGCAGGAAGGTAAACAGTCACAATCGTCGTAATGATTTTCTGTTTTTTACAAATTATAAAATATATATTTTTAAATATTAAATGTTAAAGCAGATATTTCTTGTTGAAACTCCATATTCAAGAACATGGCTGGTCCATATTCAACATTAAAGGTCATTAAGAACTTAGTGTCACCTAGAGGAAGGTAGGTGTGATGACAATAATGATACTGATACTGATAAATGATAAACTAATCCAAAATAATAAAAATACAACAATTGAATACAAAGATAAAAACAAAGTACTGAAAGGTTGAAACTAGTTGTGAAATGTACAATCATTATGGATTATAACAGTTTGTTATCGTACAAATTCCTTCATATCATTAATTTATCGACTAAGATTGCAGATCAAGATAAGTAAAATACCGTATATACAAAAATCGTCAAAAGAAATCCTGTCAACAAAATATAATATTAAAAACATAAATTTGTATTTATACACGTTTAACACTGGAACGAGAGAAAGTTTGTGCAATAAGTTCAAGTATCCCACGGGAGGATGAACTCTGACTCGACACAAGTTTTGGAAATATTTATAGGTTAAAAGGGAATGAAGGTTTGTCGCTTTGAGAGCAATAAACGTCAAAGGGGTTAATTACGTAGGTAAGAACGAGAAGTGCAAGTGTGGTGATGGAACACCAAAATAACATTTATTTTAGAATTTGTTTTAATGTTTTTAATAAGGTATTCGAATTACCTATTTGACAATAAGATAATTACAAAATCAAACTGTATCAAACGGTTCCTGTGTTGAATTTTCCAATAATGTTTTTGTAAGAAACATAGTGATTGGATGGTAAAATCTAGCTTTCCAATGACAATAGTAGACTTCGCTATAAAATCTTTCAATGTGGTTTTTGTGTTTGTGCTCGATACGACACAAATGTAACAAACACTTTTCGGACGAAATTTTCCTTTTAATTCGTGTTTTACGACACGTTAAATAATCCAAAAAACAGAGGTCGCCATTAATGATTTTGACCGAGTTTCCTAAAATCGTTTAATACAGACTGTACCACAAACATGTTGCTTTTTTTTAAACGGTTGTCTTAGATGTAAATAAAACTCTACAAACTTTAATCACTTATGTTTCTGCAGATCTGACACATAATATACACAAATGTCAGATTTGTATCCCTTACCAACATAAAATGGTAAGTTTTTAATAAATATGTAGAAGTTATTTACGTCCAGGATAACAGTTTAAAATAGCAAAATACCCGTGGACAACTTTGTATTTAAACTCCGTGATTTAGAAATGCTCGACCAGTCATTTGTGGCAACCTATGGTTTTAGAGTGTTAGATGAAAGCGTAGACGATTCGACTGCTGTTATATTAGTTATGTCACGCTTTAGAGGAAATCTCGGGCTAGAAAATAATGAAACTCTTATCTAAACATAATTTAATTCCGTTTAAGCATTTATAAAATTGGAAATGGTATTTTAAAAAGTATATACATGAAAACATTATACGAGGAGGAAGTTTATTTTGTAGGTCAGGTTAAAACATCCGGTAGGAAGAGAGAGACTAAATTTTATTTGACATTTTAAAACGATTGCTCGTTATGGCTCGTTCACATCAATACTGTGGAGAACTCGTCTGTTCTTTGGAACAGTGCAATGACGGTTTTTAGTGACTGCCATTTAAAAAAATTAAAAATAGTCCTCAGGACCTTTCTTCATCTAACCTCGTGTTTCATCTTTACTAACAGGTCTCTCTCTTGACTAACTCTTGTTCTCTTCAGACCATGTGGGGGTGATGATAACAGGGAGGTATCTCGCCTTTAAACAACAGGGGGGAGGGGAATAAAAATTTAAAAAAAACCCCGTGTACATACATTGTCCGACCCGTTACAGAAGAACCGTATTTCATTCTACATTTAATAACGGCTGACATGCTGTTTGGTTGTAGTAACATATTGATTCTCCGGGGAAGCATTCACCTTGAGTTGAACCTCTACCTGTTTATTGCATATCAGGGAAATATAGAACACAAAGAGGTTACAACCAACATGGAGACTCTGCGTTTTAGAAAATATCCAAGAAATACAATATTCATTTCACTTTATGTATTTTATTGCTTTTTTAGAAATTAATACAAAATAATTTGCTTATAAAATTTGTTGAAACAATAGTTTTAAAATTAATTTTCGATGTAGTGTAACAAAAAATGAGAGAAAACTGGTTACAAGAATGTAATTAAAAGGAAAATATCCAAAATGTTGAAGCCAAATAGTTAATTTGAGCCTGAAGAGCCGAAAGTTACGAGCTTTTATGTATAAAGGCGGAAAATGATTCTTATTAGTAGAAAAGTAAGATTCCATTATTTTTTGTCTTAAAAGAAATAAAAAAGTAACCTAAAGGGATTTAAGACATATAAAATAAATATATACATAAAATAAATATTAAAAGCTTTGAAAAAAAGAGGTAATTTCTCAAAATTGACTATACCGATTTGAAGAAAAAGGTTTTCTAAGTTTTGAAGTAAACTAATCCAAACCCATTGTGTCAAATCGCGAGTAATTGAGAGTAAGTAGGAAAAACTAAAATGAACCCTGATTACTGTCATTAATAACTCGGTTTACGATATACTAAGGGATGATACGAGAAAAGGAATTACAGAATTAACTGTCTTGTTTTGAAAGTAGAAACGGCGCTTAGATATACAACACCAGTGTGGCAGATGTGTTATGCGAAGTGTATACCCTGCGCCTTAGCATTTGTGTGCAACGAGTTTTGAACTTAAAAAAAGTAGTTTTGACAGTGAAATCTGTTGTCCATCAATATAAGTGATTCATAAATAGAGTGTGCCAACGTTAGACAAGCGATATGGGATATTAAAATATACAAACATCTGTTTAAAATGCTTCTTTTTCAGTCTATCTTATCCGTTGTCTTTTTTAAAAAACAAGTAATAACTCCAGAATGGATTGAAACTATTTTATCTAGTTTTGTAGTTAACGAACTTGTCAAAGATGTTGATAAAACAACGTTATTTAAAATTTGAATAAAATTAAACAAATTTTATGAAATCTAGAGGAGAAAATGTTGTTCAAAGCTACTCAAAAAGCGTTCTAAACACTGATCATTCTTGTCGTATAAACCACTCACTCCGCCTTATTGATTGGTTAGGACTGACAGAATTGGAGAGTGTTGTGGTTTTCCTTGGTATTGAGTAACAGGATAACATAATCTGCTTGCAGTTACTAATAATCCCTTGTAAGCCTTCAGCCTTACAAAGAATAATAATGTAAGATGACAACTCACAGACAGTCATTTCTGGCAAAGTCAAGGCATACATGTCAAAAAAACGGCCACACAGAGTTGGCATCTATTAGTAGAAATTTAAACTGTAAACTATTACAGAAAATCAGCAATAATCAAACTATAAAATTGAAAAACTTATGCTACCATTTTCTTTTCTTTTTTTTTTTTTTAGAGGTGAAAACCTCTCGGTCATCCATGTCTTTAAAAAAAAGAAGAAAAGAGCGTAGACTTCGAATCTTATAATACCGTCAGAGAACAATAGTTGGTCGAAAGAGAGGGATCTAACCCAAGACTACAATAAGAAAGAGCCAGCTGGAATACCTGTACTTACTACATATTGATGTTAACCAATATGATTTAAAGGTTGAAAGTAGTTTTGACAAAAACAACTATTGTGGATTATAATGTTTTTCTTTTTTCTCATAACATAATTTTTGACTTCCACATAGTAGTAAAAGTGTAATGAAAGAATTGAGTTCTACAATCAATCAGAACTGAACAGACTGCAGTTGACGTCGTCTTCTTCTTTTAAATTGACGCTTCTCAGTTGACGAAAATGAATATGTATTTACATAAATTAATACGCTTTGAACAACCGTTTTATAATTGAAAACTTTTCATTACTATACAGGGTGCGGAGATAATTCAGGGGATGATTACAATAATGAAAACGTTCCTACCAATATGTATCCGGAAACCCACTGTCGTTATTTTGAAATTTATTTCTCTAGAACGCAATCTAAAGCCCTATAATCCATTTCAAAATGGCGGCCACTTCAAAAATTTAAACGAAAATAATTTCAATATGTTAATTTTTTTTAATATTTAATGGCCACCATTTTGAAACGGATTACAATAGAACTAGTTGATTATTTTTACAAACTAGGTGTTTACATTTTTGAGTACCGTAAGAAATTTCAACTCAATCGGTTAATCCGTTAAATAATAATTATAATTTTGTAATCTTACGTTGGTAAGTACATAACTTACTGACAGAACTTGACAGTAAACCCATTTCCGGGTCAAGATTTCTTTTTTTTTTTTCTTTTTTTTTCAGAAAAAGTTTTGCTCTAATATAATTGTGTCATAAAAATTACACCTCCCCCCCCCACTTGCGTGACAAAATACCTATATACTCAATTTGATCTTAAAAATTAATTTAAAGCCAATTTTATTTAGCTTTTAAACCGAACCAAAATATACAAGACTCTCGTCTTTTAGCCAAAATTAAAGATAATTGTATTAGCAATAGTAGCATTTTAGTATTATGAACAATATCGAAGCACTGAACTCCCCCCCCATGTTTACAACAAATCTCAAACTAAAGCATTTCAACAATATAGTGAGACTGATAATCTTGTACCGAATAGAAACAGTAAAACTGACCAACTTGGAAAGCCTCCTTAAACCGGTTATATGGAAGAAAAGTGCAAGACTTGAAGACCACAACCACAAAATGACAGCTGAAATTCTATTGGCGTATGATCCCACCAGAATTAACAAACAATACAAAGTACTGGAAAGGCCAAGGAGTGTGCGTTAAGCAGATGAGAGAAGAACTCCACAAACTTGAAATTACAGACGAAGACTGCCTACATAGAAAATAATTTAGAGAACGATTTTTTCTGAATTAAAGTTCTTGTGGGAAGGAAACAAGAGCTCAGCAACGGAAAATGGATCGTTGAAAGAGAGACACCACAATCTAAGCGAATGATGAGGAAAGCAGAGAAAGAAGTTGAGAAGAAATGATATATCCTTGAATGACCAGTAGGTGTTAAAAATGAGAGAGAGCAAAACTCGGTTTCCATGTTTTTATCATGCTGAATCACTAGTTTTTATAAGAAATTAAATATTTTAAAATAGCAGTAATTACAACTCTTGTCTTGATAATTTTAGGTTATCTTTAGTCAATTCCCATAACTTTGACATTTTCTTTTAAAAATTAATTTTTTGTTTTTTTAATTTTTCTATAACCAATCCCACTCACCGGTTTTCCCCTTAAAAAATAACTTTTTTGATTAAATATTTCACTTCGAATGTAAAGTAATATAAAATGTTTATATTGTCACCATTCTATGCTATATAGATAGGATAAAGAAACAACAAGCCAAATGAACGAGTGGGGGTGGTAGGTAGGGTATGGCTTGGTGGGTTGCTATGGTAACCACCTTCTTGTTCAGTATAAACAAAACATATTTGTTAATACAATAATTAATTTAGCTTTTAACTATTTAAATGCAGTTAAATATAATAAATGTAATTTAATTAAGCTTTATCCTTTACCTGGAGTAAAATGATAAACAACACAAGAGGGTGGGGGGTTAGAAATGACGCCACAGGTGAAGCGTCTTGTTTATATTTAACCAGGAAAACATAACTTTACAGAGGGTACGTTGTATCACGTGCATGAGGGTTGTTTACTTTAAACTGATTAAAAACATTTTCTTTCTTTTCAACTTCCTCCATTGTTGTTCTGTCGAAATGTTTGTTTATACGGACAAAAACAATGTAAAAACCGCCCCCAAAACGACTTGGACTGTTTACTTAGGATTAGGGACGTATGATAAAATAACAAGTCCACTCCGGCGTAGCAGTCTTTGAGGTTGTGTAATTTGTTGTGTTTTTTTATAAAGAACTGCGCAACAATGTAACCTTACATTTGACTGAAATTGAAATCAGCTGTTCAAATAATTAACATTGAACTGTTTACATTGTTGGTTCTGATAATTTTTACATATTAATTTAATCACATTTAAAACTAGCTTTCACCGGCGAATATTTCAGATTCAACATTCATTGTTAAATTAGCTACATAATAGGTGTTATAATGTGTTGAGATAGAAATTATCGAAAGACAATTATTATAATTAATGATTTTTTTTTTAATACAAATTTTATAAAAAATCTATAATGATGCATCAACACTTTTACAAATTAAATACTAAGTATAAAACAAAACTAATTAATTATACACGCATACATTGAAACATGCACAAATATATTTGTGTGTATTTGTCACTGAAGTGCTTGATCGCTATTCTCCCTGACTCGAGAGCATGTTCATGAGAAAAACAATGACTTCTTAAATTTACACTTGCTATGGATAAACTCTGTCCTTGTGCTTTAGTATAGATTTTATACTTACCTAATGTTTAAAAATCTGCTCAGTTTGAAATAACGAAGAAGATTAGAAGAACTCGTGAACTCTTCCACTGAATTTTAAATATAAAACGTTTCTTTGAAACATATTTAGCTTTGGTCAAAAACAGAATCATAAACTAGTAGACCACTGATCGTCTTTACTGCTCATGCGAGAACGTCTACTCCTATAGATTTATATATTTGATACTTTTCTTTTATGATTAAAATAAAACTCTTTTTTATCAGTAGAAATTTTAATGTAATAGAAGGTTTGTTACTTCCATAAAATTAAACATAGTGAATTGTTTTTAGTTTAATGTGTGTTAATTATGTAACAGAATGTTTGTTACTTCTTTAAAATTAAACATAGTAAATTGTTCTTAATTTAATGTGTTTTAATTATGTAACAGAATGTTTGTTGCTTCTATAAAATTAAACATAGTAAATTGTTCTTAATTTAATGTGTGATAATTATGTAACAGAATGTTTGTTACTTCAATAAAATTAAACATAGTAAATTGTTCTTAATTTAATGTGTGATAATTATGTAACAGAATGGTTGTTACTTCAATAAAATTAAACATAGTAAATTGTTCTTAATTTAATATCTGTTAGTTATGTAACAGAATGTTTGTTACTTCTAAAAAATTAAACATAGTGAATTGTTCTTAGTTTAATGTGTGATAATTATGTAACAGAATGTTGGTTACTTCTATAAAATTAAACATAGTGAATTGTTCTTAGTTTAATGTGTGTTAATTAAGTAGCAGAATGTTGGTTACTCCTATAAAATTAAACATAGTGAATTGTTCTAAGTTTAATATCTGTTAATTATGTAGCAGAATGTTTGTTACTTCTATAAAATTAAACATAGTGAATTGTTCTAAGTTTAATATCTGTTAATTATGTAGCAGAATGTTTGTTACTTCTATAAAATTAAACATAGTGAATGGTTCTAATTTTAATATCTGTTAATTATGTAACAGAAGGTTTGTTACTTCTATAAAATTAAACATAGTGAATTGTTCTTAATTTAATGTGTGTTAATTATGTAGCAGAATGATTGTTACTTCTATAAAATTAAACATAGTGAATTGTTCTAAGTTTAATGTTTGTTGATTATGTAGCAGAAGGTCAGTTACCTTTATAAAAATCAACATAATGAATTATTGTTCTTATTTTATTGTTTGGGTATTATGTATTAGAAGGTATGTTACCTTTATAAAATTAAACATAATGAATTGTTCTTATTTTATTGTATGGGTATTATGTTTTAGAAGGTCTGTTACCTTTATAAAATTAAACATAATGAATTGTTCTTATTTTATTGTATGGGTATTATGTATTAGAAGGTATGTTACCTTTATAAAATTAAACATAATGAATTGTTCTTATTTTATTGTATGGGTATTATGTATTAGAAGGTCTGTTACCTTTATAAAATTAAACATAATGAATTGTTCTTATTTTATTGTATGGGTATTATGTATTAGAAGGTCTGTTACCTTTATAAAATTAAACATAATGAATTGTTCTTATTTTATTGTATGGGTATTATGTATTAGAAGGTCTGTTACCTTTATAAAATTAAACATAATGAATTGTTCTTATTTTATTGTATGGGTATTATGTATTAGAAGGTATGTTACCTTTATAAAATTAAACATAATGAATTGTTCTTATTTTATTGTATGGGTATTATGTATTAGAAGGTCTGTTACCTTTATAAAATTAAACATAATGAATTGTTCTTATTTTATTGTATGGGTATTATGTATTAGAAGGTCTGTTACCTTTATAAAATTAAACATAATGAATTGTTCTTATTTTATTGTATGGGTATTATGTATTAGAAGGTATGTTACCTTTATAAAATTAAACATAATGAATTGTTCTTATTTTATTGTATGGGTATTATGTATTAGAAGGTCTGTTACCTTTATAAAATTAAACATAATGAATTGTTCTTATTTTATTGTATGGGTATTATGTATTAGAAGGTATGTTACCTTTATAAAATTAAACATAATGAATTGTTCTTATTTTATTGTTTGGGTATTATGTATTAGAAGGTATGTTACCTTTATAAAATTAAACATAATGAATTGTTCTTATTTTATTGTTTGGGTATTATGTATTAGAAGGTCTGTTACCTTTATAAAATTAAACATAATGAATTGTTCTTATTTTATTGTTTGGGTATTATGTATTAGAAGGTATGTTACCTTTATAAAATTAAACATAATGAATTGTTCTTATTTTATTGTTTGGGTATTATGTATTAGAAGGTATGTTACCTTTATAAAATTAAACATAATGAATTGTTCTTATTTTATTGTTTGGGTATTATGTATTAGAAGGTATGTTACCTTTATAAAATTAAACATAATGAATTGTTCTTATTTTATTGTTTGGGTATTATGTATTAGAAGGTATGTTACCTTTATAAAATTAAACATAATGAATTGTTCTTATTTTATTGTTTGGGTATTATGTATTAGAAGGTATGTTACCTTTATAAAATTAAACATAATGAATTGTTCTTATTTTATTGTATGGGTATTATGTATTAGAAAGTCTGTTACCTTTATAAAATTAAACATAATGAATTGTTCTTATTTTATTGTTTGGGTATTATGTTTTAGAAGGTCTGTTACCTTTATAAAATTAAACATAATGAATTGTTCTTATTTTATTGTTTGGATATTATGTATTAGAAGGTCTGTTACCTTTATAAAATTAAACATAATGAATTGTTCTTATTTTATTGAATGGATATTATGTATTAGAAAGTCTGTTACCTTTATAAAATTAAACATAATGAATTGTTCTTATTTTATTGTTTGGATATTATGTATTAGAAGGTCTGTTACCTTTATAAAATTAAACATAATGAATTGTTCTTATTTTATTGAATGGATATTATGTATTAGAAAGTCTGTTACCTTTATAAAATTAAACATAATGAATTGTTCTTATTTTATTGTTTGGATATTATGTATTAGAAGGTCTGTTACCTTTATAAAATTAAACATAATGAATTGTTCTTATTTTATTGTTTGGATATTATGTATTAGAAGGTATGTTACCTTTATAAAATTAAACATAATGAATTGTTCTTATTTTATTGTTTGGATATTATGTATTAGAAGGTCTGTTACCTTTATAAAATTAAACATAATGAATTGTTCTTATTTTATTGAATGGATATTATGTATTAGAAAGTCTGTTACCTTTATAAAATTAAACATAATGAATTGTTCTTATTTTATTGTTTGGATATTATGTATTAGAAGGTCTGTTACCTTTATAAAATTAAACATAATGAATTGTTCTTATTTTATTGTTTGGGTATTATGTATTAGAAGGTATGTTACCTTTATAAAATTAAACATAATGAATTGTTCTTATTTTATTGTTTGGATATTATGTATTAGAAGGTATGTTACCTTTATAAAATTAAACATAATGAATTGTTCTTATTTTATTGTTTGGGTATTATGTATTAGAAGGTATGTTACCTTTATAAAATTAAACATAATGAATTGTTCTTATTTTATTGTTTGGGTATTATGTATTAGAAGGTATGTTACCTTTATAAAATTAAACATAATGAATTGTTCTTATTTTATTGTTTGGGTATTATGTATTAGAAGGTATGTTACCTTTATAAAATTAAACATAATGAATTGTTCTTATTTTATTGTTTGGGTATTATGTTTTAGAAGGTCTGTTACCTTTATAAAATTAAACATAATGAATTGTTCTTATTTTATTGTATGGGTATTATGTATTAGAAGGTATGTTACCTTTATAAAATTAAACATAATGAATTGTTCTTATTTTATTGTTTGGGTATTATGTATTAGAAGGTATGTTACCTTTATAAAATTAAACATAATGAATTGTTCTTATTTTATTGTTTGGGTATTATGTATTAGAAGGTATGTTACCTTTATAAAATTAAACATAATGAATTGTTCTTATTTTATTGTTTGGGTATTATGTATTAGAAGGTATGTTACCTTTATAAAATTAAACATAATGAATTGTTCTTATTTTATTGTTTGGGTATTATGTATTAGAAGGTATGTTACCTTTATAAAATTAAACATAATGAATTGTTCTTATTTTATTGTTTGGGTATTATGTATTAGAAGGTATGTTACCTTTATAAAATTAAACATAATGAATTGTTCTTATTTTATTGTTTGGATATTATGTATTAGAAGGTATGTTACCTTTATAAAATTAAACATAATGAATTGTTCTTATTTTATTGTTTGGGTATTATGTATTAGAAGGTATGTTACCTTTATAAAATTAAACATAATGAATTGTTCTTATTTTATTGAATGGATATTATGTATTAGAAGGTCTGTTACCTTTATAAAATTAAACATAATGAATTGTTCTTATTTTATTGTTTGGGTATTATGTATTAGAAGGTATGTTACCTTTATAAAATTAAACATAATGAATTGTTCTTATTTTATTGTTTGGATATTATGTATTAGAAGGTATGTTACCTTTATAAAATTAAACATAATGAATTGTTCTTATTTTATTGTTTGGGTATTATGTATTAGAAGGTATGTTACCTTTATAAAATTAAACATAATGAATTGTTCTTATTTTATTGTTTGGGTATTATGTATTAGAAGGTATGTTACCTTTATAAAATTAAACATAATGAATTGTTCTTATTTTATTGTTTGGGTATTATGTATTAGAAGGTCTGTTACCTTTATAAAATTAAACATAATGAATTGTTCTTATTTTATTGTTTGGGTATTATGTATTAGAAGGTATGTTACCTTTATAAAATTAAACATAATGAATTGTTCTTATTTTATTGTTTGGGTATTATGTATTAGAAGGTATGTTACCTTTATAAAATTAAACATAATGAATTGTTCTTATTTTATTGTTTGGGTATTATGTATTAGAAGGTATGTTACCTTTATAAAATTAAACATAATGAATTGTTCTTATTTTATTGTTTGGGTATTATGTATTAGAAGGTATGTTACCTTTATAAAATTAAACATAATGAATTGTTCTTATTTTATTGTTTGGGTATTATGTATTAGAAGGTATGTTACCTTTATAAAATTAAACATAATGAATTGTTCTTATTTTATTGTTTGGGTATTATGTATTAGAAGGTATGTTACCTTTATAAAATTAAACATAATGAATTGTTCTTATTTTATTGTTTGGGTATTATGTATTAGAAGGTATGTTACCTTTATAAAATTAAACATAATGAATTGTTCTTATTTTATTGTTTGGGTATTATGTATTAGAAGGTATGTTACCTTTATAAAATTAAACATAATGAATTGTTCTTATTTTATTGTTTGGGTATTATGTATTAGAAGGTATGTTACCTTTATAAAATTAAACATAATGAATTGTTCTTATTTTATTGTTTGGGTATTATGTATTAGAAGGTATGTTACCTTTATAAAATTAAACATAATGAATTGTTCTTATTTTATTGTTTGGGTATTATGTATTAGAAGGTATGTTACCTTTATAAAATTAAACATAATGAATTGTTCTTATTTTATTGTTTGGGTATTATGTATTAGAAGGTATGTTACCTTTATAAAATTAAACATAATGAATTGTTCTTATTTTATTGTTTGGGTATTATGTATTAGAAGGTATGTTACCTTTATAAAATTAAACATAATGAATTGTTCTTATTTTATTGTTTGGGTATTATGTATTAGAAGGTATGTTACCTTTATAAAATTAAACATAATGAATTGTTCTTATTTTATTGTTTGGGTATTATGTATTAGAAGGTATGTTACCTTTATAAAATTAAACATAATGAATTGTTCTTATTTTATTGTTTGGGTATTATGTATTAGAAGGTATGTTACCTTTATAAAATTAAACATAATGAATTGTTCTTATTTTATTGTTTGGGTATTATGTATTAGAAGGTATGTTACCTTTATAAAATTAAACATAATGAATTGTTCTTATTTTATTGTATGGGTATTATGTATTAGAAGGTATGTTACCTTTATAAAATTGAACATAATGAATTGTTCTTATTTTATTGTATGGGTATTATGTTTTAGAAGGTCTGTTACCTTTATAAAATTAAACATAATGAATTGTTCTTATTTTATTGTATGGGTATTATGTTTTAGAAGGTATGTTACCTTTATAAAATTAAACATAATGAATTGTTCTTATTTTATTGTATGGGTATTATGTTTTAGAAGGTATGTTACCTTTATAAAATTAAACATAATGAATTGTTCTTATTTTATTGTTTGGGTATTATGTATTAGAAGGTATGTTACCTTTATAAAATTAAACATAATGAATTGTTCTTATTTTATTGTTTGGGTATTATGTATTAGAAGGTATGTTACCTTTATAAAATTAAACATAATGAATTGTTCTTATTTTATTGTTTGGGTATTATGTATTAGAAGGTATGTTACCTTTATAAAATTAAACATAATGAATTGTTCTTATTTTATTGTTTGGGTATTATGTATTAGAAGGTATGTTACCTTTATAAAATTAAACATAATGAATTGTTCTTATTTTATTGTATGGGTATTATGTATTAGAAGGTATGTTACCTTTATAAAATTAAACATAATGAATTGTTCTTATTTTATTGTTTGGGTATTATGTATTAGAAGGTATGTTACCTTTATAAAATTAAACATAATGAATTGTTCTTATTTTATTGTATGGGTATTATGTATTAGAAGGTATGTTACCTTTATAAAATTAAACATAATGAATTGTTCTTATTTTATTGTTTGGGTATTATGTATTAGAAGGTATGTTACCTTTATAAAATTAAACATAATGAATTGTTCTTATTTTATTGTATGTGTATTATGTATTAGAAGGTATGTTACCTTTATAAAATTAAACATAATGAATTGTTCTTATTTTATTGTATGGGTATTATGTATTAGAAGGTATGTTACCTTTATAAAATTAAACATAATGAATTGTTCTTATTTTATTGTATGGGTATTATGTTTTAGAAGGTATGTTACCTTTATAAAATTAAACATAATGAATTGTTCTTATTTTATTGTTTGGGTATTATGTATTAGAAGGTATGTTACCTTTATAAAATTGAACATAATGAATTGTTCTTATTTTATTGTATGGGTATTATGTTTTAGAAGGTCTGTTACCTTTATAAAATTGAACATAATGAATTGTTCTTATTTTATTGTATGGGTATTATGTATTAGAAGGTATGTTACCTTTATAAAATTAAACATAATGAATTGTTCTTATTTTATTGTATGGGTATTATGTTTTAGAAGGTCTGTTACCTTTATAAAATTAAACATAATGAATTGTTCTTATTTTATTGTATGGGTATTATGTTTTAGAAGGTCTGTTACCTTTATAAAATTAAACATAATGAATTGTTCTTATTTTATTGTATGGGTATTATGTTTTAGAAGGTCTGTTACCTTTATAAAATTGAACATAATGAATTGTTCTTATTTTATTGTATGGGTATTATGTATTAGAAGGTATGTTACCTTTATAAAATTGAACATAATGAATTGTTCTTATTTTATTGTATGGGTATTATGTATTAGAAGGTATGTTACCTTTATAAAATTAAACATAATGAATTGTTCTTATTTTATTGTATGGGTATTATGTTTTAGAAGGTATGTTACCTTTATAAAATTGAACATAATGAATTGTTCTTATTTTATTGTATGGGTATTATGTTTTAGAAGGTCTGTTACCTTTATAAAATTAAACATAATGAATTGTTCTTATTTTATTGTATGGGTATTATGTTTTAGATGGTCTGTTACCTTTATAAAATTGAACATAATGAATTGTTCTTATTTTATTGTATGGGTATTATGTTTTAGAAGGTCTGTTACCTTTATAAAATTAAACATAATGAGATGTTCTTATTTTATTGTATGGGTATTATGTTTTAGAAGGTCTGTTACCTTTATAAAATTAAACATAATGAGATGTTCTTATTTTATTGTATGGGTATTATGTTTTAGAAGGTATGTTACCTTTATAAAATTAAACATAATGAATTGTTCTTATTTTATTGTTTGGGTATTATGTATTAGAAGGTATGTTACCTTTATAAAATTAAACATAATGAATTGTTCTTATTTTATTGTTTGGGTATTATGTATTAGAAGGTATGTTACCTTTATAAAATTAAACATAATGAATTGTTCTTATTTTATTGTTTGGGTATTATGTATTAGAAGGTATGTTACCTTTATAAAATTAAACATAATGAATTGTTCTTATTTTATTGTATGGGTATTATGTATTAGAAGGTATGTTACCTTTATAAAATTAAACATAATGAATTGTTCTTATTTTATTGTTTGGGTATTATGTATTAGAAGGTATGTTACCTTTATAAAATTAAACATAATGAATTGTTCTTATTTTATTGTATGGGTATTATGTATTAGAAGGTATGTTACCTTTATAAAATTAAACATAATGAATTGTTCTTATTTTATTGTATGGGTATTATGTATTAGAAGGTATGTTACCTTTATAAAATTAAACATAATGAATTGTTCTTATTTTATTGTTTGGGTATTATGTATTAGAAGGTATGTTACCTTTATAAAATTAAACATAATGAATTGTTCTTATTTTATTGTATGGGTATTATGTATTAGAAGGTATGTTACCTTTATAAAATTAAACATAATGAATTGTTCTTATTTTATTGTTTGGGTATTATGTATTAGAAGGTATGTTACCTTTATAAAATTAAACATAATGAATTGTTCTTATTTTATTGTATGGGTATTATGTATTAGAAGGTATGTTACCTTTATAAAATTAAACATAATGAATTGTTCTTATTTTATTGTATGGGTATTATGTATTAGAAGGTATGTTACCTTTATAAAATTAAACATAATGAATTGTTCTTATTTTATTGTATGGGTATTATGTTTTAGAAGGTATGTTACCTTTATAAAATTAAACATAATGAATTGTTCTTATTTTATTGTTTGGGTATTATGTATTAGAAGGTATGTTACCTTTATAAAATTGAACATAATGAATTGTTCTTATTTTATTGTATGGGTATTATGTTTTAGAAGGTCTGTTACCTTTATAAAATTAAACATAATGAATTGTTCTTATTTTATTGTATGGGTATTATGTTTTAGATGGTCTGTTACCTTTATAAAATTTAACATAATGAATTGTTCTTATTTTATTGTATGGGTATTATGTTTTAGAAGGTCTGTTACCTTTATAAAATTAAACATAATGAGATGTTCTTATTTTATTGTATGGGTATTATGTTTTAGAAGGTCTGTTACCTTTTTAAAATTAAACATAATGAATTGTTCTTATTTTATTGTATGGGTATTATGTTTTAGAAGGTCTGTTACCTTTATAAAATTAAACATAATGAGATGTTCTTATTTTATTGTATGGGTATTATGTTTTAGAAGGTCTGTTACCTTTTTAAAATTAAACATAATGAATTGTTCTTATTTTATTGTATGGGTATTATGTTTTAGAAGGTCTGTTACCTTTTTAAAATTAAACATAATGAATTGTTCTTATTTTATTGTATGGGTATTATGTTTTAGAAGGTCTGTTACCTTTATAAAATTAAACATAATGAATTGTTCTTATTTTATTGTATGGGTATTATGTTTTAGATGGTCTGTTACCTTTATAAAATTGAACATAATGAATTGTTCTTATTTTATTGTATGGGTATTATGTTTTAGAAGGTCTGTTACCTTTATAAAATTAAACATAATGAGATGTTCTTATTTTATTGTATGGGTATTATGTTTTAGAAGGTCTGTTACCTTTTTAAAATTAAACATAATGAATTGTTCTTATTTTATTGTATGGGTATTATGTTTTAGAAGGTCTGTTACCTTTATAAAATTAAACATAATGAGATGTTCTTATTTTATTGTATGGGTATTATGTTTTAGAAGGTCTGTTACCTTTTTAAAATTAAACATAATGAATTGTTCTTATTTTATTGTATGGGTATTATGTTTTAGAAGGTCTGTTACCTTTTTAAAATTAAACATAATGAATTGTTCTTATTTTATTGTATGGGTATTATGTTTTAGAAAGTCTGTTACCTTTATAAAATTAAACATAATGAATTGTTATTATTTTATTGTATGGGTATTATGTATTAGAAGGTCTGTTACCTTTATAAAATTAAACATAATGAATTGTTCTTATTTTATTGTATGGGTATTATGTTTTAGAAGGTCTGTTACCTTTATAAAATTAAACATAATGAATTGTTCTTATTTTATTGTATGGATATTATGTTTTAGAAGGTCTGTTACCTTTATAAAATTAAACATAATGAATTGTTCTTATTTTATTGTATGGGTATTATGTATTAGAAGGTCTGTTACCTTTATAAAATTAA
This sequence comes from Aphrophora alni, assembly GCA_963513935.1. NCBI lineage: Eukaryota > Metazoa > Arthropoda > Insecta > Hemiptera > Aphrophoridae > Aphrophora > Aphrophora alni. The sequence goes on along the minus strand of OY740767.1, from coordinate 153,945,135 downwards.
ACATAATGAATTGTTCTTATTTTATTGTATGGGTATTATGTTTTAGAAGGTCTGTTACCTTTATAAAATTAAACATAATGAATTGTTCTTATTTTATTGTATGGATATTATGTTTTAGAAGGTCTGTTACCTTTATAAAATTAAACATAATGAGATGTTCTTATTTTATTGTATGGATATTATGTATTAGAAGGTCTGTTACCTTTATAAAATTAAACATAATGAATTGTTCTTATTTTATTGTATGGGTATTATGTATTAGAAGGTCTGTTACCTTTATAAAATTAAACATAATGAATTGTTCTTATTTTATTGTATGGGTATTATGTATTAGAAGGTCTGTTACCTTTATAAAATTAAACATAATGAATTGTTCTTATTTTATTGTATGGGTATTATGTATTAGAAGGTCTGTTACCTTTATAAAATTAAACATAATGAATTGTTCTTATTTTATTGTATGGGTATTATGTTTTAGAAGGTCTGTTACCTTTATAAAATTAAACATAATGAATTGTTCTTATTTTATTGTATGGATATTATGTTTTAGAAGGTCTGTTACCTTTATAAAATTAAACATAATGAATTGTTCTTATTTTATTGTATGGGTATTATGTTTTAGAAGGTCTGTTACCTTTATAAAATTAAACATAATGAATTGTTCTTATTTTATTGTATGGGTATTATGTTTTAGAAGGTCTGTTACCTTTATAAAATTAAACATAATGAATTGTTCTTATTTTATTGTATGGGTATTATGTATTAGAAGGTCTGTTACCTTTATAAAATTAAACATAATGAATTGTTCTTATTTTATTGTATGGGTATTATGTTTTAGAAGGTCTGTTACCTTTATAAAATTAAACATAATGAATTGTTCTTATTTTATTGTATGGGTATTATGTTTTAGAAGGTCTGTTACCTTTATAAAATTAAACATAATGAATTGTTCTTATTTTATTGTATGGGTATTATGTTTTAGAAGGTCTGTTACCTTTATAAAATTAAACATAATGAATTGTTCTTATTTTATTGTATGGATATTATGTTTTAGAAGGTCTGTTACCTTTATAAAATTAAACATAATGAATTGTTCTTATTTTATTGTATGGGTATTATGTTTTAGAAGGTCTGTTACCTTTATAAAATTAAACATAATGAATTGTTCTTATTTTATTGTATGGGTATTATGTTTTAGAAGGTCTGTTACCTTTATAAAATTAAACATAATGAATTGTTCTTATTTTATTGTATGGGTATTATGTATTAGAAGGTCTGTTACCTTTATAAAATTAAACATAATGAGATGTTCTTATTTTATTGTATGGATATTATGTATTAGAAGGTCTGTTACCTTTATAAAATTAAACATAATGAATTGTTCTTATTTTATTGTATGGGTATTATGTATTAGAAGGTCTGTTACCTTTATAAAATTAAACATAATGAATTGTTCTTATTTTATTGTATGGGTATTATGTATTAGAAGGTCTGTTACCTATATAAAATTAAACATAATGAATTGTTCTTATTTTATTGTATGGGTATTATGTATTAGAAGGTCTGTTACCTTTATAAAATTAAACATAATGAATTGTTCTTATTTTATTGTATGGGTATTATGTTTTAGAAGGTCTGTTACCTTTATAAAATTAAACATAATGAATTGTTCTTATTTTATTGTATGGGTATTATGTTTTAGAAGGTTTGTTACCTTTATAAAATTAAACATAATGAATTGTTCTTATTTTATTGTATGGATATTATGTTTTAGAAGGTCTGTTACCTTTATAAAATTAAACATAATGAATTGTTCTTATTTTATTGTATGGGTATTATGTATTAGAAGGTCTGTTACCTTTATAAAATTAAACATAATGAATTGTTCTTATTTTATTGTTTGGGTATTATGTATTAGAAGGTCTGTTACCTTTATAAAATTAAACATAATGAATTGTTCTTATTTTATTGTATGGATATTATGTTTTAGAAGGTCTGTTACCTTTATAAAATTAAACATAATGAATTGTTCTTATTTTATTGTATGGGTATTATGTATTAGAAGGTCTGTTACCTTTATAAAATTAAACATAATGAATTGTTCTTATTTTATTGTTTGGGTATTATGTATTAGAAGGTCTGTTACCTTTATAAAATTAAACATAATGAATTGTTCTTATTTTATTGTTTGGGTATTATGTATTAGAAGGTATGTTACCTTTATAAAATTAAACATAATGAATTGTTCTTATTTTATTGTATGGGTATTATGTATTAGAAGGTCTGTTACCTTTATAAAATTAAACATAATGAATTGTTCTTATTTTATTGTATGGGTATTATGTATTAGAAGGTCTGTTACCTTTATAAAATTAAACATAATGAATTGTTCTTATTTTATTGTATGGGTATTATGTATTAGAAGGTCTGTTACCTTTATAAAATTAAACATAATGAATTGTTCTTATTTTATTGTATGGGTATTATGTTTTAGAAGGTCTGTTACCTTTATAAAATTAAACATAATGAATTGTTCTTATTTTATTGTATGGGTATTATGCTTTAGAAGGTCTGTTACCTTTATAAAATTAAACATAATGAATTGTTCTTATTTTATTGTATGGGTATTATGTATTAGAAGGTCTGTTACCTTTATAAAATTAAACATAATGAATTGTTCTTATTTTATTGTATGGGTATTATGTTTTAGAAGGTCTGTTACCTTTATAAAATTAAACATAATGAATTATTCTTATTTTATTGTATGGGTATTATGTATTAGAAGGTCTGTTACCTTTATAAAATTAAACATAATGAATTGTTCTTATTTTATTGTATGGGTATTATGTTTTAGAAGGTCTGTTACCTTTATAAAATTAAACATAATGAATTGTTCTTATTTTATTGTATGGGTATTATGTTTTAGAAGGTCTGTTACCTTTATAAAATTAAACATAATGAATTGTTCTTATTTTATTGTATGGGTATTATGTATTAGAAGGTCTGTTACCTTTATAAAATTAAACATAATGAATTGTTCTTATTTTATTGTTTGGGTATTATGTATTAGAAGGTCTGTTACCTTTATAAAATTAAACATAATGAATTGTTCTTATTTTATTGTTTGGGTATTATGTATTAGAAGGTCTGTTACCTTTATAAAATTAAACATAAGGAATTGTTCTTATTTTATTGTATGGGTATTATGTTTTAGAAGGTCTGTTACCTTTATAAAATTAAACATAATGAATTGTTCTTATTTTATTGTATGGGTATTATGTTTTAGAAGGTCTGTTACCTTTATAAAATTAAACATAATGAATTGTTCTTATTTTATTGTATGGGTATTATGTATTAGAAGGTCTGTTACCTTTATAAAATTAAACATAATGAATTGTTCTTATTTTATTGTATGGGTATTATGTTTTAGAAGGTCTGTTACCTTTATAAAATTAAACATAATGAATTGTTCTTATTTTATTGTATGGGTATTATGTTTTAGAAGGTCTGTTACCTTTATAAAATTAAACATAATGAATTGTTCTTATTTTATTGTATGGGTATTATGTATTAGAAGGTCTGTTACCTTTATAAAATTAAACATAATGAATTGTTCTTATTTTATTGTATGGGTATTATGTTTTAGAAGGTCTGTTACCTTTATAAAATTAAACATAATGAATTGTTCTTATTTTATTGTATGGGTATTATGTATTAGAAGGTCTGTTACCTTTATAAAATTAAACATAATGAATTGTTCTTATTTTATTGTATGGGTATTATGTATTAGAAGGTCTGTTACCTTTATAAAATTAAACATAATGAATTGTTCTTATTTTATTGTATGGGTATTATGTTTTAGAAGGTCTGTTACCTTTATAAAATTAAACATAATGAATTGTTCTTATTTTATTGTATGGGTATTATGTTTTAGAAGGTCTGTTACCTTTATAAAATTAAACATAATGAATTGTTCTTATTTTATTGTATGGGTATTATGTATTAGAAGGTCTGTTACCTTTATAAAATTAAACATAATGAATTGTTCTTATTTTATTGTATGGGTATTATGTATTAGAAGGTCTGTTACCTTTATAAAATTAAACATAATGAATTGTTCTTATTTTATTGTATGGGTATTATGTATTAGAAGGTCTGTTACCTTTATAAAATTAAACATAATGAATTGTTCTTATTTTATTGTATGGGTATTATGTATTAGAAGGTCTGTTACCTTTATAAAATTAAACATAATGAATTGTTCTTATTTTATTGTTTGGGTATTATGTTTTAGAAGGTCTGTTACCTTTATAAAATTAAACATAATGAATTGTTCTTATTTTATTGTTTGGGTATTATGTTTTAGAAGGTCTGTTACCTTTATAAAATTAAACATAATGAATTGTTCTTATTTTATTGTTTGGGTATTATGTATTAGAAGGTATGTTACCTTTATAAAATTAAACATAATGAATTGTTCTTATTTTATTGTATGGGTATTATGTTTTAGAAGGTCTGTTACCTTTATAAAATTAAACATAATGAATTGTTCTTATTTTATTGTATGGGTATTATGTTTTAGAAGGTCTGTTACCTTTATAAAATTAAACATAATGAATTGTTCTTATTTTATTGTTTGGGTATTATGTTTTAGAAGGTATGTTACCTTTATAAAATTAAACATAATGAATTGTTCTTATTTTATTGTATGGGTATTATGTTTTAGAAGGTCTGTTACCTTTATAAAATTAAACATAATGAATTGTTCTTATTTTATTGTTTGGGTATTATGTTTTAGAAGGTCTGTTACCTTTATAAAATTAAACATAATGAATTGTTCTTATTTTATTGTATGGGTATTATGTTTTAGAAGGTATGTTACCTTTATAAAATTAAACATAATGAATTGTTCTTATTTTATTGTTTGGGTATTATGTTTTAGAAGGTATGTTACCTTTATAAAATTAAACATAATGAATTGTTCTTATTTTATTGTATGGGTATTATGTTTTAGAAGGTATGTTACCTTTATAAAATTAAACATAATGAATTGTTCTTATTTTATTGTTTGGGTATTATGTATTAGAAGGTATGTTACCTTTATAAAATTAAACATAATGAATTGTTCTTATTTTATTGTATGGGTATTATGTATTAGAAGGTATGTTACCTTTATAAAATTAAACATAATGAATTGTTCTTATTTTATTGTATGGGTATTATGTTTTAGAAGGTATGTTACCTTTATAAAATTAAACATAATGAATTGTTCTTATTTTATTGTATGGGTATTATGTTTTAGAAGGTATGTTACCTTTATAAAATTAAACATAATGAATTGTTCTTATTTTATTGTATGGGTATTATGTTTTAGAAGGTATGTTACCTTTATAAAATTAAACATAATGAATTGTTCTTATTTTATTGTATGGGTATTATGTATTAGAAGGTATGTTACCTTTATAAAATTAAACATAATGAATTGTTCTTATTTTATTGTATGGGTATTATGTTTTAGAAGGTATGTTACCTTTATAAAATTAAACATAATGAATTGTTCTTATTTTATTGTATGGGTATTATGTTTTAGAAGGTATGTTACCTTTATAAAATTAAACATAATGAATTGTTCTTATTTTATTGTATGGGTATTATGTTTTAGAAGGTATGTTACCTTTATAAAATTAAACATAATGAATTGTTCTTATTTTATTGTATGGGTATTATGTTTTAGAAGGTATGTTACCTTTATAAAATTAAACATAATGAATTGTTCTTATTTTATTGTATGGGTATTATGTATTAGAAGGTATGTTACCTTTATAAAATTAAACATAATGAATTGTTCTTATTTTATTGTATGGGTATTATGTTTTAGAAGGTATGTTACCTTTATAAAATTAAACATAATGAATTGTTCTTATTTTATTGTATGGGTATTATGTATTAGAAGGTATGTTACCTTTATAAAATTAAACATAATGAATTGTTCTTATTTTATTGTATGGGTATTATGTTTTAGAAGGTATGTTACCTTTATAAAATTAAACATAATGAATTGTTCTTATTTTATTGTATGGGTATTATGTTTTAGAAGGTATGTTACCTTTATAAAATTAAACATAATGAATTGTTCTTATTTTATTGTATGGGTATTATGTTTTAGAAGGTATGTTACCTTTATAAAATTAAACATAATGAATTGTTCTTATTTTATTGTATGGGTATTATGTATTAGAAGGTATGTTACCTTTATAAAATTAAACATAATGAATTGTTCTTATTTTATTGTATGGGTATTATGTTTTAGAAGGTCTGTTACCTTTATAAAATTAAACATAATGAATTGTTCTTATTTTATTGTATGGGTATTATGTTTTAGAAGGTATGTTACCTTTATAAAATTAAACATAATGAATTGTTCTTATTTTATTGTATGGGTATTATGTATTAGAAGGTATGTTACCTTTATAAAATTAAACATAATGAATTGTTCTTATTTTATTGTATGGGTATTATGTATTAGAAGGTATGTTACCTTTATAAAATTAAACATAATGAATTGTTCTTATTTTATTGTATGGGTATTATGTTTTAGAAGGTATGTTACCTTTATAAAATTAAACATAATGAATTGTTCTTATTTTATTGTATGGGTATTATGTTTTAGAAGGTCTGTTACCTTTATAAAATTAAACATAATGAATTGTTCTTATTTTATTGTTTGGATATTATGTATTAGAAGGTATGTTACCTTTATAAAATTAAACATAATGAATTGTTCTTATTTTATTGTATGGGTATTATGTATTAGAAGGTATGTTACCTTTATAAAATTAAACATAATGAATTGTTCTTATTTTATTGTATGGGTATTATGTATTAGAAGGTATGTTACCTTTATAAAATTAAACATAATGAATTGTTCTTATTTTATTGTTTGGGTATTATGTATTAGAAGGTATGTTACCTTTATAAAATTAAACATAATGAATTGTTCTTATTTTATTGTATGGGTATTATGTTTTAGAAGGTCTGTTACCTTTATAAAATTAAACATAATGAATTGTTCTTATTTTATTGTTTGGATATTATGTATTAGAAGGTATGTTACCTTTATAAAATTAAACATAATGAATTGTTCTTATTTTATTGTATGGGTATTATGTATTAGAAGGTCTTTTACCTTTATAAAATTAAACATAATGAATTGTTCTTATTTTATTGTTTGGGTATTATGTTTTAGAAGGTCTGTTACCTTTATAAAATTAAACATAATGAATTGTTCTTATTTTATTGTTTGGGTATTATGTATTAGAAGGTATGTTACCTTTATAAAATTAAACATAATGAATTGTTCTTATTTTATTGTATGGGTATTATGTTTTAGAAGGTCTGTTACCTTTATAAAATTAAACATAATGAATTGTTCTTATTTTATTGTATGGGTATTATGTTTTAGAAGGTCTGTTACCTTTATAAAATTAAACATAATGAATTGTTCTTATTTTATTGTTTGGGTATTATGTATTAGAAGGTATGTTACCTTTATAAAATTAAACATAATGAATTGTTCTTATTTTATTGTTTGGGTATTATGTATTAGGAGGTATGTTACCTTTATAAAATTAAACATAATGAATTGTTCTTATTTTATTGTTTGGGTATTATGTTTTAGAAGGTCTGTTACCTTTATAAAATTAAACATAATGAATTGTTCTTATTTTATTGTTTGGGTATTATGTATTAGAAGGTCTGTTACCTTTATAAAATTAAACATAAGGAATTGTTCTTATTTTATTGTATGGGTATTATGTTTTAGAAGGTCTGTTACCTTTATAAAATTAAACATAATGAATTGTTCTTATTTTATTGTTTGGGTATTATGTATTAGAAGGTCTGTTACCTTTATAAAATTAAACATAAGGAATTGTTCTTATTTTATTGTATGGGTATTATGTTTTAGAAGGTCTGTTACCTTTATAAAATTAAACATAATGAATTGTTCTTATTTTATTGTATGGGTATTATGTTTTAGAAGGTCTATTACCTTTATAAAATTAAACATAATGAATTGTTCTTATTTTATTGTATGGGTATTATGTTTTAGAAGGTCTGTTACCTTTATAAAATTAAACATAATGAATTGTTCTTATTTTATTGTTTGGGTATTATGTTTTAGAAGGTCTGTTACCTTTATAAAATTAAACATAATGAATTGTTCTTATTTTATTGTTTGGGTATTATGTATTAGAAGGTCTGTTACCTTTATAAAATTAAACATAAGGAATTGTTCTTATTTTATTGTATGGGTATTATGTTTTAGAAGGTCTGTTACCTTTATAAAATTAAACATAATGAATTGTTCTTATTTTATTGTTTGGGTATTATGTATTAGGAGGTATGTTACCTTTATAAAATTAAACATAATGAATTGTTCTTATTTTATTGTTTGGGTATTATGTATTAGAAGGTATGTTACCTTTATAAAATTAAACATAATGAATTGTTCTTATTTTATTGTTTGGGTATTATGTATTAGGAGGTATGTTACCTTTATAAAATTAAACATAATGAATTGTTCTTATTTTATTGTTTGGGTATTATGTTTTAGAAGGTCTGTTACCTTTATAAAATTAAACATAATGAATTGTTCTTATTTTATTGTTTGGGTATTATGTATTAGAAGGTCTGTTACCTTTATAAAATTAAACATAAGGAATTGTTCTTATTTTATTGTATGGGTATTATGTTTTAGAAGGTCTGTTACCTTTATAAAATTAAACATAATGAATTGTTCTTATTTTATTGTATGGGTATTATGTTTTAGAAGGTATGTTACCTTTATAAAATTAAACATAATGAATTGTTCTTATTTTATTGTATGGGTATTATGTATTAGAAGGTCTGTTACCTTTATAAAATTAAACATAATGAATTGTTCTTATTTTATTGTATGGGTATTATGTTTTAGAAGGTATGTTACCTTTATAAAATTAAACATAATGAATTGTTCTTATTTTATTGTTTGGGTATTATGTATTAGGAGGTATGTTACCTTTATAAAATTAAACATAATGAATTGTTCTTATTTTATTGTTTGGGTATTATGTATTAGAAGGTATGTTACCTTTATAAAATTAAACATAATGAATTGTTCTTATTTTATTGTTTGGGTATTATGTATTAGGAGGTATGTTACCTTTATAAAATTAAACATAATGAATTGTTCTTATTTTATTGTTTGGGTATTATGTTTTAGAAGGTCTGTTACCTTTATAAAATTAAACATAATGAATTGTTCTTATTTTATTGTTTGGGTATTATGTATTAGAAGGTCTGTTACCTTTATAAAATTAAACATAAGGAATTGTTCTTATTTTATTGTATGGGTATTATGTTTTAGAAGGTCTGTTACCTTTATAAAATTAAACATAATGAATTGTTCTTATTTTATTGTATGGGTATTATGTTTTAGAAGGTCTGTTACCTTTATAAAATTAAACATAATGAATTGTTCTTATTTTATTGTTTGGGTATTATGTATTAGAAGGTATGTTACCTTTATAAAATTAAACATAATGAATTGTTCTTATTTTATTGTATGGGTATTATGTTTTAGAAGGTCTGTTACCTTTATAAAATTAAACATAATGAATTGTTCTTATTTTATTGTATGGGTATTATGTTTTAGAAGGTCTGTTACCTTTATAAAATTAAACATAATGAATTGTTCTTATTTTATTGTATGGGTATTATGTTTTAGAAGGTATGTTACCTTTATAAAATTAAACATAATGAATTGTTCTTATTTTATTGTTTGGGTATTATGTATTAGAAGGTCTGTTACCTTTATAAAATTAAACATAATGAATTGTTCTTATTTTATTGAATGGGTATTATGTTTTAGAAGGTATTTTACCTTTATAAAATTAAACATAATGAATTGTTCTTATTTTATTGTATGGGTATTATGTTTTAGAAGGTCTGTTACCTTTATAAAATTAAACATAATGAATTGTTCTTATTTTATTGTATGGGTATTATGTTTTAGAAGGTATGTTACCTTTATAAAATTAAACATAATGAATTGTTCTTATTTTATTGTATGGGTATTATGTTTTAGAAGGTCTGTTACCTTTATAAAATTAAACATAATGAATTGTTCTTATTTTATTGTATGGGTATTATGTTTTAGAAGGTATGTTACCTTTATAAAATTAAACATAATGAATTGTTCTTATTTTATTGTTTGGGTATTATGTTTTAGAAGGTCTGTTACCTTTATAAAATTAAACATAATGAATTGTTATTATTTTATTGTATGGGTATTATGTTTTAGAAGGTATGTTACCTTTATAAAATTAAACATAATGAATTGTTCTTATTTTATTGTTTGGGTATTATGTATTAGGAGGTATGTTACCTTTATAAAATTAAACATAATGAATTGTTCTTATTTTATTGTTTGGGTATTATGTTTTAGAAGGTCTGTTACCTTTATAAAATTAAACATAATGAATTGTTCTTATTTTATTGTTTGGGTATTATGTATTAGAAGGTCTGTTACCTTTATAAAATTAAACATAAGGAATTGTTCTTATTTTATTGTATGGGTATTATGTTTTAGAAGGTCTGTTACCTTTATAAAATTAAACATAATGAATTGTTCTTATTTTATTGTATGGGTATTATGTTTTAGAAGGTCTGTTACCTTTATAAAATTAAACATAATGAATTGTTCTTATTTTATTGTTTGGGTATTATGTATTAGAAGGTATGTTACCTTTATAAAATTAAACATAATGAATTGTTCTTATTTTATTGTATGGGTATTATGTTTTAGAAGGTCTGTTACCTTTATAAAATTAAACATAATGAATTGTTCTTATTTTATTGTATGGGTATTATGTTTTAGAAGGTCTGTTACCTTTATAAAATTAAACATAATGAATTGTTCTTATTTTATTGTATGGGTATTATGTTTTAGAAGGTATGTTACCTTTATAAAATTAAACATAATGAATTGTTCTTATTTTATTGTTTGGGTATTATGTATTAGAAGGTCTGTTACCTTTATAAAATTAAACATAATGAATTGTTCTTATTTTATTGTTTGGGTATTATGTATTAGAAGGTATGTTACCTTTATAAAATTAAACATAATGAATTGTTCTTATTTTATTGTATGGGTATTATGTTTTAGAAGGTCTGTTACCTTTATAAAATTAAACATAATGAATTGTTCTTATTTTATTGTATGGGTATTATGTTTTAGAAGGTCTGTTACCTTTATAAAATTAAACATAATGAATTGTTCTTATTTTATTGTATGGGTATTATGTTTTAGAAGGTATGTTACCTTTATAAAATTAAACATAATGAATTGTTCTTATTTTATTGTTTGGGTATTATGTATTAGAAGGTCTGTTACCTTTATAAAATTAAACATAATGAATTGTTCTTATTTTATTGAATGGGTATTATGTTTTAGAAGGTATTTTACCTTTATAAAATTAAACATAATGAATTGTTCTTATTTTATTGTATGGGTATTATGTTTTAGAAGGTCTGTTACCTTTATAAAATTAAACATAATGAATTGTTCTTATTTTATTGTATGGGTATTATGTTTTAGAAGGTCTGTTACCTTTATAAAATTAAACATAATGAATTGTTCTTATTTTATTGTATGGGTATTATGTTTTAGAAGGTATGTTACCTTTATAAAATTAAACATAATGAATTGTTCTTATTTTATTGTATGGGTATTATGTTTTAGAAGGTCTGTTACCTTTATAAAATTAAACATAATGAATTGTTCTTATTTTATTGTATGGGTATTATGTTTTAGAAGGTATGTTACCTTTATAAAATTAAACATAATGAATTGTTCTTATTTTATTGTTTGGGTATTATGTTTTAGAAGGTCTGTTACCTTTATAAAATTAAACATAATGAATTGTTCTTATTTTATTGTATGGGTATTATGTTTTAGAAGGTCTGTTACCTTTATAAAATTAAACATAATGAATTGTTCTTATTTTATTGTATGGGTATTATGTTTTAGAAGGTCTGTTACCTTTATAAAATTAAACATAATGAATTGTTCTTATTTTATTGTATGGGTATTATGTTTTAGAAGGTATGTTACCTTTATAAAATTAAACATAATGAATTGTTCTTATTTTATTGTATGGGTATTATGTTTTAGAAGGTCTGTTACCTTTATAAAATTAAACATAATGAATTGTTCTTATTTTATTGTATGGGTATTATGTTTTAGAAGGTATGTTACCTTTATAAAATTAAACATAATGAATTGTTCTTATTTTATTGTTTGGGTATTATGTTTTAGAAGGTCTGTTACCTTTATAAAATTAAACATAATGAATTGTTCTTATTTTATTGTATGGGTATTATGTTTTAGAAGGTCTGTTACCTTTATAAAATTAAACATAATGAATTGTTCTTATTTTATTGTATGGGTATTATGTTTTAGAAGGTCTGTTACCTTTATAAAATTAAACATAATGAATTGTTCTTATTTTATTGTATGGGTATTATGTTTTAGAAGGTCTGTTACCTTTATAAAATTAAACATAATGAATTGTTCTTATTTTATTGTATGGGTATTATGTTTTAGAAGGTCTGTTACCTTTATAAAATTAAACATAATGAATTGTTCTTATTTTATTGTATGGGTATTATGTTTTAGAAGGTCTGTTACCTTTATAAAATTAAACATAATGAATTGTTCTTATTTTATTGTATGGGTATTATGTTTTAGAAGGTCTGTTACCTTTATAAAATTAAACATAATGAATTGTTCTTATTTTATTGTATGGGTATTATGTTTTAGAAGGTTTGTTACCTTTATAAAATTAAACATAATGAATTGTTCTTATTTTATTGTATGGGTATTATGTTTTAGAAGGTCTGTTACCTTTATAAAATTAAACATAATGAATTGTTCTTATTTTATTGTATGGGTATTATGTTTTAGAAGGTATGTTACCTTTATAAAATTAAACATAATGAATTGTTCTTATTTTATTGTTTGGGTATTATGTTTTAGAAGGTCTGTTACCTTTATAAAATTAAACATAATGAATTGTTCTTATTTTATTGTTTGGGTATTATGTTTTAGAAGGTCTGTTACCTTTATAAAATTAAACATAATGAATTGTTCTTATTTTATTGTATGGGTATTATGTTTTAGAAGGTCTGTTACCTTTATAAAATTAAACATAATGAATTGTTCTTATTTTATTGTTTGGGTATTATGTTTTAGAAGGTCTGTTACCTTTATAAAATTAAACATAATGAATTGTTATTATTTTATTGAATGGGTATTATGTTTTAGAAGGTATTTTACCTTTATAAAATTAAACATAATTAATTATTGTTAATTTAGTATGTGTAGTTAGGTATTTACCCACCACCTCAATATCCTAATCCAAACAATACTTTTTGGTCTCCATCTCTCCAAATAATGCCAGTTCAGCATTTATCGGTAAAAATTTTTAAATTATATTTTTACCATTGCTGTTCTCATATTTTCTTTTTAAATAAAAAATCATTATTGATATACAAACAAGGATTATCTAAATATATATTAGGGTTAGGTATCAAATAACATTTGATTTTAATAATTTTGCAGGTGACAATCGAGTGAACGAGCAACTTGCTTTGGGAGTTCTGCATACAATGTTTGTGAGAGAACACAACCGTATTGCTTCTGAGTTAGGAAAAGTCAATCCCCATTGGGACGATGAGACTCTTTACCAGGTAAACTACATTGCAATAACTCATCTTTGGTTACCAACTAGACTATTTTGTCCGTTTTTAGGTCCCTTGAACACAAAAAAGATTTTTGGACTTATGTCTCTTTGTTGTCTGTGAAGTGCTTTGCAGCCCAACGAGTGCAACATCAAATTTGGCATATGTGCAATCTTATAGCTTTTCTAAATATTTTTTTCCAAAACTCAAATTTGGAGGTAGCTGCTATAAAACCAAAACTCAAAAATATGATTTTACCAAAATTGGCTAGTAAATGTTTCTAAATGTAATTTAAAAAGACCTGAACAATATGTCTTGATCGCCATCTTCCAAAAAATCTCGAGTTTTAGAGTTATCTGTATAAAACTTAAAAAATTCGAATTTCTCAAAATCGGTTACACCGATTTTGTTCAAATTTTGGTCAAATGTAAAGATTAATGACCCGAACCAGTGGAACAAAAACCAGGAATGATATATGATTTACACTTTTGAGAAGTTTATGACACAAACAAAACCATTTTATACTCTATTTAAATATATTAAAAATTTTCAAAATATATTTTTACAATTGGTAAAAGTTGATAAAAAGAGGGATCTAATATTCTACTTATAACATACTGAAATAGATACGAATTTGTAGATTTCGATTCTCCATGTAATCCAACCTTTCTTTGATGAAAATTAGCGGAATTATTGCCAAAAATGTAATTTTGAACCCTAACATCTCAAGAAAAGTGATGTGCGTGTATTGTTACAAAATCCGGCAGGATTGAGTCACCAACACAAGCCTATGAGGTCCACTAGGGCAAGTGTGGCGAGACTTTATATTACATACACATGTTAATGCCTTGTCAACCTCAAGAAAGTGTGATGTACCAAGGGCGTACCCAGGATCAAAACTAGGGGGGGCAAGGGGGGCAAGCCATGGTCATTCAATATACAATTGATTATTAAAATAGTTATTTCAAGAATTGTATTAAATTCCAGCAACAAAATGTATAATAAAGATTTACTTTTTTGCTTCCAGGGGGGGGCAGCTGCCCCCCTGCCCCTCGCTGGGTACGCCCATGTGATGTACTTATGTAGTCAGAAAACTTGTGTAACAACTGTTTTGAACAAACTTAAAATACTGGATTAGACTTCTTTACCTAATAATACATTTTAACATTTCCTACAAGGTCCAATAAACCAAAATTTTGAGCATTACATTGCATGACAGGGCTGGGTACTGATCAAGATATTTTTAATTTACAAAAGTTACTATTATGAACAAAGTTCTTTTTTATATGTATGTGTATATATAGACATGGAAAGTAAAACATCTATCTGTCATAAGAAATCATGGGGAAATCTCTGTAAGAAAAAAATCACATTTTTGTCTCTCTGATCTCTAATTAGTATGAAAAGTTTTGTAGGAGATGGTAACAAATATTAAGTTTGGTTTTATGGAGATAATTTGCGAGAAAGTTTGTGCAATGTTATTAGTCCAAATTCACAATATATTTCCTATGAGCAGGTTTTATAAATTTCTCGTGGTTCAGTCTCGTTCAAGTAGTGTGAAACCAACCCTTAGACACTATTGTTATCGTCAAAATCAAGCATTCAATAATAAAAAGGAAATTTTGTAACGAGAAAAGTTAAAATAATCAAAAAGTCTGTGTCATATAAGGTACAAAACTCATTAAAAATTACAAGATCAGATAAAAGTAATAAAATCACAAGACGTAGAATCTTTATAGCCATGAAACTAACGTTAAACTCTCTAATAGCGCTCAAGTTCGACGATATTTAATTGTTTAAGGGAGAAGAGAGAAAGGGTTATTGTTGTACACCGCCCACCCCCTCTTACCAGATCGTTCAACAAACCACTTAGAATATGTTTCTCATCAAGAAGGAAATAACGTTCAAACTTGGCCGATTTTCTTTCCGTAGAGAAGAGACAATTAGTTTTTATTGCCCGACAGCCTGCGGTGGGTAATTGGGATCGTTTCTCCCCTTTAATAGAGTTTCATTTGCAAGCCCTAGAGAAGGTGGGGTGGGTTAATAATTCATGTCGTCTTTTGTGTTTCAGGAAACGCGCCATATCGTGGCAGCATTGGTTCAACACATTACTTATTCTGAGTTCCTACCTTTGCTCCTCGGGGATAACACGATGAACAAATTTGGACTTACCCTTAGGGATAAGGTAAGAGACGACTTTAAATAGCTTTATTATTTATTGCTATAGAATTAGTTTATGGGTTAACCTACTAACTGTCTTTCTTATTGATGGAAGAAGAACTGGTCAGTCAGAATCCTTTCTTTTACATCTTACAATTGCTTTAGTGGAATTCCCATCTCATGGAATAATTTTAGTTGAAGCGATTTTATGCCTTTAAGTTTTTCAGTATTAATTGAGTCGAGTATTTGAAAACTCTATGAATACATACCACAAAATTATTAAAGGAAATCATTAAAATGTCTTGAAAGTGATAAAAACAATTGCAGACGCCAATTATAAATTGTTTTTTAAAGTATCTTTGACAACATCGCGTTAAAAAAAAAAGTGTGAAATTGAAACTCCTTGCACTTAAATACTCTCATAGCTTCAGGTTCAGAATAGAACAAGAGTTGGTCAAGAGAGACTTGATAGGAGAGATGAGAGATTGGGATCTAACCAAAACATAAACGAAGAAAGATCAAAAGAGAGAGTGAAAGGGGGAAAAATTGTGATTGTAAAAACAATATCAGTATTGAGATTTTCAAGAACACATTTTGAGCCATACCATCTCCACCCACCCCACCCCCGAATCAGGAAAAATATATTATCGACCCCGAAACGGTTGGGTCGATTTTATTTTAAAAATTTTGTTAACTACTAGTTACACGCTACTTAATCATACTGTAATAGTAACTCAAATTTGGTGAGTAACTACAAAATTAGAGATACTGAAATATTGATATCTAAACCATAATTAAAGTTATGATTAATATGGCATCATTTGCAACGAAAAGTAAAATCATGTAAACGTTATACCTGATACCAGATTTATAGTCTTGTCCAGGATTTTTCAATTGTTTTTACTGAAATCGTTTTTTTAAACCAATTTATTCAGTTATTATACAAATATTTTTAATATATTGAGTAATAAATTATCCAAGGTACCGTCATGTGACTTTGTATTTGTCTTATTACAAAGACACGTTTCGGAGTCGTAGCTCCATCTTCAGTATTTCACTCCATAGAGGTCGTCAAAACATTAAACTTGATAAAAACATAAACACTATACACACAGATATATACACGTATACATTGATTTAAACACTTTCTTACGTTCACACAGTTTCATCGTCTGCGAACTACCGTAGATATATTTGTGTGTATAGTGTTTATGTTTTTATCAAGTTTAATGTTTTGACGACCTCTATGGAGTGAAATACTGAAAATGGAGCTACAATTCTGAAACGCGTCTGTAATAAGACAAATACAAAGTCACATGACGGTACCATAAAGGTAATAAAAATAATTCATTACTCAATATATTATATAAAGTGACTTGGACACCAAACAATGAACATATTTTTAGCTACAAAACCATATAAAAAATGTTCAGTTTGGCTTATATTTATATTTCATAATATTCTAGGCAAAATCAGTCAACATTCTATCAAACGTTATATTACTTACCTCATATAGAAAGTTTAGAGTAAATATGGTTATCACCTATAAATTATTACCTCTGTTTTTGGACATGCTGTCCATCCGTTGTCATTGTAGTTATTGTTGTTGTCTATAGGTAAGCATGATAGCTGCCACAAAAATAATATAGAATTATCCAATTTGGTATAAGGGAGATTATAATGTGCTTATATAAAACCCTATTGAAATTAAGAAAAATCTAATTGAAAATGATAAAATGTCAGACATTTTTTATGTTTTTTTGTTCATATCTCATAAATATCATTCAATTTACAACACATTAAATTAAATAAAAATTTGCAAATTACAATTCTGTATTTTAATAGTACCAACTCCACCTCTCTATGACTACAAAGTTATTGTCAAACATATTATTCTGAACTCTGAACTCCCAAGAAAAAAGTTATATTCAAATATACTTTACAAAAACCACATCACCAACAAGAGTAGAGTGAGTAGAGGCTCCTTTACAATATGTATCAGACCAACTACGAGATGTGCTAGGAACTAGCCAATATCAAGAAAGTAGTGATATACACATTTATGAGGAGGTTCAAGAAACCTGTGAGATAACTGGTTAGGTTAGGTTAGGTTAGGTTAGGTTAGGTTAGGTTAGGTTAGGTTAGGTTAGGTTAGGTTAGGTTAGGTTAGGTTAGGTTAGGTTAGGTTAGGTTAACAATCACAATTCAACATTTCTTACAAGGCCCAAGAAACCAACTTTTAGTTAGGTTAGGTTAGGTTAGGTTAGGTTAGGTTAGGTTAGGTTAGGTTAGGTTAGGTTAGGTTAGGTTAGGTTAGGTTAGGTTAACAATCACAATTCAACATTTCTTACAAGGCCCAAGAAACCAACTTTTAGTCATTACATTTTGAGGATTTGCTTGTATTATGGTTAGGTTAGGTTAGGTTATGTTAGGTTAGGTTAGGTTAGGTTAGGTTAGGTTAGGTTAGGTTAGGTTAACAATCACAATTCAACATTTCTTACAAGGCCCAAGAAACCAACTTTTAGTCATTACATTTTGAGGATTTGCTTGTATTATGGTTAGGTTAGGTTAAGTTATGTTAGGTTAGGTTAGGTTAGGTTAGGTTAGGTTAGGTTAGGTTAGGTTAGGTTAACAATCACAATTCAACATTTCTTACAAGGCCCAAGAAACCAACTTTTAGTCATTACATTTTGAGGATTTGCTTGTATTATGGTTAGGTTAGGTTAGGTTAGGTTAGTTTAGGTTAGGTTAGGTTAGGTTAGGTTAACAATCACAATTCAACATTTCTTACAAGGCCTTTGAAACCAACTTTTAGTCATTACATTTTGAGGATTTGCTTGTATTATACTGTATGCTGGGGCTGTGATGATACCCATCAACTTGTTTTTATATTTTTCGGTTACACAAATTTTTAGTTTAGTTTAAAATGTCTAACGGGATTTGTGGATTACAATTAAAATAAAATTGTTTATAATTTTACAAAGATGTCAAAAATATAAAAACTGTACAATGCAGATTAAAATTAACTTTATATATATATATATATATATATATATATATATATATATATATATAGGCTGTATATAAACATGAAAATATATTTTTCATAGATTTGTGTACACAGACAGTTGTAGTCTGTGTAATTTTCAATGAACAATGTTATATTTAATAGAAATAGGCTACTTGTTTTTTGAACTAAAACCTTACAGAATCCACACAAATACTTGTCATTCCAGAACTGTACAGCTTCTACCATACCTTTACGATTAATCATAGTGGTTATTAAGTATACAGATCTTGATAAAATATTGTTATTATTCATGCTAAAATTCAATTGTGTAAAAATGAGCATTGAAAAAAGTATTCTTAAGTTTGAAAATCGGGTGAGCTAGGGTTAAGTGTCTTTTGTGCAAATGCTAATTTTTGTTAACGTGAAAATAAAATATGATACTAAGCATTAGTATTCAAGTACTGTACTAAAGACCCTTGTCAGGTAATAGTGGGGCTTAAGTAATATAGAGAGATGACATGGCTAATAAATGACAGAAACATGCTTCTCCTTGCTCTATACTTTGTTTCAAATCATTTTTCTAACAATTTAATGAAGTTCTTGGATTTTAATACCATAATAGTAGTGTTAAGTATCAATGTAAATTACTTCTATACACAGTTATAATCCTTATGGTTTTTTAAATAGTAAAAACTTTTTTAGAGTATTGGTTATTTACTTTTGTCCTAAATCTGTAAAACATTGTCAGTAACTTTAGTTAAACATTATGGAATAAATGTATTATAATTAAATCTTCTATTCTCCCTAAACAGGTTCTGTATTATTATAAAGTTTGCAACTTATGTTCCATTACAATGAAGGGTTTAAGACATCTGATAAGAGAGATTTGCAATCTTTTAAACAGTGGATATGTGGGAAAATGACTATACTGTATTTGGAATTTAATTAAGATTTTTTTAAAAATTAGTTCAAATAAGATTGGATAAAATACAGTGAAAAATATGAGTTTTAGTCAATATGTTGGCAGAATAGGTGAACTGTTTTTAGAAAGTTCCTTTTAGGTTCTGCAGACCCTTTAAAGTACTAACAAAGATATTAGCTATGCACAAAAAACATTGTGTAGAGTTTTTCCTTGTTGTTTAAAGACAAAATCGCTTGGTCTCTGGAGCCTTGAAAAAAAAATATATATATAAAATTTTAAAAAAAGAGAGAGAGAAAATGAACATAAAATAAAAAAAACCCCTAGCTCTTGAATACTCAGAGTTAGAAGAGGACAAGAAGTGGTCAAGATAAAGAGACCAGATAGTAAAATGAAAGACTATACCAAGACTAAAAGAGAATAAAGTGTAGATTTCTCCTGACTGCACTACATTGAGCCCCTGAGAGCACATTGCGTAGAGTTTCTCATAAAACTCTGATATATAAAGTATGGTCCAGCAACCAGAATTCATTTTTTCAAAATCTTGTTAAATATCTCTTAAAGTTATTGCCATTAAATATTCTATTGCCCTAACCTTTTTTCTTACTTCTTAAATACTGTGCATGTGTTGTGACATCACTAAACTCTTGCACAAAATGTAGTTTTAGTCGATTTTAAAACAGACTGACCTGTAAACCTTTAAAAATAAAAATATTAAAACAATATCTATATGTTTTAATTGAATGGAGATGTAAAAAAAGTAAGATTTCAAAGTTGTTCATAGTACAGAGCTTGTGTCTGTGACAACAAGAATCAATAAATATAAAATAGGATAATTAAACTTTTTTTTCAAACAATAAACACAATCAAAAGTAATATAAGTTAGAGGTACAAAATAAATTGTTATAGAGATCAGTTTTAAGTCCTTTCCTTCCTATCTTTTTATGATACGCTTTAAGTTAGAAAATTGAACTCCACTTATTCATGTTCGACCTATATATATATTGGTTTTGATGTGCTCACTGTTTGTCCAACTCCAATGGAGGAAGGCCCACAGGAAGTCAGAAGAAAATCTTAAATCAAAGCACAGCTCGATATATACATCAAATTAAAGGTCTTTGTTAGTAGACCACAGTGCTGTAAATCGGATCTTAAAAACTTCCTTCTATCGAAAAATTACAGGCTATTAAAGTTTACAAAAGAGTATGTGCTAGAACCGCTTTTTACCGCCCTACTTTTTCTAAAGTTTCCCCAAAATTTTTCCCTACAAACTGTTCGTTAGACATCGAAAGAACTATTGTTTTTGGTGTTAAAAAAATTTAGGAGATCACCGGAAGTCCAAGATCTAGGAGTCAACTAAATCTATGTTTTAGGTACACTTATAAAACGTTACATATAAAATGTGTACACTAAATCTGAACTCAATATCTTTTCTATTACTAAAGTTATATTTTTTGTAAAAAAACAAAATGGCCGATATCTGGAAAACTATGCAATTTCAGAAAAAAATTGTATTCCTTAATTTTTCTTTATTCTGATATACAGATACATTTCCTAAAATTTGGCAGCTTACTTATGAGACACTGTATAGTTACAGTGTTATATAATTAATATTTATGATTATATAATTACAAAAAGGTCTTTAATATAATATATAAACACCAAAGGAGTAATATACAGTGTGAGTCAAAAGTATGGATACACCCTGTTAAATTTTAAATGGATAAAGATAGAAAAATGAAACTCAGAACACCTTTCTAGGAAATAAAAGTGAACTTTTTAGTCACTATTACAACTTTGCCCATTTCCCCAAAATGGGATTTTTGGGGGGCAGCTCAAAATTTTTAAATATAAAGACCCATTAAGTGACACCTCATTTTAAAGTCCTTGATTAAAGAAGAAGAACAGTGGAAACCAGAGCTTTCTATCTCAACCCAGTACAAAATGGCAGCTCATTGAAATTAAGTAAAACTTCATTGAGGCAAAATATGAACATCCACATTCAGGTGGTAAATAACAACAATAGACAACCAATGAGCTGCCATTTTGTACTGGGTTGAGATAGAAAGCTCTAGTTTCCACTGTTCTTCTTCTTTAATCAAGGACTTTAAAATGATGTGTCACTTAATGGGTCTTTATATTTAAAAATTTTGAGCTGCCCCCCAAAAATCCCATTTTGGGGAAATGGGCAAAGTTGTAATAGTGGCTAAAAAGTTCACTTTTATTTCCTAGAAAGGTGTTCTGAGTTTCATTTTTCTGTCTTTATCCATTTAAAATTTAACAGGGTGTATCCATACTTTTGACTCACACTGTATATGCAAAAGTGAACAATAAATGAGAAAATTGAGGAAAATGTGATAAGGGATATTTTAATATAAAAGAGGGAAATAGTTTATTTCGAATCTCCCACAACAGGGAGAAATCAAAAAAGAAGGTTGCTCAAGAGACTTTGACTTAGATAACAGTTTGAGAAGGACATTTTTTCATCTAAAGGTAGCAATTTTAAAGCTCGCATAATATTAACAATCTAAGGACATTATTTCTCTTGGAATAAAAAGTCAAAAACTTTACAAGCCATAAGAAGTCATTCAACATCAAATTATAATAATAAATCAACTTTAAATAAACCATTCATGGATGCTGACTTAGTCAAGATTGAAAAAAAACTCTAATTCTTCAAGAGTATCATTTACATCCATAAGCTGTATTTGATGAAACAAATATCCAAAAGAGAGAGATTTTTTAACATTAAGAATGGCTAAAGATAACTTTAAAAAGAAGCTATCTCTAATCAAGACATTCACATTAAGAACTAACAAATACTTAAAGTACCAGAGTTCTTGGAAAATATAACTCAAAATTTAGATGTTGCACTTAAAAAATTAAAAAGAAAATTACAAACTATTAAACGTAAATCCTAGATTTTAAATAATTATTTCACAGCGATATTTAAAAAAAGAAAAAATAATGTCAACACTTGAATTTTCCATTGTAGTTAGTTTTAAGACAATTTCGATGTTAGGAATTTTAAATGGAAATACATTAATTTGGGGAAAGATAAAAATGTTATATGTGTAATATTAAGATATATTATTGAATAAGTATTATGTTTTCAATACACACAAAATAGGTATTCCATTAATTTTTATTTAAATATTATTATTTGCTTTATTTCAAATCAAACTGATTGACCACATTATTTATATTTTTTAATTTTCCCTTTTTTCACTTTAGGTTATTTGTACACTGAGCTATAGGTAAATCAACGGTGAATTTCCAGTGTTCCAATTTGCTTATAAAGTTTCCCAAATAGCATGGATCCTAAGAAAAAAGTCTAAGGAAAAATTCAGATGGCTTGCAAAGTAAATTATATAATAAATGTAGTTAAAGAAAAACATTTTTGGTTTCAGATTCAGAAATTTGGGGGGGGGGACAATGGTTGTGTATCAGGTATTCAGAAATTAGCCACAAATCAACGAGAGTTAATCTCTGAGTTTCAAGCCTAAAAAGTATATAGAAAACCGTTCCAGAGATAAAGAGTTGATATAACGGAATGGAATGACCGTTTCAGAGATAAAGAGTAGATATAACGGAATGGAATGACCGTTCCAGAGATAAAGAGTTGATATAACGGAATGGAATGACCGTTTCAGAGATAAAGAGTAGATATAACGGAATCGAATGACCATTCCAGAGATAAAGAGTAGATATAACGGAATGGAATGACCGTTCCAGAGATAAAGAGTTGATATAACGGAATCGAATGACCATTCCAGAGATAAAGAGTAGATATAACGGAATGGAATGACCGTTCCAGAGATAAAGAGTTGATATAACGGAATGGAATGACCGTTTCAGAGATAAAGAGTAGATATAACGGAATGGAATGACCGTTCCAGAGATAAAGAGTAGATATAACGGAATCGAATGACCATTCCAGAGATAAAGAGTAGATATAACGGAATGGAATGACCGTTCCAGAGATAAAGAGTAGATATAACGGAATCGAATGACCATTCCAGAGATAAAGAGTAGATATAACGGAATGGAATGACCGTTCCAGAGATAAAGAGTTGATATAACGGAATGGAATGACCGTTTCAGAGATAAAGAGTAGATATAACGGAATGGAATGACCGTTCCAGAGATAAAGAGTTGATATAACGGAATGGAATGACCGTTCCAGAGATAAAGAGTTGATATAACGGAATGGAATGACCGTTCCAGGTTATGACTTCACTGAACACATGAGAGAATAACAACCACTTTATACACGCAGAGCAAGTACACAAGAATGTTTGTTTGCAGCTATGGCTTCAATAGCAGATTTTAAATCAATCAAGAATACCACTTAGTGTAATATAGTTGGTCTGAACACTAATTGCCTTAAAAGCAAAGACAGTGTTTCAAATTCATTATCAAAACTTCTTTTATTATTGTCAACAGACACATATTACTGAACATTTATAAAGTGTGTTTTCTTTGCTTCTCTGAAGATCTTCATGTATTAACAAATTTGGTAATTGTCTAGTTCATGTAGTGTTTGAGATAGACATAGAGCAATTCCATAAACCAGGTGGACAACACACAAACTACACCCTGAAAGTGATATTAATACTTTTTAACCTTTTGCTGATATTTTTAATACTTACGCTACCTTCCTAAAATAAAAATTTCTTCAGTTGTGCCAATAAAACAAAATTACACTTGTGAATACGTTAAAAAATATAATTTGCACATTAACATCATTTGCAAAAAGAATTCATGTTTCTCCTGTTTTTCTTCATAATGTCTTTTGGATTTGACTATCGATTCTTTTAATTTACCATCCATTAAATGAAGAAACACTTTAGAAATATGGCCATTTGTCCCCATTTCATCAAAACACCAGTATACATGGCAAATGTCAAAATTAAACCATCCAGTTCAATCAACATATATAATTTCAACCCATATTTGTGGCCCTTTCCCTTTATATAATTACAAAAAAATAAGAGGGCATCGCCACAATACCATTGATTCGTTCAGTGATAATTCCTTCCCTGGATAGTACAAATTTAATGTTCAAGTTTTGAATTAAAACATTTCATAATTGGTCTTACTGTTATGTAATAATAAAACTGTACTTACTGAGTTAAGAACTGCAGCATTTCGCTTTGTTCATTCTTTATTGTTAGTAATAAGTTGATGCTTAATGTTTACAGGGCTACTCTGATGATTACGTTCTAGATGTAGATGCTTCTGTACCTGCTGAGTTTGGAACTGCAGCATATCGCTTTGGTCATTCTTTATTGTTAGTAATAAGTTGATGCTTAATGATTACAGGGCTACTCTGATGATTACGATCCAGATGTAGATGCTTCTGTACCTGCTGAGTTTGGAACTGCAGCTTTTCGCTTTGTTCATTCTTTATTGTTAGTAATAAGTTGATGCTTAATGATTACAGGGCTACTCTGATGATTACGATCCAGATGTAGATGCTTCTGTACCTGCTGAGTTTGGAACAGCAGCTTTTCGCTTTGGTCATTCTTTACTTCCTCATGCAATGGAGCGTTGGAGCAACACTCATCAATATATAGGTAACTCTCAATTAGTGATCTATTTATTGGTATTAAAATAATTATGACAAATGTTAACAGGTTTTCATTATCAAAACTTCAAATACTGAGTATCTCGTAAGTCACTGCACTTTTTCTTATACAAGTTGTTCATTTCAAAACATATCCCGAGATTGAAGTTATATAACTAAAATTTTACAATGATTTAGGACTCAATGGTTAGTAGGCCAGCTTTATATAACTGATAACCTAATTGCATTGATGTGGGTTTTTGTTTTACGTTGTTTCATTTAGTGAATAAAGTTTATTTATTCATGATATAGTTTTGAATGAAGAAGAAAATCATTTTTATTGTTAGGCATTTTTACATTTAAATTTAACATTTAAAAAAATCGATTATTTTTATGCCAGAAAGAGTATCATAGGCACTTTCACACAAGATTGTTCCTTATATGACATCCATTCACCTTTTGATATTTAATTATTTTGTTTAAACTGGCTCCATGTGTGATTGTCAACATGTTCGAAGACAGACATCTTTAAATTATGAGAAAATATAAGGATGTGAAGGTAAGTTTTGCTATATTCTCTAAAACATCTTCAAGTAAATTGTCACAACAAAAGGAAATGTCCATTGGTAGTGCTTTTAAAGTAATTTGATTACTTACTTTAAAACCATACAGTATCCATTTGTCACACAAGTCTGATTATGTTGCCAAACTGTACTATTTAACAGTTTTATTCAAGAAAATGTAACAGTCTTGGACAAACTTTTTACTCAGATGGGGCATAGTTCCACTTGACTAGGTCAACAATCAAAATAACTACTACTGGAGTTCTGAAAACCCTCATGTCAGCATCTGCATTCTCAAAAATTGGTGTGTGGTGTGTTATTTCACAACAGAAAATTATTGGTCTTATTTTTTGAAAACACACTCGATACAGAGCTCTATAAAGATATTCTTAAGTAATTCATTGTAATGTTAGAGGAAGATTAAAAGTGTGTGTGGTTTCAACAAGAAGGTACCACCATGTGTTATACAGTTAACTCAATAATGGACCTACTAAACGTCTTATTGGAAGAGCATTGTGACCAGTTAGGTCTCCGGATCTCTTCGCTAGATTATTTCCTCTGAGATTTTGCATTCCACAATAATCCTTGCACTAACTCAGCTGATAGCAAGAATTGGTTATGTAGCTAGAAAATGCAAAAAAATAGTACAAATTTGTATTCATGAAAATAATGGCCATTTTGAACACTCAGTTAAAAATTTTTGACAGTGTTGTTATTATTATTATTATTATTATTATTATTATTATTGTATTATTAAAGAAACATTTTAATAGATAAATATCTTGGTTGTGTTTTAAAATGAACACCATGTATAATATCATATTTATGTCAGACTATCCAGTAGAAGTAAAGTAATTTTACAACGAACTAAAAAATAATTTCTTTACTTTTTAAATATTTAAAAAGTTTGCTCTCTGCATTTACATATTGTTGAAACATTTTTGGAATACAGCTTATCATTTTTTAATAAGACTATCTTCTTATTAAACATTTCAGCAAATGTGTCTTTAATATAAAGTTTCAGCAATTGTATCTTTAAGACATAGTTTCAGCAAATGTATCTTCAACACAGAATTTCAGCAAATGTATGTTTAACACAGTTTCAATTTATCTAAATGCTTTGTTTACGGCTGTACACCATATTTTTCACTTTTCACTCTGAGAAATAGACCATAACAGCGAGATTAGGTGAATAGGGACCTATTTAACGGCTACTATTTTCTCACTGTTACTATTCACAGTTTGGGAAAGTTGCATCAAGGAAATTGTTGACAATTCATAAAGAATGTTGTAAATTCCATTATGTTGGAAGAAAATTGCATTCAAAATTTAACCATTTACTAAATGAAGGTCTGGAATGATATAATTGTGTAACATTTCTAAGCTATTATCACCATCAAAAAAGTAGTGACCAATTACAACAAGGGATAATAATAAACTTCAGTATCCGTAAACCCTCTTAACTTTCAATCACAAAGTTAGGGGTAGAAATATCCCATTAGATTACAGTTGTGCCTATTCACATGTCCAAAATAGTGAATCTTGCTTCTTCAGAAATGTGATTAAGCATTAGCTTACACAAACATTTTTAGAAACAGCTGTCAAAGTCATTTTCAATTAAATCATGAACCTAACCTAATCAAGTTTGCTTAAAACTTAAATGATTGCAAAATATGATGAATTTTGAACTCTTTGGAATTTATACTGCGGACAATCCTCCTGGTTGAAGACCTACTACAAAAATTTAATTTGTTAACAAAATTTATTTAAAATACAATATAATTGAAATAATACAACAAGAAAATACCTCAAAAATACTAGGCCATTTACGGCTACACAATCTGGGATCATTGATGGTAGCTGAAATTAGTTGAAAGATTTTTTACTTTGGAAGTACCAATAGCACACCCAAGGAGGAGCTAGTGAGGCTTAAGTCACCTTTAAGGTTTTGGTATGTTCAACAAACATATAGCCTACTTGTTAGTCTTAGTTTAAAAGTTCAAAGTATGTCATTTATTACCATCAGACCAGTGACGTATTTTCTAGGCTTGCTAAGCTAGCTATGAAGCCCAAGTATTAATGACAATAAATGAAAATACATATCTATAGACCTACCATATAAAGTTACATATATTTGACGTTATTTTAAATATAAAGTTATAATCAAAATATTGTTTTGAATGTAACATTGCTATTTTTTACGTTAGTAAAATTGCACCATTACAGCTCCTCTTTGACCACAACCTACTATACATGTCTTCACAGAAGAAAGGCGAAGTCTTCCCCCACTATTAACTGTGGGGTTTATGATATTTTAATACAAAAGGTCTTCGCTCTTCGGATAGCTAGCTGCATAAAAGTACATGTCTGTTATTAGTTATTAATTTGTGCATCTAGTACATCTAGTATTTGTTGGTGTCCTGTGCAGATCGCTAATAATTGTATGTGTTATGTTGGTATAAAATTATAATTATTGTTTACAATTTTTTATTTTATTATTACAATTAATTATTTAACTATGATAGTTTATATATATATATATATATATACGGTTTTTTTTTTTTTAAACAACACTATATTATTACCCAACTATACTTTATTGCAAAGTTGTTTTAATTAATACAAACGTTTGATTCATATTAATAGTTTAGAATTTTAAAAGAGAGAGCTCTTTAAAAGTTTCTATATTAATTTTAGGTGAACGTCGTTTAAGCTCAGTTTTACAACAGCCGTTTGATCTTCACAAACCTGGTTGGTATGATCAATACATGTTAGGAATGATCAACCAACTTTCTCAAGCCATGGATGATTCCGTCACAAGAGAGGTGAGAAGTGAATAATTTACAGTCTCATTAATTATTTGAAGACTATGTAAAAATAAACTTCCATTTGTTTATTGAAAACAACAGTTATTATAATGCATAACGTAAAATTTTAAATGGTTATTATTTTTTTACAAGGTTTTCAGCTAAATTTCTCATACTGTTTAACAAGCCTTTGTGTTTTGTCTTATTAAAATTCTGCGTATAAAGTTCTACACAAATATTCTTAATAATAAGGATTTTTGTGTAGAACTTTCATGTATAAAACAAATAGTGAATAATAATGGATATGACTCTAACAACGTTGAAAAAATGTTAAAAGAAAATTAAAAAATAATGCGAAATTGTTGATTTTAATAACAATAGGTTTTTCCTATACCTAATTGTATGGATTCATTAGATAGTAAAACAAACATGGATCAATAACAAATTCGTTGGTTCAGATTATTAATATTATTTGTTCTTTATTCCCTTATAGTTGTTACAATTACTTTAGATCTATAAATAATTCTTCGTCATCTTGACATATTATATCCCTATCTAATATTTCCTATAAAATTCAATTTAAAACATAATCTGTCCTAATCAGACCTAAATCCTCAATCCGGAACAATGACAAATTATTGAATTTAACAACAACTCTTGTTTTCTAAACACATGAATCTGCTCACCTTTTCAACATAGGCCGTGAATCTCTCTATAAACTGTCAATGAGTCCCTTTTGTAACTACGTTCTTGGGCCACGTCTCTCTGGTGACCAGCAATGTTTCCTCATCCTTGCCCATGTCTCAGATCCTCTAGGCTGGTCTCTCTGCTGACCAGCAGCGTCTCCTTATCCCTGCCAACATTTCAAATGCCACTGATCCTCTGGGCTGGTCTCTCTGCTGACCAGCAGCGTCTCCTTATCCCTGCCAACATTTCAAATGCCACTGATCCTCTGGGCTGGTCTCTCTGATGACCAGCAGAGTCTCCTCTTCCGTACCAATGCCTCAGATGCCACTGATCCTCTTTCTAGATCACTAGCAGTTTATATATAGCTTCACTATCCATGTTATGCTAATGACCTGGAAGCTAGGCAGTTGCGACACTTTTTCAATTGTTTCCAAATAACTACCACACATCTAGCATTGAAGATTTAACTTGTGCTAATATTTGACTATTAATTGTTAATAAAATATTTTCATAAAATTATAATAAATATTTTCTTATCCTAAATCCTAACAATTTACCCAGTAGTCAATTCTAATAAAACCACAAAAAAGTGGCACAGAATTAATTATTTTGTGAAAGTTAGCTACAAATTAGGTAATATTTTGGAAAAGAAAAAACACTGTAAACCAGCCTCTTACTGTAATAGAAATTTAGAAAATATTTTAATAAATTCTAAAGGTAAAATAGAAAAAAAATCAAAAAAAGTGGAGTTTATAAATTGACGTGTAGTATTTGCAATGCTGATTATGTTTTAAGTGTAGACTAAGTGAACATGAAAGGAGTTGGTGGTTATGTTTTAACGATTTTAGTTTTTCCTGTCATTTAAAAAAAATCATGATATAACTGATTTTTATTCTAATATTAACTTAAAAATTCTCCATGAAATTAAGAGACTTTCTTGTAATAATGTTAATTTAGTTTTAAATAATCAAACAGAATTCTTTTAATTTTCTACACTACTTCAACCTTTGTCAAAGAATGTCGAAAATAATTTATAACTTACTGTGTTTCCTTGCTAGTAACGGGACTTTTGGGCTCGGTCTCAAAATGTGTACAATATTTTTTTCTTAGGTTATTTAGTCTGTATAAGCCTCGTCAATGCTGTATCTGGCAAAACCATGGTTGGCTAGACCTAATAAATGTAGAATTTTACTTTTTTATTTGAATAACATAGAATTCTATCAACTACCTTAGGTCATCAATGTAAACAATATTAGAGAGTAAACATTTTACCAAAAGCAAACCACAAAGGAGTGGGATTTTGTTAATTTTTTTTAACATGAACACTTATTTATTTTAACTCAAAATAACATAAAAACATAATTTTAAATTTTAAAAAAAGAAAGTTTTATTTACTTTTAGAATAATTGTTTTAACGTGTGATATTATTGGAAACAAGGATATATAGATAGGAAGTAAAAAGTCTACTCCAAAGTAGTATGAAAACTCTACTCCGAAGTAAAAAGTCTATATAATATTTATAAAATTTTACAACAAACACATCTAAACATTCACAAATAAGCACCCATGTAAACTACTCTTCTTCAGCTAACTAATAATAAAGCGTGCCAAATACTGTAAACATGTGTGATAATGGCAGTAAAACCAGTAATTATTTTACATGCCAGATGGCACTGTAGTCTTGCGGGAAAAAAAAATAATTAGAAGTCCATTTACTTCAATATACTGCTGGTAGATCATTAACAATATAAAATAGGTTTAGAGTAATGTCAAAAACGGCAAAGGTCGTACGTACTCGTTTGGGAACTTACGCCAATTACTGCGCACACTCTATTGGGATCATTACGCTTACTCACCAACAGGTTAACAAAAGTCCTCTTCTGTCCCAAAATTCCATAATTTCCCTAGCAGACAAAGTTTACAGACACTTAAAAGATTTTATTTTATAGTTAACATGACCCCAATCCATTAATTATTGTTTTGTCTCTAGGTTTCCCAAGTCTTGTCACATGTTACAATATTCAATATGATCCAAACAAATATCACTTTCTGTCTCATAACCCCAGAGGATTAAATCAGATCCTGTTTGTTCTTTCTTGTATTGTTCTGAAAGCAGTTTGAGCACCCACTGTTCACCAAATGTATGGTAACTTAAGTTACCAGTATTCCATTTTTAAGAATTATGGGAGAGATCTATTGAAAAACATCAGAAAAGTCTGAAACAGTAAATCAGAGTTATCTTCAATGTTTTCATTCATCTTTTGACCAATGTCAAAATTCCAACAATTACACAACCGTTCTTCACTTCATTGTCAACATTGGTTCACCCACTTTTCTTACACCATCTTCACTAAATTACAAAGCTGACAATAAATATCAACCCCTTTAGAGTTGTTGGCTAACAGAAATATTATAACTTAGTTTATCTCAATGCTGGTAATTTAGTGTTATTCTGAATTGCAGGACACATTTCATTGTAATAACAGTAGTTTATCAAGTAGCAATGGGAATGAACAATTGACGCCTGGAATAACATAATTGTGAAACATTTCTAAGTAATTTACCACCAGTAACAGTTCCATCAAAAGTTTCTCCCCAAACGCAAAAAAAAAAAAAACTCTGGCTATTTAAGTTTATTTATCTATACACACATATTACAAAGATCTCACTATGTGAAGTTGGTAAGCTTCAACTTAAAAATTACCCTTATTGTTTTCTTATGCATAAGAATTTAAAAACTCTTTGACTCAGTTAACTGGAAACCCCACTTACTTATTCCATATCAAAAGTAGCTATAAAAATTTTAATAATATACCAGTCAACCACAAGACCCAAGAACTTAATGGTATTGGTTTTATTAATTAGTTCATCACTATACAAATAGACCAAGGAGAGAGAGTTATGTTTTTTGAAGCAAATATAATGTATTTTTATTTTTAAATTGAAAGAAGCTTAATACACTGAGCCCACTGTAAAATCTAGCTTAACTTATAGAAAGCTTTAACTTCAAGATCATTGGGGCATTTACTATAAAAAATGACAGTGGTATTGGTCAACAAACATAATTAAATGGTTCCTCCACTACTGGATACACTAAGTCACCAAACAATGCTCTATAACAAACACCCACCACATCATGCGGCATAAGTAGGAGTTATTTCCAGATAGTCCTAGTACAACAAAATAATGACAACTATAAGCATACAGCTAATACCCTAATATGACACCATACACTTTTTATTGTTGTTGTTTTATATATATTGCTCTTTTGCTGAAGCATTGGTATTGTTGAAGTAACAAAGTTACCTGTTATAGACTATTTTGTATGACCTAGAAAGAAGGAACTACTAAAATACTGTTTGTCTACAGTTGTTAACAAAGTGGCATTTTGTTCATTTAAATTCGTTTGCAAAACAGCTGATTTCTCCACAGTTTCACTTTGCCTACTACTTTGCACACTACTTTGTTTACTCCTAATGGCAACCGAACAAAACGAAATTTAGGTTAAGTTTATTTGAATTGATTTATAATATACAGGAAATGTCCCGTATGTATGTTAGATTAATTATTCTTACATGTAAAATAACATAAATAAACAACAAAACAACGTTTTAAAGTTGAAAAAGGAAGTAATTATTCATAAAGATGATTGACAGTGTATGTACACAGAGAGTATTTTTCGTTTGCCGAGTTTTGAAGTTGGCAATCCCGTTTCCTCAACAATACACCTAAGTTATTTGTAATATTCATAAATAACCTCAGTTTTGGCGTGAGGTTGAACACTATTGTAATTAATTAATGTTTTATTAAATTGTGTTACTGCTGAAGTATGTTTTTTATTTGTCACAAAATAACAACTGTAGACAAAGTATAATGTGCAATTCGTGAGCAAAGTGTCTTTTTTAAACTCGATAAAATTGACGCACTCGGCAAGCCTCGTGCGTCAACATTTTT
Organism: Aphrophora alni; assembly: GCA_963513935.1. Taxonomy (NCBI): domain Eukaryota; kingdom Metazoa; phylum Arthropoda; class Insecta; order Hemiptera; family Aphrophoridae; genus Aphrophora; species Aphrophora alni. The sequence goes on along the minus strand of OY740767.1, from coordinate 153,911,684 downwards.
CTCTCGTTTAAAAAAGTGCCACTTTGCTCACTAGTTGCACAAATAACTATTTTAAGGCCTGCCTTTAAAAAAATGTTTTGAGCATTTTTTTTTCCAAGTAACTATCGTAATAATGTAACAAAACACTTAAACACAGATTACATGTCAAAAATGTCTAAATTCAATAAAATTATAACTCTGACTATTTGAGCTATTGTTACTAGTATTTTTTATAATTTTGAAGTTTTTGTATCTACAAGTGTCATCTAAAAAAGTAAGAACAGTTTCTACTTTTTTCTACTAAAATGATATATAAAAAGCAATGATCAAAATATAAAGTTCAAAAATAATCATGGTGCAATGTCATATCATACCAAAAATTGATGTGTGCAAGTGAAAAGAAAACATAAAACAATGATTACAAGTGACAAGAATAATTTGCCTAACAACAAAAACTAGGAACAAAACTAAAATACTATAATTATGATGAATAATTAATTATTTAGTTTATTCCTTTAAATGTTTTTTTTTTTTTTAGAATTTAAAATACAATTCTTACTCAATATATAGAAGAAACATGAATGATAAGGCTTAAAATTATTATTATTACAAGATGTTTTCTTAAGGTTACAAATCACTTATTCCAAGAACCTACTCGAGAGTATGGTAGAGACTTGGCTTCCATCAATGTTGGGCGAGCAAGAGAACACGGAGTGCCCGGCTACACAAGATACAGAAGGCTGTGTGGACTTCCTACAATGGACTCATGGTCTGAAATGATGCATCATATGTCTAACTATACTGTCAGCAAGTATTTTGACATATTTAGGTAAAATACAAGTTTACTAGATAAGTCTATATTAAGTTATCAATTTTAAACATGGAATTAAATTATAAAACATTCTTGATTTTCATAAATATAATTGGTGAATATGTTACCAAATTAGGTAACAGTTTTTCTTTATTCAGATTTCCTAAGAATTGTTGGGTGCATGAATACAAAGATCTAAAATGTTCTGATTATAAATGTATTTCCTTTTCTTATCTCGTTATTCCTCCCTACCTAACCAAAACTTTGTAACACTTTCTTGGATTATCCATGAGTCGCCTATTTTCTGCAGCGCTCAAAAGCTATGTCGGTCTTATGAACATGGATGCCAAACAATAGTGTTGATAAAACAGCTGTTATTTTCAATGTTCTGCTATGCTATTTGTATACTCCAAGGTATTGATTAATACAGTCCCGAAGCCATAAAATAGCTTTACCTCGGAACCCTCTGCAGCAGAACAGATTTTGACAGTTTTTTTTAAGTCTCTTTTAACCCTCTGCTTTAATACTAAGGAGGTTTGGTTGTGTATGCACAGAAAATAAATTAGTTAACCATTTATTAACTATAATTAATGTTCAAAAAGACTATATACCTATATGAAAAAATTTACAATATCTCTTTTTTTTTAGAGAATAACACATTCTTGATTTTTTTTGTTCTACCTTAAAATGATCCGAGTTATGACTATTTTGTGTTGGTCATTTTTTTACCTTTGGGTGATGTGACTGAGTGCAGGGGCTTGTTCTTTCCACACTTGTAGTTCGGTAAATATAACATGTGGACAAAAAAATGATAATTATAACTGTTGAAAATAATTTTATTATCTTTGATTTGCGACCACCCTTGTTTCAATACCTTCCAATTTGAGCAAGTTATGGCCATTTTTTTAGAAAAAATAGGATTTTGTTAAATTAAAAAACATTAAGATTCTTTGTTTTAATATTTTTTTTTTAATATCAGTGTTTAACTTTTTTAATTTTTATTAAGTGTAATAAAATATCATACATATTAATAAAAGTGTCAAAAGTTTTGGACTTTTTTTGGTAATTTGTAGGTAACCTCTCATACAGTTGTTAAAATTTAATAAACATGGAATTGAAAACTGAAGTGTACATTTAATAATTGCCACACGTTAATGTGACAAATGTAAGAATTGATTAAACAGGGCTTTGTAAAATTATTTTTATTATTTATTTGAATTTAAAATTGCAACATTTTTAACTTAAAATCTTTTATTTTATGAAAATTGCTCAGCTAAGGGTGCCAGATGGAGTTAACTCATCAATTTTGAAAAAGAAGTTAATAATTAATTGTTAAAAATATCTCAGGGTCGCAAATCCTTTTAAAAGTGTACTCACAGTGGTCTTTGGTGAAATAAAGAAATCTTATTTTGTTGTGCTGAAACTAAACATAATTTATTGAATTAAAATTACACATATATATTCATGATACATTTCTTACTGCTATTTAAGATCTCTATGTTTTTTGACTTTAAAATTATTCTACCTTGAAAAGGGTTAAATCCTTTTTTATGATTCTAAATTAATAATTGCAAGTTAAAACAAAATATTTTTTAAAGTGAGTTCTTATATTCTCACGTAGCAAAGATTATGATTATATTAAAATGAAATAAAGTTCTCTAAATTTACTAGTTGCTATACAAAAATTATTCATTGGAACAAATTTAGAAAGTTCATTCAAAAAATTCTTTTTTATACAAAATTATTATAAAATTGTCTATGATTCTTTGTTACCGCATAACCGTTCCAGTAGGCTGAGAGTCTCCTCATGGGGAGTTCCTCTCATCTTGTATGCAATCACCTTGTTGACTCAATTTACACACCTGACGATCAATAATTGTCCTTTTAAGTTCACAATGTTGTACAAAAAATTCATCACTTTATTGAGAGTTATTGTCTAATACTCTCCTCAAACTCAAACTACGTCCTACCACGTCAAAAACTTGTCTCTAAACTCGTTAAATCATCACCATAAATGTTCTAAAACTTCTTTTAGACAATAAACATCTCTCACTGACTCAAATGTCACAATAGGACTCTACTTTAACAATTTTTTCTACATTTTAAAAAGGTTTCTCAACACAAGAATATGTCTGATCACCTCAGATGCTCTCTTAAGACTGGGTTTTTCACATATTCACTACTTTTGAAAAAGTTTCTCTGAATTGAAAACACGTCTGACTTACTGAACTGTTCCTTTCCAACTGGCCAAAACCACATGTGAGTATTTCTCACTTCCTCTAGTGTTATATTTTTTAATATGCAACGTCCGCGAGAATTGTTCACACCTAGCAATCCGGACACTGTTCAAATTATTCACCTGACAACAAGCTTTGTCTATTTTTCACTATACAAACTCTACCTAAATATTTATTACAACTTATAATTAATATTTTATACATGACATCAGTATTTTGGAAACCTATATTTAATTTTTATGTACCCTTGTTTTAACATGTACTTTCAGTCATCTATTTGACTCTTTAGTTCCCCCACCAATTCAATTTCAACATTCTCCGGGTTACTTTTAATATTCAAATCTCAATATAACCATTTTTTGGTTATCTAAGTTAAAATTACCATTTTAGGTATTACACAGTGCATCAAGAGTGTGTAGCAACAAAGATAATGACTTGTCTTAGTAGTGGCTATCAGAAAACAGTCATTACATCAACTCATCCATATTATCAATTACTTTATTTTTTTTAGCAGTGGTTTATAGCAATGATACATTTAATTCCTGCCTTAAACAGTGTTTGATCTTTTTTGGAAAAGTACTCACAGCTTCCTGGTAATTTTTTAAATCATTGGTGAATGAAACTTTTAGGCATTCATTTCTATAGTATTGATAGAAAGAAACTTAGTAATATATAATTATTCTGAGTATAATATTTTTTCATTTTTTTTTTTTTTTCACAATAAATTGATAAACGTATATAATATTTTATCATTAAAATAATAATGGAATCATTATTCAAATTTTTTTAAACGAACAATTTGTTCAATGGAATATTAATGGTTGTGAAGAGACATGAATTTTTGCCAGGAACTGAAATCAATGCGTTTTTGCCATCCTCGAGAAATATAATTTTTGTTTATAAATCTGGTTTTATTTGAAACTAGTTGACCTGACAAAGTTCGTACCGCCTAAGATTCAATAACGGTTCACTTTAGCTGTTGCGACATTTACAGCAATATTTTAAATAAATTAAGTTCAATAAATGTACAAAAATTAATATTAAAAGTATTTTAATGACATTGAAATTAATGTGATTGATGTAGCAGCAAGTTATTAGCTTTATTCAAGTAAATAGAAACGATTCGAGTGACCTGTTTGCACTATGTATTTTACAGGATGGGTTGCAATTGGGTTGATCTTCATTGAAGCACCTTGTGATACACGGAATTTTTAGGTGCGAGAACGAACAAAGCAGATGGTTTGCCAACACGTGAACATGCTACGTACAACTGACTGTGGGAGAAACATGCGTTTTCCAGATTTAGACCACAAACACTCAAGGATTGGCCTTGTGACTTGTTGATTGTCATGGCGAATGCAAGACGAATTAGAAATTGAATTAGTTTAAACTTGAATATCATATCGGTTGGGATCATCGGTATCCTTGGAATGAGAACTTCCTCGCCTTTGAACTTTCCTTTGAGTATCGTCACGTGAATCACGTTACACATTAGGTTTCTTATTACCAAACTTGTTCCATTAAATAGTTTTGGTTGGTTCAGATTTCGAAGCATGATGACTACTGAGCCTACCTTAATTTGTAAATTGTGCGGTGACAAGTTAGGAACATCTAAGGAGTTTAAAAATTCAGTTAGATAGTTGGCGGCTTCGTCCTCGTTTGTTACACAGTCGATAGATTTGAATGAATGTAAGGGGACCAACGATTTGATTATGAATTATGAAGTTTAAGTGATCCACATCTTTGTTCTAAAATTGTTCGTTCACTCAACCAATTGTGATTTTTGTGGTTAACAATGATGTTTGGGAACACTTTGTTGATGCAAATTGCAAAAATTTGGTGGAAACGAAATCAATCCATCCATTTCGTCCTCAGGAACATGGCCATTACCAATAGTCAGCAATTGTTTAGAGAAATATTCGACAGACAGATCGTTTAGCAATGCAACTTGCACGTTTGTCGTCAGATGAAGCTTCTTCACAAAGAGCCATAGAGTTGATGATTTGAGGCAAGCGTTTATTTGATCGGCAGAAATCAATCTTGGAATAACAGGTAGCGTTTGGCAAAAATCGCCAGACAATTGAATCATTGCGCCTCCAAAACATCTTGAGTCATTGCACAGATCTTTCATAGTTCAATTCAGGGCTTCCAATACATGTTTGTGCGCCATTGTGCATTCATCCCAGATGTTGATTTGATTTGTTATTAAAACTTTGGCCATTGCCGAGTGTTTTGCAATGTTGTATATCGATTGTTCAGTCTTTTGAAGGTTTAATGCCGTACGTTGTTCGATAGAAAAATAAATGATAATAGTGTAATTTTTTTAATGCCATGTTTGGACAAATACACTGTTTACAAAAACAGCTGTTTTATCGAAACATTATCTGTAAATTAATTAAAAGCGGAAAATGATAAACACATGTTCCCATAAGAAATAACATGTAAACTTTAAAAGCCAAAGGGGCAGAGCCCTTCACATTTTCTGGGGTAAAAAGTATCCTATGTGTTAATCCAGGTAATAAACTATCCGTGTGCAAAATTTCATTTAAATCCGTTCAGCCGTTCTTGAGTTATAAATTTTGTAACTAATACCACTTTGTTTTATATATTAAGATATCATTAAAAAGTAATACACTTTTGAAAGGAAATTATCTCATATTTCCCGACAATGTATGTTTATAAAACCCAAAAATTTATAAAATGAAACTTGGTAATATATCTGTAAAATTTCCTAATTATTTAATGTTATACAGTTTAACAAGTTTCCAGTGACAAAGTAAAGTAAATTTATTGTATTTTAACCCCCAATCACAAAATGTAGGCATTTCACATATTTAAGCCCCTAAATTTGAATAAAGCAATAAAATGATTTCTTAATTTACAAAAATATGATTTCTTGATAAACAAATTTCCATAACTTGGTAAAATCAAAAGATATTGAAACGAGGTTGGTCGCAAATCAAAGACAATAAAATTCTCTTCTAAAGTTATGATCATCATTTTTTGTCTAAATATCATATTTTGAACTACAAGTTACAAGCTATCCTTTTCTGTGCATGCCATCGAAGAGTAAGAAGAAATTTTAACAGCCAATTTTGAAGTTAGACCAACTGTTCAAACACAACATTGATGATTTTTTTCATTTTCTAGAAAAAAGTTTATTACAACTTTTTCATATCTATTGATATTTTTAATTATTTAATTGTTAACTGATTTGGTTTCTGAGTGGCCATAAAAACAAGAACACACAATCAAATCTTCTTAATTAATTATAACAGTACAGGCTAAAACTAGCCCTATCAGAAATTCTGGTCAAAATCAGTTTTGCTGCAGAGAATTCTGAAGTGGAAATGCTTCAGGGCTGTACTAGAAAGCTTTTGATATATTTAGAACCTATTATTAATCCAAATCAGCTGTTTTGTTAATAGATTCAACTAACTAGTCCTCGTGGTTATTGTACTAAAATTTGAATGTTTATTATACAAGTTTTATTGGTGAGGAATTTTTAATTCCTCATAAATAATATTATACATATTATTATTTCAATTCAGAACTTTTATAGACTGTATATCTTCTAACATGAAACTGAGTATATGTACTTCTAGTCAACCAATTACTAAGTGATCCTACAGTCATTTTATTCAGAAATTACAAGTGTTATAGGAGTATTCAAATTGAGTGAGAAAAGGGTCATATGATACTGACTAGATGCTAAATATTGTAAAATTTAAAATATCTTCCAATACGATATTAAACTCTCACTAATCAGGCACATATCAATCCACATAGTACCAGATGACTGGATGGTTACATAAAAAATCAATAAAATACATAAAATTCAAGTAAACATATATGTAAGTACATATTTCAATAAAATAATTTAAACGGGAGAATATACTATCCTTTAAAAATTTGTTTTGTTACTACATTGAAGAGAAGAAGCTGTCAATGGTTTTCTGGTTTTTGCCTTGGATGATATTTTTAATACATTTTCATGAAGTTTTTTAACATGAGTGTGTTTAATGTAGGTGACAAAAACGTGATAATAGGAGGTCTCAAAACATGGAGTTCTCAAAGTACTGTTTTGGTTTAATATGTGTTTATCGGCTGCAGTTTCTCCCTCACAACGTAAACAGGATGGAAAAAAAAAACACACCACAAAAAACAACACTATATTATTAGCTAATAATATAGCTAATAATACACACAACGGAAGAAAAGTTAGTGTATGTTTTAAACTTATGGTGTTATGTTTCTTTTGTTCCTTGTGATCATTTTGAACTTTGTTTCTTTTCCTTCGTCTTGGACATTTTCGATGATTTTTCTGAACCGTCCGTCTTCACCAACCACTCAACTGTTGGTTATCATGATTATCAACCAATTGTTCAGCAATTGATACTCAAGATCAGTTTTTTCTGCATCAACATTTTCTTGGTAGTTCGAATTTAATTATTCTTTTTGTCCTGAGCTTTTTTTATATGCCTGTAGGAATGGAAGGGTACACAATAACTTTGTCCAAGAGTAAATCTATATTATATAGTCAAACTATCCCATCCATTTGCTATATTAAAAACAACATCTATACAGTTGGTCTGTTTTAAAAAAACTAAGCACTACTTTCCTCTTTAGATAAAACACTGTATATAATAAAACCTTTGTGTAGTGTTTTTTTGGCATTCAGAATAACATGTTAATCCCTTCACTTTAAAAAGTAGAATAATCTTTGATCGCAGGAACAGTACTCGTAAAAACATTTTTAGCTTTTATTTCGACTTCATCTTGTTGTGATGGGCAGTTATCCAGAATTAGCAGACATATTGTGCACTCACAAACTCAAAGCAAGACAGGACAGGACACTGAACTGCTGTTTTTTTTATCCAGAGTAATTAAACATTAAGCAAGTAATTTAATATTATCAAGCAATTTTCTTTATTATCCAGGCAAAATTTTATTTTTTGTTTTTGTTTTTAGAGCCAATAGACATAGTCAATAAATGTAATTAATATTTTGTTACAATATGATAAAACTAAATTCTAGAAAGAACTAATTTTAAAATATAAATGCTTAGTCAAAATAAATAATTAAATGGATAACATTTTTTTTTTAATATGAGTCAGATAAAAATAACAGACACACTAAATTATTAAAAATTACTGGACAAACAATTGTTCCATGTAACTTCAAGTCATCGGCTAATAAAAAGCAAGATACTGTGTGACATAAATTGTTCCCACCAGCCACCCATTTGAAAACATCAGATTACTGGACGGCCAAGACTAGTTCACAGTTAGATTATAGAGAGTCAACTCCATGTTACTATTTACCAGTAACAAATTATAAACTTACACAAGATACTAGTAATCTTAATTAAAACTTAAAGCTTTTTGTAATAAACCTGAATAAATAATTCTGTATTACAAAATAACTTCTACTAGTCCTTCTTTAACTTTTTAAACGAAATATGTCCTCATTCGTTCTGCTCATCACTATGACTCAAGTGTCCTATCTGAGTACTTAATTGTTGTTGCTATGCAAATATGATAACATGTTTATATAAGTTTGGTAATTCAAATATGGAAACTCTTCTAAATGATCTCAAATTATTTTATTAATTTTTTGTTTATGCACTTCTAGGATTTTTATCTGATAACTGAATGGACATCACTTTTCTTTCCTTCACCCTCATAGTCTCACTATATTACGGACATGGCTATACCAAAGGAAACTAGCTGGATCTATACTTCTTGGAATTAGATTCCACACTTCCATTTTTAAAGGCTCAGAATCTTTATTTTATGTTCTTTTCTTCCTTTTTTATAAGGCGATGGAAGAACGGGAGGTTTCTATCAAATTATAATATTTAAAAAACATAAGAAATTTTTGTTTTTGTTATATTGATATTGTGAAGTCACACATGACCTTTTTTTCAATTAAAAATATATCTATTGAAGGGTTATTATGAAACTTTTGAAAAGGATGGAGGTCAGAATCACTAAAGACTTTAAAGGCTATCCAAGGAGCTAAAACACCTAACAAGTAGTTCTGTTGACACGTTCACTGCGGCAAACGCCAATCGGCGTTCAAGAGTGCTACAAACGCCATTTTGCGTTTGCGCTCTTTTAGTACTCCCGCCATTTCGTAGTCCCGCACGTCAGTGCCAGTCAGTCAGAGGGAATCAATGCGTGTGTACGGTTGTTGTTTATAGGTTAAGCTGTCTTCTAGTGCTCCTCGTTTTTAATTTTGTAGTTTAGTGTGTAGTGGACATGGGTGACAATCCAAGAAAAAGACCTCGTGATGAGAGTGATCTTACAATTAGTGAAATCGACCGGATGTATTATTCTGAATCTGATATAGAGGATTATAGCAGCGACACGAGTTTTAGGCCTAGTGAAAGTGACTCAAGTAGTGATACTGAACCCGGAGTAGACTCCGACGACGAGAGTAATCTATTATCTGTGAGTACTCATTCAAGCCCACCTACTATACCTAGTACTAGCCAAAACAATACTCAAGTTAATAGGAAAGGTCCTAATCGTCCACAGCTAACTTGGGATGATGAAGCTAGAATGAAAACATTTTTGTTTACTGGTCAACCTGGATTACGTGTTCCTGTTCCTGGAAATAACGCTCCAATGGACTATTTTAATCTTTTAGTTGACGATACATTTCTGCAAGCTGTCATTACAGAAACAAATGCAAATGCTGAGGAGGTGTACCTATCTTCATCTTTTAGTGATAACTCCCATATAAATCAATGGAAAAATGTTAATATTATTGAATTCAAAACTTTCTTGGGCCTTTTTTTTCATACAGGAATTGTGAAGATGCCTCAAATTCAACACTATTGGAAAACTGACAAACTTTTTAAAACATGTTTTGGAGACTTCATGTCTCGTGACAGATTTCTATTAATTTTAAGATGTTTGCACTTTGCCAAAACCGATTCAGATAATGCCAATCGCTTGCAAAAAATAAGGCCAGTAATAGACCACTTCAACAGCAAAATGCTTTACATTTATGAACCTATCAAAGAACTGTCATTAGACGAATCAATGTTGTTGTGGAGGGGACGGCTTGTCTTCAGGCAATACATAAAGCAAAAACGACACAAATACGGGATTAAGTTGTATCTTCTAACTGAACCAAACGGCCTCATTTTGAAGTTTTGTGTTTTTGCTGGGGCTCTTGACGAATTATCTGGGGTCGGACACACCGAAAAAGTCGTAATGCACTTGTTATCGGAGAGGCTTGGTAAGGGACATGCCGTGTTTGCAGACAACTTTTACAACAGTGTATCACTGACAAAGAAACTTCTAGCTGAAAAAACATACATAACAGGGACCCTTCGTAATAATAGATTGGACAATCCGAAAGAGGTCATGAACAAAAAACTCAAGAAGGGGGAATCTTGTGCAAAATATCATGAAGGCGTCATGGTCGGCAAGTGGAAAGATTCCAGGGATGTCCACTATATTTCTAACCAGTACGATAATGAAATGGTTAGTGTACACAACAGGAGAGGGCATGAAAAGCTCAAACCCCTGCCTATAGGTAGGTACAATGACAACATGAGCGGAATTGATAGGCAGGACCAACTTTTGAGTTATTATCCCAGTGAACGCAAGACTATTAGATGGTACAAGAAACTCTTTATTCACATCTTACAAATGAGCTTACTGATCGCCTACCTTCTCTACAACAAATACAACATTGGTAAGAAATTGTCATTTTTAGAATTTAGGCTGAATATTATCGAAGGCCTTTTGACTCCAATGAAACTTGAAGAACCCCCAGTTGTGTCTACAAAACACATTCCTACAAAGTTCAAGATCGGGAACAAAGGCAGACCACTGCGTAGGACTTGCGTTGTTTGCGAGAGAAATAACATACGAAAAGACACAACATATATGTGTGAAGCCTGTGAGGAGAAACCAGCTTTGTGTCTTGAAGATTGTTTCAAAAAATATCACAAATAAACTTTTTTTTGAACTCTTGTACAGTAGTCATTGTATATATATTTTTCTAATGGTTTTACTGTTGAATAAAAGGTAAGCAAACCTAAAATAGATATTTTTCTTTATTTTCCTGATAAAAAATTGTTTTATCATTAAACGTGGATAATATACTATATAACGCCATTTGGCGTTTCCCGCATGTTTTGTGAAAAACTACGTCATGTGCTATAAACGCCATTTGGCGTTTATCATTTTTTTAATTATATTCACTGCAAATTCACTTTTAAATGATTAAATATACATTCAACAAATATAAAAAGTACTTATTTAATCAAAAAAAGAAGAAGAAAAATTTCAGCATACACCATAGACCTACACTTTTTTCTAGCAGTGAACGTGTTAAACACCTATAGCTCTTTTAAGCAAACACCTAACACTTGCATAGAAAATGTTCTGTTACTTCCATTCTGTAGAAGCAGAACCAACAAATGATTTACTTTACCGACCCAATTATTTTTTTATCGGCAGTGTTCTGGCGGCCAATCTCCAAAAGGTTATGTCCGTCAGTACTTTGTCAAAGGTGCATTCTTGTTTAAGTCTGATTCAACATCTCTCTGGAAGTATTGTATGTACAACATGTGTATCCTAAACAAATTCTTCAATAAATATCTTACTTAATATACAATATAATTGCATATACTTCTTTTACATGAAATCCGTTTCATTGCCAACAGCCATCCTGACGATGTAGATTTATGGTCAGCTGGGATAGCAGAGAGAAGTGCACCAGGTAGCATGGTGGGACCTACATTTAGGTGTCTCATAGCAATGACATTTAGAGATTTGAAGATTGGAGATCGCTTCTGGTATGAGAATGGTGGATGGCCTAGTTCATTTAGTCCAGGTAAGTCCTCAAATTGTGTAGTTCTATGAGTGAAGAATTTAGCAACTTGTCCATAACTTCGTATGAGGGAAAGTTGTATGCAGTATGAGATTGGGTTTAGACTCAGATTTTATAAATATGCTACAAGTAAGACCATGATAGGAACTTGCAGTTCTTTATTCATTTGGTGAATTTTTTTGTACTAGTCTGTAGGCATAACTTCGAAAATTGATAGACACAAAATTTTACTATTTATAAATTGTATTCAAAATATATTAAGAAAATTAAATAAATAACAAAAAATATATGTTTTGGAGTTTTGTTTAAAAGTTTGCTTACAAAAGTAAAAAATTTAATATTATTGAAAACATATATATTTTTTTTTTATATATATATAATTCTTAGAAATCCAAAAACTACAAGATGCATATCTTAGTGCTGATTTTAAAAACGTATAATTTATGTAAATCATATTTAACAACAAAATTTATATATTCGAAATATAATGATTAAATTACTCAATCGAAAATGTAATAACTCGTGATATGAATCACATTGTGTAGGCGAAAAGTAAAAGTGACACTACAAATAGAACAAATAAGGCGGATGTCTCAATGTAATAATATTCACTAATTTTTCTCTGATAATACTACTAATATTTCAAGTTTGTAATATCATTTTAAATTTTTACGTTGGAAACAGTTCAATACTTCTTCGACAAAATAATTTGTACATTGTAATGTTTCAAAAAAAGTCTTTTTAAAATAATTGTTTTTATTAAATAGAATTAAATGGTGCAAAAACATTCCACTAACTTTCTCACAATTTCTCTGACGTCACCCCAAAAATATCATTATAACTATCCTGAAGTTTTCCTTATACATTTCATATGAGAGATTAGATATTTTTTTAATTATTAATATAATTGTTTACAAAAGATTGTATAATATTTTGAACAAATATTTACATATTAAAAAAATCTTGTTTCGTTTATGGCATAACACTTGTCCTAAACATAAATGATATTTTATTTAATCGATTAATGACGGTGGTCATTCTTTTTTTTCCAATTGTGTTTATATCTTTTAAAAATTCTATGGAAGATTGGTTTTTGGTTTTTAACCTATATCTCAGAATGTATTTAGATAAAACATTCGCATTTCATACACATTCATTGTCACTATTATTTAGCATCTTCAAAATATTTTGATATTATACGAAACTATTTCAAATATTCCATCTCAAAATCATTTATTTTAATAACAAATTTATAAATAATCTCCACACTTAGTTATAAATAATAACACATTGATATCTATAGTTTTAATGTATGTAATAGTGTAATGAAGTTATCATTAAGAAATAATTTCTTCGTTATTAACTTACTAATTGTAACAATTTGAAAACGATGTTGTCAATAAATAATAATTTATTATGCAAATTTATAAGCCCTTTCATTTCAAACTACGACATACACGCGCCTAGCGGCAAGAATGGAAATTCCAATCCAAAACAATGTCAAATTTCAAGATTTTCTACCGGACAATAATTAATTAACACAACTTAACAAATTCTAAACCTAGGAAAACCTATATCAAAATTAAGCCTAAATATTCGTTCTATCCGTAAAAATTAACAACTCAAAGGCAGAGCCAAGGAAACAAAAATAATCCGCTTTTATCAAGACGAAAAAGTCAACCGAATAAATTGCCAATTTGAAATACAGTGTCAGTATTCCGCTGATCGTAGAAATACGGAAAGCCTAGAGATAAAACAAACCATGCCTATATATATAAACCAGACATTTCTGAACATAAAACGTCACCTCAGTTCTTATAATTTAAAATAAAGGTAGAATCTTTCGAATTACGACCGAAAGTCTGAACAAGATGGCGGCTAGAAGAAATACAACAGGCAAGAATCCAAAAGGTTAACGGGTTAGACTGAACATATTTTAAATAAATAACGAATTGATTGATTTTGTTTAAACTAGATTTCCTTTTGCTTGATCATTTAAAACGTTGCAGAATGACAACACTGTAGGGCTGATAATTAAGAGGAGTTAGGATTATGAAAAATTAACATTACATAATAATTATATAAAACACTGAAACCCCTACTACAAGTGTGGTACAATAACACACACACAAATAAAATAAAATATTTATTTGCCTTATGTTATTATAGTTCCCTGATTAACATTTCAGTAACCAAGTTACCATCATCAGAGGGATCTGAAATACTACTTACAATTTATTAAATCTTAAAAACTAAAATGCCATATTCTCCCCTCCACCCTACTTCAGGTGGTTCGGCCTATCAAAGTAGAACCATGTCTTAATGACCCAGGTGAAAGCGGCTAAAAGTACACATTCCTATCCTTGGGAAACCCTTAGGTTGAATAAGGCAATGGCGGGAACAATTTTTACAGATAACAATTATATCTTAAAATTCCTTTAAAAATAAAACATAACATGTGCATAATAACAACAAAAATTTAGTGAATCAAAAAACATGATATGACTTAGTGATATTAACTTAGTGAATATTAACTGCCTTCTTTATTTATTTGTATATTTATTTAACTCTATTCATTGTTATTATTATTAATAATCTATTCTATTATATAACAGAATACATTCCTCATTTAATGCCCTGAGTCTAACTACTTCTCTAGTCAGACCTAGTCTAAATAACTGAAACTGTACCCTATTACATTGTTAGTAGATTTTCTGTATATATCAAATTCAATGTTATGTTCATTCCTAATACATAATAAGTCTAAAAACAGTAACCTGTTATTCCTGGTAATCTATTAACTAAAATAATGAGTGAAAAATTTCCCAGTTCTCCTAATGTGTGTTATTTTGGAAATAAGAGGTCATGAGAGGTTTTTAATAAATAATCCCAAACTTTAGAAGCATTGGTAAACTCATGGGTGTTTTGTTATTAATTACTCAGTTATCTTACCACCTATTTATTTTGAAAACTGTTCTGGTAATCTCTGCTAATTGTCTTAAAAATATGTGTGTAGGTTTGAAGTGTTTTAAACAAACTAAGCTCTTTTTCCTAGACTAATTGATGTTTTTTGTACAAATTCAATTTGTAAGCATCAGATATTCTGAAAACTATTCTAATAATATATATATATGATAATTTTCTACTAACTACATTCCTGTAGAGATTTGAACATATTTTAAATAGTTTTGTATCTCTGGTAAAAAATCACATTTACTGCTAATTTTATATCTCAACTTTTAGGAAAAAACTTAAGCTAGCCAAAGTACATAGTTTACATAGTTTTTATTTCCAGCCACCAGAAAATCAAACAAAGGAGGTGTGAAACGGAGTGGTGAAATGTTCCATTAATGTTGACATCACATTCAATATACATTGGTATAGTCTCTTTAACTAAAACCATCTATAACTTTGAAATGATTTTGATCATTCTAAATATTGTTTTAATTTCATTCCAACTTTGTTACTGGTAAAATATATATTGTCGCTAAAATGAAAAAAAAAATATATACAGGAGAATATATAGTTACTTTTTAATTGCTAGTAAAAAATGGTTAAAAGTTAAAAATTGGTGCACCAATTTCAAAATAGTTTTCAGTTCCAATAGCGTTCAAATCATATAACATCTTTGCCACTGATAAAAATATATATTGTCGCTGAAAAATTTAAGAAACAGAATAAAATGTGTCGACAAATCTGAATTTCTACTTTTTAGCAGCAAAAAATGGTTATAACTCGAAAATACTGCATCATTTTCTAAAAAATTACTAGTTTTAATCACATACAAATCATATATCATCTTTCTCACTAGCTGGATTAATTTAAAGAATTAAGGTAATTTTATCATTTTATTATAATTTGCATATATCATATATATACTTCACTCTGCTGTTGACTATATATTAGTTTTACTTAATAATAGCTAAAATAGAATGTTGCATGTTCCAGAACAACTGGATGAGATTAGAAAGATAAAACTTGCAAGAATAGTTTGTAACTCTGGAGACGATATGGACACTGTACAAGTAAAAGTCATGCAGCTGCCTCATTATATAAAGTAAGTTTATACAGAATACAAATACAAACTTCTTTGATTGCAGATACAATTCACTTTAAATTAATATTACTGCAGCAACTTGAGTTTTTATATGGATTTTGTTTTAGACTGTGGGTGGATCTTTAAGAGAGTTTAAGTTTAGTAAGGAAATTTGGGTATGGGGGGGATTAACCTGATACGTACCCTTGACTACTCAAATACTCCATGAGCAATTAAAACTATGTTATTTAATATATTATTATATTAAACTAAATTAACTATGAATAATATTAAGGGAATGGCTCTATTTAAAACTAGTGGTCTAGGAAACAATATTAGGCCAAAATAGTCATTAACTACTTATCACTTATATAATTTTATACGGAATTTGGAGACACATAGCCAAAAACCCTGGGCCGTCTAACCCATCCCAAAATGGGCTTATTAGCCATTATTTGATGGATGAACAATTTGGGGGGTACCTGAAATATCAGTTATCCTGTCTCTCTTGCGGATGTTGCACAACTTGTTTAATACAATGATGCGTTATAAGTATTTTCATCACCAAGGGAGAGGGTAAACTGATTTGATGCAAAACAATTCCCCTGCAATTTACCATTCAGGGAACCCACTAGTAAAGCTGTTAGAATAGAAGTATCGCTGGGAGGTGGTGAATGGAGTTCACCACATTACACAATACTGGTGGCTAAACAACTAAATCATAACATACATAGGCTACTTTATGACCGTAAGAAAATTGAAACAATAATCAAATTTCACTCTTGAAAAATGTAATTTTCTGATAAGAAATATATAAACAAATCATATTGTAACGATAAGGAACTCATTATTTATAATAGGAATTATTATTATCAAAATACAACTAGTATATTAAAAGCAAGGTAGATATTTAAGTAAGAAGAAAAAATAAATAAATAAAATAATAATTCTGTGATTGGAAATAAATAGTCTGAAATATAAAAAACGACAAGTTAGTTGAAAGAAGGTTTGGAAATAATGGTACAAGGGATTTTTTTTATAAACAGAGACAAAGGAAAAAGGGACTGTGTAACCTTGGATAGGAACCACAAACATTAACGGGATATTGAGCCGTGGACAAAAATGGACATAAAAAAACTATGGAAAAAAAAGAGAAAGCTGTCGTCTCTAAGGGTACTTTCATGGGTGAAAGCGACAAACAGGTGAAAAAAAATAACATTTTTTAGAATGTAGGTCAACCAATAAAATCAGAATCTGCATAAAAATCAAACGGACAGATTTCAAAATCCTCCATTAGAAAAGCAGAGAATCAAGTTCAAGAAAAACCACGAGGGTTGGACGAATCAACTCCGAGCAAAGGAACTTAAATTCGAAAGAGGGGAGAAATTCCAGAAAAATCAAATTGAAAGAAAAGAAAGGGGCTTCTTCGGTGAGCAGGGGAAGAGAAAAGGTCATCTCTATGTCGAGCTGATATCTAAGGAGAGTTTTGTATTAGAGACAAGTAAAACGCTAAATCATCGCTTAAAAAGAAATTGATCATCAAGTTTATGTAAAATTAATTGAGTTAGATATTACATCGTTTAGTAAGAAAGAAGATTAATCGTCGCACATTAGAATAGATCATCTCAGCTCTAAAAGAAGATTTGCAAATGAAATAAAATTGTGTTATTTTAAAGTAATAAAATCGCGTGAAATCTCAAAGCAGAGTAAATGAAGTTAGTTAGTTTGTGAAGTGTTGTTTATCGCCGAGCCATTCTACCAGCTTAAGGGTGGAGATACACAAATTTGATAAGTAAGTTTTATTAAGCAGTTCATTATTAATCTTTAAGTTTTGCATTTCAAATGAGATACCTAAGATTCCACCCCTGGGATTAGAGTTAGTGCTATTTAAAAGCAAGCCATGGAAATTATTTGAAATTTAAAAATAATTGTATGAGAAATTAGGGTTTACAATTTGTTTCATTGTAAAGGTTATTTCATGATTAAGAGGGAGATTTGTTCACAGTAAAAATTTGCACTGTATAAAATTTCTCATTAGATTCAAAAGTATGAGGTTGTAGAAAGTAAAATTTCTTATAGTATTGTAGTCTTATCTAAAATATATATATATATTAATAAAATTAATTGTTGTTTAATTAACTTGAAGGTTGAAATATTGTAAAAACATTTAACTTTGTGTAAACGAACAGTAAGGAACATTATCAGTCTCAAGGAGAATTCATATAAAAATTGTATTAAACTTTGTTAATATTAGTTTACAAGAAATTAAATTAGGTTAAAGAATGTCTGGAGAATGAATGGTAATAATTAAGAATACCAAATTATAAAATTATGATAAATTTATTCCATCGTAAATGCACTAATAAATACATTTTACTTAAAGATAAATGTTGTTCTGAGTAATTATTAAAAAATAAAGCGAACTAAGTTATGTTGAAATATATTGAATTGAACAGTTAAAACTTATGCTTATAAAACTACAGACATATAATTATTGTTTTTTCTTGTGGTAATTTTTTTTTCCATAAAGTTTCTAGCATCACAACAAAGTTAGCCTCTTATACAATATTCAGTTCCACACATCGGAGGTGGTGATTAACGCCCATGATTGGTCAGGAGTACAACAGATGGTATCATACAAGATATGCTGTCATAGTACAGCTGAAGTGACTAGTGTCATCTTTACAGCTCCACACATTAATCTCAGTGCATTAGACCAAATTCTTTCTAAGAAATTTAATCTTGCTTTGTTCACTGTGATAATACATATGTCAAAATTGCTTCACAAAAGTAACATTTAGGATGTCCTACTTGCACTCCCAAAATGATATTGAAAAACAGTGTGGATCAGGAGTCAAGCCTGGGGGAGAAGAAAGGCTTTGAACAGTGAAGAATGGAATGCTGTGGCTTACATAATGTTGTAGAGCCAGTGATGATGATAACTTGCACCCATATTTGACTTTTACCAATTTCTTCATAAGTTTAATTAGTTTGTTTCATACTTGATCTTCCTAACTAAGTTTGTTGTTCAGCAATGTCTAAATATTTAGTTCTAGGGATCTTTTCAAGAAATTCATTTACTACTTTTAACTGGAAAGTCTGAGCTATGTTGTACGGAAAACAACTGATATACTGTTTTTGATTTTCTGATGCCCAATTTAAATTCATTTAGAGCAGCATGTGTTGTCTCTTCTAGCTTCTTCTTATATTTTTGTTGCTTCTAGATGTTCAAATCATGACATCTTGAGCGAACGTACTGATATCTATCCTCTGTTTTCTTCAGACCTTCTATAAAGTTATTAATATATACATTGAAGAGAATCATGCTTTACTGGAGGTGATTCCTTGGGCTTGAACTGATTGTTGCATGATACTATATCTTCCACTGGGTCTTCTACCATCTACAAACACATAATTATTATGAGAATGTTATATCACTTTAAAAAAAGTAGAAACCCCTTATGAAATAAAGACCCCTTGCTTTAATAGTGTCAGGGTCAGAAGAGAACAAAAGTATGTCAAATAAAGACCCAACAGGAAAGATGAAAGAGAGGGATCTAACCCAAGATTAGATTGCATGTCATGTAATTATCATTCAAAGTTTTAATTTTGTTTGCTGTGTATTTTTCTGGAGTGTGTAATAAATTTATTTTTTTTTAATTAATTCCAAAACGAATATTATTTTTAATTTATGAATGGAAATTAAAATATATTGTCTTGATAATACATATACCGGTTGTCCCACAGAACTTGAACTATAGGGAAATCACATGATGTTATTGTTATTTCATTAATTTTAATTACCTTTGATTGAAATTGTTGTTGTTATGTACAGAAATTATTAGAAAAATTATTTATGCATGAATAAATATTGGTTTGAACAAATGTTAAAGCGTATGTACACAAAAAATAAAGAAATTGGTTGGTAAGTGTAATTTAATTGCATTAAATGTTCAGTTCAGTTTTGTATTGTGACTACTTTGTTTTAAATCTTAATTTAGTTTATTGTTATCATTATATTTGATTGCTTATTTGTATAGGGTTGACTTGTAGAGAAGATGGTTTTGACTATCTACTCAGTGATGTTGAATGTTAAGTTGCATTGTGTTTGCAAATGTAATAAGAAGTAAGAAATATAACTTGTGTGTTAATTTGATTTATATTAAGAAGATGTCAACTTTAAAATGATTTTACATTGTATTTGTTAAGGAACCCCAGAGTGCCTTGCAGCAGCCAAGTGCTGCCAAGTATCAACTTCTGGAAATGGAAGGAGTTTACAGAGTACTCTACAGAAAGTACATACAATAAGGTAGGTTTTAAGTTAAGCTCATGACATTACAGGTGAGAAAGAGTATTATTCATAGAAAATTATTACAGAATTTATTAACGCACCACCAAATAAAAATGTTTATTTTACAGATATATTTAATAATTTAGGATAAGAAGTTTGCAGTCTTGCTACAACTTATTTATTTTTTCAGCCTAACAACAATTATTAGTAATTTTCTTGTCGGTTGATATTATTGCATGAATTTTATTATCAAAATCTTTAAAATAGTTTGAAAAACTATTCTTTGAAGTATGTCTGTCTCTTTCTATACATAATATAATCTGAATTATTAAATAGCGTGGCGATGTTTTTTAAATTCAATTTGTGGCAATATCGAGGTAACTGTATCTCCACCTTTTTCCACGTAGTCTTTGGTTAGATCCATCTCTTTCATCTTTTTATCAGAATTCTCTTGACCAACACTTGTTCTCTTCCAACCCTAATATTAGGGTATTCGAGTGCTGGAGTCCCTATTTTACACTCTTCTTTTGTCATTTTTTAACGGTAATAATAACTGCAAGGTTTTAGCCTAAGCTATAGATCCTGGCGCGAATGCTGGCACTTGGGCTATTGCTAACAAACTACTACTAACCTGACTAAAAAAACCATCATTACTACCAGAAAGTAGATAAACCAGTTCCATATTCCAATTGTATGCTTTTCAACTTATACCTGAGGTCATTTTAAAGATATTATAATTACCTTGATATGTTAATAAAGCTTAGAATCGATCATATTTAAAAAAGGGTGAGGTATTTTTCGTTGAAAGGATGAGTCACACTAGAAAGTGGTGTTGGGAAATGTTTTTTTCTCCACTTATGCCCTTCCCCCGCAACCCCGCCCATCGTGCTAGGGTAAGTTCAAGTGCCAGCATTCGCGCCGGTATCTGTACAAGTCATAAGAAAAAAATTATTAAATAACCTACAGAACAAAATCGATTGAAAAAAGTGAAGATAACAAGCCCTTGGAATAAGACTTTCACCAAAAAATTCTCAAATTCAATTCTTGCTCTCACTATATCAAATGTTGTCAATATATTTTCAAAAATATATGTCCAACATTACTCACTGACCGAACTCTAATTTTTTTTTTAATGCAAAGTTTGTTCACATGCATTTTCATAGTTCCTTGACAGTCATCCTAGTTATTAACATAGCCTTTTAAATGGAACCTGTCTCATCTGAGTAACATGTTGTTTTTTTTTAAATTCGTTTGATGGTCTTTTGAACTAACTGTAGTGCAGTCCAGCAACATGATCAGTTGAAAGTAACTCTTGTAGATCATGGACTTGGAATGGTTTTAGGTTTAATAGCTGAGTGACTTTTAAATCCTAGAGATTTTATTGTGAAAGTTTTTTAATAACTTGTAGGGATATTGTACACAGATTAACTTTAAATTTGTTTAAAGGCTCCTCATTAAGGACAGTACAGCTTTGATTAGTTTATGGTGACACACAGAGCTAATCTCTTTGAATATCTTGATTACTATGAATTGATGTTTTCTTTGGTACATCCTAATCTGGAATCTAAATCTGAAATTCTTCTTGCCACAAAACAAAAATTTAGACATCAAATAATGTTTTATTATAAATTGTTTTTTTAATTTATTTATTAATAGTTACAACTATGTTTGCCTTATCAAGTAATTAACATTTCATATTAAAGAAAGCAGTGTTTGGAACACCATCCACTGATGGAGTCCTATATTTTACACACAAAGTTCATGCGGTTACTTATTTACACAATCTCGTTCAACAAATCCAGAGGTTTAGTTCATTTCAGGCGCCTCACATTTTCTGTGTTGTTGATTACACGGAGCATTTCAGGGTTCTCGTGTTTTTGCAGTCTATTCTTATGCATGATTGCATATCTCTTAATTTCTTCTGAGACAGTACTCATCCCGAGATCACGATGGAGATCATCATTTCGCAAGAACTATGGCGCGTTAACCATGCTCCTCAGAGTCTTATTTTGGAATGTTTGAATACCTTTAACATTTGTTTTCTTGGTTCAGCCCCATAGCTGTATCCCATAAGTCCAAATTGGTTTTAATATTTGCCTATATACTAGAAGTTTATTGTGTAGATCTAATATTGATCTCCTACCAAGCAACCAATTCATTTTCCTGAATTTAATATTCAGCTCTGTAATCTTCTTCTTAACATGCTCCTTCCAATGAATCTTTGCATCAAGTGTCATTCCTAGGTACTTGGCTGTATTTCCAGGGGCTATTAAGTGTCCATTTATTATAACCTGTGTTGGGTTTATCTTTCTGTTGGTAAAATTTATATGGCTTGATTTTGCTTCATTTAATCTTAATCTCCATTTTTGTATCCAGATACTAACTTTATCAATAGCTTTCTGGAGCTTGTGTTTTGCTTCCTCTGCACTATCCCCAACTGCCATTATTGCAGTGTCATCTTGCGAAAGTGGCCATGATTGTATCAGAATCTTGAGGTATGTCATTTGTATATAAGAGATACAAAGTAGGTCCTAGGACACTTCCTTGTGGAACTCCTGCCGCTATATTCTTCATCTCAGAATATTCACAGTCTTGCTTAACCCTAAAGCATCTCTCAGACAAATATGACTTAAGTATTTTGTAGAATTGCTCTGGGAGATCCCTTTGCAATTTATAGAGTAAACCCTCATGCCAGACCTTGTCAAACGCCTGTGATACATCCAGGAACAAGGATGAGCAAACTTGGCGTTCTTCAATTGCTTTTTCTATTATTATAAATGCTCTTTCTTTTTTGTTCAAAAGTATTTTATTGAATTTCATAATGCCATAAAATAAAAGCTGACATAAAATGTACTAATAATCATATGTGATAAAGTAAAATGAATTGGGCTGGCCAAACTGTTGAATGCTGGATTATTGGACTTTTACTGTATTTGAATTGTTTTATTTTCTAAATTTTTAAATTGTATATTGATAAAATCAACAGAATTTTTTTCCTTGTAACTTAGCCACTTTAAAATAACCTAAACATAGTGGCTAAGTGTATTGTAACATGGAAAGTACCAGTTTCTAGCATAATCATTGCAGTGAGTCGCCTTAATATTAAATCAGTCTTATCTATATAGTCTTAGAAAATATTTTTTTTCCTCTAAGCTTTCAAATCATACTCCCTTTTTACCCACGGAAAATCTCAGACTCAACTGTCTGCTTTCTCTAATGTATTAATATTAAAACACTGATATTTAGTCACTTAAATTGATCAACACTTCAATCACCAAATGAAAGAAAACACACACACACACACACACACAATTCCATAACTTTATTTTATAGTCCAAGTCATCATCTTCATGAGCTCTTATACCGTATGCCCAATCGATTGTGAGTGCTGAATCGATTGTGGAGTCGAATACAAAAAAAGCAAAGATATAAACACTCATTTTTTGTTTCTGTTACAACTAGTAATTTACATTTTAAGAATATCATTATTATAAAGTTGCAACTGTTATTGTAAAAAATTATTATTTATAATTATTTTAGTTTGTTTTATTGAAGTCTGTCTTTTTTATAAAAAAATTAATAATAATTTCTCAGTACTGGCAAAAACGTGATACAAGTACTGGCTAGTTAACATAAACACATACTATATGCTTGCATTTTATTCAAATGTAATTTTATCAATATTAAATAAAAATATTTCAAAATAGCCTCTGTCAATCAGGCGCCACTTTTCTTTTTTGCATCTACTGGCCAAGTACTGGCTCAATCAAGTCAGTAATGAAATGGGACATCCCTTTCAATTGAGACAACCCCCAATGAAATCGGTTAAGCTGTCAGTATAAATATATCTAAAGAAACTGGACTCAGTATTCATACTTATTCCATACCAAAGGTGGCTGTAAAAATATAAATAATATAGCTTTTTAGAGCTAACTTGACTTAGCCTAGCAGCATGTACAGGCTAGTGTTCACCTTCCCTCATCAAAGTGAGACATTGATCAAATACAAGACCTAAGAATTAAGTGATATTTTTTTGCTAGTGAATTAAAAGGAACTACGAAGATAATAGACTTAGTCGATGAAATGTCATCTTGTTTATAATAAACTGTTTGTTGTAGAAATGTAAGTTTTCTTTCATGTTAATAATTATTTAATTTGAATTAGTCATATATATTCCTTGACCAAAGTATTTGTTTATACAAAACTTTTCTTCTTTTTCAAAAGAAATATTGAAAATATTCAGCTCATAAAATAATACAAAGAAGATAATAACAAGGGTAGAAGATACAAATAATTGTTGAAGATAAAAAAAAGTTAGAAGATAAGTTAAAAGATAGTTAGATATAAATTGCATTGTGGGCTCTGGTACCAGGCCTGAATTGACTCATCACTCACACAAATCCCATCCTACAGTACTTCCATACTAATCCAGACCACACAACCTGAAATTTTATATAATTTCATGATATCATTTTAGGAAACGATTGTTGAAGAAACAGATAATTACAATTCCGAAGGAGAAGATGAAGAACAATATGGTCCGAGCAAAGAAACAGATCCAGATTATCATGTCATCACGGTAGATAACAAACCTGTTTTGATAAAGGGTTATGATGCGATAATAGATTCTCTGACTAATGATAAGACTGATCCGTACATTGAAACCATAGACGAAGAATCAATACATAGTTAACAATAACTTCATAAAGATAGGATATAATTTATTGTCTGTTAGATTTTATTGAAATGAACTGATTGTGACAGTGTTATTTAAAAGTTCAAGATTTTTGTGTTTATATGATGCAAAAATATTATGTATTTATCATTGAAAAACTACAAACAAATATATAATGCAGAAATTTATTCTTCTTAAAAATCTTAAAGATGGTTAAAGCATTGAAGATGGTTTACGTTGAATCATATTTTGTATTAAAAAGTTACAAG
Source organism: Aphrophora alni (assembly GCA_963513935.1). Lineage (NCBI taxonomy): Eukaryota > Metazoa > Arthropoda > Insecta > Hemiptera > Aphrophoridae > Aphrophora > Aphrophora alni. The sequence goes on along the minus strand of OY740767.1, from coordinate 153,886,530 downwards.
ATTTTTTAACAGAGGTACAGGAAATATTTTCCAGATAAAAGTACTAAATATTTTATTAGTAAAGCACTTAAAAAAAAAATAATAATAATAATGTGTATAGTGTTTAAAAAGTGAAAAGTTATTTTATACTGTTGTTAAGTTTTATCAGTGTAAAAACTTTTAGAAATTAAAGGTGAAATTTAATACTAGAAGATTTGTTAATAGTGTTTAGATTAGTGAAAGATCGACGATGCTTACAAATACAAGTGTACAAGGTGTGTTCTGTAAAAAAGTTCCATGGTAAATAGAAATGAAATAATGTATTATTAAAAGAAAGCTTAAACTACTTTTCCACATAATTTCCTTCAATATTAAGACATTTATCGAAACGTGGCACCATCTTCTAAATACCCCCATCATAGAATAATACCATGTGTAAAAACAAGTAATGTTGCATAACTCTTGTGATATCGTTATCATCATCATAGCGCTTGGATGTTGTAAGGAACAGCTTTAAATGTATGTACTAGATAAGCCATTTGGTGCTAAGTCTGGGCTATAGGGGTTTCAGCTAATAATGTGACAAGCTCTTGAGTTGACATGGCATCATAAATAAATATGCCTTCTCTTTTATTTTGAATTACATAACACAATTTCTTTAAGATTTCACAATAAGATGCAGTATTTATTTTTGTAGCCCATCTCAACAAAAACAGTGCCCATGATATTGTAGAAACAGTAGAAATTGTTTGTTTGAATTTCTAATTTTTCAGAGCCTCTACTAACTGGATTGTTGATTTGATACTAATTTAATGTGAAACACCAACATCTCATCACTAGTGACATTGAGGGCTAAAAATAATCGTTTTCATCTCTGTATCGTGTAAGTGACCACTGCCAAGTCGTTTTTTTTTAAATTTAAACTTTGCAATAAGCATTATGGTTCTCAGAATGAGAACAACTTCTGATAACTTAAACAATTTCGGACAAAACAGTTTTGAAAATTTCACAGAATGTGTGGAAATTTGAAGAGAAGTAAGGAAATCGTATGTTGTTACAAAGTTTTTCATTTACAAGCTACCCACTCCATTTTTAATATTGTATGTTTTCATACCTTTGTTAAATTTTCTAACCCATTTCCTCACCATTCAATCACTCCTTGCATTTTCACCATAAACTTCATTGATGTAGTGATGAATCTCTGTTTTTTCCACATTTTCATTTAAAATTTTTTTTTTAATTTGATAGTTTACATTTGGTAATCTTTCAATTAATTGTCTTAAAGATTTTAATCATATAAAACAAACTGTAAATGACAGCTGCTTCTCCTATAATGACGTCTGTCATCAGTTATAATATTAGCACACATTCATGCTAAGACAACCAAAGCAATCTAGCCGCTACATTTGGAAATGGTACTTATTTTCCGAACATGCTTCATACTTTGTTTTAAAGGAAATGTAAGATTTTTGTTGAAGAAAAAGTATTTAATTTCAAAAATAGCTGCAAGAATATTTATAACGGAAATAGTTTTTTTTATTATTTTTTTTTTTTATTACTGTTGAGACCGATGGTTCTTGGTGGAATTCCATGTTTAAAGATAATAAAACACAATTTATTTATTTTGTAATATCCACTTTTTTATTAGTCTAGCCGACCAATGGTTTCGCCTGCTAAGGCATTGACGAGGCTGTATTATCTTTAGAAATAGTTTGTGTCTATGAATACGAGAATATTAAAAAATAAAACAAGGTTGTTTATGATAGAGAAATATTTTACATTTAAAAAGCTAGAAGATTGTCAGGGATAATAATATGCAGATGTCCTATTTTATAGCTTTGAGTTATAAGTATGATTAAAGGAAGAAAACTAATTGTATTGTAATTTAACTATCAATTGTCTCTCTTGAGACAGTGAATGCCACTTTCTTAACTGTCAGTCGTCTTACCTGAGATGGTCAAACTAGTTTTGTTTAAAAGTGTCACCACATACATTGTAAACATCTTGTTTTTGGTCTTTATGTAAAGTAAGAGTCCAGCTTTTTCACAATACAATATCAAGCAAAAAATTTTTTAGTTAATATTAGCGTAAACATCCATGTGTTATAAATCAATATTAGGCTTGAATTGTGAGTTGGTATACTTGATAGAATAAAACTTGAACACAAAATGTACATTTATTTATTCAAACTCATTACAACACAAAGTCACCTTCTTCAGTGATTCACGAGCTGCAATAACTAAACTAGAACTAGAAGACGGCAACTTTGTCTTTGAAACATGTTTGAATAAATAAAACAAATTTTTGTGTGAATTTGTGTTCAAACTATGTAGTGTTACTATGCAAAAAGCAGTTTTGGTATAAGCAACTGGTATTAATTTGTGACATTAAATAAAATGTGGCCCATCATATTTAACATGTACATGCTAATATATATTTTCTTGTTGAGCATAAAATTCTTTTTATAAGTTGTGATATTGAAAAACATACACTCCTTATATGGCTTATGTATCACCTATATAAAAAGTTTGTAATTTTCTGCAGGTTTTTAATTTCTGTGAATTAAAAAAAAAATTCTGTTGATTTGTTTTATATATCTCATATTGTACGGATTATGCAGAGTTATGTATGATATGTATGATACCTATCAACATGTATGATGATGATGTATCTAACAGTTGTCTAATTTTGACAAATAAATGTTTTACAAAATATACTTTTAAAAGACATTTTAAATACCTGGTACTGAGGATTACGGCAGATGCAGTGTAATATATGCATGGTAATATATTTTTATTTTGAGTACATGTTCTTTGCTTCATTTCATGATTTCTTCAATTTTATTTCAGTGCTCGTTTTCATCATTTTAATATAAAATGCCATACTTTGAGCTAATAATGATACATTTTATTAATTTTTAGAATATTTCCTTTTTAAAGCAAAATTAGATATCTGATAAATTACTGGTGTGGTCATTTTTTAATTGTAATTTACACCACAACATAAAATGAGTACATACCATACTCACAAGAACTTAACATCACGACCACCATTTTGAGTTTTTTATGGTTAAACTGATATAATTCTAAGTCATTTGAATTACCGCTGTACACTACTGAAATTACAGGCTTATCACATTTAATGCATATTAAACAATAAAACTATATTTACAAATAATTAAGGTATTATTTAGCTTAATATGGAATTTCACCAAGTACCGACTATGTTTACACTTAAAACTATATTTAAATTAATTTATACAGATTCGGCATATTCAAAATGTTAATTTTAAATACAAAACTGTCAAAATTACATAATTTGGTCTTTGTAGTGCACAACTATAACTTAACTTCTAGGATCTACATAATTAATTTGAGTACAATTTTTGCCAATCCTAGCAGTTTCTTATTTATTTATAATAATTGTTGACACATCCAACATTTAAATAAATATATATAAAGATATAAGAAATATATATATATATATATATATAACATTTTGCAGAAGCATGATTACATAGAATATACCTGATATGTAGATGACTCGTTAATAAAGAATATTCTTTGACTGCAATTTCGAAAACCAATAGTTTGTGCTGACAAATTGCATTAGGTGAGTTAGAAGGTCTTTCTCAGAAGCCCAATTATGAAAACCAATCATTTCTGATGACAGATTGCATTGGGTAAGTGGAGATGTCTTTCTCAGAAGCCCAATGATGAAAACCAATCATTTGTGCTGACAGATTGCATTGGTTAAGTGGGAATATCTTTCTCAGAAGCCCAATGATGAAAAAGGTGGCAAATAATTACCCTGCCATGGGTGTTTAAAAATATATAATAATTTATATGCAGTCAGTAGGTAAGTGAAGAATAAAACCGATATTCCTTTGTAGCAGAAAACAAATACTCATTTAATTTATTTCTTCCATAAGTATTGTTATTTTTGAGCTACAAGTAAAAACTACTTTATATACTTAACTCTAAACATAGAAATAGTTGTTAAAAAGCAATGTCAATCAAAAATTAATCAAGTATAAATCTACAATTATAAAATATAGCTCCTAAAGATTCACCTTTTTTTGTCGCTTTAAAATTCTTAAATAGAATAAAATTATTTTTGTTGTAATTTTATTTTTATTTTCTAATTTTATTTTTATGATAAACCATTTATAAATTTTGACCTCATGACTTGTCATGAGTTATACTCTTTTAAATTAAATCAGTCTTTTACCTGATTTAATTTATATAGCTGTATGAATATTTCTATAATGTGTCTCTAGCAAATTTCCGATTAGCTACTGGTCACGATTGTCTTACCAAGCATTTATGCAGAATGAAAATACTAACCTCTGACAAGTGCACAATTTGCTCACAAGAATTGGACTCCATGTATGTTATGGACAAGGATCATCTACTGGTCTGCAGGGGTCTGGAAGGAGAGAAGCAAGGACGAAGGGACTTTCCTGGACTTTATTGGGAGGCAAGAACCAAGATGGCGTGAGCCAGAAGGTGCCATTGGAAGAAGAAGAAGAAGAAGATGATGAATATTTCTTATTTTTTAAGAGCCTGTAAAATCTGGAATGTCCGATCAGGAGTGAACGTCTGTAAAATCTTGAATGTCTGATCTGTATCCTTTATTATGTATTACGTTTCAAAATTAGAAATGACAGATCAAGTTATAATTTATAATCCTATGTATGTTTACATTGCTGCCACATATCAGTTCTTTTTAATTCAACCAGAAATCTCACACCTCTTTTTGAAGTGTAAAAATTCAATTTAAACATTTGTTTTGCACTCCCTCTAATTGATATTGTATGAATAATAAATGTATCTCGTAATATTTCAACTTCATACTAGTATGCCTGGTCATCCTCAATCTCTTCTACTTTTCATCATTACAATGACATTTGATCTAATAGAAATTTTGGTAAACTTTTCCTGAAGTGTATCAATGAACTGCCATCATCAAGTACTGATAGTTGAAACTATTCTTAATTTATTAATGATTTTAATTCTCCATCAGCTGTTCCCCAAATTCGGTGCCGAGTAAACATGGTGCTTTCAAATCTCTATTTAAATTTTTATTTCGATTGATTAACACGTTCGCTACCACAATGTTAAAAAAAAATTGTAACCACAGACTGCCGCCGCAATTTTGCTGCGGGCGTGTCCTACTCCTAGCCCAACGCCGCAGATCTGCGGCGGCTGGGCTCATTAAAATAGACTGCCGCCGCAGATCTGCGGCGTTGATTTCTTGATACTAAATGAGAAATTTCTTCGCAACAGTCTATTTTGAAGGTTAGATCGTTTAGGCACGGTCTACAAGATAGTCCGCCACATATATGCGGCGCTTAGTCTGTAGCTAGGACTATCGCTGGCGTCACTGGACGTACTAATTTTGAACAAATTTTATTCGTGGTCTGTGGCGACGGTCACAACCATTAGGGCCAGTCTACAGGGAAGTTCATGAATTTTTTCGTGGGCTGTGGGAGTGACCCGGCTGCCGCATATATGCGGCAGCTGGTAGCGAACGTGTTAAGGTGTTTTAGTGCTAGCTATTAAGTTTTGAATGTCTACAAAGCTAATGAGGCCAGTGTAGTGACCTCTACCTAAAATAACAAATGCTTTCAAACAAATTAAACCCATGAACTTTGTAATTCACCTTCTATGAGACTAACTTCACACATTCTCTGTTCTCTGTTTTTTTTCCAATTTTGTTTTGCTTTATATAGGATCACCTGGCAGATGTGGTGATCCAGGTAATCAAGGAATACCAGGGCTTACAGGACCTGGCAGTAGATTAAGGTTTAAGGTAGAAGGGGTGCAAAACCTGGCAATATTGGGCACCCAGGACCTCCTAAGGAATCCTTAGACTACGATACAGCTGCTTTGGCAACTACATTGAATCAAGGACAAAGCAAAGTACTGTAATACCTTTAATAGTATTTATTGCTATAATATTTTCATAATGTACAAGTGTAAGCATAATGACAATATATATTTTAGAAGGTTAATAATGATGCTGTTGGTACCTAGTAAAAGTTATTATTTAAAAAATTCTTTTATGTTTAAAGAATTTGGAATATTATAAATATTTAATATGTTAGACAGTGAAGACGAAAATTCCAAATCATTAGTCATAGAGAGATTTTACAATGTAAAACTTTCTAATGAATTATCGTCACCAGGTAACATTTGTATGACGATTGGACATTTTTCAAACAACAATTAAATTTATATCAAACAGCAAACAAATCAACCAACTAGTGAAAGTGGTGAGTGCCTGATTATATTAGAAGTGTTAATCACATAGGAGCTAGAATTTACAATAGGGAAATGTGGTAGAAATTTTAAAACAAAGTACAAAAAGAGCGTCATACTCATAGAGCTTGTTATGTGTAATGAACACATGTTGAAAGGCACAGTAAGATACCCACAAAATATGATATTACGGGCATCATTCAAGTTAGGTACAAACTTATAAATAATGTGATATTGATGTAAGCAAAGTAGAGGTGGGCGTTTCTGTTGTTTCTACAAAATAACAACAAACTGTTTGTTTAAAAAAAACTGTTTGAAAAAAACAGGTTGATAAAAATTAAAGTAGAATTTTAACTACAAACTGTTTGGAGAAAAAATGATGTTTTACATAGCTTTACTTTTGTTTAACGGTTTCCAATTTGAATGGTAGTTTATAGTATTGAGATAATAAGAGGGAGAAATCGAGAAATATTTATTTTGTAGGTGTCATTGGTACAAACACATTATATTACACAATATCATTTAAAAAAATAATTCAAATTAAAAATGTTGTCCAAAATTGTTCAATAAACAAATACAATTTTTTTTGTTTTATTTAAATACAAATTATTATCTTTTAAAAAATACGACATAAATTAAAATTTGTGATAATCTACAAATTAACTTGAAAATTATTTTTTCAAAAAACAAATTTTGATTAATATATACCATAATAACTTTCATAATTATTATTAGTTAGGCCATGGTACAGTATTTGCATTAAAAACATTAACATTTCTACGGTTTTTGAATTCAAACTTGTTCTTCTGTCACTAATTATGTCATTGGCACAAACAGCACAATATCATTTAAAAAATAATAACTTACAAATTAAAAATGTTGTAAGTTGTCCAAAATTGTTCAATAAACAAATTTTTTATTTAAATACAAAATATTATCTTTAAAAAAATACGGCATAAATTAAAATTTGTGATAATCTACAAATTAACTTAAAACTTAATTTTTCAATAAACAACTTTTGGATGAGGACTGAGGGTTGGGGGAGGGAGGTGAAAAATGATTGTGAGTTGTGAGTCAGCTCTCAGCTGTGTTCTAAATTACTTACTTACTAATTGACTGACTGACTGACTTACTTACTAATTGACTGACTGACTGATTGTTGAGGTGAGGCTTTCTTTGTCAAGTGTACAAATCATAAACAACTGTTTTTTGTTGTTTTTTTTCGTTTTGAAAGAACAGTTGGGTCGTTGTTTCTAAAAAACTTTTTTTTAAAAACAGTTTGGAGTTTTAGTGCCCACCACTAAGGCAAAGGCAAACTGTACTTCCTTCCGATAGGTTTACAAAAAAGTTGACAGAAGCTGATGCATTTTTTGACCTAAATTGAGTTCTGTTTGAAGTTATTTGTTAATGATGGAAGTTCAATTTTATTATTATCATTTTTCGGACATTTGCCATCATTTGTGTGTTAAAAATCAAAACACGACGTTTCGGGAATAAGAATCAATACAACTAAGAATAGGCCACTCCCCTAATAGTTTGTCACGCCTTCTGGATCATATCACTTCTTGTTGCTGTATCTTTGATACAACACGTATTTGACGTTAGTTGTGTGTTACCGTGATTGTGTTTTTTGACTTCTCAGTTTTAGCTCTGAGATGCATGCTTAGATATTAAGGTTGGTGGTATTCTTATTTAATTTTACTTCTTACATAGGCTTAGTTTCTAGTTTCATGTTTCTTTAATTTTTAGTCACTTGATAACGGATTTGATTCTTATTCCCGAAACGTCGTGTTTTGATTTTTAACACACAAATGATGGCAAATGTCCGAAAAATGTATATAAATAACTTGAGTTATATATTTCATGGCTCAGAGCACTCATGGATTTCTTCAATCTTACAGTAGTAACTCACATCATTCAAGTAAGATACAAATTTTACATCTGGTTAAGTCCATTTTTGGCTGACTTGAGTTATATCAGTTCCGTAGTCCGTCTCATAATAAGCACGTGGAGAGTCTAGACATTTATGTGCAATGAATGTATGTTGAAAGCGCGTTTATCAACGTTGTTCTAATAAAGAGAAAATAATGTTTCAAATATGTTTTTTTCGCATCCAAAATACAATTGTTCAAACTTCAAAGTGTAGAAGGTACAATCATATAAGTCGGGACAGAAGTGAATTCAGTTGAAGTAGGGTAAAAGGGTTTGGAAAGTAATTCAGAGTTATTTGTGGCTCCGATAAATGATTTATCAGGTAATATTCAAAATAAATAGTACGTAAATTTGATTAATATGCAAGAGAGTTGTCCGATCGATTTAAGTGCTAAATCTCTGCAATTCCTCTTCAATTTAGCTTTTTATCCATCATTTCGATACTTCTTAAAATATGCTCTTCACTTTCACAATTCATTATTTCTGTCTGAAAACAATATTTTTAAATTACCGTTTTATGGTAATTTGAGGTTATTTCGACAAATATTTCATCGATTTTTTTTATTCCATGTAAATAGTTCTGTTTTAAGAAGTGTCAAACTAAATATCATTTAGTATCAATGATACCTAACCACACCTACTTAAAGAACTACAGGTCAAGGAAGGTCATTATATACACCTTTATATCAACTTTGTATAATTATATACCTTGCTTGACCTATAGTTAGTTCTTTTACTAGGTCTGAGTTTCAGAAAGTTAGTCATCATGAATCTTATATCATAGAAGCGTAGTAATATCAACTTGTATAAGTGAATGAAGTCCACATGCGCCCAACGAGTGATTTCAATATGACTATACAATTGAATATGTTACAAATTTGTCAATTTCTAAGATTGTTAAGTAAATAATTAATTGTGAGAGATAAAAAACCACTTGTGTTGAAAAGGAGTACCGTAGCGAATTGGTGGAAAAACACTATTTTGAAGACGAGATTTCGCACTTAATCTCTCCTGCATATTTACCATAAATTTAATTATAAATAACATTATTATTAACTTTAAAATTGATACAATAATCCTCCAAATTACAAGGTAAAATATGTAGAGTTCTTGTTGTTGCTATTTACTAGCCTAATGTAGGAAATTCATGTCTTTCCCACCACCTTTTCAAAAATTATATCATACTTTGGTATTTGTTTACCTAAAGGTATCTGCTAATTATTGGGATTTTTATTATTTTTTTATCATCTACTACATAGGGCCTTACTTCTTAAGAATAAATAATGTTTTCATTGCGCAGGTCACTTTTTCCACTGAAAAATTACAATGTACAATCAACTGGTTTATAGGTTACACATAATAGCAATGAGAATACAATATGGTTGACGCATGCCCATTACAACAGTGACTTTGCTAGATCGTTATTTATATATCAATAGGTTTGGACAGGTGGCTATATATATAACCACCGGGCTAATAGTTTGCTTACTATAATACGTAGAACGATATTATTATTTGTCACGAAAGGTTTGGGCAGGTGGCTATATATATAACCATCTATCCAAACCTTTAGTACATTTATAGAAGTGTGTACTTGCGTAGTAATAAATTAGATTATTAATATGAAAGATTGACAATATATCACATGATCTGTAATCTCAGATATAAACATTGAAATTTCAAGTAACGTATGAGACGTGAATGTGGACATTAATCATTATGTATAATCTATAAACCCGTCATTTTGATACTCTGTATATTGTAATTTTTCAATGAAAACAAGTTACGTCCATAATGAAAACATTATTTATTCTTAAGAAGTAAGATATGTAGAAGACTATAACACACAAAAAAAATCTTGAAAATTAACATTTACCTTTATATAAAAATTACCCATCCTTTTACACACATTTCACTTTTGAATTACCAAAATCCATTATTTCGGTTGAAAACAAGCTATTTAAAATGACGATTTGATAGCCTTTTGATGTAAGTTCGGCTCTTTACATTACTACGTATAACAACTCGTGAATCTATTTAATGTCTCATTCCTCTACTCTATGTTTATGTTCATCCATGAAAGTAAGTCTCTTTAAAGAACTGTCAAACTAGATGTCAATTACTGTCAATCCTGTACCTAACCAGACCTAGTTAAAGAACTACAGGTATATACCTTCCGAGACTTACTTCTTATGATTCTTAAATCTGAAGCATATTAATATGAACCTGTGACATTGATTGTAATGTGCATGTGTACCCTCCTCCCCAAAGTGATTTCAATATTGCCTTTGTAATCTATGAAACCTAGACACAGCATGATTGCGTAGTTTAGAATGTCAAGAAATGCTCAAATTTTAAGATTTTAAAGTGAAATAAGGTGTTGTGAAACATAAAAGGTGTACAGAGTAATAGAGGATGATATATTGTTAACACAGAAGGTATTTAGAACTCTAATTGGATAAATTTAACGAGAAAGTAGCAATGACAGGAACACTCTATATTTACTTACAACAATTTAGTCTTCTTTTATACTCTGTACTGATTGAGAAAGTGAACAATGATTACGAAATATTTCAGAACTTTAGGATTTTATTGTGTGTTTTCTAACACACACAACTGCCCCTTACTATCTTCATTCCCTCTCCTTCTCACAGAAATTCAAAATAAAATTCCTCCGTTCTTTCCATTCAAGGTCATTAAATTTTTTGTTTATTATCATTTCCTAAATTGTTAGTTATTTTGTCAACACACTTTAACCGGCAGTTTACACATGGTGGTTTAATTTCATGTTTAGTTAAATACTTCTCTTTTCTCAATTACAAAATACTCTCTTTTGTAACCACTAGCTCAGTGGTTCAGTTTACAAACAATATGTTTCCTTTTTTTTCAACTTTAATACAATATTTATATAGAAAATATCGTTATCAAGAATCCAGAATAAATCTAACTATAGTGAGTTTCAGGCTTGACTTTACTTTAATGATTCTAATAATCGTTTCCTCAGGTAATTACAAGTTTGTATGTATATTATGTTTGCTCACCCTTCTCCTTCAGAGATTCCTTCGTGCACCTTGGAGATTCTTCCTCGCCAATCACCTCTGGCTATCAGCAAAACCTACAGCAGTCCTACTTTGGCCAACTGACCCCCTGCTCTCTCTCTCTCTCTCTCTCTCTCTCTCTCTCCTCTCTCTCTCTCTCTCTCTCTCTCTCTCTCTCTCTCTCTCTCTCTCTCTCTCTCTCTCTCTCTCTCTCTCTCTCTCTCTCTCTCTCTCTCTCTCTCTCTCTCTCTTCTCTCTCTCTCTCTCTCTCTCTCTCTCTCTCTCTCTCTCTCTCTCTCTCTCTCTCTCTCTCTCCTCTCTCTCTCTTCTCTCTCTCTCTCTCTCTCTCCTCCCTCCCTCCCTCCCTCCCTCCCTCCCTCCCTCCTCCCTCCCTCTCTCTCTCTCTCTCTCTCTCTCTCTCTCCCTCTCCCTCTCCCTCTCCCTCTCCCTCTCCCTCCCTCCCTCCAGAACTTGTGTACATTTCTTGCTTAATGGTGTCTCTTCAGGGCAAGCACTTGCATAACTTTTTAAAGTCTGTGAATCGTATAATGAGGTAGACAATTGGTTTAAGTTTTCCATCGTCTTAACATTGTAATACACCTCCAATTCCGTGTCTGCGGGCATCACACGTGTCCCTGTTTTTACAATAGTTGGCTATGACTAGTGGTGTTGTTAGATCATTTCTAATTCTTGGAAGGCTGTCTGTTCTTTCTCTGTCCATTTTAATTTTTTATTTTCCGCATTTTCCTTTTTCGTTAAGTTCGTAAGTGGTCTGGCAATGTTGTTAAATTTGTGTATACATTTTCTGTAGTAAGATTTAAGAAGCTGCTCCCAGGAAACTATGTACGTCTTTTGTCGTTGTAGGTTTTGGAAAATCCTTAATCACTTTTAAATTCTTTTCTAACAATTTTATTCCTTCAGCGGAAATGTTATGTCCCAAATGATCTATATTGGTGTAAAAAGAGGCATTTCGAAATTTTTAGTTTCAAATTTGTTGAATCTCTTCTTTGAAAAACTTTTTGTATTGAGTCTAGTTAATTTTCAAATGTTGAGCCGTATGACACTAAGTCGTCAACATATGTAATCATTCCTTGGTATAGTAAACCTAGCAAATAATCTATTCATACTTTGAAATGAATTTTATGAGTTTCGCACGCCCATAGGGCAGTCTGGTGTATTAAAATAGACCCTTGTGTGTTACATAGACTGTGTATTGTCTATCTTCTTGAGTTATGGATTGTTGTTGAAAAAAAAAGTGGGTTCAGATGAAACTTCTCTAAATATGGCCAATGCACCATTAGTTATAAATGAATATACTCCTACCATTTATTATAACAGAGTGTCTAACGGAAGTCGCGGATTTTAATAAGCGGTCGCGGATTTTATATATCGGTCACGGAAAATCTCCTACGTTTAATTAATTTTCGCTTTGGAACCGACTCTTAAAAATTAAATCACGACTCATTTGATTTACTCCGTGATTCGTTCGATAATCAACAGGATCGTCTTCGCGAGCCGTTCTAAAAACCAGTGAAAACCATAACCCCTTTTTATTCAATTTGTAGATATATTTTTCCTGTTATATATGAGTCGTTTGCGTTTATTTATAGCCTCTAGGTTAAATAAAAATTGAAAATTAACAGATAACGTGTTCTGGAAACGGGGAGTGTGGTTGTTGTAGGAAACAGCCCAATAGGCTGTTCTCAGTTCTCAGTCATCAGGGAAGTCCAGTGTTGCCAGACGTACGATAATTATCGTATTTGTACTATAAGTTGAGGTGTCGGTACGATATACGATAGTAGGTTACTATCGTACGCCAAAAGTACGATAATTTTGCTTTGCTCCATAATGTTGATAGATTTCAACCCACAGAGTAACAAAATGCTAACTTTGTTTTTCAAAGCTTTTACACCAGTATAGACAATTTCGTTTTCGCTACATAAGGTGCATCCTTTCTAGATGCCCCACCCCACTCTCTAGGTGACAAACATCGAATACCTATTCCACCCCGGTTCCCGCCTTTTGCCAGTTTAGTTGTCAACTTTGCAGTTGATGGTTCATTCATTCATTGTCTTTGTGTTATCTGTAGCTAGACAAGTGTTTGAGTGTAAGTTTGTTTGTGCGAGGTTTAATATATATTTTTTTTCAAAATGAGTTCAGATGAGGAAGGACCTTCAACTAGTAAAAAACAACTACTATCAACGGAACGCCAAAAACATCAACAACTAAAATACCGTGTTCATTGGGAATCGGATGAACGGTTCAAGAAATGGCTTTAACCAGACAGTAACAACCCGTATAAAGCCAAGTGTCGTGTGTGTAATGTTTCTTTTACCGCTGAAATACAAGTATTAAAAAACCACGAAAAATGAAGCAAGCACCAGCAATTTATTAAATCTGCGGTAAGTCAACAAAAAACATTACCTCATTAGGTTTTCGAAAAATTGATCCTGTCAATAAAAGCACTGAAATTGCTGAAATTCAGCTTTCTGGGCTTTTTGCTGAGCACAATATTTCTTTTAAAGCTGCTGACCACCTTGTAGATATAATTAAACAAAACTTTCAAGACTCAGAAACTGCCAAACATTTATCTTTAAAAAGAACAAAATGTAGCCTACTGCCATTGTAAAGAACGTAATTGCCAGTTCTTTTAAAGAGACATTAATTGAAAAGCTAAAAACAACTAAATTTTCAATTTTAATTGATGAGTCTACAGATATTTTCAGTGTAAAATCAATGTGCATGTTAGATATTTTGAATCTTCGTTAAACCGCATTGTGAGTAGTTTTTTTGAATTAAAAAATATTTATGATCCTAATATCTTAGAAAATGCAGAAGAAGGAGGAACTTCGAAAAACTTATACGCTATTTTAATAAGTGTTTTTGACCAAAATAACATTTCTTGAGACAATATTATTGGATTTGGAGCTGATGGTTGCAATACAATGATGGGGGCAAACAATTCTGTTGCTAGTAGATTCAAGTCCGAATTACCAGGCATAGTTATTTTAAAATGTGTGTGTCATTCGCTTCATTTATGTGCAAGTGAAGCCTGTAAGGAACTGCCTCGAGAGTTAGAAGAATTGGTGCGTGGCGTTTTTAATTTTATGCACAGCAGTGCTAAGAGACTGGCACTCTTTGAACAATTTAAAAAATTTGTTGATGTTGAGGTACACAAGTTATTACACCCATCTCAAACCCGTTGGCTATCTGTAATCGCTGCAGTAACTCGAGTACTGGAACAGTGGAGTGCATTAAAATTATTTTTCACAGACATATGGATGTCTGAAAAAACAAATTCAAGCTGAACAGATTTTTGTATGGCTTCAAGATCCATTTCTAAAAATGTACCTCCTTTTTCTTAAGTGGATACTACCCAAATTCACAGAACTAAATCAGTATTTTCAGAGTTCTTCAGTTGTAATAACAAATTTGCATACTAGGATTAAACAGGTCTATACAGAACTTTTATTGGCATTTATGAAACGCGATTATGTTTTTAGAAAAATAGATTCCGAAGAAGGTATCCAACCAGAAAATAATCAGTACTGGCTGTTAAATACTGAAATGTATTTGGGTGTTGATGTTCTACAAGAACTACAAAAACAGGAAATTTTTTCAGAAAAGGAAAAAGTTGACGTTTTTATACAAAATTGTAGGGCGTTTTTGGTGAGTAGTACACTTGAAATTAAAAAAAGATATGACTTCCAAGATCCTGTGTTGTCTAAGTTAGCAGTACTTCGTCAAAAAGAAGCTCTCTCTTCCGATTATCGAAAAATTAATCCATCAATTCTACCTTTACTTCTGTGTCTTCCGCGAATTGCAAATGATACAAGTTTATTTCAGTCTTTGGATGACGAATGGAGCTACCAATTATAAAAGACCAGATTCCTGAAGACATCAAAAATGACTTGGATGACGATATTTTTTGGTCCAAATTATTAACTTATAAAAATATTTTCGGAGAAATATAATTTAAGGTACTTCCCAAATTTGCCCTAGAAGCTCTTTCATTGCCCCACTCTAACGCTGACTGTGACGACTAAACAAGCAACTTGTATAGTGACTATTAATTTTTTTAATAATTATATAATTGGTGTGAAACTTGTGTATTTTATATGTCAACGTGCTTCTTAATTTTTTTTTTAAATAGTTTAAATCAAGTGGACCTTTTCGTTTTTTTAAAATTGCATTTAACAATTTTTAACAGTTGACTAGTGCCGTCTCTATACATTTATTTATGTATATATGTTTGTGATGTTTATGTGAACAATGAACTAGTGTTTGTGTTATTTGCTGGCATGATGATCCTGCCAGATGAGGCAGCAAAACATGTACCCCTACTCCAGTAACTAGAACTACGATGGACTTAAATTAAGGTATGTTGATTCATTAATAGTATTATTGGTTAATTAATTAGTAGGCTATATGTAATGATAAGTGACAATGTGTCTCCTTTAAATTTTGGAAGTAATGTTTTATGCAAAAGGATTATCTTGATATTATTATGTTCAATTTGTTTGATAAATATGGCAATATAATTATTTGTGTATCAAATAATGTGTAACCATATACTTTAATAACCAGAACATGAAAATCCCCATGTATTTGTATTAAAGTAAGAAGATTTTAAAATTGTACGATATTTTTACTCTGAAATACGATAATTCTCAACCTCTGGTACGATATTCACTTATACAAATCTGGCAACACTGGTTCTCAGTCATCAGGGCCCAGGGGAGTCGGCAGTTGTTCGTTGTTCAGCGTAGACACTTGATACAGTATTTACCGTTTTAATGTGTACTCGGGTACATTGTGTTAATAAAATTACAGTTTCAATCGGTTATGTATTATATAATGTAAATAAATAATGAAAGGGCTTTCGGGTCGACTTTTATCATTCAGACTTATATTTTATAGTAATTAGGCCTATCATAACTGAAGCCTACTTGTGACTGTTTATTTTGTGTCGTGATATTTTACAACAGGCCTAGTTATCCTAATTCAACATGGAATTTATTTTTTTATGTGCAGTTAGTCAGTGTTATTTAGTTTGTTGTAAATAAAAGTGTACCATCAAGCCTATTTGAAATGCCAGGAAGGTGCCTATATCAAGAGTCTTGGTTGGAAGAAGAGGTATGGAGGTTATGGTTAAGGCCAGGGAAAAAGTTCTGCATTTTGCTCATTATTTAAAAAAATTATTGATGAGTCACAATCGGGTGTGAATGATGTAAAATGTCATGCAAAGGGCAAAAAACATAAGCAACTAGAACAAAACCTAAAATGTGGAAAGCAATTAACACTTCATTCTTTTAAAACCCCTACTACTGGGCTCAAGGATAATGCAAGTACTGCTTCAAGCAGTAGACCTAAGCCTAGCAACTTATTAGGGGATGAGTACAGCAGTAGGCCTAGTACTAGTAGTGCCCCTAGTTCTTCTACAGCAGATCTTCCAACTAAGCCTAATGAACCCCAAGTAAGCTTAGGCCTAGGCCAATAACCCCATAAGGATATATCAAACTTTTTGTTGAATGACACTGTAACAAAAACTGAAGTGTTGTGAGCAGCTTATTTGTAGTAGTTATTTGCCACTTTACAAGAAGAAGATATTAACAAGAAGCTGGAAATGTTCATTAAGAAAGTTCTGGTATGTTTCCATGGAAATGCAGCTGTGGAGAGAAGCTTCTCCTTCAATAAAAACTTTTTGGTAGAGAACTTAGAAGAAAAAACTTTAGTAGCTCAAAGGAATCTCCACATGACCACATTTCTTCCCTTTCAGGTTAGTGTCCGAAGTATTAAGGTTGATTCTATAAATTAACAACATATTCTGTTTGTTTTTAGGGTTTATGGAGTCTTTTCTAATTTGTCCCCACTTTTCTTATATTTTTCTATAACCTATATTTTCTATAGGCCTAGGCCTATATTAATTTTCAAAATTTTAGTGGGGTAGCGTAAAACTATTTCTAAAAATAAAAAACGTAAAAATAATCTTCATTAGCAGGGTTGCTTTAGCTAGATGATGTTACAATATAAAATGTTCAGGCCCGGATTTCCCGGTAGGCCCGGGCCTATGGGCGCAAGCTCCCAGGGGGCGCACAGCTGAGAGGAAAAAAAGTTTTTCAAAAATATCTAGAAATAAAAATAAATAGCCATAACTTAACATATTTTTTTAATTGATTACAAAAAATCATTCTGATTTTGAAGTTCATTGGAACAAATAATTGTTGGTAAAATTTAACTATTTTTCAACATTACGCATCAACTTCGTTACAACATTGATCTCAAACACGGGAGAACTGGCTGTAGGGATGTCGTCGAGCGGTACGCATCGTATTGCCACTGCCACTATTTATTTATTTGCCCAAATGACTAAATTGAACAAAACCTAAGTTATTAACATAGCAATGGCCATGCTTTGTTGCGGGAATGCTCTGTGGGTTGGATTGTTTTGCTTCAGTCCCACAAACATGAGCTCACTACCCAGAACCAAGTAAATTACTCAAAAAACTTGCAATGGTAAAATTGCATCGTGGAGTAGTGTTTAAGCAATTAACATATAGGCCTGATATAATTTTTTAATAAAGGTTTTTGGGGAAGTAACTTTAACCAGACTAGGGGGCGGAAAAAATTATTGGGCCTAGGGGCGCCAAAATGCTAAATCCGGCCCTGAATATGTTTACTATTGTAATAAACGTGAAGCAGAAGTTAATGAAATCGGATTGGATTTGTGGCGGTCTCTTTGTTCCTCTTTTTAGGCCACTTAGGCCTGTGATAACTTATATTATCAGTACAATTTTTTTAATTGTGTTCTAAGATGTCAATTTTAGTGATAGTTTGTTAGGCCTATATAAACACCTACTACAAAGGCCTACTGTAGTTTTGAAATACATATTCCAGGAGATATTTCATCTCTGGATATGAATAGAAAAATGTTGGTAGAATTTAGAAACACCTCTTCTAGAAAAAAAGATGATTTGAAAAGGAAGAAAGAAGTGGAGGAACTACGAGGGAATGCAAAGAAGAAAGTTGCGAAAGAAATTAGGGAGCTGAAACTCAAGAAACAAGAGCCAGTGCAACAAAAAAAAAACCAGAATTAAATGCCATTGAAAATAAATTAAAACAACTTAAAATGTCCTTGTAAGGCTCCATGTTATAGGCTACTGGTTTAGTTTTTAAAGGTAGGCTCTCACTTATTTCAATCCTAACGTAAATGTATTTTTTTAGATGCTCTGAAGAATAAATACTTCATTCGTAAAAGTTTTGGTTTTTAATTTCATTTTCTTCACCTAATTATTTTTTTTTTTCGATTTGGTTTTGTATTGCGGTAAAAATATGTCGTTGGAAGAAAAATCTCAGGAGTTGTCTGAGATCGACGAAAGGCTAAAAAAATTACAAAAGAAGCAGTAGTAATCTTAAGTTCTCTGGCATCGGTGGACCATCGCAGCACTATCGCCTCCTGAAAAAGAAATTGTTAAAGCTCCGGTTCTAGTGGGAATGGTCTGTGCGCCTTTGATGCTGAGGTCCAATAAAGCCGAGGGCTCTTTTCAGGGCCAATTTTAAACTTACTAAGACCGGAGCTACGTCCAACTAGTAAATTTAAAAATTGAATTATATTTTAAAATTTTCAAAGATGTTTTTTAAGAGAATAAAACTATTCATATGTATGTCCTACAATGTGTCACAAGAACATGTATAAAATTTTCATCTATTATCACGGGGAAGAAAGGAGAGGAGCTATAATTAGTAGGGAATTCTTATCATGAAAAACTAGAATTACACCAGTGGAACTGATTGATGGCATAAAAAATGTCTAGAATTAAGGCCTATGTCCGCAACTTGTTACACTAAAGATTTATAATATCTTTATATGAACTTATAGTAGCTAATTTTGTGTAACTTGTTTGAACAAATCTGCATATGTTAGTATACACGTAAAAATAAATGCACATCCTATCATGCCAATATATCCTGCATTCCATAATTCAATATCATTTTATTAAGTAAATAAAAAGAGAAACTAAACTAATTATATCCAACTTTCTAAGTATTACTAATCTGTTCATAAGTTTTGAAGATAAATTATTAAAATTTGTTTATGCTTGCAGCATGGTGAGAGTGAATACAATATTTCAGGACAAATTGGCGAAGATACAGACTTGTCACCTCGAGGCCAGATGTATGCCAGTGCTCTGTCTCATCACATAAACGATGCACATATTCCTGATCTTCATGTTTAGACTTGTTAGAAATGTCGCACTAAACAGACTGCTGCCGGTATTGCTGCACTTAATGAACTAGACGCTGTAAGTATTATTCACTTGTTTTTACTTTATAGATTTCTGTTTTAATGTAAATTAAACTCAGTTGCACAGTCTAATAAATGTAATTCTTTTATTGAAAATTTGTTTTAGATAATTTTTTAATAAAATAAGCTCATTATGATCATACTCGTGATACAAAATTTAATAACTTACTAGTTGGGAGCATAGGGCCTCCTAGCAGTACCTGATTTTTTTTCCTCCTTACCATCAACTTTACTTCACTAGATGGCTTTTACCTCTCACTTGCTCCATCTTCACTATCCATTTCCACACCATTCTTCAATTTTTAGGTCATATTGTAGATTCCAGGACCTTTACTTTAGAATATATGGTTGCTATATTGATCATTTCCTCTCAGAAGCCTAAAAATTATACTTGAATGCTACCTGTATGAACATATATATACATGTGCTTTCTTTAATTTTGATACATAAATTAATCTTACAGAAGCCTTTGTTTAGTTTGTTAGCTTACAAATTCCTTTCCCTATATTTTAAAATAAATGGTGTAGAAAATAACAAGAATTAGCGGAGCACGAAGTTTGAATCATTTTTCTTATTAAATCAAAGCACACAAAATGTATTTTTAAGATATTATAAAAATGTAAATCCCAATATCATGTTATTTTTTGACTTTTATGTGGCTGGAGGGAAATAGTGTGAAATGTAAATATTCAATTTATTGTTGTCTTGTATGGTAACATCCTTGGTTCTATAGGGAATCACAAAACACATGTCATTAAAATACTCTATTAATGGTTTATAATAATGTTTTTCTAGGGTGTTTGTGAGGAATTAAGCTATGAAGAAATGCAAGGAAAGTTTCCTCAGGAATTTGCTTGGCGTGATCAAGACAAACTGTGTTATCGTTACCCTTGGGGAGAATCTTACATTGACATTATGGCTAGGTTAGAACCTGTGTTGTTAGAGTTGGAAAGGGAAGAGAATCTATTGGTTGTTAGTCACCAGGCTGTCCTTCGTTGTATCTTGGGATATTTCCTTAATAAAGATTTTGGTGAGTTGTTGAGCTAAAAGTATAAAACTGAATGTATTTATGAAGAGGCTAAAATTTTTTGGTTTGTTATTAATTTGTATATTATGTGTTAATATGAAAATACAAAATTTGTTATTTTAGTATATTTAAAACAATTTGATGGGCCACCTAAACACATATTTATTGATTTGTTTGGTTTATTTATATTAAACAGCGTTATTATATCAAATGTCAAATTTCTTTAATTCAGTCTCTAGTTGGATTTACACAAAGTGTAAATATACAAATTGTATTATAAATTCAAGTGAACCATGTATAATATTAATAGGGAGATTTTCCTACCTTCACCATAGATAGAAGTTCTTGTAGGTAATGGCGAAATGTAGATCAGGTTGTTCCACTAGCTATGAGCTGAACTTAGAAAATTATCCAAATCATTGTCACATAGGCAAAGAAAATCACTGGTATTTTGAGAGCAGTGGTTGTAAATGGATCTTTATCCAAATAACACTTCAAGGAAACCAAATATTTACAATTCAAATAAACACAAACAACGAGACACGTTAACGTCCTTTATACCAATGTTAAGTAACTAAAACACATGAAATAACACAGAATTGAAAGATATATCAACACAACACAACATTAGTAGTGATATAAGCAGCCTTAGCGTGATTCTGACATAGTTTGGCAATCGGAAAGCAGTGGTAAACTAATTTTTTTGTTATAAAGTTGAGAACAATGTGGAATAGGTATAAATGAAAAAAATTTAGTAATGGTGGAACATCCTCCTCAAGCCTAGCAAGAGGAAGTGGGCTACTGTGGTGAAAAGTAATACAATTAGTCAAGAGTTTAAGACTAATCTCAATATAGGAGGCTAGTATGTAAAGCAGGATTAATTTAAATGTATGATTTTAATTAGAAAGCGGTTGTAAAAAGAAGCAGAGGTTTAAACATATGAGATATTTACCGAATAGTTTTATTATAATACTGTCTCTGGATATATTAAATACTCTCCCCTCCACTCACATTGCTTATATCACTGTATATGTGAATAGTCTCTATCCGTCAAGCTAGTATTGATGGCTTGGCTCTGATAGGTATCGTAACCAGGCGAATTTTATTCAATTTTCTGGGAGGTCAAGATTCCTAATTATAATTTTGGCAATAACTGTTATTATTTGTCAAACAAAAGTTGAAGAAGAGTACATACGTAGTTAAAATCTGTAAGTTTTTATCTAATTTCCTGTAGTGTAGGTTGAATTAATGGTCACGAAAATTGTTTTGAAATGGCTACTATTTTGAATTAGTTTTTCTTAGTTGCAATAGTTTTTATCTGGACATACAAGAGTTCCATACAAAACATAATTTAAGTTATCTTAATTTTTATGACTGTTCTCAACCTTAGATACAGATGAGAACAACAATAATGATAGTAACAGATGAACAGCATGTCAAAAATTACTTTCATGTCATTACGTAAGTCATAGAACATGAAAATCAGTTATAAAATTGAGGACGAATACTGCATGTCTAGACAAATACAGCAACAAACAATTTTTTTTTTTTTTTTTTTTTTTTGAAATCCTTTAACTATTTTCATAGCATTAGTTTTAAGACTTTTGTTTCGTATAATCTCAAGAATGTGAAATACGAATAAGTAAACAATTTTTAATTAAATGCACTTGGAATGATTAAATTTGATTTTAAGTGAAAAGGAGAGACAAAAATGAGAGAGCGATATATTAATCATGATGTATTGTTTTTATGTCATCATTTACTTTACAATCTTTCTTTGCATTTTTTTTCCACCTTTTGTGGTTTATTTACTTATCTATTATTATTATTATTAATTTCTCTTTTTTTTAATTATTACTTTTAAGGAATCTAATACTACATTAATGAAACAATAACAATGGATTACACTGAACGAATAAAAGCTTTGCCTTTTATTTATTTAGCTAAAGATGAAAAACATGGGATAAAGTTCACATATATAAAATTATAAGAAAATAGATTATGGATACTCCACAACCAAAAGAGAAATGGCAAAGTTCAGCACATAAGGAAATTCATAATCACAAAAAAAAATACACAATATATAGTGAGAAGTGTTTATCACTATCAGTTTTACCCGAACAATTTTATAATATTGGAAATTAGAAAGTTTTATCACAATCTGTTTCACTGTCTCTGTGATTTGCTCCAGCTAGCACATTTCATTAAAGGAAAAGGGGGGATTCAACAATATAATAGTCGAGAGCTCGAGAAACTTAACCTCGGGAGGTTGGTTCCGACTCTTCCCAAAGGTTATTCAAAAAGATAAAATACATGAATTATTGAACTAATAATAATATTAGGACTATGTCCTATAGTCTATATTTAGTGTAAAATGAAATTATGTTAGTTTATATACTGTGGGGAGAGGTTGTGTGTATGTCAGTGTATAAGGGGAATAAATAGTTTACAAACTTTAAATTAATTAGTCTTTACTGTTCACAAGTATAGTATTACTGTATTGATTATTTTGCTCATATAGCAGGATTGGTATGACTGTAGAAATGAAATTGTGAAATGTTTAACAACTCAAAATGGTCTAATCTCACCCAATATTCCTCTGTTTGGGTAATATTTTGTTCACTGTACTAACACACTTTTAAAACTTCGTATACTTTATTAAACACTATTAACATTCACTGGATTCGATTGGATTTATCTAACATGCAGATCATTCTTCTATGCTTCTTATCTCGTGGTATGCCCTCGCTTCATTCCTTTTTAAAAGGGACGCTTTTTTCCACCTTCTCGGAAATTCAAACTGCTGCTACCTTGATTTTCTTATTTCACCTGGGGTTGGACTTTCATGTAAGTGTGTGAGTGTGGTGATTGAATGTTATTTTCTTTGTATAATTTCAATTAATCACGTTTAGAATAGTGTCAAAGTGTATATTAGCATCTGCTAATATTAATAAATAATTATTAATGAAAAGAATCTAACAAAATACTTAAATAACTCCTTAACAAATAAAAAAAAGAGCCTTACTATATGGTTACATTTGAATTAGAGCTAAGATATGCGGATCCGTTCCTTGTATGTTTGATTTTGTATCGACCAATCACAAATTAGTTTACTCGCGGGACTTGGGAACGCGGGACGCGGGGCTTCTAGTGACGTCACGTTCCACAATGTCGGACTAATTAAGTTTTGGCTAGTTCTTGCCGGCCAAAATTAATATATTCTGCTTTATGCGTACAGATATTAGAGAAGGCCTAACAACCTTTTATGTCTATGGGATTTGGATCTGTCTATTGGTATAGTTAGGTTTCCTTGTTAATATTGCGTTTTATTAGAATTTAATTTATTCTGAAGCCTTTCGTTTAAAATTTCGTGTTTGATTGTTTACTTACTTCTGACTTCATGTTTGTATGTTAGTCTGGGGAATATCGATTGTGTTAACCTAATAATTTTCCTAGTAAGTTGGAACATTTTAAATTCATTTTGAGGTGGCGACTATGGGTTAAAAATGTCGGGAAATATTTTTAATTTGGCCAAATCGTAACGAAGTCGGGGATTTTGTTCTATCTAGGCGCCTATATATCAGTTTCGCGTGTTTCCCGTCAGATGTCGTTTGAGTTAAGGTTTGAATGACATTCCTTGCTTTTATTGAATCTTGGTATTCAATATACTATTTCGAATTGTTACAATTTCAACATTTTCTAATTTAGAATATCACGTACTAGCAACATCAACTTGTCTAAATTTTATAAATATTTTTGTTACAGACGAGTTGCCATACATCAACGTACCTCTGCACACTATCATAAAGCTGACAACTGAAGATTATAAGTGTCGTATGGAATTTATCAAACTAAATGTTGAATGTGTTGATACATACAGGAAACAACCCAAGGTAAACGCTTTGTTTTGTACAATTTTTGTTATAAATATGTGTGTTCATTTGAGTGTAAACGGAGAATTGAAACTATCATGTGATTATATAAAAACCATACTTTAAGAAATCATTCTGGGCCTAAATTCAAAAAGTTAGTCTTTGTAATGTATGAAAGTATACACTTGTAAAAACAGGAATAAAGAGATTGAAATTTGTTTATCCAGGTTACACTTTAATGGAGCCTATGGAAGTACACAAATAGGAAAACACACAATAAATCACTAAAGTTCTGAAATATTTCATAAACACACTTCACTTTTTCAGTGTCTTCTATCCATACCATATTTGTTATTCCAATATTTGAACAATAATATTTTTTATCTCTGGAAAACATTTTTTGGCTTTAAGCAACCATTTATTAGGAATAACAGACTTAATTGTTTTCTTTCACTAAAGGAGTCGGGTTGTATTGACCACAGTTTTGTTATTAACCCTCCAAGTGCTGATTATATTAGTCCTCAGTGCTAAGCTAATTCAAAGCTCTGCGCAAGGCTTTTATTATTACAGGAAATAATACACTTTTATAAGGAAATGGAGGGAAAAAGTGTTTTTGACAAAAAAACCCCTATTTGTTTATTTAGTTTCAAAACAATTTCTAGCCCTTCTTGTCGGGCCGGGAAGTGGTCCTCTCAAAATGTTGTTGATATCTAATTCCAAAACTAACCTCAATATTTATTATAAACGAAAATAATTGAGAAATATTATTTTCTCAATGTTATTAAGAAAAGCGTTCGTCTTTGTTTGTTTTCTTCTTTCGCAGCAAATACTGTCATCTTTACCCCAAAAGAATTCAATTCCTTCTCCGGAAGAACAAAATTTTCAACAATATAATGCATATCATTTTCATCCTCTATTCAGGGTACTTCATTTAAACTACTCCTGTCACTAGTTTCCCTGTCAGCACAGAAACCAAATAATCAGGATCTTGATCCGAATCATCCACGTTTTCGTCACTTTTTTCCTCTACATTGTTGTAAAAGAGTTGCAAAATATGATCATTGAAGTCAGCATCATTCACTCTTAAATCCTGGGAACGAGCCATGTCAAACACAAAATAGATAGGGAACCCAAAAACAAAAACTATGTGCAATAACATTTACACTGGTAGATACACCCACAAAATTTCAAACATAATGCGTATCATCCGGTATTGCAGGCCGGGACTTGCCAGACACTAAACGTATCGTCTGGTACAGGAGACCGTAACAAAAACAAAACAATAAAACACTGCTACACGCGGAACGACAGCTCAAGGCCAAATGAAAGTTAAAAATAAGTATTGGTCAGAAACTACTTGACAGCTACTGTGCGGGAGAAATCAATCGAACTATCAAGTGTGCCAAATACGGTTAAATTGTTAAATTAAAACATTTAACTAATTACAAATTTGTTTATTTCCACATATTATGTTGTATAAAATTATTTAATATAGTTAATTACCTTAGAGGTTGTCCTCAGTCCGTATAATAGTTATTGCTACAGCGCTGTTTCGCCGAACACTGTCGGGTTCGTCAGGCCCGCACTAACACATAAACACGAAACACAACACAACACTAACACATATAAAATCGGAGTATGACTCGTCGTACATAAATAATAAAATTGTTTGTGGCCACATTATAGGTCTTACTTGTCCAGCTGCAGGTATGGTACTTTTCAGGGCCAATTTTAAACTTACTAAGACCGGAGCTACGTCCAACTAGTAAATTTAAAAATTGAATTCTATTTTAAAATTTTCAAAGATGTTTTTTAAGAGAATAAAACTATTCATATGTATGTCCTACAATGTGTCACAAGAACATGTATAAAATATTCATCTATTATCATGGGGGAGAAAGGAGAGAGTTATAATTAGTAGGGAATTCTTATCATGAAAAACTAGAATTACACCAGTGTTGATTGCATAAAAGTGGTCTAGAATTAAGGCCTATGTCCGCAACTTGTTACACTAAAGATTTATAATATCTTTATATGAACTTAAAGTAGTTAATTTTGTGTAACTTGTTTGAACAAATCTGCATATATTAACATATTATGTTAGTAAACACGTAAAAATAAATGCCCATCCTATCATGCCAGTATATCCTGCATTCCATTATTCATTATAATTTTATTAACTAAATAAAAAGAGAAACTAAACTAATTATCTCCAACTTTCTAAATATTACTAATCTGTTCATAAGTTTTGAAGATAAAGTTTGTTTGTGCTTGCAGCATGGTGAGAGTGAATACAATGTTTTGGGACGAATTGGCGAAAATACAGACTTGTCACCTCGAGGCCAGATGTATGCCAGTGCTCTGTCTCGTCACATTACCGATGCACATATTCCTGATCTTCATGTTTAGACTTGTGAGAAACGTCGCACTAAACAGACTGCTGCCGGTATTGCTGCACTTAATGAACTAGACGCTGTAAGTATTATTCACTTGTTTTTACTTTATAGATTTCTGTTTTAATGTAAATTAAACTCAGTTGCACAGTCAAATAAATGTAATTCTTTAATTGAAAATTGTTTTAGATATTTTTTTAATAAGATAAGCTCATTATGATCATACTCGTGATACAAAATTTAACCCTTAGCACGCTGAATAACAATTTAGGCTATTTACTCATAACGTGCTATTAGGAAAAAAAAAAAATTTTGTAATTGTTTAAAGTTCTATTTCATTTTGGGTTCTTACAGATATATTTGGTAAAAAAAAAAAAAAAATGTATATTGGCTTTAAAATAATTTTTTAATTTTTTTTTTACAGATTAAAACAAGAAATATACTTAATTTCACATTTTTGACCTCCCTATGAAACAGATTATATATATTTTTTATATTTACAAACAAATCATATTAATTTTTTTTATATAAAAGTAGGCCTCTACTATTTAATTCAAAATAACCTGAATTTCATCAAACAAATAAATTTTACTAAAAAAAGATTTTGAGAAAAATCAACATATCGTATCAAAAATATCTTTCTACTGCTCATAATAATTACCTACATTCAGGACATCAAAAAAATTACTGATATAGTCTAAATATACATATAAACAATAATACGGCCTAAACAAATAAACAATGAACAGCTATAGAAGTTATAACGCTGACACAAAACATTTCACAACTGACAGTCGTAGTAGAACAAGAAATCCTGTTATACGCGCTGGGGCAGAACACAAAATGGCGCCTGGTTGCTATAACAACCAAATAAAGACCAACGACAGGTGATCAAGAACAAATACCGTAGTGGGAGTGTCACATTATACCAATAGGACATTTCCCTGCACTCTATTGGACTTTAAACGAATTAAAAATACCTGCAGAAGTCAAATAGTGTTGAATCGAGATATCCCGTCATACGCGTAAACCAGTCAAGTTGAGGGTTACGTGAAATCCCGTCATACGCGTGGTAAGGGTTAATAACTTACTAGTCGGGAGCATAGGGCCTCCTAGCAGTATTTGATTTTTTTTTTCTCCTTACCATCAATTTTACTTTACTAGATGGCTTTTACCTTTCTCTTGCTCCATCTTCACTATCCATTTCCTTATCATTCTTCAATTTTTAGGTCTTGTAGATTCCAGACCTTTACTTTAGAATGGCATGGTTACTATATTGATCATTTCCTCTCAGAAGCCTAAAAATTATACTTGAATGCTACCTGTATGTACATATATACTTTTGCTTTCTTTATTTTTGATAGATAAATTAATCTTACAGAAGCCTTTGTTTAGTTTGTTAACTTACAAATTTCTTTGTTTTAAAATAAATTGTGTAGAAAATAACAAAAAATTAGCGGAGCACGAAGATTGTATTATTTTAAAGATATTATAAAGATGTCAATCCCATTATTGTAATATATGCTCGTTGCCACTGTAATATATGGTAACAATATTACTAAATTTGGGTTCATTAAATAAAACACATTGTATTAGATTATAGCTACGACTGCGTGTTACAGGTAGGAAGGTGAGTTCAAGACTGGCTTGAATATGTAGCCAGGGAAAGCGTCAGTAATAAGGGCTGGTGGGAAAAAGGTACTGGATTGCAGCCAATAGCATTTATTGATTTGTCGTATGACATCAAACCATATGACATCACACATCATATGATGTCATGCGATACTCCCACAATTGTATACATCACAATTCCTCCCTCTTAATTCTTTAAACAATACAACACACATTTTTTTTTTAAAATAACACAAACACATCTTTTTAAAATAAAACTTAAACACATAGTCGTATAAATTTTAAACCTAGAAACTTGAAAGAGTTTAACTAGTAACTTAAATTAACACATGATAACTTATTAGCAAAATGAAATTAGCAATTTAAACAAATAAAATCAAAAATTTTCTTAATTGTAATTTTTTTTTTTTTTTTTAACAATTGTATCCAGAACACAAACATTTTCCAAAACATATACATAATATATTATTTAATAATCAAGTCTTACAACTGGTTTCCTTAATCTAATTGGATATCTTCTTTCAACAACATCAGTAGTATTATTGTTTACAACGGATGTTGGAGAATTCCGTGTTTGAATCATAACGGGACTGGATTGTCTCATAACAATTGGTGGAGAGCGGATGCCCTTCCGGGATGAGTTATTTCCCCCTGTTTGAATGGTATCTGTCACTAGGTCAATCAATGACTCGTCCACTGGTTGTTGTTTATTTTCAGAAGGAGGCGAATTGACACCAATTAGTTGGTGAATTCTCCATATTATACCAGAATTTAACCTTACTAAATACATTACTGGACTAATTTGCTTAATAACAATACCTTGTATCCATTTATCATTTGAACGATATTGTCTTAATAATACTGATTGATTTACAAACAATTTTCGTGTTCCCATTCCTCTAAAATAATGAGTTTGTCTTTCTTGCTTTAACTCTACTGTTTTGGCAATATTAGGTCTAATTAAATCTAACCTTGTTTTCATTGGTCGATTAAACATTAACTTAGCAGGTGTTTCTTGAGTTGTAACATGAACTGAATTTCTATAATCAAACAAAGTTCCAATGTCACAAACGTATGTTTACGTTTTTCAATCATTTTAGAAAACATTTTTCTCAAAGCTACCTCGCACACGTACAACTTATACTTACTCACAACGTTCACTCCCGAAAACAGTCCTACATACTAAACAGCAAAAAACATTCACACACGAAATTACAGATCAATCAATCTCACTGTACAGTACGTACTACATATAACCAAACCGTTTGTCACAGTGCGATCGACCAATTACAAGCTCGCCCGTAAACTAAACTGACATACTGAATAGTTTACTTTACAGTACTTTTACGGTGGAGTAGACTAAACATTCAAGATAAAAGATAAATGTGACGTGACATTCAAGGCGACGTGACGGATATGACTCACCCTCCTAGGACCGGCCGAATCATCCGGCGGCCGATCCAACCGAAGCCGAACTAGAGGGCGTCTACTGTAATTACTTTATACCCCCACGTTTTAATTTCCTGTTTGATGGTTAATTCTTCCTTTCTTTTGAAATATTGACCTAATTCAGGATATTCTACAGAAACATGATTTGGCCATCCATGCATTACATAATTATACACTTTTCTTAATACTATTTCTTTTTGGGTTTCACTTTTAATGTCCTCACAAGTAATAGGTAATGAACTTTCTTTAACATAATGCAGATAAGTTCCTAACCAATCTAACTCTTGTTTATTGTCACCATGCTCGACTTTGAGCAGCAAACGTGATAATGCATCTGCGTTAGCATGTTTAGCTGATTGTACATACTCAATCTTAAAACTATAGCCAGATAAAAACAAAGCATATCGTTGCAAACGACTTGCTGCAAAAACAGGTAATCCCTTTTTGGACCCAAAAATACTTTATAATGGTTTATGATCTGTACATAAAATAAATTCTCATCCCCATAAATATTGATTAAATTTCTTTACCCCATAAACCAAACTCAAAGCTTCCTTATCAATTTGTGAATATGCTTTCTTTGACGTGGATAAAGTTCGCATCGGCCTCTCAATACTGTCTTTTCCAATAATAGACAACACACAACCTAAACCGGTTGGTGATGTGTCATACGCTAATTTAATAAGTAATTCAGGATCATAATGCGCCAATACTTTAGAAGAAGCTAACAGTTTCTTGACTGTATTAAAAGCTTTTACACATTTTTCATCAAATTTAAACAATACATCCTTTTTAAGTAAATTAAAATAGATTATAAATAGTTATAAATAGGATTCAAAACACTTGACATAAACTAATCCCAGAAATGATTTTACCTCTGTAACATTAGAAGGTGTTGGGGCGTCTAGCATAGCTTTAATTTTCGCTTCGGATGTATGCAGACCTTCCTTGTCAATAATAAATCCTAAATATTCAAATTTATCAGAGAAAAACTTACATTTATCTTTTTTCAATGTAAACCCTTTTTGGTTTAACCTATTACAAACTTCTTGTAACCTACTGAAATGTTGTTCAGTATTTTCAGCTGTTATCAATATATCGTCAAGGAAAGCTACAACACCTTGTAACCCTTGAATCGTCTGCTCAATAACCCTTTGAAAAATTCCCGGTGCAGAATTAATACCATATGGCATTTTTGTATACGCAAACTTACTTAAGCAAAGTACGTTGCTTTTGTAATTTTTTGGTTAATTATTAAAAACTTGTATATTATCCGTTAATATAAAAATATAAAATTTATTATTTTAGTATATTTAATAAACAAGTTGATGGGCCACCTAAACACATATTTATTGATTTGTTTGGTGTTGTATTTATATAAAACAGCGTTAACATATCAAATGTCAAATTTCTTTAATTCAGTCTAGTTGGATGTCCATCTCACAAAGTGTAAATATACAAATTATACTATAAATTCAAGTGAACCATGTATAATATTAATAGGGAGATTTTCCTACCTTCACCATAGATAGAAGTTCTTGTAGGTAATGGCGAAATGTAGATCAGGTTGTTTCACTAGCTATGAGCTGAACTTAGAAAATTATCCAGATCATTGTCACATAGGCAAAGATTTTGAGAGCAGTGGTTGTAAATGGATCTTTATCCAAATAACACTTCAAGGAAACCAAATATATACAATTCAAATAAACACAAACAGCGAGACACGTTAACATCCTTTATACCCATGTTAAGTAACTTATACACATGAAATAACACAGAATGGAAAGATATAACAACATAACATTAGTAGTGATATAAGCGGCCTTAGCGTGGTTCTGACATAGTTTGGCAATCGGAAAGCAGTGGTAAACTATTTTTTTTTCTTATAAAGTCGCGAGCAATGTGGAAAAGGTATAAATGAGGATATGAGTGACAATATAGTAATGGTGGAACAACCTCCTCAAGCCTTGCAGGAGGAAGTGGGCTACTGTGGTGAAAAGTAATACAATTAGTCAAGAGTTTAAGACTAATCTCAATATAGGAGGCTAGTATGTAAAGCGGGATTAATTTAAATGTATGAATTTAATTAGAAAGCGGTTGTAAAAAGAAGTGGAGGTTTGAACATATGAGATATTTACTGAATATTTTTATTATAATACTGTCTCTGGATATATTAAATACTCTCCCCTCCACTCACATTGCTTATATCACTGTATATGTGAATAGTCTCTATCAGTCAAGCTAGTATTGATGACTTGGCTCTGGTAGGTATCGTAACCAGGCGAATTTTATTCAATTTTCTGGGAGGTCAAGATTCCTAATTATAATTTTGGCAATAACTGTTATTATTTGTCAAACAAAAGTTGAAGAAGAGTACATACGTAGTTATAACTGTAAGTTTTTATCTAACTTCCTCTAGTGTAGGTTGAATTAATGGTCACGAAAATTGTTTTGAAATGGCTACTATTTTGAATTAGATTTTTCTTAGTTGCAATAGTTTGAACTGGACATACAAGAGTTCCATACAAAACATAATTTAAGTTATCTCAACTTTAGTTACAGATTAGAACAACAATAATGATAGTAACAGATGAACGGCATGTCGAAAATTACTTCATGTCATTACGAAGTCGTGGAACTTGAAAATCAGTTATAAAATTGAGGACGAATACTGCATGTCTAGACAAATACAGCAACAAATAATTTTGTTTTGTTTTTAAATCCTTTATCTATTTTCATAGCATTAGTTTTAAGACTTTTGTTTCGTATTATCTCAAGAACGTTAAATACGAATAAGTAAACAATTTTTAATTAAATGCACTTGGAATGGTTAAATTTGATTTTAAGTGAAAAGGAAAGACAAAAAGGAGAAAGTGCATACATTATTTACTTCAACATTTAAAACAACATTTTCTAATTTAGAATATCAACTTTAATGTAATAGCAGATATTTCTTGTTGAAACTCCATATTCAAGGATAAAATAAAGCATAAGCTTAAAGTTTCAAATATTTTAATAATATAAATGAGCTACAATTGTTTCGCCTTGCGGCATCATCGGGCAACTGATAATTTACAGGTATAGGCAACTATTTAAACATAACTGAAATTTCAGTTTCCTTGTTACTTATGTTTAAATAGTTGTCTATACCTGTAAATTATCAGTTGCCCGATGATGCCGCAAGGCGAAACAATTGTAGCTCATTTATATTATTAAAATATTTGAAACTTTAAGCTTTTGCTTTATTTTATCCTTAGAATATCACGTACTAGCAACATTAACTTGTCTAAATTTTATAAATATTTTTGTTACAGATGAGTTGCCATACATCAACGTACCTTTGCACACTATCATAAAGCTGACAACTGAAGATTATAAGTGTCATATGGAATTTATCAAACTAAATGTTGAATGTGTTGATACATACAGGAAACAACCCAAGGTAAACGCTTTGTTTTGTACAATTTTTGTTATAAATATGTGTGTTCATTTGAGTGTAAACGGAGAATTGAAACTATCATGTGATTATATAAAAACCATACTTTAAGAAATCATTCTGGGCCTAAATTCAAAAAGATAGTCTTTGTAATGTATGAAAGTATACACTTGTAAAAACAGGAATAAAGAGATTCAAATTTGTTTATCCAAGTTAGACTCTAATGGAGCCTATGGATAGTAGATGCTGGCTTACCTTGGAAGTATACAAATAGGAAAACACAATAAATCACTAAAGTTCTGAAATATTTCATAAACACTCTTCACTATACTATATTTGTTATTTCAATATTTGAACAATAATATTTTTTATCTCTGGAAAACATTTTTTGGCTTTAACTTTAGTTTTGGCATGCGTCAATTTGAGACGAGGAAAGCCACGCCTAGTAACAGACAACTGTAAAAAACTCTGATATTGCAACTCGACATTAGGGTTACTTAAAACCATCTTACCGAAATAAATGTTATACCATTGTAAAGCTGACGTTTCATAGATGCATATACATGTAATCAAAAGTTCATAAAACGCTATAAAAATATTTAATTAATCGGTAAAGTTTGGTGTGTTTTAGTCATAAAAATGGCGACTAGCCAACTCGGACAGAGGAAGCAAATATAGCGTCGTACTTTGCCAGATGTCAAACACTGACATATGGTCGTATCCTTTGATAAATTGTACTGTTTTTAGTACAAATCTTTACCTATCCAACAGAGTTCGCCACATGTCAAAAACCCGTTTTACAGATGTATTCAACAAAAAAAAAGTTGTTTTCTTCAACTGAACTTTTAGCTTAGTAAATGGAGTAGAGAAGTGAATTATACACCATTGAAAAGCTCGTGTTTCAATCTTTCAAAGCTGTGTAGCCTGAATTCCTTAGAGAGAAGAGAGAAGGCAGAAATAATTTTTGTAATTTGTCAATTTCGCCGGGAGGCCGCAGCACAAGACGGCAAGTTGAAGTTTCATTCTTCTTCGTTATGAATTATTTGTAAAAAATCATTCGTGTCCAAAGAGCACAAGTTGGCACTATTTTATAGTATTTTTCTTCCTCTTTCAAACTACATATTCCAAATTATCCTAGCTTTTATAGTTTTTGAGTTATATTATATTTTATAAACCAGTAACAAAAACTCTAAGATTTTTTCGGATCTGGATCAGTCGATATATCGATTAGTTATAGTAGTGTATCTGCATTAGTTTTTGAGATATCTTATGTAAAACACAAGAATTGGGCTATAAAAAACACACATTTTTGTGTTTAACATAAGATTACTTTGAAAAATGGTTAATTAAGGGTGTATTTTTTTCTTAATTACATGTATAGAAAATTTAATTCTGAAAAGATTCATGTAAATTACTTAAGAAAAAAACGAATAATAATATTGAAATGTAGCTTTATTTAACACTCTTAAGGAAACATTGGTCTGACGAGCACCCAGGGAATTTTTGTTTTATTGTAGTGGCAGAACTGTTTCGGCCCGGCGGATGACAAAAGCAGTACCTTCCCCCTACCCCCTCCTAAACCGGTTGACCTTGATTTTAGTTTCTCTCTGTGATCCCAACAGTCATGATGTATTGTTTTTTCAAAGTCTAGCGGTCTGTGAGACGGGCTGTTTCCCTGTGTGTTCTTGATAAGTGTTGAACAAATGATTGTTTTTAATAGTTTTATATCACCTAGCTATTATTCTAATACATTAAATATATGTATTATGTTATATGTTTTCTCGTAAATAATACACTTTAAGTAATTTTCTATATCAAACGTGTGGACTTTTAATTACATTAACGTTTCTGACTTCACTATCCATAAATATTGTTCAGTTATACAAAAATATGTGTTATATAATAAAAATAAACAGTTAAATAGATAAAATTGTTTTATTTTGCCATTTTTTTATGAACCAATACATTTCATCATAGTAGACAATTGAAAACTGTGATAAAATTACATAGAGGTCCCTGAGACCGGGCGTTTCCTTTAGCGTCACAGATTTCATGTTTCCCTAAGAGTGTTAAAAACAAAACAGACGTAGCCTACATAAAAAAATCATAACTGCACGAGATATTAACTAATTTAACTAAAAAGTGCCCAATTTACCAATGGAAGTTTTCACTTTAAAAAGTTTGAACATTATAATATTATATTTTGTAATTTCTATTTTAATTTTGTTTCAGGTTCACAATATTATTCATGGAGGACATCAGTAAGAAAAAAGAATTGGTTTTTAAAAGACTAAAATGTGTTGTTAAAAAATACTGCAAGTGCTAATATTTCATGTATATTATTTTAAAACAATATATTTTCTATGCATTTAGAAATCTATGAATTTGTTTGTTACATAAATATTTTTTATTAAAATAATGTAGGTGTTTTATTTTAGTAGATAGCACAATAAATGGAATATCAATTTTGAGGTTATGTTTTCTTTAAGAGAGATGTTGTCTCCTCGACTGCTTGTTTGTGAATACAAAGACACTTTCTTTTATAGCCAAAAAGACTAGTGCACTCTCTACAGTTCATTTTGTGAAGTAACTTCCCTCTCCACTATTTATTTAGATTGACACAGCACAGCTGATCTTAATATAAATTAGTTTCTTACTGTGACAATCTAAATGAAAGGTGGAGGGGGAAGTTAGTTCACAAAGTTGACTGTAGAGCTTGCACTAGTCTTTTTGGCTATAAAAGAAAGTGTCTTTGTAGGGTGGGAGGGTGGGCACAAACAAGCAGTCGAGGAGACAACATCTCTCTTAAAGAAAACATAACCTCAAATAATATAACTTAGTTTCTTACTGAGACAATTTAAATGAAAGGTGGAGGGGGAAATTAGTTCACAAAGTTGACTGTAGAGCTTGCACTAGTCTTTTTGGCTATAAAAGAAAGTGTCTTTGTAGGGTGGGATGGTGGGCACCTAGCAATCGAGGAGACAACATCTCTCTTAAAGAAATCATAACCTCAAATAGTATAAAATAGTTTCTTACTATGACAATTTAAATGAAAGGTGGAGGGGGAAGTTAGTTCACAAAGTTGACTGTAGAGATTGCACTAGTCTTTTTGGCTATAAAAGAAAGTGTCTTTGTAGGGTGGGAGGGTGGGCACAAACAAGCAGTCGAGGAGACAACATCTCTCTTAAAGAAAACATAACCTCCAAATTGACAATCTTATTTGCATTAGTATGGTTAATCTAAAGAGACATAACCTCAAAATTGTCAATCTAACTTTCTATTAGAATGGTTACAATAACCCTGTACATTTATTTATATTTTACATTTACTGTATTTATAAAACAATTTTTATGATTACAATATTACAAATGCTTCATACAATGATTGGTAAATAATAATTGTTTATATAATACATCTCACTACATAACCACTTGTAGTTAAATTAAACAATTGACACAAGACTATTGATTTTTGTTTCGTCACTATCATAAAACCAAACAACACTGTACTCTTGTTTACATATGTGGAACACATCGTATCTTCTGAAACAAACAAATAGAAAACTATAAGAAAATCTGCAAATACTTTAAAATATACAAGGTAAAAACATTATAGACTACCAACTTCTTCACACATTAAACTAAATAAACAAACAAATAATATTCATAGGCTTCTTTCCAACATACCAGATCGAGAGTTCCAGAACCAAAGTTTTACTTCTGAATAACAGTGAAGGATATAGGCGAAGGATGAAACCCTTTGACATATTTGGATGGGATGAATAGTTACAGAGTTACAACCATTTAATAATTAAAAAAATACAATTGAAACAGGCATTATTAGTTATTTCAAACTGTAATTTTGAATGATGTATTCCGATAAAATCTGTTTTAATAACCAAAACCGTCAGTAGATGTGAAGAAACATCTTCAATGGAGATAGTTATAAGATTGTCAAAGGAGAGGAAGTAAAAGCAAAACAACAGTGGATATTAAGATATCTGCTAGTAGAGGGGAATAAGAAAGAAACTAATGATCTCAAAGATTGTCAAAATGATTCAAAGAAACATAACCTCAAAATTGACAATATAATTGCTACTAGTATGGTTTCTTCAAAACCTGTACTGTGACAATCTAAATGAAAAGTGGAGGGGATAGTTAGTTCACAAAGTGAACTATAGAGCGTCTACTAGATTGCTTAGGTGTATAAGAAAGTGTCTTAAATGGGTTCTCGTGGGTAGGTTAAGTAGTAAATAGAGAAGACAACATGATTCAAAGAAATATAACCTCAAAATTGACAATATAATTTCCACTAGTATGGTTTCTACTAGCGCACAAGCACAAACCTAACCTAATATTTACACAGTTGACAGCTATTATCAGCTAAAACTAAAGTTATTTACACCACACTATTTTCATATTATCCAGTTGTCATTTTATACAGTTTTGTCTACAAACAGTAAAATAGTAGGCTACAACAGAAACATACGTTGACGTTAAATGATTCGCTTTAGTTGCTCAACTAAACTAACAGACAAATGTGTAGCTGGGTGCGCACGCATCAAGTGGGCCGCTGGCGCTAACAACCGCTGATGCATCACCTGCAAGCAGTTGATCAACGTTACCAGTAAATGCATTTCTTAGTCAACTGCGTTGAGCGTTGACGATGATCAACGTTGAAGGTTAGCTGTTACCCGTTATCGGACACAGCACTAATGTTAATCATATTCTATCCTTGTCCTTTTTTGTTTACACTTATCGTTTCAAACATTTTTAACCCTCCAGCTGGCGCATGTTAATGTGTCTTAAAAACTCTTCGTTCGTTTAAAAATTAATAAAATATATTATTTGTATACAAAACCTAACTTATAAGATATCATTTTTCTCAGAAAGATGCATAGAATTCATCTATGTAATTAAAAAAAAAAATTTTTGAAATGGTTTTGGAGTAAGTATGTTAGATGTCAAAAATGATATTAACTTTTTTTCAGAAAAATCTGTATCACCCAAAATCAATAGCTTACTACCTAAGATATACACAATTTTTGTGTATTATTTGTGAATATATTTAGGGGGAAAAATATATAAATTTGTTACATTTTAAAAATGTAAAAAAATATTTTACGAAAAAACTGAATTTTCTCTTTATTTTTTTTAAAAAAACATTAAAAATAGTAAAATATATTTTATACAAAAGTTCTATATCTCATTATGTTCAGAAAGGTGCATAGAATGTAGGTGTGTAGTGAAAAAAAAATGTTAGATGTATCAAATTTGGAGTTTTTTGGTCAAATACCAAAAAATCGAAGAGTAACGGAGCAGAAATTTCACAGAAATGGTAATGAATAACATACTAATAGATTTTTAGGATTTTTTTCAACCATTTCTTGAGATTTGTAATATATTTGTGAATATATTTAGGGGGAAAAAATAATAATTTGTTACATTTTCTAAATAAAAATGACGATTTCCCAAAAATTGATATTCTGACGCTTGAAGTTAGGGTGACACGTCAAACATTTAGGCGTAATTAGTAACTTTCTAAAGCTAGGCCTAAGACAAAATCATTAGATTTTACTAAGACAACATACTTTACAAAGAATAACACACATATACACTTGTAATAATCAAAAAACACTAAATATAAGAAAATATGCATATAGCCTAAACTTACCATTTTTATTTATAGGTTATTCCATATACACACTCGAAATTCACTAAAAAACAAACTTTAGAAATAAAAACACATATATTGTAACTTGTATACACAATTTATATACAATTTGTATACACAAACCTTCAAAATAAAAGAAATATTACACAAATGCCACGCCCTTTTGCGTCTAATTGCATCGTGAAAGATTGACTGGAAATGGAGGAATTTTGGATCAAAATAGCTTCCCTAATTTTCAATGCACAAATATTTAACACACACTAAATTAAAGATTGAAACCTAGTCTTTCGAATGTAGTAAAATATAACAGTATAATCTATGACGTCAATGTAGAAATATGGAATAGCGTCTAAATACTCCAAGTCACAAGAAGGATCAAAATATTCAGTAAGCCACTTCGAAGAATGTATATAACTCGTAAACTATATAACTTAGGATGATTTCGTCTTCATAGTTCGAAAGAGGAAGAAAAATACTATATAATATTGTCAACTTGTAACATTTGGACAAGTTTTACCATTTCGAAAAAATATAAGAACATATAGGTGATATTTTCTATATAAAACTCGCCGCGCCAATTTGTCGCAACCTGGCGTTATGAACGTCAACTTCAGTCAAGTCTTGTTTTACTATTTTACGCAAGTTTAATTTTTTTAAACCTGGTTATGAAAGATTACCTTTTCAATGGTATAGAATACATTTCGATAATATAATATCTACTAGGATAAAAGTTGAATTGCAAAAAATGTAATTTTTAGCGTGTAAAATAGCGTTAAAATTCTTGATTTGGTTTAATTTTTATATAATAAAAACTATACTAGTTGGAAACATTTGAAAAAGACAGTTTTGAAGAGAAAGACGCGATCTATCAAGCAGTGTTAGATATTTTTTTTGCATGATATGCATCTACGGAACATTAGCTTTCCAACGGTATTTTATTTATTGCGATGGGACAATTTTAAGTGGGCGTAACGTTGAAAGGCAAAATACGTGTTTTTTAGTTGGTGAAATGAGCCATTACTAATGCCGCGACCCGGTCATTTGTTAAAACCGGGTTGTCCACCAGGTCAAGGGTTAATCTTCTGTATTGTCTTTTATAAATATTTTTATATACAACATAATATGTGGAAATAAACAAATTTGTAATTAGTTAAATGTTTTAATTTAACAATTTAACCGTATCACCGATCTCTGAGACCGGACGGGAATATTGGTTCTACAAAATTGGCACACCTGATAGTTCGATTGATTTCTCCCGCACAGTAGCTTCTGACCAATACTTATTTTTATTTTTCATTTGGCCTTGAGCTGTCGTTCCGCGTGTAGCAGTGTTTTATTGTTTTTGTTACGGTCTCCTGTAGCTGACGATACGTTTAGTGTCTGGCGAGTCCCGGCCTGCAATACCGGATGATACGCATTACGTTTGAAATTTTGTGGGTGTATCTACCGGTGTAAATATTATTGCACATAGTTTTTGTTTTTGGGTTCCCTATCTATTTTGAGTTTGACATGGCTCGTTCCCAGGATTTAAGATTGAATGATGCTGACTTCAATGATCATATTTTGCAACTCTTTTACAACAACGTAGAGGAAAAAGTGACGAAAACGTGAATGATTCGGATCAAGATCCTGATTATTTGGTTTCTGTGCTGACAGGGAAACTAGTGATGGGAGTTTAAATGAAGAACCCTGAATAGAGGATGAAAATGATATGCATTATATTGTTGAAAATTTTGTTCTTCCGGAGGGGGAGTTGAATTCTTTTGGGGTAAAGATGACAGTATTTGCTGCGAAAGAGAAGAAAACAAAAAAAGACGAACGCTTCTACACAACATTTTGAGATGACCACTTCCCAGCCCGACAAGAAGGGCTAGAAATTGTTTTGAAAACAAATAGTGTTTATTTGTCGAAAACTTTTTTTTCCCTTCATTTCCTTATACATATTATAGATTATTTACAAAATGGTACAAATTAAAAAATTTTAAAGCACTGTAATGCCAAATTTTAATTCATAAATGCATGTATGTTAGAAAGGGTTAAGATTTACCATACAAAAACAATTATAGCCTACCATTAGTAAGTCATACCTAACCTATTGTAAACAAATGTTCAGATGAATTTAGCCAAATAATTATAAAAATTGTTACCAAAACTTTAGAAAATATAAATTACCAAAAAGTAGAAACCA
Source organism: Aphrophora alni (assembly GCA_963513935.1). Taxonomy (NCBI): domain Eukaryota; kingdom Metazoa; phylum Arthropoda; class Insecta; order Hemiptera; family Aphrophoridae; genus Aphrophora; species Aphrophora alni. The sequence goes on along the minus strand of OY740767.1, from coordinate 153,845,343 downwards.
ACAAATGTAGTAAACACCATATTTAAAAAATATTTATAAACTGTAATAACCTGTTAGCAATGAATGTGCAAAGTAGGCCTAACCTACAAATAGGCTAAATGAAATAATAGTATGCCAAGATTATAATAGAAACTAAACACTTTTATTAAGAACCATTCAAATCGAATACATGAACAAATATACATTTAGTTAACATAACAAGAGAAGTAAAGTTCAGAATATCACCAAAGCACTTGTAAACAATCACTATGTATTGGAAACACACTAAATCCAAATCAAGGTCACGCACAACATTTACAAAAACAATGCTTTCTAAACAAACTGTCTCAGAATTATATTCACTAATAGATATGTAACACGATATTAACTGTCACAGTTAGTATTATATAAACTTTTAAAAACACAATAGAATAAGAGTTCACTAAACTTTTAAACAGAAATATGATAATTTGTAAATTATGAGCTGTAGACCTGAACAGCTGTTCGATTATATTTAGAAAAGCCATATTGCAAATTCAGGGAATAGTATAAACAACCTATTACTTTCAAATATTAATTTTCAGATATTTGTAAGTTAAAGTAAATTTTAATTGAACCATGATCTCAAAATCGAAACAAAACAATAAGATACTGAAATGCATTTAACTGTCTACATAAACTTGACTAAAAATCGTAAATGCGTAAGAGGTAAAGCGTAAGAAATATATCCTACAACCAATGAACGTACGAGTCCAGAAGGTTTACAAAAACAACGAGACCACGTGACACCAATCGACGAATCACAAGAGGACGATGGCGTCAAACAAAATTGAATATGCAAGTCCCGGGAAGTATGAAGAAGCCGCGAACCTAAGCGTCGGTTTTGGAAGAAAGAGACGCGGCCGGACGGCCAAAGCATGGAGATGTGCAGTTAGCGTGTGTGAATTTTTTTAATAATTTCGTCAGTAAAATAAAGTGAAAGTGACTTTAAAATGTGCAAATGGTAGTATAAACTTAATTAAATAAGAAAACAAATCACAAAATATAAAAGAATCCAATTTTAAAACAATTACAAGAGGCGGGAAAGACTAGAATAAATTCAAATTTGTTTTGGAATCACCATTTTTTATTTAGTCCCCTTTTTCATATTTAACTTCTTTTAATCAAAATAGAGATGCGTTTAGTGGTTAATTTAAATCAGTCAGCACGAGTTCCCCAACCCGAGATATAGACTAATATGTAAAATTTTATTTTTGAATTCCATAATTGTTTATGAACTAACTTAACTATTGTGATATGTAATATTGAATTTCTCATGCTCCAAAAATGAATTAAGTCGAGGCATAATAATTAAAATGACTATATAAATATATATGATCATTAAAATGTTAATTTCTCATCTATGAATACAACCAAATCATGATTAATGTTAAAAAAAATGTGTTGAGCAATTTATTGACTATTGTGAAGAAAGTTAATTAATAATCTGAAAATTGAAATAGACTGATAAATGCAATTTTCTTAATTCTCTACCAAATAATTTATAATTTGTTATAACTTGCTAGTTTTTATTTAAAACTGACCTATCATACTAAAAAAATGTAGGCCTACTTGAAAAGAAATGAGTTCGTAAACAGGGTTAAAAAGAAACATATCAATGAATATTTGGATCAAGTTAGTGAAATTATTTGTATGTGAGGAAATAAATATTGTTTATTGGTGAACAATAAGTGAAAAATATAGATTACAGTCTTACATTTGAGTCTGGATTTTAGGATACTATCATATTTTTAGGAGCTTTCTCGATTCATCCTAAAATGTAAGTTATTCATATTAATTAATAAATATTGAGCTTCACTAGTGAGATGGAATAAAACTAGAACACAAATAGTATGTTAATTTATTCAAACATGTTTCAACTACAAAATCGGCATCTTCATTGATGGATGAGCTACAATAACCTATCCATAATCCTTTTATTGAACAGACCCGGTGATTGTAGCATTCTAAGCTGAGAAGAAAGATAGCAGTCTAAAATTGTATACATGATATTGACTTTTAGTGCAAAAAAGTACAAAGTTGGTGTTATATCGGACACATAGAGTGGAAGAGAAACTCAATTCTAGTTCATGGCAAATGTAGCACAAACATGAAAAATAAAAAATTACAACTTGTCATGTGGTATATTTAATTGGCTCTTGTCAAATTTGAACATTTTGAGAAATAGACTCTTGGACAGAAAAACTAAACTATTTACTTTAAATAAATAATATCAATTCTTACCTTTATATCAGTTGACCGAGTACAGAGTCTAAGGATGATGTCACTGCAGTCTTGAGTAAGTAATCACTGTATGACAAAGGTTTTTCTGTTTTTTACACTTTCACATCAAAAATCAGTCCTTGCACTGTAACACATCAACATTAAGTCTTACTAACTGCAAAACATATTGAAACAAAACCATAAGTATATATAAGGTTATTTTACAATTTAAAACAATAGTAGCTTAGGTTACATATTATATTACAAAATAAGTCATCTATATTGGATAATAATAGTTGAAATTAAACAAATATTGGGACTGACATATATGTGATTACAGACCATGGGAAAGACTACTTCCTGCTAAAAAATATGGGACTAAAAATATTTCTTTTGTTATTTGTTATCAGTCTAAAGACTATGATCAGAAGTATGGTGAGAAAATATGATGTTTAAAAGCGTAAAAGCCACTGTTCTCACTTATCATTCAGGCACATTAGGCTGTTCAGTCATTTAGAAATACCAGAAATCAACAACTCAAAAAATTAATCACGCTACTTCCAGTTTTTCTTTTTTAATAAACAGTTAAATATTTGTTAAACACAAAACATTTTTCACAATAAACAAACCTACAAAGCACTGAAAGTACCATTGTAGTTGTGTCATTCCACGCCCTACTCACATGTTGGAAGTCAATATTCACAAGGGAATTTATTACAGTTAAAACCGGAATATCTAGACAAATAATAATACCACTGGAAACAGCAGAATCTCTCCTATACTACTGGATAAAAGTCCTTCCAAAAATTTACACTTTTACTATCGATATTTCACACTTTATTGTGTGTTACATTATAGCTTGGGAATCTTCGGCAAATATTCCTAAAATGTCCTTGAAAAGAAAACAGTTCATAACTTCCTGTAACTAGATGCTACAAGATTTTTAATAACTGTAAGCATGGGACACTTTCCAACCAGTAATTAATAAAATATAATTGAACATTCAACATTGATAATGAATATAAACTAATAATAGAAATAATAAGCATTGTATAATAATAGTAAATAATTGTAAAGTGTATTTGAATAATCTTCTAATGAACAATAATAACCTAGTGATTACTTATAAACTATAAAATTCAAATTGTGCGCGTGAAGTCATATGGACTTGTAACCTTCAAATAAAACAGATGATAACCTTCTAAGTTAATGCAGCGTAAGGTGAAAGCAATTCGAAAGCCGAACCCCATGAAACGGAAAACGAGAATATTTCCTAGGAGCCTCAGCGTTAGCGTCTTTCCAAGCAACAAGAAGCGTGCCTAAGTCAGTCTTCGTTAGGATGTAGAACACGTCTTGTCTTTACCAAAATTCAACACAGACCAGTTTTGTTAAGGAGTTAGCATGGAGTAGCCGGGTTACAAGATGGCTGAACTGTTTCAAATATGATAAAATGGTGCATGCTAAGTAGTTTTGAATGAAAGGAGAATAGTAAAGTATGGATTGACAGTTGTGAGTAAAGTGAAGAACATTAGAAATTAATTAATCATTAGATCAATTATAATAAGAAGGAATGGTGAAGAACTCTAAAATTGAACTTTATATATGTTTGACGATTTACACTTTGAGTAATGAATATTAGATTTTAATAATTCTCCTGTTGAGAAACATAATAATGTCTTTGTTTTTAATAACAATAAAAAGGAGATTTCTTGTTTTTCTAAATATGTTTGGCTAGATTTTTTGTGTTAACCAGCTGCCACGTTGTAGGAGTAACTGCTAAGTACGAAACAGATAGAAACCCTACCCTTCAGGTAAAATAGTATAATAATTTTCCAGGGTTAAAGGATTAAAAAAAAAGAAGAAAATAACAAAATAGGCAGGGATTAGAACAAAGGTTATAGGAGGACAATACAAATTTAAGAGAAGAATTAAGAGAAGAATGTAGACAATTAAAGGAATGGATTGAAATAATAAACCAACAATTGGAAAGGATTGAAATAGAAAACAAACAAAACTTAGAAAATTAAGGGAACAGATCAGAAGATAAAGATAGAATAAAACTCGAACACAAGATCTCACAAAAATTACGTTTACTTAAACGTGTTTCAACGATAAAGTCGCCATCCTCAGTGATACAAGAGCTACAATAACGGTTTAGTATAACTAAGTTATAGTTTAGTTATTGTAGCTCATGTATCACTGAGGATGACTTTGTTGTTGAAACACGTTTGATTAAGTAAATATAGTTTTTTAGAGATATTGTGTTTGAGTTTTATTCTATCTAATATTATCTCACAAGTCAAGCTCAATATTTATAAATAGATCAGAAGATAGATGATTTAGGGGTAAAAATTGGAAATAAATTAGAACATTTAAAAATAAATATGGAAGAAGAGCAGAAGCAGATAAAAGAGAATTGTAGCTCATTGAGGAACGAAATAGAAGGAAATCTGTAGAGTATTAAACAAGAGTTAAAGGACCAGGAACAGAATTCCAGAGGAGAATTCGAGATTGTAAAAGAAAACATATATAAACAGCAAAAGGAAATAAATGACTCAGATAAGAAGATTGAAAATAACAGACAAAATTTGATTATTTTAAGTACTCTGGTGAAGAAGAAAGTTGGAGGGATAGAAGAAAAATCTAATAAAAAAATTTGAATGTAGTAATGGTCAAATTGTATATTTATCACGTGAAAACAATATAGATTGTAATATTTCAAAATTTAACAAAAAGGGAACTAATTCTATAGAATGTATAAGGTTGATAAAATAATACTTACATAAACTGCAAGAGAAAAGAAAAAAGGGTAAGAAGAGAAGAGATGGACATTAGGGATATATCTTTACAAGAAAATGGAGCTAAACGGTGGCCGACTATTGGACAGAAGTCAAGGATTTTGATAAATTTGAAAAACAATTTATAGAAAAATACTGGAGAAATGGAGTTCAAGAAGGAGTAAAATAGAGACTGGAGATAAAAAAGTATCAAAAGGAAAGAAATATATTTAGAGCAGATTATTTCCTAGACCGTGTAATAATCATGAAGAACCCTTACTTTTTTAATAACAACTACCAAAATTACATTTTTGGTGACAATTAGTTTTGGATGGTTTTTATTGGGTTTTAGGGATGGGAAAGCTTGTGCGCACCATTTATTATGTGTTTCATGTTCTAATTGTCCCATATACACAAATATTAACAAATAGCGGAATAAATTGTACCAATAATTTGAAACATCTATAAATATCCAATAACTTTAATAACAGACAAAATGGGTAATATTATGTGAATACACAATTACTTACCAAACTATTGTTTTTGTTAAACAAAGAAATATATATAAGTGTTAAAGACATCATAACATAGCACATGTTTTCCTGGTTGAGTTGAATTGAACGCATTATTAGATCTTTAAATGAGTATTGTTTTACATTCCTCCAATATTTCACATCAGACATAAATCTGTATGTCCCTTTTAAGCAGAAGTAAATCAAGAGTTGACATAAATTTGAGGATACTGAAACAAATGATAAAAAAACTTTATTCATTCCATTGAGCATGTCAAAATATAGGCTACATTAAACTTTGAAACCTAATAGGCTAAATACAAAAATTAAACAACCTAAATATACATAAATAAAATTAAAACAGACTGGACATAAATTGTATATACTATACTATCATTTTCAATTGCAGACCAAAAAATTCTCCAAGAGAGTATTTACCTTCCATAAAATGTAATGCAAGCAGATAGTCTAATATAATGCCCAAAGGTTGGTTTCTTGGATCTTGTAGTAAATGTTTAAATTGTATTGCTAGATTAAGAGGTCTATTCACTAAGGTAAGTTTATATAAAACAGTTGTAACTGGTTTTCTGAACCTCATGATTGTGTATATCACTACTTTCTTGCCCTATCGGGTCTTGTACATATTAACAAGTCTCCACTTGTTTCACTCGTGTTAATGTTCCTAAGCTGTACAGATATGAAGAAGCCTCTACTCACTACGGTAGTGTTTGTTACTCAACCCTGATGAATCTCGTAACTGTCACATTAACTCGATGGTTTGAAATTACATTTTTGACAAACTTCTTTATTTGTCATTGTAGAAAGGTATGGTGGTACCATTACATACAGAATTAAAACTTTCAAATTTGTAGCTAATTTAGTGTTATTAACAAGAAATAAATAAAATTAAAATGACAACATTTTTGATTAAATTTTTCTGAGTTTCAATAAGGTTATATATATATATTAAATTTCAAGCTATCTTAATTTTTGTGGCTTTTCAATCAAAAATATTATAATTATCGAATCATCCACCATATGTGACATTCCGAACAGTTGTACTTTTTCAAGTGTTGTCTATAACTTTTTCTTCTAAATGTTGAAAATAAACATCATTTAATGTTAACAATAGTGGATTCCCCTTGTTTAATCCATCTTCTAATTTATATAAATAGTTATTAAATTTAAATTGATTCTGTTCCAATATAACTAATAATGCATTAATTACCCCTTTGTTTAATTCCTCATTAATTCCGGTTTCTTATCAAAATTTCTCTAAAATCTGATTGATTTATTGGAATTGATGGACTATAGATACAACATAGTCAGATTGTAAATGTAAATAATAGGAACTTACTTCACCTAACTTGTCCTTGAAGTCAAGAATATGTGTAGATTATGAATGTTATATGATATTTGATGGTTTTGTGATACTATTTAAAAAGATTTTGCTTTTATTTATAATTTCATATTTATTCGTTTATAACTTTGTTTCACTATATGGAGAAAAAAATATTGAAAAATTGAGGTAACAAAGAATCTGCTGTAAATATCTATTGTACATTATCATAGAATTTTCCTACGAAAAATTATGTAATCGTTAACTAATTACCTGGTATTCAATAAGAACATATCTTTTGTCAGAAGATACATTTCAAGTCCCAAAAAGCATTGCTTCACTGTCAAATAGAAAGCAAGATAATCCAGCTGTTCTTAGGTGAAGTCCACCTCTGATGACGAAAGCCTACATTAGTCAAGTTAGTTGATGTAAAATCTTTTGTTGTACATTATTAAAACATATATTTGTCACAGTAAAATATTTACTGTTTTATTAGGTCTGGCTAGGTGACTATATATCTATTTCTCATGAAAAAAAATGTATAATATAATTCCATAGCCAGACCTAATGAAACAAGGGATCACAACATTCACTGACATTATTATTCAATATTAAACATAGGCAATCATAAAGCTGGATTTTGTACATTTATATTTCTTATTTTCTACTAAAATAATATATTTTGTGACTTGTAAAGTGTCTTCTGACAAAAAATATGAACTGATTCTTTAAATACAAGGTATATAATTAACGATTTCATTATTTTTAATAATAAAATCTGATGATAATGCACAATCCATATTTACCACATCATTCCAGTTAGGTACTCATTTTACAACTGTTTATCAAATCTGCTACAATAACAAATTTTATAATTAATTACTACCTTAAACAGTCTTTACTGATTTGTAACTTACATTTGGCACAACCTACAATTATTGTTGCTAGGCATAATTATGCAAGTGTTTCTATTCTTGGGACTCTTGTGTTGCCTAATAATAGGTATTCTAGCAATGTTTCTTAACCTTTAGTATTATTTATTTGATACCATTACTCAGTGGGAGATGGGACAAAGTTTTCAGAAAAATGTTCCCCAGTTAATTATCTTGTGAAAAAGAAGTGGGGCAAGTAGGCTAACATGTATTTTGAACATAGGCCTACAAATAATTTTTTTTTTTACTTCTAATGATTTTAACTTCAGAGATCTAATTGAACTGTAATTTGTACACTATTACAATATTTATACATTACAACTATGTATTTGCTTTGCAAATGGGTTTTGTAAGTTAAAATATTTTCAAAAGAAAACAACAAAATTGTAACAAAACGTATTCAACTTACCAGGTATGAAAACATGGCGTCGGCGTCAAAGTCGGTCAAACGTCAATTGGAATTGTGAGCCATGTGCATGTGATAAACATAACCGTAGACAATATCATGATCACAGATGAATATACAGCTGTTTTTGTCATACGAAAAGGTATAACTAAATCACAGTTATATTAAATTAACTTAATAAAAGCAAAGTCGTCGCCTAGTTATTGGTATTTTTATGAAAAAGTTGCAACAAAATGGACACAATAATTAATCATAAATTAAAAAGTTACTATTATATACTCACATTTCCATCGTCATGTAAAACATGAGGGAAAATGCGAACAAGGATATCTGGTGAGCACTGAACCCATGCTTCCAATAGCGCGTAATAAGAAAAATAGAAACACTCAAGTTTGCACAAGTGTATTAACTAATCTTTCTTTCTCTAAAAATTGGTTATTTCCTATTAAAACGTAATTAACTAACAATAAATTAGTCAATAATATCTTCTTATCCAGTAAATTTACACAGTTCATTTTTTTTGTAAAGTATACATATATCCAGAAACAAATTTTAAACCTAATTATCAGTCAGACCTGATATTCAGGTCTCACCATGGCTTTAAATTTTGAGCTGGAGACTGAAATGACAGTCAACACTATTTTACTAAATAATGAAGACAAAAAATAATATCAACATCTGGTTTAATTGAAAGACATTCAGAAAATAAGAGGAAACATAATAGCATAAGCCCTCCAGGTAGCCCAATTCTTGATTCTTTACAGGAAAAAATTAAGGAAGTGATATTTATATGACGGAACCCGCGCTGTTGGGCCGGCGATCCTGTGTCCGGCTCCTTTGCTTGGGCGTCCGATCTTTGTCAGGATGGTTTGGTGGCGGATGGGTGCTTCAAAGATGCAACAGGTAGTTGTAGTTCAAGGTGTTTATTTAACAAAAGATCTCTGCTGGCTATCCTAAAACTATATAGGCCTACTACGGCAAGGCCAAAGCTAGTCTAACATTCCCCCCTTTTATGAATCTCACACCGGACGCTGTTACTTCCAGACTGCCAGTTTCCCGGCTTGCATCCAGCGTCCCCCCCCCTCGTACTCCAGACCTCCTGCGTCAGCAATCTATGAACCATGCATCTCTTACCAATTTAGTTCTATTAGGTTATTATTTTTAATTATTATTTATTACAAGGTGGAGGATACTTGCCACATTTAAATGTATTTGTGAGATATTATAAAGATTTAGATCCCACTATCATGTTATTTTTTGACTTTTCATGTGGCTGGAGGGAAATAGTGTGAAATGTAAATATTCAAATTATTGTTGTCTTGTATGGTAACATCCTTGGTTCTATAAGGAATCACAAAACACCATGTCGTTAAAATACTCTATTAATGGTTTATAATAATGTTTTTCTAGGGTGTTTGTGAGGAATTAAGCTATGAAGAGATGCAAGAAAAGTTTCCTCAGGAATTTGCTTGGCGTGATCAAGACAAACTGTGTTAACGTTACCCTTGGGGAGAATCTTACATTGACATTATGGCTAGGTTAGAACCTGTGTTAGAGTTGGAAAGGGAAGAGAATCTATTGGTTGTTAGTCACCAGGCTGTCCTTCGTTGTATCTTGGGATATTTCCTTAATAAAGATTTTGGTGAGTTGTTGAGTGAAAAGTATTACTGGGTGTATTTATGAAGTGGCTACATTTTTTTGGTTTGTTATTAAAAACTTGTATATTATGTGTTAATATGAAAATACAGAATTTGTTATTTTAGTATATTTAATAAACAAGTTGATGGGCCACCTAAACACATATTTATTGATGTTTGGTTTATTTATATAAAACAGTGTTAGCATATCAAATGTCAAATTTTTTTAATTCAGTCTCTAGTTGGATTTACACAAAGTGTAAATATACAAATTATACTATAATTTCAAGTGAACCATGTATAATATTAATAGGAAGATTTTCCTACCTTCACAATAGATAGAAGTTCTAGAGAAAGACATCATTTACTTCAACATTTAAAACAACATTTTCTAATTTAGAATATCAAGTACTAGCAACATTAACTTGTCTAAATTTTATAAATATTTTTGTTACAGACGAGTTGCCATACATCAACGTACCTTTGCACACTATCATAAAGCTGACAACTGAAGGTTATAAGTGTCGTATGGAATTTATCAAACTAAATGTTGAATGTGTTGATACATACAGGAAACAACCCAAGGTAAACGCTTTGTTTTGTACAATTTTGTTATAAATATGTGTGTTCATTTGAGTGTAAACGGAGAATTGAAACTATCATGTGATTATATAAAAACCATACTTTAAGAAATCATTCTGGGCCTAAATTCAAAAAGATAGTCTTTGTAATGTACGAAAGTATACACTTGTAAAAACAGGAATATAGAGATTCAAATTTGTTTATCCAGGTTAGACTTTAATGGGGCCTATGGATAGTAGATGCTGGCTTACCTTGGAAGTACACAAATAGGAAAACACACAATAAATCACTAAAGTTCTGAAATATTTCGTAAACGCTTATTACTTTTTCAGTGTCTCCTATCCATACCATATTTGTTATTTAAATTTGAACAATAATATTTTTTATCTCTGGAAAACATTTTTTGGCTTTAAGCAACCATTTATTAGGAATGACAAACATAATTGTTTTCTTTTACTAAAGGATTATTTTCTGTAAAAAAAGAGTCGGGTTGTATTGACCACAATTTTGTTATTATTATCGAAGCAGTAAAGATCTAGAACAGTTTTAGTAGTGTTCTTATAATATGGCTTATATTTGCTTAGAATTAACCAGTCAACTCTGTCTTAAAATTGAGTAAAAAAAAGTCAAATTTTCTGTCATAAAGATTCTATTTTTAATGGTTTCATAGTTGTCAAAATTTCCAACCCTTAAAACTTATTATTTACCAATAACAGTATTTATAGATCATTCTCATTTTGTAAATTTGAGAAACTTTTATTCAGATTTTAAAATGAGTAAATAATACATTTTTTTTCAGGAATGTTCAGTAGATCGAACCAACGATGATGCTTTGTTGACAGTACCATCTCACTTTGATAATTTGAACATCTGGTCACGTAACTCCTCATTGATAGAACAGCGTTGAGTTCATCATCACTTAATTTCAATACAAATTCATAACATAGTGACTAACTGTATAGCCTACATATGAAGTGTTTAAAATGCAATTGTTTAGATCTTAATTCAATATTAAATGTAAGTTTGGTACAAATAACTAGAAATACTAAATAAAAGTACAACCAGTAATCGTAGCACTAAATAATCGTCAATTAGTTTTGTGGAAGTTTAAAAAAATGGTAAATTAATTTTGCTTTACAGGTGGTAGGCAAGATTTTAACCCTTCACACGCTGAATAAAATTTGCCTTATTTCACCCCAACGCTGAAATAACAAACATTTTTTTTTTCAAAGTTAATTTTTGTTTTTGTTTTGTATGTGAAAGGTTAATTAAAAAAAAAAGTCATTGGTTTTCAGCTACATTTTTTAATTACATACAACAAAATAGTAAAAAATTGAAAAAAAAAAGTTTTTATTAATTTTTGTAAATTGGAACAGTTATATTGTGAAATAATAGGCCTATATAAAAATTACAAGGTACCGTAATGTTAAAAAAACCAAAAACAATACTTCTTCAAAACAATGCTCAAATGCAAACACGGAGGTCGTCGCCTATCAGACTAATGAGACAGCGAGTATAGCCGTTATCCGCTCTGTTCTGTAGAAGCTATAGATTGCGTGCGCCGCCAGGAAATTCCAGACAAAATAGCGTACCCCTCCACTGCCTCGAGGCGTAGAACTTTTAACAAAACGTTTTCCTATTCCTGAATAGACAGCGGACATGCCTCTGCATTCTACTGGAACTTTTTTCATTTTCATTTCATTTGGTGACTTTGGTGAATTAATTAACTAACCATAGGCTAAAATATATTCTTGCCACTTTAATCGTCATTAGCGTTTGGGTCAAAGTCTACCATTGCGGCTATACTCGTTTGCCGCGTGGGAAGGGTTAAATGATATTTTTTGGCAAACAGGAGGCCTGCATTAGTACCTCATTATTGATGATTTTTGAATGAAAAACAACATAACCAGATAGCGTTAAAATTTCCATTCATTGATAAATTTCATTATTTTATTTTTTGATTTTGAATAAAATTAACGTTACAACCGTCTATATTTCTAAGAAAATAAAAATAAAAATTTAAAGAACAAAATAAGTGTATCAAGATAAATATTTTCCCATGCTCTAATAATTTTAAAAGATTTCAGTTTTTCAATTACTATTTAAGTAATTTGATTACTATTATGAAGTTGTTTCAGAAAAACATGGTTATGTTTTCATCGCTTCTTAGACTTTAAAGTACAAATTGTACATAATGATTTAAATGGTAATTTGTGTAATTAACAAAACAAAAATGTTTAGCTGTTTTATATTTCCACAAGCACAAGTTACTCAAGTGAGGAAGTATTAAAAATTTATTTTACTTTAGTTATTGATAAGCATGTTTTTGGTTCCAAGTCACAATTTAAATAATATATTTAATTACCTTAGGTCCGTCTTGTGACTTCGTTGTTGATTGCTTCTTACATGTTTCGAGGCCGTAACCCCATCATCAGAAAATTACTTTGTTCACTTTGAAGAACTCGTCATTGATTATATTAAAAAACACATTTAACACAAGAACATACACTGACACAAAAATAAAAACACATTATATGAGCTTGTGTGACATTGTGTGCTCTGCAATCAACAACGAAGTCACAAGACAGACCTAAGGTAATTAAATATATTATTTAGTTATTGTATTGAATCACAACACAATTTTAATCGTTCAAAATTGAGATATTTAAAAATGATTCAAAATGACAATTGTTTATATTGCTACCGTTGTGCGTGTCTTCTCGTGTTTGAATGGATTCTTTTACGTTTTCATCTTAATACTGATTCATTAAAACAACATTATTTTGAAATGTTTCAACCTTTCAAGTGCTTTTCCCTCAAATGCATTTTCAATACTAAAAATTACATGTAAAAATTACAATACATAATTACAAAAATTGGATGGTTTATATTCATTTTTTAAATATAGCAATTTAATATATATGTTATTTCTTTTTTTAGTTCAGTAGACACAGAAATACACATATTAATAGTTTTAAAAATTTCATAACTGTATCTTTGATACTTGTTGAGAAAAATGTATCTAAAAATGCTCAATTTAACTGTTGAGATAAGGACTATCTGCCCCCTTAAAATTATTAATATTTCTCATAAATGGATTGAGATATCAAAAAGATATTCACTGCATGACCTTCATGCAATTGTGTGTCTTTTGATGTACATATTGTAAGCATGATTTAAACATTTAAACCCTTATTATGTTAGCAAGCCAGTTGAATTATCAAGTAAATCACATATTATCTAAAATAAATAATTAAATGCATTCAATTAGCTTCAGTAATCTTGTTTTTTGTTGACATCCTAACTCCAGTTTCAACCTCACATCTATATTTTCAAATAGATGTCATATACAAATTTCTGAAGACCAATTCCAAGAACTTCTTAAACCTGTAACAACTCGAAAAAGATGTTGTCAATAAATAATTTATCATGCAAATTTATATTAATTCCATTCATTTCAAACGACGACATACACGCGCCTAGCGGCAAGAATGCGAAACGCCAATCCAAAACAATGTCAAATTCAAGATTTTCGACCGGACAATAATTAATTAACGTAACTTACCAAATTTTAAACCTAGGAAGACCTATATAAAAATTAAGCCTAAATATTCGATCTACCCGTAAAAATTAACAACTCAAAGGCAGAGATATGGAAATAAAAATAATCTGCTTTTATCAAGACGACAAAGTCAATCAAATAAATTGCCAGTTTGAAATACAGTGTCAGTATTTCGCCGATTGTAGAAATACAGAAAGCCTCGAGACCAAACAAACCAGGCCTAGATATAATCCATATATCCCTGAATATAAAACGTCACCTGAGTCCTTATTTAAAATCAATAATAAAGGTAAAATCTTTCAAATTACGACAGAAAGTCATAGTCAAAATGGCGGCCGAAAGAAATCAAATGACTGACATTTTAAAAGACACGCCCACCGACAACTAAATCACGTGATTCAAATAGATTCCATAGACAATTGAGATGCGGGAATTTACGATAAATTTAAGATTAAAATCAAAATATGTATATTAGTTTTAAGACAACATATTATTTTAAAAGAAGTTATTTGGATCCTTAATATAGTTTAACAACCTAATTTACAAAATTAGAAGAAATAAATATAAATGAAGTTATTAACAACTTCTCATTTAATAAATTAGAATCATATATTCATATCATTAGTGAACCAAATATAGCCTACATTATCATTTCAAAGAAATACAAATATAAATTCGAACCTCTATGTACATGGTCGAACAATGATTGAGAGTGAAATGGAAGGGAGTTAAAAAATTGGAGGCAAATAAGAAGCATTCCAAGTTTCTGCTACTACAATAATTTTGAAGAAATTTACATAAATTAAAAATATATTTCCTACATCATGAAAATAATAAGAAGAAATAATATTGAGTGAAAATTTTCGAATGTTAATATATATATTAAAGTTGGTCTGATATGAAGATGATGACAAGACAGATTCTATGAACTGGTGAGATCCTTCCATTTGCATTTCATTGTGTTATTTTTTTTTTAAATCATAAACCCTAGGTGGCCTGTTCTTTTTTCATAAATATTAGTGTTCACAAGTGGAAAGTGGAATCAATAAAAGCATAAAACTGAATACGAACATCTATATTAAAAAATATAACAAACTTGAACAGCTTATTCAGTTTTGAACAGTTATAAACTATTGTCAACTTCATTCATCTCATTTTTTATTTTTTCTCCATATACTAAAACTAAAATTAATTCTTTCATTTTGTTTTCCTTTTATGTCCTTTATATTAAATGGTATTATACCTAATTTCCTTGGTAAAAGCCGCACTAACCTAGTACCCCGAGATTAAGAGATATGAACTATTATATGTATAAAATAATTCCAGAGATATAGACTATAGCCTAATTAAATGTGTTTCCATTGATATTTGTGTTACAATAATACCCTACGATATGTATATGAACTATTGTGTTGACAAAATAATTACCAGAGATATGGACTCCAATAATTGTTTGTGTTTTCCATTTATATGTGTGTTATAACAATTACTCGAGATATATATATATATATCTCTAAAAACTCTTACTCCATTTAACCTTTTTTTTTAATAATATAAAATTTATAATTTCAATTGAAGTTATTTAAGACAAAGCTTTTTATGATAACTAACTAAAAGACTGTAATCAACTTTAATGATAATAAAATAATTTATATCGAAATAGAATCTATATTAAGAGTTATATATCAAAATGGCGACCAACGTGTTGGCTTTTGTCAAGGAAATTTTCCCTTTCCCAAATAACTTCTTTTAGACTAACAAATTAAGATTTTATGTTAGTTTTAAGATAGATATTTTGTGTTGTATTTTGTGTATCAAAATATTATTCGTAAATATTAAGATGGATGAACAGTCGAAATATAATCTAAGAAAGAAAATTACATTGACACCAAAGGCTAGCGAATACGAAGACCTACCGGATATGTCATCGTCCCGTCGTAAAGAAGACGTGGTCGCGAGTGACAATATGGACATTGAGGGCATTCCGCTGGAAGGGTCGCGGATCCCCGACTATGATAAACCGATCAGCGAAATGGAAGAAGAAGAATTCGAGTTAGGCGAGAACCCCGGAACACATATGGATCACGAAATAACAAGCGACAAAAACGCGGAACAAGAACAGCCAACACCACCGATGACGTTAGAGCAACTTTTTAGTCAACTAAATAAGAGTTTAGAAAATAATAAGGGTGAACTAAAAAAGGATATAGGTCAACTAAAAGGGGAAATAAACCAAAGTCTAGAAAATAATAAGGGTGAACTAAAAAAGGATATAAGTCAATGTTTTGACGTGCAAGATAGAAAAATAGAGAGCATCCGAGAAGACGTCCGGACTCAGATAGAGAGCGTAGAAGAAAGACTGTGGCAGCGTTTACAATTACACCACCAAGCTGCACAAGAAAAACTCATCCTAGAAACGGAAGAACGGCACAGATCTCTAGAGAAACACTTGGCGATTACTAACCAAATGAACAAGAAGGAGATTCAACAAAACTTGGAGCGAAAAGCGCAGGAGGTTCGAGAGGAATGCCAGTCCCGAAATACAATTGTGCTGGAAGATATTGAGCGAATTAAAGAGATCAATAAAGAGCAGGAGAAGAACATCAATCAACTAGAGGGTATAGTGACCAACAACAGCAACCGAATGGAAGGTCTAGAAAAGGAAATAAGGAGTCATAAGACCACCGCCACAGCACAGCAAATATACGTAACATGTGGAGGGTCGAATAACAGCGACAATCAAGCGCCGAAGTTCCATGGTAGGGAACACAACCCCACAGAACACCTGCGTAGAATACAGAAATTCTACGAACGAAGGACCATCACCAATAATAACACCGATCCGATCAACCTGCTCGTGGACACATTAGAGTTATGTCTAGAAAGCCATGCTGCCAGGTGGTTTACTCTTATTAAACAGGACCTGCAGAACTGGGAAGACTTCCAAGCAGCTTTTGAGAAGAAGTATTGGAGTAGGGAGGTTCAACGAGCCATAAAACAAAGATTGGATGTAGATAAATATCAACATAACGGAAAACTGAGTCGTTCAGAGTATTTCACCGAAAGAGTGATCACATTAAGGGCTATACAACCACCTTTAACAGAAAATGAAATCATTACATGTATGGCTGAACATTTTGAAGAGCTAGTGCAGGACGCTTGCAGAGTCCAAAAAATTGAGACCATTTTGGAGTTTGAGTTGCTCTTACAAAGAGAAGATTTGAAGGATGCGCATACCCGGACCAGGCGAGACCAACAGCAAGCTACATCATTTCCACCGAGACCAAGATTCACTCCTAGGGAGCAGAAACCGTACATAAACAATTCTTTCCAGTTTCGACCAGCGGCATTAAATAAAAACCATTTTCAACACAATCGATCTCCACCTACGCACCAATATAATTATAGACCTCCACTAAATCAATACCAACAGCATAGATCTCGACCACAACAACATTTTCAACCTTCACCGAATAGAAGCAACCATCCAATCAACCGATCAGACCACCAGACCAACCCACCACGACTGACAGGACCTCGAAACCAGTCCTACCCAACTCCCGAACAGATCAACGTCTGCCACGCCATAGCAGAAAATCGACCACCCATCAACCACCCGGAGGCAAGCACATCACAGGAAGTTCCCCGGCAGGAAAACTGCAGAGCGCAGTAAGTGTCCCCGGCCAAATGAGTCATCATATCATCCAACCCCATCATAAGGTGACTCTCAATGACATTAACACTGTGCCATCAAACGACCTCGGAATAGATAGGCCAACAACGCTACTACAGAAAAAAATAATTCCCACCAACAATCATATCTTAATCAGCAATATGTTTTGCGACCGAAACTTCTTGTTAAATGAAGAAGAACATGGATCAACCATAAAACACACAACAAACCTTATTAGATGTCCGGAGATTATGATTTCAATTGGCAATATATGCCTCACTGCTTTGATAGATACTGGTTCAAATATTTCTTGTTTATCAGAACAATGGTTCCAGGGGAATAAACAAAATATTGGGAAATATGAAGAACTCCCCACTACGAACATTCAAATAACCACAGCCATCGGATCAAAAACTCGTAGAGTATCTAGAATAGTCATGTTTAAAGTGAGAGTAGGAGGAGAAGAGATTTGGATACACACACTAATAGTGCCAAATCTAATAAGAGATATAATTATAGGAATGGATTGGATAAGTAAAAATGAGATGGAAATCAACTTCAAAACAAAGATGCTACAATTAAGGGCCAACGATAAGAATATCGTATTGAAGTTTGAAGAGGTTAATAAAGAAGGAATTTTATGTCACATTACAAAGAATATAAATATAAATAATAATAATAATAATAACAAATATAATTACAGTGATACAAGTATAAATAACAGATTAAAATATGATAACATTCTAGAACGATCCGAAATTAATAGAGAAGATTATTTAAGAGAAGAGGAGATTGATATAAATTTGAATGAAAATGAAATTTTGGAACCACAACAAAAGCAACAACTAAAAGAATTAATTTTAAAATACAAGGACATTTTTTTAGACACCCCAGGTCTATGCAACAAGTATACACACCGAATAGAGGTTAGAGAAGATAAGATTTTCAGAGGACAATCATACCCTGTCCCTCTAATTCACCAGGAGGCAGTAGCCCAGGAGATAAACAGAATGCTAAACATTAATGTCATCGAGTCATCTTATAGTCAGTTCATCAATCCCATAATACCAGTTGTCAAAAAGAGTGGAGAATTAAGATTATGTTTAGATGCCAGAAGGGCAAATGAAATTACTATGCCTGATTTCGAACAGAATCGAAGCATAAACGAATTACTTGCAAAAGGGAGAAACAGTAAATGGTTAAGTACCATCGATCTCACAGCATCGTATTGGCAGATACCCTTAGCACCCGAATCACGAAAATACACAGCATTTCAATTTAGAGGAAGGACATATCAGTATACAGTCACCCCATTTGGTATTTCAACTTCTCAAGCAGCCCTAGTAAGAGCATTAGAGAAAGTTTTCGAAGACAGCATTGAAGATTTCACACTTGTATACATTGATGACATCTGTGTATTATCACAAGATTTTCCTAGCCATCTTGCACATCTAACTCATATTTTTCAAAAACTAAAGGAAGCAAACATGACTATTAAATTCAGCAAATCATTATTTTGCAGAACATCTGTACCATTTTTAGGCTACACCATGACCGCTACAGGATTGCAAATGGATAATAGCAAGATTAAACCCATACTAGATTTTCCTTCACCTAAAACAAGGAAACAGCTAAAAGGATTCTTAGGATGCATTAACTACTATAATAAATTTCTAGACAAATTCTCTGAACACATACAACCACTTCTTCGACTCACTTCAAAAAATTATAAATTCCATTGGACACCTACAGATGAACAAACTTTTCAAAAAATTAAACAACTTTTCTTAGAAACGCAAACTTTACACCATCCAGACCCATATAAACCATTCTACCTACAAACAGACGCTTCAGATTTTGCTATAGGTGGACACCTATATCAATATAATGAACAGGGAGAAAAACGCGCTATCATTTTCCTGTCCAGAGCCTTGCAACAGGCAGAGAGAAGATTCACCACAACAGAAAAGGAATTGCTTGCCATAGTATACTGTCTGCAAAAAACCAGATACATAATATATGGTACAGACATAACCATCATAACAGACAACCATGCTCTAACTTTCCTCAAGACCTGCAAACTTCTTAATTCACGTTTAACAAGATGGATTTTGGCCATACAAGACTACAATTTCAAAATTTTGCACTGCAAGGGTAGTGAAAACTGTACTGCAGATACCTTAAGTCGAATCCCTAACCACCAATCAACAACACCCATTAATGAACAACCACCACTTATGATGGCCTACATAAACAGAATACAAGACCAAGATTTACAAACAGAACTTCAACACATTTCACACCTTCAGAAACTGGATCCAAACTTATCACACATCATACACATCCTAAACACAGATCAACACCACCTTTCCAAATCAAAAATCAAGAAAACTTATAAAATATACGAAGACACTCTGTATAAACAACTTAACCAACAATGGCTTATAGTAGTCCCTGAACAAATCATTGATAGGCTGATATGGGAATGCCACCACTATTACCTCCATTGTGGAGCCAAAAAATGTCTAGACATCCTTAAAGAATGTTTCATATTTAAAAATATGGGGCGTCGAATCAGAATCACCCTCTCTGTTTGCGATTCATGTCAGAAGTGTAAATGTAATCCACATCCTTCAGTTGGCCCAGCTAAAGGTATAACATGTATTGGGAAAAATCACCAAATAGCTGTAGATATTATTGGACCACTACCCACCAGCACAGGTAGAGTTAAATATATACTGATTGTTTTGGATATCTTCACAAAGTTTGTCAAATTGTACCCCATGAGAGCTGCAACTACAAAAACTATATTAAATAAACTTTTCAATTTACATTTCCCTATTTATGGCACCCCCATCCGACTTCAAAGTGATAATGGAACACAATTCAGGAGTAAATCATGGCTTAAAACATTAACAGAACATTCCATAGAACCTATTTTCAACCCCTACTACCACCCACAAACAAACATGGCAGAACGACCCATAAGGGAAATTAAAAGATGTTTAAGAACATATTGCTCTCAGAACCACAAAAACTGGGCTAGATGCATATCCGACATTAACACCATGTTAAATGAAGTCCACAATGACACCACAGGCTTCACACCAAATGAACTCCAGTTAGGGAAAAGAGATGTGAGATTCTGGGAACCATACATAACCAACTTAGTATATTTAGATATACCCATTGAAATCAAATTATTTATGACCAGGCGAAGATTACAAAATAAACAAGAAAAGAGAGCCAGCAGATTAAATGCCAAAAATAAACCCACCACTTTTGAATTAGGAGAATTAGTTTTAATAAAAAATTACCCACTGTCAAATGCTGTAGAAGGAGAAACATATAAACTGTTTGAAATATTTAGTGGACCATACCGAATTAACCAGATTAAAGGAGTGTCTACATATTATATTAGCGATTTACAAGGCGATAACATAAAGGGACCATACCATGTGTCTTCCCTCAAGAAATACAAGTATACTACAATGTCACACAACCAACAGAACTACTAAGTGTGTAAATAGTACAAGAACAGCTGATTGATTTCATTGCCCTGAAATAATGGAATAGACAGGTATTGGGATACAACATAGTTTCTCGTTGTAAATTTGTTCCCTGAAAATCTCAAATACTTAATATTTTCAGGAAAAGTAACCCAGGGGATATTGTAACAACTCGAAAAAGATGTTGTCAATAAATAATTTATCATGCAAATTTATATTAATTCCATTCATTTCAAACGACGACATACACGCGCCTAGCGGCAAGAATGCGAAACGCCAATCCAAAACAATGTCAAATTCAAGATTTTCGACCGGACAATAATTAATTAACGTAACTTACCAAATTTTAAACCTAGGAAGACCTATATAAAAATTAAGCCTAAATATTCGATCTACCCGTAAAAATTAACAACTCAAAGGCAGAGATATGGAAATAAAAATAATCTGCTTTTATCAAGACGACAAAGTCAATCAAATAAATTGCCAGTTTGAAATACAGTGTCAGTATTTCGCCGATTGTAGAAATACAGAAAGCCTCGAGACCAAACAAACCAGGCCTAGATATAATCCATATATCCCTGAATATAAAACGTCACCTGAGTCCTTATTTAAAATCAATAATAAAGGTAAAATCTTTCAAATTACGACAGAAAGTCATAGTCAAAATGGCGGCCGAAAGAAATCAAATGACTGACATTTTAAAAGACACGCCCACCGACAACTAAATCACGTGATTCAAATAGATTCCATAGACAATTGAGATGCGGGAATTTACGATAAATTTAAGATTAAAATCAAAATATGTATATTAGTTTTAAGACAACATATTATTTTAAAAGAAGTTATTTGGATCCTTAATATAGTTTAACAACCTAATTTACAAAATTAGAAGAAATAAATATAAATGAAGTTATTAACAACTTCTCATTTAATAAATTAGAATCATATATTCATATCATTAGTGAACCAAATATAGCCTACATTATCATTTCAAAGAAATACAAATATAAATTCGAACCTCTATGTACATGGTCGAACAATGATTGAGAGTGAAATGGAAGGGAGTTAAAAAATTGGAGGCAAATAAGAAGCATTCCAAGTTTCTGCTACTACAATAATTTTGAAGAAATTTACATAAATTAAAAATATATTTCCTACATCATGAAAATAATAAGAAGAAATAATATTGAGTGAAAATTTTCGAATGTTAATATATATATTAAAGTTGGTCTGATATGAAGATGATGACAAGACAGATTCTATGAACTGGTGAGATCCTTCCATTTGCATTTCATTGTGTTATTTTTTTTTAAATCATAAACCCTAGGTGGCCTGTTCTTTTTTCATAAATATTAGTGTTCACAAGTGGAAAGTGGAATCAATAAAAGCATAAAACTGAATACGAACATCTATATTAAAAAATATAACAAACTTGAACAGCTTATTCAGTTTTGAACAGTTATAAACTATTGTCAACTTCATTCATCTCATTTTTTATTTTTTCTCCATATACTAAAACTAAAATTAATTCTTTCATTTTGTTTTCCTTTTATGTCCTTTATATTAAATGGTATTATACCTAATTTCCTTGGTAAAAGCCGCACTAACCTAGTACCCCGAGATTAAGAGATATGAACTATTATATGTATAAAATAATTCCAGAGATATAGACTATAGCCTAATTAAATGTGTTTCCATTGATATTTGTGTTACAATAATACCCTACGATATGTATATGAACTATTGTGTTGACAAAATAATTACCAGAGATATGGACTCCAATAATTGTTTGTGTTTTCCATTTATATGTGTGTTATAACAATTACTCGAGATATATATATATATATCTCTAAAAACTCTTACTCCATTTAACCTTTTTTTTTAATAATATAAAATTTATAATTTCAATTGAAGTTATTTAAGACAAAGCTTTTTATGATAACTAACTAAAAGACTGTAATCAACTTTAATGATAATAAAATAATTTATATCGAAATAGAATCTATATTAAGAGTTATATATCAAAATGGCGACCAACGTGTTGGCTTTTGTCAAGGAAATTTTCCCTTTCCCAAATAACTTCTTTTAGACTAACAAATTAAGATTTTATGTTAGTTTTAAGATAGATATTTTGTGTTGTATTTTGTGTATCAAAATATTATTCGTAAATATTAAGATGGATGAACAGTCGAAATATAATCTAAGAAAGAAAATTACATTGACACCAAAGGCTAGCGAATACGAAGACCTACCGGATATGTCATCGTCCCGTCGTAAAGAAGACGTGGTCGCGAGTGACAATATGGACATTGAGGGCATTCCGCTGGAAGGGTCGCGGATCCCCGACTATGATAAACCGATCAGCGAAATGGAAGAAGAAGAATTCGAGTTAGGCGAGAACCCCGGAACACATATGGATCACGAAATAACAAGCGACAAAAACGCGGAACAAGAACAGCCAACACCACCGATGACGTTAGAGCAACTTTTTAGTCAACTAAATAAGAGTTTAGAAAATAATAAGGGTGAACTAAAAAAGGATATAGGTCAACTAAAAGGGGAAATAAACCAAAGTCTAGAAAATAATAAGGGTGAACTAAAAAAGGATATAAGTCAATGTTTTGACGTGCAAGATAGAAAAATAGAGAGCATCCGAGAAGACGTCCGGACTCAGATAGAGAGCGTAGAAGAAAGACTGTGGCAGCGTTTACAATTACACCACCAAGCTGCACAAGAAAAACTCATCCTAGAAACGGAAGAACGGCACAGATCTCTAGAGAAACACTTGGCGATTACTAACCAAAGGAACAAGAAGGAGATTCAACAAAACTTGGAGCGAAAAGCGCAGGAGGTTCGAGAGGAATGCCAGTCCCGAAATACAATTGTGCTGGAAGATATTGAGCGAATTAAAGAGATCAATAAAGAGCAGGAGAAGAACATCAATCAACTAGAGGGTATAGTGACCAACAACAGCAACCGAATGGAAGGTCTAGAAAAGGAAATAAGGAGTCATAAGACCACCGCCACAGCACAGCAAATATACGTAACATGTGGAGGGTCGAATAACAGCGACAATCAAGCGCCGAAGTTCCATGGTAGGGAACACAACCCCACAGAACACCTGCGTAGAATACAGAAATTCTACGAACGAAGGACCATCACCAATAATAACACCGATCCGATCAACCTGCTCGTGGACACATTAGAGTTATGTCTAGAAAGCCATGCTGCCAGGTGGTTTACTCTTATTAAACAGGACCTGCAGAACTGGGAAGACTTCCAAGCAGCTTTTGAGAAGAAGTATTGGAGTAGGGAGGTTCAACGAGCCATAAAACAAAGATTGGATGTAGATAAATATCAACATAACGGAAAACTGAGTCGTTCAGAGTATTTCACCGAAAGAGTGATCACATTAAGGGCTATACAACCACCTTTAACAGAAAATGAAATCATTACATGTATGGCTGAACATTTTGAAGAGCTAGTGCAGGACGCTTGCAGAGTCCAAAAAATTGAGACCATTTTGGAGTTTGAGTTGCTCTTACAAAGAGAAGATTTGAAGGATGCGCATACCCGGACCAGACGAGACCAACAGCAAGCTACATCATTTCCACCGAGACCAAGATTCACTCCTAGGGAGCAGAAACCGTACATAAACAATTCTTTCCAGTTTCGACCAGCGGCATTAAATAAAAACCATTTTCAACACAATCGATCTCCACCTACGCACCAATATAATTATAGACCTCCACTAAATCAATACCAACAGCATAGATCTCGACCACAACAACATTTTCAACCTTCACCGAATAGAAGCAACCATCCAATCAACCGATCAGACCACCAGACCAACCCACCACGACTGACAGGACCTCGAAACCAGTCCTACCCAACTCCCGAACAGATCAACGTCTGCCACGCCATAGCAGAAAATCGACCACCCATCAACCACCCGGAGGCAAGCACATCACAGGAAGTTCCCCGGCAGGAAAACTGCAGAGCGCAGTAAGTGTCCCCGGCCAAATGAGTCATCATATCATCCAACCCCATCATAAGGTGACTCTCAATGACATTAACACTGTGCCATCAAACGACCTCGGAATAGATAGGCCAACAACGCTACTACAGAAAAAAATAATTCCCACCAACAATCATATCTTAATCAGCAATATGTTTTGCGACCGAAACTTCTTGTTAAATGAAGAAGAACATGGATCAACCATAAAACACACAACAAACCTTATTAGATGTCCGGAGATTATGATTTCAATTGGCAATATATGCCTCACTGCTTTGATAGATACTGGTTCAAATATTTCTTGTTTATCAGAACAATGGTTCCAGGGGAATAAACAAAATATTGGGAAATATGAAGAACTCCCCACTACGAACATTCAAATAACCACAGCCATCGGATCAAAAACTCGTAGAGTATCTAGAATAGTCATGTTTAAAGTGAGAGTAGGAGGAGAAGAGATTTGGATACACACACTAATAGTGCCAAATCTAATAAGAGATATAATTATAGGAATGGATTGGATAAGTAAAAATGAGATGGAAATCAACTTCAAAACAAAGATGCTACAATTAAGGGCCAACGATAAGAATATCGTATTGAAGTTTGAAGAGGTTAATAAAGAAGGAATTTTATGTCACATTACAAAGAATATAAATATAAATAATAATAATAATAATAACAAATATAATTACAGTGATACAAGTATAAATAACAGATTAAAATATGATAACATTCTAGAACGATCCGAAATTAATAGAGAAGATTATTTAAGAGAAGAGGAGATTGATATAAATTTGAATGAAAATGAAATTTTGGAACCACAACAAAAGCAACAACTAAAAGAATTAATTTTAAAATACAAGGACATTTTTTTAGACACCCCAGGTCTATGCAACAAGTATACACACCGAATAGAGGTTAGAGAAGATAAGATTTTCAGAGGACAATCATACCCTGTCCCTCTAATTCACCAGGAGGCAGTAGCCCAGGAGATAAACAGAATGCTAAACATTAATGTCATCGAGTCATCTTATAGTCAGTTCATCAATCCCATAATACCAGTTGTCAAAAAGAGTGGAGAATTAAGATTATGTTTAGATGCCAGAAGGGCAAATGAAATTACTATGCCTGATTTCGAACAGAATCGAAGCATAAACGAATTACTTGCAAAAGGGAGAAACAGTAAATGGTTAAGTACCATCGATCTCACAGCATCGTATTGGCAGATACCCTTAGCACCCGAATCACGAAAATACACAGCATTTCAATTTAGAGGAAGGACATATCAGTATACAGTCACCCCATTTGGTATTTCAACTTCTCAAGCAGCCCTAGTAAGAGCATTAGAGAAAGTTTTCGAAGACAGCATTGAAGATTTCACACTTGTATACATTGATGACATCTGTGTATTATCACAAGATTTTCCTAGCCATCTTGCACATCTAACTCATATTTTTCAAAAACTAAAGGAAGCAAACATGACTATTAAATTCAGCAAATCATTATTTTGCAGAACATCTGTACCATTTTTAGGCTACACCATGACCGCTACAGGATTGCAAATGGATAATAGCAAGATTAAACCCATACTAGATTTTCCTTCACCTAAAACAAGGAAACAGCTAAAAGGATTCTTAGGATGCATTAACTACTATAATAAATTTCTAGACAAATTCTCTGAACACATACAACCACTTCTTCGACTCACTTCAAAAAATTATAAATTCCATTGGACACCTACAGATGAACAAACTTTTCAAAAAATTAAACAACTTTTCTTAGAAACGCAAACTTTACACCATCCAGACCCATATAAACCATTCTACCTACAAACAGACGCTTCAGATTTTGCTATAGGTGGACACCTATATCAATATAATGAACAGGGAGAAAAACGCGCTATCATTTTCCTGTCCAGAGCCTTGCAACAGGCAGAGAGAAGATTCACCACAACAGAAAAGGAATTGCTTGCCATAGTATACTGTCTGCAAAAAACCAGATACATAATATATGGTACAGACATAACCATCATAACAGACAACCATGCTCTAACTTTCCTCAAGACCTGCAAACTTCTTAATTCACGTTTAACAAGATGGATTTTGGCCATACAAGACTACAATTTCAAAATTTTGCACTGCAAGGGTAGTGAAAACTGTACTGCAGATACCTTAAGTCGAATCCCTAACCACCAATCAACAACACCCATTAATGAACAACCACCACTTATGATGGCCTACATAAACAGAATACAAGACCAAGATTTACAAACAGAACTTCAACACATTTCACACCTTCAGAAACTGGATCCAAACTTATCACACATCATACACATCCTAAACACAGATCAACACCACCTTTCCAAATCAAAAATCAAGAAAACTTATAAAATATACGAAGACACTCTGTATAAACAACTTAACCAACAATGGCTTATAGTAGTCCCTGAACAAATCATTGATAGGCTGATATGGGAATGCCACCACTATTACCTCCATTGTGGAGCCAAAAAATGTCTAGACATCCTTAAAGAATGTTTCATATTTAAAAATATGGGGCGTCGAATCAGAATCACCCTCTCTGTTTGCGATTCATGTCAGAAGTGTAAATGTAATCCACATCCTTCAGTTGGCCCAGCTAAAGGTATAACATGTATTGGGAAAAATCACCAAATAGCTGTAGATATTATTGGACCACTACCCACCAGCACAGGTAGAGTTAAATATATACTGATTGTTTTGGATATCTTCACAAAGTTTGTCAAATTGTACCCCATGAGAGCTGCAACTACAAAAACTATATTAAATAAACTTTTCAATTTACATTTCCCTATTTATGGCACCCCCATCCGACTTCAAAGTGATAATGGAACACAATTCAGGAGTAAATCATGGCTTAAAACATTAACAGAACATTCCATAGAACCTATTTTCAACCCCTACTACCACCCACAAACAAACATGGCAGAACGACCCATAAGGGAAATTAAAAGATGTTTAAGAACATATTGCTCTCAGAACCACAAAAACTGGGCTAGATGCATATCCGACATTAACACCATGTTAAATGAAGTCCACAATGACACCACAGGCTTCACACCAAATGAACTCCAGTTAGGGAAAAGAGATGTGAGATTCTGGGAACCATACATAACCAACTTAGTATATTTAGATATACCCATTGAAATCAAATTATTTATGACCAGGCGAAGATTACAAAATAAACAAGAAAAGAGAGCCAGCAGATTAAATGCCAAAAATAAACCCACCACTTTTGAATTAGGAGAATTAGTTTTAATAAAAAATTACCCACTGTCAAATGCTGTAGAAGGAGAAACATATAAACTGTTTGAAATATTTAGTGGACCATACCGAATTAACCAGATTAAAGGAGTGTCTACATATTATATTAGCGATTTACAAGGCGATAACATAAAGGGACCATACCATGTGTCTTCCCTCAAGAAATACAAGTATACTACAATGTCACACAACCAACAGAACTACTAAGTGTGTAAATAGTACAAGAACAGCTGATTGATTTCATTGCCCTGAAATAATGGAATAGACAGGTATTGGGATACAACATAGTTTCTCGTTGTAAATTTGTTCCCTGAAAATCTCAAATACTTAATATTTTCAGGAAAAGTAACCCAGGGGATATTGTAACAACTCGAAAAAGATGTTGTCAATAAATAATTTATCATGCAAATTTATATTAATTCCATTCATTTCAAACGACGACATACACGCGCCTAGCGGCAAGAATGCGAAACGCCAATCCAAAACAATGTCAAATTCAAGATTTTCGACCGGACAATAATTAATTAACGTAACTTACCAAATTTTAAACCTAGGAAGACCTATATAAAAATTAAGCCTAAATATTCGATCTACCCGTAAAAATTAACAACTCAAAGGCAGAGATATGGAAATAAAAATAATCTGCTTTTATCAAGACGACAAAGTCAATCAAATAAATTGCCAGTTTGAAATACAGTGTCAGTATTTCGCCGATTGTAGAAATACAGAAAGCCTCGAGACCAAACAAACCAGGCCTAGATATAATCCATATATCCCTGAATATAAAACGTCACCTGAGTCCTTATTTAAAATCAATAATAAAGGTAAAATCTTTCAAATTACGACAGAAAGTCATAGTCAAAATGGCGGCCGAAAGAAATCAAATGACTGACATTTTAAAAGACACGCCCACCGACAACTAAATCACGTGATTCAAATAGATTCCATAGACAATTGAGATGCGGGAATTTACGATAAATTTAAGATTAAAATCAAAATATGTATATTAGTTTTAAGACAACATATTATTTTAAAAGAAGTTATTTGGATCCTTAATATAGTTTAACAACCTAATTTACAAAATTAGAAGAAATAAATATAAATGAAGTTATTAACAACTTCTCATTTAATAAATTAGAATCATATATTCATATCATTAGTGAACCAAATATAGCCTACATTATCATTTCAAAGAAATACAAATATAAATTCGAACCTCTATGTACATGGTCGAACAATGATTGAGAGTGAAATGGAAGGGAGTTAAAAAATTGGAGGCAAATAAGAAGCATTCCAAGTTTCTGCTACTACAATAATTTTGAAGAAATTTACATAAATTAAAAATATATTTCCTACATCATGAAAATAATAAGAAGAAATAATATTGAGTGAAAATTTTCGAATGTTAATATATATATTAAAGTTGGTCTGATAAGAAGATGATGACAAGACAGATTCTATGAACTGGTGAGATCCTTCCATTTGCATTTCATTGTGTTATTTTTTTTTAAATCATAAACCCTAGGTGGCCTGTTCTTTTTTCATAAATATTAGTGTTCACAAGTGGAAAGTGGAATCAATAAAAGCATAAAACTGAATACGAACATCTATATTAAAAAATATAACAAACTTGAACAGCTTATTCAGTTTTGAACAGTTATAAACTATTGTCAACTTCATTCATCTCATTTTTTATTTTTTCTCCATATACTAAAACTAAAATTAATTCTTTCATTTTGTTTTCCTTTTATGTCCTTTATATTAAATGGTATTATACCTAATTTCCTTGGTAAAAGCCGCACTAACCTAGTACCCCGAGATTAAGAGATATGAACTATTATATGTATAAAATAATTCCAGAGATATAGACTATAGCCTAATTAAATGTGTTTCCATTGATATTTGTGTTACAATAATACCCTACGATATGTATATGAACTATTGTGTTGACAAAATAATTACCAGAGATATGGACTCCAATAATTGTTTGTGTTTTCCATTTATATGTGTGTTATAACAATTACTCGAGATATATATATATATATCTCTAAAAACTCTTACTCCATTTAACCTTTTTTTTTAATAATATAAAATTTATAATTTCAATTGAAGTTATTTAAGACAAAGCTTTTTATGATAACTAACTAAAAGACTGTAATCAACTTTAATGATAATAAAATAATTTATATCGAAATAGAATCTATATTAAGAGTTATATATCAAACCACAAACAAATCCCATTCTCTATACAATAATAATTATTATAAACCTATATAAGATAGCCAACCAACAATGTCCATATAAAACAGATGGCTAGGTCTTTATAAATTTTGTAACTTTAAACTTGATAACTACTCCATTGGAATAAAAAGTTTTAGTATGATATATATCTTCGTGTTATGTGTAATGTGAATAAAAAATCATGAAGTTAAAAACCTTTGAAAATAGTCCCTTGAGGCTGAAACTGCAGTTAGGACAACAAAAAACAGAATCACTAATTCACTAAAGGTAATTGTTGTAATAAACCTTTTTATGATTATCAACAAACATCTAAATATAACTAATTAAGAGATAGATAATTATATTATTACAGTTACTTCAGACTTAGAAATGAAGTATAGAAATATGATACAAATATTAACATAATTTTATTAAAAAAATTATAAACACATAAAAAAACACAAGTTGTTAATAAGTTATGAATAAATATCCCTTGGCTACTAATGTGGCATAAAGTTTATCAACATTTATCACTAAAGTTACTGAATGTACAGTTCTTCACTGTGGTTCATATATTTATAAGTTCAACATATTAGAGATAGGCATATTTATATTTAATTCTTTAGTCTGATTTATATTTAAAAATGTTTATAATATATATTTACTTAATTTATTAATCTCGGGGTAAAAAGGGTTGGTGCTGGCTTCCTCCAAGTTATTTACTTGTCAATCAATCAACATAAAATTTATTAAATACTGTTGAAATAATAGGCCTAATAATATTTAAAGAAGTTAAATGTAGTTTATAACTTTAATTCTGTCTTTGGATCAAGTATAATAGTTTTAGGGATAAAGAGGTAAATGAAATATGTATAATATTTTTATTAATAGCTGTTTGAAATTTTCTTAAAGTTTAAATAATTGTTTGGATCTCACCCAGTTGTGCAAATATTTTGTTTTTAACAAAATTTCTTGATGTTATAATAAGAAAAACGAAAATCAGTTACTATCACTCCCGCACAACATATAATATGTAAATACTGTTTTACTTTATAATAGGCCAAATTATAATATTCTGGTATTTTAACAGAATAATCAGCCTTAGCTTCTGAAAGTCTCCTCTGACTCTAATAGAGGTCCACTGCCTTCATTATTCTTCAACAATTAAATTATTTTCCATAATTTTAAAATTTTACCATCTGTAAGTTTCACAGCCTTACCTATCTTTCATAACATTTGAAGGGTAATTGTTTGTTAATGTAAAATTTGGAAAGTGAATTATTTATTCAATAATGATATAATTTTGGATATGATAAAGAGATATTATTAAAACGTTATTAGTTACATAAACACACTACAAATAACTTATCTGCATCTAAATACAAGTTACATATTATACTACCTACATGCATATTAACTTATTTGAGATTATTTAATTCCTGCTGCCAGCTGATTGCAAATACTGTTATCATGAAATGCTATATTTATATTATTGCATATATTTAATTATATCAAGTGATCCTGGACAGTAGGAAATTAAAAATGAATAAATTATTATTACTTCTGTTTTAGATACTGCAATTTATATTTCTAATACTGAACTAAATATTTATATATACATAAATAAGTAAAATAAATATATACTAAAATAACCTAACATCATATTTTAGAAAAATGCCCATGATCCTGAATTGAATGGAAATTTTGAAGATCTGAAATGAGAATTCGATTCAGAATTAAATTCTGCAGTTTTGATGTAACTTACTTCAATATAGAAAATTTGATTTTCAAACAGAAAAGTCAAGGATTTTTCAAAAGTGAAAATTGTCTGTTTTTTATAATTAATTTCTTAGAAACCAAAAGATAGTTCCAATTTGAAATAAAATCAAATGAAAATATATTAATTATGCATCTTTTAATGTACGTTTCAAATTTAAACAAAAATTAATTTTGGTAACATTATGTTCAAGGCAGTCGATTCAATTATAAACCAAGTAAAATGTCTAAATCTAAAGAAAATAATTCCTGTCATAGAGGTTCTGCACTCTCCATTTACAATACTATACTAAAAACTATTCTAAAAATCTAACTTCTACCAAATTTGTTTTAACTAAAGAATTTATTTATTCCAATTAATATGTTTAATTTTGTATACTCAAGATAGATCAAATAAAGAAGCTAAATTCAATCTAGCCTCAATTGGGATTGCCCCATCTCATACTGTAACACAATAAAAACAAAATTTTTAAAAGAATAAATAAGTTAACATTAAAATGTTAATTGTGATCAATGTAATGTTTTGACTCAGTCTTACTTCTAATCCAGCAATACGTAATTCCAATGTCATGAATGCATTCTGTACAATATCCAGCATCGATTTGATTGTTAGAATCATCTGAGTTGGTAAGGACTAGAACACTAACGTTTAGAATGACCAACTCAAGGAATTAAAATAAAAACAAAATTACTAACTTATAGATGTACGAATTTAATATTGTTTCTATGGTATTTATAACACAGGACAATTACACACTTTTTGTACAAATTCTTAAAATACTTTCATTAAAAACTGATCATATACAAATAATAAAATAAATAAACACACTATACTAATCTTGAAATTTGCCATGTTCATTCCTAAGATGTTCTTCTAGTAATATTCTTAGTTGATAAACACAAGGACAATACTGGCAATGGTAAGCATCCTCATTGTCATGTAATAGTTTGTGCTTCTCTGCTTGTCTTAATGAAGTAAACTCAATCAAACACAAGGCACACTTGTTAATGTTTTCACTACTTTTTGGATGAGGAGTAACTTTGTCTATTTCCTGTAAAAAAAAAGTTAAATAATAATAATATGTGGAATCATTTAGTGTTTAATAATTATACACCAATAGTGCAACAGCTTATTAAGAGCGTAGGCCTGCTAGATTGTTTTTCAGTTGAGTAATATGTGGTTAGTAAATAAAGTTCCTGCTGTCATGATTCTAGCCTTTGTAACCACAATTTGTTATAAACTGTAGCTTCTCACACTGCTCAAGAATTTAATGTGGAATATAGGTGAATGAAAGATTGTCTTAGGAATGAAATAATGGGGCCCATAACCAACTAAAGACCATTTTACTTCTCGGTAAACCAAATTCAGCATAGGCTACCAACAACAAATTAACAAATAGTACTCACTAACAATGAATAAATATTATAAAGGAATTAATTAAATCATGAAATAAGGACAGCCTATCTTTAAAACAGTTTTAATACAAGGTAGCATTAATTTCTTTTATAAAGAGTTGATGGTGATAAAAGCCAAGTATCGGGAAATGATTCTTGTAAAACAGAGGCTATAAAATATTCTAATATTTACTAGGCCAGTTGTAAACAGTTGATACAATTCAAAATTATGTTGTAAAAAATTTACTACAAAAGTGCATCTCAAATATCATAGACATCTAGCGGGAGTTTCATTCACTACGCAAACAATAAATTATCTATTTTCAATAATTCCAGACATACAACTAGTAAAGTATAAAATGAAATAATTTCCCGACATTGTTTCATAATAAAATCCATATCAAAATTACACTAAATGAACCCATTTATCCAGGAAAATTAATCCGAAATCATAAAACAAAAGTTCAAGGCCAATATCTTCATTTGAAAATGAGTATAAAATGGCCTACCATCATAGACTCTATGTGCCTAACACCGTATTTTAAATTATTGTGAGACAACGAAAGAACGACAGAGAAAATATGAACATCATCGTATCAAGTATGAAATTATCCACCAAAAAACCTTTCTCAAAAAATCCCAAACATGTACTATTAATTTGTTAAAAGTCGAAAACCAACATTCTTGAAATGTACACCTTCTCAAAAAAAACAACTCAAAGCTTTTGATTGAGGAGCCCAAAATGAAATGCTACAATAAATCTTTATGATCTTTCTTTCATTCAATTTATAATAGGCCACAATGTGGTATATGAAAAATATTTGAAGGTTAAGCTAGTTGATTAATAAAGAAAAACATTGGTTACAATGATAACAATTGAAACTCTCTTTAATGACTAGGTATTTTATTAATACATAAATTAAATTTCAGAAATTAAACAACTCAATATGAATATTATATGTCCTTCAAACTATTTACTCTTAAATTATTGAAAATTTATTTATTTGACCCTCTTTTATACATAATTTTAACAGGAAAAATTTGACAATCTTATATGCTTAATAATAAAATAGACAACTGTTCACATTATAAAATGTAACACATATAAAATAAATTTCATAATAACATAATAAACAATAATATTAATAATAATAATAATAACAAAAAATACTTCCTGCTGTATTACAAGAAAATAGCAAAGGGTCACTTCATCCCGAGGTTAAAACCTGTTTGGGATGAAAATACTCTATACATTTCTAACAATATAGCTCGATGGGAGAGAAACAATGTGACCGACCAGTCCAACCCACATATACACACACAAATTACATTTAGAAAACTAGGATTTGGCTTTTATGACAAACCATTTCAAATCAACATAAAACACTAAAAAAATAGAAATACAATAATAAAACTATACACAAACATACACATACATATACATAATTCACACACACACACTTCTACCATTCATATTACCGGTGAAGAAGAGAGCTTTCAAGAATAAAATACAGTCACTTACTACCAGTTTATTCTCCCTCACTGGTTACTGATAAAAAACATATAGACCTGCTCCTGTTCTAATAAATATTGTTTCACGAATCTACAAAACTCGATTTTATTTGTACACGTTTTAATTTTTAAAGGCATCAGATTAAAAAATTTTGGAGCAAGATATAAGTAAAATTTTTTTTAAATTGTTAAATTTTAAAAAATTTAAAAAAAGTAAAAATAAAAAATAAAGTAAAGTAAAGTAAAGTAAAGTAAGTTTAATAAATCTCGGGGTTATAAGGTTGTCGCCGGCACAATCCAGATACCTCACACTTCGAGCGAAACACACATATATATACATTATCTACAATTATTTACATACATTTATATACATCTTAAAATTATGGTACATGGACATGAAATATCAATTATTCTTAGTTCAATACTCAAGTTTATAACGTTTAATTATTAATTGGAATTAGTTCTCAGAAATTACTATTACACAAATGTTCACTTTGTTTATAAAAAATTTAAATTACAACAAGTTCAGGTCTTATTTCATATTAACCCTGTGGTTAATTTCAAATTCAATATCTAGGCTAAGTCCTTTATTGTTAAAAATATTTACATCTTCGAATATTGTTTATAATTAATTGGTAATGTTTTCTTCTTCTATTTATGTAATTGTTTATTAAAACTATATATATATGTTCAATTGATATTAATAACATTCATATCAAGCTAATGAAATGGAATTGTCTCACCCATATATCGTCTGATTATAATAGGCCTGTCTTTATTTATACTAACATCCTTTTCTTTTACGATAATAATTGGTTGAATGGCTATTCTTAAAATTTAGATCTGATGAAAATACGTTTGCTGCGTTTGGAGTCTGAATCACAAATAACTAACCATTAAATTAGTTTGTAACCATTTTGATCTACAATTGCAATTCATAGGACCCCTCTAGGAATATCCCGTGGTGTCTAAATCGTTGCACTTTACACTTAATGGTACTGCACTTCTCAAGTATTTATAATATCTCAATTAGTGATTTTATTGCTAAACAATTTTTATCTAACTAATAACTATATAAATTTACATTGTTTTCACAGTTTACATTTTATATTTATCTAACTGGTATTTGGTTTCCCTTACCATATTCATTTATTAATTGGGATTAATTTAATTGCATATTCTTTTATTCGTGTCGGTCAAGGTTTGAAATTGCGACTGAGAGGTATGACGTCAAAGGGGTGTGGCTTATCTATTTGTCGTATGCCTATACCAGTCAATGGATTGTTCACTTGAAAACTTTAAGAAGCGATTATTAAATTAATAAGAGTTTATGTATTAAAACGAAATGATGAATTTGGAAGGAAATATATGGTAGAATCTATTGGTATTGATTAAATTTGGATATTAGGTCTTGTTAATTTATAACCTTGTCGTTATGTCGTAGTAAGGTTATGTTAAACTATTAAATTTAGCGTTATGAATGGGATCGTATTTAGTTGGTCTTAAAATGTTGATAACTTTCGTTATATTTGGAGTTTCTCCTCGGGGTTTTGAAAATAAATTATGGGATGTAATTTAGAATGGTTTTGTTCATGTTTTACGTTTTATAGTACTTTAGTTTAGTTATATTCTTCTGAAATTGTAGTCCTGACTAGGCCTAGGTATGTTGACATTTTTGACGCTTGGAGTCGTTCCTATCGGTTGTCTATAATGAATCGCATTCTATGCTGTACTGATTTATTTAAATAATTTGAATGAATTGTGAGTTGTCTCATTCTCTATCATTTTAGAAATGTACAAGACAAACAACATCCGTCAGCTACAATAGAACACTTCACCCCTCTCTGATTGGTCGATAGACTTCCATTCATTTATAATATATTTCTTTACATATTGCACTCTCATAGTTATGTAAATTAGTCATTTGAACCTAAGAGAACTATTAAGAGAAGTTTTGTATGTTTAATAAAATATATATTGTCATTTTAAAATTGTGTTGTCCAAAATTAAGTCATTAATTTGTTTTATAAGAAAAGAAAGGTAAATTCATTGTCCATCCAACTAGACTACACTAACACATACACAGTTTTAAACGATGTGATACAGAAGGCGCAAGTTTTAAAATTTCTGTGACACTAATTGAATGCAGAAGTGAGAAATGGCATTATTGGAGACGAGAGGAGAACAGACACAATCTACAATTGAAGAATCTTGAATCCAGATTTAGCCAGAAATCCCACATAAAAGTATATCTAAAGAAGCGGTTTATGAAAGTAGAGTATTTTACAAGAAAAATATAGAAAATCAAATTTACTAATCTGGTGAGATCAAACCAATTTAAGTTATTCATATTCATCCATGTTTTGAACTAAGCACTTAAACTGAAAACTTTGAGCCTAAGGACCAGAACTAAAAGTATATTTATTTAAGTGATCAGAAATATTAATTGAACTAATTGACTTTGATTTTCAAATATTAATCTATACATTTTAATTTCACATTCCCTCACCCATTTAATGAACTATAATTTGAATTAATTTAATCTTAATTGTTAAGACTTAGACCAGATTTACTTCATTCATCTATATATATATATATATATTATATCTGTTTCTTGCCTCCCCCCCCCCACTTAGGAAAAGTCAGCACCATCCCCTCCCTGATTTAAAACTTTGTGCATGTATATATTCAATTATTGCAAAAGATTAACTGGTAAAGACAGTATTTTGATAAACTTTGAGCAGCCGAGAGCCAATTTAAACAAATATCTGTTAATATTTCCTTACTTATTCTGGTAAAGTGGTAATACCTGTAAACAGTGTTTTAGTAACCTAAAGATAGGACTGACCTATAGCAGTAAGAGGACGAGCTATTAAATATACAGATTCTTTTATTAATTTAGTTGGTATCTCGTCCCAGCCAACTGCTCTTTTATCTTACAGATTTCCATCTCATTTACAGGGTCTAATTTACAACAGGAGTTTACACCCTTTTCCTCTAAACCTCCTTGCAAATAACCTACACCCACTTTAAACAATTTTAAATTTAAAGCAATGTTTATGTAATAATCATTAAATTTATCAGCTACAATCTTTGAATTAGCTATAACTAAAGGACTCACCATATTGTCGCCGTTTAATATATTTTTATTTAATTTTTTTTTCTAACCCAATTTCCTCTTTTACAATTTTCTACGTAGCCCTGCATTTATTTTCTGCATTTCAATAAGCCTGCAGTTTGCTAATTTTTTAGCTTTTCTAACTTCCTTCACTTGGGATTTCACGTAACCCTCAACTTGACTGGTAACGTGTATGACGGGATATCTCGATTCAACACTATTTGACTTCTGCAGGTATTTTTAATTCATTTAAAGTCCAATAGAGTGCAGGGAAATGTCATATTTGTGTAACATGACACTCCCACTACGGTCTTTGTTCTCGATCACCTGTCGTTGGTCTTTATTTGGTTGTTATAGCAACCAGGCGCCATTTTGTGTTCTGCCCCAGCGCATATAACGTTATTTTTCGTTCTAGTACGACGGAATACATTTCGAAATATTGACAGTTTCTATGGACACAGTATTATCGTCAAATTAATATTGTTTGTGTGTTTATATGTATATTTAGTCTATATCAGTAATTTTTTTGATGTCCTGAATGTAGGTAATTATTATGAGTGGTAGAAAGATATTTTTGATACGGTATGTTGATTTTTCTCAAAATCTTTTTTTAATAAAATTTATTTGTTTGATGAAATTCAGGTTATTTTGAATTAAATAGTAGGTCTACTTTTATATAAAAAAAATTAATATAATTTGTTTGTAAATATAAATATATATATATATATATATATATATATATATATATATATATATATATATATATATATATATATATATATAATCTGTTTCATAGGGCAGTCAAAAATGTGAAATGAAGTATTTTTTCTTATTTTAATCTGTAAAAAAAAATAAAAAAATAATTTTAAAACCAATATACATTTTTATTTTTTTTATTTTTTATTTACCAAATTATCTGTAAGAACCCAAAATCAAATAGAACTTTAAACAATAATTACAAAAATTTTTTTTTCCCCCCTAATAGCATGTTATGAGTAAACAGCCTAAATTGTTATTCAGCGTGCTAAGGGTTAAACATTTTCTTATATTGTTTCACAAAATGCTGTTCTCTATTAAATTTAACTTTATTTTGTAGCATACGCTTTCTCTTACTTGAAATCACTATACCCTTTGATACCCAATTTAGCTTGATTTTGGAATTTTGAAAATCCAATGATTTATTTACTGTCTTTTCAGGTAAAAACTGATCAAAACATCTCAAGAAACCCGCATAAAAACATCACAATTAATTTTCATTTACATTTAATGAAGAATCAAATTCAAATCCACTACTTATCTCATACTATTTAGAAAATCGGTAATATTTACGCTACTGAAATTTCTTATTTTTTATGAACATCTGAGTTAATAGAGATTAATGGAAATATAAAATATAGATTAATTTGGAAAATATCAATGTTTTGGTAATTGTTTGCTTGACCTTTACTTTTGAAATCAATGTTTTCTATGATAGTATATATCCTATATGTTGAGAGAACATACCCATGTTTTTAAGAATTGTGTTGAAACATATATATATATTTTAATCTATGATACCTAAAGGTAATATAATAAACACACATAATTGCCGAAAAATATTCTATAAATCTAAAAAAAATAAACAAAATTTACCAAATATTTTGTCATATCCCAGACACCATCGTCTACGTTCTTGGAATTTAATATCTCAATTTAAATTTTTAATTTTAATGTTTGCAATTTTATGTATGTTAATTTTAATTTGGTAAATTAAACAAAGCAATTTTCTATCCTTGTATTTTTGTAGTTTACTAATTTATTTATTTGTAAAGGATAATTTCAAATAGAAGCTTTTCAAAATAAAAACAACAAAAATTACTGTTACATTGATATTCAGTAGAGGAGGAGATGATTTTTGTAACCAACGTGTCGCTAGTTTTTGTCTTCTTTTGCCATGTTAAAAATGTGATGGAAAATTTACTACTACAATCGTGTTTTCTACTAAATTAAAATATAAAAACTTCCATTTCAATATATCATAATGTTGAATTTTTTTTTTCAATGATGGTCAATACTAACTACAAAGCAGTCAGTATTAACCCCTTAAGTGTTTTATTTTTTTGCCTAAATCAACCCAAAAATGCCTATTTTTTTTATTTGATTATTTTAATGTTTGTTAACTTGGAAGTTAAAAAATAGGCATTAAAAGAAAATATAAGCAACATCAAAAGTATAAATGTCATGTTTAATATAATTTAAAAAATTTCTGCAAATACATTAAAAACACATTTACCTAACAATTAAAAAAAAGTAAAATGTATAAAACCATTGTTAAAAATAAAAGTACACACAATAAAGATTGTTTACAGTTTCTTACTAATGTTTAGTAATTTTTTTGGGTGTGATATATTTTAAAACATGGGGCAGCACACAGCCCAAAATCACATTTGCTGCACTGGTATCGCGACTCCTTGTAAATATAATTTCACGGCGGATCCAAAGAGAACAAAAATAAAGCGGTAGTTTTAAAAGTTATGCTCTAGAGAGCATGCCAACACTATCTAGCGGCAATACTAGCAACTACAACGTAATATTTCGACAGAGAACGAAATAGAATAGGGCAAGTTAAGAGAGTCGGCTTTAGCCGACAGCGGCACTTTTTATCGATATTTGTAGCGTCGGCTTAAACCGACATAAACACTTAAGGGGTTAATATAAAGTGTTTGTTATTTATGAAGTCGAGGTAACTGGAAAGTAGTAGAGGCAGAGAGCGCTACTATTATTGCATGCAATCAATGTTTGTCCACCGTTAGGAGACCTAATCATTACTTCGAATATATTAAAAAGAAAAAACAATAATTTAGGCTTTACCAGCTCTATTACGAAAATTTTTTTTAATTGTGAATTTTTTTAACCAAAGTCTTAAATTTAAATCTTCCTGAGGAAAAATTTCAGACTCCGGCAAAATTCAAGCATAATTCAACGATTTTTCCCATGTAGAAAAATCAAGCTCAATTCCAGATTTTCAAGACTGCTGGACACCCTGAATAATTAGACTAGAATAGAATAATTAAACTTTTAAAACAAGGACAATTCGATATGTAATACCCAAGGAAATGTTAATTTAAATATAAAGAAAGAATTGTCTATTCATTTGGTTGTGGAATTATTAATTGTGTTTCAACTTGAATAAATTTTTTGAGCAATAAATAAGTTATTGAAATCTTGGTGTTGACTATCTTAGTAAATATTGGTTAAACTGTTAATAAACCAAATAAATAAAAACAAAGATTGTATAATTTGATATTGCAAAGTGCAATTTTAAAATTTATCTTTAATTATAGGATTTGTCAAAATATTAAATTAAAATTGTTTAGAAAATCATATGTGTTTAACTAAAAAATGATGCCACAGTGTTTTCATACTTTAAGTTTTGCTGACTAAATTGTGGGTGGTTTGCATGAGTAATTCAAGTGGGAATTATTTTAAAACCCATCATACAGCCAATTTCAAACACCAAACTTGGTACCAAGTGGATACCACCTCTTTACGAAAATAAAAGCCTGATTTGTTACTCAACATTTTGAAATAAATGGAGAGCTAATGAATGGAGTTAATTTCTGATTTAGAGTTCTTTGATAAGGGAATACAAGCTGGTGTCACGGTACGAAAATATATAGTAGGTGACTGTGTCAAAAATAATGTAGATATGTACATAACTTTTGTATATATAATACAATTTAGTTTTATTTACTGGCTAAAGAGAAGTTAATTTCTGAATAACAGCCCTTGTATATGGCTACTACTTACAAATTTAGTTGTCGCCTGTTCACTTTGTGACTGTGACATATGTATAGTTTCAATATGTACAGTCAATGCATGAGCTGTTTGGTAACTCTTTTCACAATCTTTGCACTTGTATTCTTCCTGTAACAATATCATCAAATATTTATAAACACAAAACTATAACAATGAGTTAAAGTAGACACTTCGAACTGATTACCCACATAAGCATTTTTCAAACCATGATACAATATATCGAATCCAAGTTATATTTGTGAAAAAGTTAAGGATCTGAATTATATTGGGTCTACAGTAGAACCTCTGTTAACTGGCCTCGGATTAACTGGCCTATATCGTAGTGTACTGGTTCGATGAGAGTTTTCGAAAATAAATTGTAATTGAAACACCAAAGCGGCGGCGAGTCAAACGACTTTGTTGATAGCGGTATCCCATTGTCAGCAGCGTAAAAATACCGCGACACCAAAGCGGCGGCGAATCAAACGACTTTATCGATAACAGTATCCCATTGTCAGCGGAGTAAAAACACCGCGGTATCAAAGCGGCGGTGAGAAAGGATTTTGTCGATAGCGGTATCCCATTGTAGGCGGCGTAAAAACACCGCGACATCGGCACCCGTCGGTATAGCAGACATACAAAGGCAAAAACGTTTGATTAGCCGCTTTTTTTCCACGAATCAATTTAGTAACATTATGGAAAATATAACATTTCTTTTTAGTTTTCTTCTTGTCTTTGACTGATTATGATCTACGTACAGTATATACAGTAAATAAAAAAGAGCGAGTTACGAAAACGGAAGCGTGTGTTGGTTTCGTTTGAGACGCGGTTAAATGTGTTTTAAAAGACTTGACAGAGGGGAATCTGTAAAAAAAGCTTTGTGAAGTGTTTAACGGGAACCTCGGATTAACCGGCCAAAAGGGCAACCGGCCCGGGTGTCAGTCCCGACTAGACCGGTTAAGAGAGGTTCTACTGTATGTGTTTTGTTATTTTGTAAATAAAATTTGAATGTGGCGAATTTTGGTAATTGTGAAAAG
This sequence comes from Aphrophora alni, assembly GCA_963513935.1. Lineage (NCBI taxonomy): Eukaryota > Metazoa > Arthropoda > Insecta > Hemiptera > Aphrophoridae > Aphrophora > Aphrophora alni. Next base: position 153,802,018 of record OY740767.1, on the reverse strand, counting down.
CAGTTCTGGATTTGCCACTATGGATCATAACCAAGATTATTGGTGCAGACAATTATTAAAACCACAGAAGAGTTAAAACATTTCATTTCTAAATGAATTTTTACAAGATTTCTAACATTTTAAATTGCAAATTATTCTTATAATTTTCCTTTGAATACAAAAATTTTTTCCAGCCTATACTGAATTTTCCCCAAAATGCAATACAATATCTCAGGTGAGAGTACACACACGTATGCAAAATATAAGGTTTTAATTGTAGCCGGATGTACGTGAAGTAGCACGGAATTCAAAACAAAGTGAATTTAAGTTTTTTTCGTTTTTTTTTTTCGAAAAAAGTTAATGTATGATTTTCAGTTTATATTTTCGTCAATCCCACTCCTAAAAATGTAGACAAGTCTGTACTTGACTGTTAGTAATGAATTGAAATGTTATTTTATAACTGTTTGAAACGAGATTGAATTAATTGAATTTTATTTCAATTTTAGACTATTTACTAAGAATCCATAATTAATTATGAAATTTCTTCAAGGTCAACAGACCTATTCTTATTTGGCCCACGTTGAGGTATCAAATATATAAAATTTAACTATTTATTCTGGGATTTTATTATTTTTTAATTAAATTTTTGTTTTACTAAATTTGTTAAATTAATCTAAATTCAAATTAAGTATTCTAACATAAGTTTGATTTTACAGATATATTAAAACATCCATTTATTTAATTGATACAATTCTTGACAATATATATAAAGTAATTACACACAAGATTTATTTAATTTAAATTGATTTCTCTTTCTTCTCAGGTTTCTGATCTAGGTTAATGTTTTTGTATTTAGAGCTCATACAAGTAAATTACTGTCTTATTACTAACAATATATATAATTACTGTATTTTATTTCATTAGTAGATATGTAAGTTTAGATTTAATTTATAAGCAAGACTCTCCGATGATGATAACCATGTTATCGAAATGTACATCAAGGCATTTAGTGGAAATAATTAATAAAGAACAATTAATCAGATAATTGTGTTTTATTTTAAAGTTTCAAGTGATTGTGGTTAGGGGCAAATTCGAATCATTATTGTGAATTTCACCACAGTGCTCAACAAGATTGTAACCATCATAATACATTCCTTACTTAGACTAAATATTACTTCCGTATCTGCTGATCTCTTCTGACTCACCTTTTCTGTTTCAGTTAACTTTTGACTCTCCACAGCTTCTTCTGGGATTGCTTTAGTTTTTAGCCAATGTTGCTTTTCTGTCTCTTGTCTATTCTTAAACCTTTCCTGTTCTTCAACTAAAAATTTTTCCCATTTCTCTGGATTATTTTCTAATTGTTCTCTCCAGCTTTTCCAGTAATCTTCTGCTCCAGTCTATATACAAATATGTAACTTCAATAAGTAATGTACTGATGATAAGGATATACTTTGGAGATAGCTTTTATATGCTCCTTCATACAAATATAAACTAAATACAGAATTCTCAAGACTATACAGATTAAGACATTAAAAAAAAAAAAAAGCCAGATAGGCCGGGTGTTGAGGGTATGTCATTCCGTTTGCAATAAACACACAAATATGTGATAACTAAACATCAGTAGCATTTCGTAGCATTAATAAAGTCCTGTGTTTATAGACTTTGATCAAAGATTTAATGTTAATATGACCTAATTATGAAAGAAAGTTAAATTAAAATGGTGAAAATATTTATAAAATCGTAACATTTATTTAAAGAATGTAACTAAGATTACATATATTGGAAAACATATTTCTTGCATTTTTCACTCAAGTAATGAACAGTATAATATTAACAACTGATCGTAAATCAAATTAAAAAACACACATTAAAACTCATTCATAAACATCTGATAGTTTTAGAAACCTTCTTCTAACTTAGTACTATAAAATAATAGAGCCCTAATTTTCTTGTAGTCGTGAAAAAAGTTGTGTATAACTCATATATCTACAGTGATCTTTTTGTCAATATAGAAATGCCATAGGTTGCCTCCAATTTACATGAGATAAAAAACTAAGCAAAAAACATATATTATATTCTTATAAAACCAAATTGATTTTATATTTTTCGCTTTTGAATTGCTGAATGTGTATATCTAGATAAATACCTTATATTAGTAGTCAGAGCAATTCTTGTTATTGTATATCACTACAGCTGTTTCGCCGATCACAGTCGGCTTCGTCAGGTGCAGGACACTTAAATAAAACACATAAACACGACACTGAACATATACGACACTAAAAACATTGTTTTAAAATATTCGGAGGCTAGCTCTTCGTTAAATTTTACACTAAAAATGTCCGTGTGTGGCCACATCATTATTCGTTCGTTTCCGGACGGATACTGAAAATAAGACTGATGATAGTTAACTGCCGTGGAAGTCCATTTGTTTATTCAGAGATAAGATTATATCGTAGATCGGGTTGGCTGCGAAGTTCAATTTCTCATTGAGAAGTATGTTGGGATGTTTCTTTTGGGTGATGTTACATCACCCAAAAGAAACATCCCAACATACTTCTCAATGAGAAATTGAACTTCGCAGCCAACCCGATCTACGATATAATCTTATCTCTGAATAAACAAATGGACTTCCACGGCAGTTAACTATCATCAGTCTTATTTTCAGTATCCGTCCGGAAACGAACGAATAATGATGTGGCCACACACGGACATTTTTAGTGTAAAATTTAACGAAGAGCTAGCCTCCGAATATTTTAAAACAATGTTTTTAGTGTCGTATATGTTCAGTGTCGTGTTTATGTGTTTTATTTAAGTGTCCTGCACCTGACGAAGCCGACTGTGATCGGCGAAACAGCTGTAGTGATATACAATAACAAGAATTGCTCTGACTACTAATATAAGGTATTTATCTAGAAAAAACATATGTTATGATATTTCAAGCCAAGTATTTCATAAGGTGTTTATGACCAAAAAGTATTGTAAATTAACTGTTTTATAGAATAAATTTGTGGTTCCATGTTAATATTAATTACCACAGTCTAGAGTCTATTACTCGTGGCAAGATCTACCACGATTAGGTCAAGGTCATGAAGCCTCTTCAAAAGCATAACTTACCAACACTTTTATACAGCAGGGATAATAAATTGATCCTTATGCATTTATCAAATACTTTTTTTTAATTAATAAAAATAAATATCTGTATTTAGGCAGTTTCTGACAAAATATATGTACAACACAAGAAATAATTTATTTCTTTTGCTTCTTTATCAACTTATTTATTTTGCAACATTTTATAAATAAAAAATTTAAAAAAGAACCATTTTGAATACTACATTCCACCCAGAAACAGTTTCAAATGGCTGCCACGACAAGCGGCCATTCTGAACAACACTAAACTAACATGTCAGTCAGAGTGGAAATATTCCGACTTAGATCAGAATTTTATAAATTAAAATTATTTCCCTATATTTTAGACCAGTATTAACCATATCAGAATTGTTGAAAATTATTCATTCTCTACAGGAAAATTATTAAAGAGACACAACATGGCTATACAAATAAATATTTCAACTTTCAAATGCCCACCATCCTCCATTCTAGGTGCCTACCTGTATAGTTTACAATACTACGAGAAAACAAAGACTCAAGGGAAATAAATAAATAATACCATTGACCAAGCAGAATATTTTACATCTAGAAGGTTGTTAAGAAAAGAATAAGTATGTACAAATAATTTTCTATAAATCAAAAGCTAACGTGAAATCATTAGAACACAATATGGCCCTACACAATACTGTTGAAACACCAAAGCAGCGGCGATATCAAACGACTTTGTCGATAGCGGTATCCCATTGTCGGCGGCGTAAAAACACCGCGGCATTGGCACCCGTCGGTATAGCAGACATACACCTGCAAAAACGTTTGATGGGCCGCTTTTTTTTCCACGAATCAATTTAGTATACATTATGGAAAATATAACATTTCTTTTCAGTTTTCTTTGACGGGTTATGATCTACACACAGTATATACGGTAAATAAAAATGAGCGAGTTACGAAACCGGAAGCGTGTGTTGGTTTCGTTTGAGACGCGGTTAAATGTGTTAAAAAGACTTGACAGAGGGGAATCTGTAAAAAAGCTTTGTGACAAGTTTAACGTGGGAAAAGTACCATCAACGGTTCGAGCGATCGAAATTAATGCCCACTTTGGGATCTGCCGAACCTTTACGAACATCGCTGATTTAGCAATATATTTTTTCCCGTCGGGGGCGCCGAGTAATCCGGGTTATCGAGTGCCGAGTTTGCGAGACTCTACTGTATTATAGTACTGTTGTATTATATTATTATGATATTAGTTATATAATGTCAACAACTCGGCTATTTGGTTGGTTCTTTGGAACCAATACAAAAAAAAATCTATTTGTGAAGATGAAAGTAAAATATTAAAAAAGTAGTTTCTCTGATGCCTATGCTTTCACTGGAGTGTGTTTTTGTAAGTAATTTCAATGAAATATATAACACTGAGTTGGACTTTTTCTTGTAATATATTCTGTGAGGAATTGCTTAACTTACATTATACAAAATATATTCAATCTATTTTGAATTGACAAGATACTGTACTTACTGGGAAAGTAGATTTTGTTTCGGATATTGCTTTTGACTTAGCTTTAATTGGTCCCTTTTGTTCTCCACTAGAAGTAGAAGCCTATCGAAAACAAACCAAATACAGAGAGTTAAAAATATTAATCAATTTAAAATTTCACTTTAGTTATATGAGTACATAATGTGTTCACACAATAGTTTTGAGATGTTTTATAAATAAAGAATAAACTAAATTCCTTTACAAACTCATAAACAATTCAAATCCTCAGAACACAAAAAGTATTCATTGTCATCTCCCAAAAATACCAATTCAAGAATCACTAGTTGAAAAAGGTAAAAATGGTCTATAAATACTGTTTTGTTATTGTTGAATACATCAAAAAATTATCCTAATGACATTGATCAAATTTTAGTAAAAATAAAAGTATCAAGTCCATTGTAACTTTGTCGTTTAAAGGCAAAAACCTCTCGGTCACTGTTTCATGTTAAAAACATAAAGACCTCAAGCCCTTGAATACTCTAATAGTGTAACAGACGAAAAAAAATAAGAGTTGGTCAAGAGAGATAGGAAAGATGAAAGAGAGGGGGGTCTAACCCCAAACTACATGAAAAAAGGTGTAGATTTCCAACTAGATTTCCTCAGGATTGCTAAGTGAGCCCCTTAGAAGTGGAATACGGCCCAAACCTCTATGCCAATTTGTAGATAAAAATAACTGGTACGCTACATTTTTTACACATTCATACATAAAACCAAAGCCTAATTATCACTATTCTCCTCGGAAACTTTAGTTCAGAAGTTAATGATAAACAAACTCGGCACTCTGTGTTTCCTCTAGGACATAACAATATACTACAATTTTCAGCCCTTCAGTCTTGTCACCTTATTATTCCTAGTTAACACTTTATGGAGTGTTCTTCGAAAATTACTTATGTTGTCAGGGTACACATGTACTATGAGTAGTATATGAATACGGAAGTTCTTTGAAATACCTCAACTTGAAATAATATCCTTTTCTCCTTATTGTTTAAAGGTAAAATATTTCATCACAGTCATCATCACCTTAACATAAAGGAAGAAAGGAGTAAAAAATAGAAGCCCCTATTGCTTGAATAATCTAATAGCATCGGGTCTGGTTTAAATACACTGGTTTAACATTCAGCACAGATCCATTCTAGATTAAAACAATTCAGTCTTCTTTTTATACTCTACTGATTGAGAGAGTGAACAGTGTTTACGAAATATTTCAGAATTCTAGTGTTTTTGTGTGTTTTCCTACTTGTATACTATTAGGTAATACCAAGGACCACTGTGTCTCCAAGGTAAGTCTGTGTCTCCTATCCATACAAAATCTAAACTAATAGGCTTTGTGCCCTATTAAACTCTGACATTAGTATTATTAATATGGTTAATCGGATATTTGCCATAATTTGTGTACTTAAAACTAACAACAATGTTCCGAGAGTATAAATCAACTCCCATTGCCATATGATAAACCTAGAGCATACAAAAAGTGAAAACACCAATATAGCCTAGTAGCTTGCGCACAACACAATCAATGAAAATGTGTATTACCATGAGAACGGCTTGACAAAAATGGGCATTTCAGAGGGTTCCTAAGATCCATCAGAAATCCATAAGTAATCATGGAATGATCAATGTGAAAACTGGTTACACTTCCTCTCAATGACTGGGACAAACTAATGTTCTCCAAAGATAGAACATATATTTTACATCTCTCAGTTTACTTGACACCACATTTGTCCATTCTTCCTCCAACTGACAAAGAAGTACATGTTTTATAAGAAAATTAATTTTAGTGTAAATATCCCGTTCTTAAAATTAAAGAGTTGATATCACAGAAAAGAAATTCAAATTAAAAATGGGTAGAATAATGTGATAATATACTGCGGGCTTTGGAACTAAATTTGTATGTCATCTTGATGACACTCATTTCCCCCATATTTTACAGTTTCAAAACAATAATTTTATCTTTAGGTTTTTCCTACAGTCGGCAGCAGTACAATTTTTCCCTTTTTATTCAACCTAATATAAAATAATCACCTTTTTGGCAATCTTTCCCAAAGTTGTCACTATTGTTTCTTCCGAAGTTTGCTCCTTAGTCTTCTCCAAATTCTGTTTCTTATACAAACTTCTTGGTTTTTCATCAGATCTTAAAAGTTTTATCTTTTGGTCACTATTATCTACAATTTGTTTACTTTGGTACAATTTTTCCTGCCACAGACCTGAAGATCCTGGGCTATCACTTACTTTATATTCATTTATCTACAAAACAAAAGTTAATATAAACATAATTCATAAACTTAAATACTGGCCAAGGTTGTGTCATTATTTCTAAACCTCAATATTAATTTACCTGCAATATTGTGTCATTAATTTTCACATTTCACTAAAATTTTAACAAAATTAGTATAAGCAATTTTAAGGAGTTACTAGATCATTTGTAAAAGCTATGTATGTGGTGGATTTTTGTTTCTAACAGATAACCCATGAACCGGAATTTTTGAAGAGATGACAACCAATACATTTTGTTTGTGTTAAAGACTACATCTGAGAAAAATCATTAGAGCTGATATTGAAAAATTGTAATTTTTTTTATGGCAGCTAATCTAAAATTTTGAGCTATTAAAATGGAAAAAATCCCAATATATGGCCCACATTTTATTATAATTTATTAACACGTTTATGCTGTAGAGTACTACATAAACGAAAGATACAAATCATTCAAAAAACCACTTTATTAGACTTGGATGTCTTGGTCCACCAATGAAAGGGGATGATTAAAATAAAGTAAGTGGTTGTTGAAAAAAACAAGTTTTTAATATTTTCTTACTAATATATATATATATATATATATATATATATATATATATATTCTGAACACTATGTCTATCAAATATCCTCCATTGCAGCTAAGGCATTCTTGGAACCTGATCTGGAAGATACGCATGACCTCTTGCACCATGTTGACAGGTATTGCTCAAATAATCACCCGGATTTAGAGATTGCGCAATTTGAAGTTTATAAGGGTGGAAATTAAGGTCCTTATAGAGAACCCTTCTCACATGTGTTATTTATTCCAATGTGAAGGGCATGTTGTTTAGCTGAGATTGGCATGGACTTCTAAACATAGCTTCTCGAACAGCTGTGATGTTTTCAAATGTTCGAACAGTTTTTACACTCCCACCTTCTTTTTTTTTTTTTAATGTAAATCCCATTTGATCGAGGTTATTTATCCATGTACAAAACGTATTATCTAAAAGAACAGGCTGGTTACGGGGTATGTTAAAATGACTTTGAAAAGCACGTCGAGTTTGTAGAAAACTTTCACCATTTTGATAATTTTGCTTTCACAGCGTAGCCACGTTGTTCACCCGTCCAACGATACATTTCCAACGAAAAGTAGATTGTGCATGCGGTGACGTGCCAGTAACCTTTTCCCTACTATCTCCCAACTCTGTCTCAAGACATGCCTGCTATAATCATCCTGTTTCATTGGTGGACCCTGGATATGCAAAAACTAAACATTGATTTTATGACCCATCCAATAACTTTCCCTATACTAAACATATGTGAGAAAGTAAAAATACCCTATAATATGTACAGGAGTGTGGAAAATTAAGTCACCTTAGATAAATCATCTGTTTAGGTGACCTTCAATAGTCATCATATAATCCTAAATCTTAAATGTTTAATAACCAATACGAGTTCAATCTTACTCAATTATCAATTGTCAGTACAAGAAACAGGTTAATTCATGGATACACTAAATTTGTGTCCTCTAGAGAAACTGATTAAAGTAATATGTATCTACAGATATTTGTTAGTTCAATTTTATATAATGATATATAGCGAAATACTAAGTTTAAAGTTTCATATACAGGATCATCAAAAAAGATCTCCGTAATTTCAATTATAAATGACAAGCAATGATCGACCAACCTTCTTGATTTCAATGACAAACTGTTAGCAGTTATGTTATTCGTCATTGTGATGACCTTGAATGGACTCCATCAATCAATGTGTTTTATAGTTTGCTGAAATTAAATCAGTGGTATGAATGTCTACTTAAGGACAACAATCACCATTATTCCAATTCCTTGGTATAATCAATTTAAAGATACAAGAAATGTGGACATCCAAAAGCCCCCGGCCAACATTATCCAATAATGTTAAGTGTTTGGAACAGTCATGCTTGTTTATCCCTATAAAGTCTATACTTGGTGCAGTTTGGAACGTAACATTTCCAAAATAATTGTTCAGAACATACTTCATAAAAGTTAAGACTGTATGCTTACAAAATTTAGCTGAAACATGAAAATTTAATCAAGCTTATTGGCCAAAACAAGTGGAATTTGCTATCACAATGGTAAATGCAATAATCGAACATGGAAGTTAACTTAATCAGATTTTGCCCAGTGATGAAGTAACTTTCCACATAAATGGCTGTATTAAACCAAAGCAACTGTAGAATCTCAACAACCAAATGAAATTTGTAGTATGTTTGTGATTCTCTAGTGATGTGGAAATAGATGAATTTTTTCAGCAAAGCCACTCCATTAAATTCTAAATGTATGAGAAGCTTTTAATGACAGGATTCCTGCCTATCAAGAAGCCTCGAACTGACCTCTATGGACTTTTCCTTCTCAGTTTATACTGAGAACATTGTCTACACTGGTATGGCTGGACGGAGATAGTGACACCTATATGTTTCCCGAAAAGGAGGTGCTCATATTGAAACTTACTAAGTAATGGGGAAAAAAAAAAAAAAAAAAAACCTTTTTTTATTTTCTGAATCTTTTGGTATAAAATAAATTATTTACCTGAACTCATAAGCTTAAAATATTTTACTTTAAAAACATAATACCCTTTTTGATGACACTATATTTATATCTGTGATATGCAAGTGTTTTATGTTACATCAGCCTGAAGATGTCATCAGCGTAATGGCGAAACATGTTACATGACAAATTAAAGAACTGTGATCTGCTACATGTGTGCTAGTATTTATTTATTATTATTAATATTAAGCAGTTTGTTGACTAAAATAAACATAAAAAATAATGTTCTAAGATTTTGCACCTTTTGGTACACATTAAACAAATTCGCTTATACCAAACTTGTAAGAAATAATGTCTAAATAAACCTTCATATTGAAATCAGCTCACCTCAATAACTTCAGTTGAACAGTTATTGACATCAAAACTCTCCGTATCTTCTGTTGGAAGCTGTATCTTTTGTTCAATATGTTTTGTTGTAGATATTGTTGTTTCATTAACGGCTTCAATACAATCTATTGTAAAGCTTTGGACTTCATTATTCTCTATTAATGGTCTTTTGACTTTATAATCTTCTTCACTATCTTCAGAAGATATGTTGACTGCACCCACAGTTTTTCTATCATTCACTGAAGGTAGTTTTACATCAGAAATCACTTTACTGTTTTTTCTTGAAGATTTTTTGACTTTATCATCATTTTTTCTATTTTCTGAAAGTGCTTTTACATTTTCAACTTTACCACCATCTGTTGAAGGCTTTTTCGGTTTAAATACTTCTTCTTCGTAAAGGGTTTTCAATTCGCTTTCACATTTACGTTTCAATGGTAATCGTTTCATGCCGATATCTTTTAATACAACTTCACAATTAAGCATTTTTGAATATTCTACTAACTCTTCCATTGGAATAGCTTTTTTAGATACCGTTTCAACTGGTTGCACCTTTTCCACTTGTTGGACTATTTTTCGTGACCATGAATCTAATTTTTTCCTTTTGGATTTCTTTGATTTATTTCTAAAGAAAACAGAAAAAATATTATAAACATTTAAAACTACCAGGCTTAAAGCAATAATATTTATTTCTTAAACAAAATTACAAAGAAGTTTCAACAAGAAGTTTTTTAAGTGTTTAAAATTGTACCACAATTTCCTTCTAGCCTATTACCTTAGAGCGCATGCTGCTCACACCAATGGGAATTTTCCAGTGCTAACCATTAAAATCAATGTTCTACAACCAACACCAGCTATTTAAAAAATATTTAAACATTTTATCTTAATAATACTATAATAAATCAAATTTTGTTTTAGACAGAATTAACTCTTACACTACACAAACAATGTTAACCAACAAAAAGTAAGTTTATAATCACTACCTATACAAATCATTTAAAAGTGATTGCTTTCAGTGAGTAATAAACTCACTTTTTATAAACTGTATGTTTTTTTTTTTTTTTTTTTTTTATTAGATAATGTCCGACTTCCGTAGATTTCATATTTTTAGGTTGCCTTACGGATTGTAAAACTATCAGAAGAAGTGAGGCCTGCAGACGTTGTATTCATGAAGAGATGGTGAAATATTGCCTCTAGAAAGAACTGGGAGAAGAAAAAACACAAAAAAATAGATCATTTCATAAAAAACTGTAGTGTAATTCATTTCTTCCTAACGTAAACTGGAAAATTTTACAGTACTATCATTTATACCGAGTACTGTAATTAATTTATGAATACATTTTATTGAAATTGAACAATGCTTTCATTTATTTTACCTGAGGCTTAACAATAGTATGTTTTAATTTTTATCAGAAATTTATGTTATCTGAAATCATTTCCATAATTTTATATAAATCCTAACATCATAATTTGAGTATAATAAAATACATTTAATGTTGTTATATAACATGGGCAAACGGTAATTAAATAATAAAGAGAAATTAACGTAATTAATATAATAAAAAGTTTTAAAATCTCCTACAAATCAGAAAACAAATTAAATAAATATTTTCAAGTGCAACCAGTCATAAACTATTTCAAAACAACAAATATGAACAATAAAAAATAACTAATTTGTGTGTATTAGTAAAAATGTGCATTAATAAGATTAGTGAAAAATACAAAATCAGGTCAAAGGAAACGAGAAGCACAAAAATTGGCAAAACTTTATTTCCGTTTTCAAGAGCTAAAAATTGAACTATGTTAGATGGATCAATTTTGAAACAGACATCGTAATGAAAATAGTCAGTCGCTAATAAAAATTTCATAAAAGACACTTTAACAGAAGTTGTCATGAATAATTGTAATTAATATTTTATAAAAAATTCTCAAATAAGATTCGACATGAAAGTATAATGAATAATAATCCGTCTAGTTTGAATAATTAATCATAATCGCCAGATCAGTAGTGCTTAAAACAATTACATTAATCTAATAAAAAAGTAACCGTTTTACAAGACAATCTAGAACATTGTAAAACTATTTCACAAGACCACGGCTGGTGAAACAGTCTGGTGAAAAGAATCTCTAAGAAAACTAGCTTATTGATGAGTTTAAAAGCTTAAAGCTTGAGAAGTTGATCCAATAAAAGAAGACATCGGTGGCCCCAGTTGGGCCAAAGAATATATCCTGAGATTCATCCCACTATTTGACTCCACAAAGTTGTTGCGAAACAGAAGTTTTCCAAGGTACCAAGTATTAGTATTATTGAACAAGGTATGTTTGTATTAGTATTTGACTTTTTATTGAGATAAATTAAAAAGTTTTAAATCAATTTAAATAATTCAGAAGTTTTAAAACAAATTGTATATTAACTATTGTATGCTTAAGGTACGTTGGGGTTAATTTTAAGAAATATAAAATTTAAGATAAGTATATGTAAATTTTTAGTATTTAAGTATATAGTATGTCGTTGATCTACCCTTACTTTTAAAATAAAAATTTAATCATATTTAAAAGTCGACAGCATTAAAATAAATTAAACATCAAAAAGAAGAAGAAAATATGTTATAAAAGAGTAATTTTATTAATTTTTATGAACTAATAAATAAGTAGCATATAATATAAATAGAGATAGAAATTTTTCAAATTTTAAGTAAATAATAAAGAAATACTAAAATAGTGAAAATAATTAAGTAAAATAAAAAGTAATAATTAAATAATTTGTTTTAACAGAAAGAGTGTTAATTTTGGTTAAGAAATTTTTTTTTATATATAAAGCATTTGAACTGGGAGAGTACCAAGTGTGTCTTGTCAACGTAGAAAATCAGAACCCCGTTATACAGAGGCTAAGTACATTGCACAATGTATGATACCAATGGCAACTTTAGGATAATTTAAAGACTTGGAAAAGAGAATTTTCAAATCGCAATAGGAAAAATATAAAAACTACATGATTTTTTAAAGACAGTATTTTAAAGAAGGACACAACACTATTTTGTAAGCTTAATCCAGCCCTTATTAAAAACATATACTACGAGTTACTTACACGTAAGTATCACCATTTCCTTGTTCTTTGTGCATTTTCTTATGAAAGTCTATGATCTCCTTGGTAAAAGGAATGACTTGATTACAGACAATACAAGTAGTATACTTTTGTTCCTTGGTGGCACTTTTACATAGATGTTTCTCAAGAGCAAGTTTCCTATTAAACATCTCATCACAATTTTGACATTTAAAGGAATTAACTTTTCCAACCTGGAAAATATAAAGAAGTTTAAAAATTTTGAAACCCACTTATGAGAAGAAATGTTTTCTTGAAATATGAATTTGCCAAATATGTATTCAATTAAATATCTATAGGCTATTCTATTTGTTATTGACAAAAGCAAGAACTGAAATATACAAACAAGGTTTATTTCTACATATTCTCTACTAGCTTTATCCGGTCACGAGTTGTCTAGTTAAATTGAAAAGAAAAAAATAGAAAGCACACATTTCTAATGTTTAATTTCACAATGCTTATTCCAAACGATATTTTTTGTTTTTCCATTGTCTGTGTGGATTTAGAGATTTTCTAGTTTTTCCTACTCTATAACACGCAAGATTAAAAATGGGGAAAAAACATGAACTAAAAAACAAAGAAAAACCCCTCAAAAAACTAACAAAGTATTTTAATTCAAATGCAGATCAATCGAAACAGCTCAATTCCAACTCAATGAGAAAAGAAATATTTCAATTCTCTTGAACAAATCACTTCAAAGAGGTTAATTTCACAATATAATTTGAAATTCAAATGAAAATCAATCGAAACAGCTCAATTCCACCGCAAATTGCACTGAAAAATAAGAAAAACAGTAAAAAAATAATAAATTTAAAAAAACTAATCAAAATTAATGCTATGGTAAACGACTCAGCTCAATTACAATGAGATGTCACAGTAAATAATTAAATCAAAATGAAAATAAATCGAAATCTATGAAAATTTAATTTTAAAATGCAATCGGAAACATTGAAAATGTTAAGTGACAGCAGCAGTCAAAAGCACGCTGTCCGGCAATAAGCAATGTTTAAGTATAGCACATGTTGCTTCTACGTTCAACAGATGGCGCTGTTTTTTTTTAAAAAAAAAACATGTTTTTTATACATATATTTGAATGCAACTTTGTGTCAAAATTTCAAAGCAATCACTAAAAACTTTCTAAGATTTAGGATTTTGAACAAACGAACATTTATATTGTTATTTATATAGATTATTTATTTATGTGTTCATCATTTGATGGAATCAAATTTCAGGATGGTTTCTAATCTCTACATTTATAAAATCCAACATTTCTGTCAGTTTGTTACCTTATAACATGAGAACCACTGATCTTATTTTCATGCAGTTTTCTTTTATATGTAAGTACATTATCTGGTCTATGCTTGATTAAAATTGGTTTTGTAGTTTCATGTTATAACAATATTTGTCTTCACATAGAAGTAGTTGTAGATGGATAGGACATTGACTTAATCCTAGAGCGCACTGACCTAATGCATCTCTGTTTACCACAGATAAATATTCTAATCTTATATGTGAAATACCGATTATTGTATATTGATTTATTATTAAGTACAAATAATTTTGTTTTAATACACTACTCTTTTTGACTTACCTTTTTATTTACCTTCATTTGTTTCTCTTCCGACATATAAGCTTCACAACCGTCACTGTATAGATTCATTTTTTTCTTTACCGGAGTTTTTTCACTGTTACACCTCTTGTTACTCTTGTCTTGACTATTACTGGAAGTCTGCACACTTTCTACCCTGTTCTTGGGAGTATTTAACAGCATTTGTTTTACTTTTTCAGTAACTTCAGTTTGAGCTTTACACACCAACCTCTGTTTCACATCATCCGGCATTTCCTGATAAGCTTCATCCTAATTAACGAAAACAATATAAAATTAATATTAAGAATAAAATTTTTTAAATCATTTTCATCTCCGCTAGGAATGTTATAATTAAAATGAGTACATTGTTTTACCTTTCCCAGCTTTGTTAATCTCACTTTTGTTATCCCGCTACGGATATACCCCATTCTCAAAACACTTAATATTATTCACTTTAATATATTAAAAATCTTTAAATAATGAGATTAGGGATTTTAACATAGAAATTCTACCTAACTGCATCTCCTTCATTGAAACACAAATATCCAAGACTATGAAACAAGTGCTGCTGAATCCATATACATAGTAATAGAGAGAGTTATATGATGAGTCAAAAGCCTAATGTCAAGTTTTTTACGGATTACAGTATATGCTTTTTGGAATGATATCGGTCTATCGTAAGTCCTGTACTGTAGCCTAAACATGTTAAAACAATTCGAAATGTTTCTACAAAATATATAAATAAAAACGAATAGAGAATGACATTTAGAGAAATAGCGATACCTAGCGTAGCCTAGATCAACTTTAATGTAATGCTTGACTATTACCAAATTGGCTTAGATACGATCAGAAAACTATAAATTAATACAACTTTCCGACATTTAAAGACAATGTTACCCTTATCAAATATACATAAAATTAAATAATGAACCTAAAAAAATCCTCAAATCAACACGACTCGACTTTAAAAGAGAAATATCTAAATTTTAAAAACAGACATTGAGAGTTTTGCCAGACGTCGATAGGCGAGAAGCCGCGAAACTAATACGATTATAAGAAAGGGAAAAATAGCAAGAGAAGGTAACATCGCTAATAAATTAAATAAAATCTCCTGCATCCAAAAGACATTGCCGAAAATATATAGGATATACGAGTAATTTAAGATAATGAAAAAACCAAACCAATTCCCAAATAAATTGGAAGACATATTCAAAATTGTAAAGACTCAATTGAAAGACACACCCACTTATGAAACTAGAGCTCTGATTGGAGGAATAAGCTTTACCGCGTAAAACCTAAAATCGACAGTGCAAACTATATTTTAAGAAATATGTAAATTAGATATTAAGATTAACGTACTAAAGAAGTTATTTGTTCGTTATTAATATAACTCAATATGTTTGGAATTTTAAAATTATATTATTCAAAATTAAATAGTTAGATCTTAATAAAAAAATATATAAAAAAATAATAATAATAAATTTTCATTTGCATACACACACCACCCATTAATAAGAAAACACAGTGATACAGTGAAAAATGTTATAGAAGGCAGGTATTTTGAAAGGCTTTGGAATTTGATTCTTGAAGAATTATTATTGTTGGATTTTCTCTGGACTAGATCAGACGTACTTCTTCATGATAAAAAAAAAAAATCACCAAGAAGGTATAATACGATGTAAACATTGCGACATTGAGTAATAAAAGTATCAATTAGTGACGACCCCTGGAAGAATATCAGAAGAAGGAATTCTACAAAATTGGTGAGACCTAACCAAATAATACAATTATAAACCCATAGTTATTTTAAATATTTTATACCATAAAAACTTTCCATCAAAGAGACAAAAGAAACTAAAGAGACTAAAGTGATAAGACTATTGATATATTTTGAACTTAAATAACAATTAATTAACCCTTTTCATTTCATTTCATTTATTCTTTATTCATTTTTTTTTAATTATATCTATTTGGACTTAATTTGAATCAATTAACGATCTCAATTTATGTTTGTGCTAATAATAGAGTTTGGAAAAAGCCGGTACTTAACCCGAACCCGAGATTAAGAGTGCTCTTAGAATATATTTATTATTAGCTAATTTATGTGTGTAATAATGAATAGTTTTATGATTTATGTGTTATTTTTATTATTATTAAGATAGTGGAAAACTAAAAAAAAAAAAACTAAAAAAAAAAAAAAATCCCTACAATTGAATATAGAATAAAATAGAGATATAAGTCAAAGAACATTAATTAATAAAGGACTAAGAAAATTATTTCATTAATTCAAATTTGATTCATTGTAAGTTTTGCTATATAATATTAATAAAAGTTTAATTTATTGTAAAATGACACTCCAACTTGAGACTATTTATTTGTAATAAATATATAAAAGTTAAAGTTAAACATTTCGATTTATTGTAAATTTGGTACCTCAATGTGAGGCTATTTAATGTTAGTTAAAACTAAAACATTATCAAGTTATTGTAAATTGACACTCCAACGTAAGGTAAAACATTTTCAAGTTATTGTAACGTAGACCAATTTTAATCTAATTTGAAATGTTTTTTTTTCCCATAATTAAAAAATATATAAAAATCATTTAATTGTATACAAGGTGAGACTGGAAAATATCCAGCAATTTTGAGTATTACAAGAAGGAGTAACAGTAAAATTAATTCTTTGGCTTCTATCACAAGAGCAGAAGGAATTTTGTGCTCCATTTCTGAAGACAGTCTAAACAGTTAACACTAACCCACAGTTCTACAGCTATAAACTTTAAAACAAAAACCAGACTAGCAATTGAAATTGCCTGGATTTCTATGTTCGAAGAAAGCTTAGTAATGTTGTCAATGTCTTTCTTTACTGTGAAGGTGGTTATGGGTAAGTGATGATCGGTTTATAGGTCCCCTGAGTGGTTTTTGGAATGATGTCTGTGTGTCGTCTGTCTGGCATATGTGCAGTGCTCTACAAAACATCTGAGTTTTTACATTTTGTTCTACAATCTGAAACTGTGCAAGCGTGTGTTGCCGATCAGAGACAGGACAATGATGTCATTTTTAATCATATTTCTGTATTCCTTCGTTAATTTCTTGCTTTCCTTGGAATGACTTTATAAAAAAGTAAGTGTTTATGACAAACTATTACCATTATATAGTATTTTTTATAAATATTCAAAACGTTTACTTTCGTGTAGTGGTGCTGTCGCTGATGGGAGACAGTAAAGATGGTGTAATTTTTTCCGCCATTATAATATTTGAAAAACACATATTACTAATATTTCTAGTACTATTACAACAAAGTATATGCAAAAAAATTCAACAACTTGGTGTCTTAACACCCTTACTGGCCCGGTAACGAATGTTGTCATTTTGTCTTACCGAGTCTTTTAAAATTAGTTACTGTATATGTCCCATTTTCAATTTCTGACAAACTCCTACCCTCGTAAAAAATTGAAAAACCATGGGCTCGCAAAAGCACTCCCTCACTACAAAGAACTGCCGAGAACTGTGTTTAGCTAACTTAATTAATAAATAACTTAAAGAAGGAATTTCTTTTCAGCAACCTACCATCTAAATAACGTAAATATAAAATTAATCAGACTAAATTAAATGAATGAAATTAATGAATAAAATTTTGTTTACAAGTTTAAAAATATATCAATATGTCTACAAATTTTAGGATGTTAAAAATTGCCACACAGATAAACAGATTCAGCATTTTGGATTCAATAACGGACAAGATAACAAACATGTTACATGGTGATGACTATACTTTACCTCTAGTTCAACTTCCTCATCAGGATGATGAGTATCAACATGCTGAACAACTGACTTGAAATAGACTTCACAAGCAGAGCAATAAAACTCATCACTTCCAACGCCTCCTGTATTAGAAGTACTTGCACTGCTTTCTGTATTAGATGTTCTTTTTTTTTTATTAGGACCACTAGTATTCTCAGTCTTGACTTTAATAAGAGGACTTGTCGAATGAGGTGTATGTTTACTTTTATTACTATTTCTGACATTTTTTGATTTAATTCCATCTTTTTCAGACTCCTTTTTAATTTTAGAGGTAGTAGTTGAAGGTGTAGTTGTGTTTTTCTTATCAACTTGACTTTTTAAACCTGATAAGACGGTCTTCTGATTCATCAAATCATTTTTACTTTCCAAAAGTGATACAAGATCTTCAGTAGACTGAGACTTTGTTTTCCCTGTACTACTTTGATGTTTCATTTCAACTAAAGACAATATTTCACTGTGTTTAGAATGTTTAGGAACTTCAGATGAAGATGATCTTACAACTGATTCATCTATTTTTTTATTGTCTCGGCTTGAAGATGAAGATTTTGAAAAAGATTTATCATTTTTCTTTTCTCTTCCACTTTTGGAAACTTCTAATAAAGATGATTTTTCAATAGGTTTATCTTTTGTTCTATCATTTTTAACTTTTAAAGCACCCAATAAATCTGATTTGTTATCTTTCATATTGTCTTGGTTTTTAGAAACCTTTAAAGAAAGTGTTTTTTCAACAGATTTGTCTTTATTCTCATCTTGATTGTTGGGAATTTCAGATAAAAATAATTTTTTAATATGTTTATCTTTCTTTTCATCACATATATTGTTAAATTCTGGCAAGGATTTTTCAACAGGGTCATCACTTATTTCATCTTTTTTACTTTTTAAAATTGACACAAGTGTTTCAGGTGACATAGAATTTGTCTTTTCGGGATTACTTTGATTGTTTGAAGCTGATAACTTGTCAACAGATGTAATACTTCTACCATCTGGACTTTTGAAAACTCCCGATGAAATTAATTTTTCTATAGGTTTAACAGTTATCTTATTTTCTTGATTTTTGACAGTTTCTGATAAGTATAAATCAGGTTTATTATTAATCATATTATTTTGATTTTCTGAGTCTAACGAAGGAAACTCAAAATGCTCATTTGTTAAAGATTGTGTGGACTGAGTTTGTGATGTGTTAGAATTTAAATTTTCAGTGTCAGATGTTTTCCAAAGTGGATCTTTGCTTGAATGTATTGGTGACAGATTATGAGTTCCTGTACTATCTGCGGGAACTTTCTGTACGCAAGGTTCTCCAAATTGAATAGGTTTGTTAGTCCCACTGGTGTTCTGTGTATTTACCTTAGCTTTACAATAAGGCTCCATTATAAGATGAGGCAAGACACGCTTAACTCCATTTTTATCTAAACATATAAAAAGAAAATATATAGAATATATAAAAGTAAAGTTATTATTGCTTAGTATATATATTTTGTAAACAAACTACCATCTGGAAGTGATAGAAGAAAAAGAAAAATCGAACTCCTGGATGTTAGATGAAGAGGAGATAATTGACCATAAGAATTTGGGATTCGGGGCAATCCATTGCAAGTAGTTCACCACAGGTTACTTGATAATTTAATATATATATATGTATATAATCTTTTTTCTTAATATGTATGTAGATTAAAACGGGAAATATTTTTAATTTATACTCAACCGTTTATAAATGGTGGTCATTTTTGTCTTGTGGCTCATGCTAATTTCTGCATTTTCAGTAGTTTATGGAAAACGCAATATCTCAATAATGGTTTAACATGGGCATTTGAAACAAACACCATTCTTACATTCAAATACATCATCACACTTGAGACAATTTGAAATGCAGTTAAATAAAATGTCTATCTAAGGAAACATCTAAAGAATTCCATTGAATCTAAAACCGACATACACTGTATCTAGTGTCAGTTACGATCAACTCCTATTCAACATTTCAATAATTATAGCAAAAATTCCCGAATTTTGATCAGAAAATTAAAAAACAAAGTTACTTCCTGTGTAAGGTGGATGCGTTGTTTATATGTTAAAAAGCACATAGGTGAAAACGACTATACTAGGATTTATCATTATTACGTTGGGTGTCATTTGTAAGCTAGAACGACTGTAATTTCTTTTTACGTCACAACACTTACCTTTTTATAGAATATTTCATATATAATGACTTATTGTTTGGTCGTGGATTCTTGCGTTAGCTTATTGTACTTTGTACACCAATCCTGCAAAGAAGTTGAAGATAGGTACTCTAAATTAATTTCTATTTAGACATGTTAGATTTAAAAGTATTGTTCTTTATTTAAAGGTAAAAAAAAAAATTATGTTGTTATTATTAAATAAACTTGCGGCTAAACATAAAAAACCTTATAATTAATTGTCGATTAAAAATCTTACTAATTGTGCATTGTCTATTTTGTTAAGTAAAAGATTTTACTCTACTTACGATTTTTTTATATCCTTACTTGTACTAACACTTTCATTTAACAATTTTTTACTAAACTAACTTCCATGACGATTGATTTCAGTTAACATTTTAATTTTACTTTTGTACACAGACTCATTATAAGACGTCCGTTCCAAAAGTAGAGTTTACATATTGACACGTCTGTTTCTTTCAACGTTCCAGACAAGAATTTTTAATATTTTGAAACGTCTGTTTCTCTTGACGTTCCACACACGAATGAGGAGCAGAGTAAATGTTCTATCACTCCCTCCTCTTGCTATAATTCCTAGAATAACAACTTTTGATCTAGAACATTCGATCATTCTAACCAATCAGCATAGTTAATAATCGTCCTTTGCTCCCTTATATAGAATATCATGCGATTTATAAGACACGGCTTTGTTCTAGAACGTTCAATGACTAAAATATGATGCAATAACTTGTTTCTCTGTTAAATTGAAACATATTATGTAAAAATGTTCTCATTCTTCTGTAAACACACTTTTCCCATCAAAAGATCACTTTTTGTATTTATTCACCAATCTCTCACATAAATTGTCACTTATATATTTCTTAATTCTAATACATTCCTCACAAGTATCATTTATTTACAAATCACAATTTACAAAATATTATTTATTATTAACTATAATTAATTAACTAGCATTAATTATTATTTATTGGTTGGGAATGTCCCATGCTTACACCCGATATTTTCAACCAATGTTAACTATAACAAAACCGTTCCAAACTATTCATTCTATCCAGGAAAATTATTAAATAAACACAACACGGCTTCTCAAAACAAATACCTGAATTTTAAAACAAGAGTAGATTTACAAGTCTAGGCAACGAACTTCAGATTTGTCAATATTACAAGAAAACGAAAGCTCAACAAAAGAAATGAATATTACCAAATGAATTATGAATATTACCAAATGAATTATGAATATTACCAAATGAATATTAGATAAATAGAATATTTTACGTCTAAAAAGTTGTGAGGAAAAATCCATAGGATTTACCCTACGAATAATTTGTTATAAATCAAAAACCAACACAAATATTATCAAAAGCATACCCAAAGTTAAAATCCAGCAGATTCTTCCCATTCGGAGGAAACGCCAATGAAGGCAACTAGCGCGATGATTGGACAATGGAATTCCACTGAGATTAAGTCAAAACTTCGTTGCATCTTGTATTATTTTTGTATATATGTAGAGCCTAAATTAGTTGATAGTATTTTAATTTACCCGAGAAGTTATTTGATCATTTATTGTTTTAATTTAATGTATTTGTTCTCATCAAAATTTATTTATTTATAATAAACCAATCAATTAACCCAAAAAAGAATTGATACAAAATTTAAAATCATTTCATTTATCATCAACTTAACACACACACACACACATACTAACACGATGTGATACAGGAAGCGGCAGATTAAAAGCTTCCGTGACGCCAGTTTATACAAGAAGAAAGAGATTGTTGGCACCGACCAGAAGGACACTTCTCAAGATTGGAGAGATTTGAATCCGAATAAAGCAGTCAAATCTAACAATCGAGTATAAAGAAAAATCTCAAGACTTTAAAAATAGTGCAGTATAATTTAATGTTACAATTTATAATCAATCTTTTCAGAATTGTGAAAAAAATAGAAAGTAAATTTCAACAAATGTGGTATTCCAACTAATTCTAGATTTCTATTACATTCCATACTTGAGTCGAAGATTAAAAATGTGTTGCATAAAGTTTCAGCCTGAGAAGCTGCAATTAATTGAACTATATAGAATTATTAAAGTGAGTTTAAAGACTTCAATAATTAATTTGAATCATGTACATTAACATACACATCCAATTATATACTTTTAATTCATTCCACCTTTGAACTATAACTTTGTTTATCATTTTTGTATTGATTATTTGGGACTTAGTCCAGACATTTTAATTATTTCAATTCTATGTTATATGTTTCCCCAACCCCAACCTAAGATAAGACTTGTGTTTGTTCTAATGTTTGTAAATATAACTGAGACATTCAAATGAACTAATTGAAAAGTATATCTCAAAGACTATTATAAAGATTTTGATTAAACTTTTAATTTATTGTGTGATAGTGGTGATGAACATTAACTAATTGTATGATATTTTAATTTGTGTCAGATAAAGTCAATAATTGAACTTTTATTTAAATAATTAATTGCGATGATAATGAAATTATGAACTTTTCAATTTCAATTTATGTTTTAAGTTAATACTTATTAATTTTATTCTATAGAAAAAAAAATTTATTATTGTGTTTTGTTTGTTATTTGTGTTTCACATACTTCATTAAATGTAAAGCTTTCAATCATTAAAAATAAAATCTAACCATATCTTACATGTATGATATTGTACACAAAACTTGATTTTTTTATCCTACTAGATATAATAATGACTTCCGTGTGCAAGAAGTATGACGGTTGATATTAATAAATTGTATTTCATTTTTATGAATTTTCAAAAATGGAAAATTTGTATTTTTTTTTTAATTTGAAGTTTATCTCTGGTATGACACCTGATAAAAATCCAACTTTTCCACACCTTGTGCACCTCTATGGTGGTAAACTATAATATTAATTTAAACTTTGATATTTGAGTATAAACAAAGATACAACATTTTGAAAATTGAATGGAAAAGACTTGTTTTCAGCTAAGGAAATCAGAAGTTCTATTATATACATGAGAAGATGGTTTATTTTAATTGTAACTAACTATTATAATATTGCTGCCTGGCTTATTGGATAATATAGGTTTCAAATACTTCATTTATATAGTGTACTGAACGTAACTCAAAGTATGATTTACGTACTCAGTTAAATTAGAGTTTATTTCAAATCACTGGCAGTTCAATTATTTTAACCAAGTAAGAGCTTTTCTTCTTTGTTAATTAATTTGTATAAGACTTGATTGCTTTTAAAATGTCATTTATACAACGTAAACATAGAACTGTTTAATAGTTTTAACCAAGAATGAGTTTTTCTTTCAGAAAATTACTTACTGTACTAAGTACAAGCTTCTATGAAATATACATTCACATCATTATAGATCAGTAAAATTATTGAAGTACATTTTCTGCATGACTAGTAAACGAATGAAAAATAAGTTAAAAGTAAATCCTCAAATAAAAATAAACAGCTGTGACACGGTCCCATTTAATCGCTGTCGGGAAATGGACCAAGTCACCCCGATATACCATGAAGTCACACAACCACGCACGAAGGTGTATCTTCATCTTGCTTAGAAAGTGGACTTGTGTTCCACATGGGACTATGAACAGAGTCCAATGGAGTCAGTGATGGAGCCTACGGCCAGGAGCAAGATTGCTGCCAATAAGTTAATTGAAATTTATTTTGCCAGTTGCTCGTTTCAAACCAGCAAATGGGAGTGACCGCCAATTGTTTCACTTGTACAACGGTCTCTATATCATTAACAAAAAGTTAGCTCAATCAACCTACACACCTTAAAGGCACAAACAACAAGCCAAGGGATAGCATCTAACACACAACACTATTAAAAGCCTACAAAACAATACACACATAAACACCCATACATTGGATTATGCGTATTATATTTTTTTAAAGAGAGGGTGTAATCAAAATTTCAGAAAAACTAAGCTCAGAATTTCGATGTTTTAGTTTTGATACCAGAACAACCAAGATATTCTGAAATTAAAGGGGGGATTGTATTGATACCAAAATTCCAAAGTTATAAAAAAGTTATGAAAATTATAAAAAAGAGAAAGAAGAATTATCACTAGGGAGGAAAAATGAATCTCTATCGTGAAGAAGAAAAAAATTATAAAGTTTGGAACATTTATTCAAAAACATGCAAAAGAGGCAACATAATTATAGATCCAGGAAGACTAAGTGTTTAAATAATTATTTCAGTGATAAAATAATAAACAGCTACCTATCTCAAATATAATATTCGAGATTAGAAACAATGGTGCGTGTAATATAAAAACATTGGTGAATGGAATATAGAAACATTGGTGAATGGAATATAGAAACACTGGTGAGTGGAATATAGAAACATTGGCGAGTGGAATATAGAAACATTGGTGAATGGAATATAGAAACACTGGTGAATGGAATATAGAAACACTGGTGAATGGAATATAGAAACATTGGCGAGTGGAATATAGAAACACTGGTGAGTGGAATATAGAAACATTGGTGAATGGAATATAGAAACACTGGTGAATGGAATATAGAAACACTGGTGAGTGGAATATAGAAACATTGGTGAATGGAATATATAAACAATGGTGAGTGAAATATAGAAACACTGGTGAATGGAATATAGATATATTGGTGAGTGGAATATAGAAACATTGGTGAGTGGAATATAGAAATATTAGTGAGTAGAATATAAAAACATTGGTGAATGGAATATAGAAACATTGGTGAATGGAATATAGAAACACTGGTGAATGGAATATAGAAACACTGGTGAATGGAATATAGAAACAATGGTGAGTGGAATATAGAAACAATGGTGAGTGGAATATAGAAACACTGGTGAATGGAATATAGAAACACTGGTGAGTGGAATATAGAAACACTGCTGAATGGAATATAGAAACAATGGTGAGTGAAATATAGAAACACTGGTGAATGGAATATAGATATATTGGTGAGTGGAATATAGAAACACTGGTGAGTGGAATATAGAAACAATGGTGAGTGGAATATAGAAACATTGGTGAGTGGAATATAGAAACAATGGCGAGTGGAATATAGAAACAATGGTGAGTGGAATATAGAAACACTGGTGAATGGAATATAGAAACACTGGTGAGTGGAATATAGAAACAATGGTGAGTGGAATATAGAAACACTGGTTAATGGAATATAGAAATTCTACACTTGTGAGTAGAATATATAACTTTCTTTATCCTTCCATGGCATTGTTTCAATATTATAAATTCATCTTTCATCCAGATTATATCCAGCTAAAATTAACCAATGAAAATTGCAACTCTGTCAAAATTCTATAAAGCCACAAGAACAAACTAAAACTGTGAACGAAAGAACTTTTATTAACATGCAATATAAATACTATTTTTGTAAACACGATCCACCATTAACTTTGTATAATATTCATCCACCTCCACCACACATCTTTCATTAGTAAATTGAGATATCAAATATCCTAATTGTTTATATTAAGTTTTATAATTTTAGTTTAAATATTGTGCATCCAAAAGTAATGTAAAAATAGCAAAGGCAAAATTAGAGAATATTGAACTTCTGAACCCCAAAATTAAGAGTAGACTAATCATTTTGTATATTTTGTAAATGAATAATTCTAAAATAATAATGCTAAATAAATAACCTTGTTAAACAATTGAGCTACCAATGCAATTTAACATTTCCTATAAAGACCAAATTTGGATATTACATTTAGAAGATTGGCTTGTATTACATTGTATGATGGGAACTGGGTAAGTATCATGAAGGCACAAAACTTGCTTAATGTGATTGTGATCACTACGTTTTCAATAGACTACAATTAGTGAACTTTAGTACAAGAGAATGACAGTATTGGATAAATTCAAGTTATTTTATGATATAAGTTGTCTATATTATCTGTCCAAGACAGTTCACTGTCCATAATTAAACCCACTGAAGCTCCTCTAGTAATATATCATCCAAATAAATACACGTCAAGATTTTCACTGAAAGATTTGGAACTCCTGTATAAAAAGTGATTGGTCTCCTGGGCGTTGATTTTTAGAGTAATTTCCATAAAATATTGACTTATCATATTAACCTGTAATTATCTGTTCAATTTCTGATATGTTTTTTTCCCAAAAAGAAAAGATTTATGTTATCAGCAAACTAAATAGCATTATCGATATAAGCAGAAGATTGAGAGTCATTATATGTACAATAAACAAAGGACCGGATTCTGAGAGACTCCATATTTAAAAATCATATCTTTGAACAAAATTCCAATAACCTCTACTGAAAGTATTTGAAAATCCATAAAATTAAAAGCAAGATCAAGGGAGACACTAACAACCTGTTCTCTATTGGCTAAGCCTTCAATTATAAAAATGTGACAAGCCTTACAATAGAAATATAAAGCCATATTTCCCTCTTCTAAAGCTATATTTGCAGTCGTAAAGGAGTTAAATTTCAAAATACATGTTATTTGAATGTATGTTGCTCAATATTAAATATACTCACCCAGAGTTTGAACCATCTTAACTGAGACCATTGCCATTATGTCTTGTAGAGGAAGAGTTATAGATGATTCTGATGTTTGTGTTTGTGCCTAGAACAATATCATGTACCACCAAATGAAAGAAAAATCACTTACTTCAACAACAAACATTTTGTCACATAACAACAGAAGATGGTGTTAGAAAGTAAGGTATTATAAAAAAAAAAAAAAATTAAATAAAACTGTTTTGTATATTTATATTTTAATTATCTACCCTTTGTGTACCAAACTTTTATATTTAACTTGCTCTTTATTTTCTTTGAACAATCAGAGACAAATTTATATTTACAATATTTTATTCATTTATATCATACACAATATTAAATATACACATTATTTGAGATCTTTTTCTCTATGGGTCAAGTTTATTGTAATGTACTTGCATATTGTTTGTTTGAATTATTACATGCATCATATTTATTTTAAAATAATAACTTGTCTACAAAAAATCTGTTATAAAATTTCAATTATATTGTCCTTATTTAGTTCTAATGTCGTTGTGCTATATATTATGTTAGTCCTTTTACAAATTTAAAATAAATTATAATGATTAAAAAAACTTTTGTATTTCTTCCAAAATATATTGAAATTTTTAATCTTTATTACTTCTTTCATGAATTTTGAAATTTAGGTTACTCAGCATTTCGGCTCAAGTCCATTCTTAATGCATACAATATCCTTCAAATCTCTTGTTTCAGTCTCCCTTTCTTCCAACAATTTTCAATTCTCACTGCATAAGTTGCATTTACTTCTACTTTCCGTCACAAAACGGAAATTTAATTTTCTTCTGAGAGCCAAATAAAATAAATGATCTGCCAAGCATCAGAGCAAGAAAGAGAATCCTCTTTTTCATTGTTTTGAAATTCTGCATTCCATATTTTATTTCTTTTCCTTTTCTTATTTCTCTGGTATTTCACCTTGTTTACAAAATTTTCTTATGAGATTATTATACTTTAAACTGCCTAAATTTATGTTCCTTAATCTATTTACAGTGTACTCCCGATTATCCGCGAAATTGGGTGGCACAGACATCGCGGGTAATGAATATCACGGATAATTCAAGAATGCTAAAAATAAAGGGAAACTACTGTAATAAAAAAAATCAGTTTTGACATAAAAAGACTAATATACTGTACATAAAACATATAATAAACAGTGCAAACATATAAATAACAAACAGTAAAAATGTTTTAATGTACATTTTACATGAAATAAAAAAGTGTAGTATACAAGAAGTTCTTGTAGTAAAACAAAAGAACAATACAGGAAACACATTGCGCTACGCTAGTACAGTACTGCAATTTTAATTACTTGACGGATTTTCAAAAAAATCAAACATTGTTTTTTGTTTTTTACTGATAAAACACCGTCTCTTGATTCTTGACTGAACTTTTCTTAGCATCAGTTTATCAGCTAACTGTGCGTCATCATCTTGTTCCTCTAAATACTTGGAGCAGTGAACAGTCCATTGATGTGTTGCAAGGTCACTTTGTGTGTTAATCACTTGTTCGCCCCTCTTGTTTTTTCTGCTACTTCTTGATCTGCTCAAATCCCGGCTCATTAGTGTCACAGTCCAACCACTCTAGACAGAAAACTTATTTCTACTGTACAACTTCGTTATCGTAGTTTTACTGGTTGTTACCCGTACTAAACAGGTAAAGAGAACCGTAAAATTTATTTACTTATTTTTTTCACAAGACACAAGGATAATCTTCTTTGTGGATCAACCGTTCGCGGATAATCAGGAGTAAACTGTATCTTATTTTTAATATTTATTCTAATTTTGTAATTATTTTAAAACAATCTTCATTTTACTTAACATACTTTTTTAACCCTTTTTATATTATTCAAATAGCTTTAAATTAGCGCCAATGATATTTGATTCACTTTCAGAACATCTGTTTTCAACCTTAATTAGTTCTGATTGGCTAACAAAGATGGATGCTGCTCGCTGTTCTATTTACAAATTTATCTGCCTACACTTACCAAAACATAACTATTCAAATTTATTCCAATTTTGACTTTATTTATTTAACAGTATTTAAGTAATTGCTTTTATTATCTGTTTGTGAACTTCCAATAATTGAATGCATATTTATAGGATATAGCCTATCGTGTTGAAGTGTTTGTGTGTGTGGAGGGGGGGGGGTGTTTTATAACGGACTGAAAAAATTCAGTGTGTTATAAGTTGGATTTTATTAGAAAATATAAAATCTTAAAATATATTAAGTTTAAAAGTATAGTAAATGGGGTAAAGATATGTAACAAATAAAGAAGGATGTTGCCAAGGTCAAACCATGGACCTGTTGCACCAAGTGACTAATGATGAAAAAAAGGAAAACATAAAGTGGGGATGTAAAAAGGAAAACATATGTAAAAACTAATTTTGAATAAACTTGTAATTATTTTGATTAAATTGGGTTAAGCTGAACTGAAAAAAGAATTGTGCATTTAAAGAAAATTGAGATCAGATATAGAACAAAAGTTATAATGATAAATGTAACCTATCAAAAAACTAAAGGTAATGAAAAACTAATTATGGGAAGCCATTAAGAAGGGGGGGGGATTAGCACAAAATAACAAATAATAATAAAACAATTAAAAGGGGAAAATCATTAAAAAAAGTGTTAAAAAAATCATTCTTAAAGAGGTTTTTCATTAATAAAAAGAAAAGGAGTTAATAATTAGAAAAAGTAATAATAGAATATGATAAAAAAATGTAAGGAGCTATAAAACTACAAAATTCAGAGTCAATAAAAATATAAATAAATAATTTAGGAGTTAATTAAAAATGGAAAAATTATTTAATTGAAAAAAGACTAAAGTAAAGGGGTAAAATACAATAGAAAAGCATTGAAATGTAGTATTAAGTTGCTTGTTTGTTGTAAAATGACCAAGCATGGTGAATGAAAATAATTAAAGAGGGGTATTGATCAAATAAAGTAGAAAGTAATAAAACGCTAAGTTCAAAAGCATATAACTTCGAGACTAAGAGACAGATCAAAAAAGTGAAAAGTGATATCATCGTTATGGAGCAGTGACTATAAAAAAGAAACTTTAAAATTTCCAAAATAGTAACAGTTCAAAAAATAAATTTGGAAATTTAGAACATTCCTTCAAAGTGTGATAAAAACGTAACCAGACGGCCTACAAGTACAAATTGAGTTTGTATCAGATCAGTGAATCAAGAGCGACAAGAATCTGCAATCAGAATAAAGGTTGATCAAAGGGTTCAGGAGTTATGGCAGTTTGTAAAAAAAAGGATAAATTCGTAGTTAATTAAAAATCGACAGGAACAGACCGGAGCTAACAGGAATGGACATAAACGTTAACACGGCTTGAAGTTAGTAAAGAGAGAAAGTAGAAAAGTAGAGAGCAAAGGCTGCAAAACCCCGCAACATTTAACAAAAGAAACTGTAATTACCATCAGATCAAAATCAAAACAAAAGGAAAAGGTTAAATGAATACTACTGCATCAAGAAATGCCTAAGGAACACACTTATGCAGAAAAAAACAAGAAAAAAGCCAACCAATCGTCTGCTAAGTAAGAAAAACAGAAGAGAAATTTGACTAAAGAAGTTTATTAAAGTTGATACACAGAATTCCCTAAAACGGGACATCCAAAGTTGACGGACGTCAGTTCGTCACTAGTTCAACAGACCTCATTTAGAACACACGTCGGAATGCAGCCGAATCTTAACCATCCAGGCTTACAGCTATACTTGCAACTATCCAGGACCAGGCTACGAAAAGAAGCTTAAACAACTATCTAGATCCTCATAGTGTTAAAGGTATCAATTTAATAATGAAGAGAATAATGTTTCCATTTTGTTGATTACAAATTTTAAAACATCAATCCAGTTTTTCACAGTCACATCTCATAATTTCCTGAGTAAACAAAATTTCTCAGTCTTTACTCTACCCTTAACTATATAATTTTCTTTTAAAGAATCTTGTGTTAAAAGAGACGTAACTAACTCTAACTAGTAAATACCTCTTTAGTAAAATATTGCTGAGCAAAGAATTTATACGGCAGAGGAGGTAGTTTATTAATTCTAGGGCATCCTTTGTCCAAATGCTTACTTAATGAGCATATACATTTGGGTCTGACGCAGAATGGACACATTAAGTTGGCTCCAACAGTTCGTAAATGTTTCTGGAATTGCTCTATATTGGGAAAGGTTTCCTTGCAGCATAACGAACATGTCAGTAATCTTTCTTCAGTCCGCCTGAACAAAAAAGCATCCTTTAGCTATCAATTTAAAACATTAAACAATATTTAAAACAACTGTCTATGTACTGTAATAATGGATAACCATAAAGAACACTGTGCACACTGTAACAAATTTCTGACCTAAAATAGATATTAAGATGCTGTAGAATTAGTTGTTTAATATGTTTAGTTTATTTGCATATTGTTGTTCATATTATTGTTCAGCAAACATAACAAAAAAATGTATCATTGTCATTTAGATGTAGGATATTAAATGTACACTTCGAATAGGGAATTCGTACAACCAAAATACACTCAAAAATAATAGTAATAGTGAATAAATTAATTTAGTAGAAGTAAACATTTTTTAAACGTTTCATAATAATAATTACCAAGTTTAGGCCACATTAGATTCAATAACGTAATATACGCCCGATTTACACACACACACACACACATACACACACACACACACAGATTGAGACGGTATGGAAAAATCAGTCGTCTCAAGAAATAAATCAAATCATGAAAATTGCTAAGCTAAACGTCGTACAGTTGGAATGCGGTAAAGTGATGACGTCACGCCAGACCGGACCAAAAGTTTCGTGTCTGAGCATGACTGAACAAATATAATGTTTTCAATTTTATTAAAAAATTTTAATTTAAAACTAAATAATGATAAAATAAAAGTAGGCAATTAATAATATTCAAGAATAAAAGTAATTGAAATTAAAACAAAAAAGTTACTAAGGAAATAAGATGGGCTAAAAAACCTAAAATTTGTAAAATGGGGAAAATTGAAAATCAAAAATAATAGAGTCATAAACAGTAGGGAACATAATAATAATCAACAATAAAATTGAAGAAATAATAATAATAAGGGGAAAAGGTCATTCTTGGGGAGTTTTTTGAAGTTTTTAATGTGAAGGGGGGATAAACTAACTAAACTAATTAATAGAAAACAAAAAGACAATAGTAGGGAATAATAATATGTAGTCAGAAAAGGAATTAAAGTTAAATTGGGGGAGAAATAATAATAACAAAAATTAAAAAGTTAAAGTCCAAAAGCGGTTAAATTAAAGAGTGAAGGGGATAAAAAAGTAATAGGTAATGTGTAAGAGATGTATATTTATGTAAAACAACAGAGCAGAGCTGAAAAATACTAATGAGGGGGGGGATTTTACATACGAAAAATATGATGATCAGAAAATCACAACTTTAATCATCGATAACTACGATGATCAAAACAATCATCGACAAAACAAGCTACGATGAAAAACTAAAAAGTTATTTCCGTTATAGGACCAGGAGAATAACTTCAGTGAAAAATAATATTTAAAAAAGACTTGGGGAAAAAAGTTAGTTTGTAAAAAAATGAACATTAGTAAAAAGTGCGGTAACTCAAGAAATACGCGGCCGAAAACATCGAATCAAGTTTGTCAAGACCCTCAAGAATGTGGAGAAAAAGATTCTGAAGAAAAAATGAAAATCGGACCAACCGTTCAAAAGTTATAACGAAAAGAAGAAAAAAGTATTCGAAATCAACATTTTCATGAAGCGACAAGAAAATTTCGGACAGGTAGCGTGACGTCACGGACCAGCAGTCCCCACTACCAACAAACTGGACAACAGAAAAATTCAACTATCCAAAAGATTAAAAGGGTTAATGAAAAATAAACTAGAAAACTAATACACTAGAAGAAAACTAAGCCTAGGACAGCTATCAGCACAAAAACTACGGATTAATTCAGCCGAAAACTTAATAATTAACAGAAGAGACATTTCTTCACAGAAGGGAGAAAATTGGTTACCTTTTACGGGAAACATTCCCACAAGAAGGGAGAACCAAAATTATTGATCGAAAGATCGATACTCTAGTAACAGTCGCCGACGAGGAAGGATGTTATTTTAGTCACTCAAAATTTTGTAATAGCTTCAGTAACTCTAATAAATTTTAACTTCAGGAATTTTCTATATAAAAGTAAAGTATAAAAATAAACAGTTTTGAAAATCACGAAATAAGAAGAGGATAAATCTACATGGAAAACTAACTATCAAGGAATCAGAATAATTACCAGAAATCAACAACTGTAACATGACGAGGATTTGGAAAGGAGATAAATTGAAGACACCGTTAACCATCAGTTCAGCAATGAGCTTCACAACTACAAGATCTTCATGTTAAGTGTGAAGGTACACATGATTTATAGAATAATTCGCAAAAAAGTAAACTCATTTAAATAGACAAGATTCATTGGGGAAATTTTCAATATCGTAACTTCAGTAGATTCAAGTAAACTCTGCTTTGGTTTAGTATAAGTATTCAAAAGTATATACGAATATTTCAGAAAAGGAAAAACTATTTGTGTCCTAGCTGGAATAGTCTAGCATTTTTTAAATTATTATATATATATATATATATATATATATATATATATATTAATAAAAATTTTGTATCACATTGGCACATTCAGACAAATAGACCACCTAAAAAATTATATGAATGGCATACACAAATATAATTATTCAATTCACAAGTGAAATAAAAGTCAACAATAGGCTAAACTTTTTGGATATAACAATTGTTAAAGAGAAGGACAAATTCCGCTACAATATATATAGGAAACCCACAACCACTGTTACCACCATACATTCTGATTCACATCACCCTATATCTCAAAAAACAGCCGCATACAATAGTATGATACAAAGATTGGTTACATTGCCTTTAAATAGTGATGAATTTATTGAAGAACTTAATACCATCAAATATATAGCCATGGCCAATGGTTTTACAAGTCACATGATCGAAAAGAACATAAAGATAAGAAGACATTCATAGCAAGTAAATATGGAAATATATTACCAACAATATTATCAATTTTTTTTTTTTAAACTCAATCTTACAATGGCATTTCGAACCCACAACAATTTTAAGAAATTGCTCAGTCATAAAAATGACAAACATCTACAACTTAAAACAGGAATTTATAAACTGAAATGTGACCAATGTAATAAATTCTATACAGGCCAAACGGGAAGAGCTTTTTTAAAGAACATCTGCCAAAAAATAATATCAACAGCAATAAATCAAATTTTGCAAGACACCTCATTGACGAAAACCACTCTTATACAGATTTCGAAACCAACCTAGAACCACTACATATATGCAGAAAGGGGAAATATATGGACGTGATTGAAGAGTTTGAGATCTATAAATCACTTAAGCACGACTCACACAACTTATTGAATGACCAACTAAACTTCTCTTCCAACACAATATACAATACGGCAATTAAAGTCCAAGATAATAATCTTAAATAAACCATGCAGTAAATACGAGACGTTAGTTGTCCTAGGACATCGATATGATGCGCATCGCAAGTGTCGCAATACGATAAGTGATGTGTAAATTTATATACATATATATATATGTCCGTGTGTTTTAATATTTTATGTTTTAATGTTGTTAACGATCTCAACTGAGTGAATAGAACTCTGAAGATGGAGCAGATGCTCTGAAATGTGTTAGTGTTTAAAAAAAAGAAGTCACCTGGCGGAAACCATATAAGGTAATTCAAATGTTAATTAAAACAATATTGACTTGGATACTAGCAACATGATTCTTACAATATTTATCTATGGAAATTAATTTTTAACCATGAAATGTCACTACAAAAATGTAATTTTTAGGTAGACCTATAAAATTTTAGATAAAATAATATTTAAATATTGGTGTATTGTATTAATATATTTCTAAATATAAAAAACTTCTATATAAAAGGTAATAATACTGGAAGTGTTTGGAATGAGGGGATGGGAGTTGTAATTTCTACTGCCAAGATAGGAAGGGACAGGTTACTCTTGGCGGTAACTAATCAACTTTGTATTTTAATTCTACTTATTCCTGCTAAGATCTAAACCACAATATTACATTTAGTTACCTTTAACCACAAATACCTCACCCCATAGAATGAATTTCTAAAATCGGAATAAAAATCATAGTAGTGATTTGTATAGTTAGTGAGCTCCACTTCCGATTTGTAAACATAGTTTAGACCACCAAAATCAACAGCTTAGTGTAGCTTAGTATTTATATTAATTATAATCTTTGTATGTGAGAGAGATTTTTCACTACTTATAATGAAATTTAAATCATCGAATTTACAAATTCATTGAAACCTA
Source organism: Aphrophora alni (assembly GCA_963513935.1). Classification (NCBI taxonomy): domain Eukaryota; kingdom Metazoa; phylum Arthropoda; class Insecta; order Hemiptera; family Aphrophoridae; genus Aphrophora; species Aphrophora alni. Next base: position 153,766,612 of record OY740767.1, on the reverse strand, counting down.
TAAATTTTACAAATTCTGTTAATTAAGAGAATATGCCTTTTACTTTATAAAATTAAATAATCTTACTGCAAATGATACATACCTTACATTGCCAGAAGCTTCTCCACTTTGTACAGTTAGGTTAGGTTCTTCTGCTGCTGTGTTAGTGTTTATACCCGGGCATTTCTCCAAATTTGCAGTAGTTTCTAATAGTTTTTGTTTGTCCAAATCCCAACCAATTTGCATTACATCAATAGAAGCTCTTAATTGCTTGTTGGAAGATTTTTCAGCTTCCAATTCCTGCTTTAGTCGATTCATTTCTGCTTCTAAAGTCTCCCTGGGTGGTTGAATAACCCTTGGTATTCTTATTTTAACCATTTTTTCAAAAGTTCAAATGATTCTAAAAAGAAAAGAAAATAATAAATTATCTAGCCTATATGCTGTGTGAATTCTTTTATTTTTCACAATGTTTGCTCATCTCAGATGAATATAACCTACAATATTAATTGTTCATATTTACTTCTGAAATATTCTAAATTTGGATAGTTTAAAATTATTATTATTATTTAATGTAATTTTATATAATGCATACAAAATTTCCTGAATAAAAATTAAAAACTAAACGTGAAATAATATCTGTAAAACAGTCATATTATATCAATAATCTAAAAGTAATCATTCACATAAAGTTATTTATACTAATGAATGGTGAATATCTATTGTAAATGCAAATTTTGAGGAAATAACAAAAACTAGGCTGGCATAGCTAAAATAAATTTGTGAAAAGTACAAAAATAATTTTTCAACCAAATAATGACATCCCTTCATAAATTATGATAGCCATAACATTTTGAATAGGTTAATAGTGTTATCCATTTAAAGGTACTTCCGTATTAACCTTTATGGTGCCCATTTGATTAACTCCAAGCAACACTGTAATTTTTTTCTCTTTGCTGTTTTTTCCTTCCATAGCATAAATTCCCTATGAATGCCAAAGTTTTGTCAGGAAAGCACTGGTAGTAAAGTCTCGTCTCATCTGGATTAAACATGTCCTCAGATTTGTTCACCTTGGTTAGTTCAGCCAGTTTATCCTTCCATTCTGTGCACACCTTGCAATATATCTATTTTCCACAAACCTGTTAGTGCAGATTCTATTTTTTTAATTTTAATGGGATAATTATTATCACTATTTTCTCCGCCACTTATTTTTCTTCTTCTTTTAAAACTTCTTCTTCTAACTTTTCCCCTAAACTAGTATAAACCTATCTTCTACCCCCTATCAATTTTTTATTTGTTTCATATATTTGATCATTAATCCCCTGATACCGCTGCAATGTTTTATTTTCAATATTTCAATTTCACTATTTATTTAACTCCTAGCTCTTGGTTTGTGTTTATCTAGTTTTTGAATTGTTGTTGTTTTTAATCTTTTATTTTTAAGTTTTTAAGGCAAAGCATCTTCTTACCAAATTTTTTGAAGGCTATAATGACCAAAATGGTTTTCGTCTTAAAACTCCAACAAAAATGAATCCTAACACTATTTTCCTATTTAACATGTAAATTAGAATTTACTTCTTCATATATCTTTGGTCATCTATATTTTTCTTAATTCTTATAATTCTAGTTTATTAACCTGTTCTACCATTTTCTCTTTTAATTCTACATAAATTCTTTCCATTCTCTCCTCTAATCTTAAATATTTTTTTTTTCCATTCTCTCTTCTAATTTTACATTGCAGTAGAACCTCATTAATGAAGACCCCATTAGTCCGGACTTTGCTTAATCCAGACAGTCGGTTTTTTTTTTTGTTTTTTTTGCCATCTATTTTTATTTCTTTATTTGTTGCTAACCAGACTTGTCCTAGGCCTACTCCTAAGTATTGCATTATTCGATATTTACTTTTAAATAAATAATTTTTCTTACTACAAACAATTAGGCTATACATTTAAAAAAATATATAATATTCCTGGTTTATTACCTTCGTTTAACACAAGTTTGTTTTTATAATTTAGTTTTGTCATTATTTTTGTAACTTTAGATCTATAATACTCCACATTATCTGTCCGTCTGTCCGATCAAAATAATATGTAATTAAAATTAATCACAATTATGAGTTCCGACCATGAACTTCATTCAATCGAAATGAACTTAATTTACCAGAGAATGTGAAATTACACAACCTCTTCGTTCACACTCACACTTTCACCTCTTTTTTTTAAAGACATCATTTCTTTAAATTCTGAAGCCAGCCATTACTAGCACGAAAGTTTGCTTTGCCTAATTTAATCACAACAAATTCTATTGCTTTTTTCTGGAAAAAAATGACTACAAGAATGTTTTTCAACGTCTTTTAAATTCATCACCTTTAAGTCTCTTGCTTGAATATGCTTTTTCATCTAAGCTTTCATACTTATCTTTGTTTTTCAAAATTGTTAAAAGATTGTTTACTGGTATGCAGAACTGTTCCGCAATGTCTCATTTTTCTAATCACCAGCATTAACAGCTTCTATAACTTTTAGTTTGTTTTCATACGATAATGTTTTGTACACACGTTTTGCCATTGCACAAACCTTATTCGATAAATAAACACAAACTAAAACATACGAGAAACACTAATGACAGTTAATAAAAAGTACAGTAAATAAATGCAAACTTTTAATTAAACCTCCAAACTCAGACCATATGACTGGACTAGACAATAGTGGGATGCATGGTGTGGGTTAAACATTGTAAGATGAATCGCTTCAAATAACTGAACTATCAGGTTTCCCATTCAATTTATCAAGAAAACTTCAATTTGAAGAGATTTTCTAGCACTAAACTTCAATATGTAGAGGTCCGGCCACAGACGCAGGACATGGACAAAATCGAATTATCAAGGTATTTTTCATCAACTCTTCGATTTAAAGAGGTAAGACAATAAAGGAGAAGATAGGCAAGTTCAAGTAAAATGAAAAAATTCAATTCATCTAGGAATTCGACTTTATGAGATTCAAATTTGCGAAGTTCCACTGTACATTTTTTTTAAATCCTAAACTAATAACCTAACTTCAAGTTTCTAAGCCTTGAAACTTTATTCTAAAATAAATAATACATAGTTATATAAAGTCTACAGACACTTCCACCATATCTTTATAAGGTAATTATGGAATCTACCTTGCAGTGACATTTAGTTAAGAAATTTTATCCAAATCGTTTCCTACATACCTTATTTTGAAACAATTAGATCATATTTGATATTGGAGAGGACACTTTTAAAGTAACAAAATCCATTACTTCAGTCTAAAAAAACCAATATAAAAGTACGAAATCCAGGTCTGTTGTGGTTAGTACGTCTGCCTACGTTAATAAGTATGACAACGTTCATCAAGTTAGTGAAAATCTCATCGCTCGATGTTTATATTCATCCACCAAAATAGGTCTAACTAGGTGACTATATATATATACAGCGTGTAAAAAGTCTGGAACCAGTTGATTATTAGACAAATGGCTGCAGGTATCAAAAATTAACCAATGGGAATCAGTACAGATGTAAAAATTCTACTTTTTAAGCACACATAATTTTCCACCGCCATATTCGACATCTTGAATTTATCTTTCAAAAATTAAATGGGGTACTATGACACATCATTTTAATATGCAATTTTAAGAGGTAATCGATGTTGAAGTCAGTTTTTCAATAAACCTATTCACTCACGATTCACCAGCCATTATCGAAACACTTCAATTAAAAGTGTAAGTATGAAACTTGTTATTGCATTAATTAGACAAATAGCTGAAAGTATTACAGAAAGATTTGAAGATATAAATTTGTAGAAATCAAATAAAAAGTTGGTTCAATCTTAGGTGTTGAACACAATTACCAAGAATTAATGTACCATAAATTTCTTAACTATATTGCAATGACAGGTACAACACACATTTGCCTTTTTTTTTTTTTTAATAGTAGCCTACTTACAGGCATGACCAATACCGACTTAATTTGGTTTAAAATATGTTTAAGATGACTACATGAGTGATAGTGTCATTAACTCTATTGCTACTTCGCCAGCTACCATTCAAACTCATTTCTAGCCATAGTCATAAATAACTCGGATGTAACTCATTACCTGTATAAAAATGAGGCCTACCTAATTATATTTTGTGTTACAAAAAAATATAAAAATATCTATTGTACATTATCATCGGATTTTATTATTTAAAAATTCTTTATTTTCTTTATATACCGTACCCCTGCTTTATATATATAGTTACCTTCCCAGACCTGTAATTCCTTTACTTGGTCTCATCGAGGGATGTGAGATTCAACAAGCGATCACACACTGACTGACTTGACGAAAGTAATTATCAATATTAATGTAAGCAGTCATAACCTAAGCTGAATTTTGCACTTTTATATTTCTTATTTTCTACTAAAATAATATTTTTTGTGACTTGAAAAGTATCATCTAACAAAAAATATGAACTGATTGTTTGAATACAAGGTAAATAGTTAACGATTTCATATTTTTTTAATAATAAAAGCTGATGATAATGTACAATAGATATTTACCAAGAAAAAAACAGATTATGCTAAATTAGTCCAGGTTTTAAATTCAATTGGATTAACTAAAATGAATCCATCTACTGATGAAATCAATAGCTATATTATGAACTTGGTCAGTTCCCATATCAAGGTAAGAAGCCAAGATAACAGGGATAGCCATCACATGCCCTCAACAACACTAGCTGGATATTGCCTAGACAACAGAATTTATACTATTAAAAATTATAACATATTGTAAACAAACTAAGCAAACATACTTATCCCGTCTTTTAATAGTCTGTACACATTGTTCGGAAAAGATAATATTACTTTAATTGTTGCCTTTGTAATTATAGCCTACTTTATTAATAACCCTAACATAACACAATTATACACACAAAAACTACTAGTACAGTAGTAGCATATAGGCCACCAACATGAAATTAGCGACTCTCGACTCTCCAATTTCATCAGAACATTCTCAGATAGTCAGAATACCACACTAAGTGCAACTCAAAATACAAATTTTGACACTGTTTTGTTTGTGATGCTATCACGGTGTATATACACGAACGTTGGATTATCTAAGGAAACCAAGATATTATTTTTTGTATCCAACTTTGGATAAAAGAGTTTGGAAAAGAATCTAATTTAGTAAAAAATAAATTAATGGAAGTGAATTATAATATGTATACAATATAATTAATGTCGTTTAGATATTAGCTAACAAATGACATAGCTAATTTTTTACCAATATTTATAATATCACCGTCACCTTACCAATATCCAAGATACTAGTGAAAGAATTATAGTGAACAGTATCCACAAATAGCAGTTATCCTAGTTTTTTTTTTAAATATTATATTTCTTGTTTTGTTATTATTGTACAATGTTGGCTTTTTGGTAATTTATAGATTTTATTCCTGGTTTATTCCATATATTTGTGTCTTAACTTTATTATATTAGCCTTTTATATATAATATACGTTTAACACATTCCCTGCTAATTTTTTTAAAGAATCTTACCTTCAACAGTTCTGATTTTCAAAATATGGTCCCTATCCCTATAGTCGACTCCGGGAGTAAAAAGGCTTAAATTGATGTCGTCATATCTGTATCCCACAAGGTAGCCCCTGAGTACTTGGGGCTTGAGGCAAGACATTGTGACTTCAATGTTATTGTTTTTACACATTTTGAGGCTAAACATTTGCATAACACTAACACATATTTCAAATTTAGTTTTTAAAACAATACCAATAAAAAAAATGGCACCATATACATCCCCACCCACCTCCCAAGTCCCAATGTTCATTTCACTTTTGTCATGATATTTTTTTGAAGCAAGACTCTAAACACAGCCCTGGCTTATCTGGCGGATATTCACAAACATACATACTTTTTTCTGTATGCCTTTAGTGTGACAAACCCTATATCTCTTCCTTTTCAATTTTCCCTTTTCTCCAGATTCTCGTTCCAGGATTCGTGTAGGCAAATCGTGGGTTTGGGATAAAAAGGTTCTAACTGTCATTTTTGGCGAAAATGAGGTTTTGGTGTATTATGGTTCTATCTGACAAACACTACAATAATACAAACTCCTCAATGGCCCAACCCAGCTGATTCTTTAGAAAAAAAAAAAGTTTAAAAAAATAGTTCTATCTGCAAAATACCTAAATAATAATTTAAGAAGGTTCCAACAGTCTCATACCACCTTACTTTACAAATAATCGGCTCTTATAATTAACTTTAACAAGGTTCTATTTGGCAGATAGAACCTTTTTATGTTAGGAAAGTCCCAAACCATAATCTGTGCTGGTAAAACAAGTTAACAAGGTTCCATCAGAACAGTTGTTAAGCAAAAATTTGGTGTTATAATAGGCCTAGAGTTCCAACTTCCAACAGCTGTTGTGATTGTGACTACATATTTTTTGTAAGAATTCTCTTATTTAACATGAAGCTGATGAAACAATTAATAGTTAGTTTGGTAAAAGTTATTCAATAATAATGACTTCTTACAGTATTTAAATGATACAGACATTTCTGGTCTATTAGAAAGTGAATGTGAACATTCTCAAGAAACTGATACCCTAGATGACAGATAAGTAGGCTACAATGGAAAAGTTCCCTAACCTAAGGACTCAATCTGCCTAATTTATTGTTTCTGATGTGATTTGGCCAATTACTAAAATTACATTGTTATAAGACATTTTTAAGGTTAGCTTAGTAGCCCAAATGTTGTACCATCAGCGCGGTATACTCGGCTATGATATACCAAGCAAACTTAAGCAAAATTTACCACAGTAAACAATAAAGTCCTTGAACAAAAATGATGTTTGAAATCACAAAGTCATTGAATCCCATTACTGCAGGCGTGACACTGTCAAACAATATTTAGATAGTTCCCTCAGTATATCCAAAATGTATTCAATGTTCAAAGAAAAATATCCTTCAACTATTAAGAAAGTAAATATAGGCAAATATTTGTTACTGAGTATAATTTAGATTTTCATGTTCCTAAATCTGATCGCTATGATATTAATTTGTGAAGAACACAAAATGAGTGTATGAGAAAACTTGCCTGTTGATTTAACAAAGTATAAAAAGCATATAAAAGAAAAAGATGCAATGAGAAGTGAACGTAACAAAGATAGAGAAAGCAAAGATACTGCAGTGCTGTTAAGATCTACAGAATGTCATAACATGCCCAAGGACAGAAATAAGTTGTTTTTTCTACATGAGAAAACTCAATGTGTATAATATGACATCCCGCTTAAAAACTAAAAATGGAAAAAAGTGTACTGTGCCATATGGACTGAGTTGACAGGTGGCCGGTCAGGAAATGACATTGCCAGCGCTGTGTTTAACATTATCAAAAGAGTCTTAAATGATTTTCCTTGCATTGAAGACCTTGTTACTTGGAGTGATTCTTGTGTTCCGCAGAACCGGAATCAAATGATGACTGGAGCGATGGTGCTCACTCTTCAGCAAAATCCTAGTCTTATGTCAATAACAATGAAATACTCCACTCTCGGTCATGGGGCTATTTAAGAAGTGGACAACATTCACAGCCTTATAGAGAAGGCTTTCATGGGTGAGGAGTTTACTCACCTATAGCCTTGTAAGGATATTGATAAATATAAATAAGAAAAGCCCCTACACAGTAATTCAATTATTAGATAAGGACTATCTAAACGTTTCATCATCATCCAAAGAACTACTGTTCAATTTAGTACCTTTTTCAGCTGTCTCGACTATAATTGTCTCAAACTTTTGGAGAAATCAAATACAGCAGAGAACATCAAGGCCTAGTCAGGACAGTAAATGTAAAACCTACAATGAAAACAAGAGGAATTAAGGCTACAAAATCACCACCACCGTCAAAACGTTCAAGGAAACGCAAGCAACAATCATCATCCTCAGTGAAAGAACTACTAGTAAGTCCGCTGTCTAATAATGTTTCTGCCTACAAACCACCTCCAAAAGTTTCTGGAAATGCCCACCTTCAAGCAGAGAAGAAAATGGATCTGTAAAGAATGCTGAAGTTTATGCCTTTGGTTGACAGAGACTATTACAATGCTTAAACACACTATGTTAGTTTTATATCTTGATTGTGTGTAGTTTTAATGCATTTATCAAATGTAATTAATTTTTTAAACTACATTTTAATAAAAAACTATTACTCAAACCATTGACATTCCGGGACTAATTTACTTCTTACCTTAATTCATTGAAAAAATAGACTATTTCCTTTGTGTAAAATTAGATACCTACTGTATTAAATTATTATTTGCGCGAAATAATCGTTATGCAACTATCGAGTACTATAACATCATAAAGTTAAAGTAAATTCGTATGGGTTTTAGTAGGGGGAGATGCCCAATTAAGGCTTAGTTCCCATCACCTGAGAGACAAACCCATTTTTGTTTTCTAGGTTTGTTGGACCAATGGCTTTTCGTGACTTCCAAACCACGGGGAGCTGTTAAGTTCTTAATGGTAAACTGCTGGGGATCAAACCCTGGTCAGTTGAGTGGCAGGCTCGCGTATTGCCGCTGAGCTACCACCGTTCCCATTATAACATCATTATATCGCAGTACAGTGTTAGCCTATAACCTCTAGCTTGCCTATAATAATGTTAGCCTAACGCCGCAACCTGATAAACTACTTAGTACTTTTTAGTTGCATTGCGCTTATCGTTTTGTACCCTATGGTTTTTCTAATTAAATATTGTATATATTTAATTAACATTTATAATTTATTTATTGCTATTAGCCTAAGAAATGGCATCTTTTGTTGTTCAAATGAATAGATTTTGTAAAATGCATGAGTTTAGCATACTCATTTGGAGTACGTGAATAAAAATATATTCAGAAACCACCACAGGGTCTTGTGCTCACAGGGGTAGTATGCCATCATCTGGTCTGCACAATCTACCCACTTCATATTTCCATTGTACTGCACAATCGGTAATAGTTTGACTACAACTTCACCCCTTTTTGTGTTGAAATCGACCATATTATTTTCAAAATCATTAGATATGTATTTAACGTTTCTTTTGTCTTGCCATTTTCCTACCATGATATTGTCCCTATACCAAACAATTGTTTCACCTTTCTTCAAGTTGGCATTTTTCACATCTTCAGGATTGTTTTTCCGATCAATACGTAGTGTACCAGTGCAGTAAGTATTCTTAGCTAATAGTATTGAAGCCAGGTTGACACTTTTATAAAAATTATCCTTAAACACAGAGTTCTCATTGCCCAGTTTTTCTTTCACTAGGCAAATAACCACATCTGTGGCATGCTCTCTTTTTCTCAACAATTTGACCTTTCCCAGAGTACACAACAAACTTCTCTATGAGACCAAATGGTTCTGTCAGGGTATATAGTTTAATTCCATATTTGGGTCTTTTGCCTTTTATATACTGTCGAAACTCCAACCGACCCCTCCATAGCACCATCTCCTCATCTAAGGACAGGCAAAGCAATATAAGTAAAAACCGGTCTCTCGACATGGAAGCTCTAAAAATCTGTAAATTATATAAACGAGTGGTCTTCCAGTGTTTCTGATAATGCCACTGTGGTAAGTCAAACCTATGAACACTTGTAGTTCTTCCACAGTCAATTCCTTCCACCTAAGAATCCTAGAATTATCAGAGTTGCCTGGTTGGCAAAACAGTAACTCTGCCTGTCTGTTTGTTTAAATCACAATGTTCTCAAGGAACATTTCACCTATAATCAAACGAAAAAAATCAAAAGGGCTACCTTCACCTGGGATCGGCACTAATAATTCATTATTCTTTTAAATGGAAATTGTTTCAAACCACAAGTATTAGAACCAAGGGCGTACCCAGAATCAAAACTAGGGGGGGGGGGGGGCAAGCCATGGTAATTCAATATACAATTGATTATTAAAATAGTTATTTCAAGAATTGTATTAATACCAGCAACAAAATGTATAATAAAGATGTATTTTTTTGCTTCCAGGGGGGGCAGCTGCCCCTCGCTGGGTACGCCCATGATTAGAAAACCAAATAGGGGCTGTGGGCACCTCATCGTCACTACTCTCCTGTAACTCCTCCTCATCACTACTAGTGATATATACAACCATTATTTTCATTATGGCTCTGTTCTACATCTGAACACTCTCTTAAACTATTATTAAACACATTAGAAAATCCAGGATTGTTTCTAACCATTATAATAATTTAAAAAACAATACTACCAATAACACACTATTCAATAAAAACACTAATATGTCTAGCACAAAGAAAATGCTTTAGTGAGAAATGGACTGCACAGTGTAACACATGCAACTGATATCTAAATATGCACACAATGTCATTAAAGCCTGCCAACTGCTGAGCTGGCTAGAGAGAATTAACAAAACAATGACACAATGTCCCATAAGGTGGGACACGAACAAGAGCTAGGGGTTTTTATTTTATGGTCTTTACTTCCTCTTTTTTATAAGGTGATAAGAAAAAGGTTTTTGCCTTTAAACAAGGAAAAAGTAACACTAAACAAAATAATAATGTGTAATTTTTATTTACATAGTGGCTAAATCTTGAGCTGTCAATATTTTATCTCTTTTACAGAAAATAAATTAAATCCATGAGTATTATTTACAAAATTGATTATGCATTTATTTATACTAAAAGTTTGTTTTTCCTGTTGTGATTTATAGGGGAAAAACCTCTCCCTTATTGCGAAAAAAACCATAAAATAGAGAAGATTGATCCTTAACTACTCTAATAATGTCAGGCTCTAAGAGCAAGACTTGATCCCAACTACATGAAAAAGATGTATATGCTAGGGGTACCTATCTCAAGTTTGCCATACTCCTAGTCATTATGGTTGGTATTCTTGGAGACAGTGCTCCAAATTAAAAAAATTGTAATTCTTTTAACCCTTTCAAAATCAGATCAGTTACCTGAGGCAAGACATGTATGGCTGGTCCGTTGAGCGGGAGGGTTGTTACTTGGTAACTTAGCTTTAGGTATAGTTTAGCTGTGAACCTTTGAGGATGATGAATATGTTAACGAAATGTATATAAAGTTATTATAATACTAGATTTATTATAAACTTAGTTGTGTGGAATCCTTGTTGTTAATATAGCCACAGTGCTCCTTGGACATTTCATGTTATTTTAAAATGATCACTTGTTTAATGATCAAACAATTGCTGCTCCAACAATACCCTCAGAAAATTATTTAATAAATTTGTATAGGGTAAAAATTTGAAAAATGAACAATAGAACGTAGAGTTAAAATAAAAAAAGCTAACATTTATTTAAAAAAATATGCTATGGTACTAATTTAATTTATTTTTAAAGAATAGTAATCGGGTGAATATAAAACTAGTTTATAATTTAAATTTTTATCGAGTCAATTACTAAAATAGGGATATTCATAAATTAGCCACACAAAAGTAACATTTATTTATAAACTATAAATCATAATTACAGTGATACAGCAAAAAAGTTTTGTTGAGGTATTATAAATATTGGTTCCATTTGACATACGACTTATACCTAATCTGTAAACGACTCCATCCCAAACCCTACGTTCATAACTGCTTCTATTATCGTAAATCGCAGGTTGTTTAGATTTGCAAGAAGAGCTGTAATAACAACCTTGTCTTTAACATAGCCCCAAAACATAGAAATCCAAGCGCTACAAGCTAGAAGATCATAAGGTCGGGTTATCATTACACCACATCCAAACCAATCATGGTACAATTAATTGTGGTAAGATGTAGCCTCACAATAAAAGTCTAGTGGTACACTATCTTGTTGCAATAGAAACCTCCTTGTTCATTTATTGCACTGGTTTATTAAATACTTTTCCAACATATTCAGGTATATAATACCAGTTAGTATACTCAGAAAAAAATAACAGAGCATACATTTTAACAGCACTTATAACACAATAGATATTTAACCTAGTGAGTCCTTTACAATACCTCTCGTAAGATTTTCGTACAAAATTCGTCTTTTTTTTGTCCATATCACTTCAAGCTGGTAGTTACTGTAATCTGACAAACTTAAATAGCATATATTTTATTTAAATCATACAGAGATTAATTTAAGGAATGTTCTTTCTATACTGGCACAATGCTTTACTGGGGGCGGGGGGAGGGCTAAGAATGTAGGTCTGACACACTTATTCAATTGTCAGAAACTTGAGACAATATCATGACCTTGTTTTCTATTGGTCTCAACCTCTCAAAAAATGTCAGTTAGTGAGTTGTCGGTAAAAAAAAAAAAAAAAATTCGTCCCATGTGGCTGTTATAAAATATGTAATCTCTTAAAATCAAGCAACTGATTTTGTTCAAATTTTAGTCAAATGTGAAGGCACTTAAGTTGCAGATGTTTTTACAAGTGAAGCAAGTTTAAGCCTTTATTTACATATTCCCCCCCCCCCCAGAAATAGTGCCATGGTTTAATTTTATTTTTTCATTAACAACTACCAACATGACATATTTGGTGGCAATTAGTTTGGTTCATTTGCATTTAGTTTTGTGGACGGATGAGAAAAAAAGCTTGTGCCTGTTTTTACTATTTATTATATTTTGATACTGAATTTCCTTTAAACATAAGTATTCGATTGTGATTCAAGAAACCAAAAACAAAAAAGTATGATAATCAACAAAAAACAAATGTTCCAAATACACTAGTACTTCTGGCGGTGGTTTTAAAGTAAACTGCCACTAAGAGTACAAATGTTTTTACGACGTATAAATATGGTTCCATAATAAAACCAAATTGACAGTTTGTAATATTTGTAAACCAAACTTAAAAAATTATAAATTTTTTTACTGTATCATACAATTCATTATAGTTTATACTTATTTCATAATGTTATTTTATATAACTAATTTGTGAACATTCTCGATTTCCTGTTTTCAGTACGTTTTTTAAATAGACTGTAAAGAGGAAATGCTAATTTAAAATTAGCCTTTTTGATAGGTTCCTTTGTTAAAACAGTTGGTATAAATTTGTTAAACTAAAGTTTACTAAAAAGATTAAATAATTGAACGAGAGAAAAATAAAAGAATTAAATACTTTATTAATTCAAAATTTATTAACAAAATGTTTCCAAAAAAATAACAAATACTGAAGATCTAATATACATAGTACTCATCAAAATATGTTGTGTTCACTTTTCTCTTTCTACTGCTTCTAGAAGGTAAATCTTCCTCTTTTTCTTCTTTTATTTCTACTTCTACTTCTGGAAAAATCTCATCATCAGATTTATATGGATTTTTAGTTTTAGACTTTCTAGGTAATTTGACAGCTTTATAAGTATTCCTTTTCTTATAACGTCTAGGTTGTCTCACTGCACTATGAACCTGTGATAGATCTGTGTCATGTTCAGCTTTGTAATGTTCATTAAGGACATTGTTGTCACAGAAGAGACAATAGCATAGATGACATTGAACAGCATTCGATCCAGGAAAATGTAGAGGCATGTGGTTCCTTGCATCATCTATCGTTTTAAAGAAAGATGGACAGCACGAGCAAGCGAAAGGGCTTGCAGTGCTAGCTTTATTTTTCGCACATGCCTGAAAATCAAAGATTAGATATTTGAGATAACATATATAATTTTTAACATAAGAAAAAGTGAAAAATTCATGGATAGGATAGTTGGCGCGTAAACCTAGTCATAATCAAGAATTACTGTTGGGGCTCGAATTCAATAATTGAGAATAGTTGAGTATTTGTTACACAAATTTTAAAAGTAATTAATGTTTTTAGGTTATATTTACTTCATATAATAACATAATATGTTCTGTTTAGACCTACTTTCCTAGGTAAAAATAACACAAAACTAACAATTTGCTTATAATAAACCAAAAGTAATAATGTACAATAGGAGTAAATGTTTTATATTTCACAAAGTCTGTATATAATAAAGACTTGAAAACTTCAAAACTGCTTTCAAGTAACTGAAGACCTGTTATGTCATAATGTAATTGTTGAACTTTGAGTCTCATCAACAATGCAATCTTATCAAACCAGTTAGATAAAAATGATTGGTCTTCTTCTTCTGATTGGTGTCTATTCTCTTAGCACATCAGCAACAAGGAATCAGCGCTTGCAAAATTTAGAAAAATATGTGATGTCCCTAGACATCTCTAGAAAAACCTCCAAGCTCCATGAACTTTAAAATCTTCCCGTCTGTCCCTTTGACAAAGGTGTTATTCTTTTCCCAATCAAGGCAATAACATTCAAAGGTGTTCTGCAATTTCCTCTTCCTGGCCACATTTTCTGCACAATGGTTTTCCTGTGCATTTTATATTTCAGGTAGCAGTGTCCTGTAATGAACTCTACCACCTTCTTTTTCTATATTGCCCCTAAAGTAAAAATAAAATGCAATTTGCTTAGAGGATAGGCCCCCCCTCCCCAAGCTGTGATGTGATTTAAAAACAATCCTGACAAACTTTGATATAAATTCATTAGATTTCTAGGCCTTCATACGACCCCGACTAAAACACCATTGGGTACATTCCTATTGGCTGCAACATTTCATAATTTTCGTCTAACCTACAAATATAAACTCATTGAAATACTTGTCATTCCTGTTAAAGTAAAATTCCAATGAATGAATTACCATGACGCCTAGCGGCAAATATGGGTAACAGTAGGCAGTCTATTCCCATTTTAAAAAAACCGACTTTGGATCAGAAAATAATAAAACAAAAATACTTCCCGATACCTTTGACCCTTGTTTTCCATATCAAAAACATTCTAAATTATCATAACTACCCAGGAAAATTATCAGACAAACAACACGATTCCAGGCCTATATTCAAGTTTAAAGTACGAATAGGTAGGCAAGACATTGACAAGTTATGGATGGAAGACCCCCCAAAGAAAAGGGATTCTAACTAAAGAAATGAAAGGTAGCAATACATAAAATGAAATCTTTTAGGACAATTAAAAAACAATCCCTAGGATTTAAAATTAAACACAAGTAACGTTACAAAAATGGTTGACAAACTGTCATGAAAACAGTTTAATTTAATTTTGTTCTTCTTTCTACTGGGATTCTTTGTGTGGGATACTGGCTTTTCCCTGTTTATACTATTGCCTGAATTTAATCGAAAAGTTTACATAATTTTAAATATGTAACCTTCTTTTCATCTAAGTTCTCAAACATGTATATCCACTAGTCAAGAAGTTTGAGAAAACATTTGTTCATCAGCCACATAGACATAAGAGCGCTTAGTAACTCGTCGACTACCTTAAGGACATAGGAGCGCTTAGTAACTTGTCGATTACCTTAAGGACATAGGAGCGCTTAGTAACTCGTCGATTACCTTAAGGACATAGGAGCGATTGTCCTGTGAAGCAGGCATTATCTGCACCCTCGGATCTTTCTGCTGGAAGGCGGTTTGGTCCGGGGATGCAGATGGTGGCAGCAAGAGCGGACTCATGCGCCTCCCCGCGGTACAGGATGGGCAACGTTTTCGGTGTGGCCTGATGCTTTGCCGGATGGCGGCACCGAAGGCGGCTAAAGCATGGGACGTCTTACCCCCTCCCTTCCCCCTCCTGCCTCTTCTTTTCACCACCCCAACCAAAATGAGGTCGTCAACCATTCTTTGACCTCTCTATAATCTGTCCTATCTCTCTTCTGTCTTCTGTCCCAAGAAGCTTGAGGCTCTTGTGGACGTTCATTTATTCTTAATTCCCACTATCCCCACAATCTGTGGACCCAATCCAAGGTGGAACAGCATATGCCGAAGGATGCGTGTCTAAGGGGGAGCTTAGACTCTAGTATGCGGACTCCGGATACCAGGCGACCTCCGGTTTCAATTTAGCCTTACCTCATATGCGGGCTCTGTGTGGTGGACCTTTTAGAACCCTGCTTTAATCGTGGGAACTTAAATGGACCTAAACAAAAACAAAAATAAACAAAAAACCTCGGCGGAGTACCAGTCACAAGCTGGAAGCTCGGCCGTCAAACCAGGACCAGAAGCAGCCTCAGAGCATGCTTTCATGGTTCAAACATCAAACAAAGAAACGCCCTATGAAGACGGACTAGAAGCGGCCACTGAGCAGGCTTCGAAATCTGTGGACATGGAGGTGTTAATGGAGGAGGTTGAATCGGGCTTTAAGCTGGATGAAGACCTCCTCTTGGAAAATCCTGACACCCCCGGCTTTACAGCCGAGCTGACGGACGCTACTAAGCAGTTGGTCACGCTCAATATGGCACAAAGTAAGCCGAGGATGTCCAAATCGGAGAGAAGACGAGCTCTGAAGGCCAAGTTTGGAAAGGACTTTGACCCGAAGAAGTTCGATAAACGTAGGAATAAAGGTGCTGCTTTGACAGCCACCGATCCTCCTGCAATTAAGGAGGGGGGCCTGAAGCGCGGCAGAGCCGAAGCTCCGACTCCCCCATCCACTGAAACCCAGAGGAAGAGACACAAACAGTCTGGTGAGCACGGTGCATCGACATCGGCGCAACCCAGAACCTCGTTTGGGGAAGCTCTAGCCTGCACTAGAATGGCAGTTGTGCCCAAAAGATTCCCCGAAGACAAGCTCTCCGAGGAACAGGGCAGGACCGTCCAAAAGGCCATCATGGCAAAATTTGAGTGCCTGGAAGACGGGTCATATCCAGTCTTTTCAGGCTCTTATATGGAGAAAGGAGCACTAATTATCTCGTGCTCTAATCTCAGCAGCAAATCCTGGCTGATGAAAACCATCTCCAGCATTCGACCCCTTGGCGAGGATGTCGAGCTTATCGTTGGTGATAAGAAGGATATTCTTCGGGCCACTAAGGTGTTCTTCAGAGCACCTGCTGAGCTGGAAGAGTCTCCTGAAAGGATCCTTGATATGCTTGGTAAACAAAACCTGAGCCTTAGGGTCGGAGAGTGGAGAACTCTGGCTACGAAAGAGGACCCGAAAGGTCGTACCTTTGTTCTCCTTGTGGATGATCTCTCCCTTGCAGCTATCAAAGCAGCAGGGTGTAAGGCGCATGTGGGACTCTGGCAAGTCTCTCTTGTCTTACTGCCAGGAAGAGACAATGCTGAGGGTCCTGCAAGTAAATCTACATCACAGTAAGGCGGCTTCGGCCTCCTTCTGTCAGACCTTCATTAGGTCCAACATCGACCTAGCACTGGTCCAGGAGCCCTGGCTCCACCGAGGCCGGATTGCCGGGCTAGGAGATGCAAAAGGTAAGCTCATATACTGTAACAATATTAATAACAACCGAACCTGCATACTAGTAAGGTCAGGTCTGCAATGCTTGCCCTAATGGATTTCTGTTCCAGAGACATCACAACGGTGCTAATACACTGGCGCAACGGGAAGGAAAAGGATGGTCCAATTTTTAGCTCCGTCTACCTACCCTATGACGCCAGAACTCCTCCTCCATCAAGAGAACTAGAACTTCTGGTGGAGTCAACTACTGTCAGGCGGCAGCAGCTTCTGGTGGGATGTGACGCTAACTCTCATCATCGCCTAGGCTGGGGCAGCTCTGATACAAATACAAGGGGTGAGTCATTATTTGATTTTCTCTTGTCTAATAACTTACAAATTGTTAATGTAGGTAACACACCGACCTTTTCCAATAAAATCAGGAACGAGGTCATAGATATTACTTTTTGTACAGAAAATATTGTAAATCTGATTGGGAACTGGCATGTTTCAACAGAAGCCTCCCTCTCAGATCACAAATACATCATGTTTCATCTAGAGACATCAACCGTCAATTCCCACTTTCGGAACCCGAGAGCGACGGACTGGGGGTCCTACTCGGACCAACTATCGACGGTACTTGGGTCCATGCAAGGTGACATTGCAACATTTCCAGATGTAGACAGGGTGGCGACCTCGCTTCGCGACGCCATCATGGACTGCTATCAGGATAACTGTCCTCTGCGTACGAGATCAGGCAGACCTAACACAAGATGGTGGTCACAGGATCTCGGCCGTAAGAGAAAACAATTAAGAAGGCTTTTTAATGTGTCCAAGCGGAGCGGTGATTGAAGGGAGTACCATTTAGCTCTCACAACATACAGCAAAGCTATAAAAAAAGCCAAACTTGATTCCTGGAAGGCATTCACTCACAAAGTGAACAGTCTAAAGGAGGCAGCCAGACTGCAACAAGTTATGGCTTCTAAACCTCACAATCCTGTAGGCACCTTGCGGAAACCAACAGGAGAGTATACTAAAACAGCGGAAGAGACGCTCAAGTTACTACTTGAAACTCACTTCCCTGGTAACATAAGTAGTGACAATACAGACGGCGGTCTAAGTCTAGCTGGGGACAGTTCTTGGCCAAGGGCATCCCGGGCAGACTGGAAGATAGCCAGGAAAATTGTCACTATCTCTAAATTAAAATGGGCAATAAACAAATTTAGCCCGTTTAAATCACCTGGCGGAGACGGAATCTATCCTGCACTATTGCAGGAAGGACCTGACGCCTTGATCCAACTGATCTGCAAGCTTTCCAGAGCCAGCGTAGCATACGGCTACATTCCGCAGGCATGGAGGGTCAGCAGAGTTACGTTTATTCCCAAGCGTGGCAAAGCAAGTTATTGTGATGCCAAAGCTTACCGACCAATCAGCCTATCCTCATTTCTATTGAAAACACTAGAGAAGTTGGTTGAGAGATACATTAGGGAGGGGGTGCTCTCCGGGACACCTCTTCACCGAAATCAACATGCCTACCAACCTGGTAAATCCTGTGAATCTGCTCTACATAATCTTGTGGGCAGGATCGAGGACGCACTGGAAAGGAAGGAAATAGCCCTGTGCGCCTTCTTGGATATAGAAGGCGCATTTGATAACACTTCCTTTAAATCTATAGTGCGTAGACTGCAAGAGCGAGAGGTGAACCCGGCTGTAACAAGATGGGTTCATTCAATGCTAAGAAGCAGACGCATCCAAAGCTCCCTGCTTGGTGATTCGCTGGAGGTCGCAACCACAAGAGGGTGTCCACAGGGAGGTGTTCTTTCACCTCTACTATGGAGCATGGTGGTAGATGATCTCCTTACGGAAATCAGCCGGTCAGGAACATACATCCAAGGCTATGCGGATGACATAGCAATCTTGGTTATTGGGAAAAGCGACTACACTGTCTCAGATATCATGAATAGTAATCTGAGGCGAGTGAAGTTGTGGTGTGCAAGGGAAGGCCTCAACGTCAATCCCAACAAAACTACTATAGTTCCCTTCACTAAGAAGAGGAACTTGACAGCCCTGGATAGGATATCCATGGATAACATACGGATAAACATGTCCATGTCGGCTAAGTATCTTGGAGTAACCCTTGATCAAAAGCTAACATGGAACGTACATCTGGACAACTTAATCCATAAAGCGAAATGGGCGCTAATGACAGCCAGACGTTTTATTGGTACCACTTGGGGACTCAAGCCTCACATAGCCCTTTGGCTATATGAGGCAGTGATCAGACCCCAGATTACATACGGAGCGGTGGTATGGTGGAAGAAATCATGCCAAACCACTGCAGGAAGCAAACTAACAAGCCTGCAAAGACTTGCATGCTTGTGCATAACCGGAGCCTTTAGAAGTAGCCCAACAGCTGCAATGGAGGTTCTCCTCGGACTCCTGCCTCTTGATATTTTCATAATGTCGGAGGCAAGGAAATCCGCCTACAGACTGACGTGTGTTAACGAGTGGCGGAAGGGCTTGCCTGGAGCAGGACACACTGACATAGTTGACACCGTACTCAAAAACTCGGTGTTAGACATGGTGCCAGACGCAATGCACACCGAGTACATCTTCAACAGACCCTTCACGGTAACCGAGAAGACTGGGAAGGAAACAGTAAACCAGGATCCTCCAGAGGGACTCTTGTCTGGTACACCGATGGGTCTCTTATGGAAGGAAACTCAGGTTATGGTATTTACAGCTCATCACCAAGGACAAACATTAGTGTAAGTCTTGGCAAGCACTGTACAGTATTTCAAGCAGAGTTACTAGCTATCTCTGCCTGCGCCCATCTGGGATTGTCAAAAGGCTTTCGAGATAGACAAATCCTTATTCTCTCAGACAGTCAAGCAGCATTAAAAGCGCTAGACTCAGTACTAATCACTTCAAAACTGGTGAAGGACTGCCTCTTAACATTAAAGAAACTCTCCACAAGGAACATGGTGGAATTGAGATGGGTGCCAGGTCATCGTGGCATCCAAGGTAATGAGATGGCAGATACTCTCGCAAAGAAAGGAGCATCTACACCCTTCATGGGGCCAGAACCTATGTGCTGTATCAGCCGCAGCATGGCTAAAAGCGCAGTTAACAACTGGGCCAAGGAAAAGCAACGCCAGAGATGGCGCAGGACTCCCGGGCTCACACAAAGCAAACAGCTGATTAAAGGACCCAGTATCAACCTTACGAAGTCATTAATCAAGCTAGACAGGCTACAGCTTAAAAGAGTTGTAGGACTCATCACTGGACATGGCCAGTTCAGGAAACATCTTGCAACAGTGGGAGTCTTCGAAGGCGACCAAAGCTGTCGGCTCTGCGGGCAGGCCGTGGAGTCTGCAAGACACGTCATATTCGATTGCGGGATGCTGGAGCGCAGAAGGAGGGAGCTCTTTGGTATCCAGCAACCGGGAGATGAAGAGGATACGTATCTGGTGGAAAAAATCCTGAACCTCGTTCGAGGAACAGGGTTCTAACCTTCCAGGAACGGCACACAGGGGGTACAATAAGCCAATGGTTGACGTGCAGGGAATCCTTCTTAAATTAGGATTCATCCCCATTCCAAATCATAATCAAAATCATAATCATAGGAGCGATTAGTAACTCGTCGACTACCTTAAGGACATAGGAGCGCTTAGTAACTCGGCGACTCCCTTAAGGACATAAGAGCACTTAGTAACTCGTCTACTACCTTAAGGACATAGGAGCGCTTAGTAACTCGTCGACTACCTTAAGGACATAGGAGCGCTTAGTAACTCGTCGACTACCTTAAGGACATAGGAGCGCTTAGTAACTCGTCGACTACCTTAAGGACATAGGAGCGCTTAGTAACTCGTCGACTACCTTAAGTAGTTTCTGAAGAAGTAGGATTTATTATAATCTTCATGAAATGCAAAACAAGTGTTTATTTATGTCACCTATCCTACTGAGTATTTTTACTTTTGACAGTTGTTGTTCTATCAGCAAATTTCTATTGTGTTTGTGTGTTGTGAGACAACTGGTTAACAAAAAAAAAAAAAATGAAGAAGAGGAACATTTGTTCCTCAAAATATACATGTAGCCTAAAAAAAGAAAAAAGTTCAATTAATAAATTTACTATACTTAAAATTATAAAGTTAAAATAAATTACCTCCATGTTGATCAAATTTGTAGGAACTTGTACAAGTTTAAACATTTACATTTCCCAGAGAGTTAAGAATGAAGTAAAGGAACCATATGGAATAAAGGTAAAGGTTGTCAAGAAGTAATACAATTCACCTTATAACAAATAAAACATAAAATCACATTAAATTTTACACTTATCTTAAGTATTATTAAAAAATGTAGAATTATTTATGATTTTTAAAATTTCTTCTACCTTGCAGTCTACATGTATAGGTTGTTTGGTAGGACATAAAGCATGGAGAAGTATCTTTGCAATTCTGTAATATGATTTTTTATATTACAGACCTCTGACTTTACAATACACAAGAAGCCATACATATTTTTTGGGGGTTTTTTATGGTAATTTTACCCCTGGGTATAATTTTTTTCTTTTTCCTTTGTTTTCTTCCCCCTTCATTTCCTTCTCCATTATAACATGTAAACAATTACTGAATAGTTAATATTAACATACAAGGAAATGAAATAAAATATTTTCTCCCTTTCACAGATTAGCAACGGGAAGATGTCTATTAAACTTATATATATATATATATATATATATATATATATATATATACACACACACTCATATATAATAAAACCTAATATAATTACTTTTTAATTACCAAAATAATAATTTTTTTTTTTTTAATCGTTACCTTTAAAATAATGAAGTGAGAAGTAGAACTGATTATTGGAATATTGATATTATTGGGTATTGATAATTGATTGAATAAACATTAAGGATCTTGTGAAGTACACAAACTATTTAAACCAATTTATAATGTAAGAACCCGAGAATATATGAACGATAAAATCAAAATCAATACCTGGATGTGCCAAAGACTTTAGATGAATGATTGTAATAAACATAATATTCTATTGTAATAGATTAATAGAAAGTTTGGAATCATTGAAACATTCTAAGATATTAATTAAATTAAATGAACAATTACATAGTTTGCAAATACTATTTATTTATACTGAATTTCTGAAAATAAAGTTTGTTAAATGTTTTTATTAATTCTAAAGAAAGAGTACTTAATGCTAGCTGGTAATTTAATTAAATACTAATAATTAATAATACAGCCTTACTGTATTGGATATCAAGTGAGTTTAATAAAAATAAATAAAAAAGTATATTACAATTTGGCAATCCAACGTGAGGGCAAAGTTATCGTATCAAAATTTACTATATCTTTTAAGTATATTTACAGTGGATAAGAAAATATTGATTAATTAAAGCCTCACGTTGAGGTGTCAAATTTTACAACAAAACAAAAGTCCTACCTTGTGGTGCTAAATTTGGAACCACTCTGAATTTAATTTACCAGACATTCAACATTATTTTAATTATTATCATTTTCAAAGACTCAAACTATTAAAACAATATCCAAAATCGTAAATATTTAAATAAATCTTGTTATATCAATTTTATATTAAATCCTAAACTCAGTAACTACCTATTTTAGATTTAAATTAAGTTAAACCTTAGTTTTAAGTAAATCATTATTAGCGTTTATAGTTTTATTTAATAAATCATCATCCTGTTGTATAACTATCTTTTGTTCCTGGATTGATTTGAATCTAAATCAATTTATTCGAAATTATTGCTAGTAAAGACATATTAAAAATAATAGTAATAGCTTCTGCATTTCACAAGTAATATTATTATAGTAATCTCCAAAAATGTAAATTCAAAAGAAAAACATAAAATTTTCTTCTTTTTTAACCATGTAATTTTGCTTAAATTAGCGAAAGTAACTCCAAAACAGGTATTACCTCGCGAGTGCCAAATTTTACAGGACTTCTATTTTACCATTTTAGGCTACCATTTTATATATATATATATATATTTTCTCTCATCTTTCTGTTTTATTTATCTGTTAATTTTTTTAGTTAAATAAGATTTACTTTCCTTTTGTATTGAATTATACTGTTTTGGTGTATGTAGTCTTGTAAAATAAATAAACATATAAGTAGTATAGACATATATGGTTTTGGATTTGTGAGAAAGTTGGTGCGATGTTTTTGCACTATTCATTATTGTATGTTACGTTAAAAACATTCCAATTAAAATTGTACAGTTATTTTATTTTTATTGGTTGATCTCATTAGCTTATCCTTAGGAAAAACTAAAATATCTTAAGAAATTTAAAAGAAATAAAAAACTTACCAATACATGTTGCATGAAAACTTTAATGTTTTTCCTAAATCCTTTCTCACAGTACTTGCACTTATAACAGTTATGCCGCCTAACAGCATTGAAAACAGTAGTCACAGGTGTGAGGCACAATTCACAATGCCATTTTAACTGTTTAGCTCCTTTCAACAATGGGATCTCGGGATTTGTAACATTATCAAGATATGGTACAACATTTTCAGGAACTGGTGGCAAAAAATCAAAATTAACATTTTCAATAGTTATTTCTTTATCCTTTCCTAATGGAACTTTAAGCACTTGAATGTACTGATTACAACGTCTTTGAATGTTAGTTTCATCACTCGATTTGTTTATCTCTGATTTAGTAGAATCATCAAATTCTTCATCGCTTTCAGAGATCTTCACTTTTGAACGATGTAAAATAGGTATTACTTTTGCAACAGGTCCTAAATTTTTTTTATCCCTAGCTTTATTTTCATCAACAATATAAATATTGATATGATATTGTGAAGCACCACCAAGAAGGATTTTATCATCAACGATTTGTATAAGTTCCAATTTATCGAGGAGCTTTGTCCAACGAGGTCTTGTATTAATGCCAAGTGATGTATTGAGTTTCGTTTTTGGTGGCTCAAAAGATGGATATAACAATTTCATTTTTTCTTCATTATTCACAAAGTTGTAACATTGCCCTTGTTTGGCCCAATACCCATTATTTTTCTCTTCAACCTGTTCATTACTGGATTTTGACAAAGAATCATTTGGAGGATTTTTTTGTGAATTTGAGTCTTCTAGATTTGGACCAGTGACTGGATCCTTATCGATGTTAACTTCTTTACCACATGTTAGCTGCAACTTCTTTCTCAATTCTTCAGGTGCACCCTGGAACAAATGTATAATATTATTATTATTACTATAATATTTATTGTGTAAAATTGTTGCATAAATTACATTGTTCGTGAAGAAAATTGAAAATATATCTAAATTATCTATAAGAAAAAATATATTTATGTCCATGCAATTACTGCAACGGATTAGATTTTGACCAAGTCGATGCAAGTAGAAATAATCCAGAAAAATATTCACAGTGAATTATTTACATAGAGACAAGCTTTACAGGTCCAGACAAGTTAGAGTTTCATACACAATTTATATAGTAAGAGTTAACAAAAGAAGCCTAATGCAGGTGGTCCAAGAAGGAATGGCCAGATTGCTGTTCAGACAGGTTAAGGGAAATAAAAGATTTCTTGTTATAATAGAAATTGACAATTTTATAAGAAATGAGAGGACATAGAAATAAATTTGAAATTAGATAAGAAACAGAAATTATTCACAAAAACGTAAAGAAAAAACTATAATCAAACTATAAATAAATACAAAATTTGAAAGATAGTAAAAGAAAGCTTAAATGGTGCTAACCAATAATGAATTACAAAAATAAAGTTATTTAATGGTAAAAAGTGATTAAAAGTTATTCTTAATTAGTGTTTGCTCAATAAAAAGAGAACCAATAAATAAAAATAAGAATGAAAAACCAATAAGAATATAACAATATATAGAGTGTGAAAGTTTGAACAAAATCAGAATAACAGTTTTAGAGTAAGTATGAATGAAATATAAAATTCAGTCAATTAAAAATTATACTAAAATAAAAAGACTTTTCATAAATTTTAAAATAGTAAAATGAAGATAAAATAAATAATATGTACTATGTAAAACCAAGCAAATTTTGTAATATAACTAAATGGAAGGGTTAGAAAATAAACAAGTGAAGTCAGAAAAACAATAAACTTTGAAATGGTGTAATTAAAAAAATGGGTGTCATAGAAGAAAACAGTAAAAAGAGATTTTCATCATAGACCTAAATGTAAAACACTGAAACCCCAACCACAAGTTTGGTACAATAACACACACAAATAATTAATTCCTCCGAGTATTAATTCAGATCCCTCCGATGATGGTAACTTGGTTACCGAAATGTACATAGGGGAACTATAATAACATAAGGCAAATAACTATTTTATTTTATTTGTGTGTGTTATTGTACCAAACTTGTGGTAGGGGTTTCAGTATTTTACTGTTCACATTCACCACAGTGCTCATTGAACATCTATAGACCTAAATGTAAAATAAGAAAAAAATTCCAAAATCTATTGACATTTCAAAAATTGAAACGAGAAAATCAAGAAATACGAAGGGGGAAAAAAAAAAAAGAAAAAAAAAGCCATATCTTCTTGTAAATTTAAGAGCCATACAAGTAGCGTATGTGACCTCAAGAATCTGGAGACCAAGAATGAAGAAAAGTGAACCCATTCAAGATATATGGAGGTTTATAAAAAAAATAGAGTAAATTGAACTTTGGCAAACTTTTACAGGAATGGATATGTCAAACTCGAAATGATGACGACATACCATAATGTCAAGAAAATTGACCAGATATGATAAACTAATTAAAGGACTACAAATGACTAATTGATAAATAAAGGAAGTTAAATAAATAAAAATGAATAAGTACAGCTATAAAATGTTAATAGAAAATAATGATGTGCAAATAAAATTAAATAATAAGTTAGTTATTAAGGGAGAAACGACATTGAAACTTAAGGGATAATATGTAAACTGCAGAGAATACAACTTTCCCTAAATATTGGAGGACTTCAGGAATGGTCGAAAGATCAACACTCTTACCACAAGCTTCAAGCTAGGAAGAATATGAAGTTTCAACAAGAAATATCTGCTATTACATTAAAGTTTACCAAACCATAGTTTTAGAAAGACACAAATTTAATATTTTTTAGGTATTTCTCCATATTTCATGAAAGTACATACATAGACATACATTGACTGATAGTTATTCATCAATAAACATAATAGAAAACATGACTTTAATTGGAGGAGCAACCGAAATAACAAACATACTTATCTAACAACCTTACGTACTAGTATAATATGACATAAATTCCTAAAATAAAATGTTTAGTCTTTTCACATTTCTTTTAAGAGTTAATAATAGCAAATAGTCAATGTTTATTAATATAAAATTTAATATAATCCATCTGATTGTCCTTCTATGGAGAATATACACGAGTTGTCCAGTGACATAGATAAATGAAATTTCTATATTTTATGTATGTTGATAATAAATTGAAATATTTATCTATTATATTCTTGCAATTAGTATATTCAAAAATTGATTTAAAATAATTTGTCTTTGAGATACTTTAGGTTTTAAAAGTTTTAACGTAGCCGTCTATACCAGAATGCAATCACCGATTTTATGTTAATTCAAGTTAAAACTGTTTTATTATGAATAGCTCTTTTTTGAAACGTCGCTCTTGAAGATAGTAGGAGGCGATTAGCTTAATGGCAAGGTCTCGTAGTGACAAGAGAGTCAACACAACCAAGAGCTAGTGAAACTACAAGAAGCCTTCTGAAGCCTTTCAGTCAAACTAAAAAATGCTGTTATTTAAAAAAAAAAATTTTGGAGTTAAATTAAAATAAACTTAAACTCAAATTAAACTCCTTTCTTATTCAATTTACAAGATTTATTATGGTCATCAATTTGAAATAAAATATAATGTATTGTGTTTAGCTACAGGAAATATTCATTTGTGTTTTCAAATGATAGAATAGTATTTCTTTCAAATCTATTTACTAATATGTATATAATTACAAAAATATTCATTTTTTTTAACTTAGACCCCTGTAAGAAATAAATCAAAAGTAGTCAAGATGCACAAAGTTTTAATTTTATTCAAAATACCAACACCTACACTTTCCAACAAAAAAAAAAAAGTTTTACAAAGAAAAGGCATAGGCTGTTTGAATACATCATCATTGGAGATGAAACGTGAGTTTATACACCAAAATGTCTCAAAACACCAGTCAATGCAATTGTGCGCTCATCTCCAAAACAAAAAAGTTAAAAATATTTGCATAAAAAAATCATGGCCACTATTTTTTAGAATAAGGAAGCCATCATATAATTTTGTGAATGTGGAACAACTAATGCATATTGTGAAACGTTATGGATATTTTGATATAAACTATAGAAAAAAAAATGCTTGGTATCAAGTGTGATTATGTTTTTTATGATAATGCTATATCTCACATACCAGATCGATCTGTTCAATTTGTGTAAAAAATCTATAGCCTTGATCTCATACCAAGTCACTTCCTGCATCCCTCCCTGACCCTCCTTATTGTTTCAGGACAAAAGAACTATCGATCATCATCGCCTTATTATAAACAAAAAATAGTAACATAAAGCAAAACTCTAATAATGTAATGGTCAGAAGAGAACAAGAGTTGGTCAAGAGAGATGTGAGTACATATTCAGCTAGGATATATCTGGATGCTACATGCCTACTCACTATAAATGAATCCCTGAGATATCTCATTCCTATATTTTATAAATGCATGTATTGCCACACTTTGAAAAATGATGATGGACTGAAGGCCGGCGTTTTTAACTGATGAAAGAAATGGGTAGCTGAATTTTACGAAGATGTAATAAGGAATTAAGTTCATATGACATTTAACGAAGAGTTAACCTCTGATAGATTTTATATTGTTTTTTGTTTCGTGTGTGTTCAGTGTCGTTATGTGTTTTATTTAAGTGTTAAGCCTACACCTGACGAAGCCGGCTGTGAACGGCGAAACAGCGCTGTAGTGTTTCTACAACAAAATAAGAATTGCTCTGACTACTAAGAAAGATAACTCATACATGTAATAAGGAAGCTGATGAAATGATATATATATGTAGAAGTCAATAGTGAAGTCATGTGTTCTTTTTATTTCAAAATGGACATTAGTTAAAAAACATGTATCATATAAATTAATATTAATTTTATATGATGAAGCTATATATTGTAATGACTCAATATGGAATGAAGTCTTACCATTATTTTGACTTGCTCTCCTGCATGATATTCCTGAATGTGAGGAATAAGAGAAGTAAAACTCATGTTACATGCAGAACAAACATATTCTTCAGATTCCGCAGGTTCGTCTTCGTTAGTAGTTGACTCTTCTTCACTATCATTATCATTGTTTCTGTCACTTTCATCATCGCTTAAACTTATCTCACTGTGTTGCTCCATTACTTCCTCTACATCAGAATCAACAGAGGCAGAAGTATCAGTTTCTTCTTGTTTTATTTGAATCTCTTCGGTAAAAGTTTGCATAGGTAAATCCGGTTTGGCGTTAGAAGTATTGATTTTGTCTGAAAATGCCATTGATGTTGTTTCTATATTTTCTCCAACAATACATAAACCATTCAATGATTCACCTTGATCTGAAAAAAAAAAATAAAATAAAAAACTGTATAAACATTGCACCAATTTCTCACACACTCTGTGTAACACATTTACAAATTTTTTATTAATATTCGGAAGAAACTTGTAACCACAGGATCTTATTTAGATATTGATAATCATATTTAGTTTTTTATCTTCTGTCTCATGAATCTATATGAGATAATTTATTCGTAGTTATTTTATAAAAATAACACAACTTATTATTTAGATTATTTCTTTATAATTAAAAAAAATGTAAAAGACTGATCTCTGTCACTTATTGTTCATTATCTATAAAGTGAATTAGTACAATTTGTTAAAAACTCAAATATTTGTTATTTCTTTAAACAAATAAATGTGTTTTCTACCACACTTATCAAGTTTAGCTTTTGTTAAAGATTCTTGATACCCTAGATTTGTCGACTCCACTTGAAAACACTGACAACATGTCAATAATACATTTAATCCCAACTCTGCTCTCAACACTCCCGTTGTGGACCAACTTAAGACTGACTCAAGAACGGTGGTGAAAGAAGTAAGATACCTTTACTCAGTTGCCATTGGTTGTAAGATCACAAGTGCTTCTAGATCTCATTTCTCCTGACATAGAACTTCTGCTTGATAATAGATTATTTTATAAAACCCCCTGACGTCATAGCTATGAAAATCGATCATGTTATGACATCACTGCCTTAGACACACAGATTTTACCTCAAAACTTTTGTTGAACTACCAATACTCTGAATATATTAGCTGTCAAAATTGTCTTTTTCACCTCATACAGCATAAATTTCATTTAAGTCTTTCTTTTTAAAACAATCTTTTATACACAAAATCAAGATCAGAGACTTATAACAATTTTACATTAAATATTAGGATTGAAGATTACAACAAATCAACCTTAATTTTATTCTTAATATATGCTAAACCTAACCTTCTAGATGTCCTTACCTTACAATTCATTCTGCAACAATGCTGAAATTTCAATAAATTATTCGTGAAAGAGAATTTCATTCACCTGTTATATATGCTATTGCTTCATTATTTTATTAATAAGTTACAAAAATTACGTATTATTATGTAAATACTGTTTAAAAAAATTAAATTAATATTTTCGATTGTGGTCATAGACAGCCATCTAAAACTTAATAATGTTTTTGTTTTCTTAAAATTAACATATGTTAAACTTATAAGTGGTTTATACACATTAAATATTGTTTCTCATTCTTCATAATATTACACCATCACAAAATCTTGATATTTTTTGGGTTACTTGATTTCTCTTACATATTTTATTTTATGCTTAAAATAGTTGCGGAATTAAAATTTCGATTATTAGGAGTAACTAGTAAGTTTTCAGAATCATTACGATCTTTAGAAAAATCTGAAATCTATGAATAATTATGCTGGTTTCAGAAACCATTAAATTTTCCTTTCCTTAAATGAATTGTGTTTGTTCCTTTTATATGTTTTCCCACATGGACCTTCCATTAAACATGATCGAGTAGTAGAGCTTGAATCTAGCACTCTACCTCTTTCTCAGTTCTTATTTGTATATATTAAAACTTTACTATTTGAATTAAAGGACTGTTTACTCTTAGCATTAGTGTTGTAATATTGTTTTTAATTATTCTTCCTCTGTTTTATTTCCGTTGTTAAATTCTTGTTGATTACAACTGTAGGTTTACAAATATAATTTTTTAAATCGATAATTTTGTTTAACTGTCTACTAAATAAAATTTGTTGCTGAAGAATATTTTAATCCGATTATAGGAGTGCAATGATACTCTAATATGGCTACATTTAAATCATTACCACAACCTTATGTTTCCTTTAGTATATTTTTTGCCAACATATATAATATATTATACAGTAGAACTCCAATTATCCGGATTAATAAGGAACCGGACACGATCCGGATAATCAAAAATCCGGATACAGTGATTGGATTTTTCTCGAAAAAAGGCCGTTTTTAGGAAAAAAACTTAAACAAAACACAATAGAGAACATTTACGGTATTTATTAATAAAAAACAATATCAATGATAATGTTTCACGATAATCAAAACACTAAGGAACACGAAAAAGTAACATATCAATTCAGCCGGCAGGTTGAAGAAGCACTGGCCGACTGATTTAAAGCAAATCTATTAAATTCAGAGCTTGAAAATGGTATGTTATCAGACATTATGAGTTTTTGTGAGCTGTAAGTATAAAATACATTTTGAATTCAATCAAAGACAGATTTATTGATTAAATTATTTGTAACCATCCACTCAGGTAACAATCTAATATAAAATAATTTTTGTCTCTGTAATCACAAATATCAATTTTTACTTTTCAAAATGACTAATTAAGAGTTCTTTACAATTTGTGTTTTGATACTTTTCACCAGTACTACATTTTTATAAAGATTTTATATCATTATCAATTCTAGACCAGTATAAAATTTGTCTCTCTCTCAAAATTGTTTTACATACACCTAAATGTGATTTATACAGTTAAGAAAGCATTTCCTTTCATAGTTTCAACGGTATTCAAAGATTGCCTCTTCCATCTCAACAAGAAAGTCCGTATTTAATATATAAACTTAACTAATTATAAAAGAACTTACCAGATTGAAGATCAGGCGGCTTAATAGAAACAATAGCTAATGTATTTTGTGGCAGAGTGATGGTTTTGTCTGAACTTCTTTCTGTATTAATCTAGAAAACAAAATATATTTATATTTATGAATACTTGAAAAACTCTTTTATTTTATTCACAAAATAGTAATATGTATTTATGAAATAATTATAAACCATAATGAATTGAATGATGCATCAAACATAAACTGTCCATAAACATTGCACAAACTTTCACTCTCGCCTATCCTCAAAAACCAAATAGTTACTAATAATGTCAGTTCGGAGTTGTCAATCAAGTTAAAATGAACTAACATTCAATCCTATCTTTGAAAAAAAACATTTATAAACTTGCCATAAGCATGTTCTCAATGCAAAATTGAATTGGTTGTAACAATTCCTGTGACCTAACCTTCTGTAGATACAAGTTTGCATCAAATTTCACTAAAATTTAAATGACATTGAATTGGTTGAAACAATTCCTATGACTTAAACTTTAGCCTAATTTTGAAATACTGGCAAGATCTACTTCAATTCTGTCATAGTAAATTCAATTAAAAGAAAGGACCTAGATACTTCAAAATAAGAATTTAACACAAAGTTCTATTTCAAACTTGCATAATATAAGCACTGTATAATTAAATTTAAACAAGATAGCCTACAACCAAGATATTGTAATAATAGGGCCTTACCAAATATAAGATAACCTCTAATACAAATTTGAAATAAAATACAACTTAACTAATAATAATAATAATAACTAAAATAAATATAAAACATAATGGTAGAAACATCAGAAAATCATCTATTTTAAAACAAAGATTTATTATTTGGAAAGATAGGAATTAAAATGAAACATATAGTAATTTTATAGTGAAATTAGGACAATATAAGGACTTTAGACAGAGAAATAGTATTTAGGTGATCAATTTAAATAAGAAGTAATAAACCATGTACAGATGTAGCAAATATAGATCACGGCGCGATGCTGGGACTTGGGCTATTGGTAGCAAACCGCTACTAACCTGAGCAAAAACATCAGTACTACCGGCGGGCAGATAAACGTTCCATATTCCACTTGTACGAGTTTCATCAAATATCTGAGGTCTTTTTTAAGATATTATAATTACTTTGACATGTTAATAAAGCTTAGAATCTATCACATTTAATAAAGGGTGAGGTATTTTACGTTGAAAGGAAGAGTCACATTAGAAAATCGCGTTAGGAAATGTTTTTTTTCTCCACTTATGCCCTTCCCCCGCATACCCCGCCCATTGCCCAAGGTTCAAGTGCCAGTATTCGTGCCAATATCTATACATATGTTGAAAAAATGATTTAACATTATTATTGTTAATTATCCTAGTCAATTTTTTTTTTAAAGTTACTAATGTAAAAACACAAGAAATATTTTTTAAAACATTTTTTATTTACTTATGAGTAAAAACTTGTGGGGGGGGGATTATGTTCCTCTTAAAATTGTGTTTGCTTTACATGATATAAAACATTAGAAATATAGTCAATATATTTTACATATATAAACATATTACTACTGTATATAGTATAAATTAAAAATATATATATGTAATAAAATTAAGTAAAAATGCAATGAAAATTTTCAAACATAACACTATAGTCTAATTTCAGATTGTTTAGACTACTAAATAAAAAAAATCATACTTCAACAGTTTTTAAAAAAAGAACAATCTTTAGTCGTAAACCTTTTTTATGTGGTACTCCTCAAAACAAATGTAGGGATGCAGGGCCGGTTTCGCCGTATAAGTCTTGCAGGCATAGTTTGTTTTGCGGCAATCCATCAAATGACGACCATGTTATCTTTCTTCAAAGGGACCTTGAGCTAATCATCTCCCTTTTCGTTTATTTGAATTTGAAATCATTTTGTAATTGACAAGGTCACGAACCAAACTTTTTCTAAACTGTTTGTGGGTCATAGGTGTTGAATGGTTCTTCTGCTGTAAATCTTTGTATGAGTTTACAATTTCCACCTACAGTAACCAAAAAAACATTTTCCGGTACCACTTCTTGGTTTTGCGCATAAATTGTTAAGAAGCAAATGAAGTGGTCACTTCTATCCACAGCACCCATAGTTTTATATAATCTAAACCAATGTTTGGTTTTGTGTTAGGTGGTTTGTTTGGCGACCTGCTAGGAACCTCCTTCATTTCTGATTTATTACCATTACTTTTCGTACTCAACATGTGAACAACACGCTTATCTCGCCAAGATAAAACCAAGATATCTTTATTTCTCTTAGCTACAACTGTTCCTTTTTTCATTTTCTTAGTTTGAATTTTCAAATTGGGAGGCATTTTACTACGTTTTGTCATAACCGTTCCCGCCAAAAAACATTTCAAACCCAATAACTCAACAATTTACTAACATCAATCCAAATACAACACCGAACATCATAGCGCTGATCAGTGGTAGTTTTAGACATACTTGCAGTGTTGCGTTGGTTGCCAATTGAAGCTATTGGATTTTCATGTTCACTATTGCTATTGTCTTCACTTTCACTTGTGCTTATAGGTGATGTGGGGGAAGGTACTTGGTTAGAGGTTTGCAGTGGAGGGCTAGGCCTACTTGTTACATTATGTTGGCTAGCAGCTGAATCTGTCACATCATTAAAACTGTCAGCTTCACTTTCACTGAAGTTATGCAATAGTAAATCTTCCGCTTCATTTTCACTGAAGTTATGCAATAGTAAATCTTCCACTTCACTTTCACTGAAGTTATGCAATAGTAAATCTTCCATTTCACTTTCACTGAAGTTATGCAATAGTAAATCTTCCACTTCACTTGTCATCGGATCATCTACATATGCACTTGAAAACGATGTGTTCATACCTCCATAACAAATGGGACAAAATCCAGGTCATCTGGATTCACCGTTATACAAAATATAAACTACGACTAAAAAACTAAAGTACAATAAATAATTATAACAAAATAAATACAAAGAGCAAACTATATAATGACGTATAAAACAGTTCAAACATAAAATACATCGACTGCTAACTCGAGGAGACACAAGGAAACAACTAGCCTCTAACGTGTCAACTAACAACGAGTGAGTAGACGTCCTTGGCTCTGAACATTAATGACTGGCCGCTTGACATTTTCTCCCTTTAACAATAAAAATAATACAGCGTTGACAGCTGTCTCATGTGTATTTAAACCTAATTTATATTTCTAAGAACAGCTCTAAAATTTATTTTCACTTATAACTAATAAAAAATGAATATGTACTTTTGCATCTAATCACTTCGTTGGCTCTTTACGCTTGTTCATGCTTGACTGACATAGACGTCCGTGGCTCACAAAGAGTTAATATAGATTGCTTAGTGGAAATTTAATCATTTTAAATAATGTATGTAAATGTATGCAACTGTGAGTCTAAACTAGTAACCCTGTGAGATCTCGAATAAATAAATAAAACAATTTAAAGCTCACCATAATAATATCAGACCTATGTTTCATTAAATAATTTCATGTATATATCTTTAATGATTAATGAAATTTGAATAAAATAAGTTATATTTAATAAATCAAAAATTTGTGTTAATTCATTGAAAACAAATAAATAAATGCACACAGAGTAAATAAATAGAAGGTGAATAGGATAACAATTATGAGACAATATAAATTACATGGTAATGCGAATTTTGAAAAATTATGCCTTTTATAATGGACCATCAGCCAATTTAAAAAAAAAAGTTTTTTACTGATAAATCATGAACTGGGATTTTTCTTCTTCTTTTTTTCCTTTTTTTCTTTTTTTCTATTCTCTTTTCTTCCCGAGTTGGCGACAATACATTTTGTTTGGGTCCTTGAGGCTAAACACAAAGTTAAATTTGATCAAAATCAGTTCACATGGTTGGGCTGTACAGTATAGTAAACACGACGAGATATCATTCCTCTAAAATGACTTATTTTGGAATCAGTGTACTTCAAAACAGATATATCCGTATAAAACCCATCACATAACTTTCTCTCTAATATGTATATGTGAGAAAGTAAAATCAATAAATCTTTAACATTTATTTAAAAGTACAGTATTACAAATTTTCAATGTGGGGTTCTCGTTGCATGGCAGATTTAATACATGCACCATCTATGGTCACAAAGAAAGAATAATTTTCCAATATTGCTTTCCATACTATATGTCTGGAAGTACCGTGACTATGAAACAAACAAAAACATATGTTTAGTTTAGATGTTTCATCATGTTTAGTTTAGACGTCCATCATGCTTACAACACAAATGAAATAAATTGTTTTCAACCACATTTATTCGAAAAATAGCACCTTCAACCATAGACTTCCCAATAGCCAAGTGACCCAATGTGAGTGAATATAGCAGAGTTATGTTCTAGTAAGATCAAACTACTAAAAAACTTTGCACTATTATATACCACTTTATATTATTGTTATTCCTTACCTGTTTGCCTGAAAACAAACTATCAAAAGACATCTCAGGATACTGTTCACATGTTAAGACTCTGTCACATCCAATTTCCAAATGACTAATTAAACATGTTACGTTTTTACATTTTTGGGAACATAGAGGGCAGAATACATTCTCAAAAACACTCCGTAAATGATATTTCAGCGCTTCTTCAGTAGGAAATGATTCATTACAACAGAGCGGACAAGAAATGAGGCCTTTTGATGTCTTCCTATAATCACATAGTAAATAATTAAATATTTAAATTAAGTTTATATTTTGTATAGATAGGAGACATAGGCTAATCTTAAAAAGTTGTCTTTAGTATTACCTAGTAGCATACAAATAGAAAAATTACAATAAAACACCAAAGTTCTGAAATATTTCGAAACCCTGTATCTCCTATCCATACAAAATCTAAACATAATAGCCCAGATACCTTATACACAGATGTAGTATGCTATGAATTGACTTCTGTAATACGAGATCTGTGTGCTTTGCAGCACTGGCAAGCATTGGATCTTCAATGACTAGAAAGCTCACCACAAGATAGCAGCAGCGTAGATGATAATTGTTAAGTGCAAAACACTTTTACAAAAATTTAATTTCTTTTAAAATGGTGGTATTTTCAAGTTTTGTATTTAAAATTTCAACAATCAAGTTATTTGTACATCTTTTAACACGCCTCTACTGATATCAATGCCCAGTTCTCCGTTATTGAAATTAAATTTTTTTAAACTGGATTTTTTAAAGATGTTTAATAAATTTTAGCAACTTTTTATTTATTGTAAATTTTTCATAAAATTA
This sequence comes from Aphrophora alni, assembly GCA_963513935.1. Lineage (NCBI taxonomy): Eukaryota > Metazoa > Arthropoda > Insecta > Hemiptera > Aphrophoridae > Aphrophora > Aphrophora alni. The sequence continues at coordinate 153,729,941 of OY740767.1, read as the reverse complement.
AAGATTTTCTTGATATTTCAAATTGAAATTTTTAAATAACTACATTGAAAATTAGTTATAAAGTAAAACAGATTTATTTTATCTGCTTTAAAATTATTGAAATTATTTTACTTTAATAAAATCCTGTTTTTCAATTAGACATCCTTTATCTTTAAGCATCAAATTTTATTATTTTAAAACAACAAAAGCTTCTAACTTCAAAAAAATCCTATAATTAATACATTTAACAAAAAAAAAATTTTATTTTAGATATTTTTTACAATGTTTGATTAGAATTGTCTTTTATACATGTTACCAGTCCTTTTGTAGATCTCGATTCTGGGAACACAGACGTGGCGCCTACGACAAGGCAGCAGCTGTAACTGCGTCTCTTAGAAGACTCATCACAAATATAGGAGGGCCGAGGCATATAGAGGATGGGGCATTAAGAATAGCTAGTGCATACCAGACTGTGTTCGAGGCAGCGGTGTTAGTCGTCGCTGGAGTTATCCCCATCGATCTACTAGTCCAAGAAAGGAAAGCCATCTTTATAAAATGCAAAGCGGTTGACAGAGCAGAAGCTTTCAGTAGAGTACAACAGTGTATGATGGCCGTGTGGCAGAGGCAGTGGATTGGTGACACGGGGGTAGCTGGACTGCGAGGCTGATCGGTAACATTCAGGACTGGATGGACCGCAAGCATGGGGCGGTGAATTTCTATCTCACCCAGTTCCTGACAGGACATGGATACTTCAGGGCATATCTACATAATATGGGGAAGGTGTCCTCACCTAACTGTAGGTACTGTCGACCGGATAGGAGCGATGATGTGATCCACACTTTTTTCCAATGTGATCGGTTTGAGCATCAGAAAAAAGGCATAGAGGAAATCATCGGAGAGTTCACTCCTGATATGGCAAGATGATAGAAACTCCTATATAAGATGATAGAAACAAGACACAATTGAAGTGTGGTAGCAACATTTGTTGAATCCGTGTTGCGTAGCAAAGGAGAGGAAAGATGCCTGTGGAATAGATAGGAGTATTATAGACAAGAGGAGAACACAAGATGATACAGGCGGCCAGGCTGAAGTTAAGCGAAAGCGGTCCCAAGCTGGATTCTCGCGGTGAAGAGGAGGTTTTTTAGTACGTAAGAGTCCGGCACAACCTGGGCAGAGCCCTAGGTGAGAAAAGGTCCAGGATGGATTTTTCCTCTCTCTCTCTCTCTCTCTCTCTCTCTCTCTCTCTCTCTCTCTCTCTCTCTCTCTCTCTCTCTCTCTATATATATATATATATATATATATATACAGAGAGAGAGATAGCGGTATCCCATTGTCGGCGACGTAAAAACACCGCGGCACCAAAGCGGCAGCGATATCAAACGACTTTGTCGATAGCGGTATCCCATTGTCGGCGGCATCATAACACCGCGTCATTGGCACCCGTCGATATAGCAGACATACACCTGCAAAAACGTTTGATGGACCGCTTTTTTTCCACGAATCAATTTAGTATACATTATGAAAAATATAACATTTCTTTTCAGTTTTCAATGACAGGTACGCACAGTATATACAGTACATAAAAATTAGCGAGTTACGAAAACGGAAGCGTGTGTTGGTTTCGTTTGAGACACGGTTAAATGTGTTAAAAAGACTTGACAGAGGGGAATCTGTAAAAAAGCTTTGCGACGAGTTTAACGTGGGAAAAGTACCATCAACGATTCGAGCGATCGAAGTTAATGCCCGCTTTGGGATCTGCCGAACTTTTATGAACATCGCTGTTTTTAGAAATATATATTTTTTCCCGTCGGGGTCGCCGAGTAATCCGGACTGCCGGGTTATCGAGTGCTGAGTTTGCGAGACTCTACTGTACTTATTTCATACTGAAGGTAGCTGTAATATAATAATATACCATTAGATACACCTTTTAAGAGCTGATATACACAGTATGTAGATACCGATGGTGTTCAGCTTCCCACATACATAGTCAATATGTGGAAACCAAGACCACAAGAACATAATTAGATCATCATGCTCGACACACAGAGAAAGATCATTTACATACTAAAGAAATAATATAGGACCCAAAACAGACCCATAGGTACACCAGTAAGTGTCTTTAGAAAATGTAAGTAGCGATTGATTTAAGACAAATCCTGTTACTGTATGGAACTTGAACATACAGAGTGCAATCCTTGAATATACTAATATGATCAGGAAAATCATAAGATACACAAGCAATGTTAAACACCAAGTTAAACTGAGATCATACAAGGGCCGCAACTCTTTTATGTGAATAAACCGTTAAACTCCAATAACAATATAGCAAGAATCGAAGATTAGTTACATTTATTTGCTGTACTTGACAGAACCCCATCAGCTGCCCAGTGGCTGCAATAATGAACACACTCACAAAATGTATTTCTACTTAGTTTAACACACAATGAAGATCACTAAATATATACAATATTTTATATCACCAGTGCATTATTTTCAAATAATAAAGGAAAATTGAAACTTGGTACCATAAAAAACATAAATATTAAAACAAAATCTTTTATTAAAATGGTAATTATTTCAGTATTTTTATGGTGTAATGTTAAATTCAAACAAAGCGATCTGATCGTCAGATGGAAGAGGGAGACAGTTTGTAAAAGTGTACTCATATCGAGCTCAACTACAATTAAATTAGGGATGTATTCATCAAAAAATTTAATTTATGAGCATTCAGAATATGTTGAGTTATATGTATTTTTAATGTATATGTTTTTATTATTATGAAAAGTTACTTTTCATTCATTAAAAAGACAATTTGAAAGTGATCTAGTAGGACTGAAACCATGGTTATCAAAGAAAAAAGAAGAATATATCATACAAAAAAACAACAAACAAACAAAAATATTTATATTTAGTTTATCATAATTTGTAAAATATCCTATCTTACCTGACTGACAAATCATTTGTTGAGGTTCCGCCTCCTTTACACATTTTCTTCAAAGACACTGACCTTGTTGTTATTCTTCTTTTAAGTGATGTTTTATTTTCTTCAATCACATTTTCTTGTACCTTTATTACTTTCTCATTTAATCTCTCCGTAGCTTCTGATAATTTTACCTTGTCCAATGACCAGCCAGCGTGCATTACATCTATAGTGGTACGTAACTGATTGACGTTATCTTTTTCCTTCTCTAATTCTTGAACAAGTCTGTTAATTTTTTCTTTACGTGTTTCTTTATAATTATTTTTAGTCCCCATGTTTGATAAAATATCCCTGGCCATTTATAATTCTACACTAAAAATTTTAAAAAAAACATAATAATTACAAATATTATTAAGCTAGTCTTGAAATTGATTGAATGATTTACAAATAATTATGTAGAGAACCTGTTATTTTTCCCGTGTTGTTTAAAAGCAAACGAACTTGTGGTTATAATCACCAAGAAAATAAAGGAAAAAATGAGCATGAAATAAAGACCCCTAGCCCTTGAATACTCTAAAGCCCCAGGGTTAGAAAATATCAAGATTTGGTGAAAGAGACCTGAACGGAAAGATGCAAAGAACGGAAACTTGAAAGAAAACTCAAGATTACACGAATAAAGGTGTAGATAGCAAGGGTTATAACATCTAATTTATTCATTGAGAATGGGAATTCAATCACCTCATGAAAGAAACATTCAAAATTGATTTTAACAAGACGACTTTTAAACACTAAGACAATCATCATCGGTTGTTTACAGATACGTTGAGGTGTCATCGTTTTGTTGAAAGTTCAGAAAAACTTTGATTATCTGTCCCCATTTTCAGTTTTTGTTAACAATCAGTTGTTAAAAAAACCATCGGATGATAAAAAATGCCAGATTATTGTGCCTCAACATATTTTTCGCCCTTATCCCATATGTTAGCATGAATAATTAATTTTTAGTTTCTCACATTAAAGTATAGAGAAAGCTATATTATGAGTAAAAAAAAAAAAAAGAAGTTTTTTGTAGATATATAAATTAAATTGATGTAGAGTTTTTTAAGGATATAAGGCCTAATAGTTTTAAAGTTCCCCGAGTTAAAAAAAAATGTAGTCTTCGAATGATGTATATCTATCATCAGTATTGTGTTCTACAGCCCAAACGTGTAGACTGATTTTAATCAAATTTGGTATGTATGCATATTTTGGACAAACTGGAGCAAAAACTGGCCATGGAAAGGTTATAAAATACATAACTCTCCAATCGACTCTACTGATTTCGTTTAAATTTTAATGAAATGTGAAGATTAGTCACCCAAACCCATGTGCAAAATCAAAAGTAAAAATAATATTACAATTCAGGAATAATTATCAAAAAAACAAAACTGAACCTTTGTCACTGTTATTAAAACATCAATTTTAATCAAATACAACTTACACCAAGGAAGTGTTTATGGCATAAGCAAAGCAAGTTTAGACACCTTTTTTATTGACAACTACTGAAATGTCATTTTCGGTGATGATTAGTTTGTAATTTGTTTTGGGGATTGGGTGAGTGCACAGCTTTTATTTATGCTATACAGTAGTAAGACGATAAAATCTTAATACAGTTCAATATATTAGTTTAGGAACTAGGCTACATTTATTTTATAAAGTATATTATTTTATCAACTAGTTACTAGTCAGCATTTTTTCTGCCATAATTAGGGATATTCCAATACTCTTTTGTAGCGATACTTTTCTTTCGATATTTGCACTATTGGTATAGATATTAAAATATGAGTATCAGGCTTGATAATATAAAGGAAACTGTACCGGTTATTAACAACTGAACAAAGATTAATTAAATTAAACCAACTACTAAAATCAATACTGAGCTAGAATTTAAAAGAAGTACCACTTTGTGAGAATTACAAAATGTCTTTTTCATGATTTTTAAAAAACAGCAATAAAACTAAAATAATACACAAGGTAGTCTAATTTTAATTGTAACAGGCAAAAATTCAATTTCATTACTTGCTGCATATATTTATTTTACTTTTTTACAGTTAACTGAAGTTTGAGTAATATGTGATAAAGGGCCATGTTTTAATTTAAATAAGCGAACAAAATAATTTGATTATGTATTTCAATTAGATATTAACAAACTAAACAAATATTTGAATCCTAAGATAGGATTAGTAATAAAAAAAAGTGGTTTATAATAATACATTTTACTAAGAAATTATTAGTGTTTAATCTTTGTTTTGAAATTTATATTTAGGTCTTCTAGCTATCTATTTAATTAAAGCAATAGAACTGATATTTTGTGGTGAGGAGACTTTTCAGGCAAAAAAATATATGATTGAGTATAAAATTCATGATATTTAAAAAGGCATCGATCAATTACTTTCACTTTGGCCTATATGTTTAAACTGTTATTTACATAACTGAAATAGCCTATCTATAATATTCTTACTTTATTATTTGCATCTCTAAAAGAAATGAGTGTTTAGATAATCAGTAGAACATTGATCACAAACATACTACACAAACTATCAGTTTTAAAAGACATAGCATTTATATATGACATAGATCTATATAGTTTAAAAAATTATAAAAATTGGTAAATATGCAGGAGCATTGTCGGGTCAATGTAAGTGTGAAATCTCTGAATTTCATCTTCAAAATAGCATTTTTCAATCATTCTAACAAACCAAGTAGTTATTTATCTCTTAGAATTCATTATTTACATAACAATCTTAGAAATTATCAAATTTGTAACATATTCTATTGTGTAGTCATAGTATTGAAATCACTCGTGGGACGTCTGCACACTTCATTCACTAATACAGATTAACACGTTCGCTACCAGCAGCCGGGTCACTCCCACAGCCCACGAAAAAATTCATGAACTTCCCTGTAGACTGGTCCTAATGGTTGTGACCGTCGCCACAGACCACGAATAAAATTTGTTCAAAATTAGTATGTCCAGTGACTACAGCGATAGTCCTAGCTACAGACTAAGCGCCGCATATATGTGACGGACTATCCTGTAGACCGTGCCTAAACGATCTAACCTTCAAAATAGACTGTTGCGAAGAAATTTCTCATTTAGTATCAAGAAATCAACGCCGCAGTCTATGTTAATGAGCCCAGCCGCCGCAGATCTGCGGCGTTGGGCTAGGAGTAGGACACGCCCGCAGCAAAATTGCAACGGCAGTCTGTGGTTACGATTTTTTTTTAACATTGTGGTAGCGAACGTGTTAATATTACTACACATCTATGATATAAGATTCATGATGACTAGGTCTCTAAAATCCAGACCTAGTAAAAATACTATAGCTAAAGTAAGGTGTATATATATATATATATATATATATATATATATATATATATATATATATATGTAATGACTTTCCTTGATCTGTAGTTATTTAACTAGTGTGGTTAAATAACCATATAGGCTATAACTTTCCCTGACTTGGTTAAACAAAACTATTTTCTCGGAATAACCTCAAAATGGCATAAAACAGTCATTTTAAATCGCTGTTTTGAGACAGAAATAATGAATTGGGATACATAAAAAGTGAACAATGTTGTTAAGAAGTTTTTGCTATTTTGAAAACGAAATGCTGAGATTCCGCACTTAAATATATGGGACAACTCTCCTGAATATTAACCTAAAAATTAACTTACCTATGCTATACTAGTAGGTTATACTGATTTTTTAAATTGTCATTCTAGCTACCAGACAATTGGCCTATAGTACTAATTGTCCAACTCCATAATAACAACTCAATGTCATTGCATCATCTAGAATTAACTTGGGCTTATCATTTACAACAAGCAATCTACCAGCTATTAACGGAAATATTCTATATTTGCAATTAAATACTTTCATTTCAGGTAAAAATTGAAATAATGCAACCTCATTTGAAACAAAATTTTCTTTCTGAATAACCCACGAGTGTTACATTGAGCAGTTATAAGAAGTTAGGTAGCTTACAAAATAATACTGAACTAATTGATAGATAAGGCTACATTACCTCTGTAAATTAATTGTTAACATGTATCAGCGACGCATTAAATATTAGATGTAACTTGAAGTAACATAAAATAATTTGTTGTTTACTTTCTTCATAATCACCTTACAAAAGTCAACGTTTTCTAACGTTATGGTTTTAGCGTTTTAGCAGTGTTGCCAATATTAGCTCAGACAGTATTTTTCACTCTAGTCTAGAAAGCACAAATATTTATATAACTTTTAGTAAATTTATATATCAATTGTAAATAAATGTGTTGAATGTAAAATTATTTTCCTTTTAAGTTAATATAACTAATTAAAACCTTTAATTTCTATAATCAAATATTCCTAATGAAATCATATCTATAATCATTTATACATAATATTTTACTTTGTGAGAAATTGAGATTGTTATAGTAAACTTGGCTACTTTTGGATAGATGTATAAATGAAGGAAAACGTTTCCAACAACCAGCTGCGACGTCCACTCTTGACGCGGGAGTTTTAATTTCGTAAATCACTTGGAGAAATAAGGGCTGCAAAAGAAATTTATTTATTTACTTCCTGAATGTGTCTTTATTTTTAATCAGGCACATTAAACCTTATTTTAACAAAAAATTACCTACAGTGAAGCTTTCGTTATTTCAAAAAATATAATAATTTTGAAAGTGTTGAAAAAATATATTTTTTAAAAATTGCCATAAATATAGAATGGGATATGTTTTATTAGCTTTATCTTGGCAGATTTTATACATTCAAGACAAATGAAATGAATCATATAGATATGACGTAAATATTCATAATACAAGTTTTTGAAAACATTCTGAATTATATCATCGATATTCATGTTCTAATCAGATAGCAGCATTTTCAACTTTTTTTTTTTTTAATCATTGGAAATTATTTAAAATTTATTTTTATTTTATAAACAATTTATTAGTTAAATATCAAATTGAATGGATTTTATTAGTAAAAATAAGTTTACATATTTTTTTTTTTTTTTTTTTCAAATAAAACTCAATGGAGTGTAATTTAAATTTCTTCAAATGGAAATAAAGTAATATATGAATTTAAAATAACATTAAAAAACTAATGGCATCAATAATATACTAATATTAATTATTGAGGTCTACTATAATTACTTCAAGACATGGGCGTCATCACTAGTTCATTATTGGGGGGGGGACATATGCTGGGGGGTTTGGGGGTATGGAAATTTAAAAAAATTAAACTTCTCAAAACATTGTTTTTATGCATTTATTTATGCGATTGTAACAGAAATGTTATGTTAAAAACCCTAGTAAAGACAATGCCCGATCTTTACCTTTTAAGGTTTTAAGTAAATCATTCATCTTTTAGCAAAAATATTTTTACATCTCAAATATTGGGGGGGGGGGCGTCCCCTCCCGGCGATGACGCCCATGCTTCAAGATAACTTGTTATTTAATTAGTTTAATGCACAGTAGGCCTATTTAATGAATAATTAAATGTGAAAATGTAAGCCTCATAATAAATAAGTTGTTTAAAACTAAAAATATATATTGAGCTTGACTTGTGAGATAATATTAGATAGAATAAAACTTAAACACAAGATCTCATAAAATTTGTGTTTACTTAATCAAGCATGTTTCAATGACAAAGTCACCATCCTCAGTAGTGCATGAACTACAATAACTTTGTCATTGAAAAGAGTTTGATTAAGTAAATGTACTTTTTGTGAGATCTATTGTTCAAATTTTATTCCCTCTATATACATCCTGTTTGGTTAAATCTTGTAAAAATTGAAATTCAGTCAGACAAAAAAACATATGTCAGTAAATATAATAAATATTTAAAAAGTGCTTCAATTTATTTATTCTATTTTAAATTCATAACTATTATACAGACGAAACCAGTACCTATTAGTTTTTCTCTCTTTTAATGGTTTTAAATCTTCTCTTCCACCAGCGATGCTTACACTTTACTGCATCAATATGACATATGCCTAGTTGAGCTCTTCTCTCCGTGACAGCCTACATTACACATAAACTTCTGTACGGTTCATTCGTTCTACAGTCAAGTTATTTTAATTTAAAAATGTAATTTCATATTATGAAATTATAGGTTATATTATTTACTTTTTATCTTTAGCCTTAAAGTTCGGGCATATATATATATATATATATATATATATATATATATATATATATATATATATATATATTTGCATTCAAAATTATATCCCTTGCATCTAACAAAAACTTACGTCTAGTTCACATAATTTAAACATCTAAATCATGAATTTTAAAGTCTCAAAAGGTTTCCTTACTATAAAATTCTAAGTTTAACAAATTAGTTAAGAATGAACCTGTGTTTGTTTCAAAGATGACGGGGGTTATAATTCCAATTTAGTCTAGGTAATATATTAAAAGTTATCTTGGCTTGTGTTGAATAAAGCACTATTCCTTACTCATAGTTTTAAAGTTCACTTAAAATAAGTTTGTTTTAAAAATATATATATGTTAATTTTCACTCATTTGATTAGCCATTACAATCACTTCCCATTCAAATATTTGTTACCTTCTTTAATTATTATTCTTTATAAAATCTGAAACTATGAAAACAAATCTTGCCAGTGTAAATGGTAGGACGAGAGTAATTTCAATTATTCAAAATCTCAAACAATGGATTTAGCTTCTTCTTGTTTAATTTCTTTTTATATCGCATTGGGATTTAAAACTCTTTCCACTGTTATTGAAGACATTTTGTATAATTTTATTTTTCACACAACAGTCACATCACAAGTTACTTACATAATGTTTTCTTATGCTATTCTAACTTAAATTACTTTTATTTCTTACTTCTAATTAAATTTGCAACAAGCTATAGCATCTTTTAAAACATATTAAATTTCCTTTTTTTTATTTCCTTGTTACTATACTGACTGTATCTTGTACTCTGGCTCCACCCCTTTAATTACATATTTAAAATAGCGGACTTTTCATACCAGCTGGATATGATTATAAATTTAAACTTGGTTTTCCAACCAAATCTAGTGGTTGAGGCAGACCACCTGTGCAGTATTTATAGCTGCCTTACTAACTTACTTTAACACTTTTTCTTTCTCATTTCCCCTTAAATTGGCCTCACAGAATCCAATAAAATTATTTTCAATTTTGAAAAATGCCCCAAAAGGGCCCAATTTGCAGGTGGGGGGGGGTGTGCTTTTTGAGGAATTTTCAAATGTAAACATGGGTTGCGATACATCAATTTAAAGGTCTAATTACCCTGAACATTTTGGTGCAAACAAAAGTTAAATTATCTTTAACCATATGTACAGGGTGTACCAAAACGTTTAGAAATAGGACTTTAAAATAAAGTATTGTGTTACCCTACCTACAATACGGAACAGAAGCAGATTTTTTTCCAAGCTTATTATTGAGCTATTCTTTAAGTAAACAGGTATTTTTCACTGGATTTTGTAAATTTAAAAAATGCTCAAACTTGAAGAATACAAAAAAGCCTAAAACTCAAAATTCTTAAATAGCAACTTATGAAAATTTTAATATCAAATAAAAGATCTTTTCAAAACGAACAATTTTTGTATTTGATCATTTTCCTATCTCTTACTGTTTTAAAATGGCAGCCGAAAATCTTAATTATGCCAGTTTACGAAATTTAAGAAATTACTTTTATTTCAACAAACAGGTTTTCATGATTAAATAAATGGACTTTGTTATGAAATCAGAAGAAAATTCAAAATGTTTTAATTTTTCAATGTGGCTTAATACTTTGGTAGTAGTTGTCCATGTTTATCTTTAAAAGATAACAATGATTCATGCACATGCACTATTCAATGCAGGCTTGGACTAGAAAGGTACTTTGTACCACCCTCAACAGGGTTATCACTTGCGGTATGCTGGCCAGACATCTTTATCTGACAAATATGATTTGGCTACCCTTAGTCAGTTCATTGGTGTCTGCTGTGAAGGACGTACTGCTTGTGCTTTTTCGAAATGCCGTACACAAATGCGGAGGCATTCGATATGCTAATGGTGTTAGGCTTCTGCGAGGGTGTATGCCAAGCGGTATCCAAATAGAGAACCTCAGTCGCAAATAGCCTTTGCTAGTCGAGTTCGTGAAAAAGAACAGCTACAGCCTGACAGCAATAAAGGAAAAACACTTGAAAGGCCTGTAAGAAGTGATAGGGCACCAGAGGTATTAGCAGCGGTTCAACTAAACCCAAGTGAATCTTCCAGAAGAATAGCTCTTGATTCAGGTATGAGTCAAAGGTCAGTGTTGAGGATCCTGAAAGACAATAAAATGCATCCCTACAAGATGTCACTGCACCAAGAACTTTATGGTGATGATGGCATTCAAAGAATAAATTTTTGTTTGTGGGCAAGAGAAAAGATGAAACAAACTGAACACTTTTTCTGTAATGTACTATGGTGTGATGAAGCTACCTACATTTCGGAGCAATAGCGAAATTAACCGCCACAACATGAGAACCCGCATCGGATGCATGAGGTTGACAACCAGAGGTACTGGACTGTGAATACCTGGTGTGGTATTGTTGGCAGAAGAATTGTCGGTTCTTTTTTTTTGCAGGAAACCTGGATGGAGAGACTTATAACATTTTTTAAATTAATAACTTGCCTAACTTATTAATAGATGTACCTGACGAAGTTGTTAACAATATGTGGTTTATGCACGACGGTGCTCCGGCTCACTACTCTCACAACGTATGAAAAACGCTTGATGAACAATATCCTGGAAGATGGGTTGTAAGAGGTGGTCCAGTTAACTACCCACCAAGATCCCCTGATTTGACCTGTATGGACTTTTACTTATGGGGTAGGCTGAAAGACTTAGTTTATGCTTTAAGACCGACAACACCCGAAGATATTATGATGCAGCGAATCCGGAATGCTATAAATTCAATCAGCCATGAAGAAGTGTTGCGAGCTGTAGATAGCTTCAGTTGTAGAATAGAAGTGTGTTTAGAAAATGACGGACTACAATTCGAGCATCTAATGTAGCAATATCAGTGAAAGTAAGATTATAGCTAGTTCAGAAGACATTCAGAGCTATGAAGCTACTTAAACATTATAGGAAAATTTTTGATTTAATATCATTTAAAAATAATTTGTTACATTTTGTGAACTGATACGTAATTAAGTTTTTCAGCTGCCATTTTAAAAAGACCTTTTATTTGATATAAATTTTTTTATATGTTGCTATTTAAGAATTTTGAGTTTTAGGTTTTTTTTTGTATTCTTCAAGTTTGAGCATTTTTAAAATGTACAAAATCCAGTGAAAAATGCCCCTACCACACGTTTCCAATGAATAGCTTAATAAGCTTCGAAAAAAATCTGGTGCTGTTCTGTATTGTAGGTAGGGTAACACGGTACTTTATTTTATACTGCATGGGTGGTCTGCCTCACTCTGTATAAGTAACCTACAATAATTATTATTGTGTTCCCTGTAACCTAATTTTCTCCCTTGTTTATGATTCCTAAACTGATTTCAAGTCCATTTTCATTGGAAATAATAATTTTATGCGAGAAATATGCATTTGGTTTATTTACTAATGATCATTGTTGTAATACTATTTTATTTGTAAATCCTAAATATTTCTCTGTTCTACTATTACTCTAAAATTTGTTATACCCTTATTACATTAGATTTTCTATGGATAGGAGACACAGGCTTACCTTGGAAAGTGGTCCTTGGTATTACCTAATAATATACAAGTAAGCAAATACACATGGAATACCAAGGACCACTTTCCAAGGTAAGCCTATCTCTTGTCAAAAGAAAATCTAATCTAATAGGTTATGTGCCCTATTAAACTCTAATATATACCCTTATTAATTAGCCTAGAAGTTGTGTATATTAATCTGGACATTCGTTCAGAAATTGACATTAGAAATATAAAGAGGAAAAGAATTACTCAGAATTACTGAAATATGGTTATTTTTTTTTCTCGTCTGATTGGTTTTCTGAAATTGTCATTATAGATCAGTAAAATTAAAAGAAGCTACACAGTTATAATAATAAATTCTTTATTGAAATATGTTCACAAAATATACAAACTAAAATCCTAATTTACAAAATATTCATCATAGTAAGTTTGGTTTCTTTTCCTTTTTCTACTACTACTCCTAGAAAGTGTTTCTTTTCCGTTTTTTTCCACTACTGGTAAAGTCTCGCCAGTTTTATACAACTGTTTAGTATCATGCTGGTATGTGCTATCAAGTTCACATGCATTATTAATATTTCTTTCAGAGAGTGTGGAAGAATTTGCAGGTAATCTTACACTTTTATGTCGGCTTTGAAAATCAGTATAGGGCAATGTGAAATCTGTGTTATGGTCACCTCTCAAATGGTTATAAAGGACAGTTTTGTCACTGAAGAAACAATAACATAGATGGCACTCAACAGCTTTAGATGGAGAAACATGTAAAGGAATATGTTTTCGTGCTTCTTCCAGCGTTTGGAAGAAAGATGGACAGCTTGAGCAAGCATATGGACTTGTAGCGCTAGCATTATTTTTTGCACATTGCTGAAAATGAAAGATTATTGTTTATAAGAAAATATATAATTTAGGTAGGCTTAAAAGACAAACAACTTTTTAATTAATTAAATCAAATATTTCACGAATATACTAATTTAAATATCTATAGCTTACACCTGTAAAATATAATAAAATAATACTTCCTTCATATGAATTATGTTTCTTTATTAACTACTACTAACAATGTTTGTTTTTGATCCATTTTTTGTCCTTAAGTATTATACAATAAAAATTAGCGAACAAAACTTAGGCTTGGATTAATTAATGTTTCAATACTGTAAAGTGTCAAAAATGGACGATTTATATTTTCAGCTTGAAGAGTCATTCCATATTTTATGTGGGTAGAAAAAGATGCTACTAGAGGATTTTACACTTCTCTAATGACATCATCAATCAAAATAACTGTAGCTATTAACCACATTCATTTTTATTTATACAGATAGCAACAGTTTTGTCTGGCTTTATCAACAAGTTATTTCCATATTATGCTTCATTTAACTTACTGATATCCAGTAAAAAAGGAGGGAAATCCAAGATAGTATTCTACAGGGCTCTGATTTAACATCAACTAATGAACTGACTCACATTGAAACAATTCGGAACGTATTCAGTGAAAATATATACAGAGCAGATGTGTAAGAGATGTCATTCAATCGAGGAGCTACACACACGAGATCTATCGGACATTATAATCAACTCCAAATTAATATTCAATCATTAACTGGTAGGCCTAGGAATTCAAGAAGAAAATTGGAAATTAAAATTATTTCCAGACATATAAAGACCATATTTCCCCCACCTCAAAATTATTCTAAATTACACAGTTCATATAGGAAAATTATTAGACAACCATGATTCGAACTCTGAAAAGAAATATCCAAATTTTAAAATACCAGTTAGAAAACTTTAGCATGAGAATCATAGACAAGGTACTGCAGAATCACGAGGATTATAAGGAAACAAGAATTTATCGGAAGAAACTAATATTATTAATGGGTAGAACTTTTACATCTAAAAGGTTGTTTGGAAAAATACATAGGATTCACGAATAATTCAGTATAAATTAAAAACAAAACCAAGTCCCACAAATAAACATGGCTGATTTTATATGTCTTCTTCGAAGATCGAATCAACAGACACAGCCACTTTTAAAACTCACATTCCAATTGGCGGACGAAAATCTAATAGATATGACAAAGGATTTTCAATGCAATTTGTATTAATTAAAATATGCAGATTAACTAGTAATATTTTTATGTACTAAAGAAATTATTTGTTTGTTTATTAATCTAATGTAATTTATTTAGTATCATAGAGTCCCATTCTTCCAAATTAAATAATTATAAACCTCAGAGAAATAATTAATAAATAATTGTCTGAATATTTCACTTGATATACAGGCATACACACACACAAAAAACATACAAAAAGACAATGTGATTCAGGAGGCGGGCAATCCGAAGCTTGGAAACACTACTGTTGAAGAAAAGGTATTATTGTTGGCGTCTTCTGAACTGAAAGGACGCTTTCTCTGACAAGAGGAATTGAAACAGATTTTGCGTGTTCAATTGTGTGTTGATAAAACAAGTAATCATCGTGTACAGTACCAGAAGAACCCTTAAATAGTGCTGGTTTATTTAACAGTGCGTTTTAGTCCGAATTCCACAAAATACTAAAGAAAACTCTAGATGAAAACTTGAAGAAATAGTTGGGTGAGATCAACCATAGATTATCCTATTTATACTTAATTGACAAAGAAAATTCTTAATCCTTGCTCAGAAGGATTTTCAGATATACGTGGAGTTAATTATTTGAAAATATAATATTTGAACTTGATATAGATAATTAAATTAAATTCAGACTCCTAAGATAAAATAGACATTTCATTGCTACTTTAATACACACAATTCTTTTGATATTATCCTTAGATAGCTCCTTAGATTTATATATGTATTTTCCATAACATTTGGAAAAAGCTGGCACCAACCCTAAAAAATAAGAGTATTTCCTTAAAGAAAGACTGGTTCAGCTTTTATTGTGTATATAAAAATTTCAAATAATTTGATAAAAAACAATATTTATGCTAAAAACTGGACAACCAATTGTAATAAAATAAGAACTTAAAAAATTTGTGTCCTTAGTTAGTAAACTGAGAGACTAATAAAATAAATTTTATATAATTATCAAAGTTAATTTTTTAATCAGAATATTGAGTTATATAATTTATGTACTTAAATAATAATAATTTATGAAGTCACGGACAACATGATCAACTGGATCCCAGAAATTAACCAATACCTGGCGACTTTCCCCAATAAGGAGACTTTAGAGATTACCGGTGAAAAGGCAACTCTACAACTATTACCCTCCAAGGTATATTCTTAATAAAAACTAATGATGATTCTGTTTTGTATAATAACAGGAAGCTCACTCACACTTCAAAGACAACTGGAGGTTGTCCCATATTTATGGACACCTCCAACTTAAGACCTGAAGATGGACAGCAGCCCAGAGTTTTCAATCATGGTTAAGCGACTAGAATTGGACAAGATTAATGTAGAAACCATTTCTAAAATTAATCAAAAGATGGCAATAATCCACTACATCAGTGTATGGACTATCGCCCTGTATGGCACCTCATTCAGTGGGTTGCTATACCTAGCATTCATCAAGCTTGCAAAGAAAACTCTGAGGGAAGCAGAAACTTCTCCACCCTCCGAAGTTTTATTTAGGGATTGAGGAGTTATGTAAATAAATAATGTATAGTTTGTAGTTTAAATGATGATCCCAGTAGTTTTTAAGCTGATTCAGCTTTTCTATTGTTGTTTAAGTTAGTGTGTAGGAGACTTTAGAACAAAACAGTTCTTCTCAGTGGATGAGAATTCAATTATTATAATTTTAAATAATCTAGTAGTTCTCACTCTGTATACATTGAATGCAAATCAATTATATCCGAAAACTTTTTATTATATTAATTTCAGTGAATATGTTATTAGTTATAATAAATAAACAGGTTTCTAAAAATAAAAGTTATTTTTTAAAACTATTGTTCCGGACAGAGAACATAACTTACTTGCCTCTGATTGTTATTCAAAATAAATAGAGAGTAAATTAAATATAAAATTTGGTACACAAAGTGGGTAGATAAGATAAGATAATTTAAAAAATATATAATAGAAGGAAGTGTTTTTTTATAAAACTTACCAAAAAATGTGACATGAAAATAGGCATGTTTTTCTTGAATCCTTTCTTACAATATTTGCACTGATAACAAGTATGGGTTCTAAGTACAAAGTAAACCGTTGAAAAAGATGTGAGGCAGAATTTACAATGCCATTTTAATTGTTTGGCTCCTTCCAATAATGGAATTACAGGATGTGTAACGTTATCAAGAAACGGAACAATACTATCAGGAAAAGCTGGTAAATCACCAAAATCAATATTTTCAATAGTTATCTCTTCATCACTTCCTAATGACACTTTTAGCACTTGAATGAACGGAATAAGGTGCTTTTGAGTATTAGATTCATCACAGAATAATTTGTTTGTCTTTGATTTAGAATTACATACTTCCAAACCATCATCACTTTCAGCATTCTTTATTTTTGAACAATTTAATCTTGATACTTTTTTGGCAATGGGTCCTAAATTTTTTTTGTCCCAAGCTTTTTTTTGATCAACAATATAAATAATTATATTGCTTTGTATTCGCTGATGTAAAGGAACAGAAGGGAGCCATTTATCATCTACAATTTGTATAAATTCTAGTTTATCAATCAGTTTTAGGCTGCGTATTTGTAATTTTTTGCTACACGTAAATTCTGATGATTTAATTTTGGATGTTGAAGGAACAAATGATGGATATAACAGTTTCATTTTTTCTTCATTATTTACAAATTTGTAATGGTTTCTCCTCCTTATCCAATAACCATCATGTAGGATGTGGGTGGATTCTAGAAGACCTTGCTTATGGTGAGCGACGTCTTCTTTTTCTTCTATTACTTCAACAAATGACAACAAGTCTTCTTCTTGCAAGTCCTAAAACACATTCATTAGGTCATACACATGGTGTAAATAAAATTTGAAATAATTCAGGTAACTTTTGAGCTACAAATAAGTCATCTTATATCAAATATCAAAACCCCTTAAGGGAATACTATATAAACTAAATACTAAACAAACTTTTTAAATTATTTGTTTATTCTTTATGTTTTTATCTTTCACAAAATATGTTTTGTATATAGGAAAGCAAATTACCTATGGAGGTTGAACATTTCACATTTTTGGGTCTCTAAGTTGAGTTAGTACTTGGTTTGATATGTGACGTGATCGAGATACGATGTCGGGAAACTTGTGTCATCTCTTGTATTGCAAGCCTCGTATAGACGGACAGACAGTATTCTGAAATTGGTTAATGTTATAGAATCACGAGTAAACGATGTGTATGATTGGGAAAAGCTAAATACTTAATACATGTTTAAATAAATAAATATTGTAAACTTTTTATATTTATTAGGTAAACTTAAGAAATAATAATTTTCCCAAAAAGATTACAACATATTAGATTCAGTGTGGTGTGTTAATGTGCCGACCTAATGTCAGTCTAAAATGTCCACCAATCACAGCATTTGACAACCAAGCTAGAACAGAGTACTTTTGAGAGACGGATTCGTTCATCTTCTTTTGGCGAGAGTGGTACTGTTGACTCTCTCACCACCGCGAGACCTTCTCATTAGGCTGATCAGCTCAGATTTCGCTTTGCTTTGAGACCGATGCAAAAAATGAGTTATTCATATGAATAAACAGTTTTTGTTCCTGATTTTTTATAAAATCAGTGATTAACGTTGTGATACATACGCTTATGTTAAATTGTTATAACATATGTTTCACTGAAATATATTTTCTTGAAGAGAACTAATATCTAGAAAACTTTAAAGTATAAAGAACTTTTTATCTATTAAATTCAATAACAGATTATAATTATTAATTAATGTGGTAAGTCGAGTAATATATAATTTACAAATTTATTATTCATTATTGTTATACAAATTATTAGGTTCACATTTTTTAATTCTTATTTTTGAGAAAACTCTCTCTAGTAAGGATTACTGTGGGTTATACTAAGTTCAATATACTTGCAAACAGTCTATATTAAATTATTAAATGCATCACATAAAAAAAATAATAAAATAAAATAATTAACCTATCCCAACTTAACCCTTTTAGGACCAACCATTTTTCAGGGGGTGTGTAAAAAGTGTAATCTGAATTTCGGCAACAGGTTTTAAAAACTGCACACTATAAGAATAGACTTATTTGGCAAGTTTTTTTTTAAAAAGTCACAAAATATTTATTTATAAATGGAATTTAAAAATTTTTTTTTTTGAATTGAAGATAAATAAATGGACTTTTTAATAAATGAACATTTTAGCTGAAATAATATATATTTTTATTTTAAAACGCCAAAATTGGGAAAAAAATTTTAATTTCATATTTAAATTTTAAATTCAAATTTTCCTATTTTAAAAACAAACAAAAATTTTACTGTGGGATACTTGATTTTTATCATTTTTATTATGTTCTATATTAATCCTGAAAATTTCATAAAGATAAGTACAGAAACAACAAAAATATAGAAAAAATTAAAACCTAACCTATCCTATACAGCTGATCGCACAGATACGCGCAGAAAATAAACACAGTTTGTTTGTCTATTTTAAAATATTTATTCATATTATGAGTTAATAATGATTATTACATTTATTATAAATGACATTATTTAGTCTTCAAAAATAACAATTTTATTACTTTTACCTATTTAATTACGTTGAAATTATTTTTTTCGCAAATGACGAAATATCGTCAAATGGTCTTTTACGCATTGAAATAATTTGACGATATTTCGTCAGATGGTCTTTTGCGCATATTTTAAAATTGACGAAATATCGTCAGATGGTCCTAAAAGGGTTAATGCTATTTTACAAAATAAAATAATGTTTCTAAAGTATTGTCCCTATTTAGTTTTAATTTCTTCAAATCACATGTAGCCAAATCTTTTAAAAGTTCTAACAATCCACAATAATAAAATTTCCATGTTATATATAAAAGGTGTTACAAAGTTCCAAGTTACCTCCTGGTAAGAATTCAAATTTGTATGAGATACAATTGCTAAATGTTGCCCTAGGTTCAGGTCCAATTTATTCTTAATACATAAATACTTATCAGTCCTTGTTGATTCTTTTCCCTGGTAATGATTTAGTTTCACTGTATAAGTTGCAGAACTACTTTATTTCCCAATTTATATAGTCCAAATCTAAATCTTCTGTAGGAGCAACACTAAAAAAAATGGCTTGCCTAGACTGAGAGCAAGAGAGGGAAAGCTTCTTCTTCATTGTTATAACAAATAATCTCCCTAATTACCGGTAGTTTAGTTCTTCTACCTCCCTTCACACTTTTGCTGCCACATTCCAACAACTGTCAACCAATACACGTTTTGGATCATTTCATACTTCACCTGACTCCTGCTCTCACTCCACACAACAACGCCTTCTTCAAGACTCACCCCGTGGCCTCCCGTAAGGGAAATTAAACGGAGAAATCTGGGCAACGGCAGCACTTGCTTTACCCTAGTCGCCTCCTGAAAAGGAAATTGTAGGTGCTTTGGCGCCGGCGATGGTGGGTGAACATCCATCATAGAGACCAGATCACGTCCTATATCTTCTCACCTAACCTAAGGCTAACTGGCCCTTTTCAGGGCCAGCAACTCCTAGTTTCCGTTATTCCTTCATCATTCCTCGCACCAAGCTCTCGAATCCTTCCCGAGTCGCAAATCCTTCCTCTTCCATAATATACCAGTCGCCTCCCGGCTCGACTAGACCTACTTCAGGGCCAACTTCACGTTTCCTACACCTCTCTTCCATTTCCAGCATCCTGACCCTACGTCAGGCTACTTGCTACACTGTAACTGATATTTCACACTGTTTCCCACACTTCTAACCAACACCGGATATTCGATACAAATTGTTTATTTTGACAACTTGTACACTAAAAATATCAATCTGTCTCATGGTTGATTTATTCCAGTGAAGATTTGCACTTGGTTCTAAGATAATATTTTTCCTCGAAGTTTATATATAACC
This sequence comes from Aphrophora alni, assembly GCA_963513935.1. Taxonomy (NCBI): domain Eukaryota; kingdom Metazoa; phylum Arthropoda; class Insecta; order Hemiptera; family Aphrophoridae; genus Aphrophora; species Aphrophora alni. The sequence goes on along the minus strand of OY740767.1, from coordinate 153,709,299 downwards.
ACATGTATTCTATTTATTGTACAATTTGTAAATAAAAATAACGTAATGTTTATAAAAAATTGGCATGATTTTCCTTGTATGGAATAAGAAACAGAAATCAACCAAAGATTTCTTTAAGTAATTATTTTACAACAAATGCACAGTACAGTTTTTTTTTTAATTGCTTAAGCAAATGTGTATTTTTTCTTCTTGCTCTTTCTTTTTTTGCAAAATAAAATTTCATTTTTAGTTAAAAAGTACTTTATTGTTATTTGTGTTTGTTAAAAGCCTATACTGTAGGATAATAATTAGATTTTATCTTTTAAAGTAGTAATTACATATATACTTTTATTTTGTAAAACTATACTGCTCTTGGAACTTATTTACTTTTTTAATTTGTTGAAAAATAATACAGTACAAGTATTTTAATACATCTTTACAGTTATTTTAATGTAATGTCGGTTCAACCGGCCATTTTGTCAACCAGCCTAACAGACGGTTCCACTTTGAACGGTTTTTGTTAGGCTTTTACTGTATGTCAGTACAAATTAAATTTGTTCACAACTATAAGAAATAAATATATCTTTTTAGGTTCATTTAAAGTATATTAATAGTAAGTCAATTGTTCAATAAATCAATTGTTTATGTCTTCAATTTCTTAATGTCTGAGTTAAGAAATATAATAGATCTTAAAATTAAATTAACAATTTATCATGGAGGTTTATGCTGAATTATGAAATATCGACTGTAGGAAAATGCAACAAAGTAAATTCAGTTAATTTTTTTAATGATTCGACTGTACATCTTTTGAAGTTAAAGAACTTCTTGTATACGCATATTTAAGAACAAGAAACTACTAACTCTTCCATTACTTACAGTCATTATTTACACTGCCTAATATTTGTAAAAATTGTTAAAGAATTTTATAAAATTTTAACCAGTATAAAATAAAGTACAAAACTTATTTCAAATTTATATTTTTGGAGATATGGTGACCAATATATTTTATTCGAGCCATTAGAGGCTACACATAAGTAAAATTTGATCAAAATTACTTGACCCAATTTTGTGTTTTTTCTTATAGCAGCTGTAATTTTAAGATATCAAAGAAAAAAAGTCCTGAAACATGACCAAAATATGCTGACATACCAAATTTGATTAAAATCAGTCTGAAGATTTGGACTGTAGAACACTGCACATGCGACAGATGGACATCAATTCTAAAACCAATCTTTTTGGATTCTATGTCCCTAAAAATGGATATATCTGAGAAAAAACTCGACAGCAATTTTTTTACCCATCACATAAGTCATCAAGCATCAGCCACAACAATTACCTCGACATATAGTTCCTCCTCTTCTTCGTTGTCACTAATGTCAATTACAGGATGAGAAGCTTCAAACTGAATGTCCATAAAATCCTGTAATAAATTACAATCGTCTTTATTTATTTCTATTTTTTAATTTTTTATATATATTCTACAAATAAAGCAATATTACATGTTGAAACAATTTAAAATGATGTTAAAAGGAATTTATTCAAAATAGGCATCTCAAATATTTCATTCAATCAGAAATTGAAAGCCACAAACTCTAGCGGTAAAAATTCCAAACATACGATTTATTTAACTAATTGCCTAAATTTATATTATTCCAGACTTTCTATCAGAAAAGCATCAAATAAAAATAATTCCCGGCATTATATGATATGAAGACTTAAATTAAAATTAATCTAAACTATTTCATCTATTTAGGAAAATTATTCAAAATTCATAAAAAAGCATGTGCAAGACAGAGTTTATAAGTGAAGATCAGTATAGATCAGCCTAACATCAGAAATTAGATGCGCCTAGAACCTTCTCTTAAAGATTGGGAAAGGAAAACTAATAACACCACCATGTGCAAGACAGAGTTTATACGTGAAGTTCAGTATAGATCAGCCTAACGTCAGAAATTAGATGCGCCTAGAACCTTCTCTTAAAGATTGAAAAAGGAAAAACTAATAACACCACCACGTGCAAGAGAGAGTTTATAAGTGAAGATCAGCATAGATCGGCCCAACATCATAAATTAGATGCACCTAGAACCTCCTCTTAAAGATTGGGAAAGGAAAAACTAATAACACCACCATGTGCAAGAGAGAGTTTATAAGTGAAGATCAGCATAGATCGGCCTAACATCAGAAATTAGATGCACCTAGAACCCTCTCTTAAAGATTGGAAAAGGAAAACTAATAAACCAACATGAATGGAAAAAATTATCAACAATGGATTACTCAAAAATGACTTCCAAATTTAAAGCCCAACAGTGTTTTTGTGATTGATAATGCCAAATATCATAATGTACAAATAGACAAAGCCCCAACTTCAAATTCAAAGAAAAACATTATGATACAGTGGCTGGAAGTATCATCCAGATCTTAATCCAATAGAGATGATATGGGTGGATGTCAAATAATTTGTTGCAAGCCACAATACAACATTTTCCCTTGAGGATATAAAGAAGCTTTTCGAGGAGAAATTTTCATCTATAGGGAAAGACAATTGGAGAGCAAAGTGTAAACATGTTCAGAGTGTAGAAAACGATTATAGGTTAAAAGAACCAGCTACTGACAATGTTATAGACTCTTTAGTGATTCATTAGTGACAGTGAGAGTGATACTACGAAGGAAAGTTGTGAAGATGACATCAATATGTCAAGGGGTTAAGGAACTTGATTGAACCATAACAAATCTAGACAGGTATAACTGAAAATAACATACATATATTATTACCTTTGTGCCCATTTAATTACTGTTACAAAAGTAATTTTAAATTTAATAACATTATTTATGTTTGTTTTTCTAGAGACAATCACATATTTTAAAGTAAATCACATTTTTATAAGTAAATGTAGTCTTCTTAAACCCATTTTTTCTATTTCAATGTAATTCTTTGGTATTTTAAATGAAATCGATTCTAAGCTCTATTAACATGTCAAGATAATGATAATATCTTAAAAAAGATCTCAGATATAAGTTGAAAAGCATATTATATTATAATTGGAATATGGAACTGGTAAATCTACCCGTCGGTAGTACTGATGTTTTTAATCAGGTTAGTAGCGGTTAGCTCAAGTGCCAGCATTCGCAACGGGATCTGTACAATCCATTAGGAATAAACTGGGTGAATTGAAGATATTTCTCAATAGCATGGACTGTGACATATTTATGGTAAATGAGCATTGGCTTGTGGAAGCAGAATTGGAATGGTAAATACCTGCAGGCTATATATTAGCAACTATAGTTTGGCCGGACAGATACCAACTTGCGTGAGAATTATTAACCCATGGAGAGAGCAAAAGCGGCGGGGTACCGTTCCTCCGCTCAACTGTACTCCCACTTTATCTCTAGACTCTACTTCTCTCTCCAGTCTACTAAGAATATAACTACAATCACAATTTGTTTAGTCATAAATGTGTTGTTTTTATCTAATGTTGTTGTGATTAGTGTTACAATATCCTGTTGCTCATTCTGTGTTATTTAAATATCAATTCAACATTTTTATGACTTTATTTAATTTATGTGTTTTATTCAAATGTGATATATCAGTGAACAAAAAATGTTGTTAAACGTTATAAATGACCGCCCCCAAAGTCATCTCTGCTCCTGAATGACGTCTTCGAGGCCAAGCTCACGAGATCGTTTTATAAAAAGTGTCAAAATATTTAAGTGGAATTAGGCTAGAACACAATCTTTAGTTTAATTTGGCTGAAGAAACACCAAAAGCTACAGGTTTTATTAGGCAAACTTTAGTCAAAAAGATAATTCGAGAAAGAAATACAACCATGGCCGTCCGAGAACAATTGAATTTTTCCACTCCTACGGGCAAAAAAGTGGAAAGGAAAAAGAAAATTGAAGTTGATGATTTTACTAAAGCCGCTATAAGAAGAAAGATACATGAAATATATGTAACAAAGAAAGAGTTTCCTACTGCGAAATCAATTCTTTCTGCTCTTGAAGAAGCAGACATTTTAACATGTGTGAAAACATATATAAAAAATGTATTAAAAGAGTTGGGTACAGTACCAATCTTGAAGAAAATTGTAAATAGACCGGCCGAAATTGTTAATTGGCGAACACAATACTTAAAAGCGAAAAAGAAAAAATGAAAAGCTATAAAGAAATGAAAAAATACACATCGGAAGGGATTCCAATTATTTACATAGACAAAACATATATATATATATATATATATATATATATATATATATATATATAAATGCTAACTATTTAACTGGCAAATGTTGGCACAGTCCCGACGAAATAGTTATTTCCAAGCCCATTAGAAAAGGGGAAAGACTTATAATAGCATATGGCGGAGGAGAAGATGGATTCGTAAGAGATGGATTATTGATTTTTAAACTCAACAATAAGTTCCACAGAGAGGCAGTCTATAAAATAGACCATCTTCTTCACAGATATAGCCATCAGGTACTCCGTTTACCTCCTTATCACCCGGACCTGAATCCCATAGAGCTGGTGTGGGGAGCCAGCAAGGGACAGGTATGGTTTGCTAGTGTTACATTATTTATATTTGATGTAGCAGGCTTTGAATTACCAAAAATATTAAAAAAGTAAAATTAAAATTTAATTTAATTTTAAACAATAAATTTATTTAATCGTATTGAATAGGCCTATATATTATTTTTAGCATTCAATCATTTCTGTTTACATAACACATTAACAAAAATGAGTCTTAAATGCATGTTTACTTTATTATGAAATGTATATTATTACAGTTTTTTTATAAACAAACATAGTTTTTGTTTATTATTTTTATTTATTATTATTTTTAATAAAGCATAAAAACAGAATAAGTTTTTAACAATTTCAACAGGTTGGTAAAGAAATGACAGCTAAAACACTAGACCAGAAGATAATTTTATGTGAGAAACTGTTCACAGTCTATACATCTGAAGAATGAATAAAATGGTGTGATTATGTTAAAAAAATTGAATTAGAATACTGGAAAAAATACTATATAAATAGATGAGGAAATCGATAGAATAATAATTTTAGTCAATGAACTTCTCTGTTATTTTTATATGTTCTCTCAAATATAGTTACTATTCTTTCCTATACAGTATTAGAAATCTTGCTCAGTAATCTTGTAATCGGTAATTCTTGCTTAGCTATTAAATTATTGGTGGTCGTGGGAGAAGGCAGAATGCTCTGTCTCGCTCACATGGTGAAGCAGTCCCTCTCGCACCAGTACTTCCAGCAGGTCACTTTCTATGCGGCCCAACTATAGTTTTTGGAGATTTATTTGGATTCATGGTGGTATAGCAATATATGTAAAAAAAGCTTTAGTTTATTCTATGTACTAATAGAGACTCAAAGGTTTTGTGTTGAAAAACAGTTGAAGTTGTGGCTATTGATTTTTCTTTGCTTAATACAATTATGGCAACTGTCTAACGTACACCTAACTCTAATATCGATACCTATACAAAAATGTTAACGAATCTTATTATTTTTTTAAGGAAGTTTAAGCCTCCAATACTTACTAAAGAAAAAGCAAAAGATAAAAAACACAAAAATGCATATATACACTACCAATGAACACAAATTGATCTTAGTAATTTAATATAATATATGACATCAATTATTTAAAATGGAAGATTATGCCTGGTATATGACAAATTGCATGGTAAACGTTCAAATTTTCATATTTGTTAACCGTTTAGAATTGTTTATGCCAATTTTTTCTATAGACATCATAGATAAAAAATGAAAAAAAATTCTATAACATAAGGTAGGTACCCTGAAAGAAATCACAAACTTTGTAAACAGTAAAAATATAGCATGAATTTGACATGGAATATCAATTTCTTGTAACAATAATATGTTTGTAATTGTAAGAGCATGAGGGATTTATTTCCATACACAAAACATTGGAAAAAAATACCCCAATACTACATAAAGCATCTTAGCAAGAGCCACAATTACCTCTAAAGTGTCTTCTTCTTCTTCTTCTTCTTCATCATCTTCTTCTTCTTGTTTGATGTTATTAACGTCAAAAGCTTCAAACCTTATGTCCTCAATATTCTGCAACACATTACAATAATCAATATTACAGCTATTGTGATACTGTCCCATGAAAAAAAAAAAACAAACCCTGACAAACTACCAATATAAAATAAACTGCAAAAATATTCCACAAACTTTCCCACTTATCCATGTCTAAAATCAAATGAAAACAAACCAAAAGTAATTGTCAACAAAAAGTGAAAATGTTCCTATAACAGTACAAATCACATCAATAACTTATGCAACAGGTTAGGATAGTTAGCCTAAATTAACCAATAACAACATAACCTAAGTCAAATGAAAAATATACGATTTGGATAATTAAGCATAGAATACAACGATCTACATTCATAAGTATTAACAGCAGATATTTATATACAACCTATTATTAATAAACCACCCATATTCATTCAATTGCAAAACAAATCATTCCTAAAGCAGACGTAAGATTGTGACAATGTGAAAAGTCAGATATTAAAATAGACTCATTTAAAAGACGCGGTTAAGCCAAAGAGATAAGAGATTCAAATAATAATTTAAATGTAGTAACTTCATTAATAAAAGAAAAATGGATTTTCAAGACAACAATATGAATTATTATGTTTAATTTTAATGTAATTTAGTTTGTTTGTTTTGTTATGTAAAATATGTGTATTTTTACGGCAGTGCGGTAAAACGTGGGAACAATAACCGGAAAGAACGCTTTCGGAAGTGAGAATTTGCCTCATGGTAACGGCAGTCTGAGTCCAGCGTTAGGAGTGACAGGTTGTTTCTAAAAGAGTCTCAGTTCAGTGATTGAAGGGTTCAGACGTATTTCGACGTTTGTGCGTTATCAAATAGAACAATAAAAAAAAAACCGATAGAATGTAAGATTTTATAATTTAGAAGGGACAATAGAGTTGATATTGACATAAGGTATAGACAGTGAAAAATCAGTGTACAAAGAATTGTTAGAGACTGACTTTACGAGAGACTTTGTTATATAGTAGAATGAATTACCATGCGGTTTTTCTTTGCAATGGCTTCCATGAGTCAAAGGTTTGAGTTTTGAATATTTTCTGGACAATAGGACTATAAACCCATATTCAAAGTATTGAACGTGATTGTTATAAATAGTGAACTTTTAAACCAATGTATAAACTTGTAGAATGAGACATGAACGTTCAGTGTTTCAGTGTTAATGCTGAGTTGATAATATTTATAGACAAGACTGTTATTTGTGAGAAATATCAAAAGAAATTTTAATTTAAATGAATATTAATTTTCATTTTAATAAACAGAAAATGAATATGAATTCCATAAAACAAAGGGAGAAACGATTCGAGGATGTCATCATAAGGGAGAGAGCATTTCCACGAGGCGGGATCATGGTGTCTTGGACAATAGGAGAAGTCAACCACGGATTCAAAGTGTTTTCAACGAAACAATAACGTGTTTGGTATCCACGTTTCAGAAACTCTTATTTTTAAACTATGTATGAATTTGATAGAATTTGTGTTGTTCAATATTAGATATAGAATATATAGATGATTAGCATTTTAATAAAAAAGGTAAATCCTTAAACTTAAAACTTTATGAAGAAAACAAATTATAAATTTTCTGATATTCAGTAAAACAATATAACTTGCATTAATTTAAAAGGATGCAATTCTTATTTCAATTAAATTCATTTTTTTTTTGTATGTTGCAACAAGTAAGATAACGTCAGTAAATAAACTTTATTCAGATCTTTTTCTTATCAATATCATTTTAATAGGAGTAATTTGATAGGATGTGTTAGTGTAAGATGTTGAATATGACTATTCAAACTTTATATCTGTCTAATAGTTTAATAAATCTTTATGTTAACATTTCAGAGACAAGTGTTTTCATTAAATACCAAATATCACTGTGAAGTACACTAATAAAAGGACTCACCCCTGAGAAAATTTAATAACAATAATAACTTTCTTTTTCTAAATTGATGTTAACACATCTGGCGCCCTATAGTCGAGCAAATTAACAAATTAACAACATTAAATAATAACTTCATCTTTTTTTTTGAATTATTACAAATGGCGCCCAACGTGGGGCTTTTTAGTCGAAATAAACAGTGATTTTGGTAATGAGAACTCTTAAAATCAAGGTAAGGACTCTCTCTATCATAATAAGAAAGATTCTTTTTTAAAATTTTTTGTGTTAAATATAATAAGATAAAAATGGAGTCAGAAATTGTAAATGTTAATAATAGTGAGGAACAGGTAGAGTTAGGAAATCAAAATTCTTTAAATAATATAGAGTCATTAGAATTTACGGGGGATATTTTTGATAATTTACAGAAGGAATCGCAAAGTAATGAGCAAACAAATGAACAATTTGCACAAAATTTTTTAGATCAAGAAATAAGTAATAATAGTAATAGTAGACGTTCAAGTATGAGTAAAATTAGTAGTTCAGGTTCGGATTTTAATGGGTTTGGTAGTGATAGGATTCTAGATAGTAAAGGACAGTGTGAAAATATGAATAAAAAATTAGTAGAAACATCAGGGGTAGAAATAGTAGAAGAAAATTCAGATAGGGAATTAAGAGCTGAAGAGGTTAGGGTAATGGAACAGGTTAGTGTAATTGAGCAGAATAGAGTAAATGGGGGTAGAACAAATAATGATCAAGGTATGAGCATGGAGAAAATATATGAATTGTTAATAAATAAATTTGAACAAAGCAGTTTGAAGATAAGTAATGATATTAAACAAACAAATAATAAAATTGAACAGAATAATCTAGAATTTAGGCAAGATAATGATAAAAAATTTGAATGTATAAGTAATGATATTAAACAAAGTAGATTAGAAATAAGTAATAAATTTGATCAAAATAAGCTGGAAATCAATGCTAAACTAGAAGATTTTAATATTAAACTTGAACAGAATAATGTCAAACTTGATAAGATAGATAATGACCTGAAACAGGCTAAATTAGAGCTAAGACAAGATAGTTTAAACTTAAAAGAAGCAATGTGTAAAAAATTTGAAGAAATGAGGGTTGAATTAAAACCAAATTATGTAAAATCAGAACAGAATCTTAAATTGGAAATTAAACAAATGGAAATCAATGTAATGGAGACTAATAACAAAGTAGAAATTGAAGTAAGCTATTGTGAGAAAAAAGTAGAATTTGAACAGATTAATAGTGTAGAAGGTGTTTTAGTAGAAAATATTAATAATTTAGATAATAATTTAAATCAAGCAATAGCTGAAATTGAAATTAACAGTTTTAATGAAATAAATAACATGTCAAATGATTTGATAATAATAGAGGATAATTGTGTAAATGACTGTGTTCAAGAAATTGCTAAAAAGATGAATAATGGGTTAGGTAACAAGGTATATCCAGAAACAGCAAATAATGTTGAAATTAATATGTCTAGTGGGGTTGGAATAGGTATAAGTAATTTGAAAAACAAAGTAAAAGTAAATAATCTAATAATAAAGGAATCAGCTGTTTATCTTAAAAAACGAGTTTACCATAGGATTGTAGATTTTGAAAAATATGCGATGTTAGAATTTAGAAATATTTTTAGAATACAAGAACAAGAAATTAAAAGTTTTTGTGAAAAAAGTAACTTTAAATATAATCTTGAAAGTAAAAATGTAGAAATAGTAAAAGAAGGTTTTGTACTAGTGTATAAGAATGGTGGGGTTAGAATTCCTGAACGAACAGATGTTGAAATTAGGTCATTAGATTCTAAGATGTTTGAGGGAAGGAGGGGTGATGGTATGCCTGAGAATGAGAAAGAGAGAAGTATTTTGTCAATACTCAGAGACAATAACAGAGGGGAATCCTTTGTTAAGAAAGGTTCTATTGTAATGAATGGGCTAGACAAACTGTCCATGTGGACAGAAGTATTTAACGTTGTAATTATGTTAAGAATGCAGGCTATATTTTACAAAATGTTTCACCAATCGGGGAACCATCGAAAAAAAAAATGGATAATTTATAATTGAGTTATAATAAAATGAAATTTGGAATGACTAATAATAATGTAAAGACATTTTTATAAACACACGGACTTGATTTTGAAAAATAATAAATAGAATAAGAGTTTTGTTAATAAATAAGTTTAAGTTTGATAATAAATAATTAAGAGTTATGAATATTAATAATTTGTGTGTACTGATAAATTTTGTAAGCTAAGACAGAATCAGAATAAATAATAATATAAGCCAAGCGTAAAATATTAAGAGTTTAGTTTTAGAAAACGTTTAAGTATTTGTTAAAGTAAAGACGCTGGACTATAGCAGTAAACAATTTCATATGTTTATAGAAGAAATAATATTTAGAAATCGTGACGATAACAGATTAGTTAGAAGAGAGGATCATTGGAGATGCAAGATTGTTAGTAAATAACTCTGTATATTTATGAAAGGAATAAATATTGACTTTACGTGTTAAGATAAAGCAGATTAGTTCGAAGCAAGGATTCAGAGTAGTGTTGAAGAAACAATATTCAACATTAAGTAGGTGGATTCAATAAAATATTCAATAATGACGAGAGAAATAGAATATAGTTGGAGCTAAAAGGTTCACTTCTTATCAGTAGACAGATATATTGCTTCATACAGCTAGGGGAGATTGTTTATTCCTTAGTCAGGTATAAATTCCTGTGCATGACATTGAGACGAAATATAGGGTGTTACCAAAATGCTGTCTAGGAAAATAAAAAACCTTTGACGTATAATTCTAATTTAACTTGCGTTTTCGAATAAAATTTACTTAAATAAAGGATAATTGGCTTTAAATAAAGTAAACAAGAACAAAAGTAGATTACTTAAATAACTTTAATAGTATTGAAGGTAAAATTTCTAAGTAAAGGACTTAGAATAAATTTTAAAAAATAAAATTTTCTTTTTGAATTTGAATAATAACATCTAGAAAGGATTACATAAACGGAAAATCGACGATGCCAGTAATAAACTTGGTAAAAAATAAACATTATTTCAACTTCGGATGAAACGATTTTAATGAAATTTTTTATGAATTTTAAAATTTTCTTCGTGTAGATGCATTTAAGGAGTACATGAACATTTTGGGAGGAAGGCAGGGTAACGGTAGTCGAAAACATGTCTTATTCTTAGAAATAAGGCATGTAGACAGCATTAAAGGTGTATCGTGGTTGTAAGGTTGTGAGGTGGGCTTTATTCTGAACTGAGTAGGAATTTAGCATTTCAACCTTCTCACATCTGAAGATCATAATGCAGACTTCAATGTAAGTGTCTAAAGTGGTAATCAGAAGGATACAAAGTGTAATTAAGTCGACAAGAAGTGTCGTGGATATTGGAGATAATAGGAGAAAATACAAGGGACTACTAAATAATTAAAATTTGGATAAAAAAGTAAATTTTGGAAAGTGATGAGTTAAAATTTGTAAAAGTTTTGAAATTTAAATGTTAAGTAAAATTGAAAATTTTTTGATAAGATGATGGAGATTTTGTAACAACGGTTAAGACAATAATAATTTGATATAATATTACATAGAATTTCCATGTAATGATACTTTAGACAGATGATAGAAGAAAGACAAAGAGTAGTGTATACAGAACTGATCAATCTGTATATACAAGATTAAACCGGACGTGACATTATTAGGGAGTACTTTAGTAAGAAAGATAGTAATTATTAAAATGTATATAATAGATTAAGAGTAATAATGCTTGGCTTATATGTAAAAAAGTATTTGATATTTGTTTACAAAAGTTAAGAATAATAAAATAAGTAATCATATGCAAAATATTGTTAGATTTAAATAAATTTGAGATTTGAAAGGTGACTTGTAAAGGAATTGAGTGGTTTTCAAGAGGTATTGCTAAGATGATAATAATATTGAAGTTTTTTGTTTTTTAATAATGAAATGGTAATAAAATGAATAATGGAGTTAAAAATGTTAAAGTTTTTGTTTTTTAAAGGAAGGAGTAATAAATAATATAATATGAAGAGATTTTGATGAAATTTATAAATAAAATAAAAGAATTAACGATTTTTAATAAACAATATTTGAATTTAAAACAATAGATGATTGTGAGAAGTTATTTGATGAAGGTGTCTAAAGATTTTGATGAAATAAGGTGTTAGCTGGGAAAGCAATGATAATTTTTTTTATTTTTTGAAGTTTTATATACAAGTAATAGATGATTAAGAAGATTTTAATATGAAGTGGTTTAAATGAAAGAATTTTTAAGTTTTATAAGAAGATGATGACTTTACCGAATTGTTGAGTAAAGTGGTATTTAAAATGAAGTTGTTCTGTTAATAAGCTTTTATAAAAAGAATAGTTAGGTTGCATTAATGGTAAATTTTAGTTTTTAAGAGGTTTTTTGAGTACTGCGATGAAATAAAGGAAATATACGACGATTTTAATGAAATAAAGGAAATATGCGACGATTTTAATGAAATAAAGGGAGATTTAAGGAATTCTGCGGATAAACGACGATTATTATGATTTTTGAAGGAAGCTACGTTGAAATAAGGAGATTATTTATGAAATAATATATAGGTAAATAATAAGGAGTTTTTTTTTTTATGAAGAATTTTGTTTGGGGATTAATGCAACTTGAATTATTAAAATATGAAAGACAAGATGGAAATAATTTTAAGATAGGATACTGAGAGACAATACAATTGTAAAGAGGTAATTTTTAAATAAATAGATGAGTTTTGTAAGTAATTATATTTTTTTTTTGATAATAATGATGTTATATTTTTGAATTTTAGTTGAAGAAAAGAGTTTTTTGTAATTATAAAATCAGTAGTTAACATGTTATCCCAGCAAGACAAAGGAGAATTGAGATTTTAAGTAAGAATAAATAGTTATTGGATTTAAACTAAAATGAATAATAATATAAGATGATAATTGAAAAGTTTAAGGTGAATTGAAGTAATGTTGAGTAATAAGTAAATAATTTCGTAAAAATGTTAATTAAAAATGAGAGGTTTTAAATTGTAATTGTGTTTAATTAAAAAATGATTCAGATGAATATCTAGAGTCAAAGGTAGATTTTCAAAGGATGTAGAAATGTCGTCTTGGCAAAGAGGATGAGACGAGAAAAAGTATATAGACGGCTGTCTGGGAGATAAGCTTTGAGTGACGGGATCCTGTCAACAAAAAATGTTGATGGAAAGTTTCAGCCAACAAGGTTGGAAAGGAAACTGATGATGGGTTTTATTGTATAAATAGAGATAAGACTTAGCACTAATTGATTCATAATATTTTTTTTTACATGAGTTATGATGACTCAAACAAATTGAGATAGTGAAATAGGATTTTAGCAAATAGATTTTAATTTTTTATGTAAAAAGAGAATCTTTCTTAAATTAAGTATACTAGGGATACTTATTTTCTTTCATGAGGTCCTTAGCTTCTGAAATGAAATGTCTTGAACATCCATTAAAAAAAAAAAAAAAAAAAAAAAAAAAAAATTTTTTTTCTTTCTCGATTTGAAATTTATATATATATAAGCTTTGTATTCCAATACCTGTATTGAAATACAAACCTTGTGGGGTTTTGTGACAATGTGAAAAGTCAGATATTAAAATAGACTCATTTAAAAGACGCGGTTAAGCCAAAGAGATAAGAGATTCAAATAATAATTTAAATGTAGTAACTTCATTAATAAAAGAAAAATGGATTTTCAAGACAACAATATGAATTATTATGTTTAATTTTAATGTAATTTAGTTTGTTTGTTTTGTTATGTAAAATATGTGTATTTTTACGGCAGTGCGGTAAAACGTGGGAACAATAACCGGAAAGAACGCTTTCGGAAGTGAGAATTTGCCTCATGGTAACGGCAGTCTGAGTCCAGCGTTAGGAGTGACAGGTTGTTTCTAAAAGAGTCTCAGTTCAGTGATTGAAGGGTTCAGACGTATTTCGACGTTTGTGCGTTATCAAATAGAACAATAAAAAAAAAACCGATAGAATGTAAGATTTTATAATTTAGAAGGGACAATAGAGTTGATATTGACATAAGGTATAGACAGTGAAAAATCAGTGTACAAAGAATTGTTAGAGACTGACTTTACGAGAGACTTTGTTATATAGTAGAATGAATTACCATGCGGTTTTTCTTTGCAATGGCTTCCATGAGTCAAAGGTTTGAGTTTTGAATATTTTCTGGACAATAGGACTATAAACCCATATTCAAAGTATTGAACGTGATTGTTATAAATAGTGAACTTTTAAACCAATGTATAAACTTGTAGAATGAGACATGAACGTTCAGTGTTTCAGTGTTAATGCTGAGTTGATAATATTTATAGACAAGACTGTTATTTGTGAGAAATATCAAAAGAAATTTTAATTTAAATGAATATTAATTTTCATTTTAATAAACAGAAAATGAATATGAATTCCATAAAACAAAGGGAGAAACGATTCGAGGATGTCATCATAAGGGAGAGAGCATTTCCACGAGGCGGGATCATGGTGTCTTGGACAATAGGAGAAGTCAACCACGGATTCAAAGTGTTTTCAACGAAACAATAACGTGTTTGGTATCCACGTTTCAGAAACTCTTATTTTTAAACTATGTATGAATTTGATAGAATTTGTGTTGTTCAATATTAGATATAGAATATATAGATGATTAGCATTTTAATAAAAAAGGTAAATCCTTAAACTTAAAACTTTATGAAGAAAACAAATTATAAATTTTCTGATATTCAGTAAAACAATATAACTTGCATTAATTTAAAAGGATGCAATTCTTATTTCAATTAAATTCATTTTTTTTTTGTATGTTGCAACAAGTAAGATAACGTCAGTAAATAAACTTTATTCAGATCTTTTTCTTATCAATATCATTTTAATAGGAGTAATTTGATAGGATGTGTTAGTGTAAGATGTTGAATATGACTATTCAAACTTTATATCTGTCTAATAGTTTAATAAATCTTTATGTTAACATTTCAGAGACAAGTGTTTTCATTAAATACCAAATATCACTGTGAAGTACACTAATAAAAGGACTCACCCCTGAGAAAATTTAATAACAATAATAACTTTCTTTTTCTAAATTGATGTTAACACATCTGGCGCCCTATAGTCGAGCAAATTAACAAATTAACAACATTAAATAATAACTTCATCTTTTTTTTTGAATTATTACAAGATAGGCCTATCTCTAAATTGTAAACATTCGAAATTTAGACGCTGACACAAATTAACCACACCACTACACAACCATAACATCACATATCTTTATTTAAAATCATTTCATAAGATCCCAAACTTTATTTACAAACAAATCACTACTTATAAGGAACAGTGAGTTTGCAATGTTAAACACGAAAACGGCCTACGGCCATTTTCCAAAATATATGTAACCCTATTTCGAAGTGCTAAATAGAACGATCAGACTGTAAATTACTCTAAGATACCACTACTTATAAATTATTTGTATGCAAAAACATCTGTTAGTTTTAATTGCAAACATTGTAAAATATTGAGGAAGAAGAAATAAGTTACTGATGTAGTCATTTAGTCAACCTTGTATTAAGATAGATCAGCTGATATGTATGTACGCGGTCTAAATCACCCTTAAATTAGTTAAATAATGTGTAATTAATAAACAAATTGATACAAAACAACAAATACGAATACAAGAAATGATTATTACAACCCCAAATTGCCAATGGCCAAGAAAAGAAGGAAAAAAACGGTACTATATGGTGCCGCGGAAGAACCCCAACAGTTTCAACAAACGATCTCACTTAAAATAGAAAAATATCGCTCCGCAACACAACGAGGCGCCATGTTTTAAAAGAAATCAGATACAATAGTAACATTGTGGAGACCAGACGACAGTACAGAAGCCAAATTAACATCCAAAGTTTTCTTTTATAATATTTGTGTCTAAATTAGTGATTAGAGTCAGTGTGAACTGTACAGAGCATGGTATGCTCTGTTAATTAACTATTCTAAACATTTACCAAATTCAAAGGCCTGTATCTACTTCAAAATTATCAATTCAACATTTCTTGTGAACTTTAATTAAATTTTTTTTTAGAATTTTAATCATTTCAATTTTTCAATTTATTTATGCGTTATAGTTGTATAACACAACCATGCCAGCCGAGTGCCTACCCCGAGATCTAGCCTAATTAATATTGTATTCTTTGAGTCAATGTGTTCTGTTAAATTGAGCTAAGCCTAGAGGCCTATAATATTACAAACTTTATTACAAATTTCATGAACTCTAAAAGAGAGTCAAATCTTAACAAATTATGAATTAATATTGTATGTTAAAGTCTAATAAAATTAATGTTATTATGTTAATATAACATCATATCCTATTATTTATTAATGTTTGAACCTAAAAAGTAAGAAACTGAATTTAGTCTTTATTTATTTATTTTTAATAACCATCCATATTCCAAATTAACCAATTAGCTTGAATTGAGTAGAGCTAAGAGGTAATTCTGTTTCATTTAGAAAGTTATTCAAAATTTAAGAAGTTTTTCAAAAAAAAAAAAAAACTTGAAAGAATATATTATTTTATAATATATTATATTACATTATAGTAAAGAATTATTTATTTTTATTTATTTCTTATATTCCATAGCTGCTATTTTTGAAAAAAAGAATATTTAAATAAGGGCCTAAACTTTCTTAATAAACATGTCCTCAGCTCACCCTAAGTTGTATTTGATTAAAAATGAGCTTTTGATGATAGCAGTCAAGGTTCAATTTTGCTTTTGAGCAATTATTCCTGAACTAAAATAAATTCCTTTACTTACAATTTTGAACAAGGATTTGGGTAATTAATCCACTAGGGGGCTGATCCTATGAAAATCGTCAGAGCCAATTTTGAGAAAATTTTAATTTTGTGTTTTTTCTAATGTCAGCCACCCCTAAAGTTTTAGTTTTAAAAAAAGTCTGAGATATGACCACACTATCCACATGTTTAGGCTGTATAAAACTGCATATACGAAGACATCCAAAAACAACTTTTTTTAGACTCAGGAGATCTCAAAAACAAATCTGTGAAAAACCGGACATATTTTTTTGACCAATGACATAACTTTTGATATGTACATATTTCTTTTATATTAATATTTTATTCAAAATATTTAAATTTATAAGCTACATGTTAAAATAGTAAAATGTATTAATAATAATAAAAAAATTATACAGAGAAATAAAGTAACAATTGATTACAATAATGAAATTATTTATTGATATTTATACAAAATGTTTGTATGATTAGACTTTATTAAAAGAAAAAATCCTTTTCTTGTTTTATATGAATATTGTTCAATGAAACTATTAACACAGCAAAGAGATTAAATCGGTACAAATAACATATTATAATTCCAATTAATAATTAGGACTATTTATGGCTCCTTAGAATATCTTTCATTTAATGAGTGTCCTACTCAACAATCCTACTATTTTTTAATTTTTTTATTCTTGTAGAATTCAAGCTTTGCAGAGAGATATCTTATTTAATCCATTGCTTCTTGTTCTTTTTATATGGGAAGATAAAATGGTATATATTATGACCCTATTACACAAAACTAAACTTTTAATAGTTACATTTACATTTACTGAGTTTACTATTACTAAAATTATTGTTTAAGACATACTATGGGATTTAAATAACTTCTCTTGCATTATTTAATTCTTACAAACTAACATACATAACATTATTTCTAATATTATTTAAGATTCCCGCATATACAATCATTTGTTAACCTAAGCCAATCGAATCGTGTTCCGATTTCAATATCTTTTTCTATACTAAAACGTTTTGCATATCAGATCCAGCGGCCATCTTTTCTTCAGACTTTTCATTTCTTTTAGACTATTTCTGTAATATTTTAATATCCTCGGTCATATTTTAGATGAAATAAAATGTGTATACATATGTGATCTATCAATAGGCCATATTTATTTCATTCGTAATTGTCTAGTATTTCCGCAGTTAATAAAATTCTATCGCTGTTTCTGTTCACGGCCTATAAAATGTATTGTAACAACCTCGTCTTATTTCGATGGAATTCTATTTATCTCTTGTCTTTGCTTCAGACATATTTATTTTTATGGATAACTCAGGTTTTACGATTATTTTTTTATATAGATGATATAGCGACTTATAATTGGTGAATTGTTGGATCTACTTTTTTTTGCATGACTTGAAATGATGAAAATCTTGGCTATTTCATAGATTAATATATGTTGTAGAAATCTACCGCTAGGTATCGCGCCAGTATTTGTTTTGATTTAAGGAATTCCTAAATTAATTTTATTTTGTACAGATTTATTTCTCAACATCATTTTGAATTGTTATACTTTCCCTATGAAAAAGTAAATAAATCTGTTTGAAATACTGATGTATCATTACATATAGGAGATGCACAGTTAATTTATACTTGTTATTCTCATGAAAATAATATAACTCTCTATATTGGTTTTAAACCATTTAAAATTTTAGAGTTGTCACCAAGACAAACTTAGGACTGGATTTTAAAGCAAACGAGTTCTGTATGTCATAAATTACCTTCCTTAGTCCATTTCAGTTTATTGTGTATATTGTTCTAAATGACTTTTTTATATTAACTCCACCAAATTTTAAAAGGGAGGCAGAATTTTTAGGCCACCTGGTATATTTGAATTTTAATTACATACATTTTTGGTCCCAGACTTAAGCTTCACTATAATTTCTTAAATATACTTTTATTAAATAAAATCACTGAAGATGTGACATTGTAGTTAAAACGTAATTGAGAAAAATGGTGTTCAAGTTTTATTTGAATTTTAAAACATCTCACAAGTCAAGCTCAACATTTATTTATGTTCACCATAATTACAATTTTTGGAATGACAGATGATACAGACAATAACGAATCTGCAGTATTATTGAAGTTTAATTTTTTTTTTCTAATCCAATACTTGTGTTGATGGAGGAAATATAAAAATAATGCAAATTGTGCCATATTGCACTTGGCTAGAGAAGTACAACCCAGTCGTACTCTGTGATACAAGTGAAAAAATGTAAGTGGAAATAAGAAGAATTATACTATAATAGAAAAGTACAATTTACTTTATTGTAATTCTTTCTCTAAAAGTAAGTTATGAAAATATAATACATGAATTTGATCTTTATTCAATTAAGAAAAAAAAAATAACCGATTCGAACTGTTTTTTCAACAATGATGGTCAATTTTTCAATTGCCATTAATGCATTAAATTAAAATCAAATGTTGTGTTTATGGCAGTGTTCTTACCTGTTCTTCTGACTTATTTTCTGCTTGAAATGTTGAACTGCCATCACAGCCATCTTCTAAATGGTTGGCAAGAGATATTATATCGCTGTACTGTTTGGTACAAATGGAACAGAAAATCTTTTGAAAAACATCAAGTAAATGAAATTTCAGAGTTTCTTGAGAAGGAAATGAATCATTACAACACAACGGACAGCGAATGGGAGCTTTGTCTGTCTTTCTGTAATCAAAATATTATATTAAATTTAATTAGTTTTAACAATTACCACCTAAGAAAACATTCTGCAATTGTTGCATACGTCATTCTACAATCCTACCACAAGCGATATTCTAATTACAGGGCCCAAAAAAGACCGTGACCTTAAAAATAATTCAAATTGTCACCAAAAACTTTAAAAAATTTACCAATAGCAACTTTACCATCTGGAAACATATAAGGTGCATTGTTAAAAGGTAAGGGATTACAAAGAATGAATGGGAACACTGATCCTTTTGCGCATGTTCAAAGCTTTGACGAGTCTGTTGGGTATTTAAGTGTCGTCAGTCCATTTTAATTTTCCTTTGCGTGATAATGGGTTTATAATGAGCGCGAAAATAAACAATCCTACTAGTTGTGAAGTCCGATCAGCGATTATATATTTTTAAGCTAAGAAGACACGATGGTGTCGTGAATTTAGGGAAGGCCGTTCAAATGTTTACAATGAAGAGAGGAATGGGAGGCCTAGTATCTGGACTGAATCACTGAGCGTGTAAAGCGAATTTGAGAGAAAATCTTACAATTAGTGATAATTCCAAAGAATTTTCAGAAGTTTCAAAAAGGAAAATTATGGTAACTGTGTTTTGTTCGATTTCGTGGAGTCTGAACAACCATCATATCGCAAGTCTATTATGAAGTACTTTCTAAACTCTGCCATGCCATTCAAAACTGAATATGCAGAATGTTGAGGTCAGGAATTGTTCTCCTTCATGATAACACAATTCTGCCTACACAATAAAAACATTCTTACAATGGATAATAATACTTGCAGACAAGAGCCAATTAATTTTGACCTAGATGAGATTTATCATTTTGTTTATTGATATTAAAGGCTTATGACAAAAAGAAAAAAAATTCAAGCTGATTTTAATGTTTTTATTTATTTAGACATATTTATTACACTGTCCTCATAATGTGAGGTATAAAATTTGTCAATAATTATAATAATTCTAAATATGTTATTCTAACCAACACATAATAACTAAATACAACGGGACAAAATCATTGTATTTAGCAAGCCACTATTGTCGTTATTAAAACAGCACCTCCTTTGAGAAGAGATGAACTCGACACAGAATAGAGCCCCTTGTAAGAAAAATACTTCAGGGGGTACAGCTTAAATTTTGTTTCTAGGTTAAGTTGCTTTAGTAAAGTAGGCAACCTGTTGTAAAACCTGGCAGCATATCAAAAGGAATTTCTTGTGACCATGGATCTTGCCACACGAAAGTCAAAGCTTGACCTTGTATAGTGGTTATGGATTTCTTTAATAAAAACGGAAATAAATTTATTTAAAAAACATAATAATAAAAGTTTCTATAAAACGTGTTGATGGAAAAGTGATTTCTTTTAATGATAAGTGGATCTTGTAACAGGAGACTCTTGAAAGTCATAGCTCGACCTTGTGTAGTGGTTATGGATTTCTTAAATAAAAACCGAAAGAAATTTATTTAAAAATAATAATAAAATAGTTTTCATAAAACGCAAGAAAAGTGATTTCTTTTAATGATCAGTGAAGCAGTAGGCTTTCGCTTAAAAATTTCCCTTAATGCTTTCATTTTTAGTTAAAAACTGATTGACTAAGTTAAATGGAAACTCCACATACATGTCATGTAACAGCTGGTGTTCAGATTCCCACATAAATAGTCAATATTTGGATACCAAGTGAGACACTGATCAACCACAAGACCCTAAAATTTCACGGTATTGGTTTCACTAATTACTTCAACATCAATACAAAAAGACCAAGGAATTTTTTTTTTGGCACAAAATTAATGCAGTTTTTTTTTAAATTTAAAAGGAGCTTATTTCACTGAAGCCACTGTAAAATCAAATTTCAAGATCTTTGTGCATCACAAAATTTTAACTTCATGTCTTTAATTGGACTTTCTTTATAAGAAAGTGGGCGGTGATACATGTTTACTTTTGATAGTCTCTTTTTGCTTTCCTGAATCCCAGTTTTCACCCCAAGATTCTTCTTTGCTTGTTTTGTCTCTCTTTTTCATTTTGTTTCTAACTACGCCATACAATTATGATCGGTATATTGTTTCTTATCGGTATTACCAGCTCTTGTTTGTTTAGGGAGCACAATGGTTGTGGATACCAGCGCTGGTTTGTTTCAATATATATTTTGTTAACCTGCTTAACATCTTGAAGACAAACCTTCCTTCATAATAGGCTTTCAGGAAATAGGAGCATATTCTAAACCATTAGATGTAAATAAATAAGGACTCAACAGTAAAATAAGCTAACAATGTAAACTGGGTTTTAAAAATGATATTACTAAAGAGAATAAAAACTGAGATAGGAGAGTAACATTTAACTTAGTTAATTTTGTAGACAAAGGGAGGATTAAGATGAAAATTTAATAAATGGATAATAGACAGCCAATAGAGTAACATATATGAATAAGGGATGCTTTATAAGGTGAAAACATAAAACACCATCTTCTTCCTGTGGCCCAGCCAAGGAGCCCACCAAACCAAAACTATAATAAGCATAAATTAGGATGTAATGGAAAGGGATTTTAAATAATAAAATATGAATTGGCACTTGCGATTTTGATGAGCAGTGCAATATGATGTAGAAGAGGGGGGAGAGACGAGGAGTGGAGGGCTTGAACTAGCGAGCCGAGCGGGAGTCTGTTCAGAGAGCCGCGAGAAGGAAGACCGCTACGGGACGAGGTCAGTCCATTTTCGGCCACATGCTAGCTAAATTAAACGGTATGCTTTTCGGCCACTATTAAGGCTTTATCTTGCCGTTATGTCTTTTTTTATAAATTATAATAATTCTGTAATCTTTTAATTCGGCAGTAAATAAAATATAACATTTAATTTCACTTGCGTTGCGTGCGTTCATTAGCGTCCTAACCCGACTCCTTGGCCCATCCTGACAAGATTCGGCTAAAGTGTACGCGGTCTCCAGCCAGCCGGAGCTTCCAGCTGGTTAAAAGAAGTGGAGACGGTCACACAGTCTGTCTGTGTGAAATCAAGCCACTCCCGGCTTACACAGACAGAAGTGACTTTTAGTATTTTTTTTTTTTTGAGAAATGGGTGACGTATGAGCCCCTTGTCATTACACTGGTAGTTTTTTAATCATTGTGCTATGCAAGAACAATTTTAAGGTTAGTATCTATCTTTTGTACTAGCTATTCGGTAATTGGAAATGCCTCCAATACTTAATAGGGTTCAGAACAAGATATTACATAGTTAGTCCCTATATTTAATCAACAAACAATCACTTTAGTTTACTATGATACTCCTACAAAAAATATTCAATTTTTTAAATCTATTTTGACCCCAATTTTCCCCAATCAAGCAACTCTAATTTAAATTTATGAAATATATCAAAGTTTGAATTTTACATTAAAAAAAAATTGTAATTTTTAATTCTGGTCTTTTGTTAGTGCTATATATTCTACTTTCTTTAAAATGCAAAACAAAATTTTTAAATAGCCACACGTTGTTGCGTCAACTTGCTATAACATAAAAGCCTACACATTGCATATAAAAATTATTTATATTTAAATTTTTTATGTGATCTCATTTTGATTTTATAATATTAGTTTGACTCTCTTCACTAAAAAAAAAAAAAATACTCAAGATACAATTAAACTATAGGTTAGATTTATTAACAAAAAGGAATACCGTAGGCTAAATGCAAAACATGTAAAATTAAAGAAATATAGGTTTGAATGAATAGTTCATAAGTCTTTACTATTGAATTGAAGTTTGCGTGAAATTAAATTATTTGTCCTCAACAAATCTATAAAATAGCATATTACACATGTCATTAAGAATGGGTCATTGTTCATTAATTATGATATAGGATACAATTCAAGTCTAACTCAAAAACAAACAAGAGAATCAATTAAAAAATTTCATCACAATCTCTAGGACGGTTTGTAAGATATGTAGTCTTAACTGTTCATTTGACTATCTTTACATAAATGAAACGTTAATATATAAACACAAGTTTTATCTCGGGTTTTGAGGTCAGTGCCGGCTTTTCTCAAGGCTAGGGGCAGCAACAATAAACATAAATTGAATTAGAATCTTTGGATCTAAGTTCAAAAAAACAAATGAATACAGAGTAATAGTTCATAGCTCAATTAATTCATTGTCTTTAACACTTCAGAAAATTAGAAAATAGAATCATGGCCTCTTAGGCTTAGTGTCTTTATGTAAAGGAGGGTCTTTGGATTTATATATTTGGGTTTTAAAAGAGTTAGCAAAAACTATTTCGATCTCACCAATTTGCAGGATTGTATTTCAAAATACCTTCATTACTATGTAGTGTCCGGCGATAAACGATGACTTTACGACACAACCCAGTATTTAATTTTTTCTTGTGAATACTTGTCACTATCGACTATTGAATATGACTGTTTCTTCTTGATATAGACTCAGCGTCCTTCTCCTTTTGTCGTCCCAACAACAATTCCTATTTTTAAAGTTCACTGCACTCCGGAAACGTTCTAATTTTGCCGCCTTCTGTCTATATTATTGGGAGCTTATTTGATCAAAATTAGATAATTTCTCTTTTTTTTGAACTTATAATTTAGAAATAAAATTTTAGTATGTCTTACATTAATATTATTCTAAAATAACTTCTCAAATAGGAATTAATTATTATCTAATTTGTATATTAAAATTATATAAGAAATTTTATTTGAATGGGCATTGAAAAAGTTCAATGAGGTTTCATCGACCAATCAGAGTTACGGTTTCCCTTCGTGGGTGTGACTTCCAACGTTCTTATTTTGACAGCAGCCATTTTTCACAATGTTACTTTCCTTTGATTTTGGATTCTAATAAATTCTTCTGAAATTTGTAACAGAACTGATGCCTTTAGTTTAATTTTATCCATAAATACCGTTTGTTCTGTCAGTTAAGGTTTTGTTATTTTATAATTTGTTTTGTTTTGACGGCTTCCCTCTGGAACTTGTTAAGTTTTCGCCAACACTTTCGGATTTCAATGTTGAAAATAAATTTTGAATCGTTATGCCAAGTCTATATTATAATTTTCTGGTATAGTTTATTTAATTTAGAATGATTTTGAAGTGTTTATCAGGGCCGAATGTGTCAGGAAATATTTCTAATTGATTATTTTGAGGCGAGGAGTCTGGATTTCCGCAATTTTATATAATCTAATCAAAGTCTCACATATTTACAGTACTGCTAGGGTTCGTGATGGTCATTTGTTGTACTTTAAATAACTTTGATGGAATTTAAAGTATTTCATTGATTTTGAATTCGCAATTTAGTCTAAAATTATGAAATGTTGTATTAACTACAACCAAATTTGAGTTTTAAAAGAAATGAGAGAAAAAAAAATCACCTCAAAATATGGCACAAAATATTAAATTTGATCAAATCTGGTATACTTGTTGTATACATGTTTTTTGAATTTTGAAATATTACTACGAAAACAATTAGTCTAAAAGAAATTACGTGATTGGTTGAATGAAAATAAATGGAATTACGTGATTGGTTATAAATTCGGGAAATACATACAACGATGCGAGTCAAATTAAAGTCTAGAGAAATGTTTTAAAATAAAATAATTGTCAAATATATCCAGAAGAATATATTGTAATATAAAAATGTTTAGGTTTAATATAGAATTATAAATTGAATAGGATTTTGTGTATATGTGATAAAATATGTGATTATGTGTAAAATGCTAGTTGTTAGGCGGAAGTAAAATCATGTAGAGAAAACAGTTTCATGCAAGCTTTTCATAGTCGGAAGATTGCTACTGAAGTAGATGGACGTGTTATCGTTCATGAGAAAGTTATCCAGGGAACAATGAAGTGCATGTAAAAAATGTTTTTTAACGCGAAATCCATGTGACGGACAAAAAATAGTAATGTATAAACAGTAACTATTAGTGTAGATATTGAGAGATAAGTTCCTAAGTGAGATAGACGGGTTACAAAGTTAGACCTACCGAAAACGCATAGTAAAATGTCTGCACGCTAGACAGTTTAATTATTTTCGGATCATAGTCGTATCTGAACGGGTATGAACTATTTGAGAGGTGTTTTGGTGAAAAAAGACAGTGAACATTTATTTAAATTGAACTTTGGTTTAAGTGAACAAAAAATAAGCGTACATGTGGTATTCAAATATCTTGAGTCGACAACAAGATAATTACTTATAGACATTTTATGAAAGATTTGAACCTGTTTATTCGTAGGTTCAATATTTAAAATGTATGTCTAGTAAAATGTGATGATGGGAACAAATAGAAGAATGGAAAAAGTCGATTAATCTAATATCAGAACAACGCTCAGCACGTGCAGAAAAATGGCGGAAGTTCACCAGGAAGACAACACATCAGCGATCCTCAAGGAATAGACCATCATCTACAAAGGGACTGGTAACATGTGTAAAAACACTTATAATCCGACATTGTTCAATCATTTAAAATAAATTGTTTATTTAATACATTAGTTGTAAAATTTTTAATTTTAGAATTTTCACAACTAATAAATTTTCACATTTGAAAATAAAGAATGTCTATTGACATACACAATTCTGTTAAAATAAAGCAATTTAAATAATAATAAAATTAAAAAAAAAAAAAACAGATCAATCTAATCTGTTTATTTTAATAAATAATTTCAATGAGTTGCAACCATAAAAAATAAAATTCAATTATTAAAATTTTGACTTTCTTAAAAATAAAAATAAAAAATGATTTAAAGTAGGATGTTTAATATAGAAAATTTATAATCAACTTATATAAATATGTGTATACATAAAAAGTATGATAAATAAATATGTTTAGTTTCAGAAAACAAAAAGGACTTCTAATTTTTCTTGACCACCACTTAAGTACACTTTAAAAAATATTCACGACCGTGAATAAATCTTAAATTCAATAAAAAATTTTGGTAATCAAAGGATTACCATGGCGCTCATTATTATTAAACGTTAGCTTCATTCTTTTTTTTTTAAATAAATTAAAATTTCTCCTCTTTTTTTAATTACTGTAATTCACTGTTTGAGAACAGATGAGAAACAGCATTCCAAAATTGATATTAGAAATAAATAATGGCCACAGATTTTTTTTTTTGATCCATCACACAACTTTTTCTGTAGGTGTGAGATAATAAAAAAAGTATAAAAAATAAAATAGTATTTGTTATAGGAAATATATAAAACAGAATAAACTCTACAATTGAAAATTCCATTTTTGTTGGGAAAATGGATTTAGCCTATATATGAAACATTGGTAACTTACAAAGAGTAACTCCAATTCTCGTATCCCTAGTGTTATTTATTCAAAAGAAATAAAGTTTTTTTTCCAGTGATAGGTTTTTAGCTGCAGCGAATACAGCTTTGAACACCTATTTTTTAAAACTATTTTAATATTTATCAAATTACAAAATAATTATTAACAAGGGATTAGATATTGATAAGCATTTATCAAACGTTTAATAATATCAGTGGGGCAGTGGGGAAGAAACTGATACATAAACTTCTGGAGAGAATACTATTTTAAAAGATATCATCAAGTTCACTGCAGGAGATTGGATATTATTTTTAAGAAATATCTTTCTTTTACTTGTATTTTATATTTCATATTTTTAATACAATTTATTTTATAAACTTAATTGTTTTAGATGTTGCTAAATTCCTTTATAGTTACAAGAATGAAATAATAACACTAATATTGTCAATTTGAAACATTTAGTTTAATTACAAAACTAGTTTCGAAAACTACATTCTCATCTTTAGTGTTTGCTCGAGTGATAGCCTACACAGGTGAAAGCCACTTTGGGACTGAAGTAATTAATTTATTATGGTTATTATTACTTTTTGGAATTTGTGAGGGTAATAAAATACCCATATCACCACTTCCTAGCCTGCATTATCCATGATATTGTTACTTTTACAATTTGTGAAGGTAAAATCAAACATACATATCAACAGACCCAGGCCTGTATTATCCCCCTTTCCACCAATATCTTTAGTTTGGGCTGCAATAACTTTTTGAACCATAAGCCTGTACGTAACAAAAAATAAAACAATAGCTTATCAACTATCTTACCCGAGAGGATCAAGATCTATCGCTATTACATCATCATCCCTTTCATCAGGTTTATATATTTTCTTCTCCGAGTCTGACCCTATTTTCCTTTTAATACAACAATCTTTGGACGTAAACTTTTCATTTTCATTAAAATTATCATTTTCTAACTGCATTTTATTTTTAGTTGAACATTCTTCTATTTCATTTAGTTTTTCTGTTGCTTTTAATAGCTTTTTTTTATCAGATGACCAGCCAATCCTCAGGACATCTATGAAATTACGCAATTCACCAATTGTTTTTCGTTCACCAGCTAACTCATGTGTTAACTTCTTAATTTCTTCTTGATAATTTTTCTCCCTCTGTGTTAATATCTCTTCTGTTGACCCTGATTCTTTTTCTTTTAATTTTTCCATCACTTCTGATTTATCAGATGACTAGGCTAGCCAATCCTCAACACTTCAATATTGAATTACTGTTGCATTTAAGTGATTCCGTTTTACTCTTGGTATTCATTTAAATAATCGCATTAGTTACTCAAGTTGTGACCTGAACAAAAATAAATTCTGTGATAAAAAGATATGAAAACAGACGAGAAAAATAATTGATCATAATAATAATTATTATAAAAATATATCTAAATTACAATTGACATTTAAGAATATATGACTTATTTCAGATTTAGTTAGCTGGTTATGAAATGCAATAACTATGTATATAAAATGGAATTGCAGCATTACTAGCCATAGTAAAATAGTAGAGTCGTCAAACAACCTTATAATTACTTGTAAAAGGGAAAGTTTGTTTAATTTTAAGGTTATATTATATAGGTTTTTCCTTTTGAAATACTAGATTTTATATGTTTTTATATACCTATTGTTTATTTTAGATGATATTTTACAAAATGTTTTTAATATATTATAATAGTGCAGACTCACTGCATTAAATACACAATTCCAACGAAATGTGAAATAAAGAATAGACATAAATCCTCTAAAATAAAATAGTAAAATATTTCATTTCTGTGTATTATTCATATACCTTCCCTTTTATTAAAAAAAAAGTTTTTACGCTAACACATGAATTTATGGTAATTGAAAATTTAAAAAAGGAATCTTTCAAATTCCCATCATATTTTGTTGTCATAAAATTTTCAACTCAAAATGAAATTAGAACCATATATTCTACTTTTTGAGTAGACTAACTCCACTTGTTTAACTTTTTTTAGTATGTGTAGCAATATACATAAAAGGACAAACTCACTCTTTTCATTTGAAAAGAGTAAATTTAAAAAAATTAACTTTAGGAGGAAATTTTTCAACTAAGTATATAAAACTAATATGAATTCAGTATAACTTAAAAAACAATTTTAATAAAGTAGTTTCACACAAAAATGTTATTGAAACATATGTTATGCTTAAACAGCGAAAACACTAATTGCGTTAAAAACATGTTATGACTTATATACCACGTAGTGAAATTAGAGGAAATAGTCGTTTTATAAAATATCTAATATACCTGTAACACCAAGGATAGGGTAGGTTTATTATTGTATTTTTATGTGAGACAAATAGGTTTTTTACTATAAGTACGTAATCCATATTATAACTGGCCTAACCTAACCTGTTCACAGTGTTATATGTAGGTTTGATAGGCTACTTATAGCATAATCACATTCCTCATATTTCTTTTTGTCATAATTTTAAGAAATCTTAAACATTGTGGTCATTTTTTACAATATCATTGGAATCTAAGATTCATTGGCTAGAAAATACTGTGCATACCCACAATTAGATATTTATGAACTTGGCAAAGTATTGTAAAGAAAACATATCAGGTTAGGTTTTAATGACATTAAACAAGTAAAGAATTTTTGGTATAACAAAATTAGCTTCAGTTATAGGCTGCATAACAATTATCAAGGCAGGTTAAGTGAGCTTATATATTAAATTCATATTTAAATTAATATAGATACTGTCTTGTCTTTCAAAATGTGTTTTTCTTATACTAGTAAAAGTTCGGATGTTGTTTGACATTTTTTCAAACTAAAAATTCATAACTTTCAATTAGATTGTAAAAATGAAAATTAATTGAAAGGCTAAAGAAATTAATTAAGAAAAAAGGGAAATAAAACCCCCTGTCCTCTAATACAGTTTATACAATCTTGTCTAGTGTTAGTATACCTAGTAGGAAGCAAACTTTTTTAATGGAAGAGATGACCATTAAAAAAGTAACAATTATTATCTTTCTTTTTAGTAGGATGTATATGAATTTGAAAACCAATTAGGCTAACCTAACCTGTCCAACATGCCAACATTTTAAAAATTATTATCATAACATAAGAACAGGCGAGGAATAGAAATTATATTGAGTACATCCAAAATTATATCTTTATGAGTTTGGTAAAAATCTCTGTACTACTACAAAGAAAAACAAATTTACATTTTTTAAAAAATACAAACAATATAATAAATGATTATTAAAAATATAACTTTGGTTAGTAGCTCCACAAAAATATATAATTTTTTGGACAGGTTAGATAAACTTAGATTTTATATTAAAACTACTGTAATATAAAGGTATAGACCAGATATTAACACATTTTGACTACAAATTACTTGTTCATTGAAATATGTTTGTATGCCATACTAATGCAAACATGTTCTCAGTCTCCCCACCACATCAAAAAATCCTAGTTTTGTCCCCCATATTGAGGAGTAAGGAGAAATTAATTAGAAGGATTACTTCTTATTCGAGATTGTTAGTAGGCTATAATAGAAAAACAGTAAATTTTAATAAAGTAGTAGATAAGCATTAGAAAGGTAATAGACCTAAGAACCTAGGCTATCATCTCAGTTTTAGTTAAGGCAGTTAGATTTAATTAACTTTTTTAACTATGGCTGAGACCCTATCTGAATTCTAAATGATTACTATCAGTAGGAAATTTAAAACCGCACACACAGACACACACAAACTATGGACGAATGGAGACTTAAGACAATCAAATGATTATGCCTACCGTTTATAAAACGAACATAGTCTCATTTAAATTATATAAAGTAATTAATTTATTATCATTTACTAACATAAATTTATATAAAA
This sequence comes from Aphrophora alni, assembly GCA_963513935.1. Taxonomy (NCBI): domain Eukaryota; kingdom Metazoa; phylum Arthropoda; class Insecta; order Hemiptera; family Aphrophoridae; genus Aphrophora; species Aphrophora alni. The sequence continues at coordinate 153,678,602 of OY740767.1, read as the reverse complement.
ACATTTTAAATTAATCTAACTTGTTTTTAAAACCAATGCGATAACTATTTGAACGATGAAAACTTATTTATATAAACATACTAAAAATATTGGTAACTTCTTCGTAAACAATTACAGCCAATATCTTGTTTACACACATTTCTATAAGTATATTATAATTTTTCTCTTCAAATTCGAAAAAATAATTGACATTTTTAACCTTATGGATTAAACTATTGATATAAAATATTAAAATCATACATTTATGCTATAACAATTATATACAGAAAGAGCAGTTAAGACTTCTTGCTGTTGGTACTTGTACTTATAGCCTCATACTAGCTAGTAGTCACTACTGTTGTACTGTTACTACTACTTACTAGTTACTAGTTCTATAATCTAGACAATCTAGACTAGAGTCTATAATATTTTCAAACTCTCAACTTTATAGTGCACAGATTAGAGCTTGACGTACAATAGTAGATTCATAGTCCCATCACTAAGTCTCTCTTTTACTGGACGAAAGTGTTGTTTATATTTGGATTTCAATTTTTAGTACAATGTTGCATAGTATAACAATAAATAGTGTAATACCAGAGTATTGGGATCAGTTGATAGTTAAACTGTTAATTTAAACATTATTAAATCTTATATGCTTGAAATACCATTACGCTCGACTACAAGTTCTATTTGAAAATCTTTCATGAGCATTTTGATTTGATTTTTGGGAGGCCACAAATTGATTCTTGCTACAAATTTGAAGAGTTATCTGTCAAAATAAAAAGCCCTAATTTAAAAATAATGAAGCAGCTAATAGTATATTTCATCAAAAAATAAAGGTTTTCAATATAAGTTCACGTTCACGGAAAATGAAAGAGGATCGAAAAGCTTCTTTTGATCCTAATGATAAACTATATTTTTCGTTATACTGCAAATAATATAAGAAAACAATTTCGCAAAAACTAAAATGTTATAACCTACGGTATATATCATCAAAAGTGTGGACAAGTTACACAAGTTTGCAGCTATTACAGCAGTTTAGTATGTGTTAGTGGTACTTTTGGTACTTATTTATAAAATCGATGTTAACTGCTATTTTATTTGTTATTTACAATCGACGAGAGTATTGGTTGTTTTTATAGATTCTTTACAATCATTAACACTGCTGTGGTCGCGCCCCACAGCGTTACGTAAATGGTCGCTCGTTCTACTATTGTAGAACACAGGTTATATATATATATATATATATATATATATATATATATATATATATAATATTTACAAATTAGCAAAATGAACCTGTCTTTGTAACGACACTTTGAAGAACAATGTCACATTTGCACTTGCTTCTCGGGACAGCGTTGTGAGGAGCAAGAAAGGTTGCGCGCGCAGCACGACCATACATCAGACTATACAGATATCGAGTCACTGCATTCTTTCGTCAGTCAAGTTCGTCAGTAAACAATCTATTCTACTTTAAAATAAAATTTACATAACCAAAACAAACAACCTTTCTTGCTCCTCACAGCGCTGTCCCGAGAAGCAAGTCACATTTGCAAGTGTCTATTCGTAGCAGTCACCACACATGCCTCTCTGATGGTCCGGGCACACCCATCTCTGGGATTTACTGCAAGTCTTCCTCTTTGATTTATTACATTGTCTGCTGTAGAGGAAACATTTCCCTACTGAACCAGCTTGCTCTCTTGGTATTGGAGCTACTTCAGGGATGCGAAGCAAAAGTTTTCCCCTTTGTCGAATCTCTTGAGCAAGGTTTCTATAGTGACACGGAGTCTTATTACTGATTCCATAAGTTCAAACGCCAAACCCTTCAGAAATTGCCTGTGACTGATATTTTCATCATTCTTGTTGGATCTGTAAATGTTGATAGCGTTCACTATGGTAACATTCATGATATGAAAAAAGATTGTTAGCGGCCATCTGCGAGAATTCCTTGACACGTCAAAATGTCTACACATTTTATCTAAAATGTCCACTCCATGCTTGGTCTAGTTGTATATCGTGATAATACAAGGCTTCTTCTCATCTTAAGTGTCACCATCGATTGCCTTGCTCTAGTGTATGGTTGATAAGGCACACACGGCTTTGTTTTTCTGTGGCACGTAGGATACTAGTGTACACTTATCTTGAAACCCAAAAACGCTAGATTTTGGTTTCCTATCTTAATTCGGCAGAAAACATTCAGGAATCTCTGGCTTATTCTGTTTCAAAGTTCCCACATATATCAGAGATTTTTGCAAAAGGAGTCTAGTCAGAGGGAACGATGAGAAGAAATTGTCTGCAGTTGCATTTCTATGTGACCCAACTATCGGTTCAACTAGATGATGCAAGAGATCATTCATAACCTCAAGTTATTCCATAAAATCCAGATTTATAGACCACAATCTTATTTCCAAAAAAAAAAAAATCTGTTGCTCCCCCAGTTTAGAATATATGTCAATCCAAACTTTACTCTCAAAACAAAACTCAAACACTAAAAAGAGAAATGGTCTCCTTACCTTTCTTCTTCTCTGGGTTGGCCGCCTCTAGACTGCCTAAGCTCTTAAGTCTCAAATTGCAATTCAACAGTGTTCTTTCCTGTGTCAGGACCTTAAACACTTGGCCCCTTCATCACTGAACCAAAATCTCTCCACATGAGAGACCGTCCCACTTGGATGATCCCCCAGAAAAAGTCCTTTTTATCATCCTCCCTTGGTAATTAAACTAATGGTAGTAGTTGTATAAGTATGGTATCACAAAATCAGGATGAAATTGAAAAATTTTGTTCATAAAAGACAATTGAGAAGAATCAAAACTTCAACTTAAAGGGATGAAAAAGTTGTGACATCCCCAAAAAATAGATATTGTAGTATTCGTACAACCAACAAAATTTTGTGGATTTGTATTCACTAACTCCGGAGTTATTACGCCATACTAAGACTTTTCAGACACAAATTTATATAAATGTATGTAGTTTTTATACATTCTATTGTTATTCTTCAGGTGCTATCTAGGTACTGATGCTTATTTCAAAAGTATATTGCTTGCATTTGGAGGTGGAACGACCGACTACACTAAGTAAAATTTGTCAAATTTCCATTTAAAGTATTATGAAATGTTTTGCAGTCAATACATATGCCAGAACCTACAAGACACCTTCGTACAATGAGTTTATGGAGGTTTGGAATTTTCCCAACTATATTATGGGCCTGGATAGCAAACATGTGCGACTTGTACATCCACCACACTCTGGTAAAATGTTTTTCAATTCTAAAAAAATTTTATTCAATCATTTAGCAAGGTTTCTGCGATGCCAAACATCGATTTCTCATGATTTATGATAAAGGATTTAGTAAGCAGAGTAATGGAGCTATGGTTGGAGGTGTATGAAAAGTTAAATATCTCGGAAAATGAGTGCTTACCTGGGACAGATGTTAAAGCAACATTTGTTTTCTTCCTTATGAGACGTATCAGTCAATGTGTTACCCTCTACAGGTTGGGAGGGTAACCGAGAATATGGATGAAGGATTTATCAGGAGATGGAGAAAAGTGGCGGAGGATAGAAATGTTGTTGTAGAGGCCAGAGTTCTTCATAGGCTAAATAATTAAATACTGCATTTATTATTGAGTTTTTATTTTGCAATTAATTATACTCTACAATTCAAAACATTTGCAGTACTATAGAATTACAATAATTAAACACAACCTTAACTATAATCTAATAGGGTAGAATTGGTAAGACAATACACATCTTAAAATAGTCTAAAATCTTGTAATAATGATTCCCCCCATTTTATATCACAAAACTAAATATTATATACAGTTTTCTCTAATAAAATGGTAAAAATTTAAATGTTTATTTTAAATTTCAAAAAAAAGGTTATGTTACAACTGTCGGATAAAGTACATTGATTTAAAAGAAGACTATGTCAAAAATGGAATTTTGGAAAGACAAACAGTCTTTAATTTCAAAGTTACTCCCAAATCAAACAGCTCTATATCTGTTGACTAATTATTTGTTATACACTATTTTATTATAGTATGTTTAATACATTTATTCTGTTTTATGACACAAAGTTTATTTATTTTGAATGAGCTTAAGATGATGACATAGGTAATCAGTGACTGACTCAGTCTTGGAGAAATTAATTAAACAGAAGTAGGAATACCTATTGCAAACACAGAGATAACTAATACTTTAAATAAATTCAAGTACCATGCATTAAATTTTAGAGTATAGCAGTAATCGTTCTACAGAAGACATGGATAGTTTAGATCTTGCTCTGAAAAACAAAGAAAATACAAAATAATTCGACATCATTTATAAAAAATAACTATTCTAAGCTTTAGATAATTATTATATATAGTATAATTAAACTTGCACTTCCTTAACTTTGTTATAATTAAGATAGCTAAACATGGTTTGTGGCAATTATTTTGTAGTGAGGGGTTGCTTCTATGAGCCCACCTTTTTCTGGATTTCCAGGGGTTGGAGGGCAGAGAGTAATTCAAAAATTTCAAATAAGTAAAAATAAAAAAAATACCAAAAAAACTTTGGTAAAAAACATACTCTCCACCAAATCCATGATACCACCAAAAGGTAAGCACAGCAGAAGAGGCAGAGGAAAAATTGGGAGAATTTTGCTGACCTAGTGAAAACAAATAGCCTGAAACCGAGGAAAGAAGCTGTTGCCGCTTTTGGAATAGCTACTGGTCACGACCATCTAGCAGAGCATCTGGCCCAACTGAAGATCAAAAGCTGTCAGGAATACACTATCTACTGTGAACTGGACTCAGTGATGAACATTGATCATATCTCATAACCTGTAGTGGACTTCCCTATACTGCTGCAAGAAGAGAATTTATGACTTTAATGGGATGTCAGACACACGATTGAGTGAATCTCCAAAAATGCCATAAGAACAACATCAGGAATTTGCATTCTACTTCATGACTATGTTGTTATTTGAGACTCTTCTGAGATAAATGGGTTGACTCAGTAAATCATAATTGTTGATACCCTTAGGGAGTAGAGGTAACTCAATATTTAAAATTTATAAATGGAATGTATGGTCACGTATATCTCCATTTTCAAGGTTCTGGTAACACAAAACACTTGACATAAACAAAAAGAAATTAAATTTTCCTATTTTAATAATACATCTTTAATTATGAAAAAAATTATTAAAAAATATGTGTGTACTTTTTCTTAGGGATTTAAACAAAATATCACAGTACAGAACTACAAATTTTTTTATGAATCACCAAATGAAAGAAAACCAAACTTTGCATAACAAACATTTATATTTGCAACAAGAAGTTTTGATAACTACACCATTGCTTCAGTTGCTACTTATACACAAACCTTCTTGGCACTTGAACTGGTTCCAGTTGTATACAAGTAACAAATTAAAATGATGTCGTGTTGTAAATAATATGTTTGTTGTGGAAAGTTTTGTATTTTATTTCATTTGATGATTGAAGCTTACATAAGTATTGTTCTTTTCAAGTGAATATCTTTTTGAATATTAAAGTAACTCTATAGATTTAATGGTTTACCTCTTGATGAATAGCAAGAACTCCATCAAAATCTGAAGTTTTGATACTAATATCAGCAAGTCCGTTTTTATCAACTACTATTTGTTTTCCTGTACATTGTTCATAAAGTAAACGACCTGATATGATATCACAGTATGTTCCTTCTGGTAGACAAGTCTGAAACAAATGTAATCACTCTTTATAACTAGAGTTTACTTCAGAAGAAAATCTGACATAATCACTAAAATAAAACATTGTTATTTTTTAATATTCTTTAAAACAATCTTAGGAATCTATTTTAAAACTACCAATATATTTTTGTCACAGTTTGAATTACGTGTAATTTTGAAACTGAAAACAGAATAAGAGCAAATTGAAGAAAGGACAGAGTACTGTAATATAGTACTACATTACAGAGCTACATGATTTTGTAGAGGCAAAAAGTAGAAGAATAAGGTGACTAAAATAATACACAAGGCAATGAATGCTCTAGTGCTTGTAATACATCTTTCACAGAGAATAATTTGTTGGCTAACATCTCATTACTCATGTATTAAATGAGAAATCTAACATCATATTTAGATTCAGATATAATTTTAGATACATTCCGACCCCTACTTGTAGCATACTAATATACACAATGTAATGCAATACACTAATGCATGTAAGAGGAGTTAATTTAATTTGTGCTTTAAGAGCTTTTAATTTAAAATCAAGTTACTCTATTTTGTAAGTCTGCGTTCTTACAAAACTATTAGTCAATCTACTATTTTATTTTACCTAGGGTAGGGTTACATTCTGGTCGTACTTAGCAGTTGTTTCTATACACGTGGTAACGGTCTATACAATAAATTTAGTCAGTCATCTTAAAAAACAATGAAATCTCCTTTTTATTGTAAAGAAAAACAAAAACAACATTTAACCTCATTAGGTTAAACCCTTAAAATCTAAATGTTATATAAATACGATTGCTTACAAAGTATTTAAACATGTGCTACAACAAAATTAAAAGTTTTTATATTTCTGTTCATACTAAAACTCATTCCCTAATGATTACTTTTTTTTTAATTTTACTTTACTCACGTAGTACCAGTCCAAATCACTCTACCTTCTATCAACCTTCTTGCCACATCACAATTACTTAAAGTCCTCCATTTTTGTTGTTGAGATAGAGTCTGTCCAGCCGTCGTTTTACGCGACTGTTCCACAAGGTGATTCTAACAAGACCGAGGAAGCCACACTTCCTTGAGACGACGCCCCCGCTCAGGCTCATGGGAAATATTCTACAGGGTTCAATTTCCTGCTAGCACGGACTTTTGCAACGTCTGTATTCTTTGAAGGTTACAGTCTATGTCCTCTCACATGCACATTTTGAATTTACGCTTTCACTTGTCAAGTTTTTAATTGTTTATAAATAATCATTAGGTTTTATTTAGTTCATTTGATTGTTTAAATACATTTTATAATTTTATATAAATTTTTATTTCTAGCATCTTATTAATTCATATTTATTATTAATATTAAATAATGTTTTATTAATTACTGGTTGGAGAGTGTCCCATGCTTACATGCATGCAATTTAAACAACATTGCACATCATAATACCCGTTGCTTTCAGCCCTGCATCTACAGGGAATGTTTAAACAAATTTAAATAAAATAAAACTATGAGATTATTTGCAAAAGAAAAAGAAAATTATGTATGTAACTTATAAGTTATTTATTGTCATGTCCATTGTACTTATTTTATATTTAACATTTTCACTTTTGGTTCATCATTATATAAACCTTAAATACAAATGATGAATTACAATTATTAAAAATCATGTAATAACACATTATTTAAAAACTAAAAAATATATATGGAGTGTTTATATTGTTAAAAAAAAAATCATGAAAAATAACCTCAACAACCTTGCACACACCATAATACCACAAATTGTTGGCAAGGAAAAAACCATTTTTGATATGAATGGTCAAGAAGGTAAGGTACCGGTACGTTAAAACAGAAGAAGCATGCAAATTTAGTTCATAATAAATATAATATCAATGATTTTTTTTTCACAAAACATCTTACTTTGGTACGTAATGATTGGATTTATATTGGAATTCCTTTAGGAATTAGGAATGGAATAAAATTATTATGTACAAAATGTATTGGACGTAAAGATTTAGGATCTATTAAATAATAAATGGTGATCAAACATTGCACAAAATATATTCCAACCCTTTATATTATGAACTTGATCAGAAATAGTGTGGGGGAAGGAAACAAAGTGCTCAAACATTGCACAAAATATATTCCAATACTTTATATTATTTTCGCCTTGTGCTATACTACTGCAAATAAAAATAATTGCCTCATGCAGATTCAAGCTGATATGGATAAATAAAAGTATTGGTTTCATCTATCAAATGGTCCTAAGTAAAAAAACTAAATATATTTTTTGGACTGAAAAAAAACAAAAACAAAAAAACAACGAAAGTTCAGTCATACCCAATTTATTATATAAATGTTCAAAATGCTTACTTCAAGCATCACCAAACTGTTCATCTTGAACGATAATAGAAAAAGATGAATTATAATATTAAATACCTGGGAATAATTTTGGGTAGCAAATGTAGCTGGAAATTACATATTAAAAAAATTAATTCAGTATTATTAACGGCCCTACATAAATTTTATATGTTAAGATACTTATTCTCGTTGATGGTATTGAAATCTATTTATTATTATCTAGTTAACTCGAGGATACAGTATGAGATAATCTGTTGAGGTGGCTCATATTTAAATACAATTAAACCTTTCTTAAACACCCAGGAAAAAATTATTTGTACTCTATTAAGAAAAAAATAACTAAACCATCCTTTCCTTCTTTTCAAGCAATTACATTTTATGCTTTTGGTGTCTTTATTTATTTATAAGGTATTGAGAATGTTTTACATGAATTCGGGAGAATCAAAATGTGCGCTGAACAAGTTCAGCGGGAAATTGAGAACTTTCAATAAGTACTTGATTCCAAGGCCATCCAAAAAAACTTTTCAGAGATCTTATGCTTTTTAGCTCCTAAAATATTTAATAATTTACCTGACGACATTAGTTCTGTTCCTACTCATCAATTATTTGTTAAGAAAGTCATAAAATATCTTTTTCTAATGAAAATCCAGAATTTTAAACCATGTTGGAAGTGTAAAAGATTTTGGAATCAGCCATAGAGCACACCTTCATATCAAATTTCCCGTTTTTTGGCATATAAACCCTACAACTACACTTGCCACGTAGTTAAGGAACATTTCGTCAACAGTAGCAAACTCTCCATGACTATAATTTCCTTCACATAAACTAACAAATACATTACAAAACTTATCTTGGGATTTCTTGTATTCACAATCATTCCCTCCATTATCAAATCTCTTGGGGCTGAATACTTCCACACCTAGACTATCATTTAATCAAAGGTTAAATAGATTTGATGGCCTGAACACCTGCTAAATAAAGGAGACCAATTAGTGTTTTTATTTCTACTAAATCAATATCTCTTGTATCTCCAGCATTAGTTTTTTTTAAAATTTGTATAAAGAACCATTTTAAAAACACTTAGGAAAAAAAGCATCCAGCAATCACTCTGCACATTTTGGACCTTTTACAGGTCCTGGCAATTGTGTAACCAAACTGTTCAAGTTTGGTTCAACTCGGTTCGGTTTGACAAAATAAACAGGATCAGTTACTTTGATATTATTTACATGAAGCATATTTACATAAACTTGATTATTTTCTACTATTTTACATTTATGTTTATATCTACATTACCATACATGCTCTTCATCAAAACTTTCTTCTGAAGAACTGTTAGGTCCATAATTGGTTATGACTTCTTCATCTTCTAAATCACTTTGGTCTGAGAAGTCGTTACATAGTACACTTGAAAATTATAATGGTATCAAATTATCGTATAAACTATTAATCTATTATCCTATTAATAAATATACACACTATATTTACATTTTATTTATATTAATTAACGCAAAAACTTTCACTATGCAATGGGTTGTGTATAAGCAGTTTGCTCACAGGACAAACAGACATACAGTAAACAAAGCACCAAATGAAACAGCTGCTATTGGCAGACTAAATGAGCCCAAGATCCGGAAGAAGGATGATGCATTAGGGATTAGCAGGGTAGCCACAACTATTGTTACATGAATAAAAAAATAATGAAAAAAAATATGACACAACCTCTCGAGTGTTAAGAATAAAGTTCAAGTTGCTTCACCTGTAGCCGAGAGTTCAGATCAGAAGAGTCGACATTAAATGCAATGAAGCCTTTGTTACCTCTACAGAATGAGATCTGATTATTACCATTATCCCACCAGTTGGTCACTGTGGTACCTGTAACAATACATAACATTTCTTAATATTTAAGAAATACAAAATTTATAATTTCTTGTTGTTATAGTTGTTGTGAAATTAATTTTTGGCTCTATTCCATTCTACCCTTACTTCTGTTAGTAGAAGATGCTCAAAACCAAAGCTGTCTCTTGCTAACACTAATCATGGACGTCATCACCAGTTCATTATTGGGGAGGGGGGACATATGCCGGGGGTCTGAGGGTATGGAATTTTTTTTAAATTAAACTTCTCAAAACATCGTTTTTATGCATTTATTTATGTGTTTGTAACAGAAATGTAATGTTAAAAACCCTAGTAAAGACAAAGCCTGATGTTTACCTTTTAAGGTTTTAAGTAAATCATTCGTTTTTAGCAAAAATATTTTTACATCTCAAATATTGGGGGGGACGCGTCCCCCCGTCCCCTGGCGATGAATCAGGATGTTTTTATTCCTTTAGCCTATAATCATTCTAAATTATTAACCCTCACTTGAGATGGCCAACTAATTGCAATCATCTCTGTCAATCAAGCTTTGTTTATAAATGTAACTACCACCATGTAAATTGTTCAAAGATCATTTTTGGTTTCTATGTAAAGTACAAAAGTATATAATATAATATAATATAATATAATATAATATAATATAATATAATATAATATAATATAATATAATATAATATAATATAATATAATATAATATAATATAATATAATATAATATAATATATCAAGAGGGAATTTTAATTTTTTAAATTGTATTAGTGTAAACAGGCAGGCACATACAGTGACTAAAAACATTACATTAAAAAACTCACAAATTTGGGGTATGGAGAGTAAAGGGAAAACTCACTTATCAATAGGTTAACGTAACTTATATTAATTTATATATTTTCTCAGTAATCCAATACAATTGAGACTAGAAAGATGTTGGATTACCAAAACAACTGGATTACTGGATGGTTAAATAAAAACAAAAAGATATTGTATAACTATGTACTGTTTTATAAAATATACTTAACCTAACATGTCACAGTATGGTAAACAATATTATTTTAAATACAAATGAAAAAAAGGCATTATTTGGACTTAAAAAAGATATGTACAATGTGTCAGCCAATTCAAATCAAATTTATATAAAACGAAATTTATGTTATGGTTTGTAGTTGTATACAGTATATTGTTAGTGATAAGAAATTAGATTTAAGTTGGACATATATATTTAAGTTTGAAACATGCACAAATTTATAAGTTTTAAGGATTTATTCACTTCACTATCACTGAAATTACTATTAGTTAACCACTCCTTTATCATTTTTATAGTTTCAATGATTGTAACACTTGGATAAAGAGATACAACATCAAACGAAACTAAGTATTCACTAGAGCTTAATTCAATATTTTGCACTATTTTCACAAACTCATAAGTGATAGTGAAGTGTGTACTTATTACGGTACTTATAAATTTGTGCATGTAGCAAAATAGTTTCCAGTTTAATAACAAGTTTTACGTTCAAAATGAAGGAACTGCTACAGGAAACCCCCTGTTGAGTTTCATCGCTAATTTTTTTTATGAGTTCGTTTGAAATAAATGCTAAAAGTTCTTAAAAATATTTTCCGTGAGTTTGGGTGAGGTATGTGGATGACGTTTTTGCAGTGTTTGATAAGAATTAAAATCTCGAAGAGTTTTGTGATATTATCAATGGATTATACCCAACTATACAGTTTACGACAGAAGTTGAAAAAAATAATAATCTTCCATTTTTGGATGTAAATGTGTTTAGAAAAAGTAATAGTTTATCGTTTAGTGTTTAAAGAAAGCCAACACACACAGATAGATAAATAACTAAGGATTCACACCATTCACCCGCGTATTAAAGAGCAGCTTTCAATTCTATGGTTCACCAGTTAATAATCTTACCTGTCTAAAGAATATTATTAAAAAGACCTTCAATATATTTATGGTGCTGCAATTTTAGTGGTTATCCAAAAGAAATAATAGACAATGTAACAAAGAAAGTGAAATTTTAAAAAATTAAGGAATAATTGAGAAGTACTCTTGTGGGCAGTATGCTTAGACAACGATGGGTTAAAAACTGCATTTGATCCTCCAATGTCAAAATATTGTATAAAAGTCACTAACAAAATATGCAAATTTAAATGTAGCAATGTAAGCTGAGAATAAACTTTGTACAATTTGGGAAATCCAAAAGATAAAATTAAAGAACAAGATAAATCAGGAATTTATTGTATAAATTGTGAAATATGTCCGAAAAAATATATAGGTCAAATGTATATTTAATGTCAGGATAAGAGTAAAAGAACACTTTGCCCACTTCAAATATAATAAGCCTGATAAATCAGCTATGGCTAAACATAGTTTAGAGGAAAAACATTATTTCAAAATAGAAAACTCTGTTGTTGAAAAATGTTACTAAATTAAACACAATAGATGCATGGGAAACTGTTTATAATAACAAGTACCGTAATATAACTGTAAATAATGAATTAGAGCCGATACAAAAATTTATATTAAAGTAAAATATAGAATGTATTGTTAGATATAAGATTAGTTAAGAATATTGTATTAGTTAGATGTCAACTTTAAGTTATTTAGAATGACACTAGGCACTTGTTAACGCCTTAATATTAGAAAGTAGGTTTAAGCCACACCCCTTTAGTTTTGTAGAAATACAGAGGTCAGTGCTAGTTTAGTTATTGTAGCTCATGTATCATTGAGGATGGCGACTTTGTCATTGAAACGTGTTTGATTAAAACTCTATAACCGCCTACTATAAAATATTGCCGTTTTCTGTTTTTTTAATATATATTTTTTTAAATCATAAAAAATTGTAATTTTATTAAAAACCCAACTTATCAGATATCTTTTTTTTTTTCAGGAAAGTGTATAGAATTTATCTGTGTAAAGAAAAAATGGATTTCTAGTCATACAAACGCTCGAATGAAGGGTGTTACCAGATAGAGAGTTAAGTAAATGTAATATTTGTGAGATCTTGTTTTATTTTCACATTACAAAGCCTGAGGAAGGAAATCTGTTATCATTTCTTCCTCTAGCACATTTCTAAACACTGGGAAATTCTAAAGACAGGTCACAAATATTTCATATATTACATTACTGATTTGGTTTTGTAAATATTTAAAAACCATTAGTATTTATTGTACAACTCACCTTGGACTATTTCTCTGAACTGAACCATGCTATAGATTTCCCTCCAGCGATGTTCACAGACCCAACCATTACTACAGAGGTTCTCTTTTATTATCACAGGTTTGATGTTATAGTTTTCATTGTGTGGTGGTCCTTCATTGCCATCAGTAAAGCTATAACTTGACATAACTCGTGGGTATCCATGAGGCCAAGACAACATGAACGCTACTGCCATCTTGAACAAAGTATTACAACAAAATTAATACAGAGGATATTAAAAAAGATATAAACATCTTTTTTGGATGGGGGGGGGGGGAAGGGTTAAAGGGAAAACAACTAATCTAAGATACAAACTAACTACAACAAAAATAATAATCTTAATTTGATATCAACAAACACAATTTTAAAACTAGTTGAAAATAAAAACTGGGATTAACAAACTAAAATATATTACAAACATATTTCAAGGACATTAGGTATACAACAATAAGATATTCAAGAATGTTATGCCTTTAAATACTTAGAGTACATTAGGAAACACTTAACCAAAAGCAATAAATATTTACACTATGTATGGAAAATGTCATGAATTTGTAAACATTTTTCTTAAAGATTATATACATTCAAAACATATTTCCGTAGTATTTAAGAATAATTTAATTCTTCTATTAAATCTTATTTCTGTGAATATGCAAAAAATGTTGCTACAAAATAGTCAGTCATTCTGATTATCACTGCTGCAGCAGTGAGAAGGATAGGGCATTGATTTGTACTCTCTCCACCATCTATCATTAAATTTCCAAACAGTTCAATAGTAGTATTTGTTCAAAGTGATCAAACAATTTGAGCTCTGTTGGAATAATGTAAAGTAATACATGAAGCATCATGTTAATGTGAAATCCCGTGAAAAAATTTCAACAAAACCGTACCATTTGTTGAAGGAAGTTAATTGTAGTGACTCTCTATCATGTACTCAGATTAATGATGGGTTTTAAAAAAATTAAAGAGAAACGCGAAGTGATGGGAAATAGTGTATTTATATAGTTATTGCATAGTGTGTGTACATTTTAGATTATATTTATAATTGTAACTCGCCATCTGGCATAGGATTTTCTCATACATTATATGTTGTATTGTGGCTAAATAAATAATAAATAAAGGGTTGTCAGCTGATAGCCCAGGGTGGGCATCTACAGAATAATTGTGTTGTTTGCAATAAAAAAATTGGAGACTATCCAAGCCCTGTCATCCTCACACTTTAAAAATAAATACTGATATTCAAAAAGTCAGTGAAATTAATAGAAAAATCATAGCTTCAGCATTCACACAGTTACTGAATTGGCTAATATTGATAACAAATTTTTTGACAGCTTTACAGAAAAATGTTAACATAAAAATGTTTGCTGATAAATGATACAGAGATTTCCTATCTCATGAGGAGAAGAAAACTCGAATGGATATTTGTGAATATCCTCAAAAATACTGAAAATAATCTTAATTTTTAGAAAACGTAATAATTTGTGACAAGTCATGTTCCCCCCCCCCTTCAATATGTCCAAGAAATTATACCTGGTGTCATCTATGCATTAGAGGACTTCCAGTTCACCAAGACAAAAGAAAGAATGGATGAGGAAATCCAAATTCAAAGTAATATATTTTCCTTTCTTTCTTAATATTTAAAGGATTGTTTAAAATGACTGGGTGCTTGAAGGTTAAACTGCTTAAAGAGGTTGTAACAGCCCTTCGTAAATGGGCGAGAAGAAAAAGAATTACCAAAGTATTATACCATACAAGGTGCTGTGAGCCAAGATGGTTAGGGAGAAGCATGGAATATCCGAGTTGGAACCTTCATCTGACCTAACCACCTCATGTGATATTTGTTTTTCTCAAAGACCTGCAATCAAAGAAGCATGTTTCAATCCCATAAATGAAGGAAGGTTCCATTAAATGGGACAGAGCTCATGAAGAAGATATAAGAAAGCTTCCAGCATTGCTTGTAACAGTGAAAGATTTGTATGGAGCAGGGTAGGATTGGGAAAATAGTACGCTGAAGGAGATAAGATTTACATTGTGTAATTTATTAAATAACACATTTTAAAACATCAGTCTGCTTATTTTAAAGTCACACCTCATAGATGTGTGAGAAAGTTCACGCAATATTTGTAGCAGACTTTTTGGTTTAAAATCATAAAGTTAGTTAATTCATAATAAAATATAACCTTGTATGGTCGTGGATCTTTATGTGTAAGAGTGGCCACTCCATGTCCTCTTTGATTGTCATGGTTATCTACAAATACAAGACTATCCTTACTTTCCAACAAGTTCCAAGCTGATCCTGAAATTATAAAATAATGTTAAATATTATGCAATGGTGTAGGTCTACTATTGCTAGTGAATCAAAGTCTCTGTGAATATTGATAAATTAAATCCACGGAAGCTAAGAAATAACATTTATGATATAATGTTTCTTCTGACAATATTTACTATTAAAAAAAAAAATCTCTACTTATTTTTTTAAATTTTCCTGATTCTTAACAAATACTACAAACTAAATATAATTCCACTTACAGAAATTTAAAAAAACTAAAAATTAAATATACAATTTTTCCTCCTTATAATTTAATTATTGAAACAAAAAAGTTAATACTTAAGTTCGAAATTCGTAATGGAAGCCACAAGAAAAGAAAAATACAGTTTTTCTGTATTTTGTTAGAGTTGTATGCTTCTGTAATGTAACTTTATTTACTCCTTACAAGTTTAAAACTTTGCCCCTTGTAACATTCACAATTTTGAAATCTTTATATCAAGATATAATTTGATTGGGAGAAATGGAATGGTTGCAAGTAACGTGATTAATCAATAAATGTAATGAAATTGTAAAAGATTTTATTGCATCGATTATTTGCATTCAAAGACAAAAAACTATAATTCAGAAGTTGAAAGACAGACGAGATTTGAGAGTTGTTAAACTTACAGGATTATGTATGTGTGTGATTTAAAAACAATTGAATAATGAACAGTAGTTCGGAGGGGAGGATGTCCTGCGGTCGACCGGTCCCTTATACCTGTGTTTGTAAAGTCTACTTTGCGTGTTTCGACAATAGTAATAAGACTTCCATATCCGACTTTCTGTGAATTAACTATTCTATTGCAGTCATTGTTGTTGTTCTTTTGTTTATTAATCTCAAGATGAGTGAAAAGTGTAAAGCGTGTGAGAAATCTGTATCAACTCGGCAAAGCAAAATCAAGTGTAGTGACTGTAACAGTGTGTTACACGGCAGCTGTGTTAAGTTGCCGCGTGAGGACATGGAATTCTTGCAAAAAGAAAATAATGTTTGGCGTTGTGACACCTGTGCAAATCTCATAGGAAAAGTATGAGCATTGAGAATGAACTCGGGAAAGGGAAAGCAAACATAGAAGATGTACTTGGTTTCCTGCGTGAAATGTGAGAGGAAACAAAACAGCAGATTAGAAACTTGGAAAATGACCTTGGAAAATCTGTAGAGATGTGTCATGCTAAGATAGAGGATCTGTCCAAGAAAATCGAATCACAATGCGAAACTTTCCAAAAATATGAAGTGAACATGTCAGCTATAAAAGAAGAAAATATAATACTTTGGAAAAAAGTGAGACTTGGAAACTCGACTAGAAGACGTCGAACAATACTCTTGTGCTAACTCGTTGGAAATAAACGGTATCCCTGAGAGCAAAAATGAAAATGTCCTACAGTTAATAAAAACTGTCGGGAACAGTTTGGGATTAACAATAAGTGAGTCCAATGCATAACTCGGCTGGTTCAAGAACCCGAGGAATAATTGTTAAGTTCACGCGGAGATTTGTTAAGGAAGAAATTCTTCACATGAGACGGATTAAGCGCAACCTTAATACAAGAGACATAGGTATTATGGACTGCCCGGCAGAAACTATTTATATAAATGAGAGCCTAAGTTCAGCAAAGCGACGGATATTCAATGCTGCAAGAGCTATTAAGAAGGAAAAGGAGTTTCAATTCTTATGAGTGTGAAACGGAAGAATCCTTATGCGAACTCAGGAAGGTGCCAAGCCGACGTATGTGGTAAATATTGATTTATTTATGAATAGCTATAGTATCAGGATTTTTGGGATGGTGGAAACAAAACGAATGTTTTAGTTTTTAAAGATAACTTTTTAGAACTACATATTGGTAAAATTCTTTAGAGATGATTTTGAGAATATAGAAATTTCGTTTAATTTATGTATTATTTTGGTGCACATTATAAGTTGTCTTTTTTTTTTTTTTAAATCTGCTGTAAATATTTTTAAAATATACCAACATAAAACATTTAATAAATCAAACAGTTTGGACATCACTTAAAAATGTGAATTAGAAATGGATATATCCGCAAAAAAACTATTATAAACATTGTTTTTTGACTTATCTTACTTAGCGTATATTGAGTTAGGTAGTCTAGGGTTATGTCACTCTCTTTCATCTTTCTCATAAGATTGCTCTTGTTCTTTTCCACCCTTAACGGTATCAGTGTATTCGAGATCTAAGGGCCTTTATTTTTGCTCTATTCTTCTTTTTTTACTAGACGTGCGTGAGGTTTTTTGCAATAAAGTAGAAGGGGGGGGGACATTACACAATCATTTAATACAAAAGTTTACCTGGTTATATTATACCTTCTATATATTTTTTAACACAAGTAGTCCATCGCAAAAGTTAAAATATTTTACTTTTTTTTTGCTTTTTACAGTGGCAACAATATACCAATTCTGTATTTCAACAGAAATGTTACATTTGAAAAAGAATTGTTCTGAAAAAATTATCATCACCTATTACAGTTTACATATCAATATGAAAAGAGAGTTCGTACCAATAACATTTAGTACGGCATACAAAAATATTATTGTAACAAAAGTAATACTATGCTCTAAGTGTAAGGCAATGTTATATTAATGTATCAAAAACTATGATATAAACTGCTAGTCCGAAATAATGTTAGGAATCGGACATGTGTACGAACTTCGTTGTAAGAACCTTACTCAGGTCCTCGTGAATCGTAGAAGTTGCCTGTCTCCAAAAGGTGATATATATATATATATATATATATATATATATATATATATAAAGTAGTACTTAAAGTGATAATTGAAGTGTTTCAAAATCGGTGGGAAGGGGGAACTGCATCATTATAAGAATCTCGTCTAATCTACTTTGGTAGTAATATGTTTTCCTTGAGCCTATGTACAACTGCTGTTTGGTACTGAGAATGCCAACTTAGTCGTTGGATTGTCATCTTGTCGTAGAGTTTAACAATAATTAATTATTATCAATATTTAAATTAACTGAATAAAAATAACATACCAAAATTGTTAAACCATTTCAACGGGTTGTTTCCTTTGAAAGCTCTAGATAACTCTTGTCCATACTTAAAGTCAGTAACTAACCCTAACGGTGTGTATGTTATGCCGTGTATAGATCCATCACCTAAAACATCAACATTCATTAATAACATATATGTATGTTATATTATTATAAAAGTGGGCATTTTATTTGTTTCTTTTTTTGTTACCTTTTACAGCTCAGATAATCTACTTTTCATGCCATAGAACTGGCAATAAGGAATAGAAAAAAAATCCCCCAACCTACATTAGGAATGTCTGTAAAATTAAATATACAGGAAAATTAAAATTTTTAATTAATTATAAAAATAATTTAGCTTTGAAATAGTTTTTGTGGTTCGGAGAATCTCTATAATCCTTATTGTGAATTTCGTCACAGTGATCATAGGACATTTGATCCTGTGTTCGCAAGATTTTATGCACTGTCTGCAGGTATAATTTTTAAAAAATCCATAACAAAAATTTTACTATAACGTACCCTAATGTTATTGTAAATTATTTTTATCAGAAAAATATTAAGGATATAAATTAAATAGTTCAAAATACATATTTTGGCATTTTGTTTAAAATTTTATATATATAAAAAAAAAATTAAAAATTAAAAAATTGAACAATGAAATCGATGAAACAATGAAAATAGTCTGAGTTTTCCCTTTTCTGATACATATTATTTTTGTTCAAACACTTAAACATCCAGAATATAATAAACAACATATAGTGACGGAGTAACAAAAGTAATGAGTCTTTTCAATAACTTAAGAAATATATCATTAAAATATACTACTTTATAATACAAGGGGATGTTGGGGGGGGATGGAGGGGTTCAAATATAAGCAGGAATTTTCATGGTCTGTTCTTAAAAAGGATTCGTCACATAATGTTTCATTGGGCAAACATATTTATATCTGAATTTATCATTAGTAGCGCTAGTTCTTCTTTACATTATTCATGTCAGTGTAGTGATTGTTGTACAGTGAATTGTCATAAGTCCATATCAGATTTATTCGAGAATTCAAAATCAGTTTGGAGATGAATGTCTCTCTCAGTCCAGAGTATATGATTGCTGCAAATCATTAAAGCAGGTTATAAATGTGAACATCAACCAACAAAGACAGGCTTACTGATGCCATTGTTGGATAATAGGAGAATCACAGTCAGAGAAATAACTGAGCAACTTCAAATAAGTGTTGGTAGTGTGAAAACATTGTTAAAGATTGTCTTTAGCAAGGTAAGCTGTCAGCTGGTTTCCCTGTTTTAGTTGTAGTCACATAACTTCTGCAGTGTTGTGAGAAGAACGGAGACAAGTTTTTAGACTCTATAGTAACCTGTTATGAAACATGGCTGCACTATTTCACTCCACAATCAAAACTTGTAAGCACATAATAGCAACATTAAAACTCACCTTTGCCACAGAAAGTCAAAATCAAATTTTCACTGGGGGGGGGGGGAGGGTATTCACAAGGAGTTGTTTGCCTTGATTTTCTTACAGAACAGAGAACTATCACTGCTGAGTACTATTCTATGATTTTAAAACAGAAAATGAAGCCAGTAATTAATTCTATGAGAAGAGTTGTCCAGTATGATTTAGTCTGTTTTCAGGAGAATGCTCGCACTCACACGACCACTTTAAAGATGGAAACATTGTTGGGATGTCATCCTCCATATAGCCCAGATTTAGCATCAACAGACTTTCACTTCTTCGACCCACTTAAAGAATTTTTAGGAAGGAAAAATAATTCAACTCTAATGAGGAGGTTATTGATGGAGTGCAAGAATGGATCAACATACAGTCTCATGACTTCTACTCCCCTGAGCACTGCCACAACTGTACAGTGTCAGTGGATTATATAGAAAAAGTGTGTTGATAAATAATAAAGTTTAGCTGATAAATTAGTGTTTTTATTTGAATGCACCTTATATATTATTACTTTCAGAAAGAAAAAAAATTTCTATTATGTAGGAATCAAATATATAAAAGTACATCAACAAGCCAAAGTAAAAAGAAAGTCGTAACAGAACTAAGGCAGAAACCCATCATTAATGAAACATTAAAAGTATTCAACTTAACTGGACTGAACTATCTTACTTGACAACATAGCTTTATGCTATCACCTCTTAGTTTAACTGAATACAATCTATTGTGCCGCAGTCAATGTTTATACTGTGATGTTGTATTACGATGGGTACCAATTTTAAGTAGATGTTACAGATTATTGGCAATTGTACTGATAATAGTATTCCATTATATAATTGTTGATTTTTCGATGATCCCAATACAGAATAGATTTATATAGTTAATAATATATCAACTATTGACAATTTTAGAGTTAAAAACAATCATGGAACTTACCCAGTCTTGTTATTGGGCAAACCCATTTCACTAAACGAATAAGAAACAGCCTCAACTTCTTACATAATGAAAAATATAGGAATAAAAATTATCAATATTAGAATTGTTGAAGAGTTTTCAACTTAGGAAAATGTATACGTCATATATATTTGTTTGAAATTTGTACATAAAAAAAAATTAATACATAGCCTATTTTTATTATCATGTAGTATTCGATTTTATTATTTTAAAAATTCTTATTTCCTGGCTGATTCCAGTGGTAGATGCTGTGTATTTTGTAAGATTTGTACCGTATTTAGTTAGTTATTTATGAAATTATTTAATTTTTTTAAATAGGAAATTAGTGATATATATTAAGGGTAAAAGAGGAGATGTGGACAGAGGAGCGAGAGTCTGGAGCATGTGGTCCTTGAAATGTACCCATGGTGATGGAGCAGTCAGAGAGGAAATACTGAGACATCTTCAGGTTGGCAACGTCACACAGGATCTTATGTCATCCATACTCACTTCCACGAAACTTGTGCAACATGCTGCCCATCTGTATAGAAGACACCGTGCAATCGGCACCGAGGCTGGACCCACGTTTTAAGAAGTAAGAAGTAAGTATATTAAGGGGAAAAGAATGTTGTATATAAATTTACACTAACTATATTTTTTATTCTAATAATCCTTTTTATCTAGGGAATGTGTAGTAAAAATATTAAGGATGAATGGGTAATATAATAATTGATAAAGTACAATTATTATTTATAAACAGTTTATAATGGTTTCATCATATGAATTTTAATAACAATATAAAATAACTATTTATTCTTTTCTATGTAATTGATTTTTCTTTAAGAATTATTAAGTAATAACACTTTTCTTTTCTTAAATTATACACATTTTGATATAAAAAATAAATATGATACAAAATGTTTGGTTTTTAAATATGAGTCAATGAAAGAATGGAAAATCAACCCGGTAGACACCTTAATTAAATATAACGTTTATATTTTTGTAAAATTTTATTTGGTTGGTATTTTTATAATAAACATGATTGTTATTATTACAAAGTTTAGTATTAGCTAAATTTTCTGAATCTTTTCTAAAATTTACAAATTCACGAATAATTTCCTAGAATTAGTTAACATATAATTCTAATGTGTAGGTACGTTACCAAAATCAATAACTTCTTGAAAGATGAGAGGTTTTGTTTGGTCAGGAAAATTTTTCTTGACTTTATTATTGTTCAGCTTAATATAGATGTATTCAAGATCAGCAGGCCACATGTGTTTAGCAGCGTCTACTCTGTCAAAGTAGAAAACATAAATCTGTATCAGTATTATTATTTAACTTATTATATAAGTAGAGTACAACATATGGTTCTCAACCTTCTTGGTAGTAAAGTATGACCAGAAATAAACAACACTTTAGTTCATATTGTATTTGAAACAACAGTTACTTACCATTATTGTTGTTACCACTTTCTACTAGTTTGTCTATCATAGTGAATTAGTCAATAAGATCAAAATGGTATTGACTTTAATTGAAAAGTCATTCATAGTTGAATATTACTTTTGTTCACATGGAGTTGGGCGTTCTAGTGGCCCAAGTTTATGACACGCGCCTGATGAGTTTAATAGCACCTACTAATACAGAAATGTTAGCAGTAGTAAATAAGTTTTGTCATACTGGAAGCATCCTTAATCAACGTAAGGGACGTAGTGACAGTCCTTAAGAAAATATAAAAACAATGGATGGCTTCTGGACCAGGTTCTGCAATTTTCTAAAAGAAGCCTTCGTTGAACTGTGATAATAATCATTGGACAATACATCTTTAAGACAAATTACCTTTTGTTCAAGGTAATTGATGGATATCCTTTTAAAATTTAAACTCCACAGCCAATAAAAAAAGGAGCAAATATATATACATTTTTATTCCTGATTTTTCCTTTTTTCATTTTTTATACAGCAGTAGAGTTTAAATTAATAAAAAAAATTTATAAAATTTAGAAATTACAATACTGTAATAAAATTAAAAACAATTTTCATAAAAATCTCTTCCTTCATAAAGTTGGGTTGAGCGTAATATCGAATTCGTTTGAAATTAATAGTGTCTATTGACTGTGTTTTTAAGTCATTTATTCCTTTTTCTTTGTTTCTATTGTAAAATGCTATTCTATTTATAAATAACTTTCTAGAATTATAACAACTTTAATGAACAATGTAACTTACAAAATCAACATTTGGGAACACAGTCTTGTGTTCCCAAATGTCAGGAACTGTCTTTAACATCAGGAACTGTCTTTAACATTTGTTCAATAATTCCAATGTCAGCAGCTTTTTGACATTGTTGATCTATAAAAAAGCTTATAAAAAAATTGCCTTATTCTTAGAACAAGGAAAACAACAGGTCTTATTATTTATATAAAAAAAAGGAATTACTAGGGAATGATTGGGAAAAGTCTTTGGTGGGAAAGTGGGCGGCAAAGAATTCATCGGACTGGTCTTGTGGTTTAGGAATCTTAGAGTATGGTGCATATACCAATAATACACAACTATCTACTTATTATCTATTTACTAAGGATATTTCTAGTTCAAATGTAAAATAGCACCAAACGTTTAGTATTTAAGAGGTAATATAAGCAACTCTTTAAATCGTAATTAATCATTTAATGTTTACCTGAAACCTGCTACACCCAAGTCTATTAGATGATTAAGGAAGGTGATCATACTTTGTCTTACATTGTCTCTTGTAGTATTGAGATCATGGAGTCCCACTAATTCACATACTCTAACCTAGAAACACAAATATTTACTGCTTTTGCATTTCTAAACATGTGGTATTGGGAATTATATGAAATGAAATAAACAGTGTAAAAACATTCCACAAAACTTTCCCACTCACCCATTTACAAAACCCAATAAAAACGAACCAAAATTAATCATCACCATAAATGACAATTTGATAAGTTGTCAATCAAAAAGATCTATGAATAATATTTAAATAAGGACCTAAACTTGTTTGCTTGTACCATAAACACATCCTCAGCGTAAGTCGTATTTGATTATAATCAAGCTTTTAATAATACCCGTCAAAGTTCATATTTATTTTTGCCCATTATTCCTGAACTGTAATATACTTTATTTGAGATTTTACAGACAGGTTTGAGTCATTAATCTTCACATTTCACTAAAATATTAACGAAGTTGGTAGAGCAGAATTTGAGAAATTAATTTTTTTAACAGGCTCTGGCTCATTTTTTGCTTTTTTACCGATAACTCATGAACTGGATTTTTGTTGGGAAATGGTGGCCAATATGTTTTGTTTGAGTCATTAGAGGCTACTTATGAGTAAAATTTTATCAAAATCATAAAACACAATTTTGATAAAATTATAATTTTGTGTTTTTTCTTATGGCAGCTTATAACCCCAAACTTTGCATTATCAAAAAAATGGAAAAGTCCTAAGATATGATACAAATATATCAAATTTGAGCTGTAGAACACTACACATACAACAGACGCTAGACGACAGAAATCATTCTAAACACCCTACTACGATATTTTGAATAAAAACATAACTTTATCTATATAACATTTATGTTGGAAAGTAAAAATTGATGTTAAGTTTTTGCGGAAATATACATTTTGATGTCCAATAGAGTATGTACTGGGGAGTTCCAAGAATGAAGGTGACATTTATGGCGAGAATTAGAATGACACACTTCATCACGTAAGAGTACTTGTATAGAGTCAACTAGCGCAATTGCTTTAGGGTTAGGTATGAAGAGTTGAAGTAAATTTTTCATAGATGGTGCTATCCAAACCCTGCAGAGCTAAAGGAAATGACTGGCTTGGTAAATTGTCAATAAGAAACCTTTGGGTGTACTGACAATGACAGTTTAATGGACATTATCATGGTCAGTATCACATGAAAGCCAGACCTGAGAAGTAAAAAGTGAGTAATCCCATCAGATGGAATGTAGTATGTCTGTCGACTGTGGAGTGCTCTACATGAGTTGGAATGATGTAAGTCTGTTGACTGTGGAGTGTTCTACATGAGCTGGAATGATGTATGTCTGTTGACTGTGGAGTGCTCTACATGAGTTGGAATGATGTATGTCCGTTGACTGTGGAGTGCTCTACATGAGTTGGAATGTAGTATGTCTGTCGACTGTGGAGTGCTCTACATGAGTTGGAATGATGTATGTCTGTTGACTGTGGAGTGCTCTACATGAGTTGGAATGTAGTATGTCTGTCGACTGTGGAGTGCTCTACATGAGTTGGAATGATGTAAGTCTGTTGACTGTGGAGTGTTCTACATGAGCTGGAATGATGTATGTCTGTTGACTGTGGAGTGCTCTACATGAGTTGGAATGATGTATGTCTGTCGACTGTGGAGTGCTCTACATGAGTTGGAATGATGTAAGTCTGTTGACTGTGGAGTGTTCTACATGAGCTGGAATGATGTATGTCTGTTGACTGTGGAGTGCTCTACATGAGTTGGAATGATGTATGTCCGTTGACTGTGGAGTGCTCTACATGAGTTGGAATGTAGTATGTCTGTCGACTGTGGAGTGCTCTACATGAGTTGGAATGATGTATGTCTGTTGACTGTGGAGTGCTCTACATGAGTTGGAATGTAGTATGTCTGTCGACTGTGGAGTGCTCTACATGAGTTGGAATGATGTAAGTCTGTTGACTGTGGAGTGTTCTACATGAGCTGGAATGATGTATGTCTGTTGACTGTGGAGTGCTCTACATGAGTTGGAATGATGTATGTCTGTCGACTGTGGAGTGCTCTACATGAGTTGGAATGATGTAAGTCTGTTGACTGTGGAGTGTTCTACATGAGCTGGAATGATGTATGTCTGTTGACTGTGGAGTGCTCTACATGAGCTGGAATGATGTATGTCTGTTGACTGTGGAGTGCTCTACATGAGTTGGAATGATGTATGTCTGTGGACTGTGGAGTGCTCTACATGAGCTGGAATGATGTATGTCTGTTGACTGTGGAGTGTTCTACATGAGTTGGAATGATGTATGTCTGTTGACTGTGGAGTGCTCTACATGAGCTGGAATGATGTATGTCTGTTGATTGTGGAGTGCTCTACATGAGTTGGAATGATGTATGTCTGTCGCCTGTGGAGTGTTCTACATGAGTTGGAATGATGTATGTCTGTTGACTGTGGAGTGCTCTACATGATGTAATATTTCAAAAATTGGATGAAGTTACTTTTAATTGTTATTTAGTTGTTAATTTGCTCGACTATAGGGCGCCAGGTTTGCTTTAGCATACCAATTTAGAAAAAAGTGAATTTAATTATTTATAAAATCTCTGGGGTCGCAAGCTCTTTTTACAGTGTACTCACAGTGATTCTGGGTTTCAAAAATGAAAACACTTGTCTCTGAAATATTACATAAAAATTTATTAAACATAAAACACATTAGATTCATGTAACAGAAATAAAAAAAAATTTATATAAGACATCTTACATCCTATCAATATTACTATCATTTGAAAAAGAATCTAATCAAATTATATTAATAACTTTAAGTTATTTAGTTGCAACTCCAAAAAATAATAAAAAAGGATTTTACTTTACTTCTCATAGCAAATATTTTAATTATAAAAAATATAATTTTTACTGAAATTGAGAATTAGTTTTATTAATAAAACAAATAACTTTATTTGATCATATTACTTTACTTAAAGACTCCACAACAAAAACCTTGAATCTTATTAATGAAATACATAATTTTATGATATCAAATATATATCTTGAAAGCATATAAAAAAGTCTAAATTGTTCAAAGTACATATATATGGTTAAATAATGAAAGTCTAAACGTGTTATACCAAATCACGTTATGTTCTTTATTAAAAAAAACTTTTCCTCGAAGGATGATTCGTGTCTTTCCATGTGACTGCGTGCTAATTATAGAGAGGCTTTGTCCACTATCAACGAATTGTCTTTTGTTCATCGCTCACGAGATTTATTTTGTTGTACATGTATTACAACCAATTATTAATGTCTTATGCTAACTTTAATTGTTCCATATATCTTATAGAAGAGTTCTTTGTCGAGAATTCGAAAATCACGTGGCAGCGATTACACAACATAACTAAAAATTGCAAGTTATTACGCTTTTTCATTTAAAAGTTTATTTATTGAAAACAATATTGTCTTAGCACTTTTAAAATTGTTAATACACCATGTCTTTTACCAATTTAAAACTTCTGAACACATTTTTTAATGTTCGAACAGACACTCGGAGAACTGCCATTTATAGGTCTTAGAGCAACTAGCCCCAAATGATGACTGACCTAAGCACGAGATTTTTCTCTCTTCCGCAAGAGAGCTGTTCCGGTAAACGTTACCAAAGTTCAACATACTCCCCACATAACACAAAATTTACATATTATATTTATAAAAAACAAATTATACTAAAATTGACATTATTACATATTTGGTTTTCTTGAAAATCTATTTTTCTTTTATTTATGAAGTTATTGAATAAATTTATGATTTGAACAGCCTGTTTTCGGCGCTAAACCGCGGATTTTAAATCTATTATAAATTATGATTTTTCACATCACCACAAAACCCCACAAAAGATTTGTATTACAATACAAGTATTGTACTATAAATCTTTTCTATATATATAAACTCAATTCGAAAGAAAAAACCAAAAATGTGAAAAATTTTTCAATAGATTTTCAAGATTCCTTATTTCAGCAGTTAAGGACCTCATAAAGAAAATAAGTATCACTAGTATGCTTAATTTAAGAAAGATTCTCTTTTTACATAAAAAAAATTAAAATCTATTTGCTAAAATCCTATTTCACTATCTCAATTTGTTTGAGTCATCATAACTCATTTAAAAAAAATAATACGAATCAATTAGTGCTAAGTCTTATCTCTATTTATACAATAAAACCCATCATCGGTTTCCTTTCCAACCTCGTTGGCTGAAACTTTCCATCAACATTTTTTTGTTGACAGGATCCCGTCACTCAAAGCTTATCTCCCAGACAGCCGTCTGTGTATTTTTCTGCCATCGGGCATTTCCTTTCCCACACTTCACTTCTTACCAAGACAAAATTTCTACATCTTTATAAAAATTTACATCTATCTCATACTATTCATCTAAATTACTTTTCAACTTAACACAATTCAAATTTAAAATTTCTCATTATTAATTAACATTATTACAAAATTATTTATTTATTACTCAGAATTACTTCAATTCACCTTAAAACTTTTTCAATTATGACTTTACATTATTATTTATTTTAGTTTAGATCCAATAACTATTTATTCTTACTTAAAATCTCAATTCTCCTTTGTCTTGCTGGGATAACATGTTAACTACTGATTTTATAATTACCAAAAACTCCTCTCTTCAACTAAAATTCAAAAATATAACATCATTATTATCAAAAAAAAATAAACTTACTTACAAAACTCATCTATTTATTTCAAAATTACTTCTTTACCATTGTATCATCTCTCAGTATTCTATCTTAAAATTATCTCCATCTTATCTTTCATATTTTAATAATTCAAGTTGCATTAATCCCCAAACAAATTCTTCATAATAAAAAACTCCTTATTATTTACCTATATTATTTCATAAATAATCTCCTTATTTCAACGTAGCTTCCTTTAAAAAATCATAATAATCGCCGTATTTCGTAGAATTCCTCAAATCTCCCTTTATTTCATTAAAATCGCCGTATTCCTCTTTATATATCATCGCAGTACTCAAAAAACCTCTTAAAAACTCAAAAATTACCATTAATGCAACCTAACTACCTTCTTTATAAAAGTTTCTTAACAGAACAACTTCATTTTTAAATACTACTTTACTCAACAATTCTGTAAAGTCATCATCTTCATATAAAACTCAAAAATTCTTTCATTTAAACCACTTCATATTAAAATCTTCTTAATCATCTATTACTTGTATATAAAAACTCAAAAAAATAAAATTTACATTGTTTCCCAGCTAACACCGTATTTCATCAAAATCTTTAGACACCTTTATCAATAACTTCTCACAATCATCTATTGTTTTAAATTCAACTATTGTTTATTAAAAAACGTTAATTATTTATCTTATTTATAAATTTCATCAAAACACTCTTATCATTGTTAATTTATTATTCCTTTCTTTAAAAAGCAAAAACTTAATCTCCTATACTCATTATTTAACATCAAAAACTTAAAAAACTTCATTATTATCTGTCTTGGCAAAACTCACATAAATTCTCAAACTTTAACCAATTATTTTTTTTTTTTTTTATTTTCCATACCATAAATCACTTAAGACTAACAACTTTTATCTCATATTATCTAATAATCCTTAATGTTTATCAATGTCAAACATACAACTTATCGTTTTACAATTTTACATCTAATTATCTATTCTAATCAGCTAATCAACATTTTTACAATTTTATAAAACTCTTCGTTTCATTTCATAAAAAAAAAACTCTCCTCCCTGTCACGTCCGATTTATTTCTAGGCTTTGTTTCTTAACAAACCCCCTCCTTTCACCATGTAAGCATTGTCCTACTGTCCCTTGACGACTTCCCTCAACATCTGTTTTTTACTTGTTAGAGTAGACTCAAAAAAAAAACTTTTTCTATTTTTTTGAAAGTTTATGACACTTACAAACATAAGTCATTGTTTATGTTTTTTGCCCAAAATTACATGTGACAGAACTCTAAACAACTACGTTGGATTTTTTGATAAGTTTTCCAATTAACTCTAAATCACTACCTTCTAGAAATGATATCCTAGGCCTTGATCATATCACTTCTCGAACATAGCTACATCCTGCCTCGAAAGACAGTTCGCCTACCAAACTTTATATTTTACAATATACTCAAGAACTCCTAGTTCTCTCTTGAACTTCTTCTACTAAATTTCTGTATTTCTCAACACAAAATAAGAACTCTTTGTTCTTTAAACTTCTCAAAATTGTCAAAGTTTTAACTATATTTCATTTACATAAGTCGTATGACGATTTTTTGTTTTTGTTTTTTGTTTTTATTTATTTTTTATTTTTTCTTATTTTATTTTTCAAAACTCGACCGGGGTTTATCATCGTAACAGCAATTGAATTATACTCCTCTATTCTGATGATAAAACCCTGTCGAACATCGATCAATAAAACCCTCCAACGTTCCATTTTTATTTTGTTTTTATTATTTATACCTTTTTTATTTGATTTTTTATGAATTTTTTGTTTATTTTATGCATTTTTCTACCTTCCCACCTTCCTATCCTTCTGATGGTCTAATATTTTACATGTGTCCTTCTGATCACACTCTGAACTCTAACACGAAACAACATGTTATGACCCTAAAATATGTAGTGGTTGAAATGCGATATCCCTACTCGATTCGAAATACCGCCCACCACACACTCTAAACCCACAACACACCTTTCATGCAGTCCCGAAATTGCCTCATTTTCACAAATAAAACAATTTCTTTTACTACATAAACTCCTTATCCAACCTCCCAAAATGTTCATGTATTCCTTAAATGCATCTACACGAAGAAAATTTTAAAATTCATAAAAATTTCATTAAAATCGTATCATCCGAAGTTGAAATAATGTTTATTTTACCAAGCTTATTACTAGCATCGTCGATTTTCTGTTTATGTATTCCTTTCTAGATGTTATTATTCAAATTCAAAAAGAAAATTTTATTTTTAAGATTTATTCTAAGTCCTTTACTTAGAAATTTACTTTTAATACTATTAAAGTTATTTAAGTAATCTACTTTTATTCTTATTTACTTTATTCAAAACCAATTATCCTTTATTTAAGTAATTTTTATTTGAAAACGCAAGTTAATTTCCGATTATACGTCAAAAGTTTTTTATTTTCCTAGACAGTATTTGGGTAACACCCTATATTTCGTCTCAATGTCATGCATAGGAATTTATACCTGACTAAGGAATAAACAATCTCCCCTAGCTGTATGAAGCAATATATCTGTCTACTGATAAGAAGTGAACCTTTTAGCTCCAACTAGATTCTATTTCTCTCGTCATTATTGAATATTTTATTGAATCCACCTACTTAATATTGAATACTTTTTCTTCAACACTACACTAAATCCTTGCTTCGAACTAACTATCTTATCTATGTCACGTTTCATAATTATTTATATTGGAATAAACAACATTCAGCGTTATCTACTGATATAAACCTAGCGTCTTTCACTTAGCAAATACCTAAACGTTTTCTAAAACTAAACTCTTAATCATACTAGCCTGGCTTATATTATTATTTATTAATACTCATACTATTGTTATTTCAAACTATAGACTATACATTATTCAATTTTAAAACTACTTATTAACAGAATCTTAACTACTTTTTTATTAATTATTCTTCAAAATCAAGTCCGTGTGTTTATAAAAATGTCTTTACATTTATATCCGTCGTTCCAAATTTCAATTGATTACAACAATTATAAATTATCTATTTCTTTCGATGGTTCCCCGATTGGTGAAAAATTTTAAAGTACATGATTTGATTTTTGTAACTATCTCTAGGGTTAAATACCTCTGTCCACACGGACAGTGTGTCTAGCCTAGTCATCACAACAGACCCTTTCCTAACAAAAGATCCCACTTTGTTATTGTCTCTGAGTATTGACAAAATACTTTTCTCTTTCTCCCTTACAGACATATCTACATTTCTCTTTCTCTCAAACATCTTAGAATCCAATGACCTAATTTCAACATCTGTTAGTTTAGGAATACTAACCCCACCATTCTTATATACTAGTACAAAGCCTTCTTTTACTATTTCTACATTTTTACTTTCAAGATTATATTTAAAGTTAGATTTCTCACAAAAACTTTTAATTTCTTGTTCTTGGGTTTGAAAGATACTCTTAAATTTTATCATTACATAATTTTCAAACTCTACATTTTTATGACCCACTTGTTTTTTAAAATAAACAGCTGATACCTTCGTTATTAGATTATTTACTTTTACTTTGTTTTTCAAATTACTTATACCTATTCCTACCCCACTAGACATATTAATTTCAACATTACTTGTTATTTCTAGATTTACCTTGTTACCTAACCCATTATTCATTATTTTAGAAATTTCTTGAACACAATCATTCACACAATTGTCTTCAATTATTATTAAATCATCTGACATCTCTTTTGTTTCATTAAAACTGTTAATTTCTACTTCAGCTACTGTTTGATCTAAATTGTTATCCAAATTATTAATATTTTCTATCAAAACGCCTTCTACATTATTTATCCGTTCAAATTCTACTTTTTTCTCACAATAGCTTACTTCAATTTCTACTTTATTATTAGTTTCCATTACATTAATTTCCATTTGTTTAATTTCCAATTTAAGATTCTGATCTAATTTTATATAATTTGGTTTTAATTCCACCCTCATTTCTTCAAATTTTTTACACATTACTTCTCTTAAATCTAAATTATCTTGTCTTAGTTCTAATTTACTCAGTTTCAAGTCATTATCTATTTTATCCAGTTTAACATTATTCTGTTCGAGTTTAACATTGAAATTTTCCAGCTTAGTGTTAATTTCTAGCTTATTTTGATCAAATTTATTACTTATTTCTTTTAATTCTAAACTACCTTGATCAATTTTATTGTTTAAAACTACATTATTTTGTTTTGTTTCTAAGCTATTTTGTTCCATTTTTTCCATCATTACTTTTAACATACTCTTAATCTCTAAATCCTGATCATTATTTTCCCCACTCTTACCTACCCTAACCTCTTCGATTACTCTAACCTGTTCAGCCCTTAGATTATTATTATTATTATTAGTACCCTCCATTTTCTTTAAATTTTGATCTTCTTTTACCAAATTACTATTATTATTTACTGAATCACTTAAAACTTTATTTATTCCATCAAAATCATTAACCCCACCATTCTTCTTAACTTTTAAATTTTCAGTATTATCTACCTCATTGTTTGCTTTATTATTATTACTATCTAAATCTACATTTTGATCTAAAATACTTTGTCCCTGTTGATAAAACAATTCATTACTACTATTACTTTGTGTTGTTATAGAATTTTGATTTCCTAACCCTACCTGTTCATCATTATTATTAACATTTACAATTTCTGACTCCTTTTTTACCTTACTATATTTAACACAAAACATTTTAAAAAAGAATCTTTCTTATTATGATAGAGAGAGTCCTTACCTTGATTTTAAGAGTTCTCATTGCCAAAATCACTGTACTTTCGACTAAAAAGGCCCACAGTTGCGGCGACATTTGTAATAGTTATAAATAGAAGGTGAAGTTACTTTTAATGTTAATAATTTGTTAATTTGCTCGACTATAGGGCGCCAGGTTTGCTTTAGCATACCAATTTAGAAAAAAGTGAATTTAATTATTTATAAAATCTCTGGGGTCGCAAGCTCTTTTTACAGTGTACTCACAGTGATTCTGGGTTTCAAAAATGAAAACACTTGTCTCTGAAATATTACATAAAAATTTATTAAACATAAAACACATTAGATTCATGTAACAGAAATAAAAAAAAATTTATATAAGACATCTTACATCCTATCAATATTACTATCATTTGAAAAAGAATCTAATCAAATTATATTAATAACTTTAAGTTATTTAGTTGCAACTCCAAAAAATAATAAAAAAGGATTTTACTTTACTTCTCATAGCAAATATTTTAATTATAAAAAATATAATTTTTACTGAAATTGAGAATTAGTTTTATTAATAAAACAAATAACTTTATTTGATCATATTACTTTACTTAAAGACTCCACAACAAAAACCTTGAATCTTATTAATGAAATACATAATTTTATGATATCAAATATATATCTTGAAAGCATATAAAAAAGTCTAAATTGTTCAAAGTACATATATATGGTTAAATAATGAAAGTCTAAACGTGTTATACCAAATCACGTTATGTTCTTTATTAAAAAAAACTTTTCCTCGAAGGATGATTCGTGTCTTTCCATGTGACTGCGTGCTAATTATAGAGAGGCTTTGTCCACTATCAACGAATTGTCTTTTGTTCATCGCTCACGAGATTTATTTTGTTGTACATGTATTACAACCAATTATTAATGTCTTATGCTAACTTTAATTGTTCCATATATCTTATAGAAGAGTTCTTTGTCGAGAATTCGAAAATCACGTGGCAGCGATTACACAACATAACTAAAAATTGCAAGTTATTACGCTTTTTCATTTAAAAGTTTATTTATTGAAAACAATATTGTCTTAGCACTTTTAAAATTGTTAATACACCATGTCTTTTACCAATTTAAAACTTCTGAACACATTTTTTAATGTTCGAACAGACACTCGGAGAACTGCCATTTATAGGTCTTAGAGCAACTAGCCCCAAATGATGACTGACCTAAGCACGAGATTTTTCTCTCTTCCGCAAGAGAGCTGTTCCGGTAAACGTTACCAAAGTTCAACATACTCCCC
This sequence comes from Aphrophora alni, assembly GCA_963513935.1. NCBI lineage: Eukaryota > Metazoa > Arthropoda > Insecta > Hemiptera > Aphrophoridae > Aphrophora > Aphrophora alni. Next base: position 153,644,299 of record OY740767.1, on the reverse strand, counting down.
ACATAACACAAAATTTACATATTATATTTATAAAAAACAAATTATACTAAAATTGACATTATTACATATTTGGTTTTCTTGAAAATCTATTTTTCTTTTATTTATGAAGTTATTGAATAAATTTATGATTTGAACAGCCTGTTTTCGGCGCTAAACCGCGGATTTTAAATCTATTATAAATTATGATTTTTCACATCACCACAATGAGTTGAAATGATGTATGTCTGTCGCCTGTGGAGTGTTCTACATGAGCTGGAATGATGTCTGTCTGTCGCCTGTGGAGTGTTCTACATGAGCTGGAATGATGTGTCTGTTGACTGTGGAGTGCTCTACATGAGCTGGAATGATGTATGTCTGTCGCCTGTGGAGTGTTCTACATGAGCTGGAATGATGTATGTCTGTCGCCTGTGGAGTGTTCTACATGAGCTGGAATGATGTATGTCTGTCGACTGTGGAGTATTCTTCATGAGTTGGAATGATGGTTGTCTGTCGACTGTGGAGTGTTCTACATGAGTTGGAATGATGTATGTCTGTCGACTGTGGAGTGTTCTACATGAGTTGGAATGATGTATGTCTGTTGACTGTGGAGTGCTCTACATGAGCTGGAATGATGTATGTTTGTCGCCTGTGGAGTGTTCTACATGAGCTGCAATGATGTATGTCTGTCGCCTGTGGAGTGTTCTACATGAGCTGGAATGATGTATGTCTGTCGACTGTGGAGTATTCTTCATGAGTTGGAATGATGGTTGTCTGTCGACTGTGGAGTGCTCTACATGAGCTGGAATGATGTATGTCTGTCGCCTATGGAGTGTTCTACATGAGCTGCAATGATGTATGTCTGTCGCCTGTGGAGTGTTCTACATGAGCTGGAATGATGTATGTCTGTCGACTGTGGAGTATTCTTCATGAGTTGGAATGATGTATGTCTGTTGACTGTGGAGTGCTCTACATGAGCAGGAATGATGTATGTCTGTCGCCTGTGGAGTGTTCTACATGAGCTGCAATGATGTATGTCTGTCGCCTGTGGAGTGTTCTACATGAGCTGGAATGATGTATGTCTGTCGACTATGGAGTATTCTTCATGAGTTGGAATGATGGTTGTCTGTCGACTGTGGAGTGTTCTACATGAGCCGGAATGATGTATGTCTGTCGACTGTGGAGTGTTCTACATGAGCTGGAATGATGTATGTCTGTCGCCTGTGGAGTGTTCTACATGAGTTGGAATGATGTATGTCGGACGCCTGTGGAGTGCACAGACACTCCCCTTTCTCTCCACCTATGTTTTCGGTTTTCTTTCTATTGGCCTATCTAAAACTCATTTAACTTGTTTCTGATTAGTCACTCTCCCATCTCTCCACCCATGTTTTCGGTTTCTTTTCTATTGACCTATCTTAAACTCATTTAACTTGTTCCTGATTAGTCCGTCCCTTTCTCTCCACCCATGTTTTCAGAATTCTTTCTATTGGCCTATCTAAAACTCGTTTAACTTGTTTACGATTAGTCACTCCCCTTTCTCTCCACCTATGTTTTCGGTTTTCTTTCTATTGGCCTATCTAATATCTTTATACTTTCTATTGTTCTAAATCAACTTATTGCATCACACAATGTCCGTTCTTTCCACTAAAGTCTTTGAATTACATTTTCAACTCGACAAAGATACATCGTCACTCTCCAATACAACAGTTCATTCTAACACTTCTAACTAGACTAAAAAAGCACATTTTTATCTTTTCCACGTTTTTTACTCAGACTCTCGAAATACGACCATCCTGTTCAAAGCTCCCAACAAACTGTGGCCTCATGGTGAAAATCTACCTTCCGTTAATGTCTCAGGGTTCACCCTTCCGGTTCCATGGACTTTATTCCAAATCTCGCCGTATCAGCGTTATCCTTGAAATGCACCGTTCAGTACTGCGCATGACAACTAATCCTTTTCAAAAATTTATATTCACACACAAAATTATTAGATTTCTTATAACTAAAATTTCTTAAAACCTATACATTATTATTTATTTCTGTTTGGAAATCTATAATGATTGAATTTACTTTATTTTTAATTCTTTTAAAAAACATAAGTCACATTTTTGACTTATTTCCCCCCTCCCATTTAACTATCTCGATTCCCGGTTATTTCTCATTATTCAAATTGGATCAACCTTTTTTAGGTGTTACAAGGGAGTACAATTAATTGTAATACTAGATAAGAAAGATTATTTCTTCAGAATAACCAAATTGTTGGACGAGGGACCTTATGTAAATAAAGGAATTCATTAAACAAATGCATTAAGATCACCAACGAAGCTATAAAAAATTGCAGTTCTGTTATTTCTAAAAAAGATACTTATAAATTCCACATTTCTAATCCTGTGTTACCACAATTGTACTGCCTCCCAAAAATACACAAAGAAGGTAAATCGATGAGACCTATTGTATCAGGCCATAACTCACCGACTTACTTCCTTTCACAATCGTTAGCTGAAGAGTTTTCAGGATTAAAACACAAATTTAGCTCATTTTCAATTAAAAATAATTTAGAACTTATAAACAAAATCAAAGACATTAAACTAAAAAGAAACGAAATCTTAGTCTCATTTGATGTTTGTTCACTCTTCCCTAGTATACCTGTTAATGAAAGCATAGAATATCTGAAAGAATTGTTAACTAAAAATAACGTCGAACCTAGGAAAATTAATGAGTTTGTAAAATTGACCGAGGTTTGCATGAATCAAAAATACTTTGCATTTAATAATGAATTTTACCAACAATTAGAAGGTATAGCAATGGGTAATAGCCTGTCACCATTTATAGAAGATCTCTTCATGAGTAAATTTGAAGAGGAGCTACAAAATAACCTTAACCATTTTCCTAAAATGTAGTTGAGGTATGTTGATGACATATTTGCAATTTTTGATCTCAAAAAATGTAGTGTTAGTGATTTTCTTGGTCAAATTAATAGTAAACATAGCTCTATCACATTTACTCATGAAGTAGAACAAAACAACAGAATACCTTTTCTAGATTTGTTTTGTATTTGAAATAAAAATAGAATAGAATTTGACATTTTGACATTTTTATATATGAAACATTTTTATTTTGAATTAGGTTGCAACCACAAAATTAATTATAAATTAAGTATGGATGAATTTTAATTTTATGATATTATAAAAAATGTAATGATTTATTTGATTTATGTTTTTTCAGGAAATATTTTAACTAGTATGCAATCTATAATATTTTTCTTAGTAATTAAATGTACATTTCAGAAAATGCATTTTGTATTTTTATTTGAAACTCTCCAGAGTACACTATATTAAAGAACTTACGACCCAATTAGAAATTTCCTATGCTCTCTTCAGAGTATTTCTTTTTCATTATTTTTATTTTGTTTTTGTAATAAATGTTACAAAATGGTGCCCAACTTAAAAAATTTACAATTAGCACAAAAAATGTAAACAGAGTTTGTTGCTGTTTAAAATTAAACTATTACACAGAGACTTCCAAATCAGTATTTTTGAGGAAATTGCAACCATTCAGTTTTGGTAGGGGCCTTACAGCCAATATTTCAGGAACATGTTATCAAAATCGTTATCAAAATAAAATAAAAAATTAGGCATCTTCTTGACTAAATTTTAAACTTAATTGACATTAGGTTATAAACACTACTAACAATAATTTGAACCCTTAACTAAACAAACTGAACAGCAAACACAACTAAAATATTATTGTGAACATTACCTCGGTAAAGTTGTCATAGTTTTGTATTCCACAGATTGGTAAGTTGAAATCTTCCTTGGTATAAGGTACAGCAGGGTAATTAAATTCTCCTGTATTAGCAGTAGAACCACACACACCTGTTGCATTCTGATGATTCCCTGTCATGTGATTCAACACAACATCTACATAAATTCTGTAATCACATACAAATAACAGAATTCTTACAGCAGGCCATTGAATGTCGCAACGTCAATTAACTGAAGCTTCATAATTAGAACAAATTAGTGATTCAAGTCACCCTCAATCTCAATTAGTTCGAATAATCAACATTTTATTATACATTCAAATTTAAGAAGGCCTTATTTTCAGGTAGCTGTATTTCAGTTGTTTTTCAAGGAATTTTATATTACACTATATCATGATAGCCTTAAAGATGCGGCTTAAACTAACTCTATTCAGTCTTAGTTATAGTAGTAGTAGGAGGAGAAGGAGAAAGTTAATGAGTCAAAAAAATTATTTTCAGTTTTTTAAATATCTATTTAAAGACCCCTGAGGTTAAATTTTGTTTTTTTTTATGTATGTTCTGAGTACAAACAAGTGTTCAGATTTTGATCAAATTAATTATGTGGGCATATTTTGTAGTTTGAGTATTTTTTTCTTACTTTCATTTTTCAATTACTCAAAATTTTGGGTGTAGCTGCCATGAGAACAAATCTTAAAATTATGACATTCTCAAAATTAATTATGCCTAATATTAATTTTAAATTAACTTTTGCTCAAATTTTGCCTCCTAGGACCTAAACAAAAATATAGAGGTTGCCAACTATCCAAAATGCCAGTTTATGAATTATTGTCAGTAACAATTATTGACTATGTAGTTATTATAAAAGACATAATTTCTTAAAATCAACTATATCGATATCATTAAAATTTTAGTGAAATGTGAAGTTTAATAACCCAAACCAGTGTATCAAAAACAACTGATAGAAGAAAATAAAAGTTTAGGAATAATTGACAAAAACAATATATTGCTTGATTTCAACAACAAAAAAAAAAAATAAAATAAATAAAATAATTTGATTTGAAAAAACTTGATTTCAATCAAATATGATCCACTATAATTATTTAAGAAATGAATCAAGTTAAACTCCACTTAAATATATATTTTGTTTCAAAATATTTTTGGTAAATTTCACAACATGCTGGAAAAGGGAAAACTTTCTATATTAACTTATCTCCTATGAGCCATATACGTGGGAAAAACTAAATAATAATAAAAATTAGTTTTTTGTTCTTTGACACTAAAAAGTAGTATTACATAGTTAAAGGAATATGGCAATGAATGTTATTATATTTGGTTTTATGCACGAGTGTGTGAAAAAAAAGTTAGTGCAATTTTTCTATATTGTTTATTTTCTAATGAAAACCAGAAGTGAGCTAAGAGAAACAATTAAGAAAACACTTTGACAATTACAGATAAAACAAAAATACCATTTTTAACTTACTTGATCCCAACTTGGCCGCATCTTCTCACCATATCTTTGAAACTAGCTTCATCGCCTGACCTTGAACAAACCTTATAAGATATAGGTTGATATCTTTCATACCATGGTCGTTTCTGGACCATTACACATTCTGTAACTGGTGATACCTAAACAAAATATTCATGATTTATTGTATGTCAACATATAACGTGTTTGAAAAGTCTGGGTACGGCTTAATATATTACAAACCATAACAGAAAACATCTATAAACTTTGCACAGTGTCATATGGCAATGTAAACTGTTTTTCCTTGCTATTGCCATGACATGACAACCATGGGGGGACGGCCGACAGAGGAAGTCATAGGAATCTTAAATGTAAGCACGGGTCGAGTGATACCTCATTTCAAAGAGCTCAGTTAGTAGAGTTGAATGCCGCAAACCGCATCTCAAAAGATGTATCCAATCAGAAATGGCGGGTTGTTTTAGGTACACATTTTGAAGTACATTATGCGCTGCCATTTCTGACTGGATTAAAAAAAAAAAAATTCTAAAATGAAGTGGTAAGTTAGTTACAAAAGTCAGTGAAAACATTAGTTAGTAGAGTGAATCGCCGCCTCCCGCATCTAAATACGACGATCCATTCAGAAATGGCAGCGTATAATGTACTTCACAATGTGTACCTAAAACAACCCGCCATTTCTGATTGGATACATCTTTTGAGATGCGGTTTGCGGCATTCAACTCTACTAACTGAGCTCTTGCAATATGTGAATTAGAAAAGATAAATGAATTATTGTTGAAGCCTATTACCATCATAGAACCGACAGTTGCTGTGTCAGACACAATGGTAAGCTAAAGTAGTAAATTTGCTCTGTTGTGTCAGATATGACGACTGTCTCCAAAGTGTTAATACATTTGGCATACCAAGCAATCATTAAAATATATATATCAGTTTTCTAAAACATTCCCAATGATAGTTTTTACCCGAGCAAAAGACAGAAAATTTGAACCTAACTACTTGTTCAATATTTTCATTTATATAAATCCAAACGTTTTTGAGTTACAAAAATATCAAAGTAATCATGATTTATATATCAGTTACACAATCTTTCCTGTAATTTTCTGTAAAAATTTATATAACTTTCAACTTTTAAATATTCAACAACGGACACAAAACCAGTAGACAAATTGTTTACACTTCCACGAATTGGGTCACCAGCTACCAAAGTCAACCGGTCGAAGGTGTAAAGATTTGTGTTTTTCAAATAAAATGGTAAATATTCCAGAGATTATATATTGAAATGTAGAGCATAATATTATTATGAATGGTTGTGTGTGTGTCTTCTAAATTGGTTATATTAATTATAATAAAGGTATTACCTCGTTTTATTTTACTGTATTGCAATTCTTGTTGAAATGTTTCAGCTGTTTCACCGTTATAAGCGGCATTTATGATTACAATACATAATTAACAAACATATATATATATATATATATATATATATATATATATATGATTCCTATATACGAAACGAGATAGGACCTATGTTTATATGAACTTTTTTCATTATTTTTACTAGTAGAATGAGCTGTATAAGTGTGGGGGATAACTTCGTGAATCACCCTGTGTATATGATTCCTATAGTGTTTTATTTTTAGTGGCCACATGTCTTCAAAGACTCTTGAAATCACTCTTTAATCTTAAAACTCCATGTAATGTCAAATTGACAGTACTTGGAAAAAAAACCATTACTCTGGGATTTTCATACTAAGGTATCTCAGGAATTATTGCTGTAGACTTTTCACAATATTAACAATCCATTATGGGTTTATATATCCTCACTTTAATAAATTCTGAGACAGGTTAACCAAAAAATTAAATATATTAAAAATATATACTAAGATGACTTTTTTCTGGTTCCTGTTATTATGTGGAAGAGTTTATCTGCCATTAATCCCATTAGATGTTTGCGAGTTAGTTTTCGTATGTAGATAGTCATAGATTTGCAAATACTAATTTTAATGTTTAATGAGGGCATTAATTTATTGTTGTGTTCCTATGTCTTTGTATTGCTTATAAGGCAAATAAAAATATAAATACAACCACTGTGATCCCAATAAATGATCAATCGTAGTAATGATGCAAGGAAAAGGGACACATAAAGCAGTTAACTTGTATTATTTCTCCCTGTGAGTATTGTAAAATATCGGTGGTATTATTTACTGTTACTTCTTGGTCTATGAAAATTTTTGTGTCTCATATTGTGTACTAAATCAATAGCCAAATTGGGTTAACAAGAAAGATTTATTAAATGCATAAAACTATCCAAGAAGTGAGGTCTACTGTTTAGATAACCACTAATTTTTATTGCCCTCAAGGGTTCACTTTAAGTATAGGATTGGCAATCCCAATAAACCCAGCTGGATCTACACTTTTTTCCACATAGTCTTGGGTTAGATACCTGTCTTTCATCTTTCCTAGCAGGTTTCTCTTGACAAACTCTTGTTCTTTTCCGAACCTGATGCTATTCAAGGGCTAGGGTGCTTTATTTTATATTCTTTACTTCCTTTAAAAAAATAAATAAAAAAATCAGTAAATGATGACAAAAGTTTTTCTTCTTTTTATCCTATTGTATACAAATTTATTTATTAAAAATGTCCATTGCCTTAAGGTTTAATGATGAAACTGATTTCATTATAAGCTAGTATTGAACACCACCTACCTGTACACCACCATATCCGTGTGAGGATAAGAAAGATTCACATTCTGTTGCAATGTCATCAAACTTCCACTCAAACAAATGAACAATTGGTCCAGAATAAATTGTGTGACTGGATCCAGTCAGGCAGGCAACTATCATCAAAACAAATAGCCAACACATGTTTCAATCTAAAAAATAAATCATGAATTAATAATCAGGTTTTCAAATACATAAACAAATTATTTTTATTAACTTAAAATATATTTCATTGATATAGAAACCTATCAAGTAGTATATATAATATAATATAGGAATACTATAATATATAAATATATATAGGAGACATGCTTACTTTGGAAAATGGCCCTTGGTATTACCTAATTGTACATAAGTAAGAAAACACACAAAAAACACTATAGTTTTGAAATATTTCGTAAACACTGTTCACTTTTTCAATCGAGTCTTCTTCTTAACTCTACTGATTGAGAAAGAGAACAGTGTTTACGAAATATTTCAAAACTATAGTGTTTTTGTGTGTGTTTTCTTACTTATGTACTATTAGGTAATACCAAGGACCATTTTTTAAGGTAAGCCTGTCTCCTGTCCATACAAAATCTAACCAATCTAATAGGCTATGTGCCCTATTAAATTCTAACACACACACATACACACACACACACACACACACACACACACACACACACACACACACACACACACACACACACATATATATATATATAATGCATCATATCTCTGTTGTTTCGTAAGCTACTTAAGAACTACTGATTTCATGTGATTTTCTTTTCTATATTGATACAATACTGCTCAGATTTTAATCTTTATTTGATTCAGTACAATCTATGTTTTTCAAGTTATAACTCTATTTGTCTGTACAGGTCATACAAAAACTAGAATTTTTTACACATTTTCTTAAAATTTTATATATTTGGCAGCAACAACATATCTTTTATCAGTGACTACATATTGTATATGATTTGAATACTATTTACAAATTATATATATATATATATATATATATTTTTTTTTAAATGGGTTCAGTAGGTAGTTCTAGAGTTATAACCATTTTTTGCAGTACTTTCCCACTCCCCATGTCCTGTTCGTAAAACAGACTATTCATTTCTCATGAAAATCAGTTCACGTTACATGAATCCTACATTTATAAAACAAAATTTGTCTGATTACAACTCGAGAACTGCTGATCTGATTTCCATATGGGTAAGTTAACAGGATTAGTTTTTCATCTATGTTTGATGGAAAAATGGTTCAAACTAATTACAATTATCAATTTCAAAGTTGGTACAAAATTAAAAAGTTATTTAATATTGAAAGAATTATTAAAATCGTTTCAGAGGTTTCAACATTATAAGTGGTTTTAATTTGTATGTGGTCATGAAGTTTGTTAGGACATGACTTAGGAGACTACAACTATAAAGAGTGTGATCGACACTGGTCCTCTAATTTTGTGTGAAGATTTTCCACTTTTCACAAAAAAGAAAATAGTAAGACAATTTATTCTGTTAATTGTTGTAACTGACAGATATTTTACAATTCATATTCATGTAATTGTTTTAGAATATTTTAAATTGGTATTATTTATTTTACAGAGACCTATTATCTATTTTGTATGTTGGTCTAGAGAAGTAAAGTGAAAATGTTTTACTAAATGACTAGATAGTAGATATTTCTTTTGTAACAAATTCCTGACCTACTATAGATTATTAATGTAGTGTTTGAATTAGTTGTTTAATATGTTTTGTTTATTTGCATATTTCATATTCATTTACTAACAACGTAACCACAAAAATGTATCATTAACATTTTGGATTTGGGCTATTAAATGTACACTTGTAATAGGGAACTCATAAACCAAAATACACTCAACAATAATACTAATAGTGAATAAATTAATTTAGAAGTAAAAAAAAATTATAAACTTCTCATAAAAATAATTACCAAGTTTAGACCATATTAGATTTAACCATGAGATACACGCCCGATTTACAGACACACACACACACACACACACACACACACACACACATACATTTCAATTCGTTAGGCTATATTCGCAATACCCATTCAATATTGGAAGTTCATAAACAGATAATAAAAACAATTACTTAACACGTTAGCTGCCAAGGCCTAATACGATACTCTTGCCTGGAGTGCCACGATTACCAAATTATTTTTCCATTATTATTTTTGCATCTACCTATGTTAAATAATAGGCAATACTATTTACGAATTTTATTTACATTTATGCATATATAGTTCCGAGACTGATCGGACCGAAATGCAATTTTTCGGCTTTAATTTTAATCGTAGTATAACGTTTAGGTCCGATCGGACCGAGGTAATTTTCTTGTAAAAAAAAAAAAATCTAAACGGGCTATTTCATTTCTTTATGTTGGCAAGCTCACTATTTTATTTGTCTAATATTTATTTTATAAATACATATATTAATTTTACAACAATATTCTTTTTGAATTATTCATTACTAAACCAAAATGTTTTTGTAAAATTTTTAATCGGTCAGATCGTGCCGACGAAAAAGTGAAAATATCCAATGATTTTATTATTATATTGAGTAACCATGGTAACGGTTATTAAAGCATACAATACGTCTAACACACGTCTTTACCCAATCCAAAGAATATGTAACAATTCTAAATAGAAGGTGAAGTTACTTTTAATTGTTATTAATTTGTTAATTTGCTCGACTATAGGGCGCCAGGTTTGCTTTAGCATACCAATTTTGAAAAAAGAATGAATTTAAATATTTAAAAGAAAGAAAAAAAAATCTCTGAGGTCGTAAGTTCTTTTCACAGTGTACTTACAGTGGATTTTGGTTTTAAATGAGAACACTTTGGCTGAAATGTTACAAAGAAAACATTTATTAAACATTCAAAGAAACATCCTACAAATTATTATTAACAACAAAAAAAATCATATTACAAATACTAGTTATCCTCTTTAGTTTCAATAACAAATTATGAATTTATATCTCCTTTATTTCTTTCTTTCAAATTAATTAATTTTATCTTTAAAAATGCTTTTACCAATAAAATTGTTGCAACAGGAATTTTATCTATGAAATTTTTTTTTTAGTAACTTTGTAGCTCTAAAAGAAAAAATGAAAAGATTCTATTTTCATTAATTAAAAGTTTCATTTTACTAGTATCTCTTCTAGTAATAATCTACTAAATTTTCTTTAAATAGATAAACATTTACAAAAAATTAATTTAAACATAATACAGGTTATTAATCAAACAGATAATATACAGCGTCTATACCACAACGCCGATTTAAATAAAAACATTGTCTGAGTCCGAATGGAAAACTGATGTCCTACGAATTGAAGTTCTACGGCTTGTAGAGGATTCTCCCTCGTTCAGAAGTTGTTTTCTCCAGTTGTTGAGAATATTCATAACTCGCGTACGTAAATTATTGTCTTTTATGTTCCCAAATTATTGTCTTTGAAACACGCTAAACATGGATTCTTATATACTTTCGATCTCTATTTGAGATAAAAAAAAATCAAATGTACATTGTTCTAATAGAACCTAGAAACTCTTTCTACAATCTTATTTCTCCAAAAACTGGATTATTACTTGAAAAACACAACCTGTCCATTTTAAGCGGTAAACTCAACTTTTAGAAAGCACATCTTGTCACTCCTAACGCTGGACTTAGACTTTTTAGAAACACATCTAGTCCCTCCAAGCTCTGGACTTAGACTGACTTTACCATGAGGCAAATTCTTACTTCCGAAAGCGTTCCTTCCGGTTACTGTTCCCACGTTTTACCGCACTGCCGTAAAATACAAATGATTTACTTAACATAACAAACAAACTAAATTACATTAAAATTAAACATAATAATTCATACTGTTGTCTTGAAAATCCATTTTTCTTTTATTAATGACGTTACTAAATTTAATTTATTATTTGAATCTCTTATCTCTTTGGCTTCACCGCGTCTTTTAAATGAGTCTATATTAAAATCTGACTTTTCACACTGTCACAAAAACCCCACAAGGTTTGTATTTCAATACAGGTATTGGAATACAAAGCTTTTATATATATATATTTCAAATCGAAAAAAAATATTAATGGATGTTCAAGACATTTCATTTCAGAAGCTAAGGACCTCATGAAAGAAAATAAGTATCCCTAGTATACTTAATTTAAGAAAGATTCTCTTTTTACATAAAAAAATTAAAATCTATTTGCTAAAATCCTATTTCATTATTTTAATTTGTTAGCGTTATAATAACTCATTGTAAAAAAAATAATACGAATCAATTAGTGCTAAGTCTTATCTCTATTTATACAATAAAACCCATCATCAGTTTCCTTTCCAACCTTGTTGGCTGAAACTTTCCATCAACATTTTTTGTTGACAGGATCCCGTCACTCAAAGCTTATCTCCCAGACAGCCGTCTATATACTTTTTCTCGTCTCATCCTCTTTGCCAAGGCGACATTTCTACATCCTTTGAAAATCTACATCTATCTTTTACTATCCATCTGAATCATTTTCCAACTAAACGCAATTAAAATTTTAAAACTTCTCATTATTAATTAACATTTTTACGAAAATTATTTATTTATTACTCAACATTGCTTCAATTCACCTTAAAACTTTTCAATTATCATCTTATATTATTATTTATTTTAGTTTAAATCCAATAATTATTTATTCTTTATCAAATTCTTAATTACTCTTTGTCTCGCTGGGATAACATGTTAGCTACTGATTTTACAATTACAAAAAAAACTCTTTTCTTCAACTAAAATTTAAAAATATAACATCATTATTATCAAAAAAAATATAATTACTTACAAAACTCATCTATTTATTTAAAAATTACCTCTTTACAATTGTATTGTCTCTCAGTATCCTATCTTAAAATTATTTCCATCTTATCTTTCATATTTTAATAATCTAAGTTGCATTAATCCCCAAACAAAATTCTTCATAATAAAAAAAAACTCCTTATTATTTACCCATATATTATTTCATAAATAATCTCCTTATTTCAACGTAGCTTCCTTTAAAAATCATAATAATCGTCGTTTATCCGCAGAATTCCTTAAATCTCCCTTTATTTCATTAAAATCGTCGCATATTTCCTTTATTTCATTAAAATCGTCGTATATTTCCTTTATTTCATCGCAGTACTCAAAAAACCTCTTAAAAACTAAAAATTTACCATTAATGCAACCTAACTACCTTTTTTATAAAAGTTTCTTAACAGAACAACTTCATTTTAAATACCACTTTACTCAACAATTCTGTAAAGTCATCATCTTCATATAAAACTCAAAAATCTCTCATTTAAACTACTTCTTATTAAAATCTTCTTAATCATCTATTACTTGTATACAAAAACTTCAAAAAATAAAAAAATTATCATTGCTTTCCCAGCTAACACCTTATTTCATCAAAATCTTTAGACACCTTTATCAAATAACTTCTCACAATCATCTATTGTTTTAAATTCAAACCTTATTTATTAAAAAACGTTAATTATTTATTTCATTTATAAATTTCATCAAAATCTCTTTATCATTATTAATTTATTATTCCTTCCTTTAAAAAACAAAAACTTAACCTCCTTTACTCATCATTTAACATCAAAAAAACTTAAAAACTTTATTATTATCTGTCTTGGCAAAACTTACATAGATTCTCAAACTTTAAATAACTATTCTTCATATTTTCAAACCACAAATCACTTAAAACTAACAATTTTTTATCATTTTATTATTAAATAATTCTTAATATTTAAAACATCAAAACATACAACTTATCGTTTTACAATTTAACATCTAATTACCTATCCTAATCAGCTAATCAACATTTTTACAATTTTATAAAACCTTCCGTTTCATGTCATAAAAACCCTCCTTTTGTCACGTCCGGTTTATTTCTGCATATGCAGATTGATCGCGTCTGCATACCCTACAATTTGTTTTCAATCAACATCTGTCTAAATTTTTTTATTATATGAAGTTTTTTCATGTAATAATGTCACACTATCTATGCATTTTTCTTCCTAACCTCTCCTACAACAGTTCTTCTAACCGCCTACTTTTTACCGTGCATACTTCAAATTGCTCTTTAGACTCTTACACAGAGTAACATGTTGTAACGTTGAAATGTGCAGTGGTTGAATGCAATATCCCTACTAAATTCAAGATAAAGCCCACAACACATCCCTATTTCACAACACGCCCTCTTATGCAGTCTCAGAATGCCTTATTCTTACGAATAAAACATTCTATATTAACTACACAAACGCCTACCTCCTCCCAAAATGTTCATGTACTCCTTAAATGCATCTACACGAAGAAAATTTTAAAATTCATAAAAAATTTCATTAAAATCGTTTCATCCGAAGTTGAAATAATGTTTATTTTTACCAAGTTTATTACTAGCATCGTCGATTTTCTGTTTATGTAATCCTTTCTAGATGTTATTATTCAAATTCAAAAAGAAAATTTTATTTTTTAAAATTTATTCTAAGTCCTTTACTTAGAAATTTTACCTTCAATACTATTAAAGTTATTTAAGTAATCTACTTTTGTTCTTGTTTACTTTATTTAAAGCCAATTATCCTTTATTTAAGTAAATTTTATTCGAAAACGCAAGTTAAATTAGAATTATACGTCAAAGGTTTTTTATTTTCCTAGACAGCATTTTGGTAACACCCTATATTTCGTCTCAAAGTCATGCATAGGAATTTATACCTGACTAAGGAATAAACAATCTCCCCTAGCTGTATGAAGCAATATATCTGTCTACTGATAAGAAGTGAACCTTTTAGCTCCAACTAGATTCTATTTCTCTCGTCATTATTGAATATTTTATTGAATCCACCTACTTAATATTGAATATTCTTTCTTCAACACTACACTAAATCCTTGCTTCGAACTAACTATCTTATCTATGTCACGTTTCATAATTATTTATATTGGAATAAACAACATTCAGAGTTATCTACTGATATAAACCTAGCGTCTTTCACTTAGCAAATACCTAAACGTTTTCTAAAACTAAACTCTTAATCATACTAGCTTGGCTTATATTATTATTTATTAATACTCATACTATTGTTATTTCAAACTATAGACTATACATTATTCAATTTTAAAACTACTTATTAACAGAATCTTAACTACTTTTTATTAATTATTCTTCAAAATCAAGTCCGTGTGTTTATAAAAATGTCTTTACATTTATATCCGTCGTTCCAAATTTCAATTGATTACAACAATTATAAATTATCTATTTCTTTCGATGGTTCCCCGATTGGTGAAAAATTTTAAAGTACATGATTGAATTTTTTAACACACTTTTGATGTTAAATACTTCTGTCCACTCGGACAGTTTGTCTAGCCTAGACATCACAACAGACCCTTTCCTAACAAAAGATCTCCCTTTGTGATTGTCTCGGAGTATTGACAAAATACTTCTCTCTTTCTCATTCTCAGGCATACCATCACCCCTCCTTCCCTCAAACATCTTAGAATCTAATGACCTAATTTCAACATCTGTTCGTTTAGGAATTCTAACCCCACCATTCTTATATACTAATACAAAGCCTTCTTTTACTATTTCTACATTTTTACTTTCAAGATTATATTTAAAGTTACTTTTTTCACAAAAACTTTTAATTTCTTGTTCTTGTATTCTAAAAATATTTCTAAATTCTAACATCGTGTGTTTTTCAAAATCTACAGTCCTATGGTAAACTCGTTTTTTAAGATAAACAGCTGATTCCTTTATTATTAGATTATTTACTTTTACTTTGTTTTTCAAATTACTTATACCTATTCCTACCCCACTAGACATATTAATTTCAACATTACTTGTTATTTCTAGATTTACCTTGTTACCTAACCCATTATTCATTATTTTAGAAATTTCTTGAACACAATCATTCACACAATTGTCTTCAATTATTATTAAATCATCTGACATCTCTTTTGTTTCATTAAAACTGTTAATTTCTACTTCAGCTACTGTTTGATCTAAATTGTTATCCAAATTATTAATATTTTCTATCAAAACACCTTCTACATTATTTATCCGTTCAAATTCTACTTTTTTCTCACAATAGCTTATTTCAATTTCTACTTTATTATTAGTTTCCATTACATTAATTTCCATTTTAAGATTCTGTTCAAATTTTACATAATTTGGTTTTAATTCAACCCTCATTTCTTCAAATTTTTTACACATTGCTTCTTTTAAGTTTAAATTATCTTGTCTTAGTTCTAATTTACTCAGTTTCAAGTCATTATCTATTTTATCCAGTTTAACATTATTCTGTTCGAGTTTAACATTGAAATTTTCCAGCTTAGTGTTAATTTCTAGCTTATTTTGATCAAATTTATTATTAAAGTCATCAAATTTATTATTTAAATCTTGTTTCAAATCTACATTATTTTGTTTTGCTTCTAACCTACTCTGATTAATTTCTTTTTTTGTTTCTAAGCTATTTTGTTCCATTTTTTCCATCATTACTTTTAACATACTCTTAATCTCTAAATCCTGATCATTATTTTCCAATTTCTTACCTACCCTAACCTCTTCGGTTACACTAACCTGCTCAATTACCCTAACCTGTTCAGCCCTTAGATTCTTATTATTATTATTAGTACCCTCCATTTTCTTTAAATTTTGATCTTCTTTTACCAAATTACTATTTTTATTTATTAAATCACTTGAAACCTTATCTTTTCCATCAAAATCATTAACCCCACCATTCTTCTTAACTTTTAAATTTTCAGTATTATCTACCTCATTGTTTACTTTATTATTATTACTATCTAAATCTACATTTTGATCTAAAATACTTTGTCCCTGTTGATAAAACAATTCATTACTACTATTACTTTGTGTTGTTATAGAATTTTGATTTCCTAACCCTACCTGTTCATCATTATTATTAACATTTACAATTTCTGACTCCTTTTTTACCTTACTATATTTAACACAAAACATTTTAAAAAAGAATCTTTCTTATTATTTTTAAAGAGAGTCCTTACCTTGATTTTAAGAGTTCTCATTGCCAAAATCACTGTACTTTCGACTAAAAAGGCCCACAGTTGCGGCGACATTTGTAACAATTCTAAATAGAAGGTGAAGTTACTTTTAATTGTTATTAATTTGTTAATTTGCTCGACTATAGGGCGCCAGGTTTGCTTTAGCATACCAATTTTGAAAAAAGAATGAATTTAAATATTTAAAAGAAAGAAAAAAAAATCTCTGAGGTCGTAAGTTCTTTTCACAGTGTACTTACAGTGGATTTTGGTTTTAAATGAGAACACTTTGGCTGAAATGTTACAAAGAAAACATTTATTAAACATTCAAAGAAACATCCTACAAATTATTATTAACAACAAAAAAAATCATATTACAAATACTAGTTATCCTCTTTAGTTTCAATAACAAATTATGAATTTATATCTCCTTTATTTCTTTCTTTCAAATTAATTAATTTTATCTTTAAAAATGCTTTTACCAATAAAATTGTTGCAACAGGAATTTTATCTATGAAATTTTTTTTTTAGTAACTTTGTAGCTCTAAAAGAAAAAATGAAAAGATTCTATTTTCATTAATTAAAAGTTTCATTTTACTAGTATCTCTTCTAGTAATAATCTACTAAATTTTCTTTAAATAGATAAACATTTACAAAAAATTAATTTAAACATAATACAGGTTATTAATCAAACAGATAATATACAGCGTCTATACCACAACGCCGATTTAAATAAAAACATTGTCTGAGTCCGAATGGAAAACTGATGTCCTACGAATTGAAGTTCTACGGCTTGTAGAGGATTCTCCCTCGTTCAGAAGTTGTTTTCTCCAGTTGTTGAGAATATTCATAACTCGCGTACGTAAATTATTGTCTTTTATGTTCCCAAATTATTGTCTTTGAAACACGCTAAACATGGATTCTTATATACTTTCGATCTCTATTTGAGATAAAAAAAAATCAAATGTACATTGTTCTAATAGAACCTAGAAACTCTTTCTACAATCTTATTTCTCCAAAAACTGGATTATTACTTGAAAAACACAACCTGTCCATTTTAAGCGGTAAACTCAACTTTTAGAAAGCACATCTTGTCACTCCTAACGCTGGACTTAGACTTTTTAGAAACACATCTAGTCCCTCCAAGCTCTGGACTTAGACTGACTTTACCATGAGGCAAATTCTTACTTCCGAAAGCGTTCCTTCCGGTTACTGTTCCCACGTTTTACCGCACTGCCGTAAAATACAAATGATTTACTTAACATAACAAACAAACTAAATTACATTAAAATTAAACATAATAATTCATACTGTTGTCTTGAAAATCCATTTTTCTTTTATTAATGACGTTACTAAATTTAATTTATTATTTGAATCTCTTATCTCTTTGGCTTCACCGCGTCTTTTAAATGAGTCTATATTAAAATCTGACTTTTCACACTGTCACAAATACCAAAATATGCAGATAGGTTGCTGCACTATCGAACTGTGAGCCACAAAACAAAACATTACGTCAGTGACTTTATCGGTCCGATCGTGCCGAAATGCTGCATGTACATTCACTGTTAAAAGGCATGTGCATGGATATAACTTCAGAAAACAAAATGATCTCCAAATGAGATTGCATAGGGTTCAAAAGCAGAGCTATGCAAGCATGACTGTTGCAACACTCCACATTATTGTACAACATTTGTAGTCAGCCTGGCGGCTTTAAATGTCCAAATTTACAGTTCCTTTAAACTTATTATACCATCTAATAATAGTTTTGTATATGTGAATCTTGTATGTAAATATGCCGAAAATGAGGTTGCACTGTAACCACAGATTTAAATTCAGCAAACCATAAAACTTTTTGTTGCATAGTTGCCATTACTAAAGATACTACTACTAGGCCACGAGTAACAAATAACTTGTGTTGTATTAACATCTACACAAATGCATTATATAATCTGAAAGTGGATGGAAGTGAATGAAGTGCTCCTGGAAAAGTGAAGTTTTTCTGGGGAAAAAGTGGATTGCTTGACAGGGAAACAAACAAATGGATTCCTAAACAAATGGTTTAGTCGGAAGAATGTAATAATTGGATTTTAAAAAAAATTATTATTATACTCAAAGATTACTGTTAAATTAATTGATGCATGCTATAAACTGTTGTGCATTGTTGACTTAGATATATCAGATAAGACTTGTATTTGACTTTTGTCTATTTTTGGTTTAGCAATTATTAGTGGATAATATTATGACAATCATGCATAACCATTGCAAGTTCTTACTTTTTGTTTGTCTTGATTTAATTTCTTAACATTTCACTGTTTGATTTTACTAAATGTGGTTAGACTCATTTATTAATAATAGAACACAGCGTGTTAATGTTGCAGGAAAGCTGTCTAATCAGACTCTACTGAGATATGATGTCTCTCAAGGATCAGTTCTCGGTCTGGTGTTGTTTTTAATTTACATCAATGATTTATCATCATCAATATTTGTGGATAGCCTAATTCAGTTTGCAGATGACACAACTTTTAGTATAAAAGGAAATTCAGTGAAAAATTTGGAGCATAAGCCTTTTTTACAAGTCAGTGCAACACGTCAATACTTTGAAGAGAATAATTGGACAGTAAATCCTGCCAAGACAAAGTACATGTATTTTAATATTAATAAAAACCAAAATCAGACGCCGTGTATCATGTTGTGTGAAAATTGGCTTGAAGAAGTAAATTCAGTCAAGTTCTTGGGTCTTATTATAGATAATAAGTTAACCTGGAATAACCAAATTATCAGTATTAGTACTAATATTAGTTCAGGGATTTTTGCGCTAAGAAATTGAAAATTATACTGTGGTTTGTTCTTTTAACTCCTTATTATGGGCTTATTTATCCACATCTGAACTATGGAATTCTCCTGTGGGGAAACTCATCAGTTCAAAATATGTATAGACTATTTCTCTTGCAAAGAAGGCAATTCGGATAATAGCAGGACGCAAACTGAAATATGTAAAAGTACTTTTGGGAGGCTCGGAGTACTTACACTTCCATGTATATACATACTTGAAGTGTTGCTATATTTTTAATTTAAGTGTGATCATATCCAGAATATGGATATACATGACTACAGCACTAGGCAAGCTTGTAATTATCGTGCTAGACATTGAGGTTAAATGTGTACAGTAAACTTCCTTCACAAGCAGGTGATAAATTGATGAATAAGCTCCCCTTAAGCATAAAAAGTTTGCAAAATTATACGTCTTTTAAAAACAGCCTTAGACAACTACTGTTGTCTGAATCTTTTTGCTCTGTGGAGGAGTTTCTGCATTGACTCTCTGTTTTGTAGATGGGTGTGATTTCCTGCTGAGTATTCTTGCAATTTATGTAATTTTTATTGTATTTGTTTCTAATGTATTGTAAAATTGTATTTAATTACTAATGTTTTTATAATGTTTGGATTGTTTTAGATATTTTATTGTTGATATTTAAAAGTTGAAAAGGATTTGAGACACTTTATAAATTAATTTTAAATTACTTTGTACCTATACATGTGATATTGTTTTTATAGTTCGATGTCTTTAAAAAAATCAAATCTGTGGATTATTTATAATCTCTTGTAAATGACTTGTCTTATGCAATGTCATCAATGTATATTGTGAGGAGTTATAAATAAAATGAAATGAATTAAAGGTTATTTTGATTTAAAATATTTTTTATATTTGTTTTTATACAAATTTCTTAAGATCTGTTTAACTCTTTATATCAATTTATTATTTTTTTAGTATTTTAACTTCTCGCAGCCACTTAGGCTTTCTCAAGTTTTTATTTTTGTGAGGAAGTAGCTCATATTTATTTTTATTTCAAAATACTCATAATTTTGAGATAATCAACCATATTTTTAAGTTTGTCAAACGTAAGTTAATCAAATTCATTTAAAGATCACAAAATTTAAAAAAAATTAAGAAGTGAGTTTGGAATGGTTAGGATTAGGTCTTCTGTGTCAATTTCTCTTAAATCGGTTCGAATTGTTTTATTTAACTTTGAGCTGGTGTTGCTCATTCTTATCTAATCAGTAGCTAAGTAAATAATAAGGTCGTCATAAGGAGAGCCCCACTTACCAAGATAAGCCTAAAATAAATCTGGAGGTCCTCTGGTATTCAGAGGTTAAAATATCTGCTTATTAGAGGTTAAATTAGTCATATAGTTTTGATTTGAGTACTACTAGGTAATATCAAGGACCACTTTTCGAGATAAGTCTGTGTCTCTTATTCATACAAAATCTAACGTAATAGGTACGCTATTAAACTCTAAGCTAGATTCTAAAATTTGTAATCTATGTAAACGTGTTGCCAAGCAGTTGTAACCCATGTTTAGTTGAATTGTAGCTTTTCTCCTTGCTTTTACTTTATTCACTTCCCATGAGCTGTGAATCGTATTTCATATTTTGGACTCTGGGGCTATTTAACTGTATAGTGAAACTCCTTTGACAATTTTGTCTTAATCTTAATTAAGGGTGCCGAGACATTCAGGATGGATTTTCTTTGTTGTAGTTGAGTACCTATGCGACTTCATTTCCTAATATGAAAAATAAGCGAAGGGATCCACTGAAAACAGATAAGTTTTTCCAATCGTTGGAAAATCTATTAAACACTTTTGCTTCATTATTAACTATCATTAGCAATTTGTAATAGTAAAAAAATTTATCTTAGACTTCAATAAAATTTGTTTTTTAGCCTCTAGAATAAAAAAAAGTTATAGTGAATGTCTGTATATGTGTACTTAATTTTTCGTGGAAACCTCTAAACTGATTTCAACAACCTTTGAATCATATTATACTCATATAAATGAATATTCCAGATATGATTTCCATTTGAAAATGGAGTAGTAAAATTTTCATGCTATCACAATACTTTCCTTTCTATCTAATCAGAAAGTAATGTAAGCCTGTTACCAGTTCACTATTATGTATGTGAGAAGCCCTTACTTGGAGTTTGTGGTATAGACATTTTGTTTGAAAGTTGGCCTAAAGTTTTGGAGCTTTTCACACCATTAGCATTGATCAATATAGCATTCTGAAAGGCTTTTACGTGACCAGAAACAATATGACGAAAGTTAAATCATTGGAATCAGGTTATTCATTGATTTTTTGTTTTTGTTTAACAATTTAGAGTATTCTATTAATAGAAACTAGTGGTTTTTCCGTTGAAAAATAACTTCAACTGCTGTTCATTTTAAAATAAATATTGGAAAAAATATTTTACTAACTTTCTCACATATAATAGAGTCCCTCTTATCCGTCTGTCCGTTTTATCCGACCCTGGCTAAAGGAAAAATAATCCATGCAAATTAAAAGATTTGTTGCGAAACATAGTGTACAATGCCCGTGTACCACTTTCGTATTACCAGACTTTATGCAGCTGGTCGCTTACTTGCCAAGGTCAATGACTTACCCTTCTACATGCTTTGTTCCTTCATTCCCGCCTTTCGGTAAAGTATCAATTTAGACTAAACTTGTGTAAGAGTTGGTGTTAAAGTGCATTTTGTTTTTGAGTGTTTAGTGCCATTTTACATAAAATTTAAGTGTATTTTATTATTGTATTGTACATATTTACTAAATTTAAATATTTTTCTTTCGCTGTTTCTAGACCTTAACCTGCATTCTGTTTTTGTATGTTTCTTGTCGTTTCACATAAAAATATAAGTTTGTTTAATTTATTTATTGTAAATACAGTACTGTATTTTTATTTCGCTGTTTTCTTAAAAGTGTTTTTATGGCTTCTAAAAGAAAAAAGTGACTGTTTCAATGGAAGAAAAACTCAAAGCTTTGAAAAGGTTAGACAATGGTGAAACTTTATTAAAAGTTGCGCAATATTATAATATCAGAAAAACAACATTTGGAGACTGGAAGAGGAACCACATTGAAATTGAAAAGTGGTGTTCTGTGTGAGTGACAGCAAATGCTTTAGGAGATAGGAAGACAATAAAGAAGTGTGAGTACGAAAACGTGTGAGTGAAACTCTATTCTTCTGGTTTACTCAACATACAGACAAAGGTGTCCCGATATCAGGGCCGATTTTACAGGAAATGGCAATAAAACTCCGAAATAAATTCAATGAAGGTGACCCTAGTTTTACAGCTAGTGTAGGCTG
Source organism: Aphrophora alni (assembly GCA_963513935.1). Lineage (NCBI taxonomy): Eukaryota > Metazoa > Arthropoda > Insecta > Hemiptera > Aphrophoridae > Aphrophora > Aphrophora alni. The sequence goes on along the minus strand of OY740767.1, from coordinate 153,621,188 downwards.
GCTCGATAGGTAGAAGAAAAGGTATGGAGTACGCCAATTTAATATCTGTAGGGAGAAGCTTTCAGCCTATTATGAAGCTGGTCAATCATTCAGAGATAAGTTACATAAATTGTTGGATAGTGAGAACTTATCAGGTAAACAGATTTTTAAGTGTGATCGGACTGGTCTAAATTACAAAATGTTACTGACAAAGACACTTGTATCAAAGGCTGAAGCGGCAGCGCCTGGTCACAAACGCAGTAAAGAAAAACTAACTATTCTGGCATGCAGTAATGCCACAGCTAATATGAAAATAAAACTGTTTATGATATGCAAGTCAAAAAATCCAAGCGCATTTAAATGTTTTTCTAAAAATGCTTCAGTAGTAAATTATTACAACAATAAAAGTGGATAGATGACTGCAGAGAATTTTAAAAAGTGGTTTTTTTGACGAATTTGTATCACAAACTGAAAAGTTTTTGAAAAACAATAACTTGCCTCAAAAAAGTTTTGATTCTTGACATTTGTTCTTCCCACCCTAACGAGGACGAACTTCAAGATGGTGAGATAAAGAATATGTTTTTGTCTCCAAATGTTTTTTACATCCATTTGCCAGCCTATGGACCAGAACTTTACCTAACCATACTTTAGAGATCTTAAAGAGAAATTACTGCAGAAATCTTCTTTCATCTTTAATTGAGGCTATGGACCAAGGGGATGAAATTGTAGAGAAACTACAGCACCTGAATTTGAAGGATGTAGCTTATTATGTTGCTCAATCTTGGGAAAGTGTTGGGGCAAACACAATGGCTAAATCTTGGAATGTTTTGCTAAATGAAGACAAGGGAGAAGAATCTCTGGATGGTGAAGAATTTCAGCAAAATGATCAAAAAAATGTAAGTCAACTATCTTTATTACACAAAATGCCAGGATGTGCTCACGAAACAGAGAAGGACGTATGTGAATGGATGTCTCAAGATGAAGAATTCGAAGTGATAGATGATGAAATCATAAAGATGGTCAAAGAGAAAGAAGTAGAAGAAGAGGAAGTAGTAAATGGAGGAAAGTGCGATTTATCTAGTAACAATTCATGTACTGTAATTCATAGTTTTTTAATGTATATTAAAATCAATTCAACACTTTCAAACTGTGTTTTAATGGTTTTCCGTGTAATCCGTCTACCCAGCTAATTCGACCGGGCCACGGCCGGTTTAGTGAGACTCTACTGAACTAACGAAGAAAATATTTGTGCCGACAAGTGTCTCTATACTGTTAAGTGAGAAAGAAGAAACATCTAATTTTCTTTATTCCTCAGTTTATCTCCGTATATTTTTTATAGAAGATAAGTTGTTAAAAAAAGAGTTCACTTTATCCATGTTCTGTGAACTAAATATATATATATATTTAAACTTGTTTTTTTCATCTCATGAACTCACCTTAAGCATAAATAGTTTTTATGAAATCAAGTTTTTAATGACCTCAGTCAAGGGTAATTTTCTTTTCTTTAAAATTTTTTTTTTTCTGAAATGTGATTTTATTTATTACTTTAAACTTTATCATTAGTATTAACTTGACATTCTACAATAATTTGATAAAAATTGGTAGTGTAGATTTTGAATAAATCATTGTTTTACAACAGCTCCATAGACTGTGTATTAGTTTTCTAAAAGTAATTTCAATATGTTTGTTTAATTTAGGACCTTATTGGCTACATTGTAAATAAAAAAAATTATTAAGAAACATTAAAACATATCTGCAATCATGATCGGTACTGATTTGAATGATTTCAGATCCAAATTTTATCATGAAGGCTGTTGCAATACAATTTCTCAAACTGTGAAAAATAGACTTTTGTTTAGCAATTTATCACCTTGTTCAGTATGAATCCTTACCACCGAGCCATTTATTTGTATTTGCAATGAGAAAGACATTGCAAGGAGCCAATTCTGGAGAATAGGGTGGATGAGTGAGTAGACCTTAATGTTATTTGACAATTTTTGTCACAGCAATCGCAGTTGCGAGAGCTGATGCATTCTCCAGCTAGAAGAGAATATTGTTCTTCACCAAATGGTGTTGCTTTTTCATCAATTGATCCACGAAATTGATCCAATATTTTTACAGGAGGAATAATACTCTCCTGTGATAGTTTTTCCCTTTTCCAAGTAGTGTATCCAGACATTTCCTGCTGATGAAACTTTTTTGTATTCTTCAAAGCAAATTCATCAAGAGAAATTCACTGTATTTTATTTCTGGAGTGTAAAGGACCAATGTTTCATCAGCAATTAAATAATGTCTTAAAACTCAATTGGACTGTACTTCAACATGTCCAAATATTTGTGTAAAATAGTTGTGAAATTTGAATTGTGGTCAACAGCAAACACAACACCCATTTTGCGTTCCCATACCCAAACATTAATGCAGGATATTAGAAACGTGTTCATCTAAGATGTTTACAATCTTAGCTATATCACATATTTTTTTTTATTTAACAATCGTCCAACACAATATGATGGATTTTGTCAACAATCATTTCAGTTGTGACTTCATTTGGACATTCCATGTTTTTAGCATCATTCATGCTTGTACGACCACAACAAAATTAGTGGACCACTTCCATGTGACAAACCAGAATTACCATATATTTTTTTTAGCTTTGTTTCAGATTTCTTATGGTTTTTTACAAGCAAAAAGTAGTCTTTTATCAGGACATGGAATTCATATCTTTCCATTACAGCAAAGAAACACAAACTTATCCAGCTTTTGAATGTTGTCATAAATTATCAGCTACTATACACATCTATTTAAAACTTTTTGTGTATATCTAAATAAGATGGCAAACATCAAAAATAAAATGAAACATAAATATAAGCGCCTTCTCTCATCAAAGTTACTGAATTATCAAACAGCACTCGTAAAACATCAGAAGTTGAAACAAATTAAAAAGGTAAGGATTGCTTTACAATCTTACAAAAATAGAAACCATACAAGTATCATGTTTTTATTGTAATATATAAATACTACAGTATATTTGAAATCATTGAAATTAACCAATCTAGAAAATTACCTTTAACTTTTGCTTTAGTAGCAGCTGGTGCACTTTCTGTATTAGGAGAAACTTCTGTTGGAATTCTCGACTAGAAACAGAAACAAAAGAAGTTTGTTATGCATGAAAGTATTGAAGTTAATAAATCTTCATTATTCAAAAATTGTATAAACAGGTGTAAGGTGTATTTCTCATTCTAGAAAGTTTTAATTTCACATATGGTTTAACTGTTGTAAATGTGTTAACATGCTTTTAGCTGTTGTGCCATTACTCAAATATTAATCGCCAATAAGTAAGGTGTTTTAGATATAACTACTGATTGTTCACTCTTTAGTTGAGAGCATTGGTCTTATGAGCGATCATCGCACCACTACCCATCCCGCAAACGTCAGGCTGTGATAGCTTTGAGTTAGAAAATATGCGGTAAATAATGCCTGAAAGTTGAAATGAATACATGCAGTCTTTATTAAAAATCTTTAGTCAGTTTGGATAGGAAACACAACATATTACATGCAATATAATTTTGGTGAAATTGAATAATATATTAAATATTTTTTAAGTAAATTATATTACGTGTATTTTGTACATAATTAATAAAATGTTAACTTAATTACTATGTTTCATTCCAAATATGCTGAGTAAAATAATTATGAGTAATATGATTAATAATTGTATTCATAAATTTTTTAAACATATTACAAAATACATAATCCTTTTGTACATTAATTATGCATTAACAAATTAAATAGAGCAAAAGCTCTTGTATAGGAAAAGTAAACATTTCTATAATTTCACAATAACCCTTACTCAATAACAAAGCACAAATATTCCTTGGTATTTCAAGATGTCAGAAAATAGATCATAAATCTGTCATAACACCACAGAAGCCATAAATCTGTTTGGGTTTTTCATTGTCATTTTTGTTTGTTACTCTCATTTATAATGATACAAAATCAGTAAAGACTCATTTTAGTTTTACACTCTTCAGAGTGTCAACATAGTTGTAATTTTAAGTTGTAGTGTTCTGAATAATTTGATGAAATATTGTAGTGATATTGTTAGTGTAACCGGCTAGTTTATGTTCTAGTTGAGTTCTACAATGGATTCACGCCGGAAAGGTAAACCTATTCAAACTGGTGACAGGAAAACTGTGTTAAACGTTTATGAATATATTAAAAACGGTAACCAAATGAAAGTGTAAATTTTTGTCTTAATTAAAGAGACTAGTGAGGCTACAGCAACAAGTAAAAGTTCAATGTAGTGACTCCTACGAAAAGTCGAAGGAAAACTGAATACAAAACCAGTCAGCATCATAAGTATGATGGATTCGTTATCTTATCCATAAAGTATATGGAAGATTGTACATTCTTTTTTTGGAGAAAATATCGCCTCCAACACTGGCATCAGTTTTAGCCAAAGTCAAGGAAAATCCCAAACTCCCTGAATTTAAAAGGACAACTTTATAGAAGTTATTGAATAATTAAGGATTCTGTTTTGGAAAAAAAAAAAAAAGAAAAAAAGAACAATAAACAGGAAAGCCTTATTAATTGAAAGAGACGACATAATTGTATGGAGACATTCTTATCTCAGAAAGTTAGAGAATATAAAAGGGAAAATAGGCCAATGGTTTTTCTGGACCAGATTTGGGTGAATGTCGGCCAGAAAGCAAATACATTATGCCAAGATAAAAATATAAATATGCCAAATGATGCTTTTTTGCAGGACTAACTGGGTTAAAAGAACCGACTGAAAGAGGTCTTCATTTAAGACATATGCTGGAGGTAAAGATGGTTTTGTTAAAGGTACAAAAATGGTGTTTCTGGGTGAAAAAGGAGTAACTGACTATAATGAAGAAATGGATGGTACCAGATTCGTAAAATGGTTCACAAAGCAGTTGATTTCTCATCTCAATTCCAAGGGCATTATAGTAAGGGATAATACGCCTTATTGTTCTCAAAAAGTATGTACAAGAAAAAATGATACTAAGGAATAGCTAATGGAGAAAAATACAGATTTCCCAGGAGACAGTTTGAAGAGAAAACTTTTGGAAAATGTTGTGAAAGTGAAAAACACCTTAATTCGGTTTATATTATTGACAAAATAGATTCATATACCAAATAGTAGATCTAATATTCCTCTTTACAGTAGAACCAAAAACGGAAAGATTCTATATAAAATAAGATCTAATTCTTCAAAAGTGTCTAGACACTACAAAGCTCAAACCGGTCAGAAATTCAGAGGATCATTTCCTAGAATGATTATAACTCATAAACTATATAACTTAGGATAATTTCGACTTCACAGTTCGAAAGAGAAGGAAAAATACTATATAATATTGTCAACTTGTAACATTTGGACAAATATTACCATTTCGTTAAATCATATGAACACAGAGGTTACAATTTCTAAAAAACGTCGACGTGACAGACTGAGACGAACCTAGCGCAAAGAACTCTTACTTGAGTCAAATAGTGTTTTTCTACTGTTAGCAACAAAAATTTTTCTAAACTTGGTTATGATAGAATGAAACATTACCTTTACAATGATATATAATACATTTTGATAATATAATATCTACTAGGATAAAAGTTGAATTGGAAAAAAATTAATTTTTAGCGTATAAAAATGACTTAAATTCTTTATTTTGTTTAATTTTTATATAATAAAAACTATAACACATAGAAGCATTTGGAAACCACAGATCGAAACAGAAAGATGCGATCTATTGAACAGTGTTATGTTAAATCTGTTTGACAGAAATTTCGAATTGGGAATATTAGACAAACATGACGTTAGTTTTGTTTACAAGTTGTCTGCGCAAATCTTTGACGTTACATATAAAAAATACGTGAACTTCAGCAATTTTTGGAATATTATTTATAACGTTTTGTGATTTTTTTTTTGCATGATTATGTATCTACAGAACATTAGCTTTCCAACATTATTTTTTTTATTGTGATAGGACGATTCTAAGTGGGCGAAATGTTGAATTGCAAAATACGTGTTTTAATTGAACTATCCGTCATTCATCGTCCACGTACGTGGATGTTTGCCAGATGGAGGGTTAACTCGTAATTTCTGAGCAAGGCTGTTGATCTCAATAATACTAACAACCCAGTCCAACCAAATATCACAACATGGACCAGCTTTGATAATTAATTACCAAAATTAATAATTAGTGAACCAAACACTAATTCATGAAATACAGTAGACACAATGGAACCCTAATCCTGTGGAATTTTAGGCATATTTGGCTGTAGAACAAGGACATTTTTTACACCGGATATTGGGATATAATTCGGTCTCGCAGGAAAACCCAAGGACACCACGACATGTCACAAAATTAACCCACCATTATAATTTAAATTTTACAAACTTAAAATGTAGATTTGAGTTTTTGGTCAGCCATCTTGATTGGAGATGTGGACTCGATCCCTGGTATTTCTCGCAATGGCACCTTCGTTTAAAGTTTGTATCCCATCATTACATTGGTGAGAGAGGCCAGAGTGACTAATAAGAGGGGGATCTTTCTATACCAACTTATCTACCAAGAATTAGATGGGGAGGGGGAAACTTAGTAAATTTATTGTTTTTTTCTTTATTTTTAAGTACTATTAAAGACATTTTTTGTGAGGTGTTGATAAAAGTTATTTTTCATTAGGATTTATTAAATTTTGCAGATGGCTGTGTTACAAAGTTAGTGTAAAATAAAGTTTATTTAAAAATGAGTCAAATTAATTGAAATATACATGAGTTAAAATACATGTTGTAAGTGTAGCAAAGGTATTTTATTTCCTTAAATAAACACTAAATGATTGCAGTAAATTAATCAATGTTCTAATTTTTGAAAGACGCAATTTATAATACCACTAGATTTATGTAAAGTTTATTTGTTTTCAGCTAATATAATAAACTCATGTCGGATAAGCTCATTAATAATATTGATGAAGTGTGAAATATCGATACCAAATTACTATACTTGAGTGTATTGTACTGTGCACAGATGACATTCAGAGATAAGTATGAAAACTACAAAAAAGATATTTATGAAACAAAATTATATTAAAGATTTTGTCAGATGGGTAGTTCAATGTTTAAAAGAAATGTAATCACGGATTGAATTTTTTTTTTTTTTTTTTTTTTTTTTTTTTTTTTTTTTTTTTTTTTTTTAATGTTGACAAAACTGAAATTGTAAACAAAAAACAAATACTGGAAAAATGGCATTCCAAAGTGTGAATTGTAAAATATTTCTGAGAGTTTATGATGTGACTGTCTTAATTGAATTAAATTTGTTGTTGTTTAACAGCAAAAAACCTCTGTCATTGTCACTTAATAAATAAGAAGAAAAGAGCATAAAATAGACTCTTAGTCCTCGTATACTGTAATAGTATCAGAGTTGGAAAAAACTTGATAGGAAATATGAAAAAGTGGGATCTAACCCATTATACAAAGTATAGGGTAAGTTTAATAATTACACAAAAATTAGACTTCCGTTTTTTGTGACTGATCTTCATGTTTCGTGGCCTCGGGAAACCAAAAAGCGATTTTCAAGATGCCATCTGTCCGTCGTCGTTGTCATCTGTATGTAAGAACGATAGCAGCCACTAAAATTAAGATATGAACATGAAATTTGGTATAGAGGTGTTATAGTATGCTCATTTAGAACCCTATTGTTTGTAGAGTTTGTATGTATGTAACAAATGAGTATGATGACTTAGTCATTAAAACGTCATCTTATATTAGTATTGCAAAAATAAAGTGGTTTTTGTGGAAAATTGTGTTTTCATTAATTTAATGAAATTCAAAAAATGGAATTGAAAATATTAAAATGGTAATTTTAAACAGTTTTTTAAAATTTTTTATAATTCTTGAATTATAATATCATAACTTATAACAATACATTAGATATAGATTTCATTTCTGCATGCAATGGTACCAACCATTCTCTCTACAAATAGCACAGTTATAGTAGAAATGTAATTTCAAAGCTTGACCTCGCCAAAAATTTTGATTTTACAAGATCTGACTGGGTCGAGTGGAGGCTCCTTCATGTATGTACTGGCGGCCCAAGACTCTGACACAAGCGAAGCAAGTGGAAACAACAAGGCCCAAGTAGCCAACTTTTAGGAATTGCATACTTTTAGAGGATCTACTTGTATTTATATGATAAGCCTGGGTCAGTACAATGATGGCATCCATAAACATTTTTTTTTTCATATTAACTTGTTACTTGGGTAATGCTGAGTAAAACTATATATACTTGTTTTCAATTTATAACAAATTTATGAAAATATGCTTACAAAACACCAACAACTGCTTGGTATTGAGGTTAATAACAACATTTTAAAAATGGAATAAAAAATATAAATTATAAACACTGATAATAGTGTAAACAAATATATTATAAATTGAACTGATATTTAGTAAGAAACAATGTAATGAAATGTAAGTGAAATAAGATTAATTGTATGTAAATTAAAGTTGCATGTTTGACGATGCATCTTTTGTTAGAAATACTTGTTGTGCAATCAAAATATCAATTATTTCGCTAAAACTACATTGAATTTATAACCCATCACTTACCTTTCACAATACTATGTATATGTGAGAAGTAAAAAAAGACACTAAAAACAGTAATAACTGAGTGAGACTGAATATGAAATAAAGATAGATTTCAATGTCATTAGTCACTCTTTCACTGATAGAAACAGGTTTACTGCAATGCTCATAAAGACTACAAAGTGGTTCCCCACCTCTAACATTGCAACATTCATTACTCAGAGCTTACAAAACAGGTCATGACTTTAAAAATAGTTGAAATTATTACCAAAAACTCAACAAAAATGACCAAAACAGTAGTGGACCTGGATTTTGAAATTTTGGTGTTTTCCATTCAGTTTTGTTGTTTCTTTACTTTCCCACATATACGTAGTAACAGAGAAAGTTATGTGATGGGTCAAAAAATCATTTCCAGTTTTTTGTGGATATACCTATTTTGAGATTCACAGAGTAAAAAAAAACAAACAGTTTTTGAATAATGTCTGTCTGTAAGTGCAGTGCTCCACAGCCCAAACACATGGACACCGATTTTAATCAAATTTGGTTTGTGGGGATATTTTGACCATATTTCGAGACACTTTTTTCATTTTTTTAATAACTTAATTTAATACCTGCCATAAGAAGAAAAACAATATGATTTTCTCAAAATTGACTCTGACGACTTTGGTAAAACTTTGCTCAAGTGTAGCCCTAAGGACCTAAACATAATATATTAATCGACATCACTCCAAAAATGTCGGTTCATGAGTAATTAGTAAAAAAAAAAAAAATCTCCGATGGGGGTATTATAAAATACGGAATTTCTCAAAATTTTAACCAATCTCTACCGAACAGTTCTACCAATTTCTTTGAAATGTTAGTGAAATATGAAGAAGAAGAATTCAAAACCGTGTGTAAAATCGCAAGTAAAATAATATTGGAGTTCAGGAAAATTGGCAAAAAAAACAAAAATGAACTTAGAAAAGCTTGATTTTAATGAAACATGATTTATGCTTAGCACAAGCAGAGCAAGGTTAGGCCCTTTTAAAATATATTAATATGTTTTCAAAGACAGTGTCCATGGTGTATTATCAGTTTTTGTTTGACAATTACCGATCTGACATGTATGGTGGTGGTCAGCTTTGGGGAAGGGTGGGTGAAAATGTTTGTGCAATGTTTTGTACCATTTATTTTAACAATACAACTGAATACAAAACACTATTTACAAATATACAGGAAACGCTCACACAGATCACACAATCCATGCTTCATCCAATATCCCACCAATTAATAGTATAGAATAACTTGATTACACAGATTACAAAATGTATCTATGATACATCGGATTTTCAAAATAAATTTAATACATTAAAACATTGATTTGAGAAATGGATATAACACATCCTATTATTGATATAAAATATAAAAAACAACAAAATCAAAAAGAATAAAGAAGCATAAAATCAAAGATATAGATTTGGATTGTGTCAACAAATTGGAGCACAATTAACACTTTGGAACAATTTGAAAAATAGAATTTTTTTTAAGTTTAGATTTTGTATGGATAGTGGGGTCTTTGGTATTGCCTTGTAGTACAGAATAGTATTTTTTTTTTAATGACACCAATGTACTAATTAATGAAAAGATAAATTTTGATTCTAATGCAATATATGAAACTGTAAAGCAAACATGAAAACAACATGATATGAACTTCTTTTATCTTCAGTATAGTTGCTCAACAGTGACAGTATCCATCGAGACAGTGTGCCTACTCGTCATGCTCTAATTTTATAAAGTAAATCAAACATGTGCTTGTTTGAAGTGTTCTGTGTGTGTTTTTTTTTAAATTTATTTTTTAATTTATGACAATAGACAGTTCCCAGCATCAACACACTAGAGAATGGCTGAATAACTGAAAGTAATTAAAGAATTCAAATGTTTAAGTGTAGAATCTCACAATTAGGTAAAACTAAATCAATCTGTCTATAGACCAACAAGTGTCAGTATTCTACATTGGAACTAATTGGTATTATTATTGTGAAAAATAAGCTCTTAGGGAACTACAATAGATCACATGTATTATGGTGGTGCACACAGTTTGATGCTTGGTTTTAGTTATTAATAAGGAAAATCAATTACCTAGTTGGACGCCCATAGTATTTATAATTATTAAGATTTTTTTTTAACAAGTCAAGAACAATTTTTTTTTAAGTTGTGTCTATTCATTAATGAAAAATACATGTTACTATTAAAAAAAAGTAGCTGCCATTTTGAAAAATGGCTTGAGTTTAACTCTGGAAGTCCCTACTATTTTTTCCCGTGGTGACACAGGTTTCTGAGTGACTTTGTAGGTGTTTTAAATTCATAAAACATAATTGGATAGAGATAAATGTATATTATTATATATCACTGTGTTCAGAAAAATGCAAAAAATAAAGTAAAGTATTTGTTTATAACATTTGAAAATTTAATCTTTTATTTTGTTTCAAAATTGAAACAAATAATAATAGTAATACAAAAATATAGAAATTTGGAGTATCCAACATGTCACAAATGTAACATAATTTAAAATTCAAAATGAAGAAAATGTATCTATTTTTGGAAGTACATTTAGAATTTAAACTGAATTATAAAAAAGAAAAATTATGACTTTTATATTGAACACATATGGACGATTTACGTGGAAATTACATATTTCAGTCAAATAAAGTTCTAAAGGTTAATTATGAGTATAACGTTATAATATTATGTATCATTTTATTCAAGAAAATGTATAAAAAAATGCCCGTTACCGTCTTTCAAAAAGTCTTTTTTATTATCAAAAGTTGTAGGTAGTAAATATCCTATGGAGCTATTGCAAACATCAAATTTTGTTTGTAACATAACGGTTATGAATTGTTTGGTATGTAACGTATGAAGGCCTATCGTACTCTCATCTAATGGCTATGTTTCCAAAAGGGAGAAAGTAATCATTCATTGGGTTCAGTAGATTTTCAATTTTTTAAAAAACAGTGATACTGACCAAGGGAAATAGTACATAAGTAAGTAGAAAAATACGTATAAAAAAGAGGGAGTCAGGGGCAACAGTGACTTTATGGCTGACTTTGGGAAGTTGATGCTGCAGACGGTTGATAATTAGAGTTACATATTCTGCCTGGGTTACAAGGCAGCATAATATGAAGATTCAGTGGTATTAAAATATTCACATTTTGGTGAGTCTTTAAATTTGTAATTATCAGAATCCCAAAAAAATAACTTCATTACAAAATGTTAAAAATATTTAAACTACATTTATTTGAGTAAAAATTAGCGACATTTAATTTATAAACTTTAAAATGAATTATACATACAGCTATTATTTTTTTGGTTTCTCAATTGCATAAATTTGAATTAATCATCAAAATTTGTTAGTTTTTAGGTTGTTAGTTAATTTAATAAATTTTATTTCACTATGGTATTCTATTTTTCTATCAGGTTTTCTTCCTTTATAAGTAAATTATTCAAAATTCTAACTGATAATAAAATTCCTAAATCACTTCATTCTAATATATATATATATATATATATATATATATATATATATATATATAAATGTTTTAATAATTTAATAATACTTTATTTAACAACAGAAAACTTACATGAGAACTTGTACAACAAGGAAGTCAACTAATCATTAAACTATTTTTAGATATTCCCTAACTTGTTTTGAAATTTCACTAATTACTTAACTAACAACATAATTAGTCACAACCGTTGTTTACAATTTCCTCACTTTTCAATTAGAACTAACAGTTATTAACAGAGTTTCTCTCTTTAAATAAATAAATAAACAAATACCACAACAAATAAATAAATAAATTAATTAATACTCTCTCATATATAAGCACATGTAAACAAACAAATATGTGAAATAAAGATTTCAACCATTAATTTAAACATGTCTTATAATTTGCAGTTTAATATTAGTTCTGGATGTCACATCAGCACAAAATTTTGAATTCGATACATTCATACTCATATATGGTACTTACCCGACCGAATCATAAAATGTAATAAAAATAGTTCCTCTAAATGCAATAGACAAAAGTAGGTCTCATGGCCCTTGTAGGATATTTTAAATTGTTTGGTAGATCAAGGGGTCTTACCTAACAGAGTAAGTTTCTTTAAAACAGTTATTACACTGAGGCTTTCTGAACCTCGTAATTATGTATATCACTAATTAATTGTGTCAACTAAGCCCTTCTGGACTTTACAAGTGTGTTTATATATTAAAAAGTTTTCCACTTGCCTGTACATCGCAAGGCCCTGCCGGATGCCTGTACATCTGGCCCTGCCGGATCGTGTAACTATACAAATATCACATTTTTCGGGAGGTCAGGCTATATATTTTAAAATAATTACACTATTTGTCACTCTAGAGTTGGTAGCATTACATACAGAATCGAAATCTGAAAAAATTGTATCTAATTTAGTGTGTTGTCAGATTTGAACAAAAATAGTGTTGTAAATGCCCATCTTTGGTTGATAATAATGAAAACCATAAACCTACTCTCTGAGTAATTTCTGATACATGTAGCAGAATCTATTGGGGATTTGTTCAAAGTACAAGAACAAAAAAATACAAAATTTACTATAAAATAATATTCCTTAAATATAAATATATATGTCTTTTTTAAAAAAAATAAAGTTGGGCATTAATTTATGGTTTTGCCAATGGGCGCTTAATTTTTTTATATAACTGTAAAAGCTTAAAACATTTTGAACATTTTGAGGAATATTTTGATCCTGATTTGGACAACATTGGTTAACAACAGCAATGTTTTATGCAGGATGGTACACCCCTCATTATGGCAATGAAGTACGTCATTAGATAGATGAAAACTTTCCACAGTGGATTGTGAGAAGGGGAACAGTGAAATGAGCTCACCAATTCTTGGATTTAAATTTGAAAGATTATTCAGAGCTGCGGAACATGGTTTCATAACATGGGAACATAGTTCATGGAACTTGCGGATGTGCTTTGATACTGGAGGCAATGAAAACAAATTTTAATATATATAAAAGTTATATTTAAATATAAACTAAATATGTATTATAAATAAGTATTACTATAAAAAATTGTTATTCCTATGATGGAGGACTTTTGGGCCACCATGTAGCATAAAATAACTTAAAACCTATAAGTCACATGACGTAAACAAACACAAATTGAAGAATGGGTGGACAACTGTCATCTGTTAGCCGCATACAGACAACTGAGGACTTCCATAATATGTCGTGATAATTATTATTATACACTTTTTGTTTTCACTAATATGAATGTGGTAGTTCATTTTATTGGTAAGACGAGATAAATGACATTAAAAAAAAAAAAAAAAAAAAGTAAAATTACGAAACTATTAATTTAAAAACGCTCTAACATTATGAAGAGGAGTTTTGTTGAGCACAAGAGTTCCATCATGGTTGTCTGTTGTCACAATAATATTAATGAGAGGTGGAATCATTTGATTGTTTAATAAAGTTCAATAAACACCGACTTTCAAATTACTATTGATAAAAAATTATCCAATAAGTTGGTTTGGTTATTTAATTTAAACATTTGATTTAAAGTAAATAAAAATTTCAATTAACTAAAAAAATGTATGAAATTAATAATTATTATAAAAATTTAAGAAATAATGATTTAATTTTTTTTTTTTTTAATGTTTTCAGGCCAAGACTTTTTTTCCAGGAGATTTTTTCTTCTTGTATTACCAAACCCTTTATAAAGAAGTATAAAACGACCATATACATCTTGTATAAAAATGTTGAGTTACCCCAATCCCCTGAGGGGCTAGAAACCCAAAATTAGGACTTATTCATATAGCCCCTTGTACTCGGGAAGATTCAAAATAATAGCAAAGTTAAGGTGGGGAGATGTAATTTTTCTCAGCTATTATTACAACCACGTTAACAGGTGCCTTTTAGTTGAAGTGTTCTTCATGTCATTTATTTGTCTCATCAAGCTCTTTAAAAAATGTATCCCATTTGACATTTTTTACTTAGTCCCTGAACTTCATCCCCTTAAATAAAAATTGAAAAACATGGACTTAAAAAAGCAACTCCTCATGAAAATGAATCCCACAAACCGTGTTTAGCTATTTTTATTAATAACAAATTAATAAGTTAAAGGAGGTGCAAGTTTCTCTCTAGCAACCCTATATACGTAGGACTATATTTGTTGCAAACAATAAAGCAGTAAAATTATTATCAATGTAGGCTTACCTGTTGATGAATAGCCAAGACACCATCAAGTTCTGAAGTTTTTACAGAGATGGACGCTTTTCCTTCTCTATCCACATTCACTACTTTTCCTGTACATTTCCCAGCTTCAAGTTTTCCAGATATGATATCACAGTAGTTACCAGGTGCTAGACAAGTCTGTCAAACACACACTATAACACTATACAAATCATGATAAAAGAAGCTCTAAATACAGGTGTCCATAACTTCATTCTCCCTCTCTAAACAATTTTGAACAAATTAATACAAAACATACTAATGGAGCTTGTAGTACAAATTTTTGTCCATCTCTAAAAATTGAATTTTTGGGGACCAATTCAAAAAAATTTAATAGAACAACAGATATTGAGGAAATACTTAAATTTTATATATAATTTTATTCAAAACTTATGTTTTAATTTATACACATACTAGTACGGTTTATTCTCTCTCTAAAAATGTATTTATTCTTAAATTGTTCTCTTAAAATAGTTTATCTCTCAAATATTTGTGTCGTAATACCTACTAAGACTTAAGGACTCAAGAGATCTAACTAAGGGGATATAAGTAAGATGCCTACTTCGATACTTTTCACCCATAATACTCGGAAAAATTCCAAAATTATATAAAATACATTTTTTGTCTATACTGTTCAAAATTATAATTCATGTCTACGAATGGCACTGAAAAAAATTATTTAAACTATTTTTTTCATTATTTTTCATATAATATATTGGAAAATATAGTTACATTAGTAATTCTTGACATACACTTTCTACCTTGATCTGTATAAATACTTAAATTTCTAGTCCGGTTTCCTTAAATTTCCATTGTAAAATTCTTACTTTGATATAACACAGCTTCCAGAAATATTATCAAAATATATTTCCATTATATATAAAAGTTCCATAATTTCCTACTGAATAAGGAAATAAATAGTTTAATCACATTATTTACAAATTATATGCATTATTACAAAATAGTACATAACCAAGAAATGGAACGGCTCAGTACTATAAGGTAATTTTTATATTTTGTCATTTATAATATCATTACTACGATACCATAATATTGTCCTAACCTAAAGAAATATAAATGTACATAAAAAATATGAGACATAAAAACAATCTTCTAAATTATCACTAGTAAATGGTGAACACAGTAACAGAAATCAGCTACAAAAAACAACTATTGGTTTCATACAGATGTACCAACCCACAAAACTATATGAAAGCTTGATTCTTTAACTAACAAACAATACCTACCAAAAGTAGCAGAATCAGATAAAAATTAAGGGAACACTAGGGCCTGCTCAACTGTCTAAAAACAAAAAAAATGGTAGTAATGGCATAAAACATTTATAACCTGAACAACTACTTCATAAAAAAAAACTTAATTACCATGTACTAATATTAAGATAAATAACACATTAAAAGATAAATGTTTAATTAAATCAGTAATTATATTTATAATAAAGAAAATGTTTTACCAGCTGAAGCCAGGTCTAACTTGTTGGTTTGAACTTTGTACATTTGACTTAAGGTTAATGATAAATAACAATATTTAGATTTGTAACAGGCTAGCTACCATCATGATCTGTTTTACAGATAACAAACAGTCTGTACATCAGATAAAAATGTATTTTTAACAAAATACACAAATGTTTGAAAGCTGTAGTTACACTTTATTCTTCACTCTATAGAACTGTCTAGAATTGTTAATTGTAACTCTCTCTCAACTGTAGAATATTTTTAGGGTAGCATGTACAGCTTTTTTCCTTTCTAAAATCTATATCAAGTTTACTGTTTGATTACATAATATAATTTTTTTCAAGAAAAAATTTAGATCAAATCTAAATTCATAACAGTAACCTAAACAACATCCTTTAATATTAATTGTGTATTTATTTATCTAATGATCTTGCAAGTATGATTTGTAAATGTTTAGTTACTAGATGTAATGTTTTTAATATATTCATTCAGTGTTTTACTATATGAATGAGTGTTGATATAAACTATTATTTAATGACATTAGAAAAGGGTTGTTTTATAAACACTTTTTAATTAACGTAGTAAAGTGGTTTTAATCAACAGAGAAAAATAAAGAATAGCATTACAAAGTGGACATATGAAAGTTTTTTTAACAGTGTTATAGATGTTCTACATGAGTCCCACGAGTAACATGGCAAACATCAGTTCGATAGTCAAGTTCTGACCAGACTCTATAGTTCTTGTTATGCACTGCCGTAATTTCAAGAGGCCCAATGGTAATGATGGAATAAAAACTTGATCTTTAACGTAACCCCACAGAAAGATTGCAAGGTGGCCAATGCATGAGTGGCATATTGTCGTCAGTTGCACGACCAATTCAATGATCCGGTAATTGCACATCGAGGTATTATCTGACATCATGGTGCCAATGCGGCGGAGCTCCATCTTGAAGGGGAGTCATTCGGTCAGGATGTCTAAGTAGTATGAGCCTCTGATCATTTTTTCTTGAAAGAAGAAAGGCCCGTATATCTTTTGATACTTTTAAATCTCTATCATCATCAAACAGGTTCTCATCACTAGAAACATACTCTTCCTCTGAGTCTAAATATAATTTATCTATCTCACTGTAAGATTCTATATATCCACATTATCGTCATTATATTTTCATTTTCTAGACGATAATTAACCTGGATTTTCATCTGAAATTTTTAGTATTACGAACTTTCTTGAAACCATGAACAAATGTCAATAAAATATCACCAATGAACCACACAACGATATTACACAAAACTATAACCTCAAAAGGTTATATCATCTATCAGCTAGTAATTTCCTACTAAAAGTAATATTACACAAAGCGCCTATCAGTGTCTGCCGCACAGATAACCTAACAACGCGCGGATGCCGATTGGTGCATGTAGAACTGTACGTGTTAATCCTTACGTCCAAATTTCTTTTCTTGAATTCAAAAACAGATTCTTCGGACGATGCCCATAGTTGTCTCTTATCACAATCCGGGCTGACATTATTTGTAGTAGAGGCCTTGCATGAGTTAAACAGTGCATCATGTTAGGTGGTTGCAGATGAGACTCTGGGAACAGGTACACCCTTGGATCACTTTCGATCATTTCCAAACCCCAAAACTCTGGGGCCCAGAGTATCTTCCTTTAACCAGACTGGATGGGCATCAGTCCAGCAGAGAAGTTGTTTTTTTGTTCCACCCTTGTATAGCTTGGGTTCCAAAACTTATGCTAAACCCCTCTCAATAGGTGCAAATACTCTGCACTCCTCTGCGATAAAACCTTAAGTAAAGGTGAAAGTAAGAAAATGTATATAGGTGAACTGGGCGTATGTCTATATGGATGATAGTTTATGTATTGTAAG
Source organism: Aphrophora alni (assembly GCA_963513935.1). NCBI lineage: Eukaryota > Metazoa > Arthropoda > Insecta > Hemiptera > Aphrophoridae > Aphrophora > Aphrophora alni. Next base: position 153,602,993 of record OY740767.1, on the reverse strand, counting down.
TGTTAGGTGAGTATTTGTCTGGCGACTGTGAGGAATACCAGACCATTCTTATTAGGTGTAGCTAGTCTGCACCTCTCACTTTAGTCTGCCGTTGCTCTCTTTAGAACAACGACTGGGCACGACTATCTTCAGGCCCATCTGCACAGAATCGGCCTGGCCCCGAATGACTGCTGTCCTCTCTGCCATGGTCCCGGATGGACGCCCTTTATCTTATGACATGCACCAACCTCACGAACATGCCTGATGACATCGCAACACACTACTGGGAGGCTCGTCGTCTAATGGCCGAACTGCCAAGGACGGATGGCGTTAGATAAAATAAAGTAAAGTAACGTAGTCTGCACCTCTCCTGCGAGGTCATTTCATGGAAAAATCAGGTGATAATAACTAATTGATTTATTGAAATTCATGATCCAGGTACTTTTGTGATGAATATGATATACTATACATTTACTATATATACTAAGGCCATCTACTATATATACTTACAGCTTAGCAATTTTTTGTAAACTCACCGTTAAGTTTTGGTTAAGATCATAAGTATCTATATTAAAAGCAATAAAGCCTTTATTGCCTCGACAAAAAGATATTTGGTTGTTTCCATTGTCCCACCAGTTTGTAACCTCAGTCCCTAAAACAAAATTATTATTGAAGCAAAATACCGTACACATATTAAAACACTTTCTTGCAATGTCTATAAAACAACTAAAATGATATTAAATTAACAAACATAACGTCAAGGATAATAACATGTTCAATGACAATCTGGCCTTCCTCAGTGATGGTATTAGCTGCAAAAACAAATAAATTCAATTATAATTTGTTTGTTATTTGTTATGTATCGGTGAGTATAATGACGCTGTCTTTGAAATATGTTAGACCATTAGGCATTAATTTGTGAAACTCTGTATTCTAATAATTATTATGCTTATAAAATACACCTTCTCACAAGTTTAGCTCTAGTTGTATTAATAAGTTTACCAATATATCTTCTCTGGAATCAACTTAATCAGTTTGGTATATTATTAAATTGTCTAGAGCATATATTCATAATTTTAAAGAAAAATATTGTTTTTAATGTGATAAGAAAAATAAACATTATATAGATATTGCACTAACGTTCCTACAAAGGCAATCAAAGCTTTAGCAAACAAAAATTATCCCTTACTATTTCCCTAAAAATTCCGATTTAAAAGTCTTCTATCAAAAAGTAAAAATTACGTAGACATCCCACAAAAAGGTCAAACATTTCATATTTTAGCCAAATAAAAGTTGATTTGAGTAAATTCTTCTGCCACATTCTGGTTTAATTTTGCATTTTAAATTTTGCCGACACATTCAAATGAACTCGTTTGTCAAAAGCTGCTTCATCCAGTAAAAGAGTTGTGATTTATAACTCCCAAGTAACCTCGCCTCTTCTCTACCTTGTAACATTTCACATTTTTGGGTCTCTGAGGTGGGTTAGTACTTCGTTCAATATGCGACGTAAGCTAGATATGACATCAGGAAACTTGCATCATCTCTCGTATTCCAATCGTATATTCGAAGCCTCGTATCACTTCCAGAATTGGTCAATGTTATAGAATCGCGAGAAAATTATTTGTATTAATTTTAATATAAATACTAAATTAACTAAATAAACAATGTAAACTTTTATAATTTAAGTTAAATTAAGAAACAATAATTTCCAAATTTAAAACACGAAATTCAGAGCGGGGTGTTTGTGTGCAGATATAATCGTCAGGTTATCCCAAAATATCCACCAATCAAAAAATTCGTCTGGTACAGTGCACTTTTTATATATTCATTCTCTCATCTTCCTTCGACAAGAGTGGTCGTGTTGACTCTCTCGTCAACTCAAGAACTTCTTCTTACCACAACGATACTAAGCTGAATCAACGCAACAAATGAGCTATTTATTTAACAGGAACAGTTTTCTCTTGACTTTAATTTAAATAAAATCAGTGATTAGCGTCCTGGTATAGACGCTTACATTGTTTTTCAAACATAATTTTCTTATGAAAACATATCATTGGTTATCATAATATATAACGATAAAAAGAACACTAAAGAAACATTCTAGTGGTACAAGTTAAAATTTTGAGAAAGAGATGATTAATTTGTAAATTGATTATAAAGTAGAGATATTGACAAATTTTCTAGAAATAAAGATAATTTACAAACTTTAAATATTAACAATATAAAAAAACAGACTTTGTGAATTGTTCCCTAGTTTCAAAGACAGTCATATACTGTGAACCCCACTTTTTGAACTATTAGTATACTTGTTTTTAAATTTGTATATTTAGTTTAAAAATTGTAAATGTTGTTTCTTCAGGAAGTACTTCCACAATTGGAATTCATTTTAGTATATTCCATGATGTATTTCAGATGGGAGAATAATCAATAAATATTCTAAATTGAGTATTTAATCAAATCTGTGGTTTGTTTGTGACTATTAAGTACACTTTCCTTAAAAAAATCCATGATTCCGATTCTGAGTAAATTAAAAGTAACTGTGCTTAAAATCACACAACGGTGCCCAATGAACTTATTTAATGCAATAAAAAGTAAATTCAGAACATCCAAAGCAAATAAATATAAATCCCCTTCAATTCCAAAAACAGAGATTGTTACAACCTATAGGCAAAAAGTCTGTCTTTGCCTCTAGAAAGGAGTCAAAGCTGCTTATTATACCAAAGCCAAAAGTATTATATACAACAAATCCTGAGCAGTATCATCTTATGGTTTTATAAAGCTAATATTTTCAATTTAATAACAAAAACTAGATAATCACTTGTTTTAGGTCAAACTTTAAGGATAATAATAATTTGAATTTGCCCCTAACCACAATCACTGGAACTTAATAAAACACAATTATCTGATTGATTGTTCTTTATTAATTATATCCACCTATATGTACATGCCCTGATGTACATTTCGATAACATTGGAAATGTACATCAGGGCATTAGGTGGATATAATTAATAAAGAACAATCAATGAGATAATTGTGTTTTATTAAGTTCCAGTGATTGTGGTTAGGGGCAAATTCAAATTATTATTGTGAATTTCAAGAACAGTGCTCAACAAGATTGTATCTTTAAGGATAACTTAATACAAACAAATTATTTGGGTGATAGGCTTGGGTGAAAATATGTAATGATGAAGGATGACTTTAGAATTTATGAATATTAGTGGAATAATTTTAAAAGTTAAATGTTTAATTGAAGTGTCAGTTTATAATCCTTCATTCTTATATTATTTTATGTGCACAAGATGTTTGTTTGAAGTAGTTATTAGATGAAGATTTAATTGAAGTTTAATTATTATAGGTGTAATAGTTTAAAAATGAGCCTTTGTCGTACTTGAAGAGTACTTATTTTTATTAAAAAAAAAATATAAAAATGATTTTAAGTTTTATTATTATTTATAAAACTATGCCAAGCTTTTTATGGGCGCCAGGTTGCGTTAGCATACCAATTTTGAAAAAAGAAGGAAGTTAATTGTTATTATGATTAAAATCTCTCAGGGTCGCAAGTCCTTTTAAAAGTGTACTTCAGTGGTTCTTGGTGAAATAAAAAATCTTATTTTGTTGAACTGAAATTGAACATAATTTATTGAGTTAAGTATTAACATTTATACAAAATAAAACAAACATAATAAGAATACATGTAAATGAGCAAATTCAAGCAATATATTTTAAGTTAACACATCCTACACAGTTATTCCATTATATTCAAGTCTCAATATTAAAAAATTAATTTTTATTGACTTTAGTCTTCAGTTGCAACTTCTTAATAAAAATGAAATGAATTTAATCTTACTTCTCATAAAAAAAAGAAATTGAATTACTATAAAGTAGATTCTCTACAAAAAACAAATAAATCTCAATTAGCTAGTTTCTTAAAAAAGACTCTAACATATTAATTTTATTTTGAAATATAAGACATTGCGTCTTATTAATCAAAAAACATCAAGTAATAAATTCAAACTTATTATATTGAAAAATTTCTAAATTATTACAAATACATATTTTATTTTACATAGAAAAAAGTTTATACGTGCTATACCAAGACACGTTTTCTCATTTTAAACAGAACTTTTCCTCTGAAATCACTTCTTCATTGTCCTGCACGTCTACATGATGACTCGCCAATCTCGCTCCAGCCGTTACATCATAAGTCCACGCTTCATGTTTTACAACGACACATTTATTGTTCATATTATGAAAATGGTACATATCAATGTTCAAATTGTTCTATTTCTTGCTTTGAAACACAAAATTAAATTTAGTCTCTATAACATTAGTTCACCAAATTGCAATATCTTTTGTTAGGTATGCAAAATTCATTGTTCAAACTATATCACTCCAACGTCCATACATAATTGAAACTGTATTGCATTGTTTCTTTATTAAAATAGTTCTCACCTTATAAAACACACTTTTGATACTTTGTCTTTGTGTTATAAGGAACACGTGTTCACCAATGCTGTCTATTCACTTTAAACGTTCTACAGGTTAAAATATTCAGTTCTACGCATTAAAAATACTCAAATTCTATTCACTTATCGTCTCATAACAATTTAGTTTATATTTGTTACATATTACTAAAGAAAAATACTATTACATCACTTTTCTATTGTCTAGAACCAGATATACCGGTCCGAAACAAATGTAGTCTTGCCTCAAGACCTCCATCCAGACTGACCAAAACCACATGTGTGTTTTTCCAGCTTCCAAACCAAGCGTCCTATTTAATATGCAACGCATGCGAGAATTATTCTCACACCTAGCAACACTGACACGGTTCAAATTATTTTACCTAACACAATACAAATACTACCTAAATATTTATTACAACTTATAACTAATTTTTTATACATGACATTATTATTTTGGAAACCTATATTTAATTTTTTATTACCCTAGTTTTAATAATCTATATATTTGAGTCATCTTTTTGACTTCTAAAACCCCCTCCCTTATTCAACTTTAACGTTTCCCGGGTTACTTTAAATATTCAAATCTCAATATAACCATTTTTTGGTTATTTAGGTTAAAATTACCATTTTTGGTATTACAAATACCCCATCAAAGCTGTGATTCAATATATAAATATTGAAACACAGATTTCTCTTTTATTTAACAAAAAAATTTTAACTAAAAAAAAAAACTTTCAAATCCGGTCCCTATAGATTTCCAAAATTAAAAAAGTTTCAGCAAACTAAGAATATTCATATCCCTTTAAAAAAAAACAAAACTTTAAAATAAGAAATATTCTCTCTTAACTCACATTAATCATCTTATAATCTATTGATTCACTAAATCTACCTAGTTGCATATTATAATCAATCAAACCACTTATACCCAAATCTTATTCATCATCAAAAAACCTTCATCAACTTCTTATCGTTGAGCTGTCCATCACTCAACTTTTATCTTGCGACGTCAGAGTGTCTACTCCTGATTGCTAAAAGAAAAAAATATCTCTATCTCTTTGCCAAGATTCTAACTATTCATCTGAATATTTCTTTCACTTTAATACAATCCAAAATTAAAACTTCTCATTCTTATTTAATATCATTACAAAATTATTTACTTATTACTCAAAATCACTTCAATTTACTTTAAAACTTTTCAATTATCATCTTATATTATTTTAGTTTAAATCCAATAATTATTTATTCTTACTTAAAATCTCAATTCTCCTTTGTCTTGCTGGGATAAAATGTTAACTACTGATTTTACAATTACCAAAAACTCTTTATCTCTACTAGTATTCAAAAAAATATAACATCATTATTACCAAAAAAAAATCACTTATAAACTCATCTTATCTATTTCAAAATTACCTCTTTACAATTGTATCATCTTTTAGTACCTTATCTTAAAATTATTTCCATCTTATCTTTCATATTTTAATAATTCAAGTTGCATTAATCCCCAAAAAACTCTTCATCATCTATTTTTGCAGACCTCGCGGGTTACCTACATATTTGTATAAATAATCTCTTTATCTCAACGTAGCTTCCTTTAAAAAATCATAATAATCGTCGTTTATTCGTCAAATTCCTCAAATCTCCCTTTATTTCATTAAAATCGTCGCATATTTCCTTTATATCATCGCAGTACTCAAAAAACCTCTTAAAAACTAAAAATTACCATTAATGCAACCTAACTACCTTTTTTATAAAAGTTTCTTAACAGAACAACTTTATTTTAAATACCACTTTACTCAACAATTCTGTAAAGTCATCATCTTCTTATAAAAACTCAAAAATTCTTTCATTTAAATTACTTCATTAAAATCTCCTTAGTCATCTATTACTTGTATACAAAAACTTCAAAAAAAATAAAAACAAATTTTACATTATTTCCCAGCTAACACCTTATTTCATCAAAATCATCAAACACCTTTATCAAATAACTGCTTAACATCATCTATTATCTCAAATTCCATTATTATTCATTTAAAAAACATTACTTATTTACCTTTTCTATAAAATTCATTAAAATCTCTCTAATTATTATTATCTTACTATACTTTTTCCTTTAAAAACAAAACTTAACCTCCTTTATTCATTATTTAACATCAAAAAACTTAAAAAACTTAATTATTATCTGTCTTGGCAAAACTCACATAAATTCTCTTCATATTATATTATTTATTAATTATATCTCCTTCCTTTAAAAAACAAAAACTTTAACATTTTTAACTCCATTATTCATTTTATTACCATTTCATTATTAAAAAACAAAAAACTTCAATATTATTATCATCTTAGCAATGCCTCTTGAAAACCACTCAATTCCTTTACAAGTCACCTTTCAAATCTCAAATTATTTAAATCTAACAATATTTTGCATATAATTACTTATTTTATTATTCTTAACTATTGTAAACAAATATCAAATACCCCTTTTTTTTTTTTTTTTTTTTTTTTTTTTATATAAGCCAAGCATTATTACTCTTAATCTATTATATACATTTTAAAAATTACTATCTTTCTTACTAAAGTACTCCCTAATAATGTCACGTCCGGTTTTATTTTGTATATACAGATTGATCAGTTCTGTATACACTACACTTTATCTTTCTTCAATCATCTGTCTAAAGTATCATTACATGGAAATTCTATGTAATATTATATCAAATTATTATTGTCTTAACCGTTGTTACAAAATCTCCATCATCTTATCAAAAAAATTTTCAATTTTACTTAACATTTAAATTTCAAAACTTTTACAAATTTTAACTCATCATTTTCCAAAATTTACTTTTTTATCCAAATTTTAATTATTTAGTAGTCTCTTGTATATTCTCCTATTATCTCCAATATCCGCGACACTTCTTGTCGACTTAATTACACTTTGTATCCTTCTGATTACAACTTTAGACACTTACATTGAAGTCTGCATTATGATCTTCAGATGTGAGAAGGTTGAAATGCAAAATTCCTACTCAGTTCAGAATAAAGCCCACCTCACAACCTTACAACCACAATACACCTTTAATGCTGTCTACATGCCTTATTTCTTAAGAATAAAACATGTTTTCGACTACCGTTACCCTGCCTCCTCCCAATTTTCATTAAATTACCTAAATGCACTTATACTAAGAAAATTTAAAAATTCATAAAAAATTTCATTCAAATCGTATCATCCGAAGTTGAAATAATGTTTATTTTTACCAATCTTATTACTAGCATCGTCGATTTTCTGTTTATCTAATCCTTTCTAGATGTTATTATTCAAATTCAAAAAGAAAATTTTATTTTTAAAATTTATTCTAAGTTCTTTACTTAGAAATTTTACATTTAATTCTATAAAAGTTATTTAAGTAATCTACTTTTGTTCTTATTTACTTTATTTAAAACCAATTATCCTTTATTTAAGTAATTTTTATTTGAAAACACAAGTTAATTTCCGATTATAAGCCAAAAGTTTTTTATTTTTTGAGAACAGCATATTCGTAACACCCTGTATTTCAGTCTCAATGCTATACGCAATAGAATCTTAGGCTTGCTTATTTGAAGCAAACAAGTCCCCTCGGTATGAGACAATCCTTATCTGTCTACTGATAAGACATGAAAACCTTTTAGTTCCAATTAGATTCAATCTCTCTCGTCATTATTGAATATTCAACATTGAATCTACCTACTTAATATTGAATCTTATTTCTTCAACACTACTCTGACTCTTTGCTTCTAACTAATCTGTTTTATCTTAACACGTAAAGTCAATATTTATCTTAGAATAAACAACACTCGGTTATTTACTAACAATCTTGCATCTTTCACTTAGCAAATACCTAAACGTTTTCTAAATATTATTTCTTCTATAAACATATAAAGTTATTCACTGCTATAATCCAGCGTCTTTACTTTAACAAATACTGAAACCTTTCTTAAACTAAAACTTCTAACATTTTACGCTTGGCTTATAATTATTTTCTATATTTCTGTCTTAACTTACAAAATTTATTAGTACACACAAATTATTAATATTCATAACTCTTAATTATTTATTATCAAACTTAAACTTATTTATTAACAAAATTCTTATTCTATTAATTATTTTTCAAAATCAAGTCCGTGTGTTTATAAAATGTCTTTACATTTATTTATTCATTCCAAATTTCAATTTATTATAACAATTAATTATGAATTATCTGTTTTTTGCGATGATTCCCCGATTGGTGAAACATTTTGTAAAATATAGCTTGCTTTCTTAACTTAATTACAACGTTAAATACTTCTGTCCACATGGACCGTTTGTCTACCATAGTCATCACAACAGACCCTTTCCTAACAAAAGATTCCCCTTTGTTATTGTCTCGGAGTACTGACAAAATACCTTTCTCTTTCTCCCTTACAGACATATCTACATTTCTCTTTCTCTCAAACATCTTAGAATCTACTGACCTAATTTCAACATCTGTTTGCTTAGGAATACTAACCCCACCATTTTTGCATATCATCACAAATACTTCTTTAATACATACGTTTTCATATTTATTTTCAAAGCTACTCTTTTCACAAAAACTTTTAATTATCTGTTCTTGGGTTTGAAAGATACTCTTAAATTTTATCATTACATAATTTTTAAACTCTACATTCTTATGGTAAACTCGTTTTTTAAGATAAACAGTTGATTCCTTTATTATTAGATTATTTACTTTTACTTTATTTTTTGAATTAATTATACCTATTCCAACCCCACCACACTTGGTAACCCCATCATTTTTCTTAATTTCAACAATACCTGTTAACTGTTTTAAACCATTGTTTTCAAAAGGCTCATTTTGTTCTACATTAGGCTTGACTATTGTCTCATTTTTTAATCTATCTTGTCTTAATTCATGCATAAATTGCTCATGATCTTTTCTTGCCTCTAATCTACATTCCTCTAATTTATTTATTAACATCCCTAACATTTTAATAATTTCTTTACCTTGATCATTATTTATTACACCCTTATCTACTTTTCCCTGTTCAATTGTCCTAACCTGTTCAACCTTTAGATTATTATTATTATTACCCTCCATTTTATTTAAATTTTGATCTTCTTTTACCCAATTACTATTATTATTTACTAAATCACTTGAAACTTCATTTTTTCCATCAAAATCATTAACCCCACCATTTTTCTTAACTTTTAAATTTTCAGTACTATCCACCTGATTATTTACTTTATTAACATTATAAATGAACTCATTCTTTATATTATCAAATTTACAATAATAATCATCTTTTTCTGCTTTATTGGTTATCACTCTTACAGTTACCATAGTTACGGGAGGTGCTTCTTCTACTAGCCTATCCTTCATTTTTTTATAACTTTCATTTCTCGCTTTAAACCCAGCTAATATCATGTTTTTTATTTCTTTTTTAAATTCAGATTCCCTTTCTATTAAATTTTGTCCTAACCTTACATGCCATTGTTTATCTAATTCTTCCCTACTCATTGTTATCCACCATAGGTTACAAACTCTTCCATCACTACTCTTTGCTGCTAAATTTACACTAAACTCTTTATTTACGTTTAAAAAATACTTTTCAATTTCCTGTCTTATTGCTCTACCTTCTACATTAATCCTCTCTACATCAGTTATTAACTTATTATTATTATCTCCCTCCATTTTAATTATTATTATTGTTTAAACTTTAAATTTAGAATTAGTTATTTTAAAATTACTTATCTACTTATTATTAAAAAAATTTTAGAGAGAACATTCTTATTTTTATGTTAACTATGAATATTCTTACCTTTTTGATAAGAATTTCTAATCCACCAAGAAACCACTGTTTTTTTTCGACTTATATTCTTATATTTTTCAATATAAGGATACAGCCCCGAGTTGAGCGACACTTGTAATAGTTTAAAAATGAGCCTTTGTCGTACTTGAAGAGTACTTATTTTTATTAAAAAAAAAATATAAAAATGATTTTAAGTTTTATTATTATTTATAAAACTATGCCAAGCTTTTTATGGGCGCCAGGTTGCGTTAGCATACCAATTTTGAAAAAAGAAGGAAGTTAATTGTTATTATGATTAAAATCTCTCAGGGTCGCAAGTCCTTTTAAAAGTGTACTTCAGTGGTTCTTGGTGAAATAAAAAATCTTATTTTGTTGAACTGAAATTGAACATAATTTATTGAGTTAAGTATTAACATTTATACAAAATAAAACAAACATAATAAGAATACATGTAAATGAGCAAATTCAAGCAATATATTTTAAGTTAACACATCCTACACAGTTATTCCATTATATTCAAGTCTCAATATTAAAAAATTAATTTTTATTGACTTTAGTCTTCAGTTGCAACTTCTTAATAAAAATGAAATGAATTTAATCTTACTTCTCATAAAAAAAAGAAATTGAATTACTATAAAGTAGATTCTCTACAAAAAACAAATAAATCTCAATTAGCTAGTTTCTTAAAAAAGACTCTAACATATTAATTTTATTTTGAAATATAAGACATTGCGTCTTATTAATCAAAAAACATCAAGTAATAAATTCAAACTTATTATATTGAAAAATTTCTAAATTATTACAAATACATATTTTATTTTACATAGAAAAAAGTTTATACGTGCTATACCAAGACACGTTTTCTCATTTTAAACAGAACTTTTCCTCTGAAATCACTTCTTCATTGTCCTGCACGTCTACATGATGACTCGCCAATCTCGCTCCAGCCGTTACATCATAAGTCCACGCTTCATGTTTTACAACGACACATTTATTGTTCATATTATGAAAATGGTACATATCAATGTTCAAATTGTTCTATTTCTTGCTTTGAAACACAAAATTAAATTTAGTCTCTATAACATTAGTTCACCAAATTGCAATATCTTTTGTTAGGTATGCAAAATTCATTGTTCAAACTATATCACTCCAACGTCCATACATAATTGAAACTGTATTGCATTGTTTCTTTATTAAAATAGTTCTCACCTTATAAAACACACTTTTGATACTTTGTCTTTGTGTTATAAGGAACACGTGTTCACCAATGCTGTCTATTCACTTTAAACGTTCTACAGGTTAAAATATTCAGTTCTACGCATTAAAAATACTCAAATTCTATTCACTTATCGTCTCATAACAATTTAGTTTATATTTGTTACATATTACTAAAGAAAAATACTATTACATCACTTTTCTATTGTCTAGAACCAGATATACCGGTCCGAAACAAACGTAGTCTTGCCTCAAGACCTCCATCCAGACTGACCAAAACCACATGTGTGTTTTTCCAGCTTCCAAACCAAGCGTCCTATTTAATATGCAACGCATGCGAGAATTATTCTCACACCTAGCAACACTGACACGGTTCAAATTATTTTACCTAACACAATACAAATACTACCTAAATATTTATTACAACTTATAACTAATTTTTTATACATGACATTATTATTTTGGAAACCTATATTTAATTTTTTATTACCCTAGTTTTAATAATCTATATATTTGAGTCATCTTTTTGACTTCTAAAACCCCCTCCCTTATTCAACTTTAACGTTTCCCGGGTTACTTTAAATATTCAAATCTCAATATAACCATTTTTTGGTTATTTAGGTTAAAATTACCATTTTTGGTATTACATAGGGAGCAACTCTTCTCTTAACAATTTAGTCTTGATACTGGTTTACTGCTCTTAACTGTTTTGGTTTGGTATCACCAGTTTTTGTCTCTCTAGAGATAGTATTAATATATTTGTAGAGCCCTTGTTAAAGATGTCTGGCTTTAGTGTCCTCACCAACAACACTCATCTCCTTCTCTTTCCTCCCTTGCTTGTAACAACCTCTTTTGTTGTTTATTTTTCTTCACTTCCTTATTATATATCATATTTTAGCACTATACCTTTAAAACACATATATACATACTGGATATTCTTTTAAAAATTATACAAGATACAATTTGTGAAGTTTATAATTATTTATTTAATTAGGTGATGGATGACATGGGACATGAATTGAAATTGGTTATGTGATGGGTAGTTTGAGGTGTGTGGTTATTTTGGTGGTGGTAAAGCTCTTGTGGTTGATGATATGGTACCCTGAGGTGATAGTCTATTTATAACTCTGAATTTAGGTATATTATTATAATATATTTTATGTTTGTTTTTTCCTTATTATTGATACTGTTTTTACTCTTTTATTTGTTTTGTATATTTTCATCCAGAGAATTTTGTATTTATTATTATTATTAGTAATATATAGTTTCTATCTTACCGTCATATGTATACATGTTGAGGTTAGCACACATTACAAATCTTTCATGGCAGAGTACATTTTAAAACACTATATAAAACACATAGTTCACATTAAACTTTACGTCGTTGAGAACATTGTATAATAAATCATTACAAATATTATTTTGATTGTATTTATTGTATATTTCATTATTTGTATAGGGTTTATAAAAATTCGAAATATCTGAAGTTAAAAAGAAAATTAAATATTCAAATAAGATCAAATGAAATCTGAGGAATGTCATCGATTCTAGATACAATCATTTAACACGCACGATGCCTAGCGGGAAATATGCAAAATGCTTGGTAGCCTGTAAAATCATTTAAAGTCTCGATGCTCAACGCTTCCAAACTCATTTAAAAATACTTCCCGGCTATTTAGACCCATAGTTTCCACCTCAGATCGATTAAAAAAAGTATTCCGTCTATCAGAAAAAATTATAAAACTAACAAAATCTGAAGTTTACAAAATAATATTTGCATTAGAAATCGGAATCCGTTAGGCAAAACCAATACTAGATTATTAGCGGAAAAGGACCAAATAAAATAAATTACCGAAAACCTTATAATAAAGTAAAGAAACAAACTTGACCTACAAAAAGAAACGATTCCCAAAAGCACAAAATGTCTTTGGCAAATATGTAATATATGAAGCGATGATTGAAGAAAATTAAAAATCTGGAACAACTCATGTAAAATCTAATTGAAGGAAAACATTTTTCTTGCTTTGCCCCGCCTCTCAACAAATTCGACGCTATTCATGATTGGACACTGCCAAATGCTATGAAATACAAATTAAGAATCTGTAACACTCCTATATTGTAAATATGGAAATTAGAATATAATATGTTAACTTTAATAAGGAGTTTAAAATATACTCCTACTATATAAAAGTATAAAGCATATACTTTAACTATGCCAGTATATGATAATCAAGAATGTAAGGCCGTTCATAGAAGAGTATTTTCAAAATTCTTAAAATAACCTTCTTTTTACTATTGTTTCACATACACACCACTCACAAACCCAACCCAGAAGAAAATCAAAATCATGGAGGCTACAATAAAAGGTTCCTGAAGTTTTGGGAAAGAAAGAAAAGAGGAGCATCAGAACTGAACATAAGCCAATTTACTTCCAAAGATTTTTTTTTCAAATCTTAGGATCCCATGTCATCAAACTTAATTCAGTTATGATTAAAGTGTATCGGTATTGTAAATAAGTGTTTGTGCATCGATTCTAAAGCACCATATTAACCTACAATAATATAAGAAGAAACTACAAATTGGGTGAGACCAATATCATCTTAAAATATATTTACTCACTTATCCAATATATATCAGATCTTAATTATTAACTCAAACATTGTATGTCAACTATAAACATTAGTTATTATTAGACATTATATTTATAAACTCAACTTGTGAAACCAGTGATCTCATTATAAACTATTACACACACATACATTCATACTCACAACTAAAATAAAGACACTCATTACATTATTTTAATATTGATATCCAAGTAAAATATATTGCCGAACTTTATTCACCTGATATTTAAGATTTTCTTTTATATCAAATTTTGGGAAGAGACGGCACTGACCCCCCCCCGGAGATTAAAATGTATGTGTAATTAAACAGACTATTGATCTAATACATTTTGAACTCTTATATTAATCATATTATAATTTGTGTTTATTTAAACTTGTGATAATTTCAAACTTGAACTGTGAACTCAAATAAATAACCAAATATTTGATGAATATTTCCTGAACATATTGTTAGAAATTTTATAATTTGTTGATTAAAAAAAAAAAAAAAAAAAGAACCAAAGCTTCAGTGATAATTAGTAAATTGTGTTCATTACTTATTTAGATTTCCTTTCTGTAATTGATTTTAGTGGAATTCCAATTTTAATTATTGATAAAGGAATTTATTAAATCGTTTTGATTTGAATATAGATATAACTATTTTTTACACCACAATTTTAATATTACAATTTTGTCGTCCAATGTGGGGCAAAACATAAAACAATTACATATCTAATTGTAATATTACAGGTTAAGTGCTAGAGAGAACCTGATGATTCTAATATCCCACCTTAAATAAAGATATTTATCTATCTATAGGCATTCGTCTGTGATTGGTTGATACTGTGCTGTTGTTTTTAGTTAGTTTCTATAATTTTATTTTAAGTTAAGCTTTATCCAATTAAGTTAGATTATTAAACATTATACTGGCTCATTATTTGGTGATATGCTCACTTGTAATATTTTCTCCTATTAGTTTTGCTTTAAATAATTCCTTTAATTCCCTTCCCCCCCCAATATGTTTAACTAACCGTCCAAACTTTCTACAGTATGGAACCTAACCAGTATGTAGCAATCTGTCAACAAATATCAGATGAGAAGAGGGGAACATTACTAGAGTTGCATAAGACGACTCCTTTGCTGGATGAAGCTTTTGAAACTAGAGTTTATCTAAAATTCATCAGCAGAAGTTAAAAGACAATGCTAAGAGTGGCAGAAGAATGTAATCAAATCAATTATGTAGATTATGTACGTCTTAGTAGAAATATAGATGATCATAATCATTTCAAATGTAAAGATTTATTACATTTAGTAAAATAACAAATAATGTTACGAGGGGGGAGGGGGAGGAATCTAACTGTTTGAGCTTTAGACATTCATACATTTGAAGAAATATTCATCCTTAGATTGTTATATAGAAAATGTATCAAGTTTTTATGTGTAAATTTAAATATCTACTAATTTTAAAAAATAAAAACTTATGATAATATAAGCACTCAACATCTAATAACAATTTTTAGTTTTCACAATTATGATATTTTACATTACCTGAAACTACTCTCCTGAACTGCACCATGTTATAGATCTGCCTCCATCGATGTTCACAGACCCAACCATTTCCACACATGTTGTCTCCAAAGAAAAATAAAGGATATATGTTTTCTGTTTCATCTTGCCGTGGCCCATGATCTTTATTACCAAAGTAATAACTGGACATAACTTTTGGAGTTCCATGAGGCCATGCAAGCATAAATGCAGTCGCCATCTAAAGCAGAACAACAATACAATGTATCGGAAGTTAAACATCTAATACCATCCATATTTAATATAACATACAGTGTGTTCATAAGGAAATTAACATAAATTGTTGGGCTTCAAATTATTATGCTCCCTAAGGAAACATTTTAGGCACCTGAAACAGCTGTTATTTAGTTTTATTTAGCATGGTATGGGTACCAATTAATCATATTGTCCATTTCATTTAAAAATAAATATTACAACTGTTGAAATGAAAGCTGTGTGTTACAAAATTCAATTCTGTAACTTTAGTACAATATGAGTACAAGAACCTCCACATAAACATAACATTTGTTAAGCAGTTGAATAAATCTGTTAGCATATTATACAAAAATCATTCAGGCTAGCCATCGTTAACAATGGAATCTTTGAAAACATGTAAAAAAGATTTTAACGAAGTAAAAAAAAAAATCAGTTTGAAATTGTATTCCAGAACTGGATGATATAATAAACAACAGTTTACAAAATTTTGAAAAAAAAAAAAAAAAGAAAAAAAAAAAAACAACTCTAGCTTACAGGTTATAAATTTCAATTATTGCATGTTAAGCTAGGAGATAACTTTAAAAAGTATGACTGATGTAGACATTATTGATGAAATTGAAGTTAATGAGAATTTTCTGAGCTTAGTTATGTTTAGTGTTGAGGATATTTTCCATATTTCATGACTTCAGGACATGTACATTGTCACAATTTTTTAATCTGGGCAAATGAAGTCTTTCACACATTTGTTTGAGCATGACAGCCCAAAAGTAAAAGTTTGCATTATTGATCACTTTTTTTACTGAAAGCACTGTAGATGGAATTGTCTACCGATACATGTTGGAGCTATTATACTCTTCCCCAAATCAATGATCTTCCTATGCCAAAGTTGTTGTCAAAATTGGATTTGAAGAGGAGGATAGACGGCTCGGCCACCACAGTGAAGGTAATCAGAACATTCAACACTTGAAACTATGAACTCACGAAGCAATGGCATCAATAATAATTCCAGAAATGGAAAGGAGCTAGAATATAATAATTATTTATTTTAATAATTTATTTTATTTTTCATGTGAAAGTTATAAACGAAAACAAATACAAAATTCATAATAAAACATACCACAACAAATAAATATATAATACAATACTCTAAATAGCTTGTTTAAAAGAAAATAAAATTTAAAAAACTGACACAAACAAAATTTCACAAAAGAAATGTAGGAGGTCCTAAGGAAAAGCCTATATTGGACTCATGATAGAAAAGATCAAAAAAGCAGAAACTGAGGATATCCTTATATTAAGAACAAACATATTTCAGAAGAAATTGTGATTAGTTACCACACAAATAAAACAACATCAAAAAATTATCATAAATAAACTAACTTCACAGTCTGTAGCAACAAAAAACAAAAACAACAGGCTAGTAAATGATTATAATTTTGTAAGGCACAGGAGTCACAGTATACTAAACTTCATCTAGTACACAGTATAACAAACAAACAAACAGAACACAATTCTCACAAAAAATACGCCTAAGTATCAGACGTGTTTCAACGACAAGTTCGTCCTCTTCAGTGATACACGAGCTACACCAATCAAACTATAACTATTGTGTTCAGTTTGTTTGTTATACTGTATAATTTTTCTCATAAGTCAAGCTCAACATTTAATAATATATAAATATAATATTTAATATAATATAATATAATATTTATATATTATATTCATCTACTACATTCACACACACATACACAGATATAATAAATAATATATATAAATAATAATATATAAATAATGATATAATATATATCATTTGATCTACTGATCACCATTTATTTTGTATTCAAAGCCACCTTAGAGTTCAGTCCTTCATTAGACTATATGCTAAACTACTTCAATCTGAAGATAAGATGATGTCCCCCACTGTTGAGTACTTCATGTATCATGACTGTCAACTGCAAAGTGTTAAAAACCTCTATTGGAGTACTGTTAGTTAGATATTAACTTACCTTGTAAGAACGATCATCTTTATGTGTCAAAGTATTTGGAGTTTCTCCTCCTTGACCTCTCTGAGTATCATGGTTGTCAATAAATACAATGCTTGATTTACTCTCTAAAAGCCCCCAACTTGTTCCTGGAAATTTAAAAACACTTAATGATGTATAACTCTCAGCTCTACAAAAATACATTTGTTTTAGATCCTTAATTGATTGTAGGCTATATTTGAACTGATTTTCATCAAATCAGAAATTTATACATCAACTTTATAACAGGCATCTTTAATAAGCAGATTAAAAAATTTATAATACTTTCACTGCTGTATGGTGCACAATGTAGGTTTAAAAATAAAAAAATATATATATATATATATATATATATATATATATATATTTGTATTTTGTGTAGTTTAAAAATAACATATTTAGTGTAAAATCACAATTTCAATGTATTAGTATAAGATAATATATAACAGTATATCCTTAACATATGGGTTAGATTTTCTATACGTTGTGGTGTTGATGCACATAAGCCCCCAATCGTTATTTATTGGATATTGTAATAAATATATAACTTTCAGGTTTCTATACTTTACACATTAATTAATTACCCCACAGTTGGTGTGGCAATTGTAATACAGTTCTATCTCGTTTATGAGAGCTTACTAGGAAGTAGACATCAGCTGATAACTCACTAGTACATTGTACAATGTCAGCCCAGAGACATGTTAGACTTCATTTGTGCGTGTGTGTTGTTTTTGTTATGTGTTTTACAAATTGTGGTAAATGTTTTTAATTGTGTTTTGACCACCCGACGATGGACGTAAAAAGTCCGAAACACGTGTAGTGGTAATATATATGTACTGAAGGAAAAACTTCAAAAAAGGATTGCTGGCGGTGAGTAACATATTAAAAGTTATTTATAAGCATATCCGGTGAGCTACATTTCCAATTATAATGTAAAAGTGCTTTTGGGAGGCTCGGAGTACTTACACTTCCATGTATATACATACTTGAAGTTAAAACAACTCCAAATGATGTCGTAAATAAATTAGTTTAATGAAAAATAAATAATAGGAATATTATTTTAAAAGAATGATTGATTACCACGATGCCTAGCGGCAAATCTGTGAAACAATTTTATAAATTTAAATTGCCTAAATTACAAAATTCCCAACCGAATATTATGAATGACCAAACATTTCGAAATTTAATATTAGTCAAACCTATATTTAATTGAAGCTTAAATTTCCCATCTATCTATTAAAATAATAATACTACAGTAGAATGTTAGGAATAAAAGAGATTGACACGGACAAAAATGAACTGTAAAGCACATAAATGACCGTGTTTGAACAAGGCGTATATATGCAACAGCCTCTTTCCTAGGCTTGTTCTTGTTGTGTTGCCATTCGTTCCACCTCCTCTCACTTCCCAAGGCTCGTGCTTCCTTCAGAAATTCCTCTTGTGTTCCATGGCTGATTAGTCTTCTAGCTGAATCTAAGTTCAAGGATTTGTTCCAATGAAGCAGATTGGATCCTTTCTTAGCAAGGACATCCGAATTCTCATTCTCCATTACTCCTACGTCTGTCTGATAGCAACTCTTGCTTCCCTGACAGTTCGAACGAAAGATAACCTGTTTGAGGCTACAGCCTGGATGGCTGCCTTTGAGTCTACCAGAAAGACTATCTTACATAGTTTGGTGTATCTACATAGTAATAGTTTCAGGGCTGTTGATATTGCCTCTACTTCAGCATCAAAGCTTGTACAGTTTTCCAACAGACACATAATGTGAAAAGAGTGTTGAATATATTCCTGCCCCTGCCCCATGATTACGGTCTATCAAAGACCCATCTGTATAAATCCTGAGCCATTCATGTGGTGGAAATTAATTAATTTATGGAGTTAAGTATCCATATTAATTTCCATGAACTTATAATATAGTAATGATAAAATTAAGATGAATTATCTAATTACAGAAGATTTTGTATTCAAAATAACATAAAGAAAATAGAAATAAACATTACCAAATGTCTTGAGCCATTTCAGTGGATTTTTTCCTCTGAAAGCACGACCTAATTCTGCAGCATATTTGAAATCAGTAACAAGTCCTAATTGTACATATTCACTAGCATGGACTGCTTCTCCACCTGCAAGTCAAGATAATCATTTGGTTTTAAACTCACAATAAATAGTTCACAAAGTTTCTCACTACAGAAGTACAGAAAAATGATTAAATATATCTGCCATAAATTTAAATATATTTTGTGTTATGATATTGAGTATTCAATGGCAGTGGCTTAGGCTAATAAAAAGGCCATACATAGGGTAGTTCATGCTCCTTTTTTGTAAAAAGTTGAAGGAAATTATGAGTTATTGGATAAGTAATAATATTATGTAAGGTTTCCATCTTACTGTCACACGTATTCATGTAAAGGTAGTAGCATGTTACAACTGTTTTACAACTGAGCACATTTTCAAACACTGTAGACAAAACACATTTAAATCACACACATTTTAAACATGTACACAAAACATTTAAATCATACACATTTTAAACATACACAAACGTGTATTTAATCGTGAAACAGCTGTAGTAAGCTAACCTCTACATTTATACATATATGATGGTAAGACAGAAACTGTATATATTACTATTGAATAATGTTATCCGCAGTTAAACATAATGTTTAAAAGAGATGAAACACATGCATGTTTGAACTTGTCATTACTTGTGCTACGTTCTCTTTAGATCATTCTTGTCAGTTGTAATCGACATGATGGAGCGGAATGCATACATTAGTAGTGTGTAACTAATTATTATTAGATTTTTGACAAAGGAAGGTGTCAGTCCTTCTCAGATTTATAAATCAGTTGGGAGATGAGTGTCTCTCTTAGTAGAAGGTGGGTTAAAACATTAAAAACTAACCACATGCTTGTTGGCTGAAAACAAGTTGACTGATGTTGGTGTACTAATTCGAGACAATCAGATAACCACCATAAGATAAATTACTGAGAAACTTGAAATAAGTGTTGGTAGTTAATTACCAACATAAGTGTTGGTAGTTTAGATAAGGATCATCATAAATTTGGCAAGGTGAGTACCAAGTGGATTCCCAATCTTTTGCAGCCTAAACACAAAGGAATAAATTTGATGAAGTTACATAACTTCTACAGCATTTTTTAAAGTATGAAGACAAGAATATCACCTCAGTCATAGAATGAAAAAAAACCACATTTTCATCTGTGAAAATCATGGCTACTTTCTTTTGGGATTCAAAAGGAATCCTTTACCTCAATTTACTCACAGAACAGAGAACTACCACTGTTGAGTACTATTCTAAAATTGTAAAAGATACTATTGATTCTTTCAAAGAAGAGAGTTCCCCAGCATTCAGTTTGTTTGTGTCAGCATAATGTTTGCCCTCACACTGCCGCTTTGATGATAAAAACATTGCAAATACTTAGTTCGTTGTCCTACCTCATCCTTCATATAGTCTAGATTTAATACTATCAGACTTTCGCCTCCCTCAGTCCACTTAAAGAATTTTTAGGAATGGAAAAATTAAACTCTAATGATGAGATTATTGATGGTATGCAAAAATAGGGAGAGTTACAAGTGTATTGGAGTAGCAGGCGACTACATAGAAAAATAGTTTGTAAGTCAGTAATTGTATCATTTAGCTGATAAATTCCTGTTTATATATAAACTCTTTCGCAACAACAAATATTTACATAATATGAAGGAAAAATTCTTTTGATAGTTCTTCAGTTAATGACAGTGTAATTCTCAGATGAGACAGACTTACCTAAATCTACCACTTGTTGATAGATAAAAGGCTCAGGATTCCAACAATCACCTAGCTTACGAACTTTCCTCAGTTTAGAGTAAATATACTGTAAATCAGCAGGCCAGATATGTTTGGCTGCACCAATCCTAAGCAGAGAAAGCAAAATCCAAGAATTCATAATACCTCTCATTTATTGATTTTAATACTAAACTTACAAATAAGTTAAACAACATATTAATATTGATATCCAAGTCACACTTAATATTATTACATAAATAAACTTTTTGCAATGGTGTAATTTCTTTTGTAGTTCTTTATTTATTTATCAAACAATTTTACCTTCTGTTAACAATCCAAATTTCCTTGAGTTACAAAGTTTAGGCCTTCTATAATTTGGTTATCTTTGGATTTCGAGAAGTAACTTAACATTTCCACACTTGCATAATGTAATTTAGAAAGACGATAACTAATAACAAAACTATTTTTACAAGATAAATCTATTTTAAAATTATGAAATTGAAATGTACAAACATAGATGTTAAATTAAATTTGTATATTTTCAGAAAATTAAACAGAAATATTCATAAATTTTAATCATATACTCTTCCATGATTTGTATTATAAAAATCACACTAAGTTTTATATGTACTTTTATTTTTAAACAATGTTATACAGGAGTTTCAAGATATTTTGTGAAGTCTTTTATCCAATTAATAGAAGACTGAAACATCAAACTAAAAAAAAAAGGAAAATTTAGATATCTGAAAGAAGAAAAAATCAAGGTTTACTTGTTTGGGGAAGTAATTAATCTGGCCACTGCAGACCTAGCGACAAAAGTTTAAAAAAAATCAGCTTTCCATAACCACAATCATAAAATATTTCTGCACAAAATTTTGTTTACCAATTTTTGTGCAGAAATATTTTTGCTATTGTCTTACACTATACGGAAAAAATTGTCTTACATTTATGATTATTTTATATGAATTTACTCCATTTTGTTTAGATTCAATATAGTTACAGCATTGATTTTTTTTTTTTTGAAAAAGCTGATGTTATAAGCATTATATAGTTATTTATTTTTTTAATTAAAAAAGCATTTATTACTTTTTATTTAATCTAATTTTAAGAACTAAAAATAAAATATCTAAGTGGTTACTTGTTCATCCCCCCCCCCCCACACACAATTCAGTTATAATTTTGTTCAAAAACTTTGTTGCTCGAATCCCTCAAAAATGATTCATAAATAATGGGGAAAATTGACTCAATAATAATAATAATCTGTATGCTACAAACATATTTTCATGCTTCATAACAAAACTCTGTAAAACAATACACACTTGAAGGTTGAGTTACAGCTAATACTCTCTAAACAAGATAACAAGTGAAGGCAGGCTAAGAAAAACACAATATTAGTAGTAGAAAAATAGCTTAAAATTTTTTTTTTTAGAAGTCATAGTTTCAGAATGTTTAGACTCAGACTAGAAGGTAATCGCATTATTATTTTCTCAATAAATCATATTCAATTTCGTAATTAATTTTGAAAGCTAAAGACGAATGTTTCATAAAGTCATATGAAGTGTATTAAGCACAATCTGTCTATTAAATGAATATCAGTGACCCTACTACAAGTGTTACACATACTGAGTATGGATGTGGCAAACCCACTAGTTGAATTTAGTCCTTTCTTCATTCTTGAGTTAGATTACTCTTTCCTATCAAGTCTCTTTTGACCAACTTTTGTTCCTTTCCAAGCCTGACGTCATTAGAGCATTGGAGAGGGGTAAGAGGTTGATGATAAACAAGAAGTTTTTTCACCTTTAAATAACAAGGGGAATAAAACAAAAACAAATAGTACAAAAAACCAAGATAACTAGATCCAGTGTACAGGAAATTTCAGCTCTAAAACTGTAATATGATAGGAGGCTCAATGAGGGGGGGTCAACTAATATATTACAATACTTTTAGAAATGTGGAAGTTTCATTTCAATATAACTTGTGATTCAGGATTGTTGAGTCTATGCATTATTAAAGACCCGTATAAAGAAATAGAATATAGGTTGCGTGCAAACGGAATGGTTCCATAAGTCTGTCCTATATGGGTTACACTCCACTACAAATAAACTTCTTACACAGACAGCTGTATTCGTAAACATTTGTTAAACAAGATTTAAGTGGAATTTAGTAGCAAACTATTTAGTCTTGTACTAAGCTTGGTAATAGTGATGGATTAATTTTCTTATTAAAAAAAAAGACGTGTTTTAACACAGGTTTAAGTTTAGTGTAGGACATAAGAATTATATCAGAAAACTACCTGGTAACACACTGTAAATATATGTTTACGTATGCTCTTGGCGCCTTGAATTACAGTTGTAGCTTTTGAAAAGGAAAGACGATTATAAAAAAATGCAACACTTTTTACTGTGACATCTACTGTACAAGTAAGAAAGTTTGTCCACCAAATATTTTTCTTAACAATGACATTTATGGTTTATTGCCGCGTAGTACTAGGCTTAGAGACCAATATGTGAAGTAAGTAAATTCATATTTTGATTTAAAGAAAATAATAACTAACATTTTGACAATTTCATGCTATGATGGTTTCCTGTTTTCATTAGTCTAGATGACAAACCTTACGGACCTTGAGTCATAAATACTCTTAACAAAATATAGACTACACAACATCCGCGTAAAACAACTTTATATTAGGATTATTTGTAATAAATAACCTATTTGAACACTGGTAAAAATAGTCTTTAAAAAAATGTTGTTTGAATTTCAATATAGTGTAACTTAACATACTGGCATTAGACCTATTTAATTAACAACTAAAGTAGGATATTTTATTAAAACCTGTTAATGTAGGTTTATTTAGTGTGAAATTCATCCTTAGTTGTACATTTAGGGTGAACATGTTTTTCTAGACTCAAAAAATTGTCTAACAAACACAGCCATTCACTTTGGGGAAATATGATACCTCGTAAAAACATACCATATCATTTCTGACTGAACTCATGTAAATCAATTACACAATCTTTATATTATGTCCTTAGCAAACAATTGAAAACAAGCTAACAGCTGTAACTTCACATTTACTATTTTCATTCGGGTTGGGGAAATTTTAGAGCCAACTAACCTCAAGAATTCTTCACTTTGAATTTTCTTGAAACTATATCTTTGCTTAAATTGTCATAACTATACCATAACTAATAGCAAGGCTCCAAACAATTATTCATGTTATATTCCCCAACTCTAATATTTACATCATCCAAATCATCAAATAAATCCATACTAGGAAAATAAAGATACCCCGAAACATAAATTTGTGGTTCAGGGAATCCTTGTTTTCATTATGGCTAAATATTTGTCAAACAAGATCTTCCTTCAATTTAGCTAAACTAGGTTTAACTAAACCTAGTCAAACAGAAAAAAAAAATTATGAATACGGAATCAACACTTTAAAACCAGTTTAGTTAGACTAGTTCTAAGCAATGTTTACTAAACCGGGTTTAGCCTAAAACTGCTTTTTGAATTAGTTCAAGACTAAAGTTTTCAGCTGTTCGCTTAAACCAGGTTTAGTGGCAAAAAAAAAGAAGTTAATAAGGACTGAATATGTCTTATTCGTACATTAATAAGGTGTAAATAATTCCTTTCTTCTATGTTCTCACTAAATATTATTAATTTATTTCCTTTCTTAATCTAGTAACTCTAAAGACACAACATTCTCTTTTAGAAAAAAAAAGTCCTATTAGACACAAAAACACAATACATTGATTGAACCTCACGACTCATTAAAATCAAAAATAAAGACAAAGTCATAAAAAAAGTGAGAAACATCTATAAAATGTACTTGTGAATGCCTCAAAGTCATGGTATTGGCAGTGATATACAGTAGTCTCGCAAACTCGGCACTCGAAAACCCGGCAGTCCGGATTACTCGGCGACCCGACGGGAAAAAATATATATTTCTAAAAACAGCGATTTTCATAAAAGTTCGGCAGATCCCAAAGCGGGCATTAACTTCGATCGCTCGAATCGTTAATGGTACTTTTCCCGCGTTAAACTCGTCACAAAGCTTTTTTACAGATTCCCCTCTGTCAAGTCTTTTTAACACATTTAACCGCATCTCAAACGAAACCAACACACGCTTCCGTTTTCGTAACTCGCTCATTTTTATTTACTGTATATACTGTGCGTAACTGTCAAAGAAAACTGAAAAGAAATGTTATATTTTCCATAATGTATACTAAATTGATTCGTGGAAAAAAAGCGGCCCATCAAACTTTTTGCAGGTTTATGTCTGCTATATGGACGGATGCCAATGCTGCGGTGTTATTATGCCGCCGACAATGGGATACCGCTATCGACAAAGTCGTTTGATATCGCCGCCACTTTGGTGTTTCAATTACAATTTATTTTTTGCCCTTATTCCCGATAACCCGTCATTTCACAAACTCGGCACACTTCCGGTCCACATTACGCTGAGTTTGCGGGACTCTACTGTATATATATATATACAGTATCCTCAAGGTAGGAATGTATCTATGGTATAAAGGTAAAGAGGGACCTCACACTTCGTTTGTTGCGCTTGCTTTCATGAGTACAATCCCAATAAAAAATATAGACCTCAAATGCTTCTATGTAAACTCCTACCCTACTTTTGTTTCTTTTATCAGTGTAAATAAGAAAATAAGTTTACAAAATTAAACTTTTAAGAATTAACTATACTTAAACTTTAAGAATTAAATATAGCTTAGCAGTAATTTGTGTACCTAGTTTTCTTGGAAGGAGTTGTACCGTCAAGTCAGGTTAGGGACACAAGTAGAAGGGAGGACATACCCATTACACCAAACACACTCCTAGTCTGAGGGTACTGTACTTGGCCAGGAATGAACTGAATAAAAAAGTATTATATATTAATTTTTTTACTAAAAATATGAACTGGATAGAAAGTGTAAATATATAATGATATATTGAAGTATGGATTAGGCTTATACAGAGTGATTTTATAATTACATGGTAATATTTCGGGAACTGATTCTAGAGCTACAAAAAAGTTTATATAAACATAGGTCTGGAAGCGCTTAGTTTTCTGTCTATCGGCCGTAAGTTTATTGCCCATCCGCTCTAGGGTTAAAACTAGTTTACCTATTCTAGTACTAAAGAAAGGTTTATCTAAAAGCCTAAAATTGATTTCTGAATATTCTTTTTTATTAGTCCGAGACTAGAGTCATCAGCTAACCGCTTAAACTTAGTTTAGTGAGAATAAAAATATTTGTGAATACGGCTGTATTTCTATAAATATTTTTAAAAGCACAAGTTAGCCTACCTAAATCCTGATACACCGATATCCAATAATCTATTAAGAAACTCAATTTGTTTACTTCTGACCCAATAATTGGTTGTGTTGAGATCATGTAAGCCGTTTAGTTCACACACTCTAACCTGGAATATACAAACAAGTTAAAAAACAACTGTATAAAATCAATATATAACTCCCATCTTCTACTATTATTAGCTTCAACTTAATACCTTCAATAATTAATGGTTTTTTGGGTAATTCCATAATAAAAATTTCATACATACCCGTATAATCAACCTATTTACTCGCATTCCGTTTATTAATTTATTAACTAAACCATGTGCTTGTGAAAGTTTTGTTTAAATCCGTTTTATTTTGCATATTAGTCTTTGTCTGATGTAATATAATTTAAAACCCTTTTTCTTTAAATAATATTTTTTCATTAAACTCTTAATAACTAAAAGGATTTCCTTAAAAAAAAAATTATACAAAATTATTAGAGATTTGCAAAATATCATTTTATAGAGTTTTGCATTAAATTATACATTAAATTATGAATAATGCATTTAGGGACTGTCTAGTGAAGGTTGCTGTTTTACTGGTCCATGAATATGAAGGAATAAAAAAAAAACTAAAAACGAAACAATTGTCTCCCAGATCATCTATAAAACTTCTGTGTTAAAACAAAAAAAATTAAAATTATATATTAAAATTTATGATTTTGTTTTGAATTTTATATAGGTGGTGGCAACTAGCTAAATTTAAACTCATAGTCCCCAAGGAATTAATACTCTAAATTATATAAGTAACTTTTTTTTTTATATGTAACTTATGTCCTTAAATAATATTTTTATAAGTTAAGTAAACTGGTAAAATTTTTAATTGTATAAATAAATTAAATGGACGATATATAAATATGACTGTTATTTATTAATACAATTCTATTATTTTAGGGTACAAACATTACAATACTATTTGGGGCCTCGGGTTTGCCGCAGCTAGCCCTTTGAGTAGGAGTTTTTACAATACAATAAAAAGATTATGTGTTTTTTATAGTCCTTTGGATTCTACACAGATAACAACACAATAAGAAAACCTTACTATTTTCTTACATCTACACAATTGATACTTAATTTTAAATGGGTCTCTCTCTAGCTGGTGAATTTATGAACTGATTGTAATTTTTCAAAATAAGTTGAAGTTAATTATTTATTCGTTATTAATTTGCTCGACTTAAGGGCGCCAGATGTGTTAACATCAATTTTGAAAAAGGAAAAGAAGTTAATTTTCGTTATTATTAAAATCTCTCAGGGTCGCAAGTCCTTTTAAAAGTGTACTTCAGTGGTTCTTGGTGAAATAAAAAAATCTTATTTTGTTAAGCTGAAATTGAACATAATTTATTGAATTAAGTATTAACATTTATACAATTTATACATACATGTTCATAATGCATATCTTACTTCTATTTGAAATTTCCTTATCTTTTTAACTTTAAAATTCTGCCTTGAAGAGACTTAAATCCTTGTTTGTGATTCTAAAATTTGTAGTTGCAACTTGAAATAAAATATTTTTATGGTGAGTTTTTTAAATTCTCACTTAATAAAGATTATTAGCATTTAAATTTAAGATTAAGTTCTCTAGTTATACTAATTATTGAACAAAGATTATTAATTTGAATAAATTTAGCAAGTTCATACAAAATGTTCATTTTGTAATAAATATAAAATGAGATGAAGTTACTTATTTATTTGTTATTAATTTTTTTTTTTTTTTTGCTCGACTTTAGGCGCCAGATGTGTTAACATCAATTTTGAAAAAGAATGAATTTAAATATTTAAAAAAAAATCTCTGGGGTCGCAAGTTCTTTTATCAGTGTACTTACAGTGAGTTTGGTATTGTAATGAAAACACTTTGGCTGAAATGTTACAAAGAAAACATTTATTAAACATTCAAAGAAACATCCTACAAATATTATTAACAAAAAAAATCATATTTATAAATACTAGTTATCATTTAGTTTTAATAACAAATCATGGATTTATAATTCCTTTATTTTTTATTACTTTCAAATTAATTAACTTTTTCTTCAAAATGCTTCTACAAATAAAATTGTTGCAACAGGAATTTAATCTATGAAATTTTTAGTAACTTTGCAGCTCTAAAAGAAAAATGAAAAGATTCTATTTTTATTATTTAAAAATTTCATTTGCTATTATCTCTTCTAGTAATAATCTACTAAAATTTTCTTTAAATAGATAAACATT
This sequence comes from Aphrophora alni, assembly GCA_963513935.1. Lineage (NCBI taxonomy): Eukaryota > Metazoa > Arthropoda > Insecta > Hemiptera > Aphrophoridae > Aphrophora > Aphrophora alni. The sequence goes on along the minus strand of OY740767.1, from coordinate 153,573,783 downwards.
TACAAAAAAAATTAATTTAAAACATAATACAGGTTATTAATCAAACAGGTAATATATAGCGTCTATACCACAACGCCGATCTAAATAAAAAACATTGTCTGTATCCGAATGGAAGACTGATGTCCTACAAGTTGAAATTTTACAGTTCCTAGTGGATTCTCCCTCGTTCAGAAGTTGTTTTCTCAAGTTGTTGAGAATGTTCATAACTCGCGTATATAGACCATTGTCTTTTATGTTCCCGCGTTATTGTCATTGTAACACGCTCTTTATGGATTTTTAAATACTTTCGATCTCTATTTGAGATAAAAAATCAAATGTACATTGTTCTAACAGAACCTAGAAACTCTTTCTACGATCTTATCTCTCCAAACACTGGACTTCAACTCTTAAAAAACACAACTTGTCACTCCAAACGCTGGACTTAGACTGACTTGTTGCCATGAGGCAAAATCTCACTTCCCTAAGCGTTCCTTCCGGTACTGTTCGCACATTTTACCACACTTCCGTAAAACACAAATGATTTACATAACATAACAATCAAACTAAATTACATTAAATTTAAACATAATAATTCATACTGTTGTCTTGAAAATCCATTTTGTTCCTATAAATGAATTTACTAAATACAATTCATGATCCAGACATCCGGTCTCAGTTCATGCACCCGCGGATTTTAAACATATTATAAATTTTGATTTTTCTCATCATTACAAAAACCCCACAAATATTTGTATTGCAATACGTGTATTGCAATGCAAAAATTTTTTATATATAAATTTCAAATCGAAAAAAAAATATTAATGGATGTTCAAGACATTTCATTTCAGAAGCTAAGGACTTCATAAAAAAAATAAATACTTCTAGTGTATTCACTTAAGAAAGATTCTCTTTTTACATGAAAATAAAAATCTATTTGCTAAAATCCTATTTCATTATTTTAATTTGTTATTCAGTTATCATAACTCATCAAAACTATATATAATTTCATTAGCGCTAATCCTTATCTCTATTTATCCAATAAAACCCATCAACATTTTTTGTTGACCGGAACCTGTCACTCAAAATCTTATCTTCCAGACAGCCGTCTGTATATTTTCCTGCCATCTAGCATTTCCTTTCCCACACTTTACTTTTCTGCCAAGACGAAATTTCTACATCTTTTATAAAAATCTACATCCATCTCACACTATTCATCTAAATCATTTTTTAACTTGACACAATTTAAAATTTAAAATATCTCATTATTAATTAACATCATTACCAAAATTATTTACTTATTATTCAAAATTACTTCAATTCACCTTAAAACTTTTCAATTATCATTTTATATTATTATTTATTTTAGTTTAAATCCAATAATTATTTATTCTTTATCAATTCTCAATTACTCTTTGTCTCGCTGGGATAAAATGTTAACTACTGATTTTACAATTACAAAAAAACTCTTTTCTTCAACTAAAATTCAAAAATATAACATCATTATTATCAAAAAAATCACCTATAAACTCATCTTATCTATTTCAAAATTACCTCTTTACAATTGTTTTATCTCTCAATATCCTATCTTCAAAATTCCTTCCATCTCAAATCTTTCATATTTTAATAATTCAAGTTGCATTAATCCCCAAAAAACCTCTTTATCATCTATATTTGTGTAGCCCAAGCAGGTTACCTACATCACTTATATAAATAATCTCCTTATCTCAACGTAGCTTCCTTTAAAAATCATAATAATCGTCGTTTATTCGCAGAATTCCTCAAATCTCCCTTTATTTCATTAAAATCGTCGCATATTTCCTTTATTTCATCGCAGTACTCAAAAAACCTCTTAAAAACTAAAATTTACCATTAATGCAACCTAACTACCTTTTTTTATAAAAGTTTCTTAACAGAACAACTTCATTTTAAATACCACTTTACTCAACAATTCTGTAAAGTCATCATCTTCTTATAAAAACTCAAAAATTCTTTCATTTAAATTACTTCATTAAAATCTCCTTTGTCATCAACCACTTAAATACAAAAACTTCAAAAAATAATAAAATTTACATTGCTTTCCCAGCTAACACCGTATTTCATCAAAATCTTTAGACACCTTTATCAAATAACTTCTCACAATCATCTATTGTTTTAAATTCAAACATTATTTACTAAAAATCGTTAATTATTTATTTCATTTATCAATTTCATCAAAATCTCTCTTATCATTATTAATTTACTACTCCTTCCTTTAAAAAACAAGAACTTAACCTCCTTCATTCATTATTTAACATCAAAAAACTTAAAAAACTTTATTATTATCTGTCTTGGCAAAACTCACATAAGTTCTCAAACTTTAACCAATTATTTTTTACATTCTCAAATCATAAATCACTTAAAACTAACTATCTTATGATATCAAATTACTAACTAATCCTTATTATTTACTAACATCTAACATACAACTTATCGTTTTACAATTCAACATCTAATTACCTATTCTAATCAGCTAATCAACATTTTTACAATTTTATAAAACTTTTCGTTTCATTTCAAATAAAAACTCTCCTTTTGTCACGTCCGGTTTAATCTCGTATATACAGATCGATCACTTCTATATATATATATCCTACAATTTATTTACCTTCAACATCTGTCTAAATTTTTTATCACATGATGTTTTTTCATGTAATAATGTCACACTTATTTATGCATTTTTCTTCCTAACCTCTCCTACAACAGTTCTTCTAACCGCCTACTTTATACCGTGCATACTTCTAATTGCTCTTTAGACTCTTACACAGAGTAACATGTTGTGACGTTGAAATGTGCAATGGTTGAATGCAATATCTCTACTAAATTCAAGATAAAGCCCAGAACACATCCCTATTCCACAACACGCCCTCCATGCAGTCTCAGAATGCCTTATCCTGACGAATAAAACATTCCATTTTGACTAACACAAACTCCTACCTCCTCCCAAAATGTTCATGTACTCCTTAAATGCATTTACATGAAGAAAATTTTGAAATTCATAAAAAATTTCATTCAAATCGTATCATCCGAAGTTGAAATAATGTTTATTTTTTCCAATCTTATTACTAGCATCATCGATTTTCTGTTTATATAATCCTTTCTAGTTGTTATTATTCAAATTCAAAAAGAAAATTTTATTTTTTAAAATTTATTCTAAGTTCTCTACTTAGAAATTTACTTTTAATTCTATTAAAGTTATTGAAGTAATCTACTTTTGTTCTTATTTACTTTATTTAAAATCAATTATCCTTTATTTAAGTAATTTTTATTTGAAAACGCAAGTTAATTTCCGATTATAAGTCAAAAGTTTTTCATTGTCATAACAGTACTTTTACAACACCCTGTATCTCGTCTCAATGTCATGCAAAGGAATTTTAGGCTTGCTTATTTGAAGCAAACAAGTCCCCTCGGTATGAGACAATCCTTATCTGTCTACTGATAAGACATGAAAACCTTTTAGTTCCAATACGGTCTGCAGATAAATCTCAACTCTCTCGTCACATTTTATTGAATATTCAATATTGAATCCACCTACTTAATATTGAATATTATTTCTTCAACACTACTCTGAATCTTTGCTTCTAACTAATCCGTTTTATCTTAACACGTAAAATCAATATTTATCTTGGAGTAAACAACACTCGGTTATTTACTAACAATCTTGCATCTCCAATGATCCTCTCTTCTAGCTAATCTGTTTTCGTCACGTTTTCTAAATATTAAGATCTTAATAAACATATAAAGTTGTTTACTGCTATAATCCAGCGTCTTTACTTTACAAATACCTAAACGTTTTCTAAAACTAAACTCTTAATACTCTTAATCTTTTACGCTTGGCTTATAATTATTTTCTATATTTCTGTCTTAGCTTACAAAATTTATTAGTACACACAAATTATTAATATTCATAACTCTTAATTATTTATTATCAAACAAACTTATTTATTAACAAACTCTTATTCTATTAATTTTATTTTTCTAAACCAAGTCCGTGTGTCATTATAAAAATGTCTTTACATTATTATTTCATTTATTCCAAATTTCAATCTATTACAACAATTATAAATTATCTATTTTCTTGCGATGATTTCCCGATTGGTGAAAGATTTTAAAGTACATGATTAAATTTCTTAACACACTTTTAATGTTAAATACTTCTGTCCACATGGACAGTTTGTCTACCATAGTCATCACAACAGACCCTTTCCTAACAAAAGATCCCACTTTGTTATTGTCTCAGAGTATTGACAAAACAACTTTTCCTTTCTCTCTTACGGACATACCTACATCTCTCTTTCTCTCAAACATCTTAGAATCTACTGACCTAATTTCAACATCTGTTAGTTTAGGAATTCTAACCCCACCATTTTTATATATCATCACAAAGCCTTCTTTTAATATTTCTTTTTTAAACTTGTATTCAAAGCTACTCTTTTCCCAAAAACTTTTAATTATCTGTTCTTGTATTCTAAAAACATTTCTAAATTCTAACATCGTGTATTTTTCAAAATCTACAGTCCTATGGTAAACTCGTTTTTTAAGATAAACAGCTGATTCCTTTATTATTAGATTATTTAACTTCACTCATTTTTTGAATTGTTACAAATGTCGCCTCAACTGAGGGCAGTTTTTAGTCGAAAATACAGTGATTTTGGTAATGCGAACATTTAAAATCAAGGTAAGGACTCTCTTTATAATAATAAGAAAGATTCTTTTTTAAAATTTTTTGTATTAAATATAAGATAAAAATGGAGTTAGAAAATATAAATGTTAATAATAATGAACAGGTTAGGATGATGATTTTGGTAACTAAAATTTAAATTTAAAACTAAAGGTAAACATAATAATAGTTAAAATGGAGGTAGATAATAATGAAAATTTAAAAGTTAAGAAAAATGGTGGGGTTAATGATTTTGATGGAAAAGATAAGGTTTCAAGTGACTTAGTAAATAATAATAGCAAATTGGTAAAGGAAGATCAAAATTTAAATAAAATGGAGGGTATTAATAATAATAATAATTTAAGAGCTGAAGAGGTTAGGGTAATTGAGCAGGTTAGTGTAACCGAACAGGTTAGGGTAGATAAGAGTGTGGAAAATAATGATCAGAATAAAGAAATTAAGAAAATGTTTGAGACTTTAATGAGTAGTATGAAACAAGATAAATTAGAATTAAAGTTAGATAGTGACAAGAAATTTGAAAATATGAATAATAAATTTGATAAAGATAGATTAGAAACAAAACAAGATTTGAACAATAAGTTTGAAGATTTAAATACTAAATTTGAACAAAACAATGTTAAACTAGATAATTTGGATAAAAAGCTAGATCAGATCAAACTACAATTAAAACCAGATTATGTAAAATTAGAACAGAATCTTAAAATGGAAATTAATGTAATGGAAACTAATAATAAAGTAGAATTTGAATTAAGCTATTGTGAGAAAAAAGTAGAATTTGAACAGATTAATAGTGTAGAAGGTGTTTTGGTAGAAGATATTGGTAACATAGATAACAATTTAGATCAAGCAGTAGCTGAAGTAGAAATTAACAGTTTTAATGAAATAAATAACATGTCAAATGATTTGATAATAATAGAGGACAATTGTGTAAATGACTGTGTTCAAGAAATTGCTAAAAAGATAAATAATGGGTTAACGTGTAACAAGGTATATCTAGAAACAGCAAATAACGTTGAAATTAATATGTCTAGTGGGGTTGAAATAGGTATAATTAATTCAAAAAACAAAGTAAAGGTAAATAATCTAATAATAAAGGAATCAGCTGTTTATCTTAAAAAACGAGTTTACCATAGGACTGTAGATTTTGAAAAATACACGATGTTAGAATTTAGAAATGTTTTTAGAATACAAGAACAGATAATTAAAAGTTTTTGGGAAAAGAGTAGCTTTGAATACAAGTTTAAAAAAGAAATATTAAAAGATTCTATTTTTATTATTTAAAAATTTCATTTGCTATTATCTCTTCTAGTAATAATCTACTAAAATTTTCTTTAAATAGATAAACATTTACAAAAAAAATTAATTTAAAACATAATACAGGTTATTAATCAAACAGGTAATATATAGCGTCTATACCACAACGCCGATCTAAATAAAAAACATTGTCTGTATCCGAATGGAAGACTGATGTCCTACAAGTTGAAATTTTACAGTTCCTAGTGGATTCTCCCTCGTTCAGAAGTTGTTTTCTCAAGTTGTTGAGAATGTTCATAACTCGCGTATATAGACCATTGTCTTTTATGTTCCCGCGTTATTGTCATTGTAACACGCTCTTTATGGATTTTTAAATACTTTCGATCTCTATTTGAGATAAAAAATCAAATGTACATTGTTCTAACAGAACCTAGAAACTCTTTCTACGATCTTATCTCTCCAAACACTGGACTTCAACTCTTAAAAAACACAACTTGTCACTCCAAACGCTGGACTTAGACTGACTTGTTGCCATGAGGCAAAATCTCACTTCCCTAAGCGTTCCTTCCGGTACTGTTCGCACATTTTACCACACTTCCGTAAAACACAAATGATTTACATAACATAACAATCAAACTAAATTACATTAAATTTAAACATAATAATTCATACTGTTGTCTTGAAAATCCATTTTGTTCCTATAAATGAATTTACTAAATACAATTCATGATCCAGACATCCGGTCTCAGTTCATGCACCCGCGGATTTTAAACATATTATAAATTTTGATTTTTCTCATCATTACAATTTTACACAAAAGTATTATATAATTGTCTATGATTCAGGATTACCGCATAACCGTTCCAGTCGATCTTAGGCTCCACATGTTGAGTTTCTTTCATGTTGCAATATTATCACCTTGTAGACTCTACTCATACAGCTGACGATCAATTGTCCTTTCAGATTCACAGCATATAAAATTTATATCACTTTACTAAGATAATTGTCCGATTTATTCTTTAAAACGCATTGTACGTCTTACTGTGATATAACTGTCTCTGCACTCGCTAAATCGCCACCGTTAAAGTTCTACAACTTCTTTTAGATCATACTATCTCTCACTGTATCAAATGTCACATAAAGGACTCTACTTTAACCACACTTGCTACATTTTAATAACGTTTCTCTACTCTGAAAACACGTCCTACCACCTCAGACCCCTCTCTAAGACTCTCTCCCCAAGACTGACTAACCGCATGGTTATTTTTCACTTCCTTTGCCGTTACCTCCCTTTTCTTGCAACGTATGCGAGAATTATTCTCACATAGCAACACAGACTCTGTTCAAAATATTTTGCCTAACACAATACAAATACTACCTAAATATTTATTACAACTTAAGATTAATATTTTATATATAACATCAATATTTTGGAAACCTATATTTAAATTTAATTACCCTAGTTTTAACATTTACATTGAGTCATTCTTTTGACTTCTGAAACCCCCTCCCTTATTCAACTTTAACGTTTCCCGGGTTACTTTAAATATTCAAATCTCAATATAACCATTTTTTGGTTATTTAGGTTAAAATTACCATTTTTGGTATTACATGATTATGGTGTGAAATACAAATTGGATGATGGGCAATTATTTTATTATTTGATTGATGTAGGTACTAAAAGTTTATGAAATGTTCACTGTTATTTGTTTTATATGTGGGCCCTTCTATCGTAATGACTCTAACATCGAGAGGCTGGGGAGGTGATCACTCAGTTGAATGTCTGGTCATTTCGCCAATCTCAGGGGTATGGTTTATCTGTACTCCAGACTGTTGGAGTAGGTCACACCAATTAGATGCGACCCATGTAATAACTATAAAACTGAGGGTTTTATAGAATATTACTTTCCTAACAAAAAAATTTAAGATTATTGATTTTATTTATTTATGATTTTAAAATTTTGCACAGCATTTATGGGCGCCAGATGTATTAACATCAATTTTGAAAAAAAAACATGAATTTACATATTTGAACCTCAGGGCGTAAGTTCTTTTAAAAGGGTACTCCACAGTGATTTCTGGTATCAAATGAAGAACTCTTATTAAACTGAAATTTTAACATAAATTTATTATTCAAAAGCACATTTATACATTAAAATTTATGACATAGAACATGTTATGAACAATATCTATAACTATCAGAATTAATCTTTTATTTACTTTAAAAATTTACTTTGTTTTATATTGAATTTAACTTTATGTTGCAACAATTATTTTTAAAATGAACAGATTCAAAATCTCTGTTATTTAGCATTAAGTTTAGCTCATTTCTGATAAACAATATGTCAACAGACATCAATTAATTTTTTATTTAAAAATAGAAATATAAAATATTAATTTACAAAATTAGAAAATAAACATAAAATTTTATACAAAAGGTGAATTAATTTCATGTGTTAAATAACACATTTTACCAGATTGTTGGCTTAGAATGCATTTACACAATGGTGAAACCTGAAGTCTGTTGTTTGATGATCGCCTTTTCTTCTGCCCACGGAAAACGAGTTCTACCGAAAGCATTTCTGTTACACTTTGCAAAATGTTTATGTCTAGAATGTCTACTAATTTGTTAGTCCATCTTTTCACTTTGTAACTGTCCACAAATACGACCTAATTCAATATTACTCGCGTGATTGTCTATTGTCCTTCAAAATTACACGCGATTCGTAATAAGCACTTCTAACACTCTGTTCTCTCAACATCACAAACTATACTTGTCCTATAAATTTCCCAATTAAGACTCTAAAGAACAACCGTTCTACATAACACACCAAACTAGACTTTTTTATAACATTTGAGGTACATTTCTTTAAAAAACTTGTTCAACGAGAATACACTTCCAACTCACACGACTGTTCCCTTAAGACTCCTGCTAAAGACTCTGAAATACGACCTTCTCTCTCAACATCCCAAACTAGACTGCCGGCCTCATGGTGAAAATCTCACTTCCGTTATTTTTGGGGTTCACCCTACTTCCTCCTTGGATAGTCTTTTAATTCCCGCTACGTCAGTTAGAATATTTCTCACATCACATCAAATGCACTGTTCCATGCTCTGAGCACACCCACAAGTTCCTTTTTAACTAATTCTATATTACACACACAAAATTATTTAAATCCTTATAAGTAAATTCGTAAATCCTATACTTTATTATTTTCTTGTGTTTGGAAATCAATATTAATTGAATTTACTTTATTTTAACTTTTAAAGACAAGTCAGGTTTTCGACTTGTTTGCCCCCTCCCAATTTCTTTCTATACGATTTCCCGCTATATTTATTATTCAATTTAGATTAACCTTTCCGGACATAATATAGTTCTGATCACTTCTGGTGGAAAGGAGAGGGGGAAACAAAGTTTTTTTCCCATTTGTCTGGTTTTTTTGGTATTAATCATGAGGAGGGTAAATCGTCAATGAATATAAAGTTGTTTTTATGCATAAACCACATTATTTTTAATTACTAGGTACGATAATATAAAACAATGAAAAGTCAAACTAATTTCAAAATATTTATATCAACTGATAATTATTTTCTTATTTTCTAAGAATAAAAAATAACTGCATCCAAGCCCGGCAATATAGGTACAAAAGCCCCGCCCTATCATGAAGGGTCCTGAGTAGGACCGGTCATATTCTTTGATCTCCAACATGGTCCTAACCTAACCAAAATGAACGTTTTTCTGTGGGAGTAATTAAAAAAATATTGTCTATGTTGAAAAAAAAAATCATGATTTAAACTATCTATGAGAAAGAATTATTGCAGTCATTGCAACCATCACACCAGATATGATTCAGCATACATGGATGGAATCAAACTACCAATATAGGATTTACTGGGCAACAAATGGGGCTCATGTTGAAATTTATTAAGGTAAGGTATAAAAATTTACTTTTTATTCATTTTGAAGATAAAAAATATATTATTATAGAACCCTACTCTAATATTTTTGTACAACAGATTAAAATGAGTTAAACATTAATAAATTGAAAATGAGACATAAAACCTCTTTAATCAGAGAAATACATAATTAAAACTTTAAAATATGCTAAATTATTTTTTTATTGCTAGCAAGTTAGTTTAAAGTAACAGCAAGTTACATTTTTGTTGCCATGAGGATTGGTAAACCACTATAGTGAAAATATGGAGAATTCTACTCCATCACAGGTTACAATTAAATAATTCATCAAATGAAATATTGTGCATAGATCGTATTGGACTAGAATTGATATATCTAGGTCTACAAGACAATTAAATAATTAATGAAATTAATATTGCACACATATTGTGTTGTTGGATTAGAATTGATATATCTAGGTCTACAAGACATGATAAGAGTAGAATACTTACTTCTCTTGCATTTTGATAAGATTTAAGTTGACAAGTTGGTTGATTGAAGTTATAAGAGTAATATGGTACTGCTGGATAAGAAAACTTACTAGTGTCAGCTGTTGCTCCTGCTATGCCTATTGCATTGTTATGAATAGCAGTCATATGGTTTAGAATTACATCCACGTACACTCTGAAACATTTTTATTTAATGTATTTCAGCACAAACTACAATAATTTCTACGGCATAGTTATAATTATATTTTAATATAGTTGCAAGTAACCCATACAAAATTATAATAATAAAATATTAAAATATTGCAGATCGCTCAGAAATATATAAATGATAAAAACTACATCAATACTTGCATAATAAATTAACCCATTAGCTGACTTTGATGACCTGTAAACGCTACAGAATTGCACTACACAAATTCTGCACAAAGCAGCAAATATTCTGTTTAGTAACATGGGTATCTTCAATTTCAAATGTATGGTAATCATTTGTTTAAAGGTGAGGGTTTGATTATTAACTGCTTGGGCCGTATAGTGCACCTGCTTTTGAGATTGAATTAGTTTTGGATTGGAAAATATTTTACTATAAGAAGGTTTGGAAACAAGAGAATAAGTGGAACCTGTATCTAGTAATGGTCTAGGCTTGAATATGCTGACGGTGTCGTTTATTGTCACTGAGTTAGAAGTTGGTATAAACATTTGTTTTTTTAAAACATATTGTTCTTACTGTGTATTCCGTAGTTCCAACTTCTTTGCTGATTCACAAATTTTCATTTGGGTACCAATTACAAATAGAAGGGCACTGACAATTAAAGGTAATTTAGGTTGTTTTTAAATTTCATAAAATGTTCTGCAAGTGTTTTGCAGTCTGGTAAATGCTATATCATTTTGTGAGGTGCGGCAAACGTGAGGCCTTGAATATTTTATATGACCAAACGTTTGAACCGCTTATGATTCCGGGAGGAGGTTTTAGTTAAATGTGCTAGGAGTTAACTATTAAATATATTGGAACGTTAATTAATGCTTAGTCTCAAGCCCAACTAATCACTATGTTCACAGCCAGCTTATGATCAGGTATAATTTACTAATTAAACTAACTTATTAATCACTACAATTGGTTAACTTATCGGTTACAACTTACAGTTGGGGCAAGGCGTGATGGGAGAATTACGTTAACCCTTTTAGGTCATAATAATTCTTACTGAATTTAGTCGGATGACCTACTAATGACTACTTAACACCCAGGGGTCAATCAGACCCCGCAATTAACGGTTTAGGCAGCCATTTAGGTTTATTACCAAAAGGTTAAAATACAACGCGTAACTCACGTCTGCTTCTTAGGCTCACTCGTGAACAACTGCGAGGGTCTTGCCTACGATGCGCATGCATCACATAACTTAAGTCATTCCGCATATCTTAAGGATCTCCGTATTCCCGTGGAATCACAACAGAGGAAAGCTTACTGTAAAGTCTATTAGGTTGATGCTTTAATGAAAAACCTACTCGTATGTTATGAAAAGAATAGCTTCGAAAAAGTAACATCAATAATCTGGTGCAGATATGTTGGAATTGTTAAGAGTTGCATCTTGCATTTTTGCTTAAGGTGATATCTAAATGATATAGCTTTGAGAAGGGAAATATGAATTTGTATACACAGAGAAACTTAACTGGGACCTTTTGTCAGCTAATTGTTTAAAGGTGGTTTGAAGACATTTTATCAACTGAAGGATTGCAACGGTTTAATTGAACCGCCTGCAAGGAGCAATTTTGGAAAAGAGCTAAATTCCAAAATTTCAATTAAATCAAACAATAATTGTAGAAATGACAAAAACATTTCTAAAAATAAAATAACACATGTAAAGTTAAAGGGAATATGTAAGTTAGCCAAGCCAAGGTCACGCGCCTTGACAGGAAATATCTAGCGTTCCGGATTGAACAGGAATTCGTCCATATGTTTCTAATGCAAAAAACATCAAAATCCGAAAACTTAAATAAAAATGATATAATCGTGTAGAGCTAGGAAAACCTAATAATAAATAATAAGAGAATAAACTCGTCAAATTAATAATAAAAAAGTTATAGCCATAATAAAACGTCATAAAACATAAAAAACCCTTAAAATAAAGAAATTCCAAAATCTAATAATAACAACGCATAACCATAATATAAACTAGAAATAAATAAGACTCGAAATCAAAATTTAATAAAAGACCATAAAGTAATTAAATAATAAATAACCAACAATGCAGAAAGTACCGTAACTTGTGAAACCCAGAAGCGAGGAAGAAGAGGAAAGCAGTTTTGGAACTTTCAGCATCAGAGGAACAACTTGCAAAAAGAAGATTTTCAAAATTTCCAAAATTGGAAAAACTAAATTTTGAAAACTTACGAAATTTTCAAATCTCCGTAAAAGAAAAAATATACGTCGTATCGCTACAAATGAAGATGGAAAATCATCAGGGAAAGAAGGGCTTCAAAATGAAATCACCCAGAAGAAGATCGAGCGAAGCGAACGGGATATATGAAGAAAAGAAGAATTCGCAAGTAAAAAATTATAAATTTCAGGAATCAACTTGTCTTGAACGTCGTGCGCATAGTAGGCAGTAGACGCATGGAAAGGGAAAGTTACCAACTTCAACACAAATCCACCATAAGAAATTAAACTAATTATAACAAATAATAATAGGAATAGATAATTTAAAATAAGAAAAATAGACAAACAATAGAAGAATAAGCCAAGGAAAGTTCATCGTAGTGCAAATAAATAAATAAAATTAATTAAATTGTGAAATAAAACAGTAACAATAATCAGTGAAGGTTGGCCACACTGAAAGGCCTAAAATTCGACGAGTTAACTTTCTTCAAGTTAATTCGACAGTCTCGTTTAGTACCAGCTCCAGGGAAGTCTTCTAATAGCAGCTCCAGGAAAGATCACCAACTTTACTCAAGTCTGAACAGGAAATCGTCGGGAAAATATTGTCAACGCTCTGTACTTCGCCAGGTTAATAACGGTGCCTACAGAAAGGATCGGCCTTGCAGGAGACAACGTGACATCCCACAACAGCTTAGTAGAAGAGATCTTCACTACGGACTCCGGCAAACATTCTTCTAGAATTTGTCGTCATCAACAGATTCTTCGAGAACTGGACTTCGAGATATTCTAGACAACTCTCAGAAAACATCTCCAAGATCCTCAAACACTCTCAGAATCAGGACGAGCGGACTTGTGCACTCCACAAAACAAGGTACTGCATAAATCAAGCTTTTTTAATAAATAAAATATTTTTTAATAAACTTGAATTACGTCCAAAATTATTAAACTCAATAAAGTTAAATAATAACATTTTAAAGACAAAATAAAGTCAAAATAAAGCCAATTTTAAATTCATTCAAATAAAGAGATATAAAATACAATAAAATTCGAGTCCAATAATAAAGCAAAAGTAACAGATTGGAAAGGAATAAATAATAGGATTCATATTTATGTGTATTAGAATAAGAATATCAATTGTTAGTTTTAGTTATTGTTAAAATTGTTTAATATAGTAGATTTTCAGTTTGTTAAAAGAGAAAGCATTTAATATAAATTGTCAGAAAAGGCGACATTAATTGTTGTAAAAGATTCGAAAGAAATCCATTGTTTCTCAAAATTAAAATTAAATTGTAGACTCTTAAATAAATTTGTTAAATTTCATTGTTGAATATTTTAATTAAATCTAACCCATTCAAAGAAACTCATTACATTAGAAAGAAGAAAAAGTAAGTGCTCACCAAGTATAAAGTTAAAAATTCAAAACAGAGCAAATTTTGGTGTTAATGAATTAAAGAGCTCCAAAGGGCACACCCTTTGAAAAAGAGTCTGGAGTTTTAAGAAAGGTAAGCTAGTATAAGAAGTGAATATATTAATATAGTAAAATTTCCTGTGTTAGCATAAGTTGATTAAAATAAATTATTCTTGTGTGACATAAGAATCAAGAGCCTTATCAAAACTATTAAACTGCGAAAGAATCACTCTCTATTAGAAAGTAGATCGCGGGGTTGTAGTTGGGGTAAGGTCTTGCAGCGATTAGTGTCCCCCGTGGAGGGTCTGTCTGTCGAAACAGTCAAGAAGGGGGGGGTGCGTTGCAGGATGTCATCAGCATTTGCTTTATTAGTTCAGTCAGAAGCTAGAGGTTTTCTTAATCAGAAAACTGCTTTTGAGGTCATGGGTATTATCCCTATTATACTTAAGCGTACTCTTACCAATTACAACAAAACTACAAAATAAACTTTTAAAAAACTAACGCTTCAACTACAATTTCAACCTGAAATGTACATACTAATCATTGTAAGCATAAATGTAGCACTAATGTAGCAGCATAAATTCAGAAATATACTGCAGAATATAGTCAAATAATCCCACTATTATAGCTTAACATTATGACGCTATAAACATTCACACAAGTATTAGTCAAGCATCTTTACAAACTCTGCATTGCCACAAAATTTTAACGCCAAAATTTAAATTAATTACATGACTATTATATGTGTCTATTCACGTAAAATATCATGGTATTGAAGGAACTCGAACACGGATTTCTCATCACGACAAATATTGCACCAAGGATCATAATAAACAACAACAACAACAACAACAAAAATAACAGGAACAAATATTTCTAGGCGAATAAATCAGTAAACTAATAAAATTTGAACCATGAAACAACCTAAAAAAAAAGAAAAAAAAGATAGATAAGACACTATAAATTTTTACCACATTTTAAATAAATACAATATAATGAAAACTATCAAATATAATGAAATAAACATAAATATTAACAATATAACATACTTTATTCCAGCTTTGGCACAACGCTTCACCATATCCCTGAAAACAGTTTCGTTTCCAGATCTTGACACTATGTTATAAGAGATTGGTTGATATCTTTCCCACCAGGGTCTGTTTTTGATTTTAACATTTTCTGTTATTGGAGAAACCTGGAATCATTGTTTTTAGATTTAACAACACAACAATAATAAGATGAATAATGTGTAACAAATATTTGACCAACTTTCTCACTTGTCCAGTTTCTCAGAAACACAAAAATGTCTTAAAAGCGCTTTAATATTTGATAGATTGAAATATTTCTTAAATCTTTAAACCTAGATGGGGAAAATGTACCTTGAATTACAGTCATTGTAGCATGGTAATTCCACAAGCATTAGAGACAATAAATGTTAATTTAATAGTCTTGAGACCAAACTAGGTTAGGAAAGCCCAAGAAAGGTTATGAAAAGTGAGTGAGTTAGGAAGTTTTAGTGATTAAGTTGTAGTGTAATGACAGAAAATATAGAGATAGATGGTATGGAAGAGATAAATTAAATAAAGAACTAATATAATACATGAATTCTCAATATAAAAAAATTGGAATAATATGTTTTTCTTTATGATAATGATTAGTGTTGATTTATATAAAATATATTTTGTATGAGAGAAACAATATAGGCATTTAGTATATATTTTAAGAATAAACATAAGTCTGTAATAGTATTATAAAAAGAAATAATAAGATAAATTATATATGTATGTAATACTGAAAAAGTACTCGGATAATGCTTAGGGTGTAATCCTTCAGAAATGGTAATAAAGTGAGAATCAGAAACAGTTAACGAGTCAAGAGACGAACGAGATAAGGTTCTTCTATATGTGTACGCTATAGTCTCATATACCAAATTTCATAATCCTATCTTAATTTTTATGGCTGCTATCATATAGACGACACTGTCGAAGGACAAACACCATGTCAAAAATTACTTTTTGGTTTTCTGAGGCTACGAATAGTGAAGATCAATCAGACCACATGGGTCGGAAATTTTTTAGCGATTACCAAACTTTCCCTGTCTTTTATACTAGATTTACTCAATGACATTATACAAATAAATTTAATTGTACAGTACATTGGAATTAATAGACTGAAATACTGAGTATAGTAATTATAGGAACAACACTGTTGCTAACCATGGGCGTCATCACCAGTTCATTATTGGGGGGGGGGGACATGTGCCGGGGGTCTGGGGGCATGGAAAAAATTTTAAATTAAACTTCTCAAATCATCGTTTTTATGCATTAATTTTAATATATTGTCAGCAAATGAAGTACACTAAAACAATAAATCTAATTATTATAAATTTGAAGTCACCTAAATAGTACCAAATGTTACTTTTCTTGAGTCATTTTTTGTGTATAAATATTTTAGCAATTTTCTTATCGTCTAAATTGTCTAGAATGGACTTGTGGACATAAGACACAGCTACATGGTTCAGTGTCTGCTGAGTCATAGTAGAACGGAGATAGTTTTTGAGCTTCCGAAGAGCACTGAAACTTCGTTCTGCCTCACAACTTGAAGCTGGTGACACAAGCAAAAGTCTTACTAGGTGCTCAACGTAAAGACAAAGCTCGATGTTTACCTTTTATGGTTTAAAGTAAATCATTCGTTTATAGCAAAAATATTTTTACATCTCAAATATTGGGGAGGACACGTCCCCTCGGTGATGACGCCCATGTTGCTAACTAGTATAGTAACTGATATCTTAGTAACTGTAAGCAGAGTGTTATTCACTTTGGCACACATCATCTGTTGCCGAGTGACTAATACCTCGCCATTTTTTGATATTATAATGGAATAAGTGCTGTCTAATATGAATTACAATGGAATTTTCCGAGATAGAAAAATTTCACTAAATTTGAAGATCAAGTAATCTTATGACTATATACTTGCCTGCACCCCTGTATATCCATACAATCCCAAAAATTGTTCACATTCTATCGCTATGTCTTGGAATCGCCATTCAAACAATTCAACTATTGTTCCTTTGTTATCTGAAGTACAATATCCTGTGCTGCAGGAAATGTACAACAACCCAAGGATCAAACTCACAGTTAAAGCCATTGATCTGGAATAAATTATTTTTTAATAATTAATAAATTAAGTGCAAAATTTTACTTTTCTGGCTGACTTTTCCCTTCTTCAATGACTGCAGTTTTGAACCACTTGAACCATTTTCAAGACTTAATGGTTATACAATACACTACACAACGTCACTTTTTATAAATACTCTTAAAGTAACCCTGTGAAGAGAATTTATAATCATTAAGACAGCTTGAAAATGGTTCAGTAAGATTAAAACCATGGCCATTGAAGAAAGAATACAATCACACAAATAAATGTAAACATTTAGTTTATGAAATTCTTAAAACAATATTTTTCAACAATAATTTTGTTATTTTAAATGATCTGCGGATCTAAGGGAGTAAACCCTGATAAAAAATCACCAAAAGGAATTCACTCTTGTGAGTACAGGATTGGTTATCCTGGGTGCCTTAGCTGAGCCTTGACCTTTCTTCAATATATCTTGGGTGAGGTTCCTTCTCTTTAATCTTTTCTGTCTAGTCTTTTTTGACCACCTCTTGTTCTTTTTGACCCCAACGGTATTAATGTATTCGAGGACTAGGGTGTCTTCACTTTTCATTCTCTTATTTCTTGTTCATCGTTTATTATATTAGGAATGAATATGTGTGATCGAAATACAGTTATACCCCAAGTGGGCAATCCTGAAAAGGCCAATCAGCCCCTGGCAAGAGTTATGCAGAGGTTCTTAGAGCAATATGCAAGGACGTGTGCCCTGAAGACACCAACACGGAGATACGAGGGATTAGGAAAACAGTTGAGGGTAGACAATTAATTGAGTTGGGCAAGTGCCAGGAACAGGGATCTCTGCAAGAGGTTATAAAATCAGAAAGTGGAGAGGTCAGATGTCTGATTCCGCGCATTAAGTTGGAAATACTAGACCTCAGTTCTTGCACAAAGGTAGAGGAAGTAAAAGAGGCAGTTATGCAGGATATAGCTGACATATGAAATAAAGGTTACTTTCCTGGAACCCAATTTCAGGCAACAGTGTATGACCATTGTTGAATTAGAAGAGGCAATGGGGATGAGATGTTAGAGGAAAATGGAATCAAGGTCAACTGGGTGGTGGCCAGAATTAGAAGACAGGTAGAGGTACAGCACTGCTTCAGATGCCTGGAATATGGCCAAAAGGGAATGTAAGGGGCCGGACAGAAGAGGCCTGTGTTGGAAGTGTGGAAAAGAAAATCACAAGGTGGCACAATGTCAGGGGGAGTCAGGGTAAGTCTTATGCACTGAGCACAGATGTAGCTCACATTCCAAGTGCAGGGAAGTGGCAAGTTTTTAGGGACGCATTAGCATCCACAAAGGGTACACGTAGAAGATAATGAAGGTACTACACGGAAATTCAAATAGATGTAGTGCTACCAATGGATTAATAGAGAAGCTGGTGCACGAAACCAATACTCACATGTCCATAATTAGCGAGCAGTATAATAATAGAGACAGTCACAACTGGTATGCAGATCTCAGAGGAATGGCGGCGATTTGGGGTATAAATGGTCTCGGTAAACAGGAAGAGACTTGTCAGAGAGTATATTTGGATAAGAAGCAGGAAGCTGACTATTGTAAGCTGCTATCTATCTCCAAATGAAGCCATTCGAACTTCTCAGGAGAAGCTCAACGAAATAGAGGATGCTATTGGTGAAGACTGCAGCAACTTGGTGATTGTGGGGGATTTTAACGCTAGAGCGGAGTAGTGGGGAATATCTCATACAAACAGCAGGGGTCAACTGCTACTTTAAAATAGCGGCCTGACTTGGATTGGTGATAACTAACAGAGGGAGCACACCAACTTACTGCTGACCAGGTTTTGGATACTACATCCCGGACGTGACATTGGTTTCAGAAGGTTTGGCCCCAGGAACTGAAGGCTGGAGACTGATAAACAACTATACAGGGAAAGTGAAAGTGTGGAAACATCGTTCTAGACTGTCCTCAGTTCAAATAATGGGAGCAATGAGGATTGTGAGCTCCTATTGCAATAATAATAATAATTGAGCTCTTGCCGCACAATGTCTTGGGCAGTGATATAAGTAGTGGCAGGAGTCATCCCGATAGGCCTTTTGGTGCAAGAACGAAAGAGTATCAGCAAGGAAATAGGCAGAGAAGAGGCAGCTAAAAGAGCAAGAGAAAATATAAAGATTGAATAGCAAATAAGCTGGGATAATGAAACCAGAGGCCGCCTAATTAGACGACTACAGGATTGGATCGACCGGAGCCATGGAGAGATGAGTTCCACCTCACACAATTTCTGATGGGCCATGGATACTTCAGAAAATATCTTCATACAATGGGGAAAGTGGCTTCTAGGAACTGCCTAGTTTGTAAGGAGGAGGAGAATGATGCGAGACACACCATCTTTAAGTGCTAAAATTTTGCAGAATATCGGCGGAATAAAAGCCAATTGGAACGTCATTGCGGTTATACATCTAAGCAGTGCTGAGATGCAAGAAGGAGAGTAGAAGTCTTAGAGAGGCTTTAATACAAGCATCTCCCTGAAGTGGTCCTTGGGAAGAATGCTGCCTAGGAAAGAGGAAGGTATTTAGTCGGTAGTCCTATGGCAAGTCCGACACTATGTCCCACAGGGACTTACAGTTTTACAATTTCTCAGGTTTCAGAGGATTTTCCTCAAATATCTAGAACCACTCTATATGGCTTGTTAAAACCAAATTGTACTGTCCAAGGTGAGTACCTAACCACTTTTCTCTTCAACACAAAAGAAAGAAAGAATATGTAAGGCTTTGACTTTTCTTGATCTCTATGAAGAATGTGGGGATGAATATCAGGGCAGAATTGTGGTGAGAGATGAGACATGGGTTAGATTTTTAAAAGGTCAAACCAAGAAACAAGTCATATGGTGGATGCATCTTCAATCCCAAACAAACCAAGAAAATTTTAACTTGAATATGGTCTACAGTGTTTTGAGACCGCAAGGGAGTTTTGCTGACTGCATTTATAGAACCAGGCACACAGCAACAGAAGATGTTTCTTGTGAAATCCTAATGAAACTTAGGATATTAATTAAAAACAAGCCATGGGAAGTTGTTTTTTGCGTGATAATGCTCGCCCTCATTACTGCAGCCCATGTAAATGGTTTGTAGCAGTTGAAGTGGGAAGTTTTATCCACCATACAACTCTCACTTGGCACCATATAATTACCACCTCCTTATGAATATGAAAGCCAAGCTTGCTACTCAATTTTTGAAACAAATTAAGAGTTGAAATTTTGTATATCATTTTTATATTTGCTAGAAATGTTATAATTAAAATGAGTACAATGTTTCGCCTTTCCCAGCTTCATTAATCTCACGTTTGTTGACACATTTCGGATATACTTAATTTTGAAAATACTTAATACTACTCTCTGTTTTGTAATAGAACTGCCCATGTAATACATTTATTTTTCAGAATATACAGTACATAAATAATTATCAGTATTAATGAAACATACAAATTACATCCTTATCCCTATACTTAAACTTAAAACTTGCTACACAGTTGACCCATTAAAAAATATATACATTCATCTATATGCAGGAGGAAATCACCTCATTGACCTAGCCTTATGGATGTTTTCTACAAAATAAGGTAACCCTTTTTAGGGCTTGTTGTTGGAAATAAACCTATTAAAATTGAAAATAATTTATTTTAGAATTAAAGGTTCTTCTTCTTCTATCCAAGCGGAAACTGTTTCACCATTCACATTTAAAAATTATAGGTTCACAAAAGTAAAGTTATGTACAGGTTAGTGTGGCGAGTCAATATTTTGATGAAATTAATCTAAAAATCAATCTAAGAAAACCAACTACATGACTCGATATCCTATCATGTATATAAATTTTATTACTAGAGGAGATTGAATCTGCTAAATGTAGACAATGTAGACAGTCGTGGGCAGATCATATAGATAACTTGTGTCATGAAATAACTGTAATTCTTATTATGGTTCAAATACATTTCTATTTAAATTATGGAATTATTTATGGTGCAATACCAATAAAGAGAATTTATAAGATAATAAATAAATAAATAAATATATTTTTGGGCCAGGGTCCTTTTTCGTTTATAATTGTAGAAACTTCAATCACTAGATAAAAGAAAACACAACTTATCACAAAAATCACTTTATTTGTACAAAACAAATACAAGACAACGTTTCAATTGCCAAGACATCATTCTCAGATAGTTGTTACAACACACAAACCTTACCTGAACTTTTTTTTTTTTTTTTTTTTTTTTTTTTTAAAGTTGTACTTTCTTTCATTTTGGGTTAATTTTTGTATGTTTCAGAAAATTTACACAATAAAACATAAGTTATAAGAGAGGCGTATTCGGAAAGTAAGTGCAGTTTTGAAAAAAAAAAAAAAAATAGTAAAATCATTTTATTTATACATGAAAGAGCATACCTTAAACTATTTTTCTACATAGTTTCCGGCAAAGTTCAAATACTTGTAATAGCGGGTGACCAGCTTTTCTATACCTTCTTCATAGAAACTTCCCGCCATGATGATAGCCACGACTCCACAGCAATTTTCATCTCATTGTCAGATCCAAAACACTTGCCGCCTAGCTTGCGCTTCATGTGCAGGTAGTCAGACATTACCAAGTCCGAGCTGTACGGCGGGTGATAGAACTGCTCCCAACGAAACTGTCGAATCGCCGTTTGAGTGTCACCAGGAGTATGGGGCCGAGCATTATCACGCAATTCCTTTACTGAGCATTCCTCTCCATTGTTTTTAATTTCACGCCGTAGTCTTCTTAAAGTCTCACAATACCGTGCTACATTAATGGTTTCACCTCTGGAAAGAAATTCAGTAAGCTAAAACCCTTTCCTATCCCAGAACACAGTGCACATGATTTTTTGTGTTGACACTGTCATTTTGAATTTTTGGTTTTTTTTTCGGAGATTAAGTGTGTCTCCACTCCATTAACTGTAGTTTGAATTCTGGTGTAACATGATGAACCCAAGTTTCATCACCTGTCACAATTTGGTTTTTAAAAAGTCCTCCCCCTCTTCACTGTACAATGTGAGAAATGTCAAAGCACTGCCAAGTCGCTTGGTTTTGTGAACATCAGTGAGCATTTTTGGAACCCATTGGTAACACAGCTTGTGATAACCTAAGCAGTTTGTAACAATTTCGTACAAAACAGTTTGTGAAATTTGCAGAAATTCTTCGGATGGCTTTGTAATTGTGAAACTTCTGTTCTCATGGATTTTTTACTCAACTTTCCTTACCAAATCATCGTTGACAACAGAAGGCCGACCACTCTTAGCCTCAGCGTGGACATTTGTTCGACCTTCATTAAACATTCTAACCCACTTTCTGACCATTCCATCATTCATCACATCTTCACCATAAACATCTTTAATTTGTGATATATTTCGGCCGGTTTCACATTCCTTGCAATTCAAAATCGAATTACAGCATAAATCACACATTCTTAAACATATTAAATAATGTGCACAGCAAACTAAAAATACAACGTAGAACAACCAAAATGGTGTTAGTTGAGAGCCAGTAAACAAGGAAGACAAACGTGCATGAGCAGAATGCTGAGCACAGCTCTGAGGCGGCGATAGAATGAAACAGTACTTACTTTCCGAATACGCCTTATATATGGGAAAATTGCTCGACTCCAATACATAAGTAATGATGCACATATTTAAAAACCACTGTCACCAGCAAAATGTTAATAGTAGCAGTCATAAAACAAAAATATAGGTAACTAAATAAATTTACATATATTATTTAAAACTTATTCAGAGAACAGAAACTTAGTAGTGATAATGTTATTACCTTCCGTTTATACTTTTCAGTTAATGCTAACTGAAAAAATCCCCTGAGTGTAGCCAACGTGACTGAATTGCTTCTCAGTCCTATGACCTCCAAATGATGGTACTGTAATAACAAATAACATTTAAGTATTTTAATTAAATTTTATTGATCGGTAACACCAACCATAAATCATAAAAGTTAATAATTATTACACCACTACTAAATAAATATTTAGTAACATTTTAAACTGTTGATCAAATATAAAATACAGGCTTATCATATTTACACAAATGTTTTGTTCTTCAACTTATTTTATCATAATTAATCAAAATCTTTTCTTTTCATTGATACAAGCAATGTTTATACAAATGTTGCTCTAGACTGCTTTATAAATTGCTAATATTTAAAGTCTTAAGCTCAGTTATCAATGAAATAAACAATAAACAAAATGTGTATAATAAACCTCTGCACACATGGTTGGACCACAAGTTTGCTGTAGACCACAAACTAAAACAATCATTTCTTAATAAAATACATGGGCGTCATCGCCGGGGGGACGCGTCCCCCCCCCCAATATTTGAGATGTAAAAATATTTTTGCTAAAAACGAATGATTTACTTAAAACCTTAAAAGGTAAACATCGGGCTTTGTCTTTACCAGGGTTTTTAACATTACATTTCTGTTACAAACGCAAATAGAATTAATTTTG
The DNA here is from genome assembly GCA_963513935.1 of Aphrophora alni. Taxonomy (NCBI): domain Eukaryota; kingdom Metazoa; phylum Arthropoda; class Insecta; order Hemiptera; family Aphrophoridae; genus Aphrophora; species Aphrophora alni. The sequence continues at coordinate 153,549,999 of OY740767.1, read as the reverse complement.
AATAGTTGTATGCAATAAAGCACAGTATGTTGGTAGTTAGTTTGTCGGTGTGGAGTATCGTCGTCTCGTCTTGAATCTGATCTGACTCATTGCGCAGAAGGTTTGTTTAACTTTAATGTAATAGCAGATATTTCTTGTTGAAACTCCATATTCAAGGATAAAATAAAGCAAAAGCTTAAAGTTTCAAATATTCAGTTGCCCGACGATGCCGCAAGGCGAAACAATTGTAGCTCATTTATACTATTAAATATTTGAAACTTTAAGCTTTTGCTTTATTTTATCCTTGAAGGTTTGTTTCTCCGCTCAGCTTAAAAAAGTTATAATAATTAGATTTATTGTTTTAGTGTACTTCATTTGCTGACAAAATATTAAAATAAATGTATAGAAAGGATGTTTTGAGAAGTTTAATTTTTAAAAAATTTCCTTACCACCAGACCCCCGGCATATGTCCCCCCCCCCAATAATGAACTGGTGATGACGCCCATGATAAAATATGTGTTAGGCCTACAATTTCACAATAAAATACATAGGTAGAACCAATTCAAAATCTTCACATTTGCAGCTCAGTTGTTTGGTTTTAAAATTATGATTTCTTATAGAGAATAACAAAGGAATCTGAACCTTTTGCTTTTTGCTAAAAATTATCACATCCATGTTACATTTCTATTAAATTATTATTTTTAGATTAAGGATAAAATAAAGCAAAAGCTTAAAGTTTCAAATATTTAATAGTATAAATGAGCTACAATTTGTTTTGCCTTGCGGCATCATCGAGCAACTGATGATTTACAGGTATAGACAACTATTTAAACATAAGTACAGGAAACTGAAATACAATAGAGAAATCAGGAAAGGTAGGGGGATGACCTAGCAGGTAGATAAAGGTTAATGAACTATGTTACGGATGGGTTTTAGAAGAGGTGACGAATTTAATACAATTTGGTCATTTAAGTTGAGAATAGGTCTAAGTGAAATAGATCTATTTATTTCTAAACATTCTAAATTATTTAATCTTAGATTTAAATTTTAGATCTTAAATCTTAGATCTTAAATTTAAACAGGTATTTCACTTAGACCTTTCCCGATTTCTCTATTGTATTTCAGTTTCCTGTACTTATGTTTAAATAGTTGTCTATACCTGTAAATCATCAGTTGCTCGATGATGCCGCAAGGCAAAACAAATTGTAGCTCATTTATACTATTAAATATTTGAAATTTTAAGCTTTTGCTTTATTTTATCCTTGATTATGGAGTTTCAACAAGAAATATCTGCTATTACATTAAAGTTGATTTTTAGATTAGTTAGGTGTTCCCTGATGGCCATTTCCAGTTATGAGATCAACCACGTGTTAACTCTCTATGAGGTAAGTCGCTCAGCTTTAACAATTATATGACAGGAAATCACGTTTTTTTTGCAATTCAACATTTATCCTAGTACAAATCATACTACGTCAATAATGTTTATACTGTTTTAAAGCTAATTTTCCATAGATTATTACCATACAACCAAAAGTTCATAAAATGTTAACAATTATATTTAATAAATTGGTAAAGTTTGTGTTAGGTTTTTTCATAAACAAAAAAAATTTTTAATGAAAATGTTACAAATAACTATTTTTCCTTTCTAAATATATTCACAAATATTATACAAAACCTTTGTATATCTTGAAAAAAAGTGTTAAACTATTGATTTTGGATGATACAGGTTTTTCTGAAAAATGTTAACTTCATTTTTTGACACCTAACATACTTACTCCAAAACCATTTCATATAATTTATATTTTTATTAATTAAAAAAAAAAATTTTTTACATAATTAAATTCTACGCATCGTTCTGAGAAAAATTATATCCTACAAGTTAGGTTTTGCATAAAATGATTATTTTTTATGAATTTTTTAAGAAAAGTGACAACATTTAAGAAGGAAGATAATCTTGCCAAGACAACTAATCGTACACAAGTAATTGTAATGAAATAGTGTTTAAGAAAAATAGTCTATATATCTGGTGAGTCATCTTGTATTAATTTGATAAATTAATGTTTATGAAGCCTAGTTATTCTAAAGTTCTATTGAATATTGCATACCTAAGCTCAATATTTGAGTAAAGACTTTATATCAAGGGAATATAAAAAACACTTTCTTACAAATCTAAAAAGCTATAACAGAAAAGAATATATAATCAACTTTTAATAACCAATTAATTCAAAAGCGTGATAAGAATCAATGCTATATAAATTTTTGAATTTGGTTCTTAGAAGGTTAATCTGAATAAATAAGTAATTGATTGTTTGTTCTAAAATTAATTTAATATTAATAAAAAGTATGTGTTCTATGTGTAAATACTTTTAAATACTATATTTTGTAGATAGACTAAAACTCGAACACAAGATCTCACAAAAATTATGTTTACTTAATCAAACGCGTTTCAACGACAAAGTCGCCATCCTCAGTGATACATGAGCTATAATAACTAAACTATAACTCACCTAGCACTGCGCCAAACCCCGTAATTATACAAAACTAACGGGCTACACCAAATATCTAATATTAAGGCATTAACAAGTGCCTCGGGTCATTCTAAATATCTTAAAAGTTAACATATAACTAATACAATATTTTTAACTAATCTTATATCTAACAATACATTTTATATTTCACTTCAATATATAATTTTGTATAAGCCCTAATTCATTATTTACAATTATATTATGGTACTTGTTAATATAAAAAGTTTCCCATGCATCTATTGAGTTTAATTTAGTAACATTTTCCAACAACACAGAGTTTTCTAATTTTTAGAATATCTTAAGATATTAAAAATCAGCAAAATTGTTTATATGAAAAATAGTGAAAATGTATTCAAACATAACAATAAGAAAACCATAGACTTGTTATCAAAAATGCATGACAATAATGCTACTTTATGAAGCAACTTGAAAGCAAACAATTCTACAAATGTTTCAGTTGATACATTGGACCAATGTGCCAAAACATGAACTGTGGTCGCAAAACCAGAAGATGGCCACTCTGTTTTTTTAATAACATGATCAACATACATGAAATCTTACATAAGTTACCTTCACAATTAATTATTTCAGAGTACATCTTGAAGGATCAAGACCATTATCTCGTTTGAACTTCATACTGGAGCTTCATAAACGGTTGACACAGCGTTGGCAGGAAATTAGAATAAATCAGATGCAGCTTACAAGAGACTTACAAAGTTCAATTGAGAAGGAAACTAATGCAGAGTACACATAACATCATCCATAAAGAATGAGATGACAGGGAAAACTGTGCTCTCTGAAAAGAAAAAAAAAGAGGACTATAACTTATTGCCATTGTTGTAAAGTCATCTACAGCAAACACTAAATGTACCCTGAGTGTAACTAAGTAATATATGTGACATAGGATATTCATCATAATTTGATTGTATGTTAAATCTCCTTTTGATCTTAAAAAATCATAAAGAGGGGATAAAGTTTTTTATAGTTAAGATCAGATCTTAAAAATGGCTTAAATTGAAATTATCTTTATAACTGTTTGCACTTTTGATATAAAACATTCTTAATATTTTGAAATCATACGATAGCAATGAAGATTCAAAGTACTTACTGGGCGAGGAGGATTGGTCACCCACCCAAGGACTAACCGCGCTCAATGTTGCTTGACTTTGGTGATCTATAAATGCATTAAATTTTATAGTTCTGAATTCATAATTTTTTGGTTAAAAGTTAGCTCCGTGTTGAAAACTTATTTTATTAGGTAGAACATGATTTTAAAAAATCGCCAAAAAGACTGGTTGCAATTACAGTAAACAATTACCATATAATCTAATTGTTTAAAAATAAGGTAGGTAGTAAATGATTTTGACAATTTTCTTAATTGAATATTACTGCAGACTAGAATGCATAATTACCTTAAAGTATTACATCTCCAAGAAAGTATTAGTATACATACCGGTACCCCCATTCAATATTAATAAGCTATTGTATAAAATAATCTTTGCAGTTTATTTAGTCACTGTAAATATATAATTTTATGATGACAAAATTGGCTTTTAGGTCCAATAACTTATAGATTAACCTTAGGACAGCCTATTTTTTAAACAAATCCTCTTGAATGATCTAAATAAAAGTGATTTATAGTATTGCAATTTAATATTAGACATTGACTACAATAGTAATTTGACCTACAATGTATTATAGCCTATTATGAGAATTCATTTAGAGAATGAATGTCTTTATAAGAAAGTACTAATGTAGCAGCCAAATCTGACACTAAAATTTACATTATTCCTTTTTGTAAAGATAGGTTTTGATTTGTTTCTTCTTTTACTTTTGCCCTAAAAGGAAACTTGGATATTTTCTATAAACCCTCGAAGTACACTATTTTATAGCGTGAGTTAAATATTTGCTTTTACTGTAACATTTTCTCTCTTTTAGTTGACACATTTATATAATTTGCAATTTGGATGTTATATTTTCATATTGATATATGAATGATTAGGATTATAATTACAATTTTATATTTACCGCCATAGTTACGAGCTGGAAACAGAGAAAAACAATGCCATTTTAAAGTGACTTTCATTCACTATATCTTGGTTGTTTGGTTCATAGTTCATTCCAACTTCCCAACTAAAAATAAGGATTACAGATTTTTATTACAGATGCAACCAGGATTTTTTCTTTTGAAGGGTGCTTCGTACTTCGCTCTTCGCTGCGCCCCCATCTTCTTTTCTAAAATAATGACAGCTGCATTTCCCAATATAACCTGTTCAGTGTATAAGGAGCCTTGTTGTACTAACCTGTCATTATGTAAATATATATTATCATATTCATAATATAAAATGATTAATATAAGATGTAGAGTACCTGTCACATTCTAGATTTCCTCTGTGGGTTAAATGCTGACATTTTAGAAAGTGTGGGCGTTTCGAAGATAAAGATACTTTAAAATTGAAAACATTTACTTGTAAACACTAAACAGATGATCACAATTCAAAAGTTAATGCCTTATGATTGCCAACATAACCTATATTATTGAATTTGTTACTATTGTTACGTTGGCAGTTCTGTGTTTACTTTGACATTTGATAATACAGTCACAGTGTAAGAAGATATTTGTTGATTTGTGTGTAATCTATATAATTACGATTTTTCCGTGAATCACTCGTAATAAAAAGAGGCAGGAAACTTTTAGAATGCTTTTACTAGTTTAACGTAATGCTTCCAGTTCCACCAAAGTAGTGCCTGGTGTTATGCTATTGTATAATGGATGACTTAAAGCATAAATTTTTAGATTTCATTAATATTCAGGTAATTTATGTAATAAAAATTCTTTTGCGAAACAATGTTAATTTCCAATCTTTTTTGTGTTTACAGCCACATAAGAAAATGTAGTATCCATGGTTCAGGTTAACTTTAAAAATTCGGTAAATATGGAGAGAAGTTGTCTGATTGATTTAAGTGGGAAATGTCAGTAGTTCTGCTTTAAAATAGCGGTTTTTCCATTAAGTAGATACTCATTTACAGCGCAAGTGGTTTTTTTATCTCTCACAATTCATTATTTACTTAACAATGTATGAAATTGACAAATTTGTAACATGATCAATCATATAGCCATATTGAATTTACTCATGGGGCGCATGCACATTTCAATAACTTCTACTGGTTGATATTCTATGCTTCTATAATATAAGATTCAGAATGACTAGTTCTCTGAAACCCAGACCTATTAAAAGAACTATAGGTCAAGTAAGGTAAATGTAGGCTATATATATATATAATGACCTTTGACCTGTAGTTCTTTAACTACAGGTGTGGGTTGGTAACCATACACAACATCATTAATACTAAATAAGGTACTTACGTATTAACGCCACCGCAGCAGAAGTTGCGCTAATGCAAATGCACCAATAAATAGCAAACTGGTTTAAGGGAAGCAGAATTCCATTTTTTTCAGCTTTGAGATTCATATACTTTCATTTTATGATTTGTCGCAAAAATTTTAGGCGTAGATTGGCGGCACTTCACTTTTAAAGCTCATGTTTATCCATGATCTAATTTCAAATTATTAACTTCAATAAACTTACGAAAGGTTTGGCCAGGTTATTATATATATATATATATATATATATATATATATATATATACAGTATAAGGTTTGGCCAGGTGTTTATATATATATATATATATATACATATACATATAGCTACCTGGCCAAACCTGTCGTGATATATAATTATATCGCAAAGTAAGCAAATATTGGCGTATGCGCATTAGCAACTTCTGCTGCGGTGGCGTTAATACGTATGTACCCTAAATGATATCTATTTTGACAGTTCTTAAAACACTATTTACATTGAATAAAAAAAAATCGATAGATTTTACTTAAAATTGATGAAATATTTGTTGAGTTACTCTCAAAATGCCATAAAACAGTAATTTTAAATAGCTTATTTCGGACAGAAATAATTAATTGTGAAAGATAAAAAGTGGGAACCGTCTTTAATAAATATTGAAATGATGGACAAATTGCTATTTTGAGGAATTGCCGAGATATCACACTTAAATTGATCGGACAACTTCTATTCATATTAACAAATGAAACACAAAATAAGGTAGGTAGTAAACGATTTCAACAATTTCCTTAACTGAATTTCAGGGCAAACTATAACGCATAATTACCGTTATATATTCTACATATTGAGGGAAACATGTTTAGAAGGTTAAATTATGGATAATTTAGGTCAAGTTAAGTTTAGCGTAAATTAAATTGCGCTATAAAAACCTGAATATGTTAATAGTAATTCATATAAAAAAAATTTAGTTATGTAAAATTACTTTTACATTTTTCTAAAAACTTAGTATAAAAAAAAATGTGTTTTTTTTAGGGGAATACTGGTAAAATTCCAATAGTTGGTTCGAGCAATGATGATATAGATACAGGACAAAACATTGGGGAAACTCCTTCAGAAACATCCAATACATCTGTAAAAGAAGATACAGAAAAAGATACTCAATCGGATAGAGGCCTTCTTGAGAGTATTGAACCAGATTATTTTAAGGGAGAAGATTTTGATCCTTGCGAACATGAACTGAAGGTAAGGCAAAAGTAACCTGTATATGTTAATATAATGGATAGAACATCTTTAATAATGTTATCCAGGCCTCTTGATTCTTTGTTATAGACAGTAATAAAGAATGTATTATTTCAGAAATTGCCTCCAGTTTTAGATGAGAAATCTCTAGAGCAAGATTTAATTCAGTTGAAGAAACAGCAAATGGTAGTATCCAATAAGGTTTTGCAATTGATCTTGGAGAAGCAAACAAGTTGCCAGGAAGAATTCAACAGGTACTTGTTATCTTAAGAACTAAGTTAATAATCTTTAAGAGAAACACTGATTGAATCAGTTCATCTTCTTTAGTCTAAAGGTCATAAAGTAGACATTAAAAAAAAAAAAAAAAAAAAAAAAAATGGTGCCTAACATTCTGAGCCACATAGCAGACTGGGAACTGCCATATCCTTATGTTTCTTTTAATTTAATATATACAGATATGTTGATATTTAGTTGTGTTATTGTTTACTTCTTTCCTGTTTTCACAACTCGTGTACTAGTTCAACATAATCTCATTTATTGTGTTTAATATCTTCAGGGTGATAGATGTACAGAAACAATTAGCAGAAACATTAGAGATTGTAAGGCAAGGAAGGGAACATCTGAATACTGCTAAGACAAACTTTACAACTGCCAGTTTGGGTATTTTGGCAAATTATAGAAAAAGAAACGTTGTTAGAGACCTACTGCGCTCACTGAATACAATAAAAACATTGGTAAGTCTATAAGTATTCAGTTTCAAAATGTATTGTTATAAGATATTTTAATTAATTTTTTTTACGATAGTTTTTAAACTAGACAAACTTCGTGCTGAATACTGTTAGAAAGAAAAACTAAGTAACAAAAGATTTTAATAGCTTGATTTAAGTTGTATATGCATGTATGATTTTAATCCTAGTTTATACGATTTAAAGTTTATACGATTTACGGCTGGTTGTTATACATCTTCCTTTAGTACAGGCATTTGGTAAGTAAATGGTCTGATGTCCGTTACGAGGGCCTATAATCACTTGTTGGCAGTAGCGGCCGATGGTTAAGGGCAATGGGAGGGCTCTGTTTTATTTTATACACGTAAGGGAAGGCATGTTATCATTCACTTAACATTCACAATCACAAAGGGTTAAACTTAAAAACATAAACAAACCACTCGTGTGAGTTGCGAGACACTATTTAGAACAGTTGCGCCAACTTATTTTGCCCATCGAAAACAAGGTTTTTAGTAATGCGGAACATCTAATTTATGGTGGCTTCACTGACTGATGTCTGCGCGCGCAGCTTCGGACTCTGCCCTAGAAGCCCGTTACACGCTGTGTAAATGACGTCATGGCGCCCTCAGCTCTGTCTGCTGTTTGCCCCATATGACTAAATGCATAAATGCAATGAAACTGGGACGCTATGGCCACCGTCCGAACTCCAGAATACATTCGTCAAATATTTTATATTGTAAAACTTGCGCTGCAAATGATGGTGAAATCCATAGCGGCAATTCATAATTCATTTATCTCCACAGAATTAAATACATATAGGTATTTACATTATTAAAATAATATGATCATTGGGGGGGGGGGGGCGTCCGAGAGTCCTTATGAGTAAGCCGCCACTGCTTGTTGGTAATGGTACTCTGTTCTTCCGTCATCACCTACGACTAAAAGTTTCTTGTGGGATTCCAAGAAATACATCTTAGAAGAATGTGTTCTCTTCTCTTTTGAACAATAATCAAGTGAATATATTACTTAGATTAAAATTATGTAGGTATTGTTCCGTGACTATATGACCACTCTTGGTTCTGGCTCGGGCTGTATATTTCATTTCATTTATTATTTTTGCTGCTGACAAAATAGATTTTGTACAACAATTGTCAAAACATTAATGCTAAGCTCCTGAAAATGTAATAAAAGAGAAATATACAACTACACACAGTAAAATGAATATAAAAATACCAAAGTCTAGTTGAATAACAATTAATTATACATAAATTATAACATGTACTGAATACACACTCTCTAGCAACAATTAACTTGTTTCAATTTGGCTTTAATTTTTGTTTATACTGTCTATCTTTTTATTTATTTAGATTGGTTAGATTTTGTATGGACAGGAGACAGGCTTACCTTGGAAAGTGGTCCTTGGTATTACTTAATAGTACACAAGTAAGAAAACACACACAAAAAAACACCAAAGTTCTGAAATATTTCGTAAACACTGTTCACTTTCTCAATCAGTAGAGTTAAGAAGAAGAGTGAATTGTTTTGATCTAGGATGGATCTGTGCCGAGTGTTGAACCACAGATTATTATTTATTATATTATATTATTTTTGTAAAGCCTGTTGGGAAAGGGAAAATGATAAAGGATGATTCATCTAAGATTAAGATTAGGAGGTTCTCTTGATTTTGTGACCCATTGATGAGACAGTTCCCATCTTCTTTAATAGACTATGTGCCCTATTAAATTCTAACCTTGGGAACCTATTAAAATGACATGGTTGCGAACTCCAACCGGGTGGCTTTCACATGTGGTTGGTGAGCGGAGACATTATTTTAACTCTACTAAATCAAATAACCTAACCTAAACTTTTTTTGTGTTTCCGTATATGTGTAATTGAACATGTCTGTGCACCATTTATAGTGTGTCCCTGGCTTAACTTTTACTGCCAACAATCTATTTTTAAATTATCACTCCCCATTCTATACTGCCATCATATACTTTTAGATGTTTAAGTTAGCCTTTGTTTAATGGGTTTAATACTATTCCTTCAATTTTGATCTAATTTGACTATATTTAGTAATGATCAGCTAAAGAACAGCTAACAAACTGTAATATACAACAGTCAACAATTTTGTTTTGTGAGTCGGTATATCTGTATAAATGCAATCATTGTTTTTGTGTAACTGATTTCTATTACATATGTTTAATTATTGTGAGTTTACTAGTTGTGTTTAATTTTGTAATTGACTTGTGAAAACCATATATTTTCTTATGTCAGATCAATAAATATTTTAAAACAAAAAAAAAGATTATTTGTGTTTCTAGGGTAATCCCCCCGCCCATATAAAATTTTTATTTAGGTAATGCTAAGTGAAATTATATACACCATTGTATAGTTTTATTGTACTTATAATTCATGAAGATATGTTTTTAAAATGCCAAAAACGGATGGTCTGTTAGGGAATTTAACCGGCAGTTCTAGGGTTAAAGTTAACACAAGTCTGAAATTTTAAGTAGTAGGATTCCATTTGTTATCCTTTGTATGCCTTATGTCACAGCATTGTACAGAAGCCAGACTGCAGGAATTATTAACATGTGGTGATTTCTCTGGAGCTATCTCATTGTTGCTAGAATGCCAAAGTGCTGCAGCTACATTCAGACACTTTACATGTGTTGCTGCTTTAAGTGGCAAGTTACAAGACACACTTGTGATGGCTGAGGAACAACTCGATGTAGCTCTTGCTAAGGTTAGTGTAAACCTATACGAGGTAATGAGTAGAAGTACTTGTAATAGTGTACATTTTCAGTTTTGGTAATCTTGGTTTGAATGGAAAATAAAATTAACTTGAGGCAATAAACAGGAAACATATTCTGTTTTTGAATAAAATAAATGAAGAAAGTAATTAGTACTAAATGATCAGAGAAATTTGTTAAAAGTATCTTAATAATTAAAACAGATAAAGTTTTAGTTATAAGAAAAATATGACATGAGCATTGTGAGTAAAAGTGGGAAGACTGTTGCCTACCAAGATCAGTTCAGTGGAATCTAAACTTTCTAAGAGGAAAGACGTATGAAGTAAGAAGTATATTTGTAGAGACAAAGCCGAACCGTGGAAGAAAGAAAGTGTTTTTAAAAAAGGACTAGAAGTTCTATTCAAAGAAATATCATGTGATTTAACGAGTTAGTTTAAATAAGTGAGAAATAAACTTTTAGAGAGAAAAAACGTCGTTTGAAAAATAACAATGTAGACAAAGCCGTACCGCGGAAGGAGGAAAACGAATTCAAAACAAAGTAGTAGAAAAACTAACTATGTGAGTTTTAACAATTTTGTTTTGAGTAAAAGCGAATGTAGACAATCGTGGTTATTTGAAAAGTCAAATGTAAAATTGAACAAGTTATTTTCTAAAGAGAGACGGGATATGTGTTAGAAAGACGCCATCTGGATCCAACGAGGAAGTAATGAGAATAAATTGAAAGTTTTGTGTAATATGTACAATTTAACTTCTGTGTATAATTGCATGTTTGGTATAACATGCTTAAATTATGTTTTATAAAAAAAAATTAAACATATAAATAACTATAACTTGTAGTTCATTAATGAAATTTGGATAGTATATTTCCAGAACTAACATGTGTTTTTTTAACAAAGAAATAATATTTTATTTGATGATAATGATTAAAGAATTTTATTATTAAAAGACATTGATTGGTCGATCTGTTAGTTTAGATGTTTTAAAAAATAAATATTTTGTAAAAGAAATTGTGTAATATAAAAATTTGCATTTTGAATTATGAAATATTCTATTTTGTAATAAAGTTGCAACCATATGATTAATAATAAATAAAATATTAATGATTTATAATTTTGGATTATTATAAAAAATGTGATGTTCTATGTATTTTTGTCTTTTCAGGTAATATTTTAAATTTGTATGGAATTTATTATAAATGTTTATTAATAATTAAATGTACATTTCAGAAAATTAGATTCTGTATTTTATTTAAAATTCTCCAAAGTACACTGTTTCAAAGAACTTGCGACCTCAGAGTAACTTTTTATGCTCTCTTCAAGAGTATTTCTTTGTAATCATTTTATTTTATTCTTTGTAATAAATATTACAAAGTAGCGCCCAACTTTTTTTTGAAATATTAAGATTATCATAACAGTTTTTATTATTATTAATATTAAGGAATTTATTATAATGTGTTACCAATTTCTGTTCCTCCGTTGAAAAACAAAGCAGTTGAAGAGAACAGGCAATTTAACAATGCTCTTTTCGTACAATATTGTTTTAAATTAACATGTTGTTTGTATTGCTTTCTTCCTGTATATAAAAAAGAAGATATGTACTAAATTCATTATAGGACTAAATTTCATAATCATTGTAAAGTGTTTTAAAAAGCAGGCACATATAAATATAATTTTTCAATAAATATATGGTAAATTAAAATTGTATTTAAAACTAAGGCAACTTAACCTAAAAATACTAGATGCCATTGTGTAGGTTATCAACCTTATACTAACATTGTCATTCAACCAGTTTCATATTATCCGATAGTTTATCTACTGTAATTGTCTCAGATTATCTATCTACTAAATTTTTTAAGTATTTTATCGTTATTAACTGTATAAATTTTCATTTACTTTTAACACATAGTGATTGGGAAAACTTTATTCTCAGGAGACAAAAAAAGTCCTAACAAAAAGCTTGTTTAATATGTATAATACTATAAAACTAGCAGTGCTTGTATGTGCATTTTATTTTGGAAACAGGATGAGGATTTTGAATTTTGATTGAATAGGGCAAATCTATTGTTTTTGGGTTCGAGAAAGTTATTTAGTTAATTCTTGGGAAAACATATTTAGATTGTTAAGTGACCACATAATTGATATTGATTTATGGTCACATTCTACTATTGCATAAAAGTCGCTTTTATTTATAATTACTGTTTTGGGTGTGATAAAAGTGATTTTGCAAGACTCAACTTCGATGAAATTCATTTAGGGGGTTAGATAATCAAATAGCCTAATTAAAAGTTTTAAAATTGTGGGCAAAAAACGTTATGAATGTTTGAAATAGAGATTAGCACATCTGCAATTCACAGTTGGTGGAAAATTATCGTTTTTATAACTCTTGTTTTTTAATCCTTAATTTTATGGGAATTCAGCTAGCTTTGCAACAAAACAATCGCTTACACACATCATATACCTCATAGAAGAATGTCACTACTTTAATTAATTTTCTCCTAAAAGTCAACATTGCTGGTTTTTGATTCTAGATACTTCAAATTTTGTAATTTTAAGAAGCAAGATTCTATACTACACTAAACATTATTTTTGTGCTACGGTAGTAACTGTTGGAATAGATCTATCCCTTGAAATACCATCTCTGCTTGGCTTCCGAGTTTACAATACCTATAATACCTATATTTATTATCAAAAACTAATTATACTTTTATAATCTAAACATGATCCGTTATAGGTATGTTACCAATTTGAAGACTCTGTATACAGTAAACTACAAGCGGCCTATGCTCTTCTTGGCAAGACACAAATAGCTATGGATCAGTTACATATGCATTTTACATCAGCTGTTCATAACACAGCCTTTAATGTAGTGCATACATATGCTCAGAATGATGCCAACAAGAAACAATATAGTCAACTTTGTAAAGTAAGTATAGTTTATTTAACCGTTATAATCTCCAAACCTTGTTTTAACATTATACGACCACCAGTACAGAAATGTTGTAGCTGTTGAAATTCATGTTTAATTCTAGGGGGTGTTCAAATATATACAGGAATTCACCGACTAAACCTTATTTATTGAATACAATATAATTTGTATTTTTACAATTTTAATTACTGACTTACAAACTATTTTCTATGTAGGGGCTTGCCACTGTAATACATATGTTCTAGCGCTTAAAAAGTTTCTTAATTCCTGAAGAGTAGAAGTCTTATGACTGTATGTTGAACCATTCATGCACAGCTTCAATAACATCCTCATTATAAAAATTCTTTATGTGGACCGAAGAAGTATAATAATGCTAAACCTGTACTATATTGAGAATGAGGTAGGAAATCTTACTTGAGTTTCTAAAATAGTTCCATCGCCAAAGTTGAAGGATACAAACTAAATGTGATTGGATTACTTTCTTCTTACTTCTTACTACGTGCGTCCAGCCTCGGCGCCGATTGCACAATTGGATTATTTTACTAATTGTTTTTCTTTAACACTGTATTTGTGAACTACAAAACCTGTATTTTGATATGCTGTTTTCTAACAATAGAATATACTATCAAGCGTTTTACAAAAAGTTTATAAATATTGGCCATTTTTAACACTACAGTAGAACCCCTCTTAACCGGTCTAGTCGGGACTGACACCCGGGCCGGTTGCCCGTTTGACCGGTTAATCCGAGGCTCCCGTGAAAAATCGGTTTTCGTTCAAAGAAAGCTTATTTAATTAGGTAGCACTAAAAATTATGCAATAAAGATGTTATTGCAACTCATTTTATTGTACATAAATGTATCGTATATATTATGTTATGTATATTATACATCAAACATGAAAAAATTAAACACTACAAAGCTTTTTTACAGATTCCCCCTGTCAAGTCTTTTGACATATTTAACCGCGTCTCAAACGAAACCAACACAATCTTCCAAGAAAAAGAAATGTTATATTTTCCATAATGTAGGCTATACTAAATTGATTCGTGGAAATAAAGCGGCCCATCAAACGTTTTTGTCTGTGTATGTCTGCTATACCGACGGGTGCCAATGCCGCGGTGTTTTTATGCCGCCGACAATGGGATACGCTATCGCCAAAGTCGTTTGACTCGCCGCGGCTTTGGTGGCGCCGACAATGCGATACCGATATCGACAAAGTCGTTTGACTCGCCGCTGCTTTGGTGCCGCCGCGGTGTTTTTACGTCGCCGACAATGGGATACCGCTATCGACAAAGTCGTTTGATATCGCCGTCGATTTGGTGTTTCAATTACAATTAATTTATTTTCGGAAACTCTCATCCAACCAGTACACTACGATATAGGCCGGTTAATCCGAGGACCGGTTAATCCGAGGCTGGTTAACAGAGGTTCTACTGTATTTTCAATTAAGAAACAGGCAGACTAAAACTAAAACCTCTAGGAATAGTAATTTCTAATTGTGAAAACTAAATGCTGGTCAACTCTTCTCTTGGAAAGAATCACTGGCTTCCCTTTCTTTTTTTAAATTATGGAATTTAACAGATTTCTGTTCTGTGAGAAAACGAGTAATGAATTCCTTTTGAATCCCCCCAAAAAGTAGCTCATGATTTTCCCAGTTCAAAATGAGGTTTTGGTTTTCTGTGGTGTAGGTAACCTTGGATGTCGCTATTGTATGTTTGCTCATTTTGACTCTGGAGTGAAATGCTTTATGTTGTTAGTATAAAGTGTAAAACCTTGTCTCCATCCTTTTAAAATTCATAACGCTGCAGAAGTTGTGTAACTGCAACCAATCTTTTTTCTTTGTGTTATGAGTTCAAAGGATAAGGAACTCACCTGGCACTCACATTGTTAATTTAAGATGATGTTTAATTAATGTGTCCACACTACCAACATTTATTTCAAGTTTTTCATCAATTTCTCTGGCAATAATTCTTCAATTGTCTCAAATTAGTACATCCACATCAGTCAACTCATCTTCACTGGTTGAGGTTCTCAACCGACAAGCATACGGTTTGTTTTCCATTCTTACCTTACCTTCATTAAATGACCTGAATCAATCATACATTCTGGACTGAAGGAGACATTCATCTCAAAACAAATTTTTAAATCTCGAATAAATTTGAGATGGAATTTATAAATGAGATTCATTTGTCAAAAATCTAATGATAGTTCACTGCTCAACATTACTGTATACCTCCTGTTTGGACATGTTGATTACAGCTGACAGATGGGATGAAAAATGAAACTAGCACAATAAAATTAATGACAATATCAAACATCCATGTTTTCTTTTTCTTGTTGCTTAGAAACTTCTTAGTCAACATCACTTTATAAAAAAAAAAAAAAAAAAAAAAAAAAAAAAAAAAAAAAAAAAAAGGAAGAAGACAACCCTAGCTTATGAATACTCTAATACTATTGGCAAGACTGTACTCACTATAGTGAGTGAGTGCCTGATGGGGGTGGGGGAATGTGCATGTATTTGTCCAATGAGTCGTGCTTACTCGCTATGCGTATGAAAATTGCTGTTTATATTTGAATATCGTCCTATGTGATATGATATATGGGTTCTTGTTTTACAAAATTGGAGATATTTTTTTTTTTATAATGATAGCTATCCAATTAAATGAATACTTTAACATAAATAAATGTAATTGTTGCAGTGTGTTAAAGAAGGTGACATGATCAAGTGTTTGGTAGATTTATGTAAAGCATTATGGAAGATAGTTTTAAGTTACCATCATGTAGTCAAGTGGCATCATCAGCAAACTTCAGCACAGCCTTCTACAGGTAACTTAGTAGCCTTTCTTTAAAATTGTAATAATCACTATATATCTGATATGATAGAATATAAATTTCTTTTAGTGTTTTTGTGTTTCCACTAGGGATGGGAGAGTTCAGGGCTTACAGATTACGGTTAACGATTTCAATTATTTTTAATAATCGGCCATACCGATTATGATTATTAACGATTAGTGCTCATTAAATCATTTCAGTTTTTCTTTTGTAGAATTAAAGTAGAGGATGAAAAGAATTTGTAGAGTAGTAGAGGATTAAAGTAAGGATGATGATACCTTATTATACCAGTGTCAAATTAAATCAACTGTAGGTGTCCGTGTGTGTGTGTGTGTGACATAGATAGGTTTCAGTGTTCTGTCTTTTAGAATGAAAAAGAAAGCAGATGGAGAGGGGGGGATTAGTTGAACTTTCGTGTGTATTTATTACGTTTTCGTAGTGTGATTGTTCCATTAATTATTAAATTATGACACGTATTAGACAATCTATTTTGTTCTCATTTCTTTTAAAGTTTAGTGCAATTCTCGATGAATGTTGTGACAATGTGAAAAATCAGAGTTTATCATATGTTTAAAAGTACGCAGTAAAATACATGGAGGGAGAAGCTATTGAAACAATATTCAGTCTTCAGTAAATACAAACAGATAACTTTAATCTGTTCATTTAATAAATAAATTTCCAAGTTGCAACGTAAAAAAGTAAATTCAGGATTCAAAATTTTGACCTTCTTAAAAGGTAATAATAATAATTAATGTTAGGATGTATAATTTAGAAAATTTATGAATTTTAAGTTAATAATTGTCAATGTACTAATTCTTTGTTTTAATAAATCTATGTTAATATTTCAGCCAAATTGTTTTCATTACATACCAAATTTCACTGCATAGTACACTTTTAAAAGAACTTTCGACCCCAGAGATAATAAACTTAATACATTTTTTTTTTGATAAATAATGACCATTAGGTCTGGCGCCCAATAATAATTAAATAACTACTGTTAAATTCAACTTTCATCAATTAAATAAATAAAGTAAGAACTCTTCAAGTTCATATAATTTTTTCTCTTTAAAGTAGCTTCATTATCTTAACACACGTCTTTTTGAATTACCACAAATGTCGCTCAACGTGTGGCATTTTTAATGAATAAAAGTAACTTCATTTTCTTAACTCGTCCTTTAGGAATTACCACAATGTGAACTATTTACTATTTACAAAGTAACTCATCAAATTGGATGATTTTATTAATAAATCTGAGCAAGAGTTACAAAATATTTTATCAAGGGTTTACATAATATTTTCACGATAAAACAATAGTAGAAACTGATTAGGTATGCCCTAATCCATTTTTTAACGGACTAGTTCATGGGGCCTTTTAGTAGGAGGAATATAATCATGAGAAATTGATGGTTATTGTCCCACATCTAGGAGCTGAAATGTGTCCATGAGAGAAACCTCGACTTTATTCCCCTTCAAACACTACAATGATTATTTCTGTTATTCCCCACTTAGCCCTGGTGATTGATAAAAAACTGGAGCCCTTTTCTTAGGTTAATTTTTAGTGTCACTCTCAGGGGACGTAGGCTCCTGAGTAACATCAAAAAATGTCCTGTCTACCCCATCGCTTGTTTCTAATTCAAATGAGTGGAGTTCATGAACATCATCTGAACCAGATGAAAAATCTGTTGAATCATCAATGTCTCTAAGACTTAATTGTTCTTGGGATATATCTGATTCTTTATCTGGTTCATCTAATATGGAATTGTTTTGAATTTCAGCAAAGGTTCCATTTCCCACATCAAAATCTGACAGTCTTATCTCATCAACATCTGAGGTTGGGGCATCAGTAAAGTCACTTTGATAAAGCAGTTCTCGTATGTCACTAGACATACAAAAAAATGCACTAACAGTCACAAATAAACAATTATATCCAATCATAAGAAAGTTGTTATAAACACGAAAACCAAAATAAGCGCACAACAAATTGGCCTATGCCTATTAACCTAAAATTGTTTGCAAAGTTTTTTTCTCATACATACTATTTAGTAATAACTACCCTAAAATAAACTTAATTTATCTTTCTACAACATAACTTCAATAAAACAAAAAACACCAAATATAGTTATTTTCTCATAAACAGACAAACAACGATGATCACTCACACAGCACTAGATACAAGAACAATAAACCGTGACTCAAACTGATAAAATCACCTGATTTATTTTTATTCATTACATGTAGAAATTAACACAGATATGCATGCATAAATCAATAGTGTAGACTCAACTATCGATTGGTGGTATGTCTGGAAATGAATAAGTCGTCCAACTTTTATAATCTCAAATATACTAGACATCGGAAATTACAACCTCCACATCACTGAAAGGGTACAAGACGTCGGAAATTAGGAGAGTCCAGACTTGGAGGGTTAAACTTAAGAAAAAGCGAAAAAATATAATTTTCTTTATTTCCAAGTTTTCTACCATGCATTTTTTTGTGGTAGATAAGTTGGTCTTCTCTTATTAACTTCTTGTGAACAATATTTTATAGATATTTATATATTTAAATAAAGCCTAAGTTTCCTTTGTTTGTGCCGTAAACTTTTCCTAAGTGTAAATTGTATTTGTTTGAAATCAAGGTTTTAATGATAGTAGTCTAAGTTAATTTCTGTACTTTGCCAATAATTCCCCTGAAACGTAATTTTCAGTTGTAGTTAACCAGTTAAAAATGAACTGGGTTTTGGGTAATTAATCTTTACATTCTGCCAAAATTTCAACTAAATTAGTAAAGCTAATTTTTAGAAATTCTTTCTTTTATAACAATACCATAGACAATTTTTTAACTTTTTACCAATAACTCTTGTATTGGCATTTTTTAGAGAAATCAATAGATTTTGTATTTATCTCTACATTTAGAGGCTATATTTTAGAAAAAAATTTATCAAAATCATTAAAAGTTGATTTTGAGAATATCATAGTTTTAGGTTTTTAGTTTTATAGCAGTTACCATCAAATTTTGAATTATAAAAAAGATTGGGATATGACCAAAATTTACTAAAATCAGTCCCAGTCATTTTGGTTGTAGTGTGCACTCCACAAATAATAATGAGACAGACCTTGTCAATAGCCTTTTTAACACTAAATGTTGTAAGAAAATAAACAAAATATGTATGTTGAACATCTAATAGCCTACTACATTCAACTTTAAACATTCAACAAAATAACTACAACAACCAGAAAATTAGTGAACAAATACAAAATTATTGTGAAATTTAATTTTGATTGTTTTGAAAAGTAGAAATATTTATAAATCTTAAAATTTGTTGGAAATGAAATTCATTCTATGTTTAGATGTCGGAGATTTTGAATCCAACATGCACGAGCAGTATGTTAAGCAGAAACTGGAGAATGGTTTGAACAGGCTTTGGCATGATGTACAGACAAGAGTCTCAGGTTTAGTGTTGACTGCTCAACTCACACACTTCAAATTTGACGAGTTTTTACAAGTACTTGCTGTACTTCACAGGTATGAAATGGTATTATAAATAGTGTTAGATATACACTATGTAAGTAAAAAAAACATAAGCCTAATAAATATACAAGGTATCTTGTCCTTGTTTAATTATGCATATGGTAGCAGACGTTTCTACCGATGTCATTTCAATGAAATCAGATATTTGTTGTTAAATAAATCAAGAAATTTTAAATTGTAGTTTTTAGAGTGATTATAAAAAAAATGCACTCATTAAAAATGTTAAAATTTTTAAAGGAGTTTTTCCCTTCCATATCAAACTACATCTCATCTACTGAACAAAGTACAAACCCGACATCAAACTCAAAAAATGTGAAATGTTCTCTAATAAAGAAAAAGCAAAGTGTGTTTTGTTGCTGGCTGAATTCAAGTCCGTAATTTCAGTGCAACGTGCATTTTGACGTGAATACAGAAAAAATTCCATCACATGAAAATAACATACGACGTTGGTTCAAACAATTCGAAGAACCTGGATCAGTTCAATAGCAGAAATCATCTGGCAGGCCAAGTGTATCAGACGAAGAAGTTGAACTTATTAGACAATCTCCAATCAGAAGTCCTAAGAAGTCAATAACTCGACGGACCCTAGAATTAGATATTCCAAAAACAATAATCCACAATGTTTTACACAAAAGACTGAAATTACACGCATATAAAATCCAGGTATTGTAGGAGTTGAAACCTGATGATGGTACTTTAATTGCTTCCAATTTTTATTTTTAAAATTTCTTCTAACAGTCCTTAAGAAATACATAAATTTCGTATTCTAAATAAAAATCAATTAAACAAATAAAACACAATTTTTCTTTTGTAAAATTCTATAATTTATTAGGTCTAGCCGACCATGGTTTCGCCAGTTACGGCATTGACGAGGCTCTTACAAGACTCTTACGACGGTCCTTCACTGAAAATTATAAATACATAAATTTCTTATTCTAAAATATTACAAAGTTCTGTATTGTCCTTATTCCTATTTATTAATTTCATTGATATTAATTTTAGTAAATTGTTCGATTATCTCTCTGACTTCGACCCCTCTAATTTATTGTCTATTTCTCAAAACATATAAAGCCATTGTACAAAAGCTATTTCAGAATGTTAGTTGGCAAAGGTGAATTTAACTATATCACTTTTAACTTAAATTTTTGTAACACCTTCATTCAGTTTCTTAATATATTATGACTTTAACATATTATATATGAATGTTAATGTAGGCATCTTATACCACAGACACTAACACTGAATTAATTTAACGCTCAAGTTAAAAACTATTTTTTTCAACTGATAATACTCATATTTTATGCATAGCTGTGGAAGCGGAGCAAAGTGCCGTTCAGGCAAAATGAATAGTTCTGAAGCAAACGAGAGAGTCTAGTATGACTTCTCTCGCCACGAGAAGATGAGCAAGTCTGGTCTCTAAAAATCTTGATGATTTTGATTTGGTATTACAATTTTTGAAAGTAATGTAGCAACATATAAAAATTGTTATGTATATAGCCCCTCTTTAGCAAGCAAAGCTCAGTCATCTATGTGATCTATATTACATCTGAAGGGAAAACTAGCACTCTTATAACATAAAATGTTTTTAAGAAAAGTATTACCACTATTGGTTTTAACCTTTACTGGTGGTTTGAAAGTGGCATTAAATTAATTCTTTAGTGAATTATAATTAATTAAACAGTACTTGTTTATTTATTTCACAAATAATGTTTGATTTCCACAAAGTTAAAGCAAATAAAACACAATTTTTGTTTGTAAATTCTATAATTTATTTGGTCTATATTTTTGTGTGTATTGTATTTAGTCTTGTCAATTCCGTAGCTGGCGAAACCATGGTCGGCTAGACCAAATAAATTATAGAATTTACAAAAGAAAAATTGTGTTTTATTTGTTAAAATGGAATTCTATCAAGTACCGTCGGTCATCAGTGTAAACAATACAAAGTTAAAGCCTGAAATTTCCAAAGAATTGAAATATTTATTTCTAGGTTAGAACAAGTTGGTGAAGAATTCTGTGGCAGTCAATCGGAAGAGCTTCAAAACTCTGTGAAGACACAAAGTGCAAACTATTTCAGACGCTACCATGCATCTAGACTGGATGAGTTACGGTTATTTTTAGAAAATGAGGTTTGGACACCTTGTCCAGTACGCTCAGATTTCAACTTGTTGCATCTGCAAGTAAGTAAGATGTAATATTAAATGAAAAATAACATTTGCTTTTGTTTAAACGGTTTTATTTATATTATATTGTATGAACTATTTTTGTTTATCCTGGTATGAAATTATTACTTGATTATGTGAGTTCATGGTTGTGGAAGGTATCTGTTATAAAATTACTTAATTTTCTATTGTAAATAGAACCAATCATCTTTGAATTGACCAATTATATACAAGTATTACAATAAAAAACACTAATATTTTTTCTATAATGAAATTGTAAGTTTTAATCAAGCGTTTTTAATGTATTCAGTCACCTCATCACAGTTTCTTTTCTACGTCTTCACACTAATTTAGCCCTTTTTTCTGTTACAGCTTTACATTTTCTAACTACTTACATCTGGGTCCCACTTACAGTCTTCTGTCTTATTTATTGTTTCTTGCATCATCCTAGCCACTCATTCGATCTTCATCCTATTAATGTGTTCAAACTAATTAACCTATTCCTTTCTCTTTTTCTTAAATGTTTCATGTTTAGTTGCCTCTTATTTCAATATTCATTCATCCTACTTTGCTTCTCGTAAAACATCATCCCTCTTTCTTTAACTGTTAGCATATTCTGTTTTTATCATGACTCAAAGCTCAAATTCATGAGTAACTTTTGGTAGGTCTTGAACATCAAGATTTTTACCTTCCTTTGTACTTTTTTATCCAGTAATAAGTGTTGAATGTGCTGAAATAATCTTTCCAATTTGTTAATTTTATTAGTTACCTTTTGAATAATTCTTCCATCTAATATAACATCGACTCTGTGGTAAATTAATTTATCTATATTGTTTTAACCAACATTACATTTTTTGTATGTTGAAAATTTTAGTAGAAAACCGCCAATCATCATACTGATTTTTTTAGTTGAAGTTTTCTTAAAATATCCAATGTATACATGTGTCTAAAATTAAAAACAATGTTCCTGAAATTAAGATCTTAAATGCTTGCAAATGATTTTGTAGGCACATGGAACGTAACACGGTACTCCCATTTTATACCTATAATAGTATGTTACTAAGAATAATGTAGTATAGAGTTGAAAATGTTTGTACAATTACGTTGATATGTTATATAAAGTTATTTTAATGTGTAGGAATTCCGAGGACTCCGCAACTCACTTCAACGTTGTGCTGATGCAGTGACGACTCCTAGCAGAAGTAGTGGAGGATCACAGGATGGAAGTTCTGTGGGGAATGGCTTCTTTGCTAGGTATATGACTAGTGGCACACCCTTTGATACGTGTCCTGATATGATTAACACTCAAGATGAAGACATCCTTATAGATGTGACAGTAAGTTTACCTTGATTTTTTCTATTTATTCTACCAGGTTTTGTAATAGGATTTTTCTTCCTAGGAAATTCTGGAAAAAAATAACATGATTTTAGAACTTTGTTGGTCTATCAAAAAGAAGTTCATATTTTTACTTTTTCAGATATACAGTACATGGGATAGACATAGTTTGTTATTGTATTAAAAGACTTGATGTCAAGTTTTCCACTTCTATCTTTGAAGACAGCTGAATCCAAAAAAATTATTTTGAAATATCAATCTTCTAAAGTATGCTACAGTAGAACCCCTCAAACTCGACACAATGTGGACTTTAAGGTTGTCGAGTTTGGGGGTTGTCGAGTTTTAGGGAACTTTGGTATTTAATGGTTAGGTTTGCAACAAATACTCAAAATTATTTTAAATAACTGTACATTTATTGATTATCAATGATTACACGTTTATTGCAAAAAAGTCCCTGCCTGACAACAACAAAAATAGTGTGTTCAGTCACACATTAAAATAAAATTTATCAATGGGTCAAATGAGATTTAAAAAGTATTGGCCTTGTACAATAGGCTCAGTAAACTAAAAAGAACTATCCTAATATGCTGTAACACGGTCCAATACAAATGCTATAAATTGAACTGCTGATCGCTTATAATTAAGAGTCGGGTCATTTTTCTCACCTGGTTAAGACCTTTATTACAAAACTTGAATCATAGTTCTACGACGCTCCGTTGAATTGTTATGACAAAAGACTTGCTGCTTACTTTAATGGAATCGGTGCTAATGACCGGTAGCATCCGGGTGGTTAGGCGCTTGGGTTCACAACAATATGAATGTTTTGACAACACATGATTAGGGCTGTCCCGGTCTACCTGGACCCTTTATCTTTAACTTTGGCCTTTACTATACAGTAGGATTAGAAAGTAGCTAGACAAAGGAGCAACCCTCACAGCTGTATAAACAAAAGTGACAAGCCTCAACCTCCCGGCATCTGGCAGGCGCACATGGCGTAAAACAATGCAGTGAATGACTTTGGAAATCCCACGCTCCTGGTCACTGGCCCTGTCGAGTTTGAAGGAATGTCGAGTTTGAGGGAGTCGAGTTTGAGGGGTTCTACTGTATAACCTAAATGGTTTATATTTCAGTATAAATTGGCATATTTACAAAACGTCTGCTACATTTTGTTTGGGACCTTAGAGAGTACATTAATTTGAGGTAATTTATAGGGTATAATTGTTACAGCCGAGCGTAGTGTAGAACATGTTTGGCTAGGTATGCAGATGCTTTAGTTTGAAGTATTATTAGGTAATTTAATTAGTTTTTTTTTTTTTTAATTTTATTTTTTTTTTAATGTTAAGAAGCGTTTGTTTAAATTGGTACGAACAAAATTTTCTGTTTTTTCAAAAAATCCCATTCCAAACTTTATAATTTGTAATTTCAAAAAAAAGTTAGCTTCATTTTCAATATAGTATTATTAACATTTGTAAAATGAAAGATTTTTTAAATTTCAGAAACAAAATCCTCCCAATTCTTTCCTTTCGTATATCTCAATTTATTAAGTAACAAAATTTTAATATTTTCTTTATATTTTATAACAGTATTGCTGTACTGGATGTTATTGACAAATACAGCTTTAAAACTATGCTCCAGGATAAATGCAAACAAAAGTCACTTAAAATATTATTGTAATGTTTGACAGGAAGATCCAAGTGATGAAAGTGAGGATGATGACATAGAACTACAAGGTCCTGATACTACTGTACACCACAGGTAGTCAGTTTGATGTTAAATATTTTAATTTTCTAAGTCGTAGTTTCCATACACTAAATTTTATTTTAATACTAGAAATATACTTTATTTTAACTAGGGATGAAATAATTTGGATCTTTACCGATTACGATTATATTTAGTAATCAGTGATTAGAGGTTACGATTATTGACGATTAGTACTTATTAAATCATTGCATAGTGTTCGTTTGTAGAATGAGTAATAAAGTAAGGATAATACATGTAATAGTTTATTATACTGTCAAATTATTCAACTGTATTCAGTTAAATTATCATTTAACATTGCGATTGTTTTCAATAATCGGGGTTTAGGTTTTTGTTTGTAGAACGAGAAAAAAACATACTGATTTATTGTAATATGTCAAATTAACTTATTTGTAATCGGTGATTAGTGATTATTCTCGTAGTACAGCTACATGAGGGGTCTCCACGAATCTTCAAAACAAATATCAGAAAGTCAGCCCTAGAAGTTGTCTAACAAACATACGTATAAATATTTAGATCCAGGAAAAAAAAAAAGAAAAAAAAAAGTTTAATCCTCTTATTAAATTTTTATTTTCATAAGTAAATATTGCTTCGTTTTACAAATTCTAATAAAAAGATGTTTAAATAAAGCATCAAACATATAACATGTGTGATAACACTAACCAAAAGATAGGCTTCTATGTTCCTTCATTTAGACTGAAAAAGCAAGCCTAGTAAATGATATGGCGTATGGCTAGTTGTCTTTGAACTTGATTACATTTGTATTTTCTTTCAGTTGGACAGATGCATCTCACCTCAAAAAACTTGTCATTTCAATACATTACTTTTCTGCCTATGCATAGTATGAAGTATTTATATTTATAGTATAATGTGTGTTAATTAGTTGGCTTTTGTTTGATTATACTCCTTTTCATAATCGGTGTAATTTTATTTTTATTTATTTCAGAGTCTCAAATAATTCAGTATTGTCAAACTGGAAACTTATCGTCTTCTTGGCCATTGTTTATTAATATTTTGTTACAGATTTTATTTTGTCATATTTTATTCATTATTTCTTTTTTATTAGGATAATTTTAAAATGTGTGTTAATTGTTTAGTTTTTGATAAACTATACGGCATTAGATTGACAGAAGAAAACCGATTTTGTATTGTTTTGAAAAAAGATTATTATGGCAACATACTGGAAGTAACAACTGGAAAAATACTGGTTGTGTTTTTTAAAGAAACACTACATTGACTCAAATGGTTTTATTGTGAATAAATGTCTGACTCTGATGACTTATTATCACAGAAACAAGATTAAAATGGTTTAATTATCTGTACTGAGGACTCCAAACTACGGCCTGCGGGCCAAATCCGGCCCACGACAGCTAATGACCAGTGTCATCAATCCGACCCGCGACAGCTAATGAGTTATTATTGTTTTTGTGATAAGTTGGATAAAAAAACACAGAATGATAATAACTCGGTTTTATTTTCTTGCTAGATAAAGCTTAATGACAAGTATAATATGTAGAAAATTTAACTTAACATTATAACTAATAAATAATTGAAATGAATCCCACTAACATTATAAACATTATAACATATAAACATAAAACGTGTAAACATTATAACATATAAAATATTAATGAGATTTATGTAATTGTGATTTTCCACTGACAATAGTTTGTAGCTGTGGACCAATTTTACTTGTACCAATTATTAAAAGAGATTTAAGATGCTCATCGGTAAACATTATTTGTGCAAAAACACGAAACAGCCCACTAGAAAATTTATGCAATTATCAAATTGTATCAGTGGAAGACTCATAAAATTCAATCATTTGCGATTTTAAGAACCACACGAAAGCTGGCACGAGTTGCAGCCTCTTGTTCAGTATTGAGTTTAGTAAAAGAAGATTACTGCGATTTCAATCCGCACTTCAAAATTTTTTTGTTTGCAAACTTCCTGTATATTTTAAGTAATTTTGAAAATGTTTCGTTCATAATGACGTTTAATGTCATATTCTTTGAGAACGGCTATGGCTTCATTGCAAATCAAACATAGAGCTTTCTTACTGGACTCAATTACAAAATATTGAAATTTCTATTGATCTTTGAATGTTCTGGATTCACTGTCTATTTTTTGCTTCTTTTCCGTACTAGTAAATCACAAACAAAAACAACAAGTCAAATCAAAATACTCTTACGAAGATGTCTTTTAAACACGTTTTAAGGAGTGAGCACTACTTCATTTCACAACAGACACTTTTCACACACCTTCCCTAGGCGCACTGTCTCGTGGTCACGCTGCTAGCCATTTTATACTGCAATTACTACCATCTAGAAGTGAGTGGAATACACCAGAACTTGAAACAACTCTCGTTGTTTATTATTCGCGAATGTTTAATTGTTACTGTTCTTTCGAAAGTAATACTAGCGCTATCCTTTAGCGATAGAGGGTACGACCACTACCTATTCTGCTTGTGACCACCAGGTGTCGTCAAGTGTCGTGGTCGTAATAAAGTACAATAGTAATTGAACTAGCAAATTTAACAAGGGTATGCTCTCTCAGGGTGTGTACTCGACGACTAGAAGTTATAGATAATGGCAGGAAAACGGTTTTGGCCCTTGGAACTTACTGGAGTAATCAGTATGGCCCTAAGGCCTGTGTTTGTTATATTTGTGATTAGAAAGATATTTAAAACAAGTAACAGGTCTCATATAACTCAAAGAAGGGTACATATTGTAATAAATATAAAATAAGCTCTTGTTGTTTTTGTTACAAAGAAATTGAAAGTAAATTTTTATTATTATTATTTATAAAAATATGCCAAGCTTTATGGGCGCCAGGTAGCGTTAGCTTACCAATTTTGAAAAAATAAGTTAATTGTTACTATTGAAATTTCTCAGGGTCGCAAATCCTTTTGAAAGTGTACTTACAGTGGTTCTCGGTGAAATAAAGAAAATCTTATTTTGTTGTGCTGAAATTGAACATAATTTATTGAATTAAGTATTAACATTTATACAAGGTTATACATACATGTTCATAATATATATCTTACTACTATTTGAAATCTCTGTATCCTTTGATTTTAAATTCTGCCTTAGAGGCTTAAATTCTTTTTTATAATTCTAAAATTAGTAGTTGCAACTTGAAAGAAAACTATTTTTTATGGTGAGCTTTAAAATTCTCACGTAGCAAAGATGATTATTATTATTATTAACATGAAATTAAGTTCTTTAAATGACTAATTATTAAACAAAGATTATACATTTAAATAAATTTAGAAAGTTCATATAAAAAGTTTTTTTTTTTTTACATAATTATTTTTTTTATGAAAGTGTCTGATTTTTTTATTTTTTGTTACCGCATAACCGATCCAGTAGATTGGAAGCCTCCACGTGTTGAGTTCCTTTCGTCCTGTGTTGTAAAGACCTGGCAGATTCAATTCTATATACCTGACGATCAATTGTCCTTTTTAAATTCATGGTTTGTACAAAGATTTTCATCACTTTACCAATGGTTATTGTCCAAAAACTAAGTCTTACCACGTCAAACTGTCTCTGAACTCACTGAATCGTCACCATTAATGTTCTGAAACTTCTTTCACTGAAAAACGTCAATCATTGAACTAAATGTCACCATACGACTTTAACTACTTTTGTTACATTTTGAGTAAGTTTCTCTATACTGAAAATACGTCCTACCACCTCGAACGTTCCACCCAGACTCCTCTCTAAGACTGACTAACCGCATGGGTATTTTTCACTTCCTTTGCCGTTACCTCCCTTTTCTTGCAACGTGTGCGAGAATTATTCTCACATAGCAACACAGACTCTGTTCAAAATATTCGCCTGACGACAAGCCTTTGTCTATTATTTTTTACAACACAAACACCACCTAAATTTTTATTATAAATTATAATTAATATTTTATACATAACATTATTATTTTGGAAACCTATATTTAAATTTTATTACCCTAGTTTTAACAAGTACTTTGAGTCATTCTTTTGACTTCTGAAGTCCCCCACCAATTCAATTTCGAAATAAATCTTAATATAACCATTTTTTGGTTATCTTAATTAAAATTACCATTTTTGGTATTACAATATACAAAGGCAACAGTCCAATCCATCTAGCCTAATAACAAGGTGGAGAGAAACTAGTTGGCCTTGACTGTGTTTGTTATATTTTTGCTGTCTTCTTTTTGTCACAAAAAACATCCAATTTTGCTTTCTCATACAAATGCTTAGCATCAGATAGTGAAATCACAAAATCATAATTTTTTTAAATATTTTAATACAAGATACTAGGTGGTTATTTTAATTATGACTGAAAAATACATCATTCAACAATTAACAGATTTTAGTTAGATACTCGATGATATATATATATTTATTTTATTTTGTTTCCCTTAAATTATTATTGTTTCTTTCGAAGAAAATAAATGAATTATTGATTTATTATTTAACTAGTTTTATCTCTAGTTATAGTGTCCAGCAGTATAGGCTGGTTATTTAGAGCATACTTTCTAATCATGGTAAAGAATATCTTTAAAACTCATGTGTTTGTTTCTAGATCACTCACAGTAAAACCCAAACCTGACACTGCCTGCCCTCTACTCACTAACACCACGTTAACAGTTCTCCGTCATTGTGGCAAGTACTTACAAATGAGTCGTCTATTGCGATCCAATGCTACGGACGTCATCCTTTGTCTCAGTCAACTGTTTGAATACTACTTATATTCAATACATTCCTTCTTTGCCTCAGATTTGCCTGTAAGTTGAACTTAATCTGTTCTTTGTTGTATTGATTTATCGACAGTTTTTCTATATTAATGTTTATAACTTGTTTACAGACATTTTCTCCAAGTAGTGTGGCTTCCATCAAGTTACAAGCAGTCTTAAAGCGAATAAGAGACAGCCTAATACAAAGCCAGCAGTTAGAACAAGAAAACCCAGTACAAAAGGTAATTGTATTATGTTAAAATACAAGTGGCTACCACTTGTTTCTGCATCTGAATTAATCACTAGCTGACAAGCACTATGATAATGCCAAACAAGCTGTGTGACAAGGGTTTTCATCACAGGCAGCATTATTTTATAAAGAGGGTATAGAAAAGCTAGTAACCCGATATGACATGTGTCTTAATAATGTTTGAAATTACGTAGAAAGGCAATATAAAGTGTGATCTCTCTTGTAAAAATAATTTTTGATTTATACCCAAAACTGTACTTACTTTTTCCCTCTTATGTTCAACTTTAAAAGTAAAAACATATAAAGTCTTTTTTTTTTTAATATCAGTTTTTTGTTGTTTTTTTTTTTTTTTTGTTTCTCCCTAAAAATGATACAATTATAGTGGAAAATATTTCGTATGATTTAAATTAACATTCTGTTTCATGAAAACCTTGATTATTCTTCTTGCTGTATCTAGGTTTTGGTACACAATTGTATATGGTACATTTATTGAATTGTATAAAGTAGAAATTATATTTTTGTTATTTATCTTGTAAGTTATACAAAGATTTGTATAGACATGTTAAGAATAAAGAATTTCAAAAGACACAGAAAGACAGTAATAAATTAATCTTTAAAACAAATGAATTGCATTGAAATTATTTTAAAGAAACGTGTAACTAATCTGAATCCTTATTCAATTCAACAGTGCTACCTCTGGCAATGAACAACGCCTATCACCATTCATGACAGATAAATGCCTCTACATAATAATAGGAACCATAATCATGTATATTTTATTTGAATATCCTTTAAAAATGTTTGCACTAGGAAGTGTCAATTCTAAATCTCAAAAACATTCTTAAAACTCTCTATTTATACTTGTCACAAGCCGTACTACTTTTTTTAGTTTCTCGTGTATAAAGAAAGTTATGTGATAGATTTAAAAAAATCTATATAGAGTTTTATGCTGTTTTGAGGTCCCTTGAGTCCTAAAATGTGATTCTTAGAATGGCCTGTCTGTCAAATGTACAGTGCTCTACAGGCCAAACTTATTGGCAATTTTTAATCAATTTGTCTTATGGGCATATTTTGACCATGTCTTGTTACTTTTGCTTATAATTCGATATTTAAAAGTTTGGAGGGAGAAAAAATACAAAATTACAATTTTAAAAATATCGGCTCCCAGTAGTCTGAAGAAGTAAATCGATCATTCGTCTATAACCTTCCTTGAAGAGCTGGGTAAGATATCCTGAGGTTGATAGTGGGTACATCACATTTAACATTACCACAACTGTCACAATTTATTATTTACAACTTATTACATTATTTTAATGGTCATCTTGTTGTCTTTCTATAAAATACAATGATTTTGTTCATGTTTGCAGGTGCCTGAACCAAATATTTCCCCAGTTGTGGATTTGACAAATGTTGAAACTTTACACGGCCTTGCTGAACGTATCGTAGCAGTTGAATCTCTTGCTTTCCTTGCTGATCAGTTTAATTTCCTCAAACCTTACTTAGAACAACTCCAACCTCAGTCTCACAGCTTGCATCAAATGTATAATCAGGCAAGTTTGATAGTTATTAGAAGCTTCACAAGCCAAGAAAGGCTCTTAACTATACAGTGCTGCAGGAAAAATTCAGGTCGGATACTATTTGGAAAAATCTCATGTACATTTAATATTAAAAATTCAACAGTTTTGTAGTACGTTATTAATTAATAATAAAATTTAAAATTGAAGATAATGATTGATGGAATTTGGAAAAAGTTCCTTTAATTTTTTTCTCTGTCAGTCTTTTAGTAGGGGATGACTACAGTATAATACTTGGAAATTTTTATTTCCCTGATTTCGAAAACTTGGAAATAGTATGGAATTTTTGTATGTAAATCTAAAAGACATTCTATTTTGGTTTTAAAGTTATTGGTTAACAACAGATTGTTCATATTATTGATATAGCTTATTTCTAACTTTTTTCTATATAAAAACTAAAACAACATTTGTAGAATATGTATCAATTCTTATTATCAAGTGAAAAAAACCCTTGTAATTCTTAATACAACAAACATAATCAACATAGCCGTAAGAAATATAAAATACATACGACTTTCAATAATCACTGTCGAATAACATCTTGTCAAACCCAAACTGAAAAATTATACTCAGGACACTAAAAAGTATATTTTATTTACATATTAAATGTGATGTTATATTCAGTATATTTGTAAGACATAAACATAAGATTAAGCTTAGATGTCCAGGACAGGTATTCAACTTAGACAATCTCAGACTAACTTTGGCATAAATTTATTGGAATCCAGTGCCTTCAAAACTAACTGACTGTATATATATATATATATATATATATATATATATATATATATATATATATATATATATATATATCTTTATTCTTGTGTCCAAGGCATAAGATTTCTCAGACCACTTGCTTACTCACAGTGCTAGTGACTGATTCACTTTGCTGGCACATAAAGTACCCTCCACTTCACTTCCAGAAGTCACCTTATGTATTTTACTTGTTTTTAAAGGAAATATTTAAGTTCAATACTTTCAGAAAATAACTTCATGTATGGGATGCAATATTAAATACTCTTTAGTAACTACATTGGTAATTCTGAGCAATTACTTGGTCAACCCCAAACTTTTTCATATTTTACTACGGTCATAAGGATGTTCTCAGAAAGCAAGAAACATATAATTCAAGGCCCGCAAGGCCATCGTACAGGTTGCCGAGCGATAAGAAGGTTCAAAGTCCACGTGATAACAGTGGCTTGCGGGAGACGCGCGGAAGGCCAGTTGTGACAGTACCGTTATGGCTAGTGCTTGCTGAGTTCATGTTCAAACGGAAACATAAGGATTACAAACAAAGACTACACCATTTGTTTCGGGCTATCGGTGAAGTTTACAACGGGGAACCATCGCAACAGAACACTGATCCAGTTGCCGCTGACTCGGATGAGGACGTTGAACCCGGCTATTACTGAGGTAATTTCTATTTGTATATAGCATATATTAACTTTCCGGGGCCTAAATTATGTTTTTTTAGTTTCACATACATCTCTACATTATCGTAGTAAAATATGAAAAAGTTTAGGGTTGACCAAGTAATTGCTCAGAATTACCACTACATTTAGTATACTATGTGTTAATAGATTTTTTTTTTTTTTTTTTTTTTTTTTAATAAAACATAATGATTGATGAAATTTAGTAGCAATATATTTATAATAATTGTTCTTTGTTTTTGCCTTATGAGCTTGTTGTATATACATATAACTTATAATAAATACCTTATTTTCTGCTCGCAATCCAGTAACTTGATTTATATATCAGTGATGATCATTTAGCCTTTCCTATTCAGGCATTTTCAAAAGCAAATTAATGTAGTTGAAATTAATTTCAACAAATGTAACAAAGTTATATGAGAACATATTTGTTGGTAATGTACTCTTCTTTTAGTAGAAGATTAATAAAATCCCGAAATTTTAATTTTTTTCTCTAATCTGGAAAGCGGAAAATGTTTTAATGTAATTTAGTAAACTCTTAATGTTATGTGGAGAGTGTTGCTACACTCTTTACATGTGACCACCTCCTTGTTCATAATATTTTAGCATTGATGTATATAAGCTACAATTTTGTATATATAAATAAAACAATTTTCAATTTTTGTAAGATTTTTTTTTTAATATTGCAGACAGTGTGTGTGGCGACAGATGTAAGGAAACCTGTGTACGCTTGCGTTGCTTGGAGAAGTGTTGATGTAAAGCAAGCTATCACCTCCATGTCTCGTGTAAACTGGGAAGTCAAAGATGTGGCGAGTGAACACAGTAAATATGTGGACATCTTGCTCAGAGTAAGTCATAACAACACTTTCATTCAAATCTATACATTAAGTGAAGAGTATAATTATAGAGCCAGTGATCAAAATATGTGTATGACTGAAACTCCATTTCTAATTTCTATAAACTCCATTCATGTAAAATATTAAATTGGGTGTTGACAATCTGGAAAAAGTATCTTGTCAATCAATATTTAGTGCCAGAACA
This sequence comes from Aphrophora alni, assembly GCA_963513935.1. Lineage (NCBI taxonomy): Eukaryota > Metazoa > Arthropoda > Insecta > Hemiptera > Aphrophoridae > Aphrophora > Aphrophora alni. The sequence continues at coordinate 153,515,868 of OY740767.1, read as the reverse complement.
GAAACTGCATAGCAATATAGTTGATAGTACAAGTTATTAAACAATGAACAACAATTTTCCAAAAAAAACAATACAATAAAATATACAATATTACAAATAAAAATATATAATTAGGCAAAACAACAAATAAATGAAACTATAAATACAAAAATAATCTAACCAATTATAAAACGATGTAAATAAATATTACAACTAATTCATAATAGGCAATCTATAATTTATTCTTACTATTCTTATTTATTTTATTTTATTTTTTTAACCTTTCTATTTCCAGTTGATGTACAATTTCAAAGAATTTATTAGTTTCATATTCATAAATGCTTCCTTTATTGTTATTATTTTTGTTTGTTTTGTAAGTTTAATTACTGTACAGGATCACATTGTTATAAAACCTGAGGGATTTTCAAAACTTTTTATTGTCATCCGACAACAACAATAATTATTTATCAGATACAGTCCATCCTAGTCCTGTACCCATGCACAATAGGACATTAGATTGAAAGAATTCATTATTTTTCATAACATACATTAAACATTCTATAATATAACTTGATGAAAGTGTCTTTCCAACCAAAAGTATCCCGTTAAGAAAAAATCAAATACAAAAAATATACAATATATTATGAGTAATTCTAACAAACATTTCCCTCTAGTCAACGGAAACATAAACCAAATATTTTGTTGAGCCTTTGAGTTTCCTTACATCATATACAACAACTTATGGGGTGAGACCGGGTTTGAAATGTTCGTTTCCCTTGGGACAATTTGCCACAGTTTTTCAGGCCGGATTGTATATAGAAGAATTTGAGGTAGGACTTAAAGAAAAACCGTTATCCATATATATACAGATTAGTCCGGCTGCAATTAATACACTTTCAGGTACTACAATAAAATATAGTCTGGTATGGGAATGCTGAGAGAACCTTAATGCTTTATCCTAGGAAAACCGTATAACTTTGCACTGGGTGCCGAGGTATAAGGGAGTTGAGGGTAACGAGACGGCAGACAATCTAGCTAAATGGGGCTCTGCTTCAGAGTTTATAGGATCTGACCCAGATGTAGAAATATCCGTGTATCTGGCCAAAATGGTCATAAACAGATGGGTTCATACAAAACACCAGCAAAGATGGGGAAGTCTTAAGATGCACTCCCATAGTAAAGCACTTAAGGACATCCCTTAAGTTTTTTTATTATTGAAAAGTAACAAATGTTTTAATTAACCCTACAAATTATCAAAAAATATGACCAAATTATCAAAAAATATGACAATACTTTAAACAATTAAGTTAAACAATTATGGTAATCTTGATCTAATAAAAATATCATAACAATAAAATATGTTTTTATTTAGGAGCTACAGATATTTAGTATGAGACTAGAAGAGATTGGTAGAACTGTTACTGTCACACAACTTGTTCTGGATAGTCTATGGGAAAATATAGCACATTTAATATCTGATATATTTGTGGAAGGGTAAGTCAACAACACTGTAATATTTTATTTGATATATTATTTGATATGATAACAGGTCACTTTGCATACTCCTGCTTGCATGAAGACATTTTTGTCTTTTAGTCGGGGATGCTGAGCGAGGGTTTTCATTACTTAACGTGCTACATTTTCATCCACATACAATGTTTAATTTTATAGCGATGCAATACATGAGAAATCATGAATTGCAACTGTCCTCAACTGACAGAACTTTTCCACTTTAAACCATAATAATTTTCATAGTCACCATAAGACCTATGATAAAAACCATAGGACCGATTACAACGAAACAAAATAAATTCGATATATTTATATAATTTGAGTTTGGTTTAATTTCTTTAAATGTCTTTGGCTTTTCACATACAGTAGAACCCCTCTTAACCGGTCTAGTCGGGACTGACACCCGGGCCGGTTGCCCGTTTGGCCGGTTAATCCGAGGTACCCGTGAAAAATCGGTTTTCGTTCAAAGAAAGCTTATTTAATCAGGTAGCACTAAGAATTATGCAATTAAGATGTTACTGCAACTCATTTTATTGTACATAAATGTATCGTATGTATTATGTTATGTATATTATACATCAAACATGAAAAAATTAAACACTACAAAGCATTTTTACAGATTCCCCTCTGTCAAGTCTTTTGACACATTTAAACGCGTCTCAAACGAAACCAACACACGCTTCCGAAAACTGAAAAGAAATGTTATATTTTCCATAATGTATACTAAAATGATTCGTGGAAAAAAAGCGGCCCATCAAACGTTTTTGTGGGTGTATGTCTGCTATACCGACGGGTGCCAATGCCGCGGTGTTTTTATGCCGCCGACAATAGGATACCGCTATCGGCAAAATCGTTTGATATCGCCGCCGCTTTGGTGCCACGGTGTTTTTACGCCGCCGACAATGGGATACCGCTATTGACAAAGTCGTTTGATATCGCCGCCGCTTTGGTGTTTCAATTACAATTTATTATCGGAAACTCTCATCCAACCAGTACACTACGATATAGGCCGACCGGTTAATCCGAGGTCGGTTAACAGAGGTTCTACTGTAGTGAGTAAAACTAATGAAACTGTTGAATATTTATATAAACTGGTCTAAGTAAACAGACGTCTAAGTAGTTTATATTCTGATAGTATCTGTAGGCTACTAAAAAATTTCATCTTAAAAATCAATATTTGAGACATACTCCCTCTTTCAATCTCTTTGCTCCCCCTCCACATATTGATAATATTTGTGATTGGTTAATTTCCTGAACTGCCATTGTATAATAAAAACTGACACTCTAATTCTCCCCACCCCATTCCTTCCCTCCACCTTCCTTCTCATATTAAGATTGAGATTTGAGAGAATCTAATTCCAATAATAATCATATTTACATAAAACAAGTTTGTTGACAAACCAATCCCCTCTTTGAGATGGATCTACAGCTAGTTATTGTTCAATAGATAAGAGAATAGAGCTTATTCTGCCTCCTAGCTTTATATTTATTCTCAGGTGATAAGATGTGACCTTCTTTTTTTGTCACACAGGTGTGAATTATTTATTAATTTACAAAACCATAATTTCTTCAAGGTAGTTTTATATTTTAAAACTTTTATTATTATTTTTTTAATCTAGACAACATTAAAACTTTTCTAATTTTTGGATACTCATAAAACTGCAAATTTATATGTACAAACATTTTGCTAATATAAAATTTATTCTAATTTTTTTTTTCTTCTTAAAGGGGAAAACTTCTTAGTCATTATCACCTATTTCAATATTCCTATAGTGTAGATCAAAATTCATATCATAGATACATCCCCATTTGTCCAATCTAAAGGAAAGGAACAATTTTATGATCTGCCTTTCAAAGTTTCTTCTTCCTTCCTCACAACCTTCACACTGTTTTTTCCATATTAACCCTCCCCTCCTAGTATTAGAATTGAAGGTATCAGTATTTGTAGAGGCTCATCTCTAAAATAATATTTTGGTTTTTGGTGTACTGGTAAAAGATTGTATGCAAATTGGGACTCATATCTCATCCGTTTCTAAAATAATAAATCTGTTTTCCGTTAAGAAAAAAAACAAAAACAAACTGACAGTGGAAAAGAATTGTTTTTGGACGTATGTTTATAGGACCTTGTTTTTATTTTAATGCCCTGAACCTATCACTGAAACATAACTACCCTGTATAGCCCTGATATGAGTTAAGCAAATTTCCTTATTGCAAATTAAAATAGTTGTATCCAAACTCAACGCATTTTGATATTTTTGCAGCTTTGCCAGTGCTAAGAAGTGTTCTAATGGTGGACGAGGCTTGATGCAGTTGGACTTTACTCAGTTGGTTTCACAGGTTGAGAGAATGTGTTCCCTCAGACCTCTGCCTCATAGAGACTTTGTAGAAGCTTATGTGAAAGCATATTATCATATAGAGCAAGCTTTGGAAGATTTTGTTAGGGAACATAATGTAAGTTGCAGAAAATAAGCTACATTTTACATTTCTTTTAAAAAATATGTAGTCTATATTTTATTCCTAAACTCCCTATAAATTATAATAGATAAAAATTGATATTGATATTTTCGTAAACTGTTTTGAGTCTTCTTAAGGGCAGAAAAATATTGTTTCCATTGGCTTTTTCCTGGCTAGACTCAACCTATTTGGCGGTGATCTCCCTAATACTGTACAGACCACTGTTTTCTTCTCTGTAGATCTTAGTTGAGTTTTACACATTTTAACAAGTGGGCATTATCCATTTTTAACCGTTTCCTGCTCATTCCACAATCCTCTATAGTTGAAAGTCCAAGCCTGCACAGATGAACTGAGAGGCAGTCATGATCAGTTTTAATTCTAAAATTTTCAACTGCTTCCTTTCTTGGTTTTTACAATGATTGGTTTAGATCTTTTTTTTTATCCCTGACGAGCTTTATCATCTGACAAATGTTTCGTCTTCTCAGCAAAGTGTGATTTTATATCTTTGCAATTAACCTTTTTCAGCGAGTTGTATTTAATGCTGTCTTCAACAATTTTTGATTCCTAGATGTTCTCAGAATATTGCTCGATCATTCGACAGTACAACCTGAATGGTACAGCACAGTTTTCGAAAAACAATTTGATCTCCAAATGAGATTTTGTAATGCTAACTTTCATGGCCTCCATCTTAATTTATTCTTTTAAACAGCAATGTAGTGTGGTAAAACAGTGCAGAAAAGACACCTGGTCCTGCACAGCCCAAACCATTCACTATTCATTGTTTGGTATACCACATGCAACGTCTGATTTATACACGTTTATAGTTTACATTTTTATGTGTTTTAGTTCCTCTGTTGTTGCTATCTTCTTTTTTCATTCTCAATTAAGTGGAGATATACATATATTGTAAGTAGAAAATTTCAGTATGTTTTCAGGGAAATCACTGGTTCAAATGCCATGTGTGTCGAAGAAAGTCCTCACATAACACTATCCAGTTTTTTGTTTTGAACCCCAGTGGTTCTGTTTTCTGATAGGACCATTATGTTCTTTACCAAAACTGTGTATTTATAAAATTGATACTTTCAAGGTTTTTGATTACATTTTTCATCTTTATTTTATGTTTATTTTAATTTCATTTTCAGGAGTATTCAAGTAAACAGTTGCTAGCGTTGGTGTCATGTGCTTGCCAAAATAATAAAAAGTTAAAACAGAGATTAAGTGCTTTAATAGAGGATTTGGAAAGAACTGGGGCGAGGTGACAAGATCATTCTGTATATAACTCTGTATATTTACTTTAAGGTATGTATTGCTAACAAATTAAAAGAAATGAACATTGACAGAAAATATTTTCACCACAAAAACAAACGATTGCTTTAATTTTTTTAAGATTATTCTTTTTTGTAATGCAATATGTAAACAAACTGATTTCAAATCTCTGTGAGTATAGAATCAGAGGAGAATTTAATTTGTAAATGTCAATTTAATAACGAACTTATTTAATAGTTTGTATAATATATTTGTATGTAAATAATTGTTGGTTATTTTTATAGTACTTATAAATTTTATTTATTTATTATAGGACAGTGTTTATCTTGTATACACAGGATCTGGCAATATGATCTCCCGGTTTTTAGAATTTAAATCAAAAAGGCAACATTCCTATTCAAACTTATTAGAAAGAACAATATTTGGCAATAATTGTTTTACTATTGTCGTTACTTTGGTTTAAAAATAATATTGTATAATGCCTGCTCTCATTAGCTATAGCCTCTTGAAATTATGCAGTGCTCGTCTAGTCATTGCCTCTAGTATTGCTGCAATTTCATGATGATTATCATCTTTCAATGTGTCATTTGTCTCGGTCTAGATTTAAAGCCTTGCCCTTTCAAAAATAAATCCCCAAAGGAAGAATCAATAGGAGCTATATCTTAGATGTCACCAACATCCAGGAAACATTTCCCTCAGAGTTTCCCTAGTTGCTCTTGTCATGATTGTGGTCACTTCATCTTGTTAGAACCATACATTTCTCAACTCCAGACAGTTGCGTGACATAACGGTAGAATATAACTATTACCATATGTTCTTCCTCAAAAAAGTATGATCCAATTATTTCAAATTCTGCAATACCACCCCAGGTAATAATATTTTCATTATGCCGTTTTCATGTCTGCGCAGCATGATTGACAGCTGAATTTTGTGGATATCCTTACTCAATATTCTCTGGTGTTCAAATGCTATGATATCTTACAAATGTTTTAAGGTTTAAGGCTGTACCTGTCCTTCTAAAATTTCATTACTCACGACAGAACATTTTCCATATTGACCTACTCTGAAGTAATCATTGTGTTGCAATGATAGAGAACTTTTTTTTAAATAAGTTTCAATTACATATGTACGATGTTATTCAGTTCGTGCCATGTAGGCAACTTAAATAGCATGACTTGTGCTAGTCAGACATAACTCTCACCATCAATAGTCTGCGTAGCGGCAATTTTAAATCTGGGAGATTATTCTACCGGACCCTGTACTTAGTACCTAGGCAGAATATAAAATTAATATTAATTTATAATCATTTTGTTGAAGGTATAAATAATTAGTTATTGTGCGAATTATTGCAAGCGAAGTCTTCTGTGTCTAAGACTTCATTAATTTGATGACCTATCTCCTTCAAAACTACCTAATAAAATTTTGTATTGTTGATTGGGATTTACTGGATTATGCATTAATTTAGTTTTGTAATAAATTACATTATATTTATTCAGAAAAAAGTCACCATTTGTTGTTTATTTCCCATATAGAAATACATGGGATCAGCTAATATAGGAAAAGAAATTAAAGTTAAATTATCAACACAAGAAGAAATGTAATGTTAAATTCCTCTGATACTCCAGTGATTGTATGGGACATCATAGGAACTAAACAAAATCTGCAGATATAAGTACTTTTTTTACCTTCTTTTTACTGAATGAAATTAAACGTTCCAAAGATGATTCTTATGTTAGAAAACAATCTAATCTGATTTTCTAAATCAATAAATGAAATATATTATGTACATAGAATATATAATGTTCTTTTATAATATTGTCAAAGAGTTGTAGTAGCTCATTTTTCACCAGAATCATGATTTCTTTTTATCAAAAAAGAAAAAAAAGAAAAGGATTTGCAAACAGTATTCACAATCTATAGTTTATTCTGTTACCCTAATGTTATTCAATTCACATTAAATTTTGAATTTATTTTATTTTATCTTATTATTTTTTTTTTACCGACAAGTCAAATTACTCTTTGAAAAGAAATATACCAAACCAAAGAATAACACAACCATTTGTCGCACAATACCAATTTGTCTTGGTAGTTGTGTTGGTAGTGGCATGCTTTTCATGCCTGTGCGACCTCAGGAAGTGGTCAATTTCTTCTCTAGTGCTATATCTATTGCATGACTTTTGACAGTATATCTCAATATCTGTAATATATAATGGCTTCAAAAATGTATATTAAGGAAACTTTAAAATTGACAACTTCCTAAAAATCTGTCTACAAGCTACCATGTAACGGAAACCAGCAAGTCACACACTTTTTTTTTTCGTGGATTGAATACATGCTATTCGTTTTCTTCTTTTTAATTTCACTACACAGAAATTTTGTTAAAGAATTTTTAATTAGAAATGATAAAAATATAATCATGTATACATACATCCTGCAGATGTTCCTTAGTTTAGTATAAACAATGTCAATGAAATTTACCATCAAGTTGCACTTTTTCTTGTAGAATATTTTGTGTAAAGAACAAATAATTGCTAGAATTTCTTACTCTTTTCATGGTTGACATTGAATGTGTTATGATGCAGTATTATTATTATTATTATTATTTTAACGAACATGCAAACAAAGTAAGCATACTGTATACAGATTTTAAAAAGCCATCTCCAGCTTTCAAAATTCTACAAATGTCTGAATTAACTTGTAGCCTAATTTTATTAATTGATTAGTACGGTAATGTAATGAGATTGGATTGTTCTTCTCCAAGGTTTACAAATTGTTTTAGTTTGCCGCAAAGATTAATGAAGTGTTGAAGCTAAACATATTAGGCTGAATGTTTGATTTTTTTTCACAATTCATCTAAAATTTTATTTTAATTTTTGTTTGAATAGATCAAATGTAAATGTTATCACTAGGATAATTTAATGGAAGGACCATTGGTATTTGGTAGAAATTTATATTATATAAATAAAACTTTAAAACAACTGGCCTACATTTCACTTATTGTAGCATCATTGAAAGTTACTAAACAACTACACATTAAAAAAGAATCATTAGTATAGACCCTTAGAATTTAGTTTTGTTTTTTGTTGTTGTTTTAAGGTAAAAAATCTCTCGGTCATGATCGCCTTATAAAGAAAGGAAGATCAAATAAAGACTCCTGGCCCTCGAATATTCTAATACTGTCAGGTCGTAAAAGAACAAGAGTTGGTCAAAAGAGACCTGATAAGAATGAAAGAGAAGGATCCAGCTCAAAATTAAATGAAAAAAAGGTGTAGATCCTACTAGGCCCTCGGGATTCCCGAGTTTTTACTCATTATAGTGAACCCCTAAGGTTAGTTTTAAACAATCAGATTAATTAAAGTTATTCACCTTTACCTTCCTTATTCCTAGCCATAGGCTCTGTTTACAATCACTTCAATGTATATACTATATATTCCCTTAGTTGTTTGGTAAGTTTCGATAGTGCTGAATTAGTCAAATCTGGGTTGTGTTTTTAATCAAATTTATGGAATGGTGCAAGTGTTATTGTTTCTTATTTAGTTATCAGTACAATGCTAAAAAGTAGCCATTATTATATACAGTAGAACCTCTGTTAACCGGCCTCGGATCAACCGGCCTATTTCGTAGTGTAGCCTACTGGTTCGATGAGAGTTTCCGAAAATAATGGATACAGATATATAGTTTCACCTAATGAGGGGAAAATAAAAATAAAATAAAAAAATGAATGTCAATAGCGGTATCCTATTGTCGGCGGCATAAAAACACCGCAGCACCAAAGCGGCGGCGAGTCTAACGACTTTGTCGATAGCGGTATCACATTGTCGGCCGCATAAAAACACTGCGGCATTGGCACCCATTCTTTATAGCAGACATACTCTGGTAAAAACGTTTGATGGGCCGCTTTTTTTTCCACGAATCAATTTAGTTTACATTATGGAAAATATAACATTTCTTTTCAGTTCTCTTCTTGTCTTTGACTGGTTATGATCTTCGTACAGTATATACAGTAAATAAAAATGAGCGAGTTACGAAAACGGAAGCGTGTGTTGGTTTCGTTTGAGACGCGGTTATATGTGTTTTAAAAATACTTGACAGGGGAATCTGTAAAAAAGCTTTGTGACGAGTTTAACGGGAACCTCGGATTAACCGGCTAAACGGGCAACTGGCCCGGGTGTCAGTCCCGACTAGACCGGTTAAGAGGGGTTCTACTGTAGTTGCAACTAACATAACCACAATTTCCATTTCTTACATAAAATTAGCTGTTTAAATGTTAAAGTGAAATGAAAACAATGGAACATGGTAACATATAAACGTAGTGTACACCTAGTGAAACATAAAAATCTTATTCATAGAAATTTTGTATCAAAGATTTTTTTAGATTAAAAAAGAAGACTAATGAAGGCACATTCACTTGTAAATGCCAAAAGGGTGTGGCCATACTGTGCACTGCTTTTGCTATTTAATTGACATTGAGGCGAAAAGATATTGTTATTTCTGCTGATTTAAGAACTCAAAAATTATTTTGCCCATTACCTGTAAGCTTTGTAAATTCCCACAAGAGCTAATTTTTTGTAGGTTTAAAATCTGCATTCAGAGCAAACTTGTTTAATATGATAAAAATAAAACAGTTATACCGGGTATATTTGCAGGAATTTATAAAATACTGTGCATAATTACAATAAATAATTATTGATTACAGAAAATACTCCACATTTTTATTCGCAAATATGGTCATGCCCATTTAACGTTAATGTAGTTTAATTTTATTTAGTATACATTATGTTCCTAACTATACTGAATATTAGAGTTATTCATATTCTTTCAAATTAACTAAAATAGTTTGGTAAAATATTGTTATATATTATTAAGTTTTTAAAATTATATTTTATAAAGGATATAGTTTGGCATAAAGGTTGTAGTGTTTCATTTATTAGATCTTGTACACTTATAAGAGACATGTTGTACATTGAGTACAGCTTAGCATAGGAACTTATGTAAATGATACTTCAATAGAAATACTTAACGTACATGCACACGGAAATTTGAAATAGAGTATGTAATAATTCTATAAAAAAGATGAAGTTATTATTTAATGTTGTTAATTTGTTAATTTGCTCGACTATAGGGCGCCAGGTTTGCTTTAGCATACCAATTTAGAAAAAGAAAAGAAATGAATTTAAATATTTAAAAGAAAAGAAAAAATCTCTTTGGGGTCGCAAGTTCTTTTTACAGTGTACTTACAGTGGATTTTGGTTATAAATGAGAACACTTTGGCTGAAATGTTACAAAGAAAACATTTATTAAACATTCAAAGAAACATCCTACAAATTATTATCAACAACAAAAAAATCATATTATAAATACTAGTTATCCTCTTTAGTTTCAATAACAAATTATGAATTTATATTTCCTTTATTTCTTTCTTTCAAATTAATTAATTTTATCTTTAAAAATGCTTTTACCAATAAAATTGTTGCAACAGGAATTTAATCTATGAAATTTTTTAGTAGTAACTTTGTAGCTCTAAAAGAAAAATGAAAAGATTCTATTTTCATTAATTAAAAGTTTCATTTTACTAGTATCTCTTCTAGTAATGATCTACTAAATTTTCTTTAAATAGATAAACTTTTACAAAAAATTAATTTAAACATAATACAGGTTATTAATCAAACAGATAATATACAGCGTCTATACCACAACGCCGATTTAAATAAAAAACATTGTCTGTGTCCGAATGGAAAACTGATGTCCTACGAGTTGAAGTTCTACGGCTCGCAGTGGATTCTCCCTCGTTCAGAAATTGTTTTCTCAAGTTGTTGAGAATGTTCATAACTCGCGTATATAAATCATTGTCTTTTATGTCCCCGCGTTATTGTCATTGAAACACGCTAAATATGGATTTTTAAATACTTTCGATCACTATTTGAGATAAAAAATCAAATGTACATTGTTCTAATAGAACCTAGAAACTCTTTCTACGATCTTATCTCTCCAAACACTAGACTTCGACTTTAAAAAACACAACTTGTCCATTTTGAGCGGTTAACTCTAACTCCACAAAACACATCCAGTCCCTTCAAGCTCTGGACTTAGACTGCTGTAGCCATGAGGCAAATTCTTACTTCCGAAAGCGTTCTTTCCGGTTACTGTTCCCACGTTTTACCGCACTGCCGTAAAAACACAAATAATTTACATAACAAAACAAACAAACTAAATTACATTAAAATTAAACATGATTATTTATACTATTGTCTTGAAAATCCATTTTTCTTTTATTAATGACGTTACTAAATTCATTATTATTATTTGAATTTATTATCTCTTTGGCTTAACCGCGTCTTTTAAATGAGTCTATTTTAAAATCTGACTTTTCACATTGTCACAAAACCCCACAAGGTTTGTATTTCAATACAGGTATTGGAATACAAAGCTTTTATATATATATATTTCAAATCGAAAAAAATATTAATGGATGTTCAAGACATTTCATTTCAGAAGCTAAGGACCTCATGAAAGAAAATAAGTATCCCTAGTATACTTAATTTAAGAAAGATTCTCTTTTTCTTATAAAAACTAAAAAATCTATTTATTAATAATCCTATTTTACTATCTCAATTTGTTTGAGTCATCATAACTCATTTGTAAGAAGAAAAAATATATACGAATCAATTAGTGCCAAGCCTTATCTCTATTTATACAATAAAACCCATCATCAGTTTCCTTTCCAACCTTGTTGGCTGAAACTTTCCATCAACATTTTTTGTTGACAGGATCCCGTCACTCAAAGCTTATCTCCCAGACAGCCGTCTATATACTTTTCTTGTCTCATCCTCTTTGCCAAGACGACATTTCTACATCCTTTGAAAATCTACCTTTGACTCTAGATATTCATCTGAATCATTTTTTAATTAAACACAATTACAATTTAAAACCTCTCATTTTAATTAACATTTTTACGAAATTATTTACTTATTACTCAACATTACTTCAATTCACCTTAAAACTTTTCAATTATCATCTTATATTATTACTCATTTTAATTTAAACCCAATAACTATTTATTCTTTATCAATTCTCAATTACTCTTTGTCTTGCTGGGACAACATGTTAACTACTGATTTTACAATTACCAAAAACTCCTCTCTTCAACTAAAATTCAAAAATATAACATCATTATTATCAAAAAAAAATAAAATTACTTACAAAACTCATCTTTTTATCTCAAAATTACCTCTTTACAATTGTATTGTCTCTCAGTATCCTATCTTAAAATTATTTCCATCTTATCTTTCATATTTTAATAATTCAAGTTGCATTAATCCCCAAACAAAATTCTTCATAATAAAAAACTCCTTATTATTTACCTATATTCTTTCATAAATAATCTCCTTATTTCAACGTAGCTTCCTTTAAAAATCATAATAATCGCCGTATTTCGTAGAATTCCTTAAATCTCCTCTTGTTTCATTAAAATCGTCGCATATTTCCTTTATTTCATTAAAATCGTCGTATATTTCCTTTATTTCATCGCAGTACTCAAAAAACCTCTTAAAAACTAAAAAATTACCATTAATGCAACCTAACTACCTTCTTTATAAAAGTTTCTTAACAGAACAACTTCATTTTAAATACCACTTTACTCAACAATTCTGTAAAGTCATCATCTTCATATAAAACTCAAAAAATCTCTCATTTAAACTACTTCATATTAAAATCTTCTTAATCATCTATAACTTGTATACAAAACTTCAAAAAATAAAAAAATTATCATTGCTTTCCCAGCTAACACCTTATTTCATCAAAATCTTTAGACACCTTTATCAAATAACTTCTCACAATCATCTATTGTTTTAAATTCAAACATTATTTATTAAAAAATCATTAATTATTTATTTCATTTATAAATCTCATCAAAATCTCTCTTATTATTTTTAATTTATTACTCCTTCCTTTAAAAAACAAAAACTTAACCTCCCTCATTCATTATTTATTTTAACATCAAAAAAACTTAAAAACTTAATTATTATTTGTCTTGGCAAAACTCACATAAATTCTCAAACTTTAAACAACTATTCTTCACATTCTCAAATCATAAATCACTTAAAACTAACAATTTTTTATCTCATATTATCTAATAATCCTTAAAATTTAAAACATCAAAACATACAACTTATCGTTTTACAATTTAACATCTAATTACCTACTCTAATCAGCTAATCAACATTTTTACAATTTTATAAAAATTATACATTTAGTTACGTAAGTACTCCCTAATAATGTCACGTCCGGTTTATTCCATGTATATGCAGCTTGATCGCGTCTGCATACCCTACAATTTGTTTTCAATCAACATCTGTCTAAAATTTATTACATGAAGTTTTTCATGTAATAATGTCACACTTATTTATGCATTTTTCTTCCTAACCTCTCCTACCACAGTCCTTCTAACCGTCTACTTTATACCGTGCATACTTCTAATTGCTCTTTAGACTCTTACACAGAGTAACATGTTGCGACGTTGAAATGTGCAATGGTTGAATGCAATATCTCTACTAAATTCAAGATAAAGCCCAAAACACATCCCTATTTCACAACACGCCCTCTTATGCAGTCTCAGAATGCCTTATTCTTACGAATAAAACATTCTATTTTGACTACACAAACGCCTACCTCCTCCCAAAATGTTCATGTACTCCTTAAATGCATTTACACGAAGAAAATTTTAAAATTCAAAAAAAATTTCATTAAAATCGTTTCATCCGAAGTTGAAATAATGTTTATTTTTTACCAAGTTTATTACTGGCATCGTCGATTTTCCGTTTATGTAATCCTTTCTAGATGTTATTATTCAAATTCAAAAAGAAAATTTTATTTTTTAAAATTTATTCTAAGTCCTTTACTTAGAAATTTTACCTTCAATACTATTAAAGTTATTTAAGTAATCTACTTTTGTTCTTGTTTACTTTATTTAAAGCCAATTATCCTTTATTTAAGTAAATTTTATTCGAAAACGCAAGTTAAATTAGAATTATACGTCAAAGGTTTTTTATTTTCCTAGACAGCATTTTGGTAACACCCTATATTTCGTCTCAATGTCATGCACAGGAATTTATACCTGACTAAGGAATAAACAATCTCCCCTAGCTGTATGAAGCAATATATCTGTCTACTGATAAGAAGTGAACCTTTTAGCTCCAACTAGATTCTATTTCTCTCGTCATTATTGAATATTTTATTGAATCCACCTACTTAATATTGAATATTGTTTCTTCAACACTACTCTGAATCCTTGCTTCGAACTAACTATCTTATCTATGTCACGTAAAATCAATATTTATTCCTTTCATAAACATACAGAGTTATTTACTAACAATCTTGCAGCTCCAATGATCCTCTCATCTAGCTAATCTGTTTTCGTCACGTTTTCTAAATATTAAGATCTTAATAAACATATAAAGTTGTTTACTGCTATAATCCAGCGTCTTTACTTTACAAATACCTAAACGTTTTCTAAAACTAAACTCTTAATATTTTACGCTTGGCTAATAATTATTTTCTATATTTTTGTCTTAGCTTACAAAATTCATTAGTACACACAAATTATTAATATTCATAACTCTTAATCATTCATTATCAAACTTAAACTTACTTATTAACAAAATCTTAACTACTTTTTATTAATTATTTTAAAAATCAAGTCCGTGTGTTTATAAAATGTCCTTACATTTATTTATTCATTCCAAATTTCAATTTATTATGACTCAATTATAAATTATACATTTTTTGCGATGGTTCCCCGATTGGTGAAACATTTTGTAAAATATAGCCTGCATTCTTAACATAATTACAACGTTAACTACTTCTGTCCACATGGACAGTTTGTCTAGCCCATTCATCACAACAGACCCTTTCCTAACAAAAGATCCCACTTTGTTATTGTCTCTGAGTATTGACAAAATACTTTTCTCTTTCTCTCTTTCAAACATATCATCACCCCTCCTTCTCTCAAACATCCTAGAATCTAATGACCTAATTTCAACATCTGCTCGTTTAGGAATTCTAACCCCACCATTCTTATATACTAATACAAAGCCTTCTTTTACTATTTCTACATTTTTACTTTCAAGATTATATTTAAAGTTACTTTTTTCACAAAAACTTTTAATTTCTTGTTCTTGTATTCTAAAAATATTTCTAAATTCTAACATCGCATATTTTTCAAAATCTACAATCCTATGGTAAACTCGTTTTTTAAGATAAACAGCTGATTCCTTTATTATTAGATTATTTACTTTTACTTTGTTTTTCAAATTACTTATACCTATTCCAACCCCACTAGACATATTAATTTCAACATTATTTGCTGTTTCTGGATATACCTTGTTACCTAACCCATTATTCATCTTTTTAGCAATTTCTTGAACACAGTCATTTACACAATTATCCTCTATTATTATCAAATCATTTGACATGTTATTTATTTCATTAAAACTGTTAATTTCTACTTCAGCTACTGCTTGATCTAAATTGTTATCCAAATTATTGACATTTTCTATCAAAACACCTTCTACATTATTTATCCATTCAAATTCTACTTTTTTCTCACAATAGCTCACTTCAATTTCTACTTTATTATTAGTTTCCATTACATTACTTTCCATTTTAAGATTTTGTTCTAATTTTACATAATCTGATTTTATTTCAACCCTAATCTCTTCAAATTTTTTACACATTGCTTCTTTTAAGTTTAACTTATCTTGTCTTAGTTCTAATTTACTCTGTTTCAGGTCATTATCTATCTTATCAAGTTTGACATTATTCTGTTCAAGTTTAATATTAAAATCTTCTAGTTTAGCATTGATTTCCAGCTTATTTTGATCAAATTTATTACTTATTTCTAATCTACTTTGTTTAATATCATTACTTATACATTCAAATTTTTTATCATTATCTTGCCTAAATTCTAGATTATTCTGTTCAATTTTATTATTTGTTTGTTTAATATCATTACTTATCTTCAAACTGCTTTGTTCAAATTTATTTATTAACAATTCATATATTTTCTCCATGCTCATACCTTGATCATTATTTGTTCTACCCCCATTATTTACTTTACCTTGTTCAATTATCCTAACCTGTTCAACCTTTAGATTATTATTATTAGTACCCTCCATTTTAATTATTATTATTATGTTTAGTCTTTAGTTTTAAATTTAAATTTTAGTTACCAAAATCATTATCCTAACCTGTTCACTATTATTAACATTTATTATTTCTAAACCCATTTTAATTTATTTTACTTAACACAACAGAATCTATTACTTAATCAACACAAAACTTTAAGAGAATCTTTCTTATTATGATAGAGAGAGTCCTTACCTTGATTTTAAGAGTTCTCATTGCCAAAATCACTGTTTATTTCGACTAAAAAGGCCCACAGTTGCGGCGACATTTGTAATAATTCTATAAAAAAGATGAAGTTATTATTTAATGTTGTTAATTTGTTAATTTGCTCGACTATAGGGCGCCAGGTTTGCTTTAGCATACCAATTTAGAAAAAGAAAAGAAATGAATTTAAATATTTAAAAGAAAAGAAAAAATCTCTTTGGGGTCGCAAGTTCTTTTTACAGTGTACTTACAGTGGATTTTGGTTATAAATGAGAACACTTTGGCTGAAATGTTACAAAGAAAACATTTATTAAACATTCAAAGAAACATCCTACAAATTATTATCAACAACAAAAAAATCATATTATAAATACTAGTTATCCTCTTTAGTTTCAATAACAAATTATGAATTTATATTTCCTTTATTTCTTTCTTTCAAATTAATTAATTTTATCTTTAAAAATGCTTTTACCAATAAAATTGTTGCAACAGGAATTTAATCTATGAAATTTTTTAGTAGTAACTTTGTAGCTCTAAAAGAAAAATGAAAAGATTCTATTTTCATTAATTAAAAGTTTCATTTTACTAGTATCTCTTCTAGTAATGATCTACTAAATTTTCTTTAAATAGATAAACTTTTACAAAAAATTAATTTAAACATAATACAGGTTATTAATCAAACAGATAATATACAGCGTCTATACCACAACGCCGATTTAAATAAAAAACATTGTCTGTGTCCGAATGGAAAACTGATGTCCTACGAGTTGAAGTTCTACGGCTCGCAGTGGATTCTCCCTCGTTCAGAAATTGTTTTCTCAAGTTGTTGAGAATGTTCATAACTCGCGTATATAAATCATTGTCTTTTATGTCCCCGCGTTATTGTCATTGAAACACGCTAAATATGGATTTTTAAATACTTTCGATCACTATTTGAGATAAAAAATCAAATGTACATTGTTCTAATAGAACCTAGAAACTCTTTCTACGATCTTATCTCTCCAAACACTAGACTTCGACTTTAAAAAACACAACTTGTCCATTTTGAGCGGTTAACTCTAACTCCACAAAACACATCCAGTCCCTTCAAGCTCTGGACTTAGACTGCTGTAGCCATGAGGCAAATTCTTACTTCCGAAAGCGTTCTTTCCGGTTACTGTTCCCACGTTTTACCGCACTGCCGTAAAAACACAAATAATTTACATAACAAAACAAACAAACTAAATTACATTAAAATTAAACATGATTATTTATACTATTGTCTTGAAAATCCATTTTTCTTTTATTAATGACGTTACTAAATTCATTATTATTATTTGAATTTATTATCTCTTTGGCTTAACCGCGTCTTTTAAATGAGTCTATTTTAAAATCTGACTTTTCACATTGTCACAAGTACTATTATTGTACGAAATAAGTATTTTAAGAATGGAGTATATCCAAAATGTGTCAACAAACGTGAAATTAACGATGCTGGGAAAGGCGGAGCAATGTATTCATTTTAATTAAATAAAATTTGAAAACTGTAGAAATGCATAAAGAATTTTGGTAATATTGTTTTTTTAGAAATAGACAGTATTATTAAAACGAAAACATAATTAGGAGTTTACATAATATGACCACACACAAATTCTTTGATTGACATAGTTTTTATCTGTAAATAGTGCCTTTCTATGATTTTCATATTATTGACTACTAATGGTAGTCATTTTCAAACTGGGTCTACTCTTTAAACTTTTTTATTGTAAGACTAAAATTAAACCTTCATTCCTTGAAAGAAACCCAAAAAAGTGTTAAAATATTTATTTTTAATATGTCAGTCTAATTTTGTGTGTAACCAATATAAAATTACAATTTTATTTTATTTACTTTTTTATAACAATAACTGTTGACTTAATATTTATTTATCTTTTTTAAACTGCTCTATGATTAACATTTTTCTGGATTTAACCAATAAAAACTTTATTAATTATAAATTTGAACATTTTACAAAATACGAGTATGTTATAAAAAAGTAATTCAGAAAATATTTTGTGAAAATCAGGTTAAAATATACTTGCTGTATTTCAGATTTTATCTGAGCAGCGAAAAGTAGTTCCGTCCATTAAGTCTGTAGTTTAAATTTTATATATAAACAACGACTGAAAGACATATTCATAGTCTTCATTCACACTCAACACACAAAGTTCTGTTTCATTGTCAATTATATGTGAGGTTTATCATAATGAAGCGTTACTTATGGTAGGTCAACATTTCGACAAATTCCAAAAATATTTTAATGAGTATCTAAATCATAATATATTAGAGGAATGGAAAAATATTCTGAAATTAAATTTAAAAAGCATTTTCAGCATAACTGACTGTAATATATTAAACTGAATAATCACTCCCAATATATTAACTAAAAAAATTAGAAAAGACTTGATTAATTACTACACGGTAGACTTGCTGGACAGGCCAGGAAGGACTGATCCTGAAACAAAATACAAAAGATGGTTTCAACTCAAGGAGGGAGAATAGCGGCCAATCACTTCATTGGACTATCATATGATCTATGGGTATCACTTACATTACGTTAAACCATCAAAGGATGTTTTACAAAACCTGTCATTATATAAAAATATTGATGATCGATTAACACTATATAAATTAATTATTGTTACTAATTAATTAAATACATTCCATTTCCTCCCCTCCAATATTACATTTTTTTCCTTTTAAAATAAGTAGTGTACTCCCGATTATTCGCGAAATTGGGTGGCACAGATATCGCGGACAATCTGCAAGAATGCTAAAAATAAAGGGAAACTACTGTAATAAAAAAATAGTTTTGACATAAAAAGACTTTATACTGTAGATAAAACACATAGTACATAGTACAAACTTATAAATTAAAAACATTTTAATGTTCATTTCACATGAACTAAAAAAGTGTAATAAACAAGAAGTTTTGTAGTAAAACAAAAGAACAATACAGGAAGCACATTATGCTACACTAGTACAGTACTGAAATTTTAATACCTGAAGGTTTAAAAAAAAAATCAGATTATTTTTTTTTGTTTCTTACTGAGAAAACACCGTCTCTTGATTCTTGATGAATTTTTCTTAGCATCAGTTTTTCAGCTAACTGCGCGTTGTCGTCTTGTTTCTCTAAATACTGGAGCAGTGAGCAGTCAATTGATGTGTTGCAAGGCCACTTTGTGTGTCAAATCGTGCATGCACATTTGTTCCTTTTTTCTCTTCACTTACACTTTGCTCTTCGTTCGCTCCTCTTGCTTTGTCTGCTATTTCTTGATCCATTAGTCGCTCAAATTCCAGCTCATTAGCGTCACAGTCCAACCATTCTAGACAGTAAGCTTATCTCTACTGCACAACTTCATTATTGTAGTTTTACTGGTTGTTACCAGTACTAAACAGTTAAAGAGAACCGTAATTTTTTTTTTAACTAATCTTTCCCGCAAGACTCGTGGATAATCATGAGTACACTGTACTACATTTTTTTTTTTAGAATACACAAAGACATTGAATTAAATCCATTTATTCAAATTTAAAAAAAAAGTTTTTTTTCTGTTTTTAAAAAATTCGCCCCATGTAATTAACAGTTAAACACTAAATATAACAAATCAACATAACTAAACCAAGAATCCATTTTGGTTAGTTAACAATACAAACTTAAAATTAACTATGTAATATATGGATCACCATTATAACAAAATTTATTTAGAGGCTTTCTTTCCCTAATGTTCAACTATTCATATGCAGAAATGATTTCCCCCTCCATGCTACATATAGGCATTGTGCCATTATTCCCACAACACTTCTTTCCTACCCCAAAACATGATTTTTCGAGTTGAAATTGTGGTCTCTATAGCCTCGATTTCAAAGACTGCTGCTCGAATTCTATAGAGATGTGAGACACCCAGTTCTCGCCACCGGTCACTGTTTGACTTTAAAAAGTATCAGCTTCATCATTGTATCAGGTGAGAAACTGCATATTACTTTCGGGTCATTTGGTTTTGTGCAAATCAGACAGTATTTCTGACACCCAACATGAGCACAGTTTCTGATAACTTAAACAGGCTTGAAATTTCATGAAATTCATTAGAAATTACGGAAATTGTAAACAGTTGATTCTGCTATATTTTGTTATCATACAAATTTTTTCTAGTCAAATCTCACTTATGATAAATGGCTGCCCACTCTTTACCTTGTGTACATTCATTCATCCTTCATTGAACTGCCTCACCATTCCATAACTCATTGAACTGCCTCATCATACATTTCACAAATCTATCAATGAATCTCCGCAGAACTGATATTTCTTGTGTTACAAAACTAGAAACAGCCTGTATTTCACAATCAGCGGGATCTTGAATAGAGTTACATTTTATAGGATAAAAACATTATAGTCTAGCTGTAATGGCATCTCTGAAAAGCCGATGGACCAAAGAGGAGAGCGTATATGCATAGAGGGGTGTGTAACTTTACAGCAGCTGTGCAGCAAATCAGTACTTACTCTCTGGACATATCTCGTATATTATAGTAGATTATTCGGTAAAATGCATACCTGAAATTGGTGAAATTAGGCCTAGTAGAACTCTAAAATATTTTTGAAGGTTTTGACATTGATTAAACAAGTTCTTAAATAATTTAATTATTACCTATGAAATAACACAATTGTTGTAAAATAAACGACAAGCATCCAAATGGCGCTTAAATCAAATGCCAACTGTATACCAAATAAAATATTTAATTACCTTAGGTCCGTCTTGTGACTTCGTTGTTGATTGCTTCTTACATGTTTCGAGGCCGTAACCCCATCATCAGAAAATTACTTTGTTCACTTTGAAGAACTCGTCATTGATTATATTAAAAAACACATTTAACACAAGAACATACACTGATACAAAAATAAAAACAATAAAAACACTACATATGAGCTTGAATACCAAAGTTGAATGATGGTTCCCTCTCACTCAATGGACCCTCACTAGTGTGAGTGATGACAATGAATTCAGCCCTAAGTATATTCTAGATTATCCAAAAATAAATTAATAAAAGACTATTAACAATGTAATATAAGTATAATGATACCATTAATGTAAATGTAGCTTTATTAAATACAGAGTTGTAAATATAGGAACTCATTAAGCATTCCTAATTTATTTTAATTTTAAACTATCTTAAACATAATTATATACCATAGCTTGTGTTATGTATTCAACAGTAATTGTATTAAATGTTAAATGGATCTGCAATTGTTTGTTTTACACTGTATTGCTGAAAAACCAATAAAATTTGTTACAGTTTTAAACATGTGACTTATAAGTTTATAAAAATGTTTGTTACCGACTTCCATATATCCTGATTTTGAATTGGTTAGTTTTTCCAATATATTCTAGTTATTTTGATTACTTTCCTGTCTTGGCAATGTCGTTATAGAAGAAATTTCTACCAATTCCAACTATAGGAAAAATTTTACACCATTTTGGATCACTTTATTTATAAACATGTTTGTGTCTCAGAGATATTGAACTGGATAATATATCATTTGTTATTTGTGCACCCAGTGCCAGGATAAAAGCAAAATGGTTTATTAAAGGATAAGTAAATAAACTAAACTGTAGACAAACATTTCACTTACATATATTGCCAATTCAGGAGTAATTGCGTGAAAATGAACCATAAATGCCTTGGAAAATATCACAAAATAGCTGACTATGATTTATAGAAATATTCAACCTTTTAAGATCTCCTTCCTTGGTTAATTTTCATTTTATCAGCCATAACTATGGAAGTTGTTTTTGTATTTTAAGAGGAGGGTTGCCTTAATGGCTACAATTAGATTTTTATCAAATTCAAATATCAAAATTTTGTGTTTTGGCTTCCTTACGATCTTATAAAAGTGAAAAATTGCTTGTTTTTCTAAGTAACAATTTATCCAAGCTGAGAATGTGTGGAAACAATGTAAAATAAAAAAGTATGTTATTTTTATAATAAATACCTACTTAGGAAGTAATTTTATTTCTTGCAAATGAAGTAAATTGTTCTGTACTTCAAATCTGATAATATATTAAATATTAATTATGAATTTAAATAATTCATGGTGTACACTTATTTACTGGTTTAAGTACAGTCTCTTATCAAAACCAATAAAATAAAAAGTTAAAATTTTGAATAACGGTATTTGGAAACTAAATTATTTACAAACTTTGCTCTTGCTTTTAAACTTTATTTTATATTTTTTCAAAACTAAATATGTCTTTCATATTTAGCCTGCCTGGATTCTAAAATAGTGTTTCCAATAAAACTTACAAAATCTTGCAAAGGAAATATTGTGAAAACCATCAGCAACAATGAACACAATTCTCCTTGTTCCTCATTATAAGTTAAATCTGAACCAGGTTTCAAATTAGTTTACTTGAGGTGTGGACATATTAAACCAGACATGCAGTTGGTATAATGGCAACAGGATTATAATTCTGATGTCAAGGCGCAACAGAGCAGATGCACTGAACCTAGTTCATTTGAAGGACTAAGAGATTCAATTTGTAAATATCTATTGTTAATTACTAACAATAACGGTGACATGTTGAGTGATAATATAAATGTAACTTATTCTAATTATATTTAAGGAATTAAATATCAAACTTTGAACTAATAAGTTGAGCATTCACTTAAATCAGCTACTGAGCCACCATTCTCTTTCAATGGGCGAGATATATAACTTTTCAATTCTGTTCCTTTTTGGCGTATACATAAATGGTATTAAAATTTTGTTAATTTTGGCGTAAAATTTATACTAATAGGTAAGACAGGTGTAAGGTAGGTATAATATTACAACCTCAAAATAAATATATGTATACCAAAAATAGATATGCATTTATTCAACTATTCAATTACATTACACCACTTCCATATTTAATTTGTCATATAAAAACACAACTTTTTAGATATCTTAATTTTAAGCACAAGAACAATCATTATTAAAAAAATATGAAATAGTAAGACTTTTTGAAATAACATTTGGACATGACTTGATGACTTTTAAAATATTATGAAATTTAAAAAAATAATATTTTCCGCTTGCCTGTGTTTTAGATATTACCAATTGAAATGTTGTATGGGAAGTGTAGTCTTACTTTAATGTACTTTTTAAGACTTATGATTTTTTCCAATAGCTTACAGATGTGACAGTAAGTTTTTAGAAAAAGTAATTTGTTAAAATGAAATGTTCAGAAGGCACACAAACAAATGTTGACTTTCCACATCTTATTAATCAGCTAGTTGTAAAAGTGTATTTTCTGTTAGGCTCCATATTCTCTCTTCAAATTAAACCAAAAATAGTACAGGCTGTGAGGCGAGTGATGAAACTCTCGATGCACATAGAAGGGGAAGTGGCAGGTCTCTCAGAGTCAGACTAGCCACCTGCCGAACATCAGTCCTTTTCTATAGATCCTATACAGTTAAATGTACAATATTCCAGTGATTCAATGTAATCCTGGGGACCTATCTGGAAAGCTCAGATGTTTAGTTCAGTAGTGACATTAAACAGAATTGCAAGTGGTCTGCCAGTGCTTGACACTGTTTAAAAATATAAGTTCATGTCTCCATGGGTTTCTTTTTTTAATCCAGATTTGAACATTAATAAACCGTTGGGCACAAATCCCTCCTCACCTTCTGTGTGTAAAACATTACATGCGAACCTATGCCCACAGATTTATTCAGCCCGCCAACTGAGCTGTCCGTCCAGGTTTTTTCAGTGGTTGTTGTACTATGGAAATATGTTTCTTCCATGTACATGATCTACCTCTTTTCTTTCCTAAACCTGGCCACTTTCACCAAATAGTTTAACCTTAAATTTCGGATATCGCTTTTTTCAACAAGTAATTTTCTGTTGGTTTCTGTTTTCTTCCAGCGGAAACCTAATTTTTTAACAACCTTACACACACCATACACTTCCTTTGAAATCTATTTTATCCTTTAATATACGTAGTATTCATCTGAAAGTAGGTCTTTTATCCTCACTTAAATGAAATTCATGAACTGTCTTGGGGATTACAGATAAGTCGAAATCATCGAATGTAGTTTTCAAATTTTTCCTAGGCCTCATTTTTCTTGGTGTAGTGAACTAGGTGATGTTATACCAGACGTTTTATTATGCTCATTGATAATTCTGCTGGATACACTGCAAGCAGCAATTACTTTAGTTTGTAAAGCTTTTTCACTTAAGCTGTTATTTTCTTTTTTCGTGTAATTGTAATTATTATGAATAATCTTCCTGCTCTAGCTGTGGATCTCTCAACAGACTAACTCGCTGACACTGTGTGATGTAACGTTGACGGCCCAAACATTCCTGGAGGCAACAGCTACACAACACTGAAATGTTATCAGAAAGGCTGTAACACAAACACCATGCACGAAGACAAACCAACTGAGGGGGTTATTGCAGCGCATGCGTAAAACTTTCTCTTTGCCACTGATCATCCCCAAGACAGTTCCATCACTCGCCTCACGGCCTGTAATGAATCACCTACAGATTAATAATTTGCTTTATTGTACCTCAGTCCTCTAACTGATCTATCCTTATCATTTTAAAACAAGTCTTCAATTTTATTTCTTCCAACCGTAAAGATAAAATCTACTCTCCAGCAATATTTTTAATGATTCTCCTTTATTTGTTCTGTTCAGAACATTTATTTTTTTCTCCAAAGAAACAACCACTTTTTCCATTTACATGCCATTTCACTTACTTACAAAATATAAAACGGATAGAGCAAGATGTAAACTTTGGCAGGTATGTGAAATAGGACAGGAGACCATGGCGATGCCCAGGTAATTGACAGTGGCGTGGAACAGGTGCTCACACAGTATGAAAATATTCAACCTCATATCAAAGTAATACTGTATTCACATATATAATGCAGTTAAAATAAAAATCAATAATGTATAATATTTGTAGTTAAAGCATTAAACACAGAAATTAGAAACGCAATTATTACAAAAACAAATAAAATGTTACTATAAGAAAATCTGATTTAAGAAGACTGATTAAATGACATTCAACATTATATAACAACTATATTGCATAACAAAAACTGATAAATAAGTGCAAAATACAAAAATAACAAATTTAAAAATGCAAAACAATAATCATGTGCAGACCAAATGTGTATACAATCTCACTCAAAATATTCTTGTTTTTCGTAATGAAAACTAGACTATAAATAAAGTTACAAAATTATAAAATCTTTATAAACATAACAATTATTAATTAACAAAACGAGATATAGCTTAAACAAATCATTTATACATTGATTGAATGATTAACAATGATGACAGTAAAACAACATCTAAGGATCCTCACTGTGGCTAACACAATTATGTGGTTAACCATTACAATATAAATAAAAACTGTCAGTTTTTTACTCTAAGAAAATCTTAATTAAGAAGACTGATTAAATGACATTCCACTATATTGCATAACAAAAACTGATAAGTGCAAAATAAAAAAATAACAAATATAAAAAATGCAAAACAGTAATAATGTGCAGACCGAATGTATACACAACCTCAACTAAAATATTCTTGTTTTTCGTAACGAAAACTTAGACTATAAATAAAGTTACAAAATTATAAAATCTTTATTACCATAACAATTATATCAATACAATTTATAGATTGCAGTGAATGGCTGGTGCTTGAAAAAATTGGTGGTTGCAAGTGTTTTAAATAACAATAACAGGCTAATTGTAAGCTATTTTTCATGTGCTTAGCTGATGCTTCATGTTTTTTATTCTATCAGCAATATGATTTAGATCTTTAAATCCTGTCTTACCCCATGTATCTTCTCCACCAAACAATAAACAGGGGAAAAATCAGTCAAATCAGCAGTTAGTGCAATGATGACACAAATTATCTCAGAAAATAAAAAGAGTTTAAACAAACATGTTCTACCCCAAAAAATCATTGCCACTGGGTTTTGGGTTGATTAATTTTGCATATTTTCTTTCAAGCGTTCCTTTCTTATTTGTTATTCATCCAAATATTAACATCTGTGTTATTTCAGTAGCCTAATAGTGAAACATATGTACTTGTTTAAAGTTAACTTTGTGAAACTGTATTGGTTGGTTTCTTTTCCTGATTACTTTATTCGACTGATAATTTATTTAGTTCGTTTTAAAGAATTGTAAGCATTAAATGCAAAATGGTAACATAGTATTCTCTAACATATAAACTTGAGTATATCTCTTCCTGTGCCAGAGAGAGGAGAAAGAATTGTACTATTCTGAAAATGAATATTTTCTTTTAAAATTATTATGAAAACATCACAACTGAAAACAATATGTATAGTTTAAGAAAATGTTGATTATTTGACTGAAATATAGTAGACCCTTTAACACTTTGCGGATTATATCTGCCGATAAGATGCGTATAACATTTTGTTTCGTAAGTCCTGAAGGTTTTTGTCAGTACATCCTGTGAACTACGCCTACCACGAGGGTAGTTATTACTTTTTGTACTTGCAGATTTTATTGTATAAAATAAATTTGTTTCGCTAATGCTCTATTTGATTTATAAATATAATTCATTTTTTAAATAGAAAAATAATATTTTTTTAATATTGTATAATTTGTGTTGTAGCATGCATAAGGTCGAATTACAACTTTTAAAATTTACATCCAATTCTTTTTACACTTAGAAATTTGATACTAGAGCAAGCGAATAGATATCCTATCAAAACTTTCTTATTATCTAGTTGGAAAACATAATTCAATGCCAGTGTAAAACAATAATATGGCATAGACTGTCAGTGGACTTCAAGTGTCATGGCTACTATCCACAAAGTGTTAAAAAGTTTTACTTCAATATGACTTATTTTATTCTTTACAATTTTTCTCTACCTCCTAATAAAATTAGATTTTTATAAATCATTTATTTTATTTACAATCTTATTGATTTTTAGTTAAGCAAATAACTTAAAGTGCAAATATAATATACTTTTATTGTAGATAACAAAGTCTTAAATAATATGTATTTATTTCTAACTTCACAGTGTTCTTTATTTTGTTATCGTTATTATGCTTGGAATTATCCCATTATCAAACATAACCTCATTAATAAAAAAAAATAACTAATATAAGTTGAAAAATGCTCTCAACATTTGATAATAGCAGATAAATATGTTTCAAAGTAAGCGTATCACGAAAATTTTATTTTAATAAAATAATAATAAATATTTAGTATGCTGTGATATGGTGACGTCAAAAGACAAAAATTTTGTTATATGAGATTACATGTACCCACACGTTTATATATCTACTGCTATTTACCTTGGTATTAATATTACCATATTAGCATTGATTTGACAGATCAACAAGTTGGAGGAAATGAGGTATTATATAAGTTAATTGAATAAGATACGATTACAAATGACTAGATTAAAAAATTTACCAATCATATTTCATTAATAAATTAAAATATTTCTGAACAGTTGTAAGAAAATATGTTTAATTCAAAAAATAAGTATAATTGGTTGATGCCCTACCAATATTCAAAGGGAATTGGGAGGTAAAATTAACGAATTTGAAATGTTTTTTGAAAACAAATATATAAACATGTGTATAAATGAACATTGGCTAAAAGAGGACCAAATATGTATTTTAAATACGATATCAGCTGTAATATCTCTATATCACACTTAATTCTAGAAATGTTACCGTAATATATTTTCGTCTAAGTTTGAAGGTATGCTCAAGACGTTGCAGAAGGAAATTAAGCGTAAGAATATTTATATAGTAGGTGATTTCAGTATTTACTTAATGACAAATAATATACATTCAAATGTAAAAGAAACTTTTTACAGTATGATTTCAAGGAAAACTTCTGATCACCTACTAGAATAACTTCAACTCTGCAACTTGTATTAGTAATTTAGATATAGCACAAAAGAATAGACATATTAAGATAGCTTATCTGATCATAGAGCATTGTTTACACCTATAGTTTAGAGAAAAAATTTAGAAGGTTTTAAGCATTTTAGGAGTTATAAAAGATGTTTTTCCCAAGAAAAAGGTGTTGGGTTTTTTAAGTTCTCTTGATAATATTAACTAGAACTTAAACAACTTATTTTCAGTTCAGGAAAATTTCATTCTTTTAAAATAATTTTAAGAAATTAGCACAATTTTCCTCTTAAATATTGCACAGTTTCTAAAAAACAAAAACAAAAAAAGATAAGACAAAAAACTGGGTAACCCAGGGTCTAAGCGTGTCTAGTAGGTTTAAAAGAGAATTACATAGTTTTGTAAAACATTCTATAGACATGAATTTAAACTGGAAAACATAGGCCTACTCTGTAAAAAAACTGTATATAGCATATTTCCAAAAGTTCATATTAAGTAAGTAAATCTAAAAACTAAATTAATAATTTATCACAGAAGCCTTTGTTCGATAATGGAATATTGTATGACAGATATACATATAACTGTATAATAATTATGACAGATTTTTGTAAACTTTTATTTTTATAATAGGTTATGTTTAACAAAAGAATAATTCTAAAACATATCTAACAAAGAACAATACTTTTGGGTTTTTGTCAGAGGAAGAGATAATAAAACCTCTTCCTTATTTTAGCATATTTGAGTGAAAACTCAATTGACTTAAAGGCAGATCCAACTCTTTAGAGGAGTCAGGAAAAATATTCTTTAATGAATCTATGAAAATTAAATTTTCAATTTCACTCGAAGATGTGAATAAAAATATTTTCAGTTGGCCTAGTGCCATAGCAACAGCTTGCTGGAATGATTCAGTCTTTGAAGTTCCAACACCCATAAAAGAGAGTCTCCGTCCATTTAGTTTTTGGATTAGAATGAAGCAGGAGAACTTTCCTATACAAAGAAATAAACAGTTATTTACAAATAATTTAATTACTACATTTATTTTTTATTTTGTTACGAAGTTTATTAAAACATAATTTTATCTGAATTTCCCCCGTGGAAACAAATGTACCTCCAATGGTATATTTTACCGCCCGCAGAGAGAGACAATCGTTGATAGTAAATCTGTGAGCATGGAAGTATAAGTGTGTTTGTGTGTGTGTGTGTGTGTGTGTGTGTGTGTGTGTGCACTAATATGTTTCTTTTTTATAAGAAAGAATAATATATGGACATGTTTTTTTATTAAACATACTTAGTTTTTCAACTATGAAGAATTAATTTTATTTTAAAGGAAAAATATTTTTTTAAGTTTTTTTTAAATTAAAAATAAATTGCATATTTTATCATTTGTTTATGAGATATTAAATGTGAGTGTTTTCCTTTCTTTTTTAAGGTGAGGGACGTTAATTAGATACTATGGAAATTTTTGTCAAATTCCACACAGAATATAAGCTGTGTTGTGATTATGTTGAAAAGCATATTTTTTTTTAAAATTAGTACAAATTTTATAAAGTAGTCAAAAATACAGTTTGTCGTCTTTATTTTCACTTAAAGAAAAAATTGATTTATAGTACAATTTATAAAGTCCAACTATTTTGTTATTATTTTAATAATTAATATCAGGGAAAATATTGATACATTTACATTTTAAGAAATGTATAAATAATAAACCAAAAATGTGATTATTTTGCTTTTGTACAACTACTGGCATTATTTTCTGAAACATTAATATAGAATATCCATCAATCATTTATTTTATTTTTTAACCACAAATTTTAAATTAAAATATTGACAACACAATTAAATAAAATCTGTAATTAAAATATAAAATTAAATATAATTTAATTTTAAAAAATAGGAAAAAAAATAAGTTAAAAAGCAAGTAACAATGTAAAAATATATAAATTGCAATATAAAAATTAAGCATTAAAAGTTGGAAGCAACGTATAGTATTATTTCATAAGGAAAACATTTTCAGCAGCAGCAGGAAGTAAATTCGATGAGGAATGAATGAGTGGGAAAAGTAAACTATAATTCTAAGACGTGGCCCGATAGGAAATGCAGATGTATTACTCTCTCCAATATAAAAATTCAACTTTAAAAGTTGGAAGCAACGTGTAGTATTATTTCATAAGCTCAGGTTTTTGTTTTCTTATTGTTTTAATGTGTTATTTCTAAGTTTTAAGGTGGAGCATCTTCTTGGCTAATTTTTTGAAGGTGATAATGACCAAAATGGTTTTTCGCCTTAAAACTCATACACACAAAAAAAAAAATCATAAGTAAAACATTTTCGGCAGCAGCAGGAAGTAAATTCGACGCGGAGTGAGTGGGAGAAGTAAACTATAATTCTAAGACATGACCTGATAGGAAATGCAGATGTATTACACTCTTTCTCTATCTATGCCTTATCCTTTTTTATCTTCAATACAGTACTTACAAAAGTCTTGGTCTTGCAACCCTAG
This sequence comes from Aphrophora alni, assembly GCA_963513935.1. Classification (NCBI taxonomy): domain Eukaryota; kingdom Metazoa; phylum Arthropoda; class Insecta; order Hemiptera; family Aphrophoridae; genus Aphrophora; species Aphrophora alni. The sequence continues at coordinate 153,484,871 of OY740767.1, read as the reverse complement.
TTTTTCTTTCGGTCTTGGTCTTGCATTTAATAAAAGAGCAAGACTTATTTTTTAAAAATCCAATAAACACCTGGATTTATGTATAACAAATACAGATTGCTGTCCTCATGAGGTGGCTGCAATTCACATTCTTTTTACACTACATTCCATATAAAAAAACAAAAGTAGCTTCAATGCTGAGATCCAGACCAAGCTACAACTTCTATACAGACCGAGATCCTTTCAAGGTTGCTTTTATGGTGCATTCTATAAGTCATCCAACATTGTGACTGACACCTGGAAGATGACAAAATACCTAAAAGGATTGGGAAAACATTTCTGCTTTTAGTTGGTGCCTTCACATATTGGATTATTTAAAAAAATGAAATAGAAATCCAACTACCAAAAAAAGGAAATCCACCATGAATGGGTCAATCGGAGAAAAACATCAACAGAGTTTTTTTATAAAGCTAAAGTGGCTTTTGAGTCTAAAATGGAAAGAGACTGAGAATTCGTGGAATGAGAAAAAAATAATAAAAGCAAGGAAAGAAATTGTAGCTACATTTAAGCTCAACACAGAACACAACTTCTTGGCAGCAACCGTACATAAATTAAAAATATTAGAATCCGATGAATGGAGATTGTGTCTTGAAAATAATTAATTCATGAAGAGAAACTAGCTTATGCAATGTAGTAAACTAAAATTTGACCAAAGGTTATTTTTGGATGCTATATTGAATAAGAGCATAAAACTGTTCTTATGTAGAGTAAGTAGTCTGTCAATTTATGATTGCCACACAGTAAATATTTAATCGGATCAAAAGGTTAAAATTTAGGAGAGTGTAAAATAGGTGTGTTCCAATATCTCACAATTTAGAAATTAGCCCCTGCTTAAAACTATTAAATTTGATATTGCAATAACAGTTCAAAATGTCCTCCATTAACTTTAGGATCTTAGCACTAAAACAACCCGTTTTGAAATGTTATGTGAACCGTGGTGAATATTTCAAGCTCTCTGTTACTGTGTAAAAACAAAAGTAACAGAGTGCAAATAAATTATACCTGAAACATTAACCAAATGTTGGGTCTTCTATAAGTCCACATTCATTACAACAACTTGCTATTTGCAATTTTAAATTAATTCGATTTTTATTTTATTAATCAATCCATTGCACACCTGTATACAGTGTTCATTTTAACTAGACTACCATTGGCATCTCTTACTATTAGCCAAAAAGTAAAAACACCAATTGGCGTCTCCCACAAACAGTATAGAATTTGATGCTATGTGCTGATGATGCTTATTGCTGTCATTAAATTTTTATTAATTTTTTAATAAGTAAACCGCCAAAATATCTTCTTTTATGTACTAGTAAATTATTCCCGTGTGATATATGTAAAAAATGTGAAAAAAAGTACCAGCACAGATCAAACCAGTACTTTTAGAATCAGCAGTGAACGTGTTAAATGGTGCACAAACTTTCTCATCCACTCATCCCAAAAACTAAATAAAAAGAACCAAAAAGTCCTCGGTATAAATTGTATTTGATTTAAATTGAGATAAAGTTTCATATCTATTTTTGGTCAATTATTCTTGAACAGTACTATTTTTTTACTTGATATTTAACACACTGATTTGGTTCATTAATCTTCATAATTTAATACAATTTATGGTGGAGCCGATTTGGAAAAATTACAAATTATATTTTATAACAGCTTCATTTATTTTTTTCAGATAACTTTTTTTAAGTTTACTACCAAAAATTCACAAACAGGAATTTTTGGAAATATGACAATCAATGCGTTTTGTTCAAGATCTTAGAGACTATGTTTGATCAACATTATTATAGCTGATTTTGAGAAACTATATTTTGTGTTTTCTTCTTACGACAGCTATCCACAAATTGGGAGTTATCAAAAAAAAATTTAATGTCCTGAGATGTAACCGAAATATGTCCACATATGAAATTTGATTAAAATTGGTCTATGAGGCATTTGAGCTGAACTTACTAATAGATGCCAGACAGATATCATTCTAAAAATCACTTTTGTGTATTCAGCGGGCCTCAAAATGGACATATCCACACAAAAACTCGACATTAATATTTTTGATACATCAAATAAGTTTCTCTATACAACATAGACCTGAGAAAGTAAAATTGAACGTTTTAAATAAAAGTTTTATCTGGATAGACTCTTAGTGTCTTATACTATTGTAAGTTTGTAGTATACTCCATAAGCATCATGTTATAGTCCACAGCAACCTTAAACAACTTTACATTTTTATAATGATTCGAACTGATGTTTTTATTTGATCAGCTATTATAAAATTAGTTTATTTTGGGGTTATGTTTATGTCAATCTTAAAACGAATGTGCAGAACTTTTTCGACTAGAACAAGCGCATTGCCTACTGCCTTGAATGGATTAAGACATTCACAAGTAGAAACATGATTAACAAGTTAAATTTCTTTCGCCAAGGTTTCATTTCACGGGATATGTAAATAATCAGATATGTAAATCTGAGCAGCAAATAATTCACAGTCATTAGACCAGGTTCCACTTCACTCTGAAAAATTACTTGCCACACATCTAACCAAACAGTGGAAATGCCCACAGAGTTCTTCAAAACCGATTGTCTCTAAAAATCTGAGGCCGTCACGCTCATCGGTTTTGACTGCATAGATTTTTTCTCTGAGGATATCTAAAGAACAGAACATACTACAACAAACTTAGGACTCTACAAGAACTGCAAGATAGCATCACATTAGCCATGCGTGAAATTCTAGTAAACAAATTGGTTCAAACAAGAATTGTTGTGAGACTTTGTCTATTGAATAAAATCGTGAAAATTTTCAGCATCTTCTGTAAATGTAGAGTGAATTCTTTTACTTTTAAATTTTACTTGCTTGTAACCATAAATATGATTTTAAACACTTTGTTGTACTTAAAAATAAATAAATAGTTATTTTCAAATTACAGTACGCAGACTTTTGAATCACTCTGTACCAATGGTGGTCAAGTTCAAATGAACAACCTATATATTAAAAAAAAAAAAAAAATTATCAATAATGTTAGCCCTGCATACATACCTTTACAATTATCCCTAAGTTTTCTCATTATTGGGCTATTCATCTTTCTATCAAGTAACATATCATTATATTCAATTTTCATAATAAGGTCTTGTTCTCTGACCAAGTCTTCAATGTATTTAAAGCCATGGTTGTCTATCTCATCCACATTCATATTCTAAAATGTAAAAATCATATATTAATACATTATAAAACAACTAAAACAAAAAAAAATATGGGATATTCCAAGTTTTCTGATGTGTATATTATAATTATTTTGATAAAAAGTATGCCATATTATGATAAACAGCATGTTTTTAGCAAAAGTAAGGGCTTATTTAAAAGTAAATGGTGTGAAATAGCACAAACTTTCTCACATATCCACCCCCAAAACCAAATGAACCAAAACTAATCGCCACAAAAAAATTCAGGTCAATAGTTGTTACTCAAAAAGAGAAAATTCACTGTGGATGCAGTCTTTGAATTTTTTTTTAAATACATATTTAAATAACGGTCTAAACCTACTTTACTTGTGCTAAATATACACATGTTCTAAGCGTATTTTTGATAAAAATCAAGCTTTTAATAAAATGATAGAGGACAAGGTTTTTATTATTCCTAAACTGTATATATATTTTACTTGTAATTTTATAAACAGGTTTGGTTCACTTTTCAATCAACTTTGAACAAATTGGTACAGCCAATGTTTAGAAATTACATATATTATAACAACCTCATAACCAATTTTGGTTTTTTACCGATACCTCACAAATCAGCATTTTTGAGATGGTTTGTTTAGACGCTTAGAGACTACACTTTGCTCAAAATCGTTTGAGATGAGTTTAAAAAAATCACAACTGTGAGTTATAAAATAATTTTTAAAAAGTCGTGAGATGTGGCCAAATCTCTGCCCACACAATCAAATTTGAATAAAATCAGTTCAGGCATTTGGGCTGTAGAATACTGCATATTCGATGGACAGACATCATTCCAATTTTTTTTTTTTTTTTTTTACCCAAGGGAGGGTATAACCGTAAAAAAACTTGACATTGGTTTTGTTTACTCATTATATAACATTCTGTATACAACAGTGAAACTTCCAAATAATGGGCACTGCTCGAACCAAATTAAATGGTCACTATTGAGAAGTGTCTGCTATCACGAGAGATGTAGTTATATAGGGTGGCTGATAATGCATGGTAAACATAAACCACCAGAATAGCGTTGTGTAACAATATTGAACATGTTCAGAAAATTTAAATGGTGAACCTATATTATATGTTCATTAACTTACTGTATAATAAAGCACATTACTTTAAAACATATACGGTCGAAATAAAAGTGAAATAAATTAAACATTGTTATTTTTCACAACTGTCTACTGAATTATAAAAGTTTTTATAGTACAACGGGCATAATGGTTTTAATCTCACAAAAATACAGTACTGAATAAACAAATAGGTAAATTAGGAAAATATAAATTTATAAAGGGAGAAAATCAAACAATGTAAGGTTTCAAGTTAAACGTTTTCGTTTGCAAGGGAGTTTGTACTCTCACTTTCAGAAATTTTGAAATATAATTTTGTATATTTTTATTTCAGATCATTGTACAGACAATGTGTGTCTAGACTTCTGTATTCTGTTTATGCATAAACAGCAGTGATTTTCATAGTTTAATTATTATTTTCTCAAGATAATGATGCAAATCCTGTTACTACATTGTGAAGTATAGAGAAAACATTATCACACCATTTATGAAGGATCACAAAAGATTCTGTCATACGAGAAACCTGCCACTTCTTATGCAATGTTTCCGACAGTATAGCACAACAAGTCCCTTAACAAGTCAAACTCATAGTAGCTAAACTATGGAATGGACTTGAAAGAACTCAGTAACTTACAACTTGAAAGGTTAGGTTAGGTTAGGTTAGGTTAGGTTATGTTTCCGGCAGTATAGCACAACAAGTCCCTTAACAAGTCAAACTCATAGTAGCTAAACTATGGAATGGACTTGAAGGACTCAGTAAGGTGATTACAGGACAATCCATTGTTCTCACTGGTGGCATTCCACAATTTATAAAAGTGATACAAGTGATCTACGAGGCATTTTTTTTTTTTTTTTTAGTACGGTCCATTTGAAATAAAAAGAACATATTAAAAGATAAAAACTATAACCAAAATATCTACATACCTTCTTTATTTTTCAACATAATCACTACTAACTTCCACACATTTATGATATTGTTTCTTGCTCCATCTTCATAAATTTCTGATGCCAGTTTCTTGAGATGTTAGGAATGCAGCCTTCAGTTGGTTATCAATTTCAAAATGCAGCAATCTAAGCCATTTCTTTAAATGTAGGAATAGGTGGTAATTCACTTGGTGCGAAACCAGTTATGGGGTGAGTGATACAAAATTTTCTAACCAAATTTTTGTAAAAATATTTTGATCTGTTATGTGAAGTTGAGCATTATCATGCAAAAACATGACATGGCTCCTCTTAGATTCAATAGTCATTTCACATTTTTTCTGTTTGTGTATGTCAGTTAACATTTTCGAAATACATCTTGAACACAATTTTTTGTAATGACGTTTCTCTGTCAAAATACCGTAAAAATTATTCACATGAAATGTTAGGAAATAAAAAGACAATTCTGAAACCGTACTTTTGGGTTCTGAAAACATTATGGTAACACAGATTTTAAATTGCATATCAAATAATGACATAACGGCCAACAGCTAGTTATTATACTATAATAGCACACAACAAATATGCTATTGTAAATTCTAAACTTTGTACCTATGTTTTTCATAGGTAACGATACCAAACCAGATCTCCATGCACTTGGCTTAGCCTACTAAAAATTTAAAAAATTCTTACCACGATTCTTGTGACTGCAGGACCTTGTAAAAGTGAGTACTCTCCATCATACAATGTATTTTTTCTTGTAGGTTTCTCACGATTATTAATTGTCAGTCGTTTGTATGACTCTATCACTTCGTCCAACTATAAACAAAAACATCAAAACATCACATTTACTGATTCATTTTGAAATAAAAATAATACACTAGTTAAATTTAAAATGATTTTTATCCATTTGCGATTGCTCTAAGAAAATACACCCCAATTTACCATTTGTGGCTGGGCAAGTTTTGCATAGAGTAAAAAGAAACAGACACTAAAAGTTTTTGAAGACTACTTTTAAAAAGATTTTTGTTAGCATAAATTCCACTTGAGAAAGCATTTTTTAGATTTTAAAACCCACATTACTTAACCGGTAGGTTGTTGCTTCCATGCCTAGTATTGCAGTTATACAAAATGTTCTAATGTAAAACCTCTACCATACTTATAACTTTTTCTGGTGTTTAAAGGGGATTTCATATCTTTTAAGGGGGCAACTTTCATTTTTTTAAATGGCAACCCCTATCCTGTGATGAATAATTGGAAAGTTCTTTACAATAGAAAAATGGCATCTACAAAAGGTTTCTACTATATCCCTGACAATACAGGCTGTGTAATGCAATAATTTATGTTTGCTTACCCCAACTTATCAACTCCAAGAGCAGTTTTGTAGGATGAAATCAGCCGTGCTTCGGTAAAAAAAAAAATCCTTCATGTTAATAAATTTAAACCTCTTCAAGTCCATCTAGTACAAGAGCTTAGTGAAGACAACTTTGATTGTAGTGTTGAATTTTGCGACACTATGATGGGTAAGATAGACACAGAACGTGGTTTACTAAATAGAATCATTTTTAGTGATGAAGGTATTTTCATGACAAACGGCAATGTCAGTAGGGACTACTGTCATTGTTATTAGAGGGATAAAAATCTACATTGGTTTATTGAGACTCATACACAACACCCATCAAAAGTAAATGTTTGGACAGGAATAGTTAATAACCAGTTGATTGGACAGTTTGTAATTGATGGAGACTTGAACTACAAGAAATATTTAGAGTGGTTACCAACTAGATCGTGCCTGCACTCCAAAATATTTTTGGACAGGAGACAGAAAACATTTGGTTGCTACAAGATGGAGCAAACTACGGCCATGATGTACGACAATACTTGGTCAATGTTTTTCTGAGAAGATGAATAGGCAGAAGAGGCGCTATGGAATCGCCAGCAAGGCCTCCTAAATTAAATCCACTTAGGGTTAAGGGATTTAGGACAAAAATCCGGGGGGGTAGCAGAGGATGATAATCACTTCTACATCCAAGAAAGCTACACCCTCAGAACACAGCGGATCTAGACCTGAAAGTCGATAAAAATTTCCCATCCAAGGTGTCAAGTGTCCTTAGGGCAATCCTAAGGTTAATTCCGTGCCGAAGGATGAATTGTATAAGGGTTATTGTGAATCAAACAGAGTCTATGGAAGACCAGGTGACCCTTCATATCATAGTAAATAGCCACTTTTTAAAAAAGTTATAACTTGTGGGAACACTTATGGATTTTACACAAAATAAACAAACTACAACTATAGCGTGCTCAGACATTGCTATTGATAATAAAACAGAAACAACTTTAGTTGCTTTGGGATCATGTGATAAGGTGGAGAGAAGGCCTATGAACTGTACCAAAACTGAAAACTCATCAGATAAAGAGGACATGATGCTAGAAGCAAACGAGTCCTCTCAAGATACCATCATGACTGGTACAAGGATTAAATAAAGCAATAATAGTTTTGAAACTTTAGCTTTATTGCTTTATTTAATCCTTGAATATGGAGTTTCAACAAGAAATATCTGCTGTTACAATAAATACGACTGATACAATTGAAAATTTTTAAACAGATGAAAGTAAAATGCACCAGAGCAGAAAAGAAAAAGAAGCTCTTGGAAAGATTCACAGAACAGGGAATTAAATGGAATCCTAAACTGTGGGGAAGATTTAAATAGAAAAACAAAGAACTTTATGGAGTTTACGTTAAAAACTAGCAGCTCAAAAAGAAGTCACTCAGATGGTAGTATTCCCACAGAGAGTGAAAGGAAAAACCTAAAATGGCAGAATTGAATACGCCTTCTAAAAGTAACTACAAAGAAATGATATCGTCATATATGATGGCTATTGTTCAAGTAGAATATCCAGACCTAAAACTGAACAAAGAACACATAGGTCAGATTGAGGATTCCCTAGCCATAGAGTTTGAAACTTTAGAACTTGGAGAATTTCCTCAATTCTATTCTATCTAGAGTATGGAGCCTGTATCATTGTCTGTGCTAATTTAGAAACCAAGAAGTGATTGGAGAGAAAAATCCCAAATATAACAACTTGGAATCCTACTAAGCAATGGATAGGTGACCGAAAGGACATTCTGCGAGTTAACAAAGAGATCTTTAAAGCTCCCAAGGTTTACTCAAGGGTGGATCATGCTATTTATATACTTTTCCTTTTTTTTGAATTGATAATTTAATATATTTGGTTAGATTATGTATGGACAAGAGACAAGCTTACCTTGGAAAGTGGTCCTTGGTATTACCTAATAGTACACAAGTAAGAAAACACACACAAAAAAACACTAAAGTTCTGAAATATTTCGTAAACACTGTTCACTTTCTCAGAAAGTCTATATACTTATAAATCTAGTCTTCTTTCACTAACAAGATACACTTTAAAACATACATTGCAGATATTATCAAAATTTTTAAACCCAAAGAGACTTCTGCATGCAGAGTGTGGCCTTACTTCTTCATGCAGAGTGTGGGCCTACTTTTGCATGCAGAGCGTGGGCCTACTTTTGCTAGTAACTTCAATACTTTCTTCTGGTGATTAAAAACTCTCTTCATATTGGTAACATGAGTTCCTCTACATAGCACAACTCCATATATAAAAAATATTGAGCTTGACTTGTGAGATAATATTATGTAGAACAATAACTCGAACACAAGATCTCACAAAAACTACGTTTATTCAATCAAACGCGTTTCAACGACAAAGTCGCCATCCTCAGTGATACATGAGCTACAATAACTAAACTATAACTGTATATAACTAAATTATAACTATATACATAAAGTTATAGTTTAGTTATTGTAGCTCATGTATCACTGTGAATGGCGACTTTGTCACTGAAATTCGTTTGATTAAGTAAACGTAATTTTAATGAAACATTTATCATACAATAACTGCAAGCATATTATTCTATTAATAACTAGAATACTTACATTGACTTGTCGTTCAAGTCGCAGTTCACTGCATGTTCGTTTCATAAAATCAACGACCTGGAAACAGTAAATTAATTTCATATTACTTAACAATAGATTTGTTGCACATCGTTATTTTATATTTCTAAACAACAGCTGTTATACAAAGGTGAAAACTAGATTGAATAAAATTATTCTGCAGTGTTACCATCAAACTAATAACAAAATTAAAAATAACACAGAAATCCTCAAAAGTTACAGGCAATTACAGAACACTTTGTGGTCTACTATTTATCAGTCCAGTGGTGGTGCTCGCATATGTGGAAGTGTGAATCGCCGGAACACTAAGATCACTGATTTCTTGTTTGTATATTTCCATTTTGTTCTTTATCTTTCCTTTTCAAATTTGTTTTGTGTAAGTAAATAAGTGAATATAAATAAACAGCATGTCAATAAATAACATCATACATATATAAACAACTAAATCAAACAAATGTATCTTATTAATGTAGCCTATATAATAGTGTTGGGTAGAAATTTGTAATAATGGAGTAAACTGTTTAATGAGGGAAGTGTGAGTAGATGGCGTAGATTGTTTAATGAGGGAAGTGTGAGTAGATGGCGTAGATTGTTTAATGAGGGCAGAACTGATGTTCGTGGTAAGTTACAATCCAGACAATCAATTGTCATCACTGAGTGACAATCAATTGTTATCACTTTATTGACTAATAAAGTGGATAATCATATTCATAAAAAGAGCTTTGATGGCAGATTTCCCTCAAGCTTCTCAATCTGTAATTTAAAAGATTGCTTCCATTAAGCTTCAGTACAATAAGATTTGTGCAAGGTGAGTTCCCATGCTTTTTTAGAGTGATATGATCCAAATGAAGTTAAACTTTTTTATAATATCATGATCCGGGGTGAAACTTGGCTCTCTCATTACACACTTGAAACAAAGCTGTAATCCAAAGAATGCTATTATTTTGAATCTTCAACAAACCAACAAAAATAAAATAGAAACCAAAAATCTCCAACAATTTAAAAGATCATGTATTAAATTTTTAGGTTAGGAAAGGCTTGCCTTTGGTTGAATTATTTTTTCGTGGAGTGACAATAAATACAAATGCATATTTTTAAATTAGCTAGACACCAATAATATTCCTCTAATTCATAATTTTATTGGCAAACCTGAAATAAAAATTCAATCTATAAACCCAATTAAAATATTAAGTAATATTTTTAAGAACATTCTTTTGGATAAAATAGTAACATGGATAAAAAAAATGTGCCTCAGCCATTCAAGGATTGCATCAACCACGACATTCTTTTACAAATACTTGGGCACTTGTGAATGTAGCAAAAATTAAAATACTTATGGCTATGTATATTAATGGGAAATTTACATTTTTCATCTAATAAATATGTTTTTTCTAAATCATCAAAAAATCCAGGAGTTTTCAGAATATTTTGAAATGTCTTTGTTTTAATGCCCTAAAAACTGATAATGTTGAACATAAACCCCACTTTATAGACCAAGTTCTTAATCACCATTTGACAAAATCACTCTATTTCACAGAGTCACTTACAACACTCCTCTCTTTCTCTCTCGCTAATCTTGTTTACCTAAATTCTCTTGTTTTATTTATTGTTCCTTAACTGTCTTTCCTTCCGTGGTCTGTCGGCTGATCCCGGCAGCACGGACTTCCCCGTTCGTTGTCTAAAGGCAGAGAACTCTAAAATGAACATTCCAACATCCAAGTGGTCTGTCGGCTGATCTCGACAGCACTCTACCTCATTCGTTGACTAAGGGGTGATCCCCTCGGGATGAACTGTTTTCTAACTCCTACCACGTCATTTCCTACTGAATACGCATTTTGTCGAAGCCCTTCTGATATCTAAACGATAGTACCTCTATCCTTAGCCTAAAACAAATCCCAGCTCCACAATTGGTGACCCCGACATAAGAAATGCATGATGTCACAAGAACAATCAGTATGAACAACAACAGATCCAGTTACAGTCGTCAATTTTCCACCAAGCTTACAGCCACTCTGGGAAGAAGATCCAACACTATGGTTCATCCAAGTGGAAGCCGTATTCGCTACCAACAGGATCTATATGGAAAGGAGAGGAGATTCTAACTCATCATCAGCCAGCTGCCCTACAAGATCCTCACGCAAGTGGCAAATTTAGAGAGACAACTTGTAGATCAGCCTTATACTACATTGAAGGAGAGGTTTACTACAACATTCAGCCAGAGTCAAGAACAACGCATCCTATGCCTGTTGGAAGACACAGTTAGGAGATTTGAAACTCTTCTTAACTATTATGTGAGATGCAAACCCTAGCGAGCAACACTGTGACCAATGAACAATCTGGCTCAGGGCTCTTCCATCTCACACAAAAGGGATTTTAGCCGCAATCTCATAGGATGATCTTGAACAGCAGTAGTAGCAGACAAAATCCTTGAAGTCAGGGGAGTCAGCACAGTCTCTGCAAGATCCAACACAGTCGCCAGCACTTCAATCGATGGACTCATTGGTTTTAAATCCATCACTTTTGAAAAATATAATTGGATGCGCATTCCAACAGAATCCACCACCACGCTTTATGTAAAGAAGAGCAGCTCATAGAACTATTGTGAACATCACTCAGAGCACCCAGTCATACCAGTGGAAGCAATTAATGCCTAGTTATATTTTTCAACCATCTACTTGTGTGAGCTGGGATTTTCAGCCCTAACAAACATTTAAAACTAGAAGCGGGAGAGAATTCTTTCCGTTGAACAAGAAATGCATTGTGTGTTTCTACCATGATAGTGTAAGAAGTGACATGCTCAAGTTCCTCATTGGTATTTTAAATCTTTTCCTGTAAGGCGTAAATTTTAAGTTCTTGAATATTTTTTCATTGTTCTTTTTGTAACAATAAATATTTTATGAATAAGTAAAATTATTTTATTTTATTTTACCAGCACATTTAATACACAAACAAAAATATCACGACAGACTTATTCTTAAAACTGGCACTGACTATGAAATGTAGTTTCTAATTTTACAGGATATAAAAATATGTTCTCGTATGTGATGCACTACCTTCTGAGATTTCACCAAGTCATCATCTGTTTCCTTAACAGCAGCTGCTTCTAATAGAAATATTTGCATTTTAATCACAACAACATGTTTTCCTTTCTTCTTTGATTCATCAATACCTAGAACAAGGGAAAATAATAATAAAATACAAACCATAAAACATGAAACTCAATGACAACATAAGATCGAAATTTGATTTCCCCAGAACTATACAAAATAATTGATGCAAAAACACTGCAGAAACTTTCTCTTCACACATCTCCAAAACTAATTGTCACCAAAAATGTCAAATTGGTAGTTGTCAATAAAGGAGTGATTATGAACCATGGATGAAGTCATTGAAAAAAATAGTTTATATATTTATATAAGGGCCTCATCTTGCTTCACTTGTGCCACAAACACAACCTCGCCATAAATGTATTTGATTCAAATCTAGATTTTAATGATGACAGTCCAGATTTATTAAAAAAATTAAAATATTATACCTGATCTAAATTTTTTACTTGAGATAGGTTTGGTCACAATCTTCACATTTCGTTAAAATTTGAATGAAATTTACCTTTCCGAACAAGATTTAAGGAACACATTCCTTCAAGCTCAAGATTAAACGCACCAAAATCGAACTTTGCTGAACATCTCATTAATGAGGATCATACATATACCAATATTGAAACAAATACGGTAATCTTGAATTGTTGCAGTAAGGGGCATAAAATGAACACTCTGGAGACTTACCATATTTATAATAGTTGCAAAAAGGACAAAGATAAATTATTAAATGACCAGACACAATTCCAGGGAAACATGATATTTGATTTAATAGATAAGATTTCTCCCCCACCTCATTGATGACTGCCTAGTTAGAACATATATTTTACAGTATGAGATTTAATAGAATTGATGACAGTCACAACTGTGACTCGAAAAAACTTAACAAGTGATTCAAATGCTTGACCAAGGTGTCGTAATGCGTTTTTATTATAGTTTTATTTTGTTTGTGCATTAAATGTGATATTAATATGTTAATAAGTGTAAATACGAGAAAAGTGTTTTTGCAATATTAGTTCTGATGATGCCTGAAATGAATAGGTGAAACAGCTGTAAACAGTGAAAACGTCTAAAAATGAATTGCTAAGGCAAGTATAAATAAGATTATATTATACTATGTATATCTTTATTTTTGATATTCTCACATTTGAACCTGTAGTAGATTATCGCCTCAAATATATATATATATATACTCGGGAGTGTAAAAACTCCAAACTCTTTAAACACAATCCTACTATAACGTCACAAATTCCATCATAAAAAGTTAGCCTAAAATAAACGACACCAAAACAAAGCAAAGTTCAATGACCCACAAAGCCAACCAAGAAACCGACACTAAAATATCAGCTGATAGGCCTAAACAATTTACGAAAGTAATACACAAGGAAAAACATCATCAATAACTAAATTAACTATGTCAAAACCAATTCACACCCCAAGAATTCACCCAAATCCATATAGAAATGGATATTATCAAATATAATTCTCAAATATAGAATAAAGCCTAGACAGAGCCTTGTAACATAAAAACCTATAACCTCACATCTAAACAAACACATTGAAACCAATTCCATAATACTATCACAAACACTACACCATAAATTAATATAAGCATTACATATATATATATATAGCCTCAGTAAACAACTATTCTTTATTTTAATCATCAGAAGATAGCATATACAATATATGAAGGTAAAACTCATTCCCTATGAACGCCATGTTTTTGTTAGTACAACTAGATCAAAGAAACGACTATCACAATCGAAATTAATAAAATCAAATAAAAATAAATAATAAGTCACAATATCTGTTAGAATAGTAAAATAATCCTTAAAGTAAATTTAAGAACATAAATAGTAACCGTAAGACCCAAATGTTATATAATTAGAATTAGAACTAGGACTACTTGAGCCATAGATATAAGTACGTCATTCTGTTGGAACGGGAAATTATACAATTAACAATAAAATCAGTAAACTCATTTAAGAATCGGCAATGTAAATATGAATAAATATTATCACGAGACCAAAGGCAAAAAAAGACATAAAGTAATATCAAAATTATAATTTATTCAAGTCAAGAACATCAAATTGTACAAAACGAGAGAATATTATTTGAGTAACCAAGGGAACGGAAGAACAGTGCATGCTGGGAACCGCGGCAACAATTCAATTCCAAAACCGAAGCCAAAAATTCATTCCAATCCAAGACTTCAGAGCCCAAAGATAAAAATTTCTATTCGTAATTTTAAAAGTGATGCCGTCAAGTTTTAGTATGTTAAAACAGTATAAACAGTGGTAAATTCAGTGCTAAATCACACAGAGAGTGGTATCCTCTGTAAATTCAAACATAATAAAGTCCAGAAATTCTTAATATTGAAGATAAACTTTAACAAATTTTACAATTCATAAGCCTATTTCAAAAAAAGAACACCGATCCTAAATCTCAATTTTTCTTAACTGTAACTTCACAAAATGCGTTAAAAAACAGTTTGTTCATGTCTGGTCGAGTGCCTGCCCCGAGAAAATAATAAATATTAATTACTAATATTTATAAAAGAACTTTGTAATTCTATGATAAAGATATATGTAATGAACCCAAACCTAGAGCTAGCCTGGAATAATTTAACTTTGTAATTAAAGACAATTTAACCTTGTTGTGTTATTAAAAGAACTCAAAAGCAAATATTATTAATGTTTAACAAGAAATAATTTACTAAAAGAAAATATTTATAATTTAAATGAATAAACAAATGAATTTATATAACTGAAATTATCTGCATTATTGTCAACTTATTTAGTAGTAGTTGAAGACTAGTTGTAGATATTTCAAATAAATTTTAATAAAATAACTTCACTATTTCGGATTTTATAATAAAGATAAAATATTTTATAACATATAAGAAAAGAATTATGTTATACTACATGACTCAGTTTTTTACAGACCTGCTATAAGCCTTATAGCTTTTTTTGTAAGACAAAAACACTTTACATATTCCAAACTGACAAATCTCCCCAAAGGAGGATTCCATTTTCAGATGCGGATATACAAGAACATAGTAGGATGTGTTAGTAGAATCGCATGATTGCAATATAAACTCAATTTTATAAGTTGTAACACCTAAAAAAGGTTAATCCAATTTGAATAATGAGAAATAACCGGGATCGAGATAGTTAAATGGGAGGGGGAAATAAGTCAAAAATGTGACTTATGTTTTTTAAAAGAATTTAAAATAAAGTAAATTCAATTATTATAGATTTCCAAACACAAATAAATAATAATGTATAGGTTTTAAGAAATTTTAGTTATAAGAAATTTAATAATTTTGTGTGTGAATAAATTTGTAAAAAGACTAGTTGACATTCGCGTAGTACTGAACAGAACATTCGATGAAGCAGATAACGCTGATGTAGCGAGATTTGGAATAAAGTCCAGGATACCGGAAGGTAGATTTCACCATGAGGTTTCAAACACACAGAACACAATTCTCATAAAAAAATACGCCTAAGTATCAGACACGTTTCAACGACAAGGTCGTCCTCTTCAGTGATACACCAACTTGGGTTGTGGTTTGGTTGGTGTAGCTGGTGTATCACTGAAGAGGACGACCTTGTCGTTGAAACGCGTCTGATACTTAGGCATATTTTTTTATGAGAATTGTGTTCTGAGTGTTTGTTATACTGTATAGTTTTTCTCATAAGTCAAGCTCAACCTTTAATATGAGGTTTCAGTCTAGTTGGGAGCTTTGATCAAGATGGTCGTATTTCGAGAGTCTGAGTAAAAAATGTGGAGAAGATAAAAATGTGCTTTTTGAGTCTAGTTAGAAGTGTTAGAATGAACTGTTGTATTGGAGAGTGACGATGTATCTTTGTCGAGTTGAAAATGTAATTCAAAGACTTTAGTGGAAAGAACGGACATTGTGTGATACAATAAGTTGATTTAGAACAATAGAAAGTATAAAGTGTTTAATCATAGGTCGATTAAAAGTAAGAGTGTGTTAAAACTCTGATTGAACTGTTAATTTGGTTAGACGTTTCACGTGAATAGACAATTGACAATTAGCGTGTGTGTGACGATGTGGTCGGATAATGAACAGATTTTCTTTCATAAACATTCGTGAAATGCAAATATAATTTCGCTACGGACACGAGACGGCATCTTTAGGACGGCAAGGAACACTTTAAGTTATATGCAATGTGAATATGTTCTGGTAACTTGTGTTACATAACACACTATATTTACTCTGTTATTATATAGAAATTTACAATGTTTAGTATTTTGATTTTATAATATAAATTTGATTTGTAAAAGATAGTAATTTCTCTTTATGTACAAGAATAATAAATGTCTAATGACATATTTATCCTTATTCAAGGAATGTAAAACTCATACTAAAAGAAAAGCAGATATTTTAAATTTGTTTTTAATTCATAAATTCATTCAATTCAATTTTTTGTTGCAACATAAAGTCAATTTTAAATTCATGGAATAATAGATCAGCTCTCCTTCAGAGAAAAGAAAAATAATTTAACTAAGATGATAATTATATTTATTTTCATGATATGTCTCTATAACATGTTAATGTATAAAAAATAACTTGTCTTTAATAAATTTATGTAAAATTTCAGCATACAAAAGAGTTCTTCATTTGAAATCCTGGAATCACTGTGGAGTACCCTTTTAAAAGAATTCATGCCCTGAGATTCAAATGTTAACTTCTTTTCTTTTTCAAAATTGGTAAGCGAAAGCTACCTGGCGCCCATAAGCTGAGCAAAGACTTTAAATTCATAATTAAAAATAAATAAAAACTAATAATCTTAACTTCATTTTTTTTGTCAATAAGGTAATTTTATTATAAAACTCAACAGTTTTATATTTATTACAAAATGCATATATTTTCTTACCGACTAGCACAAATATTTGATATGTGATCAACCCATGTCAACTTGTCAATACAAACCCTAAAAACTTTGCACTGTTGACCTCTTCAAGTACACTCTCATCCAGCATGACACTTGGTGTCGGGTTTGAGCTTTATGTTACATTATTATTAAATTAATAATATGTAAATATTAATTTAATTAATATTACTAACATTAATATTATTAAATTAATTATTTAAAACATGTACTTAGTCTTATTTGAATTTATGGTCAAATTATTTTTAGCAAAGTATTAGCTTGTAGTATTGACTTGTAGAAAAGCATTATGCTATAAATTGTGAACTAAGTCTACTTGTAAACTCAACATTGTGTTATGATGTACAACTTTGTACAATTGTAAAATAAAAAATTACTTTTTCCTCTATTGTAATATTAAAAACATTTAAACTAATAGATTTTATAATATCTAACCTGTTATTGAATACTGTAATAGCCTGCAAGTTACATGATAGAAACCTTCAACCAACTGATATTCAAATACTGGAAATGTTACTCCAGATTCTTGACATGCAGAGTTCAGCCAGTTTTCCAGGTTAACAAAGGGTTTGAATTCTTGCCTGAAAAAATAAATGCATTATTACTTGTTAATTTTTTTTTTTTTTTTTTTTTTACTTATCTAGAATATAAAATTTAGCGTAACTTTGGTAATTGCAAGAACTTTGACCTATATTTTTTACTAATCTCAGGAAACCAAAAAAAAAAAAAAGATTTACGTAACCACAATAGCGCCCACAAAAATTAAGATAGGAGCATGATATTTTGTATAGAGAACTATAGTGTGCAATATAGAATCCTATTGAAGTTCAGAAAAATCAAATTGAAAATGTCAAAATGACGTTCATTGAAACAGTTTTTTTGTTCACAACTTATCTGCTATTCAACTTTATAACACACTAAATTAGATCAAAATTTCCAGATTTCAATTCTGTCCCACATCTTCTACGATGACAAATAACAAAGTAATTGCCAAAATTGTAATATGAAACCCTGACCTTTTTTAAAAAAAAATGTAATAGTTACAAGCTAGGGCCGAGTCACTGACATGAGTACAGCATATGGAGGTTTCTTCAAATATCTACAGCTTCAAGACCTGCAAGGTGCCAAAACACTGATATAAGCAAAGCGAATTGAAATTTTTTAATATAATATACACATCTACACGGCCCAAGGCCGACGTCTTTATAGTAGTGATATATCCAATTACGAGGTTCATATAATATGTTTTAATCAAACTTACCCTACTGTGGATAAGACCAATACAATCTAATATTTCCTACAAAGAGGATCTGCTTGTATTACATTGTTTCTATGCAATTACTAGTTTATTATTGTATCTAAGCTACAGACAGTTTTAGTTTGGTAAACAAAGTGAGTGTATGATATGTCTAGTACTTAATGAACACAAAAGAGAACAACTGTACCAATTTCTTCTGATTTGCCCTAAATGACTTGAGAATTAATCAAAAAGGTAGAAATAGATCAATATGTCAATGACAACTCTCTTGAGAGAGAGAGAGAGAGAGAGAGAGAGGGGGGGAGAGAGGGATGGAATAATGCAATTCATGTACTTTACTTTGCAATAATTGAAAAATTGTAATTATATTATCTAATAATTTAAATAAAGACACGAGAATTTTATGAACTTGTAAAGAAAAGTGTTAAAGTTGTTATTCATAACGTAGACAGTTCTTATTTTTTTAAATTAGAGAATAATTTCCATAAAAAATTATGACTTTCTAAAAATTGGTACTACAATTTTTCATTAAATTTTGCTCAAGTGTAGCCTCTTGGGACACAAACAAAAAGTATTGGTCATCAACTCGTCAACAATTCCGGTTCATGAAATGTCAGTACAAAAAAAAAATGGCCAAGAGGCTGTTATAAAATACAACATTTCTCAAAATCAACTATACTGGTTTTGTTTGAAATTTAGTGAAAATGAAGATGAAGATGAGAAAAAATACTCTTGAGAAAAATTGTAAGTAAAAAAAATATATTAAGGTTTCAGGAATAATTGACACAAAAACAAAACAAAAAGGGAGTGTTCAATAAAATACGATTGACACTGAGGACATGTTTATAGCCTAAGTAAAGAAAATTTAGGCCTTTAATTTAAGTATATAAAAATGTTTTCAAAGTCAGTGCTCATGGTTCATTTTCTCTTTTAATTTGACAACTACCCAATTCACATTTTTTATGACAATTAGTTTTGGTTTGTTTCTTTTTGGTTTTGGGGATGGGTGAGTGAGGAATATTGTACCATTGTTTGTGTCATTTATTTTTAAAGACATAATTTATGTTTGTTTATATGTGCAGAGTAACCACCGAAACTGTGTTTAGGAAAAAAATACTGTGTTCAAATGTAGTACAAAAGTACTGCAAGAATAGTCACATAATTAGCCAATTATAGACACTATTACAAGAAAATCAATTGTTGCTTACAGTTTGTTTTATGTGATTAAAATAAAATGTTTAATACTCGCATAACTGACAAGACACGCTAACTCTAACTGTTTGTTATCTGTGTTATAAATGCAAGAAATAAGAAATCAGCAGAGCTTCAATCAAACATTAGTGAAGTTTACATAAAAAAGATGGAATAGTGAGAAAATAGGTTAGACAGTTTAGGTAAGGGTACTGAAATGTGTATTATGAGAAATGGAATGGACAACCTATTTGTTTTGATGTAGTTCGTATATGAAAAACTTCATTTGAATAAACTATTACATTTCTTCAATTTCTTGTGAATTTTCACAAATTTCAATGCTTGCTCTGAATGAAATTGTTTCATTTTAAATTAATGATACAAATGCACAAAAACAAGTGATTTGGCAGTGTTCTCTCTTCTTGTGCAAGACAGGTATTATGATGATTTTTTTTTAAACCGCATGGTCACTGGTGATGAGACATGGGTATCTTACATTGAAAAAAATAATCCATGAAGCCCACCAAATTTACCAAAAACCAGAAATCAAATAAATAGTGTGCAAGCAGAAAATCATCTGCACTATTTTTAGAGACAGTAAGGGAGTTTTTCCGTTGATTTCTTACCATGGACATCAATAAATGCTGTATTTTATTATGACACCTTAAAGAAATTGTGTCGTATAATCCAAAACAAAAGCTAAAGCATTTTTAATCGTTGAGTTGTATGTGTTGCTTCATGATAATGTTCGATCACACACTGTTGTTTATACCTAAGAACTGATCATGGCAGAGAATAAATATGGATTATCCCCCACACCCCAGACCTAGTGCCATGTAACTTTCACTTGTTCCTACATTTGAAGCAGTTCCTTGCTGATCAGTTCTAAGTTGATGATAACAAAAGAGCTATGCAACATTGGCTGTCTGCACAAGCAGTATCATTCCTTTTAATAATAAAATTGTTAAAAAATAAATTGCCATTATTTTTTAATAGCTTAAAGGTACTTACTTTTCGAAGTTAAAATATAGTGATGTTAGAAATATTAGTCATGTTATAGTGTATTCTAAAACCAATTCTTATAGCTCAAAATGTGCAAGATGAAAAATAAAATCTAGAGTGGTTTGTAAGAATTGAAAGATACCATTAATGGTTGGAACGGGGGATTTGGTTTACATTTATTAAATATACAAGGACATCCTGCCAGAATTGACAAAGAAGAATTTCAGTTTCTTATCATAAATATAAAAGCTTTCCTGTCAGATTAATTTATTTACTAACACTTACGATCGTGGGCTCCTCTCATATTTCTTGCTGTTAGAGGTTTCTGCCTGGCGATTTCTCTGTAATTGGAAAACAAAATAATACCATTTTAATGACAATAATAAATTTGTAGTAAATAAACTAACTCATTAAATCTTTGCTGTATAAGTACATGTGAAATATTTTCTTTTTATTTCCTGTAAAGTTGTACTGGAAAAAATAAAAATCTACATCAGCTGTTGTATATTATTTAAAGTACACGGTTATTCTTATATCTCTAACCGGACTATAAATGAAAAAGTAACCTTAATATAGAAATTATAAAACTTATTTTGTACATAGAAATTACAGTTTTTAAGACACATTTACAGAAGATGTTGAAGTTGTCCTCCATTTTGTAACAGACACAAATCTACTCAATGACATATGTTTGCAGATACAATGGGTGGGATACCCCTTACAGCGTCAGTTATTATTTTGTAAATCTTGCAGCATTCTATGATTATTGCAGTATACTGAGTCCTTAAGATAACTCCATAGAAAAAAATATATCTGGAAGAGATAATTGGGGGACTATGTTGGCCACAGATTTTTCGAGGTTAATTGATTAACTCATGAAGTATCGTCATCGTTTCATTAGAGGTGTGACAGGTTCTACCGTCTTGTTGAAACCAACAACAACGTTCATCAACTTGAAGCATAGTTACAAATTGTTGAATGATTTCAGAATAAAGAGCTGAATTAACTGAGTTGTCTTAAAAAATCGGTCCGACAATTCTCTTTCTAGATAAGGCACACCAACCAAACTTCAATTTTCGTGATGTCAAGTGGAACCTTGTGCAAGGCGTGCGGATTAGTAACAACCCAGATGCAAGAGTTTTAGTTGTTAATCTATCCATATTTAATAAAATCAGGCCTTATCACTAAAAGAAAGTGTTGTTAAGTTGATTATTCTTATCATTATGAATGAATTTCTTAAGCCAATCACAATGGGTTATGTGATTTTCTGAATCCAAAGGATGTAATTCTTGAACTACTCAAACTCAATATGGCAGCAGCTTCTGACGATTAGTGACTCTTTGACAGGTTGAATAAGACTGCCAGAGACTGGCAGGTTAACCGTTGAGATAACCCTGCCAAATTAATTTACTGGAAAAACACAGACGAGTCTGTTGAACACGCTCTGTAATCTACAGCGTACTTGCAGTTTCTAGGCCTATCGTTAATATTTCCAGTATCACGAAAATTTTGCATAAGATCATACACTGTTAATTTCCCTGGAATAGGAACATGAAGGAATTTTTTCTACTGACAAGTCAACACAACGATTATAAGATTTTACAGTGAAGTAAATTTCCAACAACCCCTCTAATTCTGTGCAAGACTCATGGTGGACTGACTAACAGATTAGCACAGGCACATGTTGACAGAAAGGAATAATGAAGTTATCACAAAATCTCGTTCCCCAAGATTACCAAAACACATTCCAATTACACATTACAAAAAAAATACAGCAATTTTGTAGCTAACATTAAAAAAAATGCATGTGCACTGATGGATTAGTTAGTTTGAATGGCATTCCACAAATATTTATCCTGCATAGATTTCTTATTAAATGACATTCTGAATTGTTTCAAACTACAAAAAAGCCAAAAAATTCGACTTATGTTATAAAATTCCCCAAAAATATAAATATTATTCAAATCAAACTTATAAAATATCATTTTTTTCAGAAAGAATGCAAATATGTTATGAAAAAAGTGTTTTTTGTAAAATTTGGGGAGTTGGGATTTCAGAAATCAAAAAAATCGCTGGTTAGGTTAGGAATCAAAATGAATAGGCCTAACCTAAAAATAAGTACAAAAATTAACTTTACTAGGTGCTCTGAAGGTTAAAAATCATATAGTTTTTTCACCGTGGAACTCTGGATAAATACAATTTTGAACACTACATTTACATACTACATTTCAAAACAAAAAATAAATAAATAAGCAAAAGTAGCTATTATTGTAGCACCTGTAATAACCTGGCAAATAAATCCCTTGCAGTTAACAGCAATTTGGGATATAAGTAAAAATTGTTTTTTTAATTTTTAAGCTATTTATTATAACAGGGTCAAGTTAGGTATTAAATAAACAATTTTTATGCTCTACAAAATTTCTTTTCAATAATTTTTAATTAAATTTGTATCTTTCATGTAATTACCAAAAAGTTAAATGGAGCGTAAAGCTGTAAGTTGTAGCACTAACAAATTTGGGAACTGTAGGTAAATAATTAAATAGCAACATCATAAATAATGTAAAAAGTAGAGCATTACAAAGCTTCAGTGTGTCGAACAAGATGGAGAATATCTCATACTAAAATATTAACATAGGACCATAGAAAAATACACCTGAAAGACTGGGTTGGGCAGGAGATGGTGGCCAGAGCAACATTTAAGCATGACAAAATGGTCGAGTAAGTACAGTTTTAAAAACCAATAGCAACAAGTACAATAACTATGGGGTCTTTAATTTGGTCTCAAAATGTCACATTTTGTATGGAAGAATTTAATAAATAAATCAACATTTTAAAATCAATTTTTATAACTGTATTGATAACATGAATTGTTTTAATATATTTCGAGTTGGTCCATATCTTACAAAAATAGTTTTAACTGCCATGTTTTAAGAAAAACTGTGGTTAATTTTGTAATGTCTATAACATTTTTATTTATTGCAGAGTTTCAAGTAGAAAACACATTTTATAAAGCTATAAAATATTTAACAAAAAATACTCCATTATTCCCACCTCATCCACCCCCCTATATTGTGTGCTACATACTTAAAATTACAATGTGTTATTTTACTTTGCACTCTAACAAATAACCCCTAATAATTTTACTCTTAGGAATAACAATTTAAAGTATATTATAAAAATCCAAAATATAAAATATACGTCTTGAACAAAGCCGTATTTTACTTATTACCTTATATTATACCCTGACTTAATTAATTTTGAAAAAATAAGAATAGGTGTAATATTATAATTATAAATGATAATGAGCGAATAAAAACATTTGTCTGTGAAAATAAATAAAAAATATAGAATTTCTTTAAATATTTATACAAATTTTAATTTACTTTTTATATTTATATGATTTAGATTTCTGTACTATATTTCAAGAAAATTTTTAAACTAATTTCTATTTCACAATATTTAGAAATATATAGAATATTAATCCTATATATATATAGTGTGTCCCACTAAGGTATTTACATTTTCAAACAACAACCAAGTACATATGCACCAAGCGAATTGCAAGATTTTTTTCATACATATTGGAAACATATCCAAAAATGTACCAACAAAATTTTTATGTTGATATCTGCAATAGAAATAAAATGGCGGCCGTTGACAACAATTTATGGTTTAAAAGATAGCAAGCAATAAAATAACTTTTTATTCTTTTATAGACTTTAAAAAAGTTTTAAATTTAATTACCACAATATAACAAATAATAAGATAAAACATGTTTCTTAACAAACAAAAATCATTCAAATTGAAAGCTCTCTATTGCTGTGCACTGGTAGCATCGATGAACAAAAGTCTCAAAGGCATTTCTGAAGAATTCCCTAGGTATGTTAAACATTTCTTCTTCTATTAGCCTTTTTAAATCCTCATTGGTTTCTATGTTGTCAGAGTACACATTTTCTTTTAGATACCCCCATTTGTAGTATTGTAGTAGTTAACATTCTGTGTACTTACTAAACCATTATGATAAAATGTACTCGTCTTTAAACACCAAACGAAGATACCACTCATTGTCAGTCTCGTAATTTTTAATCACTTTGGAACAAAATTCCACTCTTCTGTCTGGATAGTCTTCAAGAATCCTGTGTACTATGTGAGATTTATAAAACTTCACACCATGTTTCTTGATTATTCGATGTACTGTAGACTTAGCTACACCAGTACTTAAGGATACTTTTCGAATCGATGTGGGTTTAGGAGACTTTAGAATAGCAGTACACACATTTTCAGCCACTTCTAAGTCAGGTGGATGCCGGCAAAGCTTTTTCTGTACACTACCAGTTTCAAGTAAGAGCTTCCTCCATTTTGAGATGGACATGACTAAGGGAGGTTCAATCATAGAATACGTAGCTTGAAATATTCTGTGTGCTTCTTAGTCATTATTAAAAGCAATAGATCAAGTACAGCACAAGACCTTCTGTTCTATTGTAAACAACAAGGCAAAAATCCAGTACAACCGAGGTTATGTTTGTTGTCTAAGAGAACACAATAAAAATGGTCAACAATGCAATGATCTGAAATAAAAGAAACAGCTGATTGTTTTAAAATAACCAGATGTTTAAACATTTGGAACTTTTAAGTTATCTCGTTCTCCGGCGGCAGGCACTGTCGTTTAAACTGCATTTCTATCAACAGCCGCCATTTTATTTCTATTGCTGATATCAGCGTAAAAATTTGTTGGTACACTTTTGAATATGTTTCCAATATGTATGAAATAAATCTTACAATTTAGTTGATGCATATGTAATTGGTGGTTGTTTGAAAATGTAAATACATTTGTGGGACTCACTGTATACAGAATATATAGAGTATTAAACATATTTTTGATACTAATAAAATTTATAAGCTACAATGAGGTATGAGAGAACGATGCATAGTAGTTGTGAAAAATTTCCTATGCATAGTAATCGAGGGTTAATCTAGGCGTAAATACTATTGTATCATTTGTACAAAAATTGATTTGTATATATAACCTAAATCTCTTAACACTCTACCAATTAATAAATTTCGAACTATAAAAACTATTGATTTACCTTAAGTATATTCTTGTACCCATTCATATGCTTCATGAGCAACATAAATCCTACAACTTTGCTACATTCCTTCTTCGCCTGTTCCTCGGCTTGTTCTTCCCCTAAAACAAAATCTCATATAAGATATGTTTATTAAATAACGAGACTGTGTTTTTACTTCTTAAAGAAAGCAGTGAGAACCGATTGTCAGCTCTTTGAACTTATATGATAAATATCAACACTGTCAGTCATTCAATTGATTGTAACTCATCAATTAATGCAGTTGTGGTTTATAATGCTAACTTTGAAATTTGTAGTAAAATTGAACAAAACAACAATGAAACGTTCTCAAATGGTTAGTGAGGCTTATGGGGATGGTTGTATGTCTCATTTAGTGGCACAAAAAATTCAGTGAAAGATGTGTAGGAATGTGTCTGGGGTGGAGAGGAAAAGGGGGCCCACACTTCGTTTGTTGCGTTTGCTTTCAGCGGTACAACCCCAATAAAAAAATATAGACTTCAAATGCTTCTAACTGTAGTTATGTGGATGGAAGGCAATGCTTTGGCCTATTTACATAATCAATTCATTATTTCAGTAAATCTATATGTACGCTTTTTAATGAAGCACTAGACCCTTATAAAATGAGGTTAGTCAACTATTTTGTGAAAAAAAGGGATATCAATAAAACAACACAAACACTGAAAACACAACGGATTCATACAAAAGTTAAGGATTTTTGATTCCAAAACAAATTCCAAAATTTTCCAAAAATCTTGTTCTATAGTGAATTATATGATAAACATTCACATTTATGTATGATATTTAAACAGAAAACATAAATTAACTTATATCTGCAAATTATATTTTATTATTTAAACATGATAGAAGTTATATCATGCCAAAAACATGTGAACAAATATTTACAACATTAAATAATTAATCAAATTGCAGGCTCCCAACTCATATACACAATTTGAAACCTGGTATAACATTTATTTATTTAAATAATAAATTATAAATAATTAATAAATAAACAAAAATACATTTAGATATCATCAATTCAAATAATCACCATCATCCAAAATGTAGCACGACCATTTCATTCATGTATGGTTCAAAACACTAGTGACAGCATTTTTTGATAATGGAATATAGAAACTGGAAACTGATATGAAAAATATTTGTAAATTCAAAATGGTGACTATGGGAAAAAATAACTTGAATCTGTGGATTTCTTTTAGCCATAGTAATTATTTGTATCTTCCACAGCTTCATTCCCCTTTTAAAAATGAAGCATACCTAAAAAAATTTCAATATTTCATCGCCACTAGTTAAACAAATATTTTAACTTACAATCTATTTTAATTAGTTCTGATGGAATCTCGATGGTGAACACTTTTCCTGTGCCTTTCTCAGAGTTTTTCACACTAAAAGAAGAGTCGATTCCTCTATAATCGCAGAACATTTTCAACCATTTTACGGGATCTGTATTCTTCATTTGGTGATACAAGTTTCTAAATCTGTAAAAATGGAAACAAATACACAAGTGTATATATTAAACAGTCACAAAGAAGCTTCAAAAAAATTGTTAACAATTTGAAGAAATGGTGCATCAAGTTAAACGAATCAAAATCAGTTCATGTAAACATTACAAATGAAAAAGATAATTATAAACTAGTGGTCATTAATGAAAAAATAATGACATGTGCGAACAGTATCAAATATCTATAATATATGATATTGGATATTATATTGTGTTGTAAAGAACACGTGTGAACAATTTGATATCCAACTGAAGAAATATATTGATTGTTTCGAAGAAGGTCCGGATTATCAATAAATAATAAACAACTGTTGTAAAAGTAAATATTAAAACCCTTATGGATTTAAGATATTCAACTTTGGGGCTGTACGAACAAAATTAACATAAAACAGATGAATGTAGTGACATCCCTAGTGATCATATAACAACTGAAGGCGAAACTAGTAACATAACCGAGGTCTTGTAAACAACAAAACATCTTGCACATCTGTATCTCCTGCAAGTTTAAAGATTATTAATTTAGAGAGAAAAATGTAATATAGTTATTATGATAAGAATATCTAGAAGGCTTGGATGATGTGGTTTGATACACTACAAAGCTTTTTTACAGATTCCCCTCTGTCAAGTCATGACTCATTTAACCGCATCTCAAACGAAACCAACACACGCTTCCCTTTTCGTAACTCGCTCATTTTTATTTACTGTATATACTGTACGTAGATCATAACCAGTCAAAGACAAGAAGAAAACTGAAAAGAAATGTTATATTTTCCAATGTGTACTAAATTGATTTGTGGGAAAAAGCGGACCATCAAACGTTTTTGCCGCTGTATGTCTGCTATACCGACGGGTGCCCATGCCACGGTGTTTTTATGCCGCCGACAATGGGATACCACTATTGACAAAGTCGTTTGACTCGCCGCTGCTTTGGTGTTTCAATTACAATTTATTTTCGGAAACTCTCATCCAACCAGTACACTACGATATAGGCCGGTTAATCCGAGGCAGGTTAACAGAGGTTCTACTGTATTTAAGTTATCTATGTAACACAATTAGTATATAAACTAAACAGCGGACTGTATGGTATAATCGTGTTAACTGGAGCAGGCCAGCGTTGTAGCACCACAGAAGAAAAAGATAGAATATAAGATATTTTACTTCAAGACATAACTCTTGTAATTTAAGGAAGTATTCAACAAGAGCTAAGACAGAAAATACATAATTATCTAAATGAACTAAATGATTGGCTTTCTGTTAATGGATTGAAATGAAAAACTAACAAAACACACACATTCAAATGGTAATTACAAAATTAAACACTGTTCCCATAACTTATAGTTATTTTTATTCACTTACTGTTAAACTCCTTGTTGTTTAAAAGCAAAAACCTCACAGTCATCAGTGCCTTATATATAAAAAAAAAAATTATAAAAAAAGGAAGAAAAGAATATAAAATCAAGACTCCATATTAATGCTTAAATATGGTATATCGCTTTGTAGGAACTCTATGGAAACCAAACATACTTTCATAGTTCGAAAAAGTTCTCAGAATTAAGTTAAATAAAACCAAGATTCTATTCTTGTAAATAATTATTCAAAGAACTTCGAACATGAAGTCTGCTTTTTATATATTTATTGGAGTACTTGTGTTTTGTACATTGCTACAAACATCTATCTATTTGATGCAAAAAAACAAAGAAAAGTTAATGTACTCTTTTTACAGACTTGTGTTATTAGAAAAGAGTTTTAATGTTTAAAAGTATAGTATAAATATAGTATTGGCTAAATCTAACTGAATGAATATTTGATGATATTTGTTATTATTTATTGTCTATTGTTCAAATACTTATTGTTGTTTTCTTTCTTTATTATTTTATTTACGTATTTTGTGTTATATTTAGATTATTATTTTAGTATAAATTTTACAACCTGCTTACTTGTAAATCTAAATAAGGACTGTTCTGCCACAAGTGTTGTGCAAAAAATTTTAAAAAATAATAAAAGATAAGAAAAACTTTTATGCGCCTTATTATCCTGTGGATTATAGAAGATTTGGATGTTATGTTATCTACCCTAAACATTCTTATCACTCTAACCCTCAGGGGATCACTTTAATGAGTACAGTGTTTGCAATCCCGAGATATCTAGCTGTATATACACCTTTTTTCATATAGTGTCGGGTTAGATCCCTCTGTTTCATCTTTCCTCTTGATCAAGTGTTGTTCTTTTCTAACCCTGACGCTATTAAAATATTCGAGAACTAGGCGTCTTTATTTTATATACTTTTTCTTCCTTTATTTTTATACAGTGATGATGACCCAGAAGCTTTTAGCATTAAACAACAGGGGGGAGGGGGGGCCATCATTGTAATCTGTGATTAGTGTACCTTTTTTTACCTCCTCATTCTTAGCTGGTTAACAAATTTTCAATCTTAAAAAATACTATAAGGGAATTTGAGATTCTCATACACCCAAGTATACACATATTAATGTGATTATTTATTTTAAGTTTATGTGTTATCACATCCCAATACAAGCACATACAATGTTATAACAACAGAAACACTTGTAATTATCTAGCTAAACAGCTCAGGTTAAGTGTATACAGTAAATTTCCTTCTCAAGTTGATGCTGTATTTAGTAATAAGCATTGAGATAAAATTTCAAAAATTGAAAGTTGGGTGCTGTATTCATTAATCAGCTTCCAGATAAAATAAAATATATTGACAATTATAAGTAATTTAAAAGCAGTTGTAGACAATTATTTGGACGGCTATGTAAACCGCCAAAACAGTAGGGAATCAGAGTATTGACAATCCCCATGCGTATCATGAAAAACTATTGCACCTGCAAAAGATGGGTATATGGTGCGGCAATATCACAACAACAAAATTATTAGTCCTATTTTCTTTGAGTACACTATTAATGCAGAACGATATGAGAATATTTTATTGAAAATCATTGTTCTTTTGGAAAAGGAGATTGATACTTTTGGTTACAATTTGATGGTACAACATCGCACTACGCACGTTCAACTTCTGATTTCATTAACAAATTCTTTGGTGATTGTGTTATTGGTCGAGGCTTATGGGCACCTAGATCTAAAGATTTGACTATGGCAGATTTTTTTCCTTGGGGTTGTGGTTAGGAATATATTAAATTTAATGTTAACTTATAATTATTTCATTTTAGTATAATATAATCATACAATACTCATAATGGCCCAACTATTGTGAAAGAATTGAAAAAAGTGTTGAAATGCTTGACTTGCATCGGAAGTAGAACACCACGAGCGACGAAAGATATATAAGCAGCCGGCACAATGTGGAGGGGATCTTTTGGAGGTTAGAAGATACCGGCTGCGTCACTAGCCGTCGTGGAAGACAGCCCAGGAAGTTTGAATACAAACGGAAGGACAAAAGGGGATTGGCTGAATTTGAGACTCTACAACGTGAGCAAGCATTGATATATAAAGGCACTTGTAATATCAGTAACTTCAATTAAACAAAAGTAATAATAGTTGGAATACTTCTGGGTGATGAGTGATGAATATTTAGTTTTGAATATTGTTTATATTATTGTAGATATTTGTATTAGAGATAATAACGTGTTTTGATCCCACCATTATATAATTAATTGTGTACTCCCTTTTTGTATTGTATTAAATTATAAGAAAGATAGATATAAATTTATGTTAATAATAAAAATTAATTAAACGTTGAACCACTGTTTTGATTAAAAGAAAGAACCCAGGCAGTTTAGAGGGGCCGTTCCTAACAGTTGCCTTAAAGAAAAAGCCAATAGCAACAAAACATGAACACTTGAACAACTGAAGTTCAAGTTGAACAAGCTGTATTAAACAACCCACCACACACTTTGAAAAATTGTAAGAAACACAGTAGAAGGTGGAAGCATGTATTCATGACGATGATGGCCACTTCCAACATTTAATCTAGTATTTAAGATAATGGAAAATTTGGTAATAAAATAATTTAATAACTTACACATACCATTTTATTTATTTATATATATACCTACTAACATGAGTCTAGGATAGATAGATGGTTGCGTTTTATATGGGACATCCTATACATTGTCCGAGTATACATTCTTATTTTTAATTTATGTAGGAAATGGATTGGATGAAAGGAATATCTGTCAACGGATTTTGGGTGGGATTGGAGGCAAAGCACTGAACTTAAATTTAATATAAACCTTAAAAATATGAAAAAATAATATAGAGTAATATACTTGTCACAATTGTTTGTAACTGGAAAAAACATCTTTTCACCTTAAACTTAAAACATGACTCGATCCAGACCAGTGCATGCAGTTATTGATGATGTACAGGAAGTTGAAGTTCCTGCACAACGGTTGAATATCTAAAATGGTTTTCGGTTTTAACTTTATCCAATAGAAAGGGTAAAATTATCTTACCAAGTATTAAAGCAGTTTTTAGTTTTTGTTTGGTTTTGGTTTTGGTTTTCGGTTTATATATATATTGAGTTTTACATAAAATTTAATTCTTGAAAAAAACAAAATTCTTGAAAAATGTTATGTAACTTGATAAAACCACTAAAACTGTACACACACACACACACACACACACACACACACACACACACACACACACACACACACATACACACACACACACACACACACACACAAACACAAAATGTAGCTTCCTAGTAAAAAAAAAACTAATAAAGTTTATAAATTTTTTTTTGTCAATCTTTATTTTTTGCTTTTGTGTTGTTTTTATGTAGGCATAACTTTATGTACTACTATACAAATTCATAATATAGTTACTGTACTAATATTACTCGTGAGTCAAAACACACAAAAATAAAATTACTTTATAAGAAAAACTAATAACCATCACTCAACTCATCGTCTTACACGTGCTGAACTGTATTCTCACTTAGTGGAAATCGCAATCGTTTCATATTTGATTTTACTTTTATAATTAGAATGAAAAAAAAAAATTGTTTCCAACCTCACCAAAACAATCAACAAACAATTCACTCACCATTAAAACAAAACAATTTGCTGCACGAAAACGATTAGCTGATGACATTACTTTGACGCAATAACCATAGTTATTTGTCAAAAGCTGTATTATGAGTCAACAGCTGGTTATTAGAAAGATACTACTATAACAAATCATATGTTTTTCGTATTCTTCAGTTCTATCTTTTTGTTTCCATAACAACAAAATTGTAATACACAAAAAAATGGACGTTGGCATTCTTCGGCAGTTTTCAAAACATTCGTATATACGGACGTTGGCATTCTTCGGCAGTTTTCAAAACATTCGTATATACGGACGTTGGCACTAAAACGGTTAATGTTAAAAAGAGAAAATATATTTTCAAAAAAGTCTTTGTTTTTAGTACACTTTTAAAAAAAACATAATATATTAAACATGTGTAGCCTACCACTTATTTTTTCCCAAAGTTATATTTTTTGTACAAAACAAAGTGGAGGGATAAATGTAAAACTAAGCAGTTTCAGCCCTTTGTTTATGTGAACCTTTTTGCTTTATTTTTACCAGTATAACACATCCTGAAAGCTTCTCCATTTCTTCAGGGTGAATCACCCTGTATATTTATTTACAACTTTATAGCAAATGATAATTAATAAAAATGTTTTGCAAGCCAAACTAAAATATACACACTGTATTATCCAGAATTAACTTACCTATGAACTTCGCCCCTTGGTAATTCATCACCCAGATCATTCTGAAAAACAAATCAACTTCAATATAGACCTCAAATTTGATTCCTAGACAATTAAAATGAAATAAGTTTTACAAGGGGCTTAGTTTGCTTTTTATTACTGGTGTAACCTAGGCTTTCAACTTTTTGTAAAGTAGTTAACACTGCATTTCAGTTTTTGTTTTCCGGTGAATATGACAAGTTCTGTTTCTAAATTCAAAAAAATATTTAATTAAAATAAGAAATATCATACTCTTGTATTTTGTTCGGCTGGTCAGAACAATGTATGCATTATGATGGAATTCGCTGAAAGCTGTATTTCTTTGTCCACATCGGTTACTGTGGAAAAACTTGGGTATTTTCAGATTATATACTTTTACAAAAAAAAAAAAAAAAAAAAAAAAAACACTATTAACATCATACATTTAGTGTTTCAGTGATCATTTAAAGATTCCTGTGTCTTTTGAAAAGTTGGCATCACTTGGGTTTTGGTAACCTCTTGGACATTGGCAAAGTGTATAAATACCGTAACCACAATTGCAACTTTTTTTTCTTTTTAGTAATTTAAATCTATAACTAAAAATCTTTATTTATTACTTTATTATATTATTTAATTTATTAATTCACCTTAAATATTTTAAAAGGTGTTTTTCTATATCCAAACTATTTCAACCACGTTACTCTCAGCTGTTCCCGGTGTATTCTTTCTGGTTCATTATAAACATCGGTTCAAATCCGACATGGTCTACACAAAGTAACATCATTCCCTCTTACAATATTTATTTAATAGTTTTACTTTAATAATTATTGTTATTTCACTTTATTTGAGTTTACACTTATTTAATTAATCATGTACACCTTCCCTTTATGCCCACAAATGAATTATTATGATGATTTTTGAATTTCTACATCAAATGCATTTGCAATTTTCTAAGCTAGGTATGTTTTTATATTTAAAGTGATATTTCATATATATAAACAGTGAATTTGTGTTTACAAGTCTTTAAGTGTAATTTTAGTATATTTAACTTCAGTGTTCTTTTATTTATTATTTACATTGATTATTATTTCTCTATTAGCATATTGAATTTTCTAGCTTAACACTGTTTACTAGCCTATCATTTTCAAACCGTTATAAACATATAAAATTCTTTAAACAAGTTATTATTCAATATTTTCATTTTAAATTCCTATTTTTTAATCAATAGCTCTTTACTGTTCAAGTACTGATTGTAATTATACGTTTATAGTTTAATTTGAAATGAAATTTAATAAAATTATTGTTTTAATATTACCTTAAATTCTTCTTTATCTATATACACAAGTCCTTGCTGCTGCCATTCTTCTGTTATCCTAACACAACCAATACTAACAATTTATATATTTAGCCCAGAGCTTGTGATTTTAGTAACATGATGTTCTGAGACCCTTCGCTTTGTAGTTTTCTTGTTCACCCTCTTAACTAAATTGCTGTTAGGGCTTTTAATAAGTGAAAATATTGATGTTATACATTTTCAATATTTCTACACCAAATTTTGGTCACCTTCAAAGTAATTACCATTGACTGCAATGCACTTCTCTAATCGTTTCTTCCATCGTTCAAAACATTGTTGATATTCACTTAATGGAATGATCTTTAGTCCATCCAGCGATTTTTGTTTCACCTCTTCCACAGTCTCAAAACGTTTACCTTTCATATCTCTTTTGAGTCGGGGGAACAAAAAAAAAGTCGCAGAGAGCAAGATCCGGTGAATGGGGGGGGGGGAGCAACCGGTGTAATACCATATATATAGTGTAAAGATATGTATAAATAAATTATACGTATGTATAGATATTTTATAGATCTGTATAAATATTTTATAGATATGTATAAATCAATTCTATGTATGTATAGATAAAATATAGATAGTATATAAATATGTATAAATTGATTATAGATATGTATAACCTCATTTCACTCCCTTTCAAAATTCGGCTTATAAACATGTTAGCAGCCTTTTGTACATTATCCTTTATTTGCTATAAATTGAGACAATTCTAAAAAAGTTGTAAAAAATTTAATCCAAAAACAATTTTAAATAATTAATAAAAATCCGATCTCCACGACACCTAGCGGCAGTCTCGAACAACGAAGAATCAATAAATTACCTAATTTCTACTAATTCCAAACATACGATCAGTAAAACTTAAAATAAATATATTTCCGACGTT
Organism: Aphrophora alni; assembly: GCA_963513935.1. NCBI lineage: Eukaryota > Metazoa > Arthropoda > Insecta > Hemiptera > Aphrophoridae > Aphrophora > Aphrophora alni. The sequence goes on along the minus strand of OY740767.1, from coordinate 153,449,629 downwards.
TCATAATAAGTCCCATATCAAAATTAATCTAAATGAATCCATCCAACCAGGAAAATTAACCAAAAAATATATAACTCCAGTGCAAGATAGATATCTTAGTTTTAAAATCAGTATGAAAAGGCCTACTGTCAAAACTACGATGTGCAAATGCCGTATTTTAAAGATTGTGAAATAATTAAGGAACGACAGAGAAAACAAGTAACATCATCATATCAATTACGAATTTCTACATCAAAATCCTTTCTACAAAAATCCCAAACACATACCAATAATTAGTTACAAGAAGAAAATCAATTTTTTTATCATTTAGTAATGGAGGCTTTATTAGAAAAGCCTGTTTCTGTCGGCTTAGCAGAAAGCCCCGCCCTCTACCGGCAACTAGCTTTCCAAATGGTTATTATAGTTTCATTTATTTGTGACGTATTTATTTCGCACTCTATACTCTGACAGTTATGTAAATTAGTTAATTAAATATGTAACTATTTAGAGAAGTTATTTAGTCTTGTTATATGTCTAAAATAACATATTTTCTCATTTTTAAATAATTGTGTTCCCAAAATTATGTAATTAATCCATTTCCGTTTTTTTTAAATCATACCATTATTCATCCAAATACACTGCACTAACACATGCAAGTTTACACAATGTAATATAGAAGGCCCAAGTTTCAAAACTTCCATGTGTTAGGATTGGTTCCTCTAAATTGACTGGGTTCTTTATTTTAAATATAATCAAATCAGTGGTTCAGTTATCTAATTAATGGTTCTTTATTATTTAATGCAACTTGACTATTTCTCTTATATACTAATTACAAATATTTTAATCTTCTTAATTACTAAGAATCCAGAACAACTCTAATTGTTGTGACTCACAGATCTGATTCTATGGTATAGTTTATAATGACTTGTTTTTGAAATAATTACTAGGTTTATACACAAAGTTTGCTCACCCTGCTTGTCACTCTTATGGATGCTCGTCTGAAATCTCAATTCTCCTAAGAAGCTCTTACTCACCAAATCCGTCTGGCTATCTTCCAGAATTATTCTCCCATGAAGCGCTTACTCGCCAAGTCCGCCTGGCTATCTTCAATAATTCCTGCAGCACCTTCCCTTGATCAATCTTAGCCCACTGACCAAGTTTGCTCTACTGAAGGGTTTTTTTATATATATTGTAGCATCAATGATGTCTGCCTTGAGTGCAAGGTAAGCAATTTCATCATTTTTCCAGGTCTGTCACCAAAATTGTTTTCATTCTGGTTTCTTAAAAAGAACTTGGACTATATTTCTAACTAAAACTATCCCAATTCCTAACTCATAACACCGATTTAGTGCATCAGAAGAATTGGCATTGTTGGAGAAAAATAAACCCATTTCATAAACGAAGAATCTCAAATTCAAATTTGGCCAGAAACTCCTTCAACATTCTAGAGACCAGTATATCAAAAGAAGCGGTAAATAGTGTGGTTTGTAATAAGTAGTGTATAATGAACGATTCTAATTCTACAAGAGAAAATATACCAAAAATAAAACTTGCTAATCTGGTGAAAAATAATGCAATGATTTTAGTTTCAAGCATGCACCACACTGCTTCAATTGATGCAAGAAATAACAAGCCTGAGATAATATCACACTACAACAGCACAAAATGTGGAGTAGACTTACTCGATATGAAGTGTGCTGTGTTTTCGTCAAGTCGTCGTACTAGGCGTTGGTCTTTAGCAGTCTTTTACAGACTATTGAATATTAGTAGTGTCAACTCTTTCATTGTATATATGAGCTATAAAGACATTTCTGATATGAGCCGGTTTGCATTTGTAAAGCAGTTAGCAAATGAAATGATTGTCCTACACCTCCGCTCAAGACTTGCATCAAACCTGAACCTTCCCAAAGAACTAAAATCCAGCATACAAAAGGCATTAGGTGAAGAATATGAACCTCCAGCTCAGCAACCTTCAGTCCAGCAGCAGCTCCTTGTTAGGCAGGGAGATGTTCCAGCACCATGCGACCAAATGGCGAAGAGGAAGACTTGTTCTTCCTGTCATTACCAGAAGAAAAGAAAAACTGCATATATGTACATCAAGTGTGAAAAACCTATCTGTGGTGAATGAAGCCGCAAGGTGTGTTTGGGGTGTGCAAAGGAGTGCAAGTGAGTCAACACCACTTAAGAGAGTCAATAATGTAAATAGATGAGACATATTTTTTCACATGTAAGTCAGTTTACTTTTATTATAATGAGTTTACTAACTTTTTTAAACATTGATATTTTTGCTTATACGTTTTACTTATTTTTTTAATTGATTTAAAAAGGTTTCTTCTTGATAAGTGATGAACAAATGATTTTTAAAAATAGTTTTATATCACCTAGCTATTATTATAATGCATTAAATATATATGTCATATTTTTTCTCGTCAATAATACACCTTAAGTAATTTTCTAAATCAAACGTGTGGACTATTAATTTCATTAACATTTCTGACTTCACTATCCATAAATATTGTTCAGTTATACAAAAATATGTGTTATATAATAAAAATAAACAGTTAAATAGATAAAATTGTTTTATTTTGCCATTTTTTTATGAACCAATACATTTCATCATAGTAGACAATTGAAAACTGTGATAAAATTACATAGAGGTCCCAGAGATAGGCGTTTCCTTTAGCGTCACAGATTTCATGTTTCCCTAAGAGTGTTAATCATATCTACTATCATTTGTGTATAGAGAAGCTAATACACGATGTTTCAAGAGTATAAATCAACTTTTCTTATCAAGTGTAAAAGTTTGAACATAAAAGAGAAAAAAGACAATGAGTAGTTCATTAAGTCAAATTTTAGCCAATATTTTTATGAAAAAAACTGAAAAGAAAGTTATTGATTCTTCTGAGTTTAAAACAAAAGTATGGCTAAGATAAATGGACAACCCTTTTGTCATATGGCCTCATGGCAACACTAAATAAAAACAGTTTTTTGAATTGTTTAAATAAAACTTCTGATTCCTTAACCATCGAAAACAAAGTTAATAATAAACTTCCATTTTTAGATGTGTCGAGAGATGTAGGAACGTCCTCCTTAAGATTACGCTTTACAGAAAAGAAGTACATACCGATCGGTAACATTTCTCTAACTATCCTAATCCTGCCAAGAATAGAATAGTTCATTCTTCTTGTTAGAGCTAATAATATTTGTTCTTATAAAAAGAGCCTAACTCAAGAACTAAATCGTATTATGAATGACTTAGTTACCAATGAACACCCTTAATGCATAATTTCTAAATGTACAAAAATTATTTCTGAGGAAAAGAAGGAGTCTAAAGACAATGATTTGAAAGTCTTATAGTATATTTGAGAATGCCTTATGAGCCTGGATTATCAGAAAAAGGTAGCCATTTTGCTAGGAAATATATAAATACGTACAGCTTTTAATAATCAAAACACTATTAAGAAACAACTCGTCAAAACCCAACCTAAAAATACTACTCAGGATACTAAAAACGAAATTTACAGTAGTAAATGTGAATTTGACATGCAATATATTGGCGAGACAAAAAGGCCTCTAAATATAAGAATTAGTGAACATAAAAAGAACACGCAATTAGGTCTAAGAGATAAATCAAAAATGGCTGAACACGTTTGGTCCGAAAATCACAAATTTTTATTGGAAAGAGGCAAAAATAATATGCGAGGAAATAAACTTATATAAATGAAAAACTAATTAAAGCCTCATATACGAGGGAAAGTCAAAAAGAAAAGGGAAATTTTGATTTCTCTCCGAATCACATGTATGACAATACTGATTGTTTTGCTATATAATATATAACTCATAACGTCTATCAGCTGTTCATTGAAAGTATTGTTTCATTGTTAGCTATTTGTGATTGTGTTTAAAAGACTGTGTGAAATGAATTCTCCTTTGTCTAATTGTACCAAGGAAGAAATGCGAGCAGTGTTACTTTTCCTCAATTCAGAGTGTGTGAAACTAGTAGAGATTATTCGTCGAAGCAGCTGCAATATGTAGAGAGTTCTTTAAATGGAAAGAACGCTTTGAAAGTGGTAGGATTTCTCTGTGTGATGAACAACGGCCTGGTAGGCCTTCCACTTCAAAGACTAATGACAACACTGAAGCGGTTAAACAAATGATTCACGATAATCGATGAAATTAAGTTGATGAAATTGCAAGTGAGTTAAAAGTAAGACATGGCTCAGCACATTCAGTCATCCATGATACTTTAAACTTTCGAAAAGTCTATGCTCGCTGAGTTCTACGTCAATTGACCACCATCCACAAAGACAATGTCCCAGAAGCATTTGGAACGTTATGAAGAAGAATGAGACTCATTTCTTAAGCGAATAATAACCGTTGATGAAACATGGGTCCATCATTTTGAACCAGAACGTAAGCGACGTAGTTTGGTGTGGAAACATCCTTCCTCTCCTACAGCAAATATGTTTAAAACTGAGATGTCTGCAGGAAAGGTTATGATGTCGATATTGTGGGATATGGAAGGTCCATTTTTGGTTGACTTCAAACCTAAAGGTCAAACAATAAATAGTGACATAAATGGGAGCTACTGCATTTATTGAACCCAAAAGATGTAGTAAACTTTCAAAAGGTGTGATTTTACTTCAAGATAACGGTCGAACCCATATGGCCAAAAACAGTCCTGTGCCTTCAAAATCTTGATTTTCAGCTGTTGAACCACCCTCCATATAGCCCGGCCCAGGCTCCAAGAGATTGTCATCTTTTTGGCCCATTTAAAGAACAGTTGTGAAGGAATCATTATCGATCTGTTCAAGAGGCCATTGTAGCGGTACAACATTTTTTGAACACAAGACCAAAAATCTTCCAGGAAGGAATTAAAATGCTCGTTAAAAGATGCACTAAGTTCATAGAAGTAAGAGGGGATTATGGTTAAAAGTACTGCTACTTTTTTATGTAAATACAATAAATATATAGATTTTTTTTTTCAATTTTATTTTACTTATTAACTTAACCATGATATAAAGTTATCAGACAATCCATCAGCCAATTCAGATTAGAAATAAAGCCAATATGACTTCTGTTAAATGAATTAAAAATCAGAGATAAAAATAAGGCTAAAATTTTGCCACTTGATCAACATGAGAATCATGACGCGATCAAGGACTAAACTCTTGAAAGAAGGGGCAAAATGTTGTTTAACCCGATAAACAGTTAGGACAAATCAGTTGCTTGTTTTCCTTTGTAGGCCTATGTGTTGTGGTTTCATCTAATCATGTTTATAATTAATCTTAGCTTTGACAGTTCAGATCTTATTATAGGTTTTTAGTTTTAGTTAGTTTTTGAAGTGAAAACTTCTATTGGCGCGTTTGATACTTTTTGGGATGGACTTTTTTAATAGAAATCGCGTCACGCACACTACCGTAATGCAACTTTTGGGATGGACTTTTTCAATAGAAATCGCATCACGCACAGTACCATAATGCAACTTTAATATATATAGACAACGGATACGTGCGCACAGTGTATATATAAACTCATATATCTACGAAAAATATTGCACAAACTTTCTCACATACCCATATATATTAAAACAAAAATCTACGAAAAATATTGCACTAACTTTCTCACATACCCATACGTATCAAAACTAAAAATCTACGAAAAATATTGCACTAACTTTCTCAAAATTCGCATACATAGTTAAACTAGTATAAATGAAATAATATCGCACAAACCTTCTCACATACCCATAATATATATTAAAACTAAAAATCTACGAAAAATATAGCACTAACTTTCTCAAACTCAATACATAGTCAAACTAAAATCAATGCAAAAAATTTTGCACAAACTTAAGTTTTCACTTCTAACATATATTTTCACTTCCCAGTATATTTTTTTCTTAGGTTATAATTGTTTTTAGTTTTCAGCATGGCCCTTAGCTACTAGGCTATGTTGGTGTTTTTCTCTTTTATGCTCCAACTTTTACACTTGATAACAAGAGTTGATTTATACTATCGAAACATTGTGTATTCGTTTTTTTTATATACATAAATGATAGCAATGTCTGATTAAACCATATTAAAAATTAAACATTTTTATAAAAGTATACAAAATGACGTATTTCAACTGTTAGCGTACGTATATGAACACCACTATAAATGTAAGAGTACAAAATTGTCTACAATATAACATTTATTAATGTTTTTTTTGTGTAACAATAACTAAAAACATTTAAACACAGTGTCAACAAAATTTATAAATAAAATTTTCATTTTGCAGAATGTACTCAATTTTATTTACTGTAATAACGATAGATGTTTAAATACATGCATAAACATAACATATGAATCAAAGTAAATTATTTTTATAATTATAAAACTATTCTAAGCTACTTTTTTTCGTTTTTATATACTACCGACTAAAGGTACATGGTGAAATTCCATTATTAATAATTAAATAAAAAGCAGTTTGTACTTCCACAATATTTTTTAATGAGCCATGCCGACCAAGGTTTCGCCAACTATGGCATTGTCAAAAGCAGCTTACAGACTAAGGTACAAGAATTTTACAACACAATAGGGCACGAAAAAGTTGGCCAAAATTACTGTTAGGGTAAGGAGGAGGGAGAGAGGGAAGATATCTAGGCCCAAATATGGGTTGCAAGAGTAGTGAATTACTAAGATCTAATTGTTCATTAATAACTAAGCTAGAGTCCTTATTGATTATTCTCTAAATTTCTAACATTTCTAGAGCGTTTAACTTTTTACCCTTACCATTAACATGTAGAATATTAAATTCTATATTTGATGAAAATCTAAAATTTTATGAGTTTTTAGATGGTTAGAAAAACTAGAATCTACATAGTCCAACCGCCAACTTCTGTTATGTTCACTTAATCTAGTTTTTTACAGGATGAATAGGGATATCAGGTTTGTGTAATTTGGAGAGTCCATATAGTCTAGGAGCTATGGGGTTCTATACTATGAGCTATGACTGGTAATGTATATTTGTGTACTGGCTTAAAAATACAATTGTTATTGATTATGGTAAACATGATTAATTTACAGTTCTCTTTAGTTGGATCTTTCTTTAATTCCTTAAATACATGAGTTTTTATTAATTCTTTAACTTTTTTGTAATAGTCTAAGGCTAAAATGACTACCAAATTTCCTTTGCCAGGTTTTGTTAGTACTAAGTTATCATTATTAAATTATTAAAATAAAATAATTCTAAAGATAAGGTGCCTGATTTGTTAAAAAAAAATGGTGTTGATAAATTAAATTGTAAAATTTGTAATTCAGTTTATGTAGGACAAACCGGTTGTAGTATTAAAACTAGGTTAAGTGAACATAACAGAAGTTGGCGGTTGGACTATGTAGATTCTAGTTTTTCTAACCATCTAAAAACTCATCAAATTTCAGATTTTCATTCTAATACGGAATTTAATATTCTACATGTTAATGGTAAGGGTAAAAAGTTAAACGTACTAGAAATGTTGGAAATTAAGAGAATAATCAATAAACTTAGTTATTAATGAACAATTAGATCTTAGTAATTCACCACTCTTGCAACCCCTATTTGGGCCTAGGTATCTTCCCTCTCTCCCTCCTCCTTAACCTAAAAGTAATTTTGGCCAACTTTCTCTTGGCCTATTGTGTTGTTGAAAAATTCTTGTAATTTAGTCTGTAAGCTGCTTTTGACAATGCTGTAGTAGGCGAAACCTTGGTCGGCATGGCTCATTAAAAAATATTATGGATGTACAAATTGCCTTTTATTTACTTATGATTCTAAGTTACTGAATACTTAATCTATAAATTAAAATAATAAAATACTAGTTGACCCAACAATCATTACACATTGAAATTTAAAACAATGAGTAGTGTTTTTAAACTGTTGTTACTTTGAAGTATTGTCTTCCAGCACTTTATATCGCCTTCTTAAATTTACCACTAGAGTTCATTGTGCAACAATAAAATAGATGGCATCAATCAAACTGCGTTTGTATTGTTGTTAGGTTTATTCGTGATACCTAACAAAAGAAGCATTTTACCTTACAAATATGAATCTCCTAACGGGTTAATTAAATTGAACTCGTTTCTACCAACCTCCAATTCAGTCTACAATTTACGTCGTTTTGAAGAGCATGGTTCCGTTATATATTGTTGTATTTCAGGTAGTTTTATAAACTGCAACAAGTAAGGAAAACAAATTCAAAGTTTTACAGATAGTCATTTATAGTCCAAGAAAATCAACAAGAATATTTGCTGTTGAACAAGGGGAAGTTCACTTCAAATAGTTTTGCATCAGATATAAACAGTGCATAAACACTGTGCACAAACTTTCTCGTTCACCAATTCCCAAAACCAACCAAAACTAATAGTTACCAAAAACGTCAGCTGTTGTCAATAAAAAAAAGCAAAAAAGAACCATGGACATCCTATTTGAAAAAAAAATATATATTTAAAATAAGATGTTATCAGGGTTAAGTCGTTTTTGTTTAAATCAAGCTTTTAGTAAAAGGTTTATTTTTAGTTTTTTACCAATTGTTCCTTAACTGTTATATTTTTTACTTGCAATTTTCACGTGGGTTTGGATCATTAATCTTTACATCTCAGTAAAATATGAAAAAAATCGGTACAGCAGATTTTGAGAAATTAAGTATTTTAAAACAGTCCCAAGTATTTTTTTTTTTTTTTTTTTTTTTTTTACCAAAAACTCATTAATCAGCATTTTTTGAGAGGTGGACACCAATATGTATGGTTAGGTATTTGACTCTTAAGGGTTCGATACAAGAATCAAATTTATCAAAATCCTTATTGGTGATTTTCGAAAAATACTTTTTCCTTGTTATTTGAAGAAGAATACCTTTCGGTCATCACTTTAATAAAAAAAAAATTAATAATAACAACCTTTAAATAGTCTAAGAGTGTCAGTGTCAGAAAGAACAAGAGTTCGTTAAGAAAAACCCGATAGAAAAGATGAAAGAGAAGGATCTGATCCAAGACTATATTAAAAAGGTGTTGATCCCGCTAAGTAATATATTCAAAAATATTTTTAGTACGACAAGACAAAAAGGTTCATCACCCTTGATTTCCTAATTCTAATATTTGTTTCATTTAATGTGTAATGACTTTAGATACTAGTGTACATAGATTACTCATCTCTATAATATAGTTTGAAGCTTAGAAATTAAGATATTCTCGTGCTGCCGTATAGTTGCTTCTATGGTTACTGCATGAACAGAATGCCGTATTTCATATTCCGACGTATCCCACACACTACCGCATTCTAAACCTGAACCCACAAAAGTATAATTGTTTGTATACTTATGTACAATTTCATATACATAGCTTACATGTTTTTTTCATCACAATAATTTTGGAATGATTATTTTTCAACTGATAACTTTATTTAACAATTATCACATAAGTTTGTTACAATGTGAAGAACAACACACTAGTTTATAAAAAACTATACAAAAACTGGTTTCAAGATAATTATCAGAATATTATCTACTATAAGTCTTCAATAAACTTCAATGAGTGATTGAGTTTGTGAAATTCTACCATCAACTGCTAATGATCTACAGAAACACAACACAGATATTGTTTTAAAACAATATTAATCATACACTAAAACACAAACACAAGAACTAATAAAACACTAAATGTCAATACAATCACACTGTAATTATGAAATTCAAGGTTAGTAGTATGATGATGCCATAATCCTTAAGGTTAGTAGTCTTTGGCCAGTGGTGATGCAGAACTTATAACCTCAAGTACCTATCTGATTACCCAAAAATTAAAATATAATTTGCCTGAATACTCTATGTGGAGTTTCATACATAGAAAAACTCTAATTTTCAAGTTATAATACTCCAAGAACTGCAATGGATGTCCTAAAATCCAACTGTCTCATAACCCAGTCTTTTACTGTCAGTTTAAAATTAACTTTCATATTTTTATAGATTAGGTTCCAGTGGTGATTCTTCCTTTTAGTATATAAGAGGATTATCTTATACTTTATTTAAACAATTAACTCATTATTTTTATAAATGAAATAGAAAAATGTCTATAAACATTAAATTGAGAAACAATGCAACCATTAAGTCAATGTTATTGTTGAGTAAGAACACATCTAATTGACATATAGGATTTTGAAAGGTGTCCTCGCTAAATCGTTTGAGCATATGCCTAGTTGTATGATCAAGAATATAATTATAGAATGACAATACAAACAATATTCTGCTCACATAAGAAAAACTGCCCGAACTCCAATTTCCTTAAACGTTGAGAAATGAAATAAATGCATTTTGTCTCATAGCATTTATATTTACAACTTATAACTGTTGTTATTGTATATGGATTTAAAATTAACACATACGAAAAGAAAACATGGTTTTTATTTATTAATTATATTGTACTATTATAATTGTATTGATTTAGGGCGTTTTTATTGAAAACATATTTTTTGAAGCAACACATAAATAACTTTCTTCGAACTACATCAATATAAGAATTTCTTACATATGTAAGAAATTAAAATGTCTTTACTCATTATAGAATATTATGTAAATGTTCATTCTACTACTTGAATGAATAAAGATAGCAATAAAAGGACCTATAATAAATAGGATTTAGCTATGAAAATAAAACTATACTTCATTCAGTGAGTGTAGGAGAGTGAAGCGCCGCCCATCCCCTAATAGGACACAGGGCTCTAGCCAATACCGGGAAAGGACGTCACATGGAAAGTGCCACAATTCACAGTCAAACCCCAGTCGACAGCCAGTTCTCGAATGCTTTAGTTAGTTCGTTGAGTTAGGTGTATGATTTAAAGGGTCACTAAAACACAACCCCGCCGCATGTATAAGGGCCGCTTGTGAATCGGCCTAACCTTGACGTCAGTGCCTTAGTGGGCGGCGCTTCACTCTCAACATTCACTGAATGAAGTATAGTTAAAATGTATATAATAGTACCTTAGGGACTAGAAATATATATATACATAAACTTATATAAAGTAACTTTGTCATTATATTTTCATGGATTAGCATGAATGGATGCTGGATTCAGTTGTTCAAAAACACCTCAAGTTGCAAATTTAATTTTTTTATGAGTGTTAACAAATACCAGACTGTGTTTACCGCTATTATGCCTATAAAATAAAGCATTTAAAACCAAAGATCAAAAGCAATGGTTTAATAACCATATTCTGTCCGCATTAAAACCTCGTGTGCAATCACAACCCATTTATCGCAACATCTTTACTTATCGATACACATATAGGCGAGCGGGACAACCCCAAAAAGTGGCATAGGAATGTGCGACCACGGCATCCTAATGTCTAGAATTAGGCTTTTCAGGTCGCTGAATACGAACCTGGAGTTATTTTTTCGCTAAAAATGGAGGAACATAGTACAAAATGGTGATAAAGAAGAAAATGCTACATTTATGTTTTAATCATTTTTGTGTTTAACTTCCCATGTCTTTGGCAAATTATCAATATTTTCTTGTTAAAATTTAATCATATGAACTTCAAAGTATTGTATAGAAAATGAGATATGTTAGAAGTGGTTATATAAATTCTAGCTATAGCTATGAATTCATGAAAAAGTTGAGTGAGGAAGATTCGAATTTCGTTTTAAAACCAATACAGTATTAAAATATAATATACAAGGAAATTTCTGTAAAGTTTCAAATATGGGTATTTATATTTATATAAACAAATGACGGTAAATTTTTGAATAATCATAACAATCCTCATTATCATTTTGAAATATATGTTGTTGAAATATAGGTTGTTCTCAGTCTCTAGAACACAAAAGTTGTGCAAGCCGGTTTATTAAACATAAAAGTCTATTTATTAGGTTCAAGATAGAATCTAATTTCATTGTTGTTCTTTAATTAGGATAAAAGTACAGATTTTTTGGATGATAACTTAGAGAAACAATAAATGTTACAATACTATTTATGTGAAAATTCTGAATTGATTAAATTTTAATCAATTCACCACACATAGATGTTTTTGATTTGTACAAAATTTGTCTAAACTTAACCCACGACATTAAAATAATCTTCAAATTTAAGAACCTGTTTAACAGCTCAATTTTATAGTTAAAGTTTCAAAAATAAAACCATGTTGTTTTAATAAATTATAAATTTTATTACAAAGAACGTATTAGACATACACATTTTTTTAAAACAGAACTAAATTACACAATAAAATATCATCAAAATTTACGTATTTATTTGCACAAATTTAAATAACACATTTTGAATTTATATTATATAAATTACAAAGAAAGTATTAGATATACACATTTTTTAAACAGAACTAAATTACACAATAATATATCATCAAAATTTACATATTTATTTGCACAAATTTAAATAACACATTTTGAGTTAATATGAAATATTATTACGATAAGTTATATAAATTCTAACTATAGCTATGAATTTTTGAAAAAGTTAAGTGAGGAAGATTCAAATTTCGCTTTAAAACCAATACAGTATTAAAATATAATATATGAGGAAATTTTCTGGAAAGTTTCAAATTAAAATATGCAATAGAAAAATTTGTCAGGAATTTAAAGATCGGTGTCAATTCCCACATGCACCAGTTTTATCAGCACGACTCAGTTCGAACATTGGATTGAGTGACACAACCACTGCCAAATTATAACTAGTCATATCTTCTCGCTTCCCAAAGTATTTTAATTTATTGTTTTTATTAAAATATCATATGATATATGTAGGCTACAATGAGAGCGTAGGTGCGAGGCGTGCATTCTCAGTGTTAACCGAACATCACGAAGATCGGGTTCAAAGCCATGAATCGCAATAAAAGCTACAAAAAATTATGTTTTTTTATAAATATTAAAATCTATTTATAAATATTAAAACTGTGTATAAATATTAAATCTTGTAATAAACAAGCAAGTAGAGTCTAGATAAAAATGTTTATGTGAAATGACAAGTATTTTCTATATTTATACTTAAACATTTCCCCAGTGTGCATAATTATTTATACTTAAAGTTATAATAAAGGAATACATTTTGTACTTTTATAGATACGTTTTGATAAATTATTTTGAATTCTTAATAAATTTTAAAATCATATGAATTTCGCGCATAGTGGAAAATAGAATTTATCGATATATATATCGCTCTGGAATTTAAACTTGTACATACTTGTTTATTTACACTGTAGAATAACTGATACAAATTTGAAAAATAAATATTTATAATTCCAAAGATACAGAGAATGAAACTCAAAAATTATTAAAAAAGAATTTTACATTTTTCCCTTTTTTCAATATTTTATACTATGTTCCCCCATTTTTAGAGAAAAAATAACTTCAGAATCATGTTCAGCGACCTTAAAACATAAGAAAACCCTAATTCCAGATATTAGATCGCTGTGATCACTGTCAGGTCATTTTAGGGGTGAGTCCTGCTTGCCTAATACTACTTATTTTATAAACTTCGGTGTTAAAATATTCTATATAACTACCAACATATTATATGTATGTAAAAAGAAGGTTGTCTTTTCATATAAACAGATGTATAATTTATTTGATTTTGATTTTTTTTTTTTTTTTAACCATTGAAAAACAATAAATTATCAAAATCTACTGTATGTGCTGCCCAAAAGACGCTATTCCTAATTTAAAAAAATACAAAATTAGAAATAGTCAGGAATTGAAACGGTGGCACTAAGAGGAGAAAGAGACGCCAAGCAGACAGAATGCAAATAAATCAGTACAAGTTTAAATGTGAAAAATTATTGACTTCAAATGGTAATATGTATGTTATAGGATTAAAAATAGAAACTTTAAAGTGTTCAAACCAGTGAATCAAAATTTTAAACTAATCATCATAAACTACTTAAAAACTTTCAACAAATTTTAAAAATCAATTTAACTTAAATAAATAATTTGGTGTAATACAAATTTTGAATTCAAGCCTTCAGCTATAAATTCTAATGTTTACATTGCGTAGAAGGCCAGCACAAGTGCCCCTTCTCGATACAAAGAACAATTAAATATAATAAAAGGACATTTTATTCAAATTACAAAATTTCATTTTCAATTATATGTCAAGTTAAATCTTTTTTTTTTTTTTTTTTTTACATCTAACAGCTAAAGCTAAAGACTTTATTACAAACAGAACATGACGTTAAAATTTTTTATTGTTTCAATGTTTGTAATTGTTAATTCTGAGAGAAGTATAAAATTGTTAATAATTGTAAACCTTCTGTATCTATTTATTTATTTCATTCTTTATGTTATGATTGGTTTTCAGTAACCTATGTTTAACCAAATTTTATTATTAGTTTTGGCTTCTACAAAGTGTGGACCGTTCAAAGTCGCAATTGAAATGCAACTGGTAAAATAAAAATAGATTATCATATTATAAAATGTATAGCTAAAATTGTAAACCTTCTGTTATTTTTTTACGTTATGTTATGATTCTATTGATTTTCAGATACCTATGTTAATGCAAATTTTATTATAAGTATGGCTTCCATGAAGTGTGGTCCGTTCAAAGTCGCAATTGGTAAAATAAAAATAAATTATCATATTATAAAATGTACAGCTAAAATTGTACTGCTCTCTCATTCATCCTATTTTCCAGATTTAGCTCATTTCTACTTCTTTTTCTTTGGATACTTGACTCAGCGATAAAACGAAAAGGTCATGACTGAAACAAAGGTCTATTTTGTAGAAATCATATTTTTTGGAAGGCGTAAAGAAGTTGGAAAACCATTGGACAATGAATATCAAGTTAAAAATAGACTATGTTGAATATAATTCAAATTTTAGTCAAAAAAAAATCTTTAATTTCAAAGTTACAGACTAATGAAACAGTCCTTACATAAGACTATGGATAGAAAAAGATTAAATTTAAAAAATAATAAATTTACTAAAAAGGATTGAATATTTTAATAACTGAATATACAAAATTATAAACACAAATTTTACTTTATAACACTAATAAGAAAAGTTTTGCTGTATGTCTCATTATATGAAGGTAGGTTTCGACATGCTATTTGATGTTCACACCTTATATAAATTTTCACCATAGTTTCTACGATTGTTGAAGCATTTGACATAGCGAGGCATCAGGTATATTCCTTCATCATAGAGAGATGACACCTGTGATGTAAACCATTATGTTAATAGCTTGTTCGACCTCGTCTAAGCAAAGAAGGATTTAAGACAATGAAACCATTGAAAATAAGTTGGTGTGAGATCTAACCTGTAGAGGAAATAATTTAATTTATCCCAACTGAAGGCTGTGAGGTGATGTCCGTCGAAGAGAAATGGGGTTTACAATCCGTTTCTTGAAAGTGAGATACATTAAACCAGCTAAAATTCACAATATAAGAGAGAACATGTAATAAGTGATTCAATAGTACGGAGATAGGTATAAAAATTTTAATATGTGAAAATGTACATGATGAAAAACGGAGCAGGCTACAGTTTGTGTTGAATGAAGAATTGTGCATGTGGCTGAGGAGTATAGAGCCATTCACCATTCACCATGTTGTACAAGAAATTGTGTATACAGTGGGTGGTGTAGATGTTTATGGCATAACATAAAATGAAACAGCAAGACACTGCAATAGCATTTCCTATATGATACAATGAACAAGATGAGGACTTCTTGAACAGTACAGTAACTGTGGCTGAAACGTGAATGTCACACACAGTCCCTGAATCAATAAGACTTCATCATTGTCCGATGAAATTCAAGTAAATGTTTTTCTTCAGAAGATCATTTGGGGACAAACAAGTTTTCTTTTTAAAGAGCCTTACTGTACTATTTCAAAGCTCCACAATCAACACGAGTTTGTACTGTGAAAAGCTCAAGAAATGGAGTCGTGCATTCCATAGTAAGTCGCGTTTATGGCTTCTTGGAATTTTGTGCTCGTCCACATATTGCTGCTGGCTTTTTATAATAATAAAAAATATTAATTTTTTTCACAACCTAACTTGTAAAACATCATTTTTCTCAGAAAGATGCATAGAATTTATCTATCTAATGAACAAAATGTTATATAATACGGTTTTGAAGTAAATATGTTAGAAATCTAAATATAAAGTTAACATTTTACATAAAAACCTATATAAAACAAAATATATTTCTTAGCACATTTTTACAAGATATACAAAAGTTTTGAAATGTAATTCTGAATTAATGTTAATAAAAAAAATCAATTTGTAAAATTTTCATGTGAAAATATTTATTTATAAAATTAGCTAAAATGTTAGGCATAATTTGAAAAAAATCACCGAAAATAGTAATATTTATGGAAAACACAACTTCTAATTATATTTTTTTTCAGCGACGTGCATATAATTTAGTTGTGTAATGAAAAAAAAAATTTAGATGTAAAAAATTTAGAGTTAGTATGTCAGGATACAAAAATTCTTACAAAAGTCAAAGCCAAAATTCCACATAAAAGAATTTGTACTTACTATAGAACAAATTTTTTTTAAAAATTTCAAGACATACAAGAGATGTGTAATATAGTTTTGGATAAAAGTTGGTAAAAACAAAAATCGATTTATAAAATTTTCATTAGAGTGAAAATTCAGTCAAAAGTTAAGCCTGTATTCAAAAATTCACGAAAAATATTATTATTATGCAAAACACAACTTTTTATTATCATTTTTCTCAGAAAGGTACGTAGATTTTATTTGTGTAATGCCAAAAATTTTAGATGTAAAAGTTTTAAAGTTATGCCAGGATCAAAAAATAGTCCAGTAACCGAGGCAAAAATTCCACAGAAAAAGCTATATATATCATACCAAAAAATTTGTTTGAATTTTTTCAAGATTTAAAAAACTTTTGCAATGTATATAGTTGTGACTAATGTTGGTAAAAATAAAATCAATTTATAAAATCTTCATTAGAAAATATATTATTTTTACATAAAAAGTAGAAAATCCTAAAAAGTTAGATTAGGTCTATTTTCAAAAATTCAACAAAACAAGTAATAAAATAGGTGAATAGCTATTTCAGACTATTGACGTATAAACAGAAGTTGGGAAAAGATATCTATACAATTATTTATAAAACATTTCCAATCCGTTAGCGAAAAACATATATATAGTCGTGTAAAAGAGAATTTGACAATTAGTTGCAAAATGTAAAATACAAATACATACATGTAACATGTAAATGATAATATAAAACCAAATATATAATATAATATATATATAATGCCATAACCTTACCTAACCCAACCAAATATAAGGTAAAATCAACTAAATTTTGTTTACTTACGTTATTTATGGCATCCAGATAACCACCTGTGCTTGTGTTTGTTTTATTCTATGTCTTCGAATTTGTGTTGTATTAGTAGCAGATGTAGTGTGTGATGGTCCAGCTAGACCAGTATCAATTTGTGTTGTATTAGTAGCAGATGTAGTGAGTGATGGTCCAGCTAGACCAGTATCAATTTGTGTTGTATTAGTAGCAGATGTAGTGAGTGGTGGTCCAGCTAGACCAGTATCAATTTGTGTTGTATTAGTAGCAGATGTAGTGTGTGATGGTCCAGCTAGACCAGTATCAATTTGTGTTGTATTAGTAGCAGATGTAGTGAGTGATGGTCCAGCTAGACCAGTATCAATTTGTGTTGTATTAGTAGCAGATGTAGTGAGTGATGGTCCAGCTAGACCAGTATCAATTTGTGTTGTATTAGTAGCAGATGTAGTGAGTGATGGTCCAGCTAGACCAGTATCAATTTGTGTTGTATTAGTAGCAGATGTAGTGTGTGATGGTCCAGCTAGACCAGTATCAATTTGTGTTGTATTAGTAGCAGATGTAGTGTGTGATGGTCCAGCTAGACCAGTATCAATTTGTGTTGTATTAGTAGCAGATGTAGTGAGTGATGGTCCAGCTAGACCAGTATCAATTTGTGTTGTATTAGTAGCAGATGTAGTGTGTGATGGTCCAGCTAGACCAGTATCAATTTGTGTTGTATTAGTAGCAGATGTAGTGTGTGATGGTCCAGCTAGACCAGTATCAATTTGTGTTGTATTAGTAGCAGATGTAGTGAGTGATGGTCCAGCTAGACCAGTATCAATTTGTGTTGTATTAGTAGCAGATGTAGTGAGTGATGGTCCAGCTAGACCAGTATCAATTTGTGTTGTATTAGTAGCAGATGTAGTGTGTGATGGTCCAGCTAGACCAGTATCAATTTGTGCTAATGGTGCTAGTTCAAAATTTTCTGAAAGTTCAGATTCAAACCCGATGAAGTCTTCATTATCCGAGCTTTCCAAATCAGCAATTTGGGCATCATCTGAGATCACAAGAGATGGTCTCAAATTTGTTTCAGAATCACTGCCATCGGGAAAGTCCTCTCCTGACAGATCATCATCAAAAGTAAAGGCTCTCATATGTCATTCCCCCCCCCATCCTCAAAATCTGACAACTCAAGGTCAATTGCAATAACCCTGAGGTTGTCAGAATCCCTCACTAAATTACCTCTGAATGCCATTATTACAATAAATATATAAATAGTTTATATGTTCACATAATATAGGCCTATAAAAATACACTGAAAATATTAAAATTCACTCAAAAAAATACACTCTAGAAACACTAGCACACATTATAACTTTTATAAAGAAATTACTCTATAAAACAATATATTCTCACGTTTCACAAAATACATTGAACGAACGACGCTTACTTATACGCAAGATGGCCAGAAACAAGTAAGAGAATGAACCAACTCTTAGACTGGTTTTTATTTAGGAAGCATGGTATTCAACATTTCACTGCCATTGTAATTTTGCACCTATGAACTAGATATTTGTACCAAATTGTATATCTAAATTTCTTCTTTGCAGTAGTAGAAAAAACGGAAAGATTATACAGTAGAACCTCGATAGCAAGACTCTTAAGGGGATTTAGAAAACAGTCTTGTTATCGAGGGACTCTTCTAGTTGAGGTCCGTCCTATCAAGGTTATGTAGACTAAAAGTCGTACTAAAAAGATCACTGTTTTTTCTGAAACCCCTTTACAGCAAGTGCCTTTTGAATCAACTCTTACTAGCACATTTTGTTTTAAAAGTACATTTAATTATTATTGTAACAAAGTATGTACTGTAATGAAGGAGAGAAAGCTGGGTTTTCATGTTTAGACCTGAGTGTAAGACATTGTTTCCTTCAAAACATCCGTTCTGTTGCGTCATTGACCGTGGGAACTATACACTGGGAAAGGTGAAGTCGTGCTATAAAGTTGTAAAACAACTTACTACTGAGGTTGAACTGTTGCTATAAAGGTTCGGTTTCGCAAAAAAGACATGCAACAGAGGGTTAGAGCAGCGATCTGTATGGGGACAAAAATATGTGCTATTGAGGTTTTTAAAATAATAATAGTCATGCTATAGAGGTATCTTTAACATTAAGTGTTATGGCCATCCCAGGGGGATTAGAAACTTGCAACTGTTATCGAGGAAGTCATGTTATTGAGGGTTGTATTAGCGAGTTTGTTATGTATAAAAATTAAGATTGAACTATTCAAAGTTAGCCAGGAACTCCCAAGAGCAAACCGGAGGAGTAAATTATTGGAGCACTTCTTAGAATATATATATATCTCATAAACTATAAAACTTACGATAATTTCGAATACGTAGTTCGAAAAATAAAGAAAATAAGTCTTCAACTTATGGTATTTGGACAAGAATTACCATTTACAAAAATTATATGATCCATGAGTTCACATTTTCTTATATAAAGCCGTTCCATCAGGTGCATTACTCTCGCGGAAAAATAGTAAACTTTATCAATATCTTGAATTTTTATCTTCCGTGAGAAGGATTTTGGGATTCATGATTATGAAAGATAGAAACATTACCTATAAAATGATATATTATAAATTTCGATAAAATAATATTTACTAGGATAGTTGAATTGAAAAAAAATGTGATTTT
Organism: Aphrophora alni; assembly: GCA_963513935.1. Taxonomy (NCBI): domain Eukaryota; kingdom Metazoa; phylum Arthropoda; class Insecta; order Hemiptera; family Aphrophoridae; genus Aphrophora; species Aphrophora alni. The sequence continues at coordinate 153,429,691 of OY740767.1, read as the reverse complement.
TAGCGTCTAAAAATGTGTTCAAATTTTTGATTTTGTTTTATTTTTGTAGAATAAAAACTATAACATATAGCAAGATTTGGAAAGCACAGATCGAAACAGAAAGATTTGATCTATAGAACAGTGTTATGGTAGATTTGTTAGAAAGAAATATGGATTTGTGAAAATTAGAGAAATAATGGTGCAATTTGTATTTTACAACTGTGCAATTATTTCTTTACTCGTTTGCGGCAAAATACACAAACGTTACCAATTGATTAAATATTATTTATAACATTTTATGGTATTTTTTGCATTATTATGCATCTATGGAACATTAGCTTTACAACAGTATTTTATTTATTGCGGTAGGATGATTCTGAGGGCGAAATGTTGAATGAATTGCAAAAATCATATTTTGTGTCAATATCAACACCACGTGGCAGATTGCCGCTCAGAAAGAGCCGAAAGGTGGTTTGAGGATTAAATAGTAAACATACAACCTAACAACATTCCCTTCATATTAAAGACGATAAACCAACTCGGTTATTGATTTAAGGGTATTTTGTAATACAGTGTGTATTGTTAATATCCAAATTTAAACAGTATTAACCTATGTGATAATATGCAGAATATGTCTTACCTCTGAAGTTGAAGAATCTATGTTCTCGTCTCCCTGTAACAAAAATTGTTGTATCTGTGTTAGTGTTTAGAAAGATAAAGTTAATTGTTTGTCAAATTTGTAAATAAACAAAGACCAGAGCACTGTGGTGACAATATATACAGATACAGTACAGGTGTTTGAACTGTCAACCCTATTGTTGATAGGTCAATGCACCAGAGGAGTGGGGTAGAGAAACTGGTCACTTTAGTTGTAAATAGTTTTAATTTAGTCTTTGTTAAGATTCCCTCTGAAGATGACAACTTTGTTGTTGTAATAGCTATAAGGGTCTAATAGGAATAAACATTTTACTTTTGACAAAAATTTTTGTTTTTTGTTATTTTGTTTATTCCCAAGTGTGGTAAGGGACTTTTGAAAGTGTATCTGTAAATTTGTAAATGTATAAAATCTGTTTTTTAAAAAGATTGACAAAGCAAGAAAAGAAAATTCCTACTGAAAAAATTACACATGTGACCATTGCTGAATAAAAGCTGAAATAGCCATAGTGCAAGTAGAAAAACAGTTTAAATTGTTTATTTATTATAATAGAAAGCACTCCAGTAAGGGTTAGTCAAGCACAACTCACCTACCAATACAAGAATAACCGTTTAAAATTGCATTACACGATTGTCAACATAAACATTAACAAGAGTAAACTTAATAGAGTAACACCTAGTTATATAAATGTGTAAATTCATTCTAAGATAAAAGGAAATTTGAAAGCCAAAACCATGGCCGAGAACACATGACTGAACGAGGAAATCAAGTAACTCTACAGTAAAAAAGATAATTTAAATCATTTGTTATACCACTTACATTGACCGTCACCGTTTACTCATGCCTGGAAAAGAATCAGACTAATTGATATAAATGTATAAGTATATATAAAGTGTTTGTGCCTCAAGGTTAAATATTTGTCAAATTTGTAAATGTATAAATGTGTTTTTTTATAAAACATTGACAAAGAAAAGTAAATTCCTACTGAAATGACGCACATGACCATGGCAGAAAACACAAAAACAGCTGTAGTGCAAAAAGAAAAACAGGAGGAGCAGGTGTAAATTTAAATTGATTATTTATTATAATTGAAAGCATTCCAGTAAGGCGAAGAATAGATATAATTGCTTTATTTTAATTAAATTTGTAATACTTTATATCTATCTGATGTTATTTATTGTTATGAAATTATAATTTCTTATAGTTGTGTTTAGTGGTGGGCATTAACGCTAACAACGGTTAATGTCAACACCAGTTAACGTTGAGCATGATTAACTGTTGAAAAAAACTGCTAACGTTAACCTGCCAAACAGAACAGAAGACCAAGCATCTTTGTTCAGTGTGCACATGTAAAATAGTAAAATAGTAGGCTACAGCAGAAACATACATTAATTCGTGTTGATGAATAAACGTTGATGTTTAATTGATTCGCTTTAGTTGCTCAACTAAAAACTAACAGACAGCTACAAGTACATGAAGCTGGGTGCACGCGTATCGAGTGAGCCGCTGGCGCTAACAAACAACCATTGATGCGTCACCTGTAAGCACTAAGCAGTTGATCAACATTAGCAGTTAATGCACTTATTCGTCAACTGCATTGAGCGTTGATGATGGTCAAGTTGACGGTTAGCTGTTAACCGTTAACGGACACAACACTAGTTGTGTTTGTTTTGCTGTGTATAGTTATGTATTTCTTGAGTTTTAATTACATTTTAATAGCCTAGCATTAATGTTTTGACGGTTGTTATACAAAAAATTTGATGAATGACAAAAGATAAATTAATTAATTAAGCTGTATGAAATACATTTTGCCTTCGATTTTACAGATGGATTGGATATATAACCAGAAGTAAGATTCCATACAAAGCTTAAAGGGGAAGTACTATAAAACGGCCGAACAGGTTTAGAAAGTGGCACATTCCGTGACATCTCATTATTGGCTACAACCCTCTGTCCAGTTACACGGTGGGGGTGGGGTCAACCCTCACTAAGACTAAACATAAAAGGGAGCATAGCCTAGTTGTGGTGTTGACAGCCAGGGGCGGGCCTGCTTGTTGCTTGTCATGCGCAGGCAGTAGAGTAGTGCTAGTGCAATTTAAAGTTGTTGACTCTATAGACTCAAAAGTTGAGGTTGAAGATTTTTTCGTGTGTACAGTCGTAATGTAATTTATGTTCGATTATCCTGCAGTTTGTTTATGTCAATACCAAGATGGGCAAGAGGAAGTATATATTCAATGACAAGCTTAAGAACGAATATAAAGTTATAAAACAAGTTGAAAGTGACAATGAGAGTGACATGTAAAATTTGTGATGCAGTGTTTTCAATATCACACAGGGGCCGAGGAAATATTGAAGATCACATAGGTAAAGAAAAACACAAGAAATCTGTAGCTGCATCTACGCTAACAAATTTGGATAGATTCTTTGACAAAAACCTACCAACATAGTGGTAATTTATATACTGCCACTAAAGAGGCCATTTTTGCTTTTCATACGGCAAAACATGAGCTAAGCTTTAAAACGTGTGATTGCAACTCTAAGCTTATAAAAAAACTCTTTGAAAACAAATTTTCGTCTGCACGAACAAAGACAGAAGCTGTTATTGCCCCGCTCATTCATCAAAGTATCCTAAAAAATATCGAGAAAGTCAATTTTTTTACCCTTTCAATTGACAGTTCAAACAGAAAAGAGACCAAATTGGTGCCTATTGTGGCTAGATACTTTACTAAGAAAGATTGAGTTCAAGTCAAACTGTTAGAGTTTCATGAACTTCCTGATGAAAAATCAGATATGCTGAATGAGTACTTGATGGACATAATGAAACAGCACTCACTGGAAAGTATTTGTTTTTGTGCTGACAATACGAACACAAACTTTGGTGGTTTTGGTTCAGAAAACTACAGAGTAGTATAGAAAAACCAAAAATTGGCCTGGTTGTTCTACTTACATTGTGAACTACTGTGTAAATAAAGCATGTGAGAAACTTTCAATTGACATTGAGGTTATAATTGTAAAGTTGTATAAACATTTTAACATTTACACAACAAGAGTGACCACTTTCAAAAAGTTTTGCGAGTTTGTAGATATAGAATACAAACAACTGTTGTCACACAGCAGAACTAGATTTTTGAGTATGCTTCCTGCTGTGGAACGCATACTAAAATTATTTATTGCATTAAGAACATATTTTTTGGCATCAGATGAAGGTGGTAAATCGAAGAAATTCTTCATTGATTTTTTTGAAAATGAAGACTATATAATGTTTTTACAGGGAACTTTACAGTTGTTCCAGAAAACTGTTTTATCTCTTGAATGTGACAACATTTTTACTGCTGAAACATGCACTGTGTATTATGATTTACTTACTAAACTTGAAGGGAGGCAGTTACTCAATTTTATCCCTTTTGCAGTTGAAAAGGGATGATATTATAATTATAAATGAAGAACGTTTCTGCTTTCTATGCTTCTGCCATTTCCTATTTGAAGCCATGGGAACACAACTTTGAAGGAGCAAGTAAATTTTCCTGGATCAATTTAAAATCATCTCTTGAGTGGCCACAGTTAGACACTTTTAGCATTGATGTTAACAATATTAATGTGGATTCCATAGACTTAGACAAACTTTTTAATGAAAGAACAGCTGCTAATGTTATTTCCAAATTCAGACCACAATGGGACCAACAAGAAGCAAAGGATGAGCCTCTTACCACTGCAGAGAAATGGCAGTCAGTTTTTAATTCCTTTGAAGAAACCAACACATGATACAACAATATTTTTAAATTAGTGGAATTCTGTTTACCAGGGTGCTCCTATTGAAAGGGTGTTCTCAATAATGATTAACATTTGGTGCCCAGAAAGAGGTAGGCTACAAGTTGAAACTGTGAAACACCTAATTACAACAAAATATAATTGTCAAATGACATGTTCAGAATTTTATGATTATATAAAGAATGGCAAAGTTTTTTGAATAAATGTATTGCAAGTGACAAGTATAAGAAGTCATCTGATATTGAATCTAACCCTGAAAACCTTGGGGATCCAATTTCAGCTTCTGGTCAAAGCTCTGGGAAAGAGTCCTAACTCCTACGACAACACCTCACCTTTATTAATAAACTTAAATAATTATTACAAGTGAAAAATATACGACCCAGACCGTATATTAATCAATAATACTAGCTTGGTAAAATAATGTATAAGCGTTAAAATCAATAAATTAATAAAATTAAAATACATACGTAAAGGCTGCAAGCCGAGTATACAGATTGGTTTCAATGTCGTTTGTAACGAGGTAACTTATCTGTCATAACTCAAAAATTGCAAGCCAAAAACAAATACAAGTGAGAAGTGTATGCCCTATGCTGGGAAGCGATCAAGGATAGCTCAGTTGGTAGAGCGTTGGCGCGTAAAGCCAAAGGTCCTGGGTTCGATTCCCGGTCTGGGTCGTATATTTTTCACTTGTAATAATTATTTAATCAATAATACTAGCTTGGTAAAATAATGTATAAGCGTTAAAATCAATAAATTAATAAAATTAAAATACATACGTAAAGGCTGCAAGCCGAGTATACAGATTGGTTTCAATGTCGTTTGTAACGAGGTAACTTATCTGTCATAACTCAAAAATTGCAAGCCAAAAACAAATACAAGTGAGAAGTGTATGCCCTATGCTGGGAAGCGATCAAGGATAGCTCAGTTGGTAGAGCGTTGGCGCGAAAAGCCAAAGGTCCTGGGTTCGATTCCCGGTCTGGGTCGTATATTTTTCACTTGTAATAATTATTTAATCAATAATACTAGCTTGGTAAAATAATGTATAAGCGTTAAAATCAATAAATTAATAAAATTAAAATACATACGTAAAGGCTGCAAGCCGAGTATACAGATTGGTTTCAATGTCGTTTGTAACGAGGTAACTTATCTGTCATAACTCAAAAATTGCAAGCCAAAAACAAATACAAGTGAGAAGTGTATGCCCTATGCTGGGAAGCGATCAAGGATAGCTCAGTTGGTAGAGCGTTGGCGCGTAAAGCCAAAGGTCCTGGGTTCGATTCCCGGTCTGGGTCGTATATTTTTCACTTGTAATAATTATTTAATCAATAATACTAGCTTGGTAAAATAATGTATAAGCGTTAAAATCAATAAATTAATAAAATTAAAATACATACGTAAAGGCTGCAAGCCGAGTATACAGATTGGTTTCAATGTCGTTTGTAACGAGGTAACTTATCTGTCATAACTCAAAAATTGCAAGCCAAAAACAAATACAAGTGAGAAGTGTATGCCCTATGCTGGGAAGCGATCAAGGATAGCTCAGTTGGTAGAGCGTTGGCGCGTAAAGCCAAAGGTCCTGGGTTCGATTCCCGGTCTGGGTCGTATATTTTTCACTTGTAATAATTATTTAATCAATAATACTAGCTTGGTAAAATAATGTATAAGCGTTAAAATCAATAAATTAATAAAATTAAAATACATACGTAAAGGCTGCAAGCCGAGTATACAGATTGGTTTCAATGTCGTTTGTAACGAGGTAACTTATCTGTCATAACTCAAAAATTGCAAGCCAAAAACAAATACAAGTGAGAAGTGTATGCCCTATGCTGGGAAGCGATCAAGGATAGCTCAGTTGGTAGAGCGTTGGCGCGTAAAGCCAAAGGTCCTGGGTTCGATTCCCGGTCTGGGTCGTATATTTTTCACTTGTAATAATTATTTAATCAATAATACTAGCTTGGTAAAATAATGTATAAGCGTTAAAATCAATAAATTAATAAAATTAAAATACATACGTAAAGGCTGCAAGCCGAGTATACAGATTGGTTTCAATGTCGTTTGTAACGAGGTAACTTATCTGTCATAACTCAAAAATTGCAAGCCAAAAACAAATACAAGTGAGAAGTGTATGCCCTATGCTGGGAAGCGATCAAGGATAGCTCAGTTGGTAGAGCGTTGGCGCGTAAAGCCAAAGGTCCTGGGTTCGATTCCCGGTCTGGGTCGTATATTTTTCACTTGTAATAATTATTTAATCAATAATACTAGCTTGGTAAAATAATGTATAAGCGTTAAAATCAATAAATTAATAAAATTAAAATACATACGTAAAGGCTGCAAGCCGAGTATACAGATTGGTTTCAATGTCGTTTGTAACGAGGTAACTTATCTGTCATAACTCAAAAATTGCAAGCCAAAAACAAATACAAGTGAGAAGTGTATGCCCTATGCTGGGAAGCGATCAAGGATAGCTCAGTTGGTAGAGCGTTGGCGCGTAAAGCCAAAGGTCCTGGGTTCGATTCCCGGTCTGGGTCGTATATTTTTCACTTGTAATAATTATTTAATCAATAATACTAGCTTGGTAAAATAATGTATAAGCGTTAAAATCAATAAATTAATAAAATTAAAATACATACGTAAAGGCTGCAAGCCGAGTATACAGATTGGTTTCAATGTCGTTTGTAACGAGGTAACTTATCTGTCATAACTCAAAAATTGCAAGCCAAAAACAAATACAAGTGAGAAGTGTATGCCCTATGCTGGGAAGCGATCAAGGATAGCTCAGTTGGTAGAGCGTTGGCGCGTAAAGCCAAAGGTCCTGGGTTCGATTCCCGGTCTGGGTCGTATATTTTTCACTTGTAATAATTATTTAATCAATAATACTAGCTTGGTAAAATAATGTATAAGCGTTAAAATCAATAAATTAATAAAATTAAAATACATACGTAAAGGCTGCAAGCCGAGTATACAGATTGGTTTCAATGTCGTTTGTAACGAGGTAACTTATCTGTCATAACTCAAAAATTGCAAGCCAAAAACAAATACAAGTGAGAAGTGTATGCCCTATGCTGGGAAGCGATCAAGGATAGCTCAGTTGGTAGAGCGTTGGCGCGTAAAGCCAAAGGTCCTGGGTTCGATTCCCGGTCTGGGTCGTATATTTTTCACTTGTAATAATTATTTAATCAATAATACTAGCTTGGTAAAATAATGTATAAGCGTTAAAATCAATAAATTAATAAAATTAAAATACATACGTAAAGGCTGCAAGCCGAGTATACAGATTGGTTTCAATGTCGTTTGTAACGAGGTAACTTATCTGTCATAACTCAAAAATTGCAAGCCAAAAACAAATACAAGTGAGAAGTGTATGCCCTATGCTGGGAAGCGATCAAGGATAGCTCAGTTGGTAGAGCGTTGGCGCGTAAAGCCAAAGGTCCTGGGTTCGATTCCCGGTCTGGGTCGTATATTTTTCACTTGTAATAATTATTTAATCAATAATACTAGCTTGGTAAAATAATGTATAAGCGTTAAAATCAATAAATTAATAAACTTACTTGACGGTTTAGATGTTGTTTCCTATATGTGTTGTATTGTATCCAATATCCAAATCATGTGCTGTTAACAGCTTAGAGGAGTGATTTAAACTAATACAGTGCTATTTCATCAAAGTGTTGTGTTTTTAATAAACTACCGTGTTATTAATTTCTAGACTGCAAGTGTGGGCTACAAATTTTAATCATATCCGTGAATGGTTTTTCTCTTATCTCAGGTATGTATACGTCTCCCTGTCTACTTCCTTTTTAAATGTTACTAAATTAGTTTTATAATTACTGTAATGAAAAATCAATAAAATATTAAATATTCTTAAAAATAGCCTATTAAAATTAATTATAAATTGTAAAGGTAAATTATCATATTCTATTTTCATTTAAATAAATATTTTTTTTATGTAACCATTCTTTAGGTTATAATTATAGGTTGCAGTAACGTAAGTAATATTGACAGTTTTTGTATCCATTGGCTTAGTGTAATATGTCCTCAGTTTTTTTTTTAAGTTGACTTCCCTTTTTTGAGAAAAGTCGTCAGTAACTCAGGAAAAAAATATGGTAAGCCTAAATATGCTATATATACATAACCTATGTTACCATTTTGTGTTTGGTAGGTGTTTGTGTAGAATCAATCTCATCCAAAGCATCAATATTCATGTTAACTGTTGGAGTTTCTATAGACTGACTAATCATTTTAGGTTCCTATAAAAAAAACAAAAACTATTATAAGCAATTATTGTAACATTTAACAACTACTGACACTACTATAATATAGAATGACTCATTTTAACCCTCCAAACATAACTCGCCGATTCAGTCCATAATACAATTAGCCCAATTTACAAGTGAAAAATTGGCTTCATGGAAAAATTTAATCAAAAATATTTCTATTTCTATTTTTAATTTTTTTTTTTAATTTTCAGGAATAGATGAAGAAATACAAAATTTCAATCACTTTATTGTTATTAATTTTACCATATATTTTATTAGTGAAAACTACGAAACCATTTTTTAAAACCAATGTTTAAATTTAAAAAAATGTAATGTTCTGTCATCATAATAATTATATTTCCTTACAAATAAAACACTTTAGGTTAGAGATTAATAGGACACATAACCTTTTAGTTTAGATTTTGTATGGATAGGAGACACATGCTTACCTAGGAAAGTGGTCCTTGGTATTACCTAAAAGTACACAAACTGTAAAATACACTTTAGTGTATTATTGTGTGTTTTCCTATTTGTGTACTACTAGGTAAATACCAAGGACCACTTTCCAAGGTAAGCCTGTCTCCTGTCCATACAAAATCTAATCTATATATATATATATATATATATATATATATATATATATATATATATATATATATAGTACACAAGTAAGAAAACACACATAAAAAACACTAAAGTTCTGAAATATTTCGTAAACACTGTTCACTTTCTCAATCAGTAGAGTAAAGAAGAAGACTGAATTGTTTTGATCTAGGATGATCATATATTAACAAATTTCTGACCCAAAAATAGATATTAGGATGCTATAAAATTAATTATTTAATATGTTTTGTTTATTTGCATATTGTTGTTTATATTCCTTTACTTAGCAAACATAACAAAAAAAATTATTATTAACACTTTAGATTTAGGCTATTGAATGTACACTTGGAATAGGGAACTCGTACAACCAAAATACACTCAAAAATAATAATAATAATAATAGTGAATAAATTAATTTAGTAGAAGTAAAAATTTTGTAAACATTTCATAATAATAATTACCAAGTTTAGGCGACATTAGATTCAATAACGTAATATATGCCAGATTTACAGACAAACACACACATTTCAATACGATATAGGCTATATCCTAAATAAGCAATCAATTATTGGAAAGTTCATAAACAGATAATAAAAAACAATTACTTAAATACTGTTAAATAAATAAAGTCAAAATTGTAAATAGAATAGCGAGCAGCATCCATCTTTGTTAGTTGCACGGTTAGACAATCAGAACTAAGTAAATTTAAAAACAGATGTTCTGAAAATAAATCAAATATTGTTGGCGCTAATTCAAAGCTATTTGAATAATATAAAAAAAGGGTTAAAAAGTATGTTAAGTAAATTTAAAATTGTTTTAAAATAATTGCAAAATTATAATAAAAAAAAAATAATAATAAAAAAAAATAGACATAAATTTAGGTAATTTTAAAATATAATAATCTCATAAGAAAATTTTGTAAACAAGGTGAATACCAGAGAAATAAAATTTGGAAGGCGGGATGTTATAACACAGTGAAGAGGGGGGACACTTATTCTTGCTCCAATGCTTAGTAGATCATTTTATTGGACTTTCAGAAAAAAGTTAAAATTTACATTTTTTTGTGATGAAAATTAGAAGTAAATATAATTTATGCAGAGATTTAGTAATTGTTGGAGGACATAAACAGGAGATTTGCTGGATATGGTGTGTGTTGAAAATGGACTTGAACCGAATGTAAGGTAACCTAAATTTAAAAATTCATTAAGGAAGTAAATAATTTAGACTCAAAATTCGGAAGAAATACTAATTGAAATTTTGTAACAATTTTTTTTTTGTAGGTAAGCTATAATTTTTAAACATGATAGGTACATGTAATAATCCAACCAAAAATATGCAAGTATATTGAAATAAAATTTGACCCATAGAAATCCTGAGGAGAAAGAGATCTCAAATAATTTCTAAATTTTATATTGTGTATGATTAAATAAATAAAGTATTGAAAATATAAACTTGTCTCTGATTGTTTCATAGTAAATAGAGAATAAGTTAAATATACGAGTAAGTTTGCTACACGAAACGAAAGATAGATAATTAAAATACAAAAACAAAATCACTTTGTTAAATTTTTATATATATATATTATATAGCCACCAGGCCAAACCTATCATGACATATAATTATATCGTCCTACATATTATAGTAAGCAAATTATTAACTTCAATAAACGTACAAAAGGTTTGGCCCGATGGTTATATATATATATATATATATATATATATATATATATATATATATATATAGCCACTGGACAAACCTGTCATGACATATCAATAGCGATCTGCGTAGTCATTGTGTAATGTGCATGCATCAAACTATATGCAATTCTCATTGCCACTATGTTTTAACTTATAAATACGTCAATGTTTGGTAGGTTTTAGATTGTGATTTTTTCAGTGAAAAAAGTGACCTCTGTATTGAAAACATTATTTACTCAAAGTAAGGTATGTAGTAAAAGATAAAAAAAAATTTTTAAAATCCCGAAAATTAGCAATCACCTTTATGTAAACAAATACCTCCAAGTTTTATTTATTTCAAAGAACTATATAGTTTGTTGTGGAAACTACATTTTTGCATTATACAGGGTTATCATAAAAGAATGGTGGGGGTTTCATTAATTCATACGAAGACAGTAGAAAAATTTTGTGGTGGTGTATTGGTATCGCTGATAGCCTATAACCCGAAAGTTTGTCTAACAGTTGTTGTAACCTCAAAATTAGTTCTTCATTGTTGTATTTTCTGGAGTGTTCTGTGTGGAGTGTGTTATGATGTTCTCTAATAAAGACAAAGCAAAGTGTGTTTTGTTGCTGGTAGAATTCAAGTATGTAATTTCAGTGCAGCGTGCATTTCGACGCAAATACAGAAATGACCCACCACATGAAAAAAACAAGTTAATGTTTGGTGTGGTGTGATGAAAAATCATCTGATAGGACCTTTCTTCTTTGCTGAAATGACAATTAATGGAATTGTGTATCTCGATATGTTAATCAATTATTGTTTTCCTCAGCTGGATGAACTAAAAAGCATTCAACTTCATTTCCAACAAGATGGCCCACCTCCACATTCTTGTGCATTTGTCACAGACACTTTGAATGAAAAGTTTGGACATTGATGGATAGGCCGGCATGAACCTATATGCTGGCCTAAAATGAGTCCAGATCTGACACCTTGCAATTTCTTCTTGTGGGGATACATCAAAAACATTGTTTATCGAGAAAAAATTCGTGACCTAAATCACTTAAGGAACAGGATTAGTGAAGCAATGACAACCGTTAACAAAGACATGTTAACTAACTTTTGGGTAGAACTTGCTTATCAATTTGACAATTGCTGAGTGACTAATGGCGCACATATTGAAATTTATTAGTTATGTAAAAAACTGTTTCAGATAACGATTTTGATAAATAAACAACATCAGCTGTAAGTAATTCCGTTTTCATTTAAATCATGTTCAAAACCCCACCATTATTTTACGATAACCCTGTTATTGTCCTATCATAATTTTCAAATTACTTTCCATACAAACATTCAAAAAAATTATACTCAAAATAATATCAACAAAATAACTATCTTCAGTGAATTAGGGTATCTTCGAGCACTGAAGATTTTAGAGATCCTGATCCAATGGTCTTTACGGGATCCATTTAAAGCCTGGGTAGGATTTGCGATCAATAACAACTCGCTAATAAGAGTTGCTATAAAGAGGAGTCTTTGTCCTTACGAACAACCCACAATTAGAAATAACAGTTCTAAAATATTGTAAAGTATATTAGTAGCTGAATGATGTGTCTAATTTACCATAACTTCACATTTTTCAAGACGTTCTTCATTTAATTTTTTGATCATGGCTGCAGCTGCAGCTGACTTTGCTATTTTCTTCTGAGGTCCAGAACCTACAGAAATATTTCAAAAAACAATAAATAATATAAACTTTCTAGGTATACAATTACGAGATTATTTTAAAGTGATAAAACTCTCAATTGATCAAACTATATTAGTTTTCTGAAATTAAATTAAACGTATAGAGCAACAATTAAGGAAGGAAAAAAGAATATTACAGATGAATTAACACTTCACCAAAATAGTTTGAAAATATAAAATTCAAGAATAGTCACGATGGATTATGAACTAGGGAAGCTTGTAAATATATAAATAAATGTGAGGTTAAGTAAACTACTTTTGTAACATAATTGCCCCACGTTGATGTGACAATTGTAAATATATAAAAAATGTGAGAGGTTAAAAAGTTACTTTTATTTACTTGTCTTTGAAACATTAAGAATTTATGGAAAATTTGCTCAGCTAGGGCGCCAGGAAGCTTATAGCTAACCAATTTTGAAAAAATACAAATATTACTATTAAATTAAATTACTCTCAGGATCGTGAGTAGAGATTGGGTCAGTTTAGATCCAACATGGCGGCTGTACCACGTGACCCCTCCCCCCTCCCCCCTCCCCTTTGCCCCTCCCCCCTTTGCCCCTCCCCTTTGCCCCTCCCCCCTTTGCCCCTCCCCCCTTTGCCCCCCCCCCCTTGCCCCTCCCCCTTTGCCCCTCCCCTTTAGGCCCCTTCCCTGTAGGCCCCTCCCCTTTAGGCCCCTTCCCTTCCCCCATTGGTCCCCCACCTCCTCCCACCCCTCCCCCTGCCCCTCCCCTTTAGGCCCCTTCCCTTCCCCCATTGGTCCCCCACCAGTGACGTATTGTTGTCGAGACACACACACACACACACAAGACGCCATACACACATGACGTCATACACTTAACTTTTTTAATACCAGCGGGATTCGAACCTGTGAAGTTTGGATTTGAAGGCGGACACGCTACCGACTGAGCTATCGTGCATAGTATTACAAGTCGGATATTTAAAGCAGTATATAAGCCGCCATGTTGTAACCGCAATAATGTGTTATATATATAATGTGTTAAGATAGTTAACCTAACCTATAAGTGTCCTACTTTTGCCCATCCACAGCCTATCAGCTGTTACAATAATGTGTTATTATATAATGTGTTAAGATAGTTAACCTAAAGATTCCCACTTTTGCCCATCCACAGCCAATCAGCTGTTACAATAATGTGTTATATATTTATATAATGTGTTAAGATAGTTAACCTAACCCCATAGTATTACAAGTCGGATAATTAACGCAGTATATAAGCCGCCATGTTGTAACCGAACGCCAGAACATTTCGTAGAAGTTCGGACACGAACCCCTTACCGTAAGACTTACCGAGTTTTTCGCGACCGCGAAAAACTCGCGTACGTCTTACGGTATGGGTTCTGAGTCGTACCTCTAGGTTACTCTGACAACAAATAGTAGTGTCCAAATTGTAATGTGCTTGTGTTAACCTAACCTATAAGTTTCTGCCTACCACAGCCTATCAGCTGTTACAATAATGTGTTATATATATAATGTGTTATATATAATGTGTTAAGATAGTTAACCTAAAGTTTCCTACTTTTACCCATCCACAGCCAATCAGCTGTTACAATAATGTGTTATATATATAATGTGTTATATATTTATATAATGTGTTAAGATAGTTAACCTATTAGAGTTTCCTACTTTTGCCCACCACGACCTAGGTACATTTAATGTGTTAAACGTAGTTTCCTCCGTTGTCTACCAGGGTGTAGCACATGTGTTTATGTATCGTGTTAAAATATTGTTAACCTATGCTTACCACAGCCCACACGGGTGTTAGTCTGGCCACTATTTAACCGAACCGAAATTACCAACCGATTTACCAACCAACCGATTTACCAACCGAAACCAACCGATTTACCAACCAAAATATACTTTTACCAACCGAAATATACTTTTAGCAACCGATCTACCAACCGAAATACACTTTTAGCAACCCAAACATCCAACCGATATACCTCGACCCGCGGACTTTGCTCCCCCCTGCGGGAACCCCCCACCGGCTGGGGGAACCCCCCACTGGCTGCGGGAACCCCCCACCACCACCTCCCAGCGTGTGTGGAAGTGACAGCATATCGTTCTCAGCCCGGGGCCCTCTACTCCCCTCCAACAATATTCATATAGGTAAGAAAGGGGGGTCGCGTCGCTTACCTCGTTTCGGCTACCATTCCAAGGTGTGTAGGACAGGTTCTGACAGGTCTAGCCGGATTGTACAACAGTGCGTAACAGTGCGCATGCGTACTACTCGCGATAAAGGAGAGTGTCCACAGGTTACTCCATCTACACTACCAGAGTGTAGCACCGGTCAAACAAGTTAAAACAAGGTGACTCACACGGTTGGTAAATAATATGAAAACGTGTAGATGTTTTAATAATGTATTCTCTCAGTTTAAAAAAAGTTACATTACAGAGTACTATAATAATAACGAGAATAAACACAGAGTTGAGTCAACTACCCAACCAATCAATGGTCCCCAGATTATTTTTTGAGTCACACACACAAACTTACAACATTACATTCCTATATTTACATCTCCGAAACATACACCTGCACAAGTCACCATGACAGTCTGACTGTTTACAAAATAATAAGTCTTTAATATAAAACTTTTGACAGTTCAGTACACAACAACTATAACACTGGTCCGATACAGTTCCTGTGCCAACAGTGGTTGTCGTAAATAAGCTGTACAGATCCATTATCGGTACGTTCCAATACCTGCACCTACAATGACAAAAGCTGAATGCCTGGCACTTTGTACATGCCAGGCCGTCAACTTGACATTCGGGTGCTTTAAAACATTTGTTAGCACAACAGTACCCGGTCAAATGTGGAGGCCGTACTATTACTGGAACACTGTACGACTTCCTTGAGCGGCAGTCGGCAAGCAAACAAGTGCACAGGTTTCCGTAACAATCTGGTTTTGTACAAAACACCAGATCTTTTAATTTGATTTTCGTACATGCGTTACCACAGCACACGTAGGATTCCAGCGTCTTACACAATTCCTGAAAAAGCAGAAAATAATTCGTTAAAATAAGCTTCTCCTCTGTGTTTTACGGGGTTGGAACCGTCATCCGGTACAGTGAAGCCATAACAGAGCCCACATTACAAGCCGGGGCAAGCAGAAGGCTTTACCCCTTGTGGAAATAGCCCCAAATCCATCGCTATTTCCTGTGACCACCACTCCATTACAAAATTGTGGCCTCCAAATTTTTTTTTGATTTTTTAAATTTTTTGTATTTTTTTGTTTACGCTTTGACTCCGTGCCCAAATTGTACCTCATTCAAAGTTTATCAAGTCTTTCGACTGCGCCAGTGACCTTCAAACAGGTTTACGGGAGAATCAACTCCGCTCCAGGGACCTCCATACAACCTTGCGGGCTTTTTAGTTCCACACCAGAGGGTAACACACATACACAGATGCCGGTCAGGTATCTTCATACCGTCCCCGCGACCTTTTAGGCAAGGAGTAAATCGTAATAACTTTTAGCACTTTTTAGTGCACATTTACTATCTACGTTACTATTATGCTGAGGTAATATACAGTTAATGTCTCCACTATGGGAGAATTTCTCTTCTTGAGGCAATTCCATGACGTGAGGATGGAATTGTCTCAAAAACAGTGCCTTTTCCAATCCTTTTGTGAAAAGTGTTGCAAAAGGCTTGCACAAAGTGCGTATCGTGTCCTCGTTGTAAGGTACACCGCCTTCATCCCATCTGATATAGTGAAAACGTGATTGTAGCCAACGAGCCGATTTTTGAGATTTTTCGTTAAGGAGAGAAAATCTGTAGGGCGGTTTAAAGACCGTAACACTTTGAAATTGATCACCGACAATGGCCAATTCTTTGACTATATACTTGTTGTCGTTATCGTGAAACGCGTGAAATTCAACTACCGCCGCCTGCATGTTTCTTAAACAACTTGACTTCGTCGTACAGTTTGTCCGCTTCGGGGAGTGTGCTAGATACGAGCTCGTCGCTTGCCAAGATCTCAATGATGTAGGAGCGTAACTCTTCCTCGATATAAAACAACTCGGCGACACGTCTGGACACGAGCGGCATACTCTCCTCGAATAGCCTCCATTCGTCAGCGTTCAAGGTCATACAATGTTGTCCATCGTACAATTGAACGTAACGTTTACCGAAAGTAGTCCGTACTATTACGTCACCGATACTCATGGCGAATTTTAACGTACTCTTGCTGCCGAGAGCAGCCGTTATAAATTTTAAATGAACCGACAATTCGTCAAGTAGATTATGATTGAAGTAAACAAATTTTTTACCACTCTGTACTAACAGTCCGAGAGTGAAACCCGTATGCTGGAACAAACCGGTTGCTATGAATTTAGTGCACTCTTTGTTTAAGAAGTGAACGGATTTAAGAAAAATTCCCAAAGGGAGGTTAGGTGGTACCTGACGTTTGGTAGGAGCTCGCTCCACGTCCATCTTGCTCGGATCCATTGTCTCGACTGACCGACGACGGCGGTTACAACTGACTTCTTTGATAAAATGACGAAAGATTGTGCAAATAACCTTTCTCAAGTTCCGGTTCGATTAGAACCAATGGGAACTCGTGTAGACGAGCATCATCGAAATCGAATTGATAGTATTTTTTGCCGCTTATATCATCCTCCCCACAACTGACACAACCATCCCCACCCCACCCACTAAAACGTAAACCGAATCCGAAGACGGGCCGATGTTACCCGAAGATAGCCGACTCTTTAAACCTGTATAGACATGTTCCGATACTTGCGACTTATCGACATGATATTTGTCGTCATCGTCGCCATCGTAGATATACTCTGTGAATGTCAAGGTCAACTGATTGTCTATTTCACTAGGGTTGAATAAATAATATAGTTTGCTTTCGCTAAAAAAGTCCTCTAAATCCGATATTCTATCCTTAGGCACGAGCCTGAGGAAGGCATGAACGACTCCTGGGTATGTGGTGCACATGATGTCTCGACCGTGAATGACTGGTTCGATAATTGTATCGCGTTATAAGAGAGACTGTGCGCATGCGCATCTATTCCACTACCTTTCTAACCGTGCCCGTAAGGAGATTGTACACAATATGCGAGTCGTGTAAAATCAGACAATAGGCTGTAGTAGTTGCAGGTATATTGGCGGAAGTTTCTATTTCTAGTCTGACATCCACGGGACCAGATTTAATAGAATCGTTCTGTTTGGAACAATCGATTACAAAGAGAGGACAATCTGTAAAAGATTGTAAATCTAGACTGGGCAAGGACTCGTGCGTATAGTACGATTCTTGGAATCTATGGTACATTTCGTACAATGTGGAAATATCGCCGTTAATATTATCGTAAGGAAAATACTGTGAATTTAGATAGAGTTTTAAATTTGAAAGGCCGCACTTGTCAAACACAGAGGCATCCTTTTTGATCTGATTTTTTCTATCTGTTTGGAAGGCTAGAATAACATAGCGTGGTTTTTCCAGCTGATTAGCGGTTTTAATTGTCCACGAAATCTGATTTGTTTGCGGCACTATTGGATACTCGTGTAACTCCCAACTACGAAACGGAACATGGACAGGTTCGTCTCTTTCGATCATTTTCAAAAGATTCAATCGGAGTGAATCTGAAACCGTCACATAGGGCACTCTCCAGTGTATACTAGTTATCTTTAGATTAACGGTTGTAGCATCATCACTGTATACAGCGTTCAAATCGGAGGCCGAACGTAAGAGCACTAGTTCCTGTTTTACGTTCAGTACAATCCGTTGGTAGTCTTCGAAAAAGCCCATCAACAGCTTCAATGGTACAGAGAGGGAAAAGTTTGAAACGGTAGCCATCCCACCGGCTCCCAACCATCCTGCGTTGCTGAATTTATTCTTCTCACTCTCTCGCAACGACAATAGATTTTTAATCGTACTCGTGATGCCTACATTTCTCGTACGGTCCACTTCGCTACCGGCAAATTCGTATCTAATATCGTCAAATAGAAAGGCTACGGCATTGTTGACCAATTTCACCGTTGCAGCAGTGCCGTCCGCTTTTGTACCGCTCAGTGTTCCTTTTATATGCAATATACTACCAAACGGTGCTGTGATCACGTCCTGATGATTTATGGGAATACGAATTTCATCGTTATTACCGTACGTTGACGACGCATAAGGTCTGTGCGAATGATATTCCAGACCACTGATGACGTCATTGTACTCTGCTGCACTATCTATTGCCAGTAGATCCATTTTTCACTTTAAATCCCAAAGCCGAGAGAAAACGTATATTTCTAGCTGTTAACTCTGTCGAGTTTGAACGTACACTGATACTGTTCTTATAACGTTGTCCATTAAATACGAGACCCATTTCTACGTAAATGCAATCGGACAGAAACTGATTCTTCTCTGAAATTTATAGGTACTCCGTTCTGATCTCTAAGGCTTACGGTGATGTTATGAATGGTTTTCACGTTGACTGGTAAATATATTACAGTCGTCGGTATTTCGACAATCTTGTACCCCGGAGCCACTTGTGGGTAAAACTCGTGTATATTGTGTGACTCTTTTCCATTTTGAAATGACCCAGTTACAATATTACACGCAACCCTAATAACATTCACTCTTATAATATCGACGGGCAGCTCAGATTCGTGTCTTTGGTCGGCTGATAAATTCCCATTATTGAAACCGAGTAATTTTCCTATAGATCCGTCTTTAAAATGAATAGTCTTTGAACACTTAAGTTCCGTTTTAAGTGTGTTATTGTTCGGCTTGAGTGAAAATGTCACCCCCGACGGCAGTTGGGTTTTGATATATTTTTCAATATCCTCAATTTCGTACGAACCTGTCGGTATGTTAACGGTCACTTCATAATTATCGTTTTGATCTCCACCGAGATACAATTTATTATTAATTCCCTCTTCGATATTGGGAATGGAATTGTACACAGCAAGATCGATGAGACCGATTTCCCACTCTCCATTGGATAGATCAATCGGTGGAAAGAAATCACACCAAAGTGTAGAACTATTTCCGTTTAAAACAATACTCATGGTAGTAGAAACTTTAAGCACAAATGTCCACAGACGACTGAAGTGTCACTTTGATGTCGCTTGTAATTATAGTGAATATTAGCGTTGGGACCAAAATATCTAGTCAGTTCGAGTGGAGGTCTAAGATTTCCAAAACTGTCATAGTATTCTACATTTACACCGCGCTTTTTATAACACACCCAATGTGTACCTTCACCCGTGCTACTATCGAGGTTGACAATGGCGGATTCGTTTTTCAACGGCCCCGTCGGGGGAAGTGTATCCCTCATAAAAACACCTCTGAAATACGGTATCCTCACGGCATATTTCTCTAAATCAATATTTGTTAACGGTCTGTTTGGTAATGAATCAATCAAACTTTTTTTTTATTGATCTTCTTCTTCTTGGTTTTCAGTCCCCTGCCTTTTGGATACGGTTTGAGATACAGACCAGTGCCTTTAGCATATGGTTTGAGATACAGACCGCTGCCTTTTTGATACGGTTTGAGATACAAACCCCCACCCAACAAGAGACGTTTCCCTCCACCTCCCAATTTGGATTTCGCTTTCATGGCCGTTGTTACAGCCCACGCTGCTGCCCGTTCACCCATAGACGCGTTACCCGATTTGACTCGACTCCAAGCCCGTTCTGCTAAAATTTTATCCGCTTCTCTACGATGCTCCGAATCACTGTATTTGCTGTACGCTATATCGTGCTCTTTACACGCTTCGTCCAGCGGATTGACTCCTTTATCACCTCGGGCTAATCTCTCGGCCAGCTTTGTACCCGGACCGCAATAGTTGTAAGAGGGTAAATGGAGTTCTACAGGCAATAGATCTATAGCCTTGTTTAAAACCCTATCACCAACGCTTAAAATTCCAGAAACGAGACCACGGCCCTTTTTGACCCTTGTTGTTCGTCCCTTTGCCATTTCTATACTGAATCAATACTCAAGGGTGCAACGTATTTATGGTGTCGTCGCTAAAAAATTGGTTATAACTTATCGCTCGAACCCCATAGTGATCTCCAGTTCGTTACTCGGTCTTTGGAAACATCCACTTTACTGTATTCTCTCTTAATAACACGAGCGAATTCTATAAGTTCCGATTTACTGTACGCCTTAAAACCATTTTCCAACGCCTTTATAGAGCCGGCCAATTGTGTCACTGTAATTGCGTCCGTATCGACATCGCCTTTGGCGACATTACAGATACGTTTCCCCTCAGCGTTAAAACAATCGCCATTTTTCAACAACAACACATTGTTCCTTATCCACGTCTCCAATTCTCGAAAGTATGTTTTCAACTGTCTTAAATTCACTACATCCATATCGTCGACGGCATCGGCTACACTAGTTATCCTCTTATCTTCAGCATTGAAAACCGATTCACCGGATGTCGGTGATTGGTGTAGATGTACGGTATTTTCCATGAGGAAAATCAAAGTGACAGCATCATCGGCGTAGACGGGAGAACCGACACTTGCAATTCGACGATGAAGAAAATAATACCCCATATGGTCGGATACAATACTTTTATTGTCAACGTACATCTTATTGGCGGCGTCCGTCTTACTAGAGGGATACTTTAAATTACAGATGCTAGCGTTACGAGCATCAAAGGCTCCCGCTTCCATCTCATCGCTCCCCTCCACATTTTTCACGAGAAAATTTTTCCTGGCGTATGCTATGTTGACGGCATCACCGTCGTCTATAGGTTCACCTACATCTTGTATTCGACTCTGTCTAACGGAATAGTCGGTCATAAGTTTAATCGGTATTAAAGATTCGAGATATCCTCTAGTTACAGCGTCATCGGTATCTTTAGTCGGACCCAGACCGCCCAAGGGTATGCCCTTTGTGTGATATTTTTGTGCGACTTTATCAAAGGTTATACACGTCTTATCCACAGTGTCTAGATTTACAGCATCTTTTTCCGTTAGAGGAGCGCCTACATTACGCAAGAGTTTACCCTTTATATCGTAATTACCCTCAGGGGTAAGGTCGTACCCTCTAACTATCGGTTGGGTGGATAAAGCCTTTCTCACCGAATAACGTCCAAACTTGTCGACACTCATCGTATTAATGTTCTTATTTTTGCAATTCCCGCGCCTTTTATAATTCCAGCTTCTTTTAGTTCTTCTATAATAGAAGCTATCTCATTTGCATGTCCCGTGTGTCCTGCATCGTGAGATGCCAACAAATGTCTCAGTCTGTCACACAACTCATTCGGATCGTCCCAGTATGAATAACCTCTACCGCTAACTTTTTTAGGTGGAAATAACTGCTCTATAATGTTTCTATATTTCATAGATTTGTTACGATTAACTTGTCCGTTCGGATCGTATAATCTTTTGTGTGCACTGGAACTCACACAGATATCTCTATACGCTCGTAAATCGGCCTCGGTATATATATCATCATCGGGTATACGCTTAAACACCAACTCGTACAATCCCGGCGTCCCTTTATAGTGAACTCCGTCAATTATAATCTCACCATCGTCCGACAACTGAAGAGTCTTGTTACCGATCATCATAGAGTCGGCTCCGATTTTCGGTCCGTAACTGTGATCTATATTCTGACTACCGGCGGTATCTTTAATCATTTTGAGCATATATTTTCGTGCCAGCGGATGTGCGAAAGTACTGTTTACCCATTGTTCAGATTCACTTTGCCCTACAGGTGTGGACAATAGTTCCCTTACACTGGGCTGCGGTCGGTCCGGAGTCTCTGCAATTACTTCGGTATCCATAAAATCAACACTGGGAGTAGCCGGTACTTCCCCCCACTCTTCATTTTTCTCTTCCTCACTCTCGCTGCTCCACTCATCCGCTATTTCCGTCTTTTCATCCAACTCTTCTTCTTCTTCGGGTTTAATTTCTTGTTTCGGCAAAAACACTCCACTCTTCTGCAACTCTTTAATTATCGGTGTGTATTTCTTAGTATACATTCGTTCCTCTTCGACCTCTCCGTACCTCAACTGTCTGTACTTTTTCTTTATAGCCTTGCGCAATCTGGCTATCTCCAGCGTTAGATGCTCTCTCTTCCCAGACATCTTGTAGAATGACGATTGTTGCAAGTATCGAGCCTTTTGTACCTTAAAAATCTGTTACAATTCGATCAAAACCAATTCTAAATCTTCCATTCTCCGGTTCACTGTCCTTGTCTATTACAACGAATCCATGTTTATCTTTCCACGCGGTTGCACAAATGTTTTTAAATGCACTAAACACCATGTCAGTGTTTACGTGATCATTGTAAATGTGTCGTAAATTGAGATCGTCCTGCTTGAAAAGGACCAAGAGATTGGCATTGTCTCGAATCAATTGTTTGGGAATCCTGCTGTACGTCTGTCCTAAGTAGAAGGAATCTATATTATTGTGACGTCCCATGGTGAAATAGTTACGTATATTGTCGTGTTTCTCGCAAGCTATGTCGTCAAATATTATTATCGAATTTGGCTCCGCTTCACTAGGATGGATGACATTTTCGTTGTCCGTGTATGTGTAATAACCAATTTCTTTGGTATTTCCCAGAATAGTTTCCAAAAACTTGTACTTTGGCTGCTGGAGTGATTTAGAAAATACATAGACGTTGGCAAATTTCAGGCCATTTGGATTGAAGAGCAGATTAAATAGCACATTAGTCTTGCCACTGTTTGATGGGCCGCACACTATAGATCGAACTGTGTTTGGTAATAAAGAACTGTGACGGTGCATTGTTGACCCGCCTCCTGCAACAACGTCAAAGTTTCTTACACGTAGTTTATCCGCTGTGTTTTTTAAACGCATTACGCAACGTTTGTCTAAATACTGTGGAAAACTAACAGTGCTATCCCATTAAATACCTAAACAACAAGCTTGGTTTTATCAATCCAACTGTCGTGTTCCTTGTCAAACCCTAACCACCGCACCAGTACTTTGTTACCCTTTTTGCGTAATACTTTTTCAACAAGATATACGTTGCCGATCTTTGACCTGCTTAATTCTTCGGCATAGAATCCCCCTTTTAGAATGTCACCTTTCGAGTCTTGTAGAATGTACGTTACAGGATTGGTCGGTACAACGGCGTACACGGTAAACACTTCGTTTGTCCAGTTGGGTAGATATCCTTTGGCAAAAGTCTTTTTGAATTTCGATATTCTAACTTTGTCGTCCACTTTAAATCGCGCCAGTGCTTTTGTACTCTTGCGTGCTGTTTTGTCCAGTAACATTTTCTCGTGCTTTTTCAACACTTGAGCGGGTTTCATGCCTATAGTACTGTGCACAGTGTTATTGTAGGTCTTTACTACGTTTTTCAACAGCTCCACCCACTCGTAACTACCGCGTGCCGTAAATTCACGCCACATTATATTTTTCAAAGTACGGTTCAGACGCTCCACCATAGACGCTTTCTTGTCTGAAAAAGTGGCGTAGTGATTTATATTGTATTTTTTCATTAATCTCTTTACGTGCATATTGAAAAACTCCTTCCCCTGATCGGTCTGAAAGTTATTCATAGGATGTTTTTTCAGTATCGGTTCTAACGCTATAGATACGTCTAGAGCCGACTTTGTCTTTAACGGTTCTGCAATCGCAAATTTTGTCAGACAATTTATCATTGTCAGTATATATTTGTAGCCTCGGTTTTCCTTAGCATATGGAATCATTTCCACTAGATCGGCTTGATAAAGGTCATTAACTCCTTTCAGTGTCACACTACGTGTTTTGAAATTTCTTCGAGCGGGCTTGTGGAGCTCCGCCGCAATGGCTCGCCTTACATCCATTAGGTAAATGAGTGTGTTTACAGATTGGTGGCACTATTTATTTCGTGGAGATACTCTGGTGCAGGTAATCTCGAAATTATCGCTGCTTGTTCCCGCCTCACCGTTGCTTTGGATTAGTCCGCCAAAAATTGTTCATAAGAGATCGACAGAGATTTCGGAAGCTTTACGAAAAGCAACGTATCCAGGCGTCTTTGTTTTAAAATTGAGACTAGTAAAAGTAAAGCCCAACAGATCACCATCAGCTGTTCCATTTTTCATTTTGTTCACCAAACATTCAAAGCCTCTTTTTATCCAATCAATTTCCGTGACATTCTCGGGTGGTGGATGAAATTTAAACTGAATTTTAGTCCTTAGAGTACGAAATTTTTTCGTCACCCTACTTTGCGAGGAAACAATGTAAATTGGCTCCATATTTCTTTTCAAGTAACTCTAACCGTGTGAGTCACCTTGTTTTAACTTGTTTGACCGGTGCTACACTCTGGTAGTGTAGATGGAGTAAACCTGTGGACACTCTCCTTTATCGCGAGTAGTACGCATGCGCACTGTTACGCACTGTTGTACAATCCGGCTAGACCTGTCAGAACCTGTCCTACACACCTTGGAATGGTAGCCGAAACGAGGTAAGCGACGCGACCCCCCTTTCTTACCTATATGAATATTGTTGGAGGGGAGTAGAGGGCCCCGGGCTGAGAACGATATGCTGTCACTTCCACACACGCTGGGAGGTGGTGGTGGGGGGTTCCCGCAGCCAGTGGGGGGTTCCCCCAGCCGGTGGGGGGTTCCCGCAGGGGGGAGCAAAGTCCGCGGGTCGAGGTATATCGGTTGGATGTTTGGGTTGCTAAAAGTGTATTTCGGTTGGTAGATCGGTTGCTAAAAGTATATTTCGGTTGGTAAAAGTATATTTTGGTTGGTAAATCGGTTGGTTTCGGTTGGTAAATCGGTTGGTTGGTAAATCGGTTGGTAATTTCGGTTCGGTTAAATAGTGGCCAGACTAACACCCGTGTGGGCTGTGGTAAGCATAGGTTAACAATATTTTAACACGATACATAAACACATGTGCTACACCCTGGTAGACAACGGAGGAAACTACGTTTAACACATTAAATGTACCTAGGTCGTGGTGGGCAAAAGTAGGAAACTCTAATAGGTTAACTATCTTAACACATTATATAAATATATAACACATTATATATATAACACATTATTGTAACAGCTGATTGGCTGTGGATGGGTAAAAGTAGGAAACTTTAGGTTAACTATCTTAACACATTATATATATATATAACACATTATATATATAACACATTATTGTAACAGCTGATAGGCTGTGGTAGGCAGAAACTTATAGGTTAGGTTAACACAAGCACATTACAATTTGGACACTACTATTTGTTGTCAGAGTAACCTAGAGGTACGACTCAGAACCCATACCGTAAGACGTACGCGAGTTTTTCGCGGTCGCGAAAAACTCGGTAAGTCTTACGGTAAGGGGTTCGTGTCCGAACTTCTACGAAATGTTCTGGCGTTCGGTTACAACATGGCGGCTTATATACTGCGTTAATTATCCGACTTGTAATACTATGGGGTTAGGTTAACTATCTTAACACATTATATAAATATATAACACATTATTGTAACAGCTGATTGGCTGTGGATGGGCAAAAGTGGGAATCTTTAGGTTAACTATCTTAACACATTATATAATAACACATTATTGTAACAGCTGATAGGCTGTGGATGGGCAAAAGTAGGACACTTATAGGTTAGGTTAACTATCTTAACACATTATATATATAACACATTATTGCGGTTACAACATGGCGGCTTATATACTGCTTTAAATATCCGACTTGTAATACTATGCACGATAGCTCAGTCGGTAGCGTGTCCGCCTTCAAATCCAAACTTCACAGGTTCGAATCCCGCTGGTATTAAAAAAGTTAAGTGTATGACGTCATGTGTGTATGGCGTCTTGTGTGTGTGTGTGTGTGTCTCGACAACAATACGTCACTGGTGGGGGACCAATGGGGGAAGGGAAGGGGCCTAAAGGGGAGGGGCAGGGGGAGGGGTGGGAGGAGGTGGGGGACCAATGGGGGAAGGGAAGGGGCCTAAAGGGGAGGGGCAAGGGGGAGGGGCCTACAGGGAAGGGGCCTAAAGGGGAGGGGCAAAGGGGGAGGGGCAAGGGGGGAGGGGCAAAGGGGGGAGGGGCAAAGGGGGGAGGGGCAAAGGGGGGGAGGGGGGAGGGGGGGTCACGTGGTACAGCCGCCATGTTGGATCTAAACTGACCCAATCTCTACTATCGTGTTCCTTTTCTAAGTGTACTTATCAGTGGTTTTCGGTAAATAAAAAATCCTTATTTGATTTCCTGAAACTAAACATTCTTTATTGACTTACTTTTAAACAAATACATAAATTTATTATCAGTTTTATTGTTTTAACCATCCTATCTTTAATTTTTTTTTATATTTATATTTTGCCTTTTTGTTAATTTCAAAATCTTAAAACTTTACTTTAAGTACTGAGTTGCAAATTCTGAAAAATTACTCATCAATATGAGTTAAATAGACCTATTTTCTTTTTTTAAATATGATTTGGCTCAATTTATCTCAACAAAAATTATTACTTTTTATAGGCATCTCTAAATGTTTTAAATAGCAAGGTAGTTCTAAAAAAAAACATAATAAAAAATATTAAACTTACAAATAATACATCAAACAATAATCAATCTAAACTGTTTATACAACATGTAATTTTGAGCGCTTTGTAGCACTCGTTACCAAATTTGCTATTGTAGAGAAGATTGTTCATTGCTGTTTGCTGATTTTGTGAACTCCCTGATGACACCTCCTTAACCGTTCACATAATGTTCAAACTGTAACTTTTTCTGTCTCTCAAAATCAACATTCAACCCCACCAACAGTTCTTTGTCAAAGTCACCCGTTTTCACTTTTTTTGAAAGCGTCCCTTTTAGTACAAGTACATTGTCCGATTTTTTACTGAAAGTTATGTCCGGGAACATCGTCTCTAGAGTCAAAAAGTACGTCAAAATACCTCAAACTCCCTCTCACAACTATACAACATTAATTAGATTGTTCTCCATTTCAAAATCACTCAAACATAACCACATTGTTCTGAACTATTTCCTAACAAACTTGCGTCTGACCAAGTCAGATGCCTCCTTAAGACTTTTTAAAACACATCCTACCATCTCAGACGTTTCCTTAAGACTTTTTTAACACACATCTTATTACTTCAGACGTTCCTAACCAACTTTTTAAAACACATCCTACCTTCTCAGACGTTTCCTGAAGGACTGGCTCATCTCTAGCGTCTCTAACTTTTTAGATTTACATAGTCAGCAGAACTCAATATATTCACAATTTTGTCTCACGGACACTACTTAAATCATCCATATGACAACAGGCTCTGTCTATTTTCACAACACAATATCTCACTTTAAAATTTATTATACCTTACAACTAACATTTTCTGCCTTAAATTTATATTTTGGAAATCTATTTTAAATTTTTTTTATTGCCCTTGTTTTAATATTATTTACAGTCATTTATTTGACTCACATTGTCTTCTCTTCAGACCAATTATAAATTTCCCGGTTTATTTTCATATTTCAAATCTCAAAGCAACTATTTAGTCTGTACTAAAAAATTTAACATTATACAAAGAACAAGGTTCCAAATAAGAAAACACATCAAAAGAAATATGTATCCTGTCATGTTAACATATTTAACTGTGTGCAGAATTATGTCTTACTAAGTTTTTGTGAATATTTACCATAAGTAATGTGTTGTAGTAAGATGCATGACACTGTGAAACATGTAGATGCTCCTATTACATCTTGATAAATTGGAAATGTATTTAATGGTAGAAACTTTACACAATACTCTTGCAAAGCTCCTATTGGGTTACCACCCAATCTGAAACAATAAATAAAAAGTCAATCTCCAATCAATAAATCTAAAATTACTTAGTTTTGGTATGGATTTAAGTTGCATGACGCTAAAATTACAAATTGGCCAAAATTATGCTGATTCACTAAACGGTGAATTATAACTATAAAACAAATAAAAAAATATGTTCCAATCTTTATCAATTGTGCATAAGAAATGAAACACTAAACTTGAGCGCTGACAAAGAAACATAAAACACGACTGATCATTAAGCACGCTTACTGATAACTGACACCGCTAGCAGGCCGAGAGAAGGGGGGAGGTCTGTATGTAGAGGGGAAGGTCAGTGAACTTGACAGAGGGGATCGATTATTTATTACTATTGCTTTTACTTAGTATGTTCATTTACTCTTTCTAACAATTCTAGGCCTGTCTCTACATTTCTACTCTAATCTTTACTAACCCTCTTTTTGTTAACAAGGTAATATTCCCAAATATTTGCCTATTCCCTTCTTTATATTCATTTTTTAAGATCCATAAATTTTTATTTCTTTATATCCTCTTAAACTATTATCCTCTAGTTTCCAATCCGACACCCATTTCTTTTATTCCCCTAACAAGTTGTCGATATGCTCATGCAGTATACTGTATTTTATTTCAATAGGTTGGTCCCACTGCTTGAACCATGTGATCAGTATTTATCCATGTCTAATAAAAGCATGGAATTAAGTTTCAGACATTTCAAGATGGCTTTTTAATATTAATAATCATCCTACAACCCACGCAATAAATATATCTAATTTTAATATAACACTCAGAATAATACATGATGTCAGAAGAGTATTTAAATGTATACAACTACAATTGATAAATATCATGAATGAAGAGTTCTATGAATTTATAAAAGAATACAATTTGTCAATTAAAATAACAAAACCTCATTTATCATATATTTACAAGATTCATTAAAAGACAAAAATTATGTTAAACTTACTTAAGATTCGTATTGTTTGTTGTTTGACCATAATCAACCTCAGATCGAGTCGGGATTCCTACCTGAAAATACAAATATTAATATTAACATTTAAAACAACCCCCAAAATGAAGTTGTTTTAATAATTTTAATAACTACAGTTTCGAAATAAATATACCATAATGCATTTCAAACGAATTGCTAATCCTCACGACATCTAGTGGGAGATCCGCGTAACCACGTTTACACATTGTAAATTAAACAAAAGCCTAAAAATACTAGAGTACCGACCGGATAACTTCAAATAACGTGATTCCCCGAATTTTAACATAAGCCTAGAATATACAATTTAGAGGCCTAAACTTCCATATTATTCAAATTAAATAACCCCGTAGCAAGATTAGAATTAAGATAGACAAAATCAATCGAAATTAAACACGAATTTTCAAAAACATTTACAATGGCCGAACCGGACCAGAGCGTCATAAATAATTAATTATAAAGAATACGACTATCGCTTCGACAAAACAAATATGGCCTATGGATTAAACGGATATTTTGACGTATAAGTTGTCACCTGAACATACAAAGAAAACCTCGAAATAATTTAGTATTGATGATAAATACAACCAAAGTCCTATTTCAAAGATGGCGGAATAGACATAATATGTGACAGAAATCATATAAGCCACACCCACCGATACAGCAACCACGTGACCAAAGTTTAGCCCACTAATTTAAAGTGCGGGAAATTCCAACTAGTTTTAGATTAAGACCAAGATGAAATCGTATTTAGGAATAATATAGTTTAAATTTAAAGGAAGTTATTTGGAACCCCTCTTAGTATGTCTTCAACAAATTTAAATGTATACCGTAATAGTAGAGTCAACAGTCTTAAATGAAGTTCTTAACAACTTCCTGCTTAACAAATTAGGGTCATGTATTCATTTTCATCAGTGCTACTAATCTTAATCAAGATCCCAAAAAAATGGATAATGTTGAATCTCTATGGACGCTGTAACAATGATTTTTGGGAAGTTTGGTTGGGAGATCCCAAGCTTAATGGACGTTTCCTGACTCAGCTCCAATTTAATGCAATTTAAATAAGTGGAAAAGTATATTTAAATTTTTTATGGAATGCTGAGAAGTAACACAAATTAAAAGTGATAAGTAACAGTTGAAATTTTTCTAAAAATCTACCAAGGAGCAGACATAATACAAGCTAGTTTCAACAACGTATTTGAGAACATTGGTGAGACCATTCCAATTTATATTTTTTTTTTTAGTCATTGTATATCCCCACTAATAGGCCTAAGTAGCCCACTATCATAAACTTTGAAACATTAATACACAAAAGTGGAATAACTTTAATAAATCATACCAATTGAACTATTTTCTATATGTACCGGTACACCGAGTATTCAGAAACATAGACTTTGTGAACAGTTGTGATTGCTGTCTACCATCATTTCACCACTCATCATTTATTTAAAAACTAATCGATTAATATTTTACTTTTTTTTAGATCTTTGTCAATATGTGTATAATTACCCCACTTCCTTGACAAATTTGCCGCACTGACCCTGTCCCGAGAGAAAGAAACTCAAGTGATAATTAATAATATTCCCCAAGATATAAACTTTAATTGATTGTGTTTTTCTTGTAATTGTATGTGTATGTATATGAATTTTTCATGAGAAACAGACTCTGAGTGATCTATTTTAAATAATTATGTGTTAACCAATTCCTCCCAACCCGAGATAGTAAGACTCTAAAATGAACTAATAAAATCTTTCCTTTATGTTATAATACATATGTTTATGAACTTTCCATAACCTCAGTGAGAAGTTAATAAGAGACATTTCCTTTTAAATCTCAATTGTTTGATCATTTAATTTGTTATGTTAACTTCAAAATGATTTTATATATGTATTCTACCGATTAAGTTCGAATGAACTCATAATTTTATTATTGATGTTTCAAGACAATAAATGACTAATCATTGTATTACAAATATTTTTTTATTTTTTTTATCAAGGTAAATGATTATATGAGTTAATACTATAACAATAAATACATAAATGAATTTTTCATTTATTATACATTATAACCAGAATAAATATATTTTTATATAATTTGAAACTTGAAATAATAATATCATTTACTACCAATCCATTCAAATAACAAAACATATTTAAATGTAAAAAAGAAATTATAAATAATTAATAAACAAAAATAAATATAGTTATCACCATTTAAAACTACCTCCAAAATATATCATATCCATTTTGTTATCCAATTTTATTTTTCAAATTTTTTTAAAAATCTTTGAAATATAACTATTTAATTAAATATCAAAATCAGATCAAGGGTGAGATCAAAACAACTATAATTAAAATCCAGAATGCATCAGTACAAATATTTTTAGAGGAAAATCAAAACAGGATATCCTGGTAGATTTTTTTTTACTTTTCACTCGTATGTCAGCAAATAGGAGACATCATAAAAAATCTAGTTCTACTCATAAATTGGCAGATTGCAGACATTGCAGTTAACTACGTAATATAGCATGAATCCTGGGTTATTTCATAGTTTGTATACTACTACTATTGTTTGGCTCTTTTTTAAAAGTATCACGTGTTAAATCCATCATAATACTTAATTCAACAGCCTCTCTAGAATCAATTTTTTCAACCTATATTTCCATGTTTTTCATTTACATACGTCGCAAATCGTTTAGTTTTGTTCATCTTATTTTAGTTTGGTTTATTATTTTGTTTAGAGATATCTTTGGTGTGTAATAAACGTGTATATTTATCAAGTTATTATTTTATTTGCTAAAGCAAAAGTTATGTTAGTATTTTTATAGGAATAGTATATTTAGTGCTGGTTTTCACATAGGTTATAAGCTAATGTAGTTTCATCTTACAAATGGCTAAGTATAACCTAGAAATGACTAGGGGTTTTGGCACAGTTAGCAGTAACATAGCTACAAAAATCATACAAAATATAAAAATTACTTACCGATTTTTATTTTGATACATTGTGAGAAATGTAAAAGTTTAGATTTTCACAAAATATTTTTCACTTTTCACACAATATAACTATTATAAAAACTTATTCTATACAAAAACCATTATGTACTAAGTGTTGAGTCTACTGAACACCCTGTTCAAGCCCCACTACTGTATGCTCACTGCTTGGTGAAAAATCAATAGATTTCCAACAGTTGTTTAATGCATCATGAATTATGACTCTGCCACTGAATAAACTGTATATTAACCATAATTCGTGATGCGGACCACTTGTTGAGGTAAGATTATAATTCTTAATGATTTTAAAAGTTTATTACAATAGTGTATTTACAGACTATTACAGTCTCTCTTCCAGAGAAAAGGTTAATAGTACTAAAATTTACATAGAAACGGATAATGTTAGAGAAGAAGGAGCTGTAAATTAAAAAAGAGGTAACTGTAATAGCCCGGAGTTTCCAAAATTTCATTACAATACAGTATCAGGTTATAAATCCCCTACTTGGTGTAAAGCCCGAATCTGTTCTTGGACTATTTCCAAGTTATTTTTTATAGGTTAACTTTAGAATAAAATACAAAATGGAACCAATATATATACGCTAATGAGAAAACAAGTACAAAACTTGCAGCTAACGCTTTACCTCTTAGATCAATGTGGTGTACTTGGAAGGATGTTGACTTACCAGAGTTGAAGGCTTTCTTGAAGGAATTGTAAATATGGCTTTACATCCTAAAACTACTCTTGAAGACTATTTTAGTAAAAAGTTCATTAACTATCAGCCTTTACATTTTCTAGAGCAATGTTTCTTCGTGTGTATTTATCCCCTCCTAGTTCCGATTACGATAGGCGAATAAGATATAACAAACTACAAACTGTAGTATTTTACTTACAAGAAAATTGTATGGACTTTTTTACTACAACATACTAGGTATGTGTAAATGATTTCAAATGTTAGAATAAATAAACAAAAGTCAAAAAATGGGAAATAAAAGTTGTATTGTAAGATTCCAGAGGTGACTATAATCACTCATTTGAATTATTTGGTGCTTCTTCTACGTCAACACACATTAGACCTACATTGCCTGTAATTGGTCATACAGTTTTATCTCTAGCTTAGAGATTGCATCAAAATTATCCCTATTGTGATTTTTATTTGTTCAAAGATTGGTACTAAACAGGTATGCAATTAGCTTTACAATTACGACGATGAAAATGTATTTGACTGGAACAGTAAAGGATTGCCAAATGAAATGTCTTTAAAAAACTTGAAACTTGAAGCTCAAAATAAATTAAAGCTTACACCCATACTGATGATATCATATCACAATAATGAAATCGAAATGAGGCCTCGATTCTTTCCCGGTTGAGACAGTTTTCTCATGAGGCCACAATTACAACAGAGGCTTCCTAATGATCAATTCCTGTGTTAATATTTTTTTCAAGTGCCAGTGTTCTGTAAAGAAATCTACCACGTTCCTTATAATGCCTCTATCTCAGGAGAGAAGATTTAGATGTAATTATTTTAGAGGGGGACAAATTGAGAGTTTGCTCATCCTTAAACTTAACTTAAGATACTTGTCCACTTCTACTCACGCTCTTTCAAGTGAAGTGGAGATAATAACAAGTGAATACAAGTGCTGATAACTTGCATAGCTATCCTCTTGGGTATGACACAAACTGCCCGATATCTTATGAGTTGCGCTGCTGAAGCTTTGTTAGCCAGCACATCTTCCCATTCATTCCCACTAATCTCAGCATGTCAAGATACCCAGCAAAATTGTTGTATCGTTGAACACCCAGCCATGATGTTATTCTTAAACAATTTCAAATTTATTATGACCTACATTCATTACAATCCCGAGATTTTAAACCATCCTAACCGTTTATATAGATACATATATTTTTATCCTTGTATCAAAAAACATTCAATTAAGGCTGTCATTTCTAACTGAAATACTGTTTGGGTATATTC
Organism: Aphrophora alni; assembly: GCA_963513935.1. NCBI lineage: Eukaryota > Metazoa > Arthropoda > Insecta > Hemiptera > Aphrophoridae > Aphrophora > Aphrophora alni. Next base: position 153,395,358 of record OY740767.1, on the reverse strand, counting down.
CCATAGACAAGAAAAGCTGTTTCCCAGATCTGCTTTCACAGATTCCACCTCCTGTTCCACTCTTGTCTGTGAACCATTCCAACATTCTGTTTACAATTTTAAAAAGTGGTCAAAATAAAAACTCAGTTTTATAAGATTATTTTTGGAGAGAATTATAATATTTCTTAATCGTGGAAAGTTTACTTTCTGCAATGATGTTTAAAAAAAAGCTAGACATACCTTAGACTTACTAGGGTGCAGCACGTTCTTAAAATAATCTTTCTCTTGCAGAAACTTAAACATATTTTTTGCAGCGTCTTTCTTCGCTAACTTTTTATTTCTATCAGTACCTGAAAATTAAATAATCCACATGTAAACGAAAAACCTTACTATCAAATTTACAAGGTTAATTAAATTAGAGTTATAAGCTGGACTAAAAACAATGGAATCCTGCTGGAAAGCATTCACATATTTGGAAATATTAACTATTCCAAGTTTAAACATTTATGAGACCATTATATTAAATTGGCTCAAATGTAAACCAGTGTTTAACAGGGATGTTCACAATTGTAACACTAGGGGAGCAATTTTTTACAGTATGACCCTTGTAGGCTAAATATTTATAGAAAGTTACCTTCTCAAATTGGTGTAGTTTATTAATATAAACCTCCAGATAGTTTGACTGGATTTAAAAATACCCAACAGCTTTTAATGACCAAATTCTTCTACTCGGTAGGTGAGTTCCTTAGCTGTATATTAGAAGCATAAGTTTTTTTATCTCTCACTCTTTACAATCTGCATTTTTTTACGTAAAAGTAGGAAAGTTTTGTCTTTTGTTAAACACTGATCTGTTTCGATATTGTATTTAAATCAATTGTTTATTGTATTGTTCATATTTCTTAAAAGGTCTGGCTGTGTTAAAATGTCTTATAGCATTTTGTTTTTACTGTTGTTCATGGGTGCTAATTTGCAGCCTAACATTTGAAACTATAACATATTATGTCATCATATGTTCTTGCAACAATTAAATTAACAAGAGGTTTTGTTTATTCATTTATTGATGATTGATCATAATTCTAATCCTATTTAAAACTTACAGTTAATTCAAGACTTCTTTAATCGCTGAAAATTTAAGTTTTGAGAAAATGGATCCTGAAGGAATACTGGAAGTGTGAGAACGCTGGAACTGTTTGTACTAACTAGGAAGAATTATTTGTAATTCAATCACCAATCAGAATTGCAATTTACAAACTCCAAAATAAGTTTGAAACAGGATCAGTTTTAATGTAAAAAAATGTAGTAGATCACTTACAGGCTGATGATACCACTAGTTGTTTACAAAAGCTTTACGAAAAACCAAAAGTCACAAGTAAGAGCTTCGATTGAACTTCAAATCTCAAAATCGTTACAGAGGCTGCAATTTTGTTTTGTCTTTAAGTTGTATCGCCCAAGCATTGTTATGATTTTTTGAAAAATGACCCAATCAGTGTCTAAAGTTTATTGAACGAACAGAGAGAAGGAAAGAGAATCCCGATAAAGGTGTTGTGGTCTGAAGGCGCTTGTTTCAAGTTAAGTAGAGCTATAAACCAGTTCACTGTGTTTACTATTCACAGGATAACTCATTGTTTTTTAAAACAATTCAGTCTTCTTCTTTACTCTACAGATTGAGAAAGTGAACAGTGCTTACGAAATATTTCAGAACTTTAGTGTTTTAAGTGTGTTTTCTTACTTGTGTAATATTATGTAATACCAAGGACCACTTTCCAAGGTAAGCCTATCTCCTGTCCATACAAAATCTAATCTAATCTAATAGGCTATGTTCCCTATTAAATTCTAACCTAAAGTCAGCAGTACATCATACAAAACCAGCATCTCGTGTGACATGCAATGGTGCACACCGGCCTTGTTTTTCACTTATGTTTATAGATGTACAATGTCTTTTTATTAGTGTTTTTATTATTTACTCGAAGACCTCAAACAAGGAAACAATCATGTATAACTGATAATGGGATTGTGGTATCGAAATACATCTAATTTTTTCAGTCACAAGGCAGATTATCCTATTAATATTAATTAATATTTTTTATCTAATAGAACTTTTTACATTTAAACCTAACTTTTTTACAAGATTCATTTCTTCTCAATCTATATAAGCCTAAGAGTGTAGAATCTCCTGAAGTGTACAGTAGCACAAAAACACCATAGGTAAAGTGTGGGTATATTAAATCATAGTATATCATTTTCAGGACACAACTTGGAAAGATTATGTAAAATGAATAGACTCACTCTGTCAACCTCTTATATAATGATCACATCCCAGCAAAACAACGAAACATTATCACAAGTCATTAAACAACCTATTTCAACAGTTTATCTATTAGATTGGCAACTCATTAGACTAGTGACTCCAGCAAAGTGTATAGTTATATTAAACTGATATCTTACCTGTTAGAGAGAACTCTCCAAATTGACATTGCATCGTAAATACTTTACAGTGGTCTTCACCCTTTTGTACAACTTCTACATATATTGGTAACGGAAGATTAAACTGTTGACAATATTCTTGAAGGAATGCAATCACATTATCAGGGGTAACAAAGTCCATTTTTAGTCCATTACTAAAAATATCAATAAATAATGTAAAATGTATACCTGCTATGACAATACAAAATGTATACAACTAGTGTGACACTTGGAATATATTTTCATACACCAACATCCAAAAATAACTCGTAGAATATTTAAATGTTGTTACATAATTAATATTACAAATAATTACTTTCTAAATTCATTTTTAATAAAACAACTAGTAATATAATTATGTTAAGTAATTGAAACCACAAAATATTCATCATCATTCATTACTCTCATATCCTTCATAGATATATGTATAACTGGTATCCGAAAAGTCTTAGTATGGGCTATATCTACAGATTTGGTGAAAAAAAACAACTAAATTTTGGTGGTTGTATGAGTACCTCTTTTAACCCTTCGTACGCGATAAGCGGAATATTCCGCCACTCGTATATAACCCTACGGGTTTTTAAGCGGAATATTCCGCTCTTGGCTGTTAGGAAGGTTTTTATTTATTTTAGTTCACCAAAACACCGATAGAATGCTTGACAATGTTCCTTGAGTAGTCAGATGACGTGTTGTTGGCTGTATGACGCATCACAGTTGTTGACAAACAAGAGAAGCCTTTGTTTTGTCGCGTGCGCGCGCATTCAGTTGCCCTTTGTACGCTGGAAGCGGATATTTTCGCTGGCTGGCAGTGAACACTGAACAGTTGATACTCACTATCAATTTATACTATTTTTATAGTACCGTACATTTTGAATTTAATCATATTTGTTTTGCAAGGGTAACAAACCTATAGAACTAAAAAAATAAATAAAACTTTAACAAATAATATTTTTTAAATTTTTCGCCTAACTAAGCGCTAGAGTGATTTTTTACTCTTTTCATGGTAGCGTACGAAGGGTTAAGTCGAAAATGCTAGTCATTGGGCAAAAATTATGTTCATTAAGTAAGAATTGTTTTAAACACAATTCAATGTAGCGATACACCTTGTGTTGTTATCTGTTGTCTATGACACAATCTAAGACTGTTATATTTCCAATCAGACACAAACACAAGTGGGTGCCAATTGGTGTTATACACCGGAAAACCACAATGGTACTTGTGTTGGTATTCATAAATATTAACGATGACATGATCAGAAGATAAAACTTTAAAATATGGTTATTCAGTATATTAGTGCAGTAATACACCTGTTGTTGATTGCTGTAGAACAAGACAAAACTGACAATCCACAATCGTAAAAGTGTCACCCTTCCATCATTCAACAAGGCAAAAAAAAATGTTAGACAGACGTAGGAGGGCGCCATTTCACTAGTCGGAGGGGGCGAACATCGGAAATTATCGCTGCCGTGCCTGCAAATATTTTAGAACAGAATAAAATAACTGAGACAGTTGATGTGAGACCCCGTTCTTCTTTTACTTTACAATTAGCAATTGTAACAAGATTTGTTTTGAGGATTTTATAGCATAAAATTACAAAAATTATTTGGATCGACTTTAAAATTAGTATTCTTTCATTTAATTTGATAAAAAAAAAAAGCATTTAAAAATTGAATAAAATCCAATTGATTTTTCAATAATAGTTTAAAAATCCTGTACAATTCCTAGTTTTTCACCTGCACATATTAAATTTCTGTACAATTCACGCTTTTCCAGAAATTTCCAGTCGATGGACACCCTGCATCTATATCATAAATTAACAAATAGGCCGTTATACCAAAATTCTTCCAAGATTGTAATAAATCCTATTGGTAATAAGTTGAATCCAGTTTGTGTGAACGGTTGAAGTAAATAAATATTTTTTTAAAGGAGAATAATTTACCCAAGCCAACTGGACAAACTCATGTAACATAACAGAATAGTCTGCACATATGATAAGTCATCTTATATTAACTATTAAACTGATCTTCCTGAATCATAACTCTTCTAAAGTTGCATTGGATTTTGTTACACCTAGACTTAATAACTGAAAAATAAAGTAAATAAATAATAATCAAGGTACTAAATACAAAACACTTTGACATAAATCTCAGGTTTTAATGAAAAGAACAATTTAATTGATTATTTTAATAACCTATTAATTTCAATACATAACATAATTAATCCTCTGGTTTTTGATAAGAGTTTAATAGGGCACACGGCCTATTAGTTTAGATTTTGTAAGGATAGGAGAAAAGCTTACCTTGGAAAGTGGTCCTTGATATTTACCTAATAGTACACAAGTAAGAAAACACAAACGCAAAAAAAACTTAAGTTCTGAAATATTTCGTAAACACTGTTCACTTTCTCAATTAGTAGAGAGTATAAAAAGAAGAGTGAATTGTTTTAAATATAGAATGGATCTGTGCTGAGTGTTGAAAAAACGTCTGTTATGTTTGAGTGTAGGTGTGGGTAAGTTATAATCCAAGATTGTTATCAAGTTATATGAATACTAAACTTATTACTTACACACACCTACATACAGAAAGAAGAGGAGAGTTTCTTCGATACCTTTGAAACCTTGGCCATACAACCTAGATAAGTAATTTTATTAGATTCTACTTGTGATACCAAAAATGGTAATTTTAACTTGGATAACCAAGAAATAGTTATGTTAAAATTTGAATCATAAAAATAAACCGGGAGGTTTGTAAGTGAATTGGAGGGGGGGACTATGGAAGTCAAATGCATAAAAGTAAATGTTAAAACAAGGGTAATAAAATTAATATAGATTTCCAAAATACTAATATGATGTATAAAATGTTAATTATAAGTTGTAATGAATATTTAAATAAAAATTGTGTTGTGAATATAGACAAAAGCTTGTCGTCAAGCAAATAATTTGAACAGTGTCCGTGTGACCAGAAGAGTAAACCCTGGATCGCGTGATATGAAAAGTACAAGCATGCTTGATTCAGTTGAAAGGTGGCATTTGACTAAGTAAGACGTGTTTTCTGTTCAAAGAAACTTTTACAAAATGTAGTGAAAACGTTAAAGACAGTTGGAAGATGAGATCTGATGTAGTCAGACGTATTTCTGTGTAGACAAAACTTTACAAAATGTAGTGAAAATGTAAAAAACAGTTGGAATCAAGGCTCTGATGTGATAAGACGTATTTTTGTATAGAGGAAGTTTTAGATAAATGTGGTGAACATGTTAAAAACAGTTTTAAGATCAATGTAGTACTGATTCAAAGTAGTATTCGTTCTAATCTAAAGCGTGAACTTTCAATTCAAAAATGTGAACTTTGTTAAATGTGTTAAAGATAAAATCTTACACGTGTTCGAGATAAGTAAGACGATTGAATCGCGAGTTCTGAACTAAGCCGTAAAATTGTTAAAATGGAACAGTATAAATCGTAACACAAACAGTTATTTTGTCAAGTGAATAAAAAAATAAACTTTGTAGAGCGGTAAAGTGAACAGAGAATGTCAACGTCTGAACATAGAACAATGGACACCTTCCACGATGCAGTTAGGCATTTCTGGAGAACGAGTCGAGGAATCACCAAGGAATTGTATTTTTAATTAAAAGAACGTGACTGGTATACACGTTAAGACTTTTCTTATGAATATACAGTATATATCTGTTTATAATATGATATAAAACATGTCAATTTTTAAATATAGGTTTTGATTAAAAGGTTGAAAGTATGAAAGTAGAGTTTTTCTTTTTAGAGTTCGAAATTGAGTTGTGAAAGAAAAAAAAAACAGCTCAAAGATTCATCACAACATAAAACTGTATTAAACTTACTCTGCTTCCATATTATTTGTTTCACTCTCATCAATGTTCTCGTTAGGTGGGATCTTTGTCTGAAAACACAAATTTAACATTAACACACCAACAAAATAAATGATGTACACAATTTATTATTCCAAACATATGCTCATAAAACACAAAACACTTTGACCTATTAATTTAAAGATCCTTAACCCTACAACCGGTTTGCTGCTCGCAGATGAACTCATGCTAAGCGACTGAAAATTACTTTTTTTTTTTCAATTCAACATTCAATACCCCATTAAAAATTATCATATCGCAATAATTTTTACACCGTTTTAAAGCAAATGTTCCATAGATAATTTACATACATTTATATACATAGAAGAAAAAGTTCATAAAAGTTAACAACTATATTTAATAAATTGGTAAATTAGTGTATTACGTGCGATCAAGTTTCGCAGCAAACTGAAATTCTAATTATCACAAACCAATATAACTGTCTAACAACTTTAGAGAATACTTTGTTATAGTATTTTTCTTCTTCTTTCTAACTGTGTCTTCCAAATTATTCTAACTGTTATAGTTTTGGCTCTATAAATTAAAACCAAACCAAGAATTTTGTATGCTTTATTCATCTAAAATATCACTTTTTTTCTTTTTTTTTCAATTTAATATTTAGCCTAGTAAAACACATGCTATCGCAATAAACAATATACTGTTGAAACGGTTATCTTTGAAGCTTTCATATTCATTCAACAGATTGTGCCAAAAGCAAAACTATAAATTATAAAAATTCGATGAAGTTGCTCTATTTTCCCATTAGAGAGAGCCACACGCAGCAACTGATTATATGAGGAAATATTATTTTTTTCTAAATGTTAATAGTCAGCCAAATACTACAAGATGGCAACATTTCATAGGTTTTTTAATCCTCTTTTGAACTATGAGTTTGAAATTCTTATATCTGTGATAGTTTTTGAGATATATACATTCTACGAAGTCGTGACCAAAATTAAACAGAGGAGTTTGTAATCTCCTGTCTTTAGCGAATTGTGAAAAACGAAGATATAGTCTCATATTTTGATCACCTGTTTTATTCCAATAAAATACGACTTTCAATCCTACATATATAATACAAAGAAATTATGTTATAGGCCTATTTTTAGGGAAGCTCATATAACTGGAAATCTGGTTGCATTGACAAGTTTTGCGTCTTGTCTCAAGTGTCAAATTGAATACATTCAGCGTGTATTAAGGCCTGTTTCAAGCGTGGCTCGATTTATTTCTCTTTATGTGAACTTATTTGTTATGTAAGAGTGATTTGTTTATTATAATTTGTAGTTAAAATATATGTGTGTTTGTTTCTAGAGTTTATTTATTTCAGTTAATTATAAGTTTTTCAGTGGTTTTGTTTCAGGTATACCTAGTACAAAGTTTTTGGTTATATCAAAATGGGCTTTACTTTCATCAGAAATTTCAACTCTGTCTAATAAAAATTGTATAAATTGATTTTATTTTTACCAAATATTATCTACATCTATATTACAAGACTTTTGTGTCTTGAAAAAAATTTTTTTTTTATTATTTTTAAAGAAGTGGAGACGGTCACATACTGTTACGCTTTTATGTGGAATTTTTGCCTAGGTTATAGCATGGTTTTTTGATTCCTGACATAATAATTCCGAAATATTTACATTTCTGAGAAAAATGATAGTAAGTAGTTGTGGTTTGGATTATGTTACTATTTTTAGGGATTTTATCAAAATATCCTAACTTTTCAGCTCTTTTATACTTTTTACGTAAACAATTTTTTTCTTAATACAAATTTTAGAATTTTCTTTTTCTTTACCAACGTCTGTTCACAACTACATTACAAAACTTATGTATATCTTTAAAAAAATATTTAAAAAATTTAGTATGATACAAATATGCTTTTCTGTGGGATTTTCACTTCATTGTTTGATTTCTGACATACTTACTCCAAGACCTTGACCAAAAATGTTACTTTTATCCTTTACACGGATAAATTCTATCCATTTTCCTAAAAAAAATTATGTCTTGTAAGTTGGGTTTTTAATAAAATTACTATTTTTTATGATTTTTTACAAAATGATTAAAGGTGGAAAATGGCAATATTTATAGTAGGCGGTTGGAGGGTTAATAAAAAAAGTATATTCTTTATACAGTATAACAATCACACAGAACACAATTCTCATAAAAAATACGCCTAAGTATCAGATGCGTTTCAACGACAAGGTCGTCCTCTTCAGTGATACACGAGCTACACCAATCAAACTATAACTGAATATATTCTTTATATTCTTTCTAACCTTATTCTACCATAGTTTGGTCTTAACCATAGACATTAACCACATCAAGTGAAAACTGACTAAGAAATTTTTTAATGAAAATTATACGTAAAATAATATATGGACCTGTTTTCCAATGGCGACTTTTAACAATCAATCAAATAAATTATATACTCCTGGGTGAAGATATTGTACGCTTCATAAAGTCAAGAAGGTTGAAATGGTTGACCAATGTGGAGAGAATGTCAAAGGAAACACTACTGAGACAAATGTTTTAAAGAAGAAGTTGATGGAGTGAGAAGGAGAAGCAGACCTCGACAGCTCAACACACCGAGCCAGGAAAACAGGAAAGGATCCTGCATGATCAACATTACCAGTCAGGATGACAGGAAAAGATTCCGTGATCTCAACACAACTAGCCAAAATAACAGAAACTGAAACTGGACTCTGCTAAATAAGGTCCACATTATCCCAATCTATTAGCCCATAACATAAAACACATTAAAGTTACAAAGGATTAGTAGACAATAAGAATTTTTGGATCTAATTTCTCAGTAATTTCTATTAAAATTATTGAATTATTTTTAAAAAAGGCAACACAGTCTGAACAAAACAATAAATATTTAAAGTACAAAAATTAAAATGTTGATAATTAAGTAGTAATCAACAATTAAGTAATTAATGTTTACAATGTAGGCTTATCGGCAAACAAAATTAGAAGTAATGTGTGTGTGCTACATAACAATAGAAAGCAAGCTCATGCTCCAGATATAATCAATGCCAATTATATGCACAATGTTTCTTTGTTTTGCTACTTTGATTAAATCTTGAGTTTTAATTTTTTTAACTTTTAAAATATTGAACCTAACAAATAACACTTAAAAGAAATAACTTTAAGATGCCATATATATATATATATATATATATATATATATATATATATATATATATGCATAGCCTATTAAAACAACAACTTTTTGTATAAACCACAAATTTATTGAAACTTGCTGACCATGGTTTCGCTAGTTACAGCATTGTCCGAGTATCTTAGAAGTTCAAGTTTCTTCTGCTATTACATTTTTCTGAAATAAGTTCATTAATGTGCAAAGTAATTTTGTTCGTGTAAACAGGTAATTTTGTACACAACATGTTTTTATTAAAAGAGGTGTCATTTTTTTCTTATTTTCAGGTGAGTTTAGTTTTTTCTCAGAGTAGTCTCAGTTTTAAAACAGTTCTAACTTCAAACTTGCTGTTATTTCAACGAAGTTTTTTAGAAAAACCTTTTATTATATGAAACACAGTAACAGTAGTTAATGGTGTTTATTTTTCTTATATGAGAAAGCCTTGTTGATAGCCATTTCAGGAAAACAATTTGACAAAATCATAATTAATTGTTTAAAAAAAATTTAATACAGTAGAACCCCTCTAATCCCCCCTCGGGTGGTCCGTTACTCCGGTTAATCCAACCGTGCTCGAGCTCGCGATATCTTGCCGCCTTGTCGATGACTCACAGCCCGTCTGGTGCCATTATTTCCGGTTTGTTATCGCTTTCCCGCTTCAGTGCTGTGTCATCTCTCGTGAAAAATTAAACACTACAAAGCTTTTTTACAGATTCCCCTCGGTCAAGTCTTTGACACATTTAACCGCATCTCAAACGAAACCAACACACGCTTCCGTTTTCGTAACTCGCTCATTTTTATTTACTGTATATACTGTACGTAGATTATAACCTGTCAAAGACAAGAAGAAAACTGAAAAGAAATGTTATATTTTCCATAATGTATATTAAATTGATTCATGGAAAAAAAGCGGCCCATCAAACGTTTTTGCCTTTGTATGTCTGCTATACCGACGGGTGCCAATGCCGCGGTGTTTTTATGCCGCCGACAATGGGATACCGCTATCGACAAAGTCGTTTGACTCGCCGCTGCTTTGGTGCCGCGGAGTTTTTATGCCGCCGACAATGGGATATCGCTATCGACAAAGTCGTTTGACCCACCGCCGCTTTGGTGTTTCAATTACAATTTATTTTCGGAAACTCTCATCCAACCAGTACACTACGATATAGGCCGGTTAACAGAAGTTCTACTGTACTTGCAAAGTTTATATATAGACTTTTAAAAGATTATATATCTCTTATTTCACTTTAAAAAAATCTGTTTATATAATATGTAATAAATATTTACTTTTTTCGGATAATCCGACCTTTTTTGCGTTCCGACCATGCCCCCAGTCCCGAAGGTGACGGATTAGAGGGGTTCTACTGTATTGAGAAAGTGGAAGAGACAAACAATAACAAAAATAAAGAAAGTTCCACCCAATGTTTATTAATCATTAAATAATGTGTCATCACTTCTGCTTATTCAGATGTGTGCAGTATTGGAATCAATATTGATAGTAAACCAAGTTAAATAGCTATAAGCAATAACTTATCTTAGCATTAAAATAAAACGTATTACGACCAAATTAATTTTTATAAGATAGCATATATATATATATATATATAATATACAATGAAATAGTACAATATTAACGCTAAATGAAGCTTACATTTAGAAATCACTGACAACAAATTAATATAACAGCACAAACATATTTTATAAATATGACTTCTCATGGGCTCATTTTAGTGAATACGGGCTTGGAAATCTCGAGGGACCCAGCCGGATCTATACTTTTTTTCATGTAGTCTTGGGTTAGATCCCCCCTCCTAATTTCATCTTTCCAATCAGGTCTCAAACAATTTTTTTTTCAACCCTGATGATATTGGAGTATTTGAAGGATATAGGGGCTTTATTTTAGTTTTCTTATAAAGTGATGATGTCTGAAAGGTTTTTCACCATTAAACAAAGAATATATATATATATGTGTGTGTGTGTGTGTGTGTTTTGTTCTTATTTCCAAACAGAAATAAGAATTACTAAAATGATACAACGCCAATATGTATAAATTATATTATACATATTACCACATTGTAACATAGTAAAATAATGGGGTTAAAACAAGCGACGTGATTAGCTGTTCAGGAGTAGGTCAAGGATTCTGATTGGTCGTAGCGTATGCAATTGTGGCGTATTATTACTCAAATTTTCATGAATTAAATTCCTGTTGCAACAAAAGTTAAAGAAAGCATTTAGAATAAAAAGTTGATTAATTTTGAAAATAATAAAAGGAAACATAAATTAATGATTTGTTTATTAAAGCTAAACGATAACTGTTAATTACAAAAAATGATATTTTTTCTTTTTGTAAATGATTTGTAGGATGTTTTTTGAACAATTAATAAATGTTTATGTGAAATTTCAGCAGAAAAAAGACTTCGAATTTTTATTCAAATCATGTTAGCCAAGTACGTCTTAAAAAGAACTTAAGACCCTGAGACTTTAATATAAATTAAATTTTAACTTTACTAAATTGACGAAAACTCGTCTGGCGCCCATTGTCGAGCAATTTTTAATTCAAGAAGAAATAACTTCAATTTTTTTTTTTTATGTAATAAAATATATAACAGATTTTAGCAAGTTCTATATTTATTACAATTGTCGAACCAACGTGTGGCTATTTATTTATGGATGGAACAATGACTATCTATAAATAAAACAATAATAATAACTAAAATGGAGAGTGCAAATAATAATAAATTAATAACTGGAAAAGATAGGATAAATACAGAATTTAAAGCAATAAAACAGGAAGCTGAGAAATATTTTAAAAACGTAAATAAAAAATATAGATGTGAATTAGTAATGGATAAGGGTAAGAAAGTTAGTGATCGATGGTACATAGCATTAGACAGAGATAATTTAGATAAACAATGGCATGTAAGGTTAGGACAAAATTTAATAGATAGGGAAATTGAATTAAAAGAAGAAATAAAAAACATGGTACGTGCTGTGTTTAAAATGAGAAATGAAACTTATAGAAATTGGAAAGATAGTTTATTAGGAGAAACACCCCCTTTAACTGTGGTAACTGCAAATGTTATAATTAGTAAAACAGAAAAAGTAAATTATGGATATTGTGAATTTGATAATATAAAGAATGATGTCGTAAAAGCTAATAATAAAGTAAACAATGGGGTATGTAATAAAGAAAATTTAGAACCTAAAAATAATAATGGGGTTAACAATAGTCAAATAGGTGAGGGTGATTCTATAGAGAAAATGCAGAAATTAATTGATAATAACCAGATAAGTAGAGATGAGAAAGGGAGACAAATGTTTGAATTAATATTGAAAGAAATGAAAAAATTGAATGATAAATTTGATAAACATTGTAAAAAATTTGATGAAAATTTTTAAAAACTTGGTAGTAAAATTGATAATTGGAATCAGGAAATAAAACAAGATATTAAACAAAATAGTGTAGAGTTAAATAATAAATTTGATCAAAATAACTTAGAGTTAAAAGAAATAAATAATAAATTTGATAACTGGAATCAAGAATTAAGACAAGAAAGATTAAAAAATGAGATAATAATTAGGTAAGTGATTCAATAAATAAAGGTAAAATAAAAATGAAAGTCTGTGCGAATGAATGTGTGATTAAGACAAAAATGGTGTAATAACAAAAGAGTCAGCTGTTTATGTGAGAAAGCAAAACTATCATAAAAATGTAGGCTTTGAAAAAATAGCAATATTAAAATTTAGAAGTGTTTTCAAAATGCAGGAACAAAAAATTAAAAGTCTCTTTGAACAAAACAATTTTGAGTGTGAGTTTAAAAAAGTATTTGTGGAAGAAATCTATGTAAATGTAAGCAAAGTCAGTAGAGTTCAGTATTCTAGACTGACAGATAACAAAAGTAGGTCATTGTGTCTTGATATGTCTATGAAGGGAGAAAACAATGGGATGTTTGAGATAAGAGGTAGACATAATGTCAACAAGGGGGAATCTTTTGTTAGGAAAAGGTCGATCATAACGGCTAGCCTAGAAAAACTGTCTATGTTGACAGAGGTAATTAGTTTTAGAAGTGTTTACAGAAATCAATTCATATACGTTAAAATGTATTATATCTCGGGTAATCACAGGAAAAAGATGATTTATAAAAACTGGGTTATTTGTGAAATTTTTGGAATGACAGAAAATAACGTAAAGATATTTTAATTACGCACGGACTTGATTTGAAAAGTAAAATTAATTAGTTAAGAATTTTTGTTAATAAATAGGTTTGAGTTTTGTCAATGAATAATTTACAGTTAAGAATAATAATAATGTGTGTACTAATAAATATTATAAGCCAAGCTAGTATGATTAAGAAATATAGTTTAAGGAATGTTCAGATATTTGCTAAAGTTAAGACGGAAGGTTTTATCAGTTGATAAATGTGAGTGTTTGTATATCCACATATCAACATTTACAATACGTGATTAGGATAATATTGGCTTGAAAGGGAATAATACGGCTAATATGGACAGAGTTAATATTGAATATTGATAAAGTCAATATTGCATGGATTCAATAATAAAGAAAGAAGTATAGAGACTTCGACCTAAAAGCTTTCGTTATCAATAAGTAGATTAGGATTGCATCATACAGAGGGGAAGTTGTTTGCGTTCTATAAATAAACTGAATGTGTATAAGGAAATATTAGTATTGAGATAATACAGGCTGGTACAAAGTTCAGGTCTGTCCAAACTAAATTTAATAAGATAATCTAATAAAGTGTTTTCTTTTATACGAGTTGAAATTGGATAAAATGTGAATTGAATAGAATTAAATCATTAATTAAAAATATGTGTTGGTAGTAGTATGATGAAATAAAATAAAATTTGTAATTGAAAGTTTTAAATAATAGTATAGAAGTTTTGAGGAAATAAATTACGTAATTGTGTTGAGATAAGGATTAAGAAGAGATACGTGGGCTGTAAACAGATGGCTACGAAGGTACAGTCGAGTATAGAGATAGTATCTCAACTTCGGATAGACCGATTCTGATGAAACTTTTTGAATTTTTATTTTTTTTATCATTCATTCGCGAATATGCATTAACGTTTAAAAAGGTGAGGTAGGTTGGGTTTAATGTAGTAAGAAACATGTTTTATTCCGGAAAATAAGACATGTAGACAGCATTGAGGGTGTGTTATGAAGTTAAGGTGTGTTTTGGGTTCTATTCTGAACCAAGTAGGAGTATTACATTTCAACCACTGCACATCTTAAAGTCATAGCATATTCTTTGATGTAAGTGTCTATAGTTTGTAACTAGAAGTGTACAAATATAATTTCGACAATCAGAAGGATTGTAGTGAGAGTAGTGGAGGAGGAAAATGCATAAAATAAGATAAAAATTCATAAAAAAGTAAAAATAAAAAAGGTATAATAAGAAAAATAAAATAAAAAATGGAACGGGGACGGTTTTATTGATTGAAGTTCAGCCGGGTTGTCTGACGAAAATTGAAATGTAATCCAATTGACGTCAGATAACCAGGCTAAGTTTTGAAAAAAATAAATAAATAAATTGTCGTATAACTCATGTAAATGAAATAAACAAAATATGATAATTGAGAAATCAAGTGAGATAGTTGTAAAATTATATATATTTGATTATATATATATATATATATATATATATAATTTTATAAGGAGCTGTTAAAATGGACAGGGTGTAGCCACGTCCAAAAAATGGTACGACGAAGAACCTAAAATACTATTTCCACGTAGTTTAAAGTAAAGTTTTCTAAGTAAAGTCTCTGTTTTGTAAAATGGAAATAGGCTGTTGTGAAAGGTATTGAGTGATAAGAAGGTTATCTTTCAAGGTAAAAGATGAATTAGGTCATCTAAGGAGAAGATTTGTTTTGTTTGAAAACAAAATCTTAAAATGACACCAAATGTGACTGATAGGAGTATTTATGGAAGAAAAATAGAATTTTTCTTGAAAAATGTATATAAAGTAATAGGTTAAGATTAATAATGCTATGTTAATTTGTAGAAATTTGATGTTAGTACACATTAAGAGTTAGGTGAATAAGAAATAATAATAATAATAGATTTAAGTAATTTTGAGATTTGAAAAAGTAACTTGTAAAAAAGATTGAGTACTTTCCAAGAGGCATTGCTAAGATTGTAATAATATTGAAGTTTTTTGTTTTGAAATAATGAAATAGTAATAAAATGAATAATGGAGTTTAAAATGTTAAAGTTTTGTATTTGAAATAAGATATAATTGATAAATAATGTGATATAAGGAGATTTTGATTAATTTTAAAGTAAATAATAATGGAGTTTAAGACAAAAACGTTTGTTAAGGAGTAATTTGATTAATGAATTGATGATATTTAAAACGTAATGAGGTGTTTAGCTGGGAAATAATGTAATTGAGTTTTTTATAAAGTAATGAAGATTTTTTTTTATTAACTAATAGAGATGATGTTTTTTTTTTAGGTGGAGAGGATTAAATAAAAGTTTTTTAAGATTAATAGAAGAGATGATTTTACAAGAATATTGAATAAAATGGTATTAAAGGATGAAGTTATGAAGAATGCGATGATATTATGAAGAATACGACGATTTTTAAAAGAGAGAAGAAGTTTTGAGGGAATCTACGATTTATACGACGATAATGAAGTTTTTATGATGGTTTTTATGAAGTTTTTTAAGGAATCTGCGGTGAAATAAATGAGTTTTTTATGCGACGATATATACAATGGTGATCTGAGGAGCCGTGTGTATAATTAAAGAAGTTTTGGTGGTTAATGCAATCTAATTATTAAAGTATGAAAGACATAGAGATAAAGGAATTTTAAAATGAAGTACTATGCAATGATATAATTGTGAAGATTTTTTTTGATAATAGGTAAATTTTTGTATTTTAAAGGTAATAATGTATTTTGAGATATTTGAGAGGAATATAATGAAGTTTTTGTAATTAGTAGAGTTACATGAGAACATATATTCCCAGCAAACAAAATAAGTAGTTATGAAAATTTTTGAATAATAATAATTAAATGGTAAACTCTAAATAAATGATAACATAAGTTCTTAAAAGAGGAAATGTAATTTTGATGGGGTAAGACGAGATATTTTGGTAATAATTTATAAAAAAGTAAAATACATTTTAAATTGAGAGGAATTGAGAAGTTATTTGGCATAAGTTAGAAATGGAAAAATAGCTTTTACAGCGATAAGATAAAGATTTGACTTGATGGAGTTGAGAGATGGTATGTTGAAGAAGAAGCCTGCAATGGCTGATGCAATGTTTAGATCAACTAAGATAAGGAAGGTTCCAGCCAGACTGTAGATAAAAACTGGACTTTAGAGAATAAGCAATAAGTATTTATATACAGGGTAGTCAATAAGTACTGTAGTTGAGATTTGTAGAGTTATTAAGATTTAATCTGTTATAATTAATTAGAGAGAGAAAATTTTCTTTTAGTTTAATAAACAAGCAAGATGCTCCTAACTCTGAAATTAAAAGGTGGATGTTTTTTGTTAAGGTTTATTATAAAATTTTGTTTTAGGAAAAGTAAACTCATCTTTAAAAAGGGAAAATTTTGATTAAATATTTAAACAATATTTAATCAAAATTTTGATGGGGTTTTGTAACATAGTAAAATAATGGGGTTAAAACAAGCGACGTGATTGGCTGTTCAGGAGTAGGTCAAGGATTCTGATTGGTCGTAGCGTATGCAATTGTGGTAAAATTAAGTAAGGAAAGCTGTAAATTATTAACAAAAAGCATCCAAGAAAACAATTTTGTACAATATTTAGTCTTAGTATGATTTTATAATAAATGTTTTAATGAAAGACAATATAAAAATGATTTATAACAATGTATGATGAAATGTGTCAAGGACTTTTTTGGAGGAAACGACACACAGAAAATCTCGTGGTTTCAGTCAGTCGTAATAAGGAGGTTGGAGCAGTAAGATGTATTTGTTGAGTTGCACTAAGGAGCTTGAGATGACAAAAATGTTTGTTAAGTTGGAATTAGGAGCTTGAACTGTAAAGGTAAAGAGTGTTTTCAAGTGATAAAATCTCATTAAGATACAACTGAAAAGTTATAGTGGACAATAGAATTTAATTTAATTACTCATGTAATTTTCCAAGACATTAATATTTGATAATTAATGTTACAAGAATATAGAACGATTATTATATACATCTGTGTTAGAAAAAACTATATACAGCGTGGTGAAATGATTTCAGAAAGACTGAACGTGTTAGTAAGTTATGAACATTCTCAAACTATTCAAGAAAACGACTTTTGAACAATGGAGGACCAATAAGGAGCCGTAGAACTTCAACTTGCTGGACGTCAGTTGTTTTTCGTGTGAAAACATTATATTTTTGTTTATAACGGCGTCTTGGTATAGACGCTATACATTACTTATTAGATTAAGAAATTTGTATTATTTTAAGTTGATTTCTTTTACCATTTGAATTAAATTATTTCAAGATAAATTTTTTTTTTTTAAATAATAATTTTAAATACTAAATTAACATCTCCTTCAGAGAGTTGTATTATTACTCAAATTTTCATGAATTAAATTCCTGTTGCAACAAAAGTTAAAGAAAGCATTTAGAATAAAAAGTTGATTAATTTTGAAAATAATAAAAGGAAACATAAATTAATGATTTGTTTATTAAAGCTAAACGATAACTGTTAATTACAAAAAATGAATTTTTTTCTTTTTGTAAATGATTTGTAGGATGTTTTTTGAACAATTAATAAATGTTTATGTGAAATTTCAGCAGAAAAAAGACTTCGAATTTTTATTCAAATCACCTTAGCCAAGTACGTCTTAAAAAGAACTTAAGACCCTGAGACTTCAAAATAAATTCAATTTTAACTTTTCTAAATTGACGAAAACTCGTCTGGCGCCCTAATGACCGAGCAATGTTTAAAATTAATTATAAATAACTTTCTTAAACTTCTATTTTTCATTTTTATTAATAAAGTAATTAAATATAACAAGACGACAGTTCTATATTTATTACAACATGATTACCCGCCAAATAGCACTAAATCGTAGTTAAGTAAAAATTGTTAGGTAAATGGCTTGTTTAGTAATGTTGAATAAATAGCCCAGTAAAAACAGAATTGCTATTTTAAACTACGGTAAATTATTTTTTTAATCTGTCAATATCTGTAAAAAGTATCAAGTATGACTAAAGACTTGTAAATTCTTGATACTTTGACTTAAAAAGAAACTTTAATTTAAAAAACAAACAAAATATGAATATTCTAAACTTTGTACTTTTTACCCTTTTTAAATTGCCTTAATTCAAATGCTTATTTAGCTTATTATTTAAAAAAACAGTGTAACCTACAAATATATATATATATATATATATATATATATATATATATATATATATATATACTCTATTCTATACCATTAAAACATTTATTTCTCTATGATTAATTTGTTCATTCTTTTAAAACCATGTTATGGTCAAAAAGCTGAAAAAAATGTATCTACACCTCCACAATCGAAATTGTTTATAATATTTAAACAATGTGTTGTATCAAAAATTGAATGGAATTTTTTTTTTTTTTTTTTTGCTTTTTTTTACTTTTTAAAGATAGAATTCGGTAGGATATATTATTTTTCTAAATTTTAAATTTATCCTAACAATGACTTTTGTATCATAGAATGTTTTGTTTTTAAACATTTCTTATAAATAATAACATTTAAATACATAATTAAAATGTAAATATTTTTTACTAAAATTAGCTTACTTTAAATTAACTTTATCCAAAAGCTAAGCTCAAAACCCACTTATTATGCTTAGCAAAACCGAATAAATTTCATTGTAAAATAATTATTAGTTATTACAGTATTTATTTACGTTTATAACTTGAATGCCACATTGTGAAGAGGTGAACGCAATCTATAGGAAATCCTTATGAAAATACGAATTTTTATTTATAATGAAAGAACTATTATATTTTACTTTGGCCGAAAGTAAATATTTTTACAAATTTTAAGGCCTTTTTTACAAAAAAACAAATTTGCAGCATAAATCTAAATATCTCCTTCAAAAAAAGTACAAATCACAAACAAAAGACATTTGAATGATCATAAATGAAAAATAATGTTTTAAATTGTGTTTTACCTTTAGATGTTTTGGGTTTACCTTTCCAATTTGTATATAGAGAAGATGAACAAGATTTAGAATAAAGTCCCTTTAGTTAGAATCCATTCTCTTATTAATTTTAAAAATTTTGATTCTAAGTGCCATGACTATAATTTAATTTATGACAATTTATTTAATTTATTTCAGGCATATATATATTGAAAGAGCATTGATAAAGTAGAGTGCAATAAAATAAGAGGTAACAAGATTTAAACAATAAAAATTGTAATGGAAAGTGTTTCCATATATCGAACTTTGAAAATAGTATAAAGTGTGAAAAATAAAAAAGATCTCAAACAATAGCTAGACATCATGTAGGAAAGGAAATATCACAACAAAATGTGTTGACTAAAAGAGGTCTTTGATTTATTAGCGGCGACATTATGGGAACAACGATCACGTAACTATCGGTATGGTTGTAACAATGATCACATAACTAATGTCTCTTCCCTACTCCTCTCATTTTCCTTCAATAAGTCAGAAATATTGTATGTGGTTGGTTTAGATTAGTGTGCGAGTTTCTTTGATCATTATTTTTGTTAGTAGTTTTAACAAACTTTTTGTGTGTTTTTTATCAAGAGTTTTTGTGATAATATAAATGCAAAAAGAAAGTTATTAAACGTTTCTGAAAAGTGAAACTGTTAAAATATGTAGATTGTAGAGTACATAAAAAACACAACGGCAAAATTTGGCATTCCGCCCAGTACAGTATTGAACTATAATAAAAAAAATTGGGAATCTATTTTAAAAATCGATAAAACTTAGGGAGCCGATAGAAAACTTTTAAAAAACAAACAAATACGATGATGTTGATGAAACCGTGCTCAAATGCGAGAAAATTATATAAGATAAAATATGCCTGTCTCAGGACCAGTGTAAAACTGGTACAGGTTACACGTCTCTAACAGGTGAAGCTCTCTGCGATACCAGGCGCCCTCTCAGAGTATTAGCCTTGCCTGGGCATGCAGGGCTCTGTGTAGGTTGACCAATATTTCCCTAGCTTCTCATGAGATTTTTATGGAAACCGTAAACAGTGAAACAAACATGGCGAGACTGAAGAACTATCGGCTGAGGTTCAACCCGAGATCACAGCCCAGGGCTCCAGCGCTTGCACATCTACAGAAGTAGAAAATCAGGGCCATTGGTCCTGAGATGTCCACAGTCTTTCCAATGGACGTGAGTTCAAGGAGGTCGCCTCTTCCTATTGCTATAGAGGAGGAAGATCTTTTACTCAACCCTATTAGTGCCAACAGTTTGCACTTTCAGTCGGGATCAATCAGGCTGTAAGCATGGGACATCCTCCAACCAATAAAAAATATAAATAATTAAATGATTATAAATATAAGGATGTTTTGACTATGTAATTAATTAATTAAGAAACTATATTATAAATAGGAAGTAAGAAATATTCAGAATCGTAGATTACTCAAAAGACTATGAACATGAATACTTTAGATAATATTTTTAAAATCAAAATACGTGCGTACAAATTGAATATGTGATAACCCTCTAGGATAGAATTGAGAAAGGCAGAGCAACGCAAAAACTACAGGTCTCAGTAGAAACGGAATTATCACGTGATATATCCCATGATGCAATGGAGTTGGCGTTACTTGGTCAGCATGAACAAAGCAGAGCTAGAGAGTCTAACTGAGGTATTCAGAGAAGTAGGACGCAAGTACTGAACTGCGTCTAAAATGGAATGCTTCAAATAAAAGTTATATATTCAAAAAAGTGTTGTTTTGTGACAATAAAAGGAAAGTTTTGTGTTATAAATGTGACTGAAAGATTGTATCACGTGAGTAATGATGAAATAAGTATTCATATAAAAAACAAAGAGTAATCATAATTGAAAACATTTTAAGTTGAACTATAATTGAAGAACTCTTAATTACACGTTTTGATAAAGATGTTTAGATTAAGACATAAGTTTATAGGTATTAGTTAATAAGTAATTTCAATGTTGTACCATTTATTAGAATGTGGCATTAAAAAGAGAGATAAGAATAGAATGACTGGCTAAATTTCATTGCGTATAAACCACAATCCTTGTGTCACATAAAATCAACCTGGTAAGTACAGATCAGAGTCTGAACCTTGACTCTTTTTCTATCATAATAAAGTCACCTTTGAAACAAAATTAATACAGAAGTAGTTATAAAATAAAAGTTAGAATTTCACATGCTTGCATAATGGCGTTCAACCACAAAATGGACGCCTAACTTATAAGGCTTATAAGTTGCTTTTCTCTTTCTTCATAATTATTGATCCTTAGTATTTTTATAAATCAAATTAAATAAAAGTTGTAAGTTAAGGCGGAGCAACTTACAAGGCTAATCAGCGATTAGTCAGCATAGCAATGTGAGACAAGAATGAAAGGACCAAATTGATCTGCAAGAAGACTCTCAAAGCCAAGCTCACAGCTAGAAGCAAGTCCTTTGATCTTAGGAGGTAGAATAAGTCCAGATACAGAACTGGACTTGGCACCAGCTTCGAGGACCAAACTGTTAGGTCTTCGAAAGCGGGTTCCACCTCTGACCAACCCAAAGCTAATAAAGGTGGGATAAAAAGAGTGAGAGGCGAGTCCTTTACCCCCCCCCCTTCAACTAGCAACCAGAAGACAAGGTCACAGCAGGTAAGATGAGTTAGGAATTGTAATTCTACAAAATCTCAAACATTTAAGAAAGCCTTATCTTCAACAAAGATAGCATTAGTCCCTCAGGAACTATCCTGGTCAGAAGTTAAATGATGATCAGGGACTAAATCTGCTACTGAAGATCGTGGGGGTGTTAAAAAATACTTGTTGATGGTTCACTCCCTAGGTTTTCAAGATGTTATATGAAGAGGGGTGCACTTGTACACTGCTCCAATGACAGTATCAAAGACTGACTAGTGAGCATATTGGTAAGAATGGAGTTAGATGGAGTTGGAGGCTTGCGGGTTGGTGACAGGGCGGAGGGCAACAAATGTGATCGTCAGACCATCTAGTCAGGTGTCTGGTCTGGCTCCCGAAGCCGTACTCAGAATGCTCGATGGGCAAAATCTAGCGCTTAAGTAACTGGAAAATTCTGTCGGCAAAAAAGGACCAGAGAGGTTTACTGTGGTCTTCTTAGTAGACGACTACACTGGAGGTTATTCGACCTTCCGAACACAAAGTACATATAGGTTTATGGAGGTTGTGTCTGATTACTCCTTGTGGAAGGGAGAGTTAATGGTCATGTTAATTCAAATAAACCTACAGCACAGTAAGGCTGCCTCGGCAGCCTACTGTCAATACTTCATCAAGAATAGCATCGACATAGCCCTCATCCAAATACCATGGATTCACCAAGGTTTGGGCAGCCAGGTTTGGAGATGCAAAAGGTAAGCTTATTTATAATAATTCCTTGCCAAATGTAAGAACTTGTGTAATTGTGGGAAAGGGGATACATAGCTTTCTGTTGATGGATTTTTATTCCAGAGACGTAACGACAAGTCCTGGTTAGCTAGCAGTGTAAGAGTGGGAAACAAAGCCTAATAATGAGCTCCATCTACATATGACACCAAGACATTACCAATCACAAGGAAACTGGAGGTGATCGTGAAATATAGTGTAATTGGCGATAAACAACTACTCATTCACAGTGATGTCAACTCACTATCAAGCGGGCTGGGAAATACAGTGATAACAACTCTAGACGTGAGTCTTTACTTTGCTTTCTTATGTCTAATAATCTATATGTATTCAATCTTGGTTACAGACCCACTTTTACGAATACAGTAAGAGAGGAAGTTATCGATATTACAATAAGTTCCAAGAAGAGATGGATAGCTTTACGGATTTAGCAAGGTTGCAACGAGTTTTGGCCACTAAACCTTTGAATCCCATAGGCACTTTATTGAAGCCTAGAGGAGAATATTCACAAACAATGAGGAAAACGTTGGATCTTCTTCTAGATACTCACTTTTTTCAATTCTATGGTGCTGAATGATGCTGACGGAGGGCACCAGACAATCAAGAATAGGCCTTGGCCAAGAGCGGCTCAAGAAGACTGGAAGCTAGCTAGACGCATTGCTACAGTTTCAAAAACTAAATGGGCGATACAGAAATTCAGCCCCTTTATTTCACTTGGATGTGACGGCATATTCCCTGCCTTGTTGCAGAGGTGGCCGGACTCGCTTTTTGTCAAACTCTGTGAAATTTTCAGAGCCAGTATAGCATACGGGCATATACCACGGGCCTGGAGAGTCACCAGGGTAATTTTTATTCCAAAGCATGATCGTCCAGATCATACTCATCTCAAATCTTTTAGGCCAATCAGTCTTACCTCATTTACCCTGAAAACTCTGGAGAGACTGATTGGTAGATACATACAGAAGTGCGTACTGTCAGGAAATCCACTCCATCGGAATCAACATGCTTATCAGCCTAGAAAGTCTTGTGAATACGCTCTACTTAAGTTAGTAATCAGAATTGAGGACACCTTAGTAAGGAAAGAGCCAACATTGAAGGTGCCTTTGATAATGTCTCATTTAACGCAATTGTGAAAGCAGCACGAAATCATGGAGTTATTCATACCGTTTGCAGTAGACAAGTACAGTCCTCCCTGGGCCACGAGGTACTAGAGGTCGATGCTACCAGAGGTTATCTCACCCAACTGTCATCTTTGTGGTCTCGTACCTGAGCCAGCGGATACACATTTTGTTTGATTGCGAGGTTCTGGAGTCCAAAAGAAGGAGAACTTTAGACCTCAGCAACCAGACTTAAATTTTGATAAGAATACTCTACACAAGATTCTAGAGTTTGTTAGAGAGACTGGGGTCGATATACGGTAAACAAAAGAAAGGGGAGCACAATAGGCTCATAGCCGATATGCCGAAGGCCACAAAGTTTCAACAATACATCCCCCACAAAAAAATAATAATGTCTACTATTTTTCTATCAAAAATAAGACACTTATTTTTGAGAGAATGCTTTTTGAGAAAAAAAAAAGCAAACAACAAATTAGGTACTGTTGTCCTCTGTGCAAATAATTTTGAAAATTAAATAAATTAAAATTCTTGTCCCTGGAAAAAACAAACACAAACATTAAAGAAGTGGTTAGTGAATTTTGATAAACAAATGATTAAGCAAAAGATAAAAATTGTTATTTTCCTTGACAATTGTCCTGCACATCCTTTTTCTGTCAGGAAAAAGTTAGTAAACTTGAAACTATTTTTTCCCCAGAATATCACATTAAAACTTCAACCAATGGATCGAGGCATTATAAAGACATTAAAGTGCATTATCGTGTATTTTTATTTTATGTTTTTTTTTTCAAGGTGATGAATGGCAAGAGGTTTTTCTCCTTTAAACAACAAGAAAAAATATATAAATTTTGTAAAATCAGTCTCACAAATATCCTCTCTCATTACGCTGATACGTCAACTAATTCCACTTACAAGTTCCAAAAAGTGCAAAAATAAAAAAAATTAAAATAACGTTAATTGTACGATTGTTTTCTTAATAACAACATTTCTTAATCATAGGGAAATTTGTTTTCTGTAATAGATGTTAAAACAAAGCTTGGCATACCCCAGCCTTCTTCGAGTTGTTAAAATAGTCTTTCTCCTGTAGAAACTTCACCATATTTTTTGCCGCAACTTTCTTTGCTGACTTTTTAGTGGAATCAATACCTGAAAATTAAATAATTATCATATAAACCCCAACTAAATATACTATTACTTTTAATACATTATATTATATTCATTTCATTTTAAAGGTATTCAAGTCACTTTTAATTACAACTAATCAGCACATCAAATTAAATAAAAGATGTCTAAAACTAAAGATTATTCTAAATTACACTAGAATAAATGTTAGAAATACTTCTAGTTCTGCTATAGAGACAATAAATACTGCTGAAATCACTTGGATAAAGGAAGAAGTGAAAAGATTATATCGGAAGAAAATAATGCTTATTACGTGTTATACAGGTTATATCTGAATATATTAAAGACTATAGATCCCTCTTACTGAAGATATTAATGTGAACAAATGTATTGAATCATTTATAAGAACTTTGATCATTAAACAAGATAAGAAGATTCAATATTTCCTAAATAATCAAAATCCTAAATACAGAAACTAAATGTAAACATAAGTTTTATGCACATATGTCCAACTTATCAGATATTGAGTTTGATAATGATGAAATAAGTCTGTTAAATGAAGGTCTTAAATACAATATACCAAAATTTTAAAAGAATGAAATAGAATGTGAAGATATAAACGCTGAATGAACAATAAAAACATTAATTAATACAAAATTGCAAAATGAAATTAGATACCTGATAAATAATAAATTGAAAAATACTTTAAAATCAAATAATATTAAGGCTCTGCTCCACCTCCACCATATTGGATTCATGATTCATCTCTCATAAGAATAATGCTACACTTGAGCAGTTGTACTGATGTCAATTTTCATCTCAAATATATGTAAATATATATATAAATCAACATCACTAAATAAATATTTCACAATTAAATTCATAACACGGTTTTTAAAAAATATATTTCGAGTTAGTCCATATCTTACAAAAATAGTTTTTAGTGCAGTGTTTTAAGAAAAACTGTGGTAACTTTTGTAATGGCTGTAACATTTTTATTTATTGTAAAATTAAAGTAGATAACACATTTTTAAAGTATAAATGTTCAATAAAAAATGCACCATTATTTCCCCCCTATATTGTAGGCCTACATACTTTCCATAATAATGTGGTATTTTACTTTGCATTGTAATAAATAACCACGGTAAGTTTGGTCTTTGTGTAGAATAGTAATAATCCATGGCATAGTAATTAAAAAACTGTTCCAGTATCAACATAAAAGTGTAAAAATGATAGTGAAATATATGTATTTGGTGTTAGTGTTGTCACCCCTCAATATTCTACATCCCCATCCCCACCCTCACACCCCCGCCGGTTTTCTCACACCTGCAACATTTCATAATTTTTTGTCTAACCTACAAATATAAAATCATTGAAATACTTGTCATTCCTGTTAAAGGAATATTCCAATGAATAAATTACCACGAAGCCTAGCGGCAAGTATGAGCACAATAGGTCTACATTATATTCCCATTCTAAAACCCGATTTGTGATCAGAAAATAATAAAACAAAAAACTTCCCGATACCTTTGACTCTAGTTTCCCATATCAAAATCATTCTAAATTATCATAACTATCCAGGAAAATTATTAGACAAACATGACATGACATGACGATTCCAACCCTATATTCAATTTTAAAGTACGAATAGCTACTATCAAAGAATTTGACAAGTTATGGTTGTAAAGAAAAGGGAAATTAACTGAAGAAACTAATGGTAGCAATACATAAAATGAAATCTTGTCATCTAAAAGGTTACTTGCAACAGTGCATAAGATGTAGAAATAATCTGAAACACAAGTAACATTACAAAATGGCCGACAACAGTTTCAGTACAACCGAAGACAAGCCCATGAAGAGAAACTAAAGCGCTGATTGGTCAATTAAATCTCATCCGAAAAACAATGCTTACTAAACTGATTTTGTTATGTGTATTAGTCAAATATGTAAATTAGATACTACAGTAGAACCCCTCTAATCCGCCCTCGGGTGGTCTGTTACTCCGGTTAATCCGACCGTGCTCGAGCTCACGATATTGTGCCGACTCGTCGATGACTCACGGCCCGTCTGGCGCTATTCTTTCCGGTTTGTTATCGCTTTCCCGCTTCAGTGCTGTGTCATCTCTCGTGAAAAATTAAACACTACAAAACCTTTTTTACAGATTCCCCTCTGTCAAGTCTTTTGACACATTTAACCGCGTCTCAAACAAAACCAACACACGCTTCCGTATTCCCGTTTTCATAACTCGCTCATTTTTATTTACTGTATATACTGTACGTAGATCATAACCAGTCAAAGACAAGAAGAAAACTGAAAAGAAATGTTATATTTTCCATAATGTATACTAAATTGATTTGTGGAAAAAAAGCGGCCCATCAAATGTTTTTGCCTTTGTATGTCTGCTATACCGACGGGTGCCAATGCCGCGGTGTTTTTATGCCGCCGACAATGGGATACCGCTATTGACAAAGTCGTTTGACTCGCCGCTGCTTTGGTGCCGCAGAGTTTTTACACCGCCGACAATAGGATACCGCTATCGACAAAGTCGTTTGACTCGCCGCCGATTTGGTGTTTCAATTACAATTTATTTTCGGAAACTCTCATCCAACCAGTACACTACGATATAGGCCGGTTAACAGAAGTTCTACTGTACTTGCAAAGTTTATATATAGACTTTATTATATATTCTTTTTAAAAGTTTATATATCACTTATTTCACTTTAAAAAAAATCTGTTTTATATAATATGTAATAAATATTGACTTTTTTCGGATAATCCGACCTTTTTTACGTTCCGACCATGCCCCCAGTCCCGAAGGTGACGGATTAGAGGGGTTCTACTGTAATTAGTTTTAACCATTTGAGAAGTTATTTTTATCCCTTTTGTTTAATAATCTTAGTATAATTTTAAACACCACATATTAATAAAGAAATTTTGGAATAGAATCCAGCAAATTGGTGAGATCGAAATAGTTTTAGCTAGCCCTTTTAAAATCCAAATATATAAATCCAAAGAACTTCATTTACATAAAGAGACACAAGCCTAAGAGGCCATGATTCTATCTTCCGACCCAGACACTATTAGAATATTCAAGGGTTGTAAACATAGGTGTTTATTTAATGAACTTCCAGTTTTATGAATGGAAAAATCACATTATCTCAGCTGTTTTCATCTTTACTGAACTTTTCTTTTAATTTGGAGTAAATTTTTTTCCGAGGGACTCGATTTATGCAGTAAATCTTGTTGGTGTAAAATAATTAATTATTTAATTATATTTGTTTTACATTTTTTATCTGTGTATACATTCATATAGTCGTTTTCTATGTTTTTAGGTCGAATATGCTAGTCTTTCAGTTGAAAATTATGCTCATTAATTAAGAATTAATTTATTAAACACAATTCAGTGCACCTCTTGTTTGTTATTTGTTGACTATGACGCAATCCAAGACTGTCACATTTCCCTCTTTCAAATTCAACACAAAAATAATCAATCATTGTTTTAACATCGGAAAACCACATCAGTAAGTTGTCAATACTTACAAATTTTAATTTTTTTTTTTTTTTTTTTTTTTTTTTTTCTACGAGGGTAGGTGAAAACCTGCAACAGGCACTAGCACTCCCGTAAGTACTAGTAGTGTGGGGGTCGACCCACTAAAAACACCTCCCTAAAGGCTGAAACTGAGCTTGCTATCGCCCATCTATCAACTTCCCTCTCTTGAATCGTCAACGTGTGTAGGGGTAAAGCCCAGCGGCTATTCCCAGAGTGATACTCTATTAATTCTCACATCGACCTCGCCATCAGCCACATTTCTATATCAGGTCATGCGGCTTTGTTCTCTTAAGTCTCCTCAACATGGTTGGTGTTTCCGCCAACATGCTAATAATTGCCGGATTTTCGTGGCTTTGAATTCGTTTTGCATGACTGTGAGCAAGCCTGGTCACCATCTCATTGACAAACTCCACCTTCAAGTCCCTGTGGAGAAAATCATTTCTAATATACCAAGGGGCATCAACTATACCCCTCAGTACTTTATTTTGAAAGGTTTGTATGGTTTTTACATTTGTTTGTTTCGTACAGCCCCAGAGCTGTATGCCATACGTCCACACAGGTCTAAGTACCTGTTTGTACAATAATAACTTATTTTCAATTGACAGTTGAGATGTTCTCCCAAGCAGCCAATACATTTTTCTGTACTTTATGTTCAACTCCTCTTTTTTCTTTTTAACATGCTCTTTCCACTTGAGCTTAGCATCCAAAGTTATACCTAGATATTTTGCAGTATTTGAGTAGGGTACAGGTTGTCCATTTATGTTTACTCTCACAGTTTCCACCTTCCTATTTGTGAAATTCACATGAACTGATTTGGTTTCATTGAGTTTTATTCTCCACCTCTGGGTCCAGACGCCAATTTTATCAATTATTCTTTGAAGTTTCACAGTTGACTTCACTGCATCCTCACCAGTCGCCATGATTGCAGTGTCATCCGCAAACGTCGCCACTGTAGCATCAGTTGGCTCTGGCATATCCCTCATGTACAAAACATACAGTATTGGCCCAAGAACACTACCCTGAGGCACTCCCGCTTCGATTGGCTTCAGTGAAGAATATACATTATTGTATTTAACACGAAAGTATCTGTCAGAAATGTACGACTTCATTAACAGGAAAAACTCACTTGGGAGATCTCTGTGCAGCTTATAGACAAGGCCCTCGTGCCAAACTCTATCGAAAGCTTGAGCTACGTCCAAGAAAACTGTTGAGCATACCTCCTTATTTTCTAGAGTCTTCTCTATTATACTGGTCACTCTATGTACCTGTTCAATGGTAGTGTGTTTTCTCCTAAATCCAAACTGGTGGTTAGGAACTAGATTTCTTTCCTCTAATACTGGTAAAAGTCTTTTCAAAAATATCTTTTCAAAGAGTTTTGAAATCACAGGTAACAGAGAGATTGGTCGGTAAGATCTCACATCATTTGGTGGTTTATCTGGTTTGGGTAGCATTATTACTTCTGCTACCTTCCACTGGGTAGGTACATGTTTTAATCTGAAAGCACCATTGAATATAAACAATATCTTCCTGAGAGCCTTATCTGGTAACTCCTTTAATATTCTTCCCGTAATAAGGTCAAATCCAGGTGACTTTTTAGCATTGAGATTTTTCTTAATTTCCTGTTTTAACTCTTTTAATGACACCTTTTTTATTTCCTTGTGGTCCACTCTCGGTACTGATGTGATGTCTTCTACATCACTTTGCTTTGGTCCAGGCTTAAAAGTTTCTTCTAGGTACCTTGCGAAGAGATCTACTTTCTCTCGGGCGCTTTTTGCCCAGAGTCCATCTTCCTTCTTTATGGGTGGTTCCAGATTTTTTGGCCTTTTTAGGTTTTTTGTTGCTTTCCACAATGAATAGTCCGTGTCCTTCAGGGAAGTCAGACTAGCTAAATATTTCCCTACCTCCTCATTTTTAACCTGACTTATCAGCTTTTTTAGCTTATTGCATAATGAATTCAGTTTATTTTTGTTTTCGGGTGTGCGCATTCTCTGCCATGCTTTCCTGGCTCTTCGTTTTTCCAGGATAAGTTCTTTTATTTGAGGTGAATAGGTTACACCAACCACACCTTTGCTCTTTTTGTGGGAAGTGCTCTCCCATACTGCTCTCTGTATGTTGGTATTTAACATATCTACTTCCTCTTCCAATTGGTATGAATCTTTTATTGGTGTGTTAAGATCCATGTATTCTTCAAGTATCCAGCGAAATAATGTCCAATTTGTTTTATTATTTTCTAATCTAGGAGAAGGCTCCTTTCTTACAAGTCCTTCACTTATTGTCATAACCACAGGAGAATGATCAGAAGAGAGATCCTGCTTGTTTTCTACAAGTATGTAATTTCTGGATATTCCTTTGGTCACATAAAAATCAATGACATCTGGTAGTTTATTACTATCCGCCGGCCAGTATGTTGGAGTGCCACCTGAGTGAAAGTCACAACGCATTTTCCTTCCTGCTCTGTATAATTCTCTACCTTTGGTATTAGTTAACCTTGAACCCCAGAACGTATTCTTAGCATTATAGTCACCGCCAATAACAAAACGCCCCCCTAAGGATGCGAATAGATCGACGTATTCATCTTTCTTTATGTTCTGTCTGGGTGGGCAGTACACTGCTGATATTCTGAAGGTCCCTTTCTTCAAAATTTGCGCACAGATAGTTATTACTTGCATGGACTCCTTTTCTATTTTTGAATCAACAAAATGTTCAATATTGTTTTTCACGAATAAAGCCGAACCACCCCTAGCTGTATTCGATGGATGAGCAGCATGATAGCAGCTATACCCACGCATATTTATACTAAAGCCTTTAGATAGGTGACTCTCAGAAATGAGACATATATCAACATTTTCAATATTCAAGAAGACTTCTAGCTCCCTCAGGTGGTTTACAAGTCCATTTGCATTCCATGATGCAACCCTTAAGGCGTCAGTCATGTTTTTACCGCTCTAGTTATGTTTTCCACATTGGACTCCATAGCTGCAAGTCTTCGACTCATTTGCTTATTTATGTCCTCCTGCTTAGTGAACTTATCATATATTTTTTTGTTTGATTCCTTCTGCTCTTCCATACTCTTGTGTAGGGAGTCTAGTTTACTCAGCACCTCCTGCATCATCTGATCACCCTTGTTTTCTATGTGCTTGGTTTGCAGATTTTTTACTGCTCCAACATAAGTTTTGCTTCTTGTTTTATTGTTTTCAAGTGTTACAGAAACCTGTGACGGTATCTGATGTGCCACTCGTGTACCCTCCATTACTTGTCGACGTTGGAATGCAGTCCCTTTATTATCGGTTTTCTTTCTTAGATTTCTCATCTTCTGGAGTTCCTTAGCTACTTCACACCCTCGGTAGTTAGCTGGGTGCTGCTCCTTACAATTTACACAAGTTGGGGGGACACTTCTGTCCACTGTGCAATTTAGGGTCCAATGTTTCCCAGTACATTTAACACACCTAGGATCGCGAGCGCAATACTTCTGTGTATGGTTAAACCCCTGACACCTTTTGCATTGCGGGATCAAATCTGAGGTTTTTCTAAGAGGCTCAATCTTTACTTTCATATTCAAAATTCCTTTAATATTATAAATATTTTCTATCTTTTCACCTTGGTCGAACGTGAGCATAAACAAGGGAAGTCCTATTCGACATACTGTTTTATTTGGGTCTCCTGGCAGATTTCTATCTTTTTTCAGTATGTTTACGGCATCACTAATTTTGAATCCTTTTTCTCGTAGATCTGCTAATATATCTTCTTTTTCGCAGGTCGGATGTAATCCCCTAGCCATTACCTTCACGGGTCGACAGTTTTTATCTTCATATGTGTACCATTGAACTTTCTCTTGAGACAGTTTATTTACCATGGCTCTATAAGAGTCCGAATCTGACATCAGTAGCCTCCATACATTATTATTTAATGCCACAAGTTTGTATTTACTACTTGAGACAGAAGACAACAGAGCTTTCACTTCTGCGTAACCGGGCATTCCTACTAAATTAATTGGTGGAGGAGGTGCTTCCTTTTTCTTTCCCGGAATTTCATAAATTGCTTTATGTGTTTTGGCGACGTCCTTCCTCTTGCTTATTGGCTGTTTTACTGCAAGTTGGATCTCTGTATTTGCTTCTGGTGAATATTCTGCTTTCCTTTTTTTGGCATTTCTTTTATTTGATGTTACAATCCAGTCTGTTTCTCTTTCGAGTTCTTCTTCATCAGTTTCATATGTTAAAGCCCTGTCCTTGTTCTCTGGGTCACATGTTTTTGTTTTGACATTTTGCTTCATTTCACCAAGAGCTGCTTTCAACTCTACATTCTCTTGGGTTAGCTTCAATACTTGTGTTTGGAGATGTGTCAACATGCTTTCCATTTCTGTCAACTTATCCTGCAGATCAGCTTTTTCATCTCCAATCTCCTTTTCTCCATCCTTCACAACAACTACATTGTTTCCTTCATCCAATGACCTTCCAACATCCGCCACTCCTGGTGGTGTTCTTGTCAGTGCGGATCTTCTCTTGAAAGGGTTATTTTGTAACGATAGTTGGTCCTCCCCAGAATCCATAGGACCGACCTCCGTGTTAGAGGGTGGATTTTCCAGAATATCTGGTCTGCCACCTGGGGTATTAATTCCTTTTGTTTTATCCATCGTTATTTTGATTTATGATTCGTTAACAACGCATCCCCCATGCGCCATTCACCCCTTTGGCACGGATCGACAATTACGCCTTCACACCGTAGGGTTGGGTTGCCTCTTCCGCCGTCTTCGCCGTACCGAAGCACATCCTCTCCGCCGAGGAACGCCGTTGAGGTCTTCACCGTAACCCTGGCTAGGGACCCCCTTGCAAGGTACTATCAGCCGAGGCAAGCTGAACCAAGGTTTATTATAGAGGTATGCTCCTCTAGACAAATTTTAATGATGATATGATCAGAACACTAAAACACATTACTAAGTACCGTAATTAAAACTGACCATCCACAATCACAAAAGTGTCACCCTTCCACCATTTCATAGAACAAAAAAACAAAAATAAACAAAGACTCCTTTCTTCTTTCACTGATATATTATGATTAGATATTTTTTTAGGATTTCATTCCATAAAATTACAAATATTATTAGAATTAACTTTCAAATTAGTATTCTATCATAAAAAAATTTGACAAAAGAAAAACACCCCACCTAACCAAACACCAGCTTCGTCAGGATAAGGATAAGTTCGTAAGGATAAGTTGCCTTATTCTGCTCTGCAGTCCAAGTACCATGCACCAAGCATCACTTTATATATTATACAGTTTCTCTAGACAATATTTTATCTGAATCCTTCAATCTGGTACATTGATTGTCAGCAATAAGTCAGCATTATCAAGAATATTTTGAACTCCAATTGCTTCGCACTTTGGATCATTATTTTGTCCTTACTCTTCTTCTTCTTCTTTGTTTCTCAACCTTCATCCTTTGTGTTCTTCATCTGTTCAAAAAACCATCATTATGCTTCTGTTTCTCCCTTCTTTATATCAATTTCTTGTTAATTTTCAGATAAACCCTATTACATTTTTGTTTTCCCTGACCACTGGGTGGTATACCTAATGATCACCTGAGACACTATTGATTAGATCTTTCTTTACTTCCCAGTCCTTCCAACCATTTTTTTTCAAATATACGTTTTCTTCCATTTTGGTTATACTTTTTATTATATCTACGGTGTGGAAATGAAGTTTGTGATCCAGAACAAACTAACATCTCCAAAATTGTACTTTCTATCTATCCTTTTTGAATGGCTTTGATTGCCAATGTTATATTGTAGTCTTCCAACCCCTGGGCCCTGTTATCATGTCACGTTGTTGATTCAGTGGAGTAGTCTTCCTGTCCAACCTTCATCTAGATTAATAATGCAGTTATAGCATTTCATGATAATAGTATTTGCAATCAGCTGGCAGCAGAAATTAAATAATCTCAAATAAGTTAATATGTATATAGGTAGTATATGTAATTTGTATTTAAACTAAATGCAGAGACGTTATTTGTAGTGTGTTTAGGTAAATAATAACATATTAATTAATATCTCTTTTCATATCCAAAATTATATCATTATTGAATAAATAATTCACTTTCCAAATTTTACATTAACAAACAATTACCTTCAAGTGTTATCAAAGATAAAATATGTGAGGCTGTGAGAGCTTACAGATGGTAAAAATTTTAATTTATGGAAAATAATTTAATTGTTGAAGAAAATAGAAGGCAGTGGACCTTCATTAGAGTCAGAGGAGACTTTCAGGAGCTCAGGCTGATTATTCTGTTCAAATACCAAAATATAATTTGGCCTATTATAAAGTAAATCAGTATTTACATATTATGTGTTGTGCAGGAGTGATAGTAACTGTTTTTTTTTTTTTTTTGTTTTTTTTTTTTTTTTGTTATAATAACATCAAGAAATTTTGTTAAAAAGAATATTTGCATAACTGGGTGAGATCCAAACAATTATTGAAACTTTAAGAAATTTTCAAACCGCCATTAATAGAAATTGTATACATATTTCATTTCCTCTTTATCATCCCTAAAACTATTATACTTGATCCAAAGACAGAATTAAAGTTATAAACTATATTTAACTTCTTTAAATATTATTAGGCCTATTATTTCAACAGTTAATAAATTTTATATTGGTTGATTGTCCAGCAAATAACTTGGAGGAAGCCAGCACCAACCCTTTTACCCCGATATCAACAAATTAAATAAATATATAACCATTTTTAAATATAAATCAGACTAAATAATTAAATATAAATATGCCTATGTCTAATATGTTGAACTTATAAATGTTTGAACCACAGTAAAGAATTGTACATTCAGGAACTTGAGTGATTAGTGTTGATAAACTTTAGGCCAAACTAGTAGCCAAGGGATATTTATTTATAACTTATTAACAATTTGTGTTTTTTGTGTTTATAATTTTTTTAATAAAATTATGTTAATATTTGTATCATATTTCTATATTTCATTTCTAAGTCTGAAGAAACTGTAATAATATAATTATCTATCTCTTAATTAATTATAGGCTATTTAGATATTTGTTGAATAAACCAAAGAAGGTTTATTACACAGTATAAGGGAGGTGGGGTCATTTTTTCTTTTTCTATTAGGAGGATGACTGTAACTGTGGCACTGAATTCGGGGCCAAGAGAAGTAATCCAGCATCCAAGCAGTGTACTCTTGTTTTAATTTTGGTTTTTATATTTTAATTCCAAATTAACCATGGCTGATTAATTAATTGGAGTCCTAGAGTTCAGGGTTTTTCCGGAGGACCAATCCCCAAGTGAGACAGGATAATTTATTTATTTAAACTAGATGACTAACTATGGCCAACGCTCAACTTCAGCTACGTACTTAATTAATGTTAGTGTTCTGTGAGTGTTAAATTAATAATTAGCTTTAATTCGGTAATGAAATATTAATTAAAGTAATCTCATCAAAGCTAGATAACCTATGGTGTGCATGGGCAGATCTGGAGAAAGAGTTAAACCTCAAAATGGGCTTGGGCATTATCCAGAATCGCTTTCCTAAATGTAGACACTAGCCTAGCCTCTCAAATGTAAAGATATTGTTGCAAATTGGTTGGATAATGTCCATTTAAACATGTTAATACTTGTGTTTTTATAGTGATTAGTGCTGTGTCTAATAACGGGTAACAGCTAACCATCAACGATAACCATCGTTAACGCTCAACGAAGTTGACGAAGAAGTGTTAACCTCTAACATTAATCAACTGCTTGCAGGAACTCGATGCACACGCGCACCCAGCTACACGTACACCTTTTAGTCGTCTGTTAGTTTAGTTGAGCAACTAAAGCGAATCAATCAATGTCAACGTTTATTCATCAACGTATGTTTCTGCTGTAGCCTACTATTTTACTGTTTGTTTTTTACTCAATCTAAAACTGTATAAAATGACGACTGGACTATACGGAAATAGTGTGATGTAAATAACTTTAATTTTAGCTGATAAAAGCTTGTCAACTATGTAAATATTTAGATTAGATTTGTGCTTAAATTTTAGGTTAAGTTTGTGCTTAGGCTATATTATTATTCTCGTTAAACTTTCCACGATCATATACTAAATTTTAAACTTATTGTTGTAACGGAAATATTAGAATATAATTTATAGTAGTAAATAGTAATACAAATAACTCCAAAACTTATTCCTCTGTAAATAATCAGTTATTATAATTCCAATGCGTGATAAAATCAAATCAATGTTAGCGATTAACGTTAACGGTTTTTGTCAACAGTTAATCACGCTCAACGTTAACTGGTGTTGATGTTGAATGCCCTTTAAATAACAATAATTTAGATTGGGATAAATTTTTACAACTGAAATTATGGATTTTGTGTGTTGCATTGGGGAAATAATCACCAGCTATAGCTTAGACTCACCAGCATGAGCAGGTTTATACTAGATAAACTGATAACTTACCAGTTATAGAGTATTCTGCAAATTTGCATCTCATTGTAAATTGTTTACAGTGATCGACACCAATCTGGCAAACTTCATCATATACTGGTAACGGGAGACGATTTTGTTGACAATATTCTTGAAGGAATGCAATTACATTATCATGTGTTACTGACTCCATCTCTAACTAAATGCTGAAAAAAAAAATCAATTTGTTAAACATAATTTCATACCTATAAGCTACAATGAAGTTATCTTAAGTATCATTTTGGTTTTCAACCTTTTTGTAGTTATCCTTACAATACAAAATTAATTAAATTAACTTTTAGATTTTAATTGGATTTATAAAATTATAAAAAATCAAGTTAAAATAAAACTTATATAAAGTCTACTATATCACATGATGGTGTCAGTTAAATTGCAGGTTGGATAGCCTAAAAAAAGAAAAGAAAATATGATGAATTAGGCCATTACATATGAACACCAGCATACTTAGAACATTATCTTATGGTACATTATACCAGCAAACAGAACATCAACATCTATTTCAAAAGCATTGCAGTTCATTTCAACATATATTGTTATACACAAAAATCTGGTTAAAAATTATGTAACCTTAATGATGATATTTCAAGAGTCGCAGTTGATCTCTTTGTAAAAAGAAGAATCATAATAAGGGTTATCACCTAAATAAAATACAACAAGCATTTCATTAAGTGTTAGTTTAGTTCATATTTTTAAAATATTAATACTACTGTAAGATTGGTAATATTATTATTAAATAAATACTTTCAAATAAAATTTTTTGTTACAATCGATACAAAGGCTTATTAACGTATTAATGTTATATTCATAATGTTGGGATTAGGTTAGATGGTTAAGTTACATTTTTATTCTAAGTTACCAAAACAATAAATATGACAAGATATAAAAAGTTCGGAAACCGCTGAGCTTACAACCCATCAAACACATCACACATCACTCAAAAGATATATAAATGAAGGCTTGGAGGAAATCAAGGTCAATCAATCAGCGAGTGGATCGGAGGTAGGCAGCGAGAAGAAGGCGAGACCATCGGAAATTAATTGAACTAACTTTCTTGTTGCAACATTGGTTTCGTTCTAGGTTAAAGAAAGTCAAACCATTTTATTAATCTAAGTAATTTGAACCACTGATGGTTAAATATAAATATAGATTATAAAAATAGGAATGTAAAACTAATATATTAGATAACAAGGTTATGTTAAAATATAGTTAACTGAACCATTAATTGTTATTACATGAACCCCGAACATATAATCCGTTTTATAACAAATGGTGCCTTGGCTATTTTATAACACAAGCTTCATCAGCCGTGTTTTTAGTTGTTACTAAAATCAATACTTGGACTTACTTGATAACCTTACTTACAATACTTGGACTTACCTTCTGAAGTTATGCATTTCTGGAAATAATTTTAAAAAGTCACCAATTTATAAATTATTAGTTAACTAAGTAACGCTTAACACAAGATTTGCTTAATACAATGTTGAATTTGGACCTTTCATCAATCCTTTATAAAGGTTCTGCAACTATATGAGACTCGCTTTCTTACTCTATAAGTATCTTACCCTCTAAATGCTGATGCCGAATGGTAAAACTTTTTCTATTTTTTTTACAAAGAGATCCTCAGATAAAAAGACTTTTCTATTAAGTCTTCTCAACCCTACTTATTGTAATTTGTGGAGTAACAAAAAGTCATTTTTGTAAATGTTACGGTAGATTTAATTCACAAAAATATCTAGTACATTATCAATCTAGCTATAAAAATTAAAATAAACATCGATTCTACAATGCGTTATCATGAGCTTCTCACATTAAAAAATGCAAATTGTACATACCATGCAGGCTAAACCAAAGTCTAATTATTATGGAAATACACATAATGATCGTTTTCAAAGTGGGCGGATCTGCAAACAAGGCTTCTAGGTAAATAAAAGCAACTTAATCTAACTGTCCTAGATGGTAAATATTAACCTACTTTTGTATGTAAAACATTCATAGCTTACTATATGTTCTAAAAATATACGAATATCTAAAAATAGATAAACAAAATTCCACGCTGATGGTAAAATTAAAAGCTTATGACATCTAGATACAGAGACAGATCAAAACAAAGATAAATATCAGTTGTACCGTGGTCTTGGATTTTTCTATAAACAATTTTGAAATAGTAAAGTAATACCTTGTATTCAAACAATCAGATCATATATTTTGTCGGAAAACACTTTTCAAGTCACAGAATATATTACCGTAGTATAGTACAAAATGAGATATAAAACAAGGGAATACAACTGTTGTTAGGTTAAATCTAGCTCTGAAAACGAAAGCCATGTTATCGTAACTATGTTAACTAGTTTGAGTATGTATTATCGCTACATAGGTTAGGAATCCATATGTCAATATTTATGACTACGTTCATCAAGTCACTGAATGTATAATCAATCACTTGTTTTATTATGTCAAGGTTTTATTAGGTTTGTTATATGTTTAGGACACAATATGTACAAGAACAAAAAATCCACAATTTCTTCCTCGCAGCTGCAAAACTATATCCACCAAAATATTAAGGTAAGAATATAGTATTAATGTTAAATACTAATTAGTTTATTAGGTCTGGTCTTAAAACAATTAAGACCTACCTGCATAGTTGTGTACAATGGCATTCATAACCTATATAGCTGGATTTCATACTTTTATAGATCTCATTTTACTAGTAATGTATATTGGGACTTGAAATGTTCATTGCACCACATATTATGATCTGATCTTTTGATTAGAAGGTAAATACTTTCTTTTCATGATTTTTTACAGAAAAAACGAAGGATGATCTACAACCGATATTTACCGATTATAATCCCAAAAACCTACATCTAATATACTGTATTTATTAGTACGAAATTTTCAATGTCACTTAATATTTGTAGTATCTATACTGTAATTCCCCAATACTTCTGCACAACCTTATAGCTATACAACTTAATAATATATTTTACTACTTACGAGTAGACTGTTCTAATAAGAAACACAAACAACGTATTTACTAAACTGGAAATAAAATATTTTAGTGAAAATACAAATAGAGAATCAAGATTGTTCTAATAAATAAACAACCACAAAATAAAAGTGTTCAGGTTCAGATTCGTACTGTTGACAGTGTTGACACCGGTCCGGAATCTTATCTTATATTTTACATCCTAGAGTATAGTAACACGATATGAAGTACAGTATGAACGTGTAATAGTGAAGTGCGCATGCGCTCAATTCGAGTGAATTCAATATAATATGGTTAACCCAATTGAATACGTTAAAATTTGTCAGATTTCATAGATTGTAAGTAAGTAATGAAATGTTGTGAGAGATAAAAAACCACTAGCTTTGAACAATATTTTCTACTTTATTGAAAAACGCTATTTTGAAGCGGAATTACCGAGATTTCCCACTTAAATCGAACGGACAATTTGTCTCCATATTTACTCGGTAACTAAATATTTTGCTGAAGATAGCAAACATATATATAATATATATATAGCAAAGGTAGAGAAATATATTGAAAGCAAATCTTTGATAATTTTACCTAGTATTTTTCAGAGACTAGAAAACAATTAAATACTTAACAGTCGGTATCTAATAAGTGTTCCAGCCAGTCTCAGAGATAATTAGGTTGAATTTAAAAACTTTAAGAATATTGCATTCAATCAGCGGTACCACTGAACTGAACAATTGGACTCTGTGACCTGTGACACCTGACACTTGGATATTGGATACTGATAGACTGGACACATTTGACTTTAAAGTAATTTTTGATAAAAGATCAGAAGGTAAGGTAAATATGTATTGTACCTGTTGTAGCGATTTAGTAGTGAAATTTATGCAAATCGTGTTCTACATATTTCCTTTTGAACAATTAGATAATCCTTTGTTATGCTGGACACTTTTGACGTACCACAAAACATTATTTATATCTGGTAAATGTTTACTTAAGGTGGCGCCTTATTTTCTGATTTTATTATTATTTTTATTTTTTTTTTTTATTGTCTACTACATACCTTACTTTTTAAGAATATATAATGTTTTCCTTGCGCAGATCACTATTTTTCACTGAAAAATCACAATCTAAAAACTACCATCCGACCTATTGGTAAAAGTTAAAACCTAATGGCAATATAAAATATATAATAGCATTATGGTTTGACGCATGCGCATTATACAATGAGACTACGCCAGATCGCTATTTCATATCAACAGGTTTGTCCAGGTTGCCTTTCGTATGTCTATTGATGTTTACAATTTGCTTTGTAAACATTTAAAATCAAGCCTAACCTATAAATACGTTGATTTGATAGTTTTTAGATTGTGATTTTTCAGTGAAAAATAGTGATCTGCGCAAGGAAAACATTATTTATTCTTAACAAGTAAGGTATGTAGTAGACAATAAAAAATCCGGAAAATAAGGCGCCACCTTTAAAGTAAACATTTACTGATTATACTTCCACTAACTTGACCAACAAAGGCCTATTCCAACTTATGAATGTAGGCTTTCATAATCAGACTTGGATTTAACCTAACAACAACTGTATTCCCTTGTTTTCTATTTGTTATTTGAGAGTGAAGAAACGCATTTTTGGACTTGAAACATGTCTTCCAACAAAAATTATGATCTCATTGTTTGAATACTAGGT
Source organism: Aphrophora alni (assembly GCA_963513935.1). NCBI lineage: Eukaryota > Metazoa > Arthropoda > Insecta > Hemiptera > Aphrophoridae > Aphrophora > Aphrophora alni. Next base: position 153,353,375 of record OY740767.1, on the reverse strand, counting down.
AATTAGTTACTGATATAATTTTTCATATCAAAATCCAAAGATAACATATAATAGATATTTACCAGTTTGACTTACAGTAGTCCTACATGTTAAAATAGGCTTTCATTATTAGACCTTAACCAGACTAATAATATGATCTGATCTTTTGATTACCAGGTAAATACTAAAGTTTTCATAATTTTTATAAGAAAAATTCTGAGGACAAGGATATATATATATAAATATTTATATATATATATATACCTTTCCACACTTTTATTTCCTTAACTATGATATAAAACAGCGAGCGATGACAAATTCAATATATTCATGAGCTTTGTCATAAGGGTAAATTTGTAGTGTTTCTGTTGTTATAATTTACTAGTGAAATTTATGCAATTTGTGTTGTAGCCTTCATACCTTCTGTTGGAACAATTAGATCATCCTTTATTACACCATACATATTTTATGTCACACAATACATTGTTTCAGTTAAAAATAAGCAATATTCGATATATCATGACATTCTAAAGTATACAATCGAGCTAGGTAATATCTGTTGTACTTCGTCCTTCAATTTTACTATAAAAAATTATGAAAACAAAGTATTTACCTTGTATTCAAAGTATCAGATCATATTATGTGTCACAATAAACATTTCACGTCCCAAAATGCATTTTTTCACTGTTAAATAACACAGAAAAAAAGGAATAGAGCTGTTAGGTTAAAGTCTACTAACGAAAGCCAATGTTAATATGAATGACTAAGTTAGTGAACTTTAGTATATGTGTTATGACTGCCTAATTTAAAAACAATCAGATAATTTTTAATTTCGTAAGACACTTTTAAAGTCAGACAATGCATTAGTTTATTAGAAAATAGGAATATTAAAGTATTGATATCAACTTCACAATTAGTAGCGTCTAAGTTGCGTAAGTTACAAAATGGGACGTAAATTACATAGGCGAGGTCAAGTCAGGTGGCGGCGATATTTATACACACACACATATATAGCTACCGATCCTAGATTCAGTAATGAACGTAGTTAATAGTATTAATGTTGTATTCATAATCTACATGGCAGGATTTCGTACTTTTATAAATATAATTTTCTATTAAACTAATGCATTTTGGGACTTGAAATGTTTATTGCAACACATCATATGATCTGATCCTTTAAATACAAGGTAAATAGCCTACTTTGTTTTCTTAATTTTTTTATAGAAAAATGGTAGGACGAGGTATAACCAATATATACCACATGATATTTGTCTATGTTCCATAGATTACGCATAATGAAATAACTCATACAGTGCATGCGCATTACAACACATTTTACAGGCTAATATTACTACCTCTGCTATATGATTTAAGAATCATGAAAACTAGGTCTCGGAAGGTTTAATATAATACCTTGCCAAATCTAGTGAACTAGCTATAGGTCTCGTATGGTAAATATATATTGTTCTTATCGTTGCTATTTTATCGCAAAATTTCGACAATTTGGTTTGAAAATATCTTTTGATGTAACAATTCCATCATCCATTACAACTCTATACACTTTTTATGTTTCACAATACATTATTTCACTTTAAAATGATCAAAATTGAACATTTTTGGTCATTTTAATTACACACTCGCTCTATAGCATCTAGGTTTAATAGAATGTGTATATTGAAATCACTCATGGGGCGCATGCACACTTCAATAACTTTCACAGGTTCATATTACAACGCTTCTATGATTTAAGATTCATGAAAAATAGCTCTATGAAGGATTGTATAAGATATATATTTACCTTACAAGACCTAGTAAAAGAACTATAGGCCTGGTGAGATAAATGACCTTCCTTGAAGTGTAGTTCTTTAATGGTAAACATCTATTGTACGTTATCATTAAAAATTATGGAATTGTTAACTATTTACCTTGTATTTAAGTAATCAGTTCATAATATTTTTTGGACGAAACGATTAGTCACAAAACTCATTTTTTCACTGTCAAATAACATATTCAAAACGAGGTAATCTAGCTGTTGTTAGGTTATAACATAATAACTAATTAGTTTATTTCTAAACAATGACATCTGTGTCGAAAGACACTTTTCAAGTCACAAACAACATTGTTTTAATAGTTTTAAGAAATATAAAATTTAAAAAATGCAACTTATGTTACTCGATAACTATTTTCGTCAAGTCAGTAAATGTCAATATGTTATCGCTTGTTGAATCTTACATCGCTCTTTGAAACCTAGTAAAGGAACTACAGGTCTTTGAAGGTCTTAATTTATATATAGTTACCATACCAGTCCTTCAGTTCACTTTTAGATCATTTATATATATATATATATATATATATATATATATATATATATATATATATATATACACACACACACAGCATGTTAAATAAGTCCCGGGACAACTTAATATTTTTTTAAATTATTATAGATAATAGTTAAATTGCACATTGCACATTGTTAATGAACACCAAAACCTATTTTAGTACGTATTCAGTGGACCACTACCTTTCCAGGGGGACAGCCCGCAAAGAGTAAGTAGGATATCTTAATGAGACCATAGGTTGAATTGTACATTGAATTAAAGGACTTTATAAGTAGAATACATTGCTGCAAACCCGACCTCAAAAGGTTCACCCTAGCTAAAATAGTGTGGGTTAAAAACTCATATTAGCTACAATGTCAGGTATGTTGAAAACAGCTTAATAATGTTTACTAGGTAGAGGTTATGAAATGAAAACTTTGCAAACAATATCTGGTTTAAAAAAACTATTTTTGAGACTGCACACTGGCTCTTTACCTCCAATTAGGGACTCCCTCAAGGAATCAAAAGGAAATCTTAAATGTTACCGTAGGTTCATATGTACATCAAATTAAAGGTCTTTATTAGTAGAGTATAATGCCACAAATTTGAACTCAAACGGACAACTGAGCTGGAAATGGCTCCTGTTCAAACATTGCTTAAATTTGCAATTATTAGGTAAATGTAATGAAGTCTGTGGCAGTTTCATTATTCATTCACAAGCAAAACTAGAACAATTGACGATTCTTGCATCTAAAGCAAGTATGTTACCTGTTTGCGGGATAGGCCTATCATGGTTAATATATTTTTCTTGTTTGATTTATTATGAACTTTAAACCCACACTATTTTAGCTAGGAAGAATCTTTAGAGAACGGGTTTGCGGCATTGTATTCTACTCATAAATTCCTTTAATTCGATTTAAATACCTTTGCTCTTATTTAAGATTTCCTGCTTACCTACTCCTTGTTGGGTGTTCCCTTGGAAAGGTAGCGGTCCACTGAATACGTACTAAAATAGGTTTTAGTGTCTATTAACAACGTGCAAAGCTTTGTAGCTCTATCTGTAATGGTTAAAATAATATAAACCCATCCCGGGAATTATTTAACATACTATATAATATATATAAATATATATATATATATCACTTAACTAGTCACCTGCCGAGACCTAGTTCTCATGATTCTTAAATCACAGTATAGTAAGCTACTTTTGACAATGCCGTAATTGGTGACACCTTGGTCGGCACGGCTCATTAAAATATATTGTGGAAGTACAAATTTAAAGTCTTTTATTTAATTAATCATGTAGTGGAATTCCACCAAGTACCTACGGTCGGTAGTATAAGTTATATAAGAGTATATATATGAAATTACATCTATGTAAATTTTCAATAAAGTACTTATTAAACAAAAAGTGCAATAATAACTGAAATGAATAGGCTAAAGCAAGAACAATAGTAACCACTACTTTTGGTAATGTTAGTTATTCAAGGTTATAAACATCACTTGAAGCAAATGTACAATGCTACTTGTCTATTTTTTAGTTTCAACAATATTATTGTAAATAATTAATAATTAAAGTTTTTAATCTTAACAAATATTTTGTGTTTATGGCAGGTTAAATTATACATCATTTCATTTAAAATTAAATCAGACACTTCACAAATAACAATGTCTCTGTAAGTTTTTTTTACAATTGTTAATATGAATTAAATTAATAAATTATTATTATTGCAGATGTCTATATAACAAGGGACTGTCTTTAACCAGTATTCGTCAACAATAAAGTAATTGTACGTTTTATAAAGGCAATAAGTTGCCCAATACAAGGTTTGTTAAGTTACAATAACTTTAGAAAACAGTAAGTAAATATTAGCAAAGGTAATTTTGTAAGTAAACTTAGTACAAAAATATTGGTAAACTCTCTTCGGTATTGAATGAATGTTTTATTTTATAAGAAAACAACAAATTTAAAAAAAAAAATCAAAAACAATTTTTAATTATTCAAACTATGTAGACAATGGCATTGCTGTTTGTCGAATTGTCAAAAAAAAAAAAATTCTATTGATATTTTACACTTTAATGCAAAAATATTTTTTAATGACATTATTTCTTAAACATTTATTACTTTGTTAAATTATAATTATTTCTTTACTGTTCATTGTTATAAACTTTTTTTTTATTTAACTACAATTAAACTGTTCTATAATAATATTTTTAAATCTTATGATATTCATCAAGCAATTGACAAGTGTTTCCAAATTTTCTTGCACAACATTTATATAATTATTTTGTTACTTCTAGGGCAAGGGATGAGGAAACCAACTGTGCTTGGGCTCACTATGGAACCTAGTAAAGTAACAAGTAAAACTAGTAGCCTTAAAGCTTTGTTATTGAGAGCATGGCGAGAACGTTGGTCTGATCTACAATGGGGAATTCATATCAAGACGGTAAGGTGATATGACTCAGTTAATTGCTAGATGTTTATTTAGTTCAAAAAGATAATGATTTTTTATGTGCAAATATACACATAAAAACAACACTTGTTGGGACTAATTTTGTCTATACAGTGCAACCTTGTTAAGTCAGCCCCCTTTAAGTCGGATCTCCGGGTAACCCAGACCGGTTTGCAATAAATAAACATTAATATAAAATATGCATTTTGGTAGCGCTATTGCTTTATACGAGCGCATAATTGTAGAGTATTGCACGGTGATCATGTTTCCGCCGAGTTCACGCAACCGAGTTTGTTTGCCATGACTGATGAGCAATTGTTGCGACCTGTTCAAACAAAGACAACATAGATGATACAGACGAGGAAAACGCTGAAGAACCAGAAGTCATCAGTCACGCAGTAGCAGCATCTCACTTGGATGAATTGATGGTGTATTTTCAGCATCAGAACGAGATTACACCGGCCGAGCTTCTCATGTTGAAATGGTTGCACGACCGTGCGGCTAGTAAATGTCACTCGAAACTGACGCAACAAAAACTTACAAGTTTATTCTCCATAAAGTAGACATACCTGTGCAGTCCACAGATGTGTTTGTTGTTTTATTATGATGAGTAAAATTATTGTAAATACAGTATTTATATTTTCATTTTTGTGTATTTTCTGCTCTTTCTCCGGCTAACACGGATTTTCGTTATGTCAGTTCGGCCGCGGTCCCAGCTGGTCCGACTTAATGAGGTTGTACTGTATTTGTCTTATAGATTCCTTACTGATGGAGCTTAACAAAGCCAAGTACTTGGTTTAGTTGGTATTTGGTTTAGAGCAAATAATTTGTTTTTGAATGAAGGCACAACAGACCATTTCTCTTTCAACTAATTTTGGTTATGAAGATAGAGCTAAGGGTTTGGGTTTGGAAATTATTTAAAAAACTTGCCAAAATATTCTTCTTAGAAACTAAGACATTAATTGCCATATAACTATATGAGAGGTTATTTTTGGGTCATCATTAATATGCTAAAGATAAAACAAAAGTGTGTTTGCAGCCAGTTTTTGTATGTTTTTTTCCTGGAGAATGTATAAATTTCTGCAGATAAACTGTAACTGTCAATCCCATAAGCATCCTGAATATCACAACAAGCTTCTTTTAATTCTTCACCATTGACAGAGTCACATGTAAATGAAGCAGCCAACAATGTTGTCAAGGAATTGATAGGAGGCTGTTTTTTACGTAAGAATCACGAGGTGAACTGTATTAACATCTCCTTCACTGACCTTCCTGGGAATTTTGTGCCTACTTGGAATGAATGACTGGTTCATCAAAACCAATATTTTCACAAAATATCATCGCTTCAAACCAAAACTTATCAAACTCATTTTTATTGTGAAGACCTGTAATAAATCTGATTGGAAATATCAACAACTTTGTTAACACATTATGATTTTCTATGTATTTTTAATTTATATTTCAAATTTTATTTATATCTTGTTAATTTACGCTTCCAAAAAGTTTGGATGAAGTATTATTTTAAGTTAATCTTGGAGTTTACTTTTTACTCTTCTATATACAAGGTGCGGCAAAAAAACCAATCTATTTTCTGCGGCGCACCGTTCAACGATAGGACGTCTGAGGGTGGTGGGCGTAGGCTTGTTGGAAAGCCTACACGACGCCATTGTCAGTAGTCATGGAGCAGTGGTCGCCTGAGCAACGCACGTTTGTTATCGAGGCGTATTTTTAAGGTGGCGATTCAATCATTACTACTCAGCGGCAGTTCCGTGCGTTCTTTCAATTAGGTCGACATGGAGAAGTTCCGTCGCGTAGCACAATTATGCGGTGGGTTACTAACTTTAGAACAACGGGTTCTGCGTTGAAAAAGAAGCCGACAGGCCGTTCAAGATGAACTCGGACGCCAGAGAACATCGATAGAGTTCGTGCTGCTGTGGAAAACAGTCCTCGTAGGCCCGCCCGTAAACAAGCTGCTGCTTTGAACATGTCTGACCGCTCGGTATTTCATCCATACAAATTAGTTATTGTGCAGCAATTGAAGCCATGCAAACCGCAAAATTCGTCTGACCGAGCGGTTCCATCCAACTAAAAGTGTACATTTCTTTTAACTAACCCTGCATTATATGAATTAGGCTATTACATTATAAGTATTAGTTAATAATACTTAGTTGCATACATTTTATATTATCATAAAACTAAATATAATATTGTTTTCTAGATATTACCAAGAGGTGTAAGTGGAGATGTCTATAACCTAGCAGACTGTATCCTGGCTCAAGCTCTTGTAGGTCCTGGTCCAAATCAACTTGTCTTATCATATCTCAAACATTCTCTCAGTTCACAGGTATGTTTATGATTAATATTTCTATTTAAATCCTTTAGTTTTGCTTTAAAATATTCTGTTTTTTTAGTTGACAGTTTTTAATAATATATAATAGAGGACAAAATATGTTCTACACCATGTAAATTTATATCACACCAAATAATTATAAATACAGCAATCCCTCGCTATTCGCGGTGGATACGTTCCAAAAAAGTACTGCGAATAACAAAACCGTGAATAGCAGGTTATCGGAAAAGGGAGGTTCTATTCGTGATATACTGTATAGAACATTTTAAAACATTATGTACTGTACTAATACAGTACCTATACGTAATTAATTTACATAAGATAATAAATTTCATGTTTACTTACATTTTATTTACTTTATTTTTGAATAAAGTGTCCCGCTTATCCCGTAAATGATAACTTCAGTTTCATAATACTAAATACATAATCATTGACACAGTCACTAAAATCTAAGAACTGTACAGTCTACTATGGAAATATTTATGACTGAGAAATCTAAAACAATACAATTACAAAAAAAAACTAAAATTTAATTAACTTAATTTTTAAAAAGTTTAAAAAAACTTGTAATCTTTGTTTGTTTTTTATTAATTTCTAGTTCTTTTTGCACTTCGTTGTACGGCGCTAATGCCATGTCAAGTTCTCGACTGAATTTAATTGACCGTTCAAGAGAAGAGTCGGCTTCTGACACTTTTGTAGCTAATTCTTTCGCTAATCGAAAAATTTCAGTCACTTCTTTTAAATTAATTTGACTTTTAGAAACATCATTTTCTAGTTCTTCGTCTTCGTCATCCTAGCTCATTATATTAGGCTTATCTTTTATAATCTCCAGATCTTCCTCTGTTAGTTCATCATTATTATCTTCCAAAAGTTCAAGGATGTCAGAGGCTTCTATTTCATTGCTATCGATATAATTTCTGTCATAGTTTCAACAGGACACATCGTAAATTCTAAAACAGCTTTTGGCCTTAATTTTCTCCAGCAAGCATTGATTGTTGATGATTTAATTTCATCAATCGCATCCTTTACAATGCAGTCTGCGATATTATAATTTTTCCAGCTATTAATAACTGTTACATCCTCATCCAAATTGCGTAATAGCCTACTCAGATTTAGGCGTAGGTAATATGCTTTGAAAGCTGCTATAATTCCTTGGTCGCAACAAACCTTTAGTTGCAACAAAGCTGTGGTATTTGGAGGAAGAAATAAGACTTCCACATTGGGATGTGCAAGGTTTCCTGGATGTCCAGGCACGTTATCAATTACAAGGAGAACTTTGAATGGCAACGACTTTGATTTTAAATAACGGTCAGCTTCTTTTACAAAAAAAAAAATCAAACCACTCATAAAAACATTGGCAGATACTCATGCTTTCCACAAAACAGGCAATCGGTTTTTGTCTTTCTCTTTCAGCGCCCTCGGATTTAGCGATTTGTAAACAACTAACGGTTTTAACATATAACCACTAGCACTGTAACAAAGCAAGACCGTCAGACGATCTTTTGCTACTTTAAACCCTGATGCTGACTTTTCATTTTTTGAAATGAACGTTCGAGAAGACATTTTCTTCCAAAATAAGCCAGTTTTGTCCGCATTAAAAACTTGATCTGGTACGTATCCTTTCTCCGTTGTAAATTTGTAAAACTCATTTGGGTAAGAGTTTGCTGCTTCATGGTCAGCTGATGCTATTTCTCCAGTAATTTTTAAATTATGCAGTAAGACTCTTTTTAATGCAATAAGAAGTTCAGTTTATTTTATTAAAGGGATGACTTGTTTTAGCCTTTTTTTTCTTCTATACATGTGGACATTTTTGAATAAATTTAAAAGAAACAGATAGCGTAACTATGTACGGTACGTATACGTACAGTACAATCAAAATCCTAACTAAATAAAATAAAACACAGAAGGAAATAACACCAAGTAAAACAGTACTATAACACTCACAATACACTTTGCTGTACAGTACAACACTCAATGGAGATGTCACTAGTCGTGACAACGACACACGTCGGCGATTACCGCCTTCAAGGTCACGGCGTAGACAACCCTTCCCCCTTAATGGTATTCTTTAGTGGACCCTGCAACAAATCACTGTACAGTACTGTAGTGTACAATACAGTATGTCATTAACCTTCATTTGGACAAGTCCACTTGTATTCACACAGGGGTGTGTTGTAGGAAAATCCCTTGTATGATTTTTTTTAGCGACCGCGAATACCAAACCCGCGAATGCCGAGGGATTACTGTACATACTATTGTAAAAAGTCACAATTTCAAAACTTAAATGATAAGTTAGATTGAGCCTATAAAATCAACTGCAAGGGTAATTTTTTTAAGTAAAAACAGTTTCCACACTGTAACCGCACAAGCCGCAGATCAGAGTAGTTTCAAAGTCAGGCTAGAAACATATTAGGAGGTGTGGTTTTGATTGGTGCTAACAGCTAACTCTATTAGGTGGACCACATGACATTTTTGTGATGGTTTGTGAATCACTAACAATTTAATGAAAACCCAAATAACAAGTCTAACCGACCAACAAACGTATATCCAGTTTTGCTAATTTAGCCTCAATGATCAATAATTAAAGAATTTATAATATAATTACCAAATATCACTATAGAAAATTAAACCTAGTCAAACTGATATTTAGGCTCAACTATGTTATATAACTGAAAAACATAAATTTAACACATACTATCTGATTGAGTAATATTATGGCCTCCGGAAAAACTTGGAGTACCACTGAATACTGAATTTACATGACTATTGTAAAATTTGGAAAACTAGTTTATACACGAATAAAGGCTGGAGTGAAAAGCCAGCAATGTTGCTCATCGGGCTAAACTAGAATTATGAGATCAATCTTGGGAAACTATTCTTACTTGGTTCGTCCTCGAATTCCTTCGTCGTAGATTTAGCCATTGGTAGAGTGACTTGCTCATTGTAGATTCTATAGGTCCCCCTCAACATCGCCAGTGCATTTCAACTCACTCCATATTAGTTGTTTGTTTACCTTATATTATAAAACATATTTCGATCACCTATACTGTCGATTCTGGTTAGAGCCTCTTGTGTTTTGTAAAGACCATAAGGAGAAATTTTAGTCGGGTATATATCTTTTTTGTACTCTTGACAAAGGTTTTAATAAATTTAAATATAAAGTGTTTTCTACTTTTTAATACAAATAAGTTAAATGCTAAATGTGGGGCATACTTAAGCAGTGATACATCAGTCAACAGCTGTCCGGAACTTGGTCTTTAGCTATCCGATGGACCTAACGTGAACAGTCCATATTGTTTATAAATTTAGTAATTTGACTGCTACTAAACAGTATGGAATAAACAATGCATATGAGTACAAAAATTCAGATTTATTATCTCTTTGAAATCAGTTATCCAATTAACAATATAAGTATTGAAATTATTAAAATAGATCTCTGATACAAATTATATAAAATACAATTAGATTATTATTATACTATGTGTGTGATTATTTGGTGAAAGTGTATAATGATTGATTTATTTTTTTTTAATTAGTTCTTTGTCTCTGATTTACAATATTGTAAATTCATTTAATGTCTATAACAAGTTATTTTTAGAGGATGTAATTTATTAGTAAGGAGTTTACTCACTAATAGTGTCCGAGTCCAAGTATATCTGTATAGTTTTGGCTCTTATTTCTCTTTTATTTTAAATTCACTTTCACTTCACTGCATTTTTATTTACTTATTTACTAAGTGATTTAAAATTATTTAGGTGTTTTGTGAAATGGGCTATGTAATGGATTTTTTTTTTTTTTTTTTATCGTGACTATTTAGAGTGAGCTCAGGGTTTGAAATTGTTGATATGAGCTCTGAGGTGATTTTCATATATCTATTTACATAGGTGAAATTCAATATCGTTATAATACATTGAGACAGACATGGTATGAGTGCCTGGTCTTGAGTAAATTTTTGTTTTTAAAACTATTTATTTGAAATTATACTATGGCTGTTTATTTAATCAGGGTCATGGCGTTCCAATTCCCAATACAGACGCAGGGCTCATTTCTTAATTAGTTATTGTGTTGTGAATAGCTTTAATTTGGTGGTGTAATATTTATTAAGGTAATCTTTTCAAAACTGGATACCCAATGGTGCAAGGGCAGATCTGGGATAGAGTATTTAAACTTCAAAAAAGTGTAAGCCTGAGCCAAAAGTAGTATCCCATTCCAAATTGTAGACCCTAAACATAACGTTACCAACACAATATGGTTAGCAATCATTACACATATTTTAGTGGAGAAAGGGCTTGTTATGATTATGCGAGCTCAAAGGGGAATAGGGTTAGGTTAATTTTCTGTCTTGGTTACTATTACTGTAATCTCATACATATTTGTTTTCGCCATACAGACAAACATAGACTATTGTGACGGTAAGTCTTATAATATATCTAATTGTAATCTCATATTTTGTTTTTTCAGTTGGTCTCCCATGCTGCAGTCTTGCAAAGGATAAGCAAGTATGATGGCTTTCACAAACCTCACTGTATCATAAGTTTATTAGAGTTTTTAGAAAACATTTTGGTAAGTTGTTGTTTTATAAGACAAATGTACACTTACAGTAAGATATTGATATTGATAGTCTGGGAATTTTGTGAAATGTAGCAGTTGCTCTCTTGCTTGAGTGTTTTATTATTCAGTAAATCTTTGTTGAGACCTTACGATCTCTCAGGTATGACAATCTCAAAGTATCTTAGCTGAAACTCTACACCTTTCTTCTTCTAGTCGTGGGTTAGATCTTACTCTCCTATCAGATCTCTCTTGACTAACTCCTGACCAAACACTATTAGAGGATCTGAGGGCTAGAGATCTCTATTTTAAGCTCTTTTTAAAGATGAATAGCACCAAGTTTAAAAGTGTGCGTCTCTGGACATCCCACAGAAGTGATAAATTCAATTAAATTAAGTTGACATATTTAATATTGAAATTATTTAACGTAGGAAATACTTAAGTTATTACTTAAATTGATATGATAATGTAAGAGAAAGTTAAAAATAAATGTGTGTTTTAAAGTTATATTTATTTAAGAAATTCTTCAATGTATACAGTAGATTCGCTATGTATTTACATTATTATTATTGAATCTGATAAAAGTAACAATAGGTTTATGGTAACTGTAATATACATTACACTTAATATACGGTTAATATGCATTAACTGTGAATAATAGTTGAACACAAGTGTTGAACAGTTTTTTTTTTTTTTTAACACAAGAGCCTCAAAATGATGTTAAAGTTGTCATTTTGAGGTTAGGGTGTTAAAAATATTACACAATAAACGATATAAATTGTAAATAAATAAAAATTGAAATAAATGTACTTACTTTGTATTTCACGTATCCATAATGTTTTTGGAGACATTGCCAATAATGTGTTGATTCATATTTCTTTCTTTTTATTTATTAAAAAACTCTTTTAAACACAAGTTCAATATACGCACACGTAGGCTAAGCCAAGTGTCACAGAACAACTGCGAGTGATTCCCCACATCTGCTTTCAGTTTTTTCCCTCATTTGCTTTCACTATTCCCCTCATTTCGTACAGGTTCACCGTCCCATAAGAAGTTATCACTTCAAATAACTAACAACCTTCTTCTTTAATGGTCTAAATCAAGCCTTGGCCTCCCACCTGGATCTTCAATTAATAATATCTTCATGGGACTTTTATATCTCGCTTCCTTTATACCTAACCTTGTCTATTTCAGGCGCTTTAAGGCATGATAACAAATTCAAATGCTGAGTGAGTAACACTTAATAGTTTTCAATATCGTTGGTTATAAAAAAATTTCAATAATAATAATTTTATGTTTTAGTTTTACTAACCTGGCAACTATTCTTCGAATTGATATAACTGTAATTTTTATCAAAGTTTGAAAATCCACAACCAACTACAAACCTTAGACAGCTGTTTCCTTTCAATCTGAAATGGCTACAGTCAGTTGTATTGTGTCTCTGTGCTCACTGGCTTTTAAAATGTTAATTTGAAATAAAGTCTTCCTTTCTTGAACGCTTTATTCAATATATAATATTTTATATAAATTTAAACATGTGGATGAAGAAATCCCAAATACTCAAATTATAATTTTCCCTGGGTTCTAATCAAATATATGTTACATTCTACAACCATTAAAGATAGATGTAATATATTAATTTGTAAAAATAAAAATTTATGTTGATTGGTACAGTCACTAGAGGGAAAATATTGATAGTAATTTCTTCCAAGATTTTATTTGCTGAAAAGTATTGGTCTTAGTGTAGAATAAGGTTTTTAATTAAGTTAAATACAATTTATTTTTGTAAAATTCCATGTGGTCCTCCCCTCCTCCATCCAAGTATTGTTATTTCACTGTAGGCACGACCCCCAATAGTGTTTCTGTCAAGAACTAAAAGTGCTTAGTACTTACTTATCTCCTTTGTAATCAAATTCCTTCTAAGCTTATCCTCTTGTCTCCCATGGCTATTACCATTGATTTACATACGAAATAGATAACCCATCTTCATGCTATGAGGCACTAGTGCCTACTTCCGGTAGCTTCAATGACTGTAAAAGCGTTTTGGATCTCCATCACCTCCAACTTTAATGCATTCTGAACTGAACCCATGAAACTACAATTGTTCAACTCACATATTGAAGCTTCACATTATCGTATGGTATTGAATTTCTTCTCTTAGATATAAATTCAATACTATTACACAGTAATCCTATATACCAGAGTACAGTAGTTAGCTAATAACAAATACAGTTATAAATGAAATTATACAATTACTGGTTTGGATAATTTTACTATTGACTCCCAATTCCTCCCTCCCTTACTCTTTTCCTTAAACAATATTTTGTTTTGTTTACAAATAGAAAAATGGAAAACTGATAAACAGAAAAACCAAGAGAGTTTTATTATGTCATTTTCTCCAAGCCTACATTCACCCTAATTCCCATTCAGAAAGACATGATTACAATAAGGAGAAGTTAAATTATCTCCTTTCATATTATTTGTATAACAACTATAGCAACCCTGTTGAAAGTAAGGCAATATTAGCCCTTATAGGCTAGACGTATTCCATGAAAATCCTTGTACTTAAGAGTTTAAATAAAATACATATCTATTTTAGGTTAGAATTTATTAGGGCACATAGCCTATTAGACAGGTAATTACCAGGTAATACCAAGGACCACTTTCCAATGTAAGTCTATCTCCTGTCCATATATATCTATTTAAAATTTTTATAATGGTTGCCATTTCAGGTAGGGGTAATATAGCGATCTCTGTCTTGCACAGTATTTCTTTATGTTATTTCCTGTAAGGCTCGGTTCTATAATCTCTCGACAAACTTCCTGTTCTAGTTACCTGCCAACAAATCCAGCCAAAAAAAAAAATCTTTTGTTCTACCATGTGTTTTTATCTTATCGTTAACTGACAGCAACTTATCTGGCAGTTTAATACTTTGAAATGTAGGTTGGTAGTATGATTTTTGGTTTCAAGATTTTGATTGATTATAAACCAATTGGGAATGCCCCATGATGACTGTAAAACGAACTATACTGGGTAATGCAAAATATTTATTTTTATGGTTACATTAGTTGAAGACGTTGTTCAGAAATAAGAGATACTGTAAATTTTGGGTTAATGGTTTGTTTAAGTTGCTAGTGATTATTTATTTTTAAATCCTAAAAAGACACATCGCAACATAAAAAGAAAGCGTAGTGAACATTTCTCATTTGAAGAGACAAATTTATTAATATCACTTATGCAAGAAAGAAAGAAAAGAATCAATGTGGTTATGTGGGGGGGAAAAGATGGCAATTGAGAGGAATTGGTGCGACAATAGCTATGTGGTCTGGATGGTGTCTAATCTCAAATCTGAATATGAAACGCTAAACAATATTTTTGTTAACTAAGAAGGAACTCTACTTTAGCAAAATATTCCAAAATTCGAAATGAAAACCTTGAACCTGAACACGTTTCATTCAATCATCAATAAATGATTGAATGAAATACTTACCGGAAGCTTCATCTAGCCGATAACTTTATCAGGAGCACAGCAAAGTTTAATTTTCCGACAAGCTATATCGAGAAATTATAAAATACATTTCTTGTACTTATTAGGAATATCTCGAGCACCCATCAGGAGATTGTAGAACCCGCCCTAAATACAAATCAATTACTAAATTAGGATTTCCATTTAATATTTGTTTAGTCGCCTCAAAAACTCTTATTTATAGGGTTGGCTACAGTTAACCAATCTGTGAAAATTTACATCTATTAATCCCATAAAGATTTTACAAGTTGCATTTTTTTATTCATATAAAAATATTTCCAAACTTTTACCTAACCTTGTATAAGTTCTTTATTATGATAGTAGATAATGGTCTATTTATTTATTTTTATTTTATTTATTTTTTTTATTTATTTTTTTTTTTTTTTGTAGTCAGGAATAACATGCAGAGGCAAACCAGAGGAGGGTATTCTTGCTGGAGCTGTTTTGTCACTGACACATTGGCTACTACAGTGTTACCACCACGCGTTGCTTAATAACTCTGAAAATACACCAGAAGAGATGTTGAACAAACCTGTAGAAATTCTTGAACATATGTTAAAATGTGACTTTGTCACAGCATTACTGTATCTAGCCAAACATGAGGATAATAAAGGTACCTTGATACTGTTAAGATTTAGGATTTTAAAATATATTTAGTAATTATTTTAAATACTTAACATATTAGAATCAGTCAAATCTTCAATATCAGACTGATGGCAATCATTGGGAAAGAAAGCATAAAGTGTCGAAACTGTGTAGCTTACAGCCTATTAACACAACATGGATAGTGAAGTTCTATATAAACTCCTCAGTTGGACCCGAGAAATAATGACTTTAGTTATTGAAAGCTTAGTCTCAATTTACAGCATTTTGTAGCTGTTTTAATTTGATTTTTAGCTGGAGATGACTCAGTGCGAGTTGACTACTCGAGAGAGAGAGAGAAGAGAGAGAGAGAGAGAGAGAGAGAGAGAGAGAGAGAGAGAGAGAGAGAGAGAGAGAGAGAGAGAGAGAGAGAGAGAGAGAGAGAGAGAGAGAGAGAGAGGGAGGGAGGGAGAGAGAGAGATCGTCAAGCTTGTCATTAATTTTACTGTTTTAGGTCCAAAAGATTGTAATTTTGTCATTTTAAAAAGCTTTATTTCACTACACTGTTTCTAAAACTTTCACGAAATTAACATTTGAAAACATTCACATGAAATCTAACTTTGCAATCTCGACACATGCGAGCGAGCAGTAGTTAATCTCAAATTCCTGTCATTTTTTGAGATAAGAAAAGCAGTTTTCTCCTTTCTATTGCTAAACTCCCTCCCCCCCCCATACCATTTTTTGAACTATTAGAGGTCGCTGCAAGGTACTGCAGTTTGCTAGTGTACATTTGAACTACTTTACAAGATTTATCTATGATTATTTAGAGGACGTTACAACAGTAATGATAGTTCTCTGTTCTGTGAGACGATCGAGGTAAAGAATTCCTTATGAATCTCTAAAGAAGAATGTCTGGAGTGAAGTAGTGTACCCATATTTCATCTTAGGTTATTATAGTGTCTAAAAACTTGTCCTCATCCTTTTCATAATGGTGCAGATGTAGTTTGTCTGCAACCAATCTTTTTTTGTGTGTGTGTTCATGGCTCAAAATACCCAATTGGCACTTACCTCTTTAAATTTAAAAGATTTTTAATTAATGTTTCCAATTTCCACACTACCAACACTTATTTCAAGTTTCTCAATGATATCTCTGACTGTGATTCTCTGATTATCTCCAAGGAATGCATGAACACCAATCATCTAAACTTCACTGGTTGAGGTTCTCAGCTGACAAAAATGTGATTTGTTTTCAACTCTGATCCAACTTTATTTAAATGACTTGCACAAATGATGCACTCAAACTAATAAATTTCCAATAAATCTGAAATAGAAGGCCACCTTAATTTGTAAAAAAAAAAAAATCTAATGTTAATTCGCTCCACAACACTACTGTGTATCTCCTGCTTCGATATATTAAATACAACTGACAGGAATAATGGGGAAAAATAATAGTACAAGTTCAAAAATAATTGTTTTTGCCCAATAACTCGTGATTATCTTGAACACTATTAAAACAGGGTATTAATTATATTTTAACTCCTCTCATATTTTAAATTGAATGGCTATATTAAAGAATTTTTGTCTATTTCTGTGCATAGGAGAGAATAAATTTGTGTGATTTACTATTTTCAGACTTATATTCGGAGGTGGTGAAGAAATGCCAAGACGTGGAAGTAATCATTGTTCAGAATCCAAATGTAAAGTCTGCAACTCCTATTCAAGATATTTTAGTGTAAGTTGTTGTTTGTTTTAGTCTAATATTGAATTATTTATCGAGCTCAACTCAGCTGAGTTAAGGAAACAATCTGAGACTTTTTGGCCTTTCTGCTCTATGACTGTGAAACTTGGAAGGAGTTTTTGCCTTTTGCGGACTATGTTCACTATGTGGCAAATCCACTATTCTGATTGCGCTTTCATTTCTGGACTGTAATAATGGATCCATGTTTCATCAATGATTACATATCCCCCTCAAAAACTCATTTAAATTACCCTTCGAAATGGTCGCACAATTCCGTTTTTGGTGAACTGTGAACAAACACAGTGCCTATTGCTTCTCATACCCAAATTTTGATAGGTTATTAAAAACATCTTCATTTGAGATGTTAAGATTGTCCTCACTTATCGGTTGTCCAACCATCATATATATATTATTAACCATCTTTTCAATTGTGACCTCGTCCGAACGTCCCTGGCGCTCTGTATCATTCATGCCTGTATAATCACAACAAAATTGGATGAACCACATATAAACTCTTCCATACGATAGAAAGAGTCTCCATGATACTTTATCTTCAGTTTCCTTTGTGGTTTTCCACACAAAAATTAGTATTTTATCAACACATGAAAATCACTTTTTTGCATTGCAGCAAAGAAACACAAACTTTTTTTATTTAGTTGTGGACAAATACAATAATTGATAATACAATAATTGACTTGGACTTTAAAATTTATCCAATCTTATATCATGTCATAGTATTTAAGGATTGATATATATTATGTATGTTTTTCAGGGGTGCCTCCATTAGATTCTATGTATAATTGTGTATTTTAGATTATAAGGAGAATATTAATATTCAGATATATGTGTATTTCAGGGAGAAAAATACCATATGTTTAAAATTGGTATTTCCAAAGAGATCTGAAGTTTGTTTGTGATTAGAAAAGTACACTTTCCTATATCCCACGATCTCGGAAAATTAAAGTACAAGTGTCTATGCTTATTCATACAATGACACCCATTAAACTATAAAATACTTGTGTGTGGTTTTTTTTTTATATATATCCATGGTAAATGATAGGTTAAAAGATCTATAAAAATTATACAAATTCAAGAATTGATAACAAGTTTGTTCACCCTAAAAATCACATTTTTTTTTTCAATTCAACTTAGAGTAGCAGAATAATTTATATATCATTGTAAAGCACATGTTTCAAACTTCATAAATCATATAACCAAAATTCTATACAGCAAAAGGTAAAAATTAAAGAATTCTATGTAGTTGTAGTGTTTTCCCACTAAGGAGTGTTTTGCCGTCGCAATATGACAAAATATGATCTCATTGATCATATAATTTTTGTAAATGGTAATACTTTTCCAAATACCACAAGTTGACAATATTTTATTTTATTTTATTTTATTCCTCTTTTGAACTAATTATTCGTTTTGAAAATTTTCTTTTCTTTTATAATTAATATTTGTTATTATTTGAAAATTTTTATGTATATTTAAATTGTATTTGTGTTTGTTGGGGTTAGGTAGAAGAGAGGTCTTGATACCCCTAACCTCGCCTTTAATAAAGATAGTATTATTATTCCAAATTTATTGTTGCTATCATAGTTTTTGAGATATATTACATTCTACAAAGTAGTAACTAAGATGAACCAATCTCATTTTCTTTTTGGTGAGGTTACAAAATGTGAAATATATCTATTACTTATATTGATATTTTGTAACTGTTCTGCATACCATTGGAACTATGAAATTTAGATCTTTCAATTAATACAAATCAATACATCATTTGCCTAATTTTATATACTTTCTGAAGTTTAAATTCCGTTTCTGTGCCACATTTTGTATCTTGTCCATAATCTGTAAGTCTTACATTTGTGGCTCGATTTATTTCTGTTATTGTGAACTTATTTTGTTATGTAGAGTGATTTATTATTATAATTTGTTTATACATGGTATAATATGTGTCTTAGTGTTTCTAGAGTTTATTTTTTGAGTGAATTTTAATATTTTCAGTGTATTTATTGCAGGCCTATCCTAAACATAACCTAACTTTTTAGCCAATTTCCACTTTTTACGTACAAATTAATTTTTTCTAATGAATATTTTATAAATTGATTAATTTTTTATCAACATTTATTCAAAACAACATTGCAATACTTTCCTATATCTTGAAAAAATAATTTAATTTGTTGTTTGGTGTATAGGCTTTTTGTGGCCATTTTATTTCAGTATTCCAAAATTTTTGTCATTACACACATAAATTCTATACACCTTTTTGAGAAAAATGATATATAACAAGTTGTTTTGCATAATATTACTATTTTTGGTTAATTTTTCAAAATAACTTTTTAGCTATTTTCACTTTTTACGTAAAACTTTCTTTTTTCTAATGAAAATTTTATAAATTGATTTTTCTTTATACCAAAATTTATTCACGTTTATATTACAATCTTTTGTATATCATGAAAACAATTTTAAAAATTTGTTGTGTGGTATATAATATAGGCTTTTCTGTGACATTTTCACTTCATTTTTTTCACAATTTTTGATTCTCGACTCAGTTACTCCAAAACCTTTACATCTAACACACACAGATAAAATCTATGCACCTTTCTGAGAAAAATGATATATAATAAGTTGTTTTACATAATATTACTATTTTTTATTAACTTTTTTTTTTAATTATTAAAAAAGGAGCATAATGGCCAGACTTTATTATAAGTAGGCGGCTAGAGGGTTAAGACCGGAAGAACACTTCAACAAATTTAAGATTAGTCCAATACAACTTTTACTGTCCAAATCCTTCTACTCATTGAGCGAGTTCCTTAGCTGTATATGACAAGTATAATTTGTTATTCTCTCGCTCAATGTGGTCTGAATTTTTTATATTCACACTGTGGGTAAAAAAAGTTTTGTGTCTTGTTTTTTCAAGATGTATAGCTTTTATTTTATTTTTGTTATAAATGTTGTATCGGATCTGTTTTACTATTGTATTTAAATTTACACTTTCACAATCAGTATTAAGTATGAAATATTTAAGAACTTTAGTGGTTTTTTTTTTTTCTATTTGTTACTACTAATTAATACCTAGGAGGACCACTTTCCAAGGTAAGCATCCATACAAAATGTCTACTATCCATACAAAATCTAATTTATTATTGATTTATGTATACAAATATATTTTTGTCTATGGTGGAAAAATAAATGCAATGTTATTCATAGTTTAGTTCATAATATTATGAATCTATTTTTTAAAAAAGAAGAAAAAAGGTCTATAGGAATAAAAATTAAAATCTAACTTTTGTTTTTAATACTATATTATATTTTGTTACAGGAAGCTATGCAACTTGGAACTTGGAAACAGTGTTCTGTTTGGTAAAACTTCAGAAGCCGATGTAGAACCGTTAACATATTGTATGCAGGCTTTGTTAGCAATAGAAGTACTGTTAAACCCCAGCTGTAACACACAAGTACTAGTGAATCAACTTCTTATGATTCAAAGGATTAAGGTAACTAAGAACTTAAAGATGTCAAATTTGTGTTCACATTACAAAATTATATTTGTACATAGCTGCCTAATGTTGATGTAAGTTAACTGAATTTATATCTGGGAAGAAGTCCTATAGCATACAATAATGTGAGGCTTTAATATGTGGGTTGAAAAGTTGCAGTTCTGTGGGTTCAGAATGTCCTTGTGTGGAGGGAGCATTAGTTACCAGAAGTGGGCTATTAGATGGCAGCACTAGAGCCTCTCATTTCTGAGTTTCAAACATATCATGGACGTGGCTTATGTATTATGTAAAAGCAATGGTTACAATCAATTTCTGCTTCTTGATATTACACATGCTGTTTTCCACCATCCTTTAATTTCTACTCCACCTTATGTTCCCATGTATAACTTTTTGACTTTTCTACTGTAGGATATAGACGGACTACTTTAGTATGTGTATGTATTTATTACTAGTCAAAAATAAGTAAAAAATAAACAGATAGTTTTCTGTATTATTTAGATTTCTATATGTATTTCTTTTATGGGAGATAATTTAGTATAGAAAGGTGTCCCCACTTATGAACTATTTGTGAAATAATTATCTTTAGTTACTAACAGTAAATGTGTCTTAGTAATTATAATTTAACTGTTTCTTTCTTGTTAATTCTAAGTATTTGTTTATTAGAGTACATGTTATTGTAGCTCAATATTGTCTCACTTGAATTAAACATACTGACTCAATTTACTTGAATCTTATTGAAACGTTTGTAAACCGTCGATTCTCGCTTATTTATGAACCAAATCTTATGAACCCGGTATTTTTAGGTTTGGTATTACATTTCTGAAAAAAAAGTTGTTCTTTTAAATTTTTTTATTAATTTGCTACTTTTGAGTTATTTTAGTATAAAATTTTTAAATAGCCTCCATTTTGAAATTAATGAAGAAAATTCAAAACAATTTTTTTTTTAGGGTAAATCATGACAATACAAAATGTTGACCAAAATTTCGTGAAATTCTGTTTTGTATTTTTTTAAATAAAATTATTTTAGTATAAAACACAGACAGACAGACAAAAAATGAAGCAATTATAAAAAAATGTATTTGAAGTTTTTTGTTACTTTTTATGTGTTTTATCAATTTCCGAAGTTATGCCATATTATTGCGGGACACCCAGTATGTGTATATATATATATATATCAATTGAAATTATCTATTAATAGTGCTCTAAAGTTTTTACCAAAAGCACTAAAAAATTGTAACTAGAAAGCAGTGCAATACAGACAATAATGTCAAGGTGTGCGAAGCCATTCGGATAGGAGAACCGAAGTATGGATGAGGTGTTGGACAGAAGAGGATTAAAATAAATAACATTTATGACATCGGTCCTGTTTTTTCATAGCCACATCTTATACTCACATTTTATTATTTACACAGGGCTACAACAATGTACGACTCTATTGTGAACTAATGCGTGCTTGTCTAATGATACTCAATGATGTATTAGGAACAAGTAAAGAATCGCAATGGGTTGCTTTTACTTTTCTTAAAGTTCCTCACATACTTCACCAGCTTCATAACAACAATACTTCTACAGGTAGGTTCTAACATTGCAAGTGTAATGAATTACAATGAATATTTTTTAATGAGTGTGTTTATAACCTAAAATTATACTTATATGGATTATATTATTTTCCTTTCCTTACATACAACAATAAAACAAGTTGAGGGGTACTTAACCAGCCTTATTATAAAATGTAATAATATAAACAGATCTTTTAAATGTAATAACCTAAAGTAGATTTGATGGGCCTTGTATGAAATGTTATATTGTATTGGTAGATCAAGAGAGCTTATCCAGTAGGGTAAATTGGTTTAAAACTGTTGTTACCCTACTATTATTTATATAATTATTTGTCTTTTTAACTTTCATTTGAATATTATTAAAACTTTCAAATAAAATGATCTAACCTTACTGCAGTCATGTAATAATTTCATACAATGTTTCATCTCTTTTAGGATGTGGTGTTCTTATAATGGCTGTATTGCAAAATCAGAATTCTTTCTTTCATATTTAAAAGATATAATGTATTCCCCTAGATCAAGTCTTAAGTTTACACCCCATTTGTTCTATGTAACATTATACTCAGAATTATTGAATTTGTAAACTCCATTTTTGTTGTAACTGTTGTTTTTTTTTCAATTCTATTGTTTATCAATTCTTAAGAGTGTTATTTTTGTTTATCGCTGCTTTTAAATTATATTTTTTAAACAACTTTTATTTGATACATCCTGTTTCCTATGAGTGTAAATTTAGCCCATTTACTTTTCTATTTATGATCTTTCTTGTCCTATCAATTTGTCTTTTGATTTTTCGGAACAATTTTTTTTTTAATATATCTTTTCTATAACTATTATTTTCTCCTATTTGTGATATATAGTATTCAGTTGTGTGCCTTTTTAGTTAAATGCAAACTAGTAACCTATCTATCATATATAAGAAAGTGACTAATTTATGTTCCATTAGAAGATTAGAATTCACAGTATGAAGGAGGGGAAAATAAGAAAAAGGAAAAAAAAAGTAGTATGTATATAGTTTTTGAAAATGAAGTTCTTACAAAACATGTTAGCAGAACTAAAACAATGCTAGAGAGTGGCAGAAGAATGAATTTAAATTAATTTTATACATCATATCAGAAATATAGATTATCTCAATAGTGTTAATATATATTAAGATCTCCACAGGTTCCAGAGCAGATGACTTTAGCCAAGATGTCGTTGACAGTTTGGAATTATTGATGCAGTTCTCTCCACTTTTAGATACAATAGATGCAAGATGTTCTTGTAATAATGTTGAATGTTTTCTTAGTGAATTGGTCAAACTAAATCTTGTGACAGATAGTCATGCCCAAGTATTTACAGCTAAGAGGTTAGTATGCTGAATTTTAATGAATTAAAATAAAATTTAATACTTTGCAAATTTTAACAATACTTTTCCAGTTCAAACCACATACTGTGCAAATTTTAACAATACTTTTCCAGTTCAAACCACATACTGATATATTGGATCCATGTTTCATTTGTGAAATACATCATGATCTGATATTTATTTATTTTTCTCTTTGTCCCAGGCAAATTTAAGTTTGTATAAAAAGTATCACTTAAAAATAAAGAAATAAATTCTCAGCGCAGCAACCCGTTATGTGCCTAGACCTGCTAGATGGCTTTTCAATGGGTGATTTGTGGTCATTTGAGATCCTAAAGCCATTGCTAAGTCCAACACTAAAGCTTTGTAAAGTTCTCACGGGGATCAAACCTGGAACTTCATGCACATCAACCGGGGGCTCATTGCAGGTATATACAACAACAGTTGATATGTACCATCATGGTATTTACTCAGCATACAATGTAATACTAAAAGCAGATCTTCTAAATTATTGCCTAAAAGTTAATTTCTTGGGTCGTGTAGGAAATGTTAGTTTGATGCGACATTTAAGATTGATTGATTGGTAGATCAAGGGTTAAGATCCAGTAGGTTAAGTTTGTTTAAACAGTTGTTACACAGGATTTTTGAAAATAATTACATTGTTGCTATTAGTACCGTTAGAGAATTGAAATCTGCAAATTTCTATCTAATTTAGTGTATTAAATAACAGATGAAATATGATCAAAAGACTATTTAATAAAATGGCTGCTATTTTTAAATTTTCAATTTGATTTTCTAAACTTCAATAGGGTTTTATATGAGCACACTATGGTGCTTACGTACACACATCTATGACAATGCCTTGTCAAAAATCACTTTTTTGTTTCCTGAGGCCACAAAGATGAAGACCAGTCAAAAAACGTAGGTCGAAATTTTTGACGTATATCAAACTTATACTTTGTACACTAGTTAGGTAAATAAAAAGTTGTAAAAAAAATAATAATAAAAAAAAGTAAAAATAAAAATATTAGAATTGGAATTATAATAATAGAAGTATATTCAAGATACAGAGATTGTCCTCAGTTTTAATAATACATACTAAAATGCCGTCTCGAGCAACTCCTCGGCCATGTAGAAGCAACTGCTTTAACATGTTTTTAATGTTTTGACTTCTATTGTTTCTTTAACTCATTGCGGGCAGAATAAAACTGTACCGCGCGGCGCCCAGCAGTCGGAGTAATTTCGCCAGCACTACGCACATCTTTGCGGTTCACGTCCTTTTCACATATTGGTATTCTAACAAAGCTATATCTTTTTTTATAAATGTAAACAACTATAATGAGTAAAACTAAACTTCAAAACTTCATCTTGGTCTGAAGGTTCAACCACTTGTAGCTCGTCGAAAGCTTCGCACAACACTGGATTACGCACAAGCAGATGGGGACGAACACGAACTAATAATAACTCGTTCCCATCCAAAAACGAAGGATCAGTATCACTATCACTGTCACTACCACTTTCTAATAATAACCTATAAGTTGAACGTAAGTTGTCACCCATCTCGCCAACAAAACATAACAAACCAGCACACTCACTCACAAAATGGCGGCAAACCAACAGTATAAAAAAAAGTAGACATTCGCAAACAATATGTTGGATTTTACTTGAAACACATAGTTAGGCATCTGCGCACAACCTATTGGAGATAATTAAAAACACACAATCTAGCAGAGTTATCATGAATCACAACTGTTAGTTAACAACGCAGAATAATTGAACGTAGCGTAAACAACTTTCGGAGTTTGGTCCACCTAATGCGAGGACGTGAACGTCACGTCTTTCGCCCGCAATGGGTTAAACTCCTTGGAAAGTTCATAACGTAAACCTCAACTTCAGACCATAATTTTTTTAAACTAATAATAATTGTACTTATTTCCTCAGAAATCATTTCTATAATTATACTCAATCTTTTTTTAACATTTTATATGGAAGTTAAGTTAACAATAAAATATGCATAAAGAAATGAGAGAGTATAAGAAAACCAAATAATAATGGCATACAAATTAATTTATTGCCCAGTAGCACATTTTCAGAGATAAGTACTGTAAATTATCTCGTTTAAGCAGATCTCTGCTCCAGTTACATCTAAGTTGTCTTCTTGTAAGTACATTTTAATTTACAAATTTCTTGAATCTATGGATTATTTTTTTAGTTTTTAATGAAATTTTCAATAGTGTGATTGTGATTTGACAATGTCGAGTATGAAAGGAATCTCGAAATCTGCATGTATTAACATATGATGGCGCCTGGGTGATTAAACATAAAAATTTTGATTGCATTGCCTGAATCATTTCTAGGTTACTTTTTTTAGCAGAACCAAATAACTGTAAAGCATAAGGTAATATTAAGTTTAGTACTAGTTTTAGTGTTGTTCAAATGTTGTTTTTATTTTTAGTCTATTTATTAATTTTACCAACTTTTGTGATAAGATTGCAATAGCTTTTTTGCCTTTTAAAATACAAACATATATCTTACCTCGTTTTCCGGTTTCCTTTTTTATCAACATTTTCCTGCACAATAGAGTTACTGTTCACTTGTTGTCTGAAAATCTAACTTTTTTTTTTAATTATTAGCACTTCCTTCTTGCTTAAAATTCTTCTTCCAAGATATCCTGTTTCGATCTTCCTATTATTACTGAAACGTACTTAAAAGGAAATAGAATTGAATTATATTGGTTCTGATTTTGATATTGAATTAAATTATTACATTTTAAAAATTAACAAATTCTACAAAATATGAAATGAGAGAATGAAATGGAGATGCTACATTTTGGATGACAGTGATATCTATATGAATTTTTAGTTATTAATTACAATTAAATTTTTTTCTTATTCATATAAATAAATATTTGATGTTATTGAATGGATAGGTTATGTAAATAAATTTTGTAGCGTTTACTGTCTTCTGGAGTTCATTTGATGGTGTCCGGTTCCAATTTAGACATCGGTTTCATTACCATTACATATTTCCAATCAAAATTAGTTCATGAATAACTATATTTTATATATCCCAGAATTAAAATCATTCTTGAAACTTGGAATTCAAATTGGTTTTGAAATTAACTTTCAAATAAGAACAATATTTTGGGATTTTTATGCGAGGGTTGTTTTATAAATAGAGGGGATAAGTTATAGATAAATTATTATTTGATATTAGATTTGTAAGATTTATAGAAAAGCAATTTATATGCTCAATAACATTTTAACAACAAAACGAGGTTGGAAACTAGGGAAGCACGTCATATCCTTGGTTATTCCAAACGTATCTGAGCACACAGGATATTGAAATGATATATAAGTAGTCTCATTAACCACAGATAATGATATCTATCAAGGATATAATAATAAAACTATAAAATCCTACATTCCATGGTGTTGGTGCCAGTGAATGTAGAGGAGAGCACTAAAGCAAACACCTGATATAGAAGGAATATTAAAACAATATTTATAACACTTGTCACTGAGCTACTTGTCACTGCTGTCAATTCACCTTTCCGGAAGAATTGTTTTTCTGATCAGTTAAAAGTGGATAAAATAATTAGAAGTCGAATCAATATATAGACTGCATATGTAGAAAATTATGTTGACACATATATCTGATGAAGATATGCCAAATGGTATTTTGCAGACAGGTATTTAAGAAGCTGTTAATATTAACTCTTATGTATGTATGTACGTGTGTATTTAAAGTTATTATGTACTACAAATTTTAATATATGCCTACTGTTAAAATACAAGTACTTGGATATAATACCAGAAAACCTAATTACCTCCAACAGAGGTGGTCCAAGCTTGAAATGCACAAAAAACTTCCAAGGCAAGCTGGTGTTATCCTTATGAATAAGCTCCCTAACTACTTTATACAAATTCAGGAAAAAGTCCTTTCAAAACAGTTTGAGAAGTTATTACTTTCTGGAACTTTTTTTTTATGTGGAGTTTCTCGGCCACAACTGGGCAAATAGTTGTTATTAATCCCAGGAATTGTATCGTTATACATTATATACATCGTTAAAGTTTTTTGGATAGTGTAGTACTTTTAATGTGTGTATTGTTGTTTATTTAAAACTGTATGTACTTATTGTTAGGTGTCTTGTTTAACTCCCTTGGTGCATTTAATTTTTAAATCTTTATAAACATGAATTAATTATTCTGTCATGATTTTAATATTAATTTTAAAATTAGCAAAGTTTGAGTAATTATTTATATTTCATCAATAAAAATTTTCATTTTTGTGTTTTTATTGCTCTTGTTGTTTTTTATCTGTTGACCTATCATTGTACACTTTCTTATTATAGGATTTTCAATTAATTAATTTTATTGAATTATAATGTATTATGGCTATGTCTGTCATTGAATATCATCGTTAACAGTGCCAACTTTCACAATGTTGGGTCTTGTACTTTGTAAATAGCTGTGGCTGAATGTCTACTCAGATAAAATATCTTGAAAATCTATAAAATCCTCTTAGATAGTCTTTTAAATTAAACTCAAGCCAACTATTCAAAACTTCATTAAAGAAACCTTTTTTTTATTAACTATATAGAACGAAGTTTTGTAATATAAGTTAATAAACTTTTATTTTAATCTGTATTGTAAGAAGATATTGTTTAATAAAGCATGAAAGTGGATTAAATGATTTAGCAACCTCAAACCCAAATTGTTATACTTTAAGAACTTGATTCCAAAATTAAAATTGAGAAAAAAACATTTACTACTAAGTTACCAGTAATTCTCTCCTTTCGCCTAAACTGAGAGGTAAAGTATTACAATTGATTCCATTCGAAAAAAATTTCACCCTATTAAAATTTAGTAATGTGATAGTTGATAAGTTATGGAAGTAACATCATCTTTATATAATTTAATGTTACAACAGTCGGTGCAT
The DNA here is from genome assembly GCA_963513935.1 of Aphrophora alni. Lineage (NCBI taxonomy): Eukaryota > Metazoa > Arthropoda > Insecta > Hemiptera > Aphrophoridae > Aphrophora > Aphrophora alni. The sequence goes on along the minus strand of OY740767.1, from coordinate 153,324,530 downwards.
GATGGAATTCCATGATATGGAAACTTCTGCATATGGAACAAAAAAGTAGGAAACTCAATAACCTGGAATGTTTAGAAATCAATAGATCAATTTAAAAAAACCATACTTCCAACTTAAATGAACAAATATATCTTAACTCATCACCACTATTGAGACCTATTGTGTAACCTTTGTTTTCTAAAACACCCCCACTTCCATCCCACAGGTTGGATCATTGGCCTTTCTTTTGTCATTTCTCAACCCCTTTTACTCTAACCTTTCCTTTTGTCTGACATTTTTAGTTTAGACTTGCTTTGTTTTCAATTTAGTTGCTTGAAAAATGCCTAACGGCGAAACATATGTCGCAATTAAAGATGTTTTGTGGAATTGAATAATCGTCTCATTATCTTTATATGTTGCTTTAGGGAAGTCGCTAATGGAAGACTCCATAAAATGGAACCTATGTCATCTGGAATGCCTATCACTAAAGTTATCATAAGAGCTGAACCCACGTTGGCGAGGATATTGAAGACACTTGATGCCGACTTTACCGACTTTACTAAGGTTTTTAAATCTTTTTGACAGTATTAGTTTTTATAAAGACCTGCAACATCAGGTTAACTTGGTGGGTAGCTACCATTAACTATAGAGTTTAGGAAATGTGTGAACCCCAACCCATATGAGTCATAATTTTCCTTAAACCCCCCTGACCCGGTATCGATAGTATTTTCCCAAAATAGGGATTATTTTAACTTTCACTAATCACCCCCACTTATATCACAACAAACTAGCACAAAATGAATAGGCCTACTGTGTATCGTGTCTGAAATCCCAGTTTAATATAATTTATGCCATGTTTGGGTTATTTCTAAATGTGTTTTGTAGTTATTTTAGATTGTAAAAAAGAATACTTCAAAATCATACTATAGGTCATCAGAATTACCTTAATATCTGATATACAGCTCACATGTTCGATAATTTGTTCTTATATCTAACTAATTTTTGTTCTTACTGCTCAGAGTCCGTTTTCTTTCTTTTATTTTTTATTGGTTACATCGTTTCGCCTATTGTTCAGGCATTATCAAACCTAGATTTTATGAGTGAGCAGTAAGTACAAAAATTAGTTAAATATAAATACAACCAGTCTAGTAAGGCAATCAATAATCATTAATTGTTTGTAAATGTTGCAGGAAGCAATGCTAAGTATGCTATGCAATGTACTAACGGGTAAAAGTTTTGAACTGATCTTAGCTGTGGCTACAGTGGAAGGGAAACTGCGTACTCTCGTCTCAAAACTGATCAACTTTAACGAATGTTGTAAGAAAGGATTGGATGAATCTAGTAAAACTTCACAGACAAGAGCAATGTTGTTTGATATTACATTTCTAATGCTTTGTTATATTATCCAAATGTATGGTTCAGAGGTGAGTTGACTGATTGTTTGTTTTTTGTTGTTGTTTTTTTGGTGATTCTTGTAGTTCTTTTATTAAAAAAATAAATTAATCTTGCGGTTGCAATCAGGAAACTTGATAGCAATAGTCATTTTGAAATGATCCATTCTTCAAAGACATCTCGTAACATGGAGGTTCAAGCAGTATATTCAGTAACTGCATCTTGTTATAAATTGGCATTATTAATATTACTTTCATTGAGTTGGTTTATGGACGGATAGACAGTACATGAACAGAATCTCTCCGAGTTAGTGATATCTATAAATAATGCGATTTCAAGAAATTGTTATCCCAGTTACAATTTTTTCAGGATGTAAGGTAATGCTCAAGAATCAGATATAGATTCTACTCCAAACCTCTTTTGAGAATTTATGTATCCTAATAGATAGATAATAAATCAAATCAAGTCACACTTTCATTAATTTTACTGCTACAAAGTTTTTAAACAATTTATGGTATTGAACCCTTTTAGTGTGATATCAGCAGGTTTCAATTTGTAGAAGAATTGCACACTATAAATTTAATTCCTTTTGTACAGTCTAGACGAACATTGGTTTCCTTTGCTAATTAATTGTTATAATGATTTTGACAAGCTTTCTAAAACTTGTGGGAAATATTTAAAGTTTTTCTTTTTACCGAACACAGACAACCGCTTTTTAGAGAATCTACTACGTTTGTTTTACAGTATCTGTATTTATTTCCAACTGGAAAACGTTCTTAACCAAAAATGACCAGATTCTCTAAATGTAATACCCAAAAGTTGATTAACTAGGTCTTATAGCAATTTTAAATTGTATTTGTAGAACAAGGGGTCTTGCCCAGTACTGTAAGTTTGTTTAAAAAAGTTTTATACAGGTTTTCTGAATCTTGTAATTGTATATCACTACTTTCTTGATGTCGGCTTGGCAAGACCTTTTAGATTTATATATTCTAACAAATTTAGGGTACTAGTGGAACAAGAAGTAAATGAGATAACCTAAAATGTATAGTACACAAGGAGTTGAAACTAAGCCTAGGTCGAAGAATAATTGGAAATATTTAGAAAGGAAATAAGTTAAATAATTTGCTAGGATAAACGGAAACCATAAATAAACTCATAATAACAATACTGATCGTGAATAAACAAACTTAAGCGTACACTTCTCACATAAAAAATTTATTTCAAGCAGAAACAGACTTGAAAACACATTAGGAATAATAAACAAGGGAGAAAATTAAGTTACAGGGGACACAATTATTGTAGGTTACTTATATAAACAACCACTAGATTTGAAAGAAATTTATAATTGATATATAATCTGGATCAGTTGGTATACATAATCACCCCTCTTAAAATGAACTGTGATGTCATGAAAGAGGAGGAGTCAGAGTACAACATATTATCGCTAACGAAAGAAATATAAAAGGAGAAATTGTTTTAGTGAAATTCAGTAAGTTTTAAATTATGATACAGCTTGTTACAAATATGAAATAAAATAATTGAAGCTAGAATAGCATATAAAAACAATACATAAGTAACTTGTGATGTGACTGTGTTATGAAAATCTAATTTTACAAAATTGCTTTAATAATATTGGAAAGTGATGCAAATCCCAATAGGATACAAAAAGAAATTGAATAAGAAGAAAGTAAACACATTGTTTTAGAAAAAGGACCCCAAGCTTTGGAATAAATAAAATTACTCGCATTTTAGCATTTAAAAAGGCAAGACCTGTTTTCATAGTTCCATAGTTTATAAGAGAAGTTACCAAAAATTTGAATATGTGTAATTTTTTAAAACCTAAACTTATTTTTAAATGAAAACTCTATACACTCTTCCAATGCCCATTCAAATAACATTAGGAAACATGATATATAAATTATTTCTAAACTACTAATTATAGTACTCTAAAAGTTGAATTGAAAAATTGTGTTTTTTACGTTGTAAAAACTTGATAAAATTCTTGATTTTGTTTAATTTTTATAGATTCTTAACTATAAAAGTTAGAAAGTTTGGAAAGCACAGACTGAAAGATGAAGAAATTTACTATAGATCTTATGTTCTGTTAGATATAGTTTCACTGTAGATTTGTTAGACAGAAATATGGACTTGTGACCATTAGACAAAGAATTATGTAAATTTGTGTTTCTTAACTACTCAGTTGTTGCGCTACGTGTTAGCGGTGAAATACACAAACTTTACCTATTAATTAAAATTATTATACCATTTTATGAAATTTTGATTATATGAATATGAATGTTTGAAGCTTTATAGTAGGATATAAATTATTACGGTATGATGATCCTTATTGGGGAAAATGTTGAATTTAAACAAAAGTGATTTGTGCCATTTAGTGCTACAGGAACGGTAAATGTATAAATTTTTTGACAGTATTCCTTTGTTTTTAACAGGTAGTGTTAAGTGAAGAAGGAGAAGGAGATTCTTTCATGGAACAATGGATGAGGGAATGTCTTGTAGAGAGAGGTAAACCAAAGTCTCCTGATGTCATATTGCAGCATTGTGATCCTGTCTGGGTTGATACTCTTCTAAACCAGTTCAACTCTACGGATAATGATTTTAAAATCAGGTAAACAAGGTACACACTGCAGTTTGGATTAGTGACAGAAATAATGGAAATTTAAGCTTGTTTGTAAGCATTGCATTTTTACTATTTATTAACAGTGTTAATCCTACTTCCATGTCATTACGATAATGTGTGCAATTATTATTTTTGACTGTATTTAAAAAATTTAAATAACTTCTTTTTTACAAGTAAGTGTATTAAAAAAATATCAGATCTGAATAATTGTTGACCAACTGTTGTTCTTTCCGACCCTGATGCTTTTAGAGTATTTGAAGACTAGGTATCTCTATTTTATGCTCTTTTCTTCTTCTTTTCAAAGGTAATGGTGACTCAGAGGTTTTTTACCATTTATCAATTTAACAACAATGTCCAAAGCTTGAGGAGGAAAAGTTATTTTCTAATTTAGTATTATTAATTACTAAGTTCTTTCCTTCATTTCTGTACTTTCCAGCCTAAAAATTATCCAACGTGTTTAGCTGAAAAGGTGTTCTTTGGTAATAGTTTAAAAACTCATCTTAAAATTTTTGAATACAAAGACTATATTCAACGTAAAAGAAATTTGAATTCTATCAATTGTCTTGTGAACATTGATAAATTCTATATACAATAAACCTTCTTCTAAATTTTTCAATGAGCAATATTTAGTACTAAAAACAAAAATTCCCTAAATCATAAAAAAATCACCTCATATTTTTCACCCACCCTATCATCCATTTAGTAATTAAGAATATCAATCATAAATTTTAATTTGTGTATGTTAACGATTGTTTTTAATCTATTGTGAACCTAGTAAATTAGTTCCCTCCAGATAATAAATTTGACTTTGTCATGTCATATTCCCTGCCTACTTCATTTGTTTAATTACAATAATAATAAATATAATACGCTCAAATATTAAATAGTGTTTTAAACTTCAGTCATTCAAGACATGTGTATATTTTAAGGGAATATGTTATCATAATTACAGCTCTGCTCTGTTTATAGTCACCTAAAGTAGTTATAACCCAGTTGATCTAGAGGTTAGTGCTCTAGTGATAATTTCCTCGTTTAATCCCCGTGGAGGCTCAAAATCATTTAAATAGTTGACTCCGTTTTGTGAGAAAGTTTGGGAAGCTGCAATTTGTAGCGAACTCTGATTAAAAAGGTTAAAACAACAGCGATGAAAATTTCTCCACATATCACCCTAATAAAAGAGATATGTAGCAGGCTAAGGCTCTTCACAGACTGTTGCGCCACAGAGATTAAATTTTAGTTATTTTATCTTTATCTTATCTGATTGTTTTGTTGCTTACTCATTATGATTTCACTTGTCGTAGGTTATAGAACTTCATAATACTATATTTTATTTGTATAAATTGTCATTCATTCACTCTCTGACTAATAAGTGTTGTACAGATAGGTAGAAAAACAAAATTTTATACATCTTACTGTTAATCATAGACAAAACTTCATTGATCCGTTAATGAGTGGTACAGTAGAACCCCTCAAACTCGACACAATGTGGACTTTAAGGTTGTCGAGTTTGGGGGTCGTCGAGTTTTAGGGAACTTTGGTATTTAATGGTTAGGTTTGCAACAAATACTCAAAATTACTTTAAATAACTGTACATTTATTGATTATCAATGATTACACGTTTATTGCAAAACAGTCCCTGCCTGACACAACAAAAATAGTGTGTTCATCACACATTAAAATGAAATTTATCGATGATTCAAATGAGATTTAAAATGTATTGGTCTTGTTCAATAGGCTCAGTAAACTAAAAAGACCTATCCTAATATGCTGTAACATGGTCCAATACAAATGCTATAAATTGAACTGCTGATCGCATATAATTAAGAGTCGGGTCATTTTTCTCACCTGGTTAAGACCTTTATTACAAAACTTGAATCATAGTTCTACGACACTCCGTTGAATTGTTATGACAAAAGACTTGCCGCTTACTTTAATGGAATCGGTGCTAATGAACGGTAGCATCCGGGTGGTTAGGCGCTTGGGTTCACAATAGTATGAATGTTTTGACAACACATGATTAGGGCTGTCCCGGTCTACCTGGACCCTTTATCTTTAACTTTGGCCTCTACTATACAGTAGGATTAGAAAGTGGCTAGACAAAGGAGCAACCCTCACAGCTGTATAAACAAAAGTGACAAGCCTCAACATCCCGGCATCTGGCAGGCGCACATGGCTTAAAACAATGCAGTGAATGACCTTGGAAATCCCACGCTCCTGGTCACTGGCCCTGTCGAGTTTGACAGAATGTCGAGTTTGAGGGGTGCGAGTTTGAGGGGTTCTACTGTATATTACAGTCAAACAAATGTTTTTGAGATTTTGGGGAGTTGCAAAATCAACATTCAGACATTTTCACCTCGGTCAGATTCGGTTTAAATTGTTGGTCAGCTAATTATGTGAGCTCTCATGTGGTGTAAAACTTGGAAAAATGTTACTTCTACTGTTAATTTGATTTTAAAACAACAGAATCTAGCCCAGAAGTGAATTCTGTATCTTCAAAACCAAACTGCCTGCTTTGGCCCTTTTATAATTTAATAACTGTATGACCTAACAACTCAATGCGGAGGCAGAAGGTAAACAGATGAATGGCTAGCTTATTCAAGTGACTAAAAATAAACAAGAGCAACAGTTATTTACAAGCTAACTTTAGATTTAATTAACAACCATAAGTAATACAAAGTAGAATGAATGATGTATGTTGCAGCCAAATAGCCTGGAATGATGTGTGTGTTAATATGCCTGGAGCTATCAGAGAAGTTTTATTTGCTTGGGAACAAGAAGCTTTGTCTGCGACTGATGTTAAACGTATACTTGATGCAATGCAGACACCTATGTGTTGTTTACCAGTATGTGCTGCAGCTTGGCTATGTTCCTACATGCAGGTACGTCAGGTTTAACTGTATACCCTAGAATGTAAGGAGTAGCTCTTTCTATTTCTAAGGCATGGCAGAAAACAAGGAGCATGCACACAAAGGCAGTGCGACTACCTTCTTTTCAATTTACAAAATCGTATTATGTATTGAATAACAATTTGATACAATCGAATCTTCTAAATGTAATGTACTAAAGTTGGTCTATTAGTTTCTTGTAGGAAATATTAAATGTATTGGTAGCTCAATGGGTCTTGCGCAGTATAGGGTAAAAGTTTGTTTAAAACAGCTGTTGTTAACAGGTTTTATGAACCTTGTACTTATATATATATATATATATATATATATATATATATATCACTACTTTCTTGATGTTGGCTGAACCCCAACAGGCCTCATAGATGTGTATATATTAAATAATCTCCACTTGCTTCTCTAGTCTTGGTGACTCGGGACTGCACATTTTTAAACAAATATCACATTTTCGTGAGAGGTCAGGTTCAAAATGACATTTTTGACAATAACTATGCTATTAATCGTCATAGAGAAAGGTGAAATCGTTACATTAAGTTTGAATCTAATTTAGTGTGTTATAAGTTGAATAATACATACTAGTTATAATAGATGTTAACAACAACTGTTTAAAATCGCCTCCTTTTTTACATTTTCAATTTGATTTTTCTAAATTTCATTAGGAGTTTTTATCATCCCCTATACTAAATTTCATGTTCCTACCTTAATACAGTAAGCATGCTATTGTGTTTACATACAGACAATGACATGTAGAAAATCACTTTTTCTGTTTCCTATGGCCATGAAATGTGAAGATGAGTAAAAAAAAAAAACGGTGATCATATTTTTTTCGTGATTACCAAACTTGGTAAATGTTCCTTGAATCTAGTCTTGAACGAGCGCCCTGTTTGTCCTATATATATCTTGTTGAGAGTATGTTTGTATTTATCTAGCCATAAAAAAACAACAACAGACAGACAATAATCAAATTATACTGAACACCTAATTAATGAGGACCACACTTACACGGACATAAACACAAATTTGCAAATATTACACGAAACCAATAAAGGCACAACAATGGATATATTAGAAGAATTCCAAATATATACAGAATATAAGAACAACTCGGACAACATGTTAAATGACAAACTGAACTTTTCTTCCAACTATGATATAATGATATATCTTCCAACTTTTCTATATATGATATAATAACAAAAATTAAAATTAAATAAACATAGCAAACATGTCTACATTTCATTTCAACTAAACTTAATTATCAGTATCATACTGATAACTGCTGTATAGATCCAGTACCATACCTGCAGCTGGACAAGTAAGACCTTATAATGTGGCCACAAACAATTTTATTATTTATGTACGACGAGTCATACTCTGATTTTATATGTGTTAGTGTTGTGTTGTGTTACGTGTTTATGTGTTAGTGCGGGCCTGATGAAGCCGACAGTGTTCGGCGAAACAGCGCTGTAGCCATAACTATAATACGGACTGAGGACAACCTCTAAGGTAATTAACTATATTATATATTAAACAGTCCAATGCAACACATTATACTTTATAAAACTAAATCCAAAGTTGTTATAATACATTTTTTGGTTATGTTTGTTTATCTTTTTTTTAAATTTATTCATTTTTGTGTACTAAGTAAATGAATATGAATAATAATATGCAAATAAACAAAACATATTAAACAACTAATTAATACGCTGCATCTTAATACCTATAGTGGATCAGCAATTTGTTACAGGTTGCCATAACATTTATCACAACAAAAGGAAAATATTATACTAAACGTCATGTGATGATGTGATCAACTGGTGTCCTTCTTATAAATATTCTAATTAGGCTATTCACATTTACTCCTTTCGAATACCCAGACCAACACATATCCAAATATAGTTTATAAACTTTAATTTAGTAAATTGAACAATTTTATAATTATAATTAAATACAAGCTTACTAAATTATAAGCAACGTTTAATATGGTTCTAACATCAAAAGTCTAAAGTTGTTTTATTGTCAAACACTATTAAATAAGTCTAAAAGTATACACAAATCTAATTACAGTACATTTAAACATAAATAACAGTAAGAAAATCTAAAACACTAAAATAACATTAAAAAATTTAACAAATGACATCAACTACCTTTACTTTCCATACACGTGCTCATATTATTTCAGGGCATTGCAAATAGATAGTGCCATTATCCAATAACTTTAGATTTCCTGTTAACAGTTATTGTTTTCCTTATTCATTGCGGCAGCCAACTTGCTGACATCTTTACTTTATGCCATTACATCATTAATTAGTCATGGAGAAAATCGGTTCTTAGAACAAGAATAAAAATAAAACTCAATTAATTTAATGTCATTATAAAAGTTAAAAGAATGTAATTTCAATTAATTACCTAGAATTAAGAACAGGCTTGTCAAAATGTGTTGGAATGGTGATCGATGTAAACATAAACTGGAAGTTATATATTACCTTTCTGTCAAAAAAACTTATTTCACATATTTCCAGTCCAGAACCATGTATTTTGCGTATGTGTACTCTCACCTCAGGTATGCTGTGGCCCTTTTGGGAACTCAATAGAGTCTGGACAAAAAAATTTCTGTATTCAAAAGAAAATTATAAGAATATTTTCCAATTTAAAATATCGGCAATCTTCTAGAAATTCATTTCAAAAAATTTAATGTTTAATTCTTCACTGTATATACAGTGGCGGCGATAGCGGGCCCGGAGGGCCCGCGAGCCTTGACCGGGATTTTTCGGGAAAATTTTCCGGGACCAGGATCCGTGACGGGCCCTGCCACACGGGCCCCCCTATCATAACAATATTTTTATGAGTATTGTCAAGAAATTCTCTAAATATGGTAAATGTCTTCAGACAAGATTGTGCATCGTGCATCCAAAACGGCAATAACCATTATTTTTTAGAGAGCAGTATTTATTATTTAATGTTATGATCCGAAGTATGTGTATTGTTTATCGTTGGCCGATAAGTAATGCAGCTATCGGTAAATCGCGAATTCGGTGACTCACCGGCTCCGGCCGGCGAAAATATAAACATCTGGGAAAAGATTATTGGGAGAGAGGGGCCGCGATGAACAAATTTGCAGGGGGGCCCGCGGGTTCTTATCGCCGCCACTGTGTATATATTCTAAATGTCCTGCTCATTTTTAGAAATAATTTATTGGTGTCAGTATAGAATATTCTATGAGGCAGAAAATGCTTCATTACTCAATCTACAGATTAAAGCTATTTGATAGTGAGGTGCACTACTCTGGTCCTAAATTCTACAACAGGTTTCTGGACATCCTAAAGGTACAGCCTTGTATTGAAAACTTGCCTTGTTCAGCTGGTATTTTACCCGATGGAAGAGTACCTTCAATTATCAACAGTTTATATGGTCTTTTAATGTTTATTTGTATTGTGTTATATGTTCTTTTTACTTGCACTTTGTATGTGTGACAACTCAAATGTTTACTACAGCATTGGTTTATTAAATGTGACTAAATATATTATTATTATTAAAGACGCCTCGGCATGTTAAACATAAAAATTCCAATGCCATTAACACGTTAGCTGCTAAGGCCTAATACGATACTCTTGCCGTGAGTACCACGATTATCAAATTATTTTTCCATTATTATTTTTGTATCTACCTATGTTAAATAATATAAGGCAATAGTATTTACTAATTTTATTTACATTTATATATATATATTGTTCCGAGACCGATCGGACTGAAATGCAATTTTTCGGCTTTAATTTTAATCGTAGTATAATGTTTAGGTCCGATCGGACCGAGGTAATTTTCGTGTTAAAAAAAAAAAATCTAAACGGGCTATTTCATTTCTTTATGTTGGCAAGCTCACTATTTTATTTGTCTAATATTTATTTTATAAATACATATATATTCATTTTACAACTGTATTCTTTGTGAATTATTCATTACTAAATCAAAATGTTTTTGTAAAATTTTAATTCGGTCCGATCGTGCCGACAAGAAAGTGAAAATATCCACTGATTTTAATATTATATTGAGTAACCATGGTAACGGTTATTAAAGCATACAATATACTATGTCTAACACACGTCTTTACCCAATCCAGAGAATACCAAAATATGCCGATAGGTTGCTGCACTATCGAACTGTGAGCCACTAAACAAAACATTACGTCAGTGACTTTATCGGTCCGATCGTGCCGTAACGCTGCATGTACAGTCACCTTAGTTTCGGTCCGATCGGACCAATATGGCAGCTAACGTGTTTTAATCGGTCTTGAACCTGCGTAACCTTCAACAGTTCATTAATTTAAACTCCAGTGAGATAATTGTATGCTCAGCCAAATAAATGAGTTATACCATTCTCCATTACAAGAAATAAAAGACAATGGACGGGGAAATAAATTAATTACCTGCCAACAGGTTTACTTGGAGGATTAAAAATTTTAATAACTGAATTATAAATTATAAATACAAATTTAACTTTAAAATACTTTGTTATATAACTCAGAAAAGAAAATTTTAACATGAATTCACCTGAATAAACTTGTAATTTATACTTTTGAACTTTTTGTGAGACTGTAAGAGTCCATATATAGATAGCTACAAGATACAGTAGATACATTCTGCCAACTTCACATGAAATGTAGTATAATTTTGGATGTATTTATAATATTAATGTTATGTTCTCAGGTGTCTCCACAAGATGCTCTGTTAAAACCTATCAACATGGTACAACAGTTTCTGAAAGCTCTAAGTAATGAAGAATTGTTGCAGCAAAACAACTTCAGTGAGAGGCAAGTATAACAAAATTCCATGTTGCATTACAGGGTCATATAAAAAAGTGTCCATGATTTCGAAGTAAAATAACTAAGCTTATGATTCAGATAAATTATTTATTTGTATTCCAAAAGATAGGAAAATGTATCAAGTTTTTTACATGTCCTAATAAGTGTCGCCACCTGTTGCTCGGCATACCAATATAACAGTCGATTTCTTCCATGATTTATACTCTATCATACTAGTGGTAACATGTGATAATGCAGCAATAGTTCTCTTACCAAATTTTCTTAGTGTAGACAATATTCTTAACGTAACCCCAAAAAAGATACCATAAGTGGAGTGGGTTTTCCTAGTGAAAAATGACACTTATTACTTTTTCCCTTTCTATATTATCAATTTACAGAAAAACATTCAAGCATGTCCAAGTGACACCTGCAATCATTTTTATCAGCATGAATGGGCCAATGCCTTGATCACACATTATTCCACGCCACATGTTTATCTTAGGAGAATCACGAAAATACTAAAAAATTTCATTTGGTTGCTGAACCTCCCAGCCTCTACAGTTGTGGAAGTTAAGACAGCCATTTATGTGCGAAAATTCACGTAAATAAATGGGCAGTACAATTAGAGGATCTGCTTGTATTACATTATTTGATGGGGTTGGGTAATTACAATGATGGCACCTATAAACTTGTTTTTCCCAGTTAAATTCAATATTGTTTATTTTATTTTCAACTCATTCTTTCTATCTGTTCTTGGTGTACACTTTTCTCTTACATCCTCAACTTCTGTTCTCTTCCCAAGTCATCGTCCTTCCACTTTATCCCCTTGGGGGTTCTATTATAGTGACTATGAATGTCTACACGAGGCACCCTTGCGGAATCTACACCTTTCTTCATCTAATCTTTGGTTAGATCTAGTGTTTCATCTGTCTTATCAGGTCTCCCTTGACCAACTCACATTCTCTTTCGACCTTGATGCTATTCAAGGGTTAATGTGTCGTATGTTATGCTCTTTTCTTCTTCTTTTTTAATGTGATAATGATTGCAATTTTTTCTTTTAAGCCAAAGCAAAAAAATGTTGCATTAGTTTCAGCTGTCCATACATCTGTGACATCTTTTTCATAAAATTTCTTGATGCAGACTATCTTTATTCTTATTTCTTGTTTATCACTTTATAGAATCTCAGTTCTACCCAAATCTCATTTATTCATGTTTCGGATGGATACATTGTAATTGATATATATATATATATATATATATATATATAATAGTTTGGAAATCAACATTTATACCCTTGTAATGCTTTTGTCTTAAACCAGATGTATATCGCTTTTATAGAAATGATCTTTGTTTTATTCTGTGATTTATCTCGTATGACATCTTCCAATCACATTTTATTCCTAAAATACATCAAATTTTCTACTTCTTAAATTTTAAAAACTCTTATCCAAATCTATGTTATATCTTCCAAATCTAATTATCTTGTTTGTTTTTTCTTTGCTAATTTTTAATTCCTTTTTTCTTCTTTTTTTATCACATTCTAACCTATGTAGTTGTTGTTGAAATCATCTACTCATATTAATACATTTTCCAAGAGTATAACATCAAAATTGCCTTTTTATAGTGTCACAATAAATTATTTAGAATTTTTTTCCCAATGAAATAACACTTAAACCGAAATAAAATTGTATTATACTTATAATAAAGCTTTAGAAAATGAACAAAAATTGTGACCCAATTTTTCCTTACTCCTTTTAGAGTCTTTTCAAATCATTTGTGGCGTACCACATGCAGGTAACCTAAGTTGCCTACCGTGAGGTCCTAAGGCGCAAGGTGTTTGAAGATAACAAACCATGGGGAAGAAAATGTCCCTTCCACTTGAGGTGAAGGAACATACCTGTAGGCCAGAGTGCTTGCAATGTGCAGTGAGTACGGTTGTATTTTAGCCGTTTGATATCTTTTATTTAACTGTAGGCTCTAAAATTTTAAGTCCAAATAATGGGTCTTAAACCCAAAGGAGTTTAAGCCGGCGCTCATTCTCTATTAATTATGTGATATATTAATTAACATCCGAGTCCAGAATTAAGTGAAATGGTTGATTAGTCCTAATCACATTTGGCCCGGTGCAATGTTAATATAAGTGTAGTCCCTAATTATATAAGTTGCAATTAGTATTAACATATAGTAAGTTTAGCGTATAATTGGATTTAATAATAATAAGGCTTAGTCTGGTGAGACAAATCAAAAACAGTTGGGAAATTAAATCGGTGATTCATGTTCCTCTGGGCAAACCTCCTCACGCATCCTTCCTAATATTATGGTAGTGTTGATATAAGTGGCTAAATGATACAAATTTCACTCAAGGGTGACCTATCCATTACACATTCATAACTAGATTTTGTTTAATGAAGTTGTTATTATTCATTGTAATGAGAAATCATTCAATCAACTGTAATAAGATACATTTGTGGAAACTTTTAATCACCAAATGAATGAAAGCAAAAATTTTCATAAAAACCATTGGCCAAGCCACCATCCTCACACACAAATTCTACTGGACTGACTGTTCATGTTGTTCATCCTCCATCTCTCATAAAAACTTCCTTCATATAAATTCTTACAGAGTGCTGTTAAAAAGTAGAGAGCTTATAATTCATGGTGGTTTTTGAAAATCACTTGACAATAGACCACGTTCTAGAGTATATAAACGTATTCGATGGTGTGCATACGCGTTGATATTGTCTGTGTTAATGTGCGCGTGTATGTGTATATGTGTTGCGATATGTTGTGTAATAATTTATTTTAATGTTTTAACGACCTCAGCAGAGCGATATTCTGAAGATGGAAAGAGTTCCGAAACGTGTAATATAATTATAAAGTAAGTAACTACTTTATTATTAAAAAAGTCACATAGACGGACATTATTGATCTTTTATTATCATTATAAATTCATTCAATCATAATTGAAAAGATTGTGTACCAGTTCTAGGTTCTATACCAGGTTTATAATGAATCAAACTGACAAATTTAATAAAAACACATGTTTGTTCTTATAACAATACCAAACCATTTACTGAAATGATACCGTTTATTTTAGCTTTGTACAAAATACAATTATATGACCATAGTAATAATTAATTTTTTCACAAAACGATACTTTCAATTAATTAAAATGCAATGATAAAATAGTGTTTGATAATCAATTTGTTTAATTTTCTGTTGATTAATTAAACAAGATACCTACCTGCCTGATTTAGGCAGTGATCTTGATCAAGTTTTACTTCTGGTATCAATACTACTCAATAATTGAAATCCCACCATATTATCAGTGAAATAGTTTTATTTTTATTTATGATCTTTTTTTTTCCCCTTTAGATCAGCGCTGATGGTTCAGATAATTCGCAAGATGCAGTTTGACGTCCATGCACCAACTCTCTCCAAAGTGAAAGCAATGACTTTAACTCACAGGTTTGATTTAAATCATAGAAATTTATTGATGTACAAAGTATAATTCTTTTAATACTAGATTTGGTCATAAATTATCCAGCTGTTTTGATTATCATGAGAACAATTTGGTGACCTTGATGTAACTTGGTAGGCGATCGGAGAGTTACCGTATAGATGAACCATCACTAACACAATCATGTAATATCATAAATTTCTGAATGTATAAAAAATTTTTGTGTATTTCACACCGTTCATTATAAAAATCTGGTTCTCCTGCTTCATTATTATAACTATAATAACTTCCTCCCCTTGACACACTGTATTATTTTCCTGTTCGTCTATTCTCTGCTTCAATTGTACAATAGTTACCCATATTTTCTCTTCTAACCCTTAACAATTTTCTTCTACTTTTAAAACTTCCTCTCATAATTTCCCGCCTAAATTATTAAACCTAACATTATTAACTTTTCACTGTTTTCTTATTTATTTGTTCATTCCCTGATCCCAGCACTTTAATTTGATTTAAACATTTTCCATTTCAAAATCTATTTTCTCTCCCAACTTTTTGAATTTTAACACTATTTGCCTCCTTTGCATGTTGCAAATCTCAATTTATTGTTTCATATTTTTTATCCCCTGTCATTTTTTATTCTGATACATCAACCATGACCTCCTCTACTTTCCCTGCCTGTTCAACTATTTTCTCTTCTAATCTGCCCTATTTTGTATCTAATTTTTCATTAAATTCTATCCTGGTCTAATCTATCTTTTTATTTAAATCTATATTAATTTTGTCTAATTTCTCATTGGTTCTGATCTATCTTTTTATTTAACTCTATACTATTCCTATTCAAATTCTCCATTTTACCCATTATCTGTTTTAAAATACTCATCATACCCTCATCTTCTATCAATTTTCCCTTTCTTTCTATCTTTATTTCGTTTTTTATAAATTGCTCAACCCCTACTACATATCTTCCAACATTGTACTGTCAACTAACTCTCCCACACGTGCCATTTTTTATTAATTATAAAATAAAATATCTCCTTATATAATAAAATAATTATAAAATATCTCCTTATATAATAAAATAATTATAAAATATCTCCTTACCTTTATCTCCCAAAACTCTGTATCAACCTCGCCCACGTTCAGAAGCCAACTGTAATATTTCTCTCTCACCACTATATTCTCTTAGTAATTCAAAATTTTATTTTATTTTTGATTTATTTTAATTTTATCTCGGGTCATGGATTCTTAGGGCAGTGTACAATACTGACAATAATAAATTCAGAGTTTTGGGCTGCTTGAAAAACATACATTTATTTATCTTAAGATACAATCTTTCTGGAATTATTACAAACTGAAAAATAATAGAAATTTCTACTCCTGAAAATACATACATAACATATCAAATCTGAGTACTTATTTTATTAACAATTATTCTTATAACATTTGTTAGTTGCCATTCCGAATATTGATATATTAAATAATAAATGTAAGACTTACCATCTATAATATTCTGATTTTGTCGTTTATACGACGGCCATTTCGGCTATTCAGCCACTTTAAAGTTATTTTATTCAGGTTTCCCTTCGTCAAACATAAACACTTACACATAGTTATACATAAACACAAACACTGATTTTCACTTAATATATATTAGAATTTATTAAAACAAACACGACTCATGAGTCGACTCGATTTTTTGATGTCCCAGTACATATTGCGTGCGAGTGTGCGTGATTTAATCGTCGGGAGTGGATGTGTCAATACAGTGTCGTATAATGCATTAGAATCGAAGTTTAATTTCTCATTTAGTAATATGCTACTATCTGTTTTATATAGTTCTTGTATATTTCAAACTGTTCTAACGCATTTATAATTGTCCAAAGCAATTGCTAACACATTCATTGTTCTTTCCCCTTTTACAATGATGTAATATTTTTAGGCTCTTATTTATGCAGGAGTAGCCATGGTCATTTTGAATGATATATTCGGCGAATTTCTATTCGGTTCTTGTGAGGTTCGCGCTTTGTTTAGCCGAAGGGATGTGTTCTTTGAACCTTTTCTTAAATCATCTTTCTGTTTGCCCTATATATATTTTTGGACAATCGTTACAAAATAACTGGTATACTCCTGTGCTTTCAAATTTGTTCTTCAATTTGCTTTTATTGTTCCTTGCAAATTATTTTTTATTTTATATGTGACCTTGAAGCGTGTTTGTTAAATTTGGTTACTTTATGTTGCAATAGTTTTTAAATTTTATATTTCCTGTTCTGTTTCTTGAGCAATTTGTAAATTTAAATGCTGTAAACCAACATGCAACAAACTTCAACCTAGTTATAATCTCACTCTTGATTTCATACCTGGTGAATCTTCTGATTACATATTTCATTAGTCAAAACGAATCACTAATCTATCGAACTACCATGAAACGTTACACGTTCTTTCCATATAGTGCACAAAGTTCACGATGTTTGTCTACTGTCATACAGTTCTTTCCCCACAGAAAACAAATAACATTATGTACTTCGCAATCGTTGGGCCATTTTTAATGATAACTGCCATTCTTAACAACAGTATTGGCATAAGAATAGGCTGAACACTAGCACTTTTTGACTCATACTCATTCCTTCAGGTTGACAGAAACAGAACTTAATTTCCTAACAGCCCTAATAATAAATAGCTGGATATTTTCAGGACAGATCCTGAATTGTAGATTTGAAGCTCTTTTTCGGGTCAGTGTAAATAATACAGATGAATCAAGTAGGCTCATATTATGTTTCAGTATTATTTCCAAACAACCAATCAGTGAAGAGTTGGAGAACGTATGGTTCAGTATACAGAAGAGAGGCTGGATAGATATTGAAGCTACTCATTCTCTTGAGAGTTTGTTGAACACAGGAGGAGCTCAGTGGTTTGTCACTAATCTTGTCAAGGTAATGCATTCCCTCTCAATCCCTACCCTAGATTTAGATCTTCTCTCTATTAACAATATATTATGAGATGTGGCTAAAAATAACTATACTGATTTAAAACAATCACACAATGAAAATGTTGTCCCTTTTAATTATACCCATCGTCAATCATTACATCACTCCATGCACCCCCCTCCCCCCAGGGTCTCCCTTGTAGTGAGTATGAGTGTGGGAATAGCTGGATCTACGTCTTCATTCAGTCTTCTATTAGATCTCGTTCTTTCATTGTAGCCGTGATTTCGCTGGCTTGGATGCCGGACTAATTATTATTAAAACTAATTATTATTGAAGCATGTAAAGGAATATCTATGTACGTCATTTACTAAGACATTTTCCCTGTACTTTTTTAAATCCAATTACAAAATAGATAAATCCTTTATAAACAACGATAAAAGTACCAAAATCAGTCCTAACCATACACATGACATCCAAGTAGATGTCAACAACAGATAAAAGGGTCAACAACAAGATTGCACTTTCCTTTTTTCCCTGTGATAGGGAAAATCTTCGTTAATTAATCGCCCTATATTTATTGTACTATTTATAGCTATACCCAAATGTCCCACAACGGCATTCAAAGTAAAACCATCTCTAAATTTGAAAAATTTGAAGTAATTTTAATAATTCTTACAAACTTTTAAATTTTGAAATTTCCAACTTTAAAATTGATCAATGTGTATAACTAAATGTAGTAAAATGACAATAATAAACTGATATAATTGGAACCAATTTTCTTATTGATAAAATGGATGATGTTATTGAAATGTTGAAAATACTGGAAAATATTGATTTTACCTTAATTGCTAGCAAAAAATTATTCAAATATGAAAACTATTGAACAGATTAAAAAGTTTTCATTTCAAATTAGCAATATTAGCATTTACATAATTTACCATTTTCATCACTGACAATAGATATGTTGTCACAAATCTTAAAGAAAATGATTTAAATCTGTATTTCCTGCTTTTCAGTACAAAATATTGTTATAACTCTATAACTGCTGAACAGATTTCAAAAACGTTTTTAGTTCCAAATAGCATTCAAATCATAATTATTCTATCCCTATCACTAATAAAATATGTGTTACCCCTGAAAAGTTTAAGAAAATGTTTAAAATATCAAAAATTCTAGATTCGTATGACCTATGTAGTCAAATAATGTTATAATATGCGAACTATTATACAAGTTATTTCCATTGGTTTTCCCCCTGAGTAGACTCGACCCATTTGGTGGCAAGTTTCACAAGACAGACTACTATAATATTCTCTTCTACCCGTATCTTAATTGAGCTTCGCCCTTTTTACCAAGAGCCTTATCCATTTTTGAAACCGGTTTCTTGCACAGTTCACATACCTTGGGTGGTCAAAACTCCAATCCTGCACAGATGAACTGAGAGGCAGTCAAGACTAGTTTCATTCAGAAATTTGCAACTTCCACCTTTCTTGATTTTTTACAGTTATTGGTCCACAACTTTTCTATCACCAACAAGTTTTTACCGTCCAACATATGTTTTGTCTTCTCAGCAGAGCGTAATTAACTATCCTTTACAATCAGCCTTTTCAGTAAATTGTAGTTATGATTTGTGTTTTTGAAGTGAAATTTGGTGTCCTTTATTGGCAGAGGATCAACTTAGTCATCTCCCATCACTCCTATATGTGATGGGATCCACTGAATGCGTATCTTATTTTTAAATGCCATCAGTTGTCTTAGGAAATGCCTTATTTCCTCCATACTCTCAGATGTTGTTCAATTTTTTGTCGATACAGCAAAAATGCCTTACGACGAGCCACCAAAAAAACACCGCATTCGAAAAACATGCATTTTGTCTCCAATGAGATTTTATAATGCCACTTTCATGGTCTCCACCAATTATTTCCATCAAAGCTCAGTTATTTCCATCCAACAACAACGAATTGGCAAAACAGTGCAGAAAAGTCACTCGTTCCTCCACATCCTGAACCATCCACCAATGATCTGCTTTTTATATAATCAGAGATCCATATTTTTATGAAAGCGTAAAATGTGGTTGATTTTCTCTATAGATATTTTCACATAAAGTAAGCTTAAACATAAATTGTTACAGGAAGTATTGAAACTGAGATACAAGAATGACCTTGACAGAGCTGTGGACTTGGTGATGGGGATGTTTCATTTGGATATAGAAAGTTGTTCCATGAGTTTGTTATTGCATGTGTTACCTCAATATCTGCACAACAGGCTTCAGTAAGTCTTGTCTATTTATATATTTACTTGTACTTTCATTTTATCAATATTTATTTTTGGATTTGTCAGTGTTAAAGAACAGACTTCACAAAAACAACATACAGAAGAACTTTTTTTTGTATTTTATCTGTCATAAAACGTTTTATTTCAAGATAACACATGCTATATAACAGGTGACATTGTTAAAAACAAATTTTATATAAATACAAATTAAATATATACAAACACCTGACGCTAGACTTACATATTCAAAACAGTATAATAAGATTTTATTTCCACTTAAACTAAATTTACAATACACAAGCTACATAACTTTATCATTTAAATATTCATTAGCACTATAATATGTTAAACCTAAAACGTCTTCAGTGTTTTCTTAAAATCTGCAATACTCTTAATATTTTTAATTTTCAATAGAAGTATATTAAACAATTTTCTTTAGAGTTTTAGAAACTTTGTTAAAGCGATAATTTGGTAATTGGAAGTGCTTTGTTTCCCTAATATATTATTTTTCATATTGTATAAATTAATATAATTTCTTTTTATAAATAAAATAGAGTGTAAAATATACAAAGATGGAAGTGTCAATATTTTCATCTTCTATAACAGAGGTTTGAAAGAATAGATTTCTTTGAAAAAATCATATAGCGGATATTATTATTTTTGTTTTTTGTATTTTAAAAATTAAATCAACCCCATAATAAGATACCATATTACGTAACTGAATAAAAGCGGCAACATGCAGTCACTCGTCTAGAATTAAGAATAGTCCTGAGCGCTAGCACAAGTGTATTCTAGTGGCGAGGGAGTACATAGAAAAATAGTGTGTAAGTTAATAAATAATTGAATAATTAACAACTTGAAGGTTGCAATTATGGTACTTACCCCAGCCCCACCACACAGTGTAATACAATCATATACTCCAAATGTAATGCCCAGATCAAGGAGACTTACTCAATAGGTTCGAAGCTGTATATATGAAGGGGCCTTCACTTGCTATACTCGGGTGGATGATACAATCTTCGTAGCCATACAAATTTACATTTTCTTAGGGGTCAAAGTTCGAAATTATATTTTTCATAATAACTTTACTATTTATCATCATAGAGAAATGGGGTTGGTACCATTCCTTGCAGAATTGAAATATGCAAATTTTTATTTAAGTTACAAGTTTAATAACACATGAGATAAGGGAAAAAAAAGTTTAAAATGGCTTCCATTTATTAATTTTCAGTTTGATTTGTCTAAAATTCAATAGTGTTCTATATGACCACACTATACCAAATTTCATGTTCCTATCTTATTTTTGTGGCCGCTATCGTGCAACAACGTCTACAATTGTGTAAAAATGACGGATGGACGGCATATAGAAAAACATTTTCTCAGTTTCTAAAGGCCGTGAAATGTGAAGATTGGTGAAAAAATGGAGATCAAAATTGTAATTACCAAATTTACCCTATTCTTCTTAGGCCCCTATACTGGGTAAGTAAAATTACATTCAATAAATAAAATTTAGCTGATAAATTGCTGTTTTATATTTGACCACCTCTTGTAATAAATATCTTAGATTTGTTATTTTAGTGTAACCTAAACTACTCATTGTGAAGAGACTATATTATATTGTTTAGAAGTTGTACACTTTACATTGTTACATTATGTATGTTGAAAACCTAATGTATCATAATACAATTGGTTACAGAAGTGAAGAGTTAGTTGACCCACAGTTATATTATATTGTTTAGAAGTTGTACACTTTACATTGTTACATTATGTATGTTGAAAACCTAATGTATCATAATACAATTGGTTACAGAAGTGAAGAGTTAGTTGACCCACAGTTATATTATATTGTTTAGAAGTTGTACACTTTACATTGTTACATTATGTATGTTGAAAACTTAATGTATCATAATACAATTGGTTACAGAAGTGAAGAGTTAGTTGACCCACAGTTATATTATATTGTTTAGAAGTTGTACACTTTACATTGTTACATTATGTATGTTGAAAACCTAATGTATCATAATACAATTGGTTACAGAAGTGAAGAGTTAGTTGACCCACAGTTATATTATATTGTTTAGAAGTTGTACACTTTACATTGTTACATTATGTATGTTGAAAACCTAATGTATCATAATACAATTGGTTACAGAAGTGAAGAGTTAGTTGACCCACAGTCCTCTGCTTTGGCTAAACTGTGTGCTTACTGTATCTTTGCTGCTTCAATATCTCAAGACAAAGTTAAGGAAAACTTAAGGAAACGTTCCCGGAGACAGTTGGGTAATGAAGTAAGCTCTGTCTACATTTTTATTTCTTAGATTTATTCTGTATATATAAAATCAAATTTTTATTCCAAAACAAACTTTGAAAAAGCAGGATCTTTTATACCATGTTAACTGTGCAGATGTCATTTAATAATAAATGGTGCACAAACTTTCCCATTCCCCCATCTCTAAAACTAAATCATTCTAAAACTAATTGTCTCCAAAAATGTTATTTAAATTATGGACACCATCTTTGAAAAAAAATATATATATATATATTTAAATAAGAGCCTAAACTTGCTTTGTTTGTGTCCCTAAACACATCCTCACTAAAAAATTGTATTTTATTAATATCAAACTATTTTAATGATGGTAGTTAAGGTGAAGGTTTTTTTGACAATTAATTTTGAACAGTAATTTCTTTTTTTAGTTGCGATTTTTCTCTCGAACGTGGCTCATTTATCATCACACTTCACTGAATTTGGACCAAAATAAATAGATCCAGTTTTGAGGAATTAAGCATTTTATAACAGCCCTGTAGCAGATTGTTTTGTTTTTTTATTAATACCTAACAAATCAGCATTTTTGGAGAGATGGTGACCAATACGTTTTGTTTAGACCCATAGAAGCTACACTACAGCAAAAATTAATCAAAATCGTTTGAGGAGATTATGAGGAAATCGGAATTTAGTTATTTTTTTCTTATATCAGCTACTCCCAAATTTTTTAAGTTTTCCAAAAAAATAAACGAAGTCCCGATACATGGCCCAAATAGGCCCTCGTGTTTGGGCTTTAGTACATTACACCATATGCCAGATGACATACAGACGTCATTCTAAAAAGTACTTTTTTAGATTTGGGGGTCCTCAATACTACTTAACTTTCGCTATACTATATATATATGTGGAAAAATAAAAATCATTGTCATTTTCTCTAATAATGGCTATATTTAAGCACTGTTTATTGCTCTAGGATTTTGAAGATGTCTGTCCTGCAAACAAAATTCTCCGCTTGGATTCTTCAGCAGGTTCTGACACTTCTCTTGTGTTTATTAATACTACAGGAAATATACCTACAACTCCACCTCTCAAAGAGCCTCTGTCTTCAGCATTAAAACAAGTGTTCAAAGCGTTATCAGTGATCGCAGAACGTACATCATACGTTTCGCAACAGACACATTTTGTGTTCCGGTTTCTTGAGTATATCGTACGTTGTGGGAAGGATAGAGCACGTCCAGTGCTGCAGGGCATGCCCACCACTCTGGTAACTTGTTATCTCTATTTTAAAACTATTTAATAATTATCGAAAATGTACAATAATTTTATTTCACATACAGGAACATTCAAAAATTAGTTATAAAGGGTGATTCACATTTTCAGGACAAGTTCTACTAGTAAAAATAAAGGAAAAAATTGTTCTGAATAAGCTTATTTTCTCATTTAGCCACCATTTTGTTTTTTACAACAAAAAAAATAAAATATAGAGTTCAGATTTGGTACACGTATATTTTATTTTACATTTTATAGTGTAGATAATACAGACTTTATTTTGTATATTTTCAAAATGGCAGCCATTTTAATTATTTAACGTTTAATATCTTGAAAACCCTTAACATTACACCAAACTTACAGCAGACAAAGTATTTTCTCTTTTAACAACAACAAAAATGGTATTTAATTTTTTTTTTCTCTAGGTCAAAGTGTAACAGGTCAACAATAACAAAAAAAATTTCAAATTCTGATCATTTTTTTCTTCTAATTTGTATTATTTAGACCTTATGAATAATTGTGTTAAATTGAAGATTCAAAATTTTTTAAATATCAAAACAAAGCAAAAATTGCTGTAATATTAAAGGAAATAAATTTAACCTTAAAAAGAAATTAAATTGTTAGTTTTTTGTTGATAACTCTGTTATTGTTTAAAATACAGAAAAAATCTTAAAATGTTTTGTTTGTTATTAAAAGAGGGGAAATGTTTTGTCTCTGTAAAGTTAATGGTCTTCAAAATATTAAAAATCAAAAGTCTTTGTTTTTAGCGTACTTGTAAACAGTAAGGGAAAAAATGTGTGTGCCAAATTTCCACTATCTATTCCAAAGTTTTTTCTTATCTATTTCCAAAGTTATAATATTTTTTTTTGTAAAAACACAAAATCCAAGGATAAAATAAAGCAAAAGCTTAAAGTATCAAATATTTTAATAATATAAATGAGCTACAATTGTTTCGCCTTGCGGCATCATCAGGCAACTGATGCCACAAGGCGAAACAATTGTAGCCCATTTATATTATTAAAATATTTGAAACTTTAAGCTTTTGCTTTATTTTATCCTTGAATATGGAGTTTCAACAAGAAATATCTGCTATTACATTAAAGTTGTTTAAAAAAACACAAAATGGCAAATAGATGGAACAACCTTCTTCAATAAGTTCGGCACCAAAAAGACCCCTTGCGCTTCTCTTCTACCCTTATTTATTTTTTTTTTTTCAAACTGCTTTATTCTGATCCTCTGCCTTCATTTACTTATTTTAAATCTTTTACGTTACTTCAGAAGTGAGGCAATTCCTTTCATTGGTCCTTTTCAAATAATTTCGGTTGAAGGCATTGAACTTTTGAATGCTTTCTTTGACTCCTTGGGGTCACTGACTGACTGTAGAATTATTTTTTCTAGCTGTCCACCCTTTCAACTCTTCACAATTTATGACCTGCCGAGCACTGACCTTTTGGGAGCACTCTATTTCATTACAGTACATTATGCTTGTATCTATCTGGCCTAATGTGGATAGCAAAAAAGCTAGATGTTAATGATAAAACCCATTCTTTGCAATCAACATCAGTAGCGTTTGTACTTAAACTTGTGTTTTTAGTCTTTGATAAAATCACTTTGATTAGTCTTTAGTTAACTTGACCTAATTATGAAAAGAAAAGTACATAAAATGACAAGAATATTTATAAAATTTTAACTTTTACAGTATTTAAAGTTTTTAACAAAGATTACATATATTGGACAAAATATTTCTTGTATTTATTACTGATATTTACTGAACAGTAATTATAAAATTACACAACTGATCATAAATCAAAATAAGAATGCACTAATAAAAACTGAACGGTACATGCACAGATTACATTGATACCTTCTGCAAACTGAGTAGAATAAAATAATAGAGCCATAATTTTCTTGTACAAATGTGAAAATATTGTCCTCATTGCTCACAAAAGCTGTGTCTATTTCAAAGGCAAGCACCTGTAATTACTTGGGATATGTAAAATATGAAAATGATTATAGGTGTTTATTGAAGCCCATATAATCAAAAAGTATTGTATTTTAACTGTTTCATAGACCCAAATTAATATTATTTACAATACAATCTGGGCTGGATTGGTACGAGTCTACTGCAGTAAAAATATTTAATATGGATTCCTCTTATTATACAGCAGTTATGTAAGCTGTAATTGAATTAATTTTAAATTGATAGAAATATAAAAGTTCATGAATTATCTGAAGTTTCAGTATTCAGTATAAGGCCGTTAGTTCAGACAAGCTGGTTTTTACTGAATTTATAAAAATGCTCTTGACTGTTATTATACAAAAACAATATAATACAACTTCTATTTCTTTATATAAAGTTGTATATTATTTTTACGGTATTTTGTCACAAATAAATAATGAGTTTAACTTGTAAGATGTTTTAAATTAAAATAAAACTGGAACACAATATCTCACAAACGGGTTCAACAACAATATGATAAGTGAGCTATAAAGTTACACATGATTATACATATTTATGAGCATTGTGTGTAAAGTTTTATTTTATTATTTAATCATATAAGTATTTGCTTTCAGGTTCCATGCTTAGTCAAATCATTACCAGATCTATTTACGACAGATTTAATCCTTCGTCTCTATGATCTAGGGACAACAGATGGAAGGAAAGCAACTGCCAGAGATTTATGTTTATTAAGAAATCTTTCAATGAAACAATTGTCTTAATCAATATATCAGTGTAAGTTAATATGTGCTACAAATATTTATAAAATGGATTTTCCCATTTATTTTTCTGTATAAACTACCTTTTTCTCTCTAGTCTTAAAATAAAATAAAATATATTTGTATTTATAACCTTATCTTTTCAAATAGGTTAGAATATCTTTTCCAATTTACCATAATTCCAGACGCCAATCAAGTTAACACTTAGAATGCAATGCCGATAAAATTATAGATATGTCATTATTATGAGAAAAGGTATGTGTGTAATTTTACAGTCTAAAAAGTTTGTGACTTCTTGCATCTGTTTCTGAAACTTTAAACGATGTTCGTAGATGTCTCCCTTCCATCTTAAATGTTAAACTATTGGTGTGTATTTTGTATCAAACTAACAAGGGGGTATAGGAGAGACTTCTGCACAAGTAAGTGGAGTCATGTATATTACTGTAAGGTTTCTCTTGTTCTGCCTTTACAATTTGTGAGCTCATATATCACTAAATACACAAGAGGTGTTGAGTCAACTGTCAATTATTTGACATAGCAATCCATGTTGTACATTGGTAAAAACACCCAACACCCCAAGCAGTTGTCTACTAGACATGTCATTTCCTTATGGCATTTGAGTGACATTACTATCATTTGCTACCTATGAAGAACACGATATATAGTAATTGTTGCATTCGAACATGTAAATTGAGCCTCGGCAAATAAACTGTGCAACATTCGATAAAACAAGATATATTTAAAGTGAAATATTGAGTGATTATATAAACATAATTTATTCATTATCATTAATTTTGTTTCAATATTATATGGGCTAATACTGACAATTTTTTATTTTGTTGAAGAAGTTTTATGCATAGTCATGTCGTTTACATGAATGGCAGTAATTATTGTATTTTCTATTTTATATATTAAGAGAACATTAAAAAATGATATTAATATTTTAGTTTATGTTTATTGTTTTTTTCCATTTTACAACCACTTAAGATTAGATAATTTTTTATTTTGTCACTTCACTAGCAATTTAGTATAATTATATTTAATTTATCAGTTCTGCATCGTAGACAATATATGTACTATCAAGTAACAAATAGAGCTGTTTCGGTTACGTTGTTGAGTTGACAAGGTATTTATGTTGGCACTGATTTGATAAGATATCCACAGCCAGTTCAACTTACACTATTTTTTGTAAATAGTATTAAAATTTGTTAAATCGTCTAACTTCTTAACACACTATAAAAGTAACACATCATGTAACTAGTGAAATAACAAACAAGATTTTTTAAACAATAGAAAAGTTGTTTACAATGTTCACTTTTTTTTCTGTATATTTTTCTAAATTTCTATAATGAATAATTTTGTTTTTTTAATTCTAAAAAGGACATGCTTCTTTTAATTTCTGATGATGGGAAATTAAAAAAAAAAATTTCTTGGCATAATATTTGATCTTAAAGAAGAAATTCCAAGTTGTTCAAGCATATCAGAAACATTGTTTTATTTATTACAGTATTTATAAAATATATTGTTTAGTTATCTAAATAAATGTTTTGAATGGTACTGAGAGACTGTCATCTCGCCTTGGGTGAATTCCACAGGTAATTAGCGACAAGACACACTTTATGAAAGATATTTTATATATTTCGGAGACTTCAAGACAAATATTTCCAGATAAAAATAATTTTTCTTCTCCACTTTCCTACGTATAAGTATTATAGGGAAAGTTATGTGATGATCATGAAAACAGTGTCGAGTTTTTTGCGGATATATCCTTTGAGATCCTTTACTTACTTGACTTATCCTTTAACTCTGTTCTATTTGAGAGCCATACAAAGGCACAGATTTTACAATAGTCTCGAAAATCTTAAATTTAGTTGTTCTTAGCTGTTGCAATCGCCAAATTGTTGGAAAATTTACAAATATTACATTGGTCTTTCAAGGCTGCTTCATCTGTTTCTCCATTCTTTGATACAAGATATTAAAACTGTTCTACTTCTATTTCTTCCATGGTCCTGTCCTTGGCCAATTACACATTCTTGGTTACTTGAGTTAAGCTTTACTTTCTTCGTTTTACCTAAATTTAGCTTCAAACCAACTTTCCTTTCTTGTTTAGCAAGTTTTTCTTTCATATCGCTTATTCTATGTGATGAGGCACAAATCGTCAGCATAATCTATGTCTTGAAGCGTATCCATTAGTCCCAATTAAATCTTGATCTAACCGTACCCTCATCATCACTCCATCCAACACCAAGATGAATATTATTGGCGAAAGTAGACACACCTGCCTAAAGAGGACAACAGTTTCTAACGTCCGACACTCTCGCCGACATTTTGCCAAGTGTCTATAAAATTCTGTTCAGCTGCCTTTTCTGTTTTGGTTAGCTTCGGTTTATTGCAACTCCCGCTTCTAATATCATTTGAATTTCTTTGTCCTGAGCCAATAATATTAAAAGGAATGAAATCGTGTCCTTTTATGGCATGTCACGCCATACCGAGTCTTTGTTTTTGCATGAAATCTTCTCGTTTACAATTTATTAATTTATTTTCACTTTTTTCTTTTCGTCATTATAAAACACCTTTCTCCTTTTACCATTTTTTTAAATTCTAAGATTATTATTTTTTTAAACAATTGTTTGTTATTTCCTAGATTAACCATTTATACTTACATTTATTTACAATTACCAACTACTATTAGTGGGAGATATCCCATGCTTACATCTTATCAGTAACAATCTTTACTAAACATTGGCTGTTCTCTTTGCAATTTAATATCAGTTTAGTATTGAGGTTATCTTAGTCCAAAAAAGTGGTTTTGTGAGTATCTGTTTATCACATCTGCAATTCTTTGCAGACCAAATTGAATAACATTTTGTGTTAGTGGGCATATTTTAGCCATACCGTGGGACTTTTTTCTCTTTTTATAACTCAAAATATAGGAGTAGCTTCCATAAGAAAAACAAAACAAAATTATGATATTCTCCTATAATGATTTTGATCAAATTTTGCTGAAATGTTTCTTCTGAAGACCCAAACATTACAACATATTGATTACAACTTACCAAAAATTTTGGTTGAAGAGTTATTGGTATAAAACAAAAAATATGTTATTAAATAGGATAACAAACACACAGAACACAGTATGTGTGTTTGTTATACTGTATAATTTTTCTCATAAGTCAAGCTCAACATTTAATATGTTATTAAATACTTTATTTATCAAAACTGGTTCAATCGATTTCGTTCAAATTTTAGTGATTAATGACCTAAACCTGAGTGCAAAATCGCAAGTAAATAAATTAAAGTTCAGGAATAATTGGCAAAAACAACCTTGACTGTTGCCATTAAAAGTTTGATTATAATAAAATATGACTTATACTAAGGACATATTTAGGGCACAAATAGAAAAACACAATAAAGCACTAAAGTTCTAAAATATTTCATAAACACTGTTCACTTTCTCAATCAGTAATACGATGAAGATTGATTATATTCACTGATCTACTGAACAGTGTTTACAAAATATTTAATAACTTTAGTGTTTTATTGTGTTGTTCTATTTGTATACTATTAGGTAATAACAAGGACCACTTTCTAAGATAAGGCTGTCTCCTACCCATACAAAATCTAATTTCTTAATGTCTAAATTTAATTTCGTAAAGTTTGATATATGTTTGAATATTTTTATATATGTGTTTTATAAAATTTTAATTAATTTATTATTGTTGAATTTGTGTTCTGTTCACTAAATTATTACCGTATTAAAAAGAATTTTATGTTTATATCAAATCAAAATTATTACTAAGCCCAATCCGTGTATTATTTGTCAACAGCTGAAAAATTAAATTAAATGATAGTACATTTCTCATTGCAAGGCTATACATTGGTTTGTATACATTACTATGCAGTAATAAAATATGTGTATATTCTTCCTGCCTCTTAGATCAGTAGATAGTAAAAAGATGCCAGAGGACATGCCATCACTATCTCATAAATATTATTGGAGACACAAAGGCAAAACTGTATCATCTACCCAGTTACCTTCAAATTATTTTCCTAACCATTCATTGTTCAGTTAATGTTTTGAAGGTTCCATAAAACTTGCCAGGATTGATGGGATCGTTGTGCTTTCCTTTCTTTTTGTGGAGAGAAAAGGAGTGGGGGTTATATTTTATTTATGCATTAAGGTTTTGTACTGTTTCCAAAGCATGTTGATTATCAGGTATAGATAGAAGAAAGTAACTGTGCATGGACCATATGGCAAGCGGGTGGGCCATATGTTTACAACAAAACATATCTCTCACACGTTTTATCTTAACATAAGTTGTACCATTCTGTTAGGAATTTACAAAGATTCTTATGGGTTTATTGTGTTTTGTCGGAGCTGGGTTTCAGTTTAGACTAAGGATAGAGGGTACTATCGTTTAGGTATCAGAAGGGCTTCGACAATATGCATATTCAGTAGGAAATGACGTGGTAAGAATTTAGAAAGGAGTTCGTCCCGAAGGGATCAGCCCTCGGACAATGAACAGAGTGTTTGTGCTGCCGGGTCAGCCAACAGACCACAGTAAGAAAGAATAAAGAAAACAAGAGAAATTAGGTAACAAGAGCAGCAAGAGAGAAAGGAGTGTTGCAGGTGACTTGTGAAACAGAATAATTCCGAAATAGATACAGCTTGTATTTATAGATCACAATGCAACCTAGTGCATGTGCATGTCCCCCACTCTGCATGGCATTGAGTAATTCAGTGTTTCTCCCTCTCTGCTGCGAGTTATTTATTTACAAGCCTAGATGTTACAAATGTATACAATTATATTTACATACAACAATGTAGCGTAACAATACAAAGGGGTAATGTGTCGCTACATGTTTCAAAATCATTAAAATCTTAATTTATAAAATGAAATTACCCAGAAAACTATTTAACTTATATGTTTCATGACAAGGAAAAAGTAGTAAGCCTAGGTAATGTTTTTTATTTATTTTAGTTGGATTATGTTTTACTTATCAGGTATTAAAAAAAGATGCTTGACTTTTTTTATTATTAGAAACATTTTTATCCTGCCATTAGTTAAGCTAGGTAAAATTCTAACTCTATGCTGAGATAGTACGAAATTTTTACATCATTGAATTATAAATCTTTCAATATACTCAGATTTTGGTTCCAGCTACAAACTATTAATTAAAGATATTTAATTTTAGCTGTAAAATTATAAGATTATATTTAAGATCTGATGCTTATATATAAATATTTAGAAAATAATATATTCCCTATCAGGTCAATATCATGATGCAGTTGCTATTTTTGCTCAATGCATTATCATATTAATTTACCAATAATCCCCTTAACTGTATGAAAAAAAGGACCTAAGTACTTAAGCGATTACACTTTGTTCAGTACACATAATTAAAGATAAAAAAGTAAAAATAAATGAAGCCAAAAATTAAATTTGGTTTTCCTTCAAGTTTATTCCTTTTCTACCATTTTACCAATTTATAAGGTTCAATACAGGTTATTTTTTACTGTAACCAGTCTGTGAACAACCAACCACTAATGAAATGGATCTGTTGGCCAGTGAAGGCAAGTAAACAATGTTTTATGTCCTGTTAGTAGAGCATAGCTAGTTTGGTGGAAATGTACCTGGTACAGGTTGAACTGGCTGTTGTTATCAGACTTCTTGAGCCAATAAATCAGCTGATAAAGCCTCACTAATATCCATTATATCAATCTAAACTCTCACACAAACATGAAAATGTACATTATATTAAAATAGTATTCTTATTATTATTTACTACTATTTATTTATGATTAAACAGAAGATTTGGGATATAGTCAGTATATTTTTGTTTTAAAAAATAAGGAAATTAAAAATTTTATGTCATCTTTTCATAAATGTATCATTAGATTTGGGTGCTTTTTATGATATTTAAGGTATGGTATACTTCGTAATATCTTGTTAAAGTTCTTAAAACACTGTTTTCATATATTACTTTCATCGTTTCTTTTTCATAGACCTAAAAGGCTTTTATTGACGTCTGTTTTGAAATCACATTGAAAATTATTGGCCTTGTTTTAATTTCTCATATGAAGGTTTCAACATCAAAAGCTGCCATCAATTTTCCATTATAAATGTAACAAATTAAGGAATAGAGAAAGAGGTAAGTAGCTCGAGAAAATCTGTATAAAAACAAACCGTAGGCTGTAGTAAATACAAGCCAGATACTTAGCTAGCTAGCTACAGTTTGAATTTATTGAATAAATACTTTGTGAACTGGTTTAGCTCTCAATAACTCATAATATCTTGACATAATATTCAGACAATGATGATTTGAAATCATTAATTAATACACAATACAAATATTCTAAGTACAAATCAATATTTTACCATTATCTGATAAGAAGAAGATAAGGCTAGATCAAACAATGTACACCTGGCCTGGATAACAGTTTATAATGTTCTAATTTGTATTAACCTCATTTGAAACAAATAATTTAAGCAAATAACTTAAATTGGAAATTGGTCAAAAAATTTCTACCATTGCTAATGTTATTTTTTTAAATTTTGTCTAGGGTTTTGTAACATTAAAACTCATTTATAAGACCAACCCTTAATTTATTAATAAAACTAATTGTTTAAAAAGTCTCAATTTCACTCATTGGTATTCTGAATTATAGTTGTATTCCTTAAACCATGACACTTTACTTGTCAAGAAATGCCAATTGCATGATGTCTCTCATACACACAACTAGCCAGTTTCCAGTGGTTAGGGTCAATCAGAATTCGTTGCAGCATACAATCTGGTTCCAGTCTCAATTTCAACTCCTCTTGAGCTGCAATTCTTATTGGATACCGAAGAAGAATGTGTTGAAATGTCTCTTCTTGCTCTCGACATACTAGACTCTGCAAGTCAAAAGTAAATAGATAGGATTGAGTGATGATATACCCAATTCTTACTCTTGATATGAAGGTAGAAATGGAGCAGTGTGTATTCTTGTAGAGCCGATTGTAGTAACTAGTGGAGATGATGACCACTGCCGCATTATTCAATCCATTTGTCTTTCAGTACTTTATCAAATTGAGCAAGACGTCCACTCTGAGATCGCTTTTCAGACGGAAAATGAGGTTCAAGTTTGCAGCCATTCTAGTCAGCTTCGTTTCTTCGTATTCCGCAATGTCCGGGTACCTACTGGAACCAAATCACTTTATCCTTTGACAGATTTATCAATTGATAAATTTCCTGTAAGTTCCTTGGTAGTTTGAAGGTTTCACAAGATAATCGATTCCATCCGAAGATCAAAAACTTTACTTTGCTTAACCATTTTCGACAGGATATGAGAGGAGGAGTGGCTATATTTTTTCATGATTCTCTGCATGTGAGTAATGTTACTATACACGCAACAGATCATCTGGAAGCTATTACTGCAAACGTCCTTATAAATAAGTCTTTCAAGACAACCATTGTGAATGTGTTTGTGCCTGACCAAGGAGTAACCTTGCGAGAACTTTAAACCATCTTACCCAAAACCAAGCCTTTCATCATCACTAGTGACTTCAATGCTAGACATTTTAGCGGAAATAAAGGACCAGTTAATCAAAATAGACAGGTATATTCATCAGTGGATCCAGAATAAGAAAATGATTTTATGTAACAAAAACAAACAACCTAGTTATGGATCTAAAGAATAGAGTTAAAAATCACAAACAGAAGATCTTACGAACATCTGGTGGACTAACACTCTTACAGAATTAAGGAGATGTAAACAAAAAGCCAGAAGACAATGGATGAAGAAGAGAGATAATGATGGTAGAACTAGATATAACCATGCTAGTGCAGTATGTAGGAAGGCGATACTACAAACTATATTTTATAATAAAGGGAAAAATCAAAAATGTAAGTAGTGGACCTATTTCATTTTGTATTTATCTTTAAAATGATATATACTTTTTAATTTTAGTACAAAATATAAAGTACTAATTTTGGAAAGACTGTGATTGATTACTTTTAGGCCAAAAAGAATAACATTATTTAAAGTATTCTGGAATAAGCAAAGTTTGAAACAATTAATGTTTCTATGGATAAATGATTTTATTTTTGCTTTACAAGAACTCAAATAGAAATAAAAAGTAAATGATGAAATAGATTTAAGTTAAATTGCACCTAAAACTTGCAAACTATAATTTTATATGTGAGTATTTTAAACCCATCTGTAGCCGATAGCCCAATTAATGTGAGTTAATGCCTGAAAATTCAAAACAAATTTTTTTTAATTGTTATTCGCAAAAAAAAAAGGTATTGTTTCATTATGTCATAGAAAGTGTACTTCATATTGCTATTGTGTAAAACAATTCTGTAATAATCGGTAAGAGTTTGGAGATCTCAATGCAATTAACACTAAAACTTGTAAAGTTTGTACTAATTGGGCACTAAATCCTGGTATAGTTAAATTCATAACTATTACTTTTTTCAATTATGGGTGACCAACTTCAGCTGATATTAGTCACTCTGTAAAAATCGATAATATCTAAGACATCGTAAGGACACATAATCTAAAATTGACTCTAATTGGGCACTAAATTGTTGAGTGTTTTTCTGATGTTTTTGGAAAAGTGGGTTATACTTCAAGATAGGAAATACCATTTTCACTATCTCATATAATAATCCTATACTCTATCTACAAATTACTTGAAGGGCTCATTTCATCAAAAAATCATATCAGACATAATTTCAAAAAACTTTCTAAACTTTAAATTAGCTCTTTTTTTAATCTTATGATAAACATTTCATGAGTGATGGCTGTTTAAAGCGTAAGAGTTACACTCTGCTCATTCAAAATTTAGCATGTTTACTGTTTTAAAAATTTTGTTATAACTTTAAAATGGCTCTTTCAGTAGACTTTTGTCACGCTTGTTCGGTCATCATCACCTTATAAAAAAAGGGAAAAAGACTCCTAGCTGTTGAATACTTTAATAGTATCAGGTTTAGAAGAAGAAAACCGAGTTGATTAAGAAAAAAGAAAGAAAGGGATCTAACAAATCTACATGAAAAAAATATGTAGATCCAACTGGGTTGCCAATCCTATATTCATTATAAAGAGAGATTGGTTTCTATTGTTCGGATTCGACCAAAATTTATTCAGTTTTGGTTGAATTTGCTTTATTTTTAAGCTCATTTTGAACTTAATTAACTCAAAACATTATAAAATCTAATAAGAAAAAATCAAAATAGAATTTTTTTTAAATAAATTTAAATGCCTACAAAGTGGCTTTTTACTCACTGATATGATTTAAATTGGCCAGTTTCAGCCATTTGATGCTATAGCTTATAATATATATGTTATCTTTGTTACAGATAAAATAGTAACCATTACATTTTTAGTATAGACTTATAATATGTAGCTTTCATTTATGTTTTATTTTTTGCTGTATGATAAAAATTGAGAAAAAGTTGTATCAATTTTAAAAAAGCTTTCAATTTCTGAAAAATCACATTATTAAAAGTTTTTTGAACATATTTCTAAGTAATAAAATTATACCTAGTGATAAATTATTAAGATACACAATTCTTATTAAACAAAATAACTTAAAATTTGTTTAAAAATTCTCAAACTATTAACAGTAGGCTGAGTTGCAGTTAATGTTAATTCTTCTTTTTTTTACTGATAACTTATGAATCATCATTTTTGGAAAGATTGCAATCAATATGTTTTGTTTTGGTCCTCAGAGGCTACACTTGTGCAAAATTTGTTCAAAGTCATTAGTGCCCATTTTGTGAAAATCATAATTTTGTGTGTTTTTCGTATGGCCAATACCAAATTTTTAGTTATCGAAAAATGAAGGCTCATAATTTGCCCACATCCCAAAATTTGACTAAAATTTGGCCACTGGTTTGAGCTGGAGAGGACTGCACAAACTATAGAGAAACATCATTCCAAAAAACACTTTGGACTCAGGGGAACTCAAAAGGTGTACTTTTATCAGCAAAAAATAGGGCATCGGTTATTTGAAGCACTATAACTTTCTCTATACTACCTACTTATGTATATGTGGGAAAGTAAACGGTATCAAAATCATTTCACTCTTTAGAACTGTAGTTATCTGATTCTAAAAGCTAATATTTTGGAAGCAGTACATTTCAAAAAGGGAGAAAGCTATGAAATGCTTAACCCTTTTTTTGTTTTATACGTTTGGTTTCATTTATGTACATTTTTTTTTATGGTTTCTATGTTTTTAATTGCGAGAAAGCTTGTTTACTTTTTATATGTTGTTATTTTGCAATATTTGTTCTTTTCCTGTTGGGTAACGATGCATTTCTTTTCATATTAAATGACTCAGCAGTACAGTCGTTTCCAAACAAAATATTGATCCAACATAAATTGGCGTTTGTTTATTTATTTCACATTGTTTCTATAAATAGAAAATATTAAAAACAAGCACTAATCCATTATTATTATTATGCCAACCACTTTATTTCCTATTTGTAAGCAATATTAATTATTATGTAATTAGAATTTAACTTCTATACAGTTACATTATGTCATTTACTTATTATTTGTCATAGTAAGATTGTATTTACTCTGTGGGCAACTGAAATAATGACATTCATTATTAGCAATTAATTAATGAGTTGTTTCAATTGGGATAATAGAATAACTGCAATATTGAAGTGTATAGCGCAACACTGCATTTCTGTCATTGATATTAGGGAGAGAGAACAGCTGATAAGTTCACATATTATTGTACAGTGCAGTGTAGTGTACAGACAGTACATGATTGGAGTGGAAGACCGCACGTAGTGTTGGACGTGACGACTGTCAAAGTGTCAAGGATAGTCTCGTGAGTCATAGTTTAATATTCATGGAGTATGTTTCAAGCCAATGATTTGTGAGGTGTTTACACTGTTTACTAGCATAGAATTAGGAAGAATACTCAAGATGTAATATTCTGTTTAACTTAGGAATTAGTGTTTTAAAACAGTATTGTAAATAAGTTTTATTAAACATGGATTATTCTATAATATTTTGTGGTAAGTATTTTGAGTTAATATAGACATAACAGCGTTTATTGTTCATAAGGCTAGTTCCAGATTTATTTTGCTTTTATAGTCTACTGTTTTATCATGTTCGTGGTTAACCCTGTAACTGGTAAACATTTCCTTCAAAACTCTTAAGTGTTAAAAAACTCTTTTAAGTGTTTTTATGGGTCTTGCAGGCCTTTAAAAAATTCGAATAAATTTATATTTATTTACAAAAATAGATATGAAGGGTAAAATTATGCAATCGAACTTGCCCTAAAATTTAGTTAAGAAATTGTTGAAATCATTTACTACCTACCTTATTTTGAACAAAAAATGAGATCATATTAGGTAGGATTCAGACATTTTTTAAGGGTAAATATAGGTTTTAGATCGTCCTTCGATTTTTCTATAAAAAATCATGAAAACCTTAAGTATTTACCTTCCAATGAAAGGATCAGATCATATTATGAAGCGCAATAAACATTTCATGTCCAAAGTGCATTACTTTAATAGAAAATGATATCTACAAAAGTAGGAATTCCAGTTTCGTAGGTTATGATTGCCAACATTAACACTAATGACTACAAGGATTAAATAAAGCAATAAAGCTAAAGTTTCAAAATTATTTTAATAATATAAATGAGCTACAATTGTTTTGCCTTGCGGCATCATCGGGCAACTCATAATTAACAAGTATTGACAACTATTTATACATATAAAAGTAACTAATGACTACGTTCATTAAGTCACTGCATCAATGATCGCTTGTTCTATTAACTCTGCTAGGTGACTATATATTTATTACGCATGCGTATTATACCTTATTATTATTACGTTGTATGATTGAAGAACCATGTCTATTATCATACACACACATATGTAGCCACCTGACACCTTGCGTTATGTAATTTACGTCTTTATTAGGTCGTCAGATAGCTGTATATATATATATATATATATATATATATATTGTCGGTAAATGTTTGCTTAAAGGTGGCGCCTTATTTATTTTCTGGATTGTAGTAGACAATAAAAAAAAAGAAATCCAGTAAATAAGACACCATCTTTAAGTAAACAATTACCATATTGCCATCTGATTTGACCTTGCGTTATGTAATTTACGTCCCATTTTGTAACTTACGCAACTTAGACGCTGCTAATTTTGAATCATGTCCTGTAACAAGGTCAGGGAAGATAACTATATATATATATATATATGACCTATAGTTCTTTTATTAGGTCTGGGTTTCAGAGACCTAGTCATCCGGAAACTTATATCATAGTATAAAGTATAATGTGTTGCCTTGGACTGTTTAATATATAATATAGTTAATTACCTTAGAGGTTGTCCTCAGTCCGTATATTGGTTTTAGCTAAAACCAATATACGGACTGAGGACAACCTCTAAGGTAATTAACTATATTTTATATCATAGAAGCGTAGTAATATCAATGTGTAAAAGTGAATGAAGTGCACATGCGCGCCATGGTTGAATTCAAATGGCTACCTGATTGAAAAGGTCAATTTCATAGATTGTTAAGTAAATAATGAATTGTGAGAGATAAAAAACCACTACCTTTGTTAATTATATTCTACTTTAATGGAAAAAAAAAAACGCTATTTTGAAGGGGAATTACCGAGATTTCACACTTAAATCGATTGGACAATTTCTCTCCATATTTACCCATATTTGGCCAAGCGGCTCTCTATATACATAAATCACCTGGCCAAACTATCGTACGTTTATTGAAGTTAATGTCATTAATATGAAAGATTGACAGCATATCACGTAATCTGTGATCTCAGATATAAACATTGCAATTTCATGTAATGTATGAGACATGAATGTGAACATTAGCCATTATGTATAACCTATAAACCCATATATTGTAAATTGTAATATTTCAGTGAAAAAAGTGATCTCCGCAACAAAAACATTATTTATTCTTAAGAAGTAAGGTAGCCTATGTAGATGATAAAAAAAAATCAAAAATAATCCAAAGATTAGCAGTTACTAAATATAAACAATTACCCAGCTCAAGTTATGAATGCATAGGTTAATATTTATACATTAGGTGTAAATTCTACTTATACGTTTTAGGGTCTAATAAATTTCACAAGCAAATCTAAATAACTTGGCCTATTTCCTTATCACTTTTATTAGTGTACACAGTGTTGTAACTCATGACAGTTATAGCCTACAATATGATAAAACAAAGAATTTAGAATTTTGAATGTGATGTGTAAGGTTCTGGAACGAAGCTTTTATAAATTTTAGTTCCCTTCATTCTTTGTGCCTCATTTGTACAATAGAATTGTGAGTAATTGTTTACTTAAAAGTGGCTCCTAATTTTTGGCATTTTTTTTTTAGTCTACTACCGTACTTACCTTACTTTTAAGAATAAATAATGGTTTCCTTGCGGAGGTAACTTTTTTTCACTGAAAATCACAATCTAAAAACTATCTAAGATTTTTAATGTTCACATTTACATCTCATATGTTACTAAAGATATTTAAACCTTTATATCCGTGATCACATATTACGTGATGTGCTGTCAATCCTCCATATTAATAATCTAATTTCAAATTATTAACTTCAATAAACCCATGAAACGTTTGGCCAGGTGGTTATATATAGCTACCTGGACAAACCTGTCATGACATAAATAGCGATCTAGCATTGTGTAATGCACATGCGTCAAGCCATACACTATTAACATTGCCATTATGTTTTAACCTATAAATACTTTGGATTTGGTATTTAAGGTTGTAATTTTTCAGGTGAAAAAAAGTGACCGCAAGGAAAATATTATTTATGCTTAAGAAAAAAATCCCGAAAGTTACGAGCCACCTTTAAATAAACAATTTCTGAATTGTGTTGGTAGTTTATAAAATTTAGAAAATTTACTATTATTTTGGCCGAAAGAGTTAGAAAAACAAAATTTTGTACCAAAATGATCTATATATAGTCCTAATATATATAAAAAGTTTTCCGTAATTACAAATAAATACTAGAGTTTGTTATACTAATCACTAAGGTGATTCAGAATAGTAACAAAAAAATCATACATAGCCTAAATCTTTCCTGATGATTAGATAATTCTTATAAATTTTACAATTTTAAACGCATTAGTCATGACTATACTTCATAGAAGAAAAATAAATTTTAAGCTTCATCCATACAAGTTACTAGTATATAAAGTTCTAAATTATATGTTTTATTATGTTGTATAATAACTGTCATAAATTACAACATTGTCTATAGGCCTACTAATATAAGTGATAAGGAAATAAGCCAATTTTTTACCTTTTTGCAACCCATATTGGCCATTAAAAAAGAATATTATACTGTACTTACCGGTATTTAAATAACTTATAAGTTTACCAGATAAAGGTTTTTAAAAAAAATTACTAAACACAGGTAATAGAGAAATATATAGGCTATAGCCTTTAAGGGAAGATCCTTGCTAGATTTCAATCCGAAGGAAATTTACCTACGGAAAAAGTAGAATTTACTAAAACCACTGTTTTGATGAGCCATGAAGAAACTATCAATCTCAGTCACTCTTTTATTTTTTTAATGAGCTAATTATTCTGGAACCATGTGATACACACATAGGCAAGGAACATAGATTTATTATGAAGTATTATTGATAAGTATTGTATAAATTAAATAAGTACCTATTATATAAGCACAAAATTATAGAAGCATAACTGTAGTAATGTTGTGTTAAAAGTTGCCAATGGTCGCAGTGCCTGGTACTGGTTTAACCCCATACTCTCTTTTTAATCAAATCTAATCTAATGTGTTGAAGATGTCATCTTAAAATAGAAAAAGAATGTACAGCAATAAATTATTCTGATTCTTACCATTAGTTATATTATGACTGAAGTCATTGTTAAAATAGTTTGCAATAATTGATGGTGCAGAATAAATCAATTATCATACAAGTTCAATATTCATCTTACGAAGGTGTAAAAAGAGAACAGGAAGACATCATGGGAATGTAACACCTTATCATGGGAATGTAAAGAAGGTTACAGACTGTTATTAGAGATAGGGGATATACTATTAAATACTAGGAAACTATTTGAGAGCAGTTTGGACAGTTTTATTTTGGTTTTGATTTAATAGAAATTACAGTGTTTTAAATTTTAACCAATAAATAAATAAAATTTTATATTCAATTTCCATTTATCTGTAGGTAAACGAAAGATACAAATTTAAGTATTGTATATTTAATTTTATAAATGTATCTGAACAGAAAAATAGTAGGTGGTGCATTAATTATTTAGTTATATATGCTCTATATATATCACTAGTACCTTTAATATCACTAGTGTACTATATTGTTTATTAGACTATTTTTATCTTTCTATTAATCAAACTGTCACTTTGTTTTTCAGATATGCTGTGTTTATAACACTAAATTTACAATGGCAGAATTTTGTGATATCGATTGGAGTGGCTATCGGACCCCTATCAGTCCTCCAATCAGCCTTGATTCTTCTCCAATAAAAGAAAAATCTATTGACAAGGATACTGCGTTAATTGCTCTTCGTAAGAAGTTAACAGCTCAACAAATTAATGGTTAGTGATTTACAACTGAGTAATTCTCTTATGTAATAATCCCTATGGCCTCGTAGTATTTTTTTATACTTCTTTTCACACTGCAAAGTGAATTGGATTCTTACAGCTGAATATCTAATAAATGCTGCACCCTCACTCCTTTGACAGTCGACATGTCCAAATCCCTACTAAGTTTGTCTCTAAAACTAGTTTTTGTCTCTGTTAGTCAAGGGGTCATCGTCAGATTCCTGTATAGTGAATAATATACATTAGTTATTAATTTTAATGTAATAATGCACTCACGCTTGAGTTTCAATATTACTTTAGGCATATTATTGTTTGTGTATTTTATTTGATACAATTAGCGATTATTACATTGAAAATATACTGCTAAATCGGGAACTATAATTAATTCTCTATTTAGATAAATTAATTACAATTAGGGAAAAAAAATCCATTTCATACTTTAGT
Organism: Aphrophora alni; assembly: GCA_963513935.1. Lineage (NCBI taxonomy): Eukaryota > Metazoa > Arthropoda > Insecta > Hemiptera > Aphrophoridae > Aphrophora > Aphrophora alni. The sequence continues at coordinate 153,281,864 of OY740767.1, read as the reverse complement.
TATCATAAACCATTTTTTTCTCTCTGGAATATGAATGTATGAAGAGTTTGTAATAATATTCAAGAAATTGTGTATGTGAAATATATTTGTAGATTTTGTGTAAATTTAATTTCTGTAGCGTGTAGTGTAAAATACACGGTCTTTTTTTTTAGCCTACATGATGTACACAAACAAAAATTAAAGAATATTTAAACAAAGGATTTACTTTTAAATATTACTATCAGGTCTGTCTTGACCAGTTCTTTTTTTCCCGATCCTGATGGTATTGGAGGGCCAATGGTCTTTATTTTATGTTCTTTTCTTCCTTTTTTTTATAAAGCAATGATGACCGAGAAGTTTTATACTTAAACAAAAATTACTTACTCTATACGTTATAATATTGCCGACCTCAATTTAACAACTTAAGTTACCTGTGGTTAAAATGAAAATCAGTGGATCATTTTACCATTCGAGTTTTGTGTACAATGGCAGGTACCAAAAATAAGCTAAATTGAAATGTGACTTTTGAAGTGGACGTTAATAGATATTTTTGAAGTTAATAGATATTATTAAATGTTCTTTTATTGTATCTTATACCAAGTTATTAAGGTTATTTTATTTAATCTTAACAGTTAGTTCAAATCTGTCTGAATTAGTGAGGTTTTACTGTATAACAAATAAAATAAAAGAAAGTTGAAAAGTGTAATATGTCTTTATAGGTAAATGAACAGTTGTATCCATTTTTACTTTTCCACATATACATAGTAGCCTACAGGGAAAGTTGTGTGTGTCAACAAATTTATGCCTAGTTTTTTGCAGCTATATCTCTTTTGAGGATTCTTTAGTCCAAAATAATTATTTATGGAAAAATGTCAATCATGTACAATTATAAATATATACACTATTATAATATTAAGAGTTTATACATAGATATAATATAATAATGACGCACAACAATCACTTTTAAAGTAATGAAAAAACAAACACAATATTTAGTAAATTCTACAATTTTATTGAGTCTTGCCGACCATGGTTTCGCCAGCAACGGCATTTACAAGGCAGCTTAAACTAAGGAAGATATTGAAACCGGACATAATAATACAAAAAGAAGAACAGTTACTTAGCTAAAGGGGGGGGGGAGTAGAAAGAAAACATGTGGTCATAAGGAAGACAATGGTTTTAACAAAGGTGAGTTTGACAAAAAATAAGCTGCCATGTAAATGCCATTGCTGGGTAAAACCATGGTCGGCAAGACTCAATAAAATTGTAGAATTTACTAAATATTGTGTTTTTTTTTTCATTAAAATGGAGTTCTACCAAGTACCTTCGGTCAATAGTGTAAATCGTACTTTTAAAGTATTTTATTTTGGAGGAAATCAATAATGTCATATTAGAATTTCCCCAATAATAATGGTTTAAGTTTCTTCATTTTAAACGAACTTATGTTTGAAATTTTAAATTTATTATCAATTTTGTTGTAATAAGTGATTCTCAGATAAAGAGGACTTTTTCCAGGAAAGTAAGCCTGTGAATTGAATCTTTCTGGTCCTATAATTGTGCTGTACACAAGATTCAACAAACAGATAATTGTGACAATGTACAAATCAGAATAGCTTATACAAATATAATGAGGATTGCGCCAATAATTTATAAGTTCTTTCAATAATATTTTACATAGATAAAATTTTGGTTTTTTGATTTTTGTTTTGTTTTTGTTTAATTGTAAAAATGTGTTTGAACAGTAATCTTTGTTTTCATATTGGTGATATTTAAAAAATTTTGCATTTGAAAAAAGCTGTATTTAATTTCTTAATTAACAATTTTATATGTGGTTTCCAATTTATGTGTTTTATCTACTAAATAGTTTATATGTAGATATATATTATACAATTTAATGTATGTTTACTTAGTGAGTAAGCTAGATATTAGATAAGAGAGGAAGAAGTGTGCCTATGTTTACATTGTGACTAAGCTGACTGTGAGATAACAGGTGGCTGTGATAACATTGCTGTTTGTATTATAATTAGTACTATCCAAAAGAAAATTAAAAATGTAAATGATCATGTTTTCAATATTAGTTAAAACATTTGTATTGACTGTTGCACTATAGATGAAACTACATGAAATGATAAAAAGTTTAAAATAGAATGTATGGGCTCAGTTATATTAGAGAGGTCATATTATAAATACTAATAAATTCTACCAAAACAAAAATCTTTTATGGGATATATATTTTATGTAAACAATTATGTATGTATTGTGTTTGTATATACATAATTATTGTTTACATATCAAATATATATCCCTTTATTACTTTTATTTACTATTGTTATGTGTGTATGTATTTATATGTATTCATAATTTTTTTAAATATTAATTTCTTGACAACCTACATGTCTTAGAAATGATTGGTAGACTCATATGACTTAATTGCATTAGTACAATCTTTTTTTAAATCTTGTTGTAATATGAACTATGTAAATTAAGTTCTTTCTTTGTACTGTATTATATGTAATGTAGGGACAAGCTGCTGATCTGCAACATCTCACTTATCTAAATAGGTGTAATATAGTGAAAATAAAATAAATAAATAATCTATAGAGAATGTTAGACATTTGTTTAAGGCTAAATGCACAACAAACAGTAGTACAACAAACACACAGAACACAATTCTCATAAAAAAATACGCCTAAGTATCAGACGCGTTTCAACGACAAGGTCGTCCTCTTCACCATTCACCAGTTGTGGTTTGGTTGGTGTAGCTGGTGTATCACTGAAGAGGACGACCTTGTCGTTGAAACGCATCTGATACTTAGGCGTATTTTTTTATGAGAATTGTGTTCTGTGTGTTTGTTGTACTGTATAGTTTTTCTCATAAGTCAAGCTCAACATTTAATATGCACAACAAACAGTTATCGTTTAGTTTATAATTAGATAAAAAGTTCTGATTTTAAGATAAATAATCATACTACAAAATTGTTAATAGATTTTTTATTTTCAATACGGATAAATATTTTACAAATATACAATGGCTAAATTATAACTTAGATTTAGTCTAGGGCTATCATTTGGAAATAACATAAGTGTTAGTCTTTTTAACTAAGCCATTGTCAATACTCTTCAAGTGTCACTTAACTTGTAAAATAATACTTCAAAAAGACTATTATTTGAAGAGGCACTTATCATAAGATATCAGTCTTGAGAATTTATCATTTATACATTGGAGGTTAAATAATTGTATTTTTCCTTAATTAAGTCTAGTTTTTTTACTCTTCTTTGATTCTTAAACCATGTTGTGCCTAACCTATTTTAACTCAACTATTTGACCTATGGATGTTTGTGTGTTTGTTTTTTATGCAGTTATGGTTACTGCATTTACCAATCATTATAAAATATAGGAATAAAGGTTCTTTACAACTACAGTAGAACGTCGATAATCCGGATTAATTGGGACCGGACCCCATCCGGATTATCAAATTATCCGGATTATCGAAATTACATTAAAAAACGGCCAGCACGCACTATTTGAGAAAAAAAAATTTTGAAAATTGTATTATTTTCTATTGTTGGTAGGTAGAGTATAAGGTCTATAAATTAAAAACATTTTTTTCAAGCACCGTATCGTATTTTATTTACAGCAACATGTGTACAACGTACAGTAAAAACATCAGACACTACATATTTGAGTTATAAAAAAGGTACGCAATTTTATTTCTTGCTAGAGACGAATCCGGATTATTGACGGTCCGGATTTTTGACCTCCGAATTATCGACGTTCTACTGTATGCCAAATGATGTACTTATTTAGAACTTATCATAACCGGCTTTCTAATATCCGAACCCTCTGATATCCAGCCTGGTTTCCAGAGATAAAACTGTTTTTTTAATGTGTATGACAAATTAATATTTCTAGGCTGGGGAGTAATGAATTATATTATTAAGTTGGACTATAACATAATAAGCGTAATAGCGTAAGAATAATTGCAAAGGTGCACTAGTGATGACTGGGTTTGGGGAGGGTGTTGACTCAAGATGTCAACTAACGGTTTACATATGTAAAAGGATATCTCTCCTCTAGCCATTACTCACTTTAAATGTTTTTTAGAAGGAATACAAAGATAATTTTCAACATCCAAACCCTTATGACCATAGCTATTATTCTGGAGTGTCCTGAACTATCCTGTGTATACTTCCATAGTTCTACAAATAATAGGCGATATGGACTTTCCTCACTACTGTTTTTATGAAAAGATCCAGTGGAATGATGTTAAGACAACAAACCAAGGCTGTAGCAGGAGCGATACAAATTATTGCTCCTGTAACTGGAAGACATGCCAGTCGTAGAATTAACACCAGTCCTAGAATTAACACCAGTCCTAGCTGTTAAACCTTGGAATCCTAGTTTTGACCATCACACCATGTTACCATACACAAGTGATATCTGTTATTCTTATAATCATTATTATATTAAAGTTTATGTTTCAGGTTTTACAAGAACAGATGATGATTTCTTAATGCGCTTTCTTCACGCCCGCAAGATGAAAGTGGATGAAAGTTATCAACTATTGAGTAACTATTTTGAGTATAGAAAGAGAAACACAGAACTATTTGATAACATGACATTGAAAGATACATTGATACAACAAGCATTGTATGACGGATTTCCTGGAGTCTTGGCAAATAGAGACAGGTACTTCACACTCTCTGTGATTTATGCCATTGGTCATAGTTATATTAAGAATATAGTTTATATGGGTTGTAATGTTTTAATAAAAAGAAATTCATAATTTAACAATTTTTTACATTTTATTATTATCAAAATATTGTCTCATTTATGACAAATTATTACAATTATTAGTATTGTTTGACAAATTCTCAGAGCACTATAAATATTTAATTCAAATTTTAATATTATCCATGGGAATTTTTTCTCCCGAGGTCAAATTATGAGTTTAAATTTTACAAAGTTTCTCTATCTTAAAAATATAAAACAAGATTAAAAAAAAAAAAAACTTGAACACAAGATCTCACAAAAATTGTGTTTATTTAATCAAACGTGTTCAAAGGAAATTTTGGTTCATTTTAATTTGTTTTTGGGAATGGGTGAATCAGAAAGTTTGTACAAGGAGAAAAAAATCTCACCTAAAGTTCCTACCAAATCACACAATATGTATTGTATCGAACTGAATAGTTTGCATCAAGTGATGTTCATGTTTTTCTATTGTATTAGATTTGTTAACAAGTGTCTGATCTGAATTTTTTCCCATCCTCGGAGAGCATCAGTTACTATTAGTCAGCCGAAGGAGTGTATACAACAACCATCAGATTTTCATTTTCACAGAATGATTTGAGCAGCAGTATTGCATCAAGCTCATTGATACCCAAGTGAAAACCATCCAGACAATCCAATGGGTATTATACATATTAAGAAGTGTCTTACAAAAATACCCACACCTCGATGGAGAGGAACTTACTTTCCAGAAGGCTGTCAACAATGCAAAATGATACAATTTCCTTTTCTTCTAAACCATCTTCCAGCTCTAAGAGTTAGGCCTCTTGTAGTCTCTGTGTGCTTAATCCCCAAAGTTAACGACTTAATGCAATAATGAATGGCCTTCCTCCACACACCCTTACAAGTTTTTAAGACTTTGTTTTTCTACACACTAAAACCAAGAGGGTATGCTTAATCGATTCATTCTTTTTACACATCGTAAACCTTACACATTAGTAAATTGGTAAGGTGAACTCTGCTCAATTAGTTCTCTGTGACTAAATGTCAAATTCTCACTCTTTCCCCAAGCAGTTGACTTAATCATTTGATGTTTTTGTATATCCTTGTGAATGACCATTCACCACTCTCTGTATGTGAACATATGGCGATCCATAGTGTCTTGACTCAATTAAGTTTCTTATTTTGTTTAATTTTTGACAAACAACTTTGAAATGATTGTATCACTCGAGATTTGGTCTCAAATTTTGATGCTACTCTAGCTATCTCATTAGCTGTCTCATTCCCCAAAATGCCACAATATCCAGGGATACACTGGAAGGTTATTTGTTATTTAACTGTTTGACCAGTTTGAAATGTTCCATAATAGTTAGTAGGATTATACAGCATCATTGTCTGTAGTGATGATTTTGAGTCAGTAAAAATACAAATAAATTTATAAATAAATATTGAGCATGACTTGTAAAATAATATTAGATAGAAAATACTCGAAACACGAGATCTCACAAAAATTACGTTTACGTAATGAAATGTATTTCAGCGACAAAATCGCCATCCTCAAGTGATACATAAGCTACAATAATGCATCACTGAGGATGGCGACCTTGTAGTTGAAACGCGTTTGATTAAGTAAACGTAATTTTTGTGAGATCTTGTGTTCGAGATTTATTTCTAGTTACAACATAATGGTTGGTCAGCATCTCTCTTGTAATATTCCCTCCTTCTTCATTCTATTAAATAACTGTATTTAATAGATAATGTATTATTTAATAAAGCATTACAAAATAAATCATTAAAATTTTCTTTACACAATATTATAACTCTTTGCGTATTATTTAATTTGTTCATCTTAGTTTACTTCTTCCTCCCACAGACATCCACTTTACATTTTAACACACAAATTATGTTTCTTAATTTTTAAACAATTTTTACACAAAAAATATACATGTAAAAGATCATATGAGTGTTTTAAAATAGTCATGGATACAATTTCATGAAAATGATTATTAACCCATTCAGGTAGTAGTTATTCAGGGCCATGCAGGACTAGCTGCAGTAATTAATTTTGTCGAAATTGTATGCGTTTTGTTTGAGCCATATAAAAACACAATGGTTAAAGATAAATCAATGAAATTTCCACAGTTTTTTTTACTAAATTAGTATTCTTTGAATGTATATAGAATACTTTCTTTTAAACAGTTACCATTTTATTTTAATTTGTTGTTAATTTAACAATTTTAGTTTTAAAAATTTGTAAAATTGAAAGTAATCGACTATAAATTATATTTAGTGGCATCTCACTTGACTTAGAATATTTTTTACACAAATTAAAAAAAGTAGGATCATATCTTTACTTAACCAAGAGATATAGCAGATAATGTTAGTGACTTACTGATTCAATTTTTTAGCATTTTTCCCAAATGACACAATCTTTTATTTCCATGGTAACAATTTAGTATATTTACATTAATACACTAAACACTGAACACTAAACATTTTTCACATTATTACACTATTTACAAAATTTGCAATATTCATTATTTTATTTTCAATTGGTAAAATAGGACTAACACTACTGAAATTGGAATCAATAGGTTCAACATTCTTATCAACATTAGGCCTGAGCATAAAATCAATTTTGAGGTTATTTTCAGTAGGGCTATCAACTAAATTTGACTCCTCATCTAATCTGGACTCTAAAACAAAAGGTTTATCAAATTTACCTACTTCATTATCTGGATTAGGAATATCGTTCGAACTATTTTCCGAAGAAAACATCAAAAAACCGCCTTCCTGTCCTTCAAGGTTCATTTCAGAGTTATTTACAAGTAAGTTATTAATTTTTTTATGAGAATGGGGTATTATAATGTCTTCTACACTTTCATCACTATCACTTATATCAGAATCACTTTCATAGTCACTAAATAAATAGTTATCTACTTCTGAATCACACAATAATTCACGCTCCATTTTCACTTGAAACAGAAACAAAACAATGACGAAAGAAGGAATATTCAAGGTTAGCAGATGACATTCAACATATGTTTTGCTTTGAAATCAGGCTGGCAAACCACGAAAACTTAATATTTTGTTTCTAAAAGACTAGTTGAAGCAATACAAGCAATATCTACCAGATTTATATGGAACTACGACGACAGTAATACAATAAACATAGAACACGAGACCATCTCGTGGTTCAGCGTTTGGTCCAAAAATGTGACCACGTTGTAGCTCGTGAGACTACCTCAATGGGTTAATGATGTAAATATTTTTATTACATAATTTAATTTACAATTTAAAATTCTTTGTTTAATGAATGTTGAATTATTTCAGGCCTACTGCTACTTATCAATTTTGTATCATTACACTGATGAGAGTTGTAGTGTTTAAATTTTTCCTTAATTTTAAAAAGCATTATTTTTTGTGTAGTATTGTGAAAAATTTAAATGATTTATTTTGTAATACTTGTAAACATTCGTTCAGATATAAATATTTGTGTATATGCTGACTTGAACAGAATAGTTCAAATGCTAAAGAGTAAGTAAAGATATAAATAAGCTTGATAAAACCACTTGTCTAAACATTATCAATGTTTATTTGCAGAAGAGGGAGATGTGTGTTGGTATTTTTCTGCAACCATTGGGACCATTGCAACTATTCCTTGGAAGTTATCTACAGGTCCTTATTGCTATCATTGGATAGACTGTTAGAAAATTCACAGAACCAAATTAATGGTTTTGTATTTGTTGTTGACTGGACAGACTTTTCACTTCGTCAGTCTACTAATCTAAGTCCTCGTGTACTCAAATCCATGATAGATGGGTTACAAGATTGTTTTCCTGCGAGGTTTAAAGGAATACATTTTGTAAACCAGCCTTGGTATGTCGAAGCTGCACTTGCTGTGATCAAACCTTTCCTAAAGGATAGAACTAGGGATAAAGTAAGTGTGATAAATATATTTAAATACATGAGGTTTGTTTGGAAAGTATCCAACCATTTAATATTAAGAAATATATACAGAGTCTAGAATAATGACATTTTCATTCCATTTACCAAAGTAATTCACTTTGGATATTGCACACATATACCAACGTCCCTTCCACTTTTCAAAAGAGTCTGCAAACTCCTTTCACGGAATTGCCATCAACTGTTTCATTTTGTTCTCCTTAATTACACCAATAGTTTTCCATTTCAAAGATGATTTTAATTTTGATTGTAAGTGGCTAAGGCATCTGGATGATTCCATGTTTTTTCCAAAAACACTGCAAAATATTCAAAGAGAAAGTGCATTATCATTATTAAAGCTGACAATCATTATTTGTACACAGCCAGGGTTGCTTTTTTCTTTGTTTTTTCTCTCTCAATAAATAACATTGATTTTGTACTCCTTATAAATTATTTGATCTGGAGAAACAACACTGTCGATATGACCTTGATATTGCTCTGAACTTTGCCAAGCTCTCTTTGAAGAACCAGACTGTTTGTGAAAACCAGACTGAACCATTTGTGAAAACTGACTTTGGTTTCAGAATCATTGCTTATGATCTGTTTAAATCAAATGTAAGTTGATTGATATCGATTTGAAGCAAAATTTCTTGTACTACAGCACATAATTCCTTTTGGTTTTGTGACAAAAGTTGCAGAACGACTTTTGACGTCACGCATTGTGCTAAAATTCTTTAACAAAGTGGTAGTTTTTGGAGTCCCCAAAACACCTGCTCATTCTTACACTGTCAGTAACCAATTATCATAGATAACATCCTGTTCTCGTTTAACATTCTCGGGTGTTATGCTTGTTGAAGGTCTTTTGAAAGATGATCACTTTAACAAACTTTTCCAGGCCATCTTTAAAGCAACTATAGCACAATTTTATCTATGCTTTATTCATTGAATCATTTCTAAAAGCTTTTTTAATCATCCACATAGTTTTCGTGGATGTTTGTTCAAGTTTTTGACAAATTTTGTTGTAGATTTGTTGTCTACTTGCTTGGTAATTGTGGATGTGATGGTCACACACAGTCACTCAGTGGCAGTCTAACAGCTAACAGAATACTCCAATAGGTTAGTGACTGTTGACATATTTATTTTATTTCCCTCCAGAAATAATACAGCTACAAAATATTAACACATCTATTACAGCTATTTTATACAATAGTAATCAGTGAGAGAGAAAAAAGAGAAAGAAAAAAAAATCAAACTAAAAATTAAAAAAAATCTACACTAGACCTAAAGTGTACATTGACCTGTACCATATTCTTAAATATATACACTTATGCCCAATCATACTTACACACCTATACATAAAACTAATATACATAGCTTATAACTATAACATTTGCTTATCTAAACTAAAAGTATAAAAAAACTACCCTCAGCTTATAGTGTATTTTCTGTGTTCCGATTCTAAAAGTGATTTATAGGCTATCCAAGATATGTTTTCTAAGAATCCCTTGGTTGAAGATATTCTGTGTTCCATACACAGACTTCAGCTACGGGACGTCGGAGTATCATTTTACTGGGTACAAGGGCATTACGGAATTTCAGGAAACACAAAAGCTGACGAAGCGGCAAAGGAAGCTACAAGTCAGATACCAGTCACACATTGTGTTTTGGTATCTGATTTTGTATCGGCAGTTAAAATTATTTTGTATAGACAATGGGGAAAAGAGTCGACACATACAGTGTCCAATAAGCTGAGGGAAGTTAAAGATATTGTCCGTCCGTGGAATTCATCCATATGTGCTAGTCGTCGAGAGGAAGTCATGGTTATCCGTGTTCGTATCAGTTATTCCATGATCAGTCATGGATTTCATGAATTCCATTCTGGCAATGTTGGGGGATAATGCTTAGATCCTTGATTGGGTATTGTCCTTTTTGTGTCGTATGAAATGTTTTTATAAAATCTAATCAATTATTGCAGTAATATACTACAACTCTGTAATATTATGTTTATTTTTCATTTTAGATTTAATTCTTAGTAATTTGTTGCAGGGCCTTTTTGCAGCTCTTTAATATTGTTATTCGTTTTTATTGTTGTAATTCTATTTTACATATTTTATAATTGTTAACTCATGCCAGAGTCAAATTACAGCCTTGTAACATGTTATGTTGTGGTTTAATTTTGTTTGTTAATTTGTATTTGTTCTGTTATTGTTCTTAAAAATGATATGTTATTTGTATGTATAAAGCACCTTCATCCTCAATTTTGTAAAGGCGATAATGACCGCAATGGTTTTTCGCCTTAATATATATATATATTTTTTTAATATACCTTAATAGTAGGATTTTGCTGGAAAAGAATCTTATATTCAGAAGTTTGGGATGCACCCTAAGAAACACCCTTGTAGTTTTCATAATATCCTTCCTTAATCTGGTGATCAACTTGTTTGGCTCACTTAATGGCTTAAAGGTAGCAATCAATGTTTCTAGTCAACGCTTTGTTACATCGCTGAGATAGGAAAGAATGAGAGCTCGTTCCTCCGTATAGCTCACTAAGAATGAAGGAAAAGTTCCATCTTCCATGAGTTCGAACTTATCCATTACCGTGTTCTTGTTGTCTTCACCTTGCTTATTGGTAGGTTTAACCTCAGGATAGGCATCGAGAACAACAGCCATTTTATTAATTTTTTAAATTTCATTTCACTGCATTACACCTGATTGGATAACATTGAGAATATTGCAGGTAGGCAGCTTGTCCTCAAATAACACACAATTACAGTACTAGAATCAATAATTTATAATGCTGGCGAAAATGTCCCTGTACGTGGGAACTTCCATACCAGATAGTTCTAAACGACATTGAGTTTTGTTATGTCAGACTTGAGTTTCACCTCTGGCCTTCTTTGAAGGACATTCAGCAGAGGGCGGAGTGGCCGAATTGTCTTTAGAGGGGCTGACCACAGCCATCCCTGCCTCGGAACCCCCATTGGTGCCTAAAATGATTCCCGATTCTGAAATCCTCTTCTTTTTTCCTGTTCCTGCCTCTTGTTAGGGTCCCATTGCTCACCACTATCCCAGAGTTTAACTTTGACGCCCTTCCTTCGTTGGGTAATAGTGAGATTAGTTTTCTTCATCTTTAGTCCGCTCAATTGCCTAGTATAATTGGTCGAGTAAACCAGTGAAACCTGGTGTTCCTGGATTTTTCAGAAGTTCATCCTCTCCTTAAGAGATAGGAGAAACCTGTTCCATCACATCCAGGTCTTTATGAATTCTTGGGTAGAAGCCTTATCAGTTGCTTCAGGCCAAGAGACCCATAGGCTGATTGTGGTTGATTGTCCACAGGCCGACGGATCATCAACCCATGCCAAATTTCATGCCGTAAACTAACAGTATAATATTACTTTTCTGATTTCTGAAATTAGATTAAAAAATTCTGTGTTTTCAGATTTTTGTGCATGGAAACAACATGAGTACACTACATGACGCTGTCAGTAAAGATGTATTACCTGCAGAGTTAGGAGGAGAAACTGGAGCTTATAATCCTATGTTGTGGGCAGAGCAAATGTTGAGGCCAGAGACTGCACCTCAGCTCTCACAAAAGTGTGTATGACAATGTGTATTTTAAACTATGCTTGTGGCAAGTATTACATGCTCCACTATGAGGTATCTAAAAGTGTTCAAACAATTCATTTAGACCCGAAGGTATTACCTGTTACAATGCTGTTTATAGTATAGAATATCTGTGTTATGGGTTGAATACCTGACATTGTCTTGCCATTGATGGGAATTAGATGTATACATAAGATTTATTTATTTACCAGCTAGGAGACAATTTTGTACATTGTATTTACCTTATCAAGATCTTTAAAAATTACACTACATTAAACAAAATGTACACAAACAACAAAAATATTACGCACATCCTAAAACCCTTTTGTCATTCAATGAATTCATCCTTTTTTCCCCGTCCCCATGAATTCAGCTATAGAATAAAAAATGTTTTCTCTTAAGTATCGTAGTATTTCTTTTTTGAAGGACTTTTCTTCTGTTATTATTTTGATTTTTTGTGGAGGATGGCCCTAGACGTTACTGTTTGAACAAGCCTATATTTTGGTGTAATTAGATTGTTCGTTTTTCTGTTATACCTATATATTTGACTATGGTCTGTTTCTTGTGTGAAACTTACAATACATAATGACTCTCAAAATATAAATTGAAGGGAAAATTAAAATAGACCAGTTTCTTTAAACCAGGACAGCAAGAGTGTCTAGACTTCTTACCAAACATAGACCGAACTGAATACTTTTGAATTTTTAAAATGTTTAATATTGACCCCTTTGAAACAATTCTCCATGTAGCAATATGATATTGAACAAGACAATAAAATAGACAATTGTATGCCATTCTTAAAACTGGTAAATTGAATTTAATTTTGTGACATTGCATTCCATTTTAATTGTGAGTCCATTGTAAAACCTAGAAATTTTATACTTTCTACTTCAATTAGTTAGACATATTATTGCACTTTGCTCTGTTCTTTGCAGAGGATGAAATATAATTTGTTTTTCCTAAGTTTAGCATTAAATTTTAGTTTGTTTTCAAAATAACTAATGAATTTAGTTTGATTTAAAGCAATGAAATTATAGATGCAATCACGAATGTAACGAACTAGTAAAAGGCATCCATAGTGAGCATAGCCGGGTAGTGTGTCCTATTTAAAAACAAAAGCGAACTCAGATTAATTTTTTTTAAACAAAAATACACTAATTTGTAAATCATAAAATTTACTCTAGTCAACTCTTTTAATTAATTTATTTATCCAGCTTCCCTTAGATTACAAATCTTGGTAATACCAATAATAATATAGGAATTGTAAACACATCACAATAGATAACAAGTGATACAAAAAATACCATAACAAAAGAAGTTCAATAATCTTATGTTCTGTTATAAGTTGGGTTGGTAATATAGAGTTGGCCTATGAGAATGTACTGCTCTACTAAACTTCAATCCCAACAATATCGACCATCTGGCTCTGAGAATTATGTATAGTCATAATAAAGCAGACAGTAGCTGGGAATTAGAGTTGCTTGAATTAAAATGTATAATTAGCATAATATTCGAGATATATAAACAATTTCCTCAATACCACAACCAATCTTGACGACTGCCTCAATCACAAAATTTTACACTGCTCTCACTCTGAGTCTTTAACTATTTTGCACACATGTTCCTTTGAAAAATAGTGGTGAAGTCTTAAAATAACTCATGTTATAAATGAAATATAAATATTTGAATGAACAGTTGCAAGCACTTACTAAAAACACTTTCAAAAAGTACCACTAAAAATATACTGCTTTGAGAGGTTAAATATGTTAAAATTGTTTAAATATTTTTTATCATTTTATTTAACTTTCCTTCTATAATCTGGTCAGATTAACATTAATTCTGTTATCAAATCTACTGATGACAATAAATTTAGCTATTAATTACAAAGAAAGTTATTTAATTCTGGCTTTTTTGTTATCTGGCCTAGCCGAGCACCATATTAGACTGGATAAGAGCGAGCCTAAAACCTACTATACTTAGTTGACATTGTAAGTTGGTCATATTGTAGCCAAAAGGGCACAGTTTTGTTTATCTTAGTCTTGTCTTATCCGAACCACAAGGCAAATGTTGGCAGGGTAATTGAGTAACAATAAGTTTTTGGTGGCATTGCCGAGAAACGACCTATTGTTTTATTTTTGCCGTAGAGGGTAGATCAGCTACTTTATTGCCAATTATTGTAGAACATATTACTCCTGGTTCCGTTATAATGTTAAATCAATGGTCTTTCTATAATGAAATCAGAAATACAAATAGAAATTATGAAAATAAAACTGTAAACCAAAACAGACATTTCATCAATCCATTTACAGGTACCTCCACAAATATCCTTTAACGATTATGGGGTGTTGCTAAATCAACATTCAAGCATAAATTCAGTAGTCAATCAAATCTATTAGATAGTTATTTGTGCGAATTTATATAGGGGAAAGGGTATCTAAAGATTCCAATCATTGATAAGGAGTCATTGAAAGACACTGCAACTTTTTCGCCTCTGGTAATACAAGTTCAGTTAGGTTAGGTTTAAATATTGGGTCAACTAACGGATCCTATCAAGTTTGTAAGTTGAATATTCGTATATCAAAGACTTACTTTAGTTGTGTGTAATGTGTTGTATTAGATATAGAAAATCATGTCACAACCCAACTGTCTATTTTACGATAGCTGTATATTGTTTGTTATTTTTAATTAACAGGGATCCAGGAAAAGTGTATCCAGACGGTAATTAAATAACTTGATGATGACCAACCCATGCGCTTCCATCCATCAGAGGAATACATTGTTAAGTATTTTAAAATAATCTTTAAACATGGTATAGTAATAGTTTTATATTATAATAGTGTCCATAATTGGTGCGGCATATCTTATTTAATTTACAGTAGTTAGCAACATATATAAGTATTGTAATTTAGGTAACATATTTTATATTTTTTAATGAGTACTGTTCTATTTAATGGATGCACACTCTTAGTCCAATACCATAATGCATGTTTAAAACGTAGCATTCAAAATGTTTTTTTTAAATTTTTAATATCAGTGATAGGTTTAACTATATTGGATTAACTTGGAAGATTTTGGTCATATAAATTATCATTGAAATAAAATAATCCAATGAAACCTAGCTTGATCTGTTGGAGATGGTACCAAAAACGCTCTAGTATTTAAAAGAAAGATCTGATTTTTGTAAACACTTTTGGTGTTCCTGACAGGTTAGGTTACAATATTTTTTTAAAGTTAATTCAATATAAATAATTAAATTTGTGAGATGACATTGTGTGGCAGTTTTGATGTGAGGTGCTGATATCACCACACGATCGTCAAATAAAAATAAAACACTTGAATTCCAACTTAGCCGGTGGTTTAGGTGATTTGTGTTGAGTTGCGTTTTACTGGAAACTAGTGTTTACATTTTCTGTGTGATCTTTAACAAGGAGAGATGTTGGATGAGTCAGTCAAACATGTGTTACCCCAATAAAAAAAGAAAGAAAAAATCATAAGTGATCACTCCATACTTGTTTAGTAATACACAAGTAGCAAGCATTTCAATCATGTTAATAAAGTGTTAGTTTTTTTTTTTTAACAAAAGATCTTTACCTGTATATTTTTTAGCTTCGTGGTTAGCTTCGTACTACTAAATTAGTAGTCTATTTTATAATAAAATATGGATGTTAAAAGTGTTAGGTATGGTACTTATAAAATTTACGACAATCGAAAGAACTGTTTTCGGTATATTTTGCAAACTCTCTTTCTATTTCTAACGCTTATGCCAAAACACTCTTCTATAATAAAGATATTAAAACTGTATTGTAATATCATACATTTTAGAGCAAGTGCTTGAAATATTTTATGATATTCAAGAATCTATTCAAATTATTCAAAAAAAAATTTTAATTAAAAATTGTTAAATTCTTCTACCGGTTTTGATAAAATGTTGTGAAATTTAAAGATTGGTAACCCATGTGACGAATTGTAAGTAAACAAAAATTAAACGGCTCAGAATATATTGATGAATGATGTGCCTTCTATGTTTTAGTTTTTAAACTACGTCTAATGAATATTAAGTTGCTTCTGTGTCGTTTCTTGTTTATTTGTATTGCAACTATATTTTTTCTAAATTTGAGTTCTTACCTCTCACTTACCTGTACTCGTACAATTTGCTATCTCAGACAATATCAGAGAAATAGGTGTTCTCAATAAATGTCTTAAAGACTCGTTTTTTGTAATTATCATTTAATTTGACAAAAGAGGAAGATATTTGTATAATCTAAATCTAAATCTATAATACTAATTACAATTCATCAATAGAAATCATTGTCCATTGTTGAATTTTTTATACCATTATTAAAAAAAAAGAAGAATACTAATTATCTGTTTATAATACTTTTGAGAAATTAAATAAGTATTAATATAAGTAGCCATGTGCTATTCTGAATCTTAATCATTTTCTTACTTACGGAGTTGCCAAATCCTCGTCTAATATTTTTATTCAGAAATAACTTGTAACTTTTTATTATTTACTTCGTTTCTTATTCTATTAGCCTTATTCAACACTTCCATATTTTGTCTAACAAATTTCTGTACATCTCACTTATGTTATCAAAAATGTTGATTCAAAACTGTACACATCTAACTTTGAAGACCAAAAATGACTCTCCGAGTTCAACTCCTAGAGGAGACTTTTCTAAACTCCCTTCCAAGTAACGCACTCTTCCTCTCCCGTTCCAAAATTTTATCTCAGAATTGCCCTGTTTGTTACCTTATGATCACTGAACACACTTCCCTCCTTGCTTCATGAATGTTTATAAAAGTTGACTTTTTATTTATTACTTAATTATAATACATTTTGATTACATATAATATTTTTTAATTATTACATTTGAACTAAATTATTATTTATTGGTTGCAAGATGTCCCATACATACAGTGTTACACGGACATTTCGGGTTGGTTGTAACTATATTACAATTATTGTGATCATTATCAGAAGATGTTAAATTAATTCCTAAATCGATTTTTATTTGATTAAATCTGTCACACACATCCCAGGATTTGGTTATAAGGTTATCGATAGGTGATGATTAGTTACATTTATAATTTAATTAAGGTAATTTATACATTTATTTGTTTTACTTGCCAATTGTTTTGACTACGCCACTGACTATAATATTAATCTAGCTTCATATTTATGGACACCATAACAAATGTATTTGTATTGTAATAGTGGATGTGGCATATTTCAACAGTAATGTACTTAATATTGTATTTTAAAATATATATATTGTACTTACTTGACTTTTAAGTGAAAGATTTGTATCAACTTTGTATTAAAGACATTTTGTTGATTAAGAATACATAAGTTAAGTTATGTTAAGACAAATTGCGCAAATTGTATTCTAATTTTAGATCTGTATAATTTTATTTTCGATTGTGCCGGATCTTGAAAACTTCTCTGGTTTGTGGTTTATGCAGTTACAGTGTGTAAACTGTACTTTCTTAAAAAGTGATCTTCGTACATTGAGCAAAACTTATGAAAATGTTTAATTAATAAAAACTAAACATTTCAATTGCTAAACTTTGTGCACTAGTAATAACTGAGGATGATTATTTAACCACCATTTAATAAGTGGTGGCTTATTTTACGCTTAAGGAGTAATCAAGTCATGTGACGTGTCTGGGTTGTCATGGCAACGGATTCCAATAACGATGTGAACAGCTCTGGTTTTTCCACTGCTACCGTGTAGCTCTGTACTGTAAAAGTGTTTCACTGCTAGTAGTTGATACTTATACCGCTAGAATGCGAGTCATTTCCGCTAGAACGTCATTTCCCGAGCCCCCTGCCTTTAAGTGTAGCAAGGAAGCGGAAGGTTCAAAGACAGTGTTATGTATGCAGCAACACAAAAACCAGCCAAAGAAGAGGAAAGACACCTCATATGAGTTCAATAGCATTATGTGTGCATACTTGCTTTGGAGAGTTCCACACACACAAAATTTTTTGAAGAAAAAACACTTTACTTCGTTTTATTATTATTATGTTAAATTTACAAAACCAATGCAATTTTAGTGCACTTAATTGTTTTAATAAGACAATAACTAAATTTTTCAAAGTGTTTATTTCTCCTTTAATTGCGTTTCTAATTTGTGAAAAGCAAAATCACGTTTTACAAAACTAACCTCGATTTTTCAATTATATCAAACTAAAAATGTGTTAAAAATGAATATAGCAAATGAACTCAAATATGGAACAAATAAAATCATGTCATATGACGTGATTACCCTTTAAAGCGTTAAACAATCATCTTATTGGTGTGTTTGATGATTATGGAAATTGGGATGTTTCATTTCTATTGAGAAACATATAGGTACAAATAAACTTAAAAAGTAGAGAGAATTGAGTGGAAGCTGATTTAGTTTTTAAATATCTCAGAACACTTTTTGTAATAATAAATTACAGTATTATTATATGTATATTAAATAACAAATTTACAAAATTAAAACTGCCTTTTCTCCCATTTAAAATACATGAGATCTGTTGATTAATGTAGGAAAATATATTGTTAAGTGTCAAGACAGATTTAAACAAACTTAAAATTCGTACCTAGTAAATTTACTACGAATTATTGTATAACTTGCATTATTAGTGTATACAAAGTATATGTTTTTATTGTAACAGTCTATATATTATCTGGAATATGATTTAAACTAGATAGTTAATTTTTCCCTTTAAAGTACTCTTGTACCTGATATGAGGCAAATAATCACAGACATGAGGGATGCCCAGAAAGTAAGTACCATTTTGGTATAAAAAAATAATTATTTTAGGTCATTTTATTTTTACAAGAAATGCATATCTTAATTAACTTTTCTACAAAATTTCTACCATTTTAAGCCATTTTCTATTGTAGTAAAAGCCTTAACGATTGCTCGGAAATAATATATTATATTTTTTTTTTTTTTAACTTACCTGAGCAATCTTATGTCAATAATTGTTGACAGCTGTTTCGCCTATTTGTTAGGCATCTTCAGAACTTAAAATTCACTTACAAACACTACAAAAGTATACAGATGAAATTAAAATACACTTAAAAAACACTATACATTAAAACAGTTATCTAAAATAACTTTGTCAGGTACACAGTTCATGAGTGGTAGCTCATCGGACTTTAATTTTATGAACAAAACTATATCCGGTCTAGTGTTACCATGAAGCAATACATCTCCACGACTAAACATTATATTTTGAATTATACAATGTCATTTTTTGAATTTACTACTCCACCCCTTGGCATAAAATCAACCAACGACATCCCTTTCCTATCCTAAACCCCATTGCACATGATTTTGTTGTTTTGAAATTGTGATCTTGAATTTGTGATTTATCGAGGATCACACCTGCGTGACTGCTTCTTTGTGTCAGGAGTGATATGAGACACCCAGGTCTCTTCGCCAAACACTATTTGCTTTAAAATATATCACTCATTGCATCGGGTGAGAAACTCCAAACCCTTTCCTTGTCCAAATCTGACAACATCCAACATGAGCACAGTTTCTGGTAACATTTGTTTTGTTAGACAATGAGTGATGTGAGACAACGAGGTTTCTTCACCAGACACCATTTGGTTTAAAAAAATATCATTTTGATTGTATTGGGCGAGAAACTGCAAACAACTTCCTTGTCCAAATCTGACACATCCAACATGAGGACAGTTTCTGATAACATTTGTTTTGTTAGACAATGAGGGATGTGAGGTACCCAGGTCACTTCACTGGACACCATTTGGTTTAAAAAAATATCACTTTCATTGTATTGGGTGAGAAACTGCAAACCACTTCCTTGTCTAAATGTGACAACATCCAACATGAACACAGTTTCTGATAACATTTGTTTTGTTAGACAATGAGTAATGTGAGACACCGAGGTCTCTTCATCAGACACTATTTGGCTTTAAAAAATATACTTTAATTATATCGGGTGAGAAAATCCAAACCCTTTCCTTGTCCAAATCTGACAACATCCAACATGAGCACAGTTTCCGATAACCTAAACTGCGTGTCACAAAAAATATCACTTTCATTGTATCGGGTGAGAAACTACAAACCATTTCCTTGTCCAAATCTGACAACATCTTACATGAGCACAGTTTTCGACAACCTAAACTGTCTCACAAAAATATCACTTTCATTATATCGTGTGATAAACTGGAAATTACTTCCATGTCCAAATCTGACACCATCCTACATGAGCACAATTTCCAATAACCTAAACTATCTGTCACAAAAAATATCACTTTTATTGTATCGGGTGAGAAACCGTAAACCGCTTCCAAGTCTGACAATATTCAACATGAGTACAAACTGTCTGTCATAATTTCATGAAGACAACAAATTTTTTTCTTGAAATTTGAGAAAATTCATCAAAATAATGAAATTTTAAATCGTAGATCTTGAAATTTTTCTCATTCAAATTCCTTACCTAATCTTTGTTGATGACAAAAGGCCACCCAATCCTCCAATCGTCATGCACTATTTGTTCACCTTTCATTGAACTACCTCACTCACTTTCTCACCGTTATATCACTCATTTTCATTTATATGTTTAAGAACAAATCAGCCGATGAATTTCCACACCTCCACTTACTTTAAAAAAAAGAGACAACAGACAGTATTTCACAATCGGAGGGTTCTTAAATAGAGCTAAAAACCGTTTGTTCTTGCTGTAATGATGTCTGTGAAGCAACCAGAGAGAGTTGCAATTATGCATTGAGTGGCGATCTCAGTCCTGTCTTGTACTATTTACACAGACAACAAAATTAATTGTATAAATCGCTGTATAATGTGTGTTTAAATTTAAGAGCAATGCTATTAAATTACTTTTGAATACTGATGTATGCGTCTTTCTGAAGATGTTAGTAAAGTTATGGAAGTACGGAAATGGTTTCTTTCGGTGTTTTCTCATCCACAGCTAGTGAATTTCTAACATGATATTTAAGTTTGTAAAAATATTAGTTTAACAATTAATTGATATACAGTACTATAATTTAAGTATTTAATATTGTTATTACTAAGTGAGTATTAATCTTCTACAATCATTACTATTGGTATAAATCATACCACAATGATCATTTTGTCATTTTTATAATCATTCCATGATGTGATTGTTGTGGTCTAGGTTAAAGGTTATAACACAGTGTTAGTAAAGTCACAATAAAAACTTTCTGTTATGATAAGACATTACAGAATTTATCACTGCTTCTCTCGACCTAAATTTTTTACTGTCGAATTTAACATGTAATTGGTAAGTCAACTTGTTTCTCTTCCAAAAAAACTCGCTTACAACACTTACTATCCGTCCATGTATACATTGTAAGCAAATAGTTTATTACGAGCAGAAATAAATAATCTCATAAATTCATTTGACAAATTTACTTACTATAATACTTATTTAATTTTCTTAAACAGTCAAAATCCTATCTATTTCACAATGTATTTTTATGTTGTTTTGGTCAGTTTTTTCAGGTGGTACATAAGTTTTAAATATAAAAAATAATTGTAACATGATTTTTTTTAAAGTTTTTGAACAGATGCCATTTTTAAACTAGTGATGAAATTTACTGGGTGCCAAAGCTAACTATTATCTTTTAGAGATAGTAATTTTACCAAGTTAATTTCAATTCCCAGACAGGTTTAATGATATATACAGAACAAAAACATACATGTTAATTACAATGGTACTTTATAACTGAACATATTTATAACTTTAAAAATATTGGTAGAGAGAATTGGTGAATAATTATTCTATGACATAGTTGTAATATTAGTACAGTAATTAGAAACACTCTGTCGGATGACAAAATTTATTATAAATGTATAATAGCGTGACCATATATTTTTCTTATGTAGGACTTAATTTATAAATGCTGGAATGTACTTAAGTTATGATGGGGGGGGGTGCTACTTCGGGTCAGTTTGTCCAATATTTGTTAAAATCAACTTAATGGCAAATATAAACAAACAAATCATTATTATTCAACTGTTTGAAATGACCACTAATTTAAGCATTTGTTAAGTACAGTCCACTCATTTTCTCCTTCTATCATTTGTTGATGTGTTTCGTAAAGGAAACCAACACCTTTATGACTGTAATACAGATTATCACAATTCGTAAGTTTAACATGTTAAAGTAATCACAGTTATAATATGTAAGAAACAAAAAAGTATATACAATGCTTTATTTACAAACCATTGTCAAATCAATTTAACATCACTGTTAGTTTTATGTGTTAGTTTTTATTTAAAATGTATATAGACGGCTATACTTGTAACGAAAAGAAAAGGGAATTTTGTAGTAAAAGGAGTTATAAAGAAACATAATTTTTAATAAATATTTTGGACAATTTAATTATTCATATACGAGAGATTAAATAATATTTACTAATAAACTATGACCAGGCCTATCTGAATAAATACAGATAATATTTTAAAATGGTAGAAAATGAGAAAAGTAAATGTTAGAGAAATACTGAAGCATCAATTCTAGGAAACAACGTATATTGCTTTCTCGTTATAGCCTAGAGTTCATGTACACTAGATTTAAAATGGAGATTGTGACCCGTGGCATCGCGACTAAGCCCCTGGATTCTAATCTAGCAAATTAGTATAATCATTAAGTTTGAATAATCTAGTGATTACCTCATCTTACGAGAGTTCACTAGATACTTGTATTTCAAATAACTTAAGCCACTTTCCTATAAGTGATGCCCTCCTTTAGTTGATGTCTTTGAAAATTCCTAAGATTTAGGAGTGGATCCAGTAACGTAAGTTTCAGTAATAGCAATTCCCTAGATTTTACATAACCTATTTTTATGTAAATTTGGTACTTTTCCTTTTTCAAAATAAGGTTTGTATTAATTGATTTTCCAACAAATTTAAATTTAATCTTTAGATCAGTGTTGTAAACTGGTACCAACATAGCGGTATACACTTTAACAAATATTGGACAAACTGTTCATTTGTTGTATTTAATTGATTTTCTGTTAAATATTCCTACATAATGACCAGTATAATGTAAAACTATTCTTGATTATGTGATAATTAAAATTAAGAAATAAAAAGACCTTTCAATATTAGATTAAATTTTATATTGATGATTTTAAGTATTATTTCTTGTAAAGAAAAAATATAAAAACTTTCCTATTTTTGTTATATACCTTTGTATAATCTTGTATTAGTATTTTATTATCATTCTTTTAATTTGTAATATTTTATATGTATTATAGTATTATGGTACTTATCAATTACAGTAATAAACAGCTTTGTAATTTAATTTCATGTATAAATAACCCTTATACCATGATGAATGAAGTCTAAAGAAAGACCATATATAAAGTGTTTATGTTATGGCAGAAAAACCCCCCAAATTTTGAATTGTCAAAAAATGTCCAGAGTTATGGTCAAAATATCCCTACATACCATATTTGTATAAATCTGTACACATGTTTGGACTATATACAGCCGACAGATAGACATCATTTAGAGAACTTTTTTTTCGTTACTTTAAAACGGATACATCCACAAAACATTTTACGTTGATTTTTTAACGCATCATATAACTTTATGTTATCCTAACATATATGTGGGAAAGTGAAAATGAATCACAGAGGAGGCCATTTTAGAAGATCAAATAATATATTAAAAGAAAATTGTTTGCGCAGTTTGACATGAAAATATGTTTAAGGGCTATTGGGAAATGACATGAAAATTATTGGTAAAGGAAGGTAATAATTGTATGCATTCTACATTCTCGACTTAGGTTTTTAGTTTTATTTCAACCGCAAGTCTTTAAATACTAAAATAATTTAGTGCTCAGATAAAGGAGACTTAAGTTATGCCCTGATTATTGATGTTCTAAATAAATATTTGGGAACATACCACAAGAAGTGGAACTCAACAATTTCTTTAACATTATATAGGCTGCCACATAGCTGACTACAATATTTTGAGATTGAGTTGCTGAGAAATTTCACAGTCTAAAGTTAGCAACAAAGCATAACTTAAAACCATATGATGGCATTATTGTCAGTAACAAAATAGCACTGGTCAATTTACACATCGAATTTTAAATCAACCTAAATTTCACCCCTAAAAAATATACATCACCCAGCAATTAATACCTGGAGATGAACCAGAGAGAGTTAATTTTTGCAACACTTTACTCAGCTTATAATGGCAGAAGAACCCAATGTTCGGTCTTTCATATGCATGAGTGGCGAAGCCCATTTTCATTTGGACAATACATTAAACACATACAACATGAGATAATGAGCACCTATTAAACCGTACTACAAACTTTTGCATTCACCCAAGGTAACAGTGTGGTGTGTTATAGGTAAATTTTGAATTGTTGGGCTCTTTTTCTATGAAAATGATGGAGGAGAAACTTTAACTATAAATTCAGCACTATATGTTGGAATCATTAGTAATGGATGACTTCAGTAGGATACAAATTGTTTTTCAATATGATGGAGCTACCACTTTCACTGCTCAGAACAGCATGAGGTAAGTGTTTAAATCTGTCATCTCGTGGTTTGGTAATGTTTCCTCGCCTGCCCACTCTCTACCTTAAACAGACGGTGGACAGCCTACAACCATGGTAGAAGTAAAAGAAGCCATAGTTGAAGCATTAACTGCAATTAATGGAGTTTTATTACATGGAGTGTTTGATAATTTTTAAAAATGTCTCCAACAATAAATTTAAATGGGAGCATCCATATTAGGAACATTGTGTTTATAAAATAATGTTCATGTTCAAAGTAAATAAATAGTAAGAGTATAACTTTTGACTGTTGTATTTAATGTTTTCCTCTCTTTTTTTATAAGTAAATTTTTGATTTTTAAAATGTGGTAGTATGCTACATCCTTTACTAGCATTCCACTGATAACATGCCCATTATATGAACTAAAGTTATCTGGAGAAAACAAATGTCATATTTTTTTTCCTTGACGTTTTAAGACAAAAACCTTTTGGTCATCATTGCCTAATGAAAAAAAAGAAAGAAGAAGAAAAGCATAATATAGACTCCTACCTCTTGAATACTCTAATAGTGCTAGGGTTGGAAAAGAACAGGAGAAACCTGACGGAAAAGATGAACAATCTAACAAAACAAAATCAATTTCAACATTACATTCTCTATTCAACATATATATTTTACTCCACATTCATTGATTTCCTCACAAGATAAATAAGCCTACATATCATTTATAAAATAAAAACAACACATCATAGACAAGAAAACAAATAGCCCCAGAGATGAAATAAGATAATTTAAAAAACACAATTGATGAAAGCAGATCATACCATAGCAAAAACTACCTGTCCATATCTAGTGTTGTGTAGCACAATTATCACAGCTTGTCTGGTGCTATAATTGTGCATCTCCATGTATAATTGACTGTGTTAGCAAGATTATGTGAACTCTTATGGCTGCCCTTAGATGATCAATATTATCTTTAATATATTCCAGAGGCAATAAGTTAGTTCATGGCTAACACTTCTGCAGTCAACATGCGGGAATAAGTTTTGTGAGTATTCCATTAGTTGTAGCTTTAAAAAAATTAAATGGGAGAGAAGAAGAATTGCAGATGGATGAAGACATTGTTCAAGAAAAGAAACGAGTACACTCTTGAAAATTTGTTTAGGGAACTGAGAATAAGTGAACCAAATGATTTTTGAGACTTTCTGCGACTGGACGGTACATTATTTGGTGAACTCTTGAGAATCGTTATACCTGAATTTCAAAAAATGAATACTATAATGAGATATGTCATTCCTCCAAGTCAGCTTTTATTAGTAACACTGTTATCTAGCTACTGGAAATACATTTGAAAATTCACAAGTGCTGTATCTCCACAATCCATAGGCATAATTATAATGTAAACTTGTACAGCTATTATAAACCGCTTGAAGGATTACATGAAGGTTAGTAAAATAGAACGATTATTCCAAAAATGATTCAAAATTTATTTTATATGTAGCAACTTACATTTTATTGAAAAATATTGAGAAACACTAGAGGTGGAGGGCCTTGAATTGTGTCCAATAATTGAATTGGTTCAGTATCTCCATGGAAAGAGATTGTGCAAGTAGTGGATCTTAATAACAGGGGCTTTGTTTCATAGTGTTGTATAGAATAGACATACCACTTAAAGATATAATTTTTGCAACCCCCATTTGTCCTTCAAACAGTATGTCATTAATGGCCTTTTTTTGTAAACAATTGTTGCTGGGGTTTCATTTTCTCAAGTTCTACTGCTCAAACTGAAGCAATTTTTTCATAGATATTTTGAGGTTTTGCAAGGTATTTTTCTGTTAGTGATATTAATTCTTCAGACTTATCAAGTTTTCTTTGCTTTCTTTTTTTTGGAGGAGCATTTTTGTGCTATAAATAAATACATAGTTTTAATAAACATCTCATTACACTCCTGTCAGTAATAATTGAAGTTGACAGAAACTGAATGGATTAACCCTTTGCCCTCAGAAGTAACTTTAAGACTTGTCCTCTCAGATCGGATGGCCAACAGCTGTTTCTACATCAGCTCGTCAATTGAACAGTTAATAATGTCCTGTGAGATTGGATGGCCAACCCTGTTGGTCATGGCGTCTTCTTTGTCAACTCGACTGCCATTTTCCACACTGTAACCCTCCAGGTAGGAATTGTGTTATTAATTAATATTGTGGATGCACTTAGTTTTTAATTATTTAAATTTCTAATTTGACTTAAATGGCAATGTTGTGAATTGTTTGCAATATGTAGAATTGCATGATGTCGTTTTTGTTATGACACTACATAATGAACAAATTAAACTACAATGTCGAGCTCATATGAAAATGGCAGTGGCCAGTAGGGTTGGCCATCCGAGGGCAAAGAGTTAATCATCAATCGAATTTCCCGAATTGTCTGGGAGCAGTAGTTGGAAAGCACATGTCAATAAAAAAACCACCACATATGGGTGTTTACAATTATAAACAGTTTTTTAGTGTTACATTGATGGCAGTTTTATCTCAAAATTATTGTGAATTTACTATGGTAGATGGCTGGTATTAATGTGTGAATATCAGACAGAGGTGTTTTGGTTATTCTGCATTTGGAAAAGCATTATCAGGTAAATTACTTAAAATCCCAGAAACTCCTCCATTACCAGTAAAAAGAAACTACCTTCTGTCTTTGTTGGGATGATGCTTTTGTTTCGACAAAAAATTTCATGAAACCTTATAGCCAAACAGGCTAACTGTGGAAAAAGAATATTTAATTATCAACACATTGCTTTGTAAAATGTGTTTGGAATTTTAGATTCAAAGTTCAGTGTATTTCAAAGATCTATT
Organism: Aphrophora alni; assembly: GCA_963513935.1. Lineage (NCBI taxonomy): Eukaryota > Metazoa > Arthropoda > Insecta > Hemiptera > Aphrophoridae > Aphrophora > Aphrophora alni. The sequence goes on along the minus strand of OY740767.1, from coordinate 153,254,235 downwards.
GTGGTATTTCCTGAAATATCCCAAATAATTAATTGTCTTAGAATGTTAATATTTACACAATAATTATAAAAAATTTTAAAAACCAGCCACAAACACAAAAAATGTGGTATCAATTCTGTAGATATAGAAGATTTTGATTTAAGGCGGGTTTACACTATATAGCCAGACAGCTATATATATCTGCTACAAGTTCATAAAAATTACTCTTGGTTTCAGCTATATAGCTTGGCTATATAGCAGAAAACTATCTATCCTTTGGTTGTTGGTAAACATCAAAGAAAACGTCTAGTTCAGCTATATAGCTTTGCTAGAAGCATCATTTCTTTGTAGCAGAGCTACATGTAGCTTCCCCTCCACTTAGCTTCTACCATTACCTTGTATTGTTTCTGTGTGTAGTCCGAGCCCAAAGGTGGTGCTGTGACCTTGTCATATGACATTTTGAATAATTTAATAAGTGAGTTTGAGTGGAATAAAGACAATGTTACAAAGTTAATAGAACTTTTCAGAGAGCATTCTGTGTTATGAGATGCTTCTCATAGTAACTATAAAATGAGAAATAAGAAGCATGACACTTGGAAAGAAATTTCTTTTGCAATGCATGTAGACAGGGATGAAGTAGAGAAGAAGATGCGGTGCCTGATAGGCCGGTACCAAAGAAATTAAAGAGTGACTCAGCAGCAGATAATGATCCAAAATGGCCATTATAACCTGTTCTTATTTTTAAAAGACAAGTGTAAACCAAGGCAGTTAAGATACTGCCACATGGACGAGACTGTAAATAGCGATTTAAGAAAATACAGTACTAATATATTATACAATAATTTATTTTTGCTATTAATAACATTAAAAATCACATAAAAGTCTAAGCGGCAATATTTTGCCAAATGACATCCTTCTTTGCTGGTGAAGTAGTGTGTAAGTTCTTGTCTTGTCTTTTTTCTGATGCCAACATCGATTATTTTTTTGGAACTCGGAACTCGCTTCAAGCAGGGAATGTTTTCTTATGGCATTCCCTCAACTCTCCACTGCCCTGGTATAAGTTCCTGTGTTGCAGTGTTCTCAGTAACATACGTGCCAGGTGGTGTGTAAGTCACATTTGAAATGTCACTTCTCCTTAGAAAATTGTGCAAATACGTGGCCGCTAGTACAATTTTTAAGCCTTTTCAGGTTGCATCTCATCTCAGGTATGTGCTGAAACAGCTGAAGTTAGATTCCGAATGAAGTCAAAGTTCTTCAACCACAACAAACTCTTGTTCCATCTTTAACAACATGACAAATGAAGAAAGTGAGAACTGCACTAATGCAAATGATTTAACTTATTTTGATTTGTAAAAATGTTGGTTTAAAATAAATTATTTGTTAAAACTTACCTTAATATATTCATTTTATCCCTTGATATGTGCCCCACATACAGCTGGTATGAACAGTGAAATCGAAGTTTTAGATATTTTGAACAGATAACTAAGCTCTCATAGGAATCCAGTAGCAAGTTTTCTCAAGATTACAGCTAGTCTTTCACGAGCAGGATTAGTATCTCTAAAAGTTGTGTTTTTCTTTCCTTTTTTTTGCCCTTTAACCCCCAGTAAATATTCAAAATTACTTCTGGTCATCCTTAAAAAGTTTTTAAAGTTTCCATAACATTAAATTTCAAAACATAGACACATCATTTGCTGCATCATCTTCATGTAAATCTTTCAATAAATCACTTCCACTGTACATATTTATAGACATGAGAGATGGTTTCAAACAAATCTCCGTTTTCTTTTAGTGGCTATTATCACGGTTGCTGCAGTAAGAAGCACTTTCTAGTTTCTTGCTCGGCATCTTGAGGTGAACTAAATTAATTATGTAGCATGGCTACAATTAGCTATAAACATGTAAACAGTTTAGCTAATATAGCAAATGATTTGTAGCCGAGCTGTATAGTTGTCCGGCTATATAGTGTAAACCTGACTCTAGGAAATATCATTGAAGGAACTTGGAAACAACTGCACAATCAATGACATTTCGAACAACTCACTCCAGAAATTCTCTAGCAATTGTAAAACTGTTGTTGAAAAGTTATTGCGATTCCTTTAATAATGAGAGACAGATTTCTTGGCAACATACATTTGCATAAAATTTACATATGAATAAATAAACTATAGTTATTTACACTGACTGTAGAAGTATTAAATGTTCCAATATTATTTATCCACATCGTAGATATTCACAGCTTCTTCCTAGTCCTTATCCTTAAGCTGTATAGAATTTTGTGACATACTTGGTTCTTCCTGGCCTATACGAAATATCATTTCCTCAATATACCATTATGTTGGTCCCATTATGTCGGCTTTTCAAACACAGTTTTTTTCAGAATTCTTTATCCGCTTCAATTCTTTTCTGAAATTAATGCGAAACGAATTAAATTTTTTAACTATGTAACTGCGACTTATCAGTATCCGGAAACTTTTTTCTATTTTTACGATGATTCGATGGTTCATTAAAAAAAATTCTGTTTCCTAACTCAAGGGTATAAAGCAGGTTTCAGATTATGATTGTATCTTATTTATTTAAAAAAAAGAATTCTGAATAATAATAGGAAGGTAAGTAAAGTTGAACTCTATTTTACTTTAAATTAATCCCAATAATTTATTTTATATTTAGCCACAATGATATATTATTATGCATATAATATTATCATGTACTATTTTGCTATAAAAGGGCGTATGTATAATTGGATTGAACCGGATGTCAAATTTGTATCTAACTTGAAGGATGACTTTTGGAGAACTATAACTTAGTCATAGATAACTCTTGGAGGGAAATCTAGTATCATGTATCATTGCCATGTTGTTTTTCTGGGAGGTTATGAAATAAAATAATATGACTATGACTAGTGGAAGGTGTATAGCTGGACTCTCTGGTACGTAATAAGTTTGTTTTTGAGTCACGTTATTACAGGTTTTGTGTACCTGAGTTAACAAAATCAAAGATAAAATAAAGTTACAAATTATTTGCTTAACCTGGAAAGGAGTTTTACAAACAAACAAAAATCAACATTTGTCAAATAATATAATTTTTAATTATGTTCTGAGAAACAGGTAGGCTAGAATCAAATTTTTGTTGTGTTGGTAGCTTGTCTCAGTTTGAACACCTAGTTTATCAGGCTACCGTTTTTGGTATTTATTACCAAGCATATTTATTATATTTATACTCATATGGTAATTGTTGAGAACAACAACATATTCCTCAATAAATACTTTTAAAATCAACTTTTTCTATTATAGTATACATTTAACCAACATGTTTAATAGATTAAATTTACCAGTCTACAGTTTTGTTTACAAAAAACTTAGGTAATAGGTTAGGTAAATACACCCATTAAATTGTCAAACTAGTTTGTCTTGAAATTGTATTTGGTACATTTGCTCAAAATATGATGGATGATAACTCAGAAATAGGTTATATATGTGTGGTAATTGTTTTCTGTAATGCCCCAATTTTATTAATTTTTAGTTATTTTTGTACTACATATCTCTATAAGAATAGTAACACTTCTTGGTAAGCAAAGGTAAATGTTTACTTTAAGGTGGCGCCTTATTTTTCAGAATTTCTTTTTATCTTCCATCACCGAAAATATATTTATTTATACACTGAAAAATCACAATATAAAACTACAAAATCCGACATATTTATAAGTTAAAACATAGGCCTAGGTTAATAGATATGGTTAGTGCATTATACAATGAGATATCTAACCTATAAATACGTCGGATTGCTAGTTTTAGATTGTGACTTTTCAGTGAAAAATAGTAATCTGCGCAAGGAAAACATTATTTATTCTTAAAAAGTATGATATGTAGTACCGTAGATGATAAAAAAAAAAAAGAAATCCAGGAAATAAGACACCACCTTAAAGTAAACATTTACCGTGAATTGTTTTTACCTACCTTACAAGGTCAAGTAAAGTAGCTAGGTATATATATATATATATAGAGAGAGAGAGAGAGAGAAAAAACCACCTACACATAAATAAACCATGTACAGTATGACAACACTAATACCAATTAAAATTTTGCACGTGGTGTTCCCAAGCAGTCACTCATCCAAATACATCAGAAATACACCTATATAATGATTTTAGTTCACATCCAAATAAATTTTATTAATCCCAAAGAAAACAATTTTTCATTTATAACAACCTGAGTTATTACGTGAATGCATTCTTGGAATCATCTATCTACAACTTTCTTGCAGGAAGTTATCATTTAGCCAAGAAATATAAATTTTCCTTGTTTTGAATATTTTTGTCATTCCTTTTATTATGTAAAAACTTTTATAGTTTATCATTAGGCCTACATAAACTTTCTTTTTTACACAACTTTATATTTTGCTGGTTTTTAGTTTTTATAACTTTATAAATAAATATTGTGTGCAAGTAGACAAAATCATAAGATAAGTGAAATGCAGTCTGTCGAGAAGGTGTAACTTTCGGAATAAAATGTAGCTAAGCAGTAATTTGTGTACCTAGTTTTCTTGGAATGGGTTGTACCGTCAAGTCAGACTAGGGAAGCAAGTAGAAAGGAGGATACGCCCCCTAAAACACCAGACACACTCCTAGATTGAGGATACTGAACTATGAATTGATGATCTGTTTTCTTCATTATTTACAGCATGTTTATACTACATATGCTTTGAAAATCGTCAACTTGCATCAGTGAAACAAATAAAAAGTATCATTTTCAGCATAGATAAACCACCTAAAAGTCTAGTACACAGACAATCTACGGTTATCTCCATTCATTTTTATATAATTATCGTACTGTGCATGTGCAATGTCTTAAAAACAATTATTATAATTCAGTGAGCCTAAACACAATTATAAGTTTATCTAAAATGAGATTCTAAGGAAACTAATCATTCTTTTGTGATACCGTATATACCGGGTGTTTCAAAATAAATAGCGGGGTTTTAACGCCTTATAATTTTTATTACACTACAATTACAGCTATAAATGATACATCAAATGAAACAGCAACTCAAACAGTTTTGTTTGTTGGCACATGTGCACACAATGTTTTCGCCGCCATCTGTTAGAAAGCGCTAGTCAATAATTAGTCGCTGGTTCTGCCAGTGTGTTTCTAAATGGGCCACTCAACAATTTCATCACTAATGAACAGTGATGTCATGTTGAAATCTGCTGGATACAGCGGTCTTAGCAATTGTTGCATTTAGAAACTTGGTCTTAATGTGCGGTATAAGAAATTTTTGGTCTAATCTTTTGATAAAACTTGTTGTTACGATAATGAATATTGTAAGGATTTAAACTTTGTGGAAACAGACAGCTGATTTGTAAAATACTAAACGCTTGGTGTATGTGAAATTTTGAAAAAATTTACTTTCGTCACAACAGACATGTTGTCAAGTTCTACTTTGTGCAAAATACTTATTGATCGGCTAAATATTTTCTGAAAGTCATTGTTTGTAACATTTCGATATCAAACTTTCTTTAAACCTGACTTTGTTTGCACCAATAAAAACTAGTATTTATAATTAATTGTGGTGATCTGTACAACTGATGATAGATTTAGTTATTATAATGTCAGCTGTTTTGATATATTCTTAAAGCATTTCTTTAAATCTTTGGTTTTCAATGTTTACATTTTTTTCTGTAAGAAAATTATGTTGTATAAAGCCTTAGTTATACTTAAAAAGGTTTAGTTATTTCCTTACAATTTATTCTACATAAGATTAAATTAAAATATCGTAAGCAACACAATAATGAATTCATTGATCAATATTTGCAAGAATTAAAAACCTTAAGCAAAGAATGTGAATTTGTTGTAGTTGATGCTAACACATATTGTGATGAATCAGTCAGAGATGCTTTTATAAGTGGATTAGCTTCTACTCATATTTGACAATGTTTATTAGAAAACAACACTCTAAAGTTGGAAAAGTTTGAGGAAATTTCTCGCTCTCTGGAGTCGGAGCTAAAACATTCAGAAGCTTACAATGCACAAACTGTCCCTCATCCACACTGTTACCCTATGAAAACTCCCTCACAATTATTCATGAATCAAGAAAATCAAACAATCGAAATGAAGTTTGATAAAAAGATATCTACCACGGCTGCTATAGCTTCTCGACTTTTACATCAGAAATGTTACTTCTGTGGAGGATCAAGACATCATTCTCACACTGAGTGTCCTGCCAAAGATGCAATCTGTAGAAGCTGCTTAAAAACTGGGTATTACCATAAAATTGTAAATCTAAGAATTAAAAAAAAAAAGAAAGACTACTTCAGCTTCCTTAACTTTAGCTTCAGTTACATCCCCCAGAACTTTCTAAAGCTGTAGTTAATGGAAAAGTATCCTGATTGATACTGGTAGTTCAGATAGTTTTGTTGATTATAAATTTGTGATTAGAAAATTAATAATATTGCTATACTTCCTAAGAAGAGACAAGTTTCTATGGTCTCTACTTCACTTACTTCATGAAGTTATACTATTGTAGATATATTTACAGAACAATCAATAAAAACAACAATCAGAAAGATTAAATTGCTAATAATAAAAAACTTATACCCTTACATATTAATTGGACATAATATAATGGAACTTCATGCCGCTATTAGCATGGATTTTGGAGATCCAAGACTACCTCTTTCTAATTTGTAATGTAGCTTGTGCTTATGTAGAGCCAGTAAGCTTATTCCAGTATTTAACAAAAGACTGCTACCCGATCACAACAAAATCTCAGAGATTTTCTACTGAAGATGAAGATTTTATCAAATCTGGGTCTGCTATGAGATGGAGTAATCGAATAAAGCACATCCCCATGGTGAGCGGAAGTTTTTATTAGTAAAAATGAAAATCCATAAGAAACGTCTTGTAATCGACTATTTTCAAAGTTGAATATCGCAGTAAGTATGCCGCGACATATAAAGTACTTGCACACACTGCAGTTCAGAGCACTGGGATGCAAATAATACGCTAGTTTAAAATCGCCATAACTTTTAAACAATAATACTTAAAGCTTTGAAACTTTTCACAACACTTTTTAATGAATAAAACTTTATTGTGATGCTCTTAAATTGTAAAATTTTTAATTTTTTAATACAGTATTAAATTTTTATTTTGGAGAAAAGCCTCTTGAAAATCGTAGACAATTATTAAACATTCCGTCATTTTGAAAAAATTTACTTTCAATATATTTAGCCAATACCATCTTTTTACGGATACTTTAAAGTATTTTATGTTATTTGAAGAAAAAATATCAAAAAATTATCGAAATATATAGAGTTAAGCGCCAAATTTTGATAAATCTTTAAAACTTGCAAAACTAAGTTTTTCTTGATTTTCAATATGTTCCGTAAGGGTAAACTCTGCCGAAAAGTGTCATTTGGGATATATTTTCAAATGAAATTCGTTTCATGTTGTTACCTTTCCCCAACCATTAAAGTCGTAATGATTATGGGAGTGCTTTGCAGGCCTATATGCAAAATGTCAAGTACATCAATATGTAAAACTTTTATATCTGTCTTATGTAAAAGTTGGTTAATTAAAAAAAAAAAATAAGACAATCATATTTAATTAATTACAAGTGTACTTTTTTTTGTAGAAGTCCCATGGCAAAGATTACATGGTTTTCAAAAATATTATAAATTTTTAATATAAAACATGTTGATTTAGTCGTCTAGGTTGTAGACACAACCGCATGTTTGAATAAAAACCACACTTTTCTCTCTATAAATCTCCTCTTTGAGGTTCAGTTCAAAGATTCAACTTCATAGTGCCAACTTGCTCACTGAAGGAATGATAAAACCACGAGAAGCAGTATAAATAAAATTGCAGATTTGTAACAAACTTACTGATTTCCAGACGCCCATAGTTTATTTTTTTTTTTTTACCTTTTTAATCGGTTTCTCTTAGAATGGTTTGAAATAAAAAATGTATCAAAGTTTTGTTTCAAAATTGTAAGCGTAGGGTACACCACCATCCCTTGAAAAGAGGGAAGATATCCATGTCTAAAAATTTCAAGAATTTTAAATATTTTAAAATCAACTCTTGATATCAAGTGATAAACCTAGACGTGAGAAATAAGAAAACACCAACATAGCCTAGAGGCCATATTGGAGACTTAAGTTCTGTGACTTGACCACGTTTATATGTAGTCTTAGTTATTTAATTTAGATATTTCAAGCCTAGCTTGAGCCCATTGTTTCTTTCTTAGTTCAACATGGTCCTAGGTTACTTGGCTGTTCTCTATAATGAGCAACACTCATGAAAACTTCCATCTCCAAATGAAAGAAACTATGATGTTTCAATGATTAAGTCATCGACTTTAGTTGTTACTTGGCTTTGTTGGCATTTTTCACATTTCTTATGTTCTAGATTTATCAGTTGGTAAGGAAGTTGTTTCATACTCGTATTATATACATAAATGATTGCAAATGTCTGATTAAGACTGTAATAATTTATAATTGTGTTGCAAATAAAATTTTGTTTAAATTTAATTTGGACAATCTACTGTTGTTTAATATATTTTTATTTTTTTTTAGTGAGTTTTCCTACTGTACTATGGAAGAAAAAGGAATTTTCCCGTTCATTAACTTTGACGAATGTCGAATTAGTAACACGCTATTCCTAGATAGGAATGAGAAGCCAATGCACTTTGTTGTGTGCCTTCATAGGAATTATCGTTTGGTGGATCGTTTGATTGCTTTCATTGAGGTAACTTATGTTTATAATCTTTATACAAAGGATATCTAGAAAATAATGAAAAACAAGATACTTCCAAACTATTTTTATTGTTATTGTTGTACAGACCTTACACTACTTATCGACTTTGTGTCCGTCATTGTTGAGGTACTTTTCGTACCAGAGCACCATTTGGTGATGCATCTCTTCCTAATAGAAATAAGTCACCTGAAGCAAACCTCATGAAATGTTGCATTTTGCACCAGTAGTGTGTTGGTGAACATGGTCATGAATCAGTACAGTTCCCAGGTAAACTTACCATGCTTCGTATTATCAATTACACAACACAATTTCCTCAGCATTACTTAATTGTCATCTGTGTTGATTGCAAGAAGTCTACAAGCAAAACTCATTGTCTTAAAACACTGTGTATATGATCTTCCGAGTAGAAAATGTTTGCTTGAATTTCACCTTTGATGGTGATAAAGTATATCTCCATTCCATAGATTGTTGTTTTGATTCAGATATTGTGAATGTTTTATTTATAGTGATTACACGGCTCAAATAGTCATTGCCTTGCTTCTATTGTGTCAAAAGCCAATGCACAGTTGTGCTATTTCATGTAGTATTGTTTTATAATCATCTTTGGCTCCCAGCTTGCATACAATTTCCAATACTGTAGTTTCTCAGACACAACTTTGTGAAAAAGTGAATATATTTGTGGAAAATGCTGAGAATGTAACATAATGGAGAATAGTTTAAATCTTCTTTCAAACTACAAACACCCAATTACTATTCAGCAATGATGGCCATTTGTTCCTTTCATTTCTGTGCTTGTTTTCGTGTCTTATATTAAAAAGTCACACTCATCTCCATATGTAGCTTTAATTCACTCATTGCATGTTCTCCTTAAATATTAAAAATTTAACGGTGAATTTCAGCCGATTTAAATGTTCCTCGTGTTCAAGAAATAGATCACAAAATTCATTTCACTGTGGGAATTTTGATTTTTGTAAATATCTAAATACTATTAACACACACTTTTATTTATGTATAAGATATTTGTCTGCATGGATCATATGAAAACCATAATGTTTTAACATATTTTATGATTTAAAAATTTTTTTCAGTGACGATAATTTTTCAGTGGCATCTTTAGTATATAATTTGAATGCTTATTGGAACTGAAAACGTTATAGAAATCTGTTTAGAAGTTCCTTAGTTATAAGTTATAACCATTTTTTACTGATGAAAATTTGCTAGTTCACATTTTCAACACATTTTTTTTATTATTTCAGTAACAACATATGTATTATTAATGATAAAATGGTTTTAATAGGAATTGCACTGAAACTTTATTGAAATTGGTGCAGTAGTTCTCAAATTATAACCATTTTTTTCTGCTGAAAATTATGAAATAAAACAGTTTTTCACATTTTGATAGATTGTATCATACTGAGAAGTGTACATAGAAAACATTTGTTCTATTCAGACAATGTTGGGAGACAATGCAGGGATCCTTGATCGGGGAATTATCCTTTTTATATTACCTGAATGTTTTTAGAAACATTTTTTAGAGTCAATTGTTGCTGGGCCCATATGTAGCTCTGTAATATTTTATTGTTGTTGTCTATTAAGTTTCATCAACTTTTATCATTGTTAACTTGTTGTAGGGCCTCTTTACAGTCCTGTAACATGCTTTTATCATTTATTAAATTTTTGTTTTTATTTTAATTTTAGGTTTTAGCCCTATTTGTTTATTTTATGTTTATGACCATTTTGTGCTCATTTTTGTGAAGACAATGATAACAGCAATGTTTGTCTTAAAAAAAAGAAGAAGAATTATCTGTCATTGCTGACCGTTACGTCTTCACTATAAACAATAAACACTATTGCCTAGCTTTACTATCACTCATAATGTCTGGCATGTGATTCTGAACAAATTGATTCTTTCGTTAACATAAAATATATCACACCATGAATGTCACAGTTGGCAGGATTATTTATCCTCTCGCACACTACAATAATCATGTATCAAATGCCAACAGCTGGTTATTACATCATAATAAAACATAGTGCATGGGTAATTTCAAAACAGGTCTTACCTTTACAAACAAGGCTATTATTTCAGGTGGGAAATAAATTGTCATAATTTATTCTATAATTATTTCTGACTTGTTGATATATTTTTATATAGTATTGTGGAGGTATAGCAGTCTCGAACATTAATGAGAAAACCATCCACTCTGCCGTCATTGTACTTTCCAAAATTACAGAACAGAGTAGGGTTTTTACAGGGGATGTCTTCAGTGCAAATTATTTCCAAGACTGTTTGGATGCCAAGGATCTTCTGGACATCTCCAAATATAGGTTAGTAGCAAATCTATGTCTTGTAAACTGATTTTTTTTAATGCATGATTTTCCTGCTGGGAGTTGTTTGAGACAAAAGACATGTCTTAACTTTTATCACATCTGTCAAATAAAGAGAAAATTTTGTAATAGATCCATAAAATTAATGTTAAAATCTTATGGAACTATTTGTGTTTGTGGTTTCTTGAGTAATAAAAGTATTTAACAAATATTTCTCTATAAATTAAAACAACAATTTTTTAGTAAAAACCACAATATTTCAATCGATACTTGCCGACCATGGTTTCGCTAGTTACAGCATTGTCAAGAATGAAACAAAAAGGTTCAATACACAATATAACAACACAGTATAACAATAGCTGGGTATTTCAATATTATTGGTAGTTTTAAACGTCAACTGAAATCCTTGGTCTCGAAAGAACTTTCCATACCCAAGACCCAACTATGAATGACAGTTTGTCTGATTTAAACAAATTTAGGGTGTACAAAATCTCTTCAGGTGTTGTGGAATCAGTTATGTTTGGAAACTCCTAGAGTCATGATCAGTACATAATTTAAAAAGAATATGTAAATATATTTTTTAGGTACATGCAGCTGTGATCGTTTCTTGAATTGGAAGCCATAAATTTTCTTTGTTAATGAAATGCTACTAAACGTGTTACTAGATTTAGTTTTGAATCAAGCATTAAGTTTTAATAACCTCCATTTTAAGATATTCATAAAATCTCGTTTACTAACACACTAATAATAATCAGTGAAATAAAAATAGTGCCAAAGATTAGGATCGTTGATCAGTTTATTTTTTAAATGATTGTATCTGGAATCGATGACATTCCTCAGATTTCATTTGATCTTATTTGAATATTTCATTTTCATTTTAACTTTGGATATTTCGAATTGTTATACAACTAAACACAAATGCTTCAACTTAGCACTTGTATTTGTATTAGCTAAGGAGAGGATCATAGAAGTAGAAGTTTCAATACCTCGGTAGTACAGTACCAAAGAATCGAGGAACAGACGAAGATGTCTCACAAAGCATCAGGAATGCAAAAGAGGTATTTACACAACTTACACCAATTTGGCGATCCCATTAGTTAAGAAGAACAACTAAACTTTTCAAGACTAATATAATTTCTCTGCTTTTATATGGTTGGCAAACATGGAAACTTACAAAGTCTATTTCTAACAAGTTACAGGTCGTTGTAAATAACCGTATCAGGATAATTAAATATATTCATTGGCCAGAGCAGATCTCAAAAACTTATGGAGGAAATCAAAGTCTAATTGACAAAATAATTTTTAAAAAAGAAGTATAGTTGTACAATATCCTGAGAAGGCCTAATAACAATATAAATCGGCAAGCCCTAGAGTAAGACTCCAAGGATGCAGGAACGAGGAAGATCAAAAGCAATGTGGAGGAGGTTGGTCGAGAGAGAAATCAAGAAGGATGTCATGAAATGGAGGAAACAAAAGGTGATTAGCAGGAATTAAGTGAGTTGGAAATCTGTTGTTGCTGCTAACGTCCTATACAGGATATAAGTCAAGTAAATAAGTGGGTGGTAGCTAAAGAGATACAAAATTAACCTTGCACTTTAACTGAGTATTTGAGAAAACGGATTAAGTGAAGAGATCTAGAACATAAAAAAAACCTGAAAAGTAGCAATATAGCTTAGTAACCTAAGACTAAGTAGGAAGTAAACTAAAGTGGATAACTAGTATGAAACTAGGCTTGAGCATTCAAAATAACTAAGACTATATAGAAACATAATCAGGAAAATTATACATTGGTCAACTAACAAAGAGGATTCTTTCATTTCATTTTTATTTACAATCAATGACATACAAAATCTCTATGGCCATTATCAAAAAACTACACAGACAATAAATGTAATACACTATAAAACAACTAGTCTGACACAAAATTAAAATACAAAAAACCATAATATTTGGTTAAGAAATAACATTAACATACAACACAATAAACATAACAGAAACCTTAAAATAATAATATAAAGAACAAATACCTGGACCTTACCGAGTAAAATAGGAATTTTTCAAAAATGACCATTTATGGCTGCTGAACTCACTTACAGAGTAGAAGGATTTAGGCAACAAAAATCGTAGGCTGCTTTCAAAATTGTTAATATTTGGTTCTACTCTTATAAACTCTAGAAGTTTGTTAAATAAACTAATCACATCATGCGAAGGAAGCTTTCCTTAAACATTAACCCTATGTGTTTGATAATGTAAAAAAAAATTGTTCCTCTTTTATTGTGAGAATCCAAACTTCCATTACTGACCGGTTTACATCTAGTGCAATAAGACATGACTATTTTCATAAATGTATAAACAGTTATAGTTTAGTTATTATAGCCACTGAGGATGGGGATTTTGACGCTGAAACGCATTTGATTAAGTAAACGTAATTTTTGTAAGATCTTGTGTTTGAATTTTATTCTATCTAATATTATCTCACGACTCGAGCTCTATATTTATGGATATATTTATACCTATGGATATGACTCATTAATTGTCCAATACATTTTATAATTTTCTACAAGGCTTAAAGAAACAATTTTTGGACATTAAATTTAGAGGATCTACCTGTATTACATTGTATGATGAGGCTGGGTTAGCACTATGATGGTACCCATCTACTTTTTTATACTGACATTAGTTTTCCTATACATAAATGATGATAAATATCCAAATAATATGAACAATCCATCATTATCCAATAAAACTAGAACTTCTAACCTAGTCTTTATCAAGAAAGGGGGTGTACCACAGATGTTTTGATTTTGATAATTTTTGTTTTTTCTTCATGTAATTACACAATTGTGTACCAAACTTCTTTGTAGTGTAGTGTGTGTTATTTAAAATGATTCACAACTCAAAAGTTTCTACTTTGTTCCAGACTTAATGACATACCTAGTCCGTTAAAAGATGATTTTGATTATATGCAAATAATATTTTATAAGACCTGGTCTTGGCTGGATGTTCCTAAACAATTTTGGTAAGTAATATCTTCATATATTAAATAAGGGTTTTTTTTCTGCACATTCACGTTTTATACATTAGTGAAGTCAAGAATATATCATTGAAAATTTTGTCTGTCTGTTACCAAAAATTTTATACGCTTATAATTTAAGACTAACTCAATATTTTTTACATTCTCACGTATACATAGTATAGATCGGTCTTTGCGGATATTTCTGTTTGAGGTAACCCGAGTTGCCATGAAGTCTGTTTGTGTATGATTCGATTTTAATCAAATTTGATATGTGGACATATTTGGCCATTTTCCCCCTAATTTTTGACAAGTTCATTCACTCTTGCAACAAGACACTCCTTGGTCGATGTTGATGATCGTACAATACGATTGTTATCTCCAACCGATTGCTGTGAGAAAGTAAAAACATCAATTATCATTTTAAACAGTTTATTTATTGCTCCTTTTACATAACACTATAATGGCTTATTTTTCTGATACTTGACATTTTGAATATACTATTATGTTTACAGTATAACAAACACACAGAACACAATTCTCATAAAAAAATACGCCTAAGTATCAGACGCGTTTCAATGACAAGGTCGTCCTCTTCAGTGATACACCAGCTACACCAACCAAACCACAACTGAATCCAATGTTGCGTCGAACCCATATTTATACAAACTAAAGGGGGGGGGGGTGGCTTATCATTTAGATTTTGTATGGATAGAAAACACAGACTTACCTGTGAAAGTGGTACTTGGTATTACCTAATAATACATAAATATAGAAAGAAAAAAACACAATAAAGCACTAAAGTTCTGAAATATTTCGTAAAAACTGTTATCTTTGTTAATTAGAGGAGAGTATAAAAATAAGACTAATAGTTGTAATTTGGTTGCAGAGGCTGGATTTGTGTTGAGTGTTGAACCACAGACGAATGTTTGTAGTAACTTGCTTTACTTTATTTTATGCGAAATCTTTATTCTAATTGTTTATCAATCACTTGAATTTAATATTATTGTTTCTAAACAAGGTTCTGAAACCACTTTGTACTTCTCAAGCTGGCGATTCATGCAACGTGAATGGAAGGATGCACTCTAATTAGTTAAGTCAGACATTTTAGGCTTTGAAAATCTTTTTAATAATTATTATCAAACTGTTAAAAAATTTCATACAGTTATTACTTCCGAGAGTTTTTTTCTTAGTATAAAAAAGTTTCTATACAACAATTTTGTTCTTTTATTGAAATTGATTTTTAAAAAACGTCCATGACCAAATTTCTCCTCCCTGTCCAAATTCTTAAAAAAAAAATAAAAAACTCTTTACCTTTACATCATGTTCAATATACTACACTCACTCCAACATATTCAAACTTCTTCTTTCTAACACATTTTTATGAAAAACTTCTCACTGTTCTACCCATGCCACATCTAGTACCGCTGATGTCCTTTCGACTCTCTGCAACGAATTTAAAAAAACTACCTTTACCTCGACTCTCACCAGTTTCGTCGTATAGGCCAATGAGAGTCGGCCTTTTTCATTTATGACGTCACTAGGTCTTTAGATTCCGTTTTCAATGGAATCGTGCATTTCTTGTAAGCACAACCCGTGCTCTTTTTGAATAGTTCAATTTTAATTTCTTTATTTTTTCTTTTCAAATTTGTTTTGTCATAAGTGTTTACATTTTGTAATTTCGAATACTACTTATTTAATACTTTTTTAAATTAATTATTAATGTGACTAATTATCATTATTTATTTATTTATTATTTTTTCTTCATTTATTGGTTGGGGAATGTCCCATGCTTACATGTTTTATTATTTTAAGTGTAACCACAGTCGGTATTTGGTGAAATTCCATATTACAGTAAATAATAACTGACATGTAAAATTTCACAATTCAACAATATATTGTGACAGCTGTTTCACAATTACGCATCTTCAGACATACTATAACATAAAATTTACAAAATACAACTTAAGTATCAACATCTATACTAAGAAAGTGGGGAATGAAATGCAAGGGAGGGGGGCTGATATTGGACTACCTGAGAAGGTTAATGACCTGTCAGGATGGGTGACAATAGGATTTTACAAAGGAGATGGGTTAAACATTGCATTTGAGAACAGATCTGTTGTATTCTAAAACTTCTATATAATTTAATTTTCTACTTTTTTGTTCAATATGTAAAACTTAGACGTTTTCAATGGGATTAAAACTATGACCCGAATTAGCGATGTTAATAATCGGGTGAAATGGATAATCGAATTAATCGGTTTCAAATTATTTTAATATTCAGATTATATTTCGAATTCTAATATCTGTGCAGAATGATTTTGTGGATCGGATTCGAACTCAGCTTTACCAATCAGATCGTTTTTAAAAAAATTGTAAGTACCGGTATTGATGATTTAATATCTTTCAGTGGTTTTAAAACACAATAAAATATAAGTAGAGATTTTTACATTTATAGGTTTTTCTCTTGTATTTCTGATGTAAGTAAAATAAGTTTGGAAGATCCATACCTTACCAATTTTATGTTGAATTTTAAAATATGGATTCAACATCAAAAATTCAAATTTTCATAGTGCACAAACTAGGCCATTCAAGGCATAGATCGGTGAAAATAGCATAAAAATCAGTGCAGCTATTAGGTTAAAGAGATAATATATCGGGACAAAGACATCCTTTGATTTTCTATGAATTAAACTTAAATTAATTTTAACAAATAGTGTTATGGTAGGGGTTTTTTTTTGATAATTTAAATGTTACAAACTTTGAAAAAGCTTGAATATAATGTGTTAATTATACTATAAATATGCCATCTAACAATTAGACTTTAAAATTTACTCTTTCTATTATTGTAAAGTTTACAGGTGTATATATTTATAATGGTTTTCCTCAGCTGCATGTCAAAGATAAACCTAACAGTTTTGCTAATTTATGCACTTCATCGAACAACGATTAAAAAGAGTAGGTATTGGGTGTTTTTTTCCATTCAATGGGTTTTCACTGGGTTTCAAAAAATTGTGTGCCAGTCGAATTTTACATTGCTGGATATCCCCCTTGTATTTCTTATGTAAGAAATATAAGTATGGAAGGCATTTAAAAAAATCATGAATGTCAAAAGAATTTTGTAATAGTATACATTTTCAGTTTAGTGATCTTAAATGGAATGGAGTATACGTTTGACTCAAGGCAACAAACAGGAAACGTATTTTGCTTTTTGAATAAAATGAATTAAGAATAAAGTAAATAAAGAAAATAATTAGTACAAAATGATCAGAGACATTTATTATATGTATGTTAATATTTAAAACAGGTATAAATTTAATTATGAGAAAATTGCAACGTTAACTTTCTAAACACAAAGAACGAAAGCTGTTACTAACCGGGGCTTCTCAGTCCAAGCTTAACTTTGAAAAGAAGAGTACGTTCAGTCAATAAATATGTTTGTCGAGACAAAGTGGAAATATAGAAAGAAAGTGTTTTCTTGAGAAACTAAGAGTTGTTTTAGAAGTACTGTTATATAATATTGTGAGTTAGTTTCTATTGGCTAAAAATAAACTTTTGAAAGTTATGACTATGTAATATTGTGCAATGGACGATGTGCATTGCGTAAGTCGGAAAATGCATATAAAAAAGAATAAGTAATTGTGATTTAAACAAAAACTAAATAACTTGAATAGAATGTTTTGAACTAACGATGAAGTAAACAATTGTTATGTTCATAAAAGTGAAGTAGAAAACTAAAAAGGTTAATTTTAAAACAGGAGACGTGATTTCAGTGAAACGATGCCATGTGACTTAAACCCGGAAAAGATGTGTTTTTAATTAAAAGTTCTATGTAAAATGATACAATCTTGTTGAGCACTGTGGTGAAATTCACAATAATGATTTCAATTTACCCCTAACCACAATCACTGTAAACTTTAAAATAAAACACAATTATTTGATTAATTGTTCTTTATTTATTTTTTCCCCTAAATGCCTTAATGTACATTTCGATAACATGGTTATCATCATCGGAGGGTCTTGCTTCTAAACTAAATCTAAACTTACATATCTACAAATGAAATAAAATTAAACCTAAAACTATAATAACCTGAATTCAAGCTAAAATCCCTCCCACTCCACAGATCAGTTGACCAGTGAGATAGAGGCTTGGGCTGGCCCTTTGTCAAGTTATTGTTATATGTCTTTGACCTATGGAGTGGGGTGAAAGATAACTGTACCTCTAACAAAACTAATGAGGACAGGTGGCCTACTCCTTACAAAAATCTTTATAAACTTAACAATACAAAATAATGTGACTACTTAATTTATTACATCTGTGTTTTCCCTAGATTACTAAGAAAGTTAATATCTCTCTCTCTCTCTCTCTCTCTCTCTATATATATATATATATATATATATATATATATATATATATATAATATATCTTACAACTAATTGAATACATGTGTTACTTAGATATACTTAATATAGATTTTACTACTAATAAAATACATATATTTATTCTAACTTAACTTGTTATATATAGACATAACTTAATATCTGTATAGATCTTATAACTAAAATACATAGTTAATTTTACATAACTTAAAATCTGTATTTCCCTAAGATTACCGTGAAAGTTAATATCTTGGTTTCAACAAAGAGAAAAGACAAGAATTAGGGATAGGTCCTTTATCTGCATTCAATAACCTCTCATCATCGCCTTTTGCTATGAAAATGCTTTCATGACTGTTCAATAATTTGTTTGAGATTACATTTTCTACTAGTTGTACATTATTCAAATCTAAATCATGATTTGTTTCTAGTATATGTTCAGCTACACTAGACTTTTCCGACCTGTCGTATTTGATGTGAGTTAAATGGAAGGTATTTTAAGTGGATTTCAAAAATAAATGAATGTCAGAGGAATTTTACATTGCAGGGTTTCCCCTTGTATTTCTAATGTATAAAATGTAAGTATGGAAGTCATTTACAGTAGTTCTAAAATAAATAACAAATGTCATTATAATTTTACATTGCTGGGTTTCCCCCCTTATGTAAGGTTTACACCCCTTCTCAATTATTGAGAATATTTTTAAAGATTTAAAAAGTTCAAACTTTGATAGGGGTCACAATTACACTATTGAAGAAAGAGATTAGTGATAGTAAAAACGTATGAAAAATCAGTTTATCCATTGGTTGATGTGACAATTACATCAATACATACAGCAGACATCGTTAGATTTTTTTATGAATTTGATCTTAAATTATTCCAAAAGAAATGTATTAAACTTTTTTAAATGTTGTTACAAACCTTGAAGAGTGGGCCTATGGCTACTATAATAAATGTGTGGTAGTAAATGGACAACTGCCATTTACTGTAGTTTATAATTTGATCAATGTCTGTATACTCTGTTGTATAAATAGGAACGAGCAACCAGATTGCATGTCAAGTGATAATGAATCAAAAACAAGTTCCGAGTTGCAGATACCTAACAGATCTTCTAACTCATGTAATAACAATCAAAAAGAGTAAGTATTTCTCCTTTTAATGATTTATTATCCTTCAGTGGTTTTAAAAGACAATTAAAATGTCATTAAGGATTTTAAAATTCTGTTTAGAGCACAAAGAATAGATTATTGAAAACATCATCAGTCATTTGGATTGAAGACACAATACTGTACATCCCAACATGCCAGTCTAAATTTTCTATGGGTTTGAGTACCAAATATTATTAATAAATACAAGTTTTAAAGGTTTCTTTGACATCTTAAATGTTGTTACAAACTTTGAAAAAGCTCAAAGGTCAGTTCTAAAAATTAGGATTTCAATATTTACTAATTTTAATGTCATATAGTTTGTAGATTTGTGTACAAAGGGTATCCTGAAAGTAAGAAGTGAATCTGATTTCTTCAATATTGTGAAGTGTCATAGGTTTACAACCCAGTAAGCAAAACAGATTTATCGTAATGGACACTTTCAATCAAGTACCAGTGATAAAATGTGTGTTCTAAAAATACATTGATGGGGGTGTTTACTCTTTCTCCCTCCTTCTTTACTATGTTAACCACGAGGGTTTATTGCAATCCCAAATTAATAATAGATGATTTGATACACCTAAGGAAGACCAATAAGTTCCATGAATTTTAAAATCTTTCCGACAAGGTTATCATCAATACCACAACCCCTGCCTTCGAACACAATTCTTGTAACCATAGATGTTGTATTCTTTATACACCAATATCCCTCATTCACATGGTCTATCAGCTCTGGAACATTTCTCAAACAAACGACAGAACAACACAAATCCTACCACTTCTTTTTTGGTGAACCTCGCTAAGTTCATTCTTCAACGGAATAACTTCCAATTCCAAGGCAAGAACTTTTTACAAATAAAAGGAACGGCAATGGGCACTAGAATTGAATAAAACAAAAAAATGACATCCACATTTGTAAAAAGGAGTTATCCTGGGAAACTGGTTAAGAATCAGATTCATTTGGCACAAAACACAGATATCACACCCAAGAAGAAAAAAAATAACCTGTCCATATCTCTGGTCACCGATTATCACCCAGTCCTACAGAGATTAAACAATATATAGAAGGAAGGCTTCAAAATTCTACAAGCTTCCAACCATACCAAGAATCTTCTCACAGAACCTCCCAGAGTCTTGTTTAGGCAGCCCACAAATCTGAAACGCATGAAACGCAAGCTCCCCGGTCCCAACACACCTAAACAACCTAACCTTCCCCACGGTTCTTTTCCATGCAAAATACATCTCCCGTCCAACAACTTCAATAGTTCCTCTAGTAAAAAAGAATTTAAAATTAAAGGTCATCACACATGTATCATAAAAAATGTTAGCTACCAACTACAATGCAGGTTTTGCCCAGCTCAATATATTGGCCTAACCCTCTGACAACTTAAGCACCAGGATGAATGGCCACAGACATGACATAAAAATCATGGATATGGAGCAACCAACTACACAACATGCAGCAATCCACAACTTTGTCACTTTTGACGAATGCTTCACAACAAAAATCATAAAATCACTCCCTTTAGAATGTAACCCCTCAGAACTAAGAAGATGGGAACTATCTCATCAATAGGTCACAAAATCAAGAGAACCCCCTAATCTTAACCTTAGATGAATCATCCTTTATCCTTTCCCCTTTCCCAACAGGCTTTTAAGTCTTCTTCTTAACTCTACTGATTGAGAAAGTAAACAGTGTTTACGAATTATTTCAAAACTATAGTGTTTTTTTTTGTGTGTTTTCTTACTTATGTACTATTAGGTACATAAGGACCTATACCAAGGAAATTTTATACCAAGGACCATTTTCCAAGGTAAGCATGTCTCCTGTCCATACAAAATCTAACCAATATATATATATATATATATATTATATATATATTATATTTGTAACCTTTTACTAATATACCAGAAAACCAAAAAATTATTGTGAATCTTTTCAAAATGATAGATGTTTAATATTTAATATCTGTAAAAGCATTGACATTTCAGAATACTTATTTGACAAAAAATTTAACGAAAGACAACATGTTTCTTAAATTTTCCTGTAGGTTATAGAGATATCCAATTATCATCAACAAACTGTTTACAACACCCAAGATTAGTCTAAGTATAAACCAAAATACTAGATACAGTAATTATTGTTATGAAAAACAATATATCTTATGACTTTTTCATTATATTGTTCCTTCAAAAGTGCAAAAATGAAATAATTCTTTGATCTAACGAACATTCACCATAATTTAAGTTGTTCTCTAAATATTGAGCCCATTCCAGATTTAATTTATACCCTATTTATAGAAATTAATAATTTTGTTATGTGAAATCGCAATTTCATTAATAATATTCATAAACAATAGCTGGCCAGACAAGGAGGGAAAGTAAGTACTTAAATTAATTGATTATCACTATTCAGTAGATGTTTTTAACCCCTACTGTGGAGTCTTTAAGGAATTAATCATTGTCTGTATTGTACAAATAGTGATAAGAAGAAAGTTAGTATTTCAAGTGACCATCAATTCGATACAGTGTCTCCACTGTTGTCACCGAAACAGACAGATAGCCATTCTGCTTCCTCATACCAACTTCTGCCTCGACATTCAACACCTGTGAAAAGTAACAATACCGTAAAAAGGTAACTAAAATTATTTTCTTTACTAGAGTAAATTACAAATTCAAATAACATAAAATATTAAGAAATGAATTAGTACAAACACAGTACTTGTAACACAAAACAAAAATTATTTAAATTAAATCATGCTATTATACCGAAGACTAAAAAAAGTGTGTCCCTGCCACTACCTTTTCCCACGATTTTTGATTTATCAATTTTGGACCAAACTTTATACCTGATCCCTCGTATTGGTATACAATTTTTACATACATTTTTTTATATTTTATGAAGCTAAAAATTTCTTACCACAATCTCAGATTCGCTGTATTGGATTTGAGTCAATAGTAACATGTTTGTTTCATACATTATTATTAAATATCATTTTTCATCAAAGTTATAAAATTATGACACACTATTAAGCAAGCAAGCTCAAACTTTATTTACATGATCATTTTTTTAAACAAATTTTGTGCATTAAATTGATAAGGATTAATATTAAAATATTTACCTCTTTAGACGTCATTGACGCGATTTCATACATAGGTATAATTGCTCGAACCGGCATTGATGGACTAACATGCAAAATTATGTAACGGCTCCTTTTATAAAAAATATTGCATGAAATATAAACATTACTGTATAGAAAAATACGAGTTTTGTTGTCTTCGAATGCCTCTTGTATGAGACTAATGGCAGTTGTAGATACTTGCAATGTTGGCAACATTTCTTTGATCATGAAGTCCCTCCTTCCTTGCACACGGCGTGTTCAAGGTTTCCCGCGCTTCAGTCTAGTCTATTGCATCTTGATGTTAATTACATTCAACTTGTATTCAACCCTGCATCGTTTCATTGGCTTGTTATTCAGTGTAATAAGTGTCTTATCTGCATTTGAAATTGAATTTTATTTTCAATGTTACAAAACAAACATGTTGACAACCTTTTGTTAGTTTTCTATTCAAACATGTCTAACTATATATAACTTCTAACTTTTAAATAATATTATTCATTCTACTTTCAAACTTTTTTTCCGAAATATATTACCATTTCATTATGGCTCACCGGACTGAAGAAGAGGATTTTGATGAATTTGTAGACAGAATACTAAACACAAAATTTTCAAGTGCCTTCAATGATGACATTATGGGTGAAAAAGTGAAACAAAAAAATTAAAAATAAACTTGAATGTAAAGAAACAGAACAATTCAATAAAGATACTGACCCGAGTACGCAGAATACTGGAGAAGAAAAACAGGACGCCGAGCTCATGGACCACCAGAGGAAAGGTTGTGTGGTAGACATCTCATCTAGAAAAGGGGACGCTGCATTGTTTGTACAAAAAGGGCTCCGCCGAAAGACGTGGTATGTGTAAAAGACCTGTACAAGCGAACCTCCACTGCATCCTGATGGTTCCTTTAACAATTACCGCATTAAAACTAAATACTAACTTGTAACATTTAAATATAATATTTAGATTAGATTTTGTATGGGTAGGAGACACAGGCTTACCTTGGGAAGTAGTCCTTGGTATTACCTAATAGTACAAAAGTAAAAAATCTTCAGTAATCGCTCGATAGAGGTCGTTAAAATATTAATACAATTACATGTAACATGACACAAAACTGTATACACATATATTTGCTCATGGAGTGCTATATGAACATTTGCCCAAAAACAATTTGCACACCATTTAATTAACAACATATACTCATGCTCAAATTTTGAATCCATCCTATTTGAGAATTCGAAATGTGCTTCAAATAAAATATTTATTAAAATGAACTATTTAAGGAATTCCATTGAATTAGAAAAATATTGACATACGGCACCTAGCGGCAAATATGTAAAGCTTCAACCCAATGTACTAAAATAAAATTAAAAAAAGCTGGACTTTCGACCTTAATATTATAAAATAAAATAATATCCCGACATCTTTAACCCATATAATCCATATGTGAATTATTCTAAATTATTCCACCTTTCCTAAACTATATAAAATTCTAGACGGAAGTCGTCAGAATAAATGAAATTATAAGAAAACAAAATTTTAATTAGAGAAACGAATACTACCCATGTATTAAATGGAACTTTCTTCACCTAAATGGTTGTCCGCCAAATTCTATAAAATACATATATAATTCAGTAGGATTTAAAATCGAACGCAAGTCATGTCAGAAATATGGCTGACATGGTTTCTTCTCCAAACATCCCAAACCGAGAGATACGCCCACAAAGACAAAAAGCCAGTAGATATCAAGAGAAAATAAAGAAAAATAATAATAAAATAAAAACTCATTCCATCCCTTATTAACTGAATACATACACACACACACACACACACACACAACACAAGTGAAATACAGGAGGCGGGATATTGAAAACTTCTGTGACGCCGATTCTGGACACAATAAAAGCAATTGTTGGCAGACTCCAGAAGGGAAAGGACGCTTCGTCAGCGTGAGCAGTTTTTATACTGAATAAGACCGTCATCACCAACAATAGTATCATATCAGTATATCTCAAGTTAACTAATAGTGTAATATTGAAAATAGTAATTTGTTGCTGATTTGCAGCTATTTAGAAGAAGAGAGCAGTGAATTTGACTATATTGGTGAGATCTATCCACTATTTTATTATATCTATAAACAATTCCCAATCATTGACTTTTAGCCCAAGCAGCTATAATTAAACCAAGTTACCCTATTAAAGTGATATATAGACAATTATAGATATTTATAGACAATTATATTCACACACACACACCTGTTTACTGTAGGAAAGGAGGAACCCCGTAGCGTACGTGCATTATCAACTTTTCTGTAATATTTAAAATATCTTAATAATATTTATTACCTATACTAATAAAATTACACCAAAACCAGTTATGACTTTTTTTTTCTAATAAAGGGTATTTTAAAAACATGCATAATACATATACTGCGTGCAAATATAGCCATCCTAAGATACACTGCTCTACGTAGAGTAAATGTACAAGTAGTAAGTTTATTCCCAGGCATTTCTATTTGTTTTTCAACTGGAAATTATACAGGATGTTGACATTGTTCTTCAAACCTAAAAACACTTGCATTATTTGGGATATAGTCCGAACTTTTCATTGATTTAATTTAATATTGTTTTTCTCAACATCCCCTTAGGAAAACACGGCACCGACCTACCCCGAGATAAGACTCTAGCTTAGAAATATTATATATAAATAAAAAAGACTATTAAATATAACTAAGGCTCGCAGCATATCTCAAAGGAACTGTTATGAAATCATAATTTTGTTAATTTTCTGATTTTGTTGAAATTTTGACTATCTTTAAACCAACAATATTTAATACATAATTTTGAATATTCTGTTATAATTTCTGTATGTTGATTTTATACTATGTTATTTTAGTTCATTAAAAGAAACAAGCCTTTTTTATTATTGTAATTTGTGTTTATTGTAATTTGGTCTACAATGTGAGACTAGTGTGTTTCTTTTCAGAAATTAAAAACAAAAATTAATTGTATAAATATGTTGTGTTATTGTAATTTGCGTACAATGTGAGGATTGCGTTGTTGCTAATATATTTAAAATAACATTACAGTTCATTGTACCTAACACCACACCACATATATGTAAAAAGGGAAGAATTATCAATGCTAATGAAGAATTTGAGATATACAAAACATTTATACAATCGCCAGAAAATATACTCAACGATCGATTATCATTCCAGTCTAACGAGACAGCTATGAGATACAACAAAGTGATATGCCCTTTCATCTAAACTTTTAACCTAACAGTAACCAGTGCTCAACGCAGTAACCAGTGTCTCGCGATACAAGTAACACTGCACACCAATTTTAATCAAATAAAACAAATACAAGTGTTTATAGTATTGTGATACGTTACATGTAATTATGTTTTAACGATCTCTATCAATCGATTACTGAAGATGGAGTTCCGACTCTGAAATACGTCTAACTAAGACAATAGAAGTCACAAGACAGAACCAAATAAGGTAATAGTTTCAAATATTATATTCTAATAGTGACTTGGACACCAAAAATTGACTTTAAATTGTATCAATATTTCGTATTAGTTAAGCACTTTTATTTCAGTGTAACACTACTGTATATCTTGTTTTAGTAATATTACAATTCTAATTTGTAATAGACCATGTTTGTTATGTTTGTGTGTGTTTTTTTAGGCATATTCTATAAATATTCAATTCTTGGTCAAAATTAAACTATTACTTCAAAATTGTAAAAAAATTTAATTTTTGTTTTGTTATCCCCAGACAACCTCTGAAAAGTCATCTTTAAAAAATATATATATTTTAGTTTTTTTTTATATAATAACGTAATCTCAAAGTCCAAAAGTTTTAACGAGACGCCCTTAGGGTTAACATACTTTGTAGTTTCTAACGAATTTATAATTTAATAGATGTTTCTATTGTAAATAGGAAGGGGAAAATAGTATACTGGTCAAGTGATGATGAATTAAAAACTGTTTCTCCACCGTTATCAATGAAAGCTAAATCTAACCTTTCATCTACTGCTTGCAGTTCACATTTCAGCAATTACACACAGTAAGTATGGATTTTTTAATTTCTTTTTTTTTTTTTTTATAATCATTTCATATATTTCAGTGATTTTGAAAAATGATGAAACGTTAGATGAATTTTCTCCTTGTTTTTCTTACAGTTAGATCGCTTTTAATAAATTTTTTAATGTTGAAAAAATTTTAAATCTGATTTCGTAGTGAACAATTAGGTCACTAGTTGAAGAATGAAAATGACATCAAAATTGGTTTAGATTTTTTTGTTGAAGAAACGATGCTTCTGGACATACTTAGATTTTTATAGATTTAGTCTTAAATACACCTAAAATAACAAAGAGTCATTTATTCAAAAAAAATTGTCGGGTCGATTGTAGCGTGTTTAAACAGAAGTGGTACTTTTTATCTCGTATCTAAACAACATTGATACATTTTGAATAGTATTCCATTTCAACTAAATAATTTTGTCCAGTCTGGCCAGAACAAATACTGTAGTGCTTTCTTTTAGGTTCCATAAAAAAGGGGGCAGTCTTCATCTTGTGGATACTCTTGTGCTGCAATGAGGACTTTACAATCCTGCTTTCCAGCATGGTCCTAATCTACCCAGAAAGGGTTCTACACTAGTACCCTTTCCTACAAAAACCTATGAATTACCTTCTCTAATACTTTTAAAAGAAAGGATTTTGGTTTATTATAATTCTTCATTCCCGACAATGGGTATAAACACAACCCTGGTTACGCTCTACACTCATGGAATATATCCCAACTCACAACCCTATGGACTGACCCTATACAACTTACAGAGCATGAGCAATAGATTTTCAATATCTTGCTGTAGGCAGGTGGGTCTCATATCTTCTCCACCTAGAGATTTGTACGGATGAAATGTGTCAAGCAACCGTTTGATTTGACTATTCATGACCATATGATTGGCCAATTTCTAATCCTCATTCATTGGGATGAATCTGATCACCCCGACTGGATGTGATTTCCCACGTACAAACTGATAAGTGAGTACTAGAAAGATCTCCCTAGTTTCCACAAGAAAATCACCAGTTGTTTTTCTAATAGTTCTTCTTGGTAAAATAGAATTATTAGATAGTATCTCCTGGAGTTTAACAGTTTCTTGTACTACTTCAGAGTATCAAAACAGAACTTCCTCCATTAGCACTTCTTTTCCTATCTTACTTTTTTGCTGTATTGGAACAAAACTGCAAGTTCCAATTGATATTTTATTATTTAGAATCCCTTCCCATTACATCCTAAATTATACTTATTATAGTTTTTATTTGGTGGGCTCCTTGGCTGGACCACATCTTCAAACTTCTCCAAGACTAGGTCTGAGTTATCTTCTTAACCAACGAATTCCTTCTTAAGGGTTGTTGTTGTATATCTTCTCCTCCTTCTACAGTATTTCCAAATTATAGTTGGCATCTCCAGAATCCTTAAGGTTCACCTCCGAAAAGGGTGGATTTTCCAGGACCAACTCTGAATTACCATATTTTGGCATAATTTCCTATTGTTTTGTACATTGCTCATTAAAATAATCTTTGTTTGGTTTTTCATCGGAGTGTTCCTCTCCATGTTTTACATCAGAATTTTGTTCTCCTTGTTCTTTAAGTTCAATTTTTTATCAGTGCAATGTACTCTTCAAAAGCTGGGATTATATAAAATAACGGTGAAATATAAGACGTGATGTGCTAAATCACTGAGTGACTGTAAAGAGTACAATCACATGCATCATAAAAGAGGAATAATGAAAGTGGATGAGTCAACAATCTGCCAATGATATTTACCATTAATGCTTTGTGTAGAATTACACACACACACACACACACGCACGCACAAATTCTCTTTTTTTCACCAATTTTTATTATGATTTTTTAAGATTTTCTGGATTAAGTGAAGCCCTGTTTATTAATGGGGTTCTGCTGTAAAAGCAAATAGTGCAATCCACACGGGGAGAAGCCAAAGGTAAATTATGAATATACATAGATCAAGACGGGCGGAGCTGCAGGCAAAGCTAGTATAATATATATATAGAATGTTGTAAATATGATTCACATAGTTTTCAATATTCTACCAGTTGTATAACTTTAAACCAGAGTTTTATACGCCACTCCTCAATTTGTTTGATTGCTGATTCCTATGATGTTATATCATCCTAGTGGTTTCCACTGGGGTTATAACCAAGCTTAATATAAAATTTGATTCAATATTGCTGCTTAAAGTATTGTTTAGAAATTTTTTTTTGTACTACCACATTTTTGTGGTAAATAAAATCCCAGTCTCTGTTATTCACAGGCTGATTGCCAGTGACAATTATCTCTGAGTGGGACTAAATTCATGTTTGCGCTCGAGTGAAGACACCCTCCACCTCTCCAATAAATTAAATGTCATTTCTTAGGCTTCATTTATTTCCGAGTGAAAAATTCAGATCAAATAGTTTTTTTTAACGAATTAATGATGTTTGAATCCTGCAATACATTGGTCTGGGAATTCGTAGCCTATAACATTTCTGAACTTTATATTTAACATTAGTATCTATGCCATACTCTTTATTAATGGGTGTTGTTTGTATTGTTTAAATAGAAAGAAGAAAACATCAAGTGATAGTGATGATGATGAATTGTCAGTCAGTAAGACACCGAATCTTTTAACAGCTTTTGTAAATTTACATAATAAGAAACAGTGAGTATGGGATGTTTTATTTTAGTGATTGGATATGCATATTTACTTTGTCATATATAGTATAGTATAGTATAGAGAATGTTATGTGGCGGGCAATATTGAGGTCTGCTAAATCTAAAAAATGGGTTTTGGAATTTTGGAATGATGTCTGGACCAATTTAAAACTAAATTTGTTATGTGGGCATATTTTAGTCATTTCTGAAGCTTTTTTAAAGTTATTTATTTGATAATTCAAAATTCTGAATTTATGTGTAGAGGTTAGAATTTAATCTTCTTTTTATACTCTCTACAAATTGAGAAAGTGAGCAGTGTTTATGAACTATTTCAAAACTCTGGTGTTTTCTTACTTGTGTACTATTAGGTAATACCAAGGACCACTTTCCAAGGTAAGTGTGTGTCTCTTATCCATACAAAATTTAACTCTAACCGCCTACTATAAAGTCAGGCCTTCTTTTTCATTTTTTTTTTTTTTTAATTTATAAAAATTAATAATATTTTGCAAAACACAACTTGTTATACATCATTTTTCTCTGAAAGGTGCATAAAATTTTCTTTGTAATGAAAAAATTGTATATGTAAAGGTTTTGGTTAGTATGTTAGGAATCAAAAAATGTGCAAAAAATTAAGTGAAAACGCCACAGAAAAGCCTATAAATACCACATAACAATTTTTTTTTTAAATTTTTTCCAAGATATACAAAAGTTTAATAATGTATAGTTGTGAATAAATGTGTATAAAAAATAAATCAATTTTAAAATGTACATTTTGAAAAATAAATTTTATGATGAAAAAAGTTTTGATTTTACTGAAAAGTTAGGTTTATTTTTAAAAATTCACCACAAATCGTCTATTTTATATACAAAACCCATCTTGTAATATATCATTTGTTAGAGACAGGTAAGTAGAATTTATGTATATAATACAAAAAATTACATATATAAAGTTTGGAGTAAACATATCAGGAATTTAAAAAATCTTGGAGTAATCGAAACCCAAACACCACAAAAAACAAATGTATAACATTCAAAACATGTTCATTGTTTTAGAGAAATTTATGTAATATTGAACTGTGAATTTGTACAATGATACATTTTAGAGTAAAGTCTAGTCAAGTATGAGAAAAACTGTCTTCATGTCACAAAAATTTGTTTAAACTATTCAAACACTTACAAAGAATATATTCAAAGTTGTAGAATATAGTTGTGAAGATAAATCTGTAACAAAACAATAATTTGTAACACTCTACACTATACTAGAACCGGTAGGCACAACATTGGTTTTATAGTAATATAACTGACAGATGAGGTCACCAGACACAGGTTTGTTATGAGGCATTGGCTTGTACAGCCCAGTCCAAATATTAGTAGAAAAAAGGGAATGGAATAAAACATTTGAAAGATCTGATTTTTCTTTCCAATGATATAAAAATTGTTAAAATAATTGAAAAAATACTAATCAATATTAAACATTTCGTAAACGTATCGAAAAAAAAAAATGGGAGTGGTTAATTTCAGTTAGGACTTCGTAGAATATGATATTTGGAATATGTAGTTCGAAAGAAGAAGAAGAATACTACTAGAGGATAAATAAAATATTGTCAACTTGTGGTATTTGTACAAGTATTGATATTAAAAAAAAAAACTATATGAACAATGAGGTCATATTTTCTTGTGTTGCAACATTCCGTCACATGCTACTCCCTAGTGTCAAAACATTCCAACTTCATCGAATTATTAGATTTTTACGTTTCGTCATATGGCATTTAAGTTATATAACTATGAAAGGTTGAAACGTATGAACTTTTTTACTAGGCTCTAAGTTGAATCGAAAAAACGTGTGATTTTTAGGGTGAAAAACTTGTTAAGAATTCATAATTTTTGTAGATCCTAAACTATAATAGAACAATTTAGAAACCACAGATCAAAAAATTTAGAAATCTTATATTATACAATACTGTTACTGTATATTGGTAAACAGACTTGTGTAAATTATACAAAGAATGACATAATTTTATGTTTCACTGCTACAAATGTTGCCACATTATGAAATACACAAACATAACCAATTAATTAAATATTATTTATAACGTTTTATGAACTTTTGGTTTTATGAGTATGAATGTTTGGATATTACTTTTTCAACAGTATATAAATGATTGTGGTAGGGTGATTTTTAGTACGCAAAATGTTGAATTGGAA
Source organism: Aphrophora alni (assembly GCA_963513935.1). NCBI lineage: Eukaryota > Metazoa > Arthropoda > Insecta > Hemiptera > Aphrophoridae > Aphrophora > Aphrophora alni. The sequence continues at coordinate 153,222,593 of OY740767.1, read as the reverse complement.
AAAAAATATTACACTGCACGGGATGGGAGCCATCGTACCGCTGTTGTACGAAAATCAGTTGGAGGGTTGAACTAATAGGCTATGTGCCCTATTAAACTCTAACCTAAAAAACAATGCTATAATTTCAAATTAATTACAATATGTATTATTTTAATATGATAGCTTGAAAGTCTGATTGATGATATAAAAGTGATAACATATATGTATGCATTTTGTGGTGGTCACTTCCTTATTTGTTATTAACGTTGTGTTATAGGTCAAAAGCCAGTTATGTAAATAGGGAAAAAGAGGCTATATTGAGATATATATTGAAACACGGAGCTTTCCATAGAGTATACGGTGTAGAGTTGTGGAAGGAAATGGAAAGGAAGAATGTGAGTAGTTATAAAATTCTTGATAATTATTTGCTAGGTTACTATTAATAACTAATTTTTTTTATAACTCAAAATCTAGAATTAGTTGCCATAAGATAAATATATAAAAATTATAATTTTCTGAAAATCAGGACTAACGATTATGATAAAATTTTGCTCAGGTATGTTGATATTTCTTTATTGTCATTAACACGTTAGCTGCCATACCGAAACTAAGGTGAATGTACATGCAGCGTTTCAGCACGATCGGACCGGTAAAGTGACTGACGTAAGGTTTTGTTTTGTGGCTCACAGTTTGATAGTGCAGCAACCTATCGGCCAATTTTGGTATTCTCTGGATTGGGTAAATAGGTGTGTTAGACGTAGTACATTGTGTGCTTTAATAACCGTTACTATGGTTACTCAATATAATAATAAAGTTGGTGGATATTTTCACTTCTTTGTCACGATCAGACCGATTAAAAATTTTACAAAAACATTTTGGTTTAGTATTGAATAATTCATAAAGAATACAGTTGTAAAATGAATATATGTATTTATAAAATAAATGTTAGATAAATAAAATAGTGAGCGTTGCCAACATAAAGAAATGAAATAGCCCGTTTAGATTTTTTTTTTTTTCACGAAAATTGCCTCGGTCCGATCGGACCTAAACGTTATTCTACGATTAAAATTAAAGCCGGAAAATTGCATTATGGTTCGATCGGTCTTGAAACTATATATTTCATAAATGTAAATTAAAATTAGTAAATACTATTGCCTTATAATATTTTACATAGGTAGATGCAAAAATAATAATGGAAAAATAATTTGGTAATCGTGGCACTCCAGGCAAGAGTATCGTATTAGGCCTCAGCAGCTAACGTGTTAAATATGCAAAAAACACAATAGACATTGTCAGAATTTTAACAAACAATTGTGAAATTTAATATTAGTCTTATAAGATACTACATTCAATTCATCATCCATCACAAAATTTGTACTGATAAATTCATTTGAACAAATAGAAAATTATACAATTCATTAAAATGCATGGATTTTATATTACTATCGCTAAACTCCGACACACTATACAGTGGTTTATTAATAAACCATTTATACAATTTTCTTGAGTATTTTGAGTGTTAAATCATTTAATGATAATTTGTTTAAAAATCTTACTCCCTAGATATGATGAGTATTCGTAGATATGTTAAGTCTACATTAAGGAACATCAATTAAACAGTTATTTCTGGTATTATAGCTATGTACATTTGATATATAACATAAGTCCATTTCCTTACCCTTAATATGGGTTAACAAATCAAAAAGATATAAGTTTATCACAGTCATAATTTCCAGCTTTATAAAAATTGGCCGACATTTTTATCTGTAGCCAGTATTTAATATTAACCTCACCACTCGCTTTGGAAGCTTCAGTATAATACCGATGTTACTGCTATTGCCCCAAATGTGCAAAGTATATAATTTTTATGTATTTAATAGGCAATTTAGATTTTATGTTCCTAATTAATAAAATAATTCTCTAAAGTTATTTTACTCAGTTCCTCTACATGATAAATAATGTCATTTAAGACTTGAATTAATGTGAATACAATTTAAGTTTAACTTATTCCTAAAACCATTACTTGTTGAAAAGGTAATTTTTTGAGTCTTATTTTATTCAGAAATAAATTGTGCGAGTTAAACCAAATCCTTGCTTCTCTCAAAGCATCATCGGGAAACAAACTGTGTTTCTAAATTACTACAATTATTACTGAAGGTGGTGTCATTGGCAAAAGACAGCACATATGAAGGAACATTACAAGAACTGAACCCTGAGGAATGCCGTGATTAGTAATAATAACATTAGAAAATTTGCCACTTGTATTTACCATTTGCCTCCTAGTGGAAAAATAGGTTTTAAACAATTCCAGCTCATTATCAACAATACCATAGTAATTTTATTTGTCCATCAAAATTTGATGAGACCGTGTCAAAAACCTTGCTAAGGTTGCACAAAGTGGGCTGAACAAACCCCCCGCCTTCTATTATAGATAGAACCTGTTTAACCAGTTGACCCAAAACATTGTCTCTATTCCTGCCCGAGCGGAAACCAATACTGCTGCTTATTAAAGAGTTGGTTGTTCTCAAAATATCCATAGAACTGCAATTTAGTTACAGACTCAAAAATCTTAGCGATTATGTGTATACACGAAATAGGCCGATAGCTATCCGGGTTGGAGATATTACCATTTTTTTTATATCGGGGTAATTTTTGATATTTTTAGGCTTTGTGGGAAAACATCGTCTCCAAAACAGTTATTTATACAATATGTCAAAGATCGTGCAAGATATATTGCAGTTTCCTTAATAATATTATTGGTTATACCATAGTAATCTTTTTTGTTGAATTGTTTTTGAGGTGTTTTATAATTTTAATTATATCACCATTAATGATTGACCCAGCTGCTTTATGTTTGTTTCCTGACTTCTCAATGTATTTAGCATTGGCAATGAGCTTAGCTTCCAATATGGCCCTTTTATATAATTTTCTGTAGCCAATATAATATAGTCTTTTGTTTTCATCTGATCTCATGTTACAGTAGAGGTCGTACATTATTCTAGATTTCATGATCAAGAGTTCATCTATGAACCAATTGATCATAAAGTTACCAGAATTCTTGAGTTTATATAAATATACACTTTTCACAGGAAAACAGTCATAAAAAATACCCAATAAACAATAAAAAACAGAGTTTAACAGCTCAACAAGACCAATACATGACGTCAGTTCAACTATGAAAGAATCCCAGTCATTCAGTCTGTCTATGCCTGCACCTCCATCTTTAATGTGTCGGCAGTAAGTTAATTTACTTTTTATTCTAGTATCGTGGAAACTATCAAAGGATTTAAAGCAGGTTCTGTTACTCCTACTTATTCCATGGAAAATTTATAATTATCTAAGCAAGAATTTTTCCTCATCGGCTCTGATATTGTACAGTAATAACCAAAAGTTTGTAAGATATTCTTAAACCTAATATATATCGTATTATCTAATCAAGTATCTAAGTTTATATCACCACAAATTGCAGTCTAATACCTAGTTAACCTCGGATTATATAAACGACAACAAGCCATCAACCTGTTCTATAAAATAGTCAACATTACTATCAGGTGTTCGATAGACAGTTACAGTAGAACCCCTCAAACTCGACACAATGTGGACTTTAAGGTTGTCGAGTTTGGGGGTTGTCGAGTTTTAGGGAACTTTGGTATTTAATGTTTAGGTTTGCAACAAATACTCAAAATTATTTTAAATAACTGTACATTTATTGATTATCAATGATTAAACGTTTATTGCAAAAAAGTCCCTGCCTGACAACAAAAAAATAGTGTGTTCAATCACACATTAAAATTAAATTTATCGGTCGGTCAAATGAGATTTAAAAAGTGTTGGCCTTGTACAATAGGTTTAGTAAACTAAAAAGACCTATCCTAATATGCTGTAATAAAATTTACAGTAAAAAACAGACAGTCCATTAAATATTTTTAAAGATTAAAACAATTTTATATAAAAAAATAAATAAATAAAAAAAAAAAAACATTAGAGCTAAGTTAGCATTGTTTGAAAAAACTTTTGATTGATCTTTGTTTTTCATTTTTGACTGGACGTCTGGCAGCTTCATCTCGAAGTCGCCGAAGAAAAAGAATGTCCATACCAAACACAGTCCAATACAAATGCTATAAATTGAACTGCTGATCGCATATAATTAAGAGTCGGATCATTTTTCTCACATGGTTAAGACCATTATTACAAAACTTGAATCATAGTTCTACGACGCTCCGTTGAATTGTTATGACAAAAGACTTGCCGCTTACTTTAATGGAATTGGTGCTAATGACCGGTAGCATCCGGGTGGTTAGGCGCTTGGGTTCACAACAATATGAATGTTTTGACAACAAATGTTTAGGGCTGTCCTGGTCTACCTGGACCCTTTATCTTTAACTTTGGCCTCTACAGTAGGATTAGAAAGTGGCTAGACAAAGGAGCATCCCTCACAGCTGTATAAACAAAAGTAACAAGCCTCAACCTCCGGGCATTTGGCACGCACATGGCGTAAAACAATGCAGTGAATGACCTTGGAAATCCCATGCTCTTTGTCACTGGCCCTGTCAAGTTTGACGGAATGTCGAGTTTGAGGGGGTCGAGTTTGAGGGGGTCGAGTTTGAGGGGTTCTACTGTATCAATATAATTTTTAACTTATTTAATTCAATCGCAGTGTACTCAAAAGTCAGTTCATTAGGTTCTATATTTAATTTAAATTTCTTGAATTTGTTTTTCCTGGAAACAAAAATGCACATCCCACCATGATTATATTGCATCCTACAATATATATATACAGTAGAACCCTTCTTAACCGGTCTAGTCGGGACTGACACCCGAGCCGGTTACCCGTTTGGCCGGTTAATCCGAGGTTCCCGTGAAAAATCGGTTTTCGTTCAAAGAAAGCTTATTTAATCAGGTAGCGCTAAGAATTATGCAATTAGCAACTCATTTTATTGTACATAAATGTATCGTATATATTATGTTATGTATATTATATATCAAACATGAAAAAATTAAACACTACAAAGCTATTTTACAGATTCCCCTCTGTCAAGTCTTTTGACACATTTAACCGCGTCTCAAACGAAACCAACACACGCTTCCGTTTTCGTAACTCGCTCATTTTTATTTACTGTATATACTTTACGTAGATCATAACCAGTCAGACAAGAAGAAAACTGAAAAGAAATGTTATATTTTCCATAATGTATACTAAATTGATTCGTGGAAAAAAAGCGGCTCATCAAACGTTTTTGTGGTGTATGTCTGCAATGCCGCGGTGTTTTATGCCGCCGACAATGGGATACCGTTATCGATAAAGTCGTTTGACTCGCCGCCGCTTTGGTGTTTCAATTACAATTTATTTTCGGAAACTGTCATCCAACCAGTACACTACGGTATAGGCCGGTTAATCCGAGGCCGGTTAACAGAGGTTCTACTGTATATATATTATTTCCAATTCCCTGGTTGTTAATGTGATAAATAGTTAGCTCCGCTTTGCCAAAACATATTTGATTGAATTACCCGTTTCTATAATACTCAGCAGCTCTATTCATTCCTGATAGATTTACACATTTAGATTTTTCTTCATTGTTCTTTATATATTTTTCCCCCTTTTGGTGCAAGTGTACCAGTAGGTCCATCTCTAATCTTCCCAATTGTTCCTCTCTTCAACCACTTCTCTAACACTGTTATTTTTTTTCTGAAATGTTGGTTCCTTGTTGTCAACAATATGTCCCGTCCATTTTTCAACCAATTGTCCAATAAAGTAGGTCTTCTAATCATATTGTTTCTACCAATAACGTAAGTTAGATTAGGTCTCGAGATCAAATTAACAAGTTTTTCTACAAACTATTTTTTTTTTCGATTTTCTTTAAAAGCGTCTTTCTGGAGAGAAATTAATGGATATATTTATACAGTTTTTGTTGGAAAGTTGGTTTACTGTTTTATGTATTTCCCAGTTTGACAAATCAACCAGATATTTTCTCAATACAAGGTGTTCTGGTCGAGGAACCGAGTTTATCATGAGGTTTGTTTGGTGAGATAGTGGTAATAGTTTTTCTAATGGTTACCTGATGCTACTAATGAAATTTCTCGATGGTTTTATATCATTAGCACCACCAAATGCCATGACATAATCAGTGGGCTTGAAAGTTTTGGAAGATTTTATAATGGAACCAATAACAGTTTCCAGACTTGCTCCTGGCATTACTGTTCCTGTAACTCTGTACTGCTCTTGCTTGCAGTATGTTGGCCAAACCTCGACAATGACTGTCCCCAAATATATATATACTTTGCTCTTCCTTTGTGGTTTAAGAAGGCAACATTTTTTCTTGTATTTACTAAGCGAGTCTGAATTAGTATTTAACTTTTGGGTCTCTTTTAGATTTTAAAAAATCTGTTTATAGTAACCATTAAAGCCGCAATCTTCATTTTATTGATTACTTTTTTTCATAACCTTCAATATTAGTTCACAAGACTTGAAATTTCTTTGAAACTATGAACTGGAACATACATACAAAAAAAGTGTGCACTTGCCTATACAGAGTAAATTTTTTTCTTATAAAACTGAGACAGTGTACAAGCATCAGCCTGGTGATTAAATCATAATATTATGCATTTTTCATGCTCCTTTAGTGTTATGCTGTTTTATTGTGGAGTAGGTCTAAGTTGAAGAGAGTCGTGCAAGTCTCATTTTTCACACCTCAAAGTTTCAACATTGCCTTACTTGTAGATAATACTTCACTGTCTTGTTTTTGTTAAAGAAAATTAAAAAAAATAAAAAAAAAAAAAAAATTATGAAGGTATATTCATGAACATAACACAAGACAAAACAACCGTATAGACAATAAGAATATTAGGCTGAGTAAAACACAACAAAGCTATGAATATGTTGGAGTTAGATTCATCCATAAATTGCCTGAGAGTCCTAGAGTTATTTCTATTGAGCGTTTTAAAAGTGTTCTGGAGAGATGGCTAACAGTGGGGTCTTTCTATAATGTTGAAAAATGTAGCTTAGCTTATATGAGCAGTCTGGAGTTTTAATTGTGTATTGTATTGTACTCTATTATGTTTAATCTTTGTGACTGTCTATTGCAATGTATATATAATTGTTTATGGACAATAAAACAAAATAAATAAATTTATTTTAAGGATTTATTTGAATATTTTAATAATTTTATCTAACTTTCTTTTTATAATTAGATCAAATTAAAATGAATTCTTTATTCAAAGTTTATAAAACAAGTTTAAATATACTATGGAACACTACTTTTGAGTTTATGTGTGAAAGCAATCTACCCTCAATTTCTGACCTATCTGGATTTTGTCTAACCATCCCAGACCAGATAATCACCACCCCAGTTTATTGATTAAATATTGATTTTTCATTTTTTGAATCAGGATTTCATGCAGAGTATACTATACATGAAGCTATGTGTTATCTTTATGTGATATTTCTGAAATGTTTTTCAGGTGTGCAAAATTCGTACATGGCAGAGTATGAAAGAGCACTTCAGAAAACAACTGTTACCAAACATCAGGTCCTTTAAATTTCTTAAAACGAGTGAAATTGATTTATTTAAATTGAATTGTTACCCAAAGCAATAGACTTTTGTAAATAAAGATAAATTTCATTAATAAAGTTCCTATTATGAAGACTCATTATGTAATCTCTGATATGTTTGTATTAAAAGTAATTTTACTTATGTTTGCTTGTAAAGATTTACATTTTTTTGTAACAAACCATTTCTTATACAATATTTAGTACAAATATATAGGCTATACAAAAAAGATACTTGTTTTTTTGTGGGAAAAGCGCAACATTACGTGTGTATTAATTGCAGTGGAAGGACTTGGAAAAATTATCCTGCAAATATACAACATGATGATGATATTCTTGCACAACCAGTAAACGAAAATAGTTCTAATTTGGACACACAGAAACGAACATGTGAAATGAGAATGAAAATAGTTTTGAATCTGAAATGTGGCGAAAGTGATTATGAAATTGATTATGGTGACTTTATTTTTTTTTAAATAATCATGAACAGATAAAAAATTGTACAGAACACTCATGAAATAAGTAGCTCAAAATTGTATATCTTTTAACATTGTGTGTAATTAAAATTAATACAAAATATTTAAATAAAATTTTTAACTAATTGTTACATCATTGATTCTTTAATTCATGAAACAATTCCTTAAACAGAATAATAATTGTAAAGAATAAAACTGAAAGTCTTATGACATCATTTAAAATTAGGATTCAAAATTTATTTTGCAGCCTCTAAAAAAAATTACTTCAAGATTTTCCCTTTTTGGTATGTAACTGCAATAGATTTCGAGTTATGCAACAAAAAAAAAAACACTATTTTAGCATAAAAATCACAATTTTCGATATTTTTTATTGGATAACTCATACAAATTCTAAGTTAATTTTATTTTTCTAAAAGCAATTTGTAGGTTAGTTCATTAGTATTGTATGTAGAGTGCAGCACATCCATTGTAAGATTTACTGTATGTAGGTAACATGAAGAAATAAATAAGAAAATTATTATTTTTATATTTCAATGATATATACATCAATAGACGCAGAATCCAAAGTAGATCATTATCTGAAAAAATCTTTTCTGTATGGCTTATAGTTTAGGAGAAATATCAGTTTAAATGTGATGAAAAATGTCCATTTTTAACAAAACCTGTTTTGACAAATGTAAGCCTCTTTTAAAACGTCTATATCTCAGCAACTAATAATTCGAATGATTTGAATATTTTTATTCGTAAAGACGAAAGTTCAAATTTTCCTTAGGTGTTTTCAAATTGTAAATATCTTCTATAGATTCCGAGAAATTAATTGTTAAAAATGACCAATTTTCTACTTTTGCAAAATAGCAAGGTACCCCCCTTGACTGTTTGTTAGGCCGAAAAACGCTTTTTTCGAATTACGATAAGTTATGTACATCATTAGATGCAGAATTTAATTGTGAATCGAACTGTCATTTCAGAAATTGAAAATATTCATTAAATTCGGAGTTATTTACATTTTTCTAAAAGCAATTTGTAGGTTAGTTCATTAGTATGGTATGTAGAGTGCAGCACATCCATTGTAAGATTTACTGTATGTAGGTAACATGAAGAAATAAATAAGAAAATTATTATTTTTATATTTCAATGATATATACATCAATAGACGCAGAATCCAAAGTAGATCATTATCTGAAAAAATCTTTTCTGTATGGCTTATAGTTTAGGAGAAATATCAGTTTAAATGTGATGAAAAATGTCCATTTTTAACAAAACCTGTTTTGACAAATGTAAGTCTCTTTTAAAACGTCTATATCTCAGCAACTAATAATCCGAATGATTTGAATATTTTTATTCGTAAAGACGAAAGTTCAAATTTTCCTTAGGTGTTTTCAAATTGTAAATATCTTCTATAGATTCCGAGAAATTAATTGTTAAAAATGACCAATTTTCTACTTTTGCAAAATAGCAAGGTACCCCCTTGACTGTTTGTTAGGCCGAAAAACGCTTTTTTCGAATTACGATAAGTTATGTACATCATTAGATGCAGAATTTAATTGTGAATCGAACTGTCATTTCAGAAATTGAAAATATTCATTAAATTCGGAGTTATTTACATTTTTCTAAAAGCAATTTGTAGGTTAGTTCATTAGTATGGTATGTAGAGTGCAGCACATCCATTGTAAGATTTACTGTATGTAGGTAACATGAAGAAATAAATAAGAAAATTATTATTTTTATATTTCAATGATATATATACATCAATAGACGCAGAATCCAAAGTAGATCATTATCTGAAAAAATCTTTTCTGTATGGCTTATAGTTTAGGAGAAATATCAGTTTAAATGTGATGAAAAATGTCCATTTTTAACAAAACCTGTTTTGACAAATGTAAGCCTCTTTTAAAACGTCTATATCTCAGCAACTAATAATTCGAATGATTTGAATATTTTTATTCGTAAAGACGAAAGTTCAAATTTTCCTTAGGTGTTTTCAAATTGTAAATATCTTCTATAGATTCCGAGAAATTAATTGTTAAAAATGACCAATTTTCTACTTTTGCAAAATAGCAAGGTCCCCCCTTGACTGTTTGTTAGGCCGAAAAACGCTTTTTTCGAATTACGATAAGTTATGTACATCATTAGATGCAGAATTTAATTGTGAATCGAACTGTCATTTCAGAAATTGAAAATATTCATTAAATTCGGAGTTATTTACATTTTTCTAAAAGCAATTTGTAGGTTAGTTCATTAGTATGGTATGTAGAGTGCAGCACATCCATTGTAAGATTTACTGTATGTAGGTAACATGAAGAAATAAATAAGAAAATTATTATTTTTATATTTCAATGATATATACATCAATTGACGCAGAATCCAAAGTAGATCATTATCTGAAAAAATCTTTTCTGTATGGCTTATTGTTTAGGAGAAATATCAGTTTAAATGTGATGAAAAATGTCCATTTTTAACAAAACCTGTTTTGACAAATGTAAGCCTCTTTTAAAACGTCTATATCTCAGCAACTAATAATTCGAATGATTTGAATATTTTTCTTCGTAAAGACGAAAGTTCAAATTTTCCTTAGGTGTTTTCAAATTGTAAATATCTTCTATAGATTCCGAGAAATTAATTGTTAAAAATGACCAATTTTCTACTTTTGCAAAATAGCAAGGTACCCCCCTTGACTGTTTGTTAGGCCGAAAAACGCTTTTTTCGAATTACGATAAGTTATGTACATCATTAGATGCAGAATTTAATTGTGAATCGAACTGTCATTTCAGAAATTGAAAATATTCATTAAATTCGGAGTTATTTACATTTTTCTAAAAGCAATTTGTAGGTTAGTTCATTAGTATGGTATGTAGAGTGCAGCACATCCATTGTAAGATTTACTGTATGTAGGTAACATGAAGAAATAAATAAGAAAATTATTATTTTTATATTTCAATGATATATACATCAATAGACGCAGAATCCAAAGTAGATCATTATCTGAAAAAATCTTTTCTGTATGGCTTATAGTTTAGGAGAAATATCAGTTTAAATGTGATGAAAAATGTCCATTTTTAACAAAACCTGTTTTGACAAATGTAAGCCTCTTTTAAAATATCTATATCTCAGCAACTAATAATCCGAATGATTTGAATATTATTGTTCGTAAAGAAGAAAGTTCAAATTTTCCTTAGGTATTTTCAAATTTTAAATATCTTCTATAGATTCCGAGAAATTAATTGTTAAAAATGACCAATTTTCAACTTTTGCAAAATAGTAAGGTACAATGTTTTTTTCAACATCTTTTGTACATATTTACAATGGTGTGTCCATGGTTCATTTTCATTTTTTGATTGATAACCACTAATGGAAATGCTGCAAATTCTTTTTGTTTGGTTATGTAAATAATAACAACAAAAAATAGCTAAACAACCAAGTATTTTTTATGTATTTGTTGCTAGGTAATAAATATCATACATAAAAATAAGATTTCACAACAATATTTATTTGTATAAAAATATACAACATGTATGTATATAAATAAAGACTCTCAATTGTAACAAGACCAATATGGCATAACACCAACAACAAAAATAAAATTACAATGTTGTATTAAGAAAATAAATACTTAAGTTTTGCAGGATGATTTTAAATAATAAACTACTTAACCCTTTGAGCACCAAAGTCCTGATAACCAGCTGTCAAAATGATTGCCTAGAAATACCAAAAGTTTTTGATGAAAGTGAAGTCAGCTCTGTTATAGACGATCCTGACAATGATCCAGATTATGATTCGGAATTTGAGAATCGACCATCAACTTCATGTTTTTTAGACAAATATTTTAATAATAATAATAGAAAAAGGTGCAAGATATTCAGTTTTTCAAGTGAAAGCAGTGATGATGAAAATATAGGAATACCAGTTGAATAAACTCCAAGGAATAGGTTTGCGTTTGATCAGAAAAAACAGTAGCACTTGAAGGATCTGTTTCAGAGCAGGCTGATAATATTCAGTGGAATGAGGTAAATGAAGAAAATGACTTTGGTGTGGAACATAATTTCAATTATTATGAAGCACCCGGAGTCAAACATTGTCCACTGAGAAATTCCCATCCTATCGCTTATTTTAGGGTATCTTTTACTTTTAGTTTAATTGAAGATTTTGCTAAATATACAGGGAAGTATGCTAAAAAATTTGTGGAAACAAATGATGATTAGCAGGCAATAGTTTACCGAGAAATTGGAATGACATTACAGTAGTAGAAATGTTTGCATTTATTTCAGTGCTATTGAACATGGGTATAAAAAGAAAACCTCCATTAAACAATTATTACTAGTCTACAGTATCTTTTCAAAGTATGCTTGGGTTTAGACAAATATTTAGCAGAAATTGCTTCCAATCCATTTTAACTTTTTTATATATTACAGACACTAAAAACATTCCAAAACCAGATAAACCCGATTAATAATCCTTCCATGAGATTTCAGCCGTTAGATCATTTCAATATAACATCCAGACATTACTTTACTCCTAATAAGTTTATTTCTTATTAGGATGAAAGGACGACTGCTACAAAAAACCACACACAGCTTGCTTCAGTATTTTCTACACCATTGATGGGGTGTAAAAAGTTGTGGTCAATATGTAATTCTGTAACTCATTATTGTCTAAGTTTTTTTATATACAGGGGAACATACAGAAGAGATGAAAAATATATTATAAAAGCTAATGGACTTGGGTTTCATCTTGTTACAAAATTATTAGAATATTGTGTGAACTGTTCAGGAAAGGGTTTCATAATTTTTAGAAATATTTTTTCCATTCTATTCGCTTATCTCCATATTTGTACCAGAATGGGACTTTTGTGACAGGAAATCTAAAATTGCAATTCCTAAAACAATGTTGGATAAATTTAAAATTGGTAAGATAAAATATTCGAGAAGTAATGAATTATTGATACTTGGATTTAGAGAAAAAAACACAAACAAATCCAGTGTTACTATTGTCGAATGATGCTAAGGCTAGTAGCAAGCAAAAAAAACTAAAAGATCTGGAAGTTATATGAAAATCACAAACAAACCAAGTATGATCAAACATTACAAAAATGGATAGGATAAATGTGTCTGATCAGATGTTCTATCAATATTTAGAAGAAAGGCGTTCCACAAAGTCTTGGAAAAAATAACCTCCAATATCATTGATAGAATGAAGGTGAATTGTTACATTTTATATAAATAAAATACCAACAAACCCCATGAAAGATTTATCTCATAACTGGCTGACAATTCTCAAAGTTATACTGGTAGGGCTGTTGCGACTCCTAATATGTTCGCAGGTGGAGATGCAACAGTAAATTAAAAAACCTTTTAAGGATAAAAAATATCCATGGACAGAGAAAATAACTGTTGTGTTTGTAATGTAAAAGCTGGGGGAGGGGGAGGAAAAATCTATGTTTAAGTGCATAAAATGTATATAAGGTGTACACCCATTATGTTTGCTAAATCATACATGTTTTATTTCTGTTTAGATATGTTTAGCATACTGAAACAAAGATTGTTGAAAACTTAAGGATTGTGTGAACATTTTTAGTTTTTCCTTGGATTTTATTCAAACTTTGGGATTGTGTACAGTTTTAGTTATAGTTTTTAGTGAAATGACTATTTTTAATTTATTTTATTTTTTACTTTTGTTAGGTGCAAATAAATTATATATTATAATGAAGAATTTAAATAAAAATAATTTTAAAAAGAATTTAATTTGACCAAAAAATAATTGTTGTGCATAAAGCAAAAACACAAAGTTGTGCGTGAAAATCTAAAAAGGGCTTGTATTTCCCACCAGTCAGATACACAATTCACTGGTATTTTTCAAACTGATTTTTTATTCTGCTCCGGCGCTCAAAAGGTTCCATTCCATAATATCTACGTATTTATTTTGAGTAATAGTTAAAACATAATCTTAAAGTGAACAACAAATACTAAAACAGCTATTGAGCAAAGAACATCTGTGATAGCGACATGCTATGTGATGTATTTAATAATAAAAACAATGTATTATTTAATATCATGTAATCAAAATATTTCTTTTTCTATTGGTACCACTGACTGGTTAGCTTAAATACATTTCAATGAAACTTATATACTTAATACTATATACACTACAAAAAAAATTTGCAAGACGGAAACAAGCTATATAATTATTTAGTTGTTATATACTAGTATTGTTTAAGGCACTAAGTTAAAATCTGACAACAATTTGTACACATCTAGCCCTCGTATACTTAAGTATAACCAAAAATTAATCCATTTTGAAAAAAATAAAAATAGATTTTGATTAAATTTATAAAAAAGAGTGTCAAAATAGTTTCTGAACACTGATTCTATCAAATTTACAAATTTTAAAATGTAGTAATAATTTGAATAGAATTTGTATTAATAGATAGTGAGGAAGTGTATTGTGGATAGTTTGGTCTCTGTCACAACTCCCATTTATGCTGCTCATATAGTTGTAGAATATTATTGTTGTTAGACGGACAATGATGTTGAGATACCAGCAGAATATTTTTTAGCGGAATTTGTCTTTCACCGTAATTATAAGTACAAGGAAGAAAGTGCAATAATATATTTTACTAGAAAGTCCCTCACTATAATGTGATACATATAATCTAATAGACAAGTAGTGTCAGTGGATTTCCCCACAATCCAGCAGGCCAACATCAAATGAGATGTCCACATAAGACTGTGCTTAAACGTACAAAATACTATACTGTATTGTGAAAACAATAAAATTTTGTTTCCATCTATACAAAGTATCAGTCATGCTTCTTCTGAGATAAATAGACGACTATTCGGTACTGCAATTAGTTTCAGGACTCATGTCTGAAGTAGGCGAGGATATGACTTTCTTTAATGGTGAGGCATAGTGCCACTTATTCGGGTATAACAAGTCAAAACCCCACCTGTGAAATATTAAAATCTCCACAAATTTAAGGAAGGTCAGAAAATCCACAAGACTAAAAGGTCATAACTTTTGTCCGAACTGTACCATATTCAAATTATTCTATCATTAATATCAGAACTTATGGAATGTGGTATTTTTGAAGGATGGTTCGAGCAAGAAATGAAATTGGTCATAATGTTGGCACATCATTACAATTTCTTAAAAACTTTTTTGGAAATTGCAACTTCTGACTACTCAAGATCAAAATTCAAAAAAATTACAAGACATACCCAGGAGCACATTTTCATCACCATGTGCAGGGAGGCATGTCTGGACATTGGTGGAACTCATTTTCAACACTACCAGTAAGAGCCTGTAAAATTGTTACTTTCAGTGAACAGTAACTTTTTGAACACACTGAACTTATATTTCCTAAGGTGTTCACATATTAATTAATGTGCTTGTTAATTAATTAAGCTGGTTATATTCTCAGCTTGTTTAAAAAACACAATTATCTGTGATTATGTTAATTTGATTACACCAACACGTTCTTCTTAATTACTTTAAAATAAACTAAACATGGCCCTATTTGACATACACAATAATAAATTATTAAAGATGTTCCTTCTAATACACAGATAACGAACCTTCGAATAGATTTGTAAGATCTTCTTCAGATTGTTCACGAGGAGCAAGCTTAGTAATTCTATGCTGTAACAAAAATACAGTGAGGTTTAGAATGGCCTCTCTACAACTACACAATTTGAAAAATTGGGAAGTAAATTAGGAAATAAATTAACAACAATCAATTTGAGAGTTATAATATAATGTACCAAATCCCATCTTAAAATTATCATACAAAAACAATCATAGCCTACCATTAGTAAGTCATACCTAACCTATTGTAAACAAATGTTCAGATGAATTTAGCCAAATAATTATAAAAATTGTTACCAAAACTTTAGAAAATATAAATTTACCAAAAAGTAGAAACCAACAAATGTAGTAAACACCATATTTAAAAAATATTTATAAACTGTTAGCAATGAATGTGCAAAGTAGGCCTAACCTACAAATAGGCTAAATGAAAATCGTATGCCAAGATTAATAGAAACAAAACATTTTATTAAAAACCATTCTAATTGAATACATGTAGAAATATATGTTTAGTTAACATAATAAGAGAAGTAAAGTTCAAAATATCAGCAAAGCACTTGTAAACAATCACTATGTATTGGAAACACTCAATCCAAATCCAGGTCACGTCATTTACAAAACACCGATTCCAAAAACAAACTGTCTCAGAATTATATTCACTAATAGATATGTAACACGATATTATCTGTCACAGTTAGTATTATATAAACTTGTAAAATCACAATAGAATAAGAGTTCACTAAACTTTTAAATAGAAATATGATAATTTGTAAATAACTAGTTGTAGACTTGAACAGCTGTTAGATTATATTTAGAAAAAGCCATCTTGCAGATTCGCGGAATAGTACATAAACAATCTATTAGGTACTTTCAAATATCAATTTTCAAATATTTGTAGGTCAAAGTAAATTTTAATTGAACCATGATCTCAAAATTGAAACAAAACTATAAGATACTAAAGTGCACTTAACTGTCTACATAAATGTGATTAAATATCGTAAATGTTGATGGAAAACGTAAGAAATAGATCCTTCAACCAATGAACGTACGAGTCCAGAAGGTTTACAAAAACAACGAGACCACGTGACAACAATCGACCAATCACAAGATGAAGATGGCGTGGAACAAAAATTGAATATACAAGTCCCGGGAGGTATGAAGAAGCCGCGAAACGTAAGCGTCGGTTTTTGGAGAGACGCATCCAGACAGCCAAAGGATGAAGATGTACATTTGGCGTGTGTGAATTTTTTATATATAGTTTCGTTTTTTTATCAAATAAAGTGAAAGTGATTTAAAAAATATACAATTGGTAGTATAAACTTAATTAAATAAGAAAACAATTCACAGAATATAAAGAATCCAATTTTAAAATAATTACAAGAGGCAAGAAAGATTAGCCTAAATTCAAATCATTGTTTTGAGATCACCATTTTTTATTTAGTCCTCTTTTCATATATAACTTCTTCAATTTTAAATAGATATGCGTTTAGTGGTTAATTTAAATCAGCCAGCACGAGTTCCCTACCCGAGATAAAATATAGACTATGCAAAATGTTATTTTAAATTGCAGAACTGTATAAATTTGTGTTTAACTATTGTGATATATAATATTGAATTTCTATTGCTCCAAGAATGAGCTAAGTCGAGGCATAATAATTAAAAGACTATATAAATATATATAACCATTCAAATGTTAATTTATCATCTAGGAATAAAACCAAATCATGATTAATGTTAAAATGTTTGTGTTGAGCAATTTATTGACTAGTGTAAAGAAAGTTAATTAATAATCTGAAAATTGAAACAGAATGATAAATGCAATTTTCTTAATTCTCTTCCAAACATATTATAATATATGTTATAAATTGGCAAATTGTAATAAATGAGTCAAAGACACCAAGATTTAATTTTTTAATTAATTTCTACAATAATATAAATAAAATTTTTTTATAAATTGGCATCCCAACGTGTTGGCTGAATTAAATTGAATTTTGCAAATTGGCTTTAATTTAATTAGTTAGTAAGAAAGATATAAAATTGAATTTATAAGTAAGACTTTTGCAATTTTAGATTTAGAATATATAATTATGTAAAATTAGTTAATAGATTTATTTAAACATTGTGAATCAATAGGATATCTCTAAAACAAAACAACACTACCCACTACACTTAGTATTACATCATAAATAGTTTCAAGATTTTGAAATATTAGAGATAGCCTATATGTTAGTATTTAAGTGGAATAATTAGGCCTAGAATATAATAATATATGTGTTAAAATATCTAAGTGTTAATCATCATAACTCATAAAGCATTCCACAATAATAATAATAATAACAACAATTACCCCTAGATATATTTAACCAATATGAACCCATCTCAAGAAGAGACTCCTAGATATAATTTACGAGAAACTATTAAACCCAGTGAAAAGGCGCAAGAAGGCCAATTAAAAACTTTAAGGCAACCTACTTTAACCGAAACAATTAGTAACCAACAAGAATCCACCATGGAGACACCTAACCTAAATGTTAATACAGAACCAGAAACACCTTTAGGCCAAAATCAATCAACCCTTTTAGAACAAATGACAATGCTAATCCAAAATTTACAATTAAATATGGACCAAAAATTTAAACAAAATCAAATAGAAAACCAAACTTTTATTAGAGACAACTTTAAAGAAATACGAGGTGAACTAGAGGATGTTAAAGAATGTCTAGCTAGCCAAATAAATAGGGTAGAGACACAATTTACTAGCAAGTTAGCAGGAGTCGAACAGGCCATTGAGAATAATAATAAAAGAATAGAAAATATAGAAACCAGGTTAGACGAAACAATAAACAAGCAAATCTTAACTGAATCCTTAAATAAGCAGGAATTAATATTGCACAATAAGATAGAACAGAATAAAATTAGTGTAATTCAAGAGGTACAGAATATAATAGCAGAATTACCTAAACCTAACCTAGAAGGTCAAATACCCACACCTATCAATGTTATTTGTAACGCAGCAAACCACGACAATAATATTAACCCTACACTGCCTCGTTTCAACGGAAGACAAGCCAACCCTAATGAGTACCTATATCGAATGACTCGTTATTATGAAAGAATAACTAACAGGAAAATAAATCAAATAGGAGATAGTCAGGACTGCCTATTCGATATAATTGAGAATAGCCTCGAAGGAAGTGCCGCTAGATGGTGGCAGTTAATAAAAAATGATGTATACAACTTCCAACAATTCAGCACCGAGTTTTTGTCAAAATTTTGGAACTGAGACGTGCAAAGAGGAACTAGACAAAAATTGGAGTTTGAGCAGTATAGGCCTGGAGGAAAATTGTCCAGGAGTGAATATTTCATAGATAGAGTGTTGACAATGAAGTCTATGATACCACAGCCTAAAGAAGAAGATATCATCGCAATATTAGTCGAACACTTTGACCAGCGAATACAAGATGCTCAACGTGTCCAAAACATCACCAGCATTAAGGAGTTTGCTGATCTTCTACAGAGGGAAGACACAGAGGAGGCCAACGCGGATATAAGAAGAAGGAATAATGCAAGCCCAAGAGGAGGAGCTACGAACCAGTCCAACCGACAGAGCCAACCAAATTATTATCAGAACAGATATCAACATCAAAATCAACATTTTAAGCCCAATTCAGATCAAAATAGTAAATACAGGACTCCAAGAGACCATCCTTACCGCAGTGGACCTGGATACAACCAACCACCTCGACCAAATTATTATCAAAACAGACCACCATACCAGCAAAACAATCAACGATATGGGCAACAACAACAACAGTCTAGACCGTACGAGCGAGAACCAAGACCTATACAGAGCAACTTCAGATTATCACCACAGCAAAATTCAAGGCCCAACTATCACAACACCAACAATGAGTCATACCAGGAGAGAAGACCGAATGCCTATCCAACACCAGAACAACAGAGGCTGTGCCAACTCATCGCAACGACAACGAAACCAGCAATATCAACCCGAACTGAACCGACCATGGAAACCAGCACAGAACCACCAGCGTTAAACTCCAACGCACTGGTTTAGGAAGTAATAATCAAGAAAATCATGGCCGTACAGGTGAAACAGAGAGCTATCCATCAAATAACACTTCACCACCTACACCAGTGCCTATAATTAAAAATAATTTCGGAAATATGCCAACCTACATAGATAATACAAGCAATGTCAAAATTACAATCTCCAATCTTTATTGCGATAGGGACTTTCTTCTAACAGAAGACGCAGATAAGGAAGATCAAACACCTCTAATGAACAACAAATGTCCAGAAATAAACATCACCTTAAATGGAATAATAACAAATGCTTTGATAGATACGGGAAGTACCATCTCTTGTATCTCTGAAAATTGGTTTCAGGATAATAAAATTAAGTTAGGGCATTTCGAGCAGTTACCAGTAAGCAATACCCATATAACAACAGCTTTAAACAATAAGTCAAAGAGAGTTTCACAAATAATATTATTACAAGCAACCATCCAAGGACTAGAGTTTGATGCTCAGTGCATTGTAGTGCCACATTTAATCAAAGACTGTATTTTAGGAATCGATATGATAAGGAATTTGAGAATGAATATAAACTTCGACGATAATGAAATAATACTCATGAATAGAGAAAACAAATCATTAAAAGTTAAGTTTGAAAGTGAGACAAATGAATCAGCAAAATGCAGAATAGTATATTATAATGAAGACGCATATGAATGTAATGAAAGTAATCAAACCAAGCTTGAGAATAATAATAATCCACACTATAGCGAAATTTGTGAAATGTTTAGAGAGAATAGTAAGCTCAGCCCACTGGAAAAAACAAAAATAATCAACTTAATATCTAAATTTAAAACCATCTTTTCAGAAAAACCAGGACGTTGTAATTTATACCAACATAAAATTAGAGTAGATAGACCAGACCATTACCGTGCCCAAAGCTATCCAATACCGATTAATCCAAGAAGCAGTTGCGAGCGAAATAAACAGCATGCTCGAAGAAAAGATTATAGAAGAATAAAACAGCCCTTACGGCAATCCAATTATTATAGTTAAGAAGAAAACTGGCCATATTACGAAGTGAAACCTGAACAGACCACCAATAACGATGAACAGCTATAAATTATCATCACCAGATGTGAAGAAAACAAAATTTTAAAAACATAACCTCATTTGAAGGCAAATGTGATAAACTATAAACAAACAAAGTGTTACCTAAAGCCTATAGTATGTTTTATTTATGTACAACATGTTTTAATATTAACTTTATACTGTGTTTCATATGAACTACGTTTCCATTTAATTAAGTGTTCCCATGATAAACTGTGTTCCCCATTATTAACTATGACTTTCCCCAGATAAACAATGTGATGTAAATAAAGTGAATTTTCATGTAATCTGTGAAAGAACATGACCCAGTGTGTACATATCCAAATATAAAAACATATATTCCAACATTCCATATTCCCAATCTACGAACCTGTATACCAAATAACCTCAACGACAAAGTGACAAATTAGACAATTATATAAACAAATGTGTTCTCCATCCAATGTTCCCCTATCCCTTATGAACTATAATCTTACGATGAACAATGTAAATCTTAAACCCCATACAAACAGTGATAGTAAAATAAATATGTATTCCCTATATTATGTGTTGAACTTATGAACTGTATTAAAATATTATTTCCCTTGTTATTTATGTTCCAATATTTAATTTGTTAGTAATAAGAATTTGTCATGTTAGACAACAAGTTGTTATTATCGTTAGTTATTAATTTAAGATGTGATTTTGTCCATGCAAAATAATTTATGCTACAGAATTTCCGCAAAATTAATTTGAAGGGCATTTATAATGTACCAAATCCCATCTTAAAATTATCATACAAAAACAATCATAGCCTACCATTAGTAAGTCATACCTAACCTATTGTAAACAAATGTTCAGATGAATTTAGCCAAATAATTATAAAAATTGTTACCAAAACTTTAGAAAATATAAATTTACCAAAAAGTAGAAACCAACAAATGTAGTAAACACCATATTTAAAAAATATTTATAAACTGTTAGCAATGAATGTGCAAAGTAGGCCTAACCTACAAATAGGCTAAATGAAAATCGTATGCCAAGATTAATAGAAACAAAACATTTTATTAAAAACCATTCTAATTGAATACATGTAGAAATATATGTTTAGTTAACATAATAAGAGAAGTAAAGTTCAAAATATCAGCAAAGCACTTGTAAACAATCACTATGTATTGGAAACACTCAATCCAAATCCAGGTCACGTCATTTACAAAACACCGATTCCAAAAACAAACTGTCTCAGAATTATATTCACTAATAGATATGTAACACGATATTATCTGTCACAGTTAGTATTATATAAACTTGTAAAATCACAATAGAATAAGAGTTCACTAAACTTTTAAATAGAAATATGATAATTTGTAAATAACTAGTTGTAGACTTGAACAGCTGTTAGATTATATTTAGAAAAAGCCATCTTGCAGATTCGCGGAATAGTACATAAACAATCTATTAGGTACTTTCAAATATCAATTTTCAAATATTTGTAGGTCAAAGTAAATTTTAATTGAACCATGATCTCAAAATTGAAACAAAACTATAAGATACTAAAGTGCACTTAACTATCTACATAAATGTGATTAAATATCGTAAATGTTGATGGAAAACGTAAGAAATAGATCCTTCAACCAATGAACGTACGAGTCCAGAAGGTTTACAAAAACAACGAGACCACGTGACAACAATCGACCAATCACAAGATGAAGATGGCGTGGAACAAAAATTGAATATACAAGTCCCGGGAGGTATGAAGAAGCCGCGAAACGTAAGCGTCGGTTTTTGGAGAGACGCATCCAGACAGCCAAAGGATGAAGATGTACATTTGGCGTGTGTGAATTTTTTATATATAGTTTCGTTTTTTTATCAAATAAAGTGAAAGTGATTTAAAAAATATACAATTGGTAGTATAAACTTAATTAAATAAGAAAACAATTCACAGAATATAAAGAATCCAATTTTAAAATAATTACAAGAGGCAAGAAAGATTAGCCTAAATTCAAATCATTGTTTTGAGATCACCATTTTTTATTTAGTCCTCTTTTCATATATAACTTCTTCAATTTTAAATAGATATGCGTTTAGTGGTTAATTTAAATCAGCCAGCACGAGTTCCCTACCCGAGATAAAATATAGACTATGCAAAATGTTATTTTAAATTGCAGAACTGTATAAATTTGTGTTTAACTATTGTGATATATAATATTGAATTTCTATTGCTCCAAGAATGAGCTAAGTCGAGGCATAATAATTAAAAGACTATATAAATATATATAACCATTCAAATGTTAATTTATCATCTAGGAATAAAACCAAATCATGATTAATGTTAAAATGTTTGTGTTGAGCAATTTATTGACTAGTGTAAAGAAAGTTAATTAATAATCTGAAAATTGAAACAGAATGATAAATGCAATTTTCTTAATTCTCTTCCAAACATATTATAATATATGTTATAAATTGGCAAATTGTAATAAATGAGTCAAAGACACCAAGATTTAATTTTTTAATTAATTTCTACAATAATATAAATAAAATTTTTTTATAATAATAATGTTGGGATATGACTTTTTTCATTTTGGGATATTTTTGATATATTGTAAAATCTTTGTACAGTAGAACCCCTCAAACTCGACACAATGTGGACTTTAAGGTTGTCGAGTTTGGGGGTTGTCAAGTTTTAGGGAACTTTGGTATTTAATGGTTAGGTTTGCAACAAATACTCAAAATAACTTTAAATAACTGTACATTTATTGATTATCAATGATTACACGTTTATTGCAAAAAAGTCCCTGCCTGACAACAACAAAAATAGTGTGTTTAATCACACATTAAAATGAAATTTATCGATGGGTCAAATGAGATTTAAAAAGTATTGGCCTTGTACAATAGGCTCAGTAAACTAAAAAGACCTATCCTAATATGCTGTAACACGGTCCAATACAAATGCTATAAATTGAACTGCTGATCGCATATAATTAAGAGTCGGGTCATTTTTCTCACCTGGTTAAGACCTTTATTACAAAACTTGAATCATAGTTCTACGACACTCCGTTGAATTGTTATGACAAAAGACTTGCCACTTACTTTAATGGAATCGGTGCTAATGACCGGGAGCATCCGGGTGGTTATGAGCTTGGGTTCACAACAATATGAATATTTTGACAACACATGATTAGAGCTGTCCCGGTCTACCTGGACCTTTTATCTTTAACTTTGGCCTCTACTATACAGTAGGATTAGAAAGTGGCTAGACAAAGGAGCAACCCTTACAGCCGTATAAACAAAAGTAACAAGCCTCAACCTCCCGGCATCAGGCAGGCGCACATGGCGTAAAACAATGCAGTGAAAGACCTTGGAAATCCCAAGCTCCTGGTCTCTGGCCCTGTCGAGTTTGACGGAATGTCGAGTTTGAGGGGGTCGAGTTTGTGGGGTTCTACTGTATATTGTATTAAAAAAGGCAGAACTGGGGAGTATTCGGTTGTAAAAGTTACATACATTATATTGTTAACAACTTTAAGCTTACAAAGCAAAAGAACAAACAGTATGAGGGAAAGAACTATCCCCAACTACTGACAGTTTCATATATAAGTACACTAAGTATACACCTTGTCATGAGAAATAAGAGTGTCTTTTGGCGAAAATATATAGTTTTTATAATTTCAGTAAAAGAACTCACTAATTAAAAATTTGAACGTAATACACATTTACATAGGAGTCGATGGATAATACTTTAAGAATGGGTTCAGTGCACATAAATTGCTAATATACATAGATGTAACCACGTATGTGTACTAAAATACTTTTTTTTCTATATGTTGATCTTGTTGTGATATTTCTAAACAAACAAATTTAAAACTTCAGAAATTGATGAGATATTGAGTCCAAATTTGGTTTTGGTATTTTCTATTTAACCTTTTTACGAGAATACTAGAAATCAAGACTTTATTTTCTACATATTCAAAATGGCAAATGATTCTAAAATTGTTAAAATCTATTATCTTGAAAATCAATATCTTTAACGGAAAATTTATAAGACAAAAAATATTTTTTCCTTTCAACGATAAACGCAAAAACATTTTAATTTTTATTGTAGGCCAAAGTGTAATCCAGTTATTGATAAAACTATTAACAAATATTTCTTGGTAATTGACAACAAGCAGAAGTTTATAATACCCGTTATACTTTAATATTTACATTGGGTGAAAACATGTTACATCTTATGAATAAACTATAGATTAAAATAAAGGAAGTTGTAGTCAATTATCAAGAAGTTATTTCTTTATCGACTCAGTTAATCTTTGGTGTAATGAAAATATCTTTTCTAAACCAAACCAGAAATTTACCTAAATGTAAAACAAACAGCTGTTTTATTAGTGCGTAAAAGATGATTTCTTGATATGGACAGGCGGTAGAAATACTATGGGGTATCGGAGAGCTCGATCATGCCTAATAGTTGTTCTTTTGTTTCTTATAAATCTGTGGTCTGAAATTTCCTGATTGGCTAATAATGTTTTTGTACATAATGTACTAGAATTTTGGAAAATAAATTAAATGTGTTGAAAAAAGTGATATACGTAACATAGTGAGTGTTACTATTGAACCTCTCCTCATTGTCTACCTCAGTTAACATGTATTGCATATCGTTGATTGTTTTTATTCGTTGGGCTTGTCGAATTGTGTCATCATTAATGTCTGGTTAGAATGTGTATCATTTCTTCCTCACTTATGTTTTGTGTTAGTGACATTAGGGTATTGACTTTTTCTATAAAATATTCACATCGGTTCTATCTCTCATGTCTGTTATATTTTCCATTTCGCATTTGTCGTTTTACGTATGTACGAATTATGTTGTATCATATGGTACAATAATTGTAGAGCAGAATCTTGTAAACCTGTTACAAAATATCATATAATGATAGGTTCCATGATTTTAGCCTACGGGTTACTGTAAAACTAATTAACTTGTTATTTTTACCTGATTTGGTATATGTCAGAAAGGTAAAACCGTTGTC
Organism: Aphrophora alni; assembly: GCA_963513935.1. Lineage (NCBI taxonomy): Eukaryota > Metazoa > Arthropoda > Insecta > Hemiptera > Aphrophoridae > Aphrophora > Aphrophora alni. The sequence goes on along the minus strand of OY740767.1, from coordinate 153,196,872 downwards.
GTAAGAAAGTTATTTCTATGATAGAACAAGGATTAGTCTGACATACCAAATAAGGTAAAAATAACAAGTTAATTAACTGTGTGATATGTAGGTAACTATGTTTGAGATAGGCCTAATGTTTTTATGGTGTAATTTCTGATCTTATCTATGTATCCTACAGCTTCAGCGATATGTTTCCAGTCGATGTAACATGAATGTGTTGTACATTTGCGTTACAGTTTGGAGATTACGTTATGTAACGTCAGATATTTCTTTTAATTCCTTTTCTACATCTTATAATCTTAAATCGTGTTGTGCATTTATGTTATTTTGTGATTCAGTATGTGTAATAAATTATTCGTAAATGATATGTTTGTGTTCTGTAGCTCTCCCTGATGTGTAGTTATGGATTTTGTTGGACCACTGTGTTATTTGCACTTGTATTTCCAAATTATTGTATTTATTAACAAACTGTTCGGTACCGCTGACAATTTCTGCTACAGCCTGATTGATATATTTTGTGTGTGTTCCAATAGCATGGAGACCATTTGAGCACTTTGGGTTTCTATCTCATTATTTACTTCGGATTTTATTTTGTTAAGATCTTGTTTTAATTGTAAATTTTGAATTTACATACCTTGTTTTAATTGTGTATTAATAGTCATTCTGGTTTTTCTTATGGCAAACTCTGTTACTTTGTGCTATCGCATAAGTGAGCTGCCTCTATTGATGTGGATACATTGGCCTAATGAATGGTTTGTGATGAAGCCTCTAGCTGAATTCTCCACAATGTTATGACTGACAACCATTGAAAAAAACTAGAAAAACCTGAGGGTTCAATATGTCCCCGTGATGGTTATGGAATCACCAAGGGCTCAATATGCCTCTATGTAGGTAGAATGAAATGTCGAGGGCTCAATGTGGATCTATGATGGGACTCAATACTCCAATGTGACTTGTTAGGATGCTCTGACCCAGCTTTCTCTTTTATCTTCTGCTATTGCTGCTAATATAGTATGTAGACTCGGAGTAGGGAGCGTTGGGAAAATATTTACTGCGGAACGTGACTTGGAATGACTGTTGCTCGAAGTATTACTTCTTAACAGTTGTTTACAACTTAATAATGAAGATTTGTTCCATTACAAAATATCTCAACACAGACTGGAATGAACATCAGATGAAAAACCACCGTCAGTTTGTCGGTGTGTCAATTATTATGCAAGGTTGTTATACCAATCCACACTGTCAAGGTAAGTTGTTTAAAATTATTGTTTCAAGGGTAATGATTAATACTAATTTGTTAGTTCTGCATTTCAATTTTTCCGAAGGAGAGACTGCATACTTCCAAAGGAATGTTGCTAAAATAATAGTAATGGTACTTTTCCAGCTAACATTAAAAAAAAAACAACAGATTTTTGGAAACTATATTTGTAACTTATATGTTAATATTTTATAGTGACTTAGAGATGATTTACCTGAGGTAGTGTTCCCTTCACAAGATTAGGAATGTCTTCTTTAACATAACCTAGTGCAGATAATCCATTCTCCACTTTCATATATTGCATGTAACTTCTGATAGTATCGGCTAAAATTTTACCTATACGAAAATTTGTATTAACATTAATACTTGTGATAGGAACACTTTTAATAAACAATATACATACATTGCTTTACGACTGATACATACATGTGGGATATATGAAAAATAACTTCCATTCTTGTAAAGCAATTGATATAGTGGAGAAATGACTCCATTGTACGGAACATTTCTGTAAGATTTGGTAAATATCCAGCAGTGGCAGAAAGGAGATTGTTTACGTGAATGCAACTGTTGTTCAATGTGTGCTGCAATTAAGTGGTGAGATTCTCAGTTAAAAGATTTCTGTTAGTCAAAAACTATTAAGTTATTGATATTTATCATTAATTTTGTGAAGAGAACATAACGGGTGAGTGTGATACGAGACAATAGTCTGGTGAACAAATGTGCACAATGAGAAGAGAAGTGGTGAGCTGACTGTAGTAAATGGATCAATTCGTTTGGAGATTAATATAAAAAATAGTTCATGAGAACTCCTAATTCACCATTTGTGAGTTCACTGATGTTTTAATATTGATATCATGTATAGTTCTCTTCAATGTAATATTTTACTAATTAGTATATTAAAAGACGGAAAGAAATTGGTTTTTTTTTTTAAATTTGAGGACCCCAAGAGATATTTTTGGGACATAGGGATCTATTTTTAGACATTTTCAATGTTGATTTTGGTCCTGTTATATGTCATTTTAAAGCAATCATTTAGGTATAAAGATTTTTCTCTTATATTATTGGTTTAGTTTATACTAGAAACAAGTCTAAAAAACCAATAATATAAGGTTGTGTGGTTGTTATTTTGAAATCAAAATTGAAAACATAAATACAGAAAAATGTTTTGCTCATTTGAAAAATTTTAAATATGAAGGATTTGTAATTTTTTGACATAAAAACAAACATTGAAGTACATAATTTTAATGGGCTATTAATAAGATACATAATACAGCATTGAACCAAACATTTAATATCATATTAATAAAACGCTAAGTCTGTCCGTTTGATTTTTCAACTCAAAAACTGTATAGGCAAGGATTTTGAAATTTTGCACAATCATAGACCTTAGTGAGAAACTACTAAAACCGAAGTTTCAAGTATATAAGTCAAGTTGTTCCTGAAGTTTCAGACGCTAGGTCTGTCCGTTTGATTTTTCAACTCGAAAACTGTATAGGCTAGGAACTTGAAATTCTGCACAATCATAGACCTTAGTGAGAAACTGCTAAAACCGAAGTTTCAAGTATATAATTCAAGTGGTTCCTGAGATATAGTTTCCTGAAGTTTCAGAAATCTATTAACTTAACTGAAACTTCATAATCAGATGTGAAATTAGGTACCGCATTGGTAGTTAAGTTACAAAAAGCACGACTTCTAATTTTTGATGAGTGTTCAACAATTCCTCGACATTTGATTACAGTTATCGATCGTTTGCTCAAGGATTTAGACACCTCAACAAATAATAAAATTGCAGGAAAGGTTGTAGTTTTTTGTGGTGACTTTCTTCACACCCTGCCAGTTGTGCCACATGGAGGACGTGCAGAATCTGTTGACATATGTAAAAAGTCGAGCGCTTTATGGCAAAATGTCACATTCTGTAAACTTCATAAAAATATGAGAGTTGATAATGAAGCAGAAGAGTTTTCGGAATTTCTTCTATCAATAGGAAATGGCAAGTTACCAATAGTTTCTGGAGAAGACTTTGTAATGCTGCCTCTCGACTAACGGGCGAAGGATCTCCAATCAATTTTGTTTATGACAGCCACACTTTAGCAAACTACGAGGATATTACCGAACTTATCAATAACGAAGTCATGGAACTACTTCCTGGAGAAAAAAAAGTGTACCTTAGTTTTGACAAGGAAATCAGTGACGGTACAGAACAACTTAAGTATCCAACAGAGTTCTTAAATACAATTCAAATTAGCGGTCTTCCAAGATATAAATTGGTGCTTAAGCAAGGTGCTTTGGTTATGTTGATTCAAAATTTGGATGCGAGTCGTGGACTTATTAATGGAACGCGTTTGAGAGTTGAGATCATGCGTCAGAACCTTATTGATTGTACGATTTTAACTGGAGCTTCAGCAGGTGAACGCGTTCTTATTCCAAGAATAAAACTTTCTCCCTCAGACTCTTCTATTCCAATAAGTTTATCACGTACTCCGTTTCCACTGATTTTGGCTTTTTCCTTGACCATCAACAAATCACAAGGCCAATCTTTGTCATGCATCACACTATTTTTGCCACGCCCTGTCTTCTCCCATGGTCAGCTTTATTTAGCTCTCAGTCGATGTCGTTCGTTTTCAGGAGTGAAAATCTTTGTTCATTCAAATTGAAGGACAGTCAATTACAGCAGATGGTGAAATAATCACACGGTTTTTAGAGAAGTATTATGAGTATCGATAAATACATTCATAAATATGAACCTATATGTATTAATAAACGGTTAAACCTATCACTGTTATATATTTTCTTAATTAGTTTGAACTACTGAACAAAGTTAAATGAGTTTTAGACTCATTGTAATCGATCACGTAAAGTGACAGATGATCAAAATTGAACATTTTTTATAAATCAATTTCGCTTTTAAGATTAATGAAATTTTTTAATTTTTCACCCGTGGTAACACGGGTCGCTTGTATTTATATAAGTCGTTTCACAAAATTGATCTGTACATAAATATTGGATATACAAGTAGGTTGTGTGAGTGTTTTCAAAAAATTTAAATTGTATCAATGAACCTCAAAACATACGTACCATCGGTCATAAAAACCTAAATTTAACATGTTTTTGATAAACTAAGCTATACCCAACGTGTGTTTCTGGGAGACCTAAAACAAATTGAATAAAATGTACAAATATACTGGTTTTGCACGTCACAATACAATAACTCTAATAATATTGTCTGAGCAAATAAATATACCTCACTATTATCTCTCTAAATTTTTACAATCCTGATCCAGAATATTATATGCACTTTAAAAAATAAGAGAGAAACAAATTTCAATCCTGTGGGAATAGTCTGTGTAGTTAACCCTTACCTATTTGACTCTTTAACTAAATTGTCCACAAATTGTTTAGCCAACTAATTCATCTATAAATATCAGTTTTATTTTATCATAATCATATACTATTTGACAGTTTGAGGGATTTAGGACAGAATACAAATTTCTCTTGTTTTTTGAAGACAGTATAAAAATAACATTTCCACTAGATAAGTTAAATATTGAGATTCAACCGCAATCCGCATTTATTTGTACCTTTTGTGTCAAGTTTAAAATAAAACAAAATATAGTAATAGGCTTAATATTCAAAACCTTTGTAAACATCTCAATAATCTCAAACAATGTTTTAATTTAGCAAATGGAAAAATATAAATTGACGAAACTTGTTTCAGATATTTTAGGTCACCATATTGAAATGTTGTGAGAGAAGAAAAAACCAAAAAGCCAAAATGTATGGTTTGTAAAGACATTTAAAATGAAGTAAAACTTGACCTACTCTTAAGCTTACATTTGAAAATCTTTAGAAAAAAGAACTCTAACTCCTAATATACCGGGTGTTTCAAAATGAATAGCGGGGTTTTAACGCCTTATAATTTTTATTACACTACAATTACAGCTATAAATGATACATCAAATGAAACAGCAACTCAAATAGTTTTGTTTGTTGGCACCAGTGCGCATGTGCACGCAATGTTCTTGCCGCCATCTGTTAGAAAGCGCTAGTGGCAAAGATGGCGACTAGTGAACAGAAAGCTTTTTGTGTTTTACAGTTTGCAAAGACGAAATCTGTAGTTTCTGTGCAACGTGCGTTCCGTATTAAGTTCGGTTGTGATCCTCCAGGTGATAATAACATCCGTATATGGTATCATCAGTTTGAAGATACCGGTTGCATTTGTAAGGGGAAGAGTACAAGACAACCAAGAGTTAGTGAAGAGAGCGTTGAGTGAGTGCAAGAGTCGTTCACGCGTAGCACATAGAAATCCGTTCGGAAGGCTAGTCGTGAATTAGCAATTCCTGTAACGACTGTTTGGAGAGTTTTAAGTAGACGCTTACAACTACGTCCTTATCGTTTGCAGTTGTTACAGGCTCTAAAGCCTGCAGACCATGGTTTACGTGCCAACTTTGCTAACGAAATGTTGTTACATGACGATGATGATTTTCTGGATAGTGTCGTCTTCAATGATGAATTGACCTTTCACCTTAGTGGACATGTGAACACTAATAATGTGCGGATTTGGGGCTCAGAAAAACCTTACACGATTGTACAAGTGCAACGCGACTCCCCTAAATTCAATGTTTTTTGTGCTATATCCCGGCAGAAAGTTTATAGGCCTTTCTTTTTTGGCGAAGCAACTGTAACTGGTACTTCTTATCTTGATACTCTACAGTTATGGCTCTTCCCTCAGTTAAAAGATGATGAACAAGAGAACTTCATTTTCCAGCAAGATGGTGCGCCGCCTCACTGGCACAACGGAGTACGCGATTGGTTGAACGTTACTGTACCCGACCGCTGGATTGGCCGCAAAAGGCCCAATGACAGAGTTTGTTTCGCAAGGCCTCCACGGTCATCCGATTTGACGCCTTGCGATTTCTAACTTTGGGGGTTCATAAAGGATCGTGTGTATGTGCCTCCACTACTAACTGACCTTCCCGAATTAAGTAACAGGATTGAAGCATCTGTTACAATAATTACTCAAGAAACACTATCAAAGTTTGGGAAGAACTCGCATATCGTCTTGACGTGTGCTGTGTGACGAATGGTGCTCACATTGAACACTTGTAGGCTTTTCTGTAAAACTCTTTGAGTTGCTTTTTCATTTGATGTGTCATTTATAGCGGTAAGTTTAATGTAATAAAAGTTATAAAGCGTTAAAACCCCGCTATTCATTTTGAAACACCCGGTATACCCCTCTGTAGCCACAAAGTTATAAAGAAATATGTTTTGTACATTCTTCATATGTAAATTAGTAAGGAAGAACTTTACACCCAGGTTCTAAGCTCAAACCATGTGCCCACAATACATCTGATACAGGCGGTCTAGGATATCCTGTAAATAATAGAGTTATAAATGGTGCCAAATGAAATTATAGAAACAGTGGACAATTCATAATCTAGGTTGCTGATGTTTCACAGCAGGATATAGTGTGTTGTTGTTACCTGCATCAGCTCTCTTAGCATTGGTTACATCAGTTCCAAGCAACTCTGCCGCTTCCAAATGTCTTTCAGGACAAGCATTTCCACAGAAGTTAAACACAGCTGGAGCGGACATTACAACTGAGAGGCCATGAGGTATGATTGGATGTTCATTTCTAAAGCAAATAAAGTCCATGTCATATTTTTTAACAAATTTGATTTAATATATACACTGTGTCCATAAAGTCAAAGTGGAATTTTGAATGAATATATTTACAAAAGTGTACATTTAAAAAAAAACATGAAATAACAGATATAAACTTTTTTGTATTTATCTGAGTTCTATGTGCGCAGCTCTGCAAACGTCCAAGCAATATTCTAGTTCTTCCCACACTCGACTTTGGAACATCTGGAGTTATTGATGCCACTGCTTCTTGATTTTATTGTCCCAAATGGTTGATGTTCTAAATCTTTCTTCTTTAGTCATTATGTTTAACCCCATTATGTTTAACCCCATAAATAAAAGCCAATGGATGTAAGGTCATGAGATCGTGGTGGCTAAGTTTTCCATCTACCTTTTCCAATCTAATGTTTAGAAAACTTCAGGATGTCCAGGCGATTGGAATTTAAAATAAATTTTTGTTTTTTCCAGGAAATCTCCTATATGTATAAATCTATGAACGGGGGGGGGGGGAGTGAGGATGTATACATAAAATAACTTTGAAAAAATAATTACAGATATCATAATTTTATAGTACATATAAATTTTAATAAATTAATGTTACATTGTTGTATTAGTATCATTTATGTTGAAATATCGTATCCACATGTGATACAAATAATCTAAGATGGAAGAGACCCAAAATAACTCATAATTTTAATAATCTGTTACAACTCTAATAATATGTAACTATAATAAACAACAATTAAACAATGAACAAAGAATTAGATCGTATTAATGTAGAGCAATTGCTTCCAGTATAATGTCGCCTGCTTCTGAGAGTCAGGTCTATTACTAGATAATAGGAGAAAAAGTTTCAAATACAAGAAATACAAAAATAGTTTTTTAAATTTTTATTATTATATTATTACATTAATTATTCATTAAGTTGGTAGTATTATGTACTTTGTTATAAATTCGAATTTATTGAATTAGGATGATAATCATTTCATTATTCCGTTACCAGTTTACCGATTATTAAAAACAAATTTCTGCCAGATTTTTTAAAGTCGAGTCAAATTTTTATTTTCTTATTAACCCTGTAAATTATACGTTATTAAAATTGTGAAGACATTGAATTTCAACCTCTTAACACCTCACCTATGAAATTTATGTGGAAAAAATATTTTCACACATATATTAGTCACTTACCAACCTTAGATGGGACCAATTTTTTTTTAAATATATACATTTATAATTTATACAAAATTAAGGTATAAGTCAAATTTGGTATTATGGGTGTAAACGGATAAATAGAAATTTGGTTTGGGGGCGGGTTTATTATTCATAGGATGGTTGCTGTTGAAATGAAGGTATTGTAGGTGGTTTGTCGATTTAACATGGATGCTAGTATGTATTTTGCCATTCCTTAGTTTTCCTCTGTTTACAAATTAATTTTTTTTGGGCATAATGTCGGGTTGGCGTTGGTACCTTGTTCAGTAGGTGAGGGTGTAGCATAATATATAACATAATTTCTTACGTCATGCAGGTGTTATTATAATCGCGTATCGTAATGAGGCACTGACGGACGGACAAGTTTCAAAAATTGGTTAATGCTGCAGAACGACGAGTGAGTGAGTCAAATGAATGAAAAAAATGTTTAATAATAATCATAGGAGTTAAATATTACATTAGTATGCTTTTTATAATAAATATATAAAAATGAAATTAGTAAAAAGAATAATGTCCTAAATGTGTTAAAAGTCAGTGCAGTGTTTTGTGGACCGACAAGTTTGGTCATCGGTAGAAGAATTTGTGTTTGACAAATTGTAATTGGCTGAACGAGTGACCAATAAGAATCCTGGTGATCTGGAAGTGATCAGTCGAGGTTTATGGAGACATTACTTGCTCTTTTTCTACCAGCGAGAGAAAGTCACTTTTGGCTCCCCATCGACAGATAGAACTTCTCATTTGCTGATCGGCACATCACTTCACTTCGCATCAAGATCAATGTCCCGACAAATGAGCAGTATCAAAAACGATAATTTTTATTTGAATTTCAGTAAATTCAGTGTTGGTGTTCTGAATATAGGATGCATACGTTATATATAACGTTTGAAATATATTAAAGATCTCATTACATCAAAATTTTAAGTTAAATGCTACTAAAGACATGTTATATTGATAAAATTGCAGAAAATCAATCTTAAAAATTAAAAAACTAAAACATATTCGTCAACCTTTGTGGAAGTAATAATTCTAAAGTAACTTTTGTGTGTTGAAAGATATAAACAATCAAAGATTTGAGCTTTTGTGTTTTGAACATTATTAAACGTATAAATATGATTCGAAGAAAAACAATAAACTTTGAGAAATAAAATTATAACATATGTTCTACCAGAAAGACAGTCATCAACTGTGATTCCCCCTTTAGATTATAAGCAAAAATATGTTTTAAATGTTATATATATATATATATATATATATATATATATATATATATATATATATATATATATATAGTTATTCATGTATGTAATCCAGGAAGAACTTTATATGTATGTTGTTTATTTGATTTCTAAGCCAATTTATATCTATGTATGATTCCAGGAAGTACAGTACTTCCATAACTTGGAAAACCATTTTAGTTTATAAGAAATTCATGCAAGTATTTCAGAGGGTAGATTTGACAATATCTATAACTAAATTTGGTTATTTCAGCAAACCTGTAGTTTCTTTATAGTTTCAGTACATTTCCTCAGAGCCCACGATCCTGGGATTTTGTTTATAAAAAGTGTCTGTGCTTACTCACAGAAGCGCCCTTAAAATCAATACAAATAATTTTAAAATCAACTAAAAAAAATTATTTAAAGTAGTCGGAGGGAGAAAAAGTTACAACTGATGTCCAGAAAGGTAATTTGTGAAGTATAGACATAGTCCAAATGAAATTTAGAATAGAAAATTTTTAAAGACTTTCTAAGAAGTAATTTAGGCTTAACTGCCCTGATGTCCAAATTGAAAAGACATCGTCAATCTATCTACCTGTACCAACAGAGATTTTGATGGGTTGCTTCCTAAGAAAAGTTTCCTGCAATTCTCCCATGTAAAGGTTCACATAGGATGGAGCCATTCTGGTACTCATTGCCGTTCCTGTTATTTGTAAAAGTTTTTGCCTTGGAATTGAAAGTTATTCTGTTAAGGAATGAACTTAGCGAGGTTCACAAATAGGAAGTGATAGGATATGACGTGTTTTTCTCCAGTTTGTTTAAGAAATGTTCTAGAGTTGATAGACCATGTCCATGAAGGTTATTAGTGTATAAAGATACAACATCTATGGTTACAAGAATAATTGTGTTTGAAGGCAAGGGTTATGGTATTGAAGATTGTCTGTCTATGAAGTGATTGGTGTCTTGGATATATGTGGGAAGATTTTTTACTAATGGCTGTGATGGGCGTCTATGAAAGTTGAAATCCTTTCTGTTGCAAAATCACAGCCAGCGAGTATAGGCCTACCAGATATAGGACTATAAAAATAATAAGTTTATCAATTCAAACGTATTTCAACAAAAATGTCGCCATCTTCAGTAATGCAAGAGAAGATAAGTCCTTTTTTCCAGTTTTTAAGGTCTCTTTATCCATAGATCTAAAAAAGTTTATTTGAGTTTTGAAAGTTCTTGACTTGAACAACACATCTACTGGGATTTTCTTGATTAATTCTACATTACGTGTGCCCTTCAACAGTCATCTATCGAGAAAGGAAGCTTTAGAAGATACCTTGTTTTTTAAATGTGTTACGTCTTCAGTTTTCTTCATTATCAGCCATTTTTGTAAACAACCTTTTCCTAAGAATAAAACCATACTTCTACGTAAAATGATGAAACTTTCACTCTAAGTGTATAATTTTGAAAATTATAATAGTAGCATAAATAATGATATTGGTTTAAAGTTAATTAAGAGTTCAGCGACTTTTGAATCACTCTATATTAAGATAATATGAGTTAGAGTAAATACCTGTATCCTTCCGGCTGGAAAGTTTTCACATTTCCTGATATAGGATATGACAATCCATGACAAAGATGAACACCGGCATTTCCAAAACCAACTCCAGCCATGGTCGAGGCTAGATGCATATTAGACCTCGCTTCCAAGTCATCAGGATTATATGCAGCCCTTGTTACACATTACACAATATCAGAAACATATAACAGGAAGATCTATTAATTTCATAATTTTTGTAATAAACTAAAAAAAAAAAATTAAATAGAGACTAATATTAAGCACTATATAATACAGTGTACTCCCGATTATCCGCTAAATTGGGTGGCATAGACATCTCAGATAACGAAAATCGTGGATAATATACAAGATTGCTAAAAATAAAGGGAAACTATGATAAAAAAAAGTTTTGGCATAAAAAGACTAAATATACTGTAGTATAAAAAAAAATATACTGTAGTGAAAAAAAAAGTTAGAAGTAAAAAAATTGGAGTTATTAAGTCAAATAGCAAAAAATCGGAAAGTAACAGAGGCAAGAATCTCACAGAAATGGTAATGTACACCATACAATTTTTTTTTTTGAATTTTTTCAAGTATTATTAGAGATTTGTAATATATTTGTGGATAAAAGTTGCTAAAAAGAAAAATCAATTTATAAAAATTTCATTAGACATGGTGAATTTTTACAAAAGAAGTGAAAATTTGCTCAAAAGAGGCATATTTTCAAAAATTCACCAAAAATATAATTATTATTCAAAACCCAAGTTTTTATTACCTATGTTCTCACAAAGATACATAGATTTTATGTGTGTAATGCAAAAACTTTTAGATGGAAACGTTTTGGAGTTATTATGTACGGAATCAACAAAATTACCCTGTAACCGAGGCAAAATTCCACAGAAATTGAATTGTCATTGACCAGAATCAAGTCCAAATTGGATTGAATCCTTTGAATACAGTTCCCTTTAGGACTGCAAGTGTTAGATCTCCATGTATAGTGATGAGCATTAAAATCTCCCACCAAAAGAAATGGGGCAGGCAACTGCTTAATAAGGTTGATTAGTTCCACTTCCATAAACCTGAAATTAGGTGGCAAGTACAAACAACAAATTGTCATTTTATAACGTGTAGTGATCGTTATTGCATTGTTTGAAATGAAGTCCTAAGGCTCACAGATGGAGTTGCTGGCAAGTATTGCTACTCCACCCTTAACTTTGTCTGCAGTGACATAGTCATTTAGAAAAACTGAAAACCCCCTCACATTAAAGGAGTGGGGTAGATGGAGATGAGTCTCTTACAGGCAAATGACTAAAGGGTATGTATTACATACAAGAACTTTAAGACCTTCAAATATGAGTTCTCATGACGTTGATGTTCCATTGTATCACACTATTTAAGTTTAGATTTCTGGCCATATTTATAAACATGTAATAATAAAAAGATAATAACGGATCCGATAACAATTAAAATGGTTTTGTACATGTATTATTCTTACCATCTGTCTGACTTGAAAATTCATCAAGAGGTTTAATTTTGGTTTTAATTTTTGTAGTCTCGGGATCAAGCTCCATAGCAACTTCAACAACTGGAACGTCAGGTGTTCAAGGCTTCGGAGAAGCCTGAGGTGATTTAAGGCGAGGTTTAGAGGAACCCGCCCCTCCCTCATTTTTGGTTTCTAGAGACTTGGTTCTTACACCCAGTGGTCTACAAGTCAGGCAGGTAGTAAGAATATACAAGTCTAAGCCCATTTTAATTGTTATCGAATCCGTTATTATCTTTTTATTATTATATGTTTATATACGCCAGAAATCTAAACTTAAATAGTATCATTCAATGGAACATCAACGGGATGAGAACTTTGTGGATTGTTACAGTTGGCTTGCCAATGTGAGGCTTAGGTTTATGGATTGTTAAAGTTGGCTTGCCAATATGTGGCTTATTAAAGGTTCATGGATTGTTAAAGTTTGCTTGCCAACGTGGGGCTTATTAAAGGTTCGTGGATTGTTACAGTTGGCTTGCCAACATGAGGCTTATTAAAGGTTCATGGATTGTTAAAGTTTGCTTGCCAACGTGGGGCTTATTAAAGGTTCGTGGATTGTTACAGTTGGCTTGCCAACATGAGGCTTATTAAAGGAAAGCGGACTGTCACTTACAACTTGAACTTGGATAACTTATAATATCAAAACTGGCAAACAAAAAAACAATAGCGAACTTCTAATAAATCTTAACCTGATTAATTATTTAGAATTTCAAAAAAGCATCCAAATTGTATTCATCTCATAATCACCACATTAACAAATTTCATTTAGTTTAGCTATGTTAATTGTGTTAGTTATAAAAAATTCTTTATAGATTATTTAAATTTTTTATACCTATACCAGGAAACAAGCCCTTTGACTATTTTAGCACCCTTTTCAATGATTTCCTGGAAAATATTTGTATCATGACAACTCTTACGCTCAAGATGTATACATTTGGTCCCAAAGAAAAAAACATTCACAAATTAATAATTGACAAGATCTTTCAGTACATGAATTGAAAGCCTAATTTTAGGCCTCATTTTAGACACTGAATTTGTAAGTCTGCTCATCTCCAGGATTATTGGAAAACAGTCCCATTCTTCAAGACAGTGTTTCCAGACTATATGAGTCGGGATAGTTTCTTATTAATTCTCCGAAGTCTATATTTCTGCAAAAGCCAATCAACAAAATGAACCCCCTTTAGATAGATTGTGTAAAGTGTAAATGTTTATATATTACTCTATAGAATTGAATTAATTTTGTGTATGTGTAAAATTTATCATATATACATTAATTCATATTAAATGAGTTGTCAGTATTTCATTTAATAAACAAAATATTCTCTTAGACTAAAAACTTTGATTGTAAAAATATTTGTCAATTATTATCATTTATAAAGACAAAATATCACACTAAGTATGGTCTTACTATTTAAAACATTAATACTTTTATGTAAAACGTTACAGTACAACACATTTTGAAAATAATAAAAAATACTGTACAAATTGTCCTTTATCATTGAACAAAAACCAGATTTAGTTCACAGGGCTCATATGGGCATCCACTGCACACTGCATCACTATTTGACATTGGGTGCGGCGAGCTCACTACTTGTGTGTCTAAAGTAAAATATTATTTATTTATGTAAAAAAAACCTTCTTGACAAAACCTTCTTTAATGTTCATTGTTTGGTGTCCAAGTCACTTTGTATAATGACGGAACAAAAGGTAATATAAATTAATTTATTACTCATTATATAACAAAACCTTCTCCTTGAACTATAAACACACTTAACTTCATAACTCAAACAATTACCTTTTAAAATATTTGTTGATGACTTGAAGAGCAAATTTAGCCCATACATCAGAAATCGGATTTTGTCCTTGATATGCTGGGCGTAGTATAGGGTTGGATGGGCACGGAGTTCTTTCTGTATACGGCATTGCAGTGAAAGATTCCAAAGCATGACAGAATACATCAAAACTGCAACAGATTATACAGATATCATAATAACCAGCACTAACTTTCAAAGTTTTATCTCATAGCCATCTACTATAGGTAGGAGACCAATGTAATATGACCAACTTACCATCCCACAATGCTCAGGTTACATCATCAGATGGCTCAAAGCTGAAAATGAACGATTTACGGTTTTCAGGTAAAGATGGTTTTTTACAATTTAGAAATTATTGATTTAAAGCAAAAAAGATAAATTGGAAAAATAAACTAAAAAATTGGATTCTAAAGTAGGATCACAAAACAAACAAAAACCATTGCCAATGACACAAATTTGAAAGATGCCATTTACATACGGTTTACACAAAGAAGAACTTTGGGTGAACCCATTGCAAGCCTATGCTGTGAGAAAAGACACTATAATTCAATAAATCCATTAACGGGCCTGCCAATTTCAAAGCTAGTTCAGAGTGGTTACATAATTTTTAAAAAATGACACGGGATCCGAGAATTGAAAAGAAAAGAGAAAAAATATCTTCAGACCCTAGTACTTCCCAAACATTCAAACAAATGTTTTTTGATAAGATAGCTAAAAAAGGTTTCAACAGAGATGATGTGTACAATGCTGACAAAATAGGCACAAATTGGCCTTGTCTTCCTAAACAATCTTTTGCTTCCCATCATGAAAACTCTGCCCCAGGGTTTAAAGTAAGCAAAGACAGAGTGAATGCTTTGGTTTGTGCTAATGCAAGTGGTTCTTATGCACTGGAACTGTTAGTTAAAAAAAAAGTAAACGTCCATGTTACTTCAAAAATAAGTCTCAAAAAATGTGTGAAATGGTTTGAAAATGAGTTTATACCAAATGTGAAATTTTTTTGCAAAAAATGAAATAAAACGAGGAAAGTGTACTCATTTATAGACAACACCCCATCACACCCATCTCTTGAATTATTAAAAAGTATTGATGAAAATTTTTGTGTAAAATTTCTTCCTCTAAAATGTGACCGCTGTTCTGCGACTTATGGAGCAGTCAGTCATTGAAAAAATGAAAAGAATATACAGGAAACAGCTTCTCTGGTGTCTATTGTTATCAGAACAGAATGAGAACAAACAGTGTTATCAATATAAAGGACTATGTGTACATGTAGGCTGATGCTTGGGAATGGGTAGAACAAACTGTGGTCGGATAAAGAAACTGATCAAGTGAACTCTGTTGAAGATGTTACATCGCTTTTTGATGTCATTCCAGGTTTAGATGAATGTGAAGCAAGTGACGCAGAAGAATGGCTAAACTGTGATGCCAATGATCAAGGTTTCCAGATTTTAACTGATGAAGAGATAGCTGATGCTTTATTTAAAACTGAAGAAATGCTCGAGTGCGAAGAAAGTGACGAGGAGGAAGTCATTATGGAAGAAGGACCTTCTCAAAATGATGCTTTTAAAGCATTAGAAACAGCTATGTCATGGCTTGAAAAACAACCTAAGAGTTACGCCCACCTAGCTAGTGTTTTTGAAAAGTCTTAGAGATATGGCTGTCAAAAACATAAGCGCTAACTTTTTTCAAAAGTCGATCAAGGATTTTTTCAATCATGATCATTTAAAAAGTAACAACTAGTTTATACATTGTTTTCAGCAAGTTTTTATTTTAATGTTTAAAATTAAATGTGACATGATTTTTAGTTTTTTTAAATTGAGAATTTAATAGAATTTAATAGAAAGGATTTGTACTGTATTTTACAACTCAGTAAGAGTTGTTTTGATTAGTTCATTTTCTTGTAAAATTGATTAAATAACTTTTAACTACATACTGTAATAAAATGTGAGTTTTAATTTTATTAGAGTATTAGCATTATTTACTCACTTTTTTATTGAAATTTCAAGGTTTGTAATTGCACAAAGAGAGCTTGATCTAGAGATTTGTTTTGACATGTAAATAAAACAAAGGATGAGGCAAAGGAGGGCGGGGTGTAGGAAGAGGGGGTGGGTTCACTCCACTCACAGAGAATATG
The DNA here is from genome assembly GCA_963513935.1 of Aphrophora alni. Taxonomy (NCBI): domain Eukaryota; kingdom Metazoa; phylum Arthropoda; class Insecta; order Hemiptera; family Aphrophoridae; genus Aphrophora; species Aphrophora alni. The sequence continues at coordinate 153,180,532 of OY740767.1, read as the reverse complement.
GATGTGTATAAAAATAACCTCTCAATCAGCCGCAATGAATATACTGTACCTTTATACACTTCCAATGTTGTTTTAATGATTAGGTTATTTTAGTACAGTATCAATAAGAGTGCTATTGTATACGCAAGCAGGAGTCCATTTAAGAGTTTAAACTATTCTTTTTTATATTGTAAGCATTTAATTTCAATACCTCATCCATTAAAAGAATAAAAACTGTTTCTGATATAAAATTATAGCAGTTTATAGTATATTTCGAAAATCCAGACGAATTAATAATCTGGATGGGGTCCGGTTCCAATTTGATCCGAACTTTTGAGGGTCTATTGTATATTGAATGTATTAGGAATTGTTTTATTGAAATATGATAGTGTTGATAATATTTTAATATATAAATCTTATTTCATCTAAATAATAGTTAAAATATAATTGAGACAGACTAACTTGACCTAGATCTGGAGTTAATCGTGTATCATTTCATAAAAGATATTAACTATATTTAAAACATTTGTCGTACAGGACAAGTAGGTACAGTGAAAACCTTTTTCTGTATTTATTTATATTAAACAAATATTACAGCCATTATATATTTATATTACAGGAAAAGTTGTATTATCCATCCTCAATTAGATTGAACGATAATCAACACTAGTTGATACTGACTTTATTCTGCAGGTTAGGGGATTGTCATCCGTATTAGTTCAATGGAACCAATTGCCTACAATGATTTTTTATAACTTATTTGTACATGTTTTTTGTACTATTTATTTTTGATTTTACCATGTAAAAGTGTTTAGTGCATTAAAATATTGTTTATCTTTTTAAAGTTAGAGTTTGAAGTTAATGAATCTAAAAAAAAAAAAAGTTTTAATAAACATGGGGTACGTTGAATTTTTACAAAAAATCTTCATAGAATTTTTTCAAAAGTTCATCTGCATTGAATTTTTTGTCCCAACACAAGACTTTCCCTATACCCTAAAAGAGACAACATGATAGAGTAAGAAACAAAGAAATACAGAAGCGTAAATCAAAGATGAGAAGGAGAGGTGAGAAGGGGAAAATATATAAATATACAGGGTCACATAAAAGTCACTCCACACTTACACTTCTGTATATTAGATAAAATGAACAATTATGTAAGGTTAGTATGCTCACCCACTGTATACACACACTCGCTCAGGTAAATACAACGTGTGTAGAGGATCAACCTAACCTAACCTAACCTAATCTTGAGGTGTGAAGTCCTTCTGTATATTAGATAAAATGAACAATTATGTAAGGTTAGTATGCTCACCCACTGTATACACACACTCGCTCAGGTAAAGACAACATGTGTAGAGGATCAACCAAACCTAACCTAACCTAATCTAATCTTGAGGTGTGAAGTCCTTCTGTATATTAGATAAAATGAACAATTATGTAAGGTTAGTATGCTCACCCACTGTATACACAGACTCGCTCAGGTAAAGACAACATGTGTAGAGGATCAACCAAACCTAACCTAACCTAATCTTGAGGTGTGAAGTCCTTCTGTATATTAGATAAAATGAACAATTATGTAAGGTTAGTATGCTCACCCACTGTATACACAGACTCGCTCAGGTAAAGACAACGTGTGTAGAGGATCAACCAAACCTAATGTTGGACGCAAAGCACGATTAGCAATACCAGTCTTAGCTTTCAGTGGCTCATAATCAAAAATACTGACGCCTGTGGTTTCACTTCCAGTTCCTGAAGTTGTTGGAACTGAAACAAACATAAGTTAATAATAATAATAGGCGAACAAATCTTTATAATCTTCACAAACATCCACACTTACAATCACACGCAAAACATCAATACAATAAAGCTAGTGTATGTTATAATTATACAGAAAGTCCATGTTGTTAGGTAAAATTATAAAACTATCAAATATATTTTATTCTAAATTCCAAGACAATACACGAAGGCAGCCTATAAGTGACTCTAGACAAAATACCTGGTTCAACCTGGCAAGGTATATAAACCCACCATGAACTAAAAAGAGGGTCAGTCATAATTGAATGGTGATACCTGAAGGCCCTGGTCGTCGATTGACCAAGAGTATTGTAATTCATTAGAATCAGGTATGGGAACATTACAGTTAAAAACACAGTAGCTGGTACTTGTAGAAATAAAAGTGAACAAACCAACAGTGTATTCTTAAATGAATTTAATAATACAGTAGAACCTCTGTTAACCGGCATCGGATTAACCGGTCCTCGGATTAACCAGCCTATATCGTAGTGTACTGGTTGGATGAGAGTTTCCGAAAATAAATTGTAATTGAAACACCAAGCGGGGGCGAGTCAAACGACATTGTCGATAGCGGTATCCCATTGTCGGCGGCGTAAAAATACCGCGGCACCAAAGCTGCGGCGAGTCAAACGACTTTGTCGATAGCGTTTTCCCATTGTCGGCGGCGTAAAAACACCGCGGCACCAAAGCAACGGAGAATCAACCGACTTTGTCGATAGCGGTATCCCATTGTCGGCGGCTTGAAAACACCGCGGCATTGGCACCCGTCGGTATAGCAGACATACACAGACAAAAATGTTTGATGGGCCACTTTTTTTCCACAAATCAATTTAGTTATGGAAAATATAACATTTCTTTTCAGTTTTCTTCTTGTCCTTGACTGGTTATGATCTACGTACAGTATATACAGTAAATAAAAATGAGCGAGTTACAAAAACAGAAGCGTGTGTTGGTTTCGTTTGAGACGCGGTTAAATGTGTCAAAAGACTTGACAGAGGGGAATCTGTAAAAAAGCTTTGTAGTGTTTAATTTTTTCATGTTTGTTGTATAATATACATAACATAATATATACGATACATTTATGTACAATAAAATGAGTTGCAATAACATCTTAATTGCATTATTCTTAGCGCTACCTAATTAAATAAGCTTTCTTTGAATGAAAACCGATTTTTCACGGGAACGTCGGATTAACCGGCCAAATGGGCAACCGGCCCGGGTGTCAGTCCCGTCTAGACCGGTTAAGAGGGGTTCTACTGTATCTAGATAAAAGAAAAAAGATTCATTGGAATCTTTGAATATTTCACTATAATATTCAGCTTGCTCTATCTTGGGACTAATTGATATAGTTTACAATAAAGGGGAATAGATATCAATCATTTATTTCTTAGAATTATAAAGAAACTGAACCAGTGGTTGCTATATGTATTTCGTTTAAGCATTAATAACTTTATCTTAAATAAATATCTTTCATTTATAATAAATGGTACAAATTTCATTGAAACCCAAAATTAGGTCTTAGAGAAAACGAATTCCTAACATAACATTTCATAAATTACGAAGCCCTGACTTCTAAAAGAATTCATAAACCACCATACATAGCCCACTTTCATTAATATCCCCACCTCTAACATGGGTTTAAATATCATATATATATATATATTAAATTAATTGTAACTCTCATATAATATTAGAAACACAATAAATAGCCATTCATCAAAAGGTTGCATAGCAATGGTTGATATAAAATAAATTAAAAGAAAAGAAAAAACAAAACTAGAAGAGGAAGAAGAAGTGATATGAACTTCATAAAAAATATTTGGTAATCAAAATGGTATCTGTCTTCAAAACCTGGTGAGTGACAATTTCCAATATCCATCCACAAATATCTGCCAAGAGATCTACACACATCAGAATCTGTGACCATCAAAAGATTAAAACCTATCAACCTTTTGTATAAACACCTAAATCTGCAGACTCAAATTATAAAGACTCTCATGGCTTATAAATTTAATAACCTAAATCCAAGTTCATATCTATATCGTAAAATCATCCAAAAATCATATTATATTCACCTTTTAAAAATAATTTTTAATAATTCGTATTAATTTGTTATGTTGTGAACTGTACTATAGATGGCCAAGGCATATAAAGACAATATTTCACCATAAGATTCAATTGTAACTTAAATTAAACTTAATGTGTAACAAATAATTTCAAATTAACAATTAACGAATTTTGTAAACCGATTTGCTCGCATTCCGTTTATTAATTTATAATGTTATATTAAAATATATATTTAAACTTATTAGCTTGGTTAATGAAGTGGTTTTGTGTCCTTATCATGTTAACAATAATAAGGAAATGCTACAGCTGTTATCTGAGTGTGGATTGAACATTTTGTTTTCCATCTTCACTCCTCACGCCTAGCTTTGTACTATTTAAGTATACAATTTTAAAACCCTTGTTCTGTAGAGGATGGTTCTCATTCCAGCCATCCAAGATAGAAGACGATGAGATGAGAATTTGTTTGACTTGGAGCCTAAAAAACCTACTAGAAGATTGCCATCGGAGCAGGTTATCTAAAGTACATTTAGTGTCCTATATTGTTTCACAGAGATGACCGCAACAGAAGACTGCATTTCTGCCAGCTGATACTTAATGAATTTCCCATGATAATCGTCTTAACAACCATTAAATAAAATTAATTGTGGAGTCTGATGAGACTATTTTTGCCACGTCATATCAATCAACACAATTGTACTTATTGGTACAATGAAATCTTTTCTATTATGTAATATGTAATATGGTCAATGGTACTGACATTACAGCTGCCATAGGTCGGTCACAATATGAAGCCATTTCATGTGTAGCCCATACCTTGCAGTTAGTAGTGAAAAATGGCTTTTTGGACAATCCCAAAATAAACAATCTTATTAAGCCAAAAAGATAGTGGGCAGTTTCAAGCATTCGGCAAAACTTATAAAGTTGTTTAAAGAATATCAGGGTCAACTTGATTTACCTGCTCATCGAATGATCCAGGACGAACCAACGAGATGGAATAGCTCTTTCCAATGGAATAGAGATGGAATAGCTTAGAAGGATCAACGAGCAAAAGAATGCTCTTGTCCAAGTCTCAGCAAAGAGTAGAAGTAAAGTGACAATGGAATTTATGACCGATGTTTGTAAACAATTAATTGAGTATCCTGTGCACATACTGGAAGTTTTTGATGCTAGTGCAAACAAGAGGCTAAAAAAACTGGCATTTAAATATTTGTGTATTCCACCGTCCACTGCTTTCAGCGAAAGACTGTTCAGTACAGCGGGCAGGAAAAGAAATAGGCTTGACCCTGAAAGAGTCAAAATGTTGGTGTTCTTGAACCATAACATTGACTCATAAATAATTATGGGGCTGTTAGTCTGTTGTATATATAACAACAGTTATACATTTTTAAAGGTTTTGAAAAGTCAAGTATTGTTTTTATGTTGTCCTTTGTTGCATAATTTAAATTAGTTTTATTTATTGTTTTGAACCATAGGCCTAGTGGTTCTTTTTACTTTACCCATAATAGGACAGTGCAAGTTTCAGCATCAAAGGTGAATATTGGTGTAGTTTTAAATGCATTTGTTTAAATCCTTTATGCCTAATTCTGAATGCTATATAACTTTTTAAGGTTTTTAGTTTATTTATTTATGGACATTGGCTCTTTAGAAATTGCCATGTCATTGGTCCAGCAGCATGTTGAAATGATTCAATATTCATAGACATAGACTGAACAGCTTTCTTTTTATCCAATTGTAAAAATAATTATATGTAGCCTAGATATTTTTGGCATACGCAAATAGTTTTTAGCAAACAAATTATACATTTTCAATAAATATACATATAAAGTTAACTGACATTTTTAATACCCCCATAACATTTCTATTTTATTTATAATTTTTTACAAGAATTTTAATTGCTCCATGGCCATACAAAAAAGAGCGATAGTCTATTCTATTTTGGATCTTATTAAACTTAGGTATACATTTAAGTATTTAAGCCAAACTTGATGGGTTAGTTTTCCTTTCTCCATATTTACAGGGTATTGGTAATTGTGGTATTTGGAATCGAAATTGAAATCGAGAATCGATAAAACCTGGAATTGCCCCATCCCTACTTAATATGAAGAACCTAAGTGTCATTTTAATAGTTGAGAACTATGCAAGTTGAAAATGAGGAAAACACTTTGAAATTAAAGAATAAACGTTAAATTTTTTCTAAATTCAGATACAATTAAAATATTGTCTAATGTGTGTTTGTAATGAATTTGTTCTGAACTTTTGTAGCCTATGAAATAACACTGTGCTTTAATATAAATGTATTAAAAATATATATATTGAGGAGTGTTAGGTTTAAACATCTCTGTTGTAGAAAAAAGTTAGATATTACACCCTCATGTATGTAACAATAAGAGAGTGTTGTAAAACATAAGTGAAGTTATGTAAGCTTTATATAGCTTTGTGAATGTTAATATATTATTCTCATACAAAAGATGTTATATTAAAATTGCTAAGTTTTTGATCCACTGCACTAACCTTTAATCTTAAGTATACTAAAAGTATCACTTTTATATACGATTTTATGAAACTGTAATATTAAATTTTTATAACAAATAAAGACGGGCAGCTAAATAATTGAAACTAGAGATGTGGGCCATGGTTATTATATTGGAGCACAACAGGTTATTGACAGACACATCTTGTTATACTGTTATCAAGAAAGTAAATAAATAACCTTTGTTAACCTGCTGCACTAACTTGCAATCAAAGGCTTCAATGGCACTGTAACAGGAAGTCCTTTACCAATAGGCGCATTCACATAATCCAAGAACTCAGCTGTAGGATCAGAGCTGTATAGATTAGCAGCTTTACAAGTATCTATTACAGAACCTCCTCCAACAGCTACGAAGGCATCAAAGTTCCCTTTACGTGAAAACTCTGCAGCAGCTTCAAAACTGAAATCAAAATTTCATTTCTTGAAACTTATAAAGACTAATTAGGAATGTTCATGTATTGTGGAGAAAAAAAAGAGGAATGTATTTTGTAATATGTAATTATATATTTAATAATAGTTGTAAATTTGTGGTAAAAAATAAGCATATGAACATAAAATTTAAATGATGTATACATGGTGTCCCCAAATAATAGAAACAGTACCGGAGACACTCATTGAACACTTCTTTAATTATTGTCATGTAAACAGAATTTTTTTCCCCCTAATATAAGCCTAGTACAAGTTGTAACAGTTCTAAGAATGCAGGAGAAAGTTTGTATCATTGCAAACAAGGTCATCAAAAAAGAATTATAGTATTTAAAAAATCATTACTCCACACAAATTAATATGGGAATGAGTTTAGCGTTAACTTTTTACATACTTTTATAAATTTTTATATCCAAGCCATTTGTGGTAGCCATTCAAAAAGGTAGCCAAACTTATACTATGAATGATTAATCATATCTGGCGTTATCATCACCAACAGCAGCAGTGATTATTTCCCTTACGTATACCAAAATCATGAATCTTACAGTGTTATTATACCTCTGAAATTTCTTTTCCAAATTTATAATTTCAATTCATCAAGCAGCATTTGAATCACATTTTTTTTTTTAAATATCTGTGCTCAAAATTTTATTAAAACCACATAAAATGTTTCCCCTGTTGTACTTACACTTATATTCTAGTATAGCATACCTACTCTGAGCTAACAAATTTTTTATTTATTCCAATTTTTTTCCAATATAAAGTTTATACCACAGAGTGTGTTAGTTGTGGGTAATTAAAAAATTTATTGATTTACATTCTATACTTTAGTTAGACTTAAGTTTATTTAGTTTCAAATTGTTTTAGTTTAGGCCTAATTTAATATTCAATTAGCTTTCATTATCTTAATATCAGTTCTAAATTTAATCCTCAAATAAAGGTAAAGCCTAAACTGGCAGGTATACCAAATATTTGTAGAAACCAACCTTTTAATTCAAAATCTGTTTTCTAGCTGGGGACAGACAATTTTACATCTATTTTTAGGGCATATTGTAGACTTTCTTTAAAAAATAACAACAAAACACACACACACACACACAAATTATTATTTTTTTAAATTAATAAAAATGTTTCAAAAACTTAAAAAATTATTCTTTTTTATATAAATAGGTAGTACTTAACCAAAAGGACATTATTCCCTAATATCTACAAAAGCGCTGCAAAACCTACAATTGTCATGTTGAGAGATAGTAGGATAAGTTGTTTTTATCAAAGTACTGAAGGTGGCTGATATAAACATTGTTTTTCATGACATCTCTGTCACAACTGTTTTCTAGATTAAAACCTATTGTTAAGACAAATTATTTAACAATATTCCCTGCAGATTTCACCTTCTTAGTTCTGGCCACCAATGCTATTTTATGTCGTCAAAGTGATTTTATTAGGCAAAATTTCAGTTCCTTTCTCAAAATTTATTATTCATTAATTATGTAGAATTAATCCCTAATAGGCTTATCAACATTTCTTATTTCAATCGTAGCAACCCTTCCACAACTGATTATTTCTGTGGCAGCAGACAAGACAAATGGCCAGTTACCTTTTTTTTTACACGATAAATTACATTTTCGCCCAAATTTCAGATATTTTGATGTATTCTAAGTTTCACAGAGAACCAGATCAGATACATAGATGAAACAGAAGGAAAACACACAAACAAGTACTCAAAAATATAGACTTGCTCGTACTGCTAAATCACCAACAATTTCCGGTAGTCTTCCACAGAAAAATAAAATAATAACAGAGGAGAAGTCTTTTAAAAAAATTAATACTTAAATTTTTAAAGTAAAATCATTTTTATTCCATATAGAGGAATTCAAGGGACAGCCTTGATGGAAAACAGAATATTTTTGTTTCTTTTTCCTGTATAAATGTTGCAATTGATGTTACTATTTGCCAAAAGAAAGTACAATGTTGGCTGTTGCCCAAAAGAACAATAGGTGTTTGGTGTGATTTCCTGCAAGACTTGTGATCGTTTTATCTTCTCCGTTGAAAACAGAATCACTGCCTCTTTGTTGGCTATAATTGTGGATCATATTACTTCTGGCAGTAATACAATATCCAACCAATTGGCCTAATAAAGTGGGGATAGGGAACTTGAACATGAAAAATAGCTACAACAGAGTTAATCACTCTCAGAACTTTATTAATCTCACAAGTGAAGCTTCATACTAACACTGTGGGGGCATCACAAAATCATCTTTCTAGAAGCATTATGGAAATCATTCCAAACTTCTGGATAGCTATGTATGCAATTTATGTACTTACGTATTAACGCCACCGCAGCAGAAGTTGCGCTAATGCGCATGCGCCAATAAAGAGCAAACTGGTTTAAGGGAAGCAGAATTCCATTTTTTCAGCTTTGAGATTCATATACTTTCATTTTATGATTTGCCGCAAAAATTTTAGGCGTAGATTGGCGGCACCACTTTTAAAGCTCTTGTTTATCCATGATCTAATTTCAAATTATTAACTTCAATAAACTTACAAAAGGTTTGGCCAGGTGATTTATATATTATATATATATATAGCTACCTGGCCAAACCTGTCGTGATATATAATTATATCGCAAAGTAAGCAAATATTGGCGCATGCACATTAGCAACTTCTAATGCAGTGGCGTTAATATGTAAGTACCGCAATTTATTTACCAATAATCTTACCTTTCACCTGTAGGCTCTACTCTGACATTATCATATAGTTCAAAATGAACATTATGTTTAGTGAGTGAATCAATCGTAGTCTTAACCGCAGATAGTTTACTCAAGTATTGATCTGTCATAAGACACACTTTCTTTGCTTTCATATTCACCAAGTCCATCCCAATTTCTTGAGTAACTCCAAGTCCATATCTGATAGTGGAACAAGCCATCTGAAACCAATATTTCTATATCAAGTATTTGTATTTCTGATATATTTAGGTTATTTCCTATAAAACGATACAAAATTTATTTACATAACTTGAAACTTATAATTTTATATTATTCATCAACCATCTATTCTATAACATCACATTTTAATTTTTATAAATAAAAAATGTAAATAATTAATAAATACAAAAAATCTATATAGAGATCATTATTTCAAATAAACACCACCCAAAATCTAGAATGTCTATTTCAACTCTCGTATAGTATTTAGGAATCTTTAAATTGTGACGATTTAATCACATATTAAAATAGATCAAAAATAAAATCAGAACCAATATAATTCAAATCTGGTGTTTCGAAAGAGTGGCAATATCACACAAACATCTGTACCAGACTTGCCCTTGACGATTCAAATTTCATTCTATTCAAAGTAGTCCTTTTGTTTTTAATATTGTTGTAAATTATAAACTAAGTAACTATATATATGTGTGTGTGTGTGTGTGTGTGTGTGTGTGTGTGTGTGTGTGTGTGTCAGTGTGTATGTATATATTTTGTAAAATATGAAAATAATTTTTCCTTTCAACTATTTATCTTTTGTTTTTTCATGCTAAGTAATGCATTATTTTATACTATAGTTTGTTTTATTTTAATTTAATGTATAATAGTTTTAATTTCTTTTTATGTGAATAGCATGTAACATAATGAAAGATTAAATAAATTTAAAAAAGAATATCCTAGACGAACAAAATTTTTAAGAAAGAAAAAAATTCAAACAATTATTAAATAAAGAGGCTTTAAACAACAAGTGAGTTGACAACTAAAAAAAAAAGAATAGAAATTAACAATTTTTAAATAAAGAGGCTTCAGACAACAGTGATAGTGACTCCAGTAAACAGCAAACTTCTGATAAGAAGGGAATCAGACAAGAATCTAAAATAGAAGATTAACAAATAATCATATTATTAGTGTATAAATTTTAGCGAGTCAATTTACATTACATATTTCCTCGCGACATAAATTCTAAAACTACCATTGTGAACAGTTAATTTCCATCAACCTAGAATTCAATAACTCCCAATATATATATTAACATTATACAATAATCAACATTTTAACATAATCATAAACTTTTGTTTATTCTTATAAAATATAAGTGATCCACAATTAAGTTATAATTAATCCAAAATTGGAAACCATAAAAGACGAAAAATCAAGGTTATAAAATAATTGTATTCGTAACAATTTGAGGGTAGGTAAGCTGTAAAAATTGTGAATTTAGGCTAAGTTATCAAAACTGGGAAGACATAAATTTAAATGAAAAAGTATAAAAAGCAGGAGAGAGCACTGAAATAAAACTATAAAGACTAGATAATCACTGAAATAATAGTACAACTAATAACTAATAAATAATTTGAAATAAAATAAACAAGTAAGGTAATACTAACTTAAAAAGTAGAATGATCCAATATAAACATTCATCCAAAGCATTAGTTAATTAGAAGATAGAATACTGCTATGAACGGCCCTTAAAACTGCCTGGGTTCTTATTTATTAATTAAATATCAGATCAGTGGTTCAGTATTTTTATTAAATCTTATCTTTGGTATGAAACTTATGTCCATTTCCCTGATACTTTTGTTAGGAATAAACAACGCTACTACAACGCTTTACTACAAGACTTTAATACAATGATTTAACTACAAAACTTTAATACAATAATTTAAATACAAACTTTAATACAATAATTTAACTACAAAACTTTAATACAATAATTTAACTACAAAACTTTTTAATACAATAATAGGAATTTAATTGAACAATAAAACAAAACCATATTATTTATTCAAAGCCCAGAAGTATTCCAACTATTATTATATATTAAATGAAAGAAACTATAAATGTTTTTATTGGTTACTTTATGTATAGAAATGCTTGCTTACGGTTTGCTGCGTAGATTTCCTGGGCCATCTTCCACCACGGCTAGCCACACAGCCGTGTATCTTCCCAGCTCCAAAAAGACAAGAGAGACCTCTGAATCCTGCTGATTGCTTATATACCTTTTGTTGTCTTGGTAACCTAGTTGAGTTTGCAAGTCAAGCATTTCAACATTTATTTTTTTTACTTGTTTCACAATAGTTGGGTCATTCTGAGCTTTGTGAATATGATTTCTTCCTAATATAGCCTTAATATTATCCTAATATTAACTTATTCCTAACAATACCACTATATAAAATGAAATATGAGAATAATTCAATCAGAAATAATAAGGTCTATGATAACAAGTTGTTTGGAAAAATAATACTTAATTAAAGTTGAGTTAAAAATAAATATAAACAGTAGATTAGCCATCTTTGTTTTTATATTGAAATCGTAAAGAAAAGTAATGACATAGTTTGAGTCATGACATTATAGGGAGAATTTAGAGTAAGTGCAAACAAAATTAAACAATTATAATTTAAATAAATAATAAAGTAAAAGAAACCAAATAGGAAAATAAATGGTATAATAATTATTTTGTAGATTATGATAAAAAAAATAATGTAGAAGGAAACAGGTGCAAATTCGATGACTATCCATACTTTGTAGCACACCATAACAGTTCATAACTGGGTACAGTTTTAAAGCTGGCTTGGCATCAGTTTTTAAAAGGACACTAAGTTGGCATGCGGATCTTAAAAAAGAAGGAACGTGGAGTGAGTATTTTTGTAAAGGACACAAATATATAAGGTTGATATAACCAAACTTTACATAATGATATAAAGAGAATAAATAAATAATTTACCCATCCAACAGCAATTGTGAAATTAGTGAGAAAGAAATATTAAAAATGAAAGGTAAAACCTTTGAATTAAAAAAAAAATTGAATTCATGATATTATGGATATTGCCAAATTTTCCAACAACAAAAAATTGATTTATATATATATATATACAAACCTCAAATGCATATTCTTTGGTGGGCACTGAGCCGGTTTGACTGCTCGATTGCATCGGCCCACTGAAATTCACAGGACTGGTCTGAGAATGGGCTGGACATTTGCATCTAGAATCAAATTTAAAATAAAATGTCTTGCATATCTAATTTCATGAATACAGACTACTTAAAATAAATAATATCAACTTAGTTGCAATGTTCGATGAATACTATAGCAAAATTCATAATAATAATTGATAATTCCAATAACAACAATTACCGAGAATATCTCAAATACAATATTTATGTTGAGAACAATTTTCAGCTTTTCCGAGTCTTGTTACCTTATTATTCCGAGCTGATATGTTTCACAAAACTTCTATCTACTTATGTACTGCTTAATTTGCTTGGGAATATGTCTTAAATAGCCTACCTACTTTCCTTCACTGCCTCCTACCCACTGCTCCATTTCCCCCTCTCCGACTGGGCTGTTATTCGCTTAGCTTTACATTTATTTCTGGAAATTGCTCCTTGTGGTATACCTCTATGAGTTTGTTTAAACTTTGACAAGTTGTCATTCTACTTATTTGCACATTTTTTTTTATCAAGAAATCATAAAACAATTTCACCATTAATGACAATTTTCTGCATTTTCTTCAGTAAGTTTAAGTCTTGGTATTGAATCATATGCCCCTCTTAAGTTTACAAAAACTCCCACCACAAATTCTCTCTTATCCATTTTTTCTTTTATATCTTGACTTAATTTAACTACTTGTTGAGATGTTGATTGGTACTTTCAAAAGCGAATTTGTGTTTCTATTATGAATAGCTATGTATATACTGTGTATATATATTGTATATATATATATATATATATATATATATATATATATAGAGAGAGAGAGAGAGAGAGAGAGACCTATCCAGATCTAATAAAACAATTTGTTTTAGTACAAACTTGAATAACGAAGTCGTAATCAGGGCTGGATTTCCATTCATAATAAACTAACCAAACCTGGATTTCATACGTTTTATTTATTATTTTCTAATAAAATGATTTATTTAGTTACCGGTACTTAGAAAGTGTCTGGTGACACCTAATACGATCTCATTTTTTTTAAATATGCTAGGTAGTAGGGGCCTAAACGATTTCAATGATTTTCTTTATGAGATTCTAAGGCAAGCTTCAATGAATAATTAATTAGGCTACCATTTAAAAGTACCCATTATATATTTTCTATTGGGTAAATGTCTAGTGTAGATCCTGTTGCGATTTAATATTGAAATTTAATGAAATCGTATTTTACATACCTCGTTTTGAAACAATTGGATCATCGTTTAGCTGGGAAGACCCTTTTCAACTATCAAAATCTAATATTTCTGTCAAAAATGAGCAATTTACAAGTTTTCATTCGATGTTCAGAATACACAATGAGCCCATGCATCCAGGTTTCATAAGTTATGCATAGCTAATAGATTAGCATATCTTTAGATGTGTGTGCATTAACTATCTTCTAACAGGTATATTACTATGCTGTCCAGTAAATATATATATACTTTCCCAGACCTGTAGTTCCTTTATTAGGTCTGTTTGGCCTATAATATATATGTATAGGTATATATATATATATATATATATATATATATATATATATAGCCTCATAAGCCTTTTAATTTTAATCCTTTAATATTGTAATCATCATAAGGATTTCATACAGTTAAATTCCTTAATTTAGATAGAAATATTGGAATTAGATACTTGTAAAGGATCCTCTCAGCTAAAGGATAACCAAATTGTTTCAAAATGAGGTATGAACAGCGCGATTTCATTAAATTTCAATAATAAATAGGAAGTGGATCGACACTACACATTAATCTTATATTGATTAGCTATTTCTACAAAATCTATCTAATTCGTGGACTATTATAGCTAACAATAACTTAACTTACGATGAATTTGATATAACTTGCAGCAAATCAATAATTCGCTTCCTTGGCAACATCTTTAAAAGCAAATTGGACGTAGTAGGAAGGCTAGTGAAAGAAACTAACTCCGAAAATACAGTAATATAGTTTATGACAGTCAATAAAACTTGAACTCATTAATTAAAAAAAACAACTGATAGTGATAAAGGCCACGTCATCGTCAGAGTCAGCAATTTACAACCATAGATATTATTAATGTTGTAATGTTGTAATTAATTATTATGAGTTTTTTTTTTTAATAAACACTGTTTACTGATAATATCTTGTATATAATTTATCATTTGTAATCAGCTGCTCACGGAAGGAAGAGAGGTAAATTTCGTCATCAATAACTATGACGATGCCACTTTTGAATAAAGCCTAGTTTAAACTATTTTTTTTTCTAATGTTATGTTAACCTTTAACCACAGAAAGTAAAATGAGAACTATTGCGATTTTTCGGTGAAAAATAGAAAATATTAAGGACGCTTTGAATTAAAAATAAGATGTTTAATTTTTATTTTGGTAACCTTTATGGTTAAATCACGGCTCAAGTTTATGACCTAATATAAAACCATTGATCTAGTTATTATTTTTTAATATGAAACTATTTGAAAATACATTGGGTTTTATTCTGTGCAACAGGTCACTGTGTTAATAACAATAACTAATGGCGTTAATGACAGGTATAAAATCTGCCAAATTAATTTTCAAGATTTTGCAAAACCGTGGCAAGAACTACACAGTAAAAATATGTTCAATTCTGGTGTATATGAAATTTATTTGTATTAACTGGTGAAGTAACAGAGAATCCAGCTTGATCTATGTTCCCGCCTAGTTTAAAAAGAAAACACTAATAAGTGAACTAAACAACTAATAGTGAACCAGTGAATACATAATTCTTGACATTGCTGGACTGCTGGTGTTTTGCAACAAACAACAAACAGGTATTAAACCTCTAGTGATTAACCCGTAGATATTTAATAATAGTATGGCTACCAACAATTCAAGCACGTCGAAAGTGAAAGAATTACAGTTTCCATTTTCACGAATAAAAACTATTATGAAAAGTTCCCCTGATGTGGAAAACGTTGGACAAGATGCATTGCATCTAGTTACCAAAGCTACTGTAAGTAACTTTTATCACTGACAGTCGTTTTACGTGATTATACTGTAAGTTTTGATAAATAAATGATATGATTTCCAATACGAAATTACCGTAATTTTAGGTTATGCTGTATGATTTATTATAAAGTTATTTTAATTATGGGCCTAATTTTAAACCAGGGCAATATTTCCAAATTATAATGTTGTGATAATTTACTCCACTTAATTTAGGTGAAATTAATAATACATGCCAGCATAATATGCATAAATTTATGCTTAAATAACAACTGCAAGAAAAACAAGCCTATTTCATTTTGGGAAGTTAATAGCCTACACATACATTTTTCAAAGCATACACATATTAGAGTACCAACAAGGGTAAATGTGGAGTGTACATGCCGGTTGAATTTAGTAGCGAAAAATCATTGAAATTGTTTACTACCTACCTTATTTTGAAAGAATTGTATCATATTTGATGTCGTAAGATCAAAATACATTAATATTTAGTACTACATTTGCCAGCATCGCTAATTTATAAGACAACATCAAGATGATGGTTGGATATAATCGCTTATACAATTTTGAGTATTTATTTTACATTTATATTGTAAAATTTGTGTGTGGTAAAATAGAAAAATGTCCATAATATTTTGTATATTTAAAATTTTAAAATCTGATCATGCTAAAATAAGTAATTATCTATAATATACTATTTATTCAATGATTAGAACTAGCCTACTACATATTCTTTAACATATTAAAAATCTTATAATTTTTTAAAAGTATAATAATGTAGGTTTAACCTAAGTTCTTGTACATTGAGCCTGTTTTTACACATAGAGAAGATCTCTGATCCAGTAAAAGTGGTTCTTAGGATGATATTATTTCCATAATCTATTTAAAGAACTCATCTGATTCTAATGGACCTTTGTAGGCCTATCCCTTTGTATTTTTATCCAACCTTTACAATATGCTGATTAATTTTTCAGATAAATGAAGTGTTTACTATATATTTTGGGGTTGTTTATAGACTTATATTGAATAGAGAACAGTCTGAGTTATGTATTAACCTGTGATTAAATCTAGACTTACAGTAGGCATTTTGTAACAGATTACAGCTACTTAACCTTGATAGTTTAAAGTATAATAGGTAAGGTTAGGTAGGCTATATATATTTTATAATAAGTTGAAACAAAATAAAGGGCTTAGAGATGTTTCAAAATAAGTATCCAACATGAAATGTTATAATATTCTGTTTAAAATTATCATGAGACAATATAACCATTGCATAATTCAATTTTAAAAGGATAGTCTAGAACCAAGATATAGGCTAGTAGGGCCTAATCAAATTATAGTCTAGCAAGATAACCACCAATAAATTAATGATATGATAAAGGAAATCATAGTATAAGATCAAATTTAGAATAACACACAAATTGAGTAATAATAATACTAACTAAAATAAATATAAATTAGAATAAGAGTTTATTATTTGGAAAGATGAAAATTAGGTCCATTGCCTCCTAAAATTAAGATTGTGCTTTCTGTTATTGGTCCAGATGTGATGGCGAATATCGAAGCCCAACAACTTTGGTCTTGTTTTGATCAAGAGAAAAGCTTGTTTCATCAATATTGAAAAGCTGATGAGACTTATCTGATAGTTTAAGCTCATTTAAAGTCTTTTCGAGGATATCATAATAGGTTTCAACAATAAATGGATCCATCTCCACTTTTTTAACGTATTCTATGGAGTTTTTGGGTTATTTCTCTTAAAAAATTGTATTAAGTGTAAGCACATTCGGTACTTAGTGAAATTTCATATTAATTTAATTAAGTATATTTCAAATAAAAATTGAATTATGAAATTTATATACGAATTATTATTTACCTTGTTCTTAACAAATTCTCCAACTACGTTCAAAACCTCTTTTATATTCAGGTCCTAATCCCATTTTTCCATTGTCCGTCAGCTCATTTGCGTTCATATTCTTCTGAAATGGCAGTTTGTCTTCCTTGAGAGTTGCTCTTTCTCTTTTTCTTCTTGATTTGTAGCTTAGAGTATGGTATTTCATACTTTTCATCTGCTTGGTATCGGGTAGACAGCCTCCATCTATTTCATCAAGAGCTTTGTCTAAAAAGTCTCTGTTCTAATGAAGCTCTATTACTTTTTCACTTGTAATTTCTTGCTGTTTTTGTATTTTTTATTTATCTTTCATCAAAAGAATTCAGTAAAATTAGTCATGAATACTTGAAAAAAGAAAATCATTCATTAAATAAACAATAAAAAGTGTTAATAAGCAAATAAACTAAAAATTTAGAGAATCATTTGTTATGGGGCAAGTGTAACCACCCAACTACTGTGGTTGCATTTTCTTCACATACAAAAATTATAGGGCAAGTGTAACCACGGCTGCCAATTCTAAACCATTAGTTCAGTGGCTAAAAAGGTGTACGACTAAAAATTACACATTAAACTTGATAAGAATACAAAGTTTCAATATTCTGGGTAGCAGGATTAAAGTTTGTTTAAATGCAAACTTTCATGACCATACTTATATTGATCACCAAAATATAAGCATTAAAAAAAAAAAAAAACTTTTAAGATAGAAATTGCCAGAATTATTGGTTAACATCAAAAGAGAAGATTCCAAAATTGTATACCCATTGATTTTCTACAGAAATATAAATGTTTTCAAAAAATAACCAGTCGTGGCCATACTTGCCCGGTGGTTGCTCTTACCTCGCTCCATCTTATATATTACAATGTGTTGTAGGAGCTGTTTGTCCAAGACTTTGCAAAAGCAGCCTTTAAAAATTGCAACAAAAGGGATACACTAGTGTACAAGGATTTGGCAGAAATAGTACAAAGAAATGATAACATGACATTCCTTAGAGGTAAGTGTTAGAAATATTTTTATACACATTAATACCAATATTTTTATACAGTATACATTAGTGGTTGGTAACACAGTTATATCTAATAAAGTGTATTTCTTGTACAACTTCAAAAAAATAGCAACTCGACTATAGGTCCTCCTAAATGTCATTTTTATAACAAAACAAAAAAAACTATAAATTTATCATTTTACATAAATCTCCAAAAACAAGACGGAGACTACTGTATTTCACTAGGAGATGTTCCCAATAAACTTCAGACCAACTATTTTTTTGAATGGTACTGACCTCGATTATAAATCATCCAAAGCCTCTGAGAGCTGTCCTTTATTTCATATTACTATAACATCAGTGAATTAACCATCTGCAAAGGCAATGCATGAAAAGACTAAATGCCTTGAAAATTACCTCAAGTAAGATCTGGGGAGCAGATATCCTTGTCCTTTAACAATTCTACCTAGCTTCATTAGGATAAAAATGATATTCTGTTATGAAGTATGGAGTGCTGTAGCCACTTAAAAAAATTATCTCTCATTTAAAATTATGTACTGCGTATATGTTTGAGACCACGAGCATTCCACTAATGAAAATTGAAATAGCGGTTGGCCCTCTGGACTTGTACATTTCAAAACATGTATTGTGAAATTCCAAAAATTCTAACTACCTCTAAACCATCCTGTGTCCAAATCCTTGAAAAAAATAATAACCTGAGAATCCTTCCATGCATTTGTCATAGCTAGAGACAGACAAAAATATAAGAACAATATTAAAATACCAACTGTTACTTGCACTCCACCATTGTTAGCCAAAACAAAAAAACAAATAGAATAGTAATATCCCAATTCAAATTCTGAAGACAATTAATTATGGAATGTGTTTCAGAGAAATACAAATATTACACTCTTAATATTCACCTACGGCTCTGTTTGTCTAGCTGATCCTGGGAAATGCTGGTAATGATTTCTATGATCGAAACTCTGTAACGATAGGATACTTTGGTGTGTAGACAACCATTAACTATAATGTTTGGAAATCGTTTGAGCCCTAACCCATATAAATCATAATTTCCTTTATACCTCCTAACCAATCTTGGGACTCACAGCTGTCTATGAACTTGATTGATTGATCAATCTGTCTATGAACTTATAATACGGCCAAATAATATTTTCCAAAATTGGGACTATATTAACATTCACTTGTAAGTTTAAGATTTATTTTGTTTGGTATCCAAGTCACAGTTGTTAACTAATAAGTGTCCCTTATAATGGTTGCAACCTAAGACTAATGTTTTTAAATTTACCAATGAAAAGAAGGGGATTAGTAATTTTAATAAATTGTTTAAAAAATAATAAAATTTGGAATAATAAGCAAAAATTAAGATGGGGTATAAAATAAAAGAAAACAACACAGGTGCAGGGTGGTAGTGCAAATGCAAAAAGGTGGAGTAAAGTCAACAAAAATAATTTAATTCATAATATTTAAAATTATAAAAAGAGACAAAAAAACACGACCACACAAAACAAATGAAAGAAAAGATATAAGCATCATATCTTGCTTCTGCAAGATAGTGCAGAAGCTAATAAATAGAATGCTCAGACTGTGCCAATTACATAAACCTTGACAGACATAATACAAATAATTAAATACCAAATAGGAAATGGGTATAAAGAGGAACGCTTGCACAATATTGAATTTACGAATAACGATATAATTAATAATAAAAGGAGTTAGGAACTAATCGCAATGTCTGCATGTCAGAGTAAAGAGTTGCTCACGATGAGATTGCAAGTTCCAGTTATGGTGATTGGGTAATAAGTTACTCTAAACTGTTAATATATACTAAATATAGTGTTCTAAATCTAAATTATTACTAGTATAACAATTAGAATGATTTTAACTAACAACTACAAAGACGAGAATGGTGGAAAGAAATAAGTGATGAAATGGAAGGAGGGATTGATGTGTTTGATTTGTAGTGTGAGGGAGAAAAAAAATGGTAGTGCACATTTTAAATAAACGAAATGGATGAAATATAAACATGACTGATGTGTATTAACACACTAAAATTATTTTTAGGGTGCAACATTACAACATTATTTGGGGCGGGTATTGTCTCTTAATTTGCCGTGGCGATTTTTACAGTTTTGATTACAATACAAAGTTTGTGTTTTTTATATTCCTAGTGATTCTACACAAATAACAAACACAATTGACAAAATCTTATACTAATTTCTTACATCTAAACAACTATACATAATTTTAAATAGATGTCTAGCTGATAAATAAATTTATGAAATGATTATGGTGTGAAATACAAATTTGATGATGGGCAATTATTTTATTATTTGATCAATATCTTAAAAGTTTATGAAATCGATGTTAATTTGATGTTAAAACATGTGAATTCCGCTGATAGTTATAGATTTTTCTGAAGTAAAATTTGTTAGCTCATCACTCACCAAGATGATGTGAAATTCTTTGATGGGCAGTTTGAGGTGACAGTCAGGGTCTTGTGGTTAAATAAAATTAGATATAATTTGATATTATAATAATGTTTTAGCGAAGCATTATATTGGTGTCTTGAAAATCTGGCTCAGTTTTTGTATTTTTGTTTTAGAAATCTTACCAAGAAAAATCACAGTTCGGGAATACAAGCAGATAATAAAAGAAGCAGAAGGTAATTCATCATCGGAAGATGAAGAGTCTTTGTGAAGAACAGTGTTCTATGAAATATATATTTATTCTAACATTGTTTTGTACAAAATATTGTCTTTTTATAAAATTTAAATAAATTATTATGACATGTATATAAGTCATACAAGGTGAGTCATTATTGGTGTATATTTTCTGTCTTTTTTCTAAATATATTTTGGAAACTGATGAAATATTGAATCCACATCTGGTAAATGTATTTTAAGTAATCTTTCACCAGTATACTAAAAACTAAGACCTATTTTGTACATTTTTAAAACAGTCCCCATTAAAAACATTTCATATTCAATATTTCGAAAATAGTTAGTTTTACAAACAAATTAGGAAAGATAAAATTTGTCTTTTTTTCCCCCCTTTTTTTTAATGATGAATAGGCCTAATAGTGGTATAGTTATTTTTAGTGTAGGTCAAAGGCTATCAAAGTTATTTATAAAAGAAGTATTTTCTGGTAATGGACTACAATACCTAGATGTTTATAATACCTTATTATTAGTATTGTCTTAGATATTACATCTTATGAATAATATCTATAATGGTCGAGTTATATTTTTGTAGAAATTTTTTTCAGATTAAAAATATCTCGATACTGCCATTATATTATATATAATGATATTATTGATATTAAGCCATTATTTTTTTCTATAGGCCAAGAGTAGCTTAAAACAAACATACTGTTTAATTGTGATAAATTTTTTCTAATAATTTTCATCCTATGGAAAGTGTTCTTTATTCATAAGGTATAACATATAATTCATCTCATAATAATAAGAATAAGTGGTATTATAAACTTCTGAACATTGTAATAAATTATCAAGAAATACTTCTTTAATAAATAACTTTATTATCCTTTGATGTATAATTTATATTAAGTATTTTTAATTACCGCTATTTTGAAAATGTAAAGAACACAGTCTTGGTTTTTGGAATACTGATAAAAGGTTATATAAAAGATCCAAATACCAGATCTGAACTCGGTATTTCACTCATTTATAAATTGTTAAAAAACAAACTAAACTGCAAACAAAACCAAAGTATTTTCAGACATATATTTATAGACACATTTTTTTTCTTTATTTAGTCCCATGAAATTTTACACGTCCATAACGACATCCTGTATATTGAACTCAATAAGACAAGAACAAAATTTATTACAATTTCAGTTTTGTAAATCCATAACAAGACTACCTCGACACCAGTTGATTTTACTTATTTGTAAAACATGTAAAAACTAAATATTGATTGTAAAATAGCTTGAAATATGTACTTTATGTTTTCAGCTATTGATTAATATTTTTATCACCTTGATTATTTATCATCTGGATTTTCAAATTAAATTGTGTAATAAATGTGGAGTGCAGAAACATCACTTGCATTATGCTCCCCAATATTTGGGAATTAACGGGTACATAAGATTCAACATTGTTATGTAGGATCAAAGATAATTTCAGATTTTATAATTATCTATAGTGTGTCCATAGTCTTGGTGGCAATAAAATTGTTATTGCTTCCTAAGGAAAGATTGTAGGTGTATGAAACAGCTATTATGTAGTTTTATTTATAATTGGGTAAACATTGTCATGCCATTTAATAAGATGTTCCATTTCATCTAACAAATAAAAATGCCAACTATGCAAAGCCAAGTTTTGTGGCTTGAGAAATTAAATTTAGTAACTCTAGTGCAATGAGTAAAGTGTTTGTTTCATGAACAACCTTCACATCCAAATAACATTTTTAGATGGAACAAACAGTTGAACAAAAATGGTAGCTTATATAAAAAGCATTCAGGAATGCCGTTAGTCAACAATGAATCTATTGGAAACATAAAAATGCTTTTTATAAAGTCCAAAAAATGTGTAAAAAAATTAAGGTGTTCCAAAAACAACAGTTCACAAGGTTTTGTAATACTGTCTCCGATTTACAGGCTTTTAATTTTAGTTATTGAATGTTTTGCGGTCAGGAATTAACTTTAAAAGGTATGACTTTGGAGTAGACATTCTTGATAAAATTGAAGCTGAAGAGAATTTTCCGAACTGAGTTAATTAGGGTAAATGAAGTCATTCACACATTCACTGAACAGAATGACACCCCAAAAGTCAAGGTTAGTTGTGCTCTTGCTTGGGATCATATTATTGGCGCCTTTTACTTTGATAACACACTATATAAGTGAAATTGTCTGCCTTGATAAGTCGGAGATATGTTCTTCCCTAAATCAAGGATGGACTTTTATTTATGAGTGAATCAAAATGTCTATCATGAAAGGATTTGGAACAGCAAATATATTTGAGACAACGAATTCAAGAAGCAGTGGCATCAGTAACTTGAATGTTCTGGGTTGAGTATGGGAAGAGTTGGAATATTGCTTGGATGTTTGCAAAGATACCCATGGGGCCAACTTATATCTCAAATAAACAAGTAACATTTTTTGATCTGTTCTTCCATTTTTCTTGTTTTAAATGTATACTTTTGTAAATATATTCAAAACCCCATCATGACTTTATAATACACTGTATTGTATAGAAACACTGGAATTTAGTGAAGCGTTGCTTTGAAACTCTGGTTCAAAGATATCCTGTGAATTTTCAAAATCTTGATTAAAAAAAAAAAAAAAATCATAATTCCGGATAGAAGCAGAAATGAAAGTTGAAGGTACTTTGTCAGCACAAAATGAAAAGTCTTTGTGAATAGTGTTGTATACAATATATATTATATTTATTATAAAATTGTTTTTATACAAAATATTGTCTTGGATATAATTGTTTGATTTTTGATTGATCTCATGTTGGTTTACATCATATCAAGCTGAAACAAAAGAACACAAAAACATAAGCATATCTAAATCAACACAGAGTCCTTGTATAATTATTTAAAGAACAAATAATAGATTTTTATTAATATAAGTAGGATGAAGACAATCTGATAATGATATCTGTTTATGAAACAGGTTTAATGATTTAAAAAACATTTTTTTAGTTAAATCCATTAATTTCTTTTTGCACATTGCCATCGACTCAGCAGGCTGCATCAAAAGAGGCAACGTGACAACCAAATCATGGTTTTTATAAATCCAGTTTCAGTCTAGAGTTTTGACTATTACATATAGTTTTGATAACACAGCTGGTAGTAGAGTGTGGTTCACATTGGCTCTTGTGGAAAGTGCAAAAAGAAATTAACGGATTTAACTAATGAAAGTGTTCTACAATTAGACACTTACTGGTGGAGACCCCACCACAGTGCCCCAGGTTTACAATTTATAAAAAATCAGATAAGACAATTAATTGTAGCTTTATTTCGTAAAACTTGTGAAAGTTTTTTTAAAAATCACAAGTCAATTAACAAATCGGATAAAAGAGTAGCCTGATATGTACAAAACTAACACTTATTAATTATTATAATAACTATTACTAACTGGCGAGTAAAATTATTTATTGAAAAGTAGAATTTAAATTAATCGATTATCACAAACACACACAAGATCCACTTTCCTACTTTTGTTTTATTATTATATTATACATTCCTTTTTTTTAGTATTATTATAATTACTGTGTGTGTCCTTATTAGTGCAAGACATCACTATGATTTTGAGCCATGCATACCTTCACATTAATATAGTAATTCAAACTATTCTTATTATTTACTGTTGAAAATTGTTGGAGTGATTAGATCTCATATACATTTTCCTGGAGTAATTAGATCTAGCAATAGCTTATATATATATTAACTCCCCCTTTTGAAATTATTATTGTCATTTAGTGTGCGATTATAAGCTATAACAAAACATAATATATATATATATATATATATATATATATATATATATTTATTTCGATTGTACTCGTATGTAAATATTTTATTTATTATAAGAACAATTAAACAAATATCATAAAATTCAAAATTAGTAACAACAAAGTAAAATTCAAGTATCTGAGTTTATAAGTTACAAAATATTATTTAAAATTGTTCAAAATTTATTAAGTTGTAACAACTCGAAAAAGATGTTGTCAATAAATAATTTATCATGCAAATTTATATTAATTCCATTCATTTCAAACGACGACACACACGCGCCTAGCGGCAAGAATGCGAAACGCCATTCCAAAACAATGTTAAATTCAAGATTTTCGACCGGACAATAATTAATTAACGTAACTTACCAAATTTTAAACCTAGGAAGACCTATATAAAAATTAAGCCTAAATATTCGATCTACCCGTAAAAATTAACAACTCAAAGGCAGAGATATGGAAATTAAAATAATCTGCTTTTATCAAGACGACAAAGTCAATCAAATAAATTGCCAGTTTGAAATACAGTGTCAGTATTTCGCCGATTGTAGAAATACAGAAAGCCTAGAGACCAAACAAACCAGGCCTAGATATAATCCATATATCCCTGAATATAAAACGTCACCTGAGTCCTTACTTAGAATTAATAATAAAGGTAAAATCTTTCAAATTACGACAGAAAGTCATAGTCAAAATGGCGGACGAAAGAAATCAAGTGACAGACATTTTAAAAGACACGCCCACCGACAACTAAATCACGTGATTCAAATAGATTCCATAGACAATTGAGATGCGGGAATTTACGATAAATTTAAGATTAAAATCAAAATATGTATATTAGTTTTAAGACAACATATTATTTTAAAAGAAGTTATTTGGATCCTTAATATAGTTTAACAACCTAATTTACAAAATTAGAAGAAATAAATATAAATGAAGTTATTAACAACTTCTCATTTAATAAAGTAGGATCATATATTCATATCATTAGTGAACCAAATATACATTATCATTTCAAAGAAATACAAATATAAATTCGAATCTCTATGTACATGGTCAAACAATGATTTAGGAGTGAAATGAGGGGGAGTTAAAAAATTGGAGGCAAATAAGACGCATTCCAAGTTTCTGCTACTACAATAATTGAAGAAATTTACATAAATTAAAAATATATTTCCTACATCATGAAAATAATAAGAAGAAATAATATTGAGTGAAAATTTCGAATGTTAATATATATATTAAAGTTGATCTGATATCAAGATGATGACAAGACAGATTCTATGAACTGGTGAGATCCTTCCATTTGCATTCCATTGTGTTATTATTATTTTTTTTTAAATCATAAACCCTATGTGGCCTGTTCTTTTTTCATAAATATTAGTGTTCACAAGTTGAAAGTGGAATCAATAAAAGCATAAAACTGAATACGAACATCTATATAAAAAAAATATAACAAACTTGAACAGCTTATTCAGTTTTGAACAGTTATAAATTGTCAACTTCATTCATCTCATTTTTTTATTTTTCTCCATGTACTAAAACTAAAATTAATTCTTTCATTTTGTTTTCCTTTTATGTCCTTTATATTAAATGGTATTATACCTAATTTCCTTGGTAAAAGCCGCACTAACCTAGTACCCCGAGATTAAGAGATATGAACTATTATATGTATAAAATAATTCCAGAGATGTAGACTATAGCCTAATTAATTGTGTTTCCATTGATATTTGTGTTGTAATAATACCCTACGATATGTATATGAACTATTGTGTTGATAAAATAATTCCCAGAGATATGGACTCCAATAATTGCTTGTGTTTTCCATTTATATGTGTGTTATAACAATTACTCGAGATATATATATATATATCTAAAAACTCTTACACCATTTAACTTTTTTTTATAATATAAAATTATAATTTCAATTGAAGTCATTTAAGACAAAGCTTTTATGATAACTAACTAAAAGACTGTAATCGACTTTATTGATAATAAAATAATTTATATCGAAATAGAATCTATATTAATTTTTGTATATTACAAAAATGACGCCCAACGTGTTGGCTTTTGTCAAGGAAATTTTCCCTTCCCCAAATAACTTCTTTTAGACTAACAAATTAAGATTTTATGTCAGTTTTAAGATAGATATTTTGTGTATCAAAATATTATTCGTAAATATTAAGATGGATCAACAGTCGAAATATAATCTAAGAAAGAAAATTACACTGACACCAAAGGCTAGCGAATACGAAGACCTACCGGATATGTCATCGTCCCGTCGTAAAGAAGACGTGGTCGTGAGTGACAATATGGACATTGAGGGCATTCCGCTGGAAGGGTCGCGGATCCCCGACTATGATAAACCGATCAGCGAAATGGAAGAAGAAGAATTCGAGTTAGGCGAGAACCCCGGAACACATATGGATCACGAAATAACGAGCGACAAAAACGCGGAACAAGAACAGCCAACACCACCGATGACGTTAGAGCAATTTTTTAGTCAACTAAATAAGAGTTTAGAAAATAATAAGGGTGAACTAAAAAGGGATATAGGTCAACTAAAAGGGGAAATAAACCAAAGTCTAGAAAATAATAAGGGTGAACTAAAAAAGGATATAAGTCAACGTTTCGACGTGCAAGATAGAAAAATAGAGAGCATCCGAGAAGACGTCCGGACTCAGATAGAGAGCGTAGAAGAAAGACTGTGGCAGCGTTTACAATTACACCACCAAGCTGCACAAGAAAAACTCATCCTAGAAACGGAAGAACGGCACAGATCTCTAGAGAAACACTTGGCGATTACTAACCAAAGGAACAAGGAGGAGATTCAACAAAACTTAGAGCGAAAAGCGCAGGAGGTTCGAGAGGAATGCCAGTCCCGAAATACAATTGTGCTGGAAGATATTGAGCGAATTAAAGAGATCAATAAAGAGCAGGAGAAGAACATCAATCAACTAGAGGGTATAGTGACCAACAACAGCAACCGAATGGAAGGTCTAGAAAAGGAAATAAGGAGTCATAAGACCACCGCCACAGCACAGCAAATATACGTAACATGTGGAGGGTCGAATAACAGTGACAATCAAGCGCCGAAGTTCCATGGTAGGGAACACAACCCCACAGAACACCTGCGTAGAATACAGAAATTCTACGAACGAAGGACCATCACCAATAATAACACCGATCCGATCAACCTGCTCGTGGACACATTAGAGTTATGTCTAGAAAGCCATGCTGCCAGGTGGTTTACTCTTATTAAACAGGACCTGCAGAACTGGGAAGACTTCCAAGCAGCTTTTGAGAAGAAGTATTGGAGTAGGGAGGTTCAACGAGCCATAAAACAAAGATTGGATGTAGATAAATATCAACATAACGGAAAACTGAGTCGTTCAGAGTATTTCACCGAGAGAGTGATCACATTAAGGGCTATACAACCACCTTTAACAGAAAATGAAATCATTACATGTATGGCTGAACATTTTGAAGAGCTAGTGCAGGACGCCTGCAGAGTTCAAAAAATTGAGACCATTTTGGAGTTTGAGTTGCTCTTACAAAGAGAAGATTTGAAGGATGCGCATACCCGGACCAGACGAGACCAACAGCAAGCTACATCATTTCCACCGAGACCAAGATTCACTCCTAGGGTGCAGAAACCATACATAAACAATTCCTTCCAGTTTCGACCAGCGGCAATAAATAAAAACCATTTTCAACACAATCAATCTCCACCTACGCACCAATATAATTATAGACCTCCACTAAATCAATACCAACAACATAGATCTCGACCACAACAACATTTTCAACCTTCACCGAATAGAAGCAACCATCCAATCAACCGATCAGACCACCAGACCAACCCACCACGACTGACAGGACCTCGAAACCAGTCCTACCCAACTCCCGAACAGATCAACGTCTGCCACACCATAGCAGAAAATCGACCACCCATCAACCACCCGGAGGCAAGCACATCACAGGAAGTTCCCCGGCAGGAAAACTGCAGAGCGCAGTAAGTGTCCCCGGCCAAATGAGTCATCATATCATCCAACCCCATCATAAGGTGACTCTCAATGACATTAACACTGTGCCATCAAACGACCTCGGAATAGATAGGCCAACAACGCTACTACAGAAAAAAATAATTCCCACCAACAATCATATCTTAATCAGTAATATGTTTTGCGACCGAAACTTCTTGTTAAATGAAGAAGAACATGGATCAACCATAAAACACACAACAAACCTTATTAGATGTCCGGAGATTATGATTTCAATTGGCAATATATGCCTCACTGCTTTGATAGATACTGGTTCAAATATTTCTTGTTTATCAGAACAATGGTTCCAGGGGAATAAACAAAATATTGGGAAATATGAAGAACTCCCCACTACGAACATTCAAATAACCACAGCCGTCGGATCAAAAACTCGTAGAGTATCTAGAATAGTCATGTTTAAAGTGAGAGTAGGAGGAGAAGAGATTTGGATACACACACTAATAGTGCCAAATCTAATAAGAGATATAATTATAGGAATGGATTGGATAAGTAAAAATGAGATGGAAATCAACTTCAAAACAAAGATGCTACAATTAAGGGCCAACGATAAGAATATCGTATTGAAGTTTGAAGAGGTTAATAAAGAAGGAATTTTATGTCACATTACAAAGAATATAAATATAAATAATAATAATAATAATAACAAATATAATTACAGTGATACAAGTATAAATAACAGATTAAAATATGATAACATTCTAGAACGATCCGAAATTAATAGAGAAGATTATTTAAGAGAAGAGGAGATTGATATAAATGTGAATGAAAATGAAATTTTGGAACCACAACAAAAGCAACAACTAAAAGAATTAATTGTAAAATACAAGGACATTTTTTTAGACACCCCAGGTCTATGCAACAAGTATACACACCGAATAGAGGTTAGAGAAGATAAGATTTTCAGAGGACAATCATACCCTGTCCCTCTAATTCACCAGGAGGCAGTAGCCCAGGAGATAAACAGAATGCTAAACATTAATGTCATCGAGTCATCTTATAGTCAGTTCATCAATCCCATAATACCAGTTGTCAAAAAGAGTGGAGAATTAAGATTATGTTTAGATGCCAGAAGGGCAAATGAAATTACTATGCCTGATTTCGAACAGAATCGAAGCATAAACGAATTACTTGCAAAAGGGAGAAACAGTAAATGGTTAAGTACCATCGATCTCACAGCATCGTATTGGCAGATACCCTTAGCACCCGAATCACGAAAATACACAGCATTTCAGTTTAGAGGAAGGACATACCAGTATACAGTCACCCCATTTGGTATTTCAACTTCTCAAGCAGCCCTAGTAAGAGCATTAGAGAAAGTTTTCGAAGACAGCATTGAAGATTTCACACTTGTATACATTGATGACATCTGTGTATTATCACAAGATTTTCCTAGCCATCTTGCACATCTAACTCATATTTTTCAAAAACTAAAGGAAGCAAACATGACTATTAAATTCAGCAAATCATTATTTTGCAGAACATCTGTACCATTTTTAGGCTACACCATGACCGCCACAGGATTGCAAATGGATAATAGCAAGGTTAAACCCATACTAGATTTTCCTTCACCTAAAACAAGGAAACAGCTAAAAGGATTCTTAGGATGCATTAACTACTATAATAAATTTCTAGACAAATTCTCTGAACACATACAACCACTTCTTCGACTCACTTCTAAAAATTATAAATTCCATTGGACACCTACAGATGAACAAACTTTTCAAAAAATTAAACAACTTTTCTTAGAAACGCAAACTTTACACCATCCAGACCCATATAAACCATTCTACCTACAAACAGACGCTTCAGATTTTGCTATAGGTGGACACCTATATCAATATAATGAACAGGGAGAAAAACGCGCTATCATTTTCCTGTCCAGAGCCTTGCAACAGGCAGAGAGAAGATTCACCACAACAGAAAAGGAATTGCTTGCCATAGTATACTGTCTGCAAAAAACCAGATACATAATATATGGTACAGACATAACCATCATAACAGACAACCATGCTCTAACTTTCCTCAAGACCTGCAAACTTCTTAATTCACGTTTAACAAGATGGATTTTGGCCATACAAGACTACAATTTCAAAATTTTGCACTGCAAGGGTAGTGAAAACTGTACTGCAGATACCTTAAGTCGAATCCCTAACCACCAATCAACAACACCCATTAATGAACAACCACCACTTATGATGGCCTACATAAACAGAATACAAGACCAAGATTTACAAACAGAACTTCAACACATTTCACACCTTCAGAAACTGGATCCAAACTTATCACACATCATACACATCCTAAACACAGATCAACACCACCTTTCCAAATCAAAAATCAAGAAAACTTATAAAATATACGAAGACACTCTGTATAAACAACTTAACCAACAATGGCTTATAGTAGTCCCTGAACAAATCATTGATAGGCTGATATGGGAATGCCACCACTATTACCTCCATTGTGGAGCCAAAAAATGTCTAGACATCCTTAAAGAATGTTTCATATTTAAAAATATGGGGCGTCGAATCAGAATCACCCTCTCTGTTTGCAATTCATGTCAGAAGTGTAAATGTAATCCACATCCTTCAGTTGGCCCAGCTAAAGGCATAACATGTATTGGGAAAAATCACCAAATAGCTGTAGATATTATTGGACCACTACCCACCAGCACAGGTAGAGTTAAATATATACTGATTGTTTTGGATATTTTCACAAAGTTTGTCAAATTGTACCCCATGAGAGCTGCAACTACAAAAACGATATTAAATAAACTTTTCAATTTACATTTCCCTATTTATGGCACCCCCATCCGACTTCAAAGTGATAATGGAACACAATTCAGGAGTAAATCATGGCTTAAAACATTAACAGAACATTCCATAGAACCTATTTTCAACCCCTACTACCACCCACAAACAAACATGGCAGAACGACCCATAAGGGAAATTAAAAGATGTTTAAGAACATATTGCTCTCAGAACCACAAAAACTGGGCTAGATGCATATCCGACATTAACACCATGTTAAATGAAGTCCACAATGACACCACAGGCTTCACACCAAATGAACTCCAGTTAGGGAAAAGAGATGTGAGATTCTGGGAACCATACATAACCAACTTAGTATATTTAGATATACCCATTGAAATCAAATTATTTATGACCAGGCGAAGATTACAAAATAAACAAGAAAAGAGAGCCAGCAGATTAAATGCCAAAAATAAACCCACCACTTTTGAATTAGGAGAATTAGTTTTAATAAAAAATTACCCACTGTCAAATGCTGTAGAAGGAGAAACATATAAACTGTTTGAAATATTTAGTGGACCATACCGAATTAACCAGATTAAAGGAGTGTCTACATATTATATTAGCGATTTACAAGGCGATAACATAAAGGGACCATACCATGTGTCTTCCCTCAAGAAATACAAGTATACTACAATGTCATACAACTAACTACTAAATGTGTAAATAGTACAAGATTAGCTGATTGATTTCATTGCCCTGAAATAATGGAATAGACAGGTATTGGGATACAACATAGTTTCTCGTTGTAAATTTGTTCCCTGAAAATCTCAAATACTTAATATTTTCAGGAAAAGTAACCCAGGGGATATTGTAACAACTCGAAAAAGATGTTGTCAATAAATAATTTATCATGCAAATTTATATTAATTCCATTCATTTCAAACGACGACACACACGCGCCTAGCGGCAAGAATGCGAAACGCCATTCCAAAACAATGTTAAATTCAAGATTTTCGACCGGACAATAATTAATTAACGTAACTTACCAAATTTTAAACCTAGGAAGACCTATATAAAAATTAAGCCTAAATATTCGATCTACCCGTAAAAATTAACAACTCAAAGGCAGAGATATGGAAATTAAAATAATCTGCTTTTATCAAGACGACAAAGTCAATCAAATAAATTGCCAGTTTGAAATACAGTGTCAGTATTTCGCCGATTGTAGAAATACAGAAAGCCTAGAGACCAAACAAACCAGGCCTAGATATAATCCATATATCCCTGAATATAAAACGTCACCTGAGTCCTTACTTAGAATTAATAATAAAGGTAAAATCTTTCAAATTACGACAGAAAGTCATAGTCAAAATGGCGGACGAAAGAAATCAAGTGACAGACATTTTAAAAGACACGCCCACCGACAACTAAATCACGTGATTCAAATAGATTCCATAGACAATTGAGATGCGGGAATTTACGATAAATTTAAGATTAAAATCAAAATATGTATATTAGTTTTAAGACAACATATTATTTTAAAAGAAGTTATTTGGATCCTTAATATAGTTTAACAACCTAATTTACAAAATTAGAAGAAATAAATATAAATGAAGTTATTAACAACTTCTCATTTAATAAAGTAGGATCATATATTCATATCATTAGTGAACCAAATATACATTATCATTTCAAAGAAATACAAATATAAATTCGAATCTCTATGTACATGGTCAAACAATGATTTAGGAGTGAAATGAGGGGGAGTTAAAAAATTGGAGGCAAATAAGACGCATTCCAAGTTTCTGCTACTACAATAATTGAAGAAATTTACATAAATTAAAAATATATTTCCTACATCATGAAAATAATAAGAAGAAATAATATTGAGTGAAAATTTCGAATGTTAATATATATATTAAAGTTGATCTGATATCAAGATGATGACAAGACAGATTCTATGAACTGGTGAGATCCTTCCATTTGCATTCCATTGTGTTATTATTATTTTTTTTTAAATCATAAACCCTATGTGGCCTGTTCTTTTTTCATAAATATTAGTGTTCACAAGTTGAAAGTGGAATCAATAAAAGCATAAAACTGAATACGAACATCTATATAAAAAAAATATAACAAACTTGAACAGCTTATTCAGTTTTGAACAGTTATAAATTGTCAACTTCATTCATCTCATTTTTTTATTTTTCTCCATGTACTAAAACTAAAATTAATTCTTTCATTTTGTTTTCCTTTTATGTCCTTTATATTAAATGGTATTATACCTAATTTCCTTGGTAAAAGCCGCACTAACCTAGTACCCCGAGATTAAGAGATATGAACTATTATATGTATAAAATAATTCCAGAGATGTAGACTATAGCCTAATTAATTGTGTTTCCATTGATATTTGTGTTGTAATAATACCCTACGATATGTATATGAACTATTGTGTTGATAAAATAATTCCCAGAGATATGGACTCCAATAATTGCTTGTGTTTTCCATTTATATGTGTGTTATAACAATTACTCGAGATATATATATATATATCTAAAAACTCTTACACCATTTAACTTTTTTTTATAATATAAAATTATAATTTCAATTGAAGTCATTTAAGACAAAGCTTTTATGATAACTAACTAAAAGACTGTAATCAACTTTATTGATAATAAAATAATTTATATCGAAATAGAATCTATATTAATAGTTGTATATTACAAAGTCTAATCACCAATTTATTTTCATTCATATCATTAATATTTACTTAATCGTTGGGCTCGTGGCTGCTCCAATTATTATTTATTATTGTCTCTTTCAGTTTACATAAATATAGAGTCTTATCACGGGATAGGGGATGGTACCGACTTTTTTCCAGGTGAAGAAACACATATTAATTAGTAAGACAAATCTGGACAATGTCCAAATAGGTAAAATTATACAATAGTTCACATTCTAGTTTATTGAATATAAGATGAAATGAGAGAAATGGATAAATTGAGATTGGAATATCAATGATAATTAATTTAGTCCATGTGTCTAATCGCTCATAAAAACAAACATAATTACAGTTCTAGGCTTTAGGTTTAACAGTTTTATATTGAAAATCAAATATTTGAATTAAAAAGAATGGATGAATATGAATATCTTAGAATGGATTCGTTTCACCAGATTAGCAAGTTTTATTTTTGCTATATTTTCCCTTGTGGAATTCTAATTCTTCAAACAAACACTACTTATTACAAACCAGACTATTTATTTTAAAGTCTCTTCTGACCAACTAGTTTGGATGAAATTGACGGATGATGTGACCAAATCTGTATTTTTATATTCTAGTTTTTCAAATACCTCTGATCTACTTCAGGCCTTCCTCAATAATCCCTTTTTTCTCTTCCTTTTTTCATAACAAGTTATCCAGTACTTAAAACTGGAAATTATATGTGATTTTGGCTTGTATGACGATTATTCTTCTATGGGTATGAATAGATGCAATAAATTTTTATATAATATTTTAGAACAGGAAACTCAATTTTTGTTTTTTGTTTTTACTAATTATAATGACGATTATATAACTTCCCTTAATAATACTATAGTTAATTATCTAATTTGTATATTTCTTTGAGTGTGTTATGCAGAAGAACTAATTTAAAAGATCGAAATTGTAAGGACCAATCGGAAAGCGTGCTGGCAGATAGGTGTGACATTACATCACGAATTAGAAGTAATGTTCGGTCTTTTTCTTATAAACACAACTAACACCGACTAAATAGATTTATATTCTATAATTAATTGTACATATGTATTTAAGATTTTGTGCGATATAATTTGGATATAGAAATATATGGTCTGTTTAAGAATATTGTCCCTTTTTCTCGTTGATCTGTAAATATTTCATAATCTTCTAAAATGTGGTATAGGCCAAGGTTATTTTTTACAATGAGTAATTTTTATGCCGAAGTTCAAATTGATGTTCCCGTGTGTTATAAAATGGTTTTGTGAATTTTGATTACCTTTTCTAGACAGATGGATTTGTTTGAAAATATTTTGTAGTAGAAAAAATAGTGCTATATATGGGGAATTGTGTTGATTTTGAGTTTTACTAAGATTTTGTCGGTAAATGTATTTAAATTTGATGATTTGCTAGTATTTGGTACTTTTCTTGGCTACCGCTAGATGTCGGGGAGTTCATCAGTTCAAGGTTCTATAAAAGTATTTGTG
Organism: Aphrophora alni; assembly: GCA_963513935.1. Lineage (NCBI taxonomy): Eukaryota > Metazoa > Arthropoda > Insecta > Hemiptera > Aphrophoridae > Aphrophora > Aphrophora alni. The sequence continues at coordinate 153,144,400 of OY740767.1, read as the reverse complement.
AATTTATTTTATTTGTGATTCATTTCGAATTGTTATAAAGCAACAGGACAAAACTATGTGATTTTCAACCATGCATAATTTCACACTGATAAGCTAATTCAAACTATCGTTATGATTTACTGTTGAAGTGTTGAAATTGTTGAATTATTGGTATAGTTGGAGTAATTGTGCTTAGCAAGAGTTGGGAACAAAAGGTAGGGTTAAAGTGTTATTAGTGTCCAGGAGAAATTTTTCCTTTTTTTTTTTTTGGATAACATCCTGATAACTGAAGTGCTTTATTTTACATTTTTTCTTTTTAGAATGACACTATAAATTTCACATGAATATAACTTTTTTTTAAAATAGATAATGCTTAATAATTCATGTTTGAATTCCTTTTAATGCCCGAATAGCGAATAAATTTTCATCTAGCAGGAAGTGGTTTTCTATAAAATACAGTTAATTCTGGAGTTTACTTGAATGGGCTATTTTGATAAGCGAATAAGCCCCAAGTTAATCTCTACCGATCAGCTGTTTTTTTCTAAGTCACTAGGCAGTGACGTATGGCTTTGACTATGTCACACTAACTAGTAAAAATATTTAGTGACAATAAAGAAATATATTGCACTTTTGAGCTACCACACATTGTACCACCTTTAAGGAAGATAATGGAAGTGGGTGGATGGACCGATTACACATGGCACATGTTCAGCGGAAAATTTATGAAGGCTGAAAAGTTTGATCTTACCTTATTGTCCAATATTCAAACAAAACTGAGTAAATTAATTATTTACAAGAAAACTGAAATACAGAATTTAATGTTATATCAACAGTTTATTAAACAAATATGCGAACAATATATATATATATATATATATATATATATATATATATATTGTTCGCATATTTATTCACAAGCCCTTAATTACAAAAAAAAAAAAAAAAGAAATGAAGAAATTGATATGCCCTTAAATAATTATAACAGTTAAGCAAAGATTTTTTTTTTTAAATTTTATATTTTAAAAATATTAGATTAAGTTAAAAAAATATATATATTAAACCCTCCCAAAAAGTAAAGTTAGACAAACCCTCCCCTTATATATATATATATATATATATATATATATATGTGTGTGTGTATAAACTTAACCAAAATTACAATCGTTGTGTTTTATCTATAACAAATAAGATATAAATTTTATTTTATTGTAATACTATTAAATAGACTTACAATAGTATCATTAAGAAAATCTTCTTTTTTTTGTTGGCCAACCTTAATACTAAACTCAAAAAGATTTTTAAATATTAAAATTTAAAAAAGGATTAATATATATATATAAATTTGTAAGTTCAAAAAAATTGCTAGCTATCCCATCCTATTAAAAAAAAAATAATTACAAATTAATACACAGGTTTGTAACACATGATTCAAAAAAGAGTTTTGAGTTCTTTTTTTCTGTTTTACAAATATATATATCTAGCCACTTTGATTTTTTTTTTGTCAAGAGCTAATGTTACACATTTGTGGTCATTTTTTGGAACTGCTGGTTGTTTCAATTTTCAGACTTGGTAAGGTGATGGTATTTCGCCAGGATGTTGGTCCAGTTCAAGACTGGTTTATGTGAAAAATGCCACTTGCCTCAGGGCATCGTGAAGTGCATTTTGAAGAACGAAAGAACAAATGTGAACATACAACCACGTCACGTCACTTTCATAACTTTTACGTTTAACACATTTTAATTAAACATTTTCAATACTTTAGTTTCTTTTTGAAATCTCACGTGGTCGCAGAGCTCTAAGTGACCTGCTCGATCGGCTGATTAGAATTTCAAAGTCGAACAGGGTGAGGTTACGCTCTTTGAATTAGGAATGATTAAATTTATTTATTAATTTCTTTAAGGTGAGATATGGAAAGGAATATGTTGTTGTAGCGGTTTCTTAAGATCGCACAACATCCAGGGCATAAAAGTCTAAACACTGATTACTTACTTATCATTTATATTTTAATTTATTTATATCTCAAATTCTATAATATACTAATTTTATTTTACATCTTACTTCCTTTTCAACTATTATTACATATGACCTACTAGACTCAATAACTGCGAAGTTTAATTGCTACACTTTTTGTTATTGTTTATTCTAATTCTTTGATGAATATTAATTTTTCAAATATTTATTTAACTAAATTATATTTGTTTATTATCAAAATTTCAATTTTACCCTTTAGGTCTATTATTATACTTTCCTTAACCTATAAGTTTGTTACAGTTGGCATCTCCACAAATATTTTTGTTTGGGAGTTACCAGTCAAAAAGTGAAGATGGATTATGCCTTTGAAGGTTAAATAATTCAAAGTGGTTTTGTTCAAAACTAGTGGGTTTAAGTGTTGTTATCTCAATGTATTTAAACCTATTGACAAGTTTATTTTGCTGGACTTGACTTTGCCTTTTGGTTGTCAAGATTTTTGACTGGAAAATAAGGTTTTAAAATTTAAAATAATTAATTATTATCAAAAAAAAGTTTTACATACATAGTATGGTTTAATTGTAAAGAACCTTACTCATAGGAGACGAAGTGCAAAATGGTTGAGATAAAATAGGATGTAGCTTCGTTATGAACTTACTATAGTATACTTACCAGGTCTTCAGCATCCATGGCCTCATCAAATCCATTGTTTTCAGGTTCTTGTTTCTTTATTTCCTCAAATATTTTTGCTTCTTCAATTCCTATGTTACTTTTTTCACTTTCCATCTTAGTAATTAGTCCCAAATTTTCTATAAAATACGAAACTCAATCAATAACTTCAAATATTTTACTGTTACTTGGTACATCTCCACATGAAATAAAGAAAACACATATTGTTAAATATAAATATACAGTACATACAACCTTGTTAACTCGGAGTAACTGGGACCGGTACCGATCAGAGATAATGAAAATCCAGGTTGGCCAGAGAAATTGGGAAAAATCAATATTTGGAAATGTAATTAGCGGAAGTTGTTATATTGAACAAAGCAGTTTTTTAACATATTTACAGAAGTACAGAATATATGAAATAACACATGAAAACTCACTTAAAATAAAGTCTACTTAAATGAGTTTAAAAGAGATTAACAAATGGAACATAACAGTCAACAACTCGTAAACACAATTGTAAATAAATTTCTTCATCCTCTTCCTGATAACTAGATAAAGACGTCGTTATCAGCTTCTCTAGATCCTTTTCTCTAAGTTCTTCGTTTTTACATTACAGGAGCTGTTGAATGTCTGATGTTTCAATTTTGTTAAAACCTTCGCCTTCAATTTCATGTGCCATTGAAATAATATCACTTACAATTTCATCGATATCAGAAGAAATGTCTTTCAATACAGCATCTTGCCATAGTTTCCACCAGCAAGAATTGAACGTTGAATATTTAATTCATCAAGAGATTCCTTAATGGTAACAATGCATTCGGCAATGTTATAATTTTTCCACAATTGAATTATTGCTAACGAATTATCATTCTCCATTTTGTCTAATAATCCACTGAAAGTTCATCACAGATAATAGACTTTGAATCATGCGATAATACCTTGATCCAATGGCTGAAGCAAAGCAGTTGTTTGGCAGAAATAACAAATCTTCATTAGAATGTAAAGATTTTATTTCCTGTGGATGTCCAGATTCATTGTCTGTAACAAGTAGAGCGCTGATGTACAATTTGTTAGGATTAGTTCCTTTAACCAGCCTGGTTTCTTTATTTTCAATATAATCAAATGGGTCAGTACTCAATTAACCTTTATTAACAAGAATAACTATCTTCTATTTTATTATAATGCCATGATATTCTTCTTACTATTATTAATCCAGAATGACTCTAATTGTTGTGACTCACAGATCTAATTCTACGTTATAGTTTAATTATCCGACTCTGTAATAAGTACAAGTTTGCTAATACATGAAGTTTGCTCACCCTGTTTCCAATTCTTGTGGATGATCATCCGAAGTCTCAATTCTTCCAGGAAGCTCTTGCTCGCCAAGTCTGTCTGGCTATCTTCAAGAATTCCTGCAGAACCTTTTGTGGTAATTCCACAGGTATTCAGGCATCACCGCCTTAATCACGTATTTTAAGATCACGTGATAAGATATCTGATGCGTGCGCACAGGAAGGAGACGGAAGCCAGTCCACACAGTCGTTCTCAGTGCGCCTAGATCAGCGGACGTGAGTTATGTTTAATAAATTTAACTTATTGGTAACAAACCTAAATGGCTACCTAAACCCTTGATTGCGGGGTCTGATCGACTCCCGGGTGTTATGTAGTCATTAGTATGGAATTAGTATGTATTAGTCAAGGAATTATTATGACCTAAAGGGTTAACGTAATTCTCCCATCACACCTGTCCCAACCGTAACATGTAAGCGATAAGTAAGTTATAATAAATAATTAGTTAGTTCAGTAAAGTAATAATAACTCATTATAAGCTGGCTGTGAACATAGTGATTACTTGGGTTGAGACTAAACATAATTAACGTCCGAATATATTTAACGGGTAGGTCTTAGCACGATTTCCAAAACTCCCATTCCGGAAGTTAAGCGGATCAAACGTCGGTCCTAACAAATAACCAGGGCTGACGTTCCCCGCACTTTCCTTGATAAATCCTGGCCTAACCTGACCACATTTCCTCCCACCCAAGGGTTTATATATCATTGTACCATCAACGACATATGTCTTGCTCGCAAGGTAAACTATTTCGTCACTTTTCCAGGTCTGTCACAATAATAATTGTTGGCAATCTGGCTTCTTAAAAAGAAATTAGACTCCATTTCTAACTTAAAATTTCCTAATTCCTAACATTGCCTATATAATTTGTGCAACATGAACAGCAATAGAATTCACATTATATGTAGCGAGTTTAAAAAAAAAAAAAAGAGAGAGAGAACAATCACTTGGGAGAAAAAGGAAAAGAGAAAGGTTTTGGGACATTCTATTCAAAACATCCAAAGAGGCAGCATCATTATTATAGATCCAGGAAAATAAAGTGTTTTAAATAATTTCAGTGTTAAAAAAACAACAACAAAACAGTTAAAGTAGCTAAAATATAATATTCGAACTTAGAAACATTGGTGAGTGGAATATATAACTTTGTTTATTCCTCCATAGAATTGATTCAACATTATAAATTCACCTTTCATCCAGATTATATCCAATCAAAATTAACCAACAAAAATTACAACACTCAAAATTTATTAAAAGTTATATTACAAACTCAGAACTGTGAACAAAAGAACTAAAGCAATATAAATACAAAAACAATCCACCATTAACTTTGTATCCCCATCACTTATCCACTTCCACCACACACCTTTCATTAGTTTTTTAGATATCAAACATCTTAATTGTTTAGATTAAATTTTATAGTTTTAATTAATGATGTTACACCCCAAAAGTATTGAAAAATAGGCAAGACTACTCATTTAAAACAATTAAAAGTAAGCTACTCATTTAGTAATAATTGAATAATTCTAAAATAATAATGTGAAATAAATAATCTTGTTAAAAAACATACAGGTTGTATAATATAATTTTATAGCTAAAAATGAGGCTGTTATCCTTTAAACAATATAGTTCATTTACAAATATTTTCGTTTCATTTTTCCATTTATATATATATATATATATATATTTTTTTTTTGTTCTACAAACAGTTTTTATTATCTCTATTGCATCTTGGACTATTGCATCTCTATTTTAAAATGGACGCTATACACTGGCTTTATTAAGATCAAATACCAACTCGTTTTATTTTTACTATTTTCTAAAAAAAAGGTATTTTAGATACTTGGAGGTTTGGTAGTTTTTGCTATTTCAATTTAATATTAAAATTGTGTAATAAGGGACTTTAATGACCACTTGTCCTCAACTCGGGATAGAACTATCCAGCGTAGCACTGGAGAAATTCAAGATAGATCTGCAATTATTTTGTTCGTCAGACACTTCATAAATTTTCCACTATTTTCTGATTGGCCCTTTTTCACACCAATCAATTAATCAGGCATTTTATTTTTTACTTGTTGATTTAATTATTCAATAATTATTTTTGACTAAATAATTTCTCTTAATACCGGTGATCATATATATGCTATTATAATATTCCTGGTGGTTTTAAACACAGTTTATTTTTATAATGACACAATGTAGTCATTACTTTTATTTCAGATCTATAATACTCCACATCATCTGTCCGTCTATCCAACCAAATTAATACGTAATCAGAACTAATCACAATTATGAGTTCTGATCATGTACTTCATTCAATCGAAATAAACGCTAATCTGTCATAGAATGTGAAATATTACACACTGCTAAAGAACTCATCCACCAATTAGAAGGATTTGAAAATAAAAGTTTTCTTATGCTATATTGAAATTTGTTCAATTAATTGTTCTTAGAGTCTTAAACTATTATTAGTCTTAGCTACAGTGAAAGTATATTAATTAGTACATCATCATAAGAGGTTAGACTTCTATACAAAATTTAGCCTATGAGCCTCGTACTGTAGAAAATGACTGAGCTTTGACAATTTAACAACAAGAAACATCTGCTAAGATGTTTTGTGTGATGGAGACAGAATGTTAAAAAATGTATTAAATATTGTGTAAATACCTTGTACAATGCCATCCCAAAATGTATGTTTCCCTTTCTCTAGGATAATGTCTTTCAATGATCCCAACCAAGAGTTGTAATCTTCAGGGGCTTTGTCTACACATTCCTGTCGTAAAACAGCCAAAGCAGAGAGTGTTTTTTTTGCTTCATCATCAGCTTGCATAATGAACAACTTGATAATGATAGACTGCATCTGCTTGCATGCTAAACAATAACACAATTTGGCTAAGAGAGAATAAAATATCACTTTACAAATAATTACAGTCAGTCAATTCCTGCACAGATATATATCTTTCATCTACATTACATTATTTTAACCCTCTTTCGTCTGTGCCTTGGCTAGTATTTCGACTCTCCCATCCGAACACCTTGACATTATTTTCTGTATTATACTGTATTTAGAAGCAACTTTAGATGTTATGAATGGATTTTATTAAATATGACTAGATTTTATCTCTTCAATATAAACAAAATCAGTTTTGTCTTCAGAGGTAAGTCAATCATTAGACCGTGAATTGCGACAGTGGTAGTGAAAAGAGTGATCATGTAAATTGTGATGTAAGTTTAGTCATAATGAAGGTGACAAACAACATTGATGAATTGGACAATAAAGGAGGCAGTAACACCAGGCCTACAGTGGTTGGTAGGAAATGGTTTTGTATTATCAAATGCAAGGAGGCAAATATTTTTTTCACAGTACTGCAAAAGATTTCTTACCAGTTCTCTAAAAATTTAATAATTTTAAAATTGTAACACTTATATTATTCATTTTTACAGTAATGTTTTTTTGTTGTTTATATATATAACATAAGTTCAGTGTGATTGCTTTGTGACCCAAAGTTTCGGTGCTACAAGCGTTAAAATACTGTCTTAAATCTACATATAATATGATAGTATATTATTATGCATTTTTCGGACATTTGCCATCATTTGTGTGTTAAAAATCTAAACACTTTAACACACAAATGATGGCAAATGTCCGAAAAATGCATAATAATAAAATTGAACTTCCATCATTAACAAATAATTTCAAACAGAGAATATGATAATATAATATTATATGTTAATAATATTAAACAAATATTTGTTTTGATCTTACTTTTTATTTTATATCATAAAAAATCTATTTGAATGAATGTTTAGGCAATTGAAAATAAATTTTCATTGAATATATTATATACAAAATTGTATTTACCATAATCATTTTTAATATTGTTTAAAAAACAATTAAATTATATACCTTTAAAGGACAGAATGTTAGCTTTAAAATTATATATAACATATTCAGATTTTTTACATATATAAATACTTTATATAATTAAAAGAACAAAATATGTATATACGAAGTAGAAGTAGAATTAGTTGAACATTCTGTGGTATACTTGTATACCTATCTTTTTTAAATTTCAACCAAATTAGTCCAAAAACAACTGTTCCATGACAAGTCACATATTGGAATACCTCCCCTATTGTATTTTTGTGATTAATAAGATAAAATATATAATTATGAATGTTTATACTAGTAGGCAGGGGTTAAAACTTGTATATTACCTAAATATCAGATTAGATACAATACATGTATATTGAATATAACAAAAAAGATAATTATTAACTTTGAGTTATTTTGCGGATATATTTGTTTTGAGATTTCTCGAGTCCAAAATGTTCTACATATCTCGGGATTAAAAAAATAATAAATTGTATGATATCTTCAAAATTTAAGGATAGCTGCCATAAAAAAAAAATTAAGAATCTCAAAATTGGTTCTAAAGATTTTGATCAAATTTTTCTCAAAATGGTAGCCTCTTAAAGTCCCAAATAAATTGTGTTGGTCGCCATCTGCCGAAAATGCTTGTTTAAAATTTATCAGAAAAAACCATTGGCCATGGGGTAAATTGGCCATCAACATGGAAATTCTCAAAATCGGCAATACAAAATATTTTACCAATTTTGTTCAAATTTTAGTGAAGTGTGAAGATTAAAATAACCCAAGCACTTGAGTAAAATTGTAAGCAAAAAAGTACAGTCAGGAATATTAAATAAATACGATTTACGCTGAGGACATGTTTATGCCACAAGCAAAACAAGTTTAGGTCGTTATTTAAGGCCAGAAATATTTATTCAAAGACAGTGTACATGATTCATTTTCATCTTTTGGTTGACAACTACCAAACTGATAATTTTGGTTATGATTAGTTTTGGTTTTTTTTATTTAGTTTTTCGGACAGATGAAAGAGAAAGTTTATGCACCATTTATTTTTATCATAATTGTATTAACAAAAGAGTAAGGGAAGTTCTCCATTTTACTGTTTTATATTTGAAACAGTTTTTTCAGAGATAGCTATTGTAATAATTAATGTGACATTTTCTAAATAAGGTTTTCATTTGTTCATGTATGAGTTTTAATAATGTAACGTTAAATTTTATTTTGATTTGTTCAATAATATATCTACATATTGATAATAAATGTGAAGCCATCATAATTCTTGATAAGGAAAGTATAAACCTCTGAAACCGTTAGTCCACTTTACTGAAGGAGGAGCAAGTGTTTAAAATATACTTATTACAACAGTTTAAGCTTACCTGTAGTAAATGGTATTCCTGATTTTACTATTAATCGAAAATCTGATACAGGATTGACAGTTGAAATATGATGAACTGAGGATTTCATCAAGTCAGCCATACTTGCATCTTTATCAATATCAGTTTTATCTGTGATTGCAAGATTTGCAGCTTTCCTGTCCCTGTACACACAATACTGTAAGGACTATGGTTTGGTAACAATTAACTGAATACAACTCTTGTCTATTTACTTGTGCAAGCATCTTACCCCCACCACCATTTTCCAAGAACTCGGGAATCACTACACTGGTGTAAACACTATGCAGCAATTTTAGCCAAGTGTTTATTCCAAGTTATTAATATATAGTTATTATTTATTATATGACTTCTCGCCGGAATAAAGAGACTACTCTCAAATCTCTTGAAGTCTTAAGGGCAGAGAATGTCTGTGTAATACAAGCAACAATATTTATAAAAATAAGCAAGCAAGAGATCCAGCCTAAAAAGAAACTGAAGGACTAATGCATATAGATGGGTTTGTAATACCAGAAATTAAAAACAAAATCTGGGTTTGAAGATCATCAAGTACTCTAGGAAAAAATAAATAAAAGAATCCAAAAAATCAGTACAGTAGATGTAGCACCATGTTTAATTTTTTTAAACAACCACTTTCTATGCACTTTCAAAAGTCCCTTACCACACTTGGGAATAAACAAAAAACAAACTTTTTGTCAAAAGTAAAATGTTTTAATTTTCATTACTGTTGAGATCGATGGTTCTTGGTGGAATTCCATGTTTAAAGATAATAAAACACATTTTTTTTTTATTTTGTAATATCCACTTTTTATTAGTCTAGCCGACCAATGGTTTCGCCTGCTAAGGCATTGACGAGGCTGTACTACAGTAAAATGTTTATTCGTATTAAACCCTTATAGCTATTACAACAACAAAGTTGTCATCTTCAGAGGGAATCTTAACTCTTATTATGTTATGGTATACACGTCAACCTGAAGAACTCTCGCACGGACAAAGTTATATTCTAGTTAATATGTTAACATAATAAGTTTTGGGATGAATATATTGTAGATATTAAAACATCTTTGTAGGTTAGAGGATTGGGCCTTCCCCGCTCCAGGTAACAGTACAGGTGTTTGAACTGTCAACCCTATTGTTGATAGGTCAATGAACCGGAGGAGTAGGGTAGAGAAACTGGTCACTTTAGTTGTAAATAGTTTCAATTTAGTCTTACTTTGTTAAGATTGCTTCTGAAGATGACAAATTTGTTGTTGTAATAGCTATAAGGGTCTAATACGAATAAACATTTTACTTTTGACAAAAAGATTGTTATTTGTTATTTTGTTTATTCCCAAGTGTGGTAAGGGACTTTTGAAAGTGTATAATATATATTGTAACCACAGTGCTCTAGTCTTTGTTTAACCACTTTATAATTCAAACACTTAAAAAAAAAACTTTTATTAATATATCCAAAATCTCTTCACATACCGACATATAAAATTGTTGTTTTAACTATGGAACGAATTGTTACATGATGACGTAACTCACTGTCTCAAAATAGGTACTAATTTAACTACTAACAAATTTACTAAAATGTGTCACTTAGACAAGCAGTGACACTTGATTTCGCTATAAGATTTAGAAGCCTGCTTTAGAAATTGTTCTAGTGTAAATCTGGATTAACTGATAATAATTCCCCTAACTACATTTACAGGAACAATAACTAAAAACACAATAATATTGTAACAATTATTCCATTAAATACCATAATGTACATTCTATAATATAAATATCTAGAACTCTAGTTAACCGCTGTAACTGTATTGAAATTAACCTTTGTAAATGAACACATGAAAGTCACCTTACGGATCATATCATACATTTCAAATCCTGACTTCACCTAAAACTTTAATTTTCACATTAATGGAACAATATAAAACTCGTTACATCATAAAACAACTTCGAAATGGTTTTAAATTGCTTTTTAAGTAAGAAACCAGAACACTCATTAGTAATGTTAAATCAAGGTTAGAATTCAAGCCTATTAGATAGGTTAGATTTTGTATGGACAGGAGACAGGTTTATATCAAGGTCCACTTTCCAATGTAAGCCTGTCTCCTGTCCATAAAAAAATCTAACCAATGATAAATCAAGTTGTACAATTATACTGACCTATTTCCTTAGATGTCCATTGAGGTGAAAATCAAAGTTTAGTGCAGTAATATGGAGCTCACACAATTAAAACATTAAATTTACAGCATTCGAAAAAGAAAAAAAAAGTGTAATTTCATACATTTCCTATGAGTTTTAGTTAATAACTGAATATCGGTGAGATACAAAATATTTATACCACACTGAACTCGGGTTTGAAAAAAGATATTAAATCATTTATCAAAATACCAAATTGCCACAAATTGAATATGGCAGATTCAAGATGGCACCCTAAAATCTTAACACATCACATAATGTAGTACGTATACACAATCTTCATGTAATCCAAAATTGACATGATGAAAACTGTGGAAAAGTGGGGGGGTACTTTATTTCTACTTTGTATTATATTGACTGTACAATGTGTGGTATGAAATTTTTCATAATAATAATTTAAAATCTGTGAATAAAACCCGCATATACAAACAATAACTAAATAAACAACTAAATACAATTATATAAAAAATTAATGTTCTTAGCCAGCCACTTTGTCATTATTAAAACAGCACCTTCTCTAAAAAAAGAGGAATCCTGACACAGAAATAGGGATTCTCACAGGTAAACTAATTTCACAAATTCTGTTTAAATTTTGTTTCTGGGTTAAGTTGTTTTAGTAAATGAGGCAACCTGAGGGAATCCTGATAGCACAGAACAAGGAATTTCTAGTGACAATGGATATTGTTACAGGAGCCACTTGACCTTCTCTAATGGTTATGGATTACTTTCTTAAAAAGTGAATTAAATTTATCCTAAAAAATAAAATGGTTTCCATGAATATACTGATAGAAAAGTGAAGATTAGATTTCTTTTTACGGATTTTTCTACATGAGGCTGTAAGCTTAAGCTTAAAAATCCCCTTATTGCCATATTCTGGAGAGTTTAAAAACTTTGACTCACTTGTCTGGAAATTCCACATACTTATTCCATACCGAAGGTAGATGTAAAAATGTGTATATCATTAGACAACCCTTTTTAGGGCTGATTTTAACTAGTCTACACAGTATGTAGAGAATGGTGTTAAGCTTCCCACATTCACAGTCAATGTGAGACATTGATCAACCCAAGAACGTAATGGGCCAAGAGAGAATAATGGAAATTTGAACCAGATCGTAACTAAACACTTGCAATATTGAGCTGTCAGTATCACCTAATGTTAGAAAGCCTATGTCAAAAAGATATAATAGAACCTTTCCTATTCTGACTGATGACTTTCCAATACCTTCAATGTAAAAATTACAGCTTTACTTTAAAATAACTTTATGGCAATAAACAAAGAATTTACTATATTTTCATACTTTAATTTTGTGTTTCTGCGATTAAGTTACCACACCTACAATTTATTAATATTATTATGTGATATTATTCGATCATATGTATAGATAATATACAACAATTATTTTATAACAATAATGTGTTCATTAGCCTATATAATATGAGTAGTTTACTAATCTATAATAAACAATATTGATCATATTTAATTAAATTAAATAAGATATTAATAACTTGGATTTATAGATGATGGGTTTTATCATGTGTCAGGTCATAATTTAATCTATAAAAATGATGGAACACACAATTGAATGAATAGATTCATTTACAGCCGATTTGACGATTCGATTTGATTGTGATCTTGTGCTTTAAACCTTTTAAGACCAGACATTTAGTGCAAGTGACAGAGGCTAGGTTGTTTTCTACCATTTAAAACTCTTTCCTACGAATTGTTACAAATTTTGATTCATCTAACAGTTTTGAATGATTTTTGCTTATTAGTTTCCTTATACAGAGTGAAAAATAAGACCTCAGACTATGATGCTATTTAGGGAGTTAGTACCTTAATAATATTTCAGTTACTCTAACTTTTTGTTAATAGGGGATATACAAGTATGAGTACAGTACCAATAAATTTGTTAATTTTTTAAAAATTAGTAGATAATACAGGAAAGTAATTGTAGACTTTTGGGGATAACTATCATAAGAAAATTACCATTTAATTTTTTTTTAAATTATGGCCTCAAGTGCACAAACTATTTCCCCAAAATTTAGGTCCATTAGTCACAAAAAGTGAAAATAACTACAAACCCTTTCTTAGAAAGTCAAAAAGCTAAACATTTTCTGAAAGGATATATTTTGTGCATACAATATATATGAGTGAAAAATGTGTCCATTTCTTTTTATAAATAATTTTTACATATCAACAAAATCTATCTACTCTTGAGAAAATAAATATTATATTTATTTGGTTATTCGCAATCACTACTTACGGATCAAACAGAACAGCTGCTTCTTTGTTCTTAGTTTTCGACACTTGAATCTCAAGAGGAAATAATTTTTCGACTTCTTGTAGGACGACTTTTGAACGTTCTGCAATTACAGGAAGTGGTTTCAACAAATCCTGAATAATTTTTTCCGGTTCGTTTGGTAAACTTTGATTTTTATCCAAAGCTTTAAGCACGATACAATGGTCTACATGTTGTTTAAAAGGATTAATGAGCTTTTCAGGAATATAGGGCACTTCATCTTCCCTGTAAATAATAAAAAGTTTTAACAAACATTATCAAACAACAAGATGGAAACTGTCCAGAATTTCAGTGTATTAAATGTAATTAATATGGCGAATGATAATGTCATTAATGAGGTAAAAAGTAACAAATTTTAGGAATTGATGATAAATAGTGGTCTAACATGGAATTAGGCATGATTTAGTGATTGCATCAAAATTTGATCTGGAATTTTTGTACTAAAAATAAATAAATAGTTCGTTTTATTCTTGATAAATATAGCATTCAAATCTAATACAGACAATTAAATTCCAATTTCAAACTCCTGAGATTATAGACATTTTCACTTATACACTACTACATTTTTTCCTTTTCATATTGTAATTTCACTTACCTAAGACATTTGGGACTTACTCCAGTTTGTTAATTTATAAATAATTTTGCATGTGTTTTCATAAAAAATTGGGAAAAAGCCGGCACTAACCTGAAACCTGAGATAGGAGTAGTGCAATTATAAAAATAAGTTTAACCCAACAACTGGCAGGCCATTTTTCAGTGTTTTGCAAGGGTCTTGTAAAAAAAAATCATTAAAAATACTAATATTGCAATGAATATTCAATATTATACATCATTTTTTTCACAAAAGTCTGAGGAATATTGCTACAATTTTATTTTTGCATGTTTAATAAAAGTGAAAGTTGCAGTTTATTAATTAAACAAGTTATAAATATTTATTTTTCATAAGGAGGGGGGGACCATACGCTATAAACGGTTATACTGTACTTTATTTAAAAAAATCACTTACCTAAGTAATCACATAAAAGGGTGTTGTGATATTTTTATATTGCTTCAAATAAATGTTGGTTTTAAATTAAAACACAGGTAAAACTGTATTTAGTAACAATAAGAAAAAATAGTTTACTATAACAATAGGTACTTATATATTTATATACTTTTGTAGAGCACTCCGTGACTCTTGCATTTTAAAAAACTAAAACTTATCACTATAAAGACTAATACACCAACATACAAATGTTTATCAAAGGAATCATTTATAAACACTGAAACCAAAGAGGAGGATGTGTTGATCTCTAATTAGCTTCTATGCTGTCGCTGACTTTTCTTTGGTATCCCTGGTGAGTTGGTTTCCATCCATGCTGCAGCTTATGAAAACCCTCATTATGTACTCCAACTTTGTACCCTGGGCACCAGTAGGAACTTCGTTTGCTAACGCCTGCTGAACAGACTCCGCAAACACGCATTCTTGTCCCGGGTAAATGGTCAAGCCCGGGATAATTACTTTTAGCTCTTTCAAGATTGCTTGCAGTTTCTTTGGGGTCATTTTTGCTGAGGGATCTTGCAAGTTCCAAATGAAAGATTTTTCTAGGCATGGGCTTTGCAGGTGCAACTTACTTTTTGTAGATGACATAAGCATTAGTAACATACATGCCAAACAGGTTAAAAAAATTTGTTTCCAGTAACGCCGGGTTGGCCTGGCACATGGTTTGATCTTTACAGTCTACTCCACCCATGAGTTTGTTGTAGTGATCAATCAGCTTAGGTTTGACTGCCTCATTACCACTTCTACTACGTATCACACTGTCTTCAGCATGATATACAGTACTTAGAAGGAACACTGGTTTTTTGGTGAGCTTCTGCTTATATCCAACAAATAGTACTCCATCTTGTCTGTAATATACAGATTCCTGTGCACCCAGTCGAGCTTCTACACCTGTTTTGGGTAGCCCTTTACTGTGTTTATTTACAGTTCCTGTTATGTAGGTTCTCTCTGCCAATAGTGTTTGCAATATAGGGATTTTGGTGTAAAAGTTATTTGTGAAGACATTGTACCCTTTGTTCAGGAGTCCAGATTTTTGTAATAAATCAATTACTACCTTATGAGTAAATGGTCCTGGAGCAGTTGCCAAGTAATCTGATTCAGAATACAAGGAAGTATGTATTGACATACATACTTTGTGAATCATCAATATCAAACTTTTTTAACAATATCGAGCACGTCTTTTGTTAGACATATATACAAAAAGGAGCACCTGTTCCTCATCCCAATCATGCTTTCGTCAATGCTGAGATGTTGATTTGGCACAAAGTAACCCTTGAAAGAGTGATTAACAGCATCTAGTAAGGGTCTGACCTTTACCCATGGGTCATATCCAGAGGATCGGTGTTTGCGATGAAAGATGAAGCATGGTATGAATAGCTTCAAATCTCTTTAGAGACATGGTTTGTTTGACCAAACCAAGGTATATGAAGTAAGGGGTCAAGTGACCAGTAGTCTCCAATGAATTTCTACGTGTAATTGCCATCTGAATCATGATTGCCAAGAACTTTTGTGACGTTAGACCAACTTTGGAGTCTTGATTTTTCCTTAAGTTGTCTAGAGTTTCTTTTTGCATTGATTTGAGCCTTAGCATATTGGTTAGTTTCTCTAGCAATAAGTGTAATTATGCCTTTGGTAAAAAAATAATTTCAGATAATGAATCGGATTATTTGATGTTGGGCAGTTTTTGGGTCCTATGTTTCGAACTGTAAACTTTGAACTGATACCAATTGAGGCTTCAGGAGGGTAAACTCTTATCCAGACTCTCTGATCAGGTGTAGATAGTGGAAAATGTCTTGGCTGGGTTGGTGACAATGGGGATTGTGAATGAGGAGGTTGTAAAGGTGTTGTCAAAGGGTTGTTGCTATCTACTGTAGCAGACATAGGCAAATTGCAGACAAAGTGTATCAGGAAAGGAAGACACAGCCTATTTATCAGTGTTTGCTGCCTCTCCACTATCCGCGATGCTGTGCCAATTCCAATGAATTTCAAATCTGCTGAATCAACCATTACCGACTACAAAGTTTTCATCTTTGAAATATATTAAAACAACAATTTTTTTTAAGAATAAACCACAATATTTTAATTGAAACTTGCCGACCATGGTTTCGCTAGTTAAAGCATTGTCAAGGACTTATACAAGAATTAAAGTATAACTAGCGAAACCATGGTTGGTAAGTTTCAATTAAAATATTATGGTTTATACTAAAAAAAATTGTTGTTTTAATTTATTTAAAATGGAAAGTACCTACGGTCTTTAGTATAAATAGTTTTCATCTTTGGCCATTTTCCTAGCTTCTTTCACTTCTCAAAATCAGTTTAGCTTGATAACACACAGTGGACAAAATAAGATCGACTGTGATAAGTGATAAGATTGACTGGACAATTCTTCACACTTACTTCATTATCAACCATAATTTCAATCTCAGCAATAATACTGTGATGCTTACGAATTATGCTTGAGTTTAAGGATTGGGCATTTTCTACAGCTACGAGAATTCTTTGTTCAGATTCTTTCAGCAGTGCGGGGAAATGAAAGGATTTCCCCTCTACAAATTTTATCATCTGTACCAACATGCCCAAAGGATCATTTGACTTTTGCTGTATAATAGTTATGCGTCTTACGTTCAATAAAATAGACCTACTTCCAATTACAATAAATTTGCATTCATTGTTATTTACCATCACCTAAGATTTGAATTAGTAAAAATACAAACTCTAAATTAAAGAGTTGTATCAGTATACAACACAAATGCAAAACAAAATGTACCCTAAAAATGTATGTTTAAGTAAAACTTCGTTCATATGCAGTATAATCATTATGTGAATAGGGAAAGAACATAGTCACAGAACATCTGTGTACTACGGTTTTAAGTGAGATAATGATAATAGTAGACTCAACAAAAGTCTTATTACATTATAAATTTGAACACATTTTTTTAACACAATAACAAATTTGACTGGGGAAAAAAATAACTATCATAAATTGTAAAAAATAAAACCTTATGGCAATCAGAGACAGGTAAATATAGAGGAATAAATATCATCTCAAAATACATGTAAAAGAAAATGACTCTGACTGCTGTTTTCTTAATGAGATATGTCAGAGGCAAGTTTTGTTGAACAGTTCTTTCTATCACTAACAAATTAAAAACAATCCAATAAAGCACTATCTCTTACTCAAAGATTTCAGGATTTGTCAAGTCCATTGCAGTTATTAATTTGTCTATACAGTTGTATTGTTGTTGAGTTGGCTTAACTTTACACAGCTGGGGAAGTACAAGGTCCTTAGAATCTTCTGCGTACGGTAGTTCAAGGAACAGTAGCATCTGAAAATAAAGTCCTTATTTGCTCAGTCATTTATTTTTAGTTTTAACAACATAAATTAGCGTTTGTTATTATATTTTGTGTTCAAACTATAATAGATATATGAGATGTGACTATTAAAAATAAATCTGTTACTATTCCCAAAATTCTGATTCGACACTTTTTGGTAATGTGTGGTGGATAAATAATCCACTCTCTTGACTAATTCTTGTTCTCTTCTGACCTAATCCATTTAGAGTATTTGAGGACTATTGGTGTTTATTTTATAATATTTTCTGCCTTTTTTTTTTTTTAAAAAAAAAGATGATGACTGAAAAGTTTCTAACATTTAAACATCCAGTGGAAAAAATACAAAACTCTAAACAATGCCTGGCATTTTGAGAAATATAACTAGGAGTTTTAAAATCAGGAGCACAACAAATCAAAATGTTTGAGGTTTTTGTATGAAAAACGTGAATAATTTAACATTGACTTGCACCAGCTACTCATAAATAACAGGCAGTCTTATGACAGTATGAAAAGGAGAAGGGGAGTTTTTAGTATTACATGATATGGGACCACAAAAACTAACTAAATAAATAACCTCAAAGAACATAAGAAGTAAGGTAAGGTTTCAAGAGAAGATGTCCAGAAGCATATGTGAAGCAGAGGAACTTCAACAACAAGGTGATGTGCTCTAATATCAATCTAGACTAAGCAATAGAAGGCTACAAACAAATCCTGCAAGTAGTACTTACACAAAGAGACTACAATGTCAAGCTTATGGCGACCATGTGATGTTGATTACTAAAATATAAGGACATTGGAATGTGCTGCAAGTGGAAAGTGGTGCTACTGATTAGTAAAATATATATGGAAATAAACAGCCAAAAAACCAAATTCATGGTTACATCTAAACACAGATACGTATATCAAAATGTACAAACGTTACAAGTGGAAGACTGCTATTTTGATAAAGTAGAAAATTTTTAGTATTTGGGTACAACAGTTTCAAAGGATAGAGATAACAGCAGCAGAAAATATGTGCTTCTATGCACTTTCTTCCTCCTTGTTATTTAAAGGGAAAAACCTTCTCAGTCATAATCGCCTTATAAAAAAAGAAAAAATAAAAACTTCTAGCTCTTAAATACTCTAATAACAACAGGGACGGAAGAGAACAAGAGTTAGCCAAGATATACCTGATATGAAAAATGAAAAAGAGGAATCTAATCCAAGACTCTAAATGAATAAAGGTGTAAACCTGGCTAGGCAACTTCAGGATTTCCACACTCGTACTCACTAAAGTGCACCTCTAAGGCACAAATTGAGCTGTAAAGTACAATAATAGTGGTGTAAAAAAGTTGAGATATTTGGTGAACCGGACTTTGACCAAATTGTTGAAGAACCAACAAGTGGAGTCAAACTGAATGAGCTGAGATTCATAGAAAAGATGAAGAAATCTAGATTTTTAAAAAGATATTTTACCAACAACCAGCAATCAAGAGGAGTTAGAAGAAGGGAGATCCAAGGAAGAGGTGGGTGGGTGATGTGGAGAATGATTTATTCAGAATAGGTGTAAGAAAGATGGAAAGAGCAACATGTGGTTCAATATTTCACACTCCTCTTTCATACACTTTCAATTGTACATCGATGTGTTACGGGTTGCCAACTTGCTCCCCAAGTCTGATACTAGACAGACATCTCAACGCGGAGCGCAGTAGAATGACAGTGCTTAACTAATGTAACTATACGTCAAAGTAGCAGGTTGTGTTTCTGGATTGTGCATCTTTTAGTTTAAAATTGTCTTAATATATTGAGAAATGTTCGGTTAAGTTCTGGGATATTTTCTTTTTTCCGTTTTTGATGGAACTACCATGTAAAAAACGGTAGTAAACTACCATGTAAGGTTGGTGTAAACAAAATTACATACTTAGGCTATAGAATTAGTGATAAGGCAATTGATGAAAACAAAACAAAAGCAATTATAATGGAAAACAAACTGAAAATACCCATGGATAAAAAAACATTCGGAAAAATTTTTATGTATGGTAAATTTGTAAGCAAATTTATACCCAACATATCGATTTTAACTGCACCTTTAAAGTTATTCTTAAAAAAAGAAGTTGAATTTTACGTGGGCAGAAGTCCATACAAAAGCTTTTAATGAAATCAAGCAGGTAATAACATATAAACCAGTATTGCAATATTTTGATGAAATAAGCCTATTGTTTTGTCTGTGGATTCAGCCAATGATGGGTTAGGGCAGTCATGTTACAAAATAATCTGCCTGTAGCATATGCATCAAAAGCATTGAATCACACACAACAATACACTCAGATAGAAAAGGAAATGCTTGCTATTTTATTTGGATATGAAAGATTTGATCAGTACTTGAACGGTGCAAAATTTATTGTAGAATGTGATCATAAACCATTAGTTAGTATAGTAAAGAAAAATATTAACGTAGTTTAATTTATTCCCCTCGCCTTCAGCGATTAATAATAAAATTACAAAAATATAAATTTGAATTAATATATAAAAAAGGGTAAGGAATTATATATTGTGGATACACTATCCAGAGCTTGTGATAAAAGTGATAATGATGAAATAATCATTAACATTGTTGAAGAACTTGGAAACTCATGTAGATTTAAGTAATATAAAAATCACTGATATACAGGTAAAATATTATAGACCTAAACGAATAAGACACAGAAATGAAAATACATAAAAATTATATTTTTAATAGGTGACCTAATCATAAGCAAACTTTACCATTAGAAATAAGGTCACTCATTTTGCACTTATACTAAAACGTACACTCACACAACTCACAAACTGTTACCTCATAAAACAAGCAGTAGACTAGTGTAATTGGCAGGAAACTGTACAAAATGTGAACATAAAGTATGACGTGTCACAGGAGTCGGGATGTTACCATGGCAACTAGCACACGCTTTGTCTGTGCTGTTAGTACAGTTTGGACAGCTACTTACCTCTAAATAATAAGAAGTAACTGCCGTTAGGTAAATTTAGCATGAAAAAAATCAGTGAAAATACGCCTGTCCGCTCGATTTGACCGACACTTCCCCCTCCACTTTTGGCTACTTGTTTACCTTAAAAATGTTTCCCATTTCACTAAATAACATATATTAAACAAGATTTCGTCAAAATATCCAAAAAATGAAATCTTCAAAATTTCATTCCACTTTGAAAATTGGTGTGGCAGTTATGTTCTGCCTATCGGTGGAAGGTTGCTTTGATACATGCCTCGGCTTTAACAGGAATTTCAAATTTGGAAAGTAATTTATAATTAAGGTCAATCATGTAATAAAAGATGGTTAATGGAACGATTATTTATTGACAAACAAATAAAAAAATTATACACTAACAATTACTAAAATGATAAAATTAGGTTCTGGGCTCAGGGTTTAAAATATCTACATAGGACAAGATCGTTTACATGGAATTACAACAAAATTAGTCTTTAGTTTCGTCTACTTTATAATCTATGAGTTCTTTTGATAAATCAGTACAATGATGCAACAAAAATGGAAGAACTGTTTGATCTTTGAAATTGACAGAAATTATATTGTGGCTCTGAAGTAAGAAGTTACGAATTTGATCAATAATAGTTTAACACTGAAGAAGGTTTATTGTTTTCTTATTCTAGGAACTTTCTTGTATATAATTTTGGAATATTAAAGCTTCAATAATATTGTTTTCCCTTTTTGAACAAATTGGAGTTTTCTTAATGTTTTCTGTTTTTGTTAGCTAATAATAAAAGAACAATGGATTTACCAAATCTTATTTTTTGTAATATTGTAATGATAAATTGGCTTGGATTTATAGGTTCATCTACATTATATATATATTTCTTCTGACTACTCTCTTGACTAATAATTCACAATTAACGATTCTGGTTATCTTAGCAACTGATTAAACTAGTTCTTTTTATAGGTGGTATTAGGAATTAAAAATAAGCCCAATGCACCATAGTTAGGAATTAGAAATAGGGCTGATACGCCATTAATGACTATGGGTTTTCCTTATATCTAATTTCTATGGGTTCAAATCAAATAATGAAATTTCTTGTCAACGTGTAGGCCAATATATTATTCAAGGATAAAATAAAGCAATAAAGCTTAAAGTTTCAAAATATTTTAATAATATAAACGAGCTATAATTGTTTCGCCTAGCGGCATATCTGGAACATACATTTGTTGGGAAGGATGAACTCACTGTGTGGAAGAAAAGGCCTATTGTTGCAGCTACTGTTCGCACTTGGCCTGGAAATGTAATAAGACGTTTACCAGGTCCTAAAGATGCAGGTAAAAATGCAAAAACTCCCTTTGATTGTTATAGCTTGATGATCGATTATGAAATTCTTTAAATTGTTGTAACATGTAATGTTTAACAACAATAATAAATATATGATTCAAAAAAGTATTTTAAACTTTATAAAACTGTGGTTTTACAATGTTTATATACAAAAAAACCGCTAAAAAAATGTTTTTATTGCAACTAAAGATCGCTCTTGGTTGGTCTATTAAAATAGATTTTTTTTATTGCTGGGGGTCTTGATCGATCCTGCACGTGCACTCACGAAACAAAATGAGGCGTGCACACTTAAGGATTAAACACATTATCCTCTTATCTCAAACCACGTGATATCTCTTCAAACATCCTATCCAAAATTGTTAACAAACTGAAAGTCTCTGCTATTTTTATGTGGCCCAGCCAAGGAGCCCACCAAACCAAAATCCTAATAATAATAAATTAGAATATATTGAAAAGGGATTTTAATTATTAAAATATGAATTGCACTTGCGATTTTGATGAGCAGTGCAATATGACGTAGAAGAAGGGGAGGGGAGAGACAAGAAGTGGAGGCCTTGAGCTAGCGAGCCGACAGTCTGGCGCGAGTCTTGTCCGGAGAGTCTTTTTCCGAGAGTCTGGCGCGAGTCTTGTCCGAGAGCCGCTAGACGGAAGACCGCCACGGGACGAGGTCAGTCCATTTTTCGGCCACGTGCTATTAAATTCATCGGTATGCTTTTCGGCCACTTTTAAGGCTTAGTCTTACCGTTATGTCTTTCTCTTAAATTATAATCAAATTCTGTATTCTTTAATTCGGCCATAAATAAATATAATATTTAATTTCACTTGCGTTGCGTGCGTTCATTAGCGTCCTAACCCGACTCCTTGGCCCATCCTGACAAGATTCGGCTAAGTGTACGCGGTCTCCAGCCAGCCGGAGCTTCCAGCTGGTAAAAAGAAGTGGAGACGGTCACAACTGGTGTCAGAAGTGGGATCCGACCGTCTCTGTTTTGGAGAGGACAGCGAGCGCAACTCAGGTAAGAAATTACAAATATTTATTTGAATTTTAACTAAATTTAACGCTCTAAATTATATTTAAAAAAAGAGATAAAATTTAAATTCCTTTATTTTTTTAAGTAAATATATTTCACTGACCTCGTCCCATAAACATAAACCCAAAAAGACACCCAAAAGACACTAAAAAAAAACACCCAAAAAGACAATTTTTTTTTTAAGTAAGTTTACAAAATTTGTTTTTTCCACACGTATGAAGGATTATAGATCCTTCATAAGGGGAAAGGCGTATCAAGGAATTTTTTTTTCTGAAAAAAAAAGGAAAATTTTCCATGATTCAGGACAAATCCCCGAAGTTTGGAAAACTCAAAAACTCATTAGGCAATAATTTAAGTAACAATTTGGTGGAATAAATTTATATAGTTAAGGGTAAAAGTCATAATTTGTGCAAATAAGATGTAATTTGGAAAGGACAAAGGAACTTTGAAAAAGAAGGCAAGATTGTAAAGAGAGTTAGATATTTTGATTGTTTAAGATTACTAGAAGTCTAAAAATATTAAAAGTTTTTGTTTTAAATGATAAAATAATAGTAGATTGGAGTAATGGATATAAAATAATTTCACTAAATGGGTAATAAAGTTAAAATATTAAAGTTTTTGTTTTGAGTTTTTTAATATAAAGAATAAGTAATATAATGTAAAGTAATTTGAAGTAGGTTTAATAAGTTTGAGGGTGAATAATTGTAAATTGAGTTAAATAAAGAATAATAAGGAAGTTTGAAGATATAATGTTTTAGATAAATAATTTGATTAAAAAGATTGATTATGTTTAGCGAAAATAAGGTGATTTGCTGGGACAATAATTAAAAGCAGGTTTTGATGAAATAGTTAAGATTTTTTTTTAGGTAATATGAGGAGATTTTTCAAAGAAAATAATGAAATGAGAATTTTTAAGATTAATGAAGGAGATATAAAGTTTACAAGAACATTGAAAAGTGGTATCAAAGAGAGAAATAAGTCTATAAGGAGGTTTTTTCTGTGAAAAAGGTAATTTGATTGCATTAAGAGTTAGTTTTTAAGTTAAGAAGAATTTTTTTTTATGATCTACGATGAATGATGATAATATGCGACGAATTATTGAGGTTTAAATGAGGTTTTTAATGATTTCTACGAGGAAATATTTTTTAATGCGACGAAATATGTTAGTGACCTAAGGGGCTACATATAAATAATTAAGGAAGTTTTTTGATTAAGGAGTTAATGCAATCTAGTTATTAAGTTATAGAGAGCCCCTAATGAGATGAGTTTTGAAATAAGATACTATGAGGCAATATGATTGTTGAAGTTTATTGAAGGTAATAAGATGATTTTTTTTATGTATTTTAAAGAAGAATAAGTAATATTGTGATTTGAAGCGTTTGTAATTTGATAATGAAGTTTTTAATGTTTATTAGATTTGTGGAAGAAATTTTATGTGTTGTCCCAGCAAGAAAAATAAGTAATTTGAGAATTTTGGAATAATAGGAAGATAAATGAGTAATAATAACTTAAGTAATAAATTTTTGGGTGAATGATAAGATAGGTTTTTAAAAAAATGAAATGCGATTTGGATGGGGTAAATAACACAATTAAGTGATAAAATGTAATTTTAAATATTGATTAAGAGAAAAAAAGGTATGAATTAAAGTAATAATTTTTTTTAAACTATGTTGAAAAACTAAGATATTAGTAATAAGATAAGAATGTGCAACCAATTAGGGTTTTAGCGCGTAAGACTTGACCGAATATTTTAAATTAAATATATTAAAATAAAGCACGTGGTCGATTTTCAACCAAAAAGGGGTACCGAAACTTCCCACATAATTAAAAGACTATGTATTAACATAGACACAAACCACAGATTTTGGTTCTGTTCTGTTTGTCTTTAAAAACAAACTTATTTAATTCATAAATAGAATCATTCATAAAATAACGGGACATCCTGTACATGACATCGGTAAGTGTGGCATATCAATGGATATGCCAGTAATCGAACTTTTTTTTTCTCTATCTCACATATATAATTTAATAAAGGTAGATAGGAATATTGGCAGTAAAAACGGGAAAATTGTATTTTTTTTATATACATAATAATCGTATAATGGAAAAAACTGTCATATCAAGATGAACTTTGTTAACCTGGAAGTAAGGCAACATTCCACAGCTGTGAGATTGAGTTGCGACGCGTCAGCAATACGCGGCCTAACTTCGCAACATATGGCACAAAGTACAAAGTACTTGTCGACTGAAATATTTTGCAAACAAAATATATTTTGCAACGTATGGAAACGATGTTGATGAACTCGCGGTGAACAAAACTGCTTACGCGTATCCGAATACAAAGTTTGATCACGCGTAGCATTAAAAAAAAATATATATAGACTAATAATAATAATAGCTGACGGAGGCGTAATAATAAAATGAAATAAAATACTAATGATTTTTAAATTTTCGTATAATAACTTGTAAACGGAACTAGACTTACAGGAAGCCCTGTATATATAAACATTTAAGCGACATATCACAAATTAGGCCATGAAAAATGGAGATCTTATTATGTAATAGAGTAAAAATGTCTATATAACAACCAGGTAGGACAAAATTAAATAAATATTTATCATTATAAAACTTAATGTAGAATAATAAATATTAATTGAAGCAAAGTACAATATAAACATTTCAAACCTAGTAATAGTCAATTCAGACGTAGCAGTGGAAGCCTGAAGCGATAAGAATTTCAGCTGACACAGCCTGAAGCTGACAGCTTGTTTGTTGTCATTGACTAGGCCTACATCAACATCTAGCTTCCATACAAGGTCCGGCATTTACAGTATTTCATTCACTAAACCTTGCACTTTAATAAAATTGGGATTGGACTTTCATAATTAATCGGTTAGAGTACAGAATGATCACAAATAATGATGACAACCTTTTTATTTAATACAAAATATATTATAAAATTTTGATAGGTGAACCTGTGCTGAGGAGGGGTTAAGTCTGGGTTGAACATGTTCTGTGGGCCGCATTGCAATGAGACTCAGGTATTGTCCTTGCTAAGTTCATACCTTCATTTAGCATGGCGTTTTGGACATGAACGGCTCAGATGTGATCCGTTTTTTTGGGATATAGTTCACCTAGATAATTTTTTTTTTTTTGAAGAAAAAATAAAAAACAATATTCTCAAATTACCTAATAAATATTAATTTTTTTTGTATACATATCCTCTAGAAATCAGAACAGTGAACGATTCTGACGGAGATTTTTTTAAAAAAAGTAAAACGTCTCTGAGGATATGTATTAAATAAGTTAGAATAAGATAGTATGAGTGTGAGATGTGAGATGTGAGTGTTTGTTGTGTGAGACAATTCCTATCACCTCGTAACTAATACACGCGGAAGACTTGAATTAGTCGCTATTATGGCCCAAAGGCAATGCCATGCGACGCATCTTTTGTTTTCCTAGGCGCCTAAGCCGACTCTAAAATACTTTTTCTATTTTTTTTCATACTTCCAGGCAGCGATTTTTGGGTTATTTTCGTGATGATTTAAGTATTGGATATGGTCAAAGACAAAAGTTTATGCGTTACGAGATGATATGAGAATATGAGTGATTGTAGATTGCATGAATGATAATTTGTAAGTTTAAAAACATAATTGCGTTATTAAATAAAAGAAGGGAAAAAATACGTGGTAAAGATTAGTCTATATTGATCAATTTACAAATAATGAAAGAGGCTATAGTATCAAAGTTGAAGAATAAGGCTTTATAGGTTTTTTTTATAGGAAAGAAGTAATTAGTTGTATTAAGAGGTTATAATGATGATTTTTTTTTATGGTTATTTATGAAATGCTTCGATGAAATAATATGCTACGACAATCTACGAGATATATATGATAAATAATGTTCTACGAGTATTTATAAAGAAAAATAAATAACGACGATTCTACGGCAGGAACAGGATGTTCTGCAAATAATAATAATTTTTTTTCTACGACGAAATATATGATGATTTTTATAAATAAATAAAGTTTTGAGGTTAATACAACGAAGTTATGCATTTTGTGAAAGGCCTAAAAAGGAAAAATTTTAACATGAGATACTATAGTTTAATGATTTTGAGTTAAATTGATGTAAAGCCATAGATAGTTTTTTTTTCTTGAAAGAAGTAATATAATTTTTGTTGTAGTTAATAAGTGGATATAGTTATAGCTAATTAAAAAACGATAGGAGAATATGAGTGATTGTAGGTTGTATAAATGATAATTTGTATGAATGGATAATTTAATTTAGCTATGTAAGTATACTAGGCTGCCGGAAAAATACGGTGTACATTATTATTAATTCTTTTTTAAAAAAGGGACATTGTAGAAATTTAAAATAGCATAAGACTATAGTATATAGAAAAAATAATAATAATAATTTTTTTTTAATAATTGAAATTAACACTCTTTTTGTGTGTTTAGAGATGGAAGGGGACATGTCGGCACTGGAGAACCAGTCAATGACCTTCAAAGTACTGCTTCACCGACATCAAATGCATAAATAATTTTTTTTTCAAAACCAGTTTAATTTTACACTTCTATCATAAATAAGTTAATGGTCTATTCCAACATCAGTACGAATGGTAAGTATTAACTTACTGTAAAGCAAAAACTAAACTAGGTCTTACATTTTTTACAGGTAACGCTGGAACTTGCAAAACCAACGTTGGAACCAGTATCAACACTCAACCAGCGAGCCATCATCAACACTCAACCACCAGCATCATCAACACTCTTACACTCAACCAACAGCAACCAACACCAGCACCTCAACACCTATACACCACTTGGAAAAAAAAAAAAAACGCGAATAATTATGTTCTTACCTGTTTTATTGTAATCCTTTTTTTTTTTAAATTATGTGTAACTAATTCAAATTTTTTTTTACTAATTTATTTTTGGAAATGACCATTCAACTACAAAACAACAATTTTTTTTTATGCTAAAGCAAATGTAATTTTATATTGTAAAAGAAAAGACATAACGGTGTACAATAATTAATTATGGGACGCGCGTGAATGGAAAATTATGTTTTATAAGAATTTTTTTTTAAGCAAGTGATAGTTGCAAATTAAAAAAATAAATAAATAATAATAATAATAAATAAATAAATAAAAGATAGTTAACAATCTGTAAAGAGGAATTATGTGTTTACTTAAGAAAAAATTTTAATAACGGGATCATGGGACACGAAATGAGAATTCAGTTAGAAAAACAAGGGGGAAGTATAATATTATAAATATTTATTTTTATGTTCGCAACCAAAATGTTGTGAACGCATCTGGGGTCATGAGAAAGTGTGCTTCTGTTATAATTAAGTTAATATTTCACAGTAGAATTTTTTTTTTCTCTTTTTCTCTCTTAGAATAACACCATGGTAGATTTCGGGGGCGGGTCTGTAGTGGGGGAATAAATGTAAAGATGTCACCATCATGCCAGCAACAGTTGTTATAGAGGCCTAGTGCCTTTGTCCAAAAGGATAAGGCACAGAAGGGACCCAAAGGGTGCCCTTCAATTGTTAACAAACCAAACATCAATTTAGAGTAACAGCAAAGTGCTGTAAGGTTGCCCATGCAGAAACCGAGCATCCCCACAATGAAGCCATGGTGATTTTTAATCCTATAACAGATACATTTTGATTACATCATTTAAGTCTGAATAAAATATTGAAATTTTAATGATTGTAAGCAAAGCAATCAAAGGAAAGTAACAGAAGAACATTTCTCTCTTTAAGACCGCAGATGCGCACCCAGGGTGGTAAAACACAACAAAATTTTATTTTGGTTTTCGTTTTTAATTCAAGGGGGGTAAATACATTGTCAAAATTTAAAAGATGCCTAAATGGACACTCATTTCGTTTTACATCAATCAATTTTTATAATAAGAAGGGGCAATAGTAGCTAGGAGACTATATTGTCTTCACCTATTTGCAGATTGCTAACTGATTTCAAAATTTTAATTAAGGCGCATGGGGACTTTGAAAGCATTTGGCAGCAATGAATTGACCTCACGTTCGTATCTTCTCTTTCTTCTTTCAAAATTTAAGGAAATCTTGTAGTATATTTTTGGCGATTTTTTTTTTAAAAAAAATTTTTTTTCTTATGAGTGGAGTGTCACATTAGCCACCACTTTACAGCGAGCCGAGTGGAGCGGCTCGAATTGTATGGAGGGGGGTGATGTGGCCCAGCCAAGGAGCCCACCAAACCAAAATCCTAATAATAATAAATTAGAATATATTGAAAAGGGATTTTAATTATTAAAATATGAATTGCACTTGCGATTTTGATGAGCAGTGCAATATGACGTAGAAGAAGGGGAGGGGAGAGACAAGAAGTGGAGGCCTTGAGCTAGCGAGCCGACAGTCTGGCGCGAGTCTTGTCCGGAGAGTCTTTTTCCGAGAGTCTGGCGCGAGTCTTGTCCGAGAGCCGCTAGACGGAAGACCGCCACGGGACGAGGTCAGTCCATTTTTCGGCCACGTGCTATTAAATTCATCGGTATGCTTTTCGGCCACTTTTAAGGCTTAGTCTTACCGTTATGTCTTTCTCTTAAATTATAATCAAATTCTGTATTCTTTAATTCGGCCATAAATAAATATAATATTTAATTTCACTTGCGTTGCGTGCGTTCATTAGCGTCCTAACCCGACTCCTTGGCCCATCCTGACAAGATTCGGCTAAGTGTACGCGGTCTCCAGCCAGCCGGAGCTTCCAGCTGGTAAAAAGAAGTGGAGACGGTCACATTTATATTTATGTCTTTATAAAAAGTAATTTCAACATGTCATACCAAGCATGTTAACACTGAAGCAAAAATCTGCAATATACTCAAATTTTACAGTGGACTCAAACTACTTCATTGTTCAACTCACATGTCCTCTTTCCTGATTTTAACTCCACTAACTTAACTCTTCCACATCTCATCTCCAAGCAAGTAACTTTTTATTTAATTTTTCAGCTCTGTCTTCTGTCCCCTCCTCTACACACAACACACTGATGTCACATTTCTCAAAGTTTTATGCACATCTACCCTGTTGCCATATTTCTCCTACATTTTATACTATATACGTTTTTAATTAACTTACTTAAAACAGATCTTCTTTATTTATTTGTATATTTATTTAAATCTATCCATTATTTTTATTATTATTAATCTATTCTATTCTATAACAGAATACTACCCTGAGTCAAACTACTTCTCTAGTCAGACCAAGTCTACATAACTGAAAATGTACCCTATTACATGTACAGGTTTTAGCTTCTTGTTGTTTTGTCTTAGTGTGTATGTGACTTGACCTACTTTTGGTGGATGACGTAGGGTTCGCCATATAATTGAAATAGTTTGGCTGTTACTCCCGTCAATGAGTTGGATACATTTTGTAGCCTGATCCGAACCATATCTCCTTCCTGAAACTCATGCAGCTTGTGTGTATCATTAAATTTTTGAGTATGTTTGTTCCCGAATTTGGCAATACGTTCACCTGCTTAAAAATTTGCAATTTTTAGTTTATGTCAGTGTCTGTGGTTTGTGTAAGATCTGGAAAGTGTTTGTGCCTGAACCATGTGGGTGCTGTGTTTAAATGGAGTTCCAGTGGTGTGTAACCGGTTCTTGTGTGGTGTAGTCCATTGAAACATTCATTCAACAATGGTATGAAATCAACCCAGTTCTTCTGTTGGTTCGAGAAATATGTCCTCAAACACTTTCCAATTTCCCTGTTAGTCCTTTCTATTTGGTTGGTTTGTGGGCGACTTATTGGGGAAAATACTGGCTGCATTCCATTCTGCTTTAGTGTGAGTGCCACCTAACAATCCCCCACAATCTTCTTCTTCCTCCTCTAGTTTTGTTTGGTTTCTTCTTCTTCATTTTTGTTTTAGCTTCTTTGTCTTATTTTAAATTTTCGTTTTATAATTTGATGGTTACAATCTGATTTGAATGTTGTTTCAATAATGATAATGTTGAGATGTTAAATGAAGATAGGTTATGTTTGGATGATCATGACTCAATGGATGAAAGTCAGGGTCTTGTGATTTATTATCTTACCCTGAGGTAATAGTTTATTTATAACTACCATTATAGTAAGATAAAGAAAAGTTGGTTTTACTTACACAATAGTTACCTTCAATCTTTGGAATCATTGCTCCTATAATTGGTGAACAGCCTGCTCTATAAACCTTACGTACTATTATTGCTGACTTTGATTCTTCTAAAGCTTTAACTAGAGCCGTAAAGGCAACTGCTGCATGCTGTGGATAAATAGATACAACCTGATATTATTCAGTTTAAAAACTAGTAAACCAAGTTACTATTGAGAACTGTTGTAATTGCTCTGCACACCAACAAGAACTTTTCCAAGAGACCAGCTCTGAAAGAGTAATTGTATTAGTCTTCAATGACAAATTACCCAATTTTATAAAGCATGTCATCATAATTATTAATATAGTCACAAATAACATAATTAAATATATATTTAAATATATATATATATATATATATATATATATATATTGCTACCCTACAGTCGGGGGGTTATATTTTGGAAGACACGACCGACCCACAAAACAAGACTTTAGATGTACAGATTTTAAAAAAAGGAAAAGAAATTTGTTAAGATTTACCCAGCTCTCAGATGGTTCCTAAAAGGTCCATTTGACACTGAAATGCATAGTTTCATACACAAATACAGAAAACAAAATATAATTAACTGAAAGAATAGGTTTATAAAAGATAATGAATGAAAGCTGAAATTAAGCAGATTTAACGGTTGTAAATTTATTAATTTAAAGAAAATAATGATATTTTTAAAATTTTACTTTGATTAACAGATTCAAATTTATGATTATTAATAACAGTAAGTTGAATTAAAAATAGATTTGGATTTAATTGAAAATTTCATTCGAAATTTTTAAAAACACAAATTTTTGTAACAACTGGCAGGTTGCCTTACCCCCCCAAATAAATATTATATATATAATATAACCTAAAGGAAAAAAAATCTTAAGTTATAAAAGGATTGGTTACGACTTATGGTCATAACCAATTAAGTTTTAAATAATTAAGTTGAAAGATAAAAAAAGAAATGTTGGCCAACTTATAAAACTATATTGATTAATTATAAATAAAAAAAAAAAAAAAAAAAAATTACACAATTTCTAATTTAGGGCTGAAAAGGTTGCATGCTATCCCATCCAAAGAAAAAAACAAAAGATTAATACACAAGTTACAATAAACACCTTATTACATAATTCCAGTTATTTTAAGTATATTTCATGCATATGAGCGCACAAGTGGGTAGGTATTGTATTCTTTAGCTCATGCTGACTGATATTTTAGATGTATACTTGAACCAGATTAAATCTGTTGAATAAAGAAATTTATGGCAGCATTTTAAGAATTCATCTGAAAGCAAAACATGTAATTATCGTTACCTAGACAAGTTGAAGCCAAAGCTTAAATTATTTTAACGAGCTCATTTTAACAAGTTAACTCGCTACTGTGTACATACATGGTTTTACAAAATTTTCTTTTTTAAATCACTGTTTAACCACTGAAAGTATTTCTTGAAATGCATATGAAACATTTTTATGTTGCATGTGGAACAGTTGTGTCTTTTTAAGAGAAAGTTTTAGTCTGATGTAACTGTGTATTCTGTTAAAAGGTACGGCAATCTGTACTGCGCATGCATTTTTTTTTTAAACGCTTGGTGCCGTTGGTTGGAGTTAAGCTTTAATTTTACCGATGATTGCAGATTTAATTTTGTCAATATGGAATGTTAACCTTTAAACATTACAATATATATATATATATATATATATATATATATATATATATATATAAACATTAGAATTGACCAAAACTTAAAACAATACTCACACACATAAATTAAGATCTATATAAGTGACAACAATAACAATCCTTAAAATATAAAACACATATGAATAATTTACATACATAAATCATATACAATTAAAATCAAGCTTTTAAGGGCAGCTATTAAGGGTTCATTTTTACTTTTCACTGCTTACTAATGATAGTGACATACCAAATGGAACATTAAGTCTTTTCAAAATACTAAAGAGTTTAGCAGAAAATAACGCTATAAGCTGAGGGTAATCCATACATATATGTCTGATCCGATGAGTAATATGCACAATCAACTTTATTGTCCAGTTTAGAACCATCTGTAAAAATAATTTCACTAGATGAGTATTCATTAGTATATAGTGAAACACCTGATAATATATTACATACTTAATGATACTAATATATGATACATATTATAGTATCATTCTTAATGAATCTGGACAATGAAAAAGTGGAATAATAATAAAACCATGAAGGAATAAAACAAGGAAAATACTTAAACAATACTAGTCCTAAATTGTCAAGAATCTGTAAAGTTCTAATGCCAAATGGTGCAGTACAGTTCTGATGACATCCATATCTGACAGTCAAAAGGTTTAAAAATAACGTCATATGCTGGATAATACAGTTTAGAGTGAGGAATACTCATATATGAGTTTTAGATGTTTGTTGCTAATGGATAAAGTTCAGTTAAGAGGTAAATGTTTAGAATTTGTTCAACTTTATACTTTGAAACTTTTAATTAAATACTAAATTATGGTAGCATGTTTACGGAGAAATTCTGTAAGTATCCATTTTTAAATCTATCCATGGTTTTTTTAGTATAAAAAATAAAAGTGTCTTTGACAAAGATACAATTACAAAACCAAAGAAACAGCTTATGTCTATAATTAAATGTAGTTATGTAGCTTAAAAACTTCATCTGTAAATAAATCACATTTAGATTTTCTGAATAATTTTGAAAAACCTTATAGTATTATAGTTTTAAGTGGAAATGTGTCGATTCTAAAATTGTACTTAGAGCTGTTACACAGAGTAGTTCGTCACACAGTGCTGTTTATAAGAAAGGTGATTTGAGCTATCGTCCAATAGCAATTGTTCCTGTATTAAGTAAAATTATTGAGTCTTGTTTATTGGGTCAATTTCACGATTATTTTGTTGATAATAAATTACTCTATACTCACCAGTACGGCTTTAGACCTAAGCACTCGACTGAAATTGCTGTAGAGACTATTGTTGGAAACATTTTTAAGATAAATTAGTTACAGGTGCTAGTCTTATTGACCTGAAAAAAGGCTTTTGATTGTGTTTCGCACACTATAATTAGCAGTAAGTTTCTATAATATGATATTAGAAACCAAGAACTTAAATTAATTGAGTCTTACTTGAGTAATAGAAACCAGATGGTTATGGTCAACAATTATGTCTTTTAACTATAAGAATGTTATGCAGGGATGCCACAGGGATCTGTCTTGGGGCCATTTCTGTTTATAATATTTGTAAATGATTTACAATGTAACATTCCATGCCTCTCAGTTCTATATGGAAATGACACCACTTTTCTCAGCTCCCGCAGGGATATTTTAACCGTAGAAACTCAACTCAGTGTTGCAGCTTGCTAAAATCTGGTTCGCTGTGAATGACCTAGCCATAAATGATGATAAAACGGAGCACATGTAGTTTACTCTTATGAAAAATAATGAAACTGCAATGGTAAAGTTACTGGGAATATGCTTGGATACTAGGCTTACATGACAACCCTATATATTAAATCTTTGTAAAAAATTGTCTCACATCATTTATTTGTTAAGAAAGCTGAAATTTTGTGTTAGCAAGGAGATATTGGTAACAGTGTATTTTGGTCTATTTCAATCACAAGCATAATATAGTACTTTGAGGCAATGCCACCTCAGCTAATCGTGTGTTTGTATGGCAGAAAAAGGCAATTATAGCTGTTATAGAACATCTTTCAGATAGGCAATCTTGTAAAAAAGACTTCATTAAGCTAAAAATAATGACTATGCCTGCATTGTATATTTTCTGTAATTTAGTTTATATAAGACATCATACTGATGATTTTAATACTATAAGGTCTAGCCATACATTTAACACAAGACATAAACAAGACCTTATTACTCTGTATGCTAGACTGAGTAAATCCTATAATAGTTTTATCTGTTAGCAATATAAATGATTTAATAAATTACCACTAAAAGTTAGAGATATGTCTGAAAGTAAATTTGAAAATGTCATTTCTCGGGTTGGCTTAACACACACACAGTAGAGATGTTGCCAGTTGTTAAACTGATCACTATGATAATGATTTAGGTTTTAATGGTTCCAATTAATCTCTCCAATGTATTTCCAAAGTAATTTCCAAACTCCTGAATGATGTATATATTTTTCTATTCAATGAAAAAAACAAAGTATAATTTTTCTGATCTCAAACGATAGAGATCTTTAAATGAGCTTTCGATAGTAATTCTTCATAATTTTGAAACAAAAATAACACTTATTATTATTATATTATAATATTATATATGATTACACTTACACTATCATTTTTCTGTGGTAGGAAATAGTGAACAGTATCTCCTATGAAAAGATGTTTAGGCAGTAAAGATAATGAGGTGAATCCAAGAGCACTCAAGCATTTCTCTCCAGATTGATAGGACATGGTTTGCTTCTCCACCTCTGTGAAAAACATATCATTTTCATATCATTTTATTGCTTCCATAAGTATTGCTTTTTTCAAGGTACAAGGTATTTGTCAAACAATGATAAAACCCCATTAAGATCCTTATCTTT
This sequence comes from Aphrophora alni, assembly GCA_963513935.1. Lineage (NCBI taxonomy): Eukaryota > Metazoa > Arthropoda > Insecta > Hemiptera > Aphrophoridae > Aphrophora > Aphrophora alni. The sequence continues at coordinate 153,108,266 of OY740767.1, read as the reverse complement.
AAACACAAGGTAAAAAACAAACATTTTTAAATTAAATTTTTTCTTTTTGTTTAAAGGTGAAAACTTCTTGGTCATCATAGTACAGTAAATGGAAAAAAAAAAAATAATAATAAAATAAAGAGAAACCATTTAGAGCCAATTTTGAAAAATCATAACAGTGTTTTTTTGTTTTTTTTCTTATGGGAGCTATCCTCAAGTTTGAGTTATCTTTTTTGGACCCAGGAGACCTCGAAATGGATTTATCCCTTATAACTTGACATCGATTGTTTGACTCATCACATAATTTTCCCTATACTAAGTACATGCGGGAAAGTAAAATCCACACCCTGGACTCTGGGAATCCAAAAGGTTTATGTCTTACTCCAGCAAAAAAGCTAAGCAACACATAATGCTTAATAGTTCAATATTAAACAGTAATATTACATTGAATAGCATAAATATCAATTAGTTAGAATTGATGATGGCACCCAGTAATACAATTACAATATATGGTAATAAGTAGCCAATTTTATATGTTAAAAAAAATGTTTCACCAAAGGGATCATAGATTTAAAACAAAATAAAAACATAAATAAATCACTAGAGCACTGTGGTGATTGTATATGAACTAGGAAAAACTCCAAACCACAAAAAAACACAACTACACCTGAAGATGATAGCAGAGCTATCGAAATGTACATAAAGTAATATAAACACATTATACAGTTTTGTGTAGTGGTGTTATTTTGTGGTTTGGGGTTTTTCCTTGTTCATAAAATAAATACATTTCAACATAATTAAAAATATATTACAAATCACAGTTAAAGTAGGTTATTATAAAGCATCCATGTTGATTTATAAAAATAAATTAAAAAACACAAAAATATGTTCTAGCTCCCAAACCTACCTGAGAATGGAACTATTGTAGAACCAAATGTATAACCAGCGATAATATCCTTATGCTCAACAGTCTCGTCCTGTTTGAAAAATGCCTGATCTGTCACTACATCTTCTCCACCCTCACTTTGTGTTCTCCAGCCTAAATTTAATGTTCCATCGATCTAACATACAGAAAACAAGTTTAAAAAACTAAGTATTTACAAATTATTAATACATTGTTTTTATACATGGGGGGGTTTTAGTTTTAATGCTATTAAAATCTATTTATTTTGTTATTGTTAGAAGCTTAGATTGGTTCTAGGGCTAAAAATTCTATAAGTTGAACAATTTTTAAGAGCTACTATCTCCAAAATGGTTGTAAATTTTAATAAATACTAAAATTAAAATCATTTTAAAATATGATTTTATATCAAATCCTCTAATAAATCAAACGGATGGTGACATCATTGTAGTTACTCAACCACATCCTCTAAATATAATGTCTAAAAGTTGGTCCCTTGGGACTTGTACGAAATGTTCAATTGTATTGGTAGATCAAGGAGTCTTATCCAGCATGTTAAGTTTGTTTAAAAAAAATTGTTATACAGCAATTTATGAAACTAATAAAATCACTACTTTCTTAACGTTGTCCCTAACGGACATTCTCGCTACAGTCTTGTTAGATCTTGTAACTAAACAAATATCACATTTTCTAGGCGTCAGAGTTTTAAATTTTATTTTTGACAATAACTTCGTTATTTGTCATCGTAAATATGTGTAGTTGGTAGCATTAAATCCAGAATTTAAATGTGAAAATTTTCATCTAATTAAATGTGTTATAAGGTGAATATCACAATATATATATATATATATATATATATATATATATATATATATAATGGCACATTCACATTTAAATTTTCTTCCACCATGACGCCAAACAAAGTCCAGTCAGTTTTAGCATTTGTTAGTTTGGGGGTAGTTGCCTTGTTTGAAATTATGAGTTCACTAATTGTCATTATAACTGGAGAGTGGTCGGGGAAGAAAGGCTCTCATTATTTTCGACGTGAATGTATTTTTCTGGAATTCCTCTGGTTATGAAGAAATCAATAATATCGGGTATCTTATTTGTGTCTGCCGGCCAGTAAGTAGGTTTACCTCCAGAGCGAAAGCCACATCCTAGAGCTGTTTCTGCCACTAGCAGTTCTTTACCTTTTGGGTTATTTAATCTTGAACCCCAATATATATATACAGTAGAACCTCTCTTAACCGGTCTAGTCAGGACTGACACCCGGGCCGGTTGCCCGTTTGGCCGGTTAATCCGAGGTTCCCGTGAAAAATCGGTTTTCGTTCAAAGAAAGCTTATTTAATCAGGTAGCGCTAAGAATTATGCAATTAAGATGTTATTGCAACTCATTTTATTGTACATAAATGTATCTTTTGAATCAATCATATTAGCCACGGATCAATTATATAATTATATTATATTAAATGTGAGTACTCACGTCTGTTGATCCTTTTTGTTTTCTCTCAATAAAACAATTGCAATTTCGGGCATGAAGTACCCATCATCAGGTTTTTATAATCATATCACATACACAAGAACGCAAAAACACATATATATTTCACTCCGTGTGGAGATCGTTAGAGTCAAAACACGCACTTTTTTATACGAACATTGGTGTGCACACCGCATCAGTTGTTTAGGTTGTACTGACTGAAGTTAGGTTAAGCAACGATTATTGGACCGTGTCCCCCTCCCTTGTCTTGTGATTAGCGTATCATACAATAGGTTTGACTTAAATGACAGCTGATCATTCAATATGTTATTAGGTTCAGCTTTTAAACCTTTGTAGATTTCGAATTCCTCTAACGCGTTTAGAGTATTTCCCTTCTTACATTTATGTAATATACTCATATTAGTAGTAATATCAGTATATGAATGGAGGTTATTGATAAGATGTTCGGCATAAGTAGATTTGATAACTCTAAGGTTGCTATGTGGCAAATGTTCTTTGTATCTGATGTTAAAGGGACGTCCAGTTTGTCCTATGTAAAAACTAGGACAATCATTGCATAATAACTTGTAGACACCGGTTGTTTTATATTCATCGAATTTTTCTCTAGTTTTTGGTTTAAGCAGAAATTCCAACTTATTAGTGGTACGGAACGTGAGAATGATGTTATTATTGGCCATTATATTTCTTAAAATGTTGTTGAACATGTTACCATAAACACATGAAGCATATTTTTTCTTTTCGTTATTATTACACTTAGTTGTTATTTTTTGTGTCATTTTCTTTTTCTTATGCTTACTTATTAATTGGTCTACGATAGTTGTCCTGTAGCCATTAGCTTGTGCGATGTGTTTAATAACATTCCTTTCTCTCTCATAATTTGTAGCGGACATGGGTACGGATAAAAGTCTATATACAAGGCTGTTATAAGCGGCTAGTTTTTGCTCTATTGGATGATGAGAAGATTTGTGTATGGTTTTATCTGTAGTTGTAGGTTTTCTGTATATGTTGAATGCGATTTTTGTATTGTTCCGAGTTAAGTTGAGGTCTAAGTAATTCAGGCCATTATTATTTTCGATTTCTGCGGTAAAGGTGAGGTTGGGATGTATATTATTTATAAAATTGGTTAAAAGGCATAATTGTCTGTCGCTGCCATTAAATACAATAATGGTATCATCGACATATCTGTTATAGAATATAATTTTATTTCTAAATGGGTTAGAATCAGCAAACAAGTAATTGTTTTCTATGTAGTTCAAATATATTTCAGACAATATACCAGATAGGGGTGAGCCCATGGCTAGGCCGTCGTTCTGTAAAAAATATTCATTGTTAAAAGTGAAGTAATTCTGCTTTAGGGTTGTTTTTAGGAGGTTAATAAATTCGTCTATTGCAAGCTTCTGTAATGTGGAATTCTTTTTTAGGTTATTATGTATGATCTCTATTGTTTGTTGAACCGGGATGTTTGTGTACAAATTTACTATGTCGAAGGAAGCAAGTTTGTATGTGCTTTCTATTTTAACATCATTTAACTTATTAATGAGGTCCGTACTATTTTTAAGGCTATAGTCCTCTTCGAATAAGTAATGTTTTCGCAGTAATTTATCTAGTTCTTTAGATAAATTATATCCTGGAGCAGGTGTAAAGTTCACTAACGGTCTGATAGGGGAATTGGGTTTGTGAATTTTAGGTAGACCTCTCAAAATGGGGGCGTGAGGATTAATATTTTTTAGGCGACGTATTTTAGTATCGGACAATAAGGTTTTACTTGCATTCAAAGATTTGTTTATTAATTTGTTATAAGTGACAGTGGGATCTTTAGTCATTTTGTTTATATTGTTGGTCTGGAAGAAATCATTGACCTTGCCATTGTAAATAGTCTTATCAATAATGACTATTGAATTCCCTTTATCAGCTTTGGTTATGAGGGCATTATGTTTTATTAGTTTATCTTTAATGCCGGCTGAGGCCTGCCTAATGATATTGGTTTGTCTATCTGAGATAACATTGTGCTGTTTGGTTGAACGTAGCTTTAATTTATTATTTATCGCTGCCCTTGCGGTTATTTGAGATTCCATCGTTGGTAACATTTTTATGACGGTTTCTGCATTAATTATTTCACTTTGGATGACGCGAGCATTATTAGTTCTAACAAGATTGTGATTTAGGCCCTTATGCAATAGAGATAATTCAATTTCAGTAAATTCAATGTCTGTATTGTTTATGACACGTGGAAAGAAATCATGTTCACATGTGACTATTTTATGTCCGTGTTGTTTGTCCATTAAGAGATTGAATTTTTTCTTTTGAATAGACTTTTTGCGATTAATAATTAAGTTAATCTGTTTGTTAATATTGAGAAAAACAGATTCAATCTGAGCAGGGTGCAAATAATTGCACATTTCGATGTGTTTTTTGTAGAGTAATGTGTTCAATCTGTCTTTTTTACCGTAGAGGTGTTTAATTTCGCTTTTTAACCAGGTTAATGTGGCGGCTTTTTTAGCGGTACATGCAGCTCTTGAATTATTCCTTATGTTTATAGAAATGTAATTGGGAATGACGTTGTTGTGTAAGCATGCTTTATTGAACTTAATATTATGTGCTGTCTTTATCATTCTTAGTTTGATATTTTTATATTGATAGGCTGATTTTGCTTGACTTGCATTTAATTTTGAATCAATCATATTAGCCACGGATCAATTATATAATTATATTATATTAAATGTGAGTACTCACGTCTGTTGATCCTTTTTGTTTTCTCTCAATAAAACAATTGCAATTTCGGGCATGAAGTACCCATCATCAGGTTTTTATAATCATATCACATACACAAGAACGCAAAAACACATATATATTTCACTCCGTGTGGAGATCGTTAGAGTCAAAACACGCACTTTTTTATACGAACATTGGTGTGCACACCGCATCAGTTGTTTAGGTTGTACTGACTGAAGTTAGGTTAAGCAACGATTATTGGACCGTGTCCCCCTCCCTTGTCTTGTGATTAGCGTATCATACAATAGGTTTGACTTAAATGACAGCTGATCATTCAATATGTTATTAGGTTCAGCTTTTAAACCTTTGTAGATTTCGAATTCCTCTAACGCGTTTAGAGTATTTCCCTTCTTACATTTATGTAATATACTCATATTAGTAGTAATATCAGTATATGAATGGAGGTTATTGATAAGATGTTCGGCATAAGTAGATTTGATAACTCTAAGGTTGCTATGTGGCAAATGTTCTTTGTATCTGATGTTAAAGGGACGTCCAGTTTGTCCTATGTAAAAACTAGGACAATCATTGCATAATAACTTGTAGACACCGGTTGTTTTATATTCATCGAATTTTTCTCTAGTTTTTGGTTTAAGCAGAAATTCCAACTTATTAGTGGTACGGAACGTGAGAATGATGTTATTATTGGCCATTATATTTCTTAAAATGTTGTTGAACATGTTACCATAAACACATGAAGCATATTTTTTCTTTTCGTTATTATTACACTTAGTTGTTATTTTTTGTGTCATTTTCTTTTTCTTATGCTTACTTATTAATTGGTCTACGATAGTTGTCCTGTAGCCATTAGCTTGTGCGATGTGTTTAATAACATTCCTTTCTCTCTCATAATTTGTAGCGGACATGGGTACGGATAAAAGTCTATATACAAGGCTGTTATAAGCGGCTAGTTTTTGCTCTATTGGATGATGAGAAGATTTGTGTATGGTTTTATCTGTAGTTGTAGGTTTTCTGTATATGTTGAATGCGATTTTTGTATTGTTCCGAGTTAAGTTGAGGTCTAAGTAATTCAGGCCATTATTATTTTCGATTTCTGCGGTAAAGGTGAGGTTGGGATGTATATTATTTATAAAATTGGTTAAAAGGCATAATTGTCTGTCGCTGCCATTAAATACAATAATGGTATCATCGACATATCTGTTATAGAATATAATTTTATTTCTAAATGGGTTAGAATCAGCAAACAAGTAATTGTTTTCTATGTAGTTCAAATATATTTCAGACAATATACCAGATAGGGGTGAGCCCATGGCTAGGCCGTCGTTCTGTAAAAAATATTCATTGTTAAAAGTGAAGTAATTCTGCTTTAGGGTTGTTTTTAGGAGGTTAATAAATTCGTCTATTGCAAGCTTCTGTAATGTGGAATTCTTTTTTAGGTTATTATGTATGATCTCTATTGTTTGTTGAACCGGGATGTTTGTGTACAAATTTACTATGTCGAAGGAAGCATAGTTCTTGTGTTCTTGTGTATGTGATATGATTATAAAAACCTGATGATGGGTACTTCATGCCCGAAATTGCAATTGTTTTATTGAGAGAAAACAAAAAGGATCAACAGACGTGAGTACTCACATTTAATATAATATAATTATATAATTGATCCGTGGCTAATATGATTGATTCAAAATTAAATGCAAGTCAAGCAAAATCAGCCTATCAATATAAAAATATCAAACTAAGAATGATAAAGACAGCACATAATATTAAGTTCAATAAAGCATGCTTACACAACAACGTCATTCCCAATTACATTTCTATAAACATAAGGAATAATTCAAGAGCTGCATGTACCGCTAAAAAAGCCGCCACATTAACCTGGTTAAAAAGCGAAATTAAACACCTCTACGGTAAAAAAGACAGATTGAACACATTACTCTACAAAAAACACATCGAAATGTGCAATTATTTGCACCCTGCTCAGATTGAATCTGTTTTTCTCAATATTAACAAACAGATTAACTTAATTATTAATCGCAAAAAGTCTATTCAAAAGAAAAAATTCAATCTCTTAATGGACAAACAACACGGACATAAAATAGTCACATGTGAACATGATTTCTTTCCACGTGTCATAAACAATACAGACATTGAATTTACTGAAATTGAATTATCTCTATTGCATAAGGGCCTAAATCACAATCTTGTTAGAACTAATAATGCTCGCGTCATCCAAAGTGAAATAATTAATGCAGAAACCGTCATAAAAATGTTACCAACGATGGAATCTCAAATAACCGCAAGGGCAGCGATAAATAATAAATTAAAGCTACGTTCAACCAAACAGCACAATGTTATCTCAGATAGACAAACCAATATCATTAGGCAGGCCTCAGCCGGCATTAAAGATAAACTAATAAAACATAATGCCCTCATAACCAAAGCTGATAAAGGGAATTCAATAGTCATTATTGATAAGACTATTTACAATGGCAAGGTCAATGATTTCTTCCAGACCAACAATATAAACAAAATGACTAAAGATCCCACTGTCACTTATAACAAATTAATAAACAAATCTTTGAATGCAAGTAAAACCTTATTGTCCGATACTAAAATACGTCGCCTAAAAAATATTAATCCTCACGCCCCCATTTTGAGAGGTCTACCTAAAATTCACAAACCCAATTCCCCTATCAGACCGTTAGTGAACTTTACACCTGCTCCAGGATATAATTTATCTAAAGAACTAGATAAATTACTGCGAAAACATTACTTATTCGAAGAGGACTATAGCCTTAAAAATAGTACGGACCTCATTAATAAGTTAAATGATGTTAAAATAGAAAGCACATACAAACTTGCTTCCTTCGACATAGTAAATTTGTACACAAACATCCCGGTTCAACAAACAATAGAGATCATACATAATAACCTAAAAAAGAATTCCACATTACAGAAGCTTGCAATAGACGAATTTATTAACCTCCTAAAAACAACCCTAAAGCAGAATTACTTCACTTTTAACAATGAATATTTTTTACAGAACGACGGCCTAGCCATGGGCTCACCCCTATCTGGTATATTGTCTGAAATATATTTGAACTACATAGAAAACAATTACTTGTTTGCTGATTCTAACCCATTTAGAAATAAAATTATATTCTATAACAGATATGTCGATGATACCATTATTGTATTTAATGGCAGCGACAGACAATTATGCCTTTTAACCAATTTTATAAATAATATACATCCCAACCTCACCTTTACCGCAGAAATCGAAAATAATAATGGCCTGAATTACTTAGACCTCAACTTAACTCGGAACAATACAAAAATCGCATTCAACATATACAGAAAACCTACAACTACAGATAAAACCATACACAAATCTTCTCATCATCCAATAGAGCAAAAACTAGCCGCTTATAACAGCCTTGTATATAGACTTTTATCCGTACCCATGTCCGCTACAAATTATGAGAGAGAAAGGAATGTTATTAAACACATCGCACAAGCTAATGGCTACAGGACAACTATCGTAGACCAATTAATAAGTAAGCATAAGAAAAAGAAAATGACACAAAAAATAACAACTAAGTGTAATAATAACGAAAAGAAAAAATATGCTTCATGTGTTTATGGTAACATGTTCAACAACATTTTAAGAAATATAATGGCCAATAATAACATCATTCTCACGTTCCGTACCACTAATAAGTTGGAATTTCTGCTTAAACCAAAAACTAGAGAAAAATTCGATGAATATAAAACAACCGGTGTCTACAAGTTATTATGCAATGATTGTCCTAGTTTTTACATAGGACAAACTGGACGTCCCTTTAACATCAGATACAAAGAACATTTGCCACATAGCAACCTTAGAGTTATCAAATCTACTTATGCCGAACATCTTATCAATAACCTCCATTCATATACTGATATTACTACTAATATGAGTATATTACATAAATGTAAGAAGGGAAATACTCTAAACGCGTTAGAGGAATTCGAAATCTACAAAGGTTTAAAAGCTGAACCTAATAACATATTGAATGATCAGCTGTCATTTAAGTCAAACCTATTGTATGATACGCTAATCACAAGACAAGGGAGGGGGACACGGTCCAATAATCGTTGCTTAACCTAACTTCAGTCAGTACAACCTAAACAACTGATGCGGTGTGCACACCAATGTTCGTATAAAAAAGTGCGTGTTTTGACTCTAACGATCTCCACACGGAGTGAAATATATATGTGTTTTTGCGTTCTTGTGTATGTGATATGATTATAAAAACCTGATGATGGGTACTTCATGCCCGAAATTGCAATTGTTTTATTGAGAGAAAACAAAAAGGATCAACAGACGTGAGTACTCACATTTAATATAATATAATTATATAATTGATCCGTGGCTAATATGATTGATTCAAAATTAAATGCAAGTCAAGCAAAATCAGCCTATCAATATAAAAATATCAAACTAAGAATGATAAAGACAGCACATAATATTAAGTTCAATAAAGCATGCTTACACAACAACGTCATTCCCAATTACATTTCTATAAACATAAGGAATAATTCAAGAGCTGCATGTACCGCTAAAAAAGCCGCCACATTAACCTGGTTAAAAAGCGAAATTAAACACCTCTACGGTAAAAAAGACAGATTGAACACATTACTCTACAAAAAACACATCGAAATGTGCAATTATTTGCACCCTGCTCAGATTGAATCTGTTTTTCTCAATATTAACAAACAGATTAACTTAATTATTAATCGCAAAAAGTCTATTCAAAAGAAAAAATTCAATCTCTTAATGGACAAACAACACGGACATAAAATAGTCACATGTGAACATGATTTCTTTCCACGTGTCATAAACAATACAGACATTGAATTTACTGAAATTGAATTATCTCTATTGCATAAGGGCCTAAATCACAATCTTGTTAGAACTAATAATGCTCGCGTCATCCAAAGTGAAATAATTAATGCAGAAACCGTCATAAAAATGTTACCAACGATGGAATCTCAAATAACCGCAAGGGCAGCGATAAATAATAAATTAAAGCTACGTTCAACCAAACAGCACAATGTTATCTCAGATAGACAAACCAATATCATTAGGCAGGCCTCAGCCGGCATTAAAGATAAACTAATAAAACATAATGCCCTCATAACCAAAGCTGATAAAGGGAATTCAATAGTCATTATTGATAAGACTATTTACAATGGCAAGGTCAATGATTTCTTCCAGACCAACAATATAAACAAAATGACTAAAGATCCCACTGTCACTTATAACAAATTAATAAACAAATCTTTGAATGCAAGTAAAACCTTATTGTCCGATACTAAAATACGTCGCCTAAAAAATATTAATCCTCACGCCCCCATTTTGAGAGGTCTACCTAAAATTCACAAACCCAATTCCCCTATCAGACCGTTAGTGAACTTTACACCTGCTCCAGGATATAATTTATCTAAAGAACTAGATAAATTACTGCGAAAACATTACTTATTCGAAGAGGACTATAGCCTTAAAAATAGTACGGACCTCATTAATAAGTTAAATGATGTTAAAATAGAAAGCACATACAAACTTGCTTCCTTCGACATAGTAAATTTGTACACAAACATCCCGGTTCAACAAACAATAGAGATCATACATAATAACCTAAAAAAGAATTCCACATTACAGAAGCTTGCAATAGACGAATTTATTAACCTCCTAAAAACAACCCTAAAGCAGAATTACTTCACTTTTAACAATGAATATTTTTTACAGAACGACGGCCTAGCCATGGGCTCACCCCTATCTGGTATATTGTCTGAAATATATTTGAACTACATAGAAAACAATTACTTGTTTGCTGATTCTAACCCATTTAGAAATAAAATTATATTCTATAACAGATATGTCGATGATACCATTATTGTATTTAATGGCAGCGACAGACAATTATGCCTTTTAACCAATTTTATAAATAATATACATCCCAACCTCACCTTTACCGCAGAAATCGAAAATAATAATGGCCTGAATTACTTAGACCTCAACTTAACTCGGAACAATACAAAAATCGCATTCAACATATACAGAAAACCTACAACTACAGATAAAACCATACACAAATCTTCTCATCATCCAATAGAGCAAAAACTAGCCGCTTATAACAGCCTTGTATATAGACTTTTATCCGTACCCATGTCCGCTACAAATTATGAGAGAGAAAGGAATGTTATTAAACACATCGCACAAGCTAATGGCTACAGGACAACTATCGTAGACCAATTAATAAGTAAGCATAAGAAAAAGAAAATGACACAAAAAATAACAACTAAGTGTAATAATAACGAAAAGAAAAAATATGCTTCATGTGTTTATGGTAACATGTTCAACAACATTTTAAGAAATATAATGGCCAATAATAACATCATTCTCACGTTCCGTACCACTAATAAGTTGGAATTTCTGCTTAAACCAAAAACTAGAGAAAAATTCGATGAATATAAAACAACCGGTGTCTACAAGTTATTATGCAATGATTGTCCTAGTTTTTACATAGGACAAACTGGACGTCCCTTTAACATCAGATACAAAGAACATTTGCCACATAGCAACCTTAGAGTTATCAAATCTACTTATGCCGAACATCTTATCAATAACCTCCATTCATATACTGATATTACTACTAATATGAGTATATTACATAAATGTAAGAAGGGAAATACTCTAAACGCGTTAGAGGAATTCGAAATCTACAAAGGTTTAAAAGCTGAACCTAATAACATATTGAATGATCAGCTGTCATTTAAGTCAAACCTATTGTATGATACGCTAATCACAAGACAAGGGAGGGGGACACGGTCCAATAATCGTTGCTTAACCTAACTTCAGTCAGTACAACCTAAACAACTGATGCGGTGTGCACACCAATGTTCGTATAAAAAAGTGCGTGTTTTGACTCTAACGATCTCCACACGGAGTGAAATATATATGTGTTTTTGCGTTCTTGTGTATGTGATATGATTATAAAAACCTGATGATGGGTACTTCATGCCCGAAATTGCAATTGTTTTATTGAGAGAAAACAAAAAGGATCAACAGACGTGAGTACTCACATTTAATATAATATAAATAAATGTATCGTTTATATTATGTTATGTATATTATACATCAAACATAGAAAAAATTAAACACTACAAAGCTTTTTTACAGATTCCCCTCTGTCAAGTCTTTTGACACATTTAACCGCGTCTCAAACAAAACCAACACACGCTTCCGTTTTCGTAACTCCCTCATTTTTATTTACTGTATATACTGTGCGTAGATCATAACCAGTCAAAGACAAGAAGAAAACTGAAAAGAAATGTTATATTTTCCATAATGATTCGTGGAAAAAAAGCGGCCCATCAAACGTTTTTGTTTGTGTATGTCTGCTATACCGATGGGTGCCAATGCCGTGGTGTTTTTACACCACTGACAATGGGATACCGCTATCGACAAAGTCGTTTGACTCACCGCCGCTTTGTAAGCATGGGACATCTTCCAACCAATATAAATAATAAATATTAAGTTTAAATAATATACAAGTAGTGTTAATAGAGTAATAATATTCAGAATAAATATTATATATAAATAAAAAAGTGTAAAGTGTTTTCAAACAATATCTAAATGTATAATATTGAAAGTTTGAATTTTGAAATGTGCGCGCCGATAAATCATCTGTCGTTGTACAAGTCCGTGCCTGGAGGAAATTGAACCCCAGCGAGATTTCCCAAGATCCTCAGCAAGCAGCGTCTTCTAAAAATGTGGCTTTCCAGTCTTTGTCAGGATTCAAGACGATACAGTCGTATTAGAAAATGGCTGGACAGACTCGCTTTCAGTCCAAGATGGAAAATCTCCGTTAATAGTGTAGTTGGAAGGACTCAAAGTTATGGACAATGGTTGCTCGTGAGTAAGGTGTAAAATACTTGAGAAAATAATTTCATTGATATAATTGGGAACATTTTAAGAACTTTGATTTTGTACAATGACTTGCACATGCATATTTTCTATATTTCACAAGATTGTATGTTAATGATGTTTTTATTTAAATGATAATGTCTTTGTTTTTGGATAATACAATAAAGGGAAGGTTTCTTGTTATATATAAAATGTCTGGCTAGAATAATTTGTGTTAACCTGTACCACGTTGTATGAATAGCTGCTAGTACGAATGAGTTTGATACCCTACCCTTCAGGTAAATAGTAATGATTTTGATATGAAGTTGTAAGAACGCAGACTTACAACTATAAGTAATCCAACCTTTATTTAAAAGCACATTGATTTTATTGAATAAATACATAAATTAACTTAACTCCCCTTACAGCTTTGGTGTTTCAATTACAATTTATTTTCTAAAACTCTCATCGAACCAGTACACTACGAAATAGGCCGGTTAATCCGATGACCAGTTGATCCGAGGCCGGTTAACAGAGGTTCTACTGTATAATTTGTCCCTAGGTTTTCAACCAAGATAGATGTGCAAGTCATCATCAAAGTTTCAAAAATGAATAGAAACACTCAAGGATTTAAATTTAAATGTTAATAAAATTTGAAATCATGTAAAATAATAGTAATGGAAAGTGTTTTGTGAATTTACAAAAAGTCCAGTTTTTAAAAATAAATTGAAATATGAAAACAGACAAGGTGAATCGTAAAAAGAACGCAATATAAATATTGTAATCAATTTTCTATAAGGACAATGAATGGTTTAATAGATTCTTTCATATAGATGTTTAAATGGACAATAATTAAAATTAAGATTTGTTATAATTAGATATTAAGTTGTTTAATAATAATTCAAGTTTTGTTCATGTTCAATAAAAAACTGTGCATTCTGCAGCAACCTGAATTTTAATAAATTTGATTAGGCAGGGTTGGATGGATCTTTAAGAGAGTTCGAATTTGGCAAGGAAATTTGGGTATAGGCGGGAGGAAGGAAATTAACATGTAACCTCGACTACTAAAATAATACAGCTCAGTCACCCAGCTCCATGAGTGTTTAAAACTACGTTTTGATATATATATATATATACTAAATTAACTATGAATAATATTAAGCGAATGACTCTATTTAAACCGAGTGGTTTAGGAAACTATATTTGGCCAAACTGGCTGTTAACTACTCATCACATGTTTAATTTTATACGGAATTTGGAAAAGCACCGCTGAAAACCCTGGGTCGTCTGACCCATCCCAAAAAACGGCTAATCAGCCATTATTTGGTGGATGAACAATTTGGGAGGAGAGTACATGAAATATCAGTTATCCTGTAGACTAGAAGATATGCAATTCCTTGAACATATCCGGTGTCTCATATGGCTGGTGCACAACTCTCCGTCTAACCTTGATGGGCATTATGATTTATGTCACCGATGGAGGGTAAACTATTCTTGTTGGCATTTTACCATACAGGCAACTCACTAGTGAGGCTGCTTGGATGGAAGTATCGCTGGGAAAAGAGGGAGGTGGTGAAAGGAATTCACAATTCTAAATTAACATGCTTGTCTAAAAAGGATTATTGAGAGCACCTATTTAACCGACATCGTTTGGAGTATCAGAGCATAATAGTACAGAGATGAAAGGTAAGAACTCACAATAATAAAAGATACTAACTTTACATAATCAATTTTGATTAAAATCTTCTTTTTTTTTGTAACACATCACGTTACAAACATACCTTCCAAACAGCTCTCGTTTTATTAATACTAACCTGTTTATAGCCCACAACAGGAATTTTAATATCAGGACCGATGGTAAGACAGATATTCCATGGCATTGGTTTTTTAGATTCCTTGTTATAAAATCTTAATTGAGTGAGAGCTTCATCATAACTGCAAATCAGATCTTTAGTCTGTAACATACAATTATCAAGTTACAGTAACAAATAAAACAGTTTATATTTATGGCTTGTTGCTGTATATACTGTCTCAGAATCCTGATTTTTTAATATTTTTTATTTAATAATTCGATTACAAAATACACAAAATGAATACTCTTAATCCCAGGATTCGAAGTTTAATAGTCTGTAACTTCTGCCTTGGATATTTTTACAACACTTTTGAGTGCACAAAATATTAAAACCATACGAACTTAATCTAACGAATTAGATAGAACAAAAGTCAAACACAAGATCTCACAAAAATTACGTTTACTTAATGAAACACATTTCAACGACAAAGTCGCCATCAACAGTGATACATGAGCCACAATAACTATCCTAGCACTGTGCCTAACCCCATATTTATACAAAACTAAAAATAGAAAAACAATACAGTCGATCCTAGCTATAACAGACTTTTGATATAACATACTAGATCCAGACTAGCTTAGCAACCAAGCTAATGCACTCTATGGGAAAACAGTGTTGTCATGATAACAGCGCTAGAAGCTTGCGTGATAGTTTATTGTACAGTACAAGGCTATTTCTGTCACCTGTTTTACTTCCGATTGAACTATCTTAGTGTGTTAACATGTTTTAGTTTTAGTTCTTATCATAATTTTCCAATAGTCTTGAGAAATGACTAATGAGACACATTCAGAAATTTTTTTTTCTGCCCTTTACACAAGGGGAACCGGAATTTTGTTAAAAGAGGTATACTTATGTCATACTAGAATGCATTTTGATATAACAGATTTTCATTACGATGGACATCGTCATCCCCAATTAGTCAATTATAATGAGGATCAACTGTATTTATTTTCATTGTAAAATATACACATGAACTAAACAAGCAGGCAATGCACATATTTACCGAGAAATCCCCGAGCTTACCATGCAAATTGGACAATAACAAAGAGTGCTTGAGACAGTCATGCTTGTATAGCCCTAAAAGTTTAACGCTCGAGAGAGTCATGATTGCATTGCTCTAAAAAATCTAACACTCGATGCAGTTTGGAACTTGGCATTTTCAAAACAACAATTCAGAATGTGCTTCATACGTGTTTAAGATTGTATGCTTACAAAATCCAGTTTAAACATGAAATTAAGTAAGGGAATCTCCCTAAACAAGTTGAATTTGCTGTAACAATGATGAATGGAATAGGTAATTATGAAAATTACCTTAACAATTTTTTTCTCCCAGGGATAAAGCAACTTTTAACCTTCCACATAAATACCTGTATTAACTGTGACAACTGTAGAATTTGGGATGGAGGACTCGGCAACCAAATGAAAAGTTTCAGTATGTTTGTGATTCTCCGAAGATAAACATGTGGTGTGAAATAATGTGTGACTGAGTTATGGATCCGTTGATGTTTGCTGTGAAAGCAGGTGTTATTACCTTTGGCATGCTCAAACTTGTTTTCCGAGAAATCGATGAGTTAGAAAGAGAAAAAAAGGAAATAAGAGTCATTTTTCAGTAACATTAGACCATTACTGTCTCAATATATAAGAAGTTCTGAGTGATAGCTTTATTGGCGGTTTAATTCCAAAGAATGGAGCAACAGAGAAAACTCATAATGAAACTTACTGGGTAATGAAAAAAAAATATATATATTCTTTTCTGTATCCTTTGCTATAAAAATAAATTATTTATCTGAATCAAAAGTTTAGTTATGTTTACATCAGAATCAGTGACACCTTTTTCGATAACTCTATATTTACAATTATATCTAAAATTTAATATTTAAACCAAAACTTACTCCTTACAAAACAACTCCTTGAATGACAAAACCAAAATACAAAACAACTCCTTGAATAACATAAACTCCAGGAATTGTGTTTTTATAAATTTATAGATAAACATTATAATTTTTAAACCTTATCGCTTTCAAATTTATCCTCCTCCCTCCTAGTTACACACTTCTCCCAAAGGCGCTTCCAATGCTGGAAGCATGTAGAAATGCGTCTTCTGGAATCCTGCTTAGTTCCTCTAGTTAATTTGTCTTTAATCTCCTCAACTGTATCAAATCTTCATCCCTTGAGAGGGGGGGGGCTTGAGCTTGCGGAATAAGTCTCAACAGGAGCCAAATCAGGTGAGGCAGGGGTTGAGGAAAAACTGTCATACTATTTTTTGATAAAATTCACGAATAACAAGCACTTGAAACAGTGAGAACATTGTTGTGGTGCAACACCCATTCATGATTATGCTAAATTTCAGATTTCTTTACTTCAAACACTTTCACGCAATCGTCTGAAAAGTGCAAGATAAAAACTGTTTGACCTTGTGGAGGAATTCATGATGAACAACAGTTAACATGACCTTGACTGAATCTTGACTGACATGCTTTCTTAAGTCTCTGAGAAAATGTCCATTGTGATGACTGGACTTTAGTCTCAACATCATAACCCTAAACTCATGTTATAATATTTTTACGGAATGTGTCATCGTTGTTTGGTCTCCCAATAAGATTCTCATAGACTTCATTCAATGTTGTTTTTGATCCTCGGTCATGAGCCGAAAACAAATTTAGCTGTATAACACAGCGCATTCCCAGTATTTTTGTTAGGATCTCAATGTTACACATTTCAGCCATTTCTCTGATAGTTTATCAACGATTTAAACAAACTACTGACATCAATCTACTGAATGTAAATGTTTAGAAATAGTCAAGGTAAGTGAAATAAAATAATTGGGACTAATACTTGATGATCAGTTAATTTGGAAATTCTTGTAAGTAATTTAAAACAAAAAGAGAGTTTTATTATTTGAGATCTTTTTGTAGTATTACACTTTTATAAGTAATTTAGTTTAATTTGTTTCATTCAAGAATAGAATATGGGCTTGCCTTCTTGAGTGGAACATATCCTAGCACTGTTAATTCAATATATTTTAATTAAAAACACATAATTATGTCCATATTATTTAAAACCTGAAAAGAGGAATTAATTTCTTTTAAGTTGCTAAATATCATCTACTGACAGCACAATTACAATTATTGAATTATTAAAATGTTTGACAAGAAAAAAGTAGTTACAAAGAGTAGACAGTAGTAATTGAATTTATTTTATATTGCTGAAAGCAAATGCCATACATTTTAAAAAGGTTTATAAATATCAAACACCACATTGGTTTAAATTATTTCCAAAACTATAAATATATATATATATATATATATATATATATATATATATTCTAATTATCTTCAGTGATCCTGTTTTTCTTTGTTGTTCTGACTGCAGTTCCAGCTTCATAGAGCTGTTTTGAAAAGCTTTTTTATTCTACGATAAACAGGATTATTGAAGGTAACTCTGTATATTTAAATATATCAAATTATCCAAGCCGGTAGAAAACCAAAAATGAATAATTAACGAAATATTTATAAAAAATTCCTTTTTCTACACAGACTAAGGAAATAGTTTTTAAAAATTATTGACAAAAATAATATAATAAATAAAAAAAAAAAAATACCGATCCACCTTGACCATCGATATTAAAAGTTCTGAGGACATGTACAACTGAAGATGATGACTTGGTCATTAAAACGTCGTCTTGTATGTGTTGCACAAATAAAGTGATTATTATAGTTAATTAAAAGCTCTAATTTAATCAAATAAAATTTATGCTGAGAATGTGGTTATGAATCAACCAAAGCAAGTTAAGGCCCTACTTAAATATTTTTTAAAGACGGCATTTTCAATGTTCATTATCACTGATTGACTGAATAGTCATTTTTGGCGAGGAATAACTTTAATTGATTTTTGTTTGGTTTTAGGTTTGAGTCAGTGAGAAAGTGTGTCAATGTTTTTGCACCGTTTATTTATTTACTTAAATGATGTAAATCCAAATTTGGTAAGGCCATAATGGTTGTCTGATTTCCTCCATAAAGTATTTATAATTGATTTATTTTGTTTTATTATTATTACTATTACTATATTACGAAAAGTGTAATTTAATATAAACGGAGCAATATATATTATTATTAGTTTGTTAATATTGTCTTTTCCTATTTTAAAATACCTTGACAAAATTTTTGTTGATAAGTTTAATATTCAATGACAAATAAAGTTGGTCAACTTTGGTCCCAGAAATACAAAATAATTGGAACTTCATGAACAGTAAATGAATCACTCTAATTTCCACAATAAGTTAACAAACCAAATACAAGTTTTAATGACTGAGTCATCATCTTGAATTGTAACTCATGCATAAACCTTGGACACAGTGAGCTAAAAAAACTAGACCCATGAGCCATGTAGACAATAGCAATGAATACTGAAGCTATGCCTCTAGGTTCAGTGACATCACCTTATAAGTTGAACCATTAAATTACTTCAATTAGTTGAACTATATGCTATCAATATAATATTTATAAAACTTAGTCCAGAATCACTCCAAAACCTAATCCGAAATTCACTGGTACATAGTTAAAAATTGGATCCATTCAAAGGTAGTCTAATTACATTTATTTTATATTTATTTATCAAGTTAAATGAAAAACACCAAACATATCAAAAATGATGTTTATCAAAAACATTACATGTATTATAACTTAACATAAAACTTGTGAACATAATGTGTGAAGTATAATAGGGAATCCTTAGATTTATCGGCAATTAGGATTTAGGATCCTTCTTTTTTCTATTTAATATATTTTATATTATAATTCTAGTAGGAGGAGGGAGAAGGGGGAGACATAAAATTACCTGCAGCATTCTATCCTATTACCACATCCAATACTAAATTAAAAATAATTGTAATATTATTTGCATAAAACAATCGAAGAAAATATATGCAATATAGATTTTAAAATGACATATACAGAGTGTTCCAAAAATATGTGTCATAAGTTCAGGAAGTGATTCAGAGAATCAAAATAAAAATAAAGTGCTTATAAATATTTGTTTGAAAACCTTTCGTCATCTGTCTGTTGGCCATTTTGTGTTTTTCTGAAAAGTAATGATAACTTTAAAAGTATTAAGATATTGAGTCTAAATTTGGAATATATATATATATATGCTATATATGCTATATTTAACCAGTACACCAAGAATCAAAACTTAATATTATATAGGATAATATGTTAATAATAATATTAAATATTACCTTTTAATGTTCCGTCTTGTGACTTTTTTGGTCGTTCGAATGTTACGACGCGTTTCGGGACCGCAATCCCATTGTCAAGTACACTTTTGTGTACACACAAGTGTACTTGACAATGGGATTGCGGTCCCGAAACGCGTCGTAACATTCGAACGACCAAAAAAGTCACAAGACGGAACATTAAAAGGTAATATTTAATATTATTATTAACATATTATCCTATATAATATTATTCAAAGTGACTTGGAATCCAAGAACCATGCAACTAAAATCAAAACTTAATCTTATACATTTTCAAAATAGCAGCTGTTTAGATTTTCCGTACAGTTAATCGTTTTAACAATATTCAATATTAAAAATTTCAAATGGCCGACAATTTATCTTTAAAATAAAGTTTTGATTCTTGGTATACTGCTAAAACATACATATATCAAATTTTGACTTTAAAGACTCGAATATTATTTCAGATCCTTCTGACGATGGTAACTTGGTTACCGAAATGTACATTAGGGAACTATAATAACATAAAGGCAAGTAAATATTTTATTTTATTTTATGTGTGTGTGTGTGTGTGTGTTATTGTACCAAACTTGTGGCAGGGGTTTCAGTGTTTTATAATGTTCTATTAAATTTGTTTCTTTGTTAATATTGTTAACAACAGTCAAAAACATGGCCCCTCAAAACCATGTTTTATTTTCACGATTATATAAAATTAATTTTCTGAATTGGATATTACTAATATGTTTACTTACATCTCTAATTATCTGTGCAATCAAATGTACATTTTGATTTTGACTGTCTTCACCAGAGCTATCTGGACCTCTGAAAATATAATACAAAGAACAATGGAATCATGCTTTAGTTCTATAAACAGACTAACTTTAAATTTACACAATGTCACCCTATTGAGTTTAGAGTCTTTTTGACATTTGGTTTTGTTTGCGGAGTGAAAATTTAATGTTAGAATGAAAATAAAAGATTTCTTGTTAATTATTCATTAAAAGACGAAGTTAATGATAAAAACCATCAGCATTACAATGGTGATCACCAACATCCTTAATAAATCAATATTTTCTTTTTACCTAGTGCAATGATGTTTTTTAAAGAAATTATTTATGTTTAGTCTTATAAAAAACTATACAGAATTTCAGCCTTCTAGAAATTCATAAAGGAAAAGAAAGGAGAGATTCCTATTGAACTTACTACAGATTACATTTTTACTTTGTCACATTCGGTATTGTCAGCACAGAGAAACTTATGTGATTGAGTAAAAATTCAATTTCAAGTTGTATTTTTATTTTATTTCACTGTATTTCACCCGTTTAGATAACAGTGAGATGTTCCAGGTAGGTAGTTTATTCCCCTATATAACATGTAATGCAATACAATGAAATTAATTAATTTACATAGTTGATATTACAAGATAGAAATTTTTTTACTAAATAAGTTAATACACAATAACTCGTGTATGTCCACTAATCATTTCTACTACTTGTAGCTTGTCAAGATTTTTTTTTTTAAATACACACATAACAAATTCTAAACAAAAGCAATAAATATACACATAATACAAATACGATTATTAATTACACATTTTTTTACATATAAACAAACTATATATATATATATATATATATATATATGTATATCCTTGTTCAATTTTTTTTTTTATAATACAGTAGAGTCTTCATTAACCTAGTTAATACAGACTGCAGCAACCTCGGATAAGCAAATTCTCGGTTAACACGGATATACAGTAGGTACTGCAATAAGGGGATCAGGAAAATGGAATGAGAAAATATGATAAAACTACAAAAACATCACTACAACTATATTGACAAGACTGCAATATTTACAAAACAATTCATAAGTACATGAGTACATAATGCATACTGTAACACTAAAAAAAAATCAAGACAAACATTTTTTTGAAAAAGTACTTAACAGTCTTCTGCTTGATTCCACTGCCTTGCTTCTTGCCCTGACTGATTCTGGATTCCAGTCCTACATCAGGTGATGTCGTCATTTTCATCATCACTCTGATTAATTTCTGACACTAAACTTACAATTGCCTCATTAGAAAGTTCACACTGTATTTAAGTCTTTATCTGTGATTGTTTCAGCAACTGGAAGTTTATTTAAAAGACGGCTTAGTGGGAAATTGTCTTCATCATCATAAGTGTAACTGTGTTTTCAGAAGGGTCAGAGGCATGATATTTTGGGGTGATGTTTTTCCAACTTTTCTGTAACATTGCTTAACTTAATTACATGATTCACCCGACCAGAAAATGACATCCTTAAGGCCGATTTTATTTAGGCTCTCAACAATGGTTACATCATTGTCTAGGTCTTCAAGCAAATGTTTCAACAGTATTCGGCGGCAGTGGTGTTTAAAATTTTCAATTACACCTTGGTCAAGGGGTTTAATTAGAGTAGAGAGGTAATATTAGGTGGCAAGAAAAAGGCTCTTATATCTCCACTTACCAATTCACATTCATCTGGATGAGTGGGTGCGTTGTCCAACAGCAGAAAAGCTTTATTTATATGACAAGATTATTTTCGTCAGAAAACTTTTTTACACTTGGCACAAACTTATAGAAAAACCTTAATTTAAAGATTGAAGAGTCCATACAAGTGTTTTTTTGGTTTGTGAACATTACTGAAGATTGTCCATATTCAAATTTTTAAAAGCTCTAGGTTTTTTGTTTTCCCAATCACTAAAAGTTTAAGTTTGTGATCTCTGCTCTGATTACCACTCAATAGAACAGTAATTCTCTCCTTGCTTCTCGTATAACCAGGATCTTGCTCGCTAACATTAAAGTTAGTCATGTTTCATCACAGTTATAAAGTTGATGTGGGGTCAATTGGTTTTTTAAAATTAACTCATCAAGTTTTCTAACAAATGAATCAATTACACTCGGATCGGCTGATAACATTTCTCCGGAAATGTTTAATTTCCTAATACCATATCACTTTTATCAGCAGTCTAGCCAATCATATTCGCAGTGAAGTCGTCCTTCCTCTCCATCTTGAAAATTTCGTTTTCTTGTAACTCAAAATTATAGAATATTTTTATTACAAGAAAAAAAAAAATTACATTATAAAATGACTAGTTGGCATTATGGGGAAGTTCTGCACATTAGTTTTGAGAAATATATAACCATAATTAGGTTAAAAATTAATTTAACAGATGATATGACAAATTATAAGTAATTAACACTGTCCTAGACATTGTTATAATGATCACTATGGTAACACTTTAGTCAATAATGGTTACATTTTCTCCCCACATATTTTTAATAGATTTTATTTATTATTTTTTTTTTTTGAAATTTTGAATAATATATACTTTTCTTTTTTAGAAGAAACATATTTTTTCTCTAATCCACAACAGAGATCATTAAAATGAGGAGTAAAAATACTTTTAGTTTCAACAATTGCTTCACCATTTTTAATCAAATATAATTACAGTAGAACTAGGATAATTCGAAGCCATTGCTGAAGAGCCTCTGACGTTGTAGGGATTTGGGACTCTTCAACTTCAGCTTGCTCTTCTTCTAAATCCGATAATTCGGCACTTTCTTTGTTTTTCACTTCTGCAAAAATGTCTTGATCAGAAACTTCTACTTGTTCGTCTAAATTAATGTACTCCTCAAAGGTGATGTGTGTATTGGCTTCCCATCCGACAGGTAGAGGGGGAACATCTTCTAAAACTTCACTTGGATGCTGGTCACATTCTTTAATGAATCCAGTATTTTAAAAACAATTTACTATTCTTTGTTGTTTTAGTAACTTGGGACCATGGATTGTGACACATTCTTACTGCTTGAAGGAGATCGATCTATGAACTTTTGTTGCTGTTTTTAATGAATTGTCTAGAGCATTTGTAAAATAAGTTGCCGGTAAAAATTCTTAATTTTTTTGTATTTTGTTCTGATCCATTGGTTGTACAACTGAAGTCATGTTAAGACCAAAAAAAAAAAAAACCTTATCGTTGTTCATAATTGGGATAGAGTTATGCACAAACAATTGTCAATAAATAAAATTATTGTTCTGTTTACGGAAAAGGTTTTGTCGAGTTTTAACAGCCAATCTTTAAACAGCTCTGCTGTCATCAAAGCTTTTTAATTTGATTTGTCTTGAGTGGTTTGGACTTTATGTTTTTAAAACATCTAGGATTATCAGATTTGCCTATCATCAGTATAGGCAACTTTTTGGTGACATCCATATTGGCCCCAACCAATAAAGTCACTCTTTCCTTACTGTTTTTTCCCCCACTGATAGTTATCTCCTTTTAATAGTTAGTGTTTTGTCCTGGGTACATTTAAATAAAACAAACCCAATTCATCTGCGTTAAAAATGTCTTTTGCCAGGATTATTTCAATCAATTGTAAAACATCGTCTTTCCAAACATTTGCAGCTTCTTCATTTACACTCGCACTTTCATTACATACAGACTTAAAGGGATGTTTCTTTCCTTAAAACCATCCAACCAACCGGTAATCGCCTTGAAACCACTTTTCTCCAAACCTACAGCAAGCTGTTCTGCTTTGTTCGAACATAATGGAATGTTTTTGTCCCAAGTTTGCTTAAACCACTTTAGCATACATTCATCCACCTCAGGGTTATCTGGTTCTCTGCCTCTTTTGCAGTCCTTTCCATTTCTACTCGAAGCACTGTTTAATATTTTCTCCTTATTTTTCAAAAAAGTAGACAATGTGGTGGGTGCTATCCCATACTCCTTAGCAAATGTCACATTTCTTCTTAAGACCTTTCTCCA
Source organism: Aphrophora alni (assembly GCA_963513935.1). NCBI lineage: Eukaryota > Metazoa > Arthropoda > Insecta > Hemiptera > Aphrophoridae > Aphrophora > Aphrophora alni. The sequence goes on along the minus strand of OY740767.1, from coordinate 153,083,338 downwards.
CTTCACGAATAACAGTGAATTTTTCGTAAAATGTTACTGTCTTGTACTGAACGCGTGGTTTACTCAAAGACATTGTGACCACTTTCACAAACAATCACTTTCAAAACAAAAATGACTGTGACAAGCTGAGGCACAATACTGTAACAAGAGACCGAGACTGAGCAGAGCATCGATCGACAGACTACCTAAAGAATTCTCAGAAGGTGATAGGACGCCTGGAATTAGAACACGTGTCCAAACAATAGCGACTAGGCTTTTATCCCCGGGGAGTGTCCAGTGTCCTATTCAGTATACAGCATAATTTTCAGTATAAGATTTTATTTTTGTTGTCGATACAAAAACTTCCAATTAACCCATTGAGGTAGACTCACGAGCTACACTCGTGGTCGCATTTTTGGACCAAACGCTGAACTGTGACGAACCTAACTGTAGCTATGTTCGATTATACCTTTATTTAGCTGGTCATTGATCAATTCTCGTACTATGTGTCTATGCGCATGTGGAATCCTATGTGGTGGTACGTATATTGGGTTAGCGGACCCCGTATCGATTCTATACTCGACGTTTTTTATGGCTTTTAAAGTTTCATTTTCTGCACTAAAAACACTTTTATATTGTAATAACATTTTCATTAACTCTGTTTTTTCGGGAATAGGTAAATGACTTAATTTTTTCGATAGTTCCGATTCTATTATTGAAATTTTCCAATTTTCCTCTATTTTTTGATTTTCCGAAAACATATTTACTTTAAAAGAATTTTCAAGTGTTATTGTATTGGTGTCTAATGTCGCCAATAGAGTTCCTTTCTTTAACTTCACGTCTTTTGTTGATAAATTCACTACTTTTGAAAAACACTGTCTTGTTTCTCCTAAACTTACTATAGCTCTAGCGCACAAGATGTTAAAAGGCGGGTTTTCTATAGGCTCTATTAAAACCTCCCTATCTTGTAATTCCTTGGTATTCTTTGGGTTTTTATAATTTTTATTTTTAGATCCTCTAATCGTAAATTTTACTAACACTTCACTCAGTGCAGGCACGGTTGTATCGGTTTTGCAAAATAAATTATATTTACGTACTTCACTTTCCATATTTTCTGAAATTTTATGTAACTCCCTTATGTATACTAAATGTTCTTTCTGATTTCTCAAAATTTCTTCTTTTGACGGTTTTGTACCTGTCGATAATAATTTTATATTAGATTTTACTTTACTTTTTATTTTTGGTTGTAGATTAGTACTTAATTTGGGTTTTGTTCCCGCTGTTGTTGTTAAAAGCTTTTTGTTTAAAATTACTTCGGTTTTACTTGTTTCACTTTTATTTCCTAAAACACTAGATTCTATTTTCCGAAATCCCATCATTATTAATTTAACATTATTTATTTTCACTATGCTTTCACCTAAGTCTATCACGACTTTATTTGGTCTTAATGCATCGTTTCCTAAAATAGCAGCGTATTCTTGTGGTAATTTACAAATTTGGAACTTGACTTTAATAAAATTTGAATCTGTATAGAACACTTCAGTGGTCTGACTCCCTACTATTTTTAAAATATCTCCTGTGACTCCTGTTATTAAAATGTCCTGTTCTTTAACAATTTCTGTAGCTACATCCAAATTTAAAAGGCTTATTTCTGCTCCCGTATCTATTAGAATTCGGCCCCATTTTCCGTTAATTTTTGCTAAAATTGATACATCAGTATTTTTATAATTTCCTTTTACTTTATTTATAGGTACTAATTTATGCGCCGAGCTATGCGTTTTCATAGTGTTATTTATTGTTGGTTGGAGTGAGTGCCGGCGCTTCGTCCCACTCCCTGGAAGTTTAAATGTCCGTTTCCTTGTGTTGCAGCCCCACCATTAATTTGGAATTGTGGCCTATTTTGGTAACTTCCACGGGTAAAATTGTGTCCCCTATTTTGATATTTTCCGTCATTATTTCCGTTATTTATAAATGGTGGCCTATTTCGTTGACCCTGTGAATACATTCCTCGAAAGTTCCAATTACCCCTGGTTGCGTTACCGCTGTAACCTTTATAGATCGGTTGACTATTTTGGGGATGTACATTTTGGTATTGCTGAGATGGTGGTATAAAAAGCCGCGCTTGATGTGCACCTCGATACCCTCTTATTGCACCAAAATCCCTATAATTATTTTTCATAGTTATACACTCTCTATACGAATGACCCTTTTTTCCACAACTGTAACATTTAATTTCATTTTTCATTACTGTCCCTACTGTGCCTAGAGTACCGCCTACAGCGCCTGTTAATTCAATGTTAATACTTTCGATTGCAGTGGCTATTGCTATGGCCTCTTGCAACGTTTTTGGAAATTTTATTTTGTTAATTTCCCTATTTCACCTGCTAAACCCCTAGTAAAAGTATCCAACGCTCTGCGATCCGCGTATGCCCGCAAAACTTTATTAGCGTCTTCATTTTCCGTTACCGTAATCAATTTCTCATTAATTTCTTTTATTCTGTCTGCAAAATTTTCAATAGCCTCGCCTCTACGTTGTTTTGTTTGCAATAGTTGTTCATAAATGTAACTATCGGGCAGTTTTTCTTGAAATCGCGGTTCTAGCGCGGCCCTAAATTCATCGAAAGTTTTAGCTTGTTGGCAAGCTAAGTCCATTTTTACAAATTGTTTTGCAATTCCTGACAATTTCATTTTTGTTAATTTTATTAGTTCCACGTCTTTCCATCTACTAATTGATGCAATGTCCGCCATTTGATCTAAAAAATCTTTAACTGATTCTCCCCTTTTCTCCCCGTCAAAACTCGGTAACACTGGCACTAAACCCAAATGTAAATCTGATAAGTTTACTGTTTCATTAGCTAGTCTTGAAAATTCCATTTCGTTACTTTCGACCGTGGCTAACCTTTCTTGCAATGTTTCATTAACTTCTACCGCTTGCTTTAGTCTATTATTTAAAAGATCAAACGCTTCTTGCAACGAGTAATCGTTACCGTCGATCGGAATTTGTTCTGCCATTTTTTATTTATTAATTTATTAATTTTTATTCTTATTGACTAATTATATAGGCCTAATACAAATTTTTTAACAATTTATTATATTTTTAAAGTTAAAAATGACACGCTACCCAATGTTATTCAGTTTTTACTAACTTAAACATTTCCAATTTAATATATAACATATAAATATTTTCCGCCGCAAACTTTAAGATTTGTCCTGTAGTATTGGTCCAGTTATTGCACCAACACTATGCCTTTCTTTTTATGCGTAGGCTAAGCCTTTCGCATATCATTTGCGTAAGAAAACATTCTAAAAATACCATGCATTATTTTTTCCTTTATTATCAATGTAAAACTTTATTTCCTTTAACTTGAAAATTATAATTTAAAAAAAAAATTATTTAAAAAATAAGCCAATACAGAAAAATCTTTCCTACCTTTTGTCTTGAAGACCACTTCTGACACCAAGTTGTGACGGAACCCACGCTGTTGGGCCGGCGATCCTGTGTCCGGCTCCTTCGTTTGGGCGTCCGATCTTCGTCAGGATGGTTTGGTGGCGGATGGGTGCTTCAAAGATGCAACAGGTAGTTGTGGTTCAAGGTGTTTATTGAACACATAAAGATCTCTGCTGGCTAACCTAAAACTATACTACGGCAAGGCAAAAGCTAGTCTAATATTCCCCCCCTTTTTACGAGTCTCACACCGAACGCTGTTACTTCCAGACTGCCAGTCTCCCGGCTTGCATCCAGCGTCCCCCCCCTCGTACTCCAGACCTCCTGCGTCAGCAATCTATGAACCATGCATCTCTTACCAATTTAGTTCTATTAGTTTATTATTTATTATTATTATTATTTATTACAAGGTGGAGGATACTTGCCACAGAACCACGAGATGGTCTCGTGTTCTATGTTTATTGTATTACTGTCGTCGTAGTTCCATATAAATCCGGTAGATATTGCTTGTATTGCTTCAGCTAGTCTTTTAGAAACAAAATATTAAGTTTTCGTGGTTTGCCAGCCTGATTTCAAAGCAAAACATATGTTGAGTGTCATCTGCTAACCTCGAATATTCCTTCTTTCGACATTGTTTTGATTCTGTTTCAAGTGAAAATGGAGCGTGAATTATTGCGTGATTCAGAAGTAGATAACAATTTATTTAGTGACTATGAAAGTGATTCCGATATAAGTGATAGTGATGAAAGTGTAGAAGACATTATAATACCCCATTCACATAAAAAATTTAATAACTTACTTGTAAATAACTCTGAAATGAACCTTGAAGGACAGGAAGGAGGTTTTTTGATGTTTTCTTCGGAAAATAGTTCGAACGATATTCCTAATCCAGATAATGAAGTAGGTAAATTTGATAAACCTTTTGTTTTAGAGCCCAGATTAGATGAGGAGTCAAATTTAGTTTATAACCCTACTGAAAATAACCTAAAAATTGATTTTATGCTCAGGCCTAATGTTGATAAGAATGTTGAACCTATTGATTCCAATTTCAGTAATGTTAGTCCTATTTTACCAATTGGAAATAAAATAATGAATATTGCAAAATTATGTAAATAGTGTAATAATGTGAAAAATGTTTAGTGTTCAGTGTTTAGTGTATTAATGTAAATATACTAAATTGTTACCATGGAAATAAAAGATTGTGTCATTTGAGAAAAACGCTAAAAAAATGAATCAGTAAGTCACTAACATTATCTGCTATATCTCTTGGTTAAGTAAAGATATGATCCTACTTTTTTTAATTTGTGTAAAAAATATTCTAAACTTTTTAAAAAAAAAGAAAAAAAGTCAAGTCAGATGCCACTAAATATAATTTATAGTCGATTACTTTCAATTTTACAAATTTTTAAAACTAAAAATGTTAAATTAACAACAAATTAAAATAAAATGGTAACTGTTTAAAAGAAAGTAGTCTATATAAATTCAAAGAATACTAATTTAGTAAAAAAACTGTGAAAATTTCATTGAATTATCTTTAACCATTGTGTTTTTATAAGGCTCAAACGAAACGCATGCAATTTCGACAAAATGAATTGCTGCAGCTAGTCCTACATGGCCCTGAATAACTACTACCTGAATGGATTAAAGAAGTTGACTTTGAATTATCTATATTTTTTTTACATTGCTATCATATAAAGTTCAAGGGACCAAACCCACAACTTCGAATTAACAGCAATTTCGAATTACAGATGTTTGAATTATCCAAGTTCTACTGAATTAGAAATTAGTATGTTATTCTACTCACATAACTACCAGATTTATATTCATGTTGTCGATAGTCTTCACAATGACTCCAACTTGTTCATCTGACTGTACTTCTGATGTAAACTTTGATAAAACAACGATCTTTGACTCGGAAAACACCTTTCCTCTGAAACACAACAGTTTTAGGCCGAATAAATTGAAAATAATTTTGATCCAAGCATACCTCAATTACATCCAAAAGTTCTCTAGCCATTATGGGATCTACTTTGGTTCTATCCATAAGAGATTCTACACTTTTTAAACGTTCCTTTCTAGGTATACTGGTAAAAAGATTAAGTTTTATGTTCAATATGATGGTTTGGCTATGTAGTCAGGGCAAAAAACGGGATTTATTCTGATCCAGAATGAAACTACACGAAATGACTTGTGTCATAGCTCATTTTATTAGTTAGAGTGTCTAGATCAAAGATGTAAACAGTTTTTTTTTTTCTTTTTTTCGAAAACTTAATAATTTGTTTATTTATTAAATATAAACAATAAGAATTAGTCTGATTAAACGTAATATAAAATAAGGGACTGGGTTCATAAATCAATGAAGTTTTTTCATTTTAAAGTCATTTTACATGTTTTTGGGGTCGCTCTTTCCAATTTTGATTTCCAGAGAGCGCCACAGAAAAAAATAATATAAGATGCAGGTACTGACGAATTAAAATTAAATGAAATAAGGCATTATTTTGGTGAATTCGTGTCATTCTTCGATTTCAATGCCATTTTTTAACCCATTGCATGTTCACGTCCCGCACACATGTGGACTGATAGCTCAACGACGTGACATTGACGTATTGTTTTCAATGCGTCATCTAAGGTCAATGTTTGCTGTTAAAATGCACTCAGATGTGTCGAGCGCTTATCAGTTTGTTGTCCGCTTATCTTATCTCTGTGACAGTTCCTTCAAAACATTTCTCTGTTTCGAACAATAACAATAATTTATTTGTTTGAGACTAGTTAGGGGAGTTCAGTCTTTGCGTTCGGTCGTGTTATTTTTCGTTCGTGTGAATATTAGTGAAATGTGAAATTAGTGAAATAATTAGACAGTGTAAATATTTTGAAAATATGAGTGTGACATTATTCAAGTGACAGTTTTTTTAATTTTTTTTTTTTTTTTTTAATTTATTTATTTTTTTATATTTTATTTTAGTTTTTTTTTATTTATTTTTTCCTTCTAGAAGTAATTATTTATTGTGAAATACATTTGATCCAGCTAACATCAATCAGCTAGTACACGCAAAAAAACGTAAGTAAAATATTATGTATGTAACATTAGTTTTTATATATTTTGCAGTATAATATAATTATGTTGTAGTCTAATATGGTCTGTGTTATGTTTATGTAACGTACATAACAACAAAACATGTAGAATTTGCGAGCGAACGAGGTCGGCCGGTGCCGCCGTTTTGTGGAATTAACTCGTACCGTTAGGCCCGGGCGGGCGCTAAGCTTCGCGATCCGTAATGGGTTAAGTTCTCTGGTTTGCTCATTCCCATATTGATACCAAAATTGTCCGAATCGTAGAGGGCATCACCGGCAAAACTATTACAAAGTGAAAATGGTGACATTATATGAAATGAGGCAATTTTTCCATAAACTGATGTAATTATCGTATGGTCTTTGGGTCATTCGTTCCTATACTGATGTCAACACTGTGCCATTCTGAGAGGGCGCCACAGGCAAAACCAATACAAGGTGAAAATAATGAAAAATTAAGATTTTTTTTTTTTTTTTTTTTTTTTAAGGAGGTGAAAATCTTCAAAAAGAGACCATTGCACGCAATGGTAGTGTGGGATTTTTACCCACTAAAAACACCCCCGGTTATCATAACCAGTCCACCAGACCGACAAACGATTTTATTTTCTTACAAAGAGTCGCTGTGTATGAGAGAATTAATAGAAATACTCTCCGCTACATTAAGCCATTAGATCATGAGGCTTCTTCCTGCTAAGGCGACGGATGTCACCGCCTACGTTTAGTACACTTAGCATGTCAGGATTTACATGCTTCCGCAATCGCATGTCATGTCCACATGCATACCTCTTCATCTCCTCCGTTACCAGGCCAATTCACAGGTCACGATGGAGATCTTTATTTCTTACGTACCATGGCGCGTTGACCATTCCTCGCAGTACTTTGTTCTGAAATTTTTGAATCATCTGAGCATTTGTGTTCTTTGTACAGCCCCATAATTGAATGCCATACGTCCACACTGGCTTCACAATTTGTTTATAAAGCAAGATTTTGTTTCCGATCGACAGTCCGGAGTTACGTCCGAGCAGCCAGTAAAGGTTTCGATACTTGATGTTCAGTTCCTCTTTTTTCTTTTTCACATGCTCCCTCCACTTGAGCTTTACATCCAGGGTCATACCCAAATATTTAGCAGTGTTAGCACAGGGTATGATTTTATTGTGAATGGTAGTGTGGGCATTTGCTATCTTCTTGTATGTGAAATTTATATGTGTGGATTTGTCTTCATTGAGTTTTATGCGCCATAATTCTGTCCAGTTTACTACATTGTTAAGAGCTTTTTGCAGCTTATTCCTGGCACAATCAATGTTGGTATCGACCGCGAGGATTGCTGTGTCATCCGCAAATGTTGCCATCATAGTTTCGCCATCATGTACTATGTCTCTGGTGTACAAAAGATAGAGTACAGGGCCGAGGACACTTCCCTGGGGAACTCCTGCTGCTATATCTTTCAAGTCTGAAAATTCTGAGCCGTATCGAACTCTAAAGCATAGAAATTAAGATAACAAAAAATAAAACATTTACATAAATTAATGTTATTTTTTGATTTCAAAATTATTTTATGTTATTTTGCGTTGCTCGTTCCAATACTCTTGCCAAAATTGTGCGAATCCTAGAGGGCACCACGGAGAAGACTAGTATAAGCTCAAAATAAGGGAGAATTTTGAATGTAATATCCTCGAAATTTTTGATGCCGCTGATTCCGATTCCAAGGTCAAAAATCCAAATCCTTATTCAATTGATTAGACAATTTTCATTTGTTTTCAAATTTTCATTAGACAAATTTTCAATACATCATTTTCACTTTGTATTGTTTTTGTCTGTGGTGTCCTCTCACATCGGCAGTGTTGACATCAGCATCGGAACTAGCGACCCAAAGACCAATAAAAAATTACATCAATTTATGGAAAAACGAATAAAACGAGCTATGACACAAGTCATTTCGTGCAGTTTCACTCTGGATCAAAGTAAACACTGTTTTTTCCCGTTTTTTGCCCTGACTAATGGGGTCCCCATTGTCACCACTGTTGGCTGAAATTTTTACGGACAATTTTGTGTGACCGTCTCCACTTCTTTTGACCAGCTGGAAGCTCCGGCTGGCTGGAGACCGCGTACACTTTAGCCGAATCTTGTCAGGATGGGCCAAGGAGTCGGGTTAGGACGCTAATGAACGCACGCAACGCAAGTGAAATTAAATATTATATTTTATTTACTGCCGAATTAAAAGATTACAGAATTAATTATGATTTATAAAAAAGACATAACGGCAAGATAAAGCCTTAATAGTGGCCGAAAAGCATACTGAGTAATTTAGATAGCACGTGGCCGAAAATGGACTGACCTGACCTCGTCCCGTAGCGGTCTTCCTTCTCGCGGCTCTAGGAACAGACTTCCGGTCGGCTCGCTGGTTCAAGCCTTCCACTGCTCGTCTCTCCCGCCCTTCTACATCATATTGCACTGCTCAACAAAATCGCAAGTGCCAATTCATATTTTATTATTTAGAATTCTTTTACATCCTAATTTATAATTATTATGATTTTGGTTTGGTGGGCTCCTTGGCTGGGCCACATTTGAAAACAAAATAATTAACAATAACCCATTTAAATCGGTTATTATGTATTGGTATTGTTATGTAGATGATGTAATTTGTCTTTTTGATGGCTCTAATCACCAACTTCCATTATTTTATAAGTACCTGAACTCAATTGACGATGCGATACAATTTACCATGGAAGTAGGAGAACAAGATCAAATTAATTTCTTAAACTTAAATATAAAATTGAAAGTGGTAAGCACAACTTTAGTGTTTTTAGAAAACAAACTTTCACAGATAACATTATCAATGCTTCATCTCGGCACCCTTTAAATCATAAATTGCAGCTTTCCATTGTATGTTGTATCGCCTCATCAAAGTTCCAATGTCTGACTCTGATTTCAATAAAGAACTGAGTTGCATTAAACAAATAGCTATTAATAATGAATATGACATAAGTATTATTAATAAAATGCTAAAGAAAAAACTTAAAACGAGTGCAAGGCAACTTATTTTTCCAACTTTAGTTAAAAATAGTGCTAAATGGTGGAAAATTAACTATCTAGGAAATGTTAGAGTCAAAAAGTTGGAAATATTTTAAATAAGGAAACAGAGTGCAGGCAGGCATTTTATTGCAGTAATAGTTTAGGTAAGATTTTAAATAATTCTAAAGATAAAATTAACAAAATGTTGAGAAGTGGTGTATATAAGATAACTTGCAAAATCTGTAATTCATGTTATGTAGGTCAAACAGGACGTAATTTTAACTCTAGATTAAGTGAACATGAAAGAAGTTGGCGATTAGGATATGACGATTCCAGTTTTTCAAATCATTTAAGAATACATCGTGTCTGATTTTAAAATATTACATTTTGATAATAAAGGTAGGAAATTGAATGCTTTGGAGAGCTTAGAAGTTAAAAGAATAAGATACTATAATCCTAATTTAGTTTTAAATGACCAGTTAGATTTGTATAATTCTCCTTTAGTAAAATCTTTAAAAGTTGTCTGTACCTAGAACAATTAACTGGTTTTTCCATTCTGTATTGTTCCTATGGTCATTGCCCAGGCCGGGTATTTTCTCACCCTTCCATTCATTGTATCTAACTCCCACCATCTAGTTTTTAAGGTTCTCTGTTTTTTATTTTCTTCAGTCTGTAATACAGCCTCGTCAATGCCTTAGCAGACGAAACCATTGGTCGGCTAGACTAATAAAAAGTGGAAGTTACAAAATTAAAAAATGTGTTTTATTTCTTTAAACAATCATTTTACACAATAATACTTCAAGTGAAAAATATACGACCTAGACTGGGAATTGAACTCAGGACCTTTGGCTTTACTCACCAATGCTTAACCAACTGAGCTATTCTAGTCGCCTCCCAACATAGGGCATACACTTCTCACTTGACTTAGCTAACGAGGTAATTGATCTGATAACTCAAAAATTGCAGCAAAAAGTCAAGTTTACACTGCGGGTATGTTGATGACACAAACAACGTTAGTTTAGACCCAATTTAAATATATAAATATTTTTTCAAAGATGGCGTAGCTGGTACTTAAATTTTTTACTAACACCACCAAATTTAATTTTTGTGGTGACAAATAAATGTGGTTGGATTTTATTTGGTTTTGGATATGGATGATTGGGAAAGTTTGTGTAATGTTTTCGCATAATTTGTATTAATTGTAGGCCTATTTGTACAGCTGTCAACTCAACTATCAGTATGGTGCTATGACTCGAACAACAATAAAGATAACAAGTAATATAAATGATTTAGTCAATCAATTGTGTCAATATTTGTTTTATAATACTGCTAGATTTAAATAATGATTACACTTTATCTTTAACTTACTCCATAGCATGTTTAAGGAAATCCATTGCTACAACTATTGCATCTAACCAATCAGCTTTGTCAACAGATGTTCCATAAACTTTATTGACTTGTCGTAGCATGTCCCATGTTGCCATACTTATATTCTCAGTCAATACGCTAATATTCTCATAGCGGTCGCTGAAATCATCATCTGCCAGAGCGTTGCTTGTCTCCTCAGATCCAAGTAGAATGATTCCAATTTCATCTTTTGAAGTGGATAAAATCTGAGGATAATAAGTTCAATAAATTTATTTATGCACATATACATATTATAAAGAAAGTTATGTGATGGCTCAAAAACTGACATTGAGTTTTTAGCGGATATATCCAATTTGAATTGCGCTGAATCCAAAAAAGTGGCTTTTAAAATTACGTCTGTCCATCATATGACCAGTGCTCTAAAACCCAAACTAATGTTAATCAAATTTTGAATGTGGGCACATTTTGGCCATATCTTGAAACACTATGTTTTATCTATTCAATAACTCAAAATTTGGAAGCTGTTATGAATATGTAATTTCTCAAAATTGGTTCTACTGATTTAGTTCAAATTTTAGTGAAATGTGTTCGACTGACATCTAACTAAAATGACTTTTTTGTGACGATTAGTTTAGTTTTGTTTTTGGAGATTACTGAGAGAGAAACTTTGTGGATAGTTATGCAGAGAAGAAAACATAAAACTTATTGGATATAGATTTCATGTTGAACGTAATACGATATTGTAGGACATCATAGGATTTACTTAAAGGTGAGGTATTATTCCTTTGAAAACAATTTCAAACTCGGTGGAAATATGTTTTGTGTCTAACTGAGATCATGATGGGCTAATTTTCTACCACTACTGAGTTGCCGATATTATGGTCTTATACAACTGGCAGATAAAAAGTATCCAACTAATCTGTACCAAAAATTATAAAACTACCTAAAAAAAGAAAGAAACAATATTTTAATTCCCTACAATTTTAACTTTAAAATTGACAAATAATCAACTACACAGATTAAATGATAAACTACTTCACATGTTCCTATGGAGCAAAAAACAGCAGCTTATCATTGCTATGTGAATCAACCTTTGACTGTCCAGGATTGTTGTTAATCACTTATTTTTCTTGAACAAAACAGGCATTTATATTTTTAATTAGTCCTTTATTATTGATAGATATATTTATTACTAGGGTTTAGAATGGGATTTTCATCAACAGCCATAAAATCAGACTCTTACCTATAAACAATATCCACATTTTCCCAATCTACTTTATAGCCATTTTCTACAACATGTTCACACAGTTTTGAAATTCTAGTTTCTTCTGTTATTACATATTTCTTATATTCTCCTATTGTTATAATTTCCTATTAGTAACTACTTTGAACTACAAAATATGAACTACTTTTGACTTAAGTATCTACTTAATTATATTAGTAGTTCGGAAGGCAATATGGAAATAATAAAAATATTTGTTGTAAAATTTTACCAAATAGTATTATAATCCATGGTAAAACTCATAAAAAGTCTTTTCTGAGTTCAGGAACATGTAAAAGTCATAACACCTGTTTGGCACGCAATGACCGCACCAACTGGTACTGTAAATCTGGTCTTATTCACTTATCACAACATTATCACTTATACAATTTACTATGGAAATAAATTTGCATAATCAAATAAATTTTCTTGATCTTACAATTAAAATTAATGATGGTAGGTATAATTTCAGCATTTCAATGAAAACCATGTTTAGTGATAACATTATAGGCTACACGCTACGTCACAACATCTGTAAAATCACAAATTAGCTGCTTTCCATAGTATGTTGCATCGCCTTATTACAGTTCCTATGGATAATAATGATTTTGTGTAGAACTTTCATGTATTAAACAAACAGCAAATAATAATGGAAATGACTCTAACATTGATAAAATGTTAAAAACAAAATTTAAAAACATTGCAAAATTGTTGATTTACCCAGTAGTCAATTGTAATAAAACCACAAAAAAGTGGCGTAGAATTAATTATTTTGGGAAAGCTAGTTGCAAAGTGGGTAATATTTTGGAAAAGAAAAAACAGTGTAAAAAAAAAAAAATTTTATTTTAAATTTTAAAAAAAATAAAAAAATTAGGCTGTAATTTTTTTTCCATTTGGCCTTTTACTGTACTTAATAGAAATTTAGGAAATAATTTAATAAATTCTAAAAATAAAATAGAAAAAATGCAAAAAAGTGGAGTTTATAAATTGACATGTATTATTTGTAATGTTGCTCATGTTGGTCAAACAGGCCGAAGTTTTAAGTGTAGATTAAGTGAACTTGAAAGAAGTTGGCGGTTAGGTTATAACGATTCTAGTTTTTTCAGTCATTTAAAAAATCATGCCTTAACTGATTTTTATTCTAATATTAAATTTAAAATTCTCCATGCTAACGTCAAGTGTAAAAAAATTTAACATTTTAGAACTGGTGGCAAAACCATGGTCGGTTAGACCAATAAATTGTAGAATTTAACAAAAACATTTGTGTGTGTTTTATTTGTGTAACAGACTTAACCTCTCTTTGACAAAACAGACAAATTAAATACAGTAGAACCCCTCTTAACCGGTCTAGTCGGGACTGACACCCGGGCCGGTTGCCCGTTTGGCCGGTTAATCCGAGGTTCCTGTGAAAAATCGCTTTTTGTTCAAAGAAAGCTCATTTATTCAGGTAGCACTAAGAATTATGCATTTAAGATGTTATTGCAACTCATTTTATTGTACATAAATGTATCGTATATATTATGTTATGTATATTATACATCAAACATGAAAGAATTAAACACTACAAAGCTTTTTTACAGATTCCCCTCTGTCAAGTCTTTTGACACATTTAACCGTGTCTCAAACGAAACCAACACACGCTTCTGAAAACTGAAAAGAAATGTTATATTTTCCATAATGTATATTAAAATGATTCGTGGAAAAAAAGCGACCCATCAAACGTTTTTGTGGGTGTATGTCTGCTATACCGACGGGTGCCAATGCCGCGGTGTTTTTATCCCACCGACAATAGGATACTGCTATCGACAAAATCGTTTGACTCGCCGCTGCTTTGATGCCACGGTGTTTTTATGCCGCCAACAATGAGATACCGCTATCGACAAAATCGTTTGACTCGCCGCTTTGATGCCACGGTGTTTTTATGCCGCCGACAATGGGATACCGCTATCGACAAAGTCGTTTGATATCGCCGCCGCTTTGGTGTTTCAATTACAATTTATTTTCGGAAACTCTCATCCAACTAGTACACTACGATATAGACCGGTTAATCCGAGGACCGGTTAATCCGAGGACCGGTTAATCCGAGGCTGGTTAACAGAGGTTCTACTGTAAGGCTAAATTCTTTTATATTTAAAGTCCGATTGACAATTTAATTGTAGTTGATACTTACTTTATTCTACAATGTCTAGATGCTCATCATCTACAATACTTCAGTCACAGCAAACCATTAGACTTTACATAGCCTATATGAATATGAATTTGGTACTTTTCATTTTCAATTTTTTACGGTATAAAAGTGTACAGGCTCATTACAATTTTATTTTTCAAACTAAGATTTCAGACTAAAAGAATATCACAATTTTTTTAATTTCTTTTTATACCCAGTAATCTCTTATTTTTACCTCTTATTATTATTTTTAATAATAAAAGTAGGCTAAGAAAAAATTCCTTTTCCTATTTAAAAAATACAAATCACAACAAAAGTTCCTTAAATCAACATACACCAATATAAAACAATAAATTGAAAATTAAAATATGCCTTATTTATGTTGTTACAAAGAAAAAACAGACTAAGTGAATATCTTGCAGATATTGGTCTTACCTTACGTTTAATGATCCACGATAGACATTGTTTTGCCTTATCAAGATATGAAACACCATCTGTATCTAACTGAGAAGATGATGCACTAACATCCAATACAACAGCAATGGCTTCCTACAACAAACATATCCAATATGTAAGGAACCATATGCCTATTACATGTAACTGTAAGCATATTTTTATTATAATCTAAATAATACCTAAAGTATATATAGAAAATCATGTGATTTGAGATGAAATGGACCAAACTACTTTTCTAGAAACTTACTCTGGTTCTATTTTGGATCTTAATATTATGAAAATAATGTTAAATATGAACTTAAATGATATAGTAATTATCAGAAAATTATTGTATTTTAAACTGTATAAAAAATCTTCTAGGATATCGGTCATTTACTTTTTCTTTAAA
Source organism: Aphrophora alni (assembly GCA_963513935.1). Lineage (NCBI taxonomy): Eukaryota > Metazoa > Arthropoda > Insecta > Hemiptera > Aphrophoridae > Aphrophora > Aphrophora alni. The sequence continues at coordinate 153,068,193 of OY740767.1, read as the reverse complement.
ATTACTTTGTAGCATTATAAAATGAATTAATTGCTAAACTGATCAAATGTTTTTATAATTTATAAACTGATAACAATTTATGAAAGAAAAAAAATCTCTAAATATGCTCTAATGTAATGTGTGTTTTTACAAAGTTTTCAATTAAAAAGGAATCTGTTCTGTTGCACATTAAAGGGGCTTGTAGTGATTTTTAATGAAAGTATGTTCCATTATAACAACAGAGTTTTGGGTTTCTGACAAGGAAAGTTTAAATTTTGTAATTTTCTGGTAGTGAATACACGGAAAATGTAAACTATCACTATATTATTCAGAATTTTATTACCACCCAAAAACAATTAGTCCCAAATTGAGTAAAATTAGATAAATTGACAAACTTAAATTTAAAAAATCTTCATTGTAATGTTTTTTTTCAAAATTAGCAATTAGTTAGATAGAAATGTCATCTTAGAGAGCAGGGACAGGAGAAGATTATTTTTAGGGAGTCAGAAGCCTACCAGAGGGTCTGGGGGCATATTGTTTAGAAGTTGAAGTAAAATGACAAATTCGGAAGCTTTTGGAGCGTTCGTTTTTTTAAAGTAGAGTGATGAAATATTTAAAATTTTAGTGTGGTAGGTTTAAAGAAATAACTGGACAAATTTAGATAAAATAATAGCAAACACAATGTTGTTAAAAATTACAAACCTTACACTGTGACAAAATTAAAAGTTCTAAAAATAAATTAATGCAGTAAATTACAAAGTTATGATAATGAGTTTCAACCTACATAATCAGTGACCAAAAACTACACAATAACTGTCAAAATTATTGACAAACTTCCTTGCAACTTCTTTGTCAGCTATTAATTTTACAATATCTTCATGAACAGATAAAATTGAAAGATGGTTTAATCTCTTCTAAGCCATGATCAACAGGATCCACATCGTCAGACAACAAAAGTTCTCTTGGTAATTAGAGTAGATGGTATAGCTAATATCAGTTAATTATTTAAAATTCCTTTACTACATACAAGTATCTTACTTCTTAACAATAAATTACTTTTTCGAAGCTGAATTCACATTTTATCGAAAAATCACAGTTTAAAAACGACGAAATCCACGTATTTATAGGTTATCTTAATATGTAGGGTGATATAATTTCACAGCTAGTAGGAAGAAATGTTGGAGAAATAACAGCATTTCACGTTACCTGTGATTACAGACATAAATATTGCAATTTTTTTACTAATGTATGAGACACGAATGTGAAGAATTGCCATTATGTCTAACCTATAAATAAGTACATTTCATAGTTTTTAAATTGTGTATTTCAGTGATAAAGTAAATTCCGCATTAAAAATAATTTATTCTTAAGAAGGTATGTAGTAAAGGAATTTTTTTAATTAACCAAAATTAGCTGTAACATCTACTCTATATAATTGCTGTACTCTTACCTATTCCTGCAGACGCTGGCAAGACTAAAAGGTATTTCAGATCGAAGTTTTTGTTTTGTTGGGGCTTATTTTTTAAAAAGTATACTAAATCTCAAATGTTTATAACCTCCTTTTTGTTTGTTAAATCTTTGAGCAGAGATAACTGACTGATAGGTCTGTTTTTATCAAGATCAGATTTCAAATGGTTTCACACTCTACTTCTACGCTTGCTTGCCTCTTGCTGGATAGAATTGTACAGTTTCATGGTCTTTGTATATTTCTACACCAAGTTGTTTAACCCTGATTCAATGTCTGTTAATAAGTTGTCCATTATGTCAAAGTATTGTTTTCTCAAATAAGGTTCTGATCTATAGAATGTTACTAGTAAAGAAGTAAAAATTTGTTACTCAAGTCGTTTCAGAGGTGGTCTGATACGAGGAAGGATTACAGGTAATAAGCCCAAATAAATATTTTCCCCGTTTCTTAATTTTCTTCCAAAGTTCATTAAACTAATGTTCCCAAAGTCGCAAGAAGACTTCCAACTTATTCAATTGAGCCAAATATTTTAAGCAAGCTCATCAGTTACCTGAAAAATTAAAACTGCTAGTTCCAGGTGAAAAAGTGTGAGAGTTATCTCAAAAATATAAGTAAGCTATTAGCAACATGGTCTTCAGTTCTGAGACTTTCAAATAGTACTCACATTGTGAATTAACTGCATGTAGTGAATTTAGTCTCACTGTCTATCTTGTAGGATAGAAACGTTTAAGGTTAATATGTTAAAACAGTACAGGTTCGTTATTTGATTTGTGGTGCAGTATGATATCTGTCTTTTTTATTACTGATTGATTCAAATATCTGACCAACCGATGCAATTTTGTAAACTATTTGGAAAGTCAAGAAGAGCAGTGCATTCCTACTTGCTGGCCCACCTTCACAGCATCGGTCTAACTATCGACCACATCTGCTTGTTGTGCTCGACTACCAGGGTGGATGGAGACACTTCAAGCCCTACCCTGACCTTAGCACTATGTCAGACAACATCACAAGCTGCTATTGGGAGGCTCAACATGAGTGACTAGAAAGCTAAAGACAGGCATTAAATAAAGTAGAGTAAACTTTAAAATCCTGTCTTGGAAAATGTCATATTGCTCCAGGCTGCTTTGAATGTTAAAAAATTGCCAAGGTTTTCATAGAGTTAAATTTTGTACATGCGCTTAATTTAAATGACAAAATAAGTTAAATATTAAAGACCTGTTGCCAAAAGTTGTAGTTTATTTCAGTTTTGCAAGATAGGGGTGGATAAATCAGGGTTGCCAACCGTCCTGGATTTTAAGGGACAGTCCCTTATTTCAAGGATTTATTCTGCGTCCTGTTAATTACTGATTTGGGACACCATTTGTCCTCCATTTTATAGAAGACCCAGAACTAGATGAGAGTTAGGTATCTACATACAGTAAATTAAAGCTTAAAGCTCTGCAAAGAGTTGTTTGGTTTTCTAGTGATTTCTTAGAGCAAATAAAGTCAAATAAGAATATAACAAATTATAAATTATACAGTAACCGAAAAATAATCTTTAAAATATAGGATATTCAATATTCGTATAAACCAAATGACAATTCTGTAATATGTTTCAATTATTGAATTTAATGTTTATACATTTATTAGAGGTCATTTGGTATGTAGTGGTGCTTGATCAGAACCAAATCACCAAAACAGAACAAAAATTGGTGGTAAGAAATTCATTCACAGCCAGGCATGAGAACTCATAAACAATAATTATAACTTTATGAAAAGAGAGGCACAAGGAGGTCCAATATTATTGACAAAGGCGCAAGAATGAGTTGCCCAGGCCGCAAGGGTGGCCCGCAGGAGTATTCAACGAACAAATAAAGAAAATGAAACTAATAAATAAACCCAGCAGCCTTTCTCGACCTCTCGTAAACAACGTCCGAGGAAAAAATTTTATTCTGGATTAGATGTGTTGTTCGTAGGTGTATAAATGAATTTCACCTTACTCTAAGCAACGTGCAATGCTAAAAAAAATTACTGCCAGTTTTAAAAGAGAAAATTGGATTCAAAAGGGGCTTATGCTCTCTTTGGAAAGTTACCCAGGAAATGGGTTTTAAGTGGAAAAAAACTTGTGACAATAGAAAAACCTTAATCGAAAAAGCTAATGTAAGGGAAAAAATAATCAATTTTCTGAGAACAATAAAGCTGTTCAGAAAGCAAAAAAGGACAATTGTTTACACTGACGAAATCTATGTAAATTCGTCACACACGGGCCTAATTGATGGTTCGACGATTTTAAAGCAGGCCTTCATACACTGATATCTAAAGGTTACTATGGCATATTGTTCATGCAGGAAGTGAGAAAGGGTTTGTTTCAAATGCGTTAATTTTCAAATCTGGACAGAAGAGTGGTGATTACCACGAAGCAATGAACTACAAAAACTACAACAAATGGTTAAGAAAGAAATTAATAACTAATGTCCCCCCCCCCAACTCTGTTATAGTAATAGACAACACATCATACCCTAACAAACAATTAAACCCATCACTGAATTCCTTCACTAAAAAATGTCGCATGATCACCTGGCTTCGAGAAAATGCATACTGTTCATGAAAAAATGCTCAAACAAGAACTCTAACAACTAATAAAATAGAACAAAAAAGTATAAAATTGACTCGTTACTTGCAGAACATGGCCATAGTGTCATTTGACTTCTGCCCTATCACCCAGATCTTAATCCAATTGATTTTTATAATTTTTAATTTTTATAATATTTGTAATTTGTAAGTAATTTGAAGTCATCCAATAAAATGGTTGCTTTGTAGTTATTGTAAGAGTGTTCATTATTTTAATAACACATGTAAAGAATTAATTGTCACAGTAAAAGAACGTAGCTGTGGAACAGCTTTTATCAAATAGTTATTCATTTCAAATATCGTATAGATAGTGTTGATAAATCGCGGAAGGGCAGAACGACAGGCATTGCAGTATACAAGGGTAGACACTTCCCCTCCATGGGCTGCCCTCCCCACTCCAAACCAGACCGCCCCACCCTCCAAGCACCATCACATAACAAATAAGCTATACCAAGTTAGTAATTAATTAAATAAATATTTAAAGTGAAATATATACAACCTTGACTGGGAATTAAACCCAGGACCTTCGGCTTTACGCTCCAATGCTCTAGCAACTGAGCTATTCTTAGTCCTTTACCAGTATAGAGCATACACTTCTCACTTGACTTTGTTTACTGCAATTTTTTATTTATTAGATCAACTACTTTGTTAAAATGACATTGAAATTAATTTTTTTTTACTCGAATTGCAGCTTTACATTAGTAGGCCTATTTATTGATTTTAACACTTACACATTTTTACAAAGCTACATTATTAATTAAATAATTTTTTTGAGTGAAAAATATACGACCACGAAAAACATAAAATTTGAAAGAAATTAATTGTAAATTCAAAAATATTTTTAATTTTAGTTAAATTTTTTTTTTTTTATGTAATATTTGGTAAATGTGTATTGTACTTGTCGTAACAATTTAGTAGTAAATTTAATGCAAATTGTGTTCTACATACCTCCTTTTGAAACAATTTAAATCAGCCTTTATTATGCTGGCCACTTTTAAATTCCCAAAATCCATTATTTCTGTCTAAAAAAAGCAATCTAAAAGTACAATATCTTGGGCTGTTAAGGTTAGTCCATCTGCCTAAGTTAATACGTATGACAATGATTGTGAATCAATTGAATGTGTCATTGCTTGATGTTTTACATCATAGTTAAGGAAATATAGGCCTAGAAAGATAACTATATATATGTGCTGTGTATAAGAGTACTGAATTGGTTGGCGACCTAACACGACGTAAAGTGTATGTCGTATACGTCTGTAATGTGTGTTTGTGTATTCTTGTGTTCTATAATGTTTTTATGTAAAATATGAATTTGACGAAGCAGTAGTGGATCAACCCTGAAGATGATGACATATTGATGCGGTGAAACCGGTAGGAGAGAACAATCCGTGTATGGGATAACGTAAGTTGAAATATTTGTAATTATAAATATTACCCATACGATAAAAATGCTAATAAAGAAGCTTATATATAAAACTAGTCAACAGATCTAGTAAAGGAACTACAAGTCTGGGATATATATTTACCTTACCAGACCTTTAGTTCCTTTACTAGGTCTGGCAGGTCAATTGATATTTATATATGTTGCCGAGACTATATATATGTTGTTCTCATGATTCTTAAATCATACAGCATTAACGGTAATTGTTTACAATGAAAGTTAGAAGTTAGTTTTTTATTTTTAGATTTCTTTTTTTTAACATGTTCTAGATAGGTACCTTATTTCTTAATAATAAAATGAGTTTACAACGTAGAGCTAATTTTTTCACCAAAAAATTTCAATTTCAAAATGACAGAATTCAATGCATTTATACATGAATAAAGTCAAGCAACATCGAGCGCGGTTAGTACTTGATGAGTGATCGCTTGGGAAATAACACACAATTTCTTTTTTTTTACAAATTTAAGTGTAGGTCAGGTGGCTATATATGTAAGGTAGGCCTATATATATTAACGCGTAATTCACTTAATGGACCTTAACCTAGAAAAGTTGAAATTATGTTTTTTTCCATGAGAAAGTTAACTCTGTGCTGAAAACTTATTTTATTATTTAAAAACAATGTTAAAAAAAATCTCAGAAAAAAGCAGTAACTTTCTTTGTAAATAATTACCATATTAACCTGTGTGAAGTCATGTAATGCACATGCATAGAGTGATTGCATACTTTAAAATATAATGCATACTTCAATATTGCTGAGTTTAGACTTACATAATGTATTGTGGTATATAAAATGTGTCCAGTGTAATAAAGGATGATCTAATTGTTTCATAAGGATGTAGAACACGATTTGCATAAATTTCACAATTAAATCGCTTTGACAAGTATACTACATATCACATATTTATACATTTCTAATTAAAATGTGTTGATGACTCCAATTTATATAGTCAGTTAATTTCCTTGCTTTTCATCTAGAACTTTTAAAATTTGATTATACAGTATTGTGCAACAATGTAGACCAAAAATTAAAGTCAAAACTTGTTTCTGGTTAAAAATATAATTTTCAGAGGATAATTTTTGTAAAGTGTTCCCAAATTGCTAGTGAAACAAAAAGTGTTTTCTATAACCACAGTAAATTCTATAAAAATTAGGTAATTAAAAGTTGTAGGTACCCCTCTAAGGGTTAAATATTAAGAAATATTATACTCTAACTGATGCCTAATTTTGTTTGGAAAAACTACTACAATAATAGTTGAGCCTTCTTTGTATTGTGCAAAATTATAATAACATTTAGGCTCACATAGTTACGTGTACATTATCATAACAAAATAATAATTCACACCATGAGATTATAACCTAAAAATAGTATATTTAATTTCAGCCTTATTATTTATCAGAAACTTACACGCTTAACTACTGGAGGCATTTAAAGGGGAAAAATATTATTTCCTAAGAAATCAAATGATATTAAACCGAATATTCGATTAAATGTATGAATATTTACAACCGAAGTGAATATTTTACTACTATTGTACTACTACTAGCATCAATAATCAATGTATCAATGAAATGAACAAACGAACAACAACACTTTCTAGTTTCTTCTTCTTGATTATGGCGCGCCAAAGGTAACTTGATTATAACCTACACTGACAACTTTAAAAAATATATTATGCAAGAATCCATTCTTATCATACAAATATTATTATTTATAATAAATTATAACATGTGTTGGCATATAGTATCTAAAACCAATAAGTAATAATTACACATTTTGTTATTATAAACAATATATATTTTATTAAAATAAGAGGCAATATGATGTAAAATTTTATAAATTACATTAATGTGTGTTTGTATGTTATGTGTTTAAATTATTTGTATATTTATGTTACTCCACACATTTCATAACACATAAGGGAAAATAAAACGGATAGTTCTTTTATGTAGATATTATAAGTAAGTAAAAGATACTTATTTAGTTCTTGATATAATAACAAAAGTTATATTATATTTTACATATAACGCCTTCTATATCTGTAATAACTAAAAACAAATTCATTTCCGCTTCTCATTCCAACACTTATATATAGTCAGCCTTTGTCAGCCATTTCGTTTCTTTCGTCAATTCATCTTAATTATTTGAGGTGGTGTTGTAGTGATTTAGGTACGCCATTTTGCTCTGAGGATTTTTGTTTTATGTAACTATTTTGAGGAAACTAGTTGCTACTTGGTGTTAAAAATTTTGTTTTCAATGGGTTCACAGAAACCTGAAACTAATAATGTTTCAAATAATAATAATAATAAATCATCGTCAAAACCATATGGAAAAATTGTATTATCTTTGGAAAATTGCCTTTTACCAGAAGAAAAGTTAAGTCCAACGCCATCAAAAGTGGATGGTTTGGATAGTGAAACGGAATCAGATTTGAGAATTTTGGGCTGTGAACTTATACAAACTGCAGGGATACTTTTAAAATTACCTCAGGTAAGAAAAGATTTGATTAAGTTTACTATTAAGACTAAGCTATAAAGCTAATAGTCTAATGCGTTTATTGTTTTCTATTGCACAATTTCGTTATAAAACGTTTTGTTTGAATAAAAATTGTAAGTCCTTGAAGCCCTTTTTAACTTCTTTTGGTTTTGTTACATATAGTTTATTTTTTATACAATGTTCATACCTCAGACAGAAATATGTTTTGTAGACCTAGTGTTTTTTTACAAAACCTAGGCCTAGAATTACCAGGATGTTGACATCTGCATGGCTGAAGGTTTTTAGAGACTAAATATTTATAAACAGCAATTTTTTACTAGTTATAATTAAACATTTAGGAACAAAAGTTTTGAATTACTACTAAATTATTCTATAAATGTGGAAAACGCTACAAGTTTGACATAGCCTTTAAATTGGAATCCAGGCCTATACTATTTTTTTTTAGGTAACCTACTACAACATTGGGAATATATGTAATACTAATGTTCCTGTCGGTGCAATTTTCTAGTGAAATTTTGCAATTTGTGTTCTACCTATATCCTTTTGCAACATTTAGATCATCTTTTATTACACATTTCACTTTTGGATAACTGAATTGTCTGTCGAAAACAAGCTAGGCTATTAAAAATATCCTGGGCTTTTGAGGTTAGTTCGGCTGTTTATGTTACTACGTATGACAACTCATGAATCTATTGAATGTATCATCCCTCGATGTTTATGTTCATCCATGTAAATGTAATATATTTACCTTACCAGTCCTATAGAACCTTTACTAGGTCTGGCAAGGTAAATATATACGCTATATATAGTCTATATATTCACTTTCCGAAACCTAGTTCTTAAGATTCTTAAATCATGCAGCATAGTAATATTAACCTGTAAAATTTATTATAATGTGTAGGCCTATGCGCCCTACGAGTCATTTCACTATGCATAATCTATAAAACCCAGATACATAGTGCAATTGTGTACTTTGGAATATAATGAAATCTTAAATATTGTGTATTTTTAACTGAAATAATATATTGTAAAATAAAAGATGTATATTGTATAATAAAGTATGTAGAAAACAAGTTGCATAAATTTCGCTAGTAAATCGCAACGACAGGAATACTAGCCCTACATATTTACCCATCGTTACTGTTACAATTTATCCCATAGGCCAATTTAATACAATGCATTAAAAGTTTTTATTATTAGGTCTAAAGAATCAAAGTAAAAATATAAAAACTAGATCTAGGTTTCATTCTCTACTACTGTTTAATATATATTATCAGTCCTCAATAAAATCTCGGATTACATTTTGTAGATTACTGCACATTTTCAATAAAGTTAATTGTTGGCTATCTATTAGTTTCATTGCTAGGTTTAGTCTCCAATTACTCTATATTTATCACCTTTTTGGAATTTACAATATCTGTAATTCTCTTCCGTGCAAGATTTCTTTTTCTTAATCATTTTTGAACACATAGAAAATATGTTAAATATGCAGTATATCTGTTGTTGCGATTTAGTATTGAAACTTAAGCTAATCGTCTTGTACATAGGCTACTTCCTATTATGACCATTAGATCATCCTTACAATCTGTAAACCTGTTTGATTTAGGCTACCAAAATCCATTATTTCTGTCTAAAATAAGCTGGTAAAAAGTGCATATTCCAGGCCGTGTGAGGTTACTGATATTAGCGTGTCATTGGACTGGTTAATATCACTGCTCTATAAGTATATAATGATAATCATATATAATGATGAGAACTATGTCTTGGCAGGTCATTAGGTTTACATTAATAGTTATCTTGGACATAGTCATTACATTAATAAAGAACACTGAAACCTTCTCCAACCAGACTAATGTAGGCTACGCATACATAACTGAAATAAAAATGATTCCTTGTGTATAAAAGTATCATTTTCTACATTAATAATCTATTTAAGTCTTGGAAATTGCCTATTATTGTTAAAAAAAGATCTGATTTATGACAGATAAGGTAAATAGTTTAAGATTGCATGATTTTAAGCCACTATTATGTGGGGTGATCTACACTACATAATTACCCTATATTTTTATTGTAGATAACTTTAATGATATTGTATGTGTTGTGGTATTAATAAAAGGGATATTGTGATTATGGCGTTTTGGGTGGCAGGGAGATAGATGTGCCATGTTCTATGATGAGTTTAATGTGAAATTAAGATATTAATACTCTTGACCAAAAACCGGTAATGTAGACACCTTGACATTAGATTAATTATGAGATTACTGTGGAACTAGGTCAATACAAATATTGTATACATGGGATATCATGACTTAGATTAGATAGGCCCTACTGTTGTTGATTATTTATAATTTATAGGTTATAGGCCTATTTATAAAAACATGTTTTTTATGACTTTGTAGTCCTGTGTGTGTCTGTGTCTGTGTGTGTTTGGAATTATAAATGATTTTACTGTAGTTGTTATGTTATCTACAGAGCTATCCTATTGAGGTATCTATTGAAGGCGTTGGTAACACAAGATTTTTAAGTAAATAAAAATGTAAGACCATTGATTGGTGTGAAATTAGTTCTAATGGTTATTTAGATTTAACATCACGGTAATGATTTTTATATACATATAGTAAAATCAAATTTACTCCTAAATAAAAATATAGGCCTACTACATCCGAATACAGTCAAGAAACTGTATAAACTGCGTATAGACAAGTATCGATTATTGATCATAGCTACTAATTGCACATTACAAATAGGTTTGGCTTGGTGGTTATATATATATATATATTAACTATCATGGTAAATTTATATATAGCCACCTAGCTAAACCTATTTGTGATGATTCTTTTAAAGTCCTTTTTAACCCGGTACGCCTAAATGATAGAAACAACTTTGTGTTGAAAAGTACTTTTTAATAATGTCTCATATGACATGTAATGAGCATGGATAATTAATACGATACGCGAATATCTTGATATTAAGTAGTCATTTTTCAAAGTGAATTAAATTAGCCTACATACTTTTTGGATAGTTTTGTAATTAAAGATAAAAGTGTTGGAACAAGAAAAAAATTTTAATATGATTTAATCACATTTATCACATTTGAGTAAAAACTAATATACAATGTTTCGATGGCATAAATCAACTGCCATTAAACAAGTGATAAACCTACAACATCAATATTGCCTGGTAGCTCAGGGCCATGTTTGAAACTAAATCTAGTAATCTCAGAAATGAGCTTGGTCGCATTCTAGGTTTGAGCAGTCAAAATAACTATAATTAAATACAAACTTGGTGGAAAATCTTGGGACTACACTAGTATTGGCAATCTACTGGTCAATAATAGGGGTTTATATGTAGGCCTAGGCCCTACCAACTGAGCGGTGACAACGATTTATTGGGGTATAAACATTTATTGACCTCTTTTAAAAGTTTAGTGTGTGAGCGAGTCATCACTTCAATAGAGATTTAAATGAAAAAATAATCTTTTTTTTTTTTACCGGTACCTTATTTTAAATTCACTTGTGTTGTGTAGGCTAGTTCTGTGGTTTTCCTGATCATATATGTTTTTAGTTTTTACTGCCTTAGTTCATGTTGCCATTTTTCACTTTTTTTCCCTTCATGTTCTGTGTTATCACTTACTTCATAACAGGAGTTAAATATGTACTCTCAAAAACATTGTCTATTAATTTTTAAACACATTTTGACAAACGTCTGATTAACCATATGAATAATCCATCAGTATTAAATAACTATGGAACTAGTAGACTCTTTTTAAAAAAAAGGACTAATAAGTATTGCAGATTAACCAAAAATAGAATATATATATACCCGAAAATATAACCTAACTTTCAGATAGTTATACTTAGATTAGGCTACATATTGATAATGGATTAGGATGAACAGTTGAATAGTAGAATTAATCCTAGGTAATTAAAAATAAAGTAGTTCAAAATGATGAGTACATCAATAAGGTCTCTTTTTTAAAACATAGAATCACAACAAATTCAGTTTCTAATCATAGATGTAAACAATTACTGTAGATTAACTAAATTTGTTTTCTTTTGTAATTTCTTAGTCTAGGTTATTGTGAAACTGGACTGTGCGATTGGTCTTCAGTATAGTTTCTGTTTTTTTATTTTTTTAATTTAGCTTATTATCTAGGCCAGGGGTTCCCAAACTTTTTTGTACCACGCCCCCCTCTGGTTATTTGGAGACCCCCCACGCCCCCCTACACATATCAGCTTTCCATTTTGCAATAACCTATTTCCACGGTGCCGTACATACCAACTCCTACTTGTACAAGTATGTGCCTACTTGATACGGTGAGTAGGTAGATTTTTCGATCACTGTTGAATGCGGTAACGCAGAATGGAAAGATTCAATAATTGTACGTATGGTGAAAATTAAAACAAGTATTACAAAAACAATTTTGAAAACTTAGAAAGACTTTATTTCAAAAATCTGAGGAAATTATTTTTGTACTTTTTTTTATTTATTTCATTTGGGTGTCACGCCCCCCCTGGACTTTCTCCACGCCCCCCAGGGGGGCGCGCCCCCCAGTTTGGGAACCACTGATCTAGGCTAATCACCATTAGGTTAACAGACTAAATGGAATAAGAGCTCTCTATGTAGGCTACCTTAATATTTTGTTGTGCAAGTTTGGTTAGGTGTTTTAATTAACTTAAATGCATGGTACAATAAAACAATACTCTGAATATACTTACTGTTTCACAATGTTACTTTTGTTTTTATATCTGCTTATTTTTGAATACATTAAATAGGTTGTGGGATAGGTATATAAATTACTTACAGTCTATTAAACTAATATTATAGTGATTTACCATTATAATGTAGTTTAAATAATTGTTTAGTCAGTTTTCATTGATTTTATTTATAATTTATACGATCATATACATAATAACAGTCTACTATTAATGAATGAGCATCCAACAAATTTATCTAGATATTTCTAGTGTAGAACCGAATTTACTAAAATAATGTGAATAGAATATTCATAAATATAGATGTCTAACAAATAAACAGGTTAGGTTATTTTGGGATTCATTGAATTTTTATAGGGATTAATCTATTGATTTAGTTGGTATGATGTTAGTTGTCCATGAGGAGATCATATAATTTTAACACTTATGTTAATTTATATTAATTATACCTTATTTAATCAAAAGTACACAGAGTCCTGTGGGGTTTTGAGGTTTATTATGGGAAAATCCTTTAGAGCCGCTTATAATATACCTTTCAGTTTATTTGGCACAGTATGACTCTTGTAGATAAATCTACTACCCAGAGCTCTTTACAATTGGTTTCAATATCTTCTAAAGTAAGAAAGTATGTTATCCACATATTTTTTTAACGTATAAAATGTTATAATTAACAGACTGCTCACATGACTTTATTTTCTTGCAAATATTTTCTTGTAAAGTTGACAAGTTTCAAAAGCCAATTTGACAATATTGACCTTACATTTATTGTACTAGCCTACAATAATAATAAACACATTAAACATAAGATTATTTATTAGAAGCTATGAAGCTGGTTGTAAATACAATAGGAAACCATGAGAAAAAGACTTCAGTACCATACTTTAGATTTTTTTTTAACCAGTACCAAACTATTAAAAAGAACCTTACCAAACAAGTCTTTAAAAGTAGCACATTAAAGCATAGTTTGTAATAAATTGTTTATACTCGGTGAACTATGAATAATTAAACCAAATGTCCAACGAGCGCTATGCCAATGTTCACAATAATCCTTGTTTTCCTTATTCAAAAATAAGGTACTTACGTATTAACGCCACCGCAGCAGAAGTTGCTAATGCGCATGCGCCAATATTTGCTTACTTTGTGATATAATTATATATCACGACAGGTTTATATATATATAATCACTTGGCCAAACCTTTCATAAGTTTATTGAAGTTAATAATTTGAAATTAGATCATGGATAAACATGAGCTTTAAAAGTGAAGTGCCGCCAATCTACGCCTAAAATTTTTGCGACAAATCATAAAATGAAGTATATGAATCTCAAAGCTGAAAAAATGAAATTCTGCTTCCTTTAAACCAGTTTGCTCTTTATTGGCGCATGCACATTAGCGCAACTTCTGCTGCGGTGGCGTTAATACTTAAGTACCAAAAATAATTGTTGAATATAGCATCTTAATATTAAAACATAGAATTTTGTTTTGAAGTTTTATGTTTTGTTGTCTATGCCAACCCGTCATTCTTTTTTACATAATCATTGACGTGCATTACTTTCTACAGTATTACAGTTTTTTACAAGAAAAGAAAGTTTATGTGTGTCCATAGTGTGAATGACAGTATTTTTTAAAAACTGGTTAAATTAGGTTACTTTGTTATAATTTACATATATTACAGCTGTATTTTTGTATAGTATCAGTATTTTTAGTTGTATCTAACTTATTAATTATTTACAATATTTTCAAAACTAAAGAAAAAGAGAAGTAGTAACAGTGATTGTTGGTGAAAATGGACATAATGATAGATTTTATCCCAGTTCTTAATTGTCTACGTTAGAATATGTTCTTTTGGTTTTCAAAAGTTCCAAATATTAACTATTAATACTAATTTAACTTAACCAAACCTGCCGTTAATGTTTTGTATATAGTTTTGATTACTTTTTCATTATTGTATCAAAATAATAATATATAAAATTGTGGGGAGAAAAAAAGTCCTAAGTTATTAAAATGTGCTCTCAATTACTTGGGTTACACAATCTTGCTTTGCCTATTATATACAACTGTAGAACAGTGTGTTTTGAAATTCATGTGTTATAATTTGTGATCAAGAAATAATCGTAATTGCTGCCGAATTGTTGCAGGTTGCTATGGCGACCGGCCAGGTCTTATTTCAACGATTTTACTATTCCAAATCTTTTGTACGCCATCCCATGGAAACCACTGCCATGGGATGTGTTTGTCTCGCCTCAAAAATTGAAGAGGCACCTAGGAGAATTAGAGATGTTATAAATGTTTTCCATCATATCCGACAAGTCAAGAATCAAAAGTAAGTACTGGTTTTATATTATTTACATCTATTTATCCGAAGAGTGGATGCTTCTGTAATAAATTCTATTAATTTGAAAAGTTTTATTTTTCCTATACAGTATATTTATTTTGAAACTGAACTCTGTATACAGTAATAAACTGGGTACAATGTTTTGTCCATCTGCAGTATATTAAAATATAAAATGGTTTACCGGTTTTGGATATTTGTAGCCTACGTCTATTTTCAAGTAAAAATGTTGTTTTAATTTATTGTTCCAATAAGTCAAATGCAAAGTTGAACAATAAATAATATGAAGCATGTTACTTTCTTTGTCTGTTATCTATGGGACAATGTATCCATGAAATGTTTTTAAATGATAACATAGAGCTTCCGAAACTAGTAATCCATTTTTTATTTTAATCAACTGTTAGACGAACAAGTAATGTAAACTAGTTATTACTAGTTTGTTGTATAGTAATCCTCCAGTTTGGGATAATTAGGAGAAAATCAAAATAAATTCATTTGGATGGGGTGTGGGGGGTTTGTTTTGCTTTTAAAGAAATTAGGCTATAAATATGTCTGCGAATTCTCAATTTTAAAAAAACCAAGAATGTATGAATATTTTAAAATGTAGACCTTATTTTTTTTAAATTAAAAAAATATATATTTGTTTAGCAGAAATTGAGTATACTTTGTTTCTAGTGTTTCTGTTTTTTTATGATAAGGATAAAAAAAAGTTTATGAACATGTTTACCTCTATAAGATACAATTGCCAGAAAGTTTACTTTTTCATTTGTTTTTCAATAATATTAAAAATTCTTGAAATTAATTTGATTTGGTTTAAATTATTTTTCAATAAATACTTTTACATTTTTACTATTTTGAAGGATTTCTTAAAAACCTTTTAAAAATGCAAATCAGATATTATATTCTTAAGTTTTGCAAAATTTCAATAAATAAAAGAAAAAGGTTGTCCTATAAAAAGGTAAATCCTATAGGCTAGTTTTTTTCTTCTTTGTGGATTCTCTAAATGCCTATTTTTATATTTTTTTAAAATCATCTAACTTCCAAGTGAATTTATTAAACAATTTAACCAATTATCCTGAGTCATATCCATTTTTTAAATAATTTTATTTTTTGTTTTTACTTTTTAACAATCTATTCTATTTATAAATTTCTTGCAATTTTTTCTAAAATTTTTATTTAAAAAGCAACCACTCTTCGGGTAGAATAGTTTAATTTTAAACACTTAAAATGTTCTTAAACAAAATGTAAAATGAATTATCAGTCTTTTCAGGAATAAAATGACCTTGCTCCACCCACACTCTTCTACCTTTGAGAAACCACTAATAAAAATTACTTAATTCAGTAATTAAATTTAAACGTTAAATTAGTAAAGCGTGTTACATTTAGTAAATTATTGTTTTCATATCCTTTTGTAAGGTGCCTAATTGAAGAAATGAAAAATTAATTAAATCCATGAGCTTGCCTACTTGCAAAGTTTTATCATATTGTCATGTTTTCAATTTTGTATGCAAGTAAAAATCTTAACCTATCTTTTTCCACAATATATTATGTTACTGTTAAATGGCCGGTTAATAGTTATCTCTTCGGAACTGTCTTTGGCTTGTTGAACTTTGCATTAAACTTTGCATTAAATGACAAACTTGCCTCCAAAACCACAATTAAAAATTTTCCTTTGTCGAATTATTTTTAAATCCAATATAACAATTTCTTTGGCCGTTTGAGAGATAACTTAATTGGGGCATACCAATTTTAAAATTACATATTTTTTCAAAAGAAAATTATTGAATTAGTTAAAAGGATAAATGTTGGTGAAATGCAGTAAATGACATCGTTATCGTGAAAACGTGTTGGAGTAATTCATATTTTATTATGAGAATTATATTTGAAGAAACTGCATATAAATTGTTTAAATTTACATAACTAACCTTTCATAAATCCACCCATCTTTTCAAATAAATTTTATACATGAGATATAAGAGTGTGATCATCGTACCATGATGATTTAAATATTCTGTTGAATTTGTTAAAATTAATAAATTGGAGTTTTATTTTTGTATATGTACCTTTTTATAAATTAGATTTGTACGAGCATATTTCTGAATTAATTTGAATATCATATACACAATACCCTACATCACATTGTTTATCAATAGTAATCCGTTGAATCTGGTATGGTGAAGCAAGGGACGGAACTTAGTGAGGAGTTAATAAATTGATCACTTAAGGTATGTAGCCTACAACTCATTTATAAAATGATATTTTTTTGAGAGGGTTAATCAAATCGACGGTATTTGATTTTCTCATGAGTTACATAGTTTTCTGTAATGTATTTTAATGACACTGTATTTAAGAATTAGTATTGTATTAATGTATTGGCATAATGTATTGTATCAGTTTAAATATATCAAGCAGTGGTTCATTTTGTCATGTCAATGACTGTAGACAAATTGAACTATTGGTTGGTTGTATGTGTCTTGATTTAACTTTTGCTCAAATGTGTTTTGACCTTCCATTTTCACAGATGCTTTCCACAGCCGACCGACATGGGTGAGTCATGGAAGGGTCGGGTTGTGGGGAGGCATGGAATGGACCACGCCCCTGCCAAGCCACTCCCTCAGCATCGGTGCGACAAAGCCTAGATTTTGTCTCCGATATTCTATTATTTTTTGTTTCTCAACGCTTCACTGTCGAGAGGTTGTAACACTAAATAATGCAATTTTTTCTAGTCATGATATTTATTATTAATTATATTACTTTAACTTTTCTTTACTTAAAAAAAAATCTTTTAAATGAAAAGTATTTTTAAATTGATATTTTATTATTTTATTTAAATAGTACTAAATTCAATTGAGTAAATTTAGTTTATCTTAGCAGTAGTTTATTACCAAGATAAAAATTCAGCATTCAGATATTATTTGATTAATTTAGTCATTGTTATTATGTGTGTGTAAAGGTAAGTGTGATACTAAAGTTGATAGTCTATGTGTAATTACAACAGTGTTTAATCTAGTTTGTAACTTATTAAGTATGATGACATTTATTTTTAACATCATATGTAAAGTTGTTTATTTGTTTACAAAGGATAGTAAACAGTATTGATTTGTTGAAGAACATCCTATTTTGTGTATGTTTAAATATTTGTCTAGGGTTATGGATATATAGGTAAATTATATAATGTATATTTTATAATTAACAGACTTGTTTTACCTTGCAGTTTAATTATATGGTTTGCATTTGTTTGAAAATTTTTAATGGAAAAGATTTAGCTGTTGCAATGGTGATGTCCAAGCCTATGAAATCCCATTCATAGGATTAATTTTGTACATTTAAGTTAGTAAATCCGTTAGAAATCACAAAATTAGTTTTATGTTGCTCACATTTTGGTATATAAGATCAGTTTTATCAATCGGTTCACATTTATTAACAAACTTTTTTTTTTCTTTTCATTTTTTGTTGTTTGGTGATTGGTATATGTTAATGACTGAAACTTAATTAAATATCCTCTAATTGAAGAGATAATAGCAATTTGAAAAATGTGTTTGGCAATATGCTAGGCTTACAAATTGTTTACCACTATCTATCATAACAATTAATGAGTGTTATGATTTCCATACTCTGAAAAATCTTATGTCAATTAAACACTTATCAGGGAATATACTTATAAGCAGAATACTTCTTGTATAACAATTGGCTTGGTGTTTCTGTCTCATTCTTCCTGTACCTGTTATAAGATTGCATGTTCAAGTCCCTATAGTCTTCTACCCTATATACAATTCACTTATTACTTCATCCACAATTAGACTTTTCATCTAGATCAGGAATAATTTGTTACCTTTAGATTCTATAACTTTACACAACTTTAGGTTCGATTCTAATGATGCCAAAATATGTTTAATATAATAAAAAAATAAGTGTTATCATAAAAAAACCAACTTCTTAATTATAACCACACAACCACAGAAGTAGGAAATCTGCAATAATAACTCTTCAGTAGCAGGCATTTTAGTCATATTTATCACTGTTTAATACAGTTGTAGTATTGGTTGAGTTATGATTGATAAATTTTCAAAATGTTGCAATTCGATAAAGTTTTGGAGTTGTTTATTTATTAATCTGTTGGAGAACATAAGAATTGTATAAGGCATGTCACTCAATACAATTACTTTTAAAGTTAGGTTTACACCCTATATTGCCTTGGGAATATCCTCACCCCACCAACACCATTAACTGTTGTCCGTGATAATTTTTTTTTTCAGTTATTTTATTTAATTTTTAATAGGCTTCCCGATTCATAGAAAACAATTATAACAGCCTTATCTATTAATTTCCAAGAAGTTTTGGTTATCAGATTTTTAAAGCCCTTTGTTAAAGTCTTTTGAATCTTGAATAACTTTCTTGTAGATCGTTTTATAATGTAAAAATTAATTTTTTAATTTTTTTTTCATGTATTTCATAGTATAATTATAACTTTTGTCTTAACATTAAACTTTCTCTGGTAATCCAATTATTAGACCCTACTATTAAAATTATTTTAACATTTTTCTTAAGACAAGTTACATCTCAGAAAAAAAGAGACAACAATAAACAAAATATTAACACTTGCTCTCTGTGCCTACAATATTTTTAAATAATTCCAATTTTCATTTTTAATTATCAATCGTAAAAATTTAATATTATGAGGATTAGAATTTCTAGTTTCTTTGTACAAAGTTTTTGATGGAGGAGGAGAGCAGTTCTACAGCCAACTCCTGTCCATAATGATCGGAGAAACTTGTTTGCAGAGTCTCTAAGATAACTTTATTTAAGGATATGCTTGTAATAATTTATCATTGGCTGTTGCATGGGATTCAATCACTCCAGTGGCTGAGTCGACCAACCAACATCGCTATAACAAATCTCTAAAGCGTGAAATAATAGAAGTTCCCAAAGCATTAGTTGCTCCCATTATTATAAACATATTTTTTTTCAAACATAGAGCATGATGCAGTATATCTAGTTTTTGAAAGAAAAATGTTAATACTGCCCTGTAGAAAATTATATTTATTTATTTTGTTGTCACCCTTCTACAATATATGACAAAATAAAATAAAAATAACACTGTCTACTCAAAATGATAATAATAACAATATCAAAGCAAAATTATTATCCTTTAACTTTTAACTTTCCCTCCCCTCCCTCCTGATTAAATATTCTGAGTATGTTAAAATCAAAAGTTTTAGTAAAACATGAATTATTGGCTTTATTAATTTTGAAACAGTTCGAAGTTTTAATCTATTGGTAATACTTGGTCTATTACTACTTCTTATGAAAAAACATCTTCGTTATGTATACAAATAAAACACACAAATTCTTTTATTAAATTCTACAATTTATTGGTCTAGCCGATTCTTTGTATAAGCCTCGTGTAACTGGCAAAACCATGATCGACTAAACCAATAAATTGTAGAATTAAAAAAAAAGAATTTGTGTGTTTTACTTGTATAACATGGAATTCTATCAAGTACCGTCGGTCATCAGTATAAACAATAACTTTGGTATGTTAAATATACGTTAATTTTATTGGCAATATACATTTTATAACTCTAATAATTCTTTTTTAAATTATAGAAACTGAATTTATATACATTTGGTAAGTACCACCCGAAAAAGAAAATATATGCCCAAACGTTCAATATTGAAGCACTTCAACTAACATCTGCAATCTGCAGCCACCTAACTCAAAATCAGTTTCTAAACATATGCTTTTTTATCTTGTTTACATGCGCTGGTCAGCAAGTGTTTTCCCCCTCAAAAAACACTCCACCTCCTCATTTATGTTGTAATATACAAAATTGTTTACGTGTGGTAAGCGGATATATTAAAATATTTAATTTTAGGAAGCATATGTATGCTCATATTGATCCAATCTCAAATTTAGAAGAATAGAAAATCATGAAAAATTATTACTAGCAAAAGTTAATATATTTCTGCTTCTACATTATTATTACTAACAGATTTGATAGAATAAAACTTGAACACAAATTCTCACAAATAGTACGTTTATTTATTCAAATACGTTTCAAAGACAAAGTCACCATCTTCAGTGATACACAAGCTACAATAACTAAACTATAACTTATTATAGCCCACCAGCATTACTGAAGGTAGCAACATTATCCTCGAAAAACGTTTGAATAAATAAACTTACTATTTGGTTAGAGTTTAATAGAGTACATACCCTATTACTTTAGATTTTGTATGGATAGGAGACACAGGCTTACCTTGGAAAGTGGTCCCTGGTTATTACTTACACTAAAGTTCTGAAATATTTCATAAACACTGTTCACTTTCTTAATCAGTGGAGAGTATAAAAAGAAGACTGAATTGTTCTACTTACTAATTGTGTGAATTTGTGTTAAAGTTTTATTGCTAGGGTTCAAATTGGCTATCGATGTAAATTGATGATTCAGTTTCCATTTATCATAAAAATATTTATTATTTATTTATTTTATTTTTTCATTCATTGGTCACATACATTTGTATGACCTGTAATCAAATTTTCTTTTTAAACTAAGCAACTACCAACAAATAGGCTATTCATTTATTCAAATTCTCTGATACAATCTGATGCTCAACATTGCTAGGGTTTCAATGGGCTATGTTGATCGATGGTTTAGTTTCCATATAATATAGAAATATTTATTATACTTATTCATTTAATTTAAATTCTCTGATATAATCTGATGCTCAACATTGCTAGGGTTTCAATGGGCTATGTTGATCGATGGTTCAGTTTCCATAATATATTATAGAAATATTTATTTTACTTATTCATTTATACAAATTCTCTGATACAATCTGATGCTCAACATTGCTAGGGTTTCAATGGGCTATGTTGATCGATGGTTCAGCTTCCATATATTATAGAAATATTTATTTTACTTATTCATTTATTCAAATTCTCAGATACAATCTGATGTTCGACATTGCTAGGGTTTCAATGGGCTATGTTGATCGATGGTTCAGCTTTCATATATTATAGAAATATTTATTATACTTATTCATTTATTCAAATTCTCTGATATAATCTGAAGCTCAACATTGCTACGGTTTCAATGGGCTATGTTGATCGATGGTTCAGCTTTCATATATTATAGATATATGTATTTTACTGATTCATTTATTCAAATTCTCTGATACAATCTGATGCTCAACATTGCTAGGGTTTCAATGGACTATGTTGATCGATGGTTCAGCTTCCATATATTATAGAAATATTTATTTTAGTGATTCATTTATTCAAATTCTCTGATATAATCTGATAAACTAATGTAAAAGTTCCATAATCTGCAATCCAATGTGGATACATATTTCATCATTTGTTCTATTATTTCAAGAAATATTATTTAATTTTTAACTAAATATAACTTTATAATCAGGGTATCCAGCAACCTGGAAAATCGGGAATTATGTTTGAATTTTTGCATCGGGAAAAATTCTTGAATTTTGCCAGCCATCTGGAATTTTTTCCCAGGAATATTTAAGTAAAAAGAAAAATTCAAAATACAAAGTAATTTTGACAATGAAGCTTATATAGGCTAAATTATTGTTTTTTCTTTTTAACATATTCCGACTTGTATCAACATAACGGCGGATGAACATTGCTCGCATTCAATAATTATTGCTCTCTGCCTGTACTGCGACAGACTTGGAAAAAAAAAAAAAAAAAAAAAAAAAAAAATCCACTGTTATGATATATTGAAATGGAAATTTCTATATTTTGATTTAGTAAAAAACACGATTGTAAGTAGTAAGGATTAAATGGCAAGATGGCTTCTACTTGACAACATCATTCATATTTGAGAAAGTGATTCAATTTTTCCTTTACAATATAGGCTGTACACTAAACAGAATATTTTTCGACCAAATATATATCTATTTTTTAATTTGAAAACATTTTTGTAGCTGAAAATGTTGCATAATTAGTGGTAAAAGTTTAAAGTTTCTTTTGCTATACGATACATGTACATTGAATATAACAATAAACTTTACCTCTATGCCTTGTTCTTCAAACAACAATGTAATAATAATTATGTTTCCAATGCATTTATCTGTCCGTAAATGCTATCCGTAATATGAATAACACGAAATGTTATTGAATAAAAATAATAATAAACTAGTATCTCTGGTGATTTATATCTGTCACTTGAGTGAATCGGTGCTTGCATTGACCTTGGCCGTCCTGAACAATTGTGTTGTATATGGGAATAGTACAAAATTTCCGTTTCTGATCTCACACACAATGTTTAATATTTAAGGGGAGAGATAACTACTATACAGATATTAGTGTCCCAAGTGTGAGGACCAATTATTTGGTAGCTAACATAAGAAAAAAATTAACATTTCCCTCAATTGTAGACTCCAAGAACCCCGACCAAAAGGATTGGTGGCCATATTTCCAAAATTTTGGTTCATAACTTTTCAGTAAGAAAGAACAAAATCCAGAGTTTGTTATAAGAGATGATTTTGTAAAAATCTGCTGTACCGATTTTGATGAAATTAATTCCTAAAAATGTTATTAGAAATTCCTAAAGTGGTAGGCCTTTTTTGCTATGTGAATATTAATGGCCCAATTCCATGTGCATAATCTCAATTTAAAAAAAAATGGTTCATGAATTACCAAATAAAAAAAATTAAAAAAATGAACTTTTGCCACCATTAAAAGGTTGATTATAATCACATGCGTTTTTCGTTGAGGACATGTTTACGACAGAATCTAAGCCAGTTTAAGCCCCATTTAAATTTAAATATTCTTTTCAAAAAATAGTAAAAGTACATATTGACAAAACGATAATATAAAAAAGTAATACAATTTATATTCATAAAATTTATGAAATAAAACTACATAAACACGTTAAAATGTATATTTAACAATATATAACATGATTCAAACAGTATAGAACATCCATTCTGTTCTAAAGTAAATTGTATTGTATACTTATTAAGAACATAAATGAGTATAACCAATATAAATATAAATGGAAGAACTTCTTCCTGTGTAGTGTGAGAGGAAAGAGAGAAAGGGGTAGCTTTGTTTACACCTTTTGTTATTTTAAGCTCTTTCTTTATCACTCTTCTTTAGTCCCCCCCCCCATTCCTCTATAGATCTATGTGTTAGCTTCATCCTTATTCATCGTAATCTCAACTTCATTACATTATACTTGTAGCATGATGGCTATTTATAATTATTATTTCATGGTGGTGTCAGACAATTAAATGATTGAAGATACTGATTACTCATTTTTTATGTTGCATAATCTGCATGAGATATTTTCATCAAAAACTCCTGAAACAGTATTTTTTTCTGTGCTCAATATGTTTTGTTTACACTTTTAAATTTTCAAATATAGTGTTAGCTATATTACCACAAATTTTAAACTTTACATTAAATAATTGCATTGGAAAAATATGCTCACAATACAAATTTGACTGTCAGTCCACATGTTTCAGTTGTTAAAAGTTTTTATTTTTGTAATGTCTCGCCTCTTTGTTGAATGTTGAATTTTTAACACTACTTTCACTATGTTCAGTGTGAAAAGCGAAATTTCACAGAGTTGAGTTTTAAATAAATGTTGCTTCAATTATTGTTAAAGGTTTTAAAAGAAGTTAATTGTTGTAGTGTTTGCCACGCTGTGACCAACTATTACATTATAAACTATCAGTTTATCACTTCGTGTGGAGTTTGTATTCGTGAAGGTGGGAGCGGGTTTTGGTATACAAACAGTACCGGATTGATGGACATTCAGAAATAAATCTTACCATATACAATACACCATTATAAGAACTAATGCTACGAAAACCTTTAAACTCTTCAATAAAATAAAAGTATTAAATATAAATTATATTTAAAAAAATAGTTATGCCATTTTAATTCAATTTATTTCCATTACTAGACTCGGACTTTTAGTAAACGGAGGAAAGTCAGTTGTAGGCGGTACATTATAGTGTGATCACTTTGATAATAAATAATGCTATGCATTGTTATTCCTTGAATTCTGTACGATACCGCCCTTTGGCGTACTTTATAAATTCAATATTCATATTAATGCTATACACGCTGAAATTATATATTTTGGTGGAAAAGTTATGTAAAATAACCACGCATTTTTGGGAAAATTGGTGGGGAAACTGCAAATATTGGGAATTTCAGTAGCAAATGTTAATAGATACCCTAAAATTGACCTTCAACAAACCTGCCGATAAACGGTTAAGGCCTACTACCTGACGAAAAATCCAATATTTTTCCGAATAACTCTTTCCTCATCATTGTTTTTATATGCAACATCAAATAAATTAAAATAACGAGTTATATAATCATATTGTTTTAGATTTACATTATCTAGATTTATAAATGAAACCAATAGATCATTTCTATTATTTCTTTAGTTCACATTTAAATATGAAAGACCTGAAAATATTTATAGGACGTCTGAAAATGTTTCCAACTGACACTTCTAGTTCTTGATTTTCTGAGAATTTATTATATTCTAGCTAAGTGTAGTGCTTGTTTGTTGAGAGAATTATTTAAACTGTACATTTATATTATTAGATTATGATATAGCTATACTTGTATTGCTGTTTAATTTCGGTTTATCAAATCTTTTACTTTTTTTGCAGACTCTACATGTAATTACTCATTTGCAGTTTATACATCCGCTTATGTTAATAGTAGGTTTAGTGAAGAAGTGGTTCTTTTCTTTTATGTTTGTGTTAGATATGACAAAGAAATTATTTTACTTACCTCACAAACATTGTGGGAGCTATGGTTTATTTTTATTAAATAACAGAAAAACAAAATCTGCTATTTCACATCCTGGTCTTTTTTGTGAAAATGGCCTATATCTGATCATGGTCTTAAATATTAAATACAAACATATCTAATTGATGGCATATTAGACCAGCATTTGTTTCATCACTACTAACACATTTTTTAATTTTTTTTACTTGTGTATAGTATAGAGTAAGTTATATAATGGGTTAACAATCTGTTTTTTGTTGTTTTTTTATATCTGTTTTGAAGTCCCCTGAATCTCAAAAAAGTGGTTTTTGGAAAATGATATCTTGAGACAGAGCTCTACAGCCCACACGTGCGAACTGACTTTAATGAAATTTGGTATATGGGCATATTTTGGTTTTATTTTTTTAATAACTCAAAGTTGGATATAGCTGACCATAAAAAAAACTCAATTACAAAATGTATTGGTCACCATCTTATTGTAACCATTGTAAATTGTTTTTAAGACAACGTTATCTATATATAGATATAAGCATCTGATAAGAAAATTTTTTTTACAAAGTATATCAACATGTTGCACTTAAAACTAGATATTGTATATCAAAACAAATAATTATTTTGCAGGTATTTTGTTACAATGAAAAGCTAATTTTGATCTAAAGAATAATTGCAAACAAATATTTAATTCTTGTTTTAAAAAAAATTTAAATCATACGAATTTATTCAAAATCTTTTTCTACATTTATTTCAATACTTCTTATGGTTTACAACTAATGTTACACTGAAAAAGTTGAAAAAAAAACAAAAACATTTTGTTCGTCTTTGGGAAATAATTTTTCTGTAAATTTTTTGTAAAGTTAACGGTTTTTGAAATATCTTTCGTGAAAGTTATTAAATGACCACCATTTTGAAAATTATTAAAATAATCTCTTGGTACTCTTGTAAAATGTAAAATACAAAATACTTATACTAGATTAGAATTCACTTTCTTTACTATTTCTGCAGTTATAATGTTTTTTAAACAAAATGGCGGATAGACGGAAAATGAAGAGGAATTCGACTATATGTTATTTGACATTTTTTATTAGTTTTGATGTATGAAATCCGAAAATAAATAGCCAGTCCATCTTTTTTTGTTACACCCTCTATATATAACAAACATAGTTTGTATAGTAGAGTTACTTCCTATTGATTGAGAAATTGAACAGTGTTTAAGAAATATTTCAGAAATTTAGTTGTTTTTTGTTTGTTTGTATATGCGTGTGTGTGTGTGTGTGTGTTTTCTTGTGTACTACTAAGTAATACCAAGAATCACTTTCCAAGGTAAGTCTGTGTTTCCTATCGATACAAAATCTATAAACTATATATATATATATATATATATATATATATATATATATTTGTTTGTTTGTTCTAAAAGAAGTCAGAATCGTTGCTTATTTCCAAAATGAGCTATTAATTAAAGAGCCATAAGATGCATTTTCTCAAAACTGATAAATTTGTCTCCTCTTCATGAAATGAAATTCCCGTTCCCCAATTATGAAGCTTATAAAATTATGTTCAACATCTCAGTTTCATATTTAGTTAGTAATTTGTAATTAATGGAGATAGGTTATGCTTTTATCCACCTAAAAAACATTAACCGTATAGTATATAGCTAACCTGTTTTAAAAAAAAATTAATATAAGTTTATGCAGCAACTTTATTTATTCATTATGTCTGTTAGCTCTGTAATTTTAATATAATGTATGCAGTCAATGCATTTAGTATATTATCAACAGAGTATAGTATAGTCCATATTCTCTGTTTGAAGTTATTTGTTAATGATAGAAGTTCAGTTTTATTATTGTACATTTTTCGGACATTTGCCATCATTTGTGTGTTAAAAATGATGGTTAGGCCTAGTTGATAAATCGAAAATTGCAGAACATATATGGTTCGAAAATCACAAATTTAATTGGGAAGAGGCAAAAATCATACACCGTAAAAGTAACCTATACAAACGTAAAATAATTGAAGCCTCGTATATAAAACTAACGGACAATCTTATCAGCCAATCAAGTATAGAAGTAAGGCTATTAAGGCTCCCATTATTTAAAAAAGAACTAAAATTTGATTATAATATCCCTATTTCTAATAAACAAGCTGAAATTTTACCTGTTAAATCGCCACAAGGGGTAACACGCTCTTGTGCTAGGAAGCTTAATACAACTAACAATAGGCCACTCCCCTAACAGGTTGTCACACCTTCTGGATCATGTCACTTGTTGCTGTATCTTTGATTTATGATTGTGTTTTTTGACTTCTCAGTTTCAGCTCTGAGATGCATGCTTAGATATTAAGGCTGGTGGTATTCTTATTTAATTTTACTTCTCACATATGCTTAGTTTTTAGTTTCATGTTTCTTTAGTTTTTAGTCACTTGGTAACGGGAA
The DNA here is from genome assembly GCA_963513935.1 of Aphrophora alni. Taxonomy (NCBI): domain Eukaryota; kingdom Metazoa; phylum Arthropoda; class Insecta; order Hemiptera; family Aphrophoridae; genus Aphrophora; species Aphrophora alni. The sequence goes on along the minus strand of OY740767.1, from coordinate 153,039,950 downwards.
TTGATTCTTATTCCCGACACGTCGTGTTTTGAATTTTAACACACAAATGATGGCAAATGTCCGAAAAATGTACAATAATAAAATAGTCCATATATTATAGGATGACGTATGTCAGATCATGAATTGTCCTCACGATTAACTCATTCATTATATTACTAGTTCGAGTACAGTTTTTAAACATTGGAAGAGTAGACTATTTGTAGTTAATTTATTAGAAATTTCATGTAGGATAACTTAGAAAGTACTATTTAAGTGTAAGTTTTTTTTTCAAATAAAGCAACTGCATAACAGAATAATAAATACTGTAGACTGATACTGACAATCTATAGGCCTAATGTTAAAATGATTTATTTTGGTTGAATTTAAATTCAGAGGAAGTTACTCTATTCAATTAGCATATTGCAACAATATGCTTTAGGTTTTTGTAAGTCTGCTAAAAAGGCAAAACAATCCATTTCCTAGGCTACAATATTTTTGTGTAACTTCTTTCGGCTTTTCTCTTAAAAATTTATTTCCTGCGTATTGGTCGAATTGGTATTACATAAATTTCATTACATTTCTTTATTTAGTCCTTTAGACAATAAACTGCATTACATAAGACAAGTCAACACTATCTAAATAAAAGTTATTAAGAACAATACATATAACCATAACAACATGTAACACTTAGCACAATTCTGTTCTATTAATCTTAATTGTGGTGTCATTGATACAATAATGTATAGCAAGAGTCAAACATCTATCAATTCCTATTAAAAACATGTAACATACTCAAAATTCAGATTAGACCAACAAAAAAATTTAAAAAAACGTGGTTACAAGCAAATAATTCAACAAAACATAAATTTGAGGTTGCAACAACATGTGCCAAGATCTATTTGTGCTTCAATTATCCTGCCAACTGTGGCAGAGAAACTCCTCCACTGAGTAGAAGGATCATCCAGAAAGTAATAACCTTCTCAGACTATATCTAAAGACTTTTATGTCCTGAATTTGTTTGGAAGTTTGTTATAGAAGTTTGATTAGGCAATTTTGTATGCATTTCAAGTGTATGACCTCTCTGTTGGAAGTCTTCTTTTCCTGGAGTTATACCTATGCACTTGTCTTTTTAAAGTCGGCATGTATATGTATTTGTAGTATATAATGACTTCCAAGATGTACGTTCTGGGAAAGTTAATATTAACAGCTCTTTAAAAACTTGTCTTCAAGATTCCATTTGTCTCAAGCCAGCTACAAGTCTCACAACTCTTTTTTGTCGCGTGAAATGCGCTTCTTCAATGGTTATCTCATCCAATGTAAAATTTGGACCACTGTTGTCATATTTTTCGTTGAGTGTAACAAGCAGTAGTTTGGTTTTTTTCTACATTTATGTTTATGTGCAATCCATTTTCAGGAAAATATTGGCTAGCAGCATTTAATTCAATAAAAGATTTTATTTCTAGATTTTGAATGAAATCTCCTTTGAAGTTGAGTGTTGTATCATCCACAAATTGAATTAAGCCATCAGCTTTTACATGTGATGACAGATAATTTATATATGGTAATTATATAGCAGAGCTGCCTCACTTCAAAATTAATTTTTATGCGTTTTATTCGTCAAATAAATGTTGGAAAAATATTTTATTATCGAAAAAAAGTGTCGGAAAGATGATTACATAATACAATAATACAATTACACAAGTAGTTTTTTCGTGAAAAAATTAACTCTGTGTTATCTTTCATACTCATGACATTCACTTCAATAAACGTACGGAAGGTTTGGCCAGGTGGTTATATATATATATATATATATATATATATATATATATATATATATAGCAACCTGGCCAAACCTTTCGTGACATATAATAATACAGCCCTACATATGCGTACACTGAAGCACATACGCAGACAATTGAACGTCAATGGAGAGAGGTGCGAGGAAATGTGCCGCGATATGGAAATTCAAAACAACATTTCCATGGCCATATAGCCGAATTTATGTTTAAGAGAAAGTACAATGAGTATAATACTCGTTTTCATCATTTATGGCGAATTACGAGTGAAATACATTTAAATTCAATAAATTCCTCATCTACTGAATTTGCAGCAGAATTTGACTCTGATTAAGATTTTCTTGTGTAATCTTGTGAAATTATGTTATGTAATCATCTTTCCGACACTTTTTTTCTATAGTAAAATATTTTTCCAACATTTATTTGACGAATAAAACCTTTAAAAATTGATTTTGAAGTGAGGCAGCTCTGCTATATAATTACCTTATATATAAATCAAATAAATGTCCTAACATTGATCCCTGAGGGACCACATATTTCAACTGGACTCTGTCTAACAGTCTGTCTGAAACTTGTACGCATTGTGTCCTACTTGACAGAAATGAGTTCACCCATTGTGATGGAAGGCCTCTTAGAGCATAATTATGTAGCTTACTTAGCAGTAAGGCATGGTCAATGCAATCGAAGGCCTTGGAAAGGTCTAGGAATATACTAGCCAGTTTTTTTTGTCTGTTTGTTTTCCTATCCAGGCCCTTAACTATAAAATCAATGAAATTGACAATAGCATCTGTGGTTGACCTTCCCTTTTGGTAGCCAAATTGATTGTTGGCAATGATGTTACATTTCTTTAAATAACTATCTAGCCTAAGTAAAAACAACTTCTCAAACACTTTACTGAAAGCCGATAACAAGGCTATAGGTCTATAGTTATCAACAGTTCATTGAATTGGGTTTGGTTTGGGGGATCAACAGCTTTACTAAATGTTACAAAATGTTCACAAAACAAAAACGATTACTAGATAACAGTATACTAATGTTATTAATATAGATTTAATACAGATAGCCACAAACCTGTAATTTAGAGATTATATATCACTTAAGTTAGTTTTTGTTCCTTAAATCAAGCTCATAGATAAATAACCGTGAATGTCAATATAGTGTTTTCAAAGTATGTCTATTTTATGATGGATCACAACAGTGGGTTAGTTATTACAAAGAGTGGAGATATCGCTTCAACACTTTCTCTCTTATTTTACTCAAAAGCAAACCAGTTTCTAAGACATAAATGACTATCCTCCGTGGCAAAGTTCAAATTTATAACCAAATATAAATCAGAATATTTGATAGTCCAGATATGACCAAAATATCTTGACTAGCCTAATTATATCAAATTTACTTGGAGTGTAGAGCATTAAACACATCTGCACATTATTACAAATAACTAAATTTTTGGACGGTTCTGGAGAACTCAAAATTTATGTTCCTTAATTATGCACCAAATGGTTAAAACAATTTTCAAATGGAATTTTTAAATACATTATTAGTATATGTCGTATAACCCAATTATTTAATTTCTGTATGTTGCCAAGTTAGTTGTACAAACCAAACTAAGCCAACAAATCCGTTACGGCTGGATTGCTCACATGGAAAATTTTATAGAATCAAGCAATTATCATATTTCCGATAGTTATTTTAAACCATCAGTCAAAATTGTATTACAAGTTTTGCGATTTATGCAGCTCTTATTGATGTACATGCACATAATACCACTGGAGAATGATTTCTATGGACAACAGCACACGTTGGTATTTTTTGAAAATATCTCGTCTGAAGCTGAAGCCTGTTTATGAATAATCTAAACCAGCGGTTCCCAAACTGGGTCCCAGCCATTCGGAAAGGAGTCGTGGGCCGTTCGTAAAGGGGTCGCGAGATGTATACAAATAATGGTTAACTATGTACTTAAACTTAGATGGCCATCGGGAGTTTTAAATTAAATAACTTTGTACATTTACAAAATATCAATATATTTTACAGATTTTGTCAAAACAAAACAGAATCATTTAATAATTTTGATATGTAATTGTTAATACATTTCTAAGTAAAAAATACTTCTTTAATGAGAAACATGGGCCTGTTTTTTGTCAAAAAGTTTAAAATTTGGCTTAGTTTTAGATACACATACAATAAGGTCGTCTTCTACGTCCAGTCGATTTCTTGCCTTGGTTTTAATGTTGACCAATGTAGAAAATCCGAGTTCGCAGAGGTATGATGTTGCAAAGGGCATGATGATTCTCAGAGCCACTGAGGTTAAACTTGGGTACTCATCTCTTCTTTGTAGCCAGAACTTGTCAACATCATGGGTGCAAAGTCTTGTCACAGGATAGCTTGATGAGTTTGTCATGAATCAGGGGGTTTAAGTCTGCCTCGTTCACAGCCTGCTCGTTGAAGGGGTTAAGCACCCAGTTCCTCGGGAATGTAGCTAAGGATCTGCTCTTGTAGACCTTGCAAGTGAGTAGTAATCAGTTTGGACAGGTTATCAATGTCGGGATAATATTCATCGCTTCGATCAAGGGATGTGATAAGCTCATTTGTCAGTTCAAAGTTTTCAAATATATTCTTCTCAACCCTGGTTGACCAAGTGGCTAATTTCCTTAAAAACTAATTGACTTTCTCTTGTGCAAAAAGTATGGTTTTGTCTCTTCCCTGCAAGGAAACATTGATATCATTCAGATGATAAAATATGTCCGCTAAATAAGCAAGTTTTAACAGCCATTCATTGTTACTAAAAACACTGGCAAGGTCTTTGTTTGCAACTTGAAAAAATGTCTTAAGTTCAGAACGCAAAGCGAACACTCGAGAAAACACCTTCCCTCGTGACAGCCACCTTGCCTCTGAAGCAAGAAGCATTTGTACTGTGCCTCAATTTTTTCGCATAACTGTGATAACAGTCGACACTGTAATGGCCGGCTTTTTACAAAATTAACCAACTTAACAGTTTCGTTCAACACTGTTTTTAGCTCAGCGGGCATGACTTTGGTAGCTAATGCCTGGCGATACAGAAAACAATGAACCCAAGTGGCATTAGGCATGACATTTTTCATCCGTCTCACGAAACCGCTGTCTTTCCCAGTCATTGCTTTGGCACCATCACTGCAGATTGAAATACACTTTTGAAAGTCTATTTGAAGCGAATCGGTTGCAGACATGAACATTTCCTCACCTTTTGCGTGGTCAGGCAAAGGTTTGCAAAATAAAATGTCTTCATCCACAATACCGTCACCCTCAAAGCGAACAAAGCACATAAACTGCGCCAAACTCGACATGTCCGTAGACTCATCAACTTGAATGGAAAAATACTCACTTTTCTGCAACTTTGTTTTCAATTGATCCTTTATGTCTTAAGCCATCTCGGTAATGCGTCTCCCCACCGAGTTGTTCGACAGAGGGATGGTGGAAAGCTTCTTAGCTGCATCTGGGCTGATCATAGTTGAAACCATATCCTGTGCAGCAGGTAGAATGAGCTCTTCAGCAATCGTGTGTGGTTTACCTTTCTTTGCTATTCGTAAAGCCACTTGATACGATGCTAGCAAAGCACTTTTGCTCATATTATTTCCACTTAACTGAACTACTAAATTTTTCTGGTAATCTATAGCAGTTAACTTACGTTCAAAAAAAATCTGCTGGCTTATCTTTAAAACTCGGATGTTTAATTTCTAAATGGCAAATCATCTTGGAAGGTTTCATACTCTCGGCCGATAACAACTCGCTGCAAATAACACACTGTGGCCGATTTCTGACCACAGTAAATCCATACTTAATATAACTGTCACTATACTTTCTCACCTTTACCCTCTTCTGTTCATGATCATCATGAGAAGTCGAAGGCCCTGCACGCTTAACAAACTTATCCATAGTTAGAACATAATCAAACAATACGTGAGAGAACAAAACATGACACATACATGCTCGAACCACTGCTCAACTCGAACTGGACTGGATGCATGCTCCCCACCCCTCTGCCGCGCCCACTGCCTCTGCCATAGCTAGCCCCTCCACCTTTGCCCCCCTCACATACACCTGCGCTCTCTCAGCCCCTCGCTGCTCCCCACAATGCACTTTATTTTTAGAGGGTCGCGGCTAAAATGGGTCACGGAAAGAAAAAGTTTGGGAACCGCTGATTTCTTTTTTATTTATTTTTTCCAAATTTTCTTGTCTGCATTGCTCTTGAATATCTGTTCACTTTGTTTCCTCATTGTTCTTTTCAGTAAGATTATATTTATAGTGGGTATATTTTTAGTTTAATGGAATTTGTTGCTTTTTTTAGCTAGATTCATGTTTTGTGGTAAAATATAGTTATCAGGCAATTTAATCGTTCTATAAATAACATTTTCCAACAAAAATTTGAAATAATAACAAATTGATGTAATTTTTTATTGTCTTTTTATGAATATCTATTTCACTACGAGAGACCCAAGTTTGTTTTTAATAATACAGAACAAAGTAAAGAATGGATGGAGCGTATTTTACAACTTTGTTCAGTTAGAAATTTGTCTATTGTACGTTACTTGATATCCGATAAGATAAACTCTGCTTTATCTTAAATATTTGATTTTTTTTTTAATAGAGATGATTATATGGGTTGGTAAATTTAACATTTTTCTATTCAAATTGAATGTACTTATATTAAACTGTAATGCGAAAGGTTTGACTGTTTACAATCATTTCAAAGTTAGTCTATCTCGGCGATGCTTGTTGGCATAGGTTGTAAAAGTTATAAACAACTTATTTCTTATCTCTCATATTTTGTAGTTTGCATAAACCTGTTTTTCCCTGATCGGAACTGTGTCTAAAGACTTTATTTCATATTCTGTCTTGCTTGACTAATACTATCCTCCATTTTTGAATCTTACTATATATTTAATTTGAATTTATACTATTTTAATTTCAGACTACAAAATTTAAGCTTAATTTCCAACCAAACTTGAAGTTAAGAGTTGCACATTTTTTCTTTATATCATATTTATTTAAAAAGAGATCTAATAGATCTAATACATTAGGCTCGCTACTATCCAGTCTAATGTGGTAGTCGGCTGAGCTGGATACGCCAGATGTTGAAATTGAATTACTTGTTGTACAATCAATACTCACAATTTGTTAAAACTAAACATCTGTAGGTTTTAAATATCATATTTAAACTTTTGTTTAAACTTATACACAAGACTAACAATTTGTTCTATTTATAGACTTTGAACATAGAGTTAATAGTAATTTGAGCTAATAATAAATGGAAAGTTAAATAAAGTGATGAAAATATTTATGTTAAGAATGTAACAGATTACGTATATAGGGCAACATTTTCAAATAAAGGTTGACATATAATTTAGTGTCCTACGTAGTTCAAATACAACACTGTAGAAAGTGTTTGTGCCAATTAAATAAAATATAGAATGACACTGGTCATGATGAAAAAATGTACAACTAGTAAAAGTCTTCGTTTGTTGTCTGCTTACATAACTGTTTTTACTTAAGATACTATGCATAATACGAGTACTTATAATTTACTGTTTTATCGATTCAATTTGTGGATCCGTATTAATATTATATACAGTATACTCCGGTCTGGACGGTCTTGAGTCTACTGTAGTTCTTTTTCCAGAGCATGCTATTTTTCAATAGAAGTCACATGCTTTAAATTATACGGCACTATTTTTTTATAAACTTAAACCAATATCATTTTATAATTCTAGATATATCTTCGCTTTGGTGATGTCTCTCTGGTTGAGGCCCCCAGTTAATGTCATATTTTTTACATTATAATGTTTGTTTTCTGTTCTCGTTAGTCTTTCAAGTCTCGTTGACGTATGGTCATTAGGTAAAAACAAACAGGAAACATCTTAATGCTTATATCTCTGTGCCTAAAAGAATCTGCTTATTTTTCATCCTTGACATACAAATATATTTGTATTTAACCTTCAACCGGTTTGCTGTTCCCATGGTGTAGATGAACTCGCGGTAATCGACAAAAAATAACTTTTTTTAAAATTCCATATTTACCCTATTCAAAATTATTGTATCACAATAATTTTTATACTGTTTTAAAACTAATACTCCATAGATTCATATACATACAAAGTTCATAAAATGTAACAATTATTATTAATAAATTGGTAAAGTTTGTGTATTACGCACGATCAAGTTTCACGGCAAACTGAAATTGAAATTATGGCATCCATTCGTCTAATTTTCAAAAGCTGATATAACTATCTAATAACTTTAGAGTAATATTATTTTATAGTATTTTTCTTCTTCTTTCTAATTCTGTTTTCCGAATTATTCTGACTTATAGTTTCGGATCTATAAAATTAAAACCTAACCAACAATTTCGTACGCTTTATTCATCTAAAATATCACTTTTTTTTCAATTTAACGTTTAGCATAGTAAAACTCTTGCTATTTTCATTTTAAAAATATATTAAACCTTATCTTTCAAGCTTTCATATCCATTCAACAGATTGTGCCACAAACTAAACTAGAAATCATAAAAATTTGATTAAGTTGTTCTATTTTCCCGTTAGAGAGAACTATGTAGCGGCAAGTTGTCATATAAGAAAATGTGTACTATTTGTTCATATATTTTTTCAAAATGTTAATTCTCCGTTAAATATCACAAGTTGACAATATTTCATAGATTTTTTTATTCTCTTTCGAACTACGTATTCGACATTTTTATATCTGTGATAATTTGTGAGATATATACATTCTATGAAGTCATGACCAAAATTTGTAATGCACTGTGCAGTTTGTAATGTACTGTCTTTAGCGAATTGTAAAAAACTAAGGCATACTTTCATATTTTGGTCAGCTATTTTATACCGCTGAAAAGATGACATTAATTTCTATATAAATAATACAAAACAATATCTTATAGGCCTATTATTAGACAAGCTTATAGAACTGGAAATCTCGGTGCATTGACAAGTTTTGCATCTTGTTTCAAGTGTCAAATTGAATGCATTCTGTCCATAGTAGGCCTGTTTCAAGCGTGGCTCTTATTTCTGTTTTTGTAAACTTATTTGTTATGTAGAGTGATTGTTTATTATAATTAGTTTATACAAGTTATAATAATATGTGTAATATAAGTTTATTTATTTGAGTTAATTTTAAGTTTTTTAGTGATTTTGTTTCAGGAATAACCTAATACAAAGTTCTAGGTTATGTTAAATTGGGCCTTATTTTCTTCGGAAATTCCACGCTTACTAATAAATTTGTATAAATTTTCTATCTTTTTACCATATTTTATCCCCAACTATATTACAAAACTTTTTATATCTTATTTTTTTTATTTATTTATTTATTTTTTTTTTAATGTAGGGTAATGATATGTTTTTCTGTAGAATTTTTGCTTTGGTTATTGGACAGTTTTTTGATTCCTGACATAAACATAATAACTCAAAAATTTGTACATGTAATGTACACATAAAAATGTATATATGTGTGTGTTTTGGAATTACACATATAAAATCTATGTACCTTTATGAGAAAAATGATATTAAGTACCGTACTTGTGTTTTGGATTATGTTACTGTTTTTAATGATTTTTTTCAAAATATGCCTAACTCTTCAGCTATTTAGACTTTTTTATTTAAACTAAAAGAAACTGAGATTGTGTTTAAAAAAAATCTTTTATGGAAGAGTTTCCGTCAATTTTAGAATCAAGAAAAGGCAATAAATTTGCCTTTTGCAGTTTCGTTGTGAAACATATTGATATTGAAAAAACATAAGTTTTGCGTTTTAATGTAATAGAAAAAAAATGATGTTGTTATAAAAGCAGAATTGCTACTTTACGCATTTTCATGTAGAAGATAATATTTCTCTTAGTAGTTCCGATCACGTGGGTGGACTTTTCCCCAAAATGTTTCCTGATAGTAAAATTGCCAAGGTATATGCCTAGGCTCGATCAAAAATAACTGCTATAATTCAGGAAATATCATTTTAAAATGTTGATACAATTTTAAGTGTGATTAAAAATATCCCATTTTGTATTACTACTGACAGTACCAACCAGAATGTTGCAAAACTTTACCTCATTGTGGTTACTTATGTACAAACAGAGGATTTGCAAATTAAATACAGTTTATTGTCTGTGTTTAATCTTAATGGTGATGCTGCAGGAATTAAAATTTTTGAATTTGTAAATAAATTAAAAATTGAAAATATTCCATTGGACAACTGCATTGCGTTTAGCCCTGATATATCTCCAGTAATGACATGTGCAAAAAGTGATGTAGCTAATTAAAAAAAAAAAAGAAAAGAAATTGGAAATTTAATTGTAATGGGTTGTTTGTGCCATTTAATAAATTTAGCTACTGAAAAGGAAGCTGTTGCTTTATCAGTTAACACAGAAGATTTTATTACTATCTTCAAAAGAGTTCTAAAAGCAAAGAGAGTTTATTTCGTTTTCAAAAATTATATGATACTGATGTTATAAAAAATTTAAACATGTTTCTACTCACTAGGCAAATGTTTGAGTAGGGTTCTGGAATAGTAGGTCGCTCTTCTTACCAGTGTTTTTAAATAATAGGTTAATAAAGCAAGCCACCTTTCCATTCAATCAATTTAGACATTCCAAATTTATAGCAGTCGCAAAATAAAGCTACTGGGAAAAAAATGCAAATTTAGGATTAAACTAAAAGATAAAAGTTAAGACCTAAATCATTATAAGTGCTTTCTCAAGTAGTAGGCCTAGTTTAAATTTGTCTTGAGAAGAGAGATAGATTATTTATGTTCCTGTCTTCTAATTTAAATAGTTCTGTTTGCTTCTTTCTTTAATATATTCTGATAATTTTTGAAAAATCAAATACTATGTTGCAATCTAGAGATCCATAAATTTATGTACTCCATCATATTTTGTTAAACCTTCTGCCATTATGTCAGCATCATCTATATTTAAAGTTGAATATCATTCAAAAGAGAAGCAGAATTAAGATTATGATTTAGTTATAGATGTATAATTTTTCACAGAAAGGTGCGTAGAATTTATCTGTGAAATAAAAAACAAAAAGTTCAATGTAAAGGTTTTGAGTAGATTTGTTAAGAATAAAAAATGTGCAAAAAAATATAACTAAAAATGCCACAGTAAATTCTATAAACCATACAACAAATTGTTTTAACTTTTTTCAAGATATACAAAAGTTTTGTAATGTAGTTTTGAATAAATGTTGATGAAAAAAATTAATCAATTTATAAAATATACATGTTGAAAAATTCACCAAAAATATTTAATGCAAAATCCAACTTGTTTAGAGAAATGTATGTAAAATTGAACTGTGAATTTATAAATTATTTTCTATAATGATATATTTTACAGTAAAGTAATCAAGAAGTTGTATTCATGTTACAAAAATTTTAACATGCATAAAAAATTGTTTAAACTATTCAAACACTTACAATAGTTGTGAAGATAAATTTCTACCAACAAAACAATAAATAATTCACAATAAATTACAAAGCAAAAAACTCTCAAAACAATAATTTCTACCACACCAAACTGTACTAGACACTAAAAGACATCGGTAAGTAGAATGTTAGTATTATGCAATGTAGACTGACATTGGACAGTCTCCAAACACTTTGTTGTGACTCGTTTGCATTGTACCATTCCAAAGATATGAAGATCGTAAAAAAAAAAATTTCAATATCAAAAATCAATTCTTCACAGTTTGTTAGGGACTAGAAATCACAAACGGGAGCAGCTTATCTTTGTAACATCTCATAAAATGTATATATCTCACAAACTATGAGAGCTATGATAATTTTGAATAAATGTTTCGAAAGGGAAAAAAATGCTATAATATTGGACAAGTATTAACATTTACAAAAATATATGAACAATGGGTTATATTTTCTTTTGTTGCAACATTAAATCACGTGGTACTCCTAAGCGGCAAAACTTCATCGAATTCTTAGATTTTTACATTTCGTCATATTATGCCATTTAGATTATATAACTATGAAAGGTTGAAACACATGTGCTTTACAATTATATATAAATTATTCTGATACGGTCTTTTTACTAGACTATGAGTTGAATTAGAAAAAAATTGATATTTAGAGTGAAAAAACTTGTTATGAATTCTTGATTTTTTTTATAATTTTTTAGATACTAAACTATAACAGTTAGAATGATTTAGAAAGCATAGATCTAAAAATGAAGAAATCTTCTAAACAATACTGTTAATTAGGCCCTATTTATGTAAATAATTAACTTAGAATTGTGTCTAAATTAAGTACTTTTTAGAATGATGTCTGTTTTTAGACCGAGGTACAACTTATATGATTTTGTTAATTTGACTAAAATTTTGATATATAATTGTAATTCTTAAAAAAAAAAAATTTAATACTCTAAATTGGTGGGGTTAGAAAATAGTCCATAGTTCTGATGATCTTAAAATTTGGTCTGATTTCAATAAAATTGTATGTACCAGATTCCTTTAGTCCTGAATAAAACATATTGGTTACTATCCTGTCAAAAACTAAACTTTAGTGCTAGCTATTAATATATGACAAGCTTCCAATATTAGTTGATTGTGATAGCTCATATCCACTTATTTATTTAGTTTTATTAATTCAATATTAGTTTTTTTTAACAAATAATATTGTATAAAACAGGTCATATATACACATTACAACACATTGACAACAATATACATAAAAACATGACAACATACTATTAAACACAAAGCACCTTAAAAAATAGAGAAAAATATACAATAATTGACACAGTCAAAATAAAACATTACAAAAGAAAAAGAGATCACATCCATCATGAAAATAGTACAATGATGATGTATAAACTCATCCACCGAGTAAAAGGATCCAGACAATAGAAATTGTCTGACTGTTTTTAAAAATCCTGTAGTTTGGTAAATTTTGAATGCTTTTAGGAAGCTTATTCATGAACTTTGCACCAGCTTGTGAGAAAAGATTAGTTATAAATTTAAACCTGCGTTGTTTGGCAGTATACTCACAAGCTTGCCTGGAGCTGTAGTTGTGTATATCCATATTTTGGACATGATCACATTGAATTTAAAGAAAAGCAACACTTAAAGTATATAAATACATGGAAGTGTAAGTAAATTACTCCTAATTTCTTGTAAATACAACTTTGTTTTTGTTTTTTAAGCTCCACAATAATTCTTATGGCTCTTTTTTGCAAGTCTAACACTTATATTCTGAGCTAAAATGTTTCCCAAAGAAGAATTCTATAGCTCAAATGATGATACACTAGCTCATAATAGGCTGTTAAAAGTAGTGATGCAACACAGTCTAGCTTCAAATCTTTCAGTACAAATATATCTGAGATAATTTTAGCACTAATACTGCTAATGTGGTCATACAAATTCAACTTGTTTGAAAAAGACCCAAAAATTATATTGATTGCACTTCTTCAAGTATACTATCACCTAGCATGACACTTAGTGTCTTATTTAAGCTATGCTTTCTACTGAAGTGTTTGTTTTTTACTTGTGCTGTTATTACGGTGCTACGTTTGCTAAGATGTTTTTTGCACCTTTTCCACTTGTCTTCTTAATGAGTCTCTTGCGGCGTTTGGCAAAATGCAGTTTTACAAATTCCTTCCTCTTTTGCGCAATTGATAAACGTATCACTCAAGTTGTAACTGTATACACTTTTTAAAGTTGTTTGTATTTTCAGAAACACAAAACAAAAATTATTTTGGTATTTTGATACTTGATAGGTCATAAAGTTGCTATATTCATTAGTTTGAACACGTTTTTGAAATTGTAACCATCATTATTTAACCTAAACCAGTAATTAGATTTTGAGAAAGTGGGTTTTTCTAACAGCGTTCTAGACAGTTTTTTAATCTTATAGCTAGTATATAAAAAATTAGAGTTATTGACAATAATTATATTTAAACCTGGTCAACTTAATAGGACAGTTGTTTTGTATACTCTAAATAAAAGACAAGAAACTTTTCATGTTGAATCTTACTTCTTGATCACACTTGTCTGGTGAACTTTTATTTTCGTGATATTGACCGCTGTTTTAATCTCAAGGCCATTTTCAAACTGATCTATATGTGTAATTTAAAATTTTTAAATATATATAACCCGTCTATGACTGCAGAAACTACCTTCTTTCTTGTGTTTCAATTGACCCTGTGAGATCAAAACAGCAGTCACCATCACCAAAATAAATGATCACCAGACAAAAGGTAACAAACTTTAACAAATTGTTTTTTTTCCAAATTCTAGTTAATAAATTTATAGTTTTAAAAAGTTTTAGTACTTTTTTGGTGTGTTATTTTAAAAAGACACCAATAATATATAGCAATAGCAAAATATATGCTATTTATTCACTCAATGTATTCACAGGTTATCGAATAGTAAGCTTTATATATATATATATTAATAATAACAAAGATTCAGTTTCCCTGTTATTACATTTTGTGACATAGATGCTATCATGTTTCTTTCCCTTGAAAATTTATCAATTCAATCAACAAGAACATCTTGGGTTGATCTCTTTCAGTTGACATCTACAGCTTTTGTTGGTCCCTATTAATGTAGTTGCAACGGATAGTTAATTGGTCCAGTTTTCTGCCAAATTTCCGCATGTTTTGTTTTGCACTTGAACAAGGTAGCTGACAACAGGAAAATACCACTTCTTCAATCAAATAGAAATTCGATAATTTGCAATGTTCTGGTTGCTCTTATTTATGTCACCTATGCATTTATTGTAAATATTAATTGGGTGAGGTTGTAGTATGTTGACAATTTTGTTTTCGACTCGCGAATATCAGGAAGCCTAGTGAACGGGTAAAACTTGGTACAGCATTTCAGTTGACTGACAATGCTGTTCTTGTTTCAATTTGCTGTAACGATCAATTTACTATACTCAAAATATCCTCTTTCTTTTTTCTTCATTAGTTTCTTGTTCATCGCCAAATACTTAAAAATCTGTTTTCTCAAATTGTCTCAATTCCTCGAAGTCTTTGTTATTTAGTTCAACAAAAAGCAGAAGTGTAGTAAAACAAAAAAAATATATCAAACATCAGGTGTTAGGAAAATTCTCCCAAGGTTTTTAAAATATCTGTATACATCAACACTACAGAAACCCCCAATCCACAATCTTTGTATTTTATAAATACCACAGACTATACTCCTTGGTATGGTTACTTATAAACCACTTCCAACTATGTTAGCCATAGTGAAATTGGAGTCAGTATTATATTTTCAACAATATACAGTATTCGGGGTGTAAACCTTCATAGGTAGTGACAAGATGTTATCCTGGTTATCAGTCACAATGTTTTCATTCTTGCACTTTCATCTCACATAAACATCAGTGTATTAGGATTTATTAGATTTTAAAATAATATAAAGTACTGTACTCTTATTCACTAATCCAGTAAAACCTGTGATAGAATCTTTGGTAAAGTCTGTGGTTTTAAATGGGCTCCACTACAATATATCAGCAATATATAAATGTAAAAATATCAGCTTTCAGGCATTAAATTATTGTGAAAGCAATAATTATAATTGACACCAATAATAACTAAAAATCACCATTTGAAAACATTGTTTAACAAAGTTGAGTATTCTAAACACCGGGTGTCTTTTTATAAAGACTTGTCAGTTTATGTTATTATTTTGAAAGTAACAATTCAATGAAACTTATGGCAACTATCCTATAATAAACCTACAACATTTTAAAACCCAAAATCATTATAGATCAGTAATAACTTGACTGAATATTTAAGTACTTGCTCTTGAAACTGAATGTCGACATGTCGACTTATCATGCAACAACAAGGGACTTTTGAGATTACAAGCCTAGAAGAAAGGAAATGAATGGTACTGCACGATTCCAGAGACTTCGTAGAATGCAGGCAGTGTTGCCAACCCATCCGCAGCAATACAAACATTATCTTACACCAAATTTCAGTAACTCAGTCTAATGTCGTCTAAAAGAACACACAGCCTTCAACAGCTTGTTGTCACAGTGTGCTCTCGTCTTAAGTAGGTTAACGTGAATAATTAGAAATTCATAAAATATCTAGGTATTTTGATCAAAATCAGTCAAACTGTTTCTGAGAAAAGTAGGCAAACATTTGGGAATAAACAAAAAATTTGAAATCTCTCTCCTCTTCTCTCACTCCCTTGATACTTTTTATTTATTTAAGAATAAGAAAATGAAAATATTTCAAGGCAGATCTAGTCTTATATTATTCAAACACCTTGAAAATTTAAAGAAGATTTTAATATGGACTGTATATTTTTCATTATTCAAAATCCTTTATCTCAGTATAGTACTGAAAGTGTTTGGATAGTCAAAACTGCATAGATAAAAAAAAAAGTTCCTATGTTCACTCTGTCAATTAGTTTTTTAATTATATTATAGGCTCAGCAATAATGGGTCTTGATGGTAACATGAAATTCAGGTTTGGTTATAAAAATACTTTCATTTTTTTAACAAACTTTATAACTGATTTAATATATTTAAAATATACTAATTTAACTGCTGGTAAATGATGGACAAAGTTTTCTTTATATTTGTACTTGTTTTACTATTGTTTGAGAGCACAACCTGGGGAAATTTATAGATTAATAATTTTTGCTACGATAATTTTTTCCCGTATCTATAAAACGATGTTTTAAGATTATCTTACATTTTATGGGCTTAATTTAATCAGATCTCCCAATTTTTATTTGGTTTAATGATTATTAATTTCAAACTATATTAATATTATAATAAATACCTTTTTTAGTCAATTGTGTAGTCTTGGCAAACCAATTAAATAATCTAAGCATGACTATTTAAACATTTAAATATTGTGCGATGTGTACAGTCAATGTACTAAATATGTAATTATGCGTTATTTATAGAATTTTTGTGTTGTGTAATATTTTGTAAGTGGATTTTAATTAGCTTGCCCGAAGATGTTGCCTGTGACAGTGAAACATGTAGCCACTTAATATAAAATATTGTTTTGAGAAGACTACAATTGACTGAAAAAGGTATTTATTATAGAATAGAAAATATGCTTTATTTATGTAAAAGAGCTTCTGTTTTCATATTTAATATTGAATTAAGGAACAGAATGAAACAATGCAAGTTTTAGTATTCATTAATAGTCTAACCTATACTTTTGTTTGCCATCTTATAACTTCTTTTGCATATTTTTTTCCTTTGAATGCATTTTGAAACTGTAATCCTATCAGAATTTTCTAGTTCGATGGAAGTTGTTAACAAAACATAAAAATTGACACAAGTATCATTAACTCGTTACATGTATGTACACACACAATCAATGGATCAAGAGGATGAAGGTTGGTCACGCTGTAACTAACATATAACTATCAAAGGTAATATTTAACCTTCAACTTTTGTGTCTTGTTTCCTGGTAAATTGTAACTTATAATCGTTATAATAATTTCAAAATTGCTGCCTTTTTAAACAAATGAATAGTTTTCAATTTTGTTTAAATTTGATATTTAGGCTCAGAACAATTAGACAAATTTGCAATGTGAAAAAAAGAATATATAAATTATTTCAAAATGACGGCGTACTTCAAAAAAGTTTAGTTTTTTAAAACTTTTAAGTGCTGGTTTGACTTTTATTAAATTTGGTATTTAAACTCGTATTTGTTAAAATAAAAGCTCCTCAATTCTCGGCTTCTTGTTTTATAAAACTATACACATTTAATATGATTTTGCGAAATTGACTATGAAGGACTTTAATCCTACCCGCTGTTTTCGTGACGTTTCACCTTCTATCACATACAATAAAGCAATGTTTTTGAAATGCCGTGTATTATTACGAAATGCACAATATACAATGATTGTGCTTCTTAATGACAGAGGTCAGACCAAATCTAACCAACTGTATTTCCTTACAAATAACTTCTGGTATAATCAACATCCTATTATGAATTAAGTACACTTGTATTTGCCAACTTGACACAAAGTTCTAAGCTGAAACAAATCTACCACCTCACTTAAAGACTAGTGTATTTCTTCAAATGGAAGTAACTTTCCAACTTCATACCTCCCTATCTTTAAACCTACTCTAGTTGCTATTTTGCCCTTAAGCCTACAACAATTTTTTTATAGTTGCCAGAGTTCCAGTTTTCTATATTCTGTTGAGGTGTCTTGAGTTGTAGTCTTCCTAATAAGAAATGTATCTGTCACATTTGTGAAAATTAAGTTTAATTATAAGGCATTGAGTTGGGTTATTTTATTCTCTTAAACACTCTTTATTTATTGAACATCAACTGTTAACTCATGAGAAATATTTAGTCGGGACGTGCTACGTATTCTGTCTGAACTTATACTCATTAGACTATCAATATGTTTCAATATATATACATTACATATGTATGTATGCATGTTTCAATTTGTGATTTACAACTAAAAGTAAATGCTGGTGCATTTAACAATAACTGAACAACTGAAAAGTCGAAACGGCCGTTATGCAATAAATGACAAAAGAAAGTTAGTATTGTTGATTCAAGATAATATATTATTAACAATCCAGTCAGGCTACCACAAATAAATATGAAAAATTTTGAGTAGATTTCATTTGTCTTTAAATTCTAAACCACTTTTAAATGTTCGTCTGTATTGTCATAATATTTGTAAACATGATTGAAAAATTAAATGTCCATATTTTGAACTATATATTTATTGTTCATATCCAAAGAACACTATTAGTTTACTGCATATTTGGAAACATTCCTAAGTTTGATTTTGTTGGGTTTTGTAGTGGTTGTATACAATATTCCAAATGAAAATTCAACCCAATTACATTTAGTATGCTATTTTTTTTACTAAAAGAGCAAAATTGGTGTACCTGTATAAAACTACTGTAATAACCCACTGCTCCCTAATCTCAGTCGAGAAATGAGATTTTAAATGCTAACAGCAAAATGCTAGCATATGTTTTGTTTTTCAAAATTAGTAGTTTCTAGAGAGAATTTTTTTTTCAACTTATACCTGAAAACAAAATAGAGGGGTTGTCAGGATTTATCATCCTTACAGTTCTAATGACTGCACTTTCCCCCCCCCTTTTTTCAGAACAGGTAGGGAATGCATAACGGGTATCATTGGAGGATCGTATGTGTGACCGTCTCCACTTCTTTTGACCAGCTGGAAGCTCCGGCTGGCTGGAGACCGAGTACACTTAGCCGAACCTTGTCAGGATGGGCCAAGGAGTCGGGTTAGGACGCTAATGAACGCACGCAACGCAAGTGAAATCAAATATTATATTTTATTGTATGGCCGAATTAAAGATTACAGAATTGATTATAATTTATGAAAAAGACATAACAGCAAGGTTAAGCCTTAAAAGTGGCCGAAAAGCATACCGTTGAATTTACTAGCACGTGGTCGAAAAATGGACTGACCTCGTCCCGTGGCGGTCTTCCGTCTAGCGGCTCTCGGAACAGACTGTCGGTCGGCTCGCTAGCTCAAGCCCTCTCCCCTCCCCTTCTTCTATGTCATATTGCACTGCTCATCAAAATCGCAAGTGCCAATTCATATTTTATTAATTAAAAAATCCCTTTTCATTACATTCTAATTTATAATTATTATGGTTTTGGTTTGGTGGGCTCCTTGGCTGGGCCACATATGTGCCCTCCTGTGTGTGGAGCTAATTGTTCTAAAATTCTAGTCTTGTTTTTTGTTATTATATTGATATTGTCCCTATTGATTTGTTTTATATGTGGTTAATTAGTTTCTATTGATTTGTTTTTCAAATTACTTGGTCTATTTTCATGGTTGTCTTTGCTCCTTTCTTTCGTCTTTTCTCTTTACTAGTCAGAACATTACTTCACTCTATCACCAACCACTTCTCTTCACTGTTTAGCATTTCAATTCCCAAATTTGTAACCTTCAATGTGCAACCCCAATTTCTTATTTAGCTCCTCCCTTTCCTGACTTAATCTGTGGCAGTGGAAAATCTTATGCCCTGCAGTATCAGTCTTTCAGCCTCGTTGTAATACCTATAATAGAAGGCTGTTTCTTAGCTTACAACATTGAGGATCAAGTTAGGTACTCCCTCACAGTACTTACTGGCTGGTTCTCATTAAATTGGGCAAGTTTCAAGCGCTGAAGGTTTCCCCCCAAAATGTTATTTTTTTTGTATTTCATATGAAGTAATGTTTTTCCCCTTCCTCAACTTGTAATTAATATAAATCCTTTTTAAATTTATATATTGCTGAGTTTTTGTAAAATAACAGATACGCCAAAATTCCTTGACAAACTCACCACTGAGAAATATGTAAAATATAGAATAATATTAAATTAAATGTGTATGACTAAATTTTCATTCCAAAAGACAAGAAGTACAGTAGAACTTGAGATATAATTCGAAGCTGAAGGAACAAGTTTTAGGCTCTCAAAATTCTTGAAATAATAATTAAAGTGTATATGTATATTATACAATCTTTTATTATATACAGATATGTATACACTAAATTAAAGTTTGACAAAGTATTGTGAAATATCCGATTGCCTTGCAGAATTAATTCTTTTAAGGTTTGCAAAATCCTCAAGTACCTTTAAGAGAGTGAAAACAACTTCACTTACCACCGAAGTTAGTTACACTGTGGTTTGTCCTTCAATGTACCACTGAAACTTGCTGAAGAGCCTCTAACATTGAGGGATTTGGGACTCTTCAACTTCAGCTTGCTCTTCTTCTAAATCTGACAATTTGACATTTTCTTTGTTTTTCACTTCTGCTAAAATGTCTTGATCAGAAAGTTCTCCACACACTTCTACTTGTTCGTCTAAATTAATGTACTCCATAAAGATGACTTGGTTTCGGCTTACCATCCGGCAGGTAGAAGGGAAACATCTTTTTCTAAAAGTTCACTTCAATACTGGTTAGATTTCGTAACAAATCCAGCTTTTTTTAAATAATTTGCAATTGTTGTTTTAAGTCACTTGGGACCATGGATTGTGACACATTCTTGCTGCTTGAAGGAGATCGATCTTTGAACTTTTGTTGCTGTTTTCCAATGAATCTGTCAATAGCGTTTGTACAATAAATCCCGGTAAAAATGCTTAAATTATGTATATTGCCCTGATCCATAGGTTGTACAACTGAACTTAAGTTAATGTGGGGAAATAACCTTAACGTTGTTCATAAACATTTGCAGCTTTTTGATTTACACTCACACTTCACTACACACAGACTTAAAGGTGATGTTGTTTCTTTCCTTAAAACAATCCAACAAACCGGTACTCGCCTTGAAACCATTTCCCCCTAAGCTATATCACTCTTCTGCCTTTGGCCCAAATAATGGAATTTTTTGTCCCGAGCTTGCTTAAACTACTTTAGCACACCTTCATCCATCCACTTCAGATTTATTTGGTTCTCTGGTTCTTTTGTGGTCCTTTCCATTTCCACTCAAAGCACCATTTAATATTTTCTCCTTATTTTTGAATAAAAAAAAGACACTGTGGTGGGTGCTATCCCGTACTCCTTATCAATGTCACATTTCTTCTTAAGACCCTTTTCCATCTCACAAATAACAGTGTTTTTTTAACAAAATTTTAATGTCTTATATTGAACGCATGGTTTACTCAAAGACATTGTGATCACTTCCACAAACACCTTCAAAACACAAATGACTGTAACAAGCAGAGACACATTACTGTGACAACAGAGCATTGATCGACAGACTACCTAAAGAATTCTCGGAAGGCGATAGTGTGCCTAGAATTCGAACACATGTCCAAACAATAGCGGATAGGCTTTTATCCCCGAGCAATCTCGCATTCATTGTACAGTTTAATCCTTGGAAGGCGATCCCATATACAGTACAAGATTTTATTTTTGTTGTTGATACAAAAACTTTGATTTAAAGAAGTTGACTTCGAATTATCCATAATTGTTTTCCATTGATATCATATAAAGTTCAAGGGACCAACCCAAAACTTTGAATCAACAACAATTTCGAATTAAAGACATTTGAATTATCCAAGTTCTACTGTATTATGATATAAGTAGAATGATAATGAATGTATCAATGGAGAGTCTAAAAATTGATGATTACTTTATAAAAACATGTTAAATTTTAATAAAAATCAAGCCATATGAGCCAAGACAAACAAGAAATATACTAAACATGTTATCTTTGAGATTATATTGCTAACAAGGCGATAAGAAAGACTTAAAATTCCAAACGTATGTGTGCCTTTGGACTAGGCTAACGCTAAACAAAGATGATGTGAGTGAGCCTCGATGGGTTAAAACCTGTATATATAACTGTAGAAACACCTATACCCTGCCGTCGTATGCATCATGAAAAAGTTTGTCCACGTCGACAGTTAATCCAGTCCCCTCACATCAGAGATTAACTACCTTGTCCAGGGATTTGTCTGAAATTCCTTTTCCCCATCTTTTTGACATTTAGTTTGTGTTTCCTGTCTAAAACATCTTTTCTTATTGTAGCTTTACTCTCTGTCTTCATCCTTTTTACTAGTAGGTCAATAGGAGGGTTCCAGCCAGGACACTAACTGTGTTTGTGGAGCTATTTGTTTATTATAATGACCACCTATTTTTATACCATTTTAATTAACTTCATCAATTCTCTAGTTGTACACTATAAAGTCTGATTTTTTTGTTTAGTTTTTACAACCTGAAAGAGAAAAAAAAGTTTAGCCATAAAAAAACATGTGGGAGATGACTAGTTACAGTAGAACCCCTCTAATTGGCCCTCGGATGGTCCGTCACCTCGGTTAGTCCGACCGTGCTCGAGCTCTTGGCTATTGATATTATTCTGCAGACTTGTCTGCCGACTTGCAGACTTGTGGATTGTCTCACGCCTGGCGGGCGCCAATCTTTCCGGTTTGTTATCGCTATCGCTTTTCCGCTTCAGTGCTGTGTCATCTCTCGTGAAAAATTAAACACTACAAAGCTTTTTTACAGATTCCCCTCTGTCAAGTCTTTTGACACATTTAACCGCGTCTGAAACGAAACCAACACACGCTTCCGTATTCTCGTTTTCGTAACTCGCTCATTTTTATTTACTGTATATACTGTACGTAGATCATAACCAGTCAAAGACAAGAAGAAAACTGAAAAGAAATGTTATATTTTCCATAATGTATACTAAATTGATTCGTGGAAAAAAGCGGCCCATCAAACGATGTTGCCTTTGTATGTCTGCTATACCGACGGGTGCCAATGCCGCCGACAATGGGATACCGCTATCGACAAAGTCGTTTGACTCGCCGCCGCTTTGGTGTTTCAATTACAATTTATTTTCGGAAACTCTCATCCAACCAGTACACTACGATATAGGCCGGTTAACAGAAGTTCTACTGTAGTTGCAAAGTTTATATTATATAGACTTTATTATATAGACTTTTAAAAGTTTATATATCACTTATTTCACTTTAAAAAAATCTGTTTATATAATATGTAATAAATATTGACTTTTTTCGGATAATCCGACCTTTTTTGCGTTCCGACCATGCCCCCAGTCCCGAAGGTGACGGATTAGAGGGGTTCTACTGTATATCCACTTTTCTCTTGGAAGGAATAAATGAGGAAAATATGATTTTTGTTTTTATCAATAACACACATTTTTCTCATAACTAATGACACTCAATAGATATTTATTACTATTTTTCTTGATTTTTCATTTTTACTAGAAAATATAACCATATCAGTAATTTATTGATTTGACATTCCGTCTTATTAATCTCTGCATAAAATAGTACTGATCCCAACCCTTTACAAAAAAGGAATAATTTTGAAAACAACGTTTAAATTTCTAATCAAGGTCTGAAAATCTGCAAAATTAATTCATTTTATTGTTTTGTTTTATTGTGTTCATAATTATTATTTAGATAACTGACTAATTCATGGAAAGCTCAACACTGAAGTGGTATTTTGGTATTTATAAATGACTCGTGTTTTCTTTAATTTAGTGAAATATAATCAGTTAAAACTTGTTTTGATATGAGAAAATCAGATTTTTACATATTATTATCCTTATTGGAGATTAATGATCATGTTGTTTAATTTTTATTTCAGTGTATTATCAAACATTGAATCAAAACTTTATCCAGAAACCATAAGACAAATCTCTCTATATTATAACATTTTTAGATGGAAAAAGTAGACATTGGTCGTGTTATTCCTTAAGTTTTAAAATGGTAACTATATGTTTTAAAGGGTAAATGATATGTACATGTACCACTTGCTTCAAAATATAAACAAAGAAAGATATTAAAATTTGCTGTCATACCTTTTCACGCATACAAAACTTATTTAATTATGAAAATTATTTATTTCAATAAATGAGAATGTAGACTGTTGTATAGAACCAGTGAAGTGAAATGAAGGCCTCTTGAAAAAGATAACGAGTTAGCATCTACAGTATGGCATAAATTATATAATAATTAATTAAGGTTATTTGTAAACCTTGTACCTACCCTATTTCTCTAACTAAGCAGTGAAACATTAGTTTTTAGATAAGAGCTGGCCTTTGTGAAAAAATATATCCTTAAATAATAATACAAATTTTCACACAAAAATGTTTAATTATCAAATAAATTTTTTTAGCGGCAGTGTTGTCATTTTTAGTAATATATTTGCTCTAACAAAACAAAATGATAAACTATTTGTTATAGTTTATTTGTTTGTTGTAACAAATGTATGACAATATACTATCGTTGAAAAATTAAACATTATTTTTGTCAGAATCTCTGTTCAGTTGTGATTCTTAGACACAAATATGTAATATATTTTTATATTTTATTTGTAAAATGTTTCTAAAAATAGAAAACATTAGTGTTTGTGTGTTCTTTAAAACAAGACATAAGTGATAATTCTGAGATGAAAAATAACATCATTACTAATAAATATAATATGTTGAAAGTGGAGGAAAGCTGTAAATGAAAGCAATATGTACATTAACTATTGTATTACAGTATGAAAATGCATTGTTACTTAGTTCATTGAATGAGTTCATTAGGTTTAAGTGTAATGAGATGCTGGATTTTTATCTTTTTATAAATTACTGTCAACATTGTGTAACTAAAATGAATTTTAGACTTAGTTTTTTTTAATCCACTTGAAGACTTGGTACGTATTCAAATTTATAATGTTAAGCTAACTTTAAGTATAACATCAATCAACAAAGAATTTAAGTTTTAACAGTGTTAAAGTTAATCAGATCTGTGAAACATTATTAACTGAATTACAAAAGAGAGTTTATTTTGTTATAAAATTAAGATTGTGAATTATTTATGTATATGTTTCCACAGTTACAACTGGAGACGTAAGTGTCTAGCTTTCAAATAAGTGACTCAACAGTACTGCAATTTTATAAAGTGCAAAACGAGTGGAAAACTATTGGAAAACAGACTTTCTGTAAACAACAATCTGCAAACTTCAGTGATAGTTTTTGTGCTGGTGATTTGAAAATTATTTTCATGAATTTTTGGTGAAAAATTTAAGTGTATTTTGTTTATTTTTAAAATTATTTGTTATATTGTTAAAGTTTTAGCTAGCCCGGAATAACCGGCTGACCTGAGTACAAGATCTTCAAAGATAAGGTAAATTAGACACACTAGCGTATTGTAATCAATACATATTATGCCAATACACAATCCATACTACATATGATATTAACAATACAATAGGATGTAAGATGTGATTGTGTGGTTTCAGAACTATCCAGCCGATGATCTTGGACCAACACTACATTGCCCTTAAGACGCAAGTTATCAAAGCCGAAAGAAGAGTGTTGAAGGAATTGGGATTTTGTGTTCATGTTAAACATCCTCACAAGGTAGGTGTATTTTTTCATTGTTAAGAGAAAATATTTTCATGTCAGATGTCAAAGTTTATTCCTTTCTTACACATACGTACTGTAGAGGAAGATGTGATGAGTTAAAAAAAATCACTGTGTTTAATTTTTTGCTGATATATCATGAGATCACAAAAGTAGTTTTTGGAATGATGTCCACTTTTTCGTATCTCGAAGGAGGGGGTTTCGGTAAGCAGGGGACATTCTCAAACCAATAAATAATAAAAAATAAATAAATGAAATTAGGTAGATAATAAATCACATTAATAATTAATTAAGAAAGTATTATATAAGTATCATTTAAAATCATAAATTATAAAAACTTTGAAAAAAACTAATTTAAAAAGAATAAATAAAATGAAAAATGAACATTTCAAAAAGAGATCGGGTTGTGCTTAAAAGAAAAGTACGATGCCAATTGAAACAGAATCAATAAACCTAGAGAAGTCAGATATGAGAAAGGCAAACTCTCATTGGTCCACAATATTAAAATGGCAGGAGTTGAAGTAAAAATTCCGTTTGCTAAGTTGTATAGCATCACTTCTTGTTGTTCTTGGCATGGGTGCAAAGAAAGAGTGACTAGAACAGTGAGAAGTTTCTTTTAATAAAAAATGTGTTTGAAAAGGTTGAACTGAGTGTGATATACAATTCATCATGTTAAGGTAAAGAGTTGTTTTTTTTTTTTTTGTAAGGGAGGAACGATCTGATCATGAACATTTTTTTAAGGCTCAAATTCATGAAGGACAAAAATGGTTGTGTAATATTTTTTTTCTTATAATTTAGTATAAGTTCATATGTTTGTTTAGATTAAGAAAAACTCTCAGAAATTGTAAATGTATGAAGTTTTTAGCGAAATTGATAATAATTATAAAAGAAGACTTTTAAAACCTAACATGTGTGACTAAATCTTAATTAGAGTACATCCTTCCACTCGAATTGTGATTTTTTCGAAATGGCTGTAACGATCTTTATCAAAATTTGCTAAAGTGTAAAATGTATTGGTTGCTATCTCCCTAAAAGTATTTGTTTATGAATTATTGGTAATATCTCAAAATCGGATTTAACTAATTATCAAAAGACTATATGTGAAGACTAGTAATTATTCAAACCCATGTGCAAAATCACATGTAACAAAATGATTACGGTTCAGGAATAATTAGGAATAAACCAAATAAACTTGGCTGTCATCAGGAATTATGTCTGCTCATCATCTATTGCAGTGCTTTACAGCTCCAATCTTGTTTACCAATTTTAATCAGATTTGGTATATAGATCCTGGTTATATCTTAACTTTTTACATTATTATTATTATTTTTTTTTTGATAACTCAAAATTTTGATGTACATGCCATTAAAAAAAACTAAATGTCTAGTAGATGTTCAATGACCACTGTGGTGAATGTGAACACTATAAATCACTGAATCCCCTACCTCAAGTTTGGTACAATAATACAAACACAAATAAAATAAAATGAAATATTTATTTGCCTTATGTTATAATATTGTTACTATATTATTATTGTACCAAACTTGTGGTAGGGGATTCAGTGATTTAAATGTCTAGTGTAGCAGCGATATTTCGAAACGGAAATTATTTTTTATAATATTATATTTTTGGCCTCTTCATTTACAATTTTATATTTTGACTTGTGTACACAGACTTAATGATTACTTTATTTACAAGATAACTATAGCTGTTTGAGTGTTGCCCAACTTTTTTTGTCTTCTGTGTAAGAAAATAAAAATTCTATTATTTTACAGTACTCTGTTAGCAGAAGATATCTAAAGCGATCAGTTGTTTATGTGCCGTACAGTTTGGATTGGTGTTTTTTATTTTGATTTATGATAAGATGTGCAATTTTATTACTGTTTGTTAAATTCAGTGACAATTGCAAAAAATGTTGCCCGATATACGTAATCCTAGATCAAAGTCTAAACACATGCTTACATATGATACGAAATGGTACTGATGTATAATAATTATCATAAATTTAGAGATGTTGATTGTGATTTACTCTTAACGTCCGGCCTTGTCGACGACCACTTTGAAGGTCAAATATTCATGAGACTACTGTATTAATTTAACATTATTATTGAATATATTTTATTTATATGTATATTTTTTTTTTTTCCAGATTATTGTTATGTACCTTCAAGTTCTTGGATATGAAAAGAACCAGTCCTTCATGCAACTATCGTGGTGAGTTTTTTATAATCTGTTCCCTAAATTGTGATTGTTAATAACAAAAAACTCTTTTAATGGCAACTGAGTTTTAAATTAATGATATTGTACCATTTCAAAAATCAGAAATAAATAATAAATGTATTGTTTTTTTAAATCCTGTATATGCAAAGATTTTTGTTATGGGATTCCAATAAGGCTATTTTAAACTCCTAAAATAAAGAAGGCCTTTTTAAATAATCTTGTGATGGAAAAAAGTGTCATTTCTTTTTTTTCTTGTTACCATTTTGTATTGCACACAACAGCGACCTTTTTTTCATTCTGAATGTTAACCTATACATTAGTTGCCCGAAGCTTGGCGCAGAGGTGTAGTGATAGTATAAAAACATTATGAGAGATGAACACCACAGTGAGAACTATTAATTGGGGATTCAAGCCTTGATATATCTCTCTTTTGCTTGATTGTGATGGTTCCCGTCCTCATTATTCCTATGGTCATAAAGTATGAACATTAAGGAACAAGAAAAGATAAATTTTAATATTTTGTCACTTATATTGTAGTAATATTGGCTTTATTCACATTTATAGAGAAATTTGTTTTTCAGGAACTACATGAATGATGCTCTTCGCAGTGATGTGTTTGTACGTTATGATCCAGAAACTGTTGCTTGTGCCTGTATTTATCTCTCTGCTAGAAGATTAAGAATTACACTTCCTAAATCTCCAACATGGTATAGTCTGTTTCATGTGCCTCAAGCTCACATTGAGGATGTTTGCAAGAGGATACTTAGGCTTTATCTGAGGACTAAGGTAAGCACACACATATTTGTATCTTGTATGAATGGAACAAAATTACAACACTAAAGTAATAGCTATACATACTTTGACTATATGCATACAAGACTGTTTGCCAGATTAGCATTTATAACAGTATGCTAGGAGTACCATTAATTATCCTTATAACCAAAAACTAATACATAAAAGTATATTTCTGGTCATATTTTTAACTTACCTTACAAAATTAACAATCCTTCTAACTCCCTGTTCCCCCTTAAAAAACAACGAAAGAACGATAACACAGCACATTTTGCGCACACTTTTCATTTAATCAGGGTGTCCAGTAGCCTTGGAAATCGTTAATTATGTTTGAATTTTTTGCATCATGAAAAATCCTTTAAAATTAAGCTTGAATTTTGCTGGCCGTCGGGATTTTTTTTCCAGGAAGATTTAAAGCTAAGATTTTGCTTAAAAAAAAAAAATCACAAAAATAATTTGTACTATGGAACTTGTAAAGGCTAAATAATAATAATTTTTGTTTCTTTTTAATATATTCGGAGTGATGATTCAGTCTCGTAACAGCCTAACGGCGGACGAACATTGCTCGCTTACAGTAATAACGCTCTCTGCCTGTATTGGGGTCCAGTTAGTTAGATTTGAAAAAACTAAACTCTTTATATTTATATCAACAGCTTAGTAGTTAGTTTTGACAGTCATTAAAAAATAAAACCCCTATCGTTATGATATATTGATATGGAAGTTTTTATATTTTGATTTAGTCAAGAGTTGTTTTTAAATCTTGTCACATACCATGTCTAAACAGATGATAACACGATTGTAGTAATAAGGATTAATGATAAGATAGTTTCTACTTCACAACATCATTCATATTATATAATGTCCTACTTGAAAATCGGCATCCAATGTTTGTTTTTCATATTTTAAAAATTAAGAGAATTGTATAAATCTAGCTTTCAAAAAACTTAATTTGAAGCACATAACTACAAATTTGAAATTCATATTCACCTTTAAATTCAGTCAAATACCAGTTTATAAAATGCTTTGTTTATAATTTGGGAATTTTAAATTTAAACGAATGAAAAAGATAATGGACATAGATTATTCTTGTAATAAGGCGAACAGTAAATGAATTCCATTTAATGGCAGAAATGATGTACGAGTATGATTTAGTCCTTATTCGAAGGGTTGAAAGATAATATATATTTTATTGGAAGAATCTGGGCTGTATGTAAAGTTTAAGAAGAAGTGCTTGTTGAAGAATCAGATGTATGGGAAATGTTACTGAAGTAAAACTTTAACAAAATGCAGAAACAAAGAAAGGGTAGTTATTTGCATGAGCAAGATGCAATCAAAAAGTTGATATAGAGCCCAAATAAAAATGTTGTAAACAGTATTTTTATATTAGGTAAAATTTATTAGAAATATGCAACAAATTAGAGACTTAACATTCATCAAACATGGTGATCTAGAAATAACAATAATTTCTCATTTTATCACATCAGATTTAAAAGGATTAGAGGCAATTTCATTTGCTATCTTCTATTGAATGCTTTTTTAAGATGGCCTACAGACACAAGTTTAACCAGTTATCAACTAATATAGCTAATAGGACATATTCTTTTAGATACAATACATAACTACTGGTATTTTTAATATATTGAGAATTGGGGACAGATTGCACTTATCCAGAGTAATTTAATGTTTAACCTCTTCTTGTAACATTCTGAACAAAGACTTGAATGAATGTTACCCACTGCCTCCTGTATAGTCTTTTTTATTTATTTTACAGCCAAATTCGGAAGAACTTGAAAGACGTGTAGAAGAATTAAGGAAAGAATACCAAGAAGCCAGACAACGAGCACGTGGGCTTGTGTCTGGTACAAATACACCAAATAGTGGAGCATCTCCAGTGCCTCACAATTCTCCTAGGTAAGCATTGTTTTCATATCTTAATCACAACTCCAAATTTAGGTGTGTCTGCTACAAAATTAAGATAATTAACTTTTAATTATTTCAATCATATATCCCTCTCAAATGTAACTTGCTGCTGGCTTGAACAAAACATATGGAAGATCAGATATTTTAAAAAAATTCTTCCAAGATATGTATATAAAATGTGATTGGTAAATAGTAAAGATTGGGTATTTTGGTTGTACATGTGGAAAGGTAATGGAATGTCTTTACACAGTTTATTTTTATTTACTCAAAGAAAAACAAAACAAAATTGTATGCTAATTTTTTCCAATGGTTCACAATTTTGTCAGGGCATAAAGATCTACAAATTTATAGCCTTAAATTAGCATGCTGTTTAAATTAAATTCATACAGAGCTCAGATACCAAATTTAATTCTTTTTTTAATTGACTCTAGTATTAAAATTATTTTTAATGTGTCTTACAAAATATCCTAATCTTTTGATTATTCTTCGGATTTTAGGAATAATCATTCCGATAAACACCGGAGTCGTTCCAGAAGCCAGAGCAGAACTAGAAGCAGAAGTCGCAGCAGGAGTCGAAGTCCATCGAAACATAAGCGTTCTAAGAAACACAGTAGAGGACGATCACGGTCTTTAGAAAGAAGGACAAAAAAATCACACAAGTCTAGGAGAAGTAGTTATACACCTTCACCTTCACCACCTCCATTGAAACGTCGTTCAAGGTAAATTATCAAACACTTTATCTAATTTTAACAAAAAGTTTATGAAAGACACTGCAATTGTACGGCCATAATCTTAATTAAATTTTTTATACGAAATAAAATTAATTAAAAATACAGTAATTTCATATTTATTATCTTTTGCTCTTGAGACGTATTAATACTAGTTTACTAAAACTATAATTAAAACAAAGGAAATAAAGAAAACAGCTACCAATGTAATAAAATTTGAGTTAAATAACTATAATTTATAATTAGACATAAATACAACAAATATAGTTATAATAAAGCAATATTTATTAGATACAGTTAGAACATTGTTCCCCTATCCACAGCATTCTGATGCACACTCTCTAGAAACACAAATATTTCAATTTAGCTAAAAATTTGTTTAACTGTATATATCTTTTAAATAGAGCAATTTCAGTCCGGTCAAGGAGTTTTTGTATAGATGTTCAATTCGTGCTGATCGCATCTATAATTCCTCATTCTTAGTCTTAAAAATTAAAACCTGTCTTAAATCAACAATATAATACTTCGGATATACATGTTGGTAGTTTTAGGATATTTAAACCATTAAAAGCTCCTTTTACATGACTCGGCTTTCATTTTATGTTTATTTTTATTGCCCTTTTCTGCAAGGCTCTACCAATTTTGGTAAAATTTGAAGGTTATGATCCAAAACATGAGCAAAATCGCAAGTAAGGAAAATTAAAACTCTGTAATAATTGGTAGAAACTGAAATGAATCTTTAGCTGTTGTCAAAGGCTCGATTTCAATCGAATACAATTTATTTGGTATGAACTCCTAGAGCACCGGAGTTTAGGCTCTATTTACATATATAAATATTTTAAATCACCGTCCATAGTTTATTCTCATTTTGAACAAACAACCAACGAACTGAGATTTGTTGCAACAAAAAAATTTCTATATAAGCAAGTTTGTGCAGTGTTTTTACACTGTGAATGAAGGAAAGTTTGTCGTGGTGTTAGAGTGATTAAAACTTAATACAGTAGAACCTCTGTTAACCGGACTCGTAATGTACTGGTTCGATGAGAGTTTCCGAAAATAAATTGTAATTAACGACTTTGTCGATGCGGTATCCCATTATCCCAAAAACACCGCGGCATTGGCACCCTTCGGTATAGCAGACACACCGACAAAAACGTTTGATGGGCCGTTTTTTTTTCTATGAATCAATTAGTACATACATTATGGAAAATATAACATTTCTTTTCAGTTTTCTTCTCGTCTTTGACTGGTTATAATCTACGTTTATAAGGAGATGCGGTTAAATGTGTTTAAAAAGACTTGACAGAGGGGAATCTGTAAAAAAGCTTTGTGACGAGTTTAACGTGAAAAAATGTACCATCAACGATTGGCGACGAAATAGACAATCGATTGAAGATTTTTGTTCAAAAATTGAGTCGGAAAAAGTTCTTGCAATTTGGTGCACTAACAAAAAACCTGTTTGTGACATTGTCGACAAAGCTCTTTGGATGTGGTTTGTCCAAGAACGCCGGAGAGGAAGCCCCATTAGTGGTCCAAGTTTGATTGAAAAAGCACTGGTAATTCACGGTAAAATCGAGAATGCACTCGCATTCTCTGCTAGCCAGGGATGGCTTAATCGTTGGAAAAAGTGTCATGGATTCGTTTCGCTCACATATTTGGTGAAAAAATGTCACCAAATGAATCAGGTGCTAGTGAATTTAAGGCTTTCGAAAACCTTTTAAAAACTAAAAAACAAACAAAATTACCGATTTTTTCAAACAGTGATGTGTGTTTGTATTATGTAAGTTGTTACAATGTTTAAAACAATTTGTAGTGTTTAATTTTTTCATGTTTGATGTATAATATACATAACATAATATACGATATATTTATGTACAATAAAATGAGTTGCAATAACATCTTAATTGCATAATTCTTAGCGCTACCTGATTATTAAATAAGCTTTCTTTGAATGAAAACCGATTTTTCACGGGAACCTCGGATTAACCGGCCAAACGGGCAGCCGGCCTGGGTGTCAGTCCCGACTAGACCGGTTAAGAGGGGTTCTACTGTAATAGTTATTTTTGTTAAATATTATGAATGCAAGAAAATTTGTAGTAGTGTTGGGGTGATTGGAACTTAATAGCAGTTAGTTTTGTTAAATATTATGAATGTAAGAATGTTTTTAGTGGTGTTGGAATGATTAGAACTTCTAACAGTGTTTTTTTTTATTTTCAGAGATAAATCACGCCCTCGCTATAGATCACGTTCTCGGACACCAGTGCGCTCTAGTAGTTATGACAAATACTATTCAGGAAGTGATATTAAAAAGTCTAGATCAAAACATCGTGATTCTCCAAGCAGGATACGAAGTAGACACTAGCGTCAAAAATGTTGTAAATAACTGAAATTGATATAAATACTGTTCTTAGTTAGGTTTTTTAATTTTTATATGGAAAAAAATATTTTTTTTTTCACATAAATTAAACACATTGTTTAATTATAACATCAACCCATTGCATAATTAAAATTTGTATAAAGAAAATTGAAATGTTGACAGATGTTAACCAAAGAAGTAAAATAATTCTATAGTTTTTATTAACATTGCTCCTGCCATATTATCAGTAACTACATAACTAAGGGCTATGAGATAAAAACTTTTCAGCAAATATGTTGGGAATCAACTTTTCATTACTTCATAAGATCAAAATGTATCCGAATTGGAAAGTTCCTAATGATAAATCACTTTTGTTTTTTATTATTTTTTTTGTGAGTTTTATATTAGTACTATTTTATTGATTACTGTAATAACTATATTAATTAATCTATATTTTAATATATATGTGTGTGTATATATTAACTATATATTATTAATTACTATAAAGTTGATTTTGTAAAAAGAAAAAAGTAATTAAAGATATCTAAACGACTTCATAATTACACTTAACAATTAGAAACGTCAAATTTATATTAACTTGAAATAATAAAATAATTGCAGAATAAACCAATTCTATCTGCACAGTGAGAGGTATAAGATCAATGATCATATGTATATTATATTCGCAAAAAGATCTTTATTTTGTATTATTTTATTTTCATTCCAATTTTTCTGTACAACAAACGTGTTTGATATTTTACAAAAAATAAAATGTACATACAAATACCACAATACTGTACACAATTTAATAAATTAATACAACAAAAACAAATAATTACAAAACCGATCAGCTTGTAACGATATCAATAGACTGTGTTAGAACCGCAAAGATACTGTTACACCGAGTAAAAGCACTTTGTACGAGGTAGCATATGATTGAAGAAGAAAATTTCAAAAAACTTTGTTTTTAAATGTACATTTCATAAATTTAAATATTTGTAAAAGTTGAAATTTTCAGTTTTTTTTTTTTTTTAAGATTTTGCATGGCCTTAATCTAAATTAATCTTAAGTTAATTTAAAGAGAACTTAACTAAAACATTGGTTATAAAATTTCTTTTGCTGCCGAAATGATAATAATCCCCTCCCCTATAGTTTTTGTGTTTTCTATGTTATTTTTCCTCAAAAATATAATGTTTTATTTATCTGTAAAACCAAAATCATTATTGACCAATAAATTACTTCCTATTATTAATATTTTCAAACTAAAAAAACATGAGTAAT
Organism: Aphrophora alni; assembly: GCA_963513935.1. Taxonomy (NCBI): domain Eukaryota; kingdom Metazoa; phylum Arthropoda; class Insecta; order Hemiptera; family Aphrophoridae; genus Aphrophora; species Aphrophora alni. The sequence goes on along the minus strand of OY740767.1, from coordinate 153,005,042 downwards.
GGCAGACTCAAAAAGTGAGTGCTTCTTACATATTAAAAGACCTATATCATTAAGAATTTATTTAGAAAGAAAGAATTGAGTCTTACATTGACCTCTGAAATTACAGCTATCTAGTGGTTTTACGAAAACTAGAAAGTATCTAGAAAGATAATAATGCTTTCAAAGAACATCACGGAACATGTATCATTTTTGTTACAAAAATCCCCACTTCCTGACAATATCACTCCTGAGCTGAAGCAAAATTCTGTTAAGCAATATTTTACTGTGTAACCTTTCAATCCCTGTGGTTAAAAAAAAAAGTAAAAGTATCTTACAGTTTAATGGGCGACATTCTATGAATAAGCATAGACACTTGTCCTTTAAATTTTCGGCATCGTGGGATCTAGGAAAGTGTATTTTTCTAGTCTCAAACAAACTACAGATCTCTTTGGAAATACCAATTTTAATCTTATGGTATTATTCTCCCTGAAATACACATATATCTGTATATTAATATTTTCCTTATAATCTAACATACAAAATTAAGCATTGAAATCTAATGGAGGCACTCCTGAAAACATACATATATAGCGATACTTAAATACTATGATATGATATACGAACGGATCAATTTTTAAGTCCAAGTCCTTTCCATTCTTTAAACAATTTATAATAAAGGTTACTAATTATATATCATTTATCACAATCCATCTGATTGTCCTTTAAAGGTAAATACAGAAAACATTTGTCCAATGAAAAAAAATAATGAAAAGCCTCTATTTTTATAGGTATATTGATAATAACATGAAATATTTGTCTATACTGTTCTTACAATTATTATCTGCAAAATTAATGTTAAATACTTTGTCTCTGAAATGTTTTAGTTTTGTTTAAAGTTTTAACATAGGCGTCTATACCAGGACGCAATCACTGACTTTATTTAAACTCGGTAAAAACTGTTTTTTGTCTGAATCGCTCTTATTTAAATATTGCTCTGGAAGATGGTATGAGGTGATCTGTCTGATGAGCGAGTTTTGCAGTGATAAGAGAGTCAACACGACCACTCTCGTTGAACGATGAAGAGTTAATGTCCTCTCAAAAAATTGAACTAATCCCTTTCAACTTCAAAATACTGGCATTGGTTGACTTAATGGTCCAATTAGAAACATTCTGACGAAACACATCAGCACATTAACCTATTGCACAGACTCTTAATATGTTCTAATTTGGAGGAAAACTATTCTTTCTTAATTAGTTGCTTTATTTATTTAAAATGGTATTGTATTTGTTTTAATACAATATTTAAACTTTTCCATTCATACCAATTGTTTACTTGCGATTCTATAACATTTACCAATTTTGGACCACTTCTGTACATCCATACGAGGCTTCGAATATACGATTGCAATACCAGAGATGACGCAAGTTTCCTGATGTCATATCTCACTTAAGCTATATATTGAATCACGTACTAATTCATTACTTTCTGTTTATAAAATCTGATTTCAGTAATTATTCTTTTTATTCTGCAATTTTACTTTCATTTTATTGCTTAATCTCAAAATAAATATGTCCTTTCTGTTTATAAAGAATATCATCTCTAGTTTTAAAACTTCTGTCCTTAATTTTCTGAGCAAATGACAATAAACTATCAATGTTTTGTTAAATATATTGATTTTTGTTGCATATTGTGTATGCTTGGGACACATTCACCATGTGAATTTTTTATGTATTGAAAAGTTTTGTTTCTGGATTAAAGAAAATTTATTTTATTTGTATTAAAATTTCCTTTATATTTTTAAACAATCTGTTGGGTGTCACCACTTACAGCAGAATATTATGGATACAGATATGAATATCACAATAATTAGGATTGTACATTCAGGAAAGTGTAATATAATTCCTGTAAATACCTTTTTATACATTTTAAATCATTCAATGCAAAAAAAACCTGTATGAACTCTTTGTCTTTAGTAAAGTATTTTAACATCACTGAGCTCTGATTATTTAATTAGTTGAAATAAAACTCCAGTATCACAATAGAACCTATGTCTAAATTTAATTATATTCTCATTTTTCTCGGTGGTAGTTCTCGACATATTGAAAACATCTACTTATACCATGTGTCTGCTTATATAGTTGTGTTAAAAATACTATTGATCTTACTAGTCAAATTATACCTTGAGTTAAAAATAAATTACAATGTGTTTCTCATAGTTTTAGACTGTTTTACTTGTGACCAGCAGAAAAGTTTATTTAAATAATAGCTCCTCCATATCAGTGTAAAATTGAACTAAATATTTTTTAAAAATTTACTATAACTTACTTTTCCTGTTGAGTGAATAATTTTAATACTAATTTGTAGGTTGTGTAATTTGGCATAAGGTTGTTTGTAGAATTTAATAAAATTACAATTAGATCATTTTTCACGTTCATTATTATTTCTAAAACAAAATTAATAAGATTCTGCAAACAACAAACATAACTGTAATAGTCGACCGTTATTTTTATTACATTAATTTAAAGAAGTTTTAGTCCTTTTAACATAGAATATCTTCATTTTTATTGTTCTGTTGAAATATTTATTTATTATCTTGGCCATATTACAGCACACAAATACAGGAAACATGTCCATGCCATGTTGGAGAGTCACAATATTCAAGTCTAATCTAAAGTAAAAATTCAAACACCTCAACTTAACAACTAACAATTTTCAGCTTACGCTAATCATAAACTGGTTATATTCATCTATAGAACAAAAAGAGTTTTCCTACAAAAGAAAAATAAGAGCGTTTCCAAAAATGTATGGACCGGCTAATGTCCTAACATAATCTGGTAGTTTGTTAATTTAACAGCCTAATGCCTCTATAATAAGGAGAGACCTCAAACATGGTTGTTCTATGAGAAGGGTAGGTAACCCCTTATCCCATGTAGGACATCTGTGATCACATTGTAGACTTGTAAATTGTGTAAAATCTAGTATTCATAGTAAATATATACACATGGTAAAAGTATTTTATGTTTTTGGAAGATTGGTTTACTTGATTCAGTTTGAAGATAGCTCTGACAATTTTTTTCTGCATACTAAAAGACCTGAATACTATGTAGTGAATTACCTCAAAAAAATAATTCCATATTATGTTATTGTAAATATATTTATGCGTAGTATATCTAACTCAATCTTTTAATAGTTAGAATCACAGAAAATGTTTTATTATATTTATGAATCAGATACATAGTATGCTGTTGCCATGTTTAATTCCAAAAAAAATTAACAATTATTGTGGGTTTCTTAATACTGTACTATAAAGATAGCTTTCATAATAATTTAAGATATTGTTTTTTTTTTTAATTGGTAAGGAACAAAAGATGTGTTTTCTGTATATTCAGCAATAGACTATTCCTCTTAAACCAAGTGAAGTATATTATCAAGAATTTAAAACGTTTTTTATTAATATCTTGACTATCCTTCAAGATACAACAAAAATAAAGATATGATATTCAGTATGAAAAGGGCTAAATGATTTGTATCTAATATAGTTAGTAAACATAACAGTTTTCATATTTGGTATCTAAAATTTATAATGAACACCATTTTGAAACAGTTAAATGAGAAATTGTCCAATTACAACTATAATATAAAGCATTCTGCAGTATTTAGTATCAATTCATTATGGGTTTATATCTTGTTTTGACAAAATACAACCATATATATATAGGCTGTAAACAAATAATTTTGAAGGGTATGTTGACAAGAACTTCATTTTTTGTTGACCAAAATCATTTCCAGTTTTGCAGACAGATCGTGAAACAGTCTTTATATACTTAAATAATTGAACCATAATCCCCTCCCTCCCGATTCTATTTCTGTTATGATTGATACACTGGTTTACAAGTTTTAAAATATACCCACCAAAACTGTATTTTACACTTTTTTACATCTGGATTTTGGAACTACATTATTCATAAAACAACATAGGCGAAAGCTCCTTCACCAGACGAGCCCACATTTACACATCCATATAGATTTGAAATTGAAGAATACTTTTAGTTTATTTAAAATTCATACTTTTATTATTTTTAGTTCAATTCTCACTGAATGATTTATAATACTTTTCAACAACTGAAACAATATTTTATATAAGGTGTACTCTAATTGTATTGGAGGAAAACATTCCTTTTTTGAAAGGTAATACATTATTTATTATAAAGAAGAGTTTGGGAGTAATTCATATGCCATTAGCACATTAACATATGATTATAAGAATATACCTAATATATTTTTTAATAAAATATATATATATATATAGAGGAAGGGGGTGATAATATGGACCCCCATTTTGATTTTTGGGTGTACTTGCTCAGGTGATCAAGTTTTTTGAACTAAATAAAGCATGGATAACTTTATAATTTTATTACCCATTCATTTTATGCATTGTCTGTCGTTTAAAATTGCACATGTAGCGATAGAAATATATTTTTCATACTTAAGAAAATTATTAGGTGAACCTAATTGTGCTTGTAATTAAGTTTTAACAAGGATTTGGATAGATTTAATATCACACAATTATTTTAGACAAACTTTATTGTTAAACATATTTTGAAATATAAAACACACATCAGTAGGAATTTAAAAAAATAAAAAGTAGAAGATATTTGAAAACAATTACTTACAAAAATCACATACAATCATATGTATCAGTCTGCCCCAGTACAATCATGAGCACACATTTCACACTTTACCCACAGCTCACCCGCACAATCTTCAGTAAAGGCCCCTTCGCAAATAATACAAAGTGCGTCTTCATTATCTGGAGCCTTTTCCCCCACGGGGAGTAGCAAAAGGGACTCTGGCAAATCATCGGATCCATTAGAATCACTATCGAATAGCAGTGCTCTTTTTGTTTTACGCTTGACATTTTCCAATCCAGAAGTAGAAGGATCTCCAGCTGTTTAACGTTGAATCTGAGGTTTTGAAGATTTAGGTTGACTGGCATGTCCGCGACCTCTTCCTCTCTTAGCCAGTTTTTCCTTCTTTTCTCTGATTGCTGTCTGTAGCATTGCCTTATATGGGGACTCGGTAATAATTTTTGCTGTTGAAGGTTTTCTACCACGTTTAGATTTCTTTTTTGGCTGAGGGAACGGCTGGATATCTCTAGATGAAATTAAGATTTTGCTGGAATCGATGGGTGGACTATTAGGTCTACTTGTAGCTAATTGAGCAGGTAGAACAGTTGTATTTATTAGAGCTGGTACCACAGTTAGAGTAGGTGAAACGATTGGAACACATGGATCTATATGAGAAGCTTGTTGCTCGTCAAGAAAATCTGTATCTAAGAAGATGTTGCGGTTACATGGCCAGATACCAGTTTTTAAAAATCCATTCACCGCGATGGAACCTTTGGTACATTCCAAATATGTCTTACCAAACAAACTAGCTATGTCAAATGAGCCTAGTCGTTTCTCTCTATGGAGCATATCTTGTCGAATAACCTCACTGTAATAACATTTCAATAGGCCCATAAATGGCCCATATCGAGTGGTTGCATCTTGTGTGTCGTGTGGGCAGGCAAACATAAGATGTGAACGTGGTTCTCCCGTGCAAAATCAACCACATTAATATTTTTTGTGTGAGAATAATGCCCGTCTAAGATTAAAAGTAAAGGAGACTCCTTTTTAGGGTTTGTTTTGTTGATAAAATGTTCCAGCCATTGAGTAAACAGGTTTCCCTGCACCCAACCTGAAGTATGAGCTCTTCCTATGGAATTAGGAGGTGCACCTCTCATCAAAGCTTCGCTCATATTTTTCCGCGGAAAAATGATAATCGGAGGTATGAAGGATCCACCAGCACTCATTGAACTTATTACGGTTACCATAGAACCCCGCTCAGCAGCCGTGAGTGCCCCTATTTGGCGCTTTCCTTTTAAACCAAGCACTTTAGGAATTTTGCTTTGATCAATGCTAAGCCCCAACTCATCGAAGTTCCACACTCTTTCTGCTGTGAATCTATGCTTTTGGTAAAAATCCTCAAGCAAGTCGAAGAATGAAGCCACTTGTTCTTTAGTAAACCCTTCTGCTCGAGCGTAGGACGTGCCTGTAGGTCGCCTTAATGACAACGCATTCTTGTGTCTACGGAGAAAGTGGTCGAGCCATGCTCTACCAGCACGTTCATTATGAAAGGGATGCTGAATATCATTTCTTACAGCCAACTGGAAGGCCATCCGCCTAACATCCTGCCTTGTTAGGCCAAAGAACATAGCTTTAATTTGTAAGATGTACTGAACTAACTCTTTTTCTAATTGCAAAGGAAATGCTGGTCTTCTTCCTAACCTTTTTTTTACTACAACATCAGGCTCTTCTTGGACTTGAGAAACAAGTCTTCGCAGAGTCGTTTTAGGGACATCATACTGTTCCGATACTCGTTTTACTCCCGTCTTCTTTTCTCTAACCATTTTAACAGCTTCTGCCGTCTTTATCTCATCCCAGATTTGTCGGCGAGCCTTAGGTCTACTACCTAATGTGTGTCTTAACATCTGCAACACAAATAAATACAAAATTGGTAGGGTCCAAGCATAAGGAAAAATTCACAATGTTTATTATAGACTATTAATATTTAGATGAATAATAAGTAAAAAACTGAAACAAAATTCAGGCAAAATAATAGGTCCGATGGAATAATAAGTTCAAAATCGAACACAGAATAGATTCTAAATGAAAGAATAAAACATAAATAAATAAAAAATCTTCGCAACGATAGAGATGAATAAAACACAAATCATATTTTATTTGTAAATAAAAAAAAACTTTAATCGTTATTAAGAAATAATTACGACAACTCACATTTTAATTAGTTTGAAATTATTAAATTTTTGATAATATTGATAACAAAAATTAATTGGAAACCATTTGCTATTGAAAATAATGCAAGCAAGGCCATCTTGAAAATTTAGCTTCATAGCATTAATACTACCACTAAATTATGAGCTGTTATAGTGTGATATTGTAGAGTAATCTATGTAGTTAAAGCTTACATATTGACATTTACATAATATAGATCAAATATATTTTTAAAATATAGATTTTACATACCTTGATAATGTTTTTATCACTGACGAAAACTTCACTCATTCGCTTTACAAACATGAAGGTACTACTAACTGGTTTATTGGTCTGCTTGCTGTTAGGACACACTAGAGAGATAGTTTAGCCTGATTCCGCAAGAGTGCATCACTTGACGGCTTGGTAACTAAGAGGGTCCATATTACCACGCCTTCCTCTCTCTATATATATGTGTGTGTGTGCCACATACCACATGTGTGTGTATATATAATTAAATACCAAGATGAAAGTGTTATTTATAAACTACTATATTATGTTGTTAAAGTTCCCTTACAATTTATAATTTTGTATTTAGACAAGATCTTGTTTATTCTTTACATTTTACACTAGTTTGAAATATTTTGACATTAATTTTTCAGAAAATGATTATTTAAATTATATTTAATACTTATCTAGTGGTTATATGCAGTATTATTATATGTTCACAGTGTTCAATTTTAGAAGTGGAGCATAAGAAAAGGTATCATAAACTATCAAAGCAATTATTGTGTATTACAATGAAATTTAGGATGTACATATTTTTATCATAAATATTGAACTTGACATGTGAGATAATATTAGATAGAATAAAACTCGAACACAAGATCTCACACAAATTGTGTACTTAATCAAACACGTTTCAACGACAAATTCGCCATCCTTAGTGCTACATGAGCTATAATAACTAATACACATAAGCTACAAAAATACGGTGAGGACCTAAAAGGACACTTAAAACCTAAAGTCACTGAGGAACTTCCAACTTTGTCATTGGAACGTGTTTGATTAAATAATTTTAAATATTTACATTATATTTGTTTATAATAATCAACCAAATCTGGGCCTGAATATTATAAATACTATTCATAAGTAAAATATTTTTTACAATTTTGAAATGTTTTTTTTCCCCCTACTAAATCTGTGAAATAAACATTACCTTATTTAATTAATTTAGTACAGCCAACATTTAAAAAATTCATCTAATTATCAACGTTTGGAGAAAATGAACGTTAAAATTTCAATTTTGCTAAAACTTTGCTTCTAAAAAAACCTAAATAAATAGTTATCACTATTATTCCGAGTGGTGAGATACTACTGAACAAACTGAAAATCCTTCACAATAATTACAAAATACAAAAACAATTTTTTTCCAAACGTTAAAGTTCAAATCTTTTATGTTAATTTAAAATGTGTAAAGAGTCCATTTTGTTTTACTTTAAAATGAGCAATGCTTCTCATTTAGTAGAAATTGTGTATTCTTTCATTTATAAATTTAATATTATTCAAATTCAGTATTATTTAGGCTTAGATTGTAAGATGTGTTGTTTAGTATATATAAAAAAAAAAGATTGTCATTAAACAAATGATTAATATACAATTTTCTTCAAATCAAAACATAGTTCCAGAAATTGTGTTAGAACCCATTAATAATTTGAATATTTATGATATGGACCCTTACATGTCCATTTATGAACACACCCCAACTATAAAATTTCATACGCATTGGGTTTTCCGAAGTGTTTTATGTTTTTTAAACTACAAAGCTCATCCCTGCCTGGCCTAACCCAATATTTCAGGTAAAAAAAATCATTACAATTATACAGGCAGGTTATTTATTCAGCCTTATTTTACAAAATTGAAAACTGTGTTCATACCCTTAATGCTAAAATTACACTATTTGACATATTTCATCATGTATTTTATATGTTACTAGGTAGGCCTATATAGTACCTATATTTATGATTTAGTCCATAGTATTGTTGTAGGATCCTCTGTTCATAATATTCTAGTAAAGTAAGATTATTTACTTTATCCCATAATGTGTAAATATATATTTTAAAGCTGAACAAATTTGTTAATGAAATGAATGTGTAAATAAATTGTACACAAATATGAATGAAATTATCAGTTTTATAATTTATTTTTTGTTATAATCATCCTTTTTACCTTCAGTGTTTTTGTAATAGCTATCATATTACACTGTCAAATTATGAGATTTAATGTTTTCCTCAGTGTAATTGTGGGTTTGTCATAATCTGTCTGCCAAACTTTGTTATTCTGGACATTGAGTTCCTATAAACATGTGTCCAAAAATGCTTGGTTTCCTGTCTGTATATATATATATATATATATATATATATATATATATATATATATAACAAGATAATATTAACTCTAGAAAAAAATAATTGAGATATTGGTAAAAAAAGTTATAGAGTATTTGTACTAGTTAGCAGTATACCACAAAATTTGATAATTTTTTCCTTTAACCATTTCAAAATGGTTTTAATTAACCTTTGATCTAACATGATATAAAATATTTAGCCCTTTTTAATGCTGATCAAAATGAGATCTTTATTTTTCTTATATGTTGATGTATAGCTAATGTTAAAAACAATTTTTTTAATTGATTTATTAGAACATTCAAGAGCTTTTCTTGGTCTTCCAGTACCTAGCAGTCAATTTTTCAAATAGTTTTTAAATAATTGACTGTTGAATACTGGACAACCAAGAAAAACTTTTGTATGTTCTAGTAAATTTTCAAAAATTAGTTTCTACTGATATTTTGGCTATTTTTCAACATAACAGTAGAAATGATTACGATCTTGTTCAGCATTTAAAAGGTCTAAATATTTTGTATATTTGTAAAATGATGGTTTTTTGAGATATTTTGCATCAACAATCTTTTATGAACATCACTTTAAAATGGTTAAGTGAAAAGTTGTAACATTAAGTTAAAATGTTCTGAAAATTTTTGTATCAATCCGTTATGGATTTAATATCAGAAAACAGATGTATGGAAAAGGAAAATTGTTTGAACGTATATGTTTATTAGAATTTTTTTCATGATCTTATGTTTTTCCATGTCCAGTCTCACCTACCAAAGTTTATCAGACTGCTCGTAAATCGCCTTGTATATTATTCCAGGAGTTTAAAGAACACATCAGTGAACCATTTAGAAATTCATAAGACATTTCACATACTATGAAGACAGAATGTAGAAATAAAATTAACAACATAGACAATGAGAAATAATTGAAGTATTATATGTGGCCCAGCCAAGGAGCCCATTAAATAAAAACTATAATGAGAATAAATTGGGGTGTAACAAGAAGTGATCCTAAAAAATAAAATATCAATTATTATTAACCGGAGCTTCCAGCTGGTCAAAAGAAGTGGTGACGGTAACAATTACATATTGTTTGCCGCTGGTGTTAATCCATAGTACTAGCAAAAGTGTTTTTCTTTTTGGGATATAAAAAGTAACCCAGGTAAGTGTAACTATGTTTATGTTGGTTTTAATCTAAAAATGTAATCTAAATAATTATCATTTTAAAAGGCGGTGATTTGGTAGCTCTTATATTTTTTATAATTTTGCTTTTCAAATTTATAATCATTTAATTAAAAAAATTATATATTTTAAAGGTACAGAATCAACCTTAATTATTTTGTAATCTATATCATTATCAAATTAAAACTGGGAAAATAATTTAATTAGTATCTTGAAAACGGAATTTAGTGGATTAATACAATTTCACAAAAACTTCATCTCTTTTTAAATTTTATTATAAATGATGTGATTTTTTCTACACATATGTTTCATATCCTTCCATCATTTAAAAATACGGTACTTACGTATTAACGCCACCGCAGCAACTTTGCGCATATATATATATATATAAGGTTTGGCCAGGTGTTTATATATATATATATATAGCTACCTGGCCAAACCTGTCATGATATATAATTATATCGCAAAGTAAGCAAATATTGGTGCAAAGTTGCTGCGGTGGCGTTAATACGTAAGTACCAAAAATACTACATACTCGAATGGGGGAAATTAATCATATCATCAAACTACAGTGATCGGAAATACCATGGATATGTTTGGATGAATCGCAATTAGTTAGTCATTCGAGCTCACACAATATAACCATACTCTTGACATTGTCAGTCTAGCTTATTTGTAGTAACTACGCTACATCCATGAATGCTTTCGCTATAATCATACTTATGCAAAATGAGCTATGAAGCTTGAACAAATGTAGTTATTTCCTTTACACCATGCTAGTTAATGACGAGCTATACTATGCATGGGTCGAGATCTGTACAGGCAAAGAAGTAGGAGATATAGAAAGATTGTTTGTTTTAATAAATGTAGCTTATTATAATAATATAGCTTCTCCCCAGTTGCTGGAAATGAAAAAAAGGAATAACTTTGGGAGGGGGGGAGGCTTCAATGACAAAAGAAGTTGCAAGGACACAATGTAATAGCCTTCAATTTCAAACATTGTGTAAACAATAATGTAAATTATTTATCTGAGCCCAATTTCCATATTAAATCTGGTGAACTCTTTATTTTTTACATATTTATTAAAATAAAGTAAGTGCCAAATATTTGTTCAGTGTGTGTAACCAATTTATATATTAAAATAAGGGAAAACAGTTATTTTAATTTTTTAGTGTTTTTATAAATATGGTCCACTGGGCTTTCAAGTTACTGCAAACATATATGTGGGGAAAGTAGATATTCCAAAAAATGTATTTAATATCAGTTTTAAACTACCGGTAATTTTAATTTTTTTAAATTTAGTAGGAGAGTTAGAAAATCTTCAAAAGACAAAGGGAGACACCCGATCATCCCAATAGTGTGAGATTCTTCTTCCTTCCTGTTAGTACCCGCTATCTCATAGGACAAGGATTCAGGAATGGTTTTCCATGTATCAAGCTGGCTAAGCTTTTTCCGTGAACATGTCAAGATATAGTGAAAAAGAGCAGAACCCTGTGTAACCGCACAGAAAGCGAAGTAAAAAGTTGCAACCAGAGTAATGGTTGGGACAGGGATAACCTTGTGGTAGATCATATACTGGAATCCTAGTTGGAGTATTGTGTAGATGTATGGTGAGGATTACCTCGCAAATATCTTGTTAGTTATTTTATTATGGGATTGCCCTGTATATATCATCTGCTTCTGGTGCAACAATTAGGAAAATGTCTCAGAAACAAGGATATGGTAAGCCAACAGGAGATTTTTGTCATGGACGAAGGACAGTGGTTGTCTGGGTTTATCAGATGTACTGTATTTGCCAAGTGATGAACTCGGATCACTCAGCGATTCTGTAATTCAATACCCATCTGGGTTGTTAAATTGTGGGGTTCTCTGCAACAGCCATAATGTCATAAATGTGACTGTTGGAGAGAACCCAGACGAGTATTGAATTACAGTGAATATATTATAGTTTAATTTACCTACATTTTTTTGTCAGACAATCCAAATTTCATCCTTGTGGATAACCTGTTTCGACAGTTAAACTATTATCGTCAGATCCAAAACATTGTGAAGTGGTTTGGCCATTAATTTTTATTAAATATTTGAAAAAAACACTATTAAAATAAAAAATCGTCACATTTAAAACTGTTTTACAATGACACAAAGAATATAAACTCATGGATACCTTTATACATAATCTTCGAAACAATTCCTCTCCACTAATTGATTTACAGACTCGCTGATAGTGATCTGAGTTCAGATTCCTATCTACATGAAAACGTGGCATCATAGTTGGTCCCCCAACTGAGGGCCATATCCAGTCTGTCTTGTGGGTGCTGCCTCGAGTGGAGCCAAAATTATAATGTCCCTTGTTTCTATGTATTTATACAAGTGTTGTTCACTCGTGTTTAAAATTCCCCAGAGTGTATGTTTTGAATTTATCTCCATGCAATGTCAACTTTGAAGTTATGAGGAGTACAAGTGTTAATTGAGCCTGTGGGTTTATATGTAGAAATTAATGTTGTTGAGCTTCAAACTCATGCAAGTGTGGGCAACAAAATTCTATATCTTTTATGATCTTTTTTTAAATTATTCTCATACAAATATATTCCCCATTTTTATATAAATTTATCATTACCCCTATAAATAGTCTTCTGTGTATGATTATATAATATGATTTGGTTAGTGGAAAACATATACTGATCTGCCATATCCCTACAGATATTCTAACAATTTTGTGCTAGAAATCAAAAGCTTAAAGATAAGGCAGTGCAGGTCAAAACAGGTGTTGCAAAACATATAGGGAAGAAGGTGATCATCGCTGTCTCTTGCCAGTCAGGGTTCGTCTATATTATTACAGTAATCATGTATTTTGATACAAATTATTGGTAGTGATGATTTTTATTATCTACAAAATGGTGGCTAATCTATACATCTCACCAGTGGTATAGTGCACACAATATTAATACAAAACTACAAAATTTGGGTGAATATAACTACCTTTCATGTATTAAAAGAAGGTAGTTTTTCATATTTGTGAAGCTTCATTAAAATAAATAAGCTATTTATTTTCAGAGCATGTAAGCATTTCATGTAATCAGGCAGCTAGATATAATTACAGTATTTAAGATAATTTTATAAAAAATTGTTCAGTAGTACCCCAAAGCTAAAAACAAGCACAATGAATCTTTTCTAGTTTAAAAGTTATTTAACAATCCCAGGACTTCTTTACATCCTCTATAATACATATGTAATAAAAAATGATTAAACTGATAATTAATTGGAAATATAAGATTGTAGTATTTTGCAATATAAAAAGTTTAATCTACAAAAATATTTAGTTGAAAACAGTGTGTGAGACAGAAAATGGGGAAAAGAACAAATTTGTACATTCATTTTGATTTATTTCTATTTAAAATTTTGTTGTAGAGGAAAGATGGTCTCCACTACATCACGAGTGTATTAACATCAAGAAAAGAGTGAAAGTCTAAAGATTAAAGAATATTTATTAAAATATATTGTTATTGCTCTTTTAATTTATTATTGTTTCTTGAACAACATATTATCTATCTATAAAGAAGTATTTATATAAATAAATACTTTTGTTTAAGGTCTTGTTTTATTTTAACAGTTTAAATTTTGTTAACAAAATAATCTTTTAATGTTTAGATTTGTATGACTTTCCCTAAGAAAGTGATTGCTTAGATTTTGTATTGATAGCGTATAGCATCTGAAAAATTAACATAAAAGACCAACTAATTTGTCTGAGAAAATTATTTGCTTTTATAATTTCTAAGAAACAACTTCTTCAAATGAGCTAATTTACAGATTAAATTCACATAATCTGTTAGGCGACGAAACGGCGGGAACAGTCGAACAACAGTGCCATGTGGACAACGCTTCGACAAGAAGAAGGTTCCCCGGAAAGAGCTAAGCTCACACTCAACCGGTATTGTGTAGGCGGGAGAATGAATCAATTCCAATCCGTGTGCATGCAGGGTGCGAATCGCATGGATCAATATAAATCCATTAGCAGTGAACGTGTTAACACTAGAAATGTACCTCTACACAGTGTTCGTAAAGTAACTACTCACCTGTCATGGATAATATGTAACATCGACTTACCTTTGTATTAGTTGTTTGAAATGATTCCCATTAACACCCAAACATGTCTGCACTCGCTTCTTGTTTTTCTCAAACTGTTGCTAGTTATTCGCCTTTCATTGTCTGTGTGAAGGCCACACTCATGAAAGACATATTTAATTAATAATATTCACTGTTCTAAAGTTAACATCTTTCAGGGGGGACACATTGTACAACAAAGACATACACACAATACCTCGTCTCAAAGCCACGAGCCTGATCGACTGTATGGTGGAAACAAACATAGAATTACCAACCTTTATAGTGTACGGAATAGAATCGCTCAACACTATAGTTTAAATATAATCACTGTATAATCGTGTTTATATTGGTGTAAGTTACTTTAGGAACACAATGTAGGACACCTACCAATTCTTAGTCCTTCATAAGTTATTACACAACATACACGATGGTAAGCCCTTTCTTCCCCATACTTGAGAGAAACATAATTATAAAGTTACAAATTAACATTTAACAACTGTAAATAATTTTAGTTATCCTACTAGAGGATTTCATATTTCTTAACATGAAGGAAGAAGAAATAAATCTGCACCATGACCCATTTATTTTAAATACGTAACAAATAAACAAAAGATGCACAAGACAAATAAATTATCTTTATTTATACATTATTGGCATGGAATGGAGAAGTTCACTGTGCTTGCTTAAACCTTATTAAATGCTGCAATATCTACACTTTGTACCTGAAAAAAACAAAACAAAAACAGAACCATAAATATAATGCATCTGAATATCAGCTACATCCAAATAACTACTTACAAAAACGAAGCTAAATTGTTTTATTTGGTTGTACAGGATGGAGTCATGAGAACATGATTTTTTTATAAGCGAAATAAGTTGCCAACCCTGACATGTTAGTGGTAATTGAACCGACTACTGTATACTGTCTCTTTGGAAATTTATTTTAAAAATTGTGATTCCATTATGATTACACAGCGTAATTTCAGTTACCATTTCAATTAAACAGTCATGATGCCATTCCTACCAATACAATAACATTAGAAATAAAGAGCTTCAGATCTACAGCTTTTGCAACAAAAAATTCACCAGGTTCTGTGTACACTGTAAAAACCCCTAAAAACAATGACAAGGCCAGGTTATATAAAAAACCCTCAGCGCTCAACCAGAAAGCATGCTGTAGCTCTTTGTTTAACTCATAACAATGTCAGAAGAATCATATACAAGGATTTGTGAACTTTAATAATATAAAAGGATAGTAGTGCAACAGCTTAGTGATCATGTATGAAGCAAATCTAATAATTCATTATCAATTTTCTAATTTAATTGATGAAATGGTTTTGTTAATGAGTGATGATGCACATTTCCATATGTCTGGAACACTGAATAAACAAAATTTTTATTACCGATTACCAGCAGCTTCATATTATGCAACTTTTTAACAGCCTTCATTTAACTGTAAGGTGTGCAATGGCAAGTTTTGGAATCATAAGCCCTTATTTCTTTGAAGGGTTGGTTGGAAGTCAAGAGTTGACAGTAAATTTTGTTCAATACACAATACTGCAATAGGATTTCATATGTCGCTAACTGCATCATAATCGGATTGACTTGAACATAGTGTAGTTTCAGCAGGATGGGGTACCGACCATGTCAGAACATCCATGACAGTGGTTCAAAAGATGATCCAGGCCATGTGATTTTCAAAGGAGGAAATGTACCATGGCCCACACTACCCCAAAACTTTTAGTTATAAAAAAAACTTCAAGATTGGGTCCCAAATTAAAATTATAAAACAGTTTATTAGTTTGGGTTGTAGAGCACAACACAGATGAACAGCTCAGGGAACCTCAAAACACATTTTCATAAAAAACTAGACATTCAATTTCTTTTATTTTTTATAACACTTATCGCATAACTTTCTCTAAACTACATGTGGAAAAAAAAGAATGGGCTGTGAATTGCTAAAAAAATTAATTTGATACACAGGCTCTTCCTCAAAAAATCTGTAATAATTGCTATAGTCATACTAAGAATTTAGGAGAACACAAGAAAAATAATAGTAGCTTTTTGAATTTGGTTTTGAAACATTTTTTTACATTAATATCGAAAATAAATTTGAACAATTTAAAACAGATCCTTCATATGTTTTGAAAGAACAGGAAATAGCTTTGTTTAAATAGTTTTCAAATGAATTTGAAGTCCTATGTTTTAGATTTTTTTAAACTTGATGATTCCAAAATGAGTGTAAAAGCTAGCAATGTTGATTCCATGAAATCAGTTATCTTTCTAAATACAATTAAAGCGTGTTAGCTGGAGACATCATGTAGAATGATTTCAGAAGCTGAATACCTCACTATCTTGCTACTTTCAGATATGCACATAAAAGACATCAAACATGTTTATTATCAATATTTCCACTGTCTATTGAAATATGACTTATTTTACGATAACTATTTTGAATTCGAAAGCAGGTAATTATAGAATAATGGCAATAATAGTAGGTTATAGAACCTGGTGCGAATCAAAGATTTGAGTATCTTATCAATGCCATTTGTATATATTTACGAAGTAATAATTTTTGTCTAAAGAAATAGAAGTCACATTTTGTTTTTAAAATGTGTAGGACACAAGGGTCAAGGTATATGCAATGATATCTATGAATATCACAAGCATATGAAACAGATCTGTTTTATATGGAAATCAAACTGTACAACAAGTTAGAGTCTGATATCAAACTCAACAATAATTTTCAAAATTTCCAATCAAGATTAAAGAAATTTATATTTTAACCAATAATTTTACACAACATGAGAATTTTTAGACTTTAAAAGTGCTACAAACTGAGGATATCTATTACAAAAATAAAGCATTTAGAATTTCAATTTCTATTAATTTGTTTTTAAATTTATATAGTTTATTTAAAACCTGATAGTTGTATTACTTTATTCCAAATTTCTGTTTTTCATTGACTAGGCCAATATTTCTAAAAACCGAAAAAAAAAAAAAAGGAAAAAAAGATAGATAAATAAAATATACATTTATGTTAAACGTTAGCCTAAAATAC
The DNA here is from genome assembly GCA_963513935.1 of Aphrophora alni. Taxonomy (NCBI): domain Eukaryota; kingdom Metazoa; phylum Arthropoda; class Insecta; order Hemiptera; family Aphrophoridae; genus Aphrophora; species Aphrophora alni. Next base: position 152,987,508 of record OY740767.1, on the reverse strand, counting down.
ATACATTCATTTTGATATTCTATATTGATATTGTAGGGAGTTCAAATATCAACAGGAATGTTCTTTTTGTAAAGAGTTCAAGATGTAATCAACATGTCAGAGCAGGAAGTACGCAGTAGTATTGCCTAACAGTAGTTAAAAGTTAAATAACTAAGAGCACGCTAATCGGCCGAGAACTATAACCCGCGAAGACAAGCTGACTGATGATGCACTAATTTGGGACAGGGAGAATTGCCATCAAAGAAATCTCTGATAACTTGAAATAAGTGTTGGTGGTGTGAACTTTTTCCTTGTCGTTTAAAGGCCAAAAAAATCTCTCAGCATCATCACGTTGTAAAAAAAAAACAGACTATAGAACCCTAGCCCTCAAACAGACTACAGAACCCTAGCCCTCAAACAGACTACAGAACCCTAGCCCTCAAACAGACTATAGAACCCTAGCCCTCAAACAGACTATAGAACCCTAGCCCTCAAACAGACTATAGAACCCTAGCCCTCAAATACTCAATTAGTGTCAAGATCAGAAGAGAACAAGTGTTGCTCAGGAAAGACAACATCGTCTAAGTAAAAAGAGTGTAGATCCAGTTAGGAGATACCTCAGGATTGTCAAGCCTGTACCTCATTGTAGTGAGGCCCTGAGGTTTGGTAATGTGAAAACACAGGGTGGCAGATATGCTCCTCGTCTTTTAAAACGCAAATATAAAGAAAACAAGATTGGTTGCAGCCTCACAACTTCTAAAGCGTTATGAAAAGAATGGAACCAAGTTTTTAGACTCTATAGTAACCTGTGATGAAACATGATGCACTATTTCACTCCAGATTCAAAACGAGAAAGCATGCAAGTGGTGACATCCAAGTTCACATCTGCTAAGGAAAGTCAAAACCATATTTTCACCTTGAAAAATCTTGGCCATTTTCTTTTGGGATTCAGAAAGAATTCTTTACCCCCTTCTCACAAAATGGAGAACTATCAGTGCTGACTACTATTCTACAAATAAAAGTGAGTGATGTCTGCGATTCCTTCAAAAGAAAAGAAAGTTGGGCCTAGTTCCTTTCTTTCAGGATCATTGTTGCCCTCAAGTTATTGTTTTGATAATGGAAATTGTTGCGGAAACTTCAGTAGGATTTCTTATTTCATCCTCAATACAGTCCAAATTTAGCACCATTGGACTTTCCACCTCTACAGCCCCATAAAACAATTTTTAGCAGGGAATAAATTGAATTCTAACTAATGAGGAGCTTATTGATGCTTTACAAGACTAGGTCAGACTTCTACTGGAAGAAACTTCCTGGACGATGGAACAAGTGGCAAGGGACTACATAGAAAAATAGTGTGCAAGTCAATAACAATTGTAACAGTTAAATATCATTGCTTTTAATACATGACTTTAGCTGATAAATTCCTGTTTATATTTAAACACCCTTCGTAACATTAAAATAAACTTGCATTGTAACATAGGAATTTTAAAACTAAAGGTTCAAAATATTTTAATAATATAAATGAGCTACAATTGTTTCGCCTTGCGGCATCATCGGGCAACTTGATTTCGCTTTGCAGCAGTTGCCCGATGATGCCGCAAGGCGAAACAATTATAGCTCATTTATATTATTAAAATATTTTGAAACTTTAGCTTTATTGCTTTATTTAATCCTTGAATATGGAGTTTCAACAAGAAATATCTGTAGTTACATTAAAATAGGAGTTGTATCAACAGAACAGCTGGAATATTTATTCTTTTGTCAACAAATTGAGGATAAAAGAATGTAAAGTTTAACTTACATAATCTTCAACTGCTTCTATGGTTTCTTGCAGCCAATCAACGGAGACCTTGTCATCTTCAACAACACAAGAAATTTGTAATTTGTGAATTCCATAGGCTAAAGGAACTAGTTTTGCTGAAATCAAAGAAACAAAAACAACAGTTAAATTAATATTATGGTAAAGATGTTTCTTTGTGTAGTGGTTGCTTCAGTGGGCCATATCTGAATTTCTGTTGAGACCACACAACGCCAAATGAGTGTAGGTATATTGGGTGTTGTGAAAATGGTATATTGGCAAGCTAATTGTGAAAATGGTTTCAGTGAGTGAAGAGGTAGAGTGAAATTTTAGATATTTCAATCTTCCTCATCGAGACACAACCGAGAGGAGGTTCCAATATACAAACTGTCTATTGGAACCTACCCTTTAAAAGTAACTTTTTACCATTTTGGACTAATTGTAGGTTTGGATTATATATATATTACATGTACACATTAATAAAGGATCTTTAGATCATAATTTTGTTCAAATTTAGTATGTAAGCTTGGTTTTACAAATTGATAGACGAACTTTGTTTGAATCAGAAAATTTTCAAAATTGCAGTCGTCTCAAATTTCTAAAATTCCATTAAAAACAAACTTTTGACCTGTATGTTGTATAACATTTCACAAGAGATCAATGCAACTTACACTTAAAAAAATATCATCCTTCATATGAAATATATGTTATAAAAACTTTCCTTGTGGTATCAAAACACATGTAACTGTTGCAATCACAATGCAGCAATAACATGACCAGGTACTATAGAAACATACAGTTGCAACAATAAAAAAGTAAACATGACTGGTCTTGCAGTAGACTTGTGAGATACAAACTGACATTTAAAAAAAATCATACTTTATAATACATAAAACTAGGCAAATATCTTTTATAAATTTTATTACATAAAGATTGCCGAATCTATGTAGTCTAACAATTAAATCAATAAGTTTTTTATTCTTTTCAAACAAAATAAAGTAACAGCTTTAACGAAATCAGAGATAAAAATGTGTTGACAGGCTCTTCCACACAATCTACCATAAATTAAAATCAGTGGTGAAATAGCCCATTATGAGCCTAGGTCAGCTACACTCATTCGTTGCGTGAATTATGCCAGTACATTGGGTTCCCATCAACATAATTCAAGATTCGCTACCTAACTCCTTAAATTTCTTTACAATGCTGGGTTAACATTGTACATTTTTTTCATCTTCTAAAGAGATCAAATCAATAAACTGAAAGTTAAAACTTAATTTTATAGACCACCCGATTCAAAATAATGAACAATTTTTACATGATATAATAAAAAAATAAAAATTCAAATTGAATTTTAGGGACATGGTTTGAAAAACCACAGCGACAAATCATGTTTGGAAAATTGAAACTTGCAGAAATCAATCGATTTTATGATTAAATATCATAAATTGATCATAAGACCACAAATCGACTTTTATCAAAGTTCTTTGATGAGAAAATAAAAAGAGACATGATTTTTATTCAAACGAGTTTGTCATATCAAACTATGCTAAAATTATCAACTTTTTATAAAAAATATTTAGAATATACATTTTAGCCTAGTTTATGTAGTGTGTATTGGATCAGAATATCTAAAATTAAAAAGTTTAATAAGTGAAGTTAGGAATGTAAATAATTTGGACTTTTCTATGTTTTGGCTTATCTTTTTTTTATGCTCGTTAGGCTAATGAAGATGGAGCATTAGTTAATAAAGGTATCAACTAGACACAAATCTGTGTACTATCTTTGATAGTTCATTAATCCGAACAGTTGTTGCTCTGAAAATCGATTTAAAGCAAAAAATACTCTAGACCTAACAGAATTGTCGTCATTAAAAAGTTTCCCCCAAACACTGTTTATAACCAGCTTTGAGGGTAGCTCTCTTCTCTTATTCTTGTGTGTACAGTATAGATATTAAGCCATTCAAAATTGTTATATTTGACGATCTACAAAATATTTAAGCAACACCAGAATAGTACTTACAGGCACCCCAGACTAGACCATCACAATGAATTTTCCTCACTTCTGTCTCCATTAGCTTCATATCAGTTTCATCATCCCATGGTTTAACATCTAAGATGATATTTGACTTTGCTATTAACACTGGTTCTGAAACATTAAATAAATATAATGATTGTGTTATACATAAACGTTTTGATTGTGAAATATTTAAATGCTGTGACAACCGTCTGGGGCTTGTAGTTAGGGATAATTCTATGAAATTGAGTATTGTTTGTTCATTATTATGATTTCTGGCACTTTGTTGGTGACCAGCATCCACTCACATTGGTTAGAACGTACCTGTATCTCTAAGTATTCTCTCCACAGCTTAGAAAGTTTTACGATCAGATGCTCTTCTATATTACAATATTCTTGAAATGCAGCCAAACGCTTTTTATTTACTTTACCATAAATTAAAATCATGTCTTTAAATGAATAGATATTTGCATTGTCTCACAAATTTACGTATAATACAAATACATGCACCTCAGACAGAAAAAAAAAAAAAAAAAAATTAACATTACTAATTTCGAAAATTATCATTAATTTTTTTAAACACAAAATGGCTGACAGACAGAAAATGAAGCGTTTCCGGACCTATGTTTATGTAAATTTGTTGTCTTATTTTTAGTTCTAGAATGAGGTCCCGAGATATTGTCGTGCGATTTGGAATCACTCTGTGCACCCAAATATATATATATATATATATATATATATATATATATATATATTTGTATTTGTGAATGATGAAAACATCTCAATCATCATTGCATTAAAAATAAAATATAAACAAGAAAAGAGTATAAAAATAAAGACCCCTAACCCTCAAATATTTTAAATAGGTCAGGTTAGGTTAGATTACAACAAATTCTTTTACGATGCATACATTTTCTCTCTTGTTATTTAAAGACATAAATCTCTCGCTCATCACTTTATAAAAAAAGGGAAGAAAAGAATGTAAAATAAATACTCTAATAGCATTTGGGTCAGAAAAGAACAAGATTTGTTAAGCGAGACCCAACAGGAAAATTGAATGAGATGGATCCAACCCAAAACTACATAAAAAAGGGTGTAGATCCAGATTGACAAAAAGTACTCCCTAAAGAGAGCCCCTGAGAATGCATTGATATGGTGGTGAAATAAAATAATAAACTTATATAAACAATTAATATTTAAAAAAAAAAATTTAAATCAATAAACACATGTCTGGTAGTTTCAAAAGAATAATTCAAACTGAATAAAGCAATGGAATGTAAAGGGTGTAGGGAGGGATATGGTCGGGGGCAGTTCCATAGAGGAAACACTTTACATTAAAAAATTTATAACCCCTGGGGTCCTTTTAACGCAGCATGACTGTTTAGTCCATATTTGGATGTACGTATTCCAGTGTGTGTATCAACCATCCAACAAGTATATACAGTTTTTGATACAAGGATTTTTAAAATAAGGATATTACGTTGAATGTCAATGCAATTATTTTTTGTTCAAAAGTGTTTACAATAGCTGTTTCAAGGTGAGAAATGATATCAATACATTCACAACACAAGTAAAACATAAAAAATATTTACTAATAACATGGATGCAATACTTTTTTGCGAATAGTATGTCACTACATTAACAAACAAATAGTAATTCTACATGCTGTAATATTGCTTGTTCCAGTCATACATTTTTTTTATTTATTTTTTTATATCAGTTGAATTATATATAATACAATAAATATTTTACCATACCCAAAATTCAATAAAAGAATACACAACCTATGAAACTAGGATTTCCCCAAGAAACAAAACTAAACTAATAAATCCATTTTATGTTTATTATATTACTCTTATATTACATTTCGATGACGTAGTCATCATTAGTCTTAGACCTTGTGAAATAGACCTTCTGTAATATAGATAAAAAATACCAAGTCACAAAAGATCTGATTTAGCGAAAATAGACTTTTAACGTTGCCTTTTAATTTGGTAGAACTAATCCGACAATTTTTGTAAAGTTTTTGGTAATTAATAGGTAAACATCTCTGTGAAAATAGGCTTAGCAATGCAAATACAGTAAAATAACTTAAACTTGATCTTATAATATATTTTATTACAAATGTTTTCTTAATTCTGGATCACTTTACTTAAATCAGTAGCTAATTTCTACATAATTACAAGTTATTTCTTATCTTTCCTGTCACAAAATCAGACGGGAGAGTTGGTAGTCACCAGGCTGACAACTCAGGAAAACGAGTGGTATAGAAAAATAAGTTTAAGCTGACCATGAAAACCGAGCTGTAGTAATAATACTGTATCATTTAGCACAAATATTATGAAATGATTCACGATGGATGTTACTGGCATGAACTAAATACTTACTTTTTGATTTCTTTGCAGAGTACTCAGCTAAACGTTGTTCTTTAACTTTCTTTGCATCAGTATCTTCTTCCTATAATTAATGGAAACATATATTACGAACATTCTTTATTGTTAAGATTAAGTACATCACCATGAATCACTTTCCCCTTTTAAAGTATTTTTATGACAACAGCTAATGTTACTTAATATGACTTTGAAGAGCTCTATCTGTTTGTTTAACTTAAAAATTCTAAGGCATGGTTGTATTAAGTTGTAGCCTAATACTTAGTACTCAATGAGGTACAAAGTGTCCCCAAGTTTTGGTCAATTTTGTTTTTGCATAAAGATATATGAATTTTAACATATGTTTTAGGAATTGACTGGTCAATTGACCTACACCTATATTAAATCATATAACTTTACATTTTTAAAGATGGGTTCAAATGATTTCATATTTGAAAACAAATTTCAGAAATAAGATAAGATTTTGTTTTGTTTTTGAATAACACAAATTTAAATAATTATTACATTATTATGTACATTATTTTAAGAATTATTGTTATTTAGATCTGAATCAGCTGTATTAAATGGAATTCAATATGTACGATCAACTTATCTTGCATACAAGTATTGAGTACATGTATCTATCTAAATATAAACATATTTTTAACTATGCCTTAATAGTTTATTATGAATAAAATTGAGCATTTGCTTAATCTTTTTTTCGGAGAAAATTCTTCAAAGTTCATGAATAAAAATAAAGCATAAGCTCGTGCTCTTACTCGTCCAAAATGAAATATGACCATCTACTCTGAGTAACTTTCTGTTCTGTTTTATTGTATACATAAGAAGCAAATGCTCCAAATTTTGAGGATATGTTTGCAAAAAAAGTAGAGTTTTGTTTATGTCAGACTTGTTTTTGAAGGTGGCACAAGTACAAATTTATTTAAAGTAAAAAAGAGTATAAACCATGGTTAGCTCTAGAAATTAAGGATGTTTTGTTTGTGTGTTTCTTATTTTAACCACGACTTTTTATGTTTTTACCAAGTTCTTGTTCTCTTCATGTTATTTGGCATGAAAAGTTTTAAAGGAATGTATTTAAGAAGTAAGACGATTTTTGTTGTAGAGTTCTGTTATTATGTTGTCAGAGTTATTATGGGTGAAGAGTAGTCAAAGATTTGATTTAGGATAGTTTTAGTGCAATTTGTTTTTGAATATCTTGTATATATTTCTATAATTTATGTGAGAAATAAAATACTAATACTTCAGTTAGAATTTCCCCTGAATTTAGTTTAATTTTCTCTGTACAAACGTTAATTTGAGGCACTTCATAAATAGTTTGAAATACTCGATATGGAGCTCAAGTACGTTGATATGAGAAAATTTCTTTTGGTGTTTTTTTTTATGTTTTCGTTCAATTTCAGATCTCAATCTTAATATTACTAGTAATATATGCAGATTACCAACCTGCAGAAATAAGTCATTGTAGGCTTTAAGGATATACATAAGAAAGAACTATTAAAAAACTTTTGTAAACAGCTGCAATTTTGAAAACAATTTATATCACATTCAAGAAATAATAAGACCAGCTTAAGTGCTAAATCTGACAAATTTCCTGGTTCCAGAGCTATTAATGTAGATTATTTAACAAATTAACAATTTAGTTATTTAGTAAAACACTCTTATTTATTATTTAATCCAGGTTTTGAGTTTTAGGGTGTCATGTAGAGCAATACAGATAAAAAGATCCTCAATAAATAATTTTTTTGAAATCTGAAAGTCGGCCATCATTAAGAAATTTATTAAGCAATTTTTATGTTAACAAGCTTACTCACTTATCCATAAACCTGAGCCTGAAAAACAAATTTTAGAGAAATCTGGCTAAAAATATGACATGGAGAGCATTGCGTGTGTGTGTGTGTGTATGTGTTTATCTATGAACATCAAACCCTCCCCTCTCCCAGCTAAATTGTTTAGTACAACATATATATTACTCCTATAGGTAGGGTCAGTGGAAATTTCATAGTCTCCATGAAGAAGATTGTAACAGCTAAAAATTATATATTACAAACTTATAATTTGTTTAAAAATAGACAAACTTTCATATAGTGGAATGTGAAGTGTATATAGTTCACGAACTGCCCTCTTCCACTTTGAGTTCCAGGAATCATTTAATACATTGTAACTTATCCATATTTAAAATTAAACTGGAAACATAAATAATAAATATGTAATTTTTTTTTAAATTAATGACCAGAAAGTATCATTTTTGCACTCCACGCCCTACAATGCTGTAAGAAGGACTAGAAATTAAGATACAAGTTACTGCTTTAAAAACAAATAAAGATGCACTAACTTTTGGACACACCTAACTACAAAATGAAAGCCTAAAGGTCAAATTGCACCTACATGGTGTGTGAAACATTATGTATGCTTCTTTACCACCGAAGATTGCGAAGTAGTAATTCATATCAGATAATGTTATTTCCCCCCAAACAAATTCACTATTTCTTATAAAAATTGTATTATCCATTATGTACATATCTTTTGTGCAATATGATTGTATCTTTAGTATTTAAGAACTTAAAATGCTGGAAATAGAAATTGATAAAGGAGAGCATAATCTAGACCTGATTACTAAAGTAGTGAACTACCATGGTTACTACATTTGCTATCATGTTTACAAAAATTGCTAACTTTCGTTACAGGCAGATATTACAAGTATAGTCTGTACAGCTCTACTGTAATGTATAATTGTTAAATTTAAAAATATTGACAGCAATATTTTAAAACTTAACCTTATGCAAACTAAAAATATACTTATTCCAAAATTTTATAGTTTTAATAACAACTACAAGTCATAATTTTGATATTAATGAATCTTGGATTTTTTAGTGAAACTTGTACTTTTCTAAGAATAATAAATAAAACATGAATTCTCACAAAATAATGTTTAAGAGGCGGCAGGAGTCAGTCTGAAAATCGTCTTTTAGCGTTGCCTTCAATGTAGTGGTCCACCACCCGCACTAAGAATTTGTCATACCGACCGCCAGTGGCTCACGTCAACCTTTGCCCCCTCCAACTATCATATTTCACACCCCATCCACTCCATTGTTCAATGCCGACACAGTACCAAGCGGTCTTCACAATACCAAGCGCTCGGCGAGTTGTAGCAATGACTACTAAAACCTATACAGAGTGTTCCAAAACTCAATTGCCCCTATTTGTGGATACAAATGAGGATACAATCTAGGCTATTGACAAAAAATATAAGTAGGGTAAATAATTAAGTAAATTGTCAAGCAGTACAAATATCGCTTTATTTGATTTGCGCATATTTTTTATTTTTATAAAGTATATTTATTTTGTAAAGTAAATTTGTGTATTCAACAGTAATTTTTTGAAACAAAATACAGGATTTCAAAACCGACACACCAAAATTGTTCATGTAAATGAATAAAATAACTTATATAGAACACAATAACATTCGTACTTTTCTCTTATCAAAAGCTTTATATACAACAGAACTTAGAACGATACAACCAATAGAATATCCAGTGTTCTTGACGATGTGTCACACATTCACAACCCTTCACTTATGATTACAAATTATTCATTTAGTTCTCGTATCCATGTGTAACATACATAAAGGTATATTTTTATAAACTTAACTCTTCCAACAATACTAATTCGATTCGGAAAATAAGGTTTTAATATTCATTTTTTAATGAACCAACCAAACCGAAATTTAGTTTCCTTTTCCTGAATTAACAAAAAATGTTACCTTTGAGTTTAATTTATTTACAAATATCAGAAATATTTAAAAACTGTTGCCAACAATTAACTGTTTAAATTAAACATAAGATATACAAGTTTATTTAGTAAAGGGGTTTTCAAATTTGATATATAGCTGTTAGCATTTAATATGGAACACAATTTCATATAATTAAGCCTTATTCTATTATATTCAACGTGAAACAGCCAACGTGAAATCATACAATACACATACATATACAAGTATATGTCATAATATATAATAATATCGGTTTTCGTAATACAAAGATACAAAAGTAAAATAAGTATTACGAACATGTATACAAGTCTGTTTTGTTATTACAGTAAATTGGACACATAATTCACAAACAAACTATTTACGGAATATACCACAATTAATAATTCGAAAACACGAAATTCAACACACAAGATTTTCATCCATAAAGGACTGCGATTTAAATGGATTACGTTATATATAATCTGCTAATAGCTATTTATATTCATTCTAAACCTTTAAATAATGTAGGATCAAAGTTTTTAATATGAAACTGATGACATTATTTATTCAAAGAAAAATCATATTTGATCAAAAAAGGTGACAAGTTATTATATGAAGATCAATACCGATATACCGGTAATACAGGAATATTTAAATATATATATATATATATATATATATATTACTTAAGTAAAAGTTAGAAACATTACAAAACGCCCAAAAATGAATCTACAACAATTATTTAACTAAACACAAGCATATACAATTTTGAAGCAAATATTCTAATGTGTTAAGAAAACATTTGACAGGAAAATAACAATGAAGTTAGATTTAATATTACTGTACTACCGAATGTTAATTTATTTAGTCATTTATTAGAAGTCAATAATAGTTTTATGTGTGTTTTATATTTACAAAAACTTTAGTTGTATTTTAAAAATTATATTCAATGTTTAGTGTAATAGTTGACAATACATTTTAGGAAAATTAGCAGCATGTGAGGTGCAATATGTATTATTCCAACTACACAAAACATAATCATTTCAAACGTTTGATTAGTTTGTACTTAAATACAATGCAAATGATATTGCAATTTTTTTATACTGCATCTATTATCATAAATTCGCGAATCATAAATATGTCTGATGACTGATAAAAGAAAATAATTACTTTGAATGTGTTGTCTCTATAACTGTGGTCTAACTCAAAAATATGTGCCATAACTTCAGAACTTGATTTATGGCGTCGAAATAAAGAAAAAAAGTCTCCATTAATATATTATCTGAAAATATTGCATTATCTGTCTGTCGGATATTTTGTGTTTATTGATAACTTTATAAATCATTAAGATTTTGGTGTACACGATTTGTATGCTAAGTTTTACTAGTATACAAAGAACCAAAAGTTCATTTCAAAAATTGTCAACTCAGTGGCCATTTGATAATTTAATTTGAATATCTCTTAACCCTTTGGCGAGTGATCATTTTGATCCCAAATGAGTGAGCACGGAAATTTCCGTGTGTGCCCAAATGAGTGTGCACAAATGAGTGTGTGCACGGAAATTTCCGTTTTTGAGCATGGACTCTATAATTGCTTAAAAACTCTTCAAAAAATCATTATCTAGGGTAAAAACTTTATATTTATTGAATTTTCTTTTGGATTTTCACTTACTTATTTGATTTTGACATTTTATTTCTTTATTTTAACATTCTGCAAAAGATTTTTCTTTATAATAAAACTTTTTTTCTCTCTATCAGTATAGTAAAATTATTTAACTGAATTGTAAACACTTAATTTAAAATTTTGCCTAAACTATTAGTAATAAATGCAATAATATAGAAATATTCTATTTTCTTGAGGTAGTGGGGATGGTGAGGCCTAGCGGGAACTGGGTAATGCACACTTTTTTAACCGCTCTTTTAGCTTCACACGGTCAGTCTGTCGCTGTCTTTGTAGTTGTATAAAAATGGTTCTGTTGTCATTGTTTTGTTGACGTAGTTTTTATTTGTTTTATATTTTCCCCACTCTTTATGGTATATTTTAGCGTAATTGACATACTCCTTATAATGCCTGTGTCATAGCACGGAAATATCCGTGCTTACTCGCCAAAGGGTTAAACCAATAACCGTACAAAAAATGTAAACAACCGCCATTTTGAAATTTTATAAGATTATTCTTGGTATATTGGTAAAACCAACCATATACCAAATTTTAACAAATTTTGTTAAAGGTAGAAATCTTAACAAATTTTTTAACTTATCTTTATTTTCAATTAGTATAAAAAATCGCGCTATGAAAATAACTTAGTTGATGGCACTAAGAAAAACTGACTTTCTATTATTAACTAAAATAATTAACTTATCATAATAATAACAACACATAATAATAGTGCCTGTTATTATAAAATTACATATTTGAGCGTAGCGAACGAATGCGTTGGGCTATTTTTATTTCCTTAACAACAAAAATTCATTTGTTTTTAAAGTCTTTAATTTGATGCTTCACAAGTAGTAAACGTCCTTTTTAGGTACCGGTATAGTAAGGTTTTTGATTTTGTAAATCCGGAACAGATTGTTCACATCTTTTTCCGACTTTTACAGAATAATGATGGTAAGTTTTCAAAATATATAGACGATTATTTTGTTATATTTTTGTCAATTGACATAAGAGGGTGAAATCGGTTTTGCAACAATTTCAACAGGCGTGTGAGCCGGGATTATTTTAAATCAATTGGATTATCTATCTTGACACGAATATGGTTTATATACGGTAAATTAAATGCATGGTTTATATAAATTAAATGCATGGTTTATATAAATTAAATGCATGGTTTATATCAAGTTGACGCACCGAACATTGGATCTACTACTGTTGGGCGCAAACGGTAAAGAATATTGGCGAGCGACGCCAACCCTATCTGCAGGGTAACGACCGAACTACTGCGCCCTGTATTTTTCATTGCAAATGCTAACATATTTTAAAATGCCTAGTATAAATAGTAAACACGGTTAAAATTACTAAAGTAAATAATAGAGACAATTGCTATAGTATGAGTGTACCTTTTATAGAATAATTATATATATTTAGCTTGTACATTATTTTTAAAATGTCGACAAAGTCACCGTAAAAGTACGTGTTTCTTATGGGAAAATAACAATGTGTTTTAACTGTTTTTCGAGTCGGTACAAAGTAAATACAATATTTTTCTACATTAATGTGTTGGTAAATACTATTTATTTGGTTGTACCATTTTATTTTAATTTAAAATTTTCACGCATAGCCAATATTACATAATTTAAGAGTTCCTCCCATGTTAAAAAGGCAGAAGGGTAGGCGGACCGTGCGGCTGACTCCGACCGCCTCTTAATGACAATGTCACCATTCTCAGTAATACATTAGCTATAACAAACAAATTATAACTAACTTAGGAAGTGCAATTGATCAGATATTTCTAGGAACTAGAATGGGTGTGCCCTAACTTCTAGATTCTCCTAACAATTAGCAAAATACAAAATAATAATACAGGATAATAAATACAAGTACTCTTCATAATATATGATTAATAACTTGAAAATATAATATTAACATAGATATAGAAAACACATATTAATGGGACCTAAAATTTACATTTAATTACCTCATTACTGTTGAGACCGAAGGTTCTTTGTTGGAATTCCATGTTTAAAGATAATAAAACACATTTTTTAATTTTGTAACATCTACTTTTTATTAGTCTAGCCGACCAATGGTTTCGCTTGCTAAGGCATTGACGAGGCTGTATTACAGACTGAATATTATGAATAATATTGATGAACTTATGTGTTTCAAAGCAGTGTTGTTTATGTTACGTGTTATTTGTGAATGTGATGTGTATACATTTTAATTTATACAACTGACGCGCATCAACGAATGCAAGAATTCCAGTAAAAATCTAGGTTTGATAATGCCTGAACAATAGGCGAAACGATGTAACCAATAAAAAATAAAAGAAAGAAAAACGGACTGTGAGCAGTAAGTACAAAAATTAGTTAAACCTAATATTTACATTATTATTTTTTTAAATTTGCTACTATTCTGCACGTTGTTTTTGTTCGTTTTTTATTATTATTATTATTATTATTATTATTATTGTATTATTGCTCAATAAACAAGTATTTTTCTCTCATGTTATTTACAATCTATGTCATCTTGGACTGTAATGTTTCAATGTATTAAAATGTAAATATCTGTATTTGCCAATGAAATTTATAAAATAAACACTTAAAACAGTTTAGATTAGGTTTTAACTTATTGTTATTACTAACAGTAATATTGTTTGGCGTTTGCCCAAACACACATTTCACTCTTACCTCTGAATCTGATCCAAACAAGTCAACTCCATCATCATCATCGTCATCATCTTGTACCTTACCCTTAGGCGCAGCTGGAGCTGGAGCAGCAGCAGCAGTACTAGGAGTAGAAGCCGTTTTCTCCAGAGTTGTTATTCTAAGCTCAAGTCTTTTCATTAATACTACCAAGTCCTTTACATCTAAAATAACAAATCAAACACGTTTCAACGACAAAGTCGCCATCCTCAGTGATACATGAACTACAATAACTAAACTGTAACTCAATATTATTTATATTATTGTTTCTTTAACTTGCAAACTGTTTGCATAACATTATAAATAAATATATACCTTAGAGTTGATAACTACATTAGAGTTCATTCTAGTAATATCAAATTTACTATTGCATTTTGGATAATTCTATTTTACTTTTACAATTTGGCATATTGGTTTGGGACAAAAACCTTCATATTTCACCAAAATTCAAGGTGGCTTTAAGAACCTATCTGACCTTATGAAATTCCCTGACCAATTTACTTTTTCTCTGATCAACAATAGGAAACAGACACAACCTATGTTCATTGAATTTTAGTCAATCGATCAAATTATATTGGCATTGAAAGGCAATCTTAGTGGATAACTGATACACACGAAAATATTGTAATAACTAAATACTTAATATTGCATTTCTGTGCCCACTGTCAGGTGGTCAATATAATTCTGAAACACTCATTATTCTAAATATAAATTTAAGAGAAATGACTCCAATTCAGATTTGTTCACTTAGACTTATCAAAATATATGTTTAAATCCTTGAATTTACTGCGTCATTTAGAAACAGAATTAAATTATTATTTAGCCCTATAGCTCCATTTTTATGCTTTTTATTTCATACTAAATTACTAAACACATGAAATTAATTTATACAAATAAACACACACAAATTCTTTTGCTAAAATCTACAATTTATTGGTCTAGCCGACCATGGTTTCGCCAGTTACGGCATAGACGAGGTTTATACAAAGATGTAGAACTCCTTGTCAATGCCATAACTGGCGAAACCATGGTCGGCTAGACCAATAAATTGTAGAATTTAACAAAAGGATTTGTGTGTGTTTACTTGTATAACATAGAATTCTATCAAGTACCGTCGGTCATCAGTATAAACAATATTGAAATTAATTTATTAAAGTATACATATTCCACATTCATCTTTGGAGAATTATATAATTATTAGTGATAATTTGATACAGTTGAAGTTTAATGAACATATCTATAAGTATATTAAGTATGACTACAGTCGGTACTCGGTGAAATTCCATAATAAGGCAAATCAAAAATGATAAGGCACTTATAATTTCACAAACAACAACAATTTATTGCTACAGCTGTTTCGCCGTTAGGCATCGTCAGACAACTAAGAACTAAAAACTAAAATACAGGTCAACTTAACACTAACATATAGGAATGAAGGTGGGGATGAAAGCAGAGGTAGGGCAATGACCTGGTATTACCTGAAAGGGACATGGATAACAGACGTTTTCAAACAATAGGTTTTAACAAAGGGGATGGGTTATTTACTTGTTCATTCAGGTTAGAATTTTGTTCATTCATTTACTTTCATCCCCACCTTCATTCCTAGATGTTAGTGTTAAGTTGACCTGTATTTTAGTTTTTAGTTCTTAGTTGTCTGACGATACCTAACGGCGAAACAGCTGTAGCAATAAATTGTTGTTTGTGAAATTATAAGTGCCTTATCATTTTTGTTTTGCCATATCTATAAGTGTCAGTTTCCAATTTTATAATTATAATATGAAGTTGCCCTAATTCAGTAATCAAAAACGATTCACTACAACCACCATTTTTTTAGAAAAAGATGACGAGTGTAAGCCACTATCCCCTCCTCTCTGTCTTATCAATCTTTGTTACTTACTTACTAATGTAGTTCTTATTTTTAATATATAACTGGCTAAATGAGTGCCTATCTCTAATGTTTGTTCCTTTACAAATAATTGTATTAGTCTCAGTTTTATAAACCATTACTTCTTAAATATATATCTGTCAAATTAAAGTTTTCCCCAACTTTCTCAGGAAAGTGAAATTAAATGAGTTTTCCAGTTATTCCCAGATGCTAGCCACCCTGAAATTTGGTCAAAATCACTTAAGATGATTCTAATATTAAAATATTTAGGATATCAACCCAGTTTCATTTTATTTTCAGGAAGATAGTGGCGAAAATATTCTATCTGAGTCCTAAGAGGCTACATTTTAGCAATATAATTTTGATTTTTTTTTTAAATTAGCTTATCGAAATAGATTAAATTTTAATAAAATGTGTCATTACAGGTTCAAAGAAAATGTAATTTCTCAAAAAATGCTGAAAGTGATAATGAATTTCGTCAGGTTCATTTATATATTTTCTAAGTTATTAACCCTTTGAGCACCACGCTATTTTCGCTAGATCGTTTCGAATATTGCCAAGGTCATATGTGTGTATCATTGCCTCGGACGCCTAGCTATTTATACTGCAAGGTACTACGGAATAACGCCACAGGTGTTTTTGCCATTTTAACAATACTATATTTAAACAACCATATCTTTGCTAATTTTAAAGATAAAGTAATAATTTTGGTCTTGTTTTTTTTTTTTTATGATAAATTGTACTAGTACTATTATGTATATTAGATAAATTTTAACTTTGAAACTTAACAACTATTACATTTTTTTCATATATGTTTTTTATTTTATTTTTAAATAATTAAAGCAGAATAGGTTCTGAAATATTCATTAAAAAATATTAACATTTGATAGATTCACATTTTTTTTTTCCTTTTCCAACTGCAACAAACATTATTTTTAGTATAAACAGCAATTTCGGTAGTAATATTCTGAATTAATTATATAAAACTCATATGCAGAAAAAAAAAAGTCTGATAGTTGTTAAGTTTAAATGTTTAATTTTTTTATTTCAGTTATAAACACTACTACAAACAAAGTAAATGAATGATTTAATATAAATAATAGTAGTACAATCAATTGTAAAAAAAAAACTAGACCAAAATTATTACTCTATCTTTAAAATTAGCAAAGATATGATTCTTTAATTACAGTATTGTTAAAATGCCAAAAAACAGCTGACAAATTTAAATATAATGTAATAAACGAAAGTAAGAGTTAGTAATACTTACATTGATCTACAAAACATAAAAATTAAGTGCAAAAAATTGACGAAATAAAATATATTTCCGAGAGCTGATTATATCGGACCATGGCGGTATTCGGACAACTTTTGCGAGTTGACCAAATCCGCCCTTGGCAGTATTTGAAAAAAATTAAAATCCAATTAAATCGGCCGGTGGCGCTCAAAGGGTTAATTTACGTGGTTTGGGTCTCAAACATCTAAATTTTAAATATTCAACATTCTTTTAAAACTAACCTTGTTTTAATCCTGTGTTTTCCTTTTCTAGAGAATTGATACGATTTTGTATTTCCACATTATTTGTATTACTAGAAGCCATTACTGCAATTCCATCCATCTGCAAATAAAACACACATTTTCATTGAAGTTAATAGTTTGTATATTGCCAGCTTTTTATCAAAGTTATTTACACAAATATTTATAACAGATATCCCATATAAGCCTACTTATTTGGTGACTGCTGGCTCTTCTTATGTGGCTTCACCTTATTTTTCTTTCTATCTGAACTGTCGCTATTTCAACTTCAATAAATAATTTTTGGTAATTTATTTGTTATATTTTCTAATTCATATTCTAAACTAGAGTGCAGTGCATGGCAACCAAACACTGAAATTTCCCTTTTACCTTCATTGTGTCTACCATGAATCTAGACAGTTGAGTCTGTCATGCTGACAATGTGAGTTATGAAGTAAACGATAGGCTGTATTTTAGTTTCAGTGCTATTATTTCTCAATTGTTTATTTATATATATTTTTGAAATATGGATTTTAAATGTATGTCACTTGAAAAAATAGAGGAGTTCCTACAAAATGCTGGATCAGATTTAAATAACAAGAGAGACTATGAAATAACAGGTTATGAGTATGTCATTGGAATGAAAACAAAAGATAATAATAATAAAGAATAGAACAACATTTCTTTCCTAAAACCTACATAGTTTTATTAAAGAGTAAATTTTCCTTTGACACTTGAGTTGACAATTTGTGAACTAGAAAGTAAACAATGTCTTTTTGTTTCAGTGTTATAACTTTTTTTCGAATTTTATTCAGACATTTTGATTCTAAACTTTTGTCATTTAGAGGAGTTATTTCAAATTCTGGATTAGATTTGGATAGTGAAAGTGATGGTGATGTAACTAGTTATCGGGTATTATTAGAATACACATTTTTTTGCCGTTTGAGAAAAATAACTAGTTTAGTGCTTGGAGACATCTTGGTAGAAGAGATTACACCAACAATATAGTGATGACCTTGCAAGCAAGAGACAAGATAGTATTGAATTTAAAAAAGGAAGTCGAGTCTATAAGAATGCCAGACCAGACAAGATGGGATAATGAATCTAAAAGCAGATGGACACATTGGCTAATATCTGTAATACAAAGGTGGAAATATCAGATTTTCCCCAATGTCAAGATGTTCGTGAAGATGAAGTGCATTTTTTTCTAGCTGGTCTCACTTTAATGAAGCTCGTATGATACTGGAAGAATAAGTACTTACAAGCCTGTGAACACATATGGTGGCTCAGAAATGTGTTGGAGTGTAACAGTTATCTGTGCTACTATTATATTAAAGTAGCTCCAAAGAATCGAGCAGGAAGAAAAAAATGTCACAGCTAGTATGAATTGAGGAACAACCCTAACTAAGACCTCCCCTTGTGAAGGATGTGAAAGGGAAGTGTTTTTTGTTAAGTAGGTTTGTTCTGGCGAAGAACGAAAGAGTCTCTTGCACCAACATGGAGATGATCTTGGTGTCTATAAAAGATGTTTACACCTACCTATAAAACACACATGCGTGCTTGCACGCGCGCACACACGTAATTATACTTATGTTTTATCAAGAAAAACATTAAACGTCATTTATTTGTTTAAACATATTATGAATTTCAATTAACAATGTGTATTAATTCAACTAACAACAAGAAAGTGTAATAAACAATAAATTATAGAACTTATTATTTTTTTTTTTTAATAATTGTAATAATTAAGATTAACACTCCAAATCTTAGACATACAGTATGTTGATAGATATCTTGTGTGACTACACTCCTAACCTAATACATGTCACACTAGAACCACATTTGAGATAATTATGAAACTAAATATACAGACATTGCCAGTTTTATCTATTATACAGCCAAAGATTTATGAGGGAAAACTCAATTATATTTAAAACCTGCCTCAAGTATAATAATTAACAATAATTATTTTAACTATTAATAATTATTTTATGAAAAAGAGATAAAGGCAGGAGTTCTATAAGGATATGTTTCGGAAACATTACTTTATATTTTGTATAACAGGGATAGCCCAACATCAATATTGTTACGTTTACAGATGATACTGCTATGTTACCTGTAGGTGATACAATTAATAAGTCAACTGCAAAAAGGAGTATACATTAAATACTGGGACGAAGAAATGGTGGATATAGCTTAATGAATCCAAATTTATGCATACTGATTTTACAAATAAAAAGATTCAATGTCACCATTAAAACCACATTGATCTCACACACTAACACCGAGACATACCTCAGTACGACACTGGATGCTAAACTTTGATGGAAACAACATATTAAAAAGGAAAACAGAACATTAAATTAAGAAAGATGCTCTGGATCCTAGACAAAAAGGCGGAGTTATCACTGCATGATAAGCTAGTGATCTACAAACAAGTTCTTAAACCCATTTTGACCTATAGCAACCAGGTGGAGTTGTGCTAAAAACATCAACACACAGATTATTTAGCGCTTTCAAACTGTGAATAATAAAATACTGAGAATCATGGTCAATGCTCCCATGGTATATTCATAACAGTGATCTTCATTGTGAATTGAAAGTGGACATTGTTGCTGTTGAAACAAGGAAGCATCCAGACTGCTTGGTAACAATGGATTATTGAAACAACTGAAAAGAACATAATTCATGGCAATTCCAAATTATAATCAAAGGGAAGATAAATAATATAAAATAAAACCAATCCCTTTGAACTTGCAACGTAAAATTATCAATATTAACTGAGAGCACCAATGGGTTAAACCTGGATGAATTAGGCTATTTGTTAGAAATATACTGATTGTTAATTAGTTTCAGTGTAAAAAAATTATGACACTCTAAAATGGGCATTGGGTAGGAGGTGTGTATTTGCTGCAGTTCAAAGGTCCAAGCTTCAATTAACCACATAAAATGTTTGCTTGGTTACACTAGACGTATACCTAGGCATAAAGTATGGACGTTACAGGAAAAAATAAAACTGTTTACAGTAATAGAACTTTCCTGAACCGAAATGGTAACAGAAAATTAAAAATCAAATATATTTTTAATATCGTATAACTAGTCAATTACACATGTTCTAACTCTCTATCAGATATGGGAGAGAATGGTGCCGTTACAGTGAGCCACCTCTCCCAAAGTACATCTGTTCACACATCAGTCACTCAACTCGCACACATTACAGTACAGTATGGACCATAAAATAACTTTACACATTTTGTTGTTTACAAACTAATAATTTATCATGTCTCATTATATAAATAGTGTCTGAGAACAATCCATCATTATTAAATAAGTTTACAACAAAAAAGAAAAGTTCGTACCATGATCTAAACAAATTTAGACAAAAAAAAAGTTTAAAGCAGTAAAGTAATTCTCAAATTTTAAATATTTTTTGCTAGTAATAAGAGGAAATTTATATTCTATTGTACATTTTTTAAACTTTAAATGAAAACATACATTTTATCAACATCACCGTGGGTAATTAAAAAGTTATTTAGATTTTGAAGAATTATTAAAATGGTTTCACAGGTTTCAAAACTATAGGTAGTTTTTATAATGATGCTATATGACAAAACCCATGAGAGTATAAATAGCTATCAACCCAGTGTTTCAGTAATGCTGCAATACGACATAACCTATAAGAGAATGAATAAGAAACGGCCATTCATCTCATTGCCTATAAAATAAATATTCAACCTTCAAAGAAAAAAAAAAAAAGAAAAAAGTGTGATTATCATTCTGTTGTCAATTGCTACTACTGTTACCAATCACGCTCATACGTTTCTTTAGTAATGTTTTTAAAATTTTATTGATGTTTATAGAAGACTTACCTATTTTGAAGATTGGTTTAGAAAGGTAAAGGGGAAAACGTCTTAATAAATTATGTACTTATAGCTATTACTTTATATTTTTTAAATATAATTACAACAACCTTCATCCGGGCACAGCATATAGTATGTACACAAATCAGTAAGATGTAATATATATTTTTTTTTTTTTAAATGTGTAAATACCAAATTTCCTCTTAATGGATGATGTGTAATGCATAGAGTGTGTTCATAAAGTATGGAATATACTGCATATATACAATCATATAAGATAACATTTACTTGGCGGCCATCTTGGATCCGCCATTTTGAAATTAGGTTCAATTTTTCAAATAGGATTAAATTTCCAACTGTAAATTATGGTTTTAAATGTTCTGTAGTTGTATTAGTTAATAACAGTTCAAGGAAATAAGATATAAAAAAAAACGGATTGCACCATTAAACTTAGAATATAAATTAAAAAATGTAAAACATGTATCATAATATTCTATTACTATTTATAAAATTAAACCTAATTTCAATATGCCGGATCTGATATGGCAAATAAAATAATAACTATCAAATCTGAAAGTAAATATTGTCTTATAAACATATACCATAAACGAACTTTTTATTAAACATTTTGATAGTAGAGTAACCGGATATGCTTGAATAACTATTTGTTATCTTTGACTTACCGCCAGCAATCCTTGATTAGTTCTTTTTTTCAGTTTATATTGTCATATATCTCATTACACCACACGTGTTTCGGACATTATCGTCCATCATCGGGTGATAACACTTAGTTAAAACATTCAACACAAAATACAATCACATAACATTCACACACAAGAAACACAATATTTCTTTTATCACCCAACGATGGACGATAATGTCTGAAACACATGTAGTGTAATGAGATATATGACAATATAAACTGAAAAAAAGAACTTTTAATGTTCAGCTGTTTTGAAGATTTTTTAAATATTCCATACTTTATGAACACTCTGTATAGATGCAAAATTAATAAGAGTATAACTTCCAGAAGTCATTTAGGACTAAAGCTCTTCGATTGAACTAGTTTTACTGCTATCTGTTTTTTTAAATATTTTTATTATGTAAATTGTTTTTGTAATTATATCGCCGCTACAAGGTATGCAAAGTACCATATTTCATATGCAAGCGTGTCTGTTTTTTTGTAGCCCTCTTTCAGAATTAATTTGGTTCTATGTTGTTGTTTTTTTTTTTATTTTTAGGTTAGTCTTATGCCATGTTCATTTATAATAAGAGTTTAGTTATTTCTTAGTTTTAGTACATTTTTGTTCAGGGTTATTCAAAAAGAAATAGACCCTTTTTTAAATCAATAAAATTGAAACTACATAATTTATACCGGTCGTGGTTGGCATTACTGGGCAGCTAATAAACCAAAGTTTTATTTGAACACCTGACTGTTGGAACATTGTTGCAAGACAACTCTTAATTTTGTTTATTTAAAAGTGGGTAATAGTAGCGTTGAGAAAGCTTTTGTGTGCTTGAACTAGAGTAAACTCAATCAGTTACTTTAGTGCAACACAGTTTTGGACGAGCTTTAAAAAAACCCCACCACGTAGGCAGTCTATTTATCATTGGCACAAGAAATTAAAAAATACATGTTGTTTGAGCAAATCAAAAGTACTGAGAGGCCATCGCTGTAAGAAGATCGTGTACAACAGGTTCGAGCTTCTATCCTGCGAAGTCCAAAAAAGTCAACGTCCAGGATAAGTGTAGAACTTAATATTCCACAGCCAACTGTTTGTAGTATTTTGATAAAACGTCTAAAAATGAAACCTTAGCTGTTGCAAACATTACGTGTTGATGATAAGGAGAAACATTTGGTGTTCTGTATTGACATCCAGACACCAATGGATTCATTGATCGACTAATCTTTTGTGATGAATCAACGTTTCATTTTAGTGGAAAGGTTAACAAACAAAATGTACGTATCTGGGGAACAAAAATTCCTAGAATAATTGTTGAACATGAGAGGGATTCTCTTAAGCCAAACGAATTTTGTGCTGTATCAAACCAAAAGATATACGGACCTTTCTTCTTTCATGAAAGAACGGTCAGAGGCTCATCCTACTTGGACATGCTGACTGAATGGCTTATCCCTTAAGTAGAGAAAGACAGTGATAACCACATATTTGTTCAAGATGGAGTTCCGCCACATTGGCAACAGAATACTTCGATGTGCAATTACCGGATCACTGGATTGGTTGAGCTACTGATGACAATATGCCACCTCACAGTCCAGACTTGAACCCATGCAACATCTTTCAGTAGGGTTTCGTTAAAGATCAACTTTTTATTCTCCAATTACCATTGAGCTTCTCGGAATTTAGGCAGTGCATAACAAGAATTAAAGAGAGTGATGATGTCGTACCCTTAACAGAGTCTGGTCAGAACTTGACTATCAAATTGATGTCTGCCGTGTAACCCGTAGGGCTCATATAGAATATCTATAACACTGTACAAAAAATTTTGAAATGTTGTCTTTGTAATGGTACTATTTATTTTTTTCTGTCGATTAAAACCAGTTTACTATGTTAATTAAAAAGTGTCTATTTCTTTTTGAATAAACCTGCATATTTAGTGCAGTGATGATTTTACATTTTTTGTCATTGTATATAGTTAAATTGGTTTTAGAAAAAAGAGGGGGGAATGATATTTTAAATTGTATGGGGGAAATTGTAAAGGTGTGGTTATGATCATAATAATGATTTTTTTTTTTTTAATTAGACCGTATAGTCTTATTACTATACTAAAGAAATATTTTTTTTTTTTTTCTTCTTTTTTTTTTGACAATTGGTGCAAACATCTTTTTGATTTTATAACGAACAAGAAATAAATCCTATTCTATTCCTTAGCATATTAGAAAAATTTAGTTTGAATCAGTTCAGGAATGTCTGAAGTAGGTTAGACAGGAAGGGCTGATGATAGGTCTTGCACCATGTATGAATTAATGAAATGTACAAATTAGGATAATTGATATGTTCAGTAACCTAACTGATCCAAAACTCTCCTTTTCTTCATTGTATAACTTACAATAATAAGGCTTTACTGTAATAAAAAACAACAACATACACTTGAAATAAAATTACTCACACATTCTAGAGAACTTTTAATATGTTGACGAGCCTTTGCTACTTCTCCAGCCAAAGTATTTTTCAATATATTAGAAGAAACCTAACACCAAAGAAACAATATGTTAAAGTTAAGACTGAAAACAGAAGTACGTTTTCAACACTTGTAACCAAAGCATGCACAAATACAATAAAGCTAAATAAAGTGCATAGAATAAGACCAATCCATATATGCACAAACACAGTTTGGTCAAAATACTGTGTATAATTAATTAATTTGTGATAACAATATACAAGGTCTATCCAGTAAATATCAAGCTATTTAATATTGACAAATATATACTGTGTCTGCGAATTAGGGCTTGTTCTATAATCTCCTGATATATCTCGTTGGGAGGTTAACTTTGCTATACTCCTGCTAAAGTTTCATCAGCTAGTTGTTCTTGTTACATATGATTTGTATGCTGCTATGTTTATCTATAACAATTTGTTTTGATATTTTTAATGATGATGACAAATGTTTACTTTTTTTATTGTGTCATATTTATATATGTGATTAGAAACCAATATCGTTTATTGAATTTATCAAGCTAATTCCCCAAATTTGACATAAATTTTCCTACACATAATGACATCGTCTTTTATTTTTTCGATCACTTCCTTTCTTTTTTGCACAAGTGTTACTAATAAATCTGTTTCTTCAAACAAAATTTTTTTGTTACACTTTCGTTTTACTTCCAATTCTTGAATTTATAAACAACTATCGCTGGAGACTTTATAATCAAACCACTAAAAATAGATTAATAACCAGCCAGCATCTCTTAATACTGAACACCATCTTCAACTAACATAAGAAAAACAAAAAAAAAATATTACACATTTCCTATTATAGTTCATTTTTCAGTCACCACAGGTGTTTCAAACTGCCAGACAAATTGCTGTTAGTTAACAACAAGATTAAAAAAACAAAACAATTGTAGAACGGAATATTCTTGTCGGCTGGATCTGACAGATAATTAATGGAAACTTTATTGGGAGATTGTAGAACTGTAGATAGGGTCTTATTCTCTTTGGACCATACACTTATACCAATATCATTGTTTTTTAATAGTTTTTAAAGTCCACTTTTGGAATTATCATCAGCTGTTCTCCATAATTTAAAAAAATGGCTTGAAATTTATTCCATTTCAAAAATGATTTTAAGCCAAAAATCACAAGGAGCCAAATCTGAAGTGTAATTTGCTAAGACATTGTTTTATTTTTGCCAAAAACAACACATGAAATGTGATGAAATTCCCTACTTTAATTTGGCCACAACTACAACAGTTTTGTCTGTTACTAGCTGAAGTATATTTATACACCTTATTAATTATTTGGGTTAGAGGAGAATACTCATGATGAACAACAACCTTCACCTTGATATTGGTCTGACTGACATGCTTTTTTCAGCCTTAGAGAATCAGAATTTTTGAAACCGTCACTTATGAATTCCCCAGATCATTTACTAATTTTCGCTTCATCAATCAACATTCATAGCTTAGAGCCCACACTTGTTCAACACTTCTACTTGTTCAAGGTCTTCCAGACCATGGATCGCTTTCAATAAATTCCCGGCCATCTTTGAATCATCAGTACCACAATTGTATTTGGGCTTCAATCACTGAATCACCTTCAAAATCCTTCTTAAACATCCAAATTGTTTTAGGTTCAAGCAGAAATTCAATAAAAATTTTTTGATATGCTCTCGCTCAGTCATTATGAATGTGACAATATTCAAACTCACTTAACAATATTTACCAGACACCTGTACACAAAAATCCCTGATAATTGGCTGCCAAATTACATCATTCTCTTGATATTGAAATGGATGAATATTTTTCGGATAGACCTTATATGCAAGAAATACAGTTAGGTAGAAATACAATACACACATGTTGTTGCAAACAATATACACATAACAATAACAAAGGGCAACTCTATTGACTGATGGATGAAATGTCTATAAGCGGCCAATAGAGTCATTCCACAATACAGTATCACTATGCTCAGAAGGTAAATAGCTTTCTTGCTAAAAAATGTTAGAAAACTTGTTTCATTAGTCTAAACACATACCAGAGGTGTCTAAAAAGTATTGCTTTACCTTTCTAAATTTTGAACAAGTGAATACAAAAACTTACTTATTGAAAACTGTATAGGATTAATGAAAATAACTTTTAACATATGGCAAACTTTTATCCAAACTTGCAAAATTGGGATTTCAGATGGGAACTCAAAAATTATAAATGGTAACTCAATTTGTTATTATAAAAGAAATAACGACTAGAGAAAAAACATATAACGTACTGTTACATGAGCCCTCCAATGAGATATAGAAAGATGATCATGAGAATAAATAAAAAATATAGGGGTACAAACCTTATTTTGTAAATGAAATATAGTATTTAATTAAAAAGTACTTTCTTTAGTCGTTTAAAGTTTGCCCAAAAAATATTTTTTATATTCAATCATTCAAAATTCTTATAAGGACGAAGAATTTTAGAACACCTGGTTTATTTAACCCGAGAAATAAAATTTTATTAATCACCGAAGTTTAGCACCATCATATAATACAGTATGATTTTGTATATAACAACTTGTATCCAGAAAGGCTTCTATTGGCATCTGCCTGTCTATGAGTTTCATACAAATACAAATTCTAAGGAACACATTTAGATATATAGTCAAAATTTTGTATACAGGATTAAATGATGGTTGTTAATATGATTAAATAAAAAAAATAACTTTATACAATTTCATTTTCAAAAAGCACATATTTAAAAAATTGTGTAGTTTAAAAACTGTACGAAATATGTTAAAAATTTTAGGTTTTATAATAAATTGAAAAGAAAAAAAAATTGTTCTTAAAACAGAACATAGTTATCTTTTTTTTGTTGTAGCCTACAGTATAATAAAAATATCGTTAAAAAAATCGTTCTAGGTAATTGTCTAAATACACTACAATTTTCTCTTGCTTTCGATGATTTTATAAATTTCAATAATACAACTTCAAAATTTAAAAATAGTTTCATGGTTCCAGTTTATGAAATCTTTAAAATTAGAAATTATTAAACCATCAAAGTTATTTAATTCCAGATTATCTTTTGCTTAGAAATAATCATCAACTCAAAGATTTCTGAAATTAGCAACAAACAATTTTGTTTATCTTTGGTCATTGCTAAGTAACTATTTATTAAAATGTATACATTATTCTCAATTTGGACAATTTCAAAAATCTGAGGCTTTATGGGTTGTTTAATTTCTTGGAGATACAAACCCTTAGAAGCTAAGAGAAAACTCTTTCGGGTTCTACACAATTAGCAAGATTTTTTTTAAAGATCTCAGTTATAAATATAACCATTGTATATAATTAATTAGCCCCTAATTGAAAATATTAAACACTATTTTATTGATATCTTGCACCTCCTGTTTTGTTTGATTATGTTTCCTCCTTGGATTTGTATATTATGGCTGTAACAGTTCTTTGTATTTTAAAATCCAGAGGATAAAACCAAACACAAAAATAAATTAATATCATCGTAATAATTGTATTTTGATCAATTATTAAATATTATTAAAATCATTCCAAAGATTTAAACAGGTTAAAAAATATTACAGTTGTGACTGTCACTCCCATAAAATTATTTGTAATAACTGTAAATTCAACCAGTTTCTAAATTCATTGAAAGTGTTAAAAACTGGTTAGAAAAATAACATTTGTAGTTACTTTGTCAATCACAACATGTATGGTAATTACTGTAGCAATATTACGACTATCACTATTTGGTTGAAATGCTAGACTAAAAAGTAGATTTAGAAAAATAAATATTGATCAAAATAGCTTACACAGTGTATTCATAATACAGTATTGTTATGAGAATATTTTGTACTGTAGCATTTACATTCATGTATAATACAAAAAATATAAGCATTTATTTTTTTTTAGGCGTGTTAGCCTATTGTTTTAATAATCCAAACAAATTGGTTATCCAAACTACCTTTGGTTCCAATTAATTCACGCTCTACTGTATAATGCAATACACGACACTGGTTAAACTAAGCTAAATAATCTACAGAAATTTCTTGACGAAAGTTCAACAAAATTTAAAGAAATAAAACACAATCAAATAAGATAATAAAGGACAAAAGTTCTATAAAACTAAAAATTAAAAAAAAAACTACAAAAACACTATCAAATGGTTCTATAAAATTACAAAAATAGGATTTTTATACCATAAAAATTTAATCTAATATTATGGTAGGCTAACATTACTATATTATTGGGTTTATAAACTCCTCCATCGAATAAATAAAAAGTTATCTAAAGCTACTAAAAATTGTATTACGTTCCAGAATATTGATGTGCTCATAAAGTAAACATCCTTAATTTGACTATCGATCACACAAAAGACGGTAGTGTGAACTTAAAGAGGGTAGAGGGTAGATTGGGTTTTCCAATTAATATAAGACTTAGTAACGGTTATTTTTTGTATGGAGTTTCATTAGATTAATTATTGTAAACCTTTGCAACGGAAATAATATTACAAGGAATGTCAATATATCTCATTTATTATAGACACATGGTTTACTTTGCTATTGTCTATTATGGACATTTGGCATTTTCAAAGTAAAATGGAAACAATTCAAATAAACATCTTTGGTTCAACCATCCAACTTCAATAATTGTTTCATTTTATAAAATTGAGGGCAATACCACACACACAACATAAAATAAACTTCCTACATAAACGAACAAATTCATGCAAATCTAAAACGAACAAGAATATCAACACAACAGCCTCACCTTCCGTTCTTCTTTAATCAACTTATCATTTTTACGATCAAGTGTTTTCTTGTTTTTATCACGTTTATCCTTAACTTTGAATCTCTTTTCAGTCGCAGTGACAATAGGTATTGGAAGTGTTATAATGGGTTTTGGTTGTGAAGGAGGTGCTTCAACTCCATTTATTATTTGCAGCTTGTAAAATAAGATGAAGAAACAAGTGGATAATAATTAACTAGTTAATATAACAATACAAACATTTCACAGTCAATTCTATACATAAAATATAGTACGGTTTAGACTTTCAAAATTGATTAAAGTGGCTGCCTAAGCAATAGTTTGAAATTATAATTTAACAAACCCTGGATCTGCAAAATTATTTTAGACCATCATGACTTTTTGCACAAAATTAGTAAGTTACTGCAAAATGCTTCGGTTGTCACAAAACCATTACTTATGTTAAAAGTTAAAATTTATACCTTTATTTCAAAGACATAAATATAGTTCAAACAAATATGGAAGTTTTAGAAATTTCCATTAAAAACCACTCCATGCCATGCGGATGTTTGTTTACAAATCATTGTTTATTTGAAATCAATATACAGTAGGCTCCTGACTATCCGGCCTATTATTGCTGTCAACTGGGCAGGATGTTGAGAGGAAATCATATAACTAAAAATCATTAGCATTTCATATTTTACTTAAACTTGTGATTATAGATTTTGATCAAGGATCAAACAATTAATGTTAATTTTATTTAATTATAAAAAGAAAGTTAAAGAAAATATTTATAAAATTGAAACATTTATTTAATGAATGTAACAAAGATTACATATTGTATCGGAACAACATATTTCATGGATTTATCTCTCATATTTAACAAACGGTTATAAAACTGATGATAAATCAAAATGAGAACACACCAATAAAAACCCAATGGTGCACTGTTATATATTTATTTTCTGCAAAATAATAGAATTGTAAATTTATTGTACGGAAGTGAAAAAAAATATGTGCACACTGCTACAGTGATCTCTAAATAAAACTATGCAGAAAACATGTACTGCTCATATATTTCAAAGGCCTTACAATCAAAATGTATTGTAAAATAACTATTTTATGGTCTAAATTTGTAAGATCCAGATTAATATTACCTGGCCGGACTGTCATGAGCCTACTGTATTTACTTAGAAGTATATATCCACACCCTATATAAATTTTTGATGACCTAGTACAAGGGTTATCTAGAAAGTAAGAATCGTTTGTATTTTTAAAAACAAACAAAAAGACGTATATTTTAAATATTACACATATATTAATATCTACACTTCTGGTATAGTCACCAAGAAAGGTAAGAAGGGATTGTGGTGAGACCCGTCATAGTGTATAAATGAGTCCAGAGATCAGCAATAAGACTGGTAAGAATTCCATATAGGTATTGCAATTAGTAGCATTTCTCAAAATCAGGATTCTCACTTTGTGTCTCCTCCAAATAAATTTAATCTTATCGCCTCTCGTTAGGCAGGGGCAATATATTATATGAAAGGTGGGTTTGTTACAGGGTACTGGCACCTGAGAAAACATATACACAGGATAGGCAAATTCACTTTGGAGCCTCTGTCCACGAAATTTAACCTCCATAGCATCTGATCTTCGAATATAAACACATCAATTGGAAAAGGACCAAGACCCTTGGATGTTTGACAAAAGGACAGACAATCTCTCATGACAACCTTGGCAGGAAGATTCTAAAGTTTTTGGAACCTACAGGTCTTCCTAGAAATGTCTAGTGGTTTCAAATCACCTATTATTAATTTGGGAGCGTAATAATCCATTATGTCTGATCAATAGACACCTGCAGTTATCATGGAACCTTGAGGCAAGCAAAACTCCTTGTCCATCCCAAAACACTATGCAAATTATCTTGAATGTAGAAAAGGTCAATGCCTTGCAAACAATATCCTGGTTGAGACATGACCTAAATATGTCTATATAAAAAAATTGTGAATCAATGATTAATGTTCCAACTGAACCAAACATAAACTAATATTGCTACAATTTGAATAAACTTTTCTTTGCTTTTTTGTTAGAGTTTTAAACGAATTTTACAAACTCACCTTTGCTATATTTTCAAAATATAATTTCTCAGCTTGGTCATATTTGTATTTGTCCAACCAAAATTTTTCTTGAACAATTGCTACTGACAATAACATGAGATAATTATCATTGTTCTTAGTATTATTATTGATAGGCCTAGAAGGTTGTGTCTGTAATCCATTGAGCAGCTTGTTAACAACAGAATATTACATGTTTTAACATCATGAAACACTTGAGTTATAATTCAGCGACTTGGTGAAGAAAAATTATTTGTTTAATATACAATATCAACTGTTTAAGAGTTTCATAAATCTATTCATCTTATAAATATTTCCCAATCTTTTCCTTTTAACTATAATTAATTTTTTTTCCCCCTATCTTTTTTTCAAATTTATTTGTATTATTAGTTTAAATTTCCCCAAAACTTGATTGAAGGACTATTTTTAATGGAATCTAGTGTTCTTTTCTTTTTTATTGGTATACAATCTACTTTAATTTTGAGTCAAAATGCTACAAATTTAAACAAGTTAATTTATGAGTGTAACGTATAACTGAAATAAAATGTAACAAGATGAATGATCGTTTTTATTAATTTTAAAATTCTATAACAAACAATAAATTACTAAGCTATTCAGGTTAGCCTGTTTAGAATCAAATTTTACATATTGACAATGTAATAAATTAGTTATTAAAACTGATTAAAATATTGTTTTCTCTTATGACTTATCACAGTTGTGTCACAGGACTCATAGTCTTCTTCTTATTTTAAATAGTCATTATTCAGATATTGAGCCTAGGTATAACAAAATGCAACGAAACATTAGGAGAACTAGGATATTATCAATCATTGATCAAATGGCTATAAGATGACTTTCCAGATAAATAGAATTTATAGTTATTTTGGTGAGATGTCCTCCTTCTTTAAAAAAAAAAGTTATCACTTCAAACTGTTCATACTAGTTGAATACAATCATTAGACTTCATTTCCATCACACGAGAGATTGTTTACACTAAAATAATTATTTACAATATTCATTATTTATTAACATTGAAATATTATATGAATGATTGAATGGATGGTGTTCCAAGTGTTAAATTTTGTATTATTATTAAACTAATGAGATTTGACCATTCTTCGTTGTTTTACTGGAAACTCAATTTTGACATTAACAACTAGGTTATACACTTTACTATTTATACTTACATTGTCGGACAACGTAGAGAAAGGAATCGGTTAGGATGCTACTAGCCACATACTTTAACATTGACACGCCTGTGAAGTGTTTAGTATCACTACCATACACTGATCAGATTTTCTCAGATGTTTGCGACCCAGCATGAATTCTGCAGAGCAACGGGCAGGCTGTGGAAACGAGGGGATTCCTTTCTCTATGTTGTCTGACAGTAGATTCATCATATAAGAGGAAATGGGAATAACAATAATAAAATAACTGACACAACAGAAACAACAGTGGGGGTATATTGCCTCAGAATTGAAATCAAAATATTCCTTGAGGGACTGAAAATAAAATGTATCAAAGACTGTATCTCAAAAACTATTTAATCAATCACCAAGATTTTTTTTGCATATAATTACTTCTCAACAAACCTTTGGTCATGGCGAAGGCGGATTTTATATATTTAAACCAAGTCAAAAGTTCTAATTTACCAAAAAATTCAAATAAGCTAAGCCTATATGAACTATAAATCAACTGTCTGTTTATGAAAGTTTAAACTATTTCAACATTTGTTACCATACCAACCCATTTTACAAATTTAACTACAGATGATTTGTAACATCCTAATTCAAAATCACATCTGCAAAATAAATTCATTCACTCGTCTCTCCATATTCAACTTCCGTCCCTTGACAGATGCTGGCACCTGGCGACATTCTCCAAAACTAAGCATCGCATGACATCTAAGTGCAAAGTACAACGGCTGGCCAGCCTAGCTGTCTAAATACCCGTTGCCAGTCTATCTGAAATTACTCACGATGTTCTACATTCTGTTATAAGCTCCGTCAGACATATTTTTTTCTTCTTGTTCTCAAAATTACAACTCAGTTTCTAAACGACATGTTAAGTTACAGTTTGTGCGCTTTAGTTTTTTTTTAAAATGTTAAATAAATTATTATTTTTCACGGCACAAGCTCACGTGAACTGCGACAGGATTTTCCAGGTATTCAGCTTTACAGATTTTATCATATCTTAAATTTTGTTAATGCTTTAAAATATTTTGTTAATTATCATGTATTCTTTAAAATATGTATTTCATGTTTTATTTAATATTCAATGTTCTTTTGAAACTGAATGATTATAAAAATTTTCTTTTCTTAAGACATACTTTACAAAACCTTGCAAAGGCACATTTTGAGTTTTGAACAATTATGTGAAATAGGTGCAAACTAATGTTGAACATTAAATGATCAGAATATCTTATTGAACATGTCAAATATAAAACAATTAGAGAAATCTATTCTAAATCAGAAAATTTCGTTTTACAGACTTTTGCAGATCTTTGCAAGTCTTATACAAGCTTTGTTTTACACAAAACTAAATATATATAAATAGATTTATAATCATCTAAGAAGCTTTTAATTACAATCTTAACGAATTTCTGTGATACAATCAATTTTCTTTAATTTTGACAAATAACCAGATATTTGCTTTAATAATGAACATTAATGTTACAACATGTCTGATTTTGCACAGACGCTAAAAAACATGTTTTTTGCTATAGCTAATACGCTGGTAGAAGAAACTCAGCAATTCTTGCCTCAGATTGCATAGACCAGCTAAAGATCTAAACATGTTTCGTCCTGTTGGCAAAACACGTTTTTTTTAATATACCTTCAGAGTTTCAAGTGCACAAAAGTGATGTTAAAAAAAAAAACTGACTTTACAAAACTTTAATTAAATTCATATTGTACATGTGCCTAAATTGCTTCAGCGAATATGTGTTTTTTTTTTTAAGCTATCTTTTAGATGTAGACTTGTGTAGTTATTTATAAAATATATAAAAAATCATTGGGTGGAGCCTGCATGCAAACTTTCGGTCCTAACAACCTCCAAGAGGTTATTTTCTAAATTAATATAATTGACGTCAATTAATAAAATTTAATATTCAAAATTTTCATTTCTTTTTTTTAAAGTAAACTTCTCATTTTATAATAAATTCTTTTATCTAAAACATATATATATTTATTGGCCAATATAGCATTTAAGAAATTTATCAAATAAGTAATATTATGTAACTGTTTTAAAAAACTATCATCTCATAAAGTCAAAGGGGGGGGGGGAAATAAATATCAGTATCTTTTCATCTTTTTTTATTCTAATTGTACATTAAGGGCGTATAATCTTTTTTTTTTGGATTAATTATAATCCTGTTAATTGTTAAGCTGTGCTCATTGTCTTTTGTTAAATTTTGTAACTATAAAATATATAAACTAAAAAGGGGGGATAAATTTTCAGAATCTATTGATTAATTTTTTTTTATTTAAATTATAATATTTTACATTAAGGGCGTGTAACTTTTTTAATTATAATATTGTTAATCATAAGCTGTTTATGATGATTTGTCTCAGGATGTCTTTCTAAGTTGTAAATGATAAAATCTGAACCGTCGAAATTTCTTTTGTTTAAATAAATTTGAGCATTGTTAATTACTAAATTTGTCTTTGTCTTTTTTATTTTATTTATTTTTTTTTTTTTTTCTTTTCAAACATTGTTACCATTTTGGTTCCGCCTTTCTTAAATTTAAGTCCCCTGGTAACAGATTCATTAAAATGAACTATAATAAAATCAATTTCAGGTTCGGTTAATTTAACTAGATCCTCAAATGATTATCATGATAATATTTAATATTTCTAATATCAAACTAAACTCCCTTAATTTAACATCAGCGTGGAAATACACTGACAAAAAATACCACTATTCAATTGTGCTGCAGTCAAAGTTTATACATTGTAACGCTATATATCGATAGGATACAAATTAGTGGCAGTTGTATCAATATTAAGAATCCATTAGATGATTGTAGAAAATTATAATTTAAGTACTATCAAGATATCTAGACTACCTGTTTTTCCTTCATTTCAAAGTAGAGTTTTTCAGCATCGTTATACTTATATTTATCAATATGAAAACATTCTTCATATAAATTCAAAGCTAAAGACAAAGAGCTTACAACCTGAACATGTGATCTTGTATTAGGATTAGCCTTGTCAAATCCATTTTTGACTTGCAGCTTGTAAACAATGAAACCCAGAATAAATAACAATGAAAAATGTACAACAACATTAACATTACATAGTCTAGATAAGCAAAAGTCATTCCTACAGCATTGTAGAACAATCGAGTGCTTAAGAATTATATATCTTCTAATAACCTGCATACTTTGGTTCAAAATATATAAAAGCAAATTGATCTGTGTGTTCAAACAAAATTTTTAATAGCAATAAACTATAGGCGATAAGATCTATATCAAAATACTAAACAAATAAATGGACAAAACACATTGTTAGAAACTTTCTCACTGACCCATCCACAAAACTAAATAAAAAATAATTGTAACCAAAAGTTGTCAATCAAAATGAACTATGGACGCAGACTTTGAAAAAAACATTTATATATTTAAATAAGGGCCTAAACTTACTTCACTTGTGCCATGAACACGTCCCCAACGTAAATAGTATTTTTCCGATTATTTGTAAACTGTAATACGTTTTTTATTGTGATTTTGCACACAAGTTTGGATCATTGATCTTCAAATTTTACTCAAATTTCAAATGAAATCGTAGAGCTGATTTTGAGAAATTGGATTATTTATTATTTATTTATAAAGCCCTTAAAGGAACATTTTAGGTTTTTTTATTGATACAGGAACCGTCATTTTTAGAGAAATGATTACAAATACGTTTTGTTTGGATCCTTAGAGCAAATTTTGATTGAACCAATTTAAGATAATCATAAATTTGTATTTTATGTCTTATGACAGCTTGGGCCTCCTCTACCTCTAAATTTTAAGCTATAAAAAAAAGAAAAAAAAACATTCCCCGATATTGCCTACATACCAAATTTGCTTTGGACTGTAGTAGAGCACTGCACATAACACAGATATAATTCAAAAAACCACTTTTTTGGATTCTGTAGACTTGAAAAGGAATATATCTGCAAAAACTCAACATCAATTTTTTGATACATATCATAACTTTCTTTATGCTACATATATGTGAGAAAGTAAACATTGATCAAGATACAGCTTTATCAGAGCCTGTATACTGTGGGTAGAAGATGTTATATTGGAAAAATTCTGGTCCTTGTTAAAGGCACTGGAATTTGTCTGAGGTATTATTTCGGGGGGGGGGGATTATTGTGCCTGAGAACATTTCTGAGTCTCTTTCCTTGAGGTCTAAAGAGGGGAGGACAAGATAGGATTTGCAAGATCTTCTGAAAAACATTCCAAAAAACCGGTATTTTGTAATTTAGTTTATTCTGAACAAATGGTAAAACCTAGCTATGTATTCAATGGTCATTATAATCGAACTAAAATTGTGATTATAAAATTATTATTACTGATTTTATATTTTACATTATGCAGTTAAAATTTATGTCTTAAAATTTTTATAGTAAAAACATACGCGTACATTATTAGATGCATATTTTCAAACTGCATACAACTACCTACTATGGCATATTGTAGGATATGTAATACATGATTTATAATAAATTATTTAAAACTGTTGTCATATTGACATTTTTTAGCATTGCCTATGTAAATTAGGAATATGATATTTGATACGTATAATATATAAAACATGTTTCGAGGGCCATGATTGTCGTTCATTTGTTGGTTCTGCATGTCTCTGTATTATCTTTATTTCCCAAGATATTCACTAAAAATCACTAATTATATACATGTACAAAGTTTATTAGGACTGTGCATGTCTGTCTAGTAACATTATAACATTCATGTATACCACTTTGGCAAGCAAACTTTCTATTGTTATATGTAGGCAGAAACAAACATATCCTGTAAAAAATGCAAAAGGCTACTAGATTTATTGGATATTTAATTTGATAACTAAAAATTGTATGCGCCCAAGTTTACTTCAAAACATGAGAAGCAACTTAGCTTAGTTTGCAAACCATGTGATTATTTCATCACAGTTCAGAAGAGTGAGCTGTTAAAGGTTAAGCAACTTTGACCATAATTGAGGATATTGTGATTTTTTTTTTTGTGTGTTACCTACTCTGCTATCATTAGTATTTTTTTCTTTTCCTTGTTGTTTAAAGGTGAAAAATATCACTGTCATCAATATAGTAATCGAGATTTGTTTCTCTTCGTTAATACTAAATATGAACTATACACCCACATTTTCCTGGTTTCTAAAGGGAAAAATCTGGTAAGGCTATTTGCTATTTTTATAGGAAAAATAGTGAAAAAATAATTGGGAATGGACAAGGTTGTGTTAGACGACCAGCCAAGGTGGAAACATCAAAAGATGTTGATGATTTTTCGAGTCTGTAGTTATAAGGACCAGTGGTTGCCTTATTTCCCATCAGTGAAAAAATCACAGTACCTAAATTGTTTTCTATTACAAAATTAGAAATATAAACAATTACATAGTTTTATCAAATAAGCATAAAACTAACAACATCACATAATTTTAAGACTTCATATTATTTTAATAACAATTTAAGGTTAAAGAATATAATTTGCACATCAGCTATGTATGAAGTGAACTTACCTTCCCCAAATTTTCAAAATAAACCTTTTCAGCATCATCGTATTTATATTTGTCAACCCAAACATTTTCATGAATTAAAGCTCCTTCCATTGCAGTCATAAATATATTTCTTATGGATTTTAGTAAATCTAAAAAAAAAAATTAAAAAAATGTAATATTATAAGATCATTTCATAACAATGCAATTAGTATACATCATAATGTACTTATTTTTTATATCTATTAGTTTTTATTCTAAAAAGTGATAGTCTATACATATAGTCGAAAATGGTCATTATAGGGTACAGCTAATTTTGGTTATTTTGTTTGTTAATCCTTTACTACATAGGCCTATCATATTTCTCCAATGCAGAATTCACTTTTTCACTGACAAATTACAATTTAAAAATAATGAAATCAACTTATTTATATGTCAGACATAGTGGCAATTCTTCACATTAGAGTTTCGTACATTACTAAAGAAATTAATATGCAATGTTTATATTTGTGATCACAGATAACGTGAAATGCTGTCCTTCCTCCATATATATTGATTAATCTAATAATTAGTACTGACTTAGTGTCCAAAATGGAGTGTGCACACTGTGAGTTATATAGCCCTACATATTAAGGTAAATACAATTATTATTGATCTCACCAAATCTGTTGTTTTGTATATATAAACCTGCCGAAATCTATCATTTAAAAAAGGATTTGTGATAGTAATGATGTAATGCGCATGCGTCAAACCATACCCGATTCACATTTCCCATCATGAAGAATTGCCATTATGTCTAACCTATAAATGGGTGGATTTTGCAGTTATCAAATTGAAATTTTTCAATGAAAATTTAATTTTGCATTGAAGTAACACAATGTTTTAAATGATCACCGAAGTCAAGCAACAATGAGTGTGGTTATTACTTGGATAAGTGATCGCTTGGGAACACCATGTGTAAAATTTATTTATGCATATGTTAAGTAAGGTGGCTATATATATTCACTGATTTAGGATAAAAATAATGAGTTGTGAAAGATAAAAAATGGTAAGTAGGCCTATATTTTAAAAGTATCGAAATGATGGGAAAATGTTATTTTAAAGAGGAATTGCCGAGATTTGACACTTAAATCGATCAGACAACATCTCTCCATATTTACCTTTGTTTTACAATTTTGGTATTAACCCTTAACTAACATCATGATTTAAAGTTACGCAATCAACATCATACGTCTGGGAGACACCTATGGGTATTTAAATGGAAAAAAGGCATAATTAACGATCAATAAATGTAATAATCAGTCAAATGGCTTTACATACCTATATTATACATAGAGCGGACAAAGAATTAGTTCAGAAACATCTTTTCACAATGCCTTCACCAAGCATCTCGATAAAAACTATAAAATAAAGTCACGTAAACAACAACATACGTCTCACAGACAGA
Source organism: Aphrophora alni (assembly GCA_963513935.1). NCBI lineage: Eukaryota > Metazoa > Arthropoda > Insecta > Hemiptera > Aphrophoridae > Aphrophora > Aphrophora alni. The sequence continues at coordinate 152,947,759 of OY740767.1, read as the reverse complement.
AAGTCATCAAAAACTATAAATAGCGCAGCCAAGGGGCGAGAAAAAAACTGGCAATTTTCATCGAAAAAAGACCGTCAGACTGGCAGCTAGAGGGCCGGACAAAAACAATAAGTCAAGAGGAGGGGAAATACGCCTATTTTTATTTTTGTGCCTGTCTTCAAGACGTATGATGTTAGTTAAGGGTTAACTAGACTTTTAATAAACCTACACTTTCAAATTATCATTAAGAAAACAAGGCCTAGATAGACCAGGCATTTCAATTTGATCAATACTCTAGCCTACAGAGACCGGTATTTATTTATGAAAGCCTATATGGTATCAAAGTTCAATATTATTCTAATGAAAATAATGCTTTGATAGGCTAGATAAATTTCAGCTATCATGTTTTTCTAAGTCTGATTATTTTAGTTTCAATTGTAAAATGAGTACAAATTGTGCACTATTTGCTGTCGAAACACGTTGTCATATACAATCTGACAGTCATTTCATTTTAGGGAAATTAAGCTATTTTGTTGGTGAAGACTTGGTAATAATTCATTCTCATAAATGATTTCCATTCATCTTAAGTACATTTCTTCAATTAACACACACAAAATCTTCAAAATTAGTCAATAAGAGTCTATATTTCACTTACATTACCTTTTAGAGATTAATTATGAAATTGCACACACCACACTCTTGAGACTTGAGACGAAAGGACTTGGAACTTGGAAGAGTTGGACGAGTTGGAACCTCTGGTAGACAAGTTAACTCAACATGCTTCTATCTGTACCTTGAGATTCAACATTATAAAACCAGTGGAACATTCGTTACAGCTCTACATAGACAACAGATTCAGTGGACCAACAAGTCACAGACTACACTTAGTACACATGATTATAATATACAAATCCATGAGAATTACCGCTTGATCAATACTTTTGAGAATTACAAATTAGAACCAAGATTTAAGTCTATAGGTTGGTTTTGTCTAACCAAGTTGGTTGACAAATCGTCTTGCCTATCGTAACAGCAAATCCAAATTGATATGTGCTTTTCTTCATTATACCAAGAGGAATAAGTTTTAGTTTTTCTTTAGTATTGACTTTGCTCTGATATTTAAATTCCTTTAGTTGGATTTTTGACCTAATCGAATGACTCAACCTGAGAAAACACACTATAGTGCAATCAACCATGTGTTTAACGACATGCTTTGAGTCCTGAGTTTCAGTTTAACAAACTCCTCTGAAATTGGAGAGGAAGAAAGAAAATTTCATCAATGCGTTAACTTATGGTTAAAATATGTTTACAAAAATATATTATTTGACGATCATGATCAAGTTTAATGATTGTATAAAAAATATGATTGTTCGTCTACGTATATATGGGGCCTAAAATCTTAACTATCTATGATTGCATAAATTTTGATATTAGATATTTAAAGATATTTTGGTAGTGTACAAAAATATTTTTGTATCTATGATTTGTAATAATTAATATTAGTTACAGTTTACAGTTTATTTTGTTTATGACAGTTAGGATTTAGTAATTAATTTAATTGTATTAGGCTGATTTGTGGTATATAAGAAGGTATAAAGTAAGTGGTTTATGTTGGTAAAAGCAATAGTATTCGTTACTAGTGATTAATAGCCTATGTTTGTATTTAATTCTTTGAAGTTGTTTTGTAACTGGAAGACACCTTCATTACATTAGTGTTCCATTGGTAAGAGTAATATTTACCCAAATATCAAGTGGTTTTCATTCTATTTAACTTGCTTTACTATAACTTTTATCCCCTTAGCTGGAGACCACAATCTCTTACCTAATGAAAGCTAGCCATTGTAAATACTAAATAATACTAGCTTATTGTTTACATAAAGATAACTGAAATTTTAGTTTTTTTTCTATCATCTACTACATATACCCGGTACCTTACTTTTTAAGAATAAATAATGTTTTCATTGCAGAGGTCACTCCTTTTCATTGAAAAATTACCATATACAATGGACGTTTTTATATTATGTTACACATAATGGCAAGACATGATATCAATGAGAATAGCTTATGGTTTGTGGCATGCACATTACACAATGACTATGATAGTTCAATATTTATTAATAAATAGTATTCACCAGGTGGCTCTCTCTATATATATATATATTTATATAAAACCAGCGGGCTAATAATTTACTTACTGTTGGGCGATATTATTAGCCTATATGTCACGATAGGTTTGGCCAGGTAGCTATATAACCACCTGGCAAACCTTTCGTATGTTTATTGAAGTTAATGTTATTAATATGAAAGATTTACAGCATATCACGTGATCTCAGATATAAACACTGAAATTTTGAGTAACGTTTGATATGTGAATGTGACCATTAGTGATTATGTATAACCTTTAAACTCATGGCCATATATAATAGTAAATATGGAGAAAAGTTGTCGGATCGATTTAAGTGTCATATCTCGGCAATTCCTCTTTTAACATAGTGTTTTTTTTCATCATTTCAATACTTATTAAAAATATGTTTACCACTTTTTATAAGCCAAAATATACTCATATACCAATTTTTTTTATTAAATCGGAACCAATGTTATTCCAAAAATTATCCATTGAGTGAAAAACTTTGGTATGGGCTCACCTATAGTATGGATGTGGAAATCCCGAGGGACCTTACTTGGATCTATACCTTTTTTCGTGTAGTCTTACGTTAGAACCCTTTCTTTTTCTCTTTCCTAACAGATCTCTCTTGACCAATAATGTTCTTTTCTGACTTTGATGCTAAGAGTATTTAAGAGCTAGGAGTCATTATTTTATGTTTTTTCTTCCTATTTAAAACTTTTTTTTTTTTTATAAAGCGATGACCGAGAGGCTTTTCACCTTTAAACAACACCGAGGAAAAAAATGTCTACTATGCATACATAAGAAAATTAAAATGATTACTTTTATGATATTTTTCCATATGTTTTATATTTCTTCAAATAAGCTGATGTCTCGTAAATAGGTTGTCATATTTTTTATTTCCGAAAAAATGCATAAACAAAATTGGTAGCCTACTTGAAACAATTCGAAATGTTTCTATAAAATATGTAAATAAAAACAAAAAATAGTGAATGACATTTAGAGAAATAGCGATACCCAGCGTAGCCTAGATTATCAACTTTAATGTATTGCTTGACTATTACCAAATTGGCCTAGATACGATCAGGAAACTATAAAATAAAACAACTTTCCGACATTTAAAGACAAGGTTACCCATATCAAAATTACATAAAATTAAATAATGAACCTACGAAAATCATCAAATCAACACAACTCGACTTTAAAAGAGAAATATATAAATTTTAAAAATACACATTGAGAGTTTTACCAGATGTCGATAGGCGAGATGCCGCGAAACTATAATACGATTATAAGAAAGGGAAAAAATAGCAAGAGAAGGTAACATCACTAATAAATTTAATAGAATCTGCTGCATCCAAAAGACATTGTCGAAAATATATAGGATAAACAAGTAATTTAAGATAATGTAAAAACCAAACCAATTACCAAATATATGGAAGACATAGGCTACTCAAGATTTTAAAGACTCGATTGAAAGACACACCTACTTATGAAACTAGCGCTCTGATTGGAGGAATAAGCTTTACCGTGTAAAACTTAAAATCAACAGTGCAAACTATATTTTAAGAAATATGTAAATTAGATATTAATATTAACATACTAAAGAAGTTATTTGTTTGTTATTAATATAACTCAATATGTTTGGAATTTTAAAATTATATTAGGCCTATTCAAAATTAAATAGTAAGATCTTAATGAAAATAAAATAATAATAGCCTAATAATAATACATTTTCATTTGCATATTACACACCACCCATTACTAAGAAAACAATGAAAAGTGATATAGAAGGCGGGTATTTTGAAAGGCTTTGGAATTTGATTCTTGAAGAATTATTGTTGGATTTTCTTTGTACCTGATCAGACGTATTTCTTTATGCTAAAAAAACAATAAAATTTATCTCTGAAAAATCACCAAGAAGATATAATACGGTGTAAACAGTGCGACATTGAGTAATTAAAAGTATCAATTAGTGACGATCCCTTGAAGAATATCAAAAGAAAGAATTGAAGAAGGAATTCTACAATATTGGTGAGACCTAACCAAATAAGACAATTATAAACCTATAATTATTTGAAATGTTTTATAGGCTACCATAGAAACTTTCTATCAAAGAGACAAAAGTAACTATATACTAAAGTGATAAGACTATTGATATATTTTGAACCTAAATAACAATTAATTAACCCTTTTCATTTCATTTCTTCTTTATTCTTTTTTTTTTTTTTACTATATGTATTTAACTAATTTCAATATCAATTAACCCTTAAGTACTATGGAACGTCTGTGAGACCACTTCTGAAGTTTGCTGCCCTCCCCCCCTCCAATCCCTAATAACCACGAGCCAGCCTTTCCCAGTAGCTGTCAATTTTGGCCTTGACATTGACATGTGAAAGAGTGGTTACGTTTAGTTTACTTGTTCATGCGTTATAAGCGATTTGTGGTCTGGCGGACGGTCCATAGTAGTTAAGTGATTTTTAACTTTGCACGGAGCGGTCTCGGTGACGTACCATAGTGTTGACGTTATTTTTGTATTATGAGCTTTGCTGAAGAACTTTTTGTATATATTATATCTTCGTTGAAATAGTTTTTGTATATATTAGTTTTGTATATAGTAGTTTTTATTGCAGATTTTTAGTAGGGTTGCAATGTTTATTTTGATTTAAATTTTAATTATTTATATTCAATTGAGCGTTCTGAGAGAACCCTCCATAGTATTTGCGTAATTTTTTTAATCCTATGTGTTTAACTCTTTTTTTTATCAAAATTTAGGCATTCAAAATAAGGTTGATAAGTGTTATACAGTATTTATAGAATTTTTTTCTACTTTTTGAAACTCTTACAAACGTTTGTAGAGATAATAAACGTCCTTACAAATTATAGGTACCCTAAAAAAAAATGAAAGCCAAAACTATGCACTTTTTGTAATGGTTTAGGTAAAAATAATTTTAAAATAAAAATAAAAAAAAAAAATTAAGATTAATAATTGCCACATTATATTTAAATATACAAGCAACAAATCTGGCCTTGAGCAAGTTTTAAAAGTAAAAATTTTTTTTAACAAACTTTAAAATTTCCTATGCGTTCTAACAGACCCTTTTATAGTATTTACGTTACTCTAAACCTCCATAGTACTTAAAGGTTAATTATCTCAATTTATGTTTGTGCTAATAATAGAGTTTGTAAAAAGCTGGCACCTAACCCGAACCCGTGATTAAGAGTGCTCTTAGAATATATTTATTATTAGCTAATTTATGTGTGTAATAATGAATAGACTCCTATGTAAACATTTTTTTTTTTTTATTTTAATGATTTAAATTATTATTTTAGTGTTATATTTAGTGTTTTTTAAATTTTTTTATTAAGATAGTAAAAAACTAAAAAAAAAAAACTTAAAAATTGAATATAGAGAACAATAGAGATATAAGTCAAAGAACATTAATAAAGGACTAAGAAAATTATTTCATTAATTCAAATTTGATTCATTGTAAGTTTTGCTATATAATATTAATAAAAGTTTAATTTATTGTAAAATGACACTCCAACTTGAGGCTTTTTATTTATAATAGAAATATAAAAGGTAAAGTTGAACATTTCAACTTATTGTAAATTTGGCACCTCAACGTGAGGCTTTTTAATGTTAGTTAAAGCTAAAACATAAATCAGTTATTGTATACTTTGTGGATTTTGAATTTTTTCAGATTTTATTTTTATATTATACCAAATATTTGGATTTTTTCTCAAAATCATTTAGATATACTTAAAATTTTCAATTTATACATTATTTTAGTAGTTTATCTATATTGTTTTATGAAGAAAATCACATTTAATAAATGTGTTATATACGTTTTAGAAGAAACACTTATATGCCACTATAAATACAATTGTATGCTAAGAGTTAATCCTGCCAGTTCTAAAGTTAGAGTGCATTTTCCTATATTCCTGTTGTAAAATGAACACATTGTATAAGAGAACATCAGTATTATGGTCATATAAATATAGTTCAGCTTTAATTTATAATTTGATTTTAATTACAGGAAAAAAAACATCAAGAAAGTTAATTTAAATATTAATTTTGTAAAATGGATGGTACTATAATCAGCGGCATTTTTGAACTACATGATATCGAAGAAGATGACTCACTGAAAGAATTTCCTAAGGAGAGTGATATTAAAATAAGTCTCGATTGGAATAAAGAGGATGGTGTTGCAGACAAAGATTACCCAAAGTTCTACAAAGATAAAAGAGTAAGATTTAGTATTCTATTACACAAGTATGGCGGGTTTGTCCATTTAATGTATTTCTGTTTTTTGTAGTGATCAGGGAATATTCTAATTTTATTACTTGTCAGCATGTCGACTGTTGTAAGCGAATGTTTTAATTTTATAAGAGTAAACAGACATATCCTCTAAGAAATGCTTAGGATATAATACTTCATTTATATTTTAATTATCTCAAAAGTTACAGATTTAGATTCTGTAGGCCTACAAAATGCTATCAAAATATAATTTTCATATTATAGCTTATATGTAAAACTTATTATAAAATTTCCTTCTTTTTCTTTTTTAATTCATAATTTAATATTTGTATTTTAATATGTATATATCTGAAGGATACTCAACTAAACTTATATAGGCTACTAGGAATAAATTAGATAAATTAAAAAGAATATTTCATTTAATACGTAAGCAATGATAAATTCCATTACAGCAATTTAATTAAATCTAGACATTTATTGTCTCATGGCGTCAAGGTTTAAATAATTAAATTCAATTATAGCTCAAATGTAGCCCACTGGCGTAGCTCAGACTATCATTTATTATAATATAGGTTTGATAACATTATATATTTTATAGATATATATTTTAAAAAAAGAAGAATTTTTTATTAAAAAGGAATTTTAATATCTCGGGTTAGGCACCGTTCATGAACAAACTTGTAGATGATGCTTTCATAATTTTGAATTTAGAAAATTGTTCAAAGTTTTTATACATTATTTGAAATTTGTTATAGTTATTGTTCACTGCTTTTATCTTATTGACAGAATATACCAAGTTCTGTTAACACTGAGTTTACTATTTTTGTTCACTTTAAAGAAAACACTTTACCTTGGAGCAACGCTTCATCAACTGCAGTCTTCAGGACTTACAACATCGGGACGCCACTGTTGTAAGGATGCTATCTCGTACTATCGAAATCTTGGCTCCTTTTTTTCCCTTCCATCTATCTACGATTTTGTTTGCGTAATGGTCATCTTGTATTCCAATTGGTTAGCTAAATCACGTGACTCGGTTTGAGATTATAATAGAATTCTTTATAAAGTTTTTCTTTTTATTATTTCTTATGTATTAAATAATTGTTTATTAAACAATTGTTTAATAAATAAATTTATGTTTATTTATTCTGATTTATCTAATGTTGAAATATTATTTACTTATAAAATTTTGTTATTTTTCTGACCATTGAATAACTTCTGGGTTCAAGATATCATTGCATATGGCGGAGTTCTGTCGTCTGATATACAGTTCTAACATTGACTTATTCTAGTAATTACATACTTATATCTTCTGATGTGAAATAATAGTGATTTACTAATAATTTAATTGTAATAAACATATTTTTATCGTAGTCCAGCACCTATGATTAAATTTTAATAATAATGTTTTTTAACATTTCATTGTTGTCACTAACTGATGATGTCATGTATTCAACATTGGCTGCTTTGTTTATGTCTCATATCTACAACAATTTGTTAAGATTGGAATTGATTTATGTTTGGAAATATCAACTTGTGTTTACAGTGAAATAAAGATTACTTAAATAAATAAATAAAATATATCTAATCACGACTTGTGCAGTGGTTATTGTTACATCTTTGTGATAAGTTCTGTTTATGTTAATTGTATTGTTGTTTACACTATTTGACCTAATTTACATATGTAATATGCAGGTTTGTTATACTAGCCTATTAAATTTACATTATTTAGGTTATATTTGTCTTAATACATTAAAGGCGTCTGATTATTTACCAAAGTCAGTTTCTTTCATACCTATAAATATTGGATTTACATGTACAGTATTTTAACCCTAGGCTTTATTGGTACTTCTAATAGAGGTTAGGTTTGTTGGCCTACTCATAAAATAGTTTGTTTACATTGGTTGTATTTAGGTTCCTTTATATGCCTTTGAGTTATAGGCTATTTATTTTAATCTCAGATAGGATTTGTACCATTATATGCTTTACACACAAAATAAATAAATCTCCTAAATAATTAAAATAAAACTAAGAAAACATAAATAAACAATATAGTCTTCTTGGAATCTACACTAAATAAGTATAAACTAAAATAAATAATATCTTTAGATAAGGAATACAGGAGAAAATGGAAGTCGTTAAGTCATAAGGTCTATTTATTGGAGTCCTAATCTAATTACTTAGACATTAAATAGTCAGAGAGGAGAAAAAATTTAGCAGCTGACCAACTCTCATCCATATGACTAAAATTTGATCATTTAAAAATGAAATAAAATGGCTTCAGAATTAGATGATAGTTTAAAAACTCATATCATTTTCTTGACATTAAGAACCAAGACCATAAGTATGATTTTTTACCAAAGTCAGTTTCTTTCATACTTATTAATATTGGATTTACACGTATTTTAACCTAAGATTTATTGTTACTTCTAAAAGAGGTTTGCTTTGTTGGCCTACTCATAAAATAGTTTGTTTATATTGGTGTGTTTAGGTTCCTTTATATGCCTTTGAGTTATAAGCTATTTACTTTAATCTCAGATGGGATTTGTAACATTATAATCTCAATCAGCAAAAAATGCTCATTAAGTGAAAAAACTACCACTACGACATGGTTTCTGTACAATTACCACAAAGGAAAATATGAGAAAGTATTTGTTTTATAAATAATAAAACACTGGAAATAATATCAATCGTAAAAAAATACATAAACTAAAAAGCTATTTTTAGTTTAGGAATAGAACTTTTTATTACTATAAAATCGTGTAATAATGGAATCAATTGTTCTAGCTCATCATCAGAATTCATAATTTCCTCAAATTGAAATAATCAAAATTATAGATTGTTCACAACTAACCTAAGTAGCACATTAAACAAGTTCAACATAGTTCAAAATTTTAGGTTAGGCTGAATTATTTTCGATACTTGAAATGAACCTTTCTACATTTCAAATGACATTCGTTAAACATACCTTTCTACATTTAAGATTCAATATTAGTGAAATAACACTACAATATACTTAAGAAATTTGATGAAATGTACCTTGCTACATTCTTCATACACGTCAAATCTTAATTTTCACTAACCTAAAATCACACCCACACAATATTTTTTATCTCATCGCCAATGTGATGTCCTTTGCTGAGTCCATGTTAACCATAATTATTTAACCATTTAACTTAGGATGGGTTGATGAACTTGGATAAATAATAACACACTATTAGTGTTGAAAACATGGCTTAAGTCGGGAATAGGTTATATAATAGGAAGCGGACCACATGGATCAGCCGAAACGGAATTGCCATGACATTTTATTGCAAACTGTAACAACAATAATTTTTACCAGTATACTGCAGTTGTAAAATCGCATACAGGTAGGTTTCATAATCAAGTATACAGGGTACAAGTAATTTACCCTTATAAGTAATTTAAAGTTCATTTAAACATAAAATCTAACATAACCTAATCCAAGTGGTTAAATGATTATTTGGTTAGATTAGTTTATTTATGGCTTTATATTCATATGGAATATATTATTGTAGTCCATTTATTTGAATATAAATCTGATCTAATTCCCCTGAATATCATTATGTCACCTTTAAACCCAAGTAAACTGCATACATGTAATATAATACCTTTCACATAATATAGACCATTTGAATATGAAACTGTACTAACATAACATGTATGTGATGATACAGCTTGATTCGATATTTTTATCATCGTTTTAAAATGATTACTTCCTCAAATTTCACTTTATGGAAATTGTACAGAAACCATAACACTTTGTCTTTTTTTTTCACTGATTAATTTGCTAATAATTACCGTTGAACAGATCTTTTTCTATTATAGAAAGTGACATCTGCGCTATGTAACTGCGTGCCTTTAGGATATTTGATATCTTTATAAATATGATTAGGCATAGCCTACATCCCTATTAAAATTGTAAGTTATTGTTGATATTTTTATCAAATAAATATCATTTTGTTTTTATAAATAGAAACTAGGATAGGTATTTCTCCATTAATTCAGTTAATATTTTTACTGAGATTAATTGTTTTTTATTTTTAAATCTAGTTGCAAGAAGAAGTAACAGAAGAGGAGAAAATGATTTTGGAAACAAAGGTGCGACTTGATGATGGAACTCTTGGTGAAGTTGTTACATGCTACAGAAAAGGAGATGTGTGGTTTTATTATTGTCATCCATGTTTACAAGAGAAGAAAGAATGGGACGGATATAAAGAACATTTGGACAGTAAGGAACATCAAGTGAATTTATCAAAAGCTGCACATGCAAGAAATAAGTTTATTACTAAACATGCTAATGGTAAGACAGCATAGTTGCCTAAAAATAATAATATTATCCCAAAACCCAACTTGTTATATATTATTTTTTCTCAGAGGGGAGAATAAAATATATTTATGCAATGAGAGAAAAATTATGGAGTTAGTATGTCAGCAATCAAAAAATGTCCAGTAATATCGTACAAAGTTTTGTAATTTTTTCAAGATATACAAAAATTGTGTGATGTAATTTTGAATATAAGTGGGTAAAAAAATTTATATCAATTTAAAAAATAATAATAAATTGACACAAAAAATGGAAAAAAAATAGCTAAAAAATTAGGACTATTTTGAAGCAAAACTTTTATAAGCTGTTTAAACACTTATAATAGTTGTAGTTGTATATACAGTAGTTATGAAGATTAATCTGTATAAGACAAAACATAACCTATAAATCACTATAAAGTCACAAAACATAACTTATTTAAGCACAAGCAATCGTATCGTATAAAATGGCCATCTTAGTCAATGACAAAACAAACAAGACTCTGTTTGAGAAGGTATAGTGGCCCCTCCATCAATGCCCACAGTCTCCTCTGTTTTGAAAAATCTTTGTCTTCTAGTTTTGTTTTGTTTCTTCTTTTTCCTTTTTTTGTTAACTTCTTTGTCTTATTTTAAATTTCTTTTTTATAATTTAATGGTTACAATTTGATTTGAATGTTGTTTGACTAATGTTAACCCATTGGCCTACTTTGACGAGATCTTCTCGCCGCTAGCGCTATAACCCGTAAAATACTTTGACGAGACCAGCTCGCCACCAAGTAATTCACCGATTTAACGCTAGATACCAGCTGTATGCAGTCAAGAGTGATTTTTCCGTGTTCTATGGAATATAAGGAATAAAATAATATAACTTTTAGGGTTGGCTATACTGCATTTGGAAGTGGGATAGTAAACAACTGACCGATTGCTTGACAGATGACGACGCGAGTAAATAAACAGTAGTGGACTAGTAACATGGAGCGCTAGAGGTTACAAAGCAGTGAAATAAATCTATGTATTGACGAAAATGGCTTTATTTTGAGTGACAGTGAAAGTGTCAATGGTAATTATGATGTAAATTACGTTGAAGAAGAAGAGTATGTGCGTAAATCAAGTGAAAGTGAGTCTGACAGCAATGATATTGACCCTAACGTTGTGTCAAAATGTTAGTCAATACTGTTTGTTTTATTGTAACCAAATTTTTATTTCATCAGATTATAATTATTGTTTTATTTGATTATTGAACAATTAGGCCCTAAATAAATAATAAATATTATTTTGAAACTAATAAAATTATTTCATAACAATTTGAGGACATATAAATCCAGGTAGGCCTACTTTATTTCCATGGAAACTTTGTATTTCATTGTAGGCCTAACTATTTGTTAGACCAATAATGGGTCTGATGCAATGTACATGTTTTCATAATTATATTATAAAACTATTTTATACCTAATAAACTAGTTTTTGTCTGATAAGTATTAAAATATAGTATAAAACAAGTTTAGTTGTTGTTGCAAAATGTATTTTTTTATAAATTTAACAAAAATTTATCATTATATATATATATATATATATATATATATATATATATATATAAATTGTTCTTTAATATGTTTGGTACAAAACCCCAAAGTTTCATAGCAATCACATCACAATAAATGTTTATAGAATTTAAAGTAAAAATCTACACTTTGGCCAAAATTAATAGGATTTCCTGTGCAGTGCAGTGCCTGGAAAACTGGTAGGCCAATGGGTTATGGTAATGAGATGGTTTGTTGATCATGACGGTTTTGGTGGTGGTCAGGGTCTTGTGATTTATGATATGTTATCCTGATTTATGATATGTCTGTAATACAGACGCCTCGTCAATGCCTTAGCAGGCGAAACCATTGGTCGGCTAGACTAATAAAAAGTGGATGTTACAAAATAAAAAATTGTGTTTTATTATCTTGAAATATAATTATTTACAATTTTATTTTTGTGAGATGAGGTTATATTCATTTATTTACATTATTTATAATTATGGAATTTCATATCATCAGATCTCTTCTATTCTTACACTTTACATAGTGTTTTTATTGTCTCTACAATTCATTCATTTTCCTTTCTCTTAAGTCCATCCATATTTTTTATCTGCACCTTTTCATCAGCTTTCTTTATATTGGTACACACTATCACAGTATCTTTACCATACTCTCGTCTTTTCTCTGTGATCTGCCCTAACATATAGATCACACCCACAGTCGATTTCCCTTGTCTGAAGCCAAATTGTTCTTCCCCAGCTGTTTTCTCTAATCTGTTTTTAATATTTTTTTCCAGTAATAGTTTTTCATAGAATTATTTTTAATATTAATGTAATTATATTTACAGATGATTTGACTCTTGAGAGAACAAATTTAGACTTAGCTTCTTGTAAAATCCAACCAATACTAGATGAGCACGTGAAACCAGTAATAGGCCTGGAGTACTTGGTGGAATCAGATAATGGCTTCAGAGGATATGTGATAGGACTTCAGTATTATTGTTTGCTTTGTGATATACTTGGCAGTGATAAAACTATACTCTCTCATATGTCATCTGAGAAACATTATCTCAAGTATTTTGTGAGTATTCTTTCCACTGAATGATCCTCAATCCCTGTCTTATTATTTGCATTAATATGAAATATGTTAATATTGTTTTGATAGGTGTTGTTATTATTGTTTCATTAAATTTATCATCTTATGATCTAAAATTTTTTCTCACGTTACATCTAAGTAGGAGAAGACAAAAGTAGTTTCAATGCTGAAATCAATTCAGTACATTTTGGTTTGCATCAACTTCTTTAAGGACCAAGGTCATTTCAGAAGGTTTATTTTATGGTGGATTCCAAAGAAGCAATCTTCCAACCAAAAAACAAGATAACATTAACTCATATTAAGTGCTTACAAGTATTGAAAAAACATATCTGCTTTCAGTAGGTGCCTTCACATATGGATTATTGAAACGAAATTGTAGACAAATTAATGAAAAAAGGCACACAACTAAAACAAAGAAACTCTTCCCCTAATGTCTTGTGAGCCAAAACTAAGACATGAAAAAATGTCGAGAGAGTTCCACTATATAGTTGAAATAGCTCCAGAGTTCAAAATATGGAATGGGATTAACAACTCATAGGAAGTGAATACAGTAGAGCTCTAATTATCCTAATTAATTGGGACCGAACTCTATTCGGATAATCAAATATTCCGATAATTTGATATAGCTCGGGAATCAAGAAGCAAAAATGTATGTTTGTACATCATACATTGAAAAATGACTTTTATTGACATTGCTACATACATATATGTAAGTATAATGAATGATAAGTAATTAAATGAAAAGAAATAATTCTTTGTATCTACAATCAATTGTTACATGTATTTCACTTTAACATCTCAAGTAAAATGTGTTGGCTTGATGTAGTAGTGCGTTTCCAAGCATCAAGGTCCCGCAGGTGCTCGATGGCAAGCAGTTTACTGCTTCGCATTCCGGTTGCCGCTCCATCCACTTTAAGGCATTTTCAAAACACAAAAGCTTCTCTGTGCATAGGAACACTTTCATGTTCCGTTTCTTCTTCATCATTGTTCCATCATTGTCCTTGTCATCACCTTGTTGTTCGTATAAAACACTCTGTGATTTCGTCATCATTCGTTATCTGGAACCCTTGATTGGTTTTTGTCACATTACATTCTGAGCAACCCACGATTATAAATAAATATTGAGCTTGACTTGTGCGATAATATTATGTATAACAAAAACTCGAGCACAAGATCTCACAAAAACTACATCTCTCAAGATACAAGATCTCACAAATTAATTGATTGAATAAATATAGTTTTTGTGAGATATTGTGTTTGATATTTTGTTCTACAACTCACGATCACACTAGTCATGTTTATAAAGTCTCTAACGGACAGTTCCTGTTCTTGTTCATCAACTACAGCTCTTGTTTCTTGTTCTTGTTTCCTTTGCTTTTCTAGTTCAAGTTGTTCTTTTGTCGATGTGCCGGTTTTTAGGTTCCAAGCTCTTTTTAATGTAAGGCTTTTAACCATATTCCAGGAATCCACAATTATGTAACAGCAGTCTTTCAAATTAATTTGTTTATCCAAATCCAGAATAACTCTTTCTTCATTGTCATCTTCAGCCAGTAGCCAGCACTTTACGAAGCAATTGACGTTGATAGTGTTGTTTGGTGAACTCAGTTACATCCTGATCCATGGGCTACAGCAAACTGGTTACATTAGGCGGCAGGAACAGACATTTAAAATCTCCGTTTTCTCTCGAGAGAAATTCAAGGGCAGAAACTCATGAGTTGGCGCATTGTCAATGATGAGCAGAAACTTCCCTGTTCTCCGGTTTCTCGTTAAGTTTTTTTACCTCAGGGATGAAGGTTTTGTTGTGCAATTCCAAAAATATATCAGTGTTCATCCATGTATTTTTTGGTTGAAGTAGGTCACTGTAAATTGTTTACATTTTTGAAAGCTCTTAGCTTTTTTGCTTTGCCAATTAGTAAAGGTAGCCGATGGTGGCTTATATAGTTAGCGCAAACGAGAATTGCGACTCGTTCCTTACTGATCTTTTGCCCTGGGTCACTTTGTTCTCTTTTGGATGCCAAAAGTTTTTCTCGGCAAAGGTTTCCAGTTCAAACCAGTTTCATCGCCGTTGTACAGAAGTTCAGGATCATAGTCTTTAGTTTCTTGTTTAAAAGTTTCCAAAAAAACTATTAGCAGCTTCGCGATCAGCAGAAAGTTTTTCTCCCGCTAAATCTAACTCCCGAATGCCGTGCCTAGATGTAAAATTCCGGAGCCAACACTGGCTTGCTTTAAAATCAGTTACACACATTTTTTACAAAACATCCATATAATTGTTTTTTTCAATTGCACTGACAAAGCTTAAAATTTTGCACTGTCAGTTTTAATGACAGATACTGTAGCCTTTTCTACATCAAATCTCTTTGCCAGTTGCTTTCCAGGCACGCCTGTTTATAATAATATAGCTGATTTATAATTTCCACTTTATTTTTAGTGAAAGGACAACACGCTTATGTTTTGTACTCATGTCGAACGATTAATATACTAGAACGAGACACTAAACACACCACAGTAGAACTCGATGAGAGGGCAAACTGAACTGACATAATAGTGGTGATGTGCGGATAGTGGAAAAGGACAGCGATTCATTGTCATAGCAATGGCATTGCAGTACCGTGCCTCTCTACCCTTACAGCTCGTGTTCTCGCTGTTATTTTCTTGATTGTTATTTTCTATTATTTCACTCAAAATGGATTAGGATAATTGGAGTTCTACTGTATAGAGTAAAATCAAGGAGAGAAACAGTATCTACACTTTGACTGAGCATGGCTTATGAATACTTGGCAGCACGCTTATATAAGTTAAAAAATTTAGAATCTAGAGAATGTGCATCGTGTCATGAAAAAAAAATAAATCATGGATAAAAAACACCTATTGCAATGTAGTAAACCAGTTGATCAGGACCAAAGAGGTCCAAGAATATTAACTTATATTGGGATGCAAGAAGATCAGTGAATTGAATTCTATGCATCACCAAAACAAACACACAAACATGTTCTAAAAAATTTCAGTAATTTGTATTAAAATTTTTTTTAAATTTTATTTAGGTTTTATTATATTAGTAATAATTAATATCTAGCAATTTTGAAAGAATTAACAATATATTATATATATATATATATATATATATATATATATATTAATTATTTTTTGTATGATTCATTTAACTCTTCCTATTGGTAAGGTTAAGTTTGATTTATTTTGTTTTAATTGAACATAGTCTAATTTTTTGAAACAGACTGTTTATGTTCAGAAATAAAATCAAAATATTATTTATAAATGAAAATAACATACTCTCTAATTGGTTTTTTATACAAATTTAATGTAACCTAGTCAAACATCGGAGTTAAATACTAATCCTTTACCATATAAATAACAATAAATAATCACAATTAAAAAAAAAAAATTATATATATAAATGTTCTTACACAACAAGAATGGAAATATTGTATAAACATTAAAATCTAACTTGTCAAGAGAGGCATATTCCATAACAAAATATTACAATTCATAAATTTATCTGTATTCATTGTACAAAACAAATAGATTAAATATAAGCACAGAATAGTGGAAATATATGGAACTAATATTCATCAGAATATTTCAAGAGGAAAAAAATAATATTAGTGTAGTTCATAGCGACGTAATATTCCAGTATATTGTCATATTATTAGAAACGTTTTTGGTTATGAAAAAGTTTTGCTTGGTTTTGAGGATGGGCGCATGAGAAAGTTTGTCCAATCTTTTGCACTGTTCATTTTCCCTTTTTACATTATAGGATTTTTTTTAGTTAGTATTGGTAATTTGATTTCTTTTATCTGTTCTTTCATTATTTATTCTGTTTTATATTATAAAGATGTCCAGTATGTGATCTAGAAATTAAAAAACTTATAAACCTAACCTTAAAAACAAGTGATTTCTAATCAATTAATTTAATAAGTTTGAAACAATATAGAACTATGTTCAACAGTTTAAATAGATATAAGTGTTTCACTAAATATAGTATTTATTTATTTGACTTGGACAAAGCAAGCTACAAATTTTAGTTAAAAAAAAATTAATTTAAAGACAGGTTATTATTTTCTTGTTTGTCCTTGCTTGACAGTACTTTTTGTTTGTAAGTCGGTTAAGATGTTGTAATAGGTTTAAGAATGTTGTGTAAGAGAACCAATATATTTTTGTCCATGCATGAAAACATCATTTTAACAATAATTCATATAATGTTTCCTGAGTGCATAATTTTCATGTATAATTCATTATAATTTATAAAAATACATAGGCTAATAACGGTTTAGTTACGCCATAGAGGTAGATAATAGAAGCTCCTTATATGTTGTATAATCTGTTACTAATATGTATATCTTTTGTTATTTTCAGCTTTTTGATCATTATAATCCTCAAGGTGCACTAATTATTAACCTTGGTACTGCTAAATATTGTTATTATGGCTTAATTCACCATTTTATATAGAATTATAGTAAAGAGATAGTAATTAGATGGGTCAAAAAACTTACGTCCAGTTTTTGTGTGAATATATCCATTTCGAGGTCTCCTGAGTCCACTGTTCTTTTGGAATGATGTCAGTATGTGTGTAGTGCGCTATATCCCCAACACATGAACCAATTTTAATACAATTTGGTTGTGAGCATATTTTAATCGTGTCATTTCATACAATTTTTTTTTTAAACTCAAAATTTGGGAATAGCTGACATAAGAAAAAACACAAACTATGTTTTTGTCAAAATCAGCTCTAATGTTTTGATCAAGTTTTTCTTAAGTGTAGCATCCAACAACCCAAACAAAATGTATTGTTCGCCAACTCTCCAAAAATGTTGGTCATTGAGTTATCACTAAAAAAAACCCCCAATAATGTGCTCACAATTGCAACACATGTAAAATTTATAAATAAGTGTTATATTATTAACATTATTATTATTTAAAACTTCACATTGTCTTGGAAGGCTTTTTAGTTGCAGAACAAATCATAAAATACCATACACTCCATCTTGACACTTGATTATACTAATATATTTAAATCTTTTTCTATATTGTTCAACTAACGCAAAACATGATGATCAAGTGTACTACCAATGACCTTTTCCCTGAACAATGTTCTTATAGCCATCCACCTTAAAATATAGTCAATTATCATCCATGGTCAATCCAACAATACTTTTTATTTTGACAATGATGTCTGGCTCTCCAAATTTATAACACAACCTTTGTTTGTAGATATTGTTCATTGTTTGATTGTTCACTTGATGTAATTATGGTCCTAAAAGTTTCTTGTATTCTAAATTTTTAGATAATTTTCACACCTCTGAAGCATGATGTAAGATTAGCATTATAACCTTATATATATTTGAATTTTTCTTTTAAAATTATAAATGAGAATTCAACCTTTATTTTGTATGTGAGTAATAATCATAAATGTTTTATACCATTGTTCTTAGTGGTTTACGAAAAGTCTGATGCACTTATCAGCTGTTGCCAATTTATATAGATGCTTAGAGAATTAATTTCTTTGAGATCCTATAAGATATTGATGCTAATGATGTTTGTAATGGTTGTAATTTAGTGAAAGTTGTAGTGACTCTTAATAAAATATTTGCAAGGTGTTTGCATATCTAAGTAGAATATAATATGTAAAAAATTATTATGATTTATAGAGTTTTTATTTTAGTTCATTATTACATACCCCATTTTGTGTATGTACCTAATGTGTTTAAAATCTTTTTCATTCATAATGTGTGTCATTATATAACAATATCATTTATAGTCTTCCAATTAAGTGATATAAAAAAGATGTATGGATGATTTTTTTTTTATATACACCCTCATTGTCAAAAATTCTTAGAAGTTGAAGAAAAATGAAATGGTCAAAATTCAAATGTGTCTTCACCTGCTAGATAGAATTAGTTCATAAGCTATGATGTAGGCTCTTGACTGCCATATAAACATTAGCACTTAGACATCTATAACACACTAAATTTTAGACATAAGAAATCATATTGCAAAGTATACTCTTGAATAATTTTAGAAAATTTGTTTTTTTTTACATGATTTTCATTATTTTAATAAGATAATTGACACTCTTTCTTCAACAACCAATTAAACAGAGTCATGTGAACTGACTACAAGCAAAGCAACTGGAAAAATTTTCCACAATATTTCAATCTGATCTAGTCTCTTGCATAAATTCTCAATATTTATGGATTTAATCAGGCTGAGTGTATTATTATATATTGTATGGATTGCTATTGCTACTATATATTCCTATGAAACATGTTTCTTAAAGTATTATATTTTTTCAGTAATGAGTGATGTCAATTGTTTTATATTTTGTTTAAATCATCAAAATTAATTAGTTCAAAGTGCTTGTTTTAAACATCTGGGAGAAGTTTGTTATTATTTTTTAGTATTACTATACTTTAAAAATTAGCTAATTGCCTAAAACTGTTCCTATTGTGATTTATATATCAAATTATCTACATATTTCATTAGTTGGCATAACACATTATCTCTATGATAAATTAAGAGAAAAAAATGCATGTGTTTTAAATATAGATGGACCTGAACTGAAGTTTTTGTTAAGTTTATTCTTTACTATTACCGTACTTTAAAACATTGTTAAATACCTAAGAGACTATTTTAATCATATTACCTTATCAGTTTACATACATAATCTGTGTGAATAGGGAACTTTAATAAACGAACAAGCCTTCGTAATTGGTTAACCTGTTGACTAATTAGGAGGGAAAAAATACTAATCTTTTAAATATAAAGATGGTATCTGAACTGTGGTTTATATTATGGTTATCCTTGACTGTAACTATACTTTAAAACTTTATCAATAGTCTAAGACCATTCCAATTATATGATGTATGTATGAATCAAAGTACCTTCATATTTCATCAGTTTTCCCCATGTGAATAGATAACTGTAATAATTATGCTATTGAATTGGGAGAAAAATAACTTACTTTTGTTTTGGATATAAATATGGCGTTTGATCTGACGTTTATGTTATGTTATTCTTTACTATTATCATACATTAAAACTTAGCTAATTTTCTACAACTATTCCAATTATGGTTTAAGTAATTATGAATTATTATTACTATGAATTATTAAGTATTTATCTTCATATTTCACTGTTTTACACACCTAATCTTTATGTAGAGAGAGCTTTAATGTTTTTTTGTTTTTTTTAAACATCATTAGTCAAGTGCAAATTATGTTAATTATTAATTTGCTATTTACAAATTAGCAAGAAGAAAAAACTTGGTTTTAATTATATAGATAGCATGTGAACTAAAGTTTATGTTATGATAATCTTTACTATTACCATACCTCTAACTCTTAGCTAATAGCCTAAGATTATTCCAGTTGTGATGTATATATGTCTCAAATTATCTTCATATATCAGTTTGAACACCTAACCTTTCTTGTTTTTCAGGTTATATCCAACATAGTACCTGTAAATACTTTTGTTTGCACTATCTTGTTCATTTCTTTTTTTCTATTGTTGTCTTCTTTACAATTATTATGTGCAGTTCATGTTTTTTCCGACTGCTTTGGAAAAGCTAAAACAATTTGCAACAACTCATGCTAAAATCCCAGATCTAGTCAGTGGTGTAATAGGACATGTTGCTGCTCGAATTGAAACAGAATATGGGAGGCTAAAACCACAGAAGGTAGAACGTGATAGCTTCGACCTGTTGAAGTTAAAAATCTTAACCGAGATTGATAAGGGCAATCATTTTAGGTACAAACTAAAGTTCTTCGTTTTTTATTCATTTAATTTTTAAATAATATAAATGTATGTTATGATAGTATTTAAGAAGAATATTTATAATGGTTCATTGTTTTTCATTGCATTTTAGTTATGTTGAAATAACATAATAAAATGTAAGTATTTCCTTCTTTTTAAATGAGCGAAAAATTGCTTGATGGAACTAATTAATGAATGGCTTTCAACGATATTGTGTGTTTTGTTTTGATTTGATTCTCATGAATTCTCACAAATGAAATTAACTGTTTTTTTTTTTTAGGTATTTGAAACATTGCTGTGTTAGTTTTTAGTTCTATAATCTCTATAATTACCAATTTAAAGAATATTTATCGTTAAGATTGCGGGTATAATTTATTTTATGTACTCTTTACTTTTTAAGTTGTATTTTAAATTTGTAAAATATGTATATTTTTATGGAACTTAAATATTTCCATACAAATTGTAGATTCCTCTACATATTTTGCTGTACCATTGTGTCAGCATCATCAGGACATATATTTTAAGTCAATCCACAATGTTATTTTGTCAAAGTTTACAAAGGAAATGATTTACCCACAACTTTCTGTCTATCCGACTTTTGCTATCAATAGTAGGTCGAATAGTTGCAAGTCTACTTTATTTAAAATATAGTCTAACATCTTGCAAGGACCTGAACCCTTTACCATCATCTCTTAATACTGTATAGGTAATATTAGATTCAAATTTTATATATGCTAGTTGTTCAATACATAAATTATTTTATTTTATTTCTAAACAGTTATTAATTTTTGTCTGCTATTTTGGATATTTTGATATTCTTCGGTTAGTTTTAAGATTCTGTAAGTTTCAGATCCTATTTAATAGCATATATTTTTTCTTTGGATGATATAACTATTTACTAATTCATTATTATTATATAGTTTTAGTTTTGTTTTATTTTCCCCTTTATTTGTAAGTAAAGGTTGCCTATCATGCCTGTTTGGTATATGTTAGATATTACCACTTTATTTATACAGTATAATTAATTTCTAAATAGTTTTTTAGTTCATTTAAAGGTAGTTTTAGAGCATGGTTGCTCAATACGATGAAAAGTATGATTTACCGAATTATTTCTATCAATTGTTACCCCTAGTTAGTGTATCATACCCCCTCCCCTTTGTATGAAATTCTATAATATTATGGAAATCATTCAATAAACCGTTCATAATACTGGGTTCATTACAGTCTGATACGTTATACTCTATATAGCAAGTAATTATAGATAATAATATTATGTTCTTGATTTAAAACTGTTTATTTTTAAAATATTTCATATAAAATAATAGCTTTTGAGTCTCCCAACCATGCTGTTGATAAGAAATAAATATTATTGTTATTAAATAAGTTGTTTTTTTTGTAATTTTTAGTATTTGGTTTATATAGCAGAACTGTAGTTTTATATATGCTAAATTTTGATCACCTTATTTATCAGTGATTATATCAATCACTTCAACAGTAGAGATATTAGTGTACATGTTCTTATTTCAAATGAAATCATGCGTAATTGATCAGTTAATAGTTGCTTACTTCAGTTTATCATCTAAGTCAATACTATTTTTGATGTTAAGTGTATTTTAAGATCCAGATCTACGTGCATAATATGTGTTAAAATTTGAGATATTTTATAACATGGATATTATATATATTAAAGGTCAAAATTATTCCATAAAGTTAATTTGTGCTGTATGAAAAGTGGTCAGTTAAGTTTTTAATAATATTGGCATAAGCAAATATTACCAGCTGATAATTAGATTAAGTTACCATAGATATGTATAATATAAAATATTATTCTCCCAATGTGTTATTGAAATATCACAGATAAATCCATCTTTGCCTGGTTAAATAGTGAACCAGAACAGCTTGTCTATTTTTGTTGTACTTTTCTTTATTGACGCATGACATTTTTTACTAGCTATAAAACAGCAGACATTATCAAATAGATTATCATAATTATTCTACATATACTAATAAATATTAATAAATCATTTATCATTTAAATATTCAAAACACTATAATATGGCTTCGCAATCATAAATATCTTCCGATTCATTAAATCAATTTGCTTATTTAGAGAAAGCTTATTAAATAATTTTCTGCTCATCTAATCAAGAATTTTCTCAAATGTACAACAATGAGAGTCATTAGTTGCAAGTTTTTTAAATTTTTGTGAGTCTTTAAATGTAAGTTTACAAGACGTAGTTAGGGTCTGTATTTTTAAAAAGCTAATTTATTCTTGTACTTAAAGCAAAATTACATTGTATAGTTGAAAAAAGCTTCTACAATAAATGATTTAGTTTTAAAATGTACTAAATTTGTTAAGACAGATTTTTTAAAGCAGGCTGTATTAAATTCTTACGGGGTATATTGAAATATGTTTTCCTGTTTAAATGATTGTCATTCTGTTGACTAAAAGAAATGGTTGTTTAAACAAAAATGGACTCTATCTTCAAACAAAGTTTTAAGTCCATTGATGCCCTACTCTAAAAGTTTGGGATTTAATGATAGAGGATTACTCTACAGTTTTTTTATTGTATCAAAGAATTTACAATAAACCAACCAGAAAGTTCTGTTTTGGAAGTCTTTCAAATTATATGGTTTAACAATTATTGAATAGTATCTGTAAAATAATATTAGAATTATGCTAAATAATTAATTCAAACAATTTAAAAATAAAAGTGGTTCCTAAATTGATCCCTGAGGAACTCCATATTTCCAGTAAGATATGTATATCATATTGTATAACACAATAGTCCTCTGGTTTTGTCCAAACAAGTAAGATGTTTGACATGGTTATCTTGAAAATAGATTTATTTTCAAATCTATAACCGTTTATCAAATTTTCGATGTATTAAATGAATCTGAAAGTCGTAAGTGAATTTATGATGTTGAGAATGGAATGAATTTTGTTTTGTCAATAATTAATTGCAGTAAAATCTCAATTTAACAGACTGTATGCATGAGGCATAGTTGTCTGTAAAAACTATTTATCCAATAAATGAGGTTAGACTAAAAGTATATGGCTAAATCCGTTTATAATTTATATGTAAAATTTAAGAAATCAATGTATTTGTTAAATTTATGTAAATGTGTTTCCGTAGATTGTTTTGATTCCAGTAAAATGTAAGACACTCGTGTCTCTTCACGATTGACATTGTACCTTAAAAAAATTTAAAAATCATTCCTTTCTGTATCATGTCAGAAAAAAAAGAGCACTGTCAAGTCACTTGTTTTTGTGCTTCTTGGTAAGAATTTATGGTACTTAGTGTGAGCGTAATGTTTGTTAATTTTAATGTGATATAATTTCATACAAAACGGTTCACAAAAAATTGAAAAGAAATCATAAATCGTCTGTTCATAAAGTTTTTTGTTTATGACATGTACCAAATCATTATTGCTTACAGATTGCTGCCCATTCTATTCCTCGTCATACATGTTTTCCCTTCCTTCACCATCCAGATGGTTTTATATTTTTTTACAAAAACCACAGATAACAGTCTGTAATTCACAGACTCTATGTCTTTCAACTGTCTTCAATATTTTGATCACAAAACAAATTATAAACATCAACTACTTCTGTAGTCAGCTAGTATATGAAAGAAATTGAGCATATATATGCTCACTAAGAGTGTCAAAACACTTTTAGTGGTGGCCACATTTGGAAATGGTACTTACTTTCTGAACACACATATATAATCAAGCTGTGAACTGACTAGATGCGAAACATTTATTGAATCTTTAAATAAATACATGTATAGACACGATAGGTCTATATATACTATTACATTATGATAAGTAGTAATATATCCTTCACCTAACTTCTGAGCCAAGAACTACCACTGTATTGTCATTTTTGTATATACTAGTTTTTAAATAACTTTGTTAAAATTGGTAAACATGAATTAGTTACAAAGTTAAATCTTCTTTTTTAATGATTTGTTGTTAAAATTCGCTTACAAAGATTGATATAATTTCAGAGAAACTAAAGCGAAGACCTTTGAAGAATGTGTGTGTTTAACTCATTTGCATTTATCAGTATGTCAAGGTAAGTGCTTCCTATTTAATGAAAATTTATAGGTACTGTAACAAGCACCTTCTATCGTATACAAACTTAAGGGTTTTTTTTTTAAGCCAAATGAATTGCTTCTTTTAGTTAATGAACTAATATTTAATAGACTACACCCATTTTGTATACATTTATTTTAAAATAGAAGGTTTTATAAAATATTTTGTTTTGCATAAGCAAAAGGAACAGTTACGAGTGAAAATGTATTTAAACATTTTTTTTGAAAACCATGTCAATTTAAAAAATGAAGCTGGCTCCAAAATTGGACAACATTATTATTGCCAAACTACTGATGATATATAGAACTGATTTGCACAATTTTTTTCACTGTTACAGATTATTCTTTATGTTATAATCCAAGTACTCCAGCACACAGGGGATTTAAATAGAAAGTAGTCTGTAATAGTGAAAAAATTGTATGAATCACTTCTAAATATCATAAGTAGTATGGAAAAAATAACGTCCAGTTTTTATTTTCATATTTTAAATTAAAATTATTTTCAAAAAATTTTATTTTTTTATGTACCGTAAGGCGGGGTTACTTTGCTCCACTTTTTTCACATTTTTTGATAAAATTAACATAACTTTTAAAATATTTATGGCACATGTATAATTGATAGTGCTACAAAATGTCCAAGTGTTGTATTACTATGGGTAAGAAGCTCATATAATTATATTTTGTTTTTGTTAATTTTATAACATCATAAAAAGTGGTGCAAAGTATCCCATAGGATGAGGATACTTTGCACCGCAATTAAAATGATATTAAAAATTAAAGAAAATGTTAATTTGGTGCAATGTTATAATACAATAAGAAAACTTTGCACCTTTAAACACCTATCACAAATAAACAAATCTATTAAAATTTTATTAAAAATGAAGAGAAATTTTTATTTGGTATAATGTTATAATACAATAAGAAAACTTTGCATTTTCAAAACAATCACATATAAACAAAACTATTACAATTATATTAAAAATGAAGGGAAATGTTAATTTGGTACAATGTTATAATACAATAAGGAAACTTTGCACTTTTAAAACAATCTCATATAAACAAAACTATTACGATTACATTAAAAATGAAGACAAATGTTAATTTGGATAAGAAAACTGCATCTCTGTCACATATAAAAATCAGCTAAAACCAAATGTCTGAAAGTTCTGGAACCAAGAAAAATCCTCTTTTATTTATTGGTCTTGGTGGATTAATGCAACCCAAAATCTTGTCCCAAGTATACACCATTTTATCTGGTTTGGTGGGCCACTTCCAAGCTTTTGTCGAGCGTTGCATTGATGAAATGACCACTCTTTCATCAGTAAAATGTTCGATAATTCCAGGAAAAACTTCACCTTCATAAGAGAATACCACATACTCCCCAATCTTCTTATTTAAAGGACGAAATGTTTTTCCAAATATATTTTGTAATTCTTTATTCTCAGGAAATAAATCTTGAAAATCTTCTATTCCACTTGATGAATCATGAAGAGAAAAAGCATCTTCACCTTCTGATGAAGATTGGTACCGGTAATCTAATGATTGCTTACTATTAATTTTCTTTTTCTTTATCTTAACTTCGCTTAATACTTCTTGAACATTTACAATTTTATTTGAATTAATTAAGTCTACAGTGTTAAGGTGATGTTCATCAACAGTTTTTTGAAGACTTTCTTTAGATTTTTCTTGGTTTACAATACTGACTTGTTTGGACGAACCAACATCAGTTAGTACCGGTACTGGTACCGGTACCACATCATCAACGTACCGATAAACTTCATGAGCAATACTTTTTCCAGCTGCAACATTCACTTTTCTCTTTTTCTTCATTGGAACTGTATTGCCTACAACGATATCCCTCTTCTTGGATAAAAACTCTTTAAAACTGTCCTCGATTGTTTCTTTCTCACATGTAATGCCAGGTAAACGTTCTAGAAGGACGTCCACGTCACAGGGGAAAATTCCACATTTTCTAAAACCACTGACTAAATTTTGAACTGATGTTGGCGCCATTGCATCCATTAACTTTTTTAATAGTAGAGGAAAGTGTTGCTTTTGGAGGACAGCGTTTTGAATTCCGGCTTGGCTTTCTTTGTAGGATCCTAAAATTTTTCTCCAAGCACATTTGAAAGGACGGAAAAATGCAACGTCTAACGGTTGAGTAAGATGGGTGCTGTTGGGGGGCAAACATACAAAACAGACATTATTTTCTATACACAGCTTTAAAACAATGTCATTTATATGTGAGGATAAATTGTCTCCTATAAGCACCTTTTTCCCTTCAAGCTTTTTTAACTTAGGAAGAACGATAGTTTGGAACCAATCTGTAAATATTTCTGTTGTAAACCAACCAGATTTTGAATTATTATATCTACATCCTACAGGTCCTCCTTCAGTCCAAGTTGACCACATATTTTTTGATTTATATACTATGTATGGGGGTAAAACTTCACCAATTGCAGAACCACACATCATTAAAGACACACTTGCCTTGGAAGCATTGCGAATATTCTCAGGATATTTTACGCCTCTTTTAGTAAGAACCCTTTTCGAACCCGGGTCATCGGTTAAATTACTCTCATCATAATTAAAAATATTGGACGGTGGCACATCAATTAAAACCTGATTTAAATTTTGAATATACTCTCTAAGTGTAACTTCGTTTATTGATGCCCTAGATTTTTTTATATTTGCTGCAAAACGTACAGTTACTTCAGGATTTCGTTTTAAAAAGCTTCTCAGCCATTCTTTTCCAGGAAAGTTATTCGTAAACTGTTTAACTTGTCTTCCAATTCTAGATAGGTAAGCGTTGACAATACATCTCAATTCTAATTCATTAACAGGGAATCCGAACTCACTCATGGAAAAAACACAATCTACAAAAGTTTTCTCTTCTTCTACACTAAAAATAGCAGGTTTTCCTGGTTTACTTGAATGATACCCTTTCATTTTATTAATAATCGTACGTCTGGGAATACCAAAATGTGCCTCAGCCTTTCTTGTTGTCATGGTTCCATTTCGAATAGCTGATAGACACTCATTCAACTTATCCGAAGAGTAGTCCATGTATTGCCTACTTCCAAGCTTTCGTTCGTATTTCCTAGGCATATTTCTCCTGAAACACAACAAAAACCAAAACATGTTTTAGTTCATTAACCAGACAAATGAAAGAAAAGAGAAACAGAATGTCTTTATAACCAGGAATATACTAGGCCAAATATATATTGGATAAAACATTACAAGCAGGTTATGCGATCATTTTTAAAGAAAATATAAATATAAGCAGAATATTTGTAATCAAGAAAGATTAAATATGTATTAAATCAAACTTTACAAGCAAATTCTATACATTTTTAATGATATTTTTAGTTATAAGTAACACATTTGTTGCTAAAAATACATTGGGGTTACTTTGCTCCATTTTCTTACTGGAGCAAAGTATCCCCAAACTAACCAAATTGTTGATAGAGCATGGTTTTATATGAACTAAGAACTTTTCACTGAAGGTTTTCTAAAAACACTTAAATTTATATGAATATAGGCTAATACAGAATAGAAATAAATTGGCCTTACCTGATAATCTCTTATACAGTTGAATGTAGCAAGAAAAGTTATGAACATGTATTCTTACACACTTATCACAACAAAACTTCATTTGTAAATCTCAGTTACAAACTTTGGCTTGGATAGCATCTGTTTGCATTCAAAATATGCATTGGAATGCCATCTACAGGGTACATTAAGAATTATGTTGATCTAGTTTGATTGTTTACCAATAGATGGCAGCAAATGTTTTTATTTTAATGGTGCAAAGTATCCCCTGATGGAGCAAAGTAACCCCACCTTACGGTACATTTTTATTCCGTAACTTTGTTACTTTTGCTCAACCAAAACAAAATTTCTTATAAAACCATCTATTTTAAAATAAGTAATTTTTATTGTTTATTTGTTATTAAATTGCAAAACAACAAATTTTTTATTTTCATATTTTCAAAGTGTTGCCATTTTAACAATTTTCATGTAATCTTGCAACAGAAATGTGAGAATTTATGGGCCAGATTGAACAAAATGCACTAAATTTCACTGCACAATAATTATTAGTTTTTTTGGAATATATATATATATATATATATATATATATATATATATATTTTAGACACAGTTTTCCTGTGTGATGCTTTCTTCCCCTTCATTAGTCTAGGAGGCATAAATTAAAGACGAGCATTTCACATAATTTTCTCCCTGTTACTGACTAGTTTCATCTCTGATTTCTTTTCTAATGTATTGTGCTATTTTTGTGGCAAACTTAGTTGTGAACTAGTTAGTATATATTTTTCAAAGAACATAGTGCGGAAAAAAAATTATTGCAATTTTTTTTCTCATCGAAAACCTTTTTTTCCTTGTGGTGATGTCCGAGATATGTGAAATATTATTTTTAACGTAAGTAAACATTGTTTTTTTTTCTTTTTTTCTAGTATCGTCCAATAAGCTTAATATATTAACACAAAAATTGAATACAGACTTTTGTTAACAGTTAAATATGCACCTCTCTAGATGGGATGCTGTTATGTTTATTATTCAATCGTTAAAATTACTATCTGTACATTAGTTTTGAAAAGAAATTGTTTATTAGTATTTTGGTATTCCTTGGACGGTTCTCAGGGGTCCCTTATGCAGGTGTAGATATCCTAAAAGCCCAACCCCTTTCTTCATCTAATCTTGGGTAAGAGCCCTCTCAACTTCCTATCAGGTCTCTCTTGACCAACTCTTGTTCTCTTTAGATTCTTGTTATTTAGAGTATTCAAGGGCTAGGGTGTCTATTTTATGCTATTTTCCTCTTTTTTGTTTGTTTTAGAAGTTATGATTTTTTTTTTTTTTTTTTTGCCTTGAAACGACAAAAAAATTTGTATTCTAGAAAAAGCTAGAAAAATTGTGCAAAATCAATTCAATCATAAAGCAAAATGGGTAATTTTGTAGGAATATTATAAAAAACAATTTGTTGATTGAAAAAGAGTTATTTAACTCTCAAAAAATTAATTACAAAAATAAATTATATGATGAAATAAAAATATAAATTGAATAATAACACATCAAAATAATAAATAAATAAATTTCCTCTAAGACATAACAACAACCATATAATACTTTAATACTATTACATTTGAAAATATTAATAATAAACCCTAAAACTGAGTTATCTATAAATTTTAAAGAATTGGTTCAACAAAATCACTCTCTTAAAGACAAACTCATTTAACCCTCATACCCACCCCCAAATGCCAGAAACTAATCAGTAAGACTGCAAAACGTGCATCCTAAAGTCTTTTTGAACTGGATCTTCAATCTTTGCTATTTTTAAAAGGCATTGTTTTAACCAGGTTTTTGTAGTGTGTGAAACAAAATTGTCAGTTTATTGGGTTATACAATGAATATATATAATTTATTTGCTATTTGATAACTTCTATTTCTTGTTGTGTCATCCAATTTATAAATTATTATTTGAAATATTCTGTATATAGATTGTTTTAAAAATGTTTGACAGTGACATCATATCAGGAAAAGTGGAAACCCTTGAAGGAAAAGAATGAAAAATATTTCAAGATGGAGAACGTTAAAAACACTACTAAGAAGTAAGTTAACATTACTTAAGAGAGTATACCTTTTGTACACTCTCAGAACTCTTTATTAAAATATTATATCCTTAATTTTATATTTATTTAAAAGAAAACCCTCCACTAATTTCATGGTCCTTGTGGTTAGTCATTTGCTTCAATTTTAGATTGCTCAATGGTTAAACTTTAATTGTTGTGAGAAATTACTAAAGGCATATTATACGAATTGACTGATTAATGATAAGGCTATATGATATAAAAAATAAATTGCTTAGATAGCATGATTAGTAAATGTTATTATAATTTTGTTCTATTAATCTTTATCTTGAAGAGTTTAATATTAATTGTGATGGTCATACAATACAGTATGCGTGGATGGCCCAATGTCCATTGAATCCCACTACCACTAGTGCCCGTGTTGTCTTGTTCTAGAACTTTCTTCACTGTTTTTTCACAAGGACTTTCTTACAGGAACAGTATGTGCTTCATTTCTCCTCTTTGGATTTTTGCTTGACAGATGGGTTGAATTTCTGAGACCTAAGTGTTGCAAATATTGTTGGGTTATACTATATCTGTTCTGATTTGCTGCTAAAGTAGTTGTTCCATGCGAACCCCTCTGGGTGCATGGCTGTATCTTCTGATTCAATCTGTATCTGGTATAGATTTCTTCCTCTGTCATATTTATTTTTACTTTTATTATTTGTATAAAAATGGAATTGTTAATATTATTTTTATATTCAAATTTTATTTTAGGTCGTTTTAATTCTATCATTATTTTATTTTATATTTAAATATAGTTTTTCTAATGTGGATATACACAATGTACAATATTTGTTTCGCTTGCTGATTGTGGCAGAGAAGGACTTAATTTGCCCCGTATAATAATAATAATAATTTTTATTCCACCACAAATAAATATTATGGCAAACAAACACAGTGAAATAACTTTAGATGAAATAAATAGGAATCCCTTAGGCTATGCCCATTTAAGGATTTCCTACAAAAAAAAAAGAACAGAAAATGTAAAGTATGTTCCATTTCTACATATTACAAGCTGTGGTCGCTATGTTGAACACGCTTACTGAGTTAGTTGATTATTTGACAAAGCATTGGAAAATACCGGGTGTTTCATAATGAATAGCGGGGTTTTAACGCCTTATAATTTTTATTACACTACAATTACAGCTATAAATGATACATCAAATGAAACAGCAACTCAAATAGTTTTGTTTGTTGGCACCACGCAATGTTCTTGCCGCCATCCATTAGAAAGCGCTAGTGGCAAAGATGGCGACTAGTGAACAGAAAGCTTTTTGTGTTTTACAGTTTGCAAAGACGGAATCTATAGTTACTGTGCAACGTGCATTCCGTATTAAGTTCGGTTGTGATCCCCCAGAAGATAATAATATCTGCAGATGGTACTATATCCCGGCAGAAAGTTTATGGGCCTTTCTTTTTGACGAAGCAACTGTAACTTGTACATCTTATCTTGATACTATACAGTTATGGCTCTTCCCTCAGTTGAAAGATGATGAACAAGAGAACTTCATTTTCCAGCAAGATGGTGCACCGCCTCACTGGCACAACGAAGTACGCGATTGGTTGAACGTTACTGTACCCGACCGCTGGATTAGCCGCAAAGGGCCCAATGACAGAGTTTGTTTCGCTTGGCCTCCACGGTCACCCGATCTGACGCCTGCGATTTCTACCTTTGGGGGTTCATAAAGGATCGTGTGTATGTGCCTCCACTACCAACGGATCTTCCCGAATTCAGAAACAGGATTGAAGCAGCTATTACAACAATTACTCAAGAAACACTAATCAAAGTTTGGGAAGAACTCGCATATCGTCTTGAAGTGTGCCGTGTGACGAATGGTGCTCACATTGAACACTTGTAGGCTTTTCTGTAAAACTCTTTGAGTTGCTTTTTCATTTGATGTGTCATTTATAGCGGTAAGTTTAATGTAATAAAAGTTATAAAGCATTAAAACCCCGCTATTCATTGAAACACCCGGTATTTGTGGACATTTGAGCAGCATATACGGATTGTGCTATGTGTTTATATTTGTTACCGCATGTGAATTTGGTTTGTGATTCATTTTTTTAATGCATAGAACATTAAACTGGCTGAATTTCAAATTTGGTCATGAGAACATGTAATGAGTGATTCAAAGGTACCTAGATGTGTGCAAATTTTTAATGTGAAAATGTGTACCATGATAAACGGAGCAGGTATCCATCTTTGGTAAATGAAGAGGTGGTCCTCCAGTGAAGAAAAAATAGAGAACAAACAACTTTTTTTTCTCTTTTCTTTTTTTTTTATGTTGGGATATATTGCTGAAGCTCCAAGATGTGTTGTCAATAACAATATCCTCATTGAATATGTTTTATTGAGAGGTGTGCGATGAACTTTTGTCCTACCTAATTCCATATAGGCGATGTTGGTGAATAATGCTCAAATCCTTGATCGGGTATTAACCTCCAGCACTTTGGCTATGAGCCTATTGTGCTCCCTTTTCTTTATTCATCTTACACCAACCCCATTGCCTCTAACAAGCTCCAGAATCTCATGCAGGGTGTTGTCAAAATTTATTTCTGTTTGCTGAGGTCCAAAGATTCTCCTTCTTTTGGACTCCAGGACCTCGCAATCAAACAAAATATGTACAGCAGTCTCAGATACGAGACAGCAAATACGACAGTTAGATAAGACTTGTAGTTGTCCCACTTTATTGGGCTCCGGATATGGCCATTTCCGGTAATCATGGCAACAATCTGTCTCAGGGACTTCTAGTCATCGATCAATGTGGTCTTCCTTGGCTCCATTTTCTTACCGCCTTTCTTGCTATTGAATGACTGATCCCGCAAGCAGGTTCTGGTCCCATAAGACAGACAGTGGCCCCGTTCTTTGCCAAAAGATCCGCCCTCTCATTACTCACCATAGGGAATGGATAGAATCCCATATCAATTTGGATGAGACTTCTATGGAGCTGAGAGCTTTAATTGCTGCTTGCCTATCTGAGAGAATTAGAATGTCCATTCCTAAGCCTTCTTCTAATCCTCGATGTACAAATGCTGTGATTGTACAAATCTCGGCCTGGAATACTGCACAGTACCTACCTAGGCTAGCTTTGAAAGTTGCCCCGTTTGACAGTATCCTCCATATCCAGAATGTTGATCATGTAGTGATCCATCTATATACCAAACAAGCTATCCTGGTAGCTTGCCATTCTTCCAGTCCACTATTTGTTTGAGAGAACGTTGTAGGGTTGAATAAAGATGAACTCGGTTTACATGCCAACCCCAATTTCTTCAATACCTTATTGACAATTTCTGAATGCCCCACCTCACTCTAGCTCCGCCTCATTTCGCCATGATTGTGTAGCTTATAGACTGCCATTCTCACCTTAGACATTATGAAAATATCTAGAGGCAGCAGGTTTAAAAGCACCTCTAGAGCAACCATTGGTGAAGTCGTAAAGGCACCTGTGACTACCATGCATACTAGCCGCTACAAGCTCGCAAAATTGCTGCCTGCTGTGGTTTGTGCCACTTTTGTTCACCATATCAGGGAACCGTACATCAGTTGAGGTCTGACAATCGCTTTGTATATCCACGCGACCTTCGATTTCAATCCCCATTCATATACTAAGAATTATCTCGTCACCATTAGAGACAACTTTGGCTTTAATATGGCATGGTCCAGATGAGCATTCCACATCAGTGTCTTATCCAGGATTACTCCCAGATATTTCACTGTTTGTGAAACATCCAATCTAGTTCCCTCAAGCCATATCTTCCTATGACTCATATCATTCTTCCTACTAAATGGGACAATGACCATCGTGAAGGGATTGACTTGAAATTCCTCACTCCGACACCAGTGACCAGTGAGTCCTAGATAGTAGTTAAGCAGCTCCTCAAGTGAACTTGGGAATTTGCCTTGTACCATGATAACTATGTCATCTGCGTAACCTTGCGCATATGCCCCTGACCCATTAAGATCTCTAAGGAGGCCGTCCACAACCAAAACCCACAGAAGAGACGAAATGACGCCTCCCTGTGGACAACCTCTAGTTGCATCAATCTCTAGTACTTCGTGGCCCAGGGAGGACTGTACTTGTCTCCTGCGAAACATAGAGTCCATTCACCTGCAAACGGTATGATGATTTCCATGACTTCACGCTGCCCTCACCATTGCGTTAAATGAGATGTTATCAAAGGCACTGTCAATATCTAAGAAGTTGCACATTGCTGTCTCTTTCCTCGCTAAGGTGTCCTCAATCCTGCTTATTAACTTATGTAGAGCAGATTTGCAGGACTTCCTAATCTAGTAGTCATGTTGATTCCCATGAAGTGGATTTCCTGAGAGAACCCACTTTTGTATATATCTACCAACCAGTTTCTCTAAAGTTTTCAGGATAAACGAGGTAAGACTGATTGGTCTAAATGATTTGGGATGAGTATGATCTGAATGACCACGCTTTGGAACAAAAACCACCCTGCTGACTCTCCAGGCCCACGGTACATACCTGTAAGCTATACTGGTCCTGAAGATTTCACAGAGTTTGACAAAAAGGAAATGCGGCCCCCTTTGCAGCAAGGTAGGGAATATGCTGTTTCCTCCAGATGATTTTAAGGGGCTGAATCTGTGTATCGCCCATTTAATGTTTGAAACTGTAACAATGGGTCTAGCTAGTGTCCAGTTTTCTTGAGCCGCCCTTGGCCAAGGGCTATTGTCGATTGTCAGTTATCCTCCGTCAGCATCATTACCCACAATACAATTGGGAAAGTGAGTTTCTAAAAAAAAAGCCAACGTTTCCCTCATTGTTTGTGTACGCTCTCCTGTAGACTTCATTCAAGTGCCTCCTGCATTCAAAGGCCTAGTAGGCAAAAATTGTAGCCTTGCAGAATCCCTAAAGCTCTCCACCTCTTTAGTGTATGCCCTCCAGGATTCTTGCTTAGCCTTTCCGAAGTAAGGGTTCCTCTAGGACTTACCACCCTTTGACCAGTGTTAGCACGTTCTCGGAACATATTGTAATATCGATAACTTCCTCTCTCACTCTATTCTTGAAAGTAGACCTGTTAGCAACATTTAATACATATAGATTATTATAATAAAGCAAAGTAACGACTCACCTCTAGGGTTGTTATCACTTCTTCCCCAGTCCGCTTGATAGTGTGAGTTGGCGTCACTGCCAATAAGTAGCCGTTTGGCTCCAACTGCACTGTATTTCACGATTAGCTCCAGTTCCCTTGCGGGTGGTAATGTCTTGGCATCATAGGGGATGTAGATGGAGCTCATTATTAGGCTTTGTTTCTCTGCCAGCTGACCTGGACTGTTGTTATGGCTTTGGAACAA
Organism: Aphrophora alni; assembly: GCA_963513935.1. Taxonomy (NCBI): domain Eukaryota; kingdom Metazoa; phylum Arthropoda; class Insecta; order Hemiptera; family Aphrophoridae; genus Aphrophora; species Aphrophora alni. The sequence continues at coordinate 152,911,616 of OY740767.1, read as the reverse complement.
AATTCTATTAATGGAAAGCTATGTATCCCCTTCCAAGTTCTTACATTAGGTAGGGAATTACAATAAATAAACTTACATTTTTACATCTCCAAGCCTGGCTACATGACCTCGGTGAATCCATGGTTCCTGGATGAGGGCTATGTCGATGCTATTCTTGATGAAATACTGACAGAAGGAGGCAAGGCAGGCTTACTGTGGTGTAGGTTTATTTGAATTACCTTGACCATCATTTGGTTTCCCACTCTCCCTTCCACCAGGAGTAATCAGAGGCAACCTCCATAAACCTGTCGTCTACTAAAAAGATCACCAGTAAACCATTCTGGTCCTTTCTTTCTACTGCTGTAGATGTGCAAGCGCTGGAGCCCTCAGCTGATGGTTCTTCAGTCTCGCTATATTTATCGGATTTATGATTCCCATAAAAATCTCACGAGTAGCTAGGGTATTATTGGTCAACCAGGACAGAACCCTGCATGCTCAAGCAAGGCTATATACTCTAAGAGGGCGCCTGGTATCTCAGAGAGCTTCATCCATTAGAGACACGTAACCTGTGCCATTCATCTCTTCGGCACGGGTAGCTTACACCTTGAGATTAGAAATTTTTAATTCAGGGTCTACTTCCCTAGATCCGACGGATTCAGTCTGGACTAATTTTCCAGTGCAGAGCCACCACGAGCAAGATGCAGTTCTTCACTGCACTGGGCTGCGTCTTATTGGTGCGACCCCCTTCGTCGGTCTTGAGTATATATATACCGCATCCCTGAGATTGGGAAATGGCCAGAGTGATCATTCAACTGAGTGATCATCTCCCTAGCCTCTCGGCCCCTAACAAACAGCTTAGTAGTATACCACTTTCCTTACATTTTCCTCAAATTTCACGTTTACCTTGTCACAAGATTGTATCTGAGAAACTACAGTGTTGGAAATTGCAACCTAAAATGCTTACAGACCAACAAAATGAAAAGACAAGGACAGTGCATAACATTGCTCATCCACAAATTGCTATCGCAACACAACACCTCACAATTTTTAACTGGTAACAATTCGATCATCCTCTTCTAGAGATCAAAACTCACACCAATCCATTTTCATGTGTTCCAACATTTGAAATCCTTTCTTCCTGACTAGCAGTTCAACAAAAACACTGAGGTCAAACAATCATTTAACATGTGTTCTGCATCACAAGCTGCATCTTTTTACAATGGAGGGATAATACAACTTACCTAGTGCCCTGCTAGTACTGGCAAGGAAATTATCTCAAAAAGCAGTGTAATAGTCCAACGGAACTTACTTTCTTGATATCTCTTGTAAAGGTAAATAATTTATTTGTTTTGCCCTACTTCAGCATCATATTAAATGAAATGATTTTGTTTCAGGCATTTATCAAATAAAGCACCATTCAGGACTCCAGATGTTCCTCCATTCAAGACAAATAGTGCTTCTCTGTTCAAGAACAGAGATTTTCCTCCATTCAAAGCCAAAAATGTTCCACCTTCTACATCCCAAGGTAATCCTCCATTTGATCCCCAAGGTATTCCTCCTTTTATGTCCCAAGGTAATCCTACATTTATGTCCCAAGGTAATCCTACATTTATGTCCCAAGGTAATCCTACATTTATGTCCCAAGGTAATCCTACATTTATGTCCCAAGGTAATGCTCCATTTATGTCCCAAGGAATTCCTCCATTAAAAACCCTAGATGTACCTCCAATCACTTCAGCTGCAAATAATCAGATTGGTAAGGGTAGTAGGTTTTTTACTGAATCTGTTATTGTTATTATTATTATTATAAATTAAAATCCTTAAAAGTATTGAAATATTTTATTTTGTATAAATTATACCTATAGGAAAACTTTTTAATTATTTCATAATTATCGACTTTTTTTTACAGAATATGTAAAAAATTTTAAAAATCACACCCTTATTTATTTTTAGTTTTATGTGGTCCCAAGATTTAAAAATAAGTATGGTGCAAGATTTATATTAAAGATAGTAATATTTATTAATTGATTAAGTTTGAGCTTGTTTGAATAGATTTATATTATGTAGCTTACAAAATAACTAGTGGAAGTCCTTTCCATCTTTCTTTTGTGTTGCCACTGAATTCACTTTTTGTTGGTTATGTAATTTATATTTGTAAGGGTCTGTTTGACATATGAACTGCAAACCAGCTCCATTAGTGGCTCTTTCAATATAATTAGTGCGAATGTTTATTAATTTTTATTTAATTAAATCAATTATTGTCACTTTTTTATTTTTTTGCAAGCGAGTAAAGTTTTTAAAAAATCTGTACAAAAGCTATCACAAAATAGTATAAAATACATTGTACTGCAATATTCTTCAATCTTTAAATTTCAGACCAATTTCATGCAACTATTGATAGAAGCATACAAACCTAAATGCTTTTATTATTGTAATGAGCTTCTCAATGATTTACTTTGTTGAACGTGTAAATTTGTTATAATTATAAGTCATTTTAATGTCTACATACAGTGTAAAGTGCTTATTCCGATGTATCAGTTTTAGTGACTAAATGTCAATATCCATATATGGTATGTACTTAAAAACCTACTTATAAGCAGTTTTAGCATCATGTTTTTATTGATTTATTACAAAATGGATATAACGCAGGATGTAAATGAGGCTTTGTTTATTAATCCATTTCTTTCTCGCTCTCTGATTTTTCTTTTTTTACACTCTGTCACGGTCCTTTTTCCGTGTAACCTGTAACTTTGTTTGTATTCTAACTCAGTTACTGGTTTTCTACATTATAAATACAGTAGTTCATTTTAACATTGTCTTCAAAATGTCACAAATAAAGAGAAAATGACATAATATGGAGATTGTAAAATAGAGAAACTAACGGAGATATCACAAAGGAATGTGGTGTATCTCACTCAACAATTTTGACAATTGGGAAGGACAAAGACAAAATAAAATTTCTTTATGAAACAACTCTGAAAATGGAGCAATTGAGATCTTACTAACAAAGCTATTGAGCAGGCTTTATTAAAATAGTTATACAAAAAATAAAGGTTGCTGTACACACATAAAAAAAAACCCTTATTATTATTCAGAGGATGTGCTAAATGTGAGTAGTTTTAAGTAAACAAATCAGTTACACATATCACTTGTAGCATTTGTACAGTATATTCAAAATAAAGTGTTTCATTTAGTTTCCTGTACTACAGTGTTTATTTTAAAATATATTTCTACATATTATGCAGTTGTTTTTGAAAACAAGTCTAAAAGTGTTGTACAATGACCGGAACTGCATGGTTCCTTGAAGATTGTTATAAGCGATATACGCTGTATATAATGTTGCACTCTGTGCGCGATGAAGGGTGCACGATAAGCGAGTGCACAAGTCAAGCTGATTTTTAAAGGAAGTTATATATTTAAAGAAGATGTTTAAGCCTTACCTATTTTGTGCAACATCTGTAGATGTACATTCAGAATCAACCACTGCTAGACTCAAACTGAATGACAAATACATCAATAACCTTTAACAAGTTTTATTAACAATTCAATAAAAGATATATGTTTATACTTTTATATATTTCTAATAATAATAATATAGTATTTATGATTTATAAAAATCTTAATTACTAAATATTTTTTTTTGTTTATTGTGTGTTTAAAAATATGTTTTAATGGATTCCTCAGTATCTTTTAGACCCGATGAGATATCGACTTGTTATTCACTTACGTAGGTTATCCATACAAATGTTTACAAAAATCCCAAATGTCTATCTACATAATCAAATGTCCTGACTGACTTGTCAATGTCTAGCACAAACGAAGAACCTAGGAACATGTAATTCACTTAGTATATTCCTTCCATAATGTAAGAACTCACTGCTTAGGGTTTTTAAAATTTAACTCCTAAAAGAAGTTGTCAATGCATTATCTTTGGACCCTATGATATATCGTCATGGTTTTTCTAACATAGGTTATCCATACAAACACCTAAAAAAATAATTATATTTGACCGCACAATTTATAAATATCTATTTTAAAATTATTCATTCTTTTTCAGGAAGTCGAAACTTTTCTGCCAAGAACCAACAACAGAAATTTGAAGACCAAGCATATGGAAACAATAGATTGATACAAAAAACTCCTAGTTCAAACTTTTCTGCTAAACACCAGCAAGTTAAATTTGGAAATCAAGCACATGGAAACAACCAACAAATCGCTGTGCCGCATTCAAACTCGCCCAATAATTTCAGCAACACCAAAAATTCATCATTTCGGAAAAGGTATGATCATAACGAAGATAATAGATATTCAATAAATAGCATTCAAGCATTCTTAAACTTTCTCAAATACTATGCTTGAATATTAGAGATGTGCACAGTTTGCAAATTTGAACCAAGACGAACTCGGTATGTCCAGTTAATATATACAAAGAAAATACAAAACCAATAAAAACAATAACTTAATTAGTTCTGCTGCAATAAAAGTTGTTATTGTGGCTATAAAATAACTGAACTGATTTAAAATTTATATTCAAATTTACACAATAATAAATTTATCCTCTTCATCATACTTCCCTATCTGATCTTTACAGTGTTCTATACAAAGCTTTCACTGTTGAAATAAATGGTACAGATCATCTGTTGATAACTTCTTCATCAGCTTTTTTTCTTTCAGTCCATCTACAGACTCAAAACGAGTTCATTTGATTTTTGGAAATACAAAATTCACATGGAACTAGACCAAGAGTTTATTTTGACCTATTCCATAATAATTATTTTGAGCTCTTCTAGATATTTTTTTTCACACCCATTCTGTCAAAACATCCTTGTATAAAATCTTTATAATTACAAGAATTTTCTACAATGTGTACTGTTGGTGTAGTGTTAATTTATAATGTTGTAATTTTAAAATAATAAATTAATGTTTAACTCTTGTCTGGTCACTTTATATAAAGGTCTGTGTATAACTTACCCTGGTTCTAGAGGTCCGTTAGGATGTCATGAGAAAAACAAACAAATTTTAAATTGTCAAGTATGTCAGAGCTACGAAAACATGAGTGTAACAATTGAATATAAATGAGTTAATTGGATACTGTCAACTAAGCACGAAAAGGAGAATAAAAAGGTTTCTCTATTTGTCTGTTAATAATGATTTGATTTATATAATGTAAATTAAAAGAAATTATTAAGAGTGAATAAAATACTTATGTTTTCTTCTTTTTATTTTCTTAAGGGACATGCTGAATTCTGGACAGGCTAACATGAACAAACGTTTGAAAGGAAACCAAGGAATAGTATATCCAATAAGCCAAACAAGTTCTCAACAGGTAGTACCCAATGTTTGGGAAACACCGAACACTGGAAATTCGCCTCATTTACTAAATCCAATTCGTTCTCTTATGAACAATAACATCAGTATTTCTGTTGCTAATTCTTCAGTTGGACCACAATTTCATAATAAAGCTCATAATATAGCTCATTTTATGAACCAAAATGCACTCTATAACAACGTACATAATATAACAGTCCAACAAAAACTTCAACAATTATCCAACACTGGACAGACATCTCAGACTGCTTCTTTAACTCATTATACCAACAAACATTATCAAAATAATACTAACACAAATCAAACAAGTGACATAAGAAGTGTATCACATAATCAAACAAACTTTAGGAATGATTCAAATTTTCAAAATGAAAAGTTAAGTGGTCAAAATAATTACTATCCTACTGTATCACAGTCTAATAAACAAGTAAACTCAACTGTTTTCTTTCCTCCTCAGAGACCAGTACTGTTTACACAAAGACCCTCGAATGTGAGTACCGTAACAACCAATTTTAATACTACTGGATCTATCACCAAAATTCCTCCACTACTAACAAACAATCGTAGTAATGTACAACAACTGAATCCGATCACAGTCAATGCTCCACCTCCAATGTTGAGAATGCCTCCTTCACAGAGATTCAACGTACGACTGCTGAACGACTTTCAACCATATTGAGTAATGTTTTCTATAACTTAAGTTAAACAAAATTGTATAAATTTTACTCAATTTATTATTTTTATAAAATTGATGTACAGTTAGTACATGCAAACATTTATTAATATATTTCAATAATTCATTGATGGAATTTTTTATATTTCTCCTCCTTTACTTTATATATATATTTTTTAAATTTCTTAATGGCTATCATAAAAAAAACAAATAGAATAGAATAATTATGTATTGTGGGTATTTTACAAACATTGCTGTACCGGAGTTGATTGATGCAGATATTAATCTGCATTGAATTTGATATAAAATATACATTAGAACCAATTTATTCTTGTAATTTTTTAAATCCTAGATCCGTTGTTAGACTTAAAATAATTAATTGTTTTTGTTGTTTAAAAGTGAAGATCACTTTGCCCTCATATATTAAAATAGCATCAAGGTCGGAAGAGAATGAAAATTAATCAAGAAAGTCTTGATAGTAAAGCGATGTAGTTTATCACTATTGGCTCACTAAATATCAGCAGTGAAAAATCACTCATTTTTAACTATTTCTATCAATCGGTAAATTTAGTTCTATTTTATTTATTTGGATATAACTTTAAAGTTTGAAAACATTATCAGTAAAGTTTAGATCTAACCTTAAGTACTTAAAGGAATGTAGATTCAGCTAGGATGCTCCAGGTTGCCTCACTCATACTTATGTAGCTTATAGAAACTGAGATATAGCAAAATAAATTTCTAAACTTCACAGTGATGGTAGGCATGGAAGAATTAAAAAAGAGAATTGCAGTCTCACAGACTCAGTCTGCCATTGAAGCTATATATATATATATATATATATATATATATATATATATATATATATATATATATAATATATATATATATAATATATATATATATATATATATATTCCATGTTGTTTTGTAACATGTTTATCGTGCAATTTTCCTTTTCTCTCTGTTATTCAAGTCCAGATTACCAAGTCTGTGAAGGAGGTTTAATTGTAGGGTTGGAACTGTTGTTCAAAACTTATGCCCACCAAGAAGGGAAAGACTGTATCGTAACCAGTTTCAGCTATCATTAGTTACTCTTAAGCTTATAATGAATACACTAACCAGCGTATTTTGCTAGTAGGATAAAAACCATCATATCTCAGTAGAATAGGATCTAGACTACTCAGGTAGAATGACAGAAACCTCGCATATTCCACTACCAAAATCAGGAACCAGCATATTCCGCTAGAAAAGAGAGAAACCAATGTATTCTGCCAGAAAAGGATCCAGCATATTCTACTATAAAAGAACCCAGCGTATTCCGCTAAATAAGTTAAGGTGTTATGCTGCAATACTATGAAATTATAATACAATACAACACATATGAAACAAAGTATATACTTGTGTAACTTTATCTTATATAATCTATTACTAAAATATATATATCCACAATGTGTGGAATAGAAACCAGCGTATTCTTCTAGAAAAGGTAGAGAAAAATCGGGAATGTAATACTCTAAAATGGTAATACAATGCAATGGATATGATGCAAATAAAGTATATACTTATAAATAACTATATATCTTAATGTAATATTACAATACCTATGAAACAGGTATACTGTTTCATACCTTTATATCCAGCATATTCCTACAAAGAACCAGAGTATGTCTCGTCTACAACAAATCCATTACTTTTGAATTCTTTACTTCTTGAATATTAGATTGTCCTTCGGGAGCTCAAATTTGACTGAATTCTTCCTTGTAAAAGTCTGCTTTAAATTGAATTGACCCCAGGTAACGACCATAGTAACGACAACCAAAATAAGTACAATTTGGGCATTGACCCCCATCTATACATGCACCAGTAAAGTAAGACATATACTTTCAATTTTATTTTTTAAAGGTTATTATTTACTTAGTTGTTTCTTTACCTAAGAATACCTACCTTAATGTATATACAATAAGCTGTGTACTTTGTCTTATTTGGACAATTAATTATATATCAAAAATCAGAAGACAAAAAAAAGAGTAGGAAAGACCCCCTAGCCCTTGAGTACTCTAATAGCATAAGGGTCATCAGAGGAGAACAAGATTTGTTCAAGAAAGATCTGAAAGGAAAGGTAAAAGAAAGGGATCTAACACAAGACTACATGAAAAAATGTGTAGCTCCAGCTAGATTCCCTCGGTATTGTAGAAGCTTTAAAAAAGAAGAATCTAGGTTATCACAGAACTGAGGATGTTATTAAGAAACGACAGGAAGAAAGAAAAGTGCATTATCCTATTGTAATAATGTAAAATTTACTATAAAGAAAATATGTTATTATTACATTTATTTAAAAAATCTAACGTATTACTTGGGATGAATTTACTGTTACTTGTTGAGCGCCATTTTGTGATGAAAGCACAAACACTTATTAAATTTATTCTTTTTTACCTTGGGTCGTGAATTACGAGAAAATGTACTAGATACGTTAAATGATCATGAAAACTTCTGAAATAAAACGTACATTTATTAACAAGTTCTAATTATATTTGAAACATACAAAATCTAATCAAGCCGTTTTGCTTAACTTTCTCTGAAATATGTACAGTGAAAAGCATGACTAATTATTAGACATTAGTTTCATAAATATTAAATATTAGTTCTTGTTACAAATATTCACAATGATTCAATTAAAAATTAAATGTTCAAATAGTTCATGTTACAAGTATTTTTTACGATCAAATTCAAATTAAAAGTTTAAACAATTCAGTTAGCTATTATTAACCAATGTCTTTCATTACGTTACGACGCATAGTTTAGGCTTATTGCTTCTACTTTTTTAAGACATAAATTACCAATTAATTATAATGTTCTTTTTACACTATACCAAGGCGTAACTTTGCACTGAATTTAGTTTTAGATTCAAAGTTAAATGAAAGTATCAAACCATGTATATGCATAGATCGTTGCACTAGATGTTCAGGCGATCAGCCTTTGATAATCTCACCGTCTACATGATGCTCTATTCAATAATGGCGAGTCATTTCGTTCTTGCTAGTATATTCCCCCACTACTTCTATCTATATTTTATTGGTCTATACTGCGCAATCCATTTATGACAACTTCATTTCTGATCACTTCAAAATAATTTTCCCTTAATTTTATTAAACATACCAATTTAGTTAATTTTGTTATAATTATTTTAATTACGAAATTCTAAACTAATAATTTTTATAAATTTTCCAAATAACACACATATTTTGTTCTATAAGTTTAACCATTCTGAAATCCTGTCTGTCTACATTCAACTTTTTATTATCGTTCTTTGAATGCAAATAATCCATGCAATAAAACTTTTACAATTTTATTACATTTATGGATTACTCACGTTATCTGTAATTAATTTCATTTCTCTCAATCAAATGTATCTTGACATAAATATATCAATGTTACACTATTATACCAATGTACACTGTGGAATATTTAGAATTTAATGAGTAGATTAAATAACAAGAAAAATTGCTCAGATGAGTCCTGTGTATGTTTGATCCTAATGGTCTAAAGGTTTCTAAAAATAACATCTGTTGAGAATTGTATATAAGACATATCTGAAAAACGACTGGGTTCCTTAAGAAAAAAATAGTTCATATAATACTTAGTTTTCCAACTGTTTCTGTTTTTGATATAACTATGGAAATAGTGAGTTAGATTTGGTATACATATTTTGTATATGCCCATAAACTAAAACTACATTTTCAAAATGATGGCTATTAGGCTATTAACATTTTTTAATCTCAAAAACTCTTAACTTTACAAAATATGTAAAAAGATAAAATAGTTTGCTCTTTATAAAACAAAAACAATGGTATTAAAATTGTATTTCTGGGTACAGTAGTCTGTGTGCACTTCAGGTCTAGCTGAAGTGGAGAGGAGCAATTTTTCTACAAACATTTGATTATTCATGCTCCCACCATCCTTTTTCAATTTACAGTCATTAGTCTGTGTTGAAACATTGTTTAACTGACAGTGATTACGTGCTTGTGTTCCTCTTTTCCTTTTCGTTGTGAGTGATATTCATTTTTATGTTTGACTTTAACTTGTATGTTTTATTTGCATACTTTCTGAAATGGGGGATTTTTTAATCAAAATTAGGGTGGAAAGTAATTCTTAGCCAGGCAGGGAAGTGGTTTGTAATGTGTATAAATTCATGAAAGAGGAATGAGATATTTGGAGTGTGAAATTTCATTAAATATCGCCAAAGAACTACTGCAGCTATTCCTAATTTATTTAAAGATCTTATTAAAATAGTTAACCAATCAATTAAATATTAAAACTACAATAAATTTAAATAAACGAAAGTATGGTACCAGTTAATATTTTGTTGTACTCTCATTTGAGTCATTCGATATATTTAAGTGAGTACGAGCTTGGCAATCCCAAGGAGACCTACATGGATCTACACCTTTTTTCATGTAGTCTAGGGTTAAATCCCTCTATCATCTTTCCTGATCAGTTTTTCTTGTCCAACTCTTGTTATTTTCCAACCCTGACACTATTAGATAATTCGACGGTTAATGGTCTTTATTTGATCTTTTTTACTTCTTTTTATATTTTTATAAAATGATGACTGAGAGTGTATTCGCCTTTAAAACAACAAGGAAATAATCAATAATAATTCGAATTTGCCCCTAACCACAATCACTAGAAACTTAATAAAACACAATCATTTGATTAATTATTCTTTATTAATTATTTCCACTAAAGAATAATTAATCAAATAATTGTGTTTTATTAAGTTTCTAGTGAAAGAGTTTTGCATCTAGAGCAAGAACGAGGCATATTGTTACACAGGCATATCTATTCCGGTTTGAACTTGCTGATTCGCTCAACTGTTTGGTTTGCCAAGAACAAGACGAGACTCTCCAACGTGTTCTTCTGCAGCGTCCTAGTCCAGAAAATACTGCCGGAGAGATATTAAAGGGCAGACGTAAACAAGAATTCATCCATGACAAAGTACTGATGGTATAAAAATATAAATTAACTACTTATTTTCTCGGGTTTTTAAGGTTCAGGCTTTTAATATATTTGCATTAAAAATTATTCTAACACATATATATCAAACTTATTTAAAATATTTTTTAAATTAAAACAATCTTCTACTGATTTTATTATTCCTACATAATATGTAGTCCAAATTTATTTCTTAAATGTTTTATTTTATTTTAAACATTTAATTTAAAAGTTCAGTGTAACTTTTCTCCACAAATTTCATACACAATATTTATTTAAACTTTCTTATAGTTTTCAAGTTTAGTATTGAAGTGTATTAGTAACTGGGTAAATATTACCTTTGCTTTATTAATGGTAAAATTCATCTTTGATGTATTACGCTTACAGTATTTATTATATAATCTCTTCTCAAATTCGCCATTTACTTTACACAGTTTTCTCAACAGTCATAAACACTACCTACCCTACCTATGTCAATTTGTTTTATTATTTAAATATTTTTGTCTCTTATATCTGAAGCAGCAAAAATACAGATCTTACCTGAATGAATGCCAAAATGGGAATCCCCCAACTCATTGTATTACTAAAAACTTATTCTTTTTCAGTCTTCTGTTTAATTTCTTGGTATATTTTATTTTTAGATATATTACATGCACACACTTTTCCAATTTCATATAATTTTCTCTATTAATTTAACTCTAAATTACCAAGTATTTTGATTTTATTTATTACAAATCTATTGTACAATGTTTTATTGTATTACTGTATTATATATTTTTAAATTGATAAGCAAATTTGAATTTTCCCTCCATTTGGTTTTTCTCTTTTTTTAAAATTTCAATGTTTCATTTTTTCCAATGTACTGAGCTAGAGATATAGTATGTTTCTCTAGCTCAGTGATGGCACACAGGCATGTTAGCGCTGTGATGCACAAACATGGCCACTGTTAACCAGCTGTTAGAGGTCATTTGGTATGTAGTGGTGCTTGACTTTCATAGGGCAAACAGATTCTCCTCACTTTTTAGTGGTGGGGGAAGAGAGTAAGTTAGTGTTCTGTCATCCTTATACAGACTTGTTCCCATGTTCCCTAAACATCTCAAATTTATGTTATTTAAACTTACTATCTCCTCAAATTTATTTTTTATTTTACTATATCATATAACAGAAAGAAATTAGGGGAATGATTTTTATTTGTGTTCTAATAATTGTTTTTATTTAGACTTCTGGTGTTATATATTTTTTTAAAGCTTGAACCGTATTGAAATTTAGAACCTAGACTATCCTTAACGCTTGTGTAATGAATTTAGATTCTATTTAATGACTTTTATTTGTATTATTCCTTTAAAAATTCGACGTTTAAAACGTTTATTAGATATACCTTGAATTATTATTTTATTATATGCTTTTACTCTATTTCCTTTGGCTTTAGGCCTTATTTTGTTATAAGGGATAACACCTTCACGTATTTATGAAGGACAACCTGGGGCTTGTGGTTAATATCACCTGATATCAAATACAGGCACAAGAAGTAATTAATTTCTAGTGTTTCTAAAAAATCAACATTTTGTAAACTTTGAAATTGTCGGATGAAATACACAATAATTAATTGTTACAAAGTAATAAGTCATACTTTTCTAATTTCTACATATGCTGAATCGAATATAAAATTTGATGTATAAATGCCGAAATATAATTGGGTACTGTAGTTTAATGTTTTGAATAGTAGACATATTTAATATTTTAATTTCCGCGCCACTTTTCATCGCTAGCTCAACTTAACAGCTGATTTTATTTATATATTGATTAGATTATTTTGTCATCAGTACATTAGATTCATTAGTGTAATTTTTGATTTAACTGAAACGTAATTTAGTTTATTTCTGATGGTTTTAAAAACAGCTGTTCACCGCAAAGGACTCAAAGGAGCATATCATGCCGCAATTCTAGGGTAAAGGTTAAACTTCACAAAATCTAAACATTAAACAAAATGATCGTTCAGAGATTGTTATCCCTTAGGGTAAGCAAAAATATACTTATGATTACAATAATAAGGACCTATATAAAAATTCATAATAATAATATTTTATTCGCTTGTCTGCTAAATCACTAATGTTAAAAAAAAAAAAAAAACTTTAGTTACCCTAAACAGGTAGTTAGCAACAAGAATATAAGGCCCCAACGGTAATTATTTACTGTGACTGCAACTAGCCTTTTTGGAGATTTTTATTGTAATCATATTCTACATACCTAATTTATTAATAATGAAATAAGTTTACAATGCAGAGCTAACTTTTTTACGAAAAAAAAAATTTCAAACTTTACAAGGTCCATTGTGAATTACATGTTAAAATAGGTTTATGAGAATTTTTATCTTACAAGGTCAAGTAAGGTGGCTATTTATATATATCCATGTTAAAAACTCATTTTATTATCAATAAATAAGGTATGTAGAACATGATTTTATAAAATAGTAAAAAAAAACCTGTTGGTCACAGTAAACAATTACAGTCAAAACATATTAACAATATAAAACTAATTTTTTTTTTGTTAAATTTGAAAACGCATACAATTATTTTTATTGTTGTTCTTTATGTTTAGGCCTGGTCTTTTTTTTTTTAAAAATTTTAGTGTTCAAAATTGAATATGGTCCTTTTCAATATTTTAGCATCTGTTCTTTTAAAAAAAGAGTATCATATAGATCATTTCTCTACAATAATTCTTTTTTCTCACAAATTATTTGACCAAATTAAAAAAAAAAAAAAAAAAAAAATAGGCCTACTTGATTTTGCTGGCTGTCTTAGTGTCTTCTTGTACCTCTGACATATTTAACTATTGGAACTCTGCCAGGAAGTGGCATAGCTCAGTTGGTAGAGTCAATGCTTATCTCTCTGTCATGTCTGCGTCAATGATTGTTGTGCACAATCAATAACTGGAAACGTATCAACTTCTTGTTAGAAGCAGTATGAAAATTGAAGATGTAACAATAAATTTTATGGAGACTTATCTTTATTCCCTGTTCCTGTTTAAGTTTAATGTTAGTTATGTCATAATGTTTTCATTATTATTATCATGTTTATATACAATTATTTGTTTTGTTATACAATTAACAAACCCCACACTTGAGACAATATATAATTGTCCTGCTGTATACAAGTATATGCCAGTTAAAACTTATTCTTGTGTTGTTCGTTATAGATTACATAGAATATTTTTAACAGTTGATTAAAATTTGTATTCATTTCATTGGAAGTATTTATTTTTATACACAGGATTTAGTTAATATATTATCAGTTATTTTTTATACTTTTTGAATATTTAAAAAAATTTTATACTGCGGAGAATAAATTAATAATAAATATTCTGAGATTCTTTCAAATGTTATTATTAAATTTTTCAGGTCCCACACATAAGGTCTTTCTCACTTCATTAGCTGACCTGAGATTCATCCAAATGTTATTAAATTTTTAAGGTCCTACACAATTATTGGTCATTTACACTTCATCAGCTGTTCTGAGATTCTTTCAAAAAAATGTTATAATTATATTTTTCAGATCCCACACAAAGGTCTTTGTAACTTCATCAGCTGTACTCTGAGTTCAAAAGCATCTACAGTAGGCTCATCAACAAATCCTCTCACTACAGTTTCATTCGTCGATGGCGTTAGAAGAATTACATTGACTAATATGAAAGGACGGTAAATAATTTTAGTAACACATTTGTTGAAATATTTTTAATACAGGCTAAACAAAAAATGTATATTCAGCAGCATTTTACTTTAAACAGTAGTAAGTTCACCAGTTATGAACTTAATTCTTTAAGGTTAGAATTTAATAGGACACATCCCACATAGCCTATTAGTTTAGATTTCGTATAGATAGGAGACACTTGTTTACCTTGGAAAGTGGTCCTTGGTTTTACCTAGTAGTACATAAATAACAAAACATTCAAAAAACATTGTTCACTTTCTCACTCAGTTGAGTATAAAAAGATGTTACTATAATTTCTATTGATTGCGAAAGTGAACAGTGTTTATGGAAATATTTCAGAACTTTAGTATTTTTTTGGGTGATTTCTTATTTCTGTACTACTAGGTAATACCAAGGGCCACTTTACAAGGTAAGCCTATGTCTTCTATTCATACAAAATCTGGTTTGTAAATTTTAAAAAAATGGCAGAGAATAACTAATTTATTCATCAGCATTATCCATTTTTTATTACTGCACTGAGAAGTACGATACAAATAACTAAATGAATTATTAAAATTTTAAAAAACCTAGACTTTAGTAAACTCTAATTTATTAAACACAAACCTTTAAAGTACAATTTAGATAATTCCAAACTTTATTTTAAATGATTGGTGATAACTGTAAACTACTTAACACAACTTTTATAAGCATCATAAAGAGAACTTTATCTTTTACAATTTGTTGAAATCGGAGAGTGATTCATCTTATACTCTCCATAGCTATCTATATTTTATCTCCTTTTTCAAAGCTCTTATTGGTCCATTGTGATTGTCCTATCCTTACTTTGGCGACCTCACTGATTAGGCGCAGGAATCTTGTTCACAATCTGCTTCCAATTGCTTGCTTTGATTACAGTGCCAGGGGCACAGTTGATCATTAATCCCCATTCAGAGAGAAGTAAAGTGCCCGAAACAGCTTGACACCACTTGTGTCTTGTCCGCTCAATTTATTTAGTTTCTTTAATTTAGTATAGTTTTCTAAATTATTATGTTAGGCTAAGTTTCGGGATTCTCGGGAAGCCTAAATAATGTGTCGGATTCTGGTAATTATGTATATTTAAATGGTGAGTTACAAATAGGCCTATAGATTTGACAACCCATATTACAATTTGCAGTTACTTTTGTAATTAGTTTATTATAATTATTTCTTAAAGAGCTAGTTCTATAGAGTGGAGTTTGGTCTGATGGAGATGAGTATTTTATGACCTCAAAGGGCAACCATATTTTCCTAGATTGAGCGTATTTTAGCATACCCCCGGATATTAAGTGGTGATATTTCTCCCAATAACTGAAATTCACCACAATATTTTACACTTTCATGATGGTTTTCGATTCATGTTTAATAAGACATTTCAATTATAACAAAATAACTAAAAAAAATTTTACCTCCAATTTTGCACATGTGTTTGGGTCATTAATCTTCATATTTCTTAAAAATTTAAACAGAATTGGTAGATCTAATTTTGAAAAAAAAAAGTTTTTTTAAAACAGTCTCATAATAAATTTTTGTTTAGTTTTTGAACGATAACTCATGAATTCACATTTTGAGAGAAATTGTGACCAATACGTTTTGTTTAGGTCCTTAAAGGCTGCACTTGAGGAAAATTTTATAAAAATATTCGTACCCAATTTTGAGAAAATCAATGTTTTTTTTTCCCTTATCCTAAATTTTGAGTTAGGAAAAAAAAAGAAATAAATCCCGAAATATGGCCAAAATATGTTCATTTATTAACTGACCTAAAGTAAAGATGTTAAAAAAAGGTAAATTGATACTTATTAATATATACCTTAAATTTGTTAGATAATCCTTGTATTGATAATCCTACCTTGCTGTTTTACCGATCATAGCCTTCAGCTTCATCAGGCAAAGTACTAATACTAAATATAAAACATTTACACACCGTACATAAAAATCAAAGTGGAATTCTTCGTTATTAAACATAATAAAACACTATGTGACTACATTTTCTTTTTTGTCCTATAACTGAAGTTGTGTTATATCACTGAGATTAAAGTCCTCTGCCAGAACTTTTTGGCATTCCCTTTTGTTATTTTTATTTTTCTCCTTAATGGTTGAGTTACAATATCATAGAGTTAGATGCAAAATGTAATATCTCACGTAGTTAACTTATTTGAATTTCTTTTGTACTCTGTATAGATCTGGTAGTCTTCTGAGTTAATGACTTTTATATTATTTTCATTTAATGTTTATAGAAATACGTTATCATTGAAAATGATGCAGGAAATTTTGCATCATCTAACTTATGAAGAGGATGATCCTAATTTGCGCTGCATTGTCTTTGCTGCGGAAGGACCTGTATTCTCTTCTGGGCATAACCTCAAAGAGCTGGTATAAATTATTTCTTTTAATTAATATACAGTAAGTTATGTTACCTTACTTTTTCATGACCACCAATATCTTTGTTTGAGAAAAATATTGCGTAATTCATGCTGTTTTTCCTTTAACTCACTATTTGGCAGTTGGGTAAGAAACTGTCATTTGACCACTGACGAAAGATGGACAACTGTAAAAAACTCACATTTTGCAACTCGTCATTAGAGTTACTTAAAACCATCTTATCGAAATAAATGTTATACCATTGTAAAGCTGACGTTTCGTAGATGCATATACATGTAATCAAAAGTTCATAAAACGCTATAAAAATATTTAATTAATTGGTAAAGTTTGGCGTGTTTTAGACAGAAACATGACGGTTGGCAAAGAATACAAAATGGAGTCCTCCTTTAGGACGTTGTGATAATAATGTTTTCCAACCATATTCCTTGACAATTATACTGTTCTTAGTACAAATGTTTACCTATCGAACAGAGTTCGCCACATGTCAGAAAGACAAATGGTTTTCATTCTAGATTTTTTTCAACACAAAAAAACAGTTTTAGAGAAAAAAAATGGTTGTTTTCTTCAAGTCCACTTTACCCTAGTAAATGAATTCTTAGAAACATGAATTATACACCATTGAAAAGCTCATATTTCAAGCTTTTAGAGGTTATGAAATTTGATTATCTTGCTACATTTAGACAAAATACAATAATTCTTTGAAGTCCCCTATTTCTCCGGCAGACTGCTGCACTCGACGGCTAAAGAACTGTAACCTACTTCTCTCCTTGTTTATTCTAAATATAGCTTTACATTTGCCCTATCTGACAGGTTCTTATCTCTTTGTATAGACAAAATACAGACCTTTCCAATGATATAAACCAAGTTTTAGTCAGTCATATGGAACCTAAAGACAACGTGGTTGTTTCGGATTGACGGTTGCAAACTGAAGCAAAATGGCGTTCTTTTTGTCGCTTTCTTCATATTTCTTGTGATAAATCGAGTGTATTCATTGATTATAAAAATGTATTATATAAGTTTATATGTGTGTTATTCTTTGTAGAATCTATTGTGTTATTGTAATTGTGAAATCTAGTGAATGTTGATTTAGGTGTACAAAACATTACTAAAAAGGCGTTAGTGGGTAAACCTTGCAAAATTTATAACTTATTACGGGTAAGTACAATTTCTATATTCAAAATTTCAGAATTTGATTTTTTTTTTACCAATTGTTATTCATATTTATACTAGAAAACGTTTGTAATACTCGTAAAAAATGTAAAAATAGATTTTCTACGCTCAATTGGACTTTGAAGTGAAATTTGGCCTTGGATTTTCGTGTTTTTTTTTGTTCTATGCAATACTGGCTCCAAAATTATTATTCAATCTTTTTTTAAATTACACTACTAAATTCTATGAACATTTCTGAACATAATTATATTTAGAAGTTGGTTTTCCATAAATATTACAAATTTTGGTGATTTATTGAAAATAAGCTGGACCATTCCTCTTTTTTTGTAAAACAATTTTTTAAATATTCAAAATGTAACAAATTTTGATATATTTTTTCCGAAATGTATTCACAAATATATCACTAAATTTTTGTACATCTTAGAAAAAGGTTGTAAGCTTTTGATTTTGGGTGATACAGGTATTTCTGAAAAATGGTAACATAAATTTTTGACATGTAACACACTTACTCCAAAACCGTTTCAAAAATTATTTTTTTTATTACATAGATAAATTATATGCATCTTTCTGAGAAAAATGATGTCTTATAAGTTAGGTTTTGTTATATATTAATATATTTTATTAATTTTTAAACAAACGAAGAATTGTCAAGAAAATTAACATTGCCAAATCAAGGGTTAAACATTTTAATTTTATTATTTTTTTGGTAGGCAATTTCTTCAGGGTGGTGTGTATATTTATGTATGGAAACAAAATTGGCCTAATCAACTTGATAATGTTCATAAAATTTGTGGATAGTATGATGCATATAAAGTACCCTTAAACTGTCCATATAAAATGCAATCCAATTAATTAAGTGATATTTAATTTGTATCTATTTCTAATTATTATTATTATTATTTTGTTTACAATATTTGTTAATAATTCTCACATTTGAACTTTTAGTATGAATATCTCAATTTTCAATGTTTAAAGTGTTTATATAAAGTGTCATAGGTTTTAATGTTCAGAAAACAACCGGTTGAAAATCAGTCACCACAACTCTAAACCTCCTTTCCTCTGGTGGGATCCAGACTATTACTTCATGCTGATTGTATCTTCTTAAATATCTGGGGCCCACTATCTGTCATAAATAACTTTGTTCAATTTAGTTATCCCTTATCTATTAAAACAGTCTCAACGAAGCTTGCCACCTTTTCACAGTGCTCATTTTTCCCGAGCATCTTACCGACAACTAAAGTCAGGAGTTATTTCTCTCACCATAATTTAAATTTTCTTTTCATATTTTCTTCCATTTCTTTATCATGGCTCTAAGCATCATTCCTATATCTACCGTTTCCTTAGTTGTTGCCATTATTTTCTCCTTTATACATTTTTACTGCCACTTTAGTATTCTCCTCATTTACGTTATTCACGGTACTGTCCTCTTTTCCTTCTTCCGTTATCCTTCCTATTATTTCCACAATTGTATTGTCTCTTAGACCCGTCATATTTCATTAAATTTATTACAACCGTCGACAAATTACATTGTATGACCAGGTGATAACATTCTACACATTTCAAAAGATTTTTCCAATCAGTTATAACATTTTTATAACAGCACATTCATTACAAAACAAAACAACGAAATTACAAAACATCAAACATATACTTCAAATATTTATACAATCCAAACCTTATAAAACAGTAAGAATTAAATACAATTTTACAGTATTGCCAATATACTCAGTTTAACTATTATAATAAATAATACATATAACACAAACAAATTCCTTAAAAATTAATACAATAAAATAAGTATACAACATTGTAATTTATTGTAGTCATAGTTACAAGTAGAAACATATTTAATCTCTGTTCCCTGGACGAGCAACATCACCAAGTCAAATAATTGCCCCAAGAAGCACTCAGGTCCACCTTCAAATCAAAACTATAAACAAACAAATATCTATCTACCACCTGTGGCTGAGGAACTCCTTCACCGAGTAAAAAGAGTTTGACACCAAAAGCTGTCCCAGACTCCACTCAAATGCCTTCTGGTCTTAAACAATTTAAAATTTTTATAGGAGTTTATTAACAAGCGCAACTCCTGCTTGAGAAGGCAGTTTATAAATTTTTTCAAGTCTATGCTGCCTAAGCCGTAAGTCACTTTCCTGTCTGGTGTAGTAATTATGTATATTTCGATTTATGGCTCTATGCCAGCTTCTCCGAAGTGGGGTTGTAAAGCAAGAAACATATACACAAATTAAATTAAATGGTCTGGACAATGTCCCAATAATTATAACTAAATGTAATCAAAGTGCTGGTTCATTAAATAAAGAAAATAATGTTGAGAATGAGATTGAATGTATGGATAAAAGTTCAAAAGTGCAAATCAATTAATTCATTTAGTCCATGTAATCATTTCAATAATGATATCTATGTATATTATCTGCATCTTAGACTCAACGTATAAAATTAGATATTTGACTTGAATGCCGGATTTATAAAAAAAGGATTTATCTCACCAGATTTATTAACTTGATTTTGCTATTTTCTTATTATTATCACTCGAAATCGACTTTTAAGGATTATTTTATTATACTGCACTGTTTATTTTTGTTTGAGGTACAATTCTTGGTAACATCTTGCTGGATTAAATGGTTATTATATATATAATATGGCACATTCATCCAAACTTGTGTGCTTAAAAAAAGGGAATTTTGTTACAGGTCTTTGAGCATCGGATGTAGCAGGTGATCAGTGGGCTTGTTCACATTTATGCCTGTATAACCAGACATCCATTTTAGAATAACATTGTTCTCCTTAGTCATATGTATCCACCACATTAAATCAGTCGCACCATAACAGGATTCAAATGTTAATGATTCTAATGGTTCCAGAGCAACTTGGCTATCTGAGATTATATGAATTTTAATGCCTCTGTATCCCCTATGGCTTAGTGCATATATATTGAATAAAACTTTAAATTATTTCAATGTTAATTTAATGTTACAACAGTCGGTCCATGATGGAATTCCATGATAATGGAAATAATGAGACGATTATTCAATTCCACAAAACAGCTTTAATTGCGACATATGTTTCGCTGTTAGGCATTTTAAAACACCCCCACTTCCATCCCACAGGTTAGATCATTGACCGTTCTTTTGTCATTTCTCAACCCCTTTTACTCTAACCTTTCCTTTTGTCTCACATTTTTAGTTTAGACTTGTTTTGTTTTCAATTTAGTTGCTTGAAAATGCTGTTTTGTGGAATTGAATAATCGTCTCATTATTTCCGTTATTTCAATGTTATTTTTCTACGAGTAGTTGGTACTCTTTGTATTACAACATATTCTAGGTTTCAGTTTTGTTAATAATATTTACAATAAATTTAGTCCATGAACTTAATTACTTACTAATGGCTTTGTTAAACTAAGAATATGATTTCTGTGTAGACGAGTTCGGATGGAAAACATTTCCACCACCAAGTTTTTGGAACATGTTCACAACTGATGGAACGTATAATTCAAAGCCCTGTACCTGTAATTGCCGCTGTTGATGGTTTAGCAGCTGCGGCTGGCTGTCAGTTGGTTGCTCAGTGTGATATTGTTGTCTGTACTGAAAACAGTACTTTTTCCACACCTGGGTAAGTCAATATAGTATACTTCCATAGCTTCCACCATTAGTAGTAAGACTATTTTACTTATTTATTCCTTATTTAAAAAAAAAATTAAAGATGCAGAATAGTTAAATTGGCCTTTCTATCTGACAATATCATCTCAAAGAAAAACTAAACCAATACACAATTTATTAATTACATCAAGGATTATATAAGCACACTTTTTGCTATTTTAACCCTCCCACCATTGTAATAGAAAATAAGCAGACCTCCCTCCCCCTTCCATCTATGCTATATGTTTATTTTGATCATTTGGTCACAAGATATATGTTTTTTATGCAACATATAAATTGCTGGCTTTATTATTAACATAGTGAGGTGTAAATTAATGGCGTAAAATACTTAACAATAAACATCATTAAACAAGGAATTTATCTTTATTGTATTAATCTGATGTTACTTTTTCAATATGGCTAATAGTGCTGAATCACTCATTTGATTTAAACAGACAGTGTACTTTATACACTGCCAACTAAATGTGAAATGGAGTATAATAAAGATTATATTTAACCGATTCATTTAAAAATTACAAGTGTAATATATATTGTATTCTAGGGCAAAGTTTGGAATCTTTTGTTCTACTCCAGGAGTAGCTGTGGTAAGGAGTGTAAACAGGAAAGTAGCAGCACATATGTTATTTACTGGTTTGCCTATATCTAGTGAGGAGGCTTTACAAGCTGGACTTGTCAGCAAGGTTGTAGTCAAAGATAAACTGGGTAAGCACAGCTCTACAATAATACAAATCTTTATTTATTTTACAATCTTTAAGGGAAAAACAAAAAGTACAAATCATTCTATAAATAATTAATAACAAAAAAAATGTAATGTCTTCATGTCGATTTTCAGTTAATCATTTAATAACTCATGTCATTGCTATCCAATCTAAGCAACCAGGAATGTTTACAAATATTTCAACAAACTCTAAAAAAAGCACAAACTTCTCCAGTAAAATCACAAATTGGTTAAATCTAATTAGGCCATATACACTAAAACCTCGTTTATCAGGTTTTGACGGGACCAGTACCGTTCCGGATAAACGAAATTCCGGATAAACCAAATATCATGGGGTTTTACATAAAAACACGTGTAATAATATACAATACAATAATATTACATATACATTACAATATGTACAGTGAAACTTCCAAATAACGGACACTGCTCGGACCCCACTACAGTCGGGCAAAGGCTAATTCACAATCCGGCAAAAACTAGTTCACTCAGACTGGCAGCACGACACTAACTGTGTAACAGAGGTACCGCATCTCCTGACTGCATGTGAATCGGGGTGGTTTGACCGCAATAAATGTGACAGTCAGACCTATTGGTTGGGGTAAAGTAGCACGTTCCATTTTTACTGCAGACACTCCATAGATAATTCTCGGAAGGCGATAGCGGGCGAAACAATAGCGGCTAGGCTTTGATCCTCCCGCAGTGTACTACTGTATTTCAGTGTACAAAATAATTAATTTAACTGTAACAGCAGTAACTACTTGTTGAAACTCCATAATAAGGATAAAATAAGCACTAAGCTACAGTTTCAAATGTATTTAAGCAAAAGCGTCGTCCATGAAATTATTAACGATACCTTGGGTAGCCTAATACAAATTTTGCTAACGAATTATAAACTATCATAGAAATTTGCATTAATCAAAATTATTTTCAATTTAATGATATTTATTACAAACAAATAGAAGGGTTGGCAATGGGTTCGCCCCTGTCACCCCTTCTCGCAGAAATTTTCATGGCTAACTTCGAAAATACTTTATTTAAAAATGCCGATCCTTTATTTAAAAACATAATCTATTGGTACCGTTATGTTGACGATGTTTTGTGTTTGTTCAATGGTACAAAAAGGCAATTACACTCTTTGTTTAAAACTCAACTCGATTAACAGCAACATTCAGTTCACTATGGAAGTAGGTGAAAATAATAATATTAATTTCCTTGACCTGAATATTAGTATCAGCAACAGTGCTCATACATTCAAAATCTTCAGAAAACCTACTTACACAGATACCGTAATACCTGCAGATTCGGATCACCCTATTAACCATAAACATTCCGCATTTCATAGCATGTTACATAGACTCATTACTGTGCCTCTTTCACCTGACGACTTCAATTATGAACTGAATGTTATTAAACAAATTGCTGTTAACAATAAGTATGACACTTTGTTAATTAATAATATTCTAAGAAAGAAATTAAAACGTAAAGCTGAAAACCTTGCCCCCCACCATAATGTTAAAATCGATAAAGTCAAATATTGTAAAATGTCATACATTAACGGAATTAGTTATAAAATCAGTAATCTCATTTCTACTAAATGTAATCGTTTTGTCGCCTTTAGTGTTAATAATAATTTAGGAAAAATGTTAGTTAATAATAAAGATAGAAAAGAAAGGCTAGAAAATAGTGGAGTTTATAAAATTTCTTGTCAGAATTGTGACTCTGAGTACATAGGTCAATCAGGGAGATCGATCAATGTTAGAATTAAAGAACATATAAATAGTTGGAAGCATGGGCTTAGTAACTCCAACTTTGCTAACCACCTGTTGGACTCGGGTCATAATTTTGATCCTAATCTGAATGTAAAATTATTACACATTCAAAATAAAAGTATTAGACTAAATAATCTAGAATGCTTAGAAATAAATAGATCTATATTACATAAACCTACTTTTAATTTAAATGATCAAATTTTATTAAACTCTTCACCACTTCTTAAACCAATAGTGTAACATGTTAACCATTCCCCTTCCTACCTGCTTGGGTTTTCCAGCTATCCCTTCCATTGTGTTACTTCCGGACCTGTCTCTCTGTACTGTTAACTTTGTTTAGGCTTACTATTACCATTAGCCCGTAGATGCCGCAAGGCGAAACAATTGTAGCTAAATAAGTTAATAAATACATTTGAAACTGTAGCTTAGTGCTTATTTTATCCTTACAAAATAATTCTTGGAAGTCGGTCCCTTTGATACAAAAAAGACATCACAATACACACTGTTCTCAAGGTAACTTTATTCAAACTGAATTGTAAAAGGTTTTAACCACTACTGTTATTAAATGGCAAAAAGAAAAGAAACCTAGTTTCCAGAAAGTCAACTTCCTGGTAAACAGGAAGTCAACTTCCTGCTAAATAATGAACAAACATTGCAGTGAATGTTTTAAGACATCTACAATTTCTTCAAGGTCGTTGTGATGACCTTAACTATGCTGATTGATCCTATTGCACATTCACAGAAATTATTGTGCCGTACACAATTGCACCATGCGTCATTCATCACTCAAACCTGGAAGTAGTCACTTTAGGAATGGCAACTGAGAAACAGAAAGCTCAGTTTATTTTATAGTTTGCTGAATTTAAATCAGTGTTTACAGTGCAATGTCTTTTTCAGTGAACTTACAGACAAGATCGACCTAGAAACAAGACCATTAATTGTTGCTTTGATGAAGCTGGAAATGTGTATGAAGCACATCAAGAAATTCCAGGCCAACTATGCATATTGAACGATAATATGGAGTGTTTGAGACAGTCATGCTTGCCTGCCCTAAAAAGTGTTTGTCATACTTGCTCGATATAGTATGGAACTTTTATTCTTATTCTTTTGTTTCTAACAAATCCAAGTACAATAAATATTTTCACAATAACACTGTCACCTGAAAAAACACCACCACAACACAAATCACACCCATACAACAATTTACAACCACTCAACCAATTTACTTAAAAAACCTTATATTATAATACAAATACTGCCAACTTCTAACACACTTTACATACATATTGAATATTCACATAGTGAATTTTATACACTTAAGAATGATATGATAAAATTTTAACCTATTTTTGTTATGTGTAAGTAATAGTGTATGTGTGTAGAGATTTTTAATGTTTAGAAACATGAGGTTAAATTAAAATTTCAATGTTGACTATGTCTATTGTACTAAATGTATCGAATGGCAAATAAATTATTATTATTATTATCATACTCTAGAATAGCTACAACAATATTTATGTCATGGTGTTTTTAATTATTTTCATTTTCCCAAGCGTGACTGAGGAACTATTATTGGCCTACATACTTTTCGGATCGTTATATATTTTTCCCACATTTTTGAGTTCAAGTTATGAATTCTCATTGCTATGTGTACATAACCTATGCATAAGTGAATTCCGTACTTTCCATTTTTTCTTTGCTTTTCCAACAATTTTTTTAACTTTCTGTATTGCCTGCCTACATACTTTTCGGAATCTTTTGTTTTTTTTTTCCCTTTTCATTTTTGAGGTGAAATCCAAATAGTTAACATACCTTATAAGGCAGTGGAAGTCCGGTTAACATCTGATAAACTTAGAGCAAAGTATATTATTATTGGTTTAAAATTAAATCAATCAGAAAAATAGTGGAATAAAAAAATAGGGACTACAAGTTGGAAGAAAAAGATTCACTTCTTATTCAGCAGCTGGGCTGGTAGGGACGATATTACGTTTATGGACGAGTTGTCCAAAAATTTAGGTGATTTTTCAATAAATTAAAATAGTTAAACCTACCGCGGTATATTTTACTTAATTTTTATACTTTAACATTTATGTCAAATTCCCTCCGTATATTTGAATCTCAGTGTGCGGAGCTTACTTACTCTTGTTGTGTCATTATAGAAAATGTATAAAAAATATTAGCATTACATTTAAAAATGTTGAGAAAAATCATATTTTGTTAATTTTTTAAACTGCCTGTTTTGTACTACCCTGTAGATAGGTCCAAAGTAAGTGCTTTAAAATGATAGGGTCGGACATCTTTATACCTAAAGCATTTCTTGAAATATTAAACACTTTTCATACTTTTCAAACACATTGGATATAGTTTTGCTCAGAATCTTCTAATAATGTGATTAACATGGCTAATAATTTGCTTTTACAATGTTGCAGAGGAAGAGGTAAATAAGACAACAGCAGCCATTAAAGCATACAGTCGCTCAGTAATTATGTTAGGGAAAAGGTTCTTCTATCAGCAGTTGGAGAAAGATATAATGACTGCTTACAGGTCAGTAGTCTGGGTGATTTGTAATATTTTTTGAAAATTAAGTCCTCTTACTTGACATATACATAATATTATACAGAAGTCATGTGTGGATCAAAAAATTGATGATGAATGTTTTATAAAACTATCCATTTCGAAGTACAGTGAGCCCAAAAAGTTAAAAAAAAAAGAAATATTTTGCTTATGTGTTGCTCTGAGTAATTTTAATAAAATATGATATCATAATCATCACTAGAGCACTGTGGTGAATATACAATAAAGGAAAGGATTAACTCCAAAACCACAACAAAATGGTTTTGGAGTTAATCCTTTCCTTTATTAAAATAAGATATGTTAACATATTTTGGCAAAATCTGAAGAATATTTTTTAATTTTTCCGATAACTCAAAACTTGAGAAAAATTGCTTTATCAAGGATAGGATAGGATTTGATAAGGAAGGTGTATTAAAATTAATTGAGACAACAAATTCTCTCTAGCTGTTGCATTTTGCTTGAGTAATGGTTTTCCTTTCATACTCTACACGCATGAGCTTCTGCTGTTTTTTTCTCTTTTCTTCATCCATTGCGTTCGGGCTCCTTGTCTGTTTCTCCTGAGTGTATTCCTCTACCAGATATTCATTGGCTGCCCCTTTTCTATTTTTTAAAATTTTGGTAATGCTATCTTCTGCTGCAAAAATAATTGCATTCTCTATGTTCTCATGTAGACTTGTATAGTGACATTTATCTTCATCCAGTTTCTGTTTGAACAAGTTCCAATCTGTGTTCTTGATTTTATATTTTGTGTTTGTCTGGGTCTTCGCCCTCTTAAGCTATATTTGAGTGTTGTACAGTAAAATGATCACCACCTAAGTCATGTCTTATGCACCAATTCTCTGTAAGTATAGCAGTTTTGCAGACTCAAGAGAAAGATCATTTTTACTAAGGAGCATGAGCTAGGTCGGTTTTTTATACTTATTAAAGAGAATTATCCTTTCATTTGTGGTGAATTGAATAATCCCCCCCATAAATTTCCAATATCACTTATTTTCTAATTATAAATTAATCATATATTTATTTAGTTTACAATGCTTATTTTATTTCTATTTTTATTTAAGTTGAAATATTTTTATAAATTTTCGTATTGTATAATTTTGCCACCATTCATTCGAATCTGTATCCACAATTCCATGCGATATCTACATCTCTAGAAATCAACATGGCCGCTCCAGTTGTCGTGCTGAAAAGGTCATTGTACCTATATTTTCACAATTCCACAATATAAAGGAATCTGTTCAAGTTAATTCATAAATCCAATTTATTTTTCAACCACCTTCTCCTGTTCCCAAAATTCAATAAATCTTTTTCTTAACTATGTGTATCCCCTTTATCTTGTCTAATTTTTACAATCATGTAATTCCTTATGCTAAAATATATTAATTTGGATAACTTATTGGATATGATAGCTTTTCAGGTTTGTACTTTAGTGTTTTAGATATGTTTAAATATGATTATGATTATTATTTTTGTTTAATTTACACATTACCTTAATTTACTTGTTTCTTCACTATTTTTATTTCAATTCATGATATGTTTTATATTTGAACCAAGGCTGAGTTGCATAATTTAGGTTTGTTGTTTAGTATTAATTTTTTTTTCAAATGGGTTTTATTACACTTATAAAAGGTTATATTATTATTTATTGGCTCCTTATATCTTTTATTTTAACTAGGGCCATTTTATTTTTACATATGTATTGATATTTTAGTCTAATTTAACTATAACATGGTTCAGGTATCTTATAGAGTTACTATAATGGCGATTAAATTTTAACATTATCCATCATTCATAATCACAATCTTATCTAGTATTTATCACAATACATACATATACAGGGAAAATAACCAATTATTTACTTATTTTTATATATATGTATAGATATATGACATGTATGTTTCTGTCTCCCACCTTTTTTTGAAATTGTAAATTTGTGACATTCTATATCAGAATCTAAAATAATTTTTATTTAATTGTATCAAATTGGGTGTGTACCGTGTCGTCTAATGAGGTAGCTGCTAATTCATATACTCTAATTAAGTACATTAAGGTATCTTGCACAATAAGCATAACACAATAGAAAACAGCACCAATCTATTAGACGTTGAATTTGACAAAAGACAACTTAAGCATTATAAACCACAGGACTTAGTTAACAAGGTCTCATACATGTTATTTCTATTATAAGTATTACTTATTTAATCTTTAAGATTGTAATAAACAATAAATATTAGAAATTATTAATTTAACATATCGAGCTCATTGCGTTACCTATTATCGAATACCTAAAACAAAGTATAACTAGATGGGATTTATGACGGTTACCGTTTCTGTTACTAATTATTACAAATTTCAGAATATATTACGAAACCTACGACTAACACCAAAACTACTAAAAAAACTATATTTGAATTTCCAAAAATATTCCCCTGATTAAAATGTCATCAAATTGGATATTTAAACATTTTATAGTCCAACTATAGAACAAGGTGGGTACATTCCACTGTACACCTCAACAGTTTTAATATTATAAATTTCCAAAAACACGTACAAAGAGTAATGGTTCAAAGATGCAGGGCAAATCATTCTACCCATAGGCTACTAATTACAATTTCAGTGAGAAATTTCTAATCCAAAATACAACCCAGCAAAGTCAAAGTTTTGGGATGAAATCGAAACAAACTAGAGACATTTTTCTTTCTTCCCAGTACAATCCGCTCGGTAATACAAACTGTGTTTACATTGGTCCAAACGGTAATCTATTTCTAAGGCATCTAGTTTGCCTTAGTTGTACAGAATTGTATATTTTAGTTGTACAGAATTGTATATTTAATTTAAAATGTAAAATAAAAATAAAATATCTAAGTTATGGTAAAGGAAGTAATTATATATATATTTTCTTAAAGTCAAAATTTATTTAATTTCTGTTCCAATTTGTATTAACTGCAATCTTTAGTCTTGTTAAAACCTCAAAACAAAAAACAAAAAAAAAATCTGACAGGAGCTCGATGAATAGGAACTGTTCTTACATACAAGAAGGAGGTCCAGCGCCATAATTTCGAAAGAAGACTATGAAAAAATCATTGTTGGGGAGTAACTAAGCAAGCGTCTACAGGTCCTATACAAAGTTACAAAGAATATAATCCTACAGTTTCATTTACTGGTGCGGGCCATTTTCCCAGTTTAATTCAGTGAAGTTATGTATGTGAAGCGAAAATATTTGTGAGGAAACCAGATAAATTGGGTGAGATAACTCTAAGCCTCTTCCTAAGTTTAACTTGGTCTCATTTAACTACAATCTAAAGAAAACTCACTGAGAGCTCAAATTATTCTTTAATATATTATAAACATTTGTTTCAATATTTAATTATAACCAAAGCAATCTGATAGAATAAATCTTTTCATGAGTTGGTACAGACTATAACTTTGCCTTGAACTGTGGGTAGTTTCAATAACTATGGTTCTATATTAGCTTATATATATTAGAATCCTTATATTACCCTCATGATTTAGAATCTCTTGTTTTGATTTTTTTTTTTTTTTTGTTACAAACTGAATGATTTTATCTATAATACAATTCATGATTACCCACCGAGTTAGCAAATTAAATAATTAGGGACAAAGGTAAACTAAAAGACATTATTGGTTATAAGAACTTTAGAGCTAGCCATATTTATAACAAGCAGTATGAACAGGAGCTAAGGGAGTAACCCGACCTGTTTCAATTGTTATTAAATCTCGTGTTCTTTCAGAACTCCTTTCTAATGTTTTTTTTCTTCCTTAATTGAGGCCGTCAAAGACTATATTTGCATAAGCAGGGTAAGGACAATAGAAACTTACAGACCTCACATTGCCTATTTTCCCTTTCAATTATTTTTATATATAACTTTCTGTTAAATAAATAACTATTTTATTTTGTGTTTCTGTATCAAAGTAAACTTCATTTCACTATAAATAAATATTTTAAGGCAAGGATTACCAGTGAACAGCTTTAGCCAGATAGTGATTTCGTTCCACACTTTGTAAGCATGGGACATCTTCCAACCTATAAATAATAATTTAATTCAAATTTAATAATATAGAAATATGGTAATAAACAGGAAAGTTCTGAGAAAAATGTTTGAAGCGGGAGGGATGTTGTGCACGTTACTAGTTAGTCAGTAGCAAGAAGTCTTCCATAGGGGATGGATATAAGTCAGAGTTTAAATCAACATTTTATAAGTGTGATGGACAGAAATTAGTCGCACGAAATGTTAATGTTTTACAAAAATCGTGTAAAAAGACAAGATGTAAAAAACAAAAAGTTATAAATTGTTTGTTAAAAGATTTTAAATCAGGATATGACATCTTCGTAAGTAAAGAAAAGTTATAGAATAGCATAAGGCTATTTAAATTAATTTATCTAATAACACAGAAGTTAAAACAGGCAGTTTTCTTTTTTCTTTAAGATTTAGATACAACAAGGTTAGGGCAAATTCGAATTATTATTTTAAGATTTAGGTTAAACAGAAATTTCGGTTTTTAATATATTAAGCATTAATTATAAAAAATGAGTTTCTAAAACACTATTGAGAACACCTATTCCTCTGATATCGCCAAAAATAGCAAAGTATATGAGTACAGGTAAACGATAGGTAAGAACTCGTATTTTTAAGAATTATAGTTACATTACAGATAAACGAGATTGGGGAAGAGCAATTAATTTACAACTTGAATTTTCTATTTTAATGAATTTTCAAAATTTCTTAACATAACCTTATTATCTATTTACAGTTTATAAGGAAAGATAAAAAAAATAAATAAATAAATTTGTTTGGATAGTTTTAATATTGTATCTGGATTATTTCAGGCTTGGTTCGGATGTTATGGTGAATAACTTGGGTCTAGCTGATGCACAAGAAGGCATAAAAGGATTCATTGAAAAGAGAAAACCGGAGTGGCGACATAATTTTGATGAAGCATAAACACAACTGTGTATATATGTATGTATGTGTGCACATTTTGTATTATATAATTATTTTTGTATTTTAGATAAAGTACAATTGTTATGAATTGGCTTCAGTTGAATTCTTCATAAACCTTCGTCCTTTATAGAATTATTATTGTATTTTAGATAAACTCCAACTCTTATGAATTAGCTACAGTTGAATTCTTTACAACATTCGTCCGTTATATAATTTTTCTTGTATTTTAGATAAACTCCAACTCTTATGAATTAGCTACAGTTGAATTCTTTACAACATTCGTCCGTTATATAATTATTCTTGTATTTTAGATAAACTCCAACTCTTATGAATTAGCTACAGTTGAATTCTTTACAACATTCGTCCGTTATATAATTTTTCTTGTATTTTAGATAAACTCCAACTCTTATGAATTAGCTACAGTTGAATTCTTTACAACATTCGTCCTTTATATAATTAATTATTCTTGTATTTTAGATAAACACCACCTCTTATGAATTAGCTACATTTGAATTCTGTATAACCTTTGTTCTTCATGTTAGATGTGTTATAAAATTTTTAGCTGATAAATCATCTTATCCAATTATTATCTAAATATGTAATTAAGTGCCTAAGTCATATATGTATAAGTTACCTTTCCCACCATTTTCTTATCACCTATTTTTAGAAGTATATTCCGAGCTATGACCAAAAGTATTCTGATAGGCTATTAAGGAAAACCAAGAATATTGCTATTTTATATACAAACCTAATATTACTTTTTGACATAGTTTTTTCCATTGTTAAGACAATTGTCATAGCTGGGCACCAGGTGATGTATTCCTTCATTATTGATAGATGCTGACTGTGAAGCAATCCCAAAGGATTTCAGATGTTGAAAAGTATTAAAATAGCGAAGTGCAAGCTCTACGCTGTTAGAATACGATAGAATTGTGCCAGCAGAAAGTTGTGAGATGTTGCATTTCAGTTACAGTGTATGAAAAATTGTCATGTATCAACACAATGCGGCAAGTATGCATGCCATGGTGATCAACTCAATTTTTAAGTGTTTCACAATAGATACCTCCATTGATTGTGGAGTCTTAAGACGAAGTTCATAAAAGAACTCTTTAAAATACTTTATAATATGTAGTCTTTTGAGTGGAAAATGTTTGCTTGAATTTTGTCCTTGTTGGCAATGAAATATGCCTCCATTCCATGAAATGTCGCTTTGATTCAATCATTTTATGTGTTAACCATTTTTTGCCTACTCCACTTTTTCGATTGGAGTAAGTTAGCGACCTCCAGTTTGAGCAGTTATTTTCCATTAAACAAGACCTTTGAGATACCACACATTGAGATTTTGAGTCCCCCCCCCCCACCTTGTTAGGGTGCTATTGGATTATAAAGCCAAAATATGGTGTTTTTATATGATTTTTTTTTTTTTTAATTTGAGCTTTCTACCGTTTAAAAGTTACTTGTCTGTCCTGGGACTTTTTCGATACCTGATATAGGGTCATCTGTAGAAAATATTTGATCTATGATACTGTTCATAATGACAACATCAATAAGAAACAAATGTAGTAACTTACGAAACTGAAGGTTGAAAAAGTTTTCAATTGTCGTCTGCTTTTCTTGTTGTTATTCCTTAGGATATACAAACTATGCAGAATACATGTACTACGGATAAAGACACATCTTTCATAGGCGGCTTACGATCAAAAAGTATTATTACTTACCCTTATATAGATTCAATTTGTGGATCCATACATGGGCGCCGACTCCATGGGGCCCAAGGGGCTCGAGCCCCCCCCAATGTTGTAGGAAGGGGGCTCAGCCCCCCCAATGTTCAGAAAGGCGGGCTCAGCCCCCTTCCAAAAAAAGTACCATTCAAACCATAAACAAACTATTAAAAACTGTAAACAAACTTTCGTATCTATATTTTGTTTAATAAAAATGATTTATTCACTTGCACGATTTATTATACATAATCTACTGCCTTTGTAATGTAATGAAGTTTTGTTGTGGAAAACAATCGTCAAATATCTTTGGGGGAGTCGGGGAATTTTCAGTTTGTGCGTTCTAAAAATGTTAATTTAAATACCACCCTTTTGAACTTTAAAAGTTATCATTTTAGGCTGTGCATTCTACATTCTCGCTATTTTCAAATCTTGACTTGTTAAGTCAAGATTACCCCCCCATCAATCACTTTTAGCCCCCCCCAATAATTTTTAAAAGTCGGCGCCCATGGATCCATATATATATATTATTTACACCATATCCTGTGCCGGATATTCACCTGTATACTATATATCATATAGTTCTATATAATAAAATCAACTTGACCTTCGAATGTTGTTGAAAACATAAACCAAACGAATAATAATGTAATTTTATTTTCCTTTCGTTACCAAATCATTTTTTTTTTTAAAGCTTGCCATTTTTGAGATATTAAATTGTCTCAACTTAAATATCTTACTCAGTATATAAATTATTGTCACGTCACCCTGTATACCAAATAATGTTATACGAATTTTCTTACAATAAAAATAATACCAAATGAACAATTCCAAAAATGTAACTTTTTTCCTATCTCAAATATTAACCAGAAAAAAAGTTTTTAAATACATTTAGAATTCTCTGTCATTTTGTTGTGTAAGTTGAATGGATTACTTAACTTTACAAATTATAACTTGAACGATAGAATTGATTTAACATGTGTGTACATTCCCAGTAAGCATTGATTTAATCTATGTTTAACTTTGCATTGATAACAAACCTCAGCTAGTTTTCATGTAAGTACCTTCTGCCAAAACTTAACATAAAAATTTAGTAATTGATTTCAATTTGTATAATATTATTAGTATTTAAGCCTCTTTTTCAGATGAATCAGTATATAATACAGAATTTTTCAAACATTTAAACTCTAACCCATGTGTATATTAAATTAATATATATAATTGACCTCTTCATTTAGTTTATTTCTCTTGTCTTTGACAAAATTAAAATGTATAGCATGTGCAATGTTTAAATTCTATGATAAAATAACAGTTTACAAATAAATCACAAAATTAACACATTATATAGAAATGAAAAAGCACTTAAACTATAATTGCAAAAATACAATTCATTCTACTATTAAGAGAAAAGACATTTCAAAACCAATAACTACAGTAAAAAAAATAAATAATAATAATTAAACATACATAAACAAACAATGGCTATAACTAAAAATGAAACCTCCTGTTAAGATGCACTCCTACCCAAAGGATATCTCTATATAGGGGAAAAAATAGAGGGGGAGGTCATGACTTTTTATCTACCCAGATATATATCACTTTCTTTTTACTTGGGAATTGCCCATACATGAATAAAATGTGGGTATTACTTTCAAATCTGTAATCTTAAGCATGGCTTAATTGCCTATATTTTATCTGCTTATATTTATAATTCTGTTCTTATCTTTTTCAAAATCATAATATTAGCATTCACTTTTACTTTTAATGATATTTTATGTGTAAATGAATATGATATCATCTTAGATACATTTTCAGGAATCTTTCCTCGTTCATAGTCAATTTGGAAGTCCCCCAACTCAAAATAGGCTTTATTTAGCATCAGTTTAATAAGAATAGGCAAGGCCGTTATTTTTTCCATAGATTATTAGCCTTATAGCTAAGTAGTATCAAATCTAGTAAGATATAAAATGTTTATATTTTTAAATCGTCAATTTAACATTCATTAATCACATAATTGTATTATTTATTTTTAAATTCCACTTGTTCATATAAATGTATGGTTGCAATGTCCTTTTCTATTTGCTTGTTGACATAATGAACAGCTGTTTCCTTTACACACTAATCTCAACTAATCTACTTTTTTTCATTTTAAAACATTGGCACTATTCAAAATGAATTCCTTTTATAACGACAATACTCCTTTCCAAAATATATACAATAATGATTGTTCTCTATATGTTCACATTTCCTTATCCATTTATTAATTTAGTTAAATATCTATTTTTTTTTTACAATCGGATACTGTTAGTTTCTAGGTAAGTGTAATTTAAGTTATTTATGCTAAGTTACATCGTGATAGTAATTATTATTAGGTAACCCTTATGATTTTATTTGATATAAACATATCTTTAATTTATTTATATTGTTATTTAACCCTTAACTACTATATGCTCAAATACTCACTTAAATACTATAAAACGTCTGTCAGACGTCATTTTTTGATTTTTTTTTTTTATTAAGTTTAAGTTTTTTGTAAAAAAGTTTTTTTACCTTATTTAAGTTAAATGGTAACATGAAAACAAAAAAAAATCAAAACTGTTTCGTTTTGATTAAAAATTGCCCATCACTGCCCTATATTAAAAAAAGTTACAAAATATTGGGTTGGATTTTTTAATTTTATTTTTAAATTATAAAGGTTGTAATATATAAAGCTAAAAAGTTTTTACATTGAGGAAGATAAGTTTTATAGTGAATATGAACACTTTTGGCTTTGGTCTTGTTCATTATGAACAAAAACAAAACAAAAATATTTATCTTTTTTTTTGCTGCTTTTGATCACCAGAAATAGGGAAAGTAAGTACTAATACATTTAAATTATGAACGAAAATTATTTTACTTAGATAAATTAAACAGTAAACTAATATAATTATTAAAATTTAGTTATAAGAGGGTTTCTAGTCTGGCATTGATATCGGGTCTGGCGCTTACTAGTCCACGTCAACCAGACGTCACCATTACAAGTGCAAAATAACCTAACTACTAAACCACGTCCGTC
Organism: Aphrophora alni; assembly: GCA_963513935.1. Lineage (NCBI taxonomy): Eukaryota > Metazoa > Arthropoda > Insecta > Hemiptera > Aphrophoridae > Aphrophora > Aphrophora alni. The sequence continues at coordinate 152,874,893 of OY740767.1, read as the reverse complement.
AGACGGAAATTCACTATAAAGAACAAACAAAGATGAGTAGAGTGGACCAACTTTCTCTGGTCAAAGACCTTGACTCAACTTAGAGATAAACAGCCGGACCGGTTCCTAGGGGATGGGGGAGGGGGAGAGAATTGAAAGTAAAAATTGGCACCGTCTGTGAGACGTCAGTATAGTAGTTAAGGGTTAACAAGAAACAAATTTTGAAGTTTATCACAATATTTGTTTTTAACAATCTCTACAACTATGACTTTGAAAAATATTTAGAAAGTTACAAGATAGTATCTTATGGATTATTAAAGTGAATTATAACATCAGATTGATATCTTTTAATTACAAACAAATATCTCATAGTCTATAACAATATAGCTTAGAAAATGTTAGTGTATATCAATTTTACACAGATACTAAAAGATGAAAATTTCAATACTACAATAGGTTGAAAACCACGGAAACGTCATTTTATATTCTAACTACTCATTAGTGTTGAATTTAAAAATTAGTAAATGTAGAGCTATTTCAAAATTAAATGTGAGTAGATGAACACCAGGGTTAGCATTATATATATAACCTAGTAGAATTTAAAATAATCTCAATTTTCAGTTGTCATGAGTAAATCAAATTTTATTATTGATAGATGTGCTGTCAGTTTCATTTTGATATTTTCAATATTACCCTTGAACCGTAATTTTCTGGTATCTGAGGTTTGTTAAATTGGTTAGAGACATAAACTTTGAATGAATTACTTTCATGTTGAGGTTGATTTATTGCACAAGGAAAGCTAGCTTAAGCTGTATTTAAATATAAAATTTATATTGTACAGCCTGGTTTCCTGTTTTATATTAAATTGATTAGTGTTTATTTACTTACTTATTTCCGAAGTTTTACACACTGTTGTACCCCTAGGCTTCCTCCACTATTCGCCTCTGTTCTCGTCTGTCCATAATTCTGCTCTAATTCCTTATCCGCATTCTCTCCAAATCTCCTTGCACATCATGAATTCAGCATCCTAGGTCTCCCTTTCCTTCTTGTACCATTCATGAGCTTTTGATTGGGCAGTTATTCTCAAGGCATTCTCTCCACATGGCCCAACCAACTTTTATTATTTTTTTATTTTAAAAGCTTACATTGTCCTCACTACTCAATATTATCATATTTCTCTGTTCATTAAAATCCTCCACTCCCCTCTCTCAATTACTAGCCCATCAATTCTCCTAATTTTCTTCCGTTCACATATTCTCAGGCCATTTACAGTGACAGATATAAGTGTCCAGGCTTCAGCTTTGTATGTTTCGACCGGGTTAATATACAGAGTGTCCTACGAAAAAATGGAGAACCTCTCATGATATATTCTACTTGTGAAAATAAAGAAAAAGTTCGTATGAAGATATACTATAAAATGGTTAGTTGTTTATCTGGCAGCCATTTTGGGTTTTGAACCAAAAAATTATATCTTTTGAATGGCAAGTGATACATAGTTGAAATTTTGCATGCTACTTAGTGCTATAAAGACCCAATTTGAGAAAACTTATCAACTGATTTTTCTTTACTCATTATGGCTCCCATTTAAAATGTTTGATATCGAATATCTTGAAAACCGTTAATTAAAAAACAAAATGTACAAGAGACATAAAAGTTTCCTCTTTTAACGTCAAAAATTTTTTAAAAAATTTTTTGTACATCAAATGATAATTGAGTTATCAACAGAAAATTTAAAATATTGGTTCTTTTAGAAAATGGTGGTTCGTGAGTTATCAGTAAAAAACAAAAAATCTACTATAAGGCTGTTATAAAATATATTATTTGTCAAAATCAGCTTTACCGATTTCTTTCAAATCATAGTGAATTGTGAAGAATATTGACCAAAATTCGTATGCAAAATCTTACAAGTAAAAAAATATTGTGGTTCATGAATATTATTGATAAAAACCAAAATGGACCTCGACTGCCGTCATTAAATACTTGATTCTAATCAGATATGATTTACACTCAGAATGTGGTTATTGTACACGCTAAGCAAATTTAAATATTTTTTTCAAAAGCTGTATCCATGATTCATTTTCACATTGTACTGACAACTAGTAAAGTCACATTTATGCAATGAGTAGTTTGATTGTGCATGAGTGTGTGAGAAAGTTTATCCAAAGTTTTTTCACTGTTTAAGGTTGTTTAAAAAGTTTGTGCACCATTTATTTTCTGTTAGTTAATGAATGGACTACAATTATTATTTTACAGATTGATATGATTCAAGGTAACTTTTCTTCTTTACCACCAGTTGACTTTTCCTTCAGAAAATTGGTAACATGTAAAGGTAAGCCTAGATAGTATTACTAGACATAAATAACTTTATATTGTATTAGCTTTTGACAGACGTTATTATAAGGATTAGCTATAAAATAACCGAAATGATTTCTACACAACTGAAATATTATACCTTTCCTTATTAATAGAAATATTATATAGAATGGAGTAGAGATTACTCCATTCTATAAGAATCTTCCGCTGTTGGAAGTAAAGCTGGAGGTCGTTTAACTTCCATCATCAGTTCCACCGCTTTTTCTTCCACTGTATCTGTAGACTCAAAACAGATTCTATTTAATACAGACTGGATCTTTTTTAAAAAAAAACTTCATACAGGGCTAGATCAGGTGAGTATGGTGATTCTATGCTTCGTCAGCAGTGATAGACAGCACATTGTCTTGGTGATGAATCATTCTTTCATATCTTGGGTCTTTTCACCCATTTATGAAAGCTGTAAAGTCTTTCTTATAATACGAGGGCTGTCCAGAAAGCAACAGACGTTTTGAAAATAAAAAAAACAAAATTTTATTATACACATTTGAAAGGTACACTCTTAAGCTATTTTAAAAGTTAAACGCCATTCAAATTAAATCACTTATGATACCGTGGTACAAGTTTTTTAATACTGTCTGTGTAGAAATCTACCGCCTGCGATTTCAACCATTGGTTTACACTAGCCAAATTCAGGCTGTATGGTAAATGATTAAACACTTCTAACACCATCCAAGAGCTCTCGAGTACGATATGCTGTGTGTGGACATCCATTGTCGTGGAAAAACAAAACATTTGCGTTAAATTTTCCCTGATGCTTGTTTTGTATCGAGCGCCTTAACTTTCTAAGTGTTTCATATACCTCTCTAAGTTAATTGTTGTGCCACTTTCAAGAAAATCAACGCGAATCACTCGCTTAGATTCCCAAAAAACAGTAGCCATGATCTTTCTTGCTTTTGCAAACACTGCCTTGGTTTCTTGGGAGGATTTGTGTGTCCAGATTCCATCGACTACCTTTTTGTTTCACAATTGACATTCTTCACCCAAGTCTCGTCCCATACGATATGATTGATAACTTTGTTACCATTTTTGTCATAATCTTCGAGGAAAGTCAATGTTGCAGCCAGTCTCTGTTTCATCATATTCTGTGAAATTTGGGAAAAAAGTTCAGAAATTTCCGTAATTGTGAAATGACGATGTTCACGAATTTTGTCATTGATTTCCATCACCAGTCACAAGGCTAGGCCTACCACTGCGGTCCTCATCGTGAACATTAAAAAAATTTATGCACCATTGCCTCACTAGGATTTCACTCATTATTCCTTTTCCGTATACATCACAAAGTTGGCAATAAATTTCAATTGGTTTGTAGTTGTTTGCCAATAAAAACCTAATCACAGAACACACCTCACAAGTGGTGGGATTTCATGTTGCAGTGCACATTTTAACACATCATAGAGAGGAATAAAGCAAAGTAAGAGGGGAACATAGTCTGCACGTTACCACAGCTGGATGTGTACTGTGTGTGGGAACGTTCTGACACCAAGATAGCGGCTCTAGCACTCCCCTCCACCGCCGTGATAGGCAAGAACATCTGTTACTTTCTGTAGAGCCCTCGTAGATCTGATCACTGATCAACAATTTGACCTTCAGGCACATTGTCAACTTGAACAATACCTTACATATAGAAAAGAGATCATTGCTTTGAATTTGGATTTCCTCATCCGTGCTTTCTTTTGTCTAGATGCACTCAGAGTAAACCAATGCATAGATTGGCGCTTAGTTTCTGGATCATCTAAAAAAAAACATGATTCTTTACAAGAAATTACATTTTCTAAAAAGTTAGGAACACTTTTAACGTTTTCATAATGTCAGTAAAAATTTTCTATCAAGCTTACTTCTCCTCTAGAGTGAACAAACTTAGCACCATCTTCAAACATTTTTATTGAGATTGTGGATGGTCTCCAAACAAATCCCTTCCCTCTTTAAATTTCTAAATCCAATCAAAACACCTGAGTATGTGATACACTGCTTTCAACAAATTGTACGTCCCTTTAAGAAATTTTGCAAGCTTTACAAAGAATTATATTTGGACAATCAGATGGATTGTGTATAATCAGGAATAATAAACATTGACTATTTGATTAAATTTAAGGACCCATTATTTAAACTTGTAAATTTTGAAAACACTTTGAACATTTAATTTTAGGAATGTATGTCATGTACGTAAGGTTGTTAAATAAGTATGACTTTTATACATATTTGTTTTCGCCATTCCGACTACTGATTAATAATTAGATATATTAATGAGACTTACCGTCAAAATAGTCTACATTTGTAGGTAGTTATATCACTACGGCCGTTTCGGCTATTCAGCCATTTACGAGTGTTTTATGCTGGGTTTACCGTTATCTTAGTTTAAATAATCACAAATCATGACAGTACGCGTTGTGACAGTGGGCCTACTGCATCGTGTATTAAATTCTTAAAGAACTTGTGTGTCTGTTATGTGTCGTGTGTTCGTGATTTGTGATTTTTTGAACTAAGACAACGGTAAACCCAGCATAAAACACTCGAAAATGGCTGAATAGCCGAAACGGCAGTAGTGATATAACTACCTACAAATATAGACTATTGTGACGGTAAGTCTCATTAATATAGCTAATGACTTTTATTTCAGGAGCACATCGAGTTGGAATCATGTTTTTCATTTATGTCATATTATAAATAACTATCAATCAATGTATGTATGAATTTTCAGGAAAAAGGAGAAATACTAAAAAGTATTAAATACGTGAGATAAAATTAAGATTTGTCTTGTGATTCTGTACATTTTCCTAGAAACCATAATCCCAAAATTTTAATTAAGTGTCTATGCTTCAAATCTTAGAATGGTGCCTAATAAAATTTCTTAATGTTTAACAATAAGTTCAGTAAGATAAAGTTAAATTTCTCTTTTTTTTTAAAATTCCCAGTTTTCATAAATAGTTACAAATCTGGACCCAATATATCAAACATGGTCTTAAAATAGTGAAGAAATGAAATTTTTGTATAAATAAAAAAAAAGTAAATTAAATTAAGTTTGGTCTGTTTCTTTGTAGATCTAGAAGATGTGCAGAAACCTCGTGCTGTAAGAGTACGCAAGACTCCTGGTGTTGGACCTAACAATAAGTTTATCTCGGGAGCTTTATGGCTAAACAACAACAATATGCGGTCAACAAGGGAAGTCAAGATAATAGCTGATAAACTTTTAGAAGAACCCAAATCTCTTGGTTGGTTAGATCTCTCGTTTAATCGTATCGATGACATTGATGATGTAAGTACTATTATTTATACACTCTGCAGAAAATAAAAGGTGTGCAAGTTTGAACACCATTAGTGCTTTCTGCCTACATATTAAAGACAATTACCTCTTTCCAAATAACTCTACCTATAGCCCTGCAAACCTTACCAGGTCCAAGACGCCGTTCTTTGAAAGTCCTTATATGTGGGTTTGACATCTTCAAACACCTTTCATCTTACATGATGAGGTAGTAAATTTTCGAATTCTCGTGACTATCTGTACTTGTAGTGTAAATAATTTTTATTTGTGTCAACAAGTTTAGTCTATCCATAACAATTAATTTACTATACTTTAACTTAAGTTTCTTGTGAAAATATACGTCTATATTCACAGTACATGTTTTATCTCAAATAATTGTAGTACCTTTGGAATTGTTTTATTAACAAAGAGATCATTGACACATGGAACTTTTTTCTATGTTCAAGGAAATTACAGCTCTATATTAAACAGTACTATGTTGGTAGAAGATATCTAGCATGATTGGTTGATCATGAGCTTTTCAGTTTTTAATGGTGCTTTATTTTCATTTCTGATCATTTATGCAATTTTATAACTGTTTGATATATTTAAGTAACAAATACAAGAAATATGTTGCTTGAACAATATAATTTTGTTACATTCATTAAATAAATGTTATGAATAATATTTTTGTCTTTTTACTTTCCTTTCAAAATTTGGGGAATATAACATTTAATTGTTTGATCAAAATCTATAAATACAATTTTAAATATGCTATGAAGTACTACTGAAGTATAGTTATCACAAATTTGGGTGTTTGTTGGACAGGAAGTGATATTATACATCTGGTTTACATATTTATATATTTAAACATCGGGTTTATCCGGCCTAGTATTATGCTAGATAGTCGTGAGCCTACGATATTAATTTAGCCTCTGAATTATAAATTCAATTTCACTATAAATGTTGAAGATTCAAAATTACAACTTAATTTTTTTAGATTTCACGGCGACCCAACAGTTCTATTGTTGAAGAAATGGTCCTATTAAATTCTTTGATTACTATGAAAATTGAACTTAGTTCCTCTTGCTTAAAAGCAAAGTGGTTAATGCAACAGTATTATTTTCATTTGATATATTTGGGATTTTTAATCACATTTAAATATTGATCATATAGTTGAATATGTACCACTATAAAACTGAATCAATGTTTTACCAGAGTAACAAATATATCATTTATTTTCCTACATACATATAGAGAAAGTTGTGACAGGTCAAAAAATCTATATTAAGTTTTTTGTGGATATATCTGTTTTGAGGTCCCCTGAGTCCAAATAAGTGATTTTTGAAACGATATCCATCTGTCTATGTGCTTTACAGCCTAAGCGCATGGACTGATTTTAATCAAATAATTAGCGGAAGATAAATATATATGACCTAATTGTACAAAAGTTGTAAAATCTGCAGGCATTTGGTGTTGTAAGATGTCAATTTTGGTCACATTTTAAGTGCCAGGGAATTAATTAGTCTAATAGGGTTTTAAAAAGTGCCAATATTTATTTGTATGTTTCATGTTGTGCTGTGGTTACGAATTTGATACAAAATTACAACAGCACTGATGGTAATATAGCCGACTTTTTAAATGAGTGACTTTCTCTTAATGATTTTACAAAAAGTGAACATTTGAAAAGCCATGGTAAAAGAATCTTTTGTGAAAGAATTGTGGAGCTTGTCAAAAGTAATAGACCTGAGAAACTGACGTTTTTGCAAAAGTGTGGTTTGCAAGTGCTAAATGTAAAGAAAACTCAGATAATATAGTTGAGTTTGGTGTCCCTCAAGGATCTATACTTAGACACCGGTCTTATTCATTCTTTATATTAGGGATCTGTCAACATTACTAAGTACTGACCATTTTGTGCAGTAATGGTCATGGTGCAGTCTGAATCCCTTTCCTTTTTGGAGCAAACCACTTTCGTAAGTATCAATGAAACAAGTCAGTACTTCTCGGGAAATAACTTGCTGACAAAACTGTATCTTTGTTTTATAGTTTAAAACATAGTGATAATCAGTTGCCTCCCACTATTGTGTGGGGGAGATGATGTCATAAAAGGGGTGATGAAAAGCACCAAATTCTTGGGTTTGGTTATAGGCAGTAATCTGGGTGGAAGGAACATGTAGATGCTGTTTGTAGGAAAAGTCAGTTCTAGTATTTTTGCTTTATAGAATATTAAGAATTATTTGACCAAATTAATACTAATTATGTCCTACTATGGACTTATTTGTCCTCATTTAAAATATTGAGTTATCTTTTGGGGTGACTCCTCAATGTATGAGGTTAGTAGTGTTATGCTTACAACAAAAAACATTACAATAGGTCTAAACAGAATGGCATCCTCTAGAGAAGCATTTAAAGAATTAGACATTTTAACTTTTCCATGTTTATATATTTTTGAAACTATAATCCATTGTTGGAAATTATTACATTATTTACACTATAGTCCATGCATAAGATGTCCATGTATATAACATTTAATGTAGAGTTGGTATATTTTATTGTTATTTCTAATTTACTGTTATTTTGTGTGTATATTACGTAAGTTGTAAAGTAAAATTGATAATTTAGTTATACGAATGATATTTGTTTGACCAAAAAAAAACTGAAAATTAATTTAATTAAATCTTTTGTAGGAACTTCTCCGGTTCCCACAGTTAAGGATATTGTACTTGCATGGCAACAAGATAGCTAATATGGCAGCTTTGAATAGGTTAAAAAAGATTTCAACTCTAAGAAACCTCACATTACATGGTAACCCTATAGATTCCATACCTCAGTACAGAGTGTATGTAGTCAATATGATACCACAGATCTCAACATTAGACTTTGTTCCTGTAGTAAAATCAGAGAGGAAAATTGTCCCTCCTGCTGGTTTTGTAGACAATGTGAAATCCAAACATCCTTCTTAATGCACAATTATAACATAATATGTGAATAGTATTTATATTGAAACATGTTTAGTATTTTAACATAAAATAAAGTATGTTTCATTTTAAAAACAAAATATATTAATTCATTCAGTCTCAACTTTTCTTCAGAAATTCATTTTTCTGAATATCGATTTTCTTAAAATTAAAATTTTTATTTCGATTTTACTTTCAATTTTTATGAAACATGTGCCCAATTCATCCATAATGGATAGCACAATGCATCGCATACACTAGAACGGCCAACATCAGTAGTTTTCTGTATTTAAAAATAGTTTTTTTTTTTCATATTCTCCTGGTCTGTGTCCTGGTTTAATTTTTAAAGATGTTCTTTAAGCTTTATTTCAATATAAATCTGGTAATGTGTACATCACAGCAATATATGCTCCAGAATCACAATTTCAGTGTTGCATCTCTTCCACAGAGAAGAACCCTCAGGGGCTCTCAGGGGGATGTGGTGGACCCGAGGACCTTAGCTGTCTAACCCAAGACACCTCCCTTCATGTTTTTCACCTCCCCTATCAGGTTTCTTTTGACCAACTCTTGTTTTATTCTGACACTGACACTATTACAGTATTCGTGGATTATGCGTTTTTATTTTATACTCTTTTCTTCTTCTTTTTTTTATAAGGTGATGATGTCTGAAATATTTTTTGCCTTTAAACAGCAAGGAAAAAATCTACGAGATGGAAAGCAATCAGATATAATCTATGCAGTTATTGCTCTGTTATTATGTGTTCCGTTCTAGCTCTGGAGATGAATGTCTGGATTTGTCTATTGGTATTTTTTTTATATCTGAAAATCATTGGGTTCTGAATTTCAAAATGTTTCCTGCAATGATAGATGTTTTCTAGTTATGCGCCCAGATGTCTTGGTTGTATTTTTTTGTATTTGCTTAATATAGTTTACTCTTGATGTTAAGACCTCTACCATTTGTGGTTTTGATTTTATTGTGTTGCTAACTTTGGAAGCTCATCCACTTTATCATTCCCTGCTACATTTGAATGTCCTGGAATCCATTGAAAGTGTCCTTGTTTCTATGAGCTGTGAATTAGTTGTTGGATACTTTGTACATAATGAAAATGAAAAGGCGATTTTTAAGATAATTTGATCTCCTGCAAAGATGATTTGGAATCAGTAAGGATGGGAATTTGTATGGCTGGCAAATCACTACAAAACTGAAGAGCTGAATGGATTGGCGGTAATTCAGTCTTTAAGCTTGATGATGATTTACATCCGGATGAATCAGTATAGCCTGACTGATAATTACTTAAATTCAGCGAGCTGTGTAGATATGTTGGTAATTCTGATATCTAGTATTAATCACTTATGGCATCTTCTATCAGTTCTTCTAAATATGCTTATTTTGTCAATCCATCAGGAAATTAAGTCACTGTGGGTGTAGTCCAGGACCAGGGTGGAATTGGGTTAACTGATTCTATTTCTTTCAATTCTTTATTATCCTCTCTTTATGAATGAATTAGTTCTAAAATCAAAAGACTGTTTTTAAGGATGGTGAACATCAAGAAGTTGTTTAAAAGGATGTGTAAATGGTAAAGATTTCATTTTGAAAAATGTAATACAAGTTGCTTGCTTTATAATTGTTTATAAATATATGTTTTACAAATATTATACTGAGAAAATTTAAATTAAAAATATATTAACTGTCCACTAGCATTCACATTATTATAAACTACTCACTATCCTGTTGTTGTTTCCAATGGCTTTTTCCCAGGTAGACTTGCTATCATTTACTCTGAACTTTCCTATTTACAGATTGACCAAGAATAAAGCACTACTTCTGAAAATACTATAGCGCTTGAGTTCTGATCATTAATTTGAAATCAGTCATTATTTTTTTGAGACCAACCATTTTGAATGTGAAAATTCTATGCAGCAGATATATAATAGAACATAATTCAGTTTCATATTGGATGGATTATTTAGATAATAAGGCATGCACGAATGGTAAAGTTACAACTTCGATTTCTAATCTTGATTCCTATTTTTTTATTATTTTTCCACGATTAGGAAAAACCATGATTAGCAAACAAATTTATTAGGTTAATTGCCTATTATGAAATGTCTGGGAACACAATAAACTCATCTTGAATCTTGAAATCTTTCATCCATGCAATTCTTCAAAATGTGGCTTATTAAAATTTGATTAAGTAAACTTTTGAGGGTATTTGTATATTAAACGAACCCTCCCTTTTGTTGAACATTGACCAGGAATCAATAAAAATAATACTTCAATTTTGGTATTATTATATATATATATATATATATATATATATATATATATATATATATATATAATCTAATCTAACTTATTTGTGGTGATTCTTGCTATCTCAAATCTGATCTACATTTTTGTTTACTGTACCAAAAACTTGAATAGGTTAGGTTATACTTGTGAAATTATTCAGTTTAAAACCAACATAAGTAAATAAATCAGCAAAATAACAACAAAACCCGCTATTAAATACAAACACAATTCTTATAAGAGTGTTGGAGCAGCACTGACCTTGAAGTGTAGCAGTCTAGGCAGGATGAATGGCCGAACTTGAAAGGATTGCAATGAGGTAAGCAAAAGTCGCAGGTATGTTATTTTAACAGCAAACAAAAATATCATTCAAATATTGCTGTATAGTCCTCAACTTAACACCAGACAAATTTCAAATTGAACATGTATATCTCGTACAAAAATCTGGAGAACAATGAAAGAAGAACATTTGTATCCTTATAATTATTTTTAAAACTGTTCAGAATCTTCAACCTGGTGACAGTGAATTAAGATTAAATTTTTTTCTATGGATACAAGAAAATCGAAATATTGTTAATTGGATTTTATTCACCAATGAATCTATCTTTACAAGAAACGGAATTAAAAATTGGAAGAGTTACATATGGTGAAAATCCAAATGCGATAAGAGTCAGCTTTTCAAGATTGATTTTTGTTAAATGTATGGTTTGGTAAGTTGGGGACCAGTTATTGGATCATTTATTTTTCAAAACCGCCTTTCTGGCACAAAAAATCTTTGTATTGTGTACAAAGATTTTTTACAAAATGAATTTGCCAATTCTGGTTAGTAGATGTACCTTTTGAAAAAGAGCAGCAAATGTTATTCCATCATGGCAGTCCACCCACACCACCTCATAAACACGCCTAATAAAATTTTAAACCTCCTTGAACAATTTTATTACTGGATACTAATGTAAAATATGGACTAAATAAGCCATGATTTTGCCACTAGCAATGAATTTATATGTAGCAACTATTTTATACTTCTTGTTCACACTAAAGGAAACTAAGTAATAAATGATTAATTAATACAAAAAATAATGCCTTTTATTTCTATTTAACTTTTTGTATATTGTTTACAATGGAAGTATTACATCTTGCTCTACTGACTTTTCTTCAGTTGTTTTACTATCTGCAGCATGATCTAATTCCCAATTTTTCAAAAATTCAACAATTTCATTGCGACCAAATGTTTGAGCTTCATCTAAAGGAGAATTTCCCCATCTAAAAATAAAAACATACAAAATAAGACTATAATGATATAACATCACACAATATTCATAGTAATAACTCTTATAATGTAAACAAAGAATCGCGGATTTATTTCCGCCAAAACACAAAAATGCGTACTTGGGTGAAAATATCAAACATCAATTTTTGTCTATAATTATGCATTGAATCATATTCTGAATTTACAGCAACAACAAAAATAATAATAATAGTAATTAAATAAAAATGTACATGATTTTTTTTGCTGGAAAAATAAAAATGATTTATTTTAAGAAAACAATTGTAATATAAAGAAACAACAATACAAAATCTTGGAAAATAGCATTCACATGTAGCCTGTGTATAAGCATGAGTCATCTGTACAAATATAGGAAATTATTTGTAAATACCAAACAAATCAAAGAAAAAACAATAAATTAGTATCGATCAACTGTAACACACAGTAGAAATAAAGAAAAAAAGAGCCGTAAAACAATACAGAAAATCATATAAAAATAATAGATGGTATATGACAGGCGGAAAACAATTATATATGAGCTTTGCTATCTGTACTCGAATGCGATGACACACATGCAAAAATCTTGACCCATCTTTTTCCACAACCAATGCAAAACAGTTCATATCGATATTTTCAATTTCTTGTATATATTTAGATATATTTCAAAAAATATAATAAGTAGTAACTGAAAAAGTTTTGCATAAATTTTCATGGTGAATGATGTAGAAAATACTGGTGATTCAATTTATAAAAATTGAATTTGAAACAAAAATTATTATAATTTTAATAAAGAGGTTTGTAATAGTTAATTTATTGAATTAAGTGAGGGTTCGTCTGATGAATACCTTTTCAACAGTATAACAAACACACAGAACACAATTCTCATAAAAAAAATATGCCTAAGTATCAGACGCGTTTCAACGACAAGGTCGTCCTCTTCAGCTATACACGAGCTACACCAATCACTATATATACAAACGGCTTTGTCTTGACTGATTGAATGAATGACTGACAGAGAATCAACGTAGAGCAAAAACCAACAAAGATATTGTTACCAAAATTTAAAGGCATATTTGCATGAGGTCATAGACGCTCACTAAGAAAGGATTTTACGAAATTTTAATTTTAAAGGGTATTAAATACAAAAAGAAAAACAAATTTTATTCAGTGATGTTATTACGAAATTTAAACCCTCCAAAACTATGCAATGGAACTAGACTACAGGTAACTGCTTTAAAGAAAATTTTTATAGAAGCTACAATATTTACTGGTTGTGCTCGAGGTGAATCTGTTTTTATACCTAGAATACCACTAATCCCGTCGGAGTACCCTTTCCAGTTTAAAAGACTTCAATTTCCTTTGAAGATATGCTTTGCTATGTCTATTAATAAATCTCAAGGACAAACATTAAAATTTGTAGGAGTTGATTTAAGAGAAGACTGTTTTTCTCATGGTCAATTGTACCTTGGTGCTTCTAGGGTCAGTTCTTCTAATAATTTAGTGATTTTAGCACCTAAATGGAAGACAACAAATGTAGTTTACAAAGAGGTCCTAAATACTAAATAAGGTCCATAAAAACAAATAACAATTCCAAGTACAGTAGACCTACTGCATTGCCAAACCACAACTTATGACAAGCATATTTCCACCCGTAATAACGTAAAACGAATTTATTATGTATGTAGAGATATAATATTATGTACATACTATATATTCATGATGGTGTCGGACCATTAGTCGTTTCGGACCATTGAATGCCTATTATAACTATAGGAATGCATGGACTATTGCAAGTCTACTGTATTATAAATAATAATATTTTTAACCCTAGAAGCGGCACCGACCCTCTCAGCGGGTCGATTTTTAATGCATGATCTAGTCAAACTATAACTGAATCTGTATAATTTTTCTCATAAGTCAAGCTCAACATTTAATATGAATACCTTTTCAATTTTCATAGTACAACTTTCATGACAGACTTCTGAATTACATTTAAAGTTACCAATATAGATTTATAGATACAACTCCAACCTATTCCTCGTAACAGCAAAGACTGACAGTATGCAAAGTACACTTGTCTTATTTCAAAATTATTACAAATTTAATTCACACACTTCTAAAAAACTATTAATTTTCTAAACTAACCCATTTTTAGTATAACCAATGTGTGTTGATCAATTCAATCTCTTATCAAAGATATTTATAAGAATCTAAGCTTTCAAGAACAATTCTTGTTTATGTAATTTCCACACAAATATAACTTAAATTATTTTTAAAGAAAAATGATTCTTAAAGATAAAGAAAAAACTTGAAAGATATAGCAAGACTGATTTAAAATACATTCACCAATAGAAAGTTTTAACCTAAACATTATAATATTATCACTTTTATTAGCACTATGTATTCAGTAAATTCATTCAAAATATGGATCTAAACATATTTATAAAACTTATATTAGAGTGCAAAAATGGATTAATTCGAAGGCGTTCCAAATCATTTAATGTCAAAAGAATTTGTGTTGAAAATCAAGAATTATATAGAATAAGAATAGTAGTACATCATTCGGCAATATTCTTTTCTTACTTTAATTTTGCTCATTGCTTTTGGTTTCTGGTCTTTAAATTTTATCAAAATCTATACAACCAATGGACAAGTTCAGTTTTTAAAACATACAAACATCATAGAATCTCTAGTTCTTCCATTAAAATTTATGGTAAATTACAGACATTACAGTTTTAAAAGCTCATTATGTTTTACATTATGTAAAAATTACCTCACTGAAATTTCTTAAAATATTATTATATACCCCATGTACGGTTTTTATTTTCACTTTAAATTTTCTTAATTTACAATTACTTATCAGGCTTAAGTGCAAGACAGCAATGATCTTAAAATGTTATTTATGGACCTAATTTTAGCCTCAAATCAGAATTCTCTTCCTGGACCCCCATTTAAAATGTTTCACAGTTATTTAAGATTCCCTACCCAAAGCTAGTTCTGGCAGTACAAAGTCATTTAAAATAATAAAAGATGTATCGAAATCAATAATCAATAAACATTTCAAAGTAATTGTGATGTAACAAAATTCTACAAGTTATAAATAATGTGTATTAAAGAATAAAAAACCTCATCCCATAAAAAAATCAAATTGTAAATAATCATATATCATGTCATATAATCCATAGAATAAAATCATTCGTATCATAGATTATCAAACTAATTTCCATTTGTAAATATGTAATGTGACACGTAATAAATAAAAGTAACAAAGTGAATCAAAAATTGAATAGACGACTGGTTTTCTTTAATAAATTTGGATCTAATGATCGATCAATAATCAAGTATAAATATTAAAAAAAGGATTGGAATCAGTATTCCTAAGTGATGATGAGTCTGCTATGTCTGCAAATGGAATATGTGTTTCATTTGGTGAGTAAATTTTCCCATCGATTGATTATTTAAAATTTCATCTCATTGTATTCATCTCATAATCACCACATTTTACAAATTAAACATTCATTTAGTTTAAGTATGTTAGTTGTAAAATTCATTCAATTTGTTTGTGCTCAGAATAATTGAATTGGACTAACGAAATAATTTTTAAAAAATAAATAAATTGTTATGAATTAAATATTAGTTTAAGATTTCCAAAAGAAAAAGAAATGGCTGACCAAATAGAATTTTACTAATCAGTGTAATTCATAGTAGTATTAATAAATATAAATAGTATTGTCTAAAACAAATTTCCTTGTTGCATCAATATTAAATTATCCATTTATTTACATTATAGAATTTAATGTTAAATTGCATAGAAAAACGGACTAACCTATCTTTAGAATGTATGGGAACACCACATTGTTCAAGAAGGAATGCTACACAGTGTAAATGACCTTCAGCTGCAGCAAGATGTAGTGCAGTTCGGCCATCATAATCAGCAAGTGTCATGTCCATTCCTGATAGCCTGTGTCTGCAAAGATTTATTAATCTGATCACAACTTATTGATTGAATAAATGTATAAAAGCAAGTTAATTCACATTTAAAGTATGTTACACCTGAGTATTAGGAGTGTTGTGACTATTTTGCAGCTAAATGTTTAAGAAGTATTGTTGGTAATAATCCAGCTTCCTGTGATTTAAAAAACTGTTTTTCCAATCCATTATCTTCAAACTTCATCAAGAAAAGAAAGTATAATATTTTAACTTGCTATTCAGTTTTGTCGCTGTTAAAATAGAAATGTGCAAAATATACACACAATTAGGTTGTGTGAACCCGTTGGTGTCTAGGGAATTGCTTTCAATGAACTTATTACTGATTACGAGCTTCTTTTAAATGATGACAGAGTAGGCTAGATAATTATTACCATATTTCTTTCATTATACCACTTTTAAACACAGCCTGCTTAGACATCTCCTATTCTCTGGATCCTTTTATTTTGTGGAGGAGTTCCTTCACCATAATTTTATTGTGTCAATGTAGTTGGATATGATATCCTATTACCTGATTACATTTTTAGTTAGAGGCATTATTTGTTTATATGTAGTTTTATTGTTTTATTGTTCCGTACTTATTGTTTTTGAAATGTTATATTTTTATGTGTGTAGTATTGTTTGATATCTTATTATTTTTTGCATATTTGTAGTGTGTGTGTATGTATTCCTCTATATATTTTAGATATTATTAGATTTTATTATCATATATTTTATAAACTCAATGTATATGGGTAAATTCTATACCATGAATATGCTTTCTGAATATTAGAATGACGTTGAATGATCTATCTTGGCTGATCATTGTACACTATATCATTATTGCATTTTTAATTAATTCAATTCTATTGTGATATATATAAATTTAATTATTACTATTTCATTTGTCATGGCTATAATAAATAAATTATAGACTACGATGGGTAGTTCTCATCTATAGATTTAAACAACAAAATTATAAATAAATGAAAACAAATTGACTAACTTTATTATATTAAATTGCTGAACACCATTTATTAAGAATTATTAATTTGGTAGTTGTATAGTACTCATTACAAATTTTAATTCTTTTTTCTTTTCTCCTTATGCCCATAGAGTGCCAGGAAAGATTCTATTTACCCTAACATTTTGCTCCACTGCTTCCCCAGCTTTACAATACCATCTTCCAATCTAGTTCTTTGTCTGCCTTTCCTCTGCTTCTTTTCTATTAGATACTATTTTTGTTCCAAGTTTCAATATTCATTGTGCAAATCAATATTATTGTCATTTCTAAGTCGGTCGTTTTCTAATATATCCATTATATATATTATTAATGTGTTGTTTTGGACAAAATATGAACACATTTTCTTTATGGATATTTTTGAGATCTGTAATAATTATGTAGTGCTCCACTTGCTCTGTAGAAATCTGTAAGTACCTTGTAGAAATAGTATACTAAATGTCCTAAATAGTTCACAATAAATCATATAAAAAATTAATTAATCTTAAATGTGACACACGTAAATTTAATATAAGGATTGGAGCAAAAATTATTTTAAATAATTTATTAATATAAAAAAGAAAATTTTAAGACAAATCATACCTAACTAGATTATTTATAAATTTGATTGTTTTCTTAACAATTCTTATAAAGTATTTTTGGAAAATAAATTACTATATAATATAAATAGAGTGAAACATTACCTCCTAAGGGCTGCCAAATCCCCCCGAGCAGCTGCAAACAGTAAGTTAACAATGCTTAATCCTTTAGTCTCATATTTATGCCTCTGTGGATCTTTCTTATTTGTTGCATGCTTTGGGTTGTCAAAGCGATGAAAGTTGAACACACGAACCATTTCCTAAACAAATAACATACACACTGTGTTGGTACAGTTAAAGTTTGATAATTCAGCACCAAACTGTTCACCATGGCGATAGTTCTGCATGTAGCCAACCTTATGAAATGCAGTAATCATAAACACTTCCGCCATTTTTTGTCAGTCATTGTGCAATTTGAACCTTGGATGTGTTGTCTTTGTGTGTAGTGTTTTAAAATGTCCTCCAAGTTCATAAAAGTTCTACAGTTTTACCTAGTATAGTTGGTAAAATGTTAACTGTAAATAAACAGAAAAATGTAACTTGTGCAATTCATTAAAAACTGGACTTTCTGTGAACTTAAAAAGATGAAAACAAAAATACCTTCATTCGTTATTTAAAATAACCTCGTCTATATATGACATAAAAAAGAGGAAAAAAATTATAACAATTCCTAGCTCAAAAATATTGAATTTAATAACATCATTATTACCCAAAACGTTTTTAACCACAGCTTACATGGTAAATTTTTCAAAAACCTTATATTTCAGAAATTTTGATACTTTATTTTTCCTTGTCGTTTAAAGGTGAAAAAAGAAAAGAATATAAAATAAAGACCCCTAGCTAATAACATCAAGGTTGAAAAGAACAAGAGTTGATCAAGAGAAACTTTATAGGAAAGGTGAAAGAGAGGGATATAATCTAAGACTAAACGAAGGTAGGTGTACCTCAGAATTGCCACATTTGTATGCACTATAAATGAGCCCCTGAGGGGAATAAGGATACTAAAAAGTCATCTGATAATCCAGAAATGCTGAAATTCCGAGCGGATTGGTTTATCAGACTTTTATTGTAATAGGTAAACCTATAAAAGATTTATTATGATTCCTAAGTTTCTTTTTTTCTCTGATAACAAAAGACTTGAATTTTTTTAATGAAATATCAACTAGTCCGATTTATTTTTGGACCTTAACCGTTAATCACTAAATTTGAGAGTTTGATGAAATTCAACTCGTTTCCTTTTCAAATACCCCCAATATATCTTTATTTTATTTAAAAAAAATTTAGTTGATATTTATATGGAAAAATATATTTTAATATTCATTGCAAATGTGCCCAAGTCACGATTAAAATAACTAAAGTGTATTTCCGTCTCTGTGACTTAATTATGGTGTAGTAATTCTACTTACATTTTTGACACGTTTCAGAAATATTTTCCATCCTCAGAATATTTCACTCTTTGGAGGTCGTCATAATAAATATGATTTCAACTTATAACAAGACAAAAAATACTAACACATATTAAAATACATGCGTAACGCACGCTGACGTGTGCACACACGGACGTATATCAGTCAACTCAGTATTGTACCTTAATTAAATATTGCTGTGAAACATCCAAGCCACAGTTCAGTTAACTAATCATACCCCATTGCTGACAACATTTGCTTTACTTCCTCCAACTATAGTCAAATACACTTGGTTTAACTAAAAAAAGTTACCGGGTCTGACTGAGTTTTGAACCTGAGATGTTTTGGGCAGTAATATTCCACTGAACTAACTTCCCATAGAATATTTCTGTTCATTTACAACATTACTTTGATTAGTTTATATGTTTCTTTGTTACTTTGACTTATTTAGAGGAATGAGAGAGATGGTAAACTGTGATATTGATTGATAATGGCTCTTTCCGCCAGATTTCCCCCTCCCCCCCGAAGTATTTATTAGAGTTGTTTAGAAGTTTTATCCTTAGTTAATACTCTTTTTTCTTTCTTTTTTTTTTCAATTATTACTCCCCAGCAGGGGTTCTAGACAGCTGCACCTAATAAGAGGGGGTTGGCGTCCCTTGCGGTCCCCAGTCAAATATTCACAACACATAGACTATCATCCATAAAGACATACACCCACTTCATCTATATACAGTTTCTTACTTTCCTCTTTACTTATGGTTCTTACTACAGGGGGGTGCAGACTATCTGCACCTATTGAGAGGAGTTTAGTGTTCCTCACAGAATCCGAGCTATACAGGGGTGGAACAATAAAACATTTTCTCTGAATATACATACACATACAACACTAATATATTTAGAGGCTGTTACACTACAAGAATCACTGGGGATACATAAACACTATTATATCATCAGGAGTTTCAGTATACACTTTAATGAATACCCATCTGGTGAATTTATTTTAAACTGGACAATAAAGTTGGTTGCGCATATTCCTAATCTGGACTGACATATATATTTATGGATTACCTTCAGGTTATAGTGTATTTTCTGCCGAACTCTTTGCTATTTTGAAAGCCCTAATACCGTTCCATCTGGTTTCTGTCACTATCTTTTGTTTTCCGATTTCAAAAGTGCTTTACAGGCTATCCAGGATATCTATTCTAAGAATTCCTTGGTTGAAGATATTCTGTGTTCCATATGTGATTTCAGCTATGAGACAATATCATTTTGATGGGTATCTGGGCATTGTGGAATTTCAGGAAACACAAAAGTTGACGAAGCACCAAAGGAAGCTACAAGTCAAATGCCAGTCACACAGCGTGTTATGGTATCTGACTTGTATCGTCTGTGAAAATCATTTTGCATAGACAATGGGAAGAAGAGTGTACAAATACAGAGTTGTAGATGTTGTAGATCATCTATACATCCCAGTTGTCGAGAGGAAGTGGTGGTTACCCGTGTATGTATCAATCATTCCATGATTTTGATGGAACTCTCAATTAAACATATTCTTTTTGACTGTGTTGCTTTAAGAAATGTGGGTAGGAGATTTGTTCTACCATTTTCAATTCAGACAATGTTAGGGGATAACGCTCAGATCCTCGAATGGGTTTTGTTCTTTTTCCGTCGCCTAAAAATTTTTGATAAAATTTAAAAAATGTTCTACTCAATTATTGCAGAATAATTTTACAGATCTCTAATATGTTGTTTAGTGTTCAATTTACTTTTTTTTGTTTATTCTTATTAACTCATTGCACTATTTGTTTTTAATTGTTGTTAATTTTATTTACCTTAGTATAAAATTGATCAGTTGTATTATTTTATAACTGTTAAATATATGAGTGACAAGAAATGTGTTAAATGATTTAATATTTGATAAATAAGTATTAAGATTTTTCTAATTTTATTTAGCTTTCCTTATTCTTTCCTTGATTAATTCTTTGATCATAATCTATAAACAGAAGTTTAAGTGTTAAGAAACATTACTGGTGTTTAGTTATCACAAATTTGGGCGTTGTTTGCAAAGGAAATGATTTACATTCGGCTAGGCTGACATTATGTTGGATAGTCATGCACCTACTATACTTATTTACAATTTTATTTATTTATCTTTTACAGTAACAAAAATTCACAACATAACTTATAGTATCATCTCTAAAAAGAAAACTAGAATTACTATTGACAAAGTAAAATATACACAGTACTAAAATGTAATCAATTCGGGGAGGGCTGTTTCTTTTTTTCAACCTCTGATAGGGTATAAAAATAAAACTAATGCGAATAGTAAAATAAATGCATTACCTAAAGTTTCATACATTTACGGTTACTTTTCAACATAATCACTATTTATATTTGTCATACCAGTGGATAAGTTTTTCAATACCTTCTTCATAAAACATTGCCGTCAGCGGCTTGAGATTGGTCTGCACTGTGTCTTGAAGTTCATCGTCTTGGAACCCATCGAGCACAAAGTTTTTTGCAACCTAGGTCTTCCGTTAGGATAATGTAGAGAGCTGATTTTGAAATGTTAAGATATTTATCAGGCAAATCAAGTATGGTAAACCTCCTATTGTCTCGAACCACTTGATCAATTTGTTCAATGAGGTCTTCTTTTACGACAGACTTGTGTCCTTGGCCCTCTATCATGAACATCAACTCGTCCATCTTTAAATTTTCTAACCACTCATTCACTGCACCGTTACTCATAAAGTTTTCACCGTAACTCGGGCTATTCTTTGAGAATTTCCGCTCCGCTAAGTCCTTCTGTTTCCAAGAACTGAATCATACTTTGTAATCTGCACTTGGCGGCAGAGTGAATCGTAGTAGCCATGGTTTACCTGTCTTCAGATCAACTCAGAATGGTGATGTATGCTCGGCAGTGGCTGTAGTTGTGTGCTCCGGAATGTTGCCTCATTCCGATTGACTGGCTGTTTCACAGCACGATTGTAGGTTGAAAAAAACAAAAAAAACAGCCCTCATATAAATACAAATAAATCACATAAATGATTACATTCAATTAATCTAAAACACCTTCAATTAGACAATTACCTCACAAAATTGGACTCCTCTACAGCTGTTCCCCATTTGATCCAAAGGAGGTGACCATGTACATATCCCCATTACATTAGGGATAACAACCAGCATTCCTCCACACACTCCAGACTTGGCTGGTAAACCAACCTGCAATAGGCCTACACTTATAAAAATGAAATCAATATTTTACTTTCATCCTCATAATACAATTGTATTGTTCCAAAGAGCCATGGAAAGGCGAATGTCAACATTATGTTATTAATATTATAATACAATATACATTATTAAAATACAACTAAGAAAGCAATTTGTTAAACTTAATATAAAAAGCTGACTATTATATAATCAGGAGAGAAAACCAGAAAAAATATAAATAGATTGAGCAACTCTTTAAAAATGAATCAGTTAAAAATTCTCTTACTGATTAAGAATTCAAAACTAAAAAAATAATATTTTTTTATGCAGGAACTTCTCTTTAAGTGCATATCTACAAAGGACAGGTGAGACCTGGTATTCAGATTGTTTACTCAACAAGCAAGATAAGTAGAGAGTTATCAGCTGGTTGAGAAATAACTCTTCTACCAGTTGTCTTAAAAATAATCTTCTTCTTAAAGTTGGAATGTCATTTCCAAATGAAACCACTTTCGCATTTGATCCTGCTATGTTTAAAACATGGAATAAAACACCATCATAGGCCATCTTCGAGTGTTTCTTGCAACATTATAGCTTGCACACAATCTATACCAGATTTTGTTTTATAGTGTAACACTATGTTGGGTTTATTTGTTCCCTTGTCAATAGAGTCATCATAGTGTAAAGTTGAAATCAACAACACATTTCTGTTCTTTTTTGGAACATGCCATAGTAGCGAACTCTTCACGACAAGAGTTACAAAGAATGTTGTTAAAAAAAAGCAATTGGAGTTATAGCTAGACTAAAAGAATGAAATCCTGCAGGAAAGCAATAAAGGATTTGAAAATATTGATTATTATTGCATTGCAAGCGTCAAGAAAAGCTACAACAACATGTCTGTCCCTATCGAGAATTTTGTCATGCTATCAGAATAATTGAGAAAAGAGATATATAGGTGTCATTGTTATTTTAATCTCATCTCTGTATCTTTTAGAAACTTAATGTCATAATTCTGCACAGAGGTCAAAACTTTGGCTTGGAAGTCATAATAAATATTTATTACCTCTAAAGCAAAAAGGGGTAAGGTCCTTTCTCTGAAAAAAAATTGTGAATTTAAGGCCAAAATGTAGAATTGCAAATGACATATTGATACTATTTATTGTCAAACATACAAACATGCAGACATATTGCCAAATGATAAAGTTAAACAGGAGCTCGCTTCACTTATTATGAAATAAACACAAGAAACATTTTTTTAAATGGTTAGTGAAATAGAACTACTCAGACTTCAAGCTTAGATACAAATAATAATATAGAGTTTGTTTACCTTAAAAGCAAATTGCCCTGAATAGTCATACATGCCACAACTATGCATTAACGACAAAACATCGCGTATTGCATCCGGCCTCAATACTTTGTCTTCTGTGATGGGACAAATTCCTCCATTGGCTAACGTTGCGGCTATCACTGACATGCTGTCACAATTAGCTTCCATTGAACAACACTGAAACAGATCAAGATATAATACTATTAAAATTACTGGGATAAATCCTTTGATAAATTGACTATTCAATACTATTAAGTCAAATTAATATGTATCACTGTTTCAAAAATTAAAAAATTCTTTATAAAATGTAAGTAGTGGTTGTGTGTCAATAGTGTATATAATTACAATATATGGTGTACACAAAAATTCTAAAATTTAGATCTCATTAAATTTAGACATTGTAAGAAATTTTACCGAGAAAGTATCAAAAAGATAAACTAGTTTTGAGCATTCAAAATAACTAAGACTACATAAAAACCACAAGTCTACAGAACTACACACACAAATATAGTTATTTTGACCGCTCAGCCCTAGTTAAGCATTAGGTTTCTTTTCTTAGGTTGTTAC
The DNA here is from genome assembly GCA_963513935.1 of Aphrophora alni. NCBI lineage: Eukaryota > Metazoa > Arthropoda > Insecta > Hemiptera > Aphrophoridae > Aphrophora > Aphrophora alni. The sequence continues at coordinate 152,850,717 of OY740767.1, read as the reverse complement.
TTTTAGTTATAGTTTCCAACACAGACCTACTGTAGGCTTCTATTAGGCTACGTTGGTCCTTTTCTTATTGGTCATCTTCTATATTTTATTCACTTGATAAAGAGAGTTGATCCATATTCTCGAAACATCATATATTATTGTGACCGTCTCCACTTCTTTTGACCAGCTGGAAGCTCCGGCTGGCAGGAGACCGTGTACACTTTAGCCGAATCTTGTCAGGATGGGCCAAGGAGTCGGGTTAGGACGCTAATGAACGCACGCAACGCAAGTTAAATTAAATGTTCTCTTTTATTTTAGCGCCGAATTAGAAGTTTACAGAAATAATTATAATTTATAAAAAAAGACATAACGGTTAGATAAAGCCTTAATAGTAGCCGTAAAGCATACCGATTAATTATATAGCATGTGGCCGAAAATGGACTGACCCCGTCCCGTAGCGGTTGTTATACAACCTTCTTTTATTTTAAATTTATTTTTAAAATTGTTATTGATTTTCTTTGGGGTTAGGTTGGTGCCGGTTTATTTCAAAAAAAAAATTATTAATAATAAAAAATAAATAAATAAATTAAATATAACACAAATAATTAATCAATAAAAATATCAAATGTATTAGAAAAGAAGAATGAATATATATCTATATAAAAAAAAAAAATTTATCAACACTTCCAGTTTCTCTTCTTAATCAATTAAACAAAAAAATATATATTTTAACAAAAAAAAACTAGTTCAATCTCACCAATAGCTGTAATATTTTCTTTCCTCAAAACTGTTTCTTGGTTATTGTTTATTTTAATACTATTAATCCTTTACTCATATTTTCACCATTATTTTACTTTTTGAATTGTATTTTACATATTATAACATGTCCACTTTTCCTTCTTAAATTATTCACCAGACTAATAATAATAAATTTTCTTTTTTCTCCTTTTCACTGTTGTTTTCCATCACATGTTTTACTTGTTGTTTTGCACATATGTTTTCTTCCTTTTACTGATTTGCTTACTATATCCTTTATATATATATATATATATTAATAAATTAATTTAAATTTTTTAATTCATATATTTTAAATAAGTTAATGAAATAAAATTAAAAAAAAAAATGAAATACTTGAACAAACTCCATATAATACTTGTCTTGATCAAGGAATTTCCAAATTTATGCTCTTTGTATAGATCCACTTTTCAACATTATTTTGAATTGTTATACGGTCTACCGTTCAACCTCCTTCTCGCGTCTCTTGGAACAGACTCTCGCTCGGCTCTTTCAAGGCCTCCACTCCTCGTCTCTCCCCCACTTCTACGTGATCTTGCACTGCTCAACAAAATCGCAAGTGCCAATTCATATTTTATTATTTAGAATCTCTTCCCATTACATCCAAATTTATACTTATTATGGTTTTTATTTGGTGGGTTCCTTGGCTGGGCCACATTATTTTTATATATGTATGGTGGTAGATTTCTGAATAAACTGTATAAATAAGGAAATAACTTTAAAATAATTTGAAAAGATATCATCACTGAATTATTTGTTATAAGTATTGTCAAAGGATTTATTTAGTTCTCAAAAGTATTCCTTTATCAGTAAGGCATGCTTTCTATCTAATCCAGAAGATGTGATTAGTTCCACAGTCACATTGTAGGCTTTCATTCATTCTTCTGTTCAAACCCCTGAACAAGTTTGGTCTAAGCAACTGAGTGGCAAATTCACTTTAACAAATCAGACAATATTTTGTTAGTTTTTCTTTATCTGTACAGAAGCATTTGACTCACCTGGAAATAAAAGTCTATACATTCTTTGAGATTGGTTTTGTCTGGATAACAATTATGTTCTCTCATGTAGAACCCCAGAGCGTAGTTTCTATCAGCTGCTTCTCTCTCTGACAGGAACACTGCATTGTTGAAGCCTAAATGTTCTCCTCCTGCTAATCTCTGTAAGAATAAAGGGAGTAAAATATTTAACAACAAGTCAACATAGAGAAATTATAAATTTAAGAATAACTTGTCACGGAGCTGGAATGGTCATATGGTAGGACGGAAAATTCTATTAACCCTTTTCATACCATGATCTAATACTACACATACAGGCCTTATTAATAAAAAAGACCAACATCTAATATAATATATCAAATAAAACAAATATGTTTTTGATTCATATATAAAACCAATACTATTCATTTATCAATGATAATAAATAAAAGTTACCGTATGTCATTACCAATAAAATATTACCTATTATTGATATTATTTATTATTGAGACTAAGCTTGTTATAGTAATTAAACAATTAATGATGGGAACAACCAACTAAAAATAACCAATTCATTCAGTTGTTATAATATTCAGTATTGTTGGTTGAATTACTAGTTTATTGAATATTGCAGTTTTCATTCAATCATTTAATTTAATGAACATTCCAGTTTTTAACTCAAGTAAATGAACAAGCAAATAATCAACTGTCTGAACATATGTTAAAAATAAAGTTATCACGTTGAATATCCAGTTTCGTTTAATTTAAATATTTCATTGATATATTTTTCTTTGTAGCTATTATGTGAAGTTAATTAGACGCGCATACAGTGTATTTATTTCTTAAGAAATTATTTTAATTAAATTACCTTCTTGTAATAAGATAACCATAAATTTATATAAGGATACAAAGTACTTTTCTTGCATTCTTTTTCATTGAAAAAAAAAAAAAAAAAACTATTTATACTCTTTAAATATTAACTTAAAAAGAAAAAGGAAATTAAAAAAAAAAATCACAATATAATATATTATTATTATTATTCACAATAATTAATTTTTAGAGTCAAGCTATGGTCTGATCAGGTTATAAACTCTTATATATCTGCACGCATGGTAATAATTAGGGCCTCAACTAAACTACTTTTAGTTCTGTCTATAATAAAATTATGAGAGGTAGAAATAAATATGTCCTTACCTAACTGTTGGAATACTAGCCAGCCGTAACTCATTCTCTGATCCTGAACCAAAACTTTAATACCAGTGTTTTCAATTTAAACGTGTAATACATTTTTTATAACTAATAATTACCTTAAAATAATTCATTGTAAAATCAAACTTTTCTGCCAGTGTCATGTCAGGATGAACTAGAGTCTTGAGTAGAGAACAGACTAGAATAGCTCCTGCATTGATCATTGGGTTGTGTGGTTTCTCTAGACAGACATGTAATTCACTATTACATTACATTGTCTAACATTAAATACAAGACTCCAAGATTTCCCCCTCTCCTCTCTTAGTTTACAATTTTAAAAATACTATTGAGTAAAATGTTCAAGTGGGTTATTTTTATTTGACTACTGCAGTTTTGCTGTTTTTCTAAATTAGTTTTTATAACTTTAAATACGTTACTCACCGCCAGCAACCCTTTTTTTGAAGTTTTTCCTTCAGTACATATATATATATTACCACTACATGTGTTTCGGACTTTTTACGTCCATCGTCGGGTGGTCAAAACACAATTAAAAACATTTAACACAATTTGTAAAAACACATAATACAAACAATACACGCGCACAAATGAAGTCCAACATGTCTCTGGGCTGACGCTGTTCGATGTAAAAAAGTCCGAAACACGTGTAGTGGTAATATATATGTACTGAAGGAAAAACTTCAAAAAAAGGGTTGCTGGCGATGAGTAACGTATTTAAAGTTATTTATAAGCATATCCGGTGATCTAGATTTCCAATTGTAATAATTTTTATAGTTTAAATTTCCACCAACAATTCCACTTTGTGTAAGACAGATTTCTTGACATACATGATTTATGCTTTTACTTTACTGAAAATGACTGTTTTGAAGGTGTAATCTTACATTACTGTTCTTTGCAAATCATGATGTTTCCAAGGGCTTTATAGGAGACATTTTTATTTAGTTTAAAAGATCATTTTACTTAAGTCTTTAAAGCATCTTCAGAACCGTTGATTTTCTGTGTATCTATGAGTTAATTTTTATTAATATAACCAAATTAAATTAGTTATGTTTTGAATGGTTATTGATTTAGTGATTTCTCTGTGTGTTAACTCAACTACATTATAGTAAATCATTCTTATGTGTATTTTGGTGATAACTTGAGTTTCAGTAATAAAAACCTCTCACAGAATACCAAATATGTGTTCAGCATTGGTCCCACTAATAGTAGATATTAAAGATTATAAAATATAATACAAATTATCTTAATCATTAACAAAATTATTTTCTCCACAGGATTGTTTATTAAAAACAAGACTTTACTGTTGCTCATTTGATTTAGTGATTTCTCGGTGTGTTAACTCAACTACATTATAGTAAATCATTCTTATGTGTATTTTGGTGATAATTTGAGTTTCAGTAATAAAAACCTCTCGCAGAATACCAAATATGTGTTCAGCATTGGTCCCACTAATAGTAGATATTAAAGATTATAAAATATAATACAAATTATCTTAATCATTAACAAAATTATTTTCTCCACAGGATTGTTTATTAAAAACAAGACTTTACTGTTGCTCATTTGATTTAGTGATTTCTCTGTGTGTTAACTCAACTACATTATAGTAAATCATTCTTATGTGTATTTTGGTGATAATTTGAGTTTCAGTAATAAAAACCTCTCGCAGAATACCAAATATGTGTTCAGCATTGGTCCCACTAATAGTAGATATTAAAGATTATAAAATATAATACAAATTATCTTAATCATTAACAAAATTATTTTCACCACAGGATTGTTTATTAAAAACAAGACTTTACTGTTGCTCATTTGATTTAGTGATTTCTCGGTGTGTTAACTCAACTACATTATAGTAAATCATTTTTATGTGTATTTTAGTGATAATTTGAGTTTCAGTAATAAAAACCTCTCGCAGAATACCAAATATGTGTTCAGCATTGTTCCCCCTAATAGTAGATATTAAAGATTATAAAATATAATACAAATTATCTTAATCATTAACAAAATTATTTTCTCCACAGGATTGTTTATTAAAAACAAGACTTTACTGTTGCGCATTTATTGTTATAATACCGGTATGTCATTTTTTAAACCTGTGAAGAGAAGACTAGATTCTTACGCTGTTTGGTAACACTCTGAATCTTCTGATCAGTTGAACTACAGAATTAAAATTTGTCGTGTATATATTCTCCACATATTTTATAACCTAAATAAAAGGAAATTTCCTTCCAATATTTTTATTAATTATTCATCTTTTCTCTAATGAAATATAGAATATCTTCAGTTAAATTTTGTATAGTTTTTTTTATCTTGCCTCACAAAAATATCACTTTAAAATACTTACAGTTTTAAAAAAGGTTATATTTTTCATATATCAATAATAGTTGTTACTTTGTTTTGTTTATTTTTGAAGAAAAATTTACACACAAACTGTATAATAAGAATACCTACAAATATTGCCCACTGTGTTTGCATCTTTGCTATACCAATGCATACTCAAAAGCATTTCAATAACTAAGTTGCCATCTCAATAAAAATCATTACGTTAATAAAACAAATCACTATTTACTAGTTTTTAAATTAAATTTAAACAATTAGTTTTCTAAAATATCTTTTGAGGTCATATAGAATAAAATGACAAACATGGAGATAATTTTTTAAACAAACTGTATAATAACGGTTTTTATTATTGCTATTTATATATAATCAAGGGCAGATTTATGGTAAATAGAGCTTGTCTTACTAGACATTTTGAGAGTGGCTATTATCTCGAAATGTACGTATAAAAAGCAAGTAATTTTGTCTTTTTGGTCCTAACTAAAATCAAATATATAATTCACTAAAATTCAGTAATTTTGATTAAAGTTGTCTTATTTGTGATTCTTCATTTCTCTAAATTATCGGTACAAACCATATTGTCAGTAAAAATTAGGTTCCTAAGTTTTGTATTTTTATTTGGTTTCAAAAATCAAATTGATATTTTAAAATAATGAAATGAGATTGGTAGTTAGAATGATGTTTTCAACAATAAATTGTATTCCAATAGAAGGGAGTTGAACAAAATTGATATCAAACAAAGTGTCTCTTAATTTGGATGAGTAATTGATTGAGTGAATCCTAACACTTATGGAAAAAAAGAAAAAAGTTAATATGTGTCCAAAAATTTAAATTTTTTGTTTTCACTTTCACTTTTTTCTGATTTTTACTTTAGTTTTTCAATGATTTGGAGGCCTTGTGAATGGTGGTTTGAAACTTTGCTATATCAATGTACATTAACTGATTTTTAAAACTAAGTTTCTACCCTCGGTAGTACCGGTAATCATCATGTTAACAAAATGTATAACCAATACAATTACCGTACTGTTTTTCAATCAGAGATCTATCTGATGTAATGTTAAGAAAGGTTGTTGAGGTAGGGTTAAATGTGGAAGTGATAGCTGATGTTAAGGCAGCCATAGCCTAACAAACAAACAACTCTCAGTTAGCAGTGAAATGATGATATGATCAAAATGATAGACTGAGTATCTAAATACAATACAACATGGACTTACTATTGTGGTCCAAAACAAGTTCATTGAAGTTTCTACCACTAGGTTCATGTCCAACATATTGATGCACTACCTGTTGGCCAAGCTGCTCCAATGCGATTCCGTAAGTCAGTGCCTTGCTGGAAAAAGTTTTGTTTTTCGAATTAATATATTTTTCTTTTGCTAAACTAATATAATCGTGAGTTATAACTATTAAATAAAATATTGGAAGCAGACTACAGACAATATAGTACTATAAACATGAAAGGGGAAAAAAATTTAATTTTCTTTTAAAAAAAACTTCATCAGAAATAAATATTTGAGGTTGTCAGAGCACATAGATCAGTGTTTTGACATGGTCTCCCACCTATAACGAAGAGTCTCCGCTTCTCTCTAGCAAAATGATGGAGCTTGAATGAGTTGGTTACTTAATTGCACAGAGTCAATTGTTGGTTAAATAGCATGTTGTATATAACATCATATTTTTTCTATTTAAATATTACAGTATGGTATGGTGTTACTTGCAATGGAATTATTGGCCAATATTTTTTTGAAAATGACAATGGAGATACTGTAACCATGAATTCTGCTCAATATGTGATCATGCTACCTTACTTCCTTGGACCAGAATATGTAGCTACCATCTTAATAGGCGTTCTGGTTCCAGCAAGATGGAGCTACAGCTCACACAGCAGAAATATCAATAAGAACTCTTCGTGACATGATTCCACCATTCCAGGGAAGATTATGTCTCGTTGGGGAAATGTCACCTGGCCTGCACGGTCTCCAGACTTATCAGCCTGTGATTTGGGGGGGGGGGGCTTCTTGATAGTTTTAATGTACTTCTTGTCATCTAAATGAATAATAATAATTTCTTAAATATAACATTGATTTTGGACAGTAAAATCGTCTAATTATTTCTGAAGCACTCTGTATGTCTTAATATGGTGTAACTTCATTCCCGAGATTTAAAATATTACCACATATTGTGTGTTCAGACATTACTTCCAACTGACAAAAGAAATAATCATGTTTAGTCTTGCAAGTAATTCCGCAAAAATATTATGGGTGATGAACTAGACCCAACACTGTAGTATTTCATGAGCAATACCTTTTCAAAGTGTAGCTATACCTTTTTAACATGTAAATACCTAACCTAATAAAATAACCAAATTGAGCTAGTGAAAATTCTTACATTCTTGAATCAGAGGTGCAAGGAAGACCATTTTCAACACCTCTTGTAATTTGTTAAATGGTGAACAAATAAATTTAAGTTTAAGAAAATTTTATATTATATTTATTTACCCCCAAATATGTAGATTGACATAGTGTTTTACAATCTAACACATGTAGAAACTTTGGTGACATTGTGGGGGGGGCGTGTGGAGAGCACCTGATCTTGAAACTTGAAGCTATCTTGGTCTGCAGCTTGCATACAAATGATTCTTACTTAAAAAAAGACCCTCATATTTCCATTTGTATTATAATACTATGTACCTGCATGACTGCAATGTGAATGGAATGTTGACATCACCAATAGAAAACCTTTGTCCATCAGTTGTACAGATACTGACAGCCCAATAGTCTGGACTCATACGTGCGAGCTGCGGGATATAACCTGCAACCTGAAACAAAGTAAATATGTATAGAATTTAGTTAATATTATTATCTATTAATTATGTATATAAGTTTTCTTTAAAGTTTGTTAGAGTAACACGTTTGGGCAACAAATAATGTAAAACATCAATTGAAACACACAAAGTAAAGTGCTGGGCAAAATGTTTTTCTAGTAATTGACAAACATATGCTGAGGAAAAATAGAACATTTGGAGCCCAGTTAATTTTTTTCTTAACTTGATTTCATACAATGAAATTACTATCCATGCCAACTAAGTATCAATAAGATCTGTTTCTAAAATATACGAATGTATATTTGAGTTTATGAATTAAAATGTAGGTGTTAGGCAACAAATATATAACAAACAGAAAAGAGAAAATTTAGAGAAACATGTTTATATCATAATAAAAGATTAAATTGATCAAGTGACATCACTGTATGACTTCATGACCTAACATAAGACTTTTGTTTTAAACAAACTAGATAGCATGAAATAAAATTTCATTATTTGTCATTTATTTTGACTGCAGTTGAATTCAAATCTATGTTATTTATAATAAATTTGTTTACCCTGGTATTGAAAATATGGAAATGTTAATATAAAATGCTTATTTTTAATCGGTGTTTTATGGGGATTAATGTAGAATTTAGTAATTTTAACATGTGATGGATGTGTCTTTTGCAAATTTGTACTGTTTAGTTTATCAAATAAATAAATATATTTCATATCTGGATCATGTTTCACGTCTGGAACACAGATATGATTCAGCATTAAACACATAAATACATTGTGCCCACAGTCATTTGTCCGCTGTATTCAACCAAATATAGACTGTCCATCTGATTTTTTAATATTTTATTTTTATTTATCAATTTACTACTCAAATACTTAAACATTTCTGTAATTAATGAGCTTTCTATGTTTTTGAATAAATCAAACTTTGAATAAAGTAGCTAGATAAGTTTACTTACTTTTCCTTCATTATTTTGTTTGCATTTCCAGTAGATGTCTTCGATTATTTTTGTAAATCCGAGGAAGTCAGGAATAACAAAATGATGTCGCAATGCTCGAGATATCAACACCAGATTTGTAGATATAACACTGAGAACAAATAATATATATATTAAGATAAGGAAAAGAAGCCGTGTGTTATTCTTAATTTCATTACATTCTGTCTTAAACATTTGGTTTGTGTTATTACTCTCACTAACAACTATTTACTAAGACTATTAAAACAAGCTTCTAAGTAAATTAATTGATTTGGAAAGAACAAATAATTCTATATAAATCGTTTAATCCTTGAGAATTAAAGGTGATGTAACGAAACATAAGCAAACCTTTTTAAACTGTACTTACAATGATTTTCAGTGGGAGTTTCTATATGCTCAGTTTACATTTATTTACCCAGACTGTCTCTTAATTTACCCACATTTAAACTATAGAGTCTTATTGTGGGGAGACTCGTCAATTCAAAATGTCCAAAGACTTATAAACAAGACTTATAATGCAAAAAAATGGTGCGAGGGATGAAAAAAATTAGAATCATGTAAAGGTTGCTTTTATGGAATTGGAGATACTTACACTCCTTTGTATGTATATCTTTCATACAATTTGTTCTGTGAAATTTAAGAGTAATTGAATATTAAATAGTGAATTACATATCAGACATCAAAGTAACCTATGATGTAGGAAACACAGACTTGATAAATATTTATTTATCTATTTGTAATTACATTCACACAACATGTAGATAGGTGAATTGTCATATTTCATATTACACTACGTTATATGGTTTATATTATTACAATGGAAAACATCAAAATTACAGATAAAGTTACACACAAAAAACACATAGTTAAGTCTACAAATTGTCTTTCCAGAAGTGTGTTGAGTTTATTCCAATCAATGTTAAAAATATTGAAGACTTGAAATAATTTAAGAAGAATCTTCAACAACTTCTGGTGTCCGATTCGTTTTCCTTGGTGGGGGATTTCCTCAGTTACACATGATAAATCCAAATGTGTTATCTAAGTGCCATTTAAAGAAGGAGATCATGATGTACATAAGAGGGATATAGCAACCTCTTTTCAGGGACATATTTTGAGAGTCTATGTATATATTAATCCTATGAGAGTACTGTTTCGCAACAGAAAGCATTTTCAAAATTTATGGTTTCTTAAAAAATGTCAAAATTGACTTTCATTTATCTCTAGTATCACTGTACCCATGTATTTTCACATTTAATAAAGCATTGTTATGAAACCAATGTTTTGCACTATTTGTTTTATTTAGTATATACTATATTATTTAATATTAATCTAATCATAGTTCATTGAACTGTTACCTGGTTCTGTACCAGGAAGTATAGCTTACTTTCTAAATTCATCCCTTCCTAACTGTAATGTCTCAGGAGAACTTCCCTCTATAGCTGACTTCCTGTGAATTTCTTTCAGTCCATCCATAAAGTCAGATAGTCGTGAATCTGTTTTTTTAAGACCTGTAATTTGTAAAGCCTAAACAAAATATACGTTTATTAAAATAAGATATCTATTAAAAGATGTTAAAGAATAAAAGTTTGATAGGAAATCAAGCTACTAAATTCATTACCATCATTTGCTGTGATCCAGCATCATGAAATAAATGTGGGCTAATCTGATGATTAGTAAACAATCTACAAAGGTTTTCTTAAACTGTACCTATACTACAATGGCAGTTTATCAGGAATTAGGTAATCCCCACCCTTGTCACCAATATGTTTTCCTTGTTTTACAAATGGAGATTATATATGATAAAAATAGGTTATATTAGTAATGGTACTAAGTTAAATTATATATATAATTCTTCTGCTCTTCAACAAACTTATGAATTTATCAATGATTTTATTACAGAATAGTTTGTAATTTTAACTCATTGCGTGTTTAACAAATTCATAAATTTATTTTCTTTCATAATTTCTTTTTAATCAATATAAATTTCATTGTGTGGAAACATTAGTTGATGGATTTTCACTCTTAAACAAAACAAATTCATGAAGTTTTTTAAGAATATTTCATTCTCAGTTTAAATTATGTAATTGTATTTCCCTGTGCTACCATTTTCCATAAATAAGTCGTGACTCTTCTTTTTAACTTTTTGAGTAGTCAACATTTTATGCACAAAGTGTCAATGTTAGATTTTTTTTTAGACATCAACATGTTTTGTTTAAAGAACAAAACACACATAACTCTATATTGATTTTTTTTATTGAATAGCAACAGTAAAGATTTGATCTTTCCTATGAACACATTATTTAGTCTTGCAAAGTTTGATATATCGATGAAAACTGCAATATCTGAAGAAAAGGCGATAAAGGGTTATTTTCAAAAAAGTTGTAACTTTTTGATATATCAACAAAAATATTTCAAAACTGTTGATTTTGTTGTACAAATATATTTAATTTGTGGTGTATAGAATTTGTTAGTTAAATATTTTCCTATCCAAATTAAAAAAATTTCACATTAAGTTAGGTTTATATTTGTTTTTCTTTGGTTTTGGTGTTTTATGCATGCTACGAATTAAAATTCTTTATATTAAAAGACAGCTAATTACAAACATTAAAAAACAGATCAGGAATGTTTAATACAAAATAACATAGATATGATTTATTTTTCTAAAAGCCCACTAATGACCAAAAATAGACCAGACTTTAAGTTAGAAACGGAGAGAAAATGCTTTTTCAAAAATGATCTGGAACTAAAGAGTTAATCTTTGGAAGTCAGAAGTTTTCTGTTCTACTAATTTGCATTATTTTTGCTGTAAGTGGGCTCTCACAGTTACTCTGTAACTCTACACCTGTACACTAAATTTCAAGTCTCCAAGTCAAAATGTGTCATCAATATTAGCATAATCAGTTTCATATATGTTATACCTAATTGGCAAATATAATAAACAATATAGGTACAATAACACAAATATATTGGATAATTATGTCTCTATATTATATAACATACGAGATAAATATGGTAGGCTTTACTTACTGCTAAAAATTTTCCTATATTTATCATATCACAGTTTTCTTCTTTGAACATATCAAACCAGACATCTTCAGTACTTTTACCAATTTCTGGAACAGGACTGCAACAAAAAAATATGCAATATATTTATTAAATATAAATATCTTAATATATAGTTTTTTATACTCTTTTTAGTTGACAAAGATATGAGCTGAAGTATACCAAAAAAGTTTATATTACTCAAAAGCTTTTTGGTATATATGAAGATATAAATAAAGTGGGGAGTCGATTATCTGAACTAACTGACACCAAGGGTAATTTGAATCACAACACCCTCAGAGGCTCACTATAGTGAGTACAAGCTTGGCAATTCCAAGAGATTCTTAGTTAGATCTACAACTTTTTTCACATACTCTTGGGTAAGTTCCTTCTTTTTCATCTTTCCTATCAGATCTCTGTTGACCAACTCTTGTTCTCTTCCGATCCAGAGAATGTTAGAGTTTCAAAGGTTATGAATCTTTATTTCAACTTCATTTTTCTATATGGCAATGAATGAGAGAGAGGTTTTTCGCCTCTAAATAACAAGAAAAAAAAGAAAGGATAAATTCAGATTACTAATTTATTTGGGGTATCAAAAAAAATACATTAAATTAACAAGGTCTTAAAAAAAACATAAATACAGTACTGTTCTTATATTTTTTTAATACACGAATGTTGAATACAGTAGAACAAAACACACTTTTACACAATAACACACGCGAATTAAAATGAACAAAAATGAAATAAGAAGTTATAAAGTTTAAAAGCTTAAATAATATTAGACATACAACACTACATAAAAAGTTTTTATCAATATTTATGTAATATTTTACTGATAAAAGTCGCTAACTTCCATTTGACTATTTCAAACAAAATTGGTTGAATCCCAGTAAATTACCGCCCTTGCTTTTAGCGGCACAGAGTTATTCAAATGTTTTTTTCTAAACCCTTGAATAAATTTTAATACAAGTCGTGAGTAACTGTGTTAACTGTAATATATGTTTCCCAGGTTAAACCATTTTAACGACTATAATAATAAATATCACACATATTTATTATTAAAATTCATTCAAACATTTTAAACTGGACTCCAAGTATTGTTTATTCCTTCCCAAAATATTTGAAAGGATTGGTTCAGATAACTGACATTTCAGTTTTTATTTGAATAATCGACATTCTAGTGTACTTAACAAATCCTAGATATATAAGACAAGAATCTGTGATTGCATCATACTTTGATTGGACGTGTTCAAATAACCAAACATTATTTTAAAATCTACACAATGATCGGACTTTTTAAAAAACTGTCTAATATTTTTGTTAATCTATTTATAAAAGTAGTTAAAAATGAATAAACAAAATCTACTATCCTTTCGAAAAGAGTGGTGACATTTACAGAAGACTTTGGATGTTAACTATCTACCAGATACTAACAATTTTTCAGTTACTTGCAAAGCATTGGCTCTAAACCAAGAAGTGCTTCAGATTTTTGTTGATTTTCAGCAGGCTGAAAGTTGATATCGTTGGGACAGATGTGTGTAAATAATTCTTATCCAGTAATAACAATTAACTCTATTATAAAGGAATCTCTTATCAGAATAGCAATTCTGGCCTCAGATGAGGAGATTTGCTATCAACATCCTACTTAATTTGGCCTTAGAATGTGTAATCCAAAAATACAACTACACCTAGTAACCCACATCTCAGCAAAAATTAGAAATTACTCTAGCATTTTTTCATGACATCAGTGGACAAATGTAATGTTTTCTATCAGAGAAAGCTGTACTGCAATTGGACAAAACAAAGAAAAACTAAATATATGGAGGTGTCAAAAAGTGTCAGGAACAGTGATAGACAGAATATAGGTTTTATAATACTAATAATCACATCATAGAAGATTTGAATGAATAAAATACCTATTATAAGTGACAATATACGTATGACAATTGGTATAAAGATGTAATAGCTGTTCTTTACATTACACTAAGGAAGTAAATAAAGTTAAATACAAAAGACTACATTTTGGATTAAATTTTATGATATATTTATAGTTTTGATTTTGTTTTAAACATACTGTATGTATTTAAAATTAAGTACTTAAGTAATCTTTTATGCAATTTTTTAAAATTAATAAATAACAATATAATTTTACAATTTTCTCAAAATGTAAAATCTCAATATATTAGCAATTTTTGACATATTTACAACATCAACAAAATATTTAAATTATATTAATGTTAAATGATACAAGCAAAGTAAGATCTTTTAAATTCAAAAAAGTACAATCATGTCTTTAATTCAGTCTGATGGACTAGTGGTACAACCGTGAGATTTTAATAGGGCTTCATCCCCCTCACTCCCACCAATAGGGCACTTGGAAAGGTTATCAGAAAACTCCTCTACTGTCTACATGACTTGAATTTAAAATTTAGCCATTAATTGCTAAGATTAATTGCTTTAAAATTTCTTACTTGTCTACTGTAGTATCAATATCTGTCAAGGCACTTTTAAAGAACTCTGTTCCTGGCACCGCACACAATGCATTTCTTTTCTTCAAATAGGAAACCTACAAAATATAATAAATTTAATTTGTATAAATTATTCTTATAAAACCATTTCTATAACAATAGTAACATACTTAGACCATGCTGGAAATTGTTAGGATTTGTTTAAGTAGGTATTTATTTATTATACTGTGGATTCTATAAAGTTATCAATATGACAGTTGTTCAATTTAATTCTTAAAAGTTTATTGTTATTATAATCCACTACATGTTTTGTTTTATGTATTTCTTTCATCACATTTGGCTTACTGTAAATATGTGACTTAAAAATAAAAAATACTTATTTACTTAAATAAATTACATAAAATGCTATAACTAATTCCAAAATCATATAATTTTATGGTTTAAAGGCAAAAAAGAATTTAATATAAAAACAGTATTACAACACAAGTTCAATCATCAATTAATTACTCATACTATAAACTCAAAAGGCTTCCCACCTTCCCTTGCTCATAAGTCACATACAGGTGTAGAAACATTAGTTTTCTATTTCTACGTGAGTCATGTAAGATTTCAAAAAAAAAAAATTTATACGTCAATAAACAATTATTTTGTTTTCAAGAACATGTAAAACTATGCACTAGACAAGTGTGTACTTAAGTTAGAAATTAAGATATAGATAAACTTGAACTGTGCTGGGGTATAGATAAATACTGTGAAGGGGTAAACACTTGAAAAATACAATAATTTACCTGATCTTGGCAAAATATAATTGATAGATTCTTGTACGTCATTGCATTATATTAGACACTAAAAACTAATACGAATGTCATACAAGTTTGCTTCATATTTAAAATCAATATGTATACTTACACAACATATATCAATAATTGCTTTATATAAAAGAACAAACATAAAGATGGGAAGATTGTCATTTGAATCACTAGAACACTGTGATGAATATAAAATGAAAGAAAATTCCTCTAAACCACAGCTGTTATAAATTCTCAAATACGTTTTATTTTGTTGTTTGGTTTGAGAATTTATAACAGCCGTTTTATTTTATTTGTGATTGATTGCTAACATTTCACAAAAGTTAACAGTTTATACGGCTTATTGTTAATGTGCAACAATTAGGTCTGAATTTTTTTACCTCACAAAAGTGAATGTACTTTATAGTGCTTACTTTATTTATGATTTATTCCTTACATCGCAAAAGTTACCAGTTAATATGGCTTATTCTTAAAGTATGACAATTGCATAGGAGCATAGATATTCTAAGTTTTACACAGTATAAAACAAAATTCCGCCCACAGGAAGACCGCACAGAAATAGTCAAAGACTTACTGGCCTATGAGAAAATACCAATGACCAAAATCAAAGGGCACTGAATCATGATTTAAACCAACAGGTTCAGCTTTTTGATGGACCTCAGAACTCAAGAATATTTTTAAAATGCATGTTCATTCGAAATTACTAATCCATATTTTGTTGTAGGTGATTTTTCTGATGAATGTAGATATTGTAGTGCTTTAATGAAATAACCACTCAAACGTAGTAGTAATTTAAAACTGTTAAAAAATTTAACTTGAAAAAACTATGTTATATGACCTATGTTACTTTGTATAAACTGTTACTTTGTAGTCCTATGTTGTGGTTGGTTATGTGCCTATGGGTCAGAAGAGAAGAGAGTTAGTCAAGGGAGATAGCCTGATGGGAAAATGATAGAGAAGGATCTAACCCAAGACTGCATGAATAAAGGGTAGATCCAGTTAGTATTCCTTAGGATTGCCAAGCCTGTACTCACTCTATTGACCCTCTTTTAATTGTGGTTAATAATGTATATAGTGTGATAGTGTTATATGTATAGTGTCTCATTCATCAATTTGTAACATATACAAACTGTGAGGTAAAAAAGATATTTTCTTTTGACTATACTACTTGCTTTATATGGTACCGGTATGGATTATGTAAAAGGCCTATATATACCATGACGATTTAAATACATTATTTTATATATTTTGTTAAATAACAGTTGTTGTCTAATTTTTGCAACTTTTTATAATAGGATTACAAAACATGTAAAAAAAGTCTGTCATTCTGGGTGAATTTAGATAATAGTAATGTAACATGCAAGTATATACAGTATATTTCAGTAACACAATTTATATATAGACAGCTGTTGTCTTTTAATAACACTATCTGTTGGCCAAAGCTTATAGATGAAATATTCTAGTTTAATAGCGGATTTGTAGTGGTTCATTAAAACTTGTAATAATGGTAATAAATGTTACAACATAGTGTAAACAGGATGATTCAGGGGATAGGGGGAAGTGTCAATAATTTGTATATATTGTTAAAATAAACACTGTTAGATAGAACTTAGGTTCATAAATGCTTTGTTTGACATTGGTTTAGGTCTGTGTATTTTGTTTCGTGTAATTTTTATTCAAAATCCTTGTAGTAATGGAGTCATCATGTTTACAAAAATTCATCATTTTTTGGTGTTTATTTGAAATGTTTGACCAAATTTTCTAAAAATCCTTTACTTTTACATTTAATTTACAAAAGAAAATTTTATTTACCTTCAGTGATGAACATGGTGATATTGTTTATATTAATCAGGATAAGCTAGATGTTGGTAAATAAATGATGAAAAAACATTGCACAAACTTTCTCACTGACCCATCTACAAAACCAAATAAAAACTAACCAAAATTAATTAGGTCACCAAAAATGTCAGTTTGGTAGTGAATTTTGGAATGATGTCTGTTTGTCGCTGTCATAATTCAAATTTTGTGGTAACTCCCATAAGAAAGACACAAATTAGCGATTTAATGGCTTTGATGATTTTGATCAAATTTTCCTCTAGTGAAGCCTCTAAAGACCCAAACAAAATGTATTGATAGCTATCTCTCCAAAAATTTCAGTTTGTGAGTTATCGAAAAAAGAAATTCAGTCATGGGGCGTTGTTAAAGATGCAATTTTTAAAATTGGTTCTACTGAATCTATTCAAATTTTAGTGTATTTTAGAGATTAATGACCCTTACCCATTTGCAAAATTGCAAGTAAACAATTATAATTGTTTAGGAATAATAACTGCAAAACAAAAATTAATCTTGACCGCTGTTATTAAAAGTTGGATTTTTAATCAAATATAATGTATGATGAAGGCGTGTTAATGACACAAGAAAAGTAGTTTTAAGATCTTATTTAAATACATAAATATTTTTGTTCAAAGGCAGCGTTCATGATTCATTTTATCTTTTTGATAGACAACTACCTAAATGACATTTTTTGTGAAGATTAGCTTTTGTTTGTTTTTATTCGATTTTGAGGATGGGTCAGTGTGTCAGTTTGTCCAATGTTTTTGCACTGTTCATTTTGAGACAGATATTGATTGGTGAAGATGGAAAAATGAATTGCAGGGTTTAAAACTGTGACAATTTCCAGCCTTTCAGTTTTGTTTGCATTTGGCGACACAATTCGATTCTCTGAGTGACTAAATGGAGCAAAGCCTTGAACCTAACACAGCCAGCTTGCTTAACACAGCCAGCTTGTGCCGAAGTAATAATAATATTTTCACCAACATAATTACACTTATTTGCCCATACACTGAAACAAATTTTATCAAACATAGGTTCTATAACAACCCGAAATTCGAATTTATAAATAAATTTATTCAGGGTACCATATCATAAATCACCATACTCTGAATCCACCCTTTTGAAAATAAATCACCAAATAATTAAAAAATATATATATCAAAATTACCATAGACCAATCATATTACATTCATAATCAATTATAAATTGTAAATACCATCCTCATTGAAATAATTACATATCAAAAACAGCGATTTGTGTATATAAATGATATAAAAATTTCAGTAATTATTGACATCCTGGTTACTATGGTTCAAATAAAAAACAAGAACAGGAACAGGGGACAACTATGATGAAAAAAATCATTCTTAGATCAGACCCGAAGGTATTCAGACTCCATTTTTTTTAGTACTGCATAAAATTCAATTTAAATAAAATCAAGAGTAAAATAATGACCAATATAGTCATAATTTAATATTTAACTGTTTTAAGAAGAATTGGTGAGTCAAAACTAAATTGAATACCTTTAAAATATTGTGAAAGCTACATCATAAGTTACCTACCTCATATTGGCAAATCTAAATACAATCACAATTTAACATTTCACAAATTGTGATTTTAGATATTATAAACCCAATATCACACATTCTAATTGTATCCTTATTCATCCTAGTTATTCATCCTCCATAATCATTTAGCCTTAGTGTTTTGCAGAATAACAATATTATGTACTAGATATGTATAAGCCTAGAGTTAAGCAATTGAACTCCAATAAACAGTGAAACAAATACAATAGACTACATATGAAGATTTAAATAATAAAAGGCGAAACAAACCAAAAGACAATTTAATCATTTGTATATATTTTGTAAAGTCAGAAAGTTCCTTTATTAATTTTTTTTTGTACAAGGAAAACTGTATAACAAACCATCAATTTCTTAGAATTAAGTAAATAAGATTTGTTCACACGGACTTTTATTTCATTCATTTTAATTATAGTGCACAGTCAACTTAGGCCTGAAATCATATACCTAATTATTTCTCGGTAAAATAGCGGTGTATTATAGTTTGTTAGGATCCCTCTAAATAAGGTTTAAACACTCATTACAACAGAATATGAACAAATTTAAATTAAACACTTCCCGTTTTACGACATAAGTGATCTTGACAAGTTTATGAGCCTGCATCGACCAAAAAGCAAAAGATTTAGAATATTCTGCAGGCGTAGGGTAGTCAAACCCCAATACATTAATGTAACTGAGAAAGGAACACTGGTTAGGGGTGCTCCACTTACTCCCGCAAATATTCCTTGAACAAATTTTGAGAAATTAAGCCTTTTATAACTAGTCCTACTCTATGGACGATTTTTTGGGTGTTTTTATAGGTAACTCTTGAACTGATTGAACGGTTGTTTGTGTTCTTATCAGCTAGATTTTACCAAATCGAGTAAAATTGTTACAGACTATTTTGGAAAATCGCAATTTTTGAGTGTTGATCTTATGTCATACCCAAATTTGTGATTAAAAAAATTAATAAGATATGATGAAAATTTGCCAACATAGCCGTACTAGCCTATATTGATCAAAATCAGTCCAGTCGTTAGGGTTGTAGAACACTGCAAAAAGCACGGACATCATTCCAAAAAAAAAAAATTTCTGAGGCTCGGCCAATCTGAAAACGGATGTTGCCGTCAAAAAACTCAACATCGAATTTTGACCTACGAGTGAAAGTTAAACGACGGGTAAAAAAATCGAGTTTTTTGACGATATATCCTTTTGTGGGTTAAAGCCCAAAAATGTGGTTCTTAATAATATCTGTCTTTTGATCCAAACAAAACGCATTGGTCGCCCATCTGTCAAAAAATGACGGTTCACGAACGAGTTAAAAAAACAAACGAAATCGGTCACGGACTGTTATAAAATACGTAATTTGTCAAATTTAGCTCTACAGATTAGGTTCAAATGTTAGTGAAGATTAGTGACATAAACCCGTGGAATAATTACAAGTAAAAACATTATATGTTGAGATACAATCTTGTTGAGCACTGTGGTGAAATTCACAATAATGATTCGAATTTGCCCCTAACCACTCAGGTTATTATAGTTTTAGGTTTAATTTTATTTCATTAGTAGATATGTAAGTTTAGATCTAGTTTACAAGCAAGACCCTCCTATGATGATAACCATGTTATCGAAATTTACATCAAGGCATTTAGTGGAAATAATTAATAAAGAACAATTAATCAGATAATTGTGTTTTATTTTAAAGTTTCTAGTGATTGTGGTTAGGGGCAAATTCGAATCATTATTATATGTTGAGTAATAAATGGACAAAACCTCGACTGGCGTCATTATAAACGGGATTTTAATCAAGTACGATTTACACGTGGAAAGCAAGTTTGAATACGGTTTATAGATTAAATATTTGTTTGAAGACGGCATCCAAAGTTTCATTTTACTTTTTGATTGACAACTACCGAAATTATAGTTTTACTGAGGATTATTTCGTTTTTTTTGTTTTTTTTTTGGTTTTTGAACAGTTTATTATTTAAGTAGGCTATAGGCCTACTTTATACACGACTTAAAAAGTTTAAACGTCTGTAAAAATTGTATACAATGAAATTAACACACTGAATGTCAATGAAACTCCAAAATAATAAAAACTCTACTTACAGTCGTTGTGTGGATCCCAGATCTTAAGATCAAATGACCATGAAGTTTATTAACGGACAATCGTAGGCCTACACTATATTTACACAATTCTTTTTGAAGAAATTGTTTGCCTAAAGTTGAAATCATCTTGGATTTCATTTTACTTAACACTAGGCCTACTCTCTGTTCGGTAGTGATATCAATGTTCAAGTGGTTTGCCACTTGTATAATCTGTGGGCGTGTTTTTACTACTCATCACACGTCAGATCTAATCGATACAAGACATCAAACCACTCGATATTGTTTTTGTTCTTATTCTTCAAGTAATTTGTTACAATTACAGCTTGTCAAAACAAGGTCTTATTGGTGAACCTAACCTAACCTAGTTTATTGATGGACTATAAATATACTATTTAAATTGACGTTCCTTCGATTGTAAATTGAACACGCGATTTATATTGTCCTTTGTAAAATAAAGTTGCTACAAGAACAGCAAACAAATTTTAACCGTGAATAAAATATAAAATTACAATTAAAAGAACGATGAAAACAGGATAATCTGTGAAAATATTTAAACGTTTTGTTTTAAAATTGAAAAAAAAAGTAGTTGTTGAATCTACAAGCATTTTTTCAATCTCTCAATTTTATTATCTCAACCTCGTAAGGTTGGGAAAAGTAAAAGTTTAGGTTTTCCGTTTGTTTTTAAATCGAAAAATCTCTCAGTTTTTTGCCTTGTAAAAAAAAAAAAAAGAAGAAAATAACTGACGGCTAACCCTCGAATAACGTCAGGTTTGGAAAAGAAAAAGAGTTGGTCAGAGAGACGTGGCCGTGATGGGAAAGATGGAAGAGAAAGATCTAACTCAAGCAAGACCACATGAAAAAGTGTAGATCCAGCTAGGTACTTCGGGATTGCCCCGTCCGTAACTTACTATAGTGAGGGTCTGAGTGTAGGTTGAGATACACGGAGAGAAAATGTAACTATTACCTAAAACCGTTACCATAGTGATCATTATAACAAAAACTAACAGCTGACTAATATATTAAAATAAAATCAAGCTTTTTAATGGACGACAGTAATGTTTCATTAAAAATGCTTTCTTAACAGTTGTATATATTTTTTTACTTGCAATTTTGCACATTTATATTTGACAAAAAATTTAAACAAAATTTGTAGAGCCTATCTTGAGAAATTACGTATTTTATAACAGCCTGATGGTGATTTTGTAATTTCATTACTGATAACACACGAAAACTAGCATTTTTGAAAAGATCACAACGTTTTGTGACCAAATTTGAAATAAGTATTCTATTAAATTAATTTTAAAAAACTTTTCCGTAATTTATATGCAAAATGCATTTGCAAAGCTGTTACAAACTTTGACAATTTCCCATTTTAGATTGACTGATCGGAAAATATACGATTTTCGTCATTTTCTCTACTTTTTTTCCTTGCCGTTTAAAGGTTATAAACTTCTTCGACATCACCGACTAAAAAAAAATAAAGAAAAGAATATAAAAAAATACCCCTAGCCCTTGAATACTCCTAATAGCTTTGAGTTGATAAATGCTGGACAAAAGAATCCTAATAGGAAAGATGAAAGAGAGGGATCTAACCTCAAACTACATGAAAAAGGTGTAGATCCAGCTAAGTCCCTCGGGATAGCCTCGTTCGTAATCACTATTGAATCAGAATCTAAAACTAAAATCCCCAAAGTTTGGAAATACAATTATTACGTTAACAAAAATTGAACGCGGGAAGGGGGCTGGAAGTTATGACCACACTGTATAATGCATACCAGCCAATCAAACGTCACACAAGGTTTGGTCTTCTAAAGTTAGAAAACAATTGATAACAGCACTCTAATGAAAAACAATTAGCACCTGGACTTCCAGATAAAGTGAAATGACACGATAGATTAGACACGTGTTGAGTGTTTCTTACAAAAAAACTGTAATTTAAATTAGTACTCTTTTATTCTTGAAAATAATAATTGAATTATTAGATTTCACTTAAAAGTCTGTAAGTCGTATATTTTTTGTTCATTTCAATCACAAAGTACAACCGTTGAACGCAATTTTGATGACAATGCCGATGGTGAGAGAAATTTTTCTCATACTTAAATAAACGTGGGAAATTTACCTCGAAATTCATTCAACGTAGAAAATTGTGATGGAAATCTAAAAAAAAAGTATGGAATTGTTCACGAATCCGGTAGTGATGTAACATACTGATGTCTCGGGTGTTCGCCGGGCTCTAAAGTTACAATGTTTATAAATAATAGTTAGGTTACTACGGCAACAATCCGTAGGAAAGGTTAGAATTACTGTATTTTATGTAGGCTACTGATTACAAATTACCCGGGTGAAAATTGGTCTGTTCCCACTATGCAAATTGTCGTTGAAATATTTTGAAACCAATATTTCCTGTAGTTCGATAATGCAGAATCATTTGTACAGTAAATAATTGTGTATTTTGAACGTATATTTCTTGTAAACGGTGCATCGAATCATGATGAATCTTCGTCCTCATACAGAAAACCAATGTAACCTGTATTGCCGGTTGCTTAGCTTTTAATTTGCAGGGGCGAAACAATCAAAATTTTGTACCGTTTGGATTCAATCCTGATGAAATTTATTACGCAGTGTGTTGTAACTCAGACAGTTGTTATATTACTTTAATGAAAGGAAAGTAGTTCTTATGAAGAAAGAAAAGAGATAGCCTGATTAAAACATGCCTAACAGTATCAAACATTTTCTGTGTATCTAAAAACAAACTAAGTTACCCACAACTCTTATTTATGCCATAATTAATAACTCTTTCATAAAAAAAAAAAAAAAAAAAAAAATCCAAATTGTTAGTTGCTAAATAGTATTAAAAAGTTGATATACAGAGTGTCCATATAATAGTCATGGTGGGATTTGAAATTGTTATAGCGCCTTAAGTGAACACTGTAGGTGCATGAAACAGCTGTTATTTAGTTTTATACATAATTGAACAGTCATTGTTGTGCCATTTAATCATGTGGTCGATTTCATCTAAAAAACAACAACATAAGGGTTGTTATTTCAACAACATAAACATGACAACGGTGAAGAGAAAAAGTTCAGTGTGTTTTGTTGCTTATAAAATTCAATTTTGTAATGTAATATCAGCATGTGTTTCACAACAAACGGTTTAAAAAACTGGCAGTTTATTACATGAAAATCATTAAGGTAGGATGTCAGTGGCCATGAAACTGTTGAAAATATTAAAAAAAAGTTTGTAAAGTAAAAAAATATGCTCAAGAACTAGGTGTTTCAAAAACAATACTTCACAAAGTTTTACAAAAATGGCCTAGGTCATAAACAGTTATTACATTCTTTTAGGCCAGGAGAACCTTAAAAAGGTATGATTTTGTTTAGACATTCTTGATGAAATTGAAGCTAATGACCAAGTTGTCATGTTTAGTGATGAGGCCACTTTAAATACTTCATTACATCTAAATCACAACTATGTTTAAATTTATGGCAAATGAAGTTCTTCAAACTTTAGTTGAATATGAGCGTGACAGCCCAAATTAAATGTTTGGTACATCGTTGGCACCCTTTTCTTTACTGAAAGCCAAGGGCGTACCCAGGATCAAAACTAGGGGGGGGGGGGGCAAGCCATGGTCATTCAATATACAATTGATTATTAAAATAGTTATTTCAAGAATTGTATTAAATTCCAGCAACAAAATGTATAATAAAGATTTATTTTTTGCTTCCAGGGGGGGGCAGCTGCCCCCCCTTGGGTACGCCCATGCTGAAAGCACTGTCAGTAGAATTGTCTAATCTTAACATGTTGGAGCTATATGTTCTTCATAAAATCGAGAATGAAAACATTGATTTTTCAGCAAGTTGGTGGTACTGCATCAATATGCCAATGTTTTTCATTATTTCCTTAATGTTTCCATCATATCTCCTGACCTTACACTCATGGACTTTTATTTATGGGGGCATGTTAAACAAAATATCTAAGCAAAAGAATTTGAAACATCGAACATTCAAGACAAAGAATATAAGAAGCAGTGACATTAAAAAATCCACTTGTTTTAGCTCGGGTACATAAAAAAGCTGTCATATTGCTTCGATGTTTGCAGAGTTATATACGGATCGACATAGAACTCAGATTGAAATAAAACTATTTCATTTTATTTGTGTTTTTTAAATGTAAATATATTTAACACGAGAAGAATATTTAAGCTTTAATTATAAATTTCTAATTTCATTCATTATCTTGGGCAAATTATTTCATATTGACTAGAATTTCAAGGAATAATATTTTGTCATAATATTTCTGACGGTGAAATTCAATTTTGTTCTGAAGTTACTGTCTCCCATTTAGAATCTCTTATTAGATTTCACTGCCCTCTAGTATTGCTTTTTCTCTTCTCAAACTTACCAGTGTAGGCTCCATTTTGACTTTTTTACAAAATTATTGTACAATGCATTACTAAATCAAACAACTTATTACTTTTTTGAAGCTTTCATTTGATGGAGTTTTCAGCCGCAACTGATACTTAAAGTTTAGTTGATAGGGTAATCATTTTTATATGTGTCTTGTTGTTTATGCTGTATGGTACGCTTATTGTCATGTTTCACTCGGTGAAGTTTAGTTTTTAAATATTTATAAACACGAATATTAAACTGTTATGATTTTAGTGTTATTTTTAGAATTCACAAAGTTTGAATAATTACAAATAAGTATCTGAACATAATAATAAATACAATAAATATCTAAAGTGAAAAACCTCTTAGTCATCATTAAAAAGGAAAACCCCAGAACAGTTTTAAACTTAAATTGTAGGTGTTTTGAAACTATGCTGTGATTAATATAACAATAACAACATTATGTTATGATTCTACAAAAATCAGTGATGAGGAAATAGGCATGGAGATGGTAAAATTTGTTTGTCTTTGCCTATCTTCCTATATAATTTACTCTGTAGTGTACCGGTAAGCATATATTTACTTATCTGAAATTAAGTTGTTTTTTTTACAAAAAAGTGCATCAATAAATAATTATTACAGAAGGCAGAATTGTGGAAGGGGAGAAAATATTCAATATGAACCAGTAGAAATAGAGAAAAGAAAGAATTTGGTTGTTTTCAAAATCTTTTTACATATGGTTACATTCAATAGAAAACATTGAAGTAATTTTAAAGTGGGATTCATAGTATAAACTATAATAGATGTTGTTTTGAAGTTAACATCTGGTATTATAAATGTGTAGGTGTGAGAGTGTGTGTATATAAGTATGTAGATATCTTTGTATATGTTACTCTTATGAAATCCAGACATAGTGTTCATTTTTCTAGGGATCCTGTACACTCGTACATGTAATTCAAATGGTTTATGGTACTGCACATGATCTCTTTCTGTCCCCTCAAATTTATAGATTTTAAAATAATGTAGATAAATCGTACTCGGGCTTATATGCCTAATGATTATCTATTCTTCATATATTAATAAGTATATTAATTTATAATGATTTAATTCCTGTTGAAACATTTAAATGTAAAAATGTTTTGTTATTCAATCACAACTTTAATGTGAAGAAATAAAATTATTATTATTTTATACAAACATCATACCTTCGAAGTAATGTTATATTTATGAATAACTCCTGTATTTAGGGAAGGAACCTAGCTGGAGCTATACTACATTGTTTACTCAACATTTATAGAAATAGACCATTATCATCAAAATAGAAACATTAGACAGTATAACCAACACACAGAACACAATTCTCATAAAAAATACGCCTAAGTATCAGACGCGTTTCAACGACAAGGTCGTCCTCTTCAGTGATACACCAATCAAACTATAACGTTATAGTTTGATTGTTATTTTTTGATTGGTGTAGCTGGTGTATCACTGAAGAGGACGACCTTGTCGTTGAAACGCGTCTGATACTTAGGCGTATTTTTTATGAGAATTGTGTTCTGTGTGTTGGTTATACTGTATAGTTTTTCTCATAAGTCAAGCTCAACATTTAATATAGAAACATTAGATACAAGTATAAATTTAAATGGAATGATTATAGTTAAATAGAACATTCTGAGGAATATTTCTGTCACCGTATTAAATATTTTGAATTTATTGAAATGATTTTTCAGGGTGAAGGAAACCAAAATGTAAATAAATAAATAAATTGTTATATACAAAATAAACATGTGTTTATAATGAATTTAAAAAATACACAGTTTATAAAAGTTTCATCGTCCAACACATTATGGTTAGGTCTATGTCAAGATCTGATACTTTACTGTCGTCTCATTTATTTTTCCTACTAGTTCACGAAGATTACTAAAATTCAAGTTAGACATCGGTAATTAAATAAGTAAATTAATTGTATGAAAACATACAATAAATGCAAAATAAACAAATATGGAAGAATAATATAAAATAAAGACCCCCCTCGCTCTATAAAATCAGGTTCGTAAAAAACAAAAGTTGAGCAAGAGATATCTCGTAGGAAAGATGAAAGAGAGAGATCTAATCCAAGACTATGTGAAAGAAAAAGAAAAAAAAACAATAGTAAAGCATTTCTCTGTTGATTAAAATTATGTTGTAACCAACGTTGCGGACAAATATTAATAATTCGATTCTTCCCTTATTGATAGGTGTTAAAATCATAGAAAACCATTATATAAAATATGATTTTCGTTATTTGGCCTTGAATATGATAATCATATTTTGGCCATTGGATGGTTAAATAAATATCCAAAATCAAAGTTAGGTTGTATAATAAGAGGTTATATCTTTGGACATGTCCAATCTCTTCATAATTAAAACAAAACAATTATTTAGAAAGAACTACAAAATAGACACATAACAATACCAATTTATTATTTAGGTAAACACATAAATAAAACAATAATTTTTGTAAAGATATCACACAGTAACATAGTAGCAGTTATTACTTATTGTAAAAACAAATTATAATACTTGTATAATTACTTAAACAATTTAATTTCATTGAAGTAAATTCATAAAGGTAAACTTTCTGAAACTGAATACTGTTAATTCATAAAATTAGTTATAAACATAATTCGCTATGATGTAATACACATGTTTGTCCGTAAGTACGTAGATAAAAATATTATTACACGACATATAATTTCTTTCGTATTTTTAGAATAAAATTATGTTAGCCTACAATATTGTGATATTTACAATAAATATAATATAAAAAATATTACAAGATATATTTTGTATACAAAATATAGCACTAACTTTTGTACAAATAATATTAGAATAAATTCAATGATTTTAGTGTTTAAAAACGATAAACATTTATTGTGTTTCACGCTACATTTAATATAGAAAAATAATGGCAAAATTGAACATTTTAATTAATGTTGTTTGTTTTAAATAACAGTCTCTGAATCATTGGGTAAGTGCATGTTATACGCAGGAGGACCATGACTAAGGAACGAAGATGGGACCTGCCCTGTAGGACCACATGTATAACTAAACGCTCTGGTCCCATGATAGTTTGAATATGTAGATCTTGCTGACGGTGGCCTGTCACAGTCTTGATCTAAAGAATGTGTCGAGCTTTGTTGATACAATGGGTTGCAGTGCCCTGTCAATCTGCTGGGTTCTAGATATGCTGAAAGAATAAATAAACCTTAAGAGAAAAAAAAATTTATATGATATACAGTTTATGTTCATTTGTTGACTACTATGTCTGTTTTCGAGGAAATATAATCAGTCCATCTCTTTGGTCACCAATTATCAAACAGGCATATAGAGATTACAACTAGACAAAATACCCAGCTACACAAATTAAACTTTATAATTTCATTCGACCAATTCTAATTATCTGATATCTCAATACATGAAATATTAGTCTAGTCTTCAAAATTACAGAACTACTTATTATTTTTGTTGATTTTAAATTAGTATAAATTGTCTGAATCGGTAAAGGAACTAGATAAAACCAACTAATTACCTTGATGCATTGATTTCTGTTGCTGCTCAATGAGCCTGGTAACTGGGTTTTGATGAGGAGTTCTGTGTCGTCCCGATGATCTTGTTGATGATCGTGTGTGATTTGTCTGTCTGCGTGAATGCAAGTGTGGAATACTATTGTGATAATACTGAGGAAGAACAACATTGCTACGATGTGCACTGTTCGGTGTTGTACCTCGTGAGTTTACACTGCGTCTTTTGACACGACGAGGCGTCATAGGTCTTGGAGAAGATAAACGTGATTCAGGATCTGAAATATTTATGGTAAAATTATTTAACCCTTTTAAAACCAGCTATTTAGAGCTGTTACTAGTGAAAAGACCAAGCTGTTTTCTATAATTTTACTCTGTTACACAAACAATTGTTATAATTTTTGTTTCAACCAATATTTTTACATAATTTCTTATTAGTTTGCTTGTAAAATATGTTTTCATTGTAAGATACAAGTATTAATGTACCATGTAATAGAGTTTATTTTTTGAAAGAAATTTGTTTAGGGTCACGTGAGAGTTAATTAACAGGTAAATTATGTTTGGAATGCTAGTTCAACTGTACTAATACACAGAGGTCAGATTGTTCACCAAACCGATCATTCACAGCTAAAATCTTGATATAAACCTAATGGTCAACACAGCCAGCTATCTGAAAAGCTAACAATAATATTTTCACTAACACAATAGCCCATACTTAAAATAAAAAATTTCACCGAACCAAAAAATGACCATAAAGCCATCCTAGGTATGAAATTATATATTAATATTTTTCGATAAATTCATGAGTGCTCATAATAATAGTTTAGTCAGGGTCACTGGATTCCTCTAAATTAGAATTAGCCACTCATTACAAAACAATAAACATAATTAGAAATTAAATGTTACATGGTACACGACACATCTGCTTTTGAAAAGTTTCCGTTACACACTGTAGCTCAAAATTGAAACTCTAGTTAGGATGGTGCCAAATAACCAATATTAATAAAGGGAAGGTTGGGTGACACATGAAGAATTTATGGTGAGGAGATACATGTTATATCTTTAGAACAAAAATTGAATTTATTATTATAAATTCACCATAGTTCTACCACTAGTTTGTGATAATTAAACCCCCATAATGCGTTAAATTCCCATCAAAACTGAAATAATTATTTCCTTGTAGCCCAACATTTGTTTAAGTGTATTTTTTTGGATGGTCAAAAGTCAAAAGTAGCCTATCTTCACTGTAACTCCAAATAAGTCTATTGGTGAAAGGCCCAATTAAAATTCCTGCCCTTTATGGGAATTGAACATGGGTCCTCTCACTTGTCAAGCAAATGATAACCACAACTCATCGGACTTAGTTTTTTTTTTTTTTTTTTTTTTTTTTTTTTTTTTTTTTTTTTTTTTTTTTTGCCTTTATTTTTCATGAAACAAATACATGCATTTTCCTACCAAATTAAGTCCAAAATCTTAACTTATCTGTACTTGATATTCTATTAATAATCTTGCTAAAATCTTACAGTCTGAAATACACCATGCAGTATTAATAAACTATACTAAATGAATTAAAATAATTTGTATAATCCACAAATATTAATGAGCTGTGCCGACCTAGGTTTCGTGAGGTATGGCATCGTCAGAGGCAGCTTAAAGATATAGCTGGTGAAACCTCGGTCAGCACGGCTAATTAAAATGTGTGGATTGTACAAATTGTTTTATACATTTAAAATGGAATTCCACCTACAAGTAGAAAAAAAATTCCACTTTAAAATAACAAACTACACTAAGTTACATTTATAATTATTAAAATAAAAATAAATTTTCGATGACAAATATACAGATGATCTGAGCACATTGACAAACCATTATTTTTATACATATTTTCATTTATTATAGATAACTCCATTTTAAATTGTCTACAGTTATCTGCCATTTGTAAATGCTTTAGCAAACTGTGGGTACAAACTACAAACACCTTTAAGGGTCTACTGTCATATTTATTTTTAAATGTGGGCACATTGTAGCAAATTTTGCTTAAAACCATATTGGTGAACAATTAAAATTTTGTATATCTATCATCACACGAGTTGACATTTACAATGAACAATTTTAATAATTTGACAGAAGCTTGGTAAAACTAAAATGATGACTATGATAAACATAACTGTTTTAGTATGAGTTCCACTAGCATTGCAACTAAATAGGATCCTTTGCTGTTTTAAAACCTGGAGAAAAGGTTAGAACCTGTTTGTTCTTTCTATAGGAAGGTCCGAGAAGGCATCCTCTTCCAAAACAACCCTGTTTCATCTGCGTTGAAACTTGTTCCGGAGAAGGCCAGATATGGGTGAAGGAAGAACACATCATTTTGAACAGAAGATTATTTATTTAAACATGTGTATTACATAATGTGAGGTATGAAATTTGCCAATAATTACTCTCTCTCTCTCTCTCTTATACAAGATACTTTCACAAGTTTTGTTTATAGGTCAAATTACTTTAGTAAAGGAGGCCCCCCTATTTTAAAACTGTATACCACAGTTACATGAAAATTATCATTTGATCTTATGTAGTGGTTATACATTTATTTGATAAAAATTTAATTAAACTAGTTCAAAAAAATCAATAAAATATTTTCGATCAAATATATTTATGGAAAAATGAGGATTTAATTTCTTTTAAAGATCTCTCTACATGAGAGCATAGGGTTTATCTTAAAAATTGTTCTTATCGCTGTCTCCTGGAATTTAAAAACATTGACTTAGTTGAATGGAAGTCCCACATACTTATTCCATACAGAAGGTAGATGTAAAATGGAAAAATATATTATTACACTATTTTTCAAGACTGATTTTATCTAGTCTACGAAGTTTGTGAAACTGGTGTTCAGCTTCCAACATAATTAGTTTATCACCAATTAAAATAAACCAAAGAGAAAGAGTGATTGTGTTTTTTCAACATAAAATTAATGCAGTTAGTTTATATGAAATAGGCTAAAGTGTAAGTTTGATAATGTTTAATATTATGATTCAGTTTTTTTCGACATGCTGTCCGTCCATCGTCAGTACATAAGCATGATAGCGCCCAAAAAAAATTAAGATAGAAACTTGAAATTTGGTATAAGGTATTGTGCTCATTTAGAACTCTACTGAAATTCAGATTTTTTACCTATAACATACTTAGAAATTTGCAGACTTCAATTCTGCATATAATTATACCAACCCTATAATGACAAATAGGAAAGTTATTGTCAAAAATGTAATTTTGAATCCTGATCTCCCAAGAAAATGTGATAATCGTATAATTATAATATCCAGGGCCCAGTCACAAACATGAGTGTAACGAGTGGAGGTTTCTTCACATATTTAGAGCTTCGACGTCTACTAGGGCTGATGCACTGATATGAGCAAAGTGACCATTGATGTACCAATACAATTTTTAATTTCCTACAAGGTTCAAGAAACCAATTTTTAGGCATATTTAAAGGCTCTGCTTGTAATTAAATTGTCTATTGGCGCTGGATAAGTACCATGATGGTACCCATTAGTTTGTTGTAAGAACTTATTACACTGAACCGACTGTATAATTTAACATAACTCAGAGAAAGCCTTAACTCATATACATCGGGCCTTTTAGTATAAAAAATGACAATAATATCATCAGCGAACATAATTAGATCTCCATGCTTGATACACAAAAGAAATCATTTACATTTTTTAGAATTCACGAAGGTTGAGTAATTATTTACATTTTATCAAGCAATATTTTCATTATTGTATATATTTATTACTTCTATTCTATTGTTTTATCTACGTTGATTGATAATTGTACACTATATTATTATTGTATTTTTAATTAAGTCAATGTATGTATTGTATTGAATATAAATTGAATGACGACTATGTCCATAAAATTACATTTGACCATAGCTATAATCAAATAAAATAAAATTGTAATATGGGTGTTGTTGACTTTGGAGCTCATTTAGCTAAATTATTTATATTAAAAACTAATCAGAACATGCCTGTACTTACAATACAATGAGTGTGGGTGACTGCCGTTGTTACAATACATTTAAACAATATTTCACACGTAAAGAAAAGAAGGGAAGGATACTGGTTTTATTAATAAGTTATAAAAACAATTACTGATTCATGAATAAAAATCTTGCAATTCCGAAAATAAAAAATATCTTTGCTTGCTAAAGCATTGTGATGTGATCATATGTCTAGTTCCTTCCTGTTCAAGTGGTGATGTGGTTAGGATGCATGTTACTTCTTGCTGGAATTATTGATGAGGGGGTAGAAATTATATCATTAGAATGTTAAATACTTTAGAAATATGATTATAAGGCACCAAATTCAAGGGACTTAAAATAATTTTTAAAAAACTAAGTAAAATATATAATTATGATAGTTACTTAATTAAAGCATAATATAAATAATGAAATTAAATTATACAAAATTGGGGATTATTACTCCTTCAAATAAGTGTAAGGCAACTACCAAGCACAGAAGTGAATATGCTGATATATTGCTTTAGGCATTGTAAAGTCTTTTGAAATAAGTCAGCAAGAGTAATTTGGAAAGGATGAAAATTAATGACAACCTTGGACTTATACACTTTGAGTGTTTTGTCAATATTATGAACACAGCCCATCTATAATGTTATGACAAATGTATATGGAATTGTTGTAAGATTTTTTACATTATTGGGAACACTGATAAGGTGACTTGTCTATCTGTTTATCTTGTGGTATTGTAACTTCATCATTAGAATATATATGCATTTCTCATATTTTATATTGCTCTACAATTGTTGCGACAAATGTTTTTTTTTTTAATAAGCCTAATGTTTATATTCATATTTTTTTGTTATAGTATTTGTCGTTCGATTTCACACTATTCTCTTTCCACAGTTTCTATTTTGTTCTAAGAAATGAGGATGAGACAAACATAGATGACTTTTTTTTCTCCGTTTTCAGAAAATGATGCAAGTCAATCACTTGTAGTGAGGCCTTAACACATGTCCATTGCTTCAGTGCTACAAGATTAAAAATATTTTAAAATTGTATTTCTTTTTTGTAATATTGGTATATAGAGTGATGACTATATAGTGGATTTTATTTTCATTTAGAGATGTATGAGATATACTGAAATCTATCTACATTAAATTTTTTTTTTTTTAATCCTATGACTATGTAAGCTTGGGACATCTCCAACCAATAAAATACAAATAAGTAATAAATTAAGTTATTAAGGAATTAGATTCATATATTAATAATTAAGAAGTTCACATAAAAATTGAAATGATTAATAACAAATATAAAAAACTTTGAACAAAAAACATTTAAAACAAATAATTAAAAATCAATAAATTTAAATTAAGCGCTATTATGAATGTAATGTACACCCTCTAGGCTACAATTGATTAAAGCGTGTGTGTTGCACAACAACTAAAACTACGATACCATTAGAAACGGAAAAATACAAAATTCTAGGAATTGACCAATGCAAGCTAGGCAAAACAGTCGAGCGTTCCGTTTTACAACCGAGAGAGGTTACTTCCAGCTTAGCGCTCCTTAGAGGTAGGACGCATCTTGGGATCGCTCTACAAAATTTTCTCATCATGGAGCGTTTCAAATTAACAACTTTACAAATCATCATACAGTGCAAAGGTTAATAGAGAAAATGTGTTACATTCATAAGAAACTAATTCGCGAGTAAAAATAATTAAACAAATATTTTATGTAAGATGTATCTGAACTTTGGAGAAAGAACTGAATTCTCATTATGTAAATCTCATGTATAGGATTAGTAGTTTGATAAAATGTTGATATGTTATTTCTTGTCTAGTTGTTAAGTATCAGAATGTCAATTGAGATATTTTTGTTAAATTCAAAATTCATGAGAACACTGGTAATTAAAAGAAAGGTTTCAAAACTCTAAACATGTGTGTGTAGAAATTTAATTGAGTACATCCTATCATTCACGTGTCACGGCAGTCTGCCTGGTGAGTACAGATTGGAGCCTGAACTCTAAACTCTTTTATTTAAAACATGGTAAATGATACAAAACTAATATAAAAACTAGTAAATTCAATAATCACAAATAACCCCACTTACAACTATTGACCATTACAACTATTAACCATTTATTTTTAAAACAGTCAATCTGTATTATTATTATCTATTTTTAGACAGTCAAGTATTTTAATCGTTACTATACTTGTTAATGTTCGATGGCTGAAGAATCAAGCTTTCATAAGATATATAACAATAAGGTGAAAATGTAGGTTGTGGGTTAGTTAGTACACTATAAAAAAAAGCATTCATTGTTATTATTGCGTAGTTGATTTCTATTACAGATTTTATTTCTCGAGAGTTAACAAACATTGTTAATTTAGTTTTAAAACATTGTGAAACTATGCATTTTCTTATTAAGTATAAAACTGTGGATCTTTGTTTAATAATGGAATTCAATTTTGATAATATCTGTGTTATGTTAAATAAGAAAATTTTATTAAAAAAAACCCTTTTAGCATATCTAAAATAGAACTATATATAAATTTTGTTAAATTTACTTTCATACATACATGTTATTCTAATTAAAACTATATAGTTTTCAATAGAATAACTACTGTCATAATATATGAGATTAAACAAAATATACTTACAAAATTCTAAAAACTGCCAAAAAAAATTTGGAATGCAAATAATGACTTTAATCAATTAAGTAATGTTTGTTCACCAATTTCTTGAATTTAACCTAAAACTTAAAGCACAGTGGTGTCTAAATTTGCAGGACACAAAGTATTAAGAACACAATGTACTTCTAACTCATTAAACTATAATATACTATAAACTTTGGCAATAATTCATATAAGAAGTTTCTACCATTCCTAAGCATAACATATTAAGTAATAGTTAGTAAAAAAATAAGTTTCTAATAATTTTACCTTCGTGTACTTCACAGTCGTCTAGGTCGTCTGTTCGTCTTGGGCTATATTCAATAGAATACAATGGAAGAGGGCCCTTTAATTTTTTGCTCTTTTTGTTAGCTGGCACTGAAATATAAAGATAACATTGGAAAACAATTAATGTAAAAAAAGATTTCAAACGTTGAAAGAATGTCTGTAAACATTTAGCACAAAATGAAACATTAGGGTATTACCATGACTATCCACTTATTTAACCATACACCAGATTTAAACAAAATTCACTGATTCTATATTGGAGAGATGTTAAATTTTATAAAAATTGGTAAAAACTTACGGGCATTTGACTACTTAAGGCAAAATAAAATTTATTTTAAACAGTTCTAATGATTTTGATTGAAGTATACTCAAACATAAACCTTTCGGTACCTATTTTAACAGGACACTACGTTTTGAATTGACATAATTCGATTATAAGGAAGCAAGAATTTACTTGACTGGGATAAGATTCCAAAACTTAAACCTAACCTAAATAAACTTATATAGGCAATAAGTTGTAATGTCATTCAATATCTCATGGATTGGAATCTTTAGATAGCCTTTACTTCACATAAATTTGAACAAATAAATGTCTAATAGATTTCACTGAGTGCCAAATTTATGCCTGAATGTGAACTCAATGACGGCTCATTGCAATAAATTGACCAGTATTGGTTGCGGTTCAGCTAAGATAGGACCAAGATAAATCAATTTGTGTCTGTTTGATTACAATATGAGCAATTCACAATGTCATAACTCAATATTATGTTTCAGTATTGGGGTAGTTGGTTGCCTTCCTGTAAAAGGTACATCAGAATAATGAGATTGAAGTGCTTGGTTTGAATGTAAAGTAGTCACAAGAGATGGGCTTCTAGGTTTTGTTGAGCTATGTCAAAAACTAGCCATATTTGGTAATAGGAAAAGACAAGATACTCTTCTCTCTGAATAAGGTGTGATGGATAGAAAAAGCCTACGAAGCCTAACTAAAGGGACGGAACCCCATTATAGATAAAAACTAACTCTTTAAGACCAAATATAATTTATTTGTCAATACCGTTACACGTCAAAAATGATCCATCATTCATGTTACGGATTAGAAAATATGAACCACCAGCATTGACATAATTATGATACATCTTTGGTGAAAAATTAATGACTAAAATCAATACACCACATCCTATATAAAACCTTTGGTTGTTATTTTATGTAACTTTGTTTATATATGACATATTTATAACTCTTTTTTTAAAATTAACATAAACATATGGAAAAACTTAATTTTGTGATGTTAATTTTGTGATACAAAATATTCAAAAATCAGACTAGTTCAAAATTATCCCAGGAAAGTAATATTAAAAATTAATTGCTTTAGTTGATGAAAATAATTGTAGTTTTTAATACAAAACAGGGGAAAACAATTGTTTACCCCAACAATGACTCTATTTTGAAAAAAAAAAAAATTCTTAAATCGTGTTTCATAATGAAGTTCACATGAGAAATTATGAGCGAGCTGTTGAGAACTGAAACGGATAACATAATATGTTTTATTCAATACATTGAGATGAGAGGTAGCAAGTCAAGTATCTGACACCAAAGATTTTAATAAACCATTTAAACTGGATATGACAATCTGGCAATTGTGTAAAAGAGCAAAAGGAATCTATACAACACATTATTTAAAAATGTGTTTCTACAAACCAAGCAAGAGACTCTTTTAGAAAACTGGTTGGTGATGATGGAGGCGCAGGAAGCATTCTGGCAAACAGATGATTATGAGCTCTCGCAATGGTAAAATAAAAAAAACTATTTCAATTTATTTCTGTAAAGATCTATTTGATGATACATCAATCAAAAAGGAATGTTAACAAATTACTGTTAGTTTTAAAATTGGAAGTGTGAAATCAATTACTAAATTAGAACTTTTTTAACAAATCAATAATAATCAAATTGCCTGCAGTATTTTCCACTATTCCCCTCCCCCTCATCTAAGAAATATTTTTTGTGGTATCCTAAAAGGGTTAATTTATACACATATGAATGCCACTTAAATCACAATAATCCTTGATTCCAATAGGAGTAAACGGATTTTGTTGTTCCTAATTGCTACAAACTTCCTGGGAAATTCTTTAGGTGGGTAAGTCCCAGAATATCACAACTGATGCAATTTTGTTGAACTCCAATTTTTAAGTTTGATACCAGTATAAAATGATCACCTCTTTATATTACTTTATATATATATAATTTTTTTTCTTTCATTTTTTACCATGATTACATGCCTAGTTGGGAATCTTCAACAACAATGTGAAATCGACCCTTTTTTACAACTATGAGACTTTGAAAGTTACAAACGTTTATCAATCATTTTTTTTTTCATAACATTTTTTGTGGCCAGACACAATGTCCAACATTGAAATATGGAGATGAACCAATTAAAAGCCAGCGAAGAATATAACCAAATGACAAAAGGACATTAAGAGGTGGTTGAGCCAAATTCTTAGGAAATATCAAGAGAATTTTAGGAGACAAAGAAGAGACCAACATGGAGAGACTTGGAGATGGAGACAACTGACAAGGAAGTGACAAATGTCAGATTCTGGAAAGTATGAGTTGGCATGTCTATGAAAATGCTCATGATTTATGAAAATGGAACCTATTAGGGCGAGGTTCTGGAACTAACAAAGACCCTGCAACATGATTTAATAGGATAATTACTGACAGGAGTTCATAAAAATCCAGAAAAGAAGAAGAGGTGCTAGGTTAAACTAGGAGAAAAAATTTCATTGCAGCAGTATGTTCCACATACAAAATCTCAGGAATTAAATCAAGTAAATCAGAAACCCTAGTTAATGAAACCAATCTGGGTTTTGAATTATGGTGATGATGTCATTAATAGAACAGAAAGAAATGAAGAATTTTTATTAAAAAAACATGCAAAGAAATTGGAATATAAGTTAACAGAACAAATTAAAGTATATAGAATCGTGCTGCTACTATGATATATCAATTTGTGATAGGGTTACTATAGCTAATAATAACTTAAGAACTTTTAAATACCTAGAATCGATATTGACAGATTTATGACACAATTAAAAACAGACTTAAGACACATTTTATTAATCTGTTCGCTTAAAATCTTTTGTCTTCCCGACTTCTTGTCTAAGAACCTGAAAATTTCACTTTATAAAATGCTCATTTTACCTGTTGTGCTGTATGGCTGTGAAACAGGGTCACTTTATTTTGAAGGAGAACCAAAGAAATGGACTTTGAAAATAAAATCCTAAGGTGGCAAATAAAAAACCCTACGAGAGACAGGGATGAAGAGAACTCACAACAAGGAATTTCATATTTATACCACTCTTCACATTTAAATTGCTTTTTCAAAAAAAATTAAATTACAATGACACTTATTTGCCCCAAACTACTTCATTTATTTTCACACTCTATGATCCAAACTCAATTAAAAGCTACAATTTTCACAACAACAAAACACGTCAACTAAATGACGCTTCGACGACTAGCTTGTCACTATCAGTTGCAACCAGACTCTGTGAACAAATTGCTTTGACACAGCAGTGAAAATAAAACAAGTGATTATGGTCCCTCAACCTTGTGGAGGCTTATAACTTATTACAGATGGGTGTAGTTTGATTTTTACTAATTTGTATTATTTATACAAAATATTTACAACAATAACAAAGGATAGGAAAAGTTAAAAAAAAAAAAAAAACTACACCATTCTGAAATTGAATTTTAGTCTCCAATTTGTTTTTATTGTCTAATTTGATAGAGTAATAAAGTTTTGAGATAATCTCAGATTTATTTTTGTCATGCAAGTTAAATACAGAAAACTATTTACAAGAAATAAAAGGAAATACAAACACCCATGCACATGCAATATTTACAAAGAGTTTATTCGTAAAGCATAGCATCAACATTCCATACATTAATTATAACAATTTCACAATAAATTATCTTAAAACAAAACAATAATCTCAACTACAGTGATAAAAGCTAATAATATAACCCTTTCAGACCTGATAATTCGTTTACAGCAACCTATTAGAGTCCTGAACAATTTGTTTTTAAAAAAATTCATTCAGGTTTTCAATCTATACTTCTTAGCATGTAAATACATGGAGAATAGCATTTTTTGCTTTTTAAATTAAATGGTTAACCAAATAATTAACATACACGTTTGTGTAGGTTAGGCATTACCCAGAAATATCTAAATACAGTACCAATATTTACAATTTTTGGGGGTTTTTGGTACCAAATTGAATCAGAAATTGGTAAATAATTTTGTAACACCTATGTGTATAAAATTAATTTAATTTTACAAAAATTAAGCATATTTCTTATATTTTTTCACAAATGCAATATGTTAGAAAAAGTAAATTAACACAATAGAACATTACATACATACATATTAAAATTATCTGATTAAAATAAATGAACAAAAATTAACCATATTTCTTATATTTTTTCACAAATGCAATATGTTAGAAAAAGTAGATAAAGACAATGAACATTACATACATACATATTAAAATTAACTGATTAAAATAAATGAAAATTAACCTTAATGTCATTTTTTTGTGTGGAAACATTTAAAACAATTTTTATCTTTAGTAAGACATAAATAAACATTACATTTTTCACATCTCATTCGTGTTCGTGAATTACAGTCCTTCAATCGGCATGCTCTTGCAGTTGTAAGATCATCTACAATAGGCCAGTGATCATAGCCGTCCAGCCTCTTGTCAACACCTGGAATAGGAGCTCGCCAGTTCTGGGGACGCACAGGTATTAAATCAGATGTGCTGGCTGCTGCAGTGTCTTCATCTCCATCATTACGTCTAGAATGTTTTGGAGTGCACATTAGAGCTTCTGCAAGTTCTAACCGAAATTTTAATAAGTCCATAATTTTACCCTTTGGTACTGAGTTTTTACGGCAGTCACGTCGATACTGCATCCAACAATTCACAACAGACAGGTCCAGGAAGTGAAGAATTACCTTGAGGGTCCACTTTTTGGTTTTAAACCATGTTCTATAACATTCAAGTAGCTGATTCAGTAAATCCACTCCCCCCATGTTTTTGTTGTAAGTAGTCACAACTGCTGGACATTGTATTTCAACAAATCTGTATTCCTTCTTGCTCCATCGTTTTACATTTGTGACAGGTGAACTGCCACAAACTGACGATAACATAGTGACACATTTGTTGTCTTTCCACTTTACTGCAACTATTTTACCATCGGATGTGCAGAATTCTTCACAATGTCCCCTCGGCAAGTCGCGGTCAGGGCAGAAATTTATGACTTTTAACCGGTTAGTCATAATAGTACCTGTCGCAAAGAAATTTTCAGCATAAAGTTTCTGCAGCAACCCTAGTGTTGTGAAGTAACGGTCAAAATATAGAATGCTGAGAGGTGGAATACTGTCTGTCAATCTAAGAACAACAGATGGGCCTAAACCAAGTTCTTTTTTGAATGGAAAATTAGATTCACTTCCCTGATACAACTCAAAATCTATCATCAACCCATCAGATGTAGTAATTACGAAGTTCTTTAAACCAACCGGTCTAGGTTTGTTTGGCACGTACTGCTTTAAGCTACAACGGCCAGTGAAGGGAACCATCTGTTCATCGATCGAGTAGTTTCCAGGTAGCCTCTCAATTTTATGACATCCATTTCGAATTGCGTCTAGGACAGGCTGAACTTTCCACAGTCTGTTTCGATTATTTGGTGGTTTGTTTACATCGACTACATGTAGACAATTTCTCAAAAGGAAGAATTTGTCTCGTTTAATAGAACACGATGTAATTAAGTCTAAGGATATTCCCGATTGCCAATACATGCGTAATCGTGGATACGGTATGCATCCCATTACAAGATGCATTCCATATAATTTTTTTATTTCGGTTGCATCTGTTTTTAATAGCATTTGTTTTTTCTGCAAACAATATTGTGCAGTGCAATCTGCTGCATTTTTAAAAAAATCCTCGGGATAATATTCCAAAAAGTATTGTAGTGGTGTCTTTATTGCAGGAATGCCATACATCGGATCGTCATTATTAAAAGTAGGAAATGTTTTTTGAAATATTACCTTATCCCATGAAACAGGAGTGTCAATAAATGAATTGCTTACATTGGAAATATCCTCTTGAGTTTCGTCAATAACTGTCGCAACATTACGTACAGTATCGTCTCGATCATCATCCTCAGAGAGCCCCTCGAGTTCTGAACCATCACCTTCTTCCAAAATATCCAGGATAATATCTGCATCTAGATCAGGATCAAGCCCTTCTGCAAAGAAAAAAATAATTTAAAAGCTTAAAATTAAAAACAATAGCAGAAACATTTCAGTTAAGTACATTAATTATAAATGTTTTTAAATATGCACAATCTCAGACAACGGCTAACCTAAATGCACAATCTCAGAACTT
This sequence comes from Aphrophora alni, assembly GCA_963513935.1. Taxonomy (NCBI): domain Eukaryota; kingdom Metazoa; phylum Arthropoda; class Insecta; order Hemiptera; family Aphrophoridae; genus Aphrophora; species Aphrophora alni. Next base: position 152,808,432 of record OY740767.1, on the reverse strand, counting down.
TAAAACAGCTAAAAAATATATAAAAGTTAGGCCTATTTATAAAATATAACTTAAAAAAACAAAACAAATAGAAATGAAGCCTATTCAATAGGAATTCAGTAAAAATTTGTCAAGCGATTGTAAATTTAGGCTAGCCTAGTATTTAAGTCTCATCTAGTTCATAACTAGTTTAGTTACTTGATACAATTTATTAAACAAAAATGTTTATCTAATTGAATATTTAATGTTAGAAGACTAATAATAGAAGTAGTGTGTCAAAAACAAAAATAAACACTTTTATAGGTTAGGTCCTAACCTACATGATTGTGTAGGTGTTTGTTTTGCTTTAAATTATTCTTAATAAAATGAAAATTTGACATATCTTCCATAACTAGCCGATAAACAAGAATGTTTTCAATATAAAAGTTATATTACATTAAAAATCTAACTTAAAAAATTGTATAAAAGTTCATTCTTACCTAGTACACTTCTTTGGTTCACTGCCATTTTGGTCAACTAGTTACTCTTTGCTGAACAATTTAGAGAAATAGAGGGAAAAACCTGGAACAAAATTTCCCTGCCATTCTTAAGAACCTACACAAATGATGTGCACAGGTCTGACTTACCAAACTCAATCATGGAATGTGAGAGAAAAAAATGAAAACAGCTGTATCTTACCTACACAATTGTGCAGGATAGGACTAAAGCATTACCTACACAATTGTGTAGGCAAGGTCTGAAAGGGCTAAACAAAGTTATTGTATGTCTATTTAATAACAATAATTTATTTACATTAACAATGCTTAAAATAAAATAAATTATTTTGTTATATTATTCCTATGTATTTTGTATATTTTACATTTTAAAAATTTCAATCCTATTTCAGAAACTTTGATTATCACAACATTAACAAGAAGTACTGTAACTCTGATTTAAAAAAAATGTCTTCACACACTTGTCGGTATGACAATCAATAATATTTGATGTTTTAACATCAAAATAGATAGAGAAGCAGTACTCCCATGAATTATAATAGAACAGAATGTATAGTACTAAACCCATCTGTACTATTCTTTTGTAGGCTTTGAAAAAAAAACCATTGACTCTACACATGTCAGGTAATCCACGAAAGAAACTTTTTAAAAATAATTTCAGGTTTTATAAGGATGTCTACGATGGTACTGATGGGATAAAGAGGAAAGTTACAGGGGGTTTGCAGTGGAGGTGGACTACTTGGAAGATATTGATTTGTTAATAATCTGTGTATTTTGTTTGATAAACTATCACACAGAAGAGAAAAGAAATGAGGATAATCAAGAAAATCTAATTATAAATGGTAAAATTATAGTATAAGTGGATTGGTTTCATTATCTTCGTAGTTTGATCATCACATGTAGGACCGATAACAATGAAAATATTCAAAAAAGAATAAAAAAGGCAAAAGTGGAAAACTCAGGAGAGAACGGAGTTGGAAACCAATATAAAATCATCTACTTCTTTATGTATGTCAAATATGGAGAATTACATTATGGACTACAAATAAATTACAAATATTTGTCCGAGAAGAATCTTCAACAATACAATTTGGCCAGATATAATTTAAAACAAAAAACTGGATATGTCGAGATTATCAAAAAGGTGAATTATAGCTGGATTGGAGAGTATTAGTTGGCGGACTATGAAGTGGAACTCATAAGGAAGAAGAAGACTTGATACACCAAAAATAATGCGAAGAAGGACAATGGAAGGGGAAAAAATTAAAGGAAGAGTTGAAGAACCTGGCACAGAATCGGTAGAGGTCCTTTGTAAATAATTTAAAGAATTAAAGGAAATAAATTGAGTAAGTCACAGTATATACAAAACCTTTAGGAGTATTCTAATGAAAATGAAGAACGATTAATTAATTTTATTAGAAACAATAGAATAAGGCAAAGTTAGAAGCATAGGATCCCATGAGTGATTCATAAACATACCTGAATGTCTCCAAGTCCGATTAAAATATTAGAGATACCACAGTAATGTGATGGATATGTTAACTTTTTTTAGTATAGCAGCTATAGAAACAGACTATTATCAAGTTGTGATGAAGTTTAAACAGAGGATCAAGGTATAAAAGACATAGTTTAACTTTTATCTGAAGATGTGGGACATCTCTAAGTTTAAAATTCAAACTGTACCCTGTAAATTTATAAAGAATATCAACAAAGCCAATTGGTCGTTGGAAGAAACATTTCAATGGAAACCAATGTACTCAATATAGTACCTGAGGAGAAATTTATTTCGGGAGAGGATTTGAGTTATGAAAGACTCTCCAGCGAGACAATGGAATTTCCTAATTTCATTATTTAGGATCTATTGTGAACTATGCTGTAGATAAGACAAGATGTAATGAGCATATTAATGCTTGAAGTGAGCATACATCTCAATCAACCAACTTTTTGAACCATCTACTAGATGAGCCATTTAATAAGAAGGAAAACAAAGCTGCAACTGTACAAAACTGTCATAGTCACAAATGGACTTTATCTTACTTGGGAGCCCTTGTGGATGACGAGCTGAAGAGCCGTAATAATAACCATGTGAGATTGTAACTGGAAGTACATTTTTAGTAAATTTTAATAAAAAGTTATTTTTCTTATGCATTATGTCGGACATAATCAAACTAAACACCTTGAATTTTGAAGAATTTTATTTTTTTTAGATAAAACATGACTAATGATATCACTTTTAATCACAGAGAGTAAAAAGATTTTTTGTATTCCTACTTCAATTTATAAAACATTAGTACAATAAAAAACAAACAATATACTTTAAAAACCTATTAAGTACTTACCCATTGCAATAAATAGAAAATCTAAGAGAACAATTTGAGCCTTAATAAATTGTGCAGTAACTTCATCTGTGACGAGAAGAAAATCTTTTAAGCTTATTTTAAAATAATTAACTTGTTTAAACATTTTACGTTTAAGTAAGAAATGTGTTAATTGAAAAGATAAATAACGAAACAATATATATATTTTTTTGCATTATCAGTTGAAAAGAGTAAGAATGATAGTAGAAGTTTAATGGACTTGGAATTAAAAATACTAATTCAAATTTTAAAATTGTATATTATCTATAAAAAATGGATAATTTAATAAGAAATGTATTAAAGTTGGAAAACTTTAATTAAAACATGTTTAAATGCAATTATCACAATTTTAAATCTCAGTTTTACCTGAGTGCTTAGAGTGTGGTTAGTCATTTTATAAAAAAAATAACATTGATCATCAAAACAAACATATTACAAATTTATTCCAAAACTAACAACAAGTTCTATTACATTAGTCTAGTACTTATTAATTATCTGTATCTATCCTAGGTTCTGTACGTCTATTGACAGAATTTTTAAACTCATGACTATTATAATTTCTATTTAATGTTAGTCGGCTGTTAGATTGCGTTGGCACTGAAGTGTAGCGTACGTACATAGGCTGCAACGCCAAGTGTTGTGGATTTTTCGACTCTAATGCACCCATAAAGTCAACTGAGAACAACAGAATAGAAAGGAAGAAAGTGCAAAACAAGAAAATTAGGAAAAAGATACATGAATAGAAAAAGAAAACCAAAATAAATAATAATATAAAGTTCCAAACTGGATCAATTAAACAGTTTTACTACAAAATAATTGTATAAAAAAAGATTAATTAAAAAGATCGTATTTTCAATATATAATTAAATTTGAGGTACGACTATGTGAAAAAGTCGAAAAATTATTTTTAGTTTCATAAATAGAGATGTTACATATGTTGTCATTCTATAATATTAAAAAAAAACAATAACTGGAGATAGGAGTACTCTCGTCTTCTAGATAGAATAATTGTACTCAACCTCTGAAGATGTTATATTTACCAATGTTGGATGTTGTTGTAAAGATAGAGGTTATGGGCTAGTTACATAACCAATTCAGGTTTGTGGGAAAGACATTATCACAGGAATGGGCATACTGATAGACAGGGAATCTATTCATGTTGTTGGAGAGGATGGATAGATATTTAGCTGCATACAGATTTAACCAGCATTTTGAGATGGTTGGTGATACTTCGAAGGGTATCAGGGGTATTATTGGAGGAAAGTCAGAGTAGTCAATATATTACACAGATGGTTCCACCAGATTAGAGTGGGACATTTGTATTTCCAAGTATAGATCTGGGAAGGTTTTTCAATTTGGGGGAAATACAGTTTAGTCTTCCAATCAAAAGTCTTTGAATCTTCAGTTCGAATCATGACTAAATGAAGAATAGAAAATAAAGGATTTAGTGAGGTGATGACTTGCTCTGACAGTCAAGCAGCTTTAAAAGTGCTAGTGTTTGAACCTTACTTGCGCATGAGTGCAAAGAGGCACTCATCATATTAGCAGGAAGAAAAACGGTAAGTCTGGCGTGGATTCTATAAAGGGGAAAGAAAAATATGTGTTTGGTGTGAACTCTAAGCCACTCTAGAATACAAAGGAACGATAAAGCAGATGAGTTCACAAAGATAGGTGTACTTGAAAATGAGAGGAGACTACCCTAGATACCGATTATATTATAGTCTAGGTGCAGTAGACAAATTCGCAACATGGGCTATAAAGAGCACCAAGGTATATGGAATGCACGGATAGATTGTAGTCAGGCTAAGAGGCTAGCGGAAGGTTCCTAAAAATCTATAGGATTGAAAGCTATACTCTTGAGGTTCAACAGGGGTAACGGATCTATTAACAGATCATTGTTCCCTGAACATACAACTCAACATAACAGACTAGAGGGATGATCTATTTTGAGATAGGTCTAAAAAATATGAAACATAAGTCATTTACGGAAGGTGTGTTCTGGCTAGTCGGTGGAATATGTTTGGAGTATAAAATTGACATTTAAGGATCTTCAGAGCATGGACTTCGTAGTCTAACTGGACAGCTTTAATAGTCATAATAATTACTTGAGTATTAACGGAAAACAGAAATAATAAAATAAAAGACGAGTATAAACATACTTCTGGTCTAAGTAGCAGCCATTTTAGGGTTATTATAGTGTAGTTACAAATAAGGAAGACATAACTATCTTTCAACTTAGATGTTGATCTGAAGATGTTATTGAAATGTTGATAAAAATTCATACTATAATTTCAAAAAGTTACACAGTCGTACTAATCATTAAAATGTTATGAAATTTTTACATTTCCATAAATACTTTAAAAACTAAACTTTATAAAAACTATCAATTTGTAGTAAATCAAACAATGTTTAAAAAATATATTTAATTTGAACGTGAGTTAACAGTTAAAATATTGATCCAAAGAGGAATTAAAATAAAACTAAAAGAACCAAAGAAAGAAACTATCACCAAAATTAGTGTAAAATGTGTTTACTAGTACCCAAACCATTAAATACATTTTTAATATATACATTTAAAGTGGAAGTTCTTTCAAGTGACCCTAGAAATCTGCTGTCTGTGATTATTGCACTGTAAATGATTTCAGTGCTATACAAGTTTTTCTTTAATCACCAACTACAAAAACAATATTGTACTTTATCTCTGAGGCTGAGAGATTATCGAAACACGTAACTCAATTAACCAAAGAAATAAATATAATTTTCTTATGAACTAAAAATATGTTATCCTAAACACTGTTTATTGTTTGTTATTTGTCTATTATTATAATATATTATAACTTAAAACTTAATTATTTACAAGTGTGTATACTGTATATTAAAATAAATAAATCAAATGAATTGAAACGTCAATTTTCTTTTACTTGTGATTTAGCACACCGGTTTTTTAAAAATATCTTTTCATATTATCAAAATTTTATTCCATACAATATTCAAACGTTTTAGGGCAGCTCCCATGGTTTATTTCCCCTTATGGAACTGTAATAATATTTGTTCAAGATCATCTCTCGGCCTTGAAACTATAAAAAGTAATTATTGTTTAAAGGAAAACGCATGGTAGAACAAACAACATCATTATCAATGGCCAACTGGAAGAACTATTCATCGCCTTGTGATATATTTAAATACTAATAACAACCACTGCAAATCTATAACCTTTCAATTCTGAAAATAATATAAACTCATGCATTTATTTATTGATACAATTCATTTGGAGTTCTAACTACAACCAAACTTATTGGAGAAAATAAATGTAAAATATACAGTGACTATATTTACGATATTCTTACTATTAAAAATAGATGAATAATTCAAACTTAAAGGGCTTAACTTAGTTCAATATAAATTATATTATAATAAAAACTAGAGTTTATATGAATTATCTGTTTTTATAAATATAGATAACGTAATGCTTTACAGTAATAGTAAGGATAAATAATCCATATAATAACATAGTATTATGAAATAGTTAAATATATGAGATGAGACAAAGTTTGTTAAGGCATACAGTAACATCTACTGCATGCATAAGAACAATAAATATAGAATACAAAATTAATTATACAAGGGTCATTTTTCAAGTAAGAACCGTTTTGTTACAGATCATAGAAAACTTGTAATAATGAATGGAATTTCAACTGGTAATACAAACCCCAACAATTCTATGTAATCTAATCTCAATAATTGAAATCTAAGAGTTTGTTGAGACATAACAGAAATTGCTGATATTTTCATACATCTTTGAAGTCTGTCTATTTCACAAAAATTTTTTTAAATGTATCCATATTTGTGATTCCTTTCCTTTCAAAAAATCTTTTAAGTTTGGAAAAAATTCAAGTCTAAAAATACAAGATCAGAACTACAGATGGGGTTGATTAAGTGTTTCTCATCTAAACTTATCCAGTATGATAATGTTAGTACTGTAGTGTTTGGCTGGACATAGTTATAAACCAGACAGATGAGAAAGCCAGGGGCTTTGGATTGCGCATATGAGCTTTATCAATATTGCAAAGTACACACCCACATTTATTGTCATTTCTCGCAGTAGAAATTTAACCAAAAGAAAACTTTTTATCTCAGAAAACTGTAGCTAGATGATTTTTTTGAGTTGACAAGGGTCTACTTGATTTTTTTAAGGTTTGGAAGATTTGGTATGGTGCTATTAGTCAAATTGTTGCTTTATCTCAGATGTGTAATGAGATCAAAGTTTCACCCCAATAATGTCACTACCATCTTGTTCCAAAATAACATCTCGCTCTTGGAACTCACCTGGCCCAAATCTTCTTGTGTTGGAAACCTAAATGAAACAATGTCATGAATTACAGATCTTGAAACTCAAGGAAAAGCGTCATCAATAGTGTCTGTATTGATTTAACAAATACACTTATCGATCGACCTTGTATGTCATCGTAAGTGATAACAGTTGTAGTAGGCCCACTGTCACAACGCGTACTGAACGTACTTTTAAATGTTTTAAATGTTTAAAGAACTTGTGTGTTTGTTATGTGTCGTGTGTTCGTAATTTCTATTTTAAACTAAGACAACGGTAATACCCACATAACACTTGAAAATGGCTGAATAGCCGAAACGGCCGTAGTGAGATAACTACAGACAAACTAGACTATTGTGACGGTAAGTCTTATAATATATTTAATTATTAATCAGTAGTCGGAATGGCGAGGCGAAAACAAATATGTATGTGATAACAGTATCCCTACCGGATCATGACTCTTCAGTTCTTCCTTTATTAATTTGTTTAACTCCTTCCCCAAACACTTATTCTATGAATTTCAGCAGGATAAATATTTTGTGTGTTCAAAAATCTAATCACAGAGCGCACTTTACAATCAGTGGTATTGGTGATTGATAGTGTTTTACAATATAATGTAAACAAACAACTAACACATGCAGAGACTTGAAACATACCTAGCATCATTGTGGGAGATCACTTTGAAACTACTCTGGTCATGTGGCTTTCACGGTTATGGAGCACAAACGTTTCTTACTTTAAAAAAAAACCGTTGTATTTTGGTTTTTTGGAAACATGGAACGAAGATTTAGGATTTTATAAATCCCAACACTTACCCAAAACTTGTATCAAATCCACCAATGAATTTGACTGAAAGAAATGTTCAAATTACCACAACAATATAATTTCACCTTTTATATCAAACTTGTTTGTTATTATTAACATTGGAAGAGTTGTTTCTCAGCATGTTTAAATAGAATTTTAGTGTAATTAAATAAATCTAGTAATATGTTATAATGCATATAGTCAACAAAATACATCATTTGTGTGTGTGTGTATGATGGAGATACATAGATATATACATGAGTCCGTGATAGTGATGTTAGTGTTAATTTTACTTTAGCATGTTATCTACTAAATGAATATTCTGAGGAATAAGGTTCCAAAACGGGTAAAGAAAAAATATAATTGACTTCACAAAATGGCAAAAAAGTATGTGAATGACAATTCATCTCCATTATTCTTGAAATTCTATTACTACCTATTAAATCACATAGTGAAATATTGATTTGGAACCAAACAAGAAATTTATTTTTTGACTGTCAGGACATAAAAAGTTGTAAAATAAATTGTTGAAATATTTTTGTTTTAAATTATGTTGTATGTGTGTGTAACAATTAATTTATATTTATATAAAGAGGAGAACTCTAGTGGTAACAAATCAAAATTGCTACTATCAATAGTTTTTTTATATTAAAAAAAGTCAACTTTAAAAAAAAAACTGATTACTGTTGTGTATATTTTGATGATTAGGAATGTTTGTTACTGATTAAATAAATATTCATTAATTAACTATGTATCTTTTGGCTCTAATGGAAACAGATTAAAAATCTGTATAATTTGAGATATTTTAAGATCAATTATTTCAAAATTGTGACCTAAAAAGTATTTAAAACACCATTTGAAAACTATTTGATTTTATTGGCTAATAAAATTATCAAAGATAGTGTAAAAATTAACATAAGAGCTCAAATTTAAACATCTAACAAATACAAACATTTGAGTTGTAAAACAGTATTTTCTTGTATAAATTAAATATCTTAAGTCCTATTCAAGGATATGTTGACCATTGATGCACTGAGTACATATCTATGGAGTATTTAAGACTTTGAACTCAGTATATATACTCTGTGAACCTACATATAAACAATTATTATTGTATGAACAACATTTCCACCAGTATAAAGCAAAGTATGAAAATTATTATCAATTGTCAAAATATTACTTGAATAAATTGGAGAAAACATTTGATTATACGAATAAAAAAATGTTGTTGAAGCTCCCTCTGTACCTTAAGGAAATCGATAACATTAAATCTTTGGATTCAACAATATTAGATTAACATATTCTGTGTTCAACAATGTCATTAGAATTTTATATCACTACTATATTGGAAAAAACAATGTGACAATAAACAAAAAAATACAAAATAGCAATAGCAATGGAACTGTAGACAGTATTGTATATAATCAGGTAAACATTTAGAATGTGCGATATAAATTATTATGAATAAGGCTTTTAGATAAATTTTAATAAAATTAGACCAATGAGTTAAGAAAATACTTACAACTGTCATCTTCTTCTAAGAAAGATCTACTGATTGAAATACCAGCAATAAGGCCCAATATCTGTTGGCAAAGTAGTTACAATTAAATATAATTACATATGTTGGTCTTATAAATGTTACTAAAGCTCTAAACTAAAAATAGACGTTACTGCTAATTTAGAGTACATACAAAAATATATGTAGCATAGTGAGGTTTATATATATAAAGTATTTGAAGTAAAGACTACTTAATTAATACAAACTAATAGATCCTTTCCAAAAAGCCTTAGTGTCCATAATTTCTATTGTGAGTGGAACTAAGGAAGGGAAAAGATGCCTGCGAGTAGCAGGGACAGAGCACAAGTTCGCTCTAGGATCCTGTACGTGGTGGTCTTTCCAGCGAGCCGTGATTAAATTTTTTAAGAGCAGTTTCAATCTATTTTAATGAGGGTCTTAGGTTCTTATTCTTATAAATAATAGAGAAACGTTTGAATACAGTAATTTATAAGTTTGCTAAATTTTGTTGTTTCTTGACTTTTGCGCCTAAAATTACAATTCACCAGTCCATCCTGGCAGCTGGAATCCCTGAATCCACATTGAGGAGTTTGTTTTCGGCTACAAACACACACACACACACACATTTTTTTTTTTTAATTTTGGATTCTTAGAGTAAAGTAAACAAAAAATATATTCAACAGATTTAATTTTTGTGAATATTTTATAACAATTTTTTTAAAAACCCAACTTTATTTATAGAACTCATAATGTCAAACTTGTATGCGTTTACCTGTAGAATAATATTATCATCTGGAAAATATTGTCTGGAAAAAATTTCATCATGAACTACAAACTTTTATGTAATAAGAAGAGAATATTAATAATAGACTTAAAACGCTGTAAAAGTTTACCTATAAGAATAAGTTGTATATATAAAAATCAGTCAAAAATGAAAGAACTAGAATGCAGCAATAAGCATTTCAGGCCTAGTCATTGGGACAGTTGTAGTTGTAGGTTGAGTTATAGTCCTGGACCTAGGACAAACATCATGTTCACTATCATTATTGTTGTGTAAATAATATTTTCTGTCTTCTTTTCTTCAAGGTTATCCAAATCAATAGCACTTAAAAAAAAGTATTCAATATTCCATGCACAAACAAATCAAAATCAGATCAGGATTTGCCATCATTATATACAAAGTTAAAGACGTAATAAGGTATACTTTTGTTCTATGGGTTTGGTAAACACTTGCAAAACTATCAAATAATGATCATGCATAAACTGCAACTTTGCAGACAACAACAGCGTCCAGTCAAAAGAAACGAGGAAAATCCGATTGAAACCAGTTTGTCATTATAGACATGACTGAGTAGACCCACAAAAATAAACTTCGGTTGCTTTGATGACAGATCACGGGATCAATAAAACACCACTGACATCATTTATATGCTTCGTTTTATCAAAATATATACAAGAAGCATTGCTCTGCACTTTATCAGAAGGTTCGTGAACTAAATAAATATATAAAGATGTTTGTGTTTTTATATTTACAGGTCGAAACAGTGTTTGCATGGCGTGTTTTAAGGTTTAAATAAAATCTCATTAAATTGAGCGATTGTGGCAAATTTGAGATGTTTTAGACCAATCTCTGGACGGGACTAAAAAAGTTAGTGTTGAGATAGTGAAACTGTACAAACATTATTTATTTTCTGTAGCAATATTCAACTATTGTAATAGCAAGACACTGTACTTACAACATTTGACTAAAAAACACCTAAAAATAACAAATGTTTCTCAAATTTTAAGATTATGTTTGTAGCAAATATGGTTTTACTAATAACTCACCTATTTATTTGTTATCATAGAAACTATGTTTGGACATTAATGGATGGAGATTTTAAAGCTACACAAAACGAACCTATGTGGAACAGGCAGAAGGAACAAGTATCTCTGAAGTTATTTCACAGTTATAACAACAGTCTAATTTACATATCCACAATTTACAACAAGATAGAACTATCTCTATTATTTAAAAGAAATCTATGACTATCTTATTGAAATATTTCCTGAGAAGAGAAGAGATCAAGTAGGTCCAATTAATTAACATAACTACTTTTAAAGCATTTCAAAAAGCCTTAAATTAATTTTCTTCTTCTTTTTCTACTGGTGTTTAAAGGAGAAAAACCTCTCAATTTACAAGACAAATTTCTACAAGAATATCTCTCTGATATAGACCCTCCCCCATATTTCCAAGGACACTAGGAATTATTCTATATCCATAGACTCTCTCTCTCTCTCTCTCTCTCTCTCTCTCCCTCCCTCCCTCCCCCTCCCTCTCTCTCTCTCTCTCTCTCTCTCTCTCTCTCTCTCTCTCTCTCTCTCTCTCTGTTGCATTTTAAGCTGCGGAAGTGATCAACTAATTACTATGAGTGATTAACAAGACAAAAAAAAAAGAAAGATAATTTACTTATACAATATTGATACTTTTATCAATAATAATTAAATCAGTGATCCAGAGATCTCAATGATAGGCTTTAGATATGCTTACACTAAGAATCACATGAAGTGCTGCCTGCAGAGCTTCCAAATGATGGTATAAAATAAAACAGTCAGTGACAGCGTTAGGCCTAGGTGGAAGCCAAGGAGTAATAGTATCTACAGTTGTTAAGTTCACATGAAAGACAGGTTTGCAACCAGGACCATTGGATTCCCACCAGCTCACACTTCCTGTGCCTAAATTCAACAGGCTACTATCCTGTAACATGAGAAGATAAATTGATGTAAGCACTGGGTTTATACAGTGTGTATCATTTTAAATTTTAATTGTGTACTAGAATTATACTGTTATATTTTATAATTTAAATTTATTATTTTATCATCACTTTATGTAAATTGTTATTTTAATATCGTTATATTGACGTTACCATGTTTTGTAAACATTAAAGCCATGTTATTAAATGATTCTGATACTGATTCCGTTGGTGCCTTACACTATAGGAAATTTGTTTCACTTTAAAGTATACTTTCACAAGCAACCCTTTACATTCTGTTGAAAAACCAGTAATATTTTTGATAGTATACCTTGAGTCTTCTTTTTATCCTCTCTACTGATTGAGAAAATGAACAAAATAATGTTTACAAAATATTTCAGAACTTTAGTGTTTTTTGTTGTTTGTTTTTTGCATATTTTTCTATTTGTGTACTATTAGGTCATACCAAGCACCACTTTCCAAGGTAAGTCTGCGTCTCCTATCCATACAAAATCTAAATTACTAAAGAGTGATGTAAAGAGCTGGCAGCGACGTAAGAAACCACATAATTAGCGTAGTAGAAATGTTGCTAAATCAAGATTGTCGGCACTTCAACATCCAACATCACTTTGCACCAGGAGATCAGATATTGCCTTGGACCGGTCGCATGATATTCCATGAAAAGATTTTTAAACATAGATCATTAAAACATAAATCTTACTTTTCCTAATACATTATAGACCTTCAAAAGTATTGATATAGAAATATTAAATTCACCAGAAAAACTGTCAAAAAGGTCATACTCAATGAATGTAAAATTTGTAATGCCTTAAGACATCGACGTATCTTCAATTCATACACTATTTTTAATACATATTTTATTAGCAATATAAAAACTCAATGATAAGACTCTACACCTAGATAAGACAAATACCAGTCACTAAACATATTTATTATTTATTACACAGTAATCTATGATTATACTCAACGTGTAATCTTACCTTATCTAAAACTCCAACATTCAAATAAAAGCATATGATAAAAATATTCCAGCCACACCAAAAAGTACACCAAACAGAATACTGAAAAAACAAGGTAGAATTAACACATTGCAGATTAAAAAGCGACAAATCAAGAAAAACTTAATTATATTTTTTAAGAAAATCATAAAGATTAAATATCACCATTTTACTTCTCTTTGAGATTTCTAGGACTATAGAATTAGTAAGACAGTTTATATAGCACGTTGAATAAGCCGATATTAGATTTATTTTTATAAAATATTCAAAAAAACTAAATAATTGTTTTAAAAATTTGGATTACTTTTGAAAACCTAAACAAATTGTAAATGAGAAAACCCTGTAGTGATGTCATCAATCTGATTGGTTTTTCCGCAGAATTTCATTTAAATTAAACAACACATTTGAAAATTTTGTGTATTTGGGTTTAAGTCTATGAGAATCGGTTCAAGGTACTTTAAAAAATGAATTATGGTAAGATATACTCATTTTTGTAACTATCATTTCTATCACTATAATACTTAGCCCATTTCTCTTAATTTTAAAGATATGATGATGGACTTAGTGCAATACTTATGTTGACTTCTTCCACATTGGCCGCTACTCCAATAAACGACTACTCAAGTCTCAGATCTAACAACAATTGGCAAAGAGAAATTGAACGGATATCTTCCCATAAAACTTAACTTCCAACTGGCTGCAGGAAACCGATACATTGTACATTCGTATCTCCTCTAACATACTTTGTTTGAAGATAGATTTTTTTCATGAAGCCACAATATAAAAGTTGATCTTTCACACCTTTTATGTATAGATTACACCTAGACAGTTCGTCTAAACTGCCAACACTCCAAATATTTTAGCTCTAAGATTTTTCTTTTTAGGTAATCTTTTATATTTTATGATTTAGCTTTATAAACATTATTAAATTACACATTGCAACAAAATAGTTAGTAGTAAGTTAACCTAGGCTAATTATCATAACCTCTCAGAAAGTGACTTTACCAATCCAATCATCACATACCTTATACAGAGTCATTTATAAGTTTACTACCATATACAGAATGTTCCAAAAAACACAAAACGTGATTTTCTTATTTTTAAAATATAAGCATGCTTTTATTCTTACCGAATTAAAATTTTCAAATGGTTAGCAAAATTTTAGTGAATGTAAGATTTTTATGGATAAATATTATGTAGAAACATTTATGGGAATTATGATTATTTTCAATACTTACAGTTATAGTATATTTCGGCCGGTACTGACACACTCCAAAAAATCCAAAAATAACAAATATAATCTGGAAAAAATTGGCCAAGATAGGACCCCACATATAACCAAGAAAATCAAAGACTTGTCTCCATACTGTAAGAATCTGCAACACAAATAATATTTTAATCAAACTGCAAAAAGAATGTAGCAGCACTTGCTTTCTTCATTACAATAATATGCATTAAATTTCTCACACAAAAAATTTAACGTTTAATCAAACAAAAGTATTTCTCCATGTAAACAAGCAAAGGCTTTCATGAAGAAGATTTTTTTTAAGTTGCTCTAGATTCTGGAGGGTTCATATTATATATCTAATATGTACAAAAATTTGATGCGAATGTCAACTCATATGAAAGCTTGAATTTATTAACCCTTTGCGATCGGACAGAATATTTATAGGTTGTCCTGATCTGTCGGATGGCCTGCTGTACTGGCCGCGGACATTTGCGCAACAACTCGGATTTAATTCCACATCAGTTGATCCTGCCGCTCGGATGGCCAGTGGTACTGGCCAAGATAAAAACCGTCGAACGCTCGGAAGGCCAGCAGCACTGGCCAAGAAACATTTGTTGCATTTTAACAATATATTTTTATGTTGTGATGTGTGTACAGTGCTATAACCTATAGAGAAACTATTTAACTAAATGACCAGCAGTTCTGGCAGCTTTATCGTTGAAAAGTATCACCGGGAATGCCAAAATCAACACGTGCTCTTTTCTTACAACATTGAGAACGTACACACAGTGTCTTGTGATTTTTGTATAATTGGTAAATTAGGCATAATTTTCCTTTTTAACTTCAAACATATGTTTTTGTTTAGTTCATTATCTTGTTTGTTTGTGTATCTATATTAATAAAATAAAAAATATTGTTTGTTTGTTTTAAAATAAAAAAACAGTAAGGTGTTCTCGTCAGTTTTAAATATATGTGATTTTTGTATAATTAGTAAATTAGGCAATATTTTCCCTTTTAAATTGAAACATAATTTTGTTTAGTTCATTATCTTGTTTGTTTGTATATCTATATTAATAAAATATAAAAAATTGTTTGTTTGTTTTAAAATTAAAAAATAAAAAAACTAAGGTGTTCTCGTCAGTTTTAAATATGTGTTAGTTTTGTATAATGAGTAAATTAGGCGTTATTTTCCCTTTTAACTTGAAACATACGAATTTGTTTAGTTCAGTATCTTGTTTGTCTGTGTATATTAAGAAAATAATTGTTAAAATGGAATTGGTTTTTGTTTAAAAAAAAAATAAATACCCTTTGTAAAAATTGCAGTCTGTGATAAAAATAATTCCGACTTGGTGGGAAGAAGCCGACATTATGAATGCCGAGTTGATGTGGAGTGGAGCATGGCCAGTACAGCTGGCCATCCGACCGCCGAAACCAATTTATGCGGAAAGAATTCCGAGTGGCTGCTGACTGCGTTGTGGCCACTCCTACTGGCCTTCCGATTGCAAAGGGTTAATCATTAGGTAAATGCTTTGAATAGCGTACTAGAATTTAAATACATACCTACATTTTGTTATTCAAAATTCATTAAATACAAACTTTATTTCAAAGAGATAAAATATTATTTTAGTATGATTTTCATTTTTTCACTAGCCTACATCAACTACACATACAGTACAACGTATTAGGGTTTGTGCACGTATTGCAAGTTCGCATTGGAATTCGCAATTGTTCAGATATAACTGTCTCAATTTATCACTTCAAAAACAGTCACTTTTAAAACCTATGATATTTTTTCATGGAAAATAATTTTCAACCATAAAATGTTGATACAAAATAATTTTTAACTGTTAAATTAAACATAAAATTAAAAAACTGTGTTAATAAATTGAAGTACACCAATTTTGACTACATTTTAACCATAAAGGTAAATATCTAAACATCTAATATCAAAATTCACTTATGATATACGCACATTGAATGTCATAGGAGTAATTGTAGTTTGTATTAAAATATGACATTATTTCATATAAATAATAATTGAATTGGTTATTATAATAGACAACCTTATCTAACTTGCCGTTACAAATCTTATACTAACATAAAAAAATAGCCTATAAGCTAGTTTTTCCAAGGACTCACGAGTAGTTTCATTAAAATATACACATGCTCAATACTAAAATTGTGTAAATAGCAAAGGGAAGTAGTGATGATTCTTTGCTGTCGTAAAATAATTGTTATTAGTTTGTCATTTTCTTCAGACTTCAGGCGTCCAAGTGCAAAATGATGATTGGCAAACAAAACAGCGTATTTCATGAATTTGTTTTAAGGTACGATAGTTAAAAATGTGGCAATTATTTATGATAGCGCCCCAATTTTAATAGTTATTTTTGTACTACATACCTGTCTTCATAAGAAGTTTGGTGAGAATCACAATTTATAGAAGTAAGGCATGTAGTAGATAATAAAAAAACCCCAACAATTACAAGTTAACTTTATGTAAACAATTACTGATTTTGGGGAAGAAGAGAGTGTATCTGAGACTAGTTATAGTGGTTAGATGGCAATGTTCTGCACTAATATTTCACTTCAGTAGGTTAAGATGAAGTAAATTATGCTATAAGCTACTTGTTGGATTATTCCTATAAACACTGGACTAAGCCTACTTTTAGAGGACCCTGAACTAGTTGCAGGTTATGAAACAATTATACAGTATTCATAAGGAAAGATTTAAAAAAAGCTAGTTTTATTAATTACATTTACAATCTGCTAAAAAAATTGGTCTTAAAACTAATTCAAAGAGTGGTTGTAAAGAAAAAAAGACTGAATACTAAATGACATTTCATGATTATTAATCAGGTTAATGACTCACCAGTTGTGTTATACATACAGCTAGTAATAAATTTCGCTTTGAACAAAAGCCCATGTCATAAAGCAGGACAATCTTTATAAACCATT
Source organism: Aphrophora alni (assembly GCA_963513935.1). Lineage (NCBI taxonomy): Eukaryota > Metazoa > Arthropoda > Insecta > Hemiptera > Aphrophoridae > Aphrophora > Aphrophora alni. The sequence continues at coordinate 152,791,021 of OY740767.1, read as the reverse complement.
AAATTACATGGTTTATAATACATCCTACGTACAGTTCACACCGAGACAAACTAACTTACTAAAAATGATAAACACCACCTAAAACTAAAGCAGACAAACTAATGTTCAAAATATTGTATCAATGTATCTTATTCCTATTAACGTTCTTTTACATCTAACATCTACGGATCTACGCTAGGCAAAGAGCACAGCACAGATCAAAATCATCAAATATAAATTGGAAGCACGGATTAAACTTAAATTAATGTCGGTTTAAGTTTAACTATTTACAGAGGTGCTACTCAGAAAATGATTGGTATATTTGTGAATGTAGGTTTCAGTAGTAGTACTATAGTTACTCCACATAAGACCAAGTTACATTATCATTGGAGCGCGGTAGTGTTGCAATTAAAACAGTTAACAAGAAATTTAATGTTGAGTAAATCCTTCTTCTTATAGTATGTTCTGTGACTTGTGTAAAGGGAACGAGAACGGAACGGGACCAACGGGAACACATTGGTGAGAATCTGCACTCTGCAGTCGGCACAACTACAGGTTTTGGATAAGAATTTTAAGAATACGAAAGACGAACCGGGTTGTAGAGTGTAGACTGAATGTTCTATTCTTGTGTCTAATTTTAGGCAGGTTTTGTGAAGCTAATACGAATGGTGAGTTCAAAGTTGTAATAAATGAGACAGAAATTTGAACAATTTCACCTATTAGGATAATCCAAGTGCTCTGAACAAATTTAATAATGTCTGGTGATGTGCAACCGCGAAAGCGAAAGGATAAGAGAAGAAAGAAAGGTAAAAGTTGAAATTTCTTATTTTTACAATATAAGACATTTAAGTTTAGTTCATATGCAAACATAAAAGGATCGCTAATTATTATGTATTTTATATTTTTAGGTACTAATAACTGTATATGTACTGTTATTTATAAAATGGGTAAACCTTAGCTACTATTCAGTTAAAAGAGACCTCATGCTGTCTAATATTTTAAGAACTACATTAGACGTAGGCTTGGCGTTAAAAACTACTTTAGGTCCATTTGAGCATGCATGTTTAGGCTCATTTTATAAGACTAATTTAGCCGGAAAATAGTTATGAATTATAAATGAAACCTCTTCACATAAGTTATTGGGGTAGCCCATTGGTATTTAGGAACTAGAGTCAATAATGCACTATGCACTAGAGTATTCTTGGCGATTTAAAAAAAAAATCATTCTACATACCTTATTTCTTAATAATAAAATAAGTTTTCAAGGCAGAGCTAACTTTTTTACAGAAGAAAACATAATTAGCCTACATGTTAAAATAGGTATGTAGCAGCCAATCCGTATGTGCCGGATGTTACATTTTCACTATGAAAATGTTAATATTGTCTTCAAATATTATTAGTGATCCATTTTAAAACTTGCAGTAAGTTCAAAAGGTTTGCCTTAATAAGGAGTGAAAGTTTGGCTACCTTTCATAAATTAATAAACGAATTAAAAATTATTTTGTCGTGTAACGGATGTTACTCAATTGTGAAAAGGCTAAGGTAGTTCGTGAATATTCAACTAAAATTCAGCCCATCTAAGATACCAGTGGAAGTATTAAGTATTTGTCAGCTTTATATAATGCATATACTTTATTTTCAACCACAAATTAGAACTCTTTAAATATTAGAATAATTAATAAAAATTAATTTCCTTTGTAACGGATCTTACATAGATTTTGTAATGGATGTTACAAAATTTTCCTCCTGGTAAAATAGCCTATAAAATGAACCCCTCTTAAAATTTTCAGATTTAAAACACAAACTAAGGTATATTATAAAGAATGCAGATGATTTTTATGAAATAAATTATTTATTAATTGGATCTTGAATGAAGCAACTTCAAATCTTTCAAACTGCACGGTAAAAATAAACATATTGAAATTTACTCTTTTGACTCATTAAATTAAACTTATACCTTACAGTAGTAAATAATTTATTTATTTCTCCTATTAAATCAAATTTTTTTCTCAAATTCCACTTTTATACGAATTGGCTGTTAGTCGAATTTTTACCTTACAAGGATAAGTTAACCACCTTAATTTTCATTACTGTTGAGACCGATGGTTCTTGGTGGAATTCCATGTTTAAAGATAATAAAACACAATTATTTATTTTGTATATCCACTTATAATTGGTTTCGCCTGTTAAGGCATTGACGAGGTTGTATTACAGCCTTGTCAATGCCTTAACAGGCGAAACCATTGGTCGGTTAGACTAATTATAAGTGGATATACAAAATAAATAATTGTGTTTTATTATCTTTAACCACCTAACCTGATCTACTCCTAAATTTGTAAAAAAAAAAGAAGAAATTATGCATTATTTCCCAAGCGTATATTCATCCAAGTACTAACCACATTCGATGTTGCTTGGCTTCGGTGACATATAAATGCATCGAATTCATTAGTTTTGAAATTGCGACTTTTCGGTGAAAAAATTAGCTCCATATTGAAAACTTATTTTATTAATAAAAAATAAGGTAGCCTATGTGTGTCTCTATCTTTGCCATGTTAAATTTACCATGTTTGATGTACCTTTTTGAAAAAGTATAAGTCCCAATATCTTGTTTTTTTTAAAATATGAAAGCCTACTTCTTAGTCTATAGTTTGAACAGATGGTTCAGTGGAACAAGTAAAATTGTAATAAGCTGCCCGTGGCTGCCCATTGTTTTTCCGTCTTCCAATTTGGATTTCAAGTTATGGAGACGTGTGCCCATTCTTTTTTGACCACATACTCCAATTTTTTGACTGTGAAATCAGGTTCATAAGACTTTTTTCCCAGTACTGTTGGATAGGCTGAGCTGTCGCCATTACCTAGAAAATATTTATATCTCACATTGTGAGTAGCCAGAGACTTTTCAACATATCACTTCCATCCACTTCTATTTCTCCCGGCATAGTTGGCACAGCAGTTGTCTTCATGCTTGCAATCTAGCCCACCAAGTTCACCTACAAAATTTTGTTAAAATTCTTACAACAATTAGGCCTACTTGGCTTGTGGTTTTGCTAATAGCACTCACAATCCCATTTTGTGAAGCATGCCCTCGACACTACCAGGATCGTTCAAATATTCCGGTTATATCTCTAATTCCAGTTTCTTTTACCCACTGTTTAACAGTTTCATACATACTTTCATGGCGAACTCCTTTGTAGCTTGGAGTAAAGTCTTTGTGTATAACTTGAATTCAGGAAGATTTGGAAAATTCATCATGCTGCAAAAGTTACGTGCGCTAATTTCACCTTTCCTGATACATCGGAAGGTATAGGGTAACCACACATTGATGGAACCTTTTTTATTTACAGTAGGAGAATTTCTTTCTGATAAATGTCCAGTTGATACCGTGGTGCGATTTAGTATAGAAATTTTATGCAATCGTGTTTTACATACCGGTACCTCATTATGAAACAATTGGATCATCCTTAAGCTTGGAAGACCACTTTAAAGCAAGGGCATACCTTATATGATGAAAGAAAATGTGCAAATTATCATGTCATGAAATTATATTTTGGAAAATAATCTCAGTTTTGAAAGTTCAACCATTGTTATTAGGAATTAGAGTTGATACTTTGTTTCAAGGCAGTAAAATTCCTTTTACTGCAGTGTTCGGTTTTTGTACTGTTGGTGTGAAGATTTTACTTCTATTCATTTTCGTAAACGGCAGTTAGGACTTCCTGATAAAACAACAATTGACTGGCATAATTAAATGAGGGAAGTGTGCGTTGATACAATGTGATTTTGGTGGTTTGCGAATAAATGCTTGCTTTTTACTCAAAGTACCAGAGAGAACAGCCCAAACATTAACGGCAGCTATAATAAAACATATTGAGTCTGATTCCACAATAATAACCAACTGTTGGAATGGTTTTAAAACAGAAGAACTTAACAGAACCAGCTTTGCACATTTTAAAGTCAATCATAAATATAACTTTATAGAACCTGACTTGTAGAAAGAATTTGGGGTTTTGCAAAATGGAGAAATAAAATACATCATGGTACTGCTTGACATAATTTTGATGTATATTTGTCTGAATTTATGACAGTCAGTGGTGAAAGCGCTGGACGGTGATCGTTTTGAGATGTTACTGGCTGACATCACAAAATTCATGGCACTGTCAACACTATCATTTTTTTGTAATTTTTGATAAATAAAGTGTTGAACCTTAAAGTTTGTCTAATCTTTTATTTTTTATTTTAAAATTGGTATTTTCACGTATTAAATTAGCTATTTAATTAAAATATCCTGACGTAATCTAATCTATTTCACTGGTTCGTATAATATATAAATACACACTCAATTTTTCGCAGTATAAATAAAAAATACAAATTTTATCTTTATACCTATGTAACTTTAACTTACTACAAAGCTGACATTTTACTCGTAATAACATATATATTCATGTGCACAGGAAATAATCTCTTTGATTTTGCTTTTTGATGTTTTCTGAAAAATTAGGTAACCCTTCAACTAATTTGTCAATTGTTACAAAATGCACTAACACAGTATCTAAGAATTGGGAACATTATTTTCAGTGTCTAACACATCTTTCAACGTGGTTCTCTCTTGTACATGTATTACATTTAAATGCCTTTCTATCTGTTGCGAGATTGTCATCCAGCAATTATGTTGCATTGTCATATCATGAAATAATGTTTCTTATTACAAGTAGGTTGGATTTTTATTTTTTGGTATCTTTTCGGCTGTTGTATAGGCCTACTACTTCCATCAAGTTTTTGCTACTTTTTATTCAATAACATTTTAAGTAATAACTGATGTCTGGAAAAACTCAGGAAAAGAAGGCTTACTAAGCAGGCCTACTATAGGCTTTTTTTTTTAATATTCTTAAATGACAGTAAATATTTAAAAATTCTTATAGCCTACTAGGAAATATAACTTTTTACTTTCCCATATGTATGTTGTAAGGGAAAGTTATGAGATTGATCAAAAAATAGATGTTGAGTTAATTGTTGTCTATTTTGAGCCCCCCCCCCTGACTCCAAAACAGTGTTTTTGTTTGAATGTGGTCTAACTGTCGTAAATGTTTAGTCTTTCTTTTTAGCCTAACCATGTGGACCGATTTTAAATAAATTTGGTATTTAGGCTTATTCTGGCCATAAATTGGGACTTTTTCCATTTTTTTGATTTCTTAAAATTTGGGGGTAGCTGCCATATAAAGAACACAAAATTATGATTTTCTGAAAATCAGCTTGTACTGATTTTGATTAAATTACGTTCAATTGCTGCCTCTAAGGACCTAAACAAAACTTAGTGTTCACTATCTGCCAAAAAATTCTAGTTCGTGAGTTATCAGCAAAAAAAACCCCAAAGAATTGGCCTTGGAGCTGTTATAAAATACTTAATTTCTCAAAATTAACTTTTTCGATTTCGTTCAAATTTGAGTGAAATTACTCAAATCTGTGTGAAAAATCGCAAGTTAAAAAATTATAGCTCAGGAGTAATGAATTAAAAACACAAATGAACCTTGACCACCATCATAAATTTATTATTTAAATTTATGTTAATGAAAAAAGATTTTATGCTAAGGACGTGTTTATGGCATAAGTGAAGCAAGTTTAATCCCTTATTTAAATATATTTTGAAACATGACGTCCATGATTTATTTTTACATTTTGATTGATAACTACCGAAATGAAATTTTGTTGACGATTGGTTTTGGTTTGTTGTTATTAGTTATGGGGATGGGTCAGTGGGAAAGTTTGTGCAATGTTTGTTTCTTATTTATTTGATCAAGGAAAATAAATCTAAATTTATGTAAACCTAAGTTATATACGATTTTATTTAATTAATTTTAGCTGTGAACAAAGTACTATTACTATGGCCATGGTCATGATTAAATTGTTTGTAAAACGATATACTAAATAAAGTGCAGTAATAAAATATTCCCAATTAATCAACTGATATTAAACAAAATACAAAAATATAATAAATTGTAGTACTGTACAATCATGAAAATAAGTTAGGCGGTGATTGATAAATGTGTTTATATATAAAAAACACACATGCCTAAATATTTCAAAATTAGACTTGGACCTAGCAAGTAGTTAAATCTTATGATTCCAAACTCACCTGGAGTAGAAGGATTCTGAAAATAAAACTTGTCTGGCTGGTTTTAATGAACTTCTAGTTTTGTATAGTTGGGAAGTTCGACAATAAATGTTCCACCAGTCTGTAAGGGAAGCTTTTTATCAACATTTAGTCTATGAGGTTAATACCATATGAAGTTTATACCCTTGGTATTATAATCATGAAAATTCTAGTAATAAACTGATTTACTGTGCTCTAATTATATACAATAGTCTCAAAATATAATTTTAAGAGAGTTGATATTTCTAAATCTCCAAATAGATTTCATTCTTTCCATCCAATGAATGTAAAAGGAAATATAAATCTAAGTTTAATATTTTTATAAAATTATAGAAGAAAAATGGAAGCTCTAAAATCTGAACCTTAGTCCAATAGGTTTTCAAAGACGAGGTTTATAAAAAAAATTTTATCTTGTTCATAAAATTTAGACCTAGACTATTTTAATCAATAATAATTATTGTTTAAGTTGCCAGATTTGGCAAACATTGGACAGTTCCTTCTGTAAATAGTTGGCTCAACCTTTCCTTCCCAGGGCCAATTTTACTTGTTCATATTCACTCACTGCCAAGCCCCTTCCTTCTCTTCTCTGACCCATTCTATATTTAGATATCAATGTCTCATACCCTCTTTTCTATTCCTTTTTTTTCTCTTACCTAGTAGTAAAATAAGAGTAGTAAATGATTGTTGCCTTCTGACTATAAATAACCAAATTAGCCCAAACAGATATTGTTTCAGTTCTAACAATATAAATTAAATACTTGGCACTCAGTTATGATAGGATGCTATTTTATTTTAGTGTTTAAAATTTTTTTTTTTTATATAAATTCTATCTTGGTATTATTATTACATATGGACCACCAAGCTGCATAAAATATGTTATTGTAGGCTTAGGTAGGAACTAGATAAAAATATTTATCAAAAAACTGTTTTAAACAAACGCCATTTTGTCATTTTTCAACTTTTGGTATTGATGTAAATTAGTTAGTACAAATTAGCTAACTTACAAATTTGCTAAAATCCAATTAGTACAGTAGAGCTATTATTGCTGTTTTAATTTTTAAAAAAAATTCCCCCCCCCCTTTTCATTTTTAATGTAGATATCATACTTAGGCAACTTTGAATGCAGATTTTAAAGCTGTACAAAATGTACTATTGTAGGGCGTTATAGGTAAAAAATATCCTCAATTTTGTTTTAAATGACACCTATTTTAAAATTTAATAACCGATTATGATTTATGATTTCTTTAACAATTCCCAAAACCAGGCTTACATAACAAATTTGTGACCTTTAAAGTGTTCGCTAAGTCAACACCCTTTTCCCTAAATTTTAGAGTTATGTAACATCACTCTCATGCTTTGATGCATAATGTTACAATTACCCTACAGATAGTTATTACTTTTAAAATCAGTGTTTCCACAATTCTACATGTTCAGGGAAACATGTTTATTAGGTTAAATCAGGGATAAATTAGCTCAAGTTTAGATTAAGGTAAATGTGCAATAACTTTGCTAATAGGTGTAAGCATGGGACATCTTCCAACCAAAATAAATAATAAATATTAAGTTTAAATAAAGTACAAGTAATATTAATGTAGTAATAATATTCAGAATAATTATTATATATAAATAGAAAGTGTAAAGTGTTCTTAAACAATGTCACAATATAACATTGAAAGTTTAAATTTCGAAATGTGCGCGCCGATAAAAATTAACAGACATGAATAAAGGAAATATGAGACCTGGAAAAACTTTCCATGAGTCAGCGAGCGTTAGCTTCGCCAGGGAAGAATATCCCATGATGCCTTGCGAGAGCGGAAGAAGAAAGCGTTGCTAAGCCAGTCTTTGTCAGGATCCTGCACGATATAGTCGTAATAGAAGTTGGCTGGACAGACTCTTTTTCAGTCCAAGATGGAAAATCTCCGTTAATAATGAAGTTAGAAGGACTCAAAGTTATGGACAATGGTTACTCGTGAGTAAAGTGTAAAATATTTGAGAATATAATTTCAACGATCTAATTGGGAACATTTTAAGAACTTTGATTTTGAACAATAACTTGCACATGTATATTTTCTATATTTCACATAATTGTATGTTAATGATGTTTTTATTTGAATAATAATGTCTTTGTTTTTGAATAATACAATAAAGGGAAGGTTTCTTGTTATAACTATGTCTGGCTAAGATAATTTGTGTTAACCATGTGCCATGCTATGCTAGTAACTGTAAGTACGATTTGAGATTGCAATCCTGCCCCTTAGGATAATTAAAATAGTAAATTTAAATGTAGAATTGTAAGAACGCAGACTTACAATTAGGTAAGTTACTTAAAATTTGATAAAAAGCTCTAAAAGCACTTAATAAACGTTATATAGGTTAGGCGCATAGTGGGCTCACATGGACTTTGATTTTTTACGTTTTCTTATTCAGTGGATTGTGCTCTTTAAGACTATGTATTAAAAAAGGTGTTACAATACTCATGCCACTCTTAACAATTAATATATTATTGTAAATCTTTTCATTTTTCTGATTTACAATAACTTTTAGGTCTTAAATCCCAATTTTAGTGATCTTACAAAATGTTATTTCTAGCTTTATTTTAGTCCTATATTTACAATTTTTGATCAGAACTCCCTCCCCCCTCATGTTGCTTTGTGGTTATTCAATAAGTAGGACAATATCAAATTGTATTACAAATTTCATAAACATTATAACAATAATAATTACTTAAACAATGACTGTAACATTAATAACAAATAAATTAATATATTAAAATAAGCAATAAATACATGTACATATTGTACAATTATAAATAGTTTGTTATAAAATAGCATGATTAAATTAAATCCTTATCATCAAATATTCCACTGCATTATTCAAATTGTGTCGCATACTTTTAGAAAGGTTGTCATTTATATTTTATATCTTATTATTAAGCCGAATTAGAAGTCTGACAGCATACTGAGTAGGCGATCTTTTAGACACCATCAAGTGGTGTTTATTCAACCCGAAATCATTTTTATAATGAGTGATAATTTGAATTTTCAAGTCCCTATTCCAAATTGAATTTGTTTTATTTTACCAAAATAGTTTCTGAATGTAAATACAAATAGTATAAAAACACTAATTTCCTAATAACTTCTTTACAAAATTCATTTCTTTTCGAACTACATTTAAAACCCATCAAGTTCAGTGAGTCACCTGAAGTGACATTGACAAAGCCTTTTCAAACAATAACTACTGAATAATTAAAACTTGATCTGATATTGTACCTACATAGTGGAAAACCACATGAAAATCGGATCAACAGTTTTAGTTATAAGTTTACAGATAGACAGAACAGAGGTGTTGTGTTTTAAGTAGAGATAAGCTCTACTCCCAGGCCAAAGTTCTTGAATGCAATTCTATTTAGGTTATAACTTATATTATTACATTTCAAGATGTGGAAAAGTTTCCATGTGGTTTCAAAATATTCATATATAAAATTATAAAATCAGTTAAGTTGAAGTCTTTATACAACTAATTTTAGATAAGTTACAACTTATTATATTGTATAATAGCCAATTGTATATAAAAAATAATTAGTTAAATTTTATTTACACTTAATCTACAAACTAATTTTTATATATTTGTTAAATCTTAATTAAATTTGACTTGAAAGATTAGCGGAAACTATAAAATTGGATTTGCTACATTACATTAGGTCAGCTGGAAGCAAAGCGCAGTGAAGAGTACATGGAAGAAAGTGCTGTGTTTCGTCGCCAGAGTTCAACAGCATCAAGTCCAGGTCCCAGAATAATGCATTCTTTCAGTTTGAATTTGCTTGCAATTTTACCCCGTTGTATTTTTAGTAGATATTGTTTTGTTATCATTCTGAGATATATGAGAAGTCAAGAAGTAGCCTGCTACATAAATAAGGGAAAATCCCTTCAAAAACATATCCTTGCCTTTAACTATTTTTATTACTGATAATCAATATTAAATTGATGGTAGTACATTTGCTAAAATCACAATAGCCTATATACAAGCACAAGTTGATTTCATATATTTTGTTTGGAATGAAATTATTTATCATTTGTTCAGCACGTTTTTAAAATTGTAATGTATGATCGAATTGTTTTTAGGCAAACAAATTTAAGATCTAACTTCATTAAATGTTTTGTTTAAAAACAACACCCATTTGATTGTTAACTGTTATGACTGACTGAATGATCGTTTGTCATTCCTGTACTACCATACTCATATGCTATTATCTCAAAATATTTTTATCAATACTAGGTTGTTTTAATAAAGTATGGGTTATACTCTAAAAAGTTTTAATTAAAAAGAATAATGATACATTTTTTGTACACTGGTTGTCAATGATTTAAAAAGTGTTTTAAAATTTGGGGGGGGGGATTCGGGAATCTTACAAGGAGAAGAAAAATTTGGAGCTGATTTCGTTAATATTAGTTCGGTAATATTTGTTTGTTTATATAATTTTTTTTATTAGTAAGATAAATTGAGTTCACTTTCATACAAAGAATTCATATGTAGTCTATACAGACGTTTATTCAAATATATATTTTTTATTAAGATGAAATTTCCTCGTTTAAAAAAACAACAATTTTTGCAATTGACATTTAGCACAAATAATCCTCAGTTTGCTTGAGTTGAATTGCTGATTTGGTTTTGCCTTGTTGTTCCACAGATCATCATACTTATCTTCATCAAGTCGATAGTCCATCTCCAACTCTGGTGAAACCTGGTCTGTCTATAATACAATACATTTTCATGTGCTTGTGTGTGTGACTAACAAATAAGATTGCTTTAGTTTTGCATGCAGTTTGTTTACTATTTATACAAAGTTACAAATAGAAAAATGAATTTGATATAATTTGAAGAATTTTGGTTTTGTTACTTACATTTTGTTATAGGCATCCAGCAAAAGGTAATCTATCATATTCTACCACCACAAGAATCCATAATTGGTTGTTTGCTATGATGCTTTCTGCTCCTCCGTCAGGAATCCTTCCTTTTTTTTTAGGAATTGCTGGTTCTTTTTGAAGTTGATATAGACATCATGCTTCTATGTGGATGCTTTTTATTGTTCCGTCCAGCTCTCACACGGCTACCAACGAACAAGTAGTTCTGAACTGCTGGAACTATTGACATTTTCAATGTGGCTTTTACAATTTTATTTGGATCGCTATTTCTGTTTTTTGTCTAATCACATCTGTAAAAGTCTTAACTTCAAGATTCAGTTTGAGGACTCATCATTGCCTGCAGGGCGGCCTATGGTGAATACTGGGCAACCTTTCTTATTGTACTTTATGACTGTGAGGCAGAAAACTGTAACTGGGCTTGAATTCAACCTTGACAAAGTTTTGTCTAAACCAAATATGCTACATTTTTAATGGTTTATTTGAAAACAACCACACTTATTCCAAATAAAATCTGAATAAATCCCTGATTTACTTGATTTAAGTTGTTTCACTACTATCTGAAGCATAGGGCCCTCACGAAATGCTCGCGTCCGACTGATTCTACTCAACTGATCTTCTCCAGATGAATCTTGGGCCCAATCTCTTTCTCTGAGTATTCCAATCCAACTTCTCTACTCTATGTCATATTCATTTTTATCTTACCGTTGAATAAATCCCAAGATGACAGATAAGGAGAGTAGTATGTCTCAGTTGATAGAGGTTGCATTTGCGCGGGTTCGAATTTGGTTACTATGGTTGCAGTTTTCCTTGTATTATATATTACTATTTTTGTCTTCATTAGTAAGGATAATATAAAGGTATTGAACGCTAAAAATAATTGTAAACAATCTCTTGCTATAAAACATAAGTAAACACAAATTTTATATTTTAAAAGTTATATTAATATAAACGACACATTATTGGTTTTTCTTCTATACATAAACAGAAATTTAATTCTTAATCTGTTTAACCCTTAGCACGCGTATGACGGGATTTCACGTAACCCTGAACTTGACTGGTAATGCATATGACGGGATATCTCGATTCAACACTATTTGACTTCTGCAGGTATTTTTAATTCGCTTAAAGTCCAATAGAGTGCAGGGAAATGTCCTATTGGTATAATGTGGCACTCCCACTACGGTATTTGTTCTCGATCACCTGTCGTTGGTCTTTATTTGGTTGTTATAGCAACCAGGCGCCATTTTGTGTTCTGCCCCAGTGCGTATAACGTGATTCACTACTACGACTGTCAGTTGTGAAATGTTTTGTGTCAGCGTTATAACTGCTATAGTTCATTGTTGATTTGTTTAGGCCGTATTATTGTTTATATGTATATTTAGTCTATATCAGTAATTTTTTTGATGTCCTGAATGTAGGTAATTATTATGAGCAGTAGAAAGATATTTTTGATACGGTATGTTGATTTTTCTCAAAATCTTTTTTTAGTAAAATTTATTTGTTTGATGAAATTCAGGTTATTTTGAATTAAATAATAGGCCTACTTTTATATTAAAAAAATCAATATGATTTGTTTGTAAATATAAAAATATATATATAGGCCTAATCTGTTTCATAGGGCGGTCAAAAATGTGAAATTAGAAATTTTTTCTTATTTTAATCTGTAAAAAAAATAATAAAATAATTTTAAAGCCAATCTACATTTTTTTTTACCAAATATATCTGTAAGAACCCAAAATCAAATAGAACTTTAAACAATTACAAAAAAATTTTTTTTTCTTAATAGCACGTTATGAGTAAATAGCCTAAATTGTTATTCAGCGTGCTAAGGGTTAATATATAAGTTTTCTTATATTCTATATATTTAATATGTTTTAGACAACAAACTTTATAAACTACAATTTAACCTAACTGTGTAAAAAAAAAGTATTATTTTTTTTTAATGTGAAAAAAACCACTTATATTTGTTTTTAGGTTGAGTTAAACGCTTATTTCTTGTTGTTTTTTTGTAGAGTAAATAAAGTAATTTTTGTGTTTAGTTTTTACGTTATCCGTCCATAATATTGTAAATAAAACTTAACCAAACTTTACTGAGCTGGAGAACATAGCTAGTGGAGAACATACTCTGGATTTTAATCTGAATGACATTTATTACATCTTCTTTTTTATTAATGGAAATTAAACTATCTATCGGTATTTTATTTTTCAAAAGCTCTGATTTTGTCTCCATTTTTGTAGATTTTGCCATTTCCATCAGAAGTTGTAATTTACAAATATAGTTTGGCCGTAGTCATGTTGCGTTTAACAGTTTCAAAATGAATTAAGAATAATAGTTTTTAAATCGTCATAAATAGATTAAGGGGCAAGTTGCTTTAAACAGATCTTCTAACTTGTTATATTTATTTTGATTTCAATGTTTGAAACTTAATCTGACCGTTACCTAACGTAAATCTATAATTTAACGAGTTTATGATGGTAACAGTATAGTAGAAGTAGTAATACTATTACTTGCTACATTTATATACTGAGAAAAAAAGGATGTAAATTTCTTTTGATGTTGTTTATATATCAACATTATTACAGACCTATATCTTGAATTATTACACTCAGATCATACTGGCTTATTTGTGACCTAGATAAAAATTAACTACAAACTAATTCAAATGTACACCATTTTTAATTTTCCCACCAATTTTTTCATATAATATTCAATCTATTATACTAAATTTTACTGAAATTCAATTAAAATTCCAACAGCTGATTGTTGTCCAATTTTGAGATTATGTTTTAACAGTTTGTTGGCTTTGTAACAGTCTTGAGAATTGAAAGTGGCAGCAATAAGGTCTCTACAGAGTCTGGTGCAGGGAGACTCCGACCCCTGAGATTAGAGTTGGGCATATACGGAAAAATAATTGGGGAAATTATTAAAAAATTATAATAGTGATTAAGTTTCTACATCTATTTCATTTCGTTTAATTATTCCAATGTTAGCCTACTATTTATTTGCAGCAACTAGGGGGAAAATGGAAGAGAATTAAATGAATGGTGCATAAAGCGCACTTCTCATAAAAGAACAGTTTCCTACTGAAAACTCCCAGTTTTTATGTGATTGGTTCAAATATTGATTTTATTTTACCAGTATAAGATGAAGTAGGTCAATTTTGATTGACAGTATTATGAAAATAGTATTTCACATAGAGGTTTTACATAAAATGCAGTATTTAGACACATGTAACAGGTTTTGTATATGTCAAAATCAAACCGTTTTGTAGTTCCCATTCAACATTTTATTAGTAAGCTCATTTAAAAGTTCACAGGCCTCAGAGGATTTAGAGATGCCTTTGGTAGTTCATGACATCTGGGTTTGTTTTAGAGCATAGAGGTTAGAATGCATGTTTGTAAAGTTGTGATTTTTGTTTTTTATTGTTGTTTTGTTGATATATTTGTTTATTTCTATGGATATATTTAAAAAAGTTAGTGTACAATATTTATTTTGTGTATGTTATAACATCATTAATCAATCAATATTTAAAAAATGTAATGAAGTTATTAATATTATAAAATTGGAATTTGTTTTGAGAATAAGTGTATGGTCCTAACTTTTGTTCATGAATAGAGATTTGTTCAATTCCATGTTTAACAAAACAAGAAATGTTAGTGTTTCCTAAAAATTACCTCTTTCAGGTCAGAATTGAAAATTGTAATTTTAATTCAATTGAATAGCAATAATTTCAATAAATTGGTTCATTTGTTTGGTTGTAGAACCGGCTAGTAAAATAGTAAAGTAACGTCATATCTGTATATATCATAGTTGCAATAGTTTATGTTTGAAGTAGTTTTGGAAAGCTTTCAGTGAAGTGGAATTTATTTTGTATATATTACTTTTTTGTGGCTATTATTGAACGCTATAAGTGCATCTATTCTAAGTAAATTATACATAAAATTTTTGATAGAAGTGTAATCATTAATAACACCTTTTGTACACACAAATATAAGAAAGGTGTTGGAAATTGATAGATAAGAAGTAACAATGATATCATTTTGCAGGACTGCCTTGTACTTTTCAAGGCCGATTTTTGTTGTTCTCTTTTTCACTCCTTTTTCTATACCATGTTTTCCACCTATTCCTTGGTAGTTTCTTTTATCTCTTCAACCTGTCTATAGTCTCATATAAGTGTTCCCTCTTGCATTCGTTTTAGAGACCTATTTTTTCCTTTTAAATATTAATGCAGACTGTTTGTAATATCTATGTTACTTAGTCTAAATTTGTTTTCACGATTATTGTTCTACGGAATGTCATTTCTTCGTTTTCTAATGAGGTGCTACATAACATATTTTCTTTATATTTCTTTTGAGCCACCACACACACAAAAAAGTTTATTTTATTGATTGTTAATTTAACTGCCTTCTTTGTAATTGAACTCATTTTAAACTTAAGTATTTCATTTCGTCCCTGTTGTACTATTTATCTTTTACTTATTTTGTAATGATATAATTTCAGATGAAGAAGAACTTCATCATGCTGGAAGTACAGGCCCGGAAGAAATTATCCATATACAGAAAGACCTCGGACTTGGAGGCAATATTTGTGCAAAGATAGTATTCTTCTGTCTACTAGGAGCGTTGGGTGTCATGGTTGGACTGATTATAACGGAATATAGAGGATCAAATGAAGGTAAGCTGGTAGTATTGTTAACCAGTTTTTGTCGATCCTTTAAGTGTTTTACTATCTTACATTTATATAATAGTAATCTGTTAAAAAAAAATGAATGGAGTTTTTATGTGGAAATTTATTTTGGGTCCAAAAAAGTGGTTTGGGAATTTTGTCTGTCGTCTTACAACAAAAAAAGATTTTAGTCTGATTCTGATCAAATTTGGTATGTCAGAATAGTTTGACCATATCTTGAGGGTATTTTTTTCATTCTATAACTCAAAATTTGGGGATAGCTGCCATTAGACAAAACTCAAAGTTCCGATTTTTGTCATCTCTTCAAAATGCATTTCCTCTGCACAACATACAACTATTACACTAACAACAGTATTCAAAGAATATTAAGTACCAAACACACAATACCCATGGAGAATAAATCCATTAAGGTGTATATAAAATAGGCAGTAGCAAATCCGATAGCTTTTACATTGAACAAACAGGCAGAACGTTCGAGGAGCGCTTTAAAAGAGCATTTACCACACAATAAAATAAAACTTTGTACAATATTAAATTGATAATAACCATAGCTACACAGACTTTGATCATAATATGACACCATGCTATATTTGTAGAAAAGGCAAATTAATGAGCGCTGGTATGAGTCGAAATATCTAAGTCACATATAAATAACCCGGGAGACCTATTAAATGACCAATTGTTACTTTAAATCCAATTACGTATATGATACAGTCATTGAATCATTATGTAATCAGAATACTTACAGGAGCTCACAATCTTTACTATGTAAGGATTTTAAGTTTCAGTGTCTCATGATAGTGCCCGCCATAAAGTGTAAATTATTGTTTATGTGTTTGGTTAGATTTTGTATTGACAGGAGACAGGCTTACTTTGGAAAATGGTCCTTGGTATTAACTGATAGTACATAAGTAAGAAAACACTCACAAAAAACACTAAAGTTTTGAAATATTTCGTAAACACTGTTCACTTTCTCAATCAGTAGAGTTAAGAAGAAGACTGAAGATTGAGTAGTGAACCACAGATTATTATTACTATTATTTTTTAAATATATTTATTATTATTATTATTATTTTTTTTTGTAAAGCCTGTTGGGAAAAGGATAAAGGATGATTCATCTAAGGTTAAGTTTAGGGGGTTCTCTTGATTTTGTGACCCATTGATGAGACAGTTCACATCTTCTTAGTTCTGAGGGGTTACATTCAAATACATGTTATTTACAGCATTCAATCTCATGACCATAGGTATTATTCTGTAGTGTCCTGGATGATCCTGTGTAAACTTTAATAGTCCATTATATTGTATATGAACTTTTCCTTATCACTGTCTTCATCTTGTGGAAGGATATTATGACAACAATCCAGTGCTACTAATCCTTCCTGCTACAACAAGGCATGCTAGTCATTAGATTCCTGTCAGTCTTGCCGTTTATCTCCAGGCCATGACACCATACAAGATGGAGGGCTTTACCACAGAACTGTTCCTCAAGCATCATAATATGCTAATTTTCTAGTGGTATTTATTTTAAGTTCTTTTCTTCCTTTTTTTAAAAAAATAGGGTCATGATGGCCGAGAGGTTTTCCCCTTTAAAAAACAAGAAAAAAAATCTTCACTTTCCACTATCAACGTTTTGGTTTTATTTAAACTAATCTTCGGTTTTCTACTAAAATTCCTTTGGCCAAACATTTTAATTAATTCTTTGTGATCCAATATCTGTACAACAAGAACAATCTTCTGTAAACGCCATAAGTAATTTAGCTTTACTATTAGTGATAGTTATTATTATACTCTGTGACTTATTTAACTTGTTATTATGAAATACATCCAAGAGTGATATAATGATACCTTAATTCAGCTTATAAATGAACTATCACCTTAGGATACCATTATCACCAACCACAAGACCATGATGCCACCAAAATAGTCACACCTCAAACTGCCCGTCACATAACCCATAACCCATTTCAATTAATGTCCCATTTCATCCATCTAACCTAAGTACATATATGTATCCAAATAAAATATAATTTATTTATTAAAGTGTAGTGCTAAATATACAATATAATAAACAAGTGAAGAAGAAGAAATTAGAAAATAGGTTGCTACAAAAATGGGAAAAAAAGAAGGTGAGAGGATTGTTGTTTGAAAAAAGAAGAAGGAAAGAACACTTTTTAAAATCAGGTATCATTAAATCTGTTTCAAAGAATTTCATATCATCTTGGTCGATTGAGGTACATAATAACTTTTAATTCACAAAAAGCTAAAACGAATTCACATATTTTAAGATCAAATTAACATTGATAGATATCTTGACAAAAAAAATTATAAATAAAATTCTTAAATCAATTAACAGTGAACATTTCATAAACTTTTAATACCTACATCAATAAAATAATTGTCCATCATCCAATTTGTATTTCACACAATTATCATTTTATAAATTCACCAGCTGGACACACATTTAAAATTAAGTATCAATTAATTGTTTAGATGTATGAAATTAGTAAGGTTTTGTCATTGTGTTATCTGTGTAGAATCCCTAGGACTATAAAAAACATAAACTGTATTGTAATCATAACTCAAAGATCTAGCCGTGGTAAATTAAAAGACAAAACCCGAAGCCCCAAATAATGTTGTAATGTTTGTATCCTAAAATAATAGAATTGTATTCATAAATAACAGTCATATTATTTATATTTTTTCCATCTCGTTTAATTATAATGGACATGGCTTAATATTCTATAAACCTATTTGTAAATTTAGATCACAATATAAAATTGAAGAATTTATAGAATACAGTTTAAAAATTGTTTTTACAGTAGAAACACAATCTACATTAGACTCGCCTTGGTCGCTGTGGCTTGACGGGTGGATAGATGATGCACCATCACATCATGAAGCTGAAGTTGATACTGGTGAAATTGAAGATGATCACGGTAATATAAATAGTCTAATTTACGAATTGGAAAATTTATACTTTCAAATTCAGTTATATTGATTTTTTGCAGGAAATATTATTTAAAATCTTATGTTAAGTTATGTAAGGAAAGGATTGTTTAATTAGACACCGTTTTGAATATTATTTGAAATTACTAAAAATCTAGTTTTATATTTCATTAGTATGTTTGTGTGTCTTAAATTATTAATACGGTGTTAATGTATTAAACCTTTTTTAATTGTAGTAGAGTGCTTGAATCTAAATTATATTTACTTCACCAACTTTATTAAAATTAGTCTTTCTTTAAAGATAGACTTTAAAAAAAATTCTTTAAGCTTTTATACATAATAAAACTATTTGTATACTGCTGAAATTTTATCTTTTTACGTAAAAAAATTGTTACGTAAAATATAAATCTAAATATAGACCTTCTGTTGATTAGTTTACATTATGGTAAACTTAATCCTGTAGTCTAACATCTTTTGAAGTGCATAGGGTTTTCTTTGACATAACTTGTGCAGTCATAAATCGTTATTAATTTGCTCCCCACTTTTCTTATGATGCTGACTCAAATCACTTTCAGAACACTACAGGTTACTTTATCATCAGGATGTTTCTACTAAGCTGACCTCCTCACATTCCCACACTATTATTTATATTCTCTAAAGTGTAAGCTATTACTTTTTTGTCCCTCCCTCTATAAGATTGTTAGACTGATATTAAAAAGGGTGCTTTTCGCAACAGAAAAACAAGATCAAACTGAAACTCAAAAACACTTGGTCTAAAATAGTAACTTAACTGATTCTAGGTTATAATGAGTATTATGCTAGATTTTTGTATAAAGAAGATTGTACAGCAGCATTATCATTGACTGGTCCTTAGTAATGGACCCTTAACATAAAATAAAAATATTCAGTTATAAGTAGGGGGTCTTTGCTTGCCTACATATTATGCTTTTCAATTTATTTATTATTTGGGTCGGGTAAGAGACATACCAAGGCTACCGTTTGGACTAATGGTTTGTTCTAGTTACATTCATATGGTGAATAAAAAAGTTACACAGTTTACCCAGCTTTGGGGGTACTACGATTAGTAGTAAATCCTTGTCACAAAACCTAGAATTAGAATGACGGCAACTCACACATTTCTTGACTAATAAACTGTCTAGCAGACCTATGCACTTCACAAGCCAGCTCCCATAATTTATTATTATGAAGATAAAATTTCCAACAAATTTCATGCGTGTCGTCAAAGTCATATATTTTGCAACATGAAACCCAAAAATTGTTAATCATTGCCAATCTGAATCTAGTAGGAATGATTGATTTTCAAACAGTAGAAATAATACAGTGAAACGAATGAAGGAGAGAAGGTCATTGATGCAATTGGGGACTTTAAACAATTCCTGATATAATAAGATTAATATTTGTCATGATTAAATAGCTCTTGATTGACAATGAATGGGTTTTATGAATTATCTTCAATCTATGTACCAGTTAAGTCATTGATATGATTGTCAAAAGAGTGAGTAATTTTTGTTGTAAGTCGTACGATTTGTTCTTGTAAATCAACAAGAAAAGTGGTGGAATCCTCATTCGGATAATTAAAATAAATACTATATAGATACCTGATAGCATGTTGACTAATTCCCTTCTCTTCTTGTGATTGTCACATTTACCTATCACATTACCAATAATAAGTCACGTATATTAATACTAATACAATGCTCACTTTGTCCAGAGGTCATTGAATACTTTAAAAGTTGTTAATACACTTGCATCTCAATGATTTTTAAATAACCATTGACCTCAATTTGGATTGAATCATTGTTTTAATGTACATGGTGTTTTTATTATGGAGATGATGGGAGGGGAAATGAGCTAAAAGTGTCTGTAATCTCAAGAGGAACAAGGGATATCATCATGGAACTATAGTTATATATTCACTAATCTGTAGATTACAATGTTTAAATTAAATATTCAAAATATTATATGATTTCAAATAAAGTTACATTTTAAAGGAAGGATTTAACTAAAACATGTGAGGAAGCTGTCGTTGTATTTATACCAGGGATTGTTTTCTTACATTTACTGAAGGAGAACCACAGCAGTAGTAATATCTTGCTGTATTGCTGTATTTATCAAGCCTAATTTACACCGTTGTAAATCTATATAATTATTTTTTCAATCAAAGCTACTGAACCAATCACATAATAAACAAGGAAAAATTAACTGACTAGTGTGAAATAAAAATGTAAAATTTGTCTTTACAATTTTGTCCTTTTATAGTGTGGTGGTTTTAAAAAAAGAAAAATAATATATTATTGTGGACTTCAGAAAAAATGTCCATATATGAAAAATACTGTCACATAGTGTTATAGATTCTGTAAAATTACCATAAAGTAAAATACTATGAAATAGTCATTTTATAAATGCTACATTATCATAAATATCGAAACCAACTATAACCTTGTGAACAGATTGTCAGGTTATATTCAGTTGAGTCCCTGGTTGGTCTAATGGTTCCGTTTCCAATCCCTATGAGGGCTCAAACTTTTCAGAGTTACCCAACCCAGTTATTGATTTTATGTAACTGAAGAAAACAAAACTCACATTAGAGTAGTGGTTATTTTATAAGTGATAAATTTAGTTTTATTATACTTTTAGGCATATATTGCAAGGGTTACCATTGTTTCATTATTACACCCAAATCCATGTCCTGTCCTGCCTTAAATGTTTTTTAATAACTTTCTTTTTTTCAGTGAAATGGTTTTACTTAGTTTTAATTAATACAAGATACATTTAATGTAAAAGGTAATATTCTAGATTTATTAAAAAACCCATTGTGTTTCTTTGTTAGCACATAAGCCCTCTAATCCCTCATGGTATATAATAATAAAAACATAGATAATATCGTATAAAATTTAAACTTATGATTGTAATTCCTTATTTATTGAAAATAAGACTGAAATCTTCATCATTAAACAATATACTAATAATAATGTGATTGTGTGTTATGGTTTGATAGGGTTTTTACATACTAACTAGTGAATTGCTCATCATGGTTTTAGCAGAGATATTTGGGGAGGAGGGGAGGGGAAAGGAATTAACAAAATGGATATGGCGCTTACTTTCTTTACACAGTGCCTTCAAAAACCCACTCTGTAATAAATTTAGAAAAATTGCAGTATTTTCACCAGTTTCAAAGTTTAAAGCAATGAAATTGAATTAAAGTGTTGCATTGAACCATTTTCTATAAATGCTTGGTAATTCATGTATATAAATGCTCAAAACATCAATTTATTTAGCACAAACAATCCACACTTTATCTATTCATTGAATAACTCACATGAAAGCAAAAAACTACTAACGTCCACAGAGAACAAATTAGAGCTCACATTTCTTGTGTCATGGCACTATTTTATGATATCTTTGTTGACAGACAAATTTCTATGTAACTTTGACTGAAGACCACCATTTCTTTTTCTCACAAAAGGGCCAAATTGTTTAAGTTAGTTTATCTTCTTGTGACCCGGGTGTGTACCAACTGCAAAATCGGAAAAAGCCAAGGATTTTAGTACTCGAGAGGAAACTCAGGAATAGGGTGAGACTTTCGTTAAAAATCTAGGAAGATCATGTTTTTTTCAGGCTATATCGGTCAGAACAAAATATGCCAAAGGTATTTTTTAAATTGAAATGATTACTTTATCACAGTAGAATAAATATTCACAAACTTTCAGTCATCATAAAACTAAACTGTTCACTTTAAATCATTTTATCTCAACGCGACGAACGGTTGCAATGCAACTCTGTCCTGTTACAATGTTTTGTAGAATGCGTTAGACGTGAATGTCGTTTGAGGCACACTTGTTTTATCACATACTGTAGCGTTTGTTCATAATATTTATCCGTAAATAATTAAATTTTTATTATCACGATTGATCAGTAATTATAATTATGTTCATTTATAAAACATAGATAATATTAAAAGAAATGACGCAAATGATTTAATTTTAATTCGGACAAATAGTTTTCATCAAGTGATGATTTATTTTATTTGTTGAAGATTAATAGAAAATCAACCAAATATATATATATATATATATATCTTTTTAATTTGGAAACTTTTTTGTAGTTGAATATCTGTTACCACAATAATTAGTGATAAGAGTCTCTTTCGCTGTATGGCACACTTAGATTGAATTTAGAAATAAGCTTTACCTCTTCAAACAACATTTATCTAATTGTTGAGATGAAATGGAATGTTTGTGCTTCATTAGGTGTGTTGAGCACCAAGTTTTCTCCATAGAAAAGTTTCTAGTTATCACTTTATTTCCATTTTTCTGTTGATATTTTGAAACAAAAACAAAATTGTTTTCTTAGCTTGACATAAATATATCATTGTTTAGCAAATTCACTGAGGGGACACTTTGAACACTGTAAAATTTTCTGTATATTTTTAGTAGTTATGAAGTTTTAAGGTCACATTGAAATATAATATATATGTGTTTTTAAAAAAAATTACATATACAATAACAAAAGTCGGGAAATTATTTTGGATTTTTATTTGAACACAAAATTCTTTTACTTTTTGTGTAATATTACTAACACTAACACTCATAAAAAATCGAGTTAATGTCAGAGTTAAATAAATAAACATTTTCAACAATCCTAATTTTTTTTTTTTATAAGGGGTTTTTCAAAACTTCATCAATAAAAATATTGGTTTATAAATATATATCCAAACAATTATTTTTAACATCTTAAATTTAGTTGTTCTCAAAATGTAGTTGTACTTTGGCTACACACCAATATGTATTGTAAAAAAAAATGTCTAATTTACTTTTGATCAAGGCTGGAATAAACTGAATATACACTTTAACATTGTTTTGAATTTATCAATGTTGTTTTAAGTAGAAAACTCTGAAGAAGGAATAGATTCAAAAGAAGAACATAGTCAAGAAGAGGAGGAAGAAAGTGATGATGATAGTGGTGAAGATGGAAGTCAAGAAGAAGAGGAAGAAGAAGAAGATGATGATGATACAGACGGTGGTGTAAGTGAGAGTCAAGAGGATGAAGAAGAAGATGAAGAAGAAGAAGGAAATGTGAGTAAGGAGGGAGATGATGATGATGATGACAGTCAAGAGAATAATGAAAGTGAGGAAGATGGTGAGAATGAAAAAGATATTAGTGAGGAGGAAAGTGAAGAAAACCAAAGTAAAGAAAAATACAAATTTAATTTAGATGAAAGCGAAGAAGATGTTAGTAACGAATCTGAAGAAGATGTTAGTAATGAATCTGAAGAAGATGGCGAACGACAGATAGAGAATGAAGATGAAAGCAGAGAAAAAGAAGAAAGTGAAGAGAAAGATGATAGTGGAGAGAATAATGGAAGTGATGAGAAAGATGAGAGTGGAGAGGAAGTAGAAAGAGAGGAGGAGGATAGTGGTGAAATGCGTACAGGCGATAGTGGTGAATCACTTAATGAAGTGAAAATAAAATTTCGAACCAAAAGTCATCGGTTTTATAAAAAAAATAAAGACGATGAAAGCAACGAACAAGAAGTGGAAGATGAGGACGAAGGTGTGAAACTAAATATCCCTGGTTCGGATGATGAGGATTCTAGTAAGATTTGTTTTACTTAAACATTTGGTTGTGATGTTTTTTCACTAACTACTTAGTTGCCTAACTGAATCTCTTCGATAAATTTATAACATTGTTTAATTAGTATTTTCAGCATGCATATTATTAACATGTTTTGCTTTCAGGTTCTTGCACAAAATATATTGCTTATATTAAATTGATTAAACTTTAAAGTTTGTAACCAACAGTTTTATGTTAGTTGAAAACAGAATCCAGACAGACAATGAAAGGAATAGAGTACTGTAATGTTATATTGTATTTTATAAGTATATATAAAGGTTTATAATTGCAATAAACTCTTGTAGTGTAGTAATTTGGCATGAAAAGCTTGTAGGGGTTTCTCTCAGTCTTTTTGGGTTTCATGGGTCTTTAGTTTTTTCTTATATGTTTCATTTTAAATTATTTACGATTAGAGATTGTTGAGACAGCATCAAATCTGTATTTTTGCAAATATTATTTTCTGTCTTCTGCAGTGGTACATATATTGCCTGTTCACATGATGTTGCCATTGACTGTTATAATAAAATTTTTGATTCAGTAATTTATTTCAATCGGTTTTGTTAACGGTAACTATAAACGGCAATTCAGTAAAATTACCTAATACTTCATCAGTGCCGCATATATTGTAGTTGTTTAGACAATTAGTTTTTTTACAAGAATGCACAGCGTTGAACCCTGGCCAATCTGTTTTTAATTTTATACTTATGTTAACAACATATGCAATAGAGAGGAAAAATACGCGACTTTTTACTAATTTAGTTAAAAAAAACCTACAATATAGGAGATAAATCATTGAATCTATTTAAACATACAAATTTAAAAGAATCAGCATAGAAGGATATATGTATCAGCTGTTTATTATTTTCATTGTTTTTTTATAACAATGATAACAGCTTATGATGAGACACGTTTTCATGTCCATCTTACAAGTAAGCTACTAGCTGAAGAAATGCGAAGAAGCAAACATATAAGTGGAGGTTTGACATAAGGTGAAAAAATTGAACTGTTTGAGCAGTGTAGTCAATTGTAGTCTTTAAAATTACCTATACGGTCAAACGTTGAAACAAGTGAAACTAAGCATAAATTTCATAACTAAGTTATTATTTTGGACAGTTACAAATTTAAGAATTAATCATTACGTTAATATGTTCATACAATTTTGTTTTTTATAACAGTATTAGTTGTAACAAATTTATCTTTTTCTCCTGTTTGGGTTCTTAGTATATTTTGTCTTTCCTATCTTCATCATACAAATGCTGGTTTCTGTGTTTTGGATAGTCTTCAAGAGCATTTATCTATACTGATCAATTTTCCAAATTTTGTCTACTTAATGTCATGTGTTTCAATTAACTTACTTCTTCCTAACTTCTATACAAAGGTTGTTCAGATCACTGACCTGTGTTTCTCTAAAACTGTATAGAGTTATACACGTACGTTTATACATACGTATTAGGTCAACTTAATATTTATTATTTATCACATTCTAAAAAGATAAGTTGAAATATGATATGAAACGCTACTGATGTTTATCTTATCTTACCTTCCATGATGAACGTTGCCCTCTATTATGATTCATCTCTACTCTCTTCTAATGCAATCCCTCTCCAATTCCTAGTCCTCATCATTCTCAGGTTTCCCTCAGCATCCTGCAGCCATCTCCTTCTTAGTCTTCCCCCTTTTCTTTGTCCAGTAATTCCGGCTTTTAGCATTTCTTTTGGCATTCATCTATTTCGTCTAGTGAAATGGCCCAACCATTTGAACCTTAAAATATAATTTAATAAAATGCTCCTTTCTTTTTTTCCTCTTTATTTAAAAAAAAAATACACAATTATTTATTAATAAAAAAAAAAATATGTGAAAGGAAAATATTAACAATGTGTAGAAGAGAAGACATTTTTTTTTCTTTATAAAATCCTCTTGATATTTAAACTTACAATTGAAATTGAAATATGAATTAAATTATACAATCAAATCTGTTTTAAAATCTAAAAGAAAATCTTTCAATTTCTTTAATTTTTTTTTTTTTTTTTTAATGTTATGTTGCTCACAGTTAGCTCTTAGAAACTCATATCTCGGGGTAAGATAGTTGTAGGGGTATTTCCTTGGGAAATACACAAACACAATTATTATAGGTTATTTTATCATCAATTATTAATTACTAAACATCAGAAAACTATTAAATTAAAATCATGAAATAAAATGAAGAATTTTTTTAAAACTGTTCGCTTTGTCTATGTAATTATTTAAAATTGTCTCCCTCTTGATTGGCAAAAGTCGATGTTAAGTTAGAAATAAAGAAATCACAAAATTGTAAATATTTCTTTCGAGTTAAATTGATTCAACTTAAATTCTTATTATTTGTTAAAAAAAAGACAGTTAGGAGAGTCCATATCTCCAGAATAAAATGTAGCCATTGGGCGAATTAGGATTTTGTTCAGCCTAAGTTTTGTCTTTTTTAGCCTTTGTAAAGAGTTTTATATGGGCATAGTATGTTCTATTACTACTCATAATCATCATAATCAAATTTCTATTCATTATCTAATTGGACATATTATTTTCCCTGTTGAGGTTAATTTGGAGATGGTTGAAGTCTAAGACTCCTTGTAATTTAAAGTGTTTTTTATCTACAACTATCCTCCTTCCTTTCTCTGCAGAAACCCCAAAGTATTTAGTTTTACCTTAGTTTACAGTTAGACCTATTCTTTGTACCTCTTCCTCAAATTCAAAGTGGACACATTTCTTGCTACCAGGATAAACTCCAAGTTGTCTCACCCTCTGAAAAATCAAATTGCTTGATGCAGTGCCCACAATTAATTAAACAGTGAATCGGAGAGTTAACCATCTTCCCATTTTACACCAGAAGTTATTTTAAGTTCATGGCTTTTCTTCCTACAACCACTCTTGCTCTACTCTCACTCAATGTGAAACTCAACAACTCTACAATTTCTGAGGGAAATCTCATGTCTATTACTGTTATCAGCTTAGATCTCATCAACTGATGTTTAGTTATCACAAATTTAAGTGTTGATTGCAAAGGAGTTGATTTACTATCAACCTCCAGTATTTTGCTATCCGGCCTACACAACCTTCACATTAGGCCGGATATTTTCAAGCCTACTGTACTTTTTGTTATACTGTTAATTGATAGATATGACGAGCCTAGGAACTACCAAGATATTGTATTAGTAAATTCTGTACAGAGGGTAGAATCAAGTGAGTTAACAATAGATAGAGGGAAATGTATGTCACTATATAAAGACTAAGTATGGAAAACAGAAAAGGTTAGCTTAGGTTAGGTTAGGTGTAACAAGTAAGCTGTGTTATGATGAAACTCAAGAAGGCAGATGAAAACAAAACTCACCTGAATGTTCTCTGATACATTTGGGCTCAGTAAAACTAAAGTTAAAGATTCTTCTTTAGTTCAGTGGTCTTTTACTTTTAACAAATCTTTGTTATTTGTGATACTTCTAAACTAATTCCTATTTTCCTAATACCTTTTCATTATATTCTTAATTTTGGTATACAATATACACATAGATTAGAACTTTTTTTTTTATATCTAACTTTAACAATTTATTTATTTAAACTATAGAGTAGTTAAATTAATAAACACAAGAATGTCTACTGCGGAAAACGAGGTTTCATTGTTGACTGAAATGCACATATTCTGATTTATGACATTCAAAAAAGCTGCTGACATTCCTTATGGAAATTCTAATTGTAGTATGTTGTTGACAGTAAATTTGTCATTTTCAAACAAATATTGATCACAAATGTAAGTGAAAACACTATGTTGAAACTGGCATTCAAATTCACACTTAGACCGCCTTGATTTTTCTTATTTTTTGAAATTTTTACAACTAATTTGTAATTCCTCATAACGATTTGAAATGCATTTCTCACATAGTAGTTCGACGACAAATAGATGGCTGATACCACATGCTCAACAACTTTCCAGTTTTGGCAGGTTTTTTCTGAATGTCCATTCTGTCTTTTATCCATTGTTGCTTTTGTTCTCTGTTGTACTTTTGCTTAAAAGGAGCCATTGGAATAAACAAAATCAGATCAACTTTTGGCTACATTTAGGAAAATTTTGTTTTTTGATGATTTTTCTGTAAGTGCCTTTCAAAGGCTTTAAATATTCAGTTTTCTATCTTATCAACCATTACAATTTATAATGCCTCAAAGTTGCGACCAATTGAAAACTGTAACCTAACTTCATGATGCTGTCATATTTACAAATATAAAATTTGATGAAAACTTTTTTGTACCACAAAATTGTATTTGGATGAATCTAAAGGCATTAACAATCTGTAAGTTGGGTTTAATCTGCCACAGGCAATCGCGGGATCAAATTCTAGTTTCCTAGTTGAAGTCTAGTTTTTCAACAGTATAGAACGACTCCACTTTTAGTCATCTCTCCAGAATAGTTTTAAAATGCTCAACAGAAATAACTCTAGAATTCTCAGACAATTTATTGAACAATCTAACTCCAACATATTCATAGCTTTGTTGTGTTTGACTTAGCCTAATATATTTACTGACTATACGTTTGTTTTGTCTTTTGTTATGTTCATGAATATGGCTTTGTAAATTATAAATTCTTAAATATATGGAATGAAACGTGTGAAAAAATTGTAATCAGATAGAAATGAAACAATTCAATTGAATATACCAAGATGGTTTCAATGACTTAATCATCGTACTCGGTTGTTACTAGTGCATGAATATCGTTTCACTGATCCAAGTTAAGTTAGTCTTGTGACAACAATCATCTTTCCAACTCCAATGACATAAAATATGGTCAATGTCAACAGGCTCCAAGATTATGCAATTCCCAACTAATGCCATTAAAACAAACCTACAACTTTACTTAGTTGGACTATACATAACAAGAGTAAATTATTTATAAATTTCAGTCAATATTTGTTTAATTTAGAAAGCATTTGGTAACAAACCAAGTAAATTGAAACTCAATGTTATGTAATTTACTAAATATCAAGTAATCATCTTTAGCTCGATAACATAAACCAAAACTCATTGCCTACCGAAAAAAATAATAAATACATTATTAATATAGCAAAGAATTAAAATTCAACCCCAACTCACCTTTAAACAATTATACGATTTATTCTAATGACCGAATGTGCTTGTTAAGTGAAACACAAACACAATATTTAGTAATTTATTGAGTCTTGTTGATCATGGTTTTGCCAGTTTATGGTATTTACAAGACTGCTAACACAAACTCATAAATGTTATAATTTGCGAAACTATAGTCTGGTAACTCAATAAATTGTTTACTAACCATTGTGTTTGTGTTTCATTTATAATTTTTTAAATTTCTTTTAATGAAAAACTTTTCTCCAGCATCCTTGAACCACTTACATTTTTTTAAAAAGTAGTATTTTTCACTTTAAATTAATTAAAAAATTACAACCGATACCTCGTCATAACAGTTTATCTGGTCTGGAAAATTGGATAGGAAACAAGTAAACAAAAAAATTTTAATCTCTAATTTTGATGTTTCATCTCGTCTGGGTATTATAATTGAGAGAGAACTTTCACCCTATACGGAATATATTTCTTTCCTGATTTTTTATCTTTTCGAGTCCTTAAGATTGAAATGAATGATAACTTCCCTTCTATAAATATTGTTATATTATTAACTCATATAATCATTTACCTTGATAAAAAAAAAATTTTAAAATATTTGTAATACAAAGATTAGTCATTTATTGTCTTGAAACATCAAATAATAAAATTATGAGTTCATTCGAACTTAATCGGTAGAATACATATATAAAATCATTTTGAAGTTAACATAAAAAAATAAATTATCAAACAATTGAGATGTAAGAGGAAATGTCTCTTATTAACTACACTGAGGTTATGGAAAGTTCATAAACATATGTAAATATAACATAAAGGAAAGATTTCATTAGTTCATTTTAGAGTCTTAGGCCTTCTATCTCGGGTTGGGAGGAATTGGTTTAACACATACTTATTTAAAATAGATCACTCAGAGTCTGTTTCTCGTGAAAAATTCATATACATAGGCTACACATACAATTACAAGAAAAACACAATCAATTAAAGTTTATATTTTGGGGAATATTATTAATTATCACTTGAGTTTCTTTCTCTCGGGACAGGGTCAGTGCGGCAAATTTGTCAAGGAAGTGGGGTAATTATACACATGTTGACAAAGATATAAAAAAATAATAAAATATTAATCGATTTTTTTTTTTTAAATAAATGATGAGTGGTGAAATGATGGTAGACAACGTTCACAAAGTCTATGTTTTTGAATACTCGGTGTACATATAGAAAATAGTTCAATTAGTATGATATTTGTTATAAGTTATTCCACTTTTGTGTATTAATGCTTCAAAGTTTATGATAGTAGGCTACTTAGGCCTATTAGTGGGGATATAGGATGACTTAAAAAAAAAATATAAATTGGAATGGTCTCACCAATGTTCTCAAATACGTTGTTGAAACTAGCTTGTATTATGTCTGCTCCTTGGTAGATTTTTTTAGAAAAATTTCAACTGTTACTTATCACTTTTAATTTGTGTTACTTCTCAGCACTCCATAGAAAATTTAAATATACTTTTCCACTTATTTAAATTGCATTAAATTGGAGCTGAGTCAGGAAACGTCCATTAAGCTTGGGATCTCCCAACCAAACTTCCCAAAAATCATTGTTACAGCGTCCATAGAGATTCAACATTATCCATTTTTTGTGATCTTGATTAAGATTAGTAGCACTGATGAAAATGAATACATGACCCTAATTTGTTAAACAGGAAGTTGTTAAGAACTTCATTTAAGACTGTTGACTCTACTATTACGGTATACATTTAAATTTGTTGAAGACATACTAAGAGGGGTTCCAAATAACTTCCTTTAAATTTAAACTATCTTATTCCTAAATACGATTTCACCTTGGTCTTAATCTAAAACTAGTTGGAATTTCCCGCACTTTAAAAATTAGTTAGTGGGCTAAACTTTGGTCACGTGATTGCTGTATCGGTGGGTGTGGCTTATTTGATTTCTGTCACATATTATGTCTGTTCCGCCATCTTTGAAATAGGACTTTGGTTGTATTTATCATCAATACTAAATAATTTTGAGGTTTTCTTTGTATGTTCAGGTGACAACTTATACGTCAAAATATCCGTTAAATCCATAGGCCATATTTGTTTTGTTGAAGCGATAGTCGTATTCTTTATAATTAATTATTTATGACGCTCTGGTCCGGTTCGGCCATTGTAAATGTTTTTGAAAATTCGTGTTTAATTTCGATTGATTTTGTCTATCTTAATTCTAATCTTGCTACGGGGTTATTTAATTTGGATAATATGGAAGTTTAGGCCTCTAAATTGTATATTCTAGGCTTACGTAAAAATTCGGGGAATCACGTTATTTGAAGTTATCCGATCGGTACTCTAGTATTTTTAGGCTTTTGTTTAATTCGCTACCGTTGTGCATTTTTCCCGGTAGGTGGCGTGCGTGTCTTCTCGTGTTTGAAAGGAATATTGATTATTTATTGAAACAACATTATTTTGAAATGTTTCAAGATTGACTAAAATTGTCGTAACCAATTGTTGGACACCAAAATCAGTATTCATGTTATATTAAGAGAGGTATCTTTAAAAAGCCCCCTCTCCCATATATTTTGAAAATCTCACAGAAATTGTTAGGCTAAAATAAAATACTGAAATGTGTGAAACCCCCTTGTAAACTGAATAACTAAACATAAGATTACATTTTAATTTCTTTGTTTATAAAATGTAAAACAAGAGCACAAATCTAGTGGTGTACTCCACTGACTGACAATGTCGTAGGCCTCGCATCATGAACCTTTATGTTGTGATATGTAAGCTATGCTTTGCTCTAGTATGTGGACAGTAGGATTAAAAACATGTGGCGTAGAAGTGAAATTGTATTCTTTTAGATGACACTGACTGTATAAAACTTGTTTCCGTGCTTTTTGAAACCTTTAACACAAATTTGATAATAATGTTCTTGTATTTTTCAATTCACCTACGCTTCAGAATTGTAATGTATTTACATTTGTATCAATAGAGATTAAAATCACTCCCCAAGAAACTAGCCACTAACAATCTACTATCTTTACAATAGAGGACGAAGAAGCTGTTGGATCAGAACGTTATAGAAATGCTCGTGAGCGGTGGATATCTAATACACTCTGCAGAAGCCACAAGCGTATGTTTATAAATGATTCTCAGTTGTAGCATGTTACCAAACGTTGTCTGTCTGATTCTGCCTAGGAAGGGATAATGTCTGTGCATGGTGTGATTGTACAATAATTTTTTCGCCTCGTAAATTAACTAATGAATTTGTTATTTAAAACAGAACTATTCATTAGTGTAAGTTTTAGTGATAATCTGTGCTCTATTTGTGCTTGATTCATGTTGTCAGAACAATTCAAAATATTGATTGCATTCTTTCAAATATTTTGATAAATTAGTAATTCTTGTTTAGATTTTTTTATCCTTGTTTACAATAACACTGAGACGTGCTACAAAAATCTCGCAATGTTATATTTTCTGTCATTATTCTGATCCTTTTCTACTTTAACCTCTTTCTATGATCCTCGAGTTCAGATCATCCTTTCAAGTTCTTCTAAGTCTTCCCCGAGGCCTTTTGCCTTCCATTCTGGTCAACCGTGTTTTTTTTTGCAAAACTCTTAACCACTCGGTAGACATGTCCAAACCATTTTTTTTGTATCTTATGTATTACTAGCGTCTCCCGTCGCGGCTTTGCCCGCGAATCATTCAAGTTGTAATCTATACGTTTATTAAATCGCATGTTTTGAGTAGTGAGTGGTATTTCCCATCTACGCATCTAAACATGCACGCATGCAGGTATACAAAAGAATACCTGCTTGCGTGCATGTTTAGATCTGTACCTAAAGTACACACAGCATAGTATATTATACATTTGGTTTAGAATCGAGAAACAACTTGACCTATTCTAAGATAATAAACTTTATAATCAGCCTAGTTGCTTAATAAAATTTGTTTTTCTTTTTGTATTTAATATCCTTTAAAATTAAAATTTCGCAAAATCCTTTCTTAGTGAGCATCTATGACCTCATGCAAATATGCCTTTAAATTTTGGTATCAATATCTTTCTTGGTTTTTGCTCTACATTGATTCTCTGTCAGTCATTCATTCATTCAATCAGTCAGGACAAAGCCGTTTATATATATAGTGATTTCTTTAATCGGTTTCATCCCAAGTCTGCCCTAACAAACTGATTCCTGACTTGATCCCTTCTAGTGTAATTTTCTATCTAATCTGAATCCTCATTATTATTATTATATTTAGTTGGGTAGTCTGTTCTTTTTCTCAGTTGAGTGGCTTATTATGCTATCAAATGGAAATAAATGGTTCGATGCTCCTTAGGACGACCTGTAAACTCCAAGAAGTTTAGAACCTTCCTGTCAAGATTGTTTTAAAGGGTTTTCTGTCACTTTGATAAGGATACAAGGGTTTCGGCCTTTTCCTAAAAGATAAGTTTGAATTCGAAAATTAATGCTCTGAAGTTTCCGATTTCTTGAACAGCACAGAGTCTCACAATGGATATGCCCTCAAAAATATGCCTATATGTATATGTTTTTTTAGATGGCAGTATCTTTGTAATGAATCCTGCCACCTTCCTTATATTACTCTTGTCTAACAAGAGGTAGTCAATTGCAATTTGCTTAGAGATGATGCGAAGTGAGGGTTGCTCATTTTTATAACTTACATATCCAGCCTCTTGCCACAGACCGGTTCAGGTCTATTGAGTTTAGTTTTTTCTGGGTCATATTCTATTTAAAGATGTAATTTCTGATTGAAGTACTGTTGAGGTATATCCCCACCGATAGGTCAGACCCCTCAGATTCTATCCCCTGTTCCAAAGCCATCAGCTCATGCATAGATAATGCATAGCTTCCTTTCCTCTAGTTATTCTTTGTGGTCAGGTATTACCACTGCAAATGGTTTTGAGAAAGAATACTGCATCTTCATATGGTCAGAGACTATTTCTAGCGGGTATTCAAATTATGGAAAACTTCACCTAATAATTGACTTTAATTAATTAATCCACCTGAGTACGTATATTTGCTTTTGCATTCCTGAAAAAGACATGAATGCTACGGTAAATTATATTTTTAGATTAGGTTGAGATTTGCAGTGTTACTGCGAGGGGTGTTTTTGATTATTTCATTGACTGTCTACATTCTTATGGAATGGATGACACGTTTCTGGAGTCAACCTTAATCAGCCCTAGACATATCAGAGCTGCAGTTATGACTGGTAAACATAATGGTGTTGGAGCATTTTTTAAGCAGATGTTCCTATTGATAATATTTTGGGATTGTGCTAACATTAGCTTAGAGCTGTCTGTAAGTGACATAGTAAAATCTGTATCAGGACTAAACAGGTTTAAAGTTTTTACTGATATATAATACATTGTACACCACGTTTCTCCCCAAAACGGTAGAGAATTTCAATTCTGTGTCAAAACACTAGCTATGGTTTTAGAACAGACAAAAACTGTTCCCAGCATTTTTAACACCCTTGTTGTAGAGGCTGTGAAAAATACAGATTTTTGGAGTTCCTATTCATCAAAATGAGAACTGTAAGGGCAGAGAACCTTTGAACGTTATATAACGCTTTAAACACTCAATTGAAGACAAACCTCTGGGAGAACAAGATTCAGAAATTGCTAAATGACAAATGTTCCAATCATGTATAGAAAAGTGAAATTAAAAAGCTGTCATCAATGTTTAAACTTTGTGAAAGGCAGCTGATTCAAAGTCTTTGCACATATCTGTTCACCAAAAGTCTACTTGTTCTGAAGCATATTATCAACAGAGTGCCCATCTTCTGTAGTGAGTGTGAAAGGGGTTTCTTATAAATTAACTTGATCATCACGTCCTTTAGACCATCTCTGAAAACCCTAACAATATCTGACTCTTGTTCATAGGGGTTAACATCCCCCTCCTCTATGGTCGTTTAACCCTTCTAAATATGTACATTTATAGCTTCTCTTGAGATGGAATTTAGCAGTTTTTACTCAGAATAAAGAAAGGATATTTGTTTTGAAAATGTCATTTGTTTGACGTACTGTAATTTATTTTGATAAATATAATTTAGAATTCCTAATAAAATAATTGTAATATTATATAGGATAATATGTTAATAATAATATTAAATATTACCTTTTAATGTTCCGTCTTGTGACTTTTTTGGTCGTTCGAATGTTACGACGCGTTTCGGGACCGCAATCCCATTGTCAAGTACACTTACACAAACACAATGAAACACATAACACGTTTAAAAAACACACAAAAACACCACAGTTACAACACTTTTAAAAAACTTAATTGTGCTGGACAATTTCATCGTGTAGGTCGTAGTGTGGTCCATGGTACACTCACAGTCACAAGTCGGAACATTAAAAGGTAATATTTAATATTATTATTAACATATTATCCTATATAATATTATTCAAAGTGACTTGGAATCCAAGAACCATGCAACTAAAATAATTGTACTTTACTAAATTAATTTGTGTGGTATATTTCTACGTGGTAAGCCAACTTCTTTTCTTGCGCTAAAAATAAACCTAAAAAGATGGACTTTCGAGCTCATATTTTTTTCGGAGAGTTGGATGACTGATTAACCACTATATATGTATTATATATTATGATAGAAAAGTATGGTAAATTAATTGTTTAAAGAATAAATTTGTGGATATAAATTAGTATTATTTACAGCATAGCCTGAGCTAGATAGGTTATTTTCCAGACAGAAAAATAACATTGTTTATGTATTTAGTCACATAACCATTTTTAACAATTATGCAAATGAGTCACCTGCTCAACAAGCCGGTAGTTTGTGAAAAACATTCCTTAGTTATAATTTATAAACTCTTCAATGTTATAATTATATTGCTAAATAATGTTTAATATAAAGGATTCTTCTACAATTTAATCTCTCAAACGTTAACTTATAGTGAGGCAATCCCGAGGTCGCACCTGGCAACTGGATCTTCACCCTTCTTCATCTAATCTTTGGTTAGATCCTTTTTTTTTTTTTTTCAACTTTCTATTAAATTTCTCTCGACCAATTCTTTTTCTCTTCCAACCCTGACACTTGGAAAAGTATTTAGGGCTAGAGGTTTCTATTTTAAGCTTTTTTTTGTTTTTGTTTTTTTCCAAAGGATGGATAACCCTGAGGTTTTTTTCACTTTAACCTAGAAACAACAACAAAATATACAACTTTATAGGTTTATTAATTTTTTAGATATTTTTCTAGAAGTAACCAAAGTCCCATCTCATGACAACATGCACTGTTCATAAGCAGAGTGTTTTCAATTAATGATTTGGTTTTTCTGTATTGGTTTGCAATATTTGTATGTTTTGAAATTTATACTAATTATTTTTTTATCAAATAATTATTAACCAATTTAAGTTTTTTTCTTAAGTGCAAGGTTACTGGCTACAAAGATTGACCAGGGTCTTTCTGCCATTTTTACATGATCTCACAAAAATTTTATAATTTCTGTTTAACCAACATTTTTGCATGATTCTGTTAATTAGTTTCCTTATGTAATTCTTAATATTATAATATGTAAATATACCACTAATGTATTTATTTACTTTTTAAATTTTTTGTTAGTTTAGTTTATCACCAAAAATGTATTTTACTGTAGAAAACACCATAAAATATTTATACAGGTAGTTTTCAATAATTTTATTAATTTCTATTAATTACTACTAATTTTAGATTTACGTCAGGTGGAAAATTGGTTAGAAAAAATATGTGTAATGTGATTTCTCTTAAACAAGCATACACTCAAATATTTCGTACTCACAATAAAAAAATTAAAATATCCAGCAGACTCACTCAAAACCAAAAAAAAATTGTAGAAATCATTTTGGCAGATTTTTTGTAAAAACAAATAAAGCAACTTTCTAAACGAGGAACAAGAAAAACACTAATTTATATTTTGCATTATTATTACAAACTTTTGGGTATTATTTGTAGGTGGAGAAAAACATTCAACTACTTCAAGTGAAGAAGAAAAGGAAGACTTAGCAAAAATAAGTGAAATATTGAGAAGAACTTCAAAGAAAGTTAAAATAGGCTTAATAGAAGATGAAGACGAAGAAGAAGTAAAAGAAGTAAAAAAGCCTAAAGAGGTAGAAAATTATTCGTCATCATTCGTAGGTTCTTTTTTTATCAGTGTCATAAGTAGTCATAAGTTATCACTTTATCGAGTCTAATAATAATTATGTTTAAAACACTTAAACCCTATTCATAATGCACAGGGTGGTTTAAATGTTTCTGTACAAATATACATACATTTTATTTACAACAAATTTTAGAATCATTTTAAACAAGTGTACAGACTCCAAAATATGTCCGATATATTCGCATCAGAGGACATGGTTCATTGACAATCTCTTTCATAACAATGTACAAAACGTCAAGTATTGTACATACTTTGATGACAGTGCCTAAGATGAGCTATATAATTATCTTTTCATAATATCCCTATAAATTTAAGGACTCCTCAAAGGTAAAAGTTTGAAAGGTCAGATGACTATAGAGGTAATTTTATAGCACTGCAACATCTAATCTAAGCATTAAGAAACTGAATGTAAAGACATAATTACTATACTGCTCCATTCTGTTAGAACCATTCCAGAAACAGTTGTTATAGTACCAGAACATTAGATCTGATGAATTCCTGTAGCTGGTTATCAGCAGTTATTTTTTCATAATTGAAAAGGGGTCAATAATGCCCTCCATATGTTTCTACCAAACTATTTTATTACCGGTATCTTGCATTTTGCTGGTAGTCATCCAAAGCATTAATGTCATACCAATTATTCAAGTTTTAATGTTTACTTTACATTCAAGTAAAAAATAGCTTACACCATTACACTCCTGACTCAGAACAAAGGTTTGCAAATTAATCTTGCTAGACAATATTATGAAATAATAAAATGTTTTAAACAGGGTTAACTATATTGTTAGTATACATTACCCATCTTGCTTATTACAATTTCATTTCCCTTCTCAAATGGAAGAGATATGAGTTATTTTAACTTCGCAAAAATAATTGATTTATTCAGTAATACAAACTAACCTTACATGAAAGTTAGTTTAAACAATAGTTGATTCTTGTTTTTTTAACTTTTTTTATTACTTCAAAGAAACAATTCAGTTATTGGATTTTAAGTAGATAGAGATGAAAGATGCACAATAATTTTTAGAATTTATTAAGCTGACTCATCAAATCCGATTTATTTACTACACTAATAATTTGTTCTTGGCTTGTTGAAAAATTCCCTTCTTTTTCAAAATTTTTCTATACACTAGAGAGTTGCTATTCGTTTCTGAAGCTTGTCTATTTAAAATTGTTTATCTTTCTTTTTTTAAAATCTTTCTTTTAGGATATTCTATTCTCATTTCCCCATGATTACTGAGATATTTTTAAAAGGTACTAGATTTACATTATATTATTTCTGATCTTATACTTGAATCAGGTTTTGATATCTAATTAATTGATACATTTTAAACACTCTAAATAATGGTTGGTTTAAAAATATGAAATGGTGGTACAGTAGAACCCCTCTAATCTGCCCTCGGGTGGTCCGTTACTCCGGTTAATCTGACCGTGCTCGAGCTCACGATATTGTGCCGACTTGTCGATGACTCATGGCCCACCTGGCGCCATTCTTTACAGTTTGTTATCGCTTTCCCGCTTCAGTGCTGTGTCATCCCGCTTCAGTGCTGTGTCATCCCGCTTCAGTGGTGTGTCATCTCTCGTGTTGTTTCTATTGATTTGCTATAGTACTTGCAAAGTTTATATATAGACTTTTAAAAGTTTATATATCACTTATTTCACTTTAAAAAAATCTCTTTATATAATATGTAATAAATATTGACTTTTTCGTATAATCCGACCTTTTTTGCGTTCCGACCATGCCCCCAGTCCCGAAGGTGAAGGATTAGAGGGGTTCTACTGTATTTGTATTGGTTATTTAATTATTTATTTACAACTCCTTATTCATATATGATTGGATTAGTTTTTAGTAATTAATTATTTACAATTTCTTATATATATGTATGTACTTGTATATATATTGTTTGTATATGTATGTTTGTTCATTAATTGAGCTAGATTGGGATACTGCTACTTTAAAGGTTCGTTATCAGATATGTATTTTGCCCTATTCTGATGTTCAAATATCAAATCATACATTAAGTTGGAGGTGAAATTTAGTTTGCCGTTTAAAATGTTGGATGGATTAATCTTCTGGTGTTTATAA
Source organism: Aphrophora alni (assembly GCA_963513935.1). Classification (NCBI taxonomy): domain Eukaryota; kingdom Metazoa; phylum Arthropoda; class Insecta; order Hemiptera; family Aphrophoridae; genus Aphrophora; species Aphrophora alni. Next base: position 152,751,341 of record OY740767.1, on the reverse strand, counting down.
ATTTCAAATTCCTCCGTAATGTCCCTTACTTAATCTGTGTAATATTGTCATATTGCTCTGTATGTCAATGTATTTATGATGGTTATCCATTAGGTGTTCGACGTATGATGAGTGAATTGAGTTTGTATTTTTGCTGTTGGGTAAATGTTCCTTAAAACGTGTTTTAAAGGATCTACCAGTCTGATCAATATACTGTTTTTCACAGTCATCGCAATTGAGTTTATATATTATATACCTCCATCTAAGTATTTATTGTGGTTGGGTTTGGTGTGGTTTAAAAAATGCTGTAAGCTGTTGTTGGTTCTGTGTGAAATACTGTAGCCAAGTTTTTTGAATATGTTGCATGTCTGTTTTTTGAAAAGGTGGTGTATAGTCCATTGTGATGTATTTGTTTTTATTTTTAACACTCTCATCTTTGTTGTTAGGTGAAGCTCTAATTTGTTTCTGCTTCTTTTTTATTTTGTATATGCATCTGTCAACTATTGATGAATTATAGCCATTACATTGCGCTATGTGTTTTATTAATGTGATTTCAGTGATAAAATCATCTTTTTCCATTGGAATGTTCAATGCTCTATATTACCATACTGTTGTATGCAGCCATTTTGTGTGAATCAGGATGTCTGGATGAAGCGTGTATAGTGTGGTTTGTCTGGGGTGGTTTCCTGTAGACTTTAAACTGATGTTTATTGTTTATTTTACTGATGTTGATGTCAAGGTAATTTATATTGTTCTTAATCTCAATTTCTTTTGTAAATTCAAGAGAAGGGTGTATATTATTGAGATATTTATTGAAATTTGTTATCCATCTTGTTGATCCATTAAAGAGACATAGTATGTCTTCATGTCTTCTACATATCTGTAGTAATAGATAATATTTTCTTTAAATTTGTTTTTTGTGGTCATTATATTTTCTTTTTCTATGTGATTAAGGAAGATTTCAGCCATGATCCCAGATAAAGGCGAACCCATGACTAATCCATTATTCTGCATATAAATATTATTATTAAAAGAAAAATAATTTTGTGTCGGGCATATTCTTAACAATCTAATTAATTCAAACAATTTCCTCTTTCTTAAGTTTGCTATTGACATTTAGGTTGTTTTCCAGGTATTCTATAGTTTCTTCAACCGGTATGTTGGTATATAAGTTAACAATGTCAAAGGAGACTAATGTGTGGCTATGCTTAACATTGACTTCTTTTATTTTATTTAACAGATCAAAATTATTGGAGAGGCTGTAAGTGGGTTGTAGTTTGGTTTCTCTTTTAATTTTTTTCACTTTGAACTTGGCTGTTTTGTATGTTGGGGCATTCATGAAATTTACTATTGGTCGTATTGGTATGCTGGGCTTATAGATTTTGGGTAGTGCTTTGACAGTGGGTTGGTTTGATCATTTTTTAGAAATTTTGCATCTTCCTTGTTAAGGAGGTGTTTGCATTGATTTAAATTATCGTTTATGCCTTTTCGAAATTTCATTGTAGGGTCTGTTTTTAATTGTGTTGTAGAATACCTGGAAAACAACCTAAATGTCAATAGCAAACTTAAAAAAGAGGAATGGATTATTAATTAATATATGAATGGATTATTAATTAATATATGAATGGATTATTAATTAATATATGAATGGATTATTAATTAATATATGAATGGATTATTTTGTATTAATTAATTATTTACAATTCTTTATATATAAGTGATTTTTTTAAATTATTCATTAAGTAAATGATATTGTTGTAGGTTTGAAATTATGTAAATTGATGTTCTATCTTTATAATGCTTATTAAATTCTCATAGTCAGAATGGTTTAAGATTTATATTAGGCAGCAAACTTTTAGGAAGAGAGAATTTTTAAATTAAAATGTACCTTTTTTTCTTAATTAACAAATGACCATATATTATAGGTAATAAAAGAAGAAGAAGAAAGTCCGGTGGACAAGGAGGAGGAAGAAAGTCCGGTGGACAAGGAGGAGGAAGATGAAACTGCAGGAGGTAAGTACGATTACATGTCACTCAGGTTTATTGCTAAGATAGATGTGAAGTATGCTGAAATATTTATATAGGAACAAATAATTCTTAAAAAACTTTTGAAAGAGACTCTTATAAGTGAAATATATATCTCGGGTTACCGGACGATTTTTTGATTCCTGACCTAATAACTCAAAATTTTTTTTATATCGAAATTTTTTTATAAAATTATTATCAAAAGTTTCTCATGCCGAATACCATAAATGCTTTGTAGCGGAGCACAACAAGAAGTGATTTGGCAGTTCTCATTTTTCTCTAATGATACATAGATGATGCTGAGTTCTATAAGTTGCATTATTATTGGTAATGAGATGTGGATGTCTCACATTATAGTGTAATCAAAACAATAATTTATGGTGTGGAGGCACATTCCATGTTATGTTATTCAATATAAGTCACTAGTTATTTTTCTATAATTTTGACAGTTAGATATAAGCAAAACCACTGGTATGTAATGCCGCTGATACCTGCATTATACAGTTTAAATATTTATGTTATTGATAATTTAAATACACATAATTAGATTTAAAATTTGACTGTTTAATGGATACATTTTGGTTAACCAATAATGAACATGTTAACAAAATATTTTACAAACTTATTGTTTTCAGTGGCTTTAAAATTTGGTGTGGGCGTGGCCTTAGTTGTCGTGGCTCATGTTGTTCTCATTCAGAAATGGAACGCTGTTGGTTTGTATCCCCTGAATATGCTTGTCCTGGTTTGCTTCTTGTGATGGAAAACCTTCTCTGGTGTTCCAATTAGAAAACTTTCTCTTGTTATTAACACCCTTATTTAAGCTCATAAGAAGAGTTGTTGACTTGTATTAAACTCACGAACCTTTGTCTTAATTGAATACATTGTTCTTTTAAAATCTATATATTTTAGTACTAAGACACCTGGTCTTAAATTTATATAGTATTCAATTCTATTAAAATTTGTTTTCAATAGTATTTCAAGCATTTCAGCTACATCTTACAAAATTATGTTGATTAGTATTTTCAACCATTCATAAACTTGTAATCGTATTGTTTTAGTTTACATGTTTCGGAGTATCTTCATCTTCTTAAACTATTTATATACTGTTTCATGCGCTTCGGAATGAATCTTATATACCCTGACGTATCCAGCCCTTTTCAGTACTTTCTAAGCTTTATCTCTTTGCCTTTTGCTTCTCACTGTACTGCTATTTGATTACTATAAAATATTTATCTCCTAAATTATCTTTTTTCAACAACATTGAATTATATTACAATTCTTTAACAGTGAACAAATTAACAATCAGTAAGATATAATGCTTCAAAATGTATAATTTGACGAAGCAGTACATAAATAGTTTTGAAGATTAAAATACATCCACTAGAAATAATAACGAGACAAGGCTCGGGATCATTCCAATATTGAATTCAACATAATTATATAAGTCCTAGTGGAAAATAGAATATTATAATAATTTGACACCTTACAAAATTACGAGTATTTCCAATAGTAACATTTTGGGGTCCAGCAGACCTCAAAACGGACAGTCTCATTAAAATCTTTATCAATGGTTTTGAATAAAAGATAAACCTGAATTTGTGAAAAAGTATATCTTCTTATAATAAATAAAACACAAGTTCCTTCAAAATAATTTTTAATTACCAAATACATTTCAACAATGAATTCACCATTCTTGAAGCATTATTTTCAGAGAATTGTTTTATTTATTATTATTAGAAGATCGATTTATTTACTCATTACATTTTTTCCCCCTCTATACTACGTACACACAAGAAAGTAAAAAGATAAAAAATAGTCACGATTTTAAATTGTTTTTTCTCTTATATATATATATATATATATATATATATATATTACATATAATATTTAGTTGATTGAGCTTATTTAAAACGGTAAAATAAACAAAATTTGTGTCAATGTAATAGTTATTATTCACATTCAAACTTGTACAAAAATATTAAAATTATCCAAGAAATACAGCTGTCACAAGATAAACCAGGACAAAGATGAATGGCGTTTGTTGTTCTCTCCAAAATGTTAACAAGAGTTTTGTTTTTATTTACTTACTAATCTAGAGTATGTTAGCCTCAACATAGTATTGTGCATGATTAGGCAGTGTTACAATATTTTACAATTAACTTTTCTACAAAAGCTTCATTTTTAATTCACATTATAAGGTACCAGTGAAAAGGGGAGTGTATGGTCCAAATCTGATATTATTATTATTATTTTTTTAATACAGAGTGGTCTAAACGTCTTAATACATAAGAGCATTTTATTTATAAGAATCTTTTATATCCAATAACTTTAAAACAAAACAAGATTCTACTTGGAAAATTCAGATTATAGCAACCGTCATTGTTGTCTCTTCATTGATGTTGTTTTGGGAACTCCAATCTTGCTTGTTCTTGGACAAAACTCATTGGATTGAAATGTCTTTATAAATTTTGCAAGTTGAATACTTGATGAGCGATATCAAATCCTGTTATTGAAATGATATTGATATGACACTGATATTATACTATCTTGTTATTTGGTAGAACAAAGCATAAGACTAGTTCTAACTAAACTATCTAGCAGATTTCTTTAACAATAAACTTGTAACATTTAAATTGACAACAGTTATGATGATTGTAAATAAAATGCTTGTTTGTTTGAAAAAAGACTTTCAGACAGAACTGATCGGCAATAACCTGCTTCGGACGTAGTCACCAATATAAGTTTGAAAAATTGTACACATTTTAAAACCAAGTAAATTTTACAGTCAAAATTGGACAAGGCAAACTTTAGTTAATATCTTTAAAAAAATTATTTATACTTAGGATAGTATTCAGAGCCAATCTGTAGTCAATATACTGAAAAAGTTACGAGTTGGTAACTTCACCTACATTATTCATCATCCTTTCTTTTATAACCAATCTATAACAAAAAAGCTATGGTCATTTCAAAAATTATTTGTGATCTTAGGAGGAGGTGAAATATTGAGAAGGGAAATGCAGTATTGTCATCTTTTCTTACTTGTTAGAAATTACTAGTTTTACTTTGATTAACACAGTATTGTGTGTGTGTGTGTATGATTAAAGTTTGTTTTATAAGTTGATATATAAAAATAACACACATTATTTCACCAAATATTAAAAATGTGTAAAGTCTTTTGCAATTTTTTAAAATCCTGGGTGTTTTGCCCGTAATGTTTTTTTCTTTTAGTTAATTTAATACTAACATTTTTCATTTGTTCTAAAAAAAGCCAAACAAGTGAGTGAATTATAGTTAATAAATTGCTTGATTTGGTTGCCATAATAAATATATTTTATTAGCTAATTTTTCCTTCGTGTTATGTAAATGTTTTATCACTTCCTTTTCCTAAACAGGTTATGATTGTTGACGACAGCCTTGCAATATATGCCTATAATCAGTGTTAGTTGTACAAGTTGAGTTACGCTTATACTATAGTGTTTGATTTATGTTTAGGTGAAGAATCAGTAGGCCAGCATGAGGATAATGAAACCGAAGTGGAAGGTGAAATAATACCGGAAATTGCTCGTAGACAAACGTTAATTCCCCCACCTGAAGAAATTCAGACTTCTGCACCTCCGGCTCAAGGTAAACACTATCAATATGAATTTAAATAGTAATATTTTCTAGTAAGAATCCATATTTTTTTACTAGTGGTTTGATTTCATTCAAAAATTATAAGTTAAGATAGTCTGCTTCATATTCGTGTCCAAGAACTATGTAGCGACATTTAAGCTGCACACATTTTAATTTTAATCCACACTGTAGTTCGACAATTCTTTGACCAACAAGAATACAGTATTGTTCTTATTAAATCAACTATTACTCATACACACATTTTAACTCCTTGCACACAACTGGAAAACCTTGAAAATAAAGGATTACGCTCATTTTTGTTTTGAAATTATTTTTCTTTCGTTTTAAAGACTATTTTATTCTAGTTTGCTATAAAGGTGTTAAAAAATAAGAAAATTGATTTTAAATTTTTTCCCTCCCTTACAAAAATTGAACCTTTTCTGTTTGTATAAATGTTGCAAGAACAAATGCTATCTCTTCTAATATGTTGAACCACAAAGTTTTTCCTGTGATGTGGCTAAAACTTGTCCATAAACAATATGAATTTAAGGGATTGGTGATCCATAATTCATCACATGTTGTACCGGCGAACGAGTTGGCAAACTTATACAGTCCCTATTGGTTTCTTCAAGGCCAGGCTGTCTACTACCTCCTACCTCAACGGATTTGACGTGTGACGGCTTGTATAGTTCCTGATTAGGTTAAATCCATTTTTTTAATACTTTCATTCCTGTCGCGAAACTTATTCTAAGAGTCATTTCCTTTTATTTTTATACACAACTGTTTTCAGCCCACTCCTTCACACATAAAAGTACATTAGTTATTTATAAGTACATAGGGTAATATAACCTAATTTATTTTTAACCTAACCTGGACTTTGGTCTTAGTCTAAACATGATTTTTTGTTCTTCTGGTTCATCTATCACGCGTGTTACTGATTTTGATTGTGAGTAGTTGGCAGGAGGTTGTTTCAAAGAAAATAATAGTGGCTAGAGAGAACTCATCCTTTAATAAATAACTACACAAAATAATCAAATTCTTTATTTATTTATCAAATTTGTGCTTTATTTAGATATTTTTTTAAACTGTGATTAAAAGAAAAGTGAGTTGCTCTCACAATAAACTTTAGATACACGTACAGAATAATAAACTTTCTTATTTGATAGTTAAATTAAGTTTTTCTTTTTATTTTAAATAGAAGAGTACTCTGAAGATGACGAGGAGGATGAGGAAGAAGAAGAGGAAGATGAAGAAGAGTTAGTTCAGAAAACGTATGAAGATTTAAGGGCAAAATATCAACAACAAATAACACCGGAAGGCAGTGACATTGAACCAACGGAAGAAGATTTTGCTACAAAAGTAAGTTAAGAAATGGTCATTGTTAATTATTTAATTTGTATACTTAACACTTTTAAATCCAGCTATTTAGTGCAGGTTGATAAAGGACAAAGACCTGATTTTTATTACTTTGGCCTGCTAGATCTCCTAATTTGACTCCCATGATTTTTTTTTCTATGGGGTACCTTAAAAAATAACTTGTTAAACATTAAGGAGTGAATGTCATAAAATAAACGCCCAACATCTACCTAATGTCCACAAAGAGTTGTACAACAGGTTGCATTATTGTCAGGAACGAAATGGTGAATTATTTGGACATCTTTTATAAGGCTGTAATAAGATTGTATTCTAAATAATAAATGTTTACAGTTTGAAAAAAATATATTTGTTTCTTTAAAGTTTACTTGAAGCCTATTATTTTCTTAAATTAGGTAATAGTTATGATAAAAAGATATTTCTAATTAGAATTAGTTTTTAAAATAATGAAAAGTTGAGAAAATAAAAAATCTACAAAACGAAAGTGAGGAGGGAAAAAATAATTACAAATAAAAGTCAGGGAAAAAATTAATAAATAGGTGAGATAAAGTTTTGAACCTGTTACCTTCAAGATGCAAGTCCGATGCTAGTCAACCAACAACCACAAGTCCAAGACAACAACAAAACTGAACTCCACATTTAATGTAATTAAACTACACTAACCAACCAATTTCTTTATTTTAATGAATCTTTGTTTAAATACACCTTAAGATTGGTCAAAACCTATATTTATTCATGCATTAATAATTTTTCTAATAAATTATGTATGTAACGACATCAATTTCAATCGAAGGTACTTTAAATTAATGAAATAACAACACATCATGTGATTTATCTATAGTTTAACCCTTGATCCGACTGCGTTAATTTTTATGAACTTTCTTCGTTTGTTTAAAAATTATAAAATTAAATATATTATTTTATACAAAACCTAACTTAACTTATCATTTTTCTCAGAAAGAAGCGTAGAGTTTATCTATATATAATTTTTTTTTTTTTTTTTTTTTTTTTTTTTTTTTAACAATTTTGGAGTAAGTATGTTAGGTATTAAAATTGAATGTAACAAATTTTAAGAAAAACCTGAATCATCCAAATAAATTTTTTATCTCTGTTTTTCAAGATATACAAAAGTTTTGTAATATAATTTTGAATAATAGTTGATAAAAAAAAAAAATTTCTTACATTTTCAAAAAAAAATTACGGAAAAATGTAAAATGTTAGGCCTAATTTGAAAAAAATCACAAAAAAATAGTAATAATATACAAAACACAACTTAAAAACATAATTTCTTTCAGAAAGGTGCATAGAATTTAGTTGTGTAGTGAAAAAAAAATCGATAAAAATTTTTTTTGAGTTATTAGGTCAGGAATCAAAAAATCGTCCGGTAACCGAGACAAAAATTGCACAGAGAAGATAATGTATACCATCCAAAAAAAATTTCAAGTAATACTAGAGTGATTTGAAGTTTATGCCTTAGTTTATCTCTTTGTTTTATTGACAAAGAGATTACTGTAGCTGCATTAGGCTAGGATCTTTAGAAGAAAATTACGGCTCTATTATTTTACAGTACTCATTCAGTTAGCAGAAGATATCCAATAAGGTCAGTTGTTTATACGCTGCCGTTCAGTTTTTATTGGTGTGTTCTTATTTTGATCAGTTTTGTAATTTTATAAATGTTCATTATATATGAGTGACAAATGTAAGATATAAATACATATATTCTTTAATAACTGTAACAGGGTGTCTACTGGTCACGGAAAAGTCGTGGATTTTACTAAAGGGTCACGGAAATACATTTTAAAATTTTAAAAGGCCTACAAATAAAATAAAAAGTAATCAGCTTATAATGAACTGAGCAAAAGAGAAATAATCAGAACCTATGCCGCATTTACAGTCTTGCTGAATTTAGGGAGAGAAGACAAATTCGCCTAAGCGACTCGACAAAACACTCGTCCAGAATGTGCAAGCGGCGGGGGTGTTACTTTTGTAGGGTTGTAGTGTAGTAGGTCTATTGGTCAAGGCTCAGTGATATGGGGCGAGACAGTTATAGTGAATCTATCTGAACGTTCATGGACAGTTGTCCGAAGATATGCATACCAAGATATGTTGTTTAATATTGTTTAGTTACTCATTTAAACAGAGTATGCTATTCGTCCATTCCAAAACCAAATATTGTAGTTATTATTTTAGTCATCAGTCATTTTAGTTATTGTTATTACTGTATTTTTGATAATGGAAGGAAGGAAGAACTACTTTTCAGCTATTGGACCATTGGACCACAAATATTATGTCCTCGTTCCGATTTCCGATCGTATTCCCCTTCAAGGTGATAAATATTTTCCGAAAAATAAGGTGTTTAGTTTTATAAAACGACATATCTAGCCTTTTAAATTTTAAGATAATTGTGCACATATGAAGAGGAATTGACGGGTTTTATGATTTTATTTAGTCTTTTTTGTATAAACATGAATATAAACAAGAGCAGTGTTCAGTAAGCAGGGAGTATGGACGTTGTAGGGAAGAGCCGAGTAAGCAAGTAACGGGTGGGTATTACTATATAGCATATGAAATAAAAGTATCGAGTCAGTATAATACTATAAGTACCGTTAATATTGTATTGTAGATGCAGTATAATGTCGTTCAAATTAAGTATATCATTGCAGTCGAATACTTTTTCAACTAGTTGTCTGAAACGATAGGTGATGACTATCGAATAAGTCGGGGTTTCCAGTTGATAGTCAATAGTGCACAACCACAACACAATGAACACAACCGTGCTCCCTGTGCTTTGTTCAAAGAAATTTAACAAAGGAAAGTTGTAAATTGTAACCCTAACAGTTCCGAATTTTAATTAAATTGTGTCGTGTTTGTTCTTAGTTTTTGTAATACCTGTATATAATTATATAGTTTAGTTAATGAGTGTTATGTTGTGCATAGTTGTAGGTCTATTTAAATTGGAAATTGAATCAGTTTTTACGTTCTTTGTATAGGCTTTTTAAAAATTATACATCTAGAAGAGGTATTTCTAGCAAATCACCGGTTCCAAAATTTTTCCAAAAAAGTTTTGTGCTGTACGTTGGACTGAAAATTTGTCCGTCATACAAAGATGCTTGGACATGCTTCCGCATCTTCAAAAATATCTGTCTGAAGTGCAAAGAAATGCTCTTGACAATCAAAACTTTGTAACAGTAAAAAATGTTGTTAAAGAAGATCGTACACTGGAAGCAAAACTTCACTTTTCTTCCATGATTGCGAATGAACTGAAGAGTTTTTGACCAACTTTCAGCGGAACGATCCCTTATTGCCAATTTTACATCAGGAAGTATTTATTTTGTTGAAAAGCTTTGGAAGCCGGTTTATAAAGAAATCTGTCATGGACAAGGTGACTTCTGCTTCTAAACCTAAACAGGTGTATTTGGATGTGGTTTCCAACCTAAAATCTATAGAGACTGTTGACATTGGATTCGGAGCAAGAACTGCATTAAAAAAATGTAAAAGAAATTTATTCACAAAGATTTAGATTAGACTGCAAAAATTTTCTTTTAGCTATGTTTAGAAAACCAATTGAAAAAATCCCTTTAAACAAAAAAGTAGTTTTAGTTGCTACATGTTTAAATCCAAATATAATGACAAATGAGATACTACGAGAAAATAGATTTAAGGTTGCCATTAAATTTGTTTTACATAACCAGCTTACACCAGCCGAGAGAGATTTAGTTAAAAGAAGCTACTTTACCCCATATAAACCCTTTTTAGACTTTTAAAACAGTTTAGAATCTTTTTCTTTTTTAAATGTTATTATCATATAGATAAATGTAGACTTGAACTTTGGTATCAACTATAGATACATCAAATCATATTTATGTTTTATTTGAAAAACAACAGAAAAATCAATTGAACTATAGATAAATCAAATCATATTTATGTTTTATTTGAAAAACAACAGAAAAATCAAATGTATGATATATCAGATCCTGGTCTTTTGTCGTGAGTATAGCCTGCATCTGATATAATATCAAGATGTGATCTTTAAAAAGTTAATAATCTCATTTTAATATTTAAGTTCCATGTTTTGGTATCCAAGTCACATCAAATAACTAAATATAATTTTATATTATAATTACCTATAATATTTATTAATCTGTCTTGTGACTCTTTGTCTTCAAATTAATTCACATTTCGAGGACTTAGTCCCATCATCGGTTGCCTTCTTTACTCCGTTGGAGATTGTTACGTATTAAACACAAATATATGCACACACACTAACACGTAACACACGCTTTAATTAAGTGACGGTGCACATCTATTTTATTCGTCCTCTCAAACGAGGATAATATGTTTATGTATGGCGTCTTACATGTTTGTGTCTATATGTTTGTGTTTAATATGTAACGACCTCCAACGGAGTAAAGAAGACAACTGATGATGGGACTATGGCCCCGAAACTCGTATTATTAATTTGAAGACAACAAAGTCACAAGATGAATTAATAAATATTATAGATAATTATAATATATAATTATATTTAGTCATTTTAATAGTCTGTTTTAATACATGCATTATCACTGTGTTATCACATATATAACTTTGTATAGGCACCTGAAAATTATGATTATTCTCCAACACCTCCGGAAAGTGATCCAGAAGAAGGACCTACAGAATCAGATGTAGAAGAAGATGAAGAAGAGGAGGAAGAGGATAGAGACCCAATGGCTGAGTGGAAAAGTGAGTATTTCTAAATTTGTAAATATAAAAATCATAATATTGTAAAGCGAGTTTTTCAAATTTGAATTCCCACCAGGAGGCAACTTGGAACTTTGCAACACCTTTCATACAGAACATAGCAATTTTTATTATTGTGGATTGTTTGAACTTTTAAAAGATTGGGTTACATATGATTTGAAGAAATTGAAAATAAATAAAGACAATACTTTAGAAACATTTTTTTTTTTGTAAAATAACATTGTTGGATAGGTTAATTCTTTTTTTATGTGATGGATGTAATAATTTAATTTAGACTGTTTGCAAGTATATTGAACTATTAACCCACAGTAATTCCGAGTAGAGAGAGTTTGCTCAAAAAGAAGAAGAAAAAATGTGAACCTAATAATTTGTTTAACAATACTGAATAATAAATTTATTAATTATTATAACTTGACTTACCACGGTAATTAAAAAATAAATAAATAAAATTTTAAAATATTATTGGATTTACATGTTTTTAACCTAGGCTTTATTGGTACTTATAATAGAGGTTATGTTTGTTGGCCTACTAGTCCTTTTACTCATTGAGTTAGTTTAGTAGCCATGTATGTAATGTCTTTTGACAGATTTATTGAGCACTGTTTTATTATTGTACTTTTAATTTGTTAATGTAATTGTTATTTATCAAGTTTAAATGTGACATTATGACCATACAAATAATAGTTTCGTTAAAGGCCAAAATATATAAAATTATGTTTAAGTATATTGTTTGTTATATATTATAAATAACTATTATAGTTGTTGTTTAAGTATAGTTGTTATGATAATTATTATTTAACAACAATTTTTTTTTTAGTTTCAATTATCTACAAAGTGTAATTTTCTGTTATGGTATTGGAACATTAGTTTAGCTTCTTAATTTTTACATTACAACAAAATTTAATCAAAATCTGTAAAACCAATTTTGAGGGGAAAAATCAGAGTTTTGATACAGGTATTCTAAAGTTTTAAGTTAATCGCCATACTCTTTTTAAAAGTTTACTTTTGATAGAGCCAACTGTTTTTGTTCTTTAGGTCATTACATATGTATATACTTAATTAACGATGTGCGAAGCATGATTTTTAAAAAAAATGTAAGTTGAAGGTAAAAATAAATTTATGTTTGTCAAGAAAAGTTGTAAGATTTTTGTGTTTTTTAAATATCACATGTGCTTTAATAATATTTTACCAGTTCTTTCTTTTAACTTAATTCATTTACTATAGTAAAATCTATGATCTATCGTTTTGGAAGTGAGACCATGAAATAAGATGGAAGTAAGAAATTCTAATTTAATAAATAAATAGAAATCCATTTAAAAATCACTATTTCAAATAATCTCCATCATCAACAATTTCACATGTTCATTTCATCTTTAATAATATTTAGGAATCTTTTAAATGTAACAATTTAATTAAATATCAAAATCACATCAAGGATAAGATCAGAATCAAACTGGGATCACAACTGGGATGATCTATTGGTTACTGATGTCACAATCGTTAATTATCAGATGATTTCTACTGTTGTGACACACTTTAAAAATACAAAAATGTGAAACATTACAAAATGCTTCCTCAAAGAAACAATAATCAACATTTTAACATTATCAAAAGCTCTTGTAAAATGTAAGTGATCCGATATTAAATTATAATTATTCATACAAACTTTGAAAGAACATGACGAAAAGACTTTGATATCAAGCTTGTAAGACAAGTGTATTTATTTTTTATTATTATACATTTTTCGGACATTTGCCATCATATGTGTGTTAAAAATCAAAACACGACGTTTCGGGAATAAGAATCAATAATAAATAAAGAATAATAATAATAAAATTGAACTTCCATCATTAACAAATAACTTCAAACAGAGAATAAGTGTATTTATATTTTAAAAGATTAACCTCATTCATAGTTTGTTTGTGTTTTGTTAGATTTCAGTTTAATAAATTTTTTTCTTCCCAATCCCTTATTTTATTTCAGTTTCCATTTAATCAAATAAATTCTTTAAAAACATTTTAACATAAGACCCCGATTGGTCAATAATAAGGACTATTAGAACCCAAAATTTTACTTTACAAATTATGTTAGCTTTCAACCTTCACCTTACAACACATCTATCTATAAAGTTTTTTAAAATCCATCCAAAACATGTTCTAAGAGTCTGGATGGTTTACTCTCCCTGGTTTGGGTCTTGCTCTAAGGCTGCTGCAATAGCTTATGTTTTTCATGGAAATTTGTGAAAAATATTTGAACATTTTATAGTTTTCATCGATGACATTACAATAGGTAGGAATTCTCTAATATGTGTTAAGATTGCAGAGAATGTTGTGTTATGGTGTAAATAAATTTCATCTCTGAATGGAATTTCTTATTTTTTGTTAAGGGCGAGGACCTGCTTTACTGGCTGAAGAAGTGGAAGATGTTCAAACAGGATCAGAATCTGAAGATGAGCCTCCGCCTCCACCTGTAGCACCTACAAGGAGAGGAGGTCCTCGTGGCAGTGGCGAGCAGGTAAAATTTTCATGATCAGTGTATTTAACTAGTTAAAATCAACTGTTTGGTTGTCAAAAGAAAATCATTCATGGAAATTGAAATAAATATATTTAATTAAAAATTAAAAGAACAAAACAAAAATCAATTATAATGTTAATGGATACGAATCCTTTTTAAGAAAAGTGAGATCATTTGGCATTCACTAGTTTTGGTGCTCATTGGTAAACTTTTCTGGCCTTAGCGTGGACATCACATAATAATTTAAACAAGATGACATAATTTCATATAGAAAAGTTCTTGAAAATTCATAAAAAAGTAATCAAATCATAAACCATTTTGTTCAATGAGCTGCATCAAATTATATCATTAATGACAGATGGTCGATCCTCTCATCTTCATGCACATTTTGTGTTAAACTGCCTAATCTGGTTTCACATTTCTTGAATTTAACACAAACAAAATTAATTGGTGTGTTTTTCAGTTCTCTTAAACCTTTTAAACATATACAATAAACCATAACATAACTATTTCTTCCTTAAACAGCTCAGTTGTAATATATTATAGAACTCATCATGCATTCATGCTAAGACAACCAAAGTACTCCATCAGCCATATTTGGAATAGTTACAGTTCAAACTTGCTTACAGTATAATGAACTGTAATTTGTTTCACACACAAAACACGAAAGTAAAATTGGGAAAATGAAATTTCTGTTTGTAATACTATCAGTATTTGTATTGTACTATTTGTATTATAATGTTTCACACTTCCATAAGTTTATAAAGTCAATAATTTCTTCACTTCCCCTTTACAAACACGCCCACTATCACTTCCTCCGGGACTATGTTATCTGTTTTACTCCATTACTAAACTGGTAGAAAACTTTTAAACAGAATAAAACATTGACTAGAATAGTAGTTGTGACGATCCCAATTAGATAAATAAATGTTGAGCTTGACTTGTGAAATAATATTAGATAGAATAAAACTCGAACAAAAGATTTCATAAAAATTACATTTACTTAATCAAACGTGTTTCAATGACTAAGTCGCCAACCTCAGTGATACATAAGCTACAATAATTAAACTATAACTGTTAAAGTGAAACATGTTTGATTAAGTAAACGTAATTTTTGTGCGATCTTGTGTTCGAGTTTTAGTCTATCTAATCTAAATTAGATTTATTAATTAATTGGTGCACTTCAAGAATTATTAATTGGTCACTTTTTGTGCTCGTTGCATTGCACAACTAGCGACCAATAATTTTGAATACTGCAATGTAATCAGTGAAATACTACAAATTGATTTACTGAACCTTGGACAAATTAAAATCATTAGGACAATATTTATAAGGGCGAATGAAAGTCCGTCATATATGGTGTTGAAGTTATTCTTGAGGCCCTTATTACATAGATTAGGTTCTGCCTCATCAAATACAATATCTATAAGATTTGTAATACACGTGAAAAAGTCATGATTTGAGTAAACTGTTGTATTTAATTGTGCTATTATAGGTAAGAGACATGTTCATTTTCCAGTTAATGTTAGATTTTAAGTGGTATTGTGGTTATAATTCGGTTGATTACCTCATCAAATAGACTGTCTAATTCTGGGGCTGAGAGGAATTAGCGAATCCTAAGTGGCATTTGTATACAATGTCGTTCCATAATTCTGTCTTTCTGTACAGATATCTCAATTCTTTATTTAGGCACACTTTTTCCTCAATTGTTTTGATATTTTTTTTTGCACCTGTTAATTTGTTTTAGTTGCAATATTGCTATAAATGAGGATACTATTATCTATGTTATAAAATGTATTGAAAAATTTGCTGAGACTAGTGTATTGTTTACGTAGTTTAGGGGTTCATGTAACTATAAGCAATTTTTACGTGACTCGTTCAATTCATAATAGTTTTTATGCTTTACTATTTACTTAATAACAAATATAATGTGCTACTTAAACTATAATTTTTAAACTATATAATACTTTAAAATAATTAAAGGACTATTTGATTTCAGGACTATGAGAATGCAGACATAACCAATGATGCTGATTGGGAGATAAGAGAAGATTTGGATTTTGCTGATGCTGATATCAATGATGGAGTGAGTTAAAATACTCTCTTAACATTCAAATTGTTAAAAGCTTTGGTCTTTATAATCGAAATCCTTCCGTTTTCATTGGGGAAAGGGCATGCATTTTTAATGATGTATTTTATCATAAGATGAAATCATTAGAAATGAAAAGAAAACATTAAAAAGTACTTTTAGTATAATGGGGAAGTTGTTATCTTTCAAACGGTTTTGAAAAAAAAAAATTTATTTTATTACGTTTTTTTTTTTCATGAAGATCACCAGTTTTCATGAAGATACCAGATCACTGATAAATATCGGTAAAACATCTGATTTGTGGTAATTTATCTCTACTGCGGTTTCAGATTCATTCACCATTAGGCATAATGTGTAGTAACATTATCACTTTGTATATAAGTAAGAGCCTAATCTTATTTTGCTTGAACATAAACACATCCTAAGCACAAGTTGTATTTGATTAAAATTGAGCTTTTAATGACTATGGTCATAGTTCTTTTTTTTGCCAATTATTCCTGAATCATAATATTTATTTACTTTCAGTTAACTACAGGTTTGGGTCATTAATCTTCAGATTTCACTAAAATTAGAATAAAATTGATAAAACTGATTTAAAAAAATTAAAGCCCCATGGGCAATAATTAATTTTTTCAATAAACCATTAACCGGAATTGTTTAAAAAGATGGCAACCAATACAAAATGTTTTGGTCCTTAGAGGGCTCACCCGAGCAAAATTTGATCAAAATCGTTAAGGCCTGATTTTGAAAAAAATCATAATTTTGTGTTTTTTTTTATGGTTGTAACCCCCAAATTTTGAGATCAAATAAAAAGTTCCAAAATATGACCAAAATATTGTAACATTTCACATTTTTATATCTCTGAGTGGGTTAGTACGTGATTCAATATATGGTGTAAATGAGATATGACATCAGGAAACTTGTGTTATCACTCGTATTCTGACCGTATATTCGATGCCTCGTATGGGACAGATAGACAATGTTCAGAAATTGGTAAATGTTATAGAATCACAAGTAAACTATTGGTATGAATGGAAAGTTTAAATATTCTATTAAAAATAATAAAACATTAATTTAAATAAAATACATTGTACACTTTGTTCTTTTATTATAAAATAAGTAACTAATTAAGAAAGATTAGTTTATCCACAAAATTAAAACCATATTCAGAGTCTGTGCCAGTGGGTTAGTGTGCCAATGTGTTTCGTCAGATGTTTCGGATTGGTCCATTAATTCAACCATTGCCAGTATTTTGAAATTGGAAGGTATCATTTCATTTTGGAGAATTCATTAGTTCGACATTGTTCAACACGAGTGTGAGTTGACTCTCTTTCGTCACTGCTGAACTTTTCTTCAAATGATTGTCTCAGATCGATTTTCAGAGCTATTCAAATATTACAAAACAGTTTTTAATCTGATTTTAAATATAGTCCATGATTGCGTCCTGGTTCAGAAATTAAAGTTTTAACTGTAATGTGCAAATAATAATTACCAGAACACTATAGACAAATATTTTACATTCGGATCAAAATAACTGTAAAAAATTAGATTTTTGGTTTAAAATCTTTCATTAAACAATTGTTTATGGATTTCTTTTGTACGAACAATCCGATGGATTGTAATAAAGTATGTAAAGATATGAAAGGACTTGGACTATAAAGTTAATATGTATAATATCATGTTATAATATTAAGGAAGATATATATTTCTATATGTATGTTTATTTTCAGGAGGCCTCTATTATAATTCAATGATTAAATTTGTATGCTTAATTATAGGAAGTATATTATTATTTAGGAGACTGGAAGCTTACAATACACCCACATACCACAAAAATATGTTTAAAATCGTCCATGTGTTTGGACTGTAAAGCATTGCACATATGACAGACTTCACATTGCACATGCACATACTTGACATCTATCATACTCCCATCTCTTCCAAGAGTTAAATCTTTTATGTTAAATGTGCAATTTACACTTCACGGATAGTTTAAATTGTGTTGGCAATCTAATGTTTAGTTATCTATCCAGGTTTATGCTTTATCGTTTCTCTATTTACATTATTATTATTAAGTTTTTCAATATATTGATTGCTTATACTATATATATTTCTTCAATACCTTTCCTTTATTTATCTGACATATCCTATTTTTAATATTTAATCTTATAGATTGTTCATTTGATCCCTAACCCTAAATATTGTTATTTATTTTGGTCCCTAGTTTGAATATTGTTCAAAAGTGTCTTCTTAAATTTTTATGGTGTATATTCATAAATAAAACAAAATTTACATCTTTTGTAAAAATCCTGACTCCTCCTCTTTCTTCTATGTATTCTTTACACTTATGTCAACAAAATAAATAATTACTATACAACTAAACTAATCTAACATTTCAACTATTTAAACCTTTTCATACTTAACCTAACATTTACATTATTTCATAGACATAGTTAAACATTTCATTAATATTTATACTTACATTCAGACAGACAATATGAAAGTGGATGGTCACTCATCATGACATAAAATTAATTAGTGTTCAAAATTTATTATACACTGTACATTTTAACACGTTAAAAAATATAAATAAATCAATAGTCTTTTTTTATACTCTCTACCGATTGAGAAATTGAACAGTGTTTACGAAATATTTCAGAACTTTAGTATTTTTGTGTGTATTTTTTTTCTTTTGTACTACTAGGTATCAAGCCCCACTTTCCAATGTAAGCCTGTGTTTTCTATCCATACAAAATTAAAAATATTTGTTAATACATTTATAGTAAAAATTCGCTTGGTTTATATAAATCCTCATAGTTGCCTTAAATTCTTTGGTAATAAAAAATCCCTAATTGCCCTAACCTTTTCTTCGTCAGCTTTCAATCCAGTAGTGAATAACTTAAATCCCAAAAACGAGATATACATCCTGAAAAACATCGACTTCTTGAATGTTATGGTCATTCTAGCTCTCTTGAATTTTGAAAATAATGCACCCAAGTGATTTAAATACTGCTCAAAACTATCCGACATACACACTAAATCATAGGGAAATGATCTGAATTCTCACCAAATACATAATATTAAACCTATTAAAAGTGAAAAAATCTTTTTAAACTGTTATCAAACTTGGTGAAAATCAAGTTTTGAAACTGTCAGTATTCATTTCTAGCTATGAGATATTTTAAAATTTTACGAATTGACACAAGTTATGCGGCAAGTCAATGAATATTATAATGTAAATACAGGCGAATCTACTGTACATATTGAAGAATGTTGATTGTGCTTAAAATATATATTTTATATTCAATAAGCTATTATATTTCTTAAATAAATATAACTTTAAAAACACACGTTTATTTTTCAACTTTCTCTTACATTATCATATTAATTTAAGTAATAACCCAAGTATTTCTAACGTTAAATATTTCAATATTAAATAGTTGAACTTAATTTAATTGAATTTCATATATATGCTTGAATTATTAGCAGCCCTAATTATACTTGATTCTTCAATAAAACTACAACCTAAATCGTATCACAAGAATCACTTTCCGATAACATATCATTTATCATCCATTTTAGAGAGAAAAGCACAAATAAACACACATTAAACTTAATTTATAACTAAAATAATTTCAACACATAAATAACTACAGGTATATCAAAATAACTAGGAACTATACAAAATGTATTGGATGGACATCATCTTTTCAAAAATACCTGTTTTTGATTATCAGAAAAAAATCCAAAAAAATTTACCATTGGTTTTTTTAAATAAAATATGTAATTTCTCAAAATTGACTACCAATTTCATTCAATTTTTAATAAAATCTAAAAATTGTTAACCCAAACCCATTTGTAAAGTCACAAGGAATTGTACAGTTCAAGAATAATTGACAATAAATGAACCTGACCACCGCCATTAAAAACTCGGTTTTAATAAAATACGATATACATTGAGGCTGTTTAGCTAGTCTTACGTTAAAATTGAACTTGAGATTAAATCTATCTGTCGTTCACAAGAAGTAGCTATAAACACAATTGCGAGATTTAAGAGTTTGACACAACTAATGTGTAATTAAATGTTTATCTTGTTTAGCTTTCAAAGGTTTCTTTCTAACTGTAAGTATCAATAATTATTATTTGTCTTTTTTCTTTCTTCTAGGATCTGACAAATTAAGCTTCGTCTTATCATTTCCTTTATTTTTCTTCTCCCGTTTTGTTTTTTTATCTTTAACTTGTGTTGCCTATTAACATGTGATCATCATTGGCATTATAATCATGTTCTCTTGAAGCATTAACTGGACTTGCCTGGTGTGTACATAACATTATTAATTATTTTGTAACAGATTCAGTTTTGAAACATTATATTTAAAACATCAGTAATTTGATTCATTGCACCCACATTTTAACATCTTTTACATGAAGTGAAAAAAAAAAAACTGATGTTTTAAATATGAATATTTGTCATGGTTCTGTTATTGTGTTGTGATTTCGTTTGATTTTTGATGGTTTATTTATTAATATAGGAGTGTTTTTAACTGTTAATATTTCTGTATATATTTTTACTAATTTTGTTTTAGACTAAATTTTTTTATTTTGATTTTTGTATTTGTTATTATTATTTTTAGAATGCTTGTATGAAGGCTTTTATTATGCTTTATTTCTGTGTAAATTGTATAATAATCTTTTATACAAATGTTGATCTCAAAAACAAGAATAAAAAACGTTTCATTAATAATCAAGTTATATATATTTTAATAGGTTTCATGTAATTGAATTATTAAGATTATTATTTATTAATAAAAGAATAAATATTAGCATGGCTGGAGGGTAAATTTTTATTAATAGTTTGGATGAATTTAATGGTTTCAGTGTCCTACAGTTTGGTCCGTAACTTTTTAGTCTGTCCTAAATATACTCTCTACGATAAAATTAATCGGAGTTTCACAAAAATTTGAATTTCATGTCTTTGAAATTTAAAACAAAATTACTTCAAAAGGGGGGTCTTTAAAATTTTACAGTTTGGTAAGGTGTAGATGACTTTCAGAATTATGGTTAACATTTTTTTTAAAGCACAGACGGGGAGCCAAAATAGGGATAAGTAAATTCAAACATATTACTTCGATTTTAGTTTGTATGATGGACTAAAACTTGGATCAGTACGTGAGACAAAGGATTCGTGGTTTTAAATTTATATTAAAGGGAAAAAAACTTAAACAAAGAAAAATATTTCATGTCTCTAAATTATACTGATGTGAGAAAATGAGTGTGGTGATTTTCATAATAGGATGCCTACAGAAAAGAAAAATCTAAGAATTATATAAAATCATGGTTATTTGTTAATAGAGAAGTTAGTGTTAGGACTAAACAACCTTGTCTCTACTAATTGCTTGAACTAACACTATCCTCTCCCACAGAAACCTGACGTAGCTTTGTCAAAGTTTACTGCCTTACTTGCTCGATATCCTCATTCTCCACGTGTCTTCTATGGGAAGGCTAAAGCGTTAGATCGGCTTGCTGAAGCACAACGAAGCAATCAACTTCTTGTATCTGCTATAGAAACATATACAGCAACATTAGAGTTACCTAATGTACCTGATGGACTTTTCCAACGTGTGGCCAACAGGACCATAGACAGAATGAGGTTTAGAGGTGAGTGATCACAAAAATATAGAGTTTATTATATTATACAAATTTAGATTTCTCTCCAATAAACGTAAATATATTATGGTTTGAAAAATTAGGAATGAATAACGAATGTTTATATAAAACGCTATACAATAATTTTGTTCTCTACCAATGTTATCCATTACAATTATTTTGCTTGTTATGTTGTCACGACACTACTCAAATGCTGAACTTGAAGATCAGCTGTTACGAAGTCTAGAGTTAATATTTACAAAATCAAAGACTATTCCTCATATTTTATCGTTAAACATATTAGAAACATTTATTGTGTTTTATAAGACACTGTTGTGTATTAGTTAGTATAAAACTACATAATATTAAGTCAGACTATAAACAGTATTGTACTTGCACTCGAGATGTTGGCGTAGCACATTTTAAGCACTTGAAAAAAAAAAACCTAATATAAAAAAATAGTGTTCTAGAGTTTTTTGCGGACGATGTAGCGAGCAAAAACTGGTAATTTTATATTATAGGCTCCAAAATATTTTTAAAAAATGTATATAAATGAAAATATACGCAATTACAATTTACAATCTTTCTGTTTAATGCAAACCTAAATTGATCATAATTATATAACATTTACATGAAATTATTTCTTTGTTAATTAAAAACTTCTTTGTATACCCTGGCTAGTTTCATTTGATTACAAGAAAATTGAGCATGAAATTAACTTTATACAATACAATATTTATTAATTATCCACCAAATGATTTATAAAATTTTACATCTCATGGTGGGACACTCGTGTTGCTCTTAAATATCTTAAAATGTGCAAACGTTATTAATTATTATTGTTGCAGAAGGCATAAAATATCAAATTTTAGAATTATACCTTCAAAGTTTAAAAAGTTCAATTAATACAGAGTTATATTTTGATATGTTTTTAATAGTTTAAGTTCATTGTTTATCAAAAGTTTTTAATATGTGATTCACTAAACGTTGCTCTTTCAAAAGAGTTTATATGCGGCTAAATATTACCATTTTGAGCCTTCTAAGTTTGAACTTTTATACGAGCATCCTTTTTCTGGTCCGTCTAGCGTCGGTTCTCCTAGTTGACTCCTTAAGCTTGGCATTCTTTTTTCCCGGCGTCTTCAAAATTCGTGTTGATTTCTAAAAAAAAAAATGCTGATTTTTCGTGATTGGTCATCTTCTTGGAGTATTTCAGGCTTCTGTCAATAGATGTAGCATCCTGGCGCCGCAACAATACTCGTGCCCATTTCTCTTTAGCGTCTTAAAATGGAACTCAATTGATTTATTAGTACATATCGTTCACACTTTTTGTATACTGATTATATTTAAGCTTTTAATTTTTTGAAAGGTAGGCTATTCTGTATTAATTGTTAATGTGGTCAATGTAAAACTAAGGGATAGCAAAATATAAACTGGCATCCATGTTAAACTGACAGACCACATACAATACCTCCACTTCGACAGCAGCCATCTTATGAATACTAAACGACCCATTTCCAATAGCCAGGGCCTTTGTTCCAAGGAGAGTGAACTACACAAAGTTATCCTGAGAAACTGGTTAGGAATCTAATTCATTTGGCACAAAATACAGATATCACACCCAAGAAAAAAGATCCATCTCTCTGGTCACCGATTATCACCCAGGCCTACAGAGATTAAACAACATACTGAAAGAAGGCTTCAAAATTCTACATACCATACCAAGAATCTTTTCACGGAACCTCCTAGAGTCTTGTTTAAAACAGCCTACAAATCTGAAACTCGTGTTAGTTCACTCCAAGCTTCCAGATCCTAACACACCTAAACAACCTAATCTTCTCACTGTTTTCTTTTCGATGGAATAGGCCAAGATGCAAAATACATCTTCCATCCAACAACTTCAATAGTTCCTCCAGTAAAAAAGAATTTTTAATTTGTCATCACACATGTACCATAAAAAATGTTATCTACCAACTACAATGCAGATTTTGCCCAGCTCAATATATTGGTCTAACCACAGACAACCTAAGCACCAGAATGAATGGCCACAGATATGATGTAAAAATCATGGATATAGAGAAACCAACTGCACAACATGTGCAGCAATCCACAACAATGCCACTTTTAATGACTACTTCTTGACAAAAATTATAAAATCATTCTCTCCAGAATGTAATCCTCTCAGAATTTCGGAAGTGATCGCAACTGTGGTACCTGAGATGCTACACAACACTTGGTGAGAAATCGAATATCGCTTTGATGTCTGCAGAACAACAAATGGAGCTCACATCAAAACATATTAAGTAATGAAAAAAAAACTCGGTTCTTTTCTTTTCTATTTGATTTTTAAATCGTTTATCTTGAATAGTCCCCAAGCAACAGCTGTTCGAAATTCTGGTATTCTTTTTCGAAGACTCTGTATATATATATATATATATATATATATATATATATATATATTCATCTGTGGTTCAACACTAAACACAGATCCATCCTAGATTACAACGATTTCGCTTCTTTTTATACTCTCTACTAATTGAGAAAGTGAACAGTGTTTACGAAATATTTTAGAACTTTAGCGTTTTGTTTTCCTATTTGTGTACTATTAGGTAATACCAAGGACCACTTTCCAAGCTAAACCTATGTCTCCTATCCATACATAATCTAAACTAAACATTTGTGAGAAATGGTATTCAACTTTTATTTTTATACCTGGGCAGTTGTAAGTAGTGAAATCTTTTCTTATATGTCCATTTATAAATTCTGCCTTTAAAAGATTTTTCTCCTTTAAGCCATATATATATATACCTGTATATGGGAAATAAGGTATGTGGGCTAATGCTATACAAATTCAATATGTGATTTAACATTTTATGCTTCTCAGAAGTAGTAAATATATCAACTTTTATGCCACGTATAAAATTTATGCATAACTAAAACCAAGACAACCTTATCTAATAACTTTATCCAAGAAAACATAACTTTTCAGACAAACCAAATATTTAGGATTGTTTGTTATTTTTTTCGTGGGCCATATAATTTAAGTTACATTCTGATTTTATATGACTTATGCTTTTAAAAATTTAGTCCTGTTATTTACTATTCTAGACCTATGGGTCTCTTTTCTTATTTTGTGTTTTTGTTAAGGCAATGATGACTGCAATGGTTTTTCGCCTTTAAACTACACTTAACAATGTATCTTTTGATAAAACAGCCTGCTTGTACAGGGCATTTTATAATTTACGTTGATTAGACAACAATTCCATAAAGTACTTTCACAGCCATAAAACCTCTGATCAACTCACCATAAAGATGTTGATTGGCAAACTGATAGCACAGGATAAACCCTAACCTTGTTATATATATATATATATATATATATATATATATATATACAGATCAGTATATTTACCACGTCCGTTCAGAAGACAGCTTTATCACGTCCCCTGGAATTACTGGAGTATATAGGGTTTTCGTCGCAGTATATAGTAGGCCTACATTATCAATATTTTCGTGTATGGCCCGCTAATTAGTTATTACGTATCTTTTAAAATACGGGAGATTTTTTTTCTTCTAAACCCCCACCAACAGCACGTCCGTTCAATTTTCAGCTTTCTCACGTCCCGAATATACGTTTTAACCAAAGGTTATTCCCACGTCCATCTTTTTTTTTATTTAGAAAATAGCGCTTTTAAGACGTCCAACAAGGTTGCCAATTTTACAACTATGTCTAAAACCAAACAGAGCTCTGTGTTGTGTCTGGTGACAAAGCCTTGGTCTATTTCTCTCCCCCTCTGTATCACGCGCACACTATCTTCTGCTTCATTATTTTTTGCTATCATCGTTGAGTCATGTGAGACTTTTCACCGTTGGCATATTTACAAATAGCGAACAATCTTCTGGATGGTGTCGGCTTGACGTTAACAACAAATTATTATAAAATACTATTAAGTACTATAAAAGACAACATTTATAGAAATAAATTTACAAAGAATTTTAAATGTATTGAATGAACTTTAACAAATAATGATAACGAAATATTTCTGCAGATAATATATAAAAAAAATATAAAAAAATATGTGAATAGATGCAAAGAATAAAACATTTTAACTATTCTAATGTTTTCCTAACGTAAAAAATAAAAAAAATTAAAAAAATTGTAATTTAGGGAATAATTTACAATAAATCCTTTTAGTAAATGAATATTCCGTTAATACAATTATTATTGTGATATAATACTTTACATTATTTTTTGGTAGTAATATATTCTATTCAGATACAAATGGCTTGACAATGGATACTTTTACAATAATATTTTAACTGGGGAGAATAATAAATAAAGGAATAGATAAGTGTTACTTCAAATTTTATAAAATAAGCCGTGAATTTAACCACAAACCCGGTACATTTTTTTGTCCAAAAACTCTTATCTGTTAGATTTGTTCAAATAAAGTCCATTTTCAGTGTCAAAACGTACTTTTGATTATTCCTGGTGAACATTCTTTTAATGAGTGAAGTAAAATTAGTTTAGTTTTATTTCAAATAAATGGAAGGAAAGCATATTCAGTAGGCCTACTCATTTATGAAATTGTGTAATTCAATCATGGATGCGCAAAAAAAAAATAAAAATTGTATCGTACATCATGTATCATGCCCGGGGACAGGGAGAAGAACTGAGTTGGTAAAGGGCCGTACAGAATAGAAAAATGGAATTTAATCTGCCACCAGCTGATGAGTCATCATGTAGGCCTAAACAAAGACGAGTCCAACCAAAAGTGCACGGAGTTGATGTCTGATCGTGTGTACCCACTCGTATGATTATTAATAATTCGCATTTGGGCTCTTATCATTCTTGATTATCATTATTTATTTATTATTAAATTCCTTCGTATTTCCTCTTCCCGCTCATTTTTATTTCTAGTATTAATTTCTACATAATAGTTAAATTCCGTACTTTTACTCTAATAATAATTACTGTTTAAAAGTGTTCGATAGTAAGGTATTAGTCAACTACTTAAATCAAGTCTAAATTTAAAAATAACAACGACAAGTTAGTACTTTTACAAACAAATATTCCTCCAGTTCTTCAAAATTTCATTTTCTTGTTTAAATCACAGTTGTTTTCCACATCCTAATTCATAATTTATTTTCCACATTCCTAATTTAAGAAATACTTGCACTGCCTGCATTAGCTTACTTATTATTAACAAATTCATGGGAGTAAAACTCCGCATTACTAGTTAAATGTAATAAATAAAGGTAATCATAACAAGTGCGTTAATCTCTTTAGCTGTAACCTGTTTAAAGTTGAAAAGTAGTCTGTGTTTTCAACTTTTAACCCTTTGCGGTCGGATGGCCCGTGAGACCGGCCACACAGTTGTCAAAGATAGCACGGAATAATTTCAACATGAGTTGTCCTCGCCGCTCGCCTGGCCAGTGTCACTGCCCACGTCAGTCTATGCGTCAGCTCGGTATATATCATGGCGGCCATCTCCCACCAACTCGGAATTGTTTTAGCAACAACCTTCAATGTTTACATTGGACATTTAAATTTTAAATAATAGTAAACAAATTACATTGAAACATGTGTTTTATTGTTATAAACGTAAAGATAATAAAATGGATTACAATATACTTTTGGTTGTTTTATTAAAATGACATAATATACTAATTGAATAACAAAATAAATAACAGATTATACTGAGCCTTGTGTAAACAACATTACTTTCTTTTATGTTAATCTTCTTTAAACTTTTTATTGGTGTGATATTTTTCAAAACACTCGCCAATATGGAGTCCCGGATTGTTGGTGCAGGTCTTGCAAAAGAAATTAGTCCTTTTTCTTTGCTTTCCCGGTCTTCTATCACTACAGACAGAACAGTCTTTAGATTTGCCAGTGGGTAGAGGATAAGGCAAATGTAACTTGCAATTCAGTCTTTCTTCTTCTCCAATACTAGATGGTCTCCCTCTTTTCCTTAGATTTCTCACATCCCCGACTAATTCTTTTATCAACATTTTTCTGAAACACCGCTGTCGAATTTTATTATTTTTGTCTTGATTCATATTGTAAAGAAGGAACGAGTTGACTATGCCAGTTTCCATTAGCCAAAAGAATACCTTCCTCCACCACTTAATGGACTTTTTTGTGAATGCATAGGACGAAATGTATTGGTCTGAAATGTCAACGCCACCCATAGCTTGGTTATATTCGCAAACGACGGTAGGTTTCTTCACTTCTTCTACGACGTTCTGTTTCTGTAAGCGCCGAATTGTCTCGGTGGTGTTATCGGCAAACAAAGTACTTAAGACTGCTACATCTTTTTTGTCCTTCCACAGTAACAGTGAAAATTTCTCTTCTTTTCGAAAGGTTTTCATTTCCCCCTTTTTCAGTTTAAGCTTAGGAGTCTGTTTTTTGGCATTCTTCCTTTGTGGTTTTACAATTTTAGGCAGGCCACTTCTATTTAACATTATAGTGCCTGTCAAATGAACCTTCAAATTTAGAAGTTCTTTTGCCAAGTCCATATTGGTGTACCATCGATCAGTGAAGACGTGGAGACCTTCAATATTGTCATATGATTGTTTGAGTTTACCGACCAGATGTAAGACAATTCTACTTGTTACTCCTAAATCTGGCCTATCCATGCGGTCTGTCGTTATTTTTCCAAAATATGGTTCAAGAGCACAGATGTACCCAGTTGAAGACTCAGATAGCACAAACACTTTGATGCCCCACTTAGTAGGCTTATCCTTATTATAAACTTTAAACACAATTCGTCCTTTGAAACCTATTGTGCTCTCGTCAACGCTTACTTTTTGTTGTGGGACATAATGCTCTCGAAATTTTTTGTCCAGATAGGAAGCAACATTTCTTACTTTACCTGAACGAGTTAATGTCCCAGTGATAGGGCCAGAAGGAGGTGGGCATATGTGCAAATTCCAAAAGATTTGCAAGAATCGTTCCTTACTGAACACATCTTTAAAAAAGGGTTGATAGTCTACCCAATCCGTGGAAAAGTAATCACTCATCTCTGCCTTGTCATTCATCCCCATGTTTATTATCACACCAAAAAAAGCTTTTAACTCTGAAAGTTTAACATCTACCCATGACCACCATACTGATTTTTTCTGTAAAGGCATATTTCTCTGAATTTTTTCGGCAGCATACCTGTTTGTTTCTTTAACTATTTCATTTAATAGGCTGTCAGTGAAAAATAGTTGGAAAAACTGTAAAGGGGTTGATGGTTTTTCATTACTTTGTAATAGTTTGTAACCACTATCTTGTGTCCATACAAATTTGCTAAAATTTTCATCACCCTCAGACCATTCTTTCCACTCTTCATCCACCTCTTCTATATTTCTATTTTGTGTCTCGTCAACAACATTATCCTCTTCAATACTTTGTCCCTCTTCTTTAGAAAGGATTTCATCATATTCCTCTTCTAATTGTTCTAGAGCGAAATCTTCAAAGTCATCACAAACATTAGAAAGTATGTCGCTGTCATGATGCGAGTCAACATCACTAGATGCTTCAAAGAGTATCTCTTCATAATTGCCAGTATTTACAAGGTTATCCATGTTAACAGGTTTTTGTAAACTGTTCGATAACTTACACTATAATAAATAAACTAGTCTATATTTACAATATTTACAACAAAACAACATGTGGGCATAACTAGTTTTACCTGGTTACAAACTCTACTTGTTAGCTTCAAGACACCACTATGTTTTGATTCGCCACTATGATTGTTTAAAACTTTACAAATATTTACAAATAAATTTACACAAATCACAAATAAAACCAATGTTAAAATTTAAAATCACGACTTAAAACAAATTGATAAATAAACACTGACAATACAATGTACGGACAACTCATTCGGTACAAACAACGCTAATGGAACTGGCAAAACAGCTGTGTGTGTGTATTTTTTCCAAGGCAGATGGCGGTAAAATGTGATGAAACACATTGGTCATGTAGTTAAATAGTTACTCAGTAGGTTTCAGCACTTCACAGACATATTGGCACATGGTAAATATTTCTAAATACAGAACGTTTTTCTGGCCAGTGACACAGGCCACCCGAGCGTAGAAGGAATTCTATCTTGGGCAGTCTCACGGGCCAGCCGAGCGCTGAGGAAAACTTTAGTAGAATCAATTCCGACTTGTCGCGCAAATGGCTGTGGCCCGTCAGACCGGCCATGCGATCACAGAGGAAAAACTATAAATACCTTATCCGACCGCAAAGGGTTAAGATGGTTTTGTGTCCAGTATAACTTTGAAATAAAGTATATCAAAAATACAGAAACGTCTACATTTATCGGGTTTTAGACCAATGAATAATGTCGATTATATATATTGTAGGAAAATGACTGTGAACCTGCCAAAAATAGCCGGGGAAACCAGGAAATAACAATCAATCAATTCCAACGTGCATTTATTTATCGTTTAAAAAATGTTTACATAAACGGTATTTTTATATTACACCATAAAAAGCAATGATGGTTTTAGGTTGGCCTAGACTGTGTAAATGATTTTTTTTAAATTTTTTATTTTATTTTTTTATTATTTTTTTTTTTTTTTAATAAACCACACGTTCTCTACAACCTAATACAGAAACTTTGTTTAGAGAATGTAAAATAAAAGTGTTTTACTTCACACTCGAAGTTAGAATATAAATAAAGATAGATAACATTATAACAGATAAACAGATAACATTAATTTATGTAAATTTTTGCAGGGAAAAGTGTGTCATCTGTTCGTAATAGTAATATTATTCTGATTTTTAATAATAATTTCTGTTAATATTCATAGGCAGGTAGTAAATGTTTAAACAATTTAAAAGAAAAATTAACTAGTTTTTTTTAACCTAATTCAAAATAGTAAACTTCTTTAAATACAATCCTGAACTGAGAAAGAAAATTTATAAATTATTTAAGAAAAAATGTAATGTAAAATAAACATTTCCTAAAGAATGCACTACAGATAGAAATGCTTACTTGACTGTAATAATTGTAATTTCCACTCTAATATTCATATTAATTAAATATACCTTTTTAAATAGTTATTTAAATAACTATTTAAATATTTAAACTATTTATCCCAATCCCTACCATTTAAAAAAATCAGCTTCATTAAAAAAAAAAATACCGTTCTAGCCCATAATTTCTAATTCGTTTTCAAACAGGGCATTCTACCCAGCGACAACAGAAGACAACATAGACTGGGCATTGCATATACCCACCAATACATTATGAGAGGTGAGGCCGGGTCCACCATATTGGTTGAGTCTAGAAAGCCAAAATTCGCCAGAGACTGGACTGAAATTGCAGTGCGCTTATTAGAAATACATTGATGTCTAAATTACTTAAACCTGATCAAACTCTGTGATTTTTTACACACTAACAGTTTGTTATTGTGAGATCATGGTAGTAGTAACCGTAGAAATTATTCAAGGATAAAATAAAGCAAAGCTTAAAGTTTCAAATATTTAATAGTATAAATGAGCTACAATTGTTTCGCCTTGCGGCATCGACGGGCTACTACTTATACTATTAAATATTTGAAACTTTAAGCTTTGCTTTATTTTATCCTTGAATATGGAGTTTCAACAAGAAATATCTGCTATCACATTAAAGTTGTAGAATTATTATTTTTTTTTTAAACGGTATTTATAATATATCAAAGTTCGAACATTTTATAAAATTGTGAATTGTGTCATGAAAAAGTTGTTCAGTGAGGTTTTTTTTATTTTTCGGGTAGAGTTCATGAAAGCGGCATAGTTGTAGCTTATAAGTTAAATTAAATCCATAATATTTAAAAAAATGTTTTGCTTCAGTAGTTTGGCTTTTACAACCATTGTCGGCAGGTGGCTTGTAGTGTGCGAGGGTCCAAAGGTCAAACGATCCTTTTAACTTGGGTTAATCGTCTGTAAAACTTTGGGGAACACCCCAGATATTTCTAATTGTTTTGCATTGTGTGATTTTCTAAAAGTATGCATTTTAGGGAAAGATCTTGACCCTATTTGTCATTAAGATGAACAAAAATTCCCACCCTTTTATTAGTTTGTTGAAAGACGTTTCCGGCGCTTGTTTTTAAAACAGATGATTCCACATTTTCCGGCCAGGTATAGTCTACGGTAGAAACTTTAAAACATAACAATGTACAACTTATGGCAGTCTATAAAATATAAATGTCACGGATGAGAAACAACTATATTATTTAAAAAAATTTCCAGGGTAGGCCTATATATTCTACTTTATATGAAAATTAAGTTATTATACTCTCAAACATCCACTATTCACTCTGCAATCAAAAGATAAATCAAATTAACAATAAATAACTATGTCCCATAACTAAGTTTAAACTGGTTATAGTACTAAGATAAAGAAATACATAGGCTAAATAAAGTGAAAAAAGTGTGTCATATTTTGTACAGTGTATCTGTAAAAGATAGTTTACTTTTGACGCTCTGTTTCTTTCTTATTTTGACACTAAGCCTGAAAGCAGCCACGCAGAACTGCTAATAGCCACAACCACTGAAGACAGTCGCGCTCTCTCTCTCTCTCTCTCTCTCTCTCTCTCTCTCTCTCTCTCTCTCTCTCTCTCTCTCTCTCTCTCTCTCCCCCCTCTCTCTCTCCCCCTCTCTCTCTCTCTCTCTCTCTCTCTCTCTCTCTCTCTCTCTCTCTCTCTCTCTCTCTCTCTCTCTCTCTCTCTCTCTCTCTCTCTCTCTCTCTCTCTCTCTCTCTCTCTCTCTCTCTCTCTCTCTCTCTCTCTCTCTCTCTCTCTCTCTCTCTGACTATCGCTTGTACCCTTCTGGGGATATACGTCCTGGAGATACCTTGTGGGATCTCGGTAAATATAAAAGATAGATGTCTGATTTTTTTTAAATGTATTGCTTAATAAATAAGTATTACTCCTAATACGTTATCTCTCGAAAATTATGATTTTGATTTTTTTTTAAATATGTGTTTTGTGGGGATGTAACGGTTACGAGAGACAGAAACTTGTGGGCATGTAAGAGACAAGCTTTTCTGGGGATATGATTACTGTATTTTGTTAGAGAGAAGCTTTGCGAGGATGTGAGAGAGTGATTTACGGGGATGTATTATTTGTCCCACGTTTACATCTTATTGCATGTCATTATGTTTATATTTGTTGTTATTCGTTAAGTGATTCATTAAATTAAATTATGTTTCATATTTGTTAAATAAATTGTACTTTATAAAGTAAATTGTAGTAAATGAAAATAACAGTACTAACAAATTTACAAACTTTTTGATAAGTCAAGTTTTAAATTATTACTTCGGAAACAAAACTAGTAATGTATAACAAAAACGCCTTATTGGTACAAGGAAGCTTCAAATGAATGTTAAATGAAAATAATCCTGAAAAACTCACTAACAATGTTTGTGTGAATTCTTTGTAATTATTGTGTTTCGTTTTACCACCACCATTTTAGAGCATTTTAAAATTATGAACCAAGACACCGCGATACTCGAACATACAATTTTATTTATTTCATTTAATAATTATCGGGATGAACATTTAAATTAGATTTGTTACTTCCCACTCTCATCCAGGAACATTATATTATTCAAACTACAACCAAAAAAAGTTATATTTTCAACGGGACATATGAAAATTAAATAAACATATACTTCTGAAAATGTAACTGAGGTAAAATACATTTTGTCTATGAATTAATACCTTGTAACTTTTATTATTAGTACTGATCAAGTTTCACACAGAAAAATATAACATAGATATAAAAATAATTATAAGTTAGAATTATAACAGAAATTCCTATACAAATACTGTAATTTGAATCAGAGTTCGAGATGCGAAAACGGTAGCGTAATATTTTTATGGTTTCCTATTAAAAACGTAGTAAAAAATTTTTTTTTTAAATGGGTCATAAAAACGTTAAGTCGTTCTTTACTTTTATTTTAGCTGCCATTTTTAATTCTTTGAAGATATGACTAACCAAAAGGTTAAAATAAATCAAATGTTCAGCATTAAGAAACTTACGATTAACCCTATTCGTCTATTCTGGTAGGGTACAGATGGACCTACAACTTAGTTGCGTAGGTTCAAACCTAGTTACTAAAGTTTTTTTTTACTGCGTGTAACTATCTCTTCTGACTTTGTTAGTCTAATTGGAATACAGTAAAGAAGTTAACAAAAATAATAATAATACATTCGTACAAACTGATATTAAAATCAACTCTTTTGTATAGGCCTACTTATTAGGAACGTAAAAATAACTACAACTGGCTTTATAATTCGTTAACAGCTCTAAGGACAATTAATTTGTATAAAAAATCAAAGTGCTGTTAACTTTACCACACAATTTCTGTCATGTTTATTACCCCCCATTAACAAACAAAAGGTTGGGACTAAGGGCTTGGTCGGCTACTGGTAGGTCGTAAATACACAAGGTATGCTAGGTTTGATTTGTAAATACACTTAAGAAATAAGAAAAAAACTTAAACATTAGGCGTACTACGACTATTGTTATTTATACATTTTTGACAAAATTGAATTTAATATCGTTACCAAAAACCAACTCGATTGTTACTGCACACAAACAGGCTGCGCCTATATTGTATGATTTTTTTTACCAAATTATGTCGTTTTTGGTATCATTCTTCTAATTTTTTCATGTACTGTACTTTTCAAATATTTGATGGAAATTTCCAAATTACGATCATGAAAAGAATGTTAATTTCCTATAGTGGGGATGCATAAATGAGACACAATATTGAATTAGCTGAAGGCGGAAGCGAGGCCTGGGGTTTAAACAGGTTCAAGTGGGTGTGTGTTACCCGAATAAATTACAATAGCTTGGACTTAGAACTCAAAAATATGTCTACAGAGAAAGTTATTTATTACACGGCGGGTTGTTTGTATGTAAAATACTTGTAAACAAGTAGAACTTTATGGTTTAGACCACTTACAGATGGTCCTTTTCATGGGTCCAAAGTCCACTGACACTTTTCTTACTGACGGAAGTGATATTTTTACTTTTCTAAAATTATCTGTCATAGTAATATTAAATAGTTTACTAGCTGGCCCGATCCGGCTTTGCACGGAGAGACAAATCAAACTTAAATGTATATTAACCAAAAAAATATACCAACAAATATATTTTACTATGTATTTCTTATGGGGATTTTTAGTAACAATTTATTAAAACCATGTACAAATTTTTCATTATTTCACAAAAAGTTTTGGTTACTTGTTAAAATCTACTTCCATGTTGTTAAAAGTAGCGAAGAAGTTAGTTTTTTCGTTGTAAAGTAATATAATTTTATTGTATCTTGATGAAATTTTCACCAAATGTGTACAAATATTAATTAATAGATGTGTTAAAATTTATTTAAATCTGTTTATTCGTTTAAATATATATATACAAATCATCGTCTATTTTGATATATATTTTTTAAACAAATTAACAGATTTAAACCAAATTTACAACACTTCTTACTAATATATTTATACACATTTTGTGAAAAATTCATCAAGATATAATAAAATTTAATTGATTTACAACAAAAAAAACATAATTTCTCTTAAAGTAATTAACAAAATTAAATAAAATTTAATAATTATGACAACAAAATATATACAAACATGTTGTGAAAATTTTATCAAGATACAATAAAATTTAATTACTTAAATTTAATTACAACGAAAAAACCAATTTCTTCAAAACAACATTGAAATAAATTTCATAAAATATATAAATAAATTTTCAAATAAATAAAGTAACCTAAACTTTTTGTGAACTTTATTGAAATGCGACGATACGAATTTTTTAAATCATTTTCATCTCGAAAACCACCAAACGGATTTGAAATATCAAAACATTTATGAATTCACAATTAAATTTTCTATAAACTATCAAAGCTAGACTTCTATAACTATCAGATCTAGACTAATAATAATTAAACAATTTACAACCATTTATCGCAATCGGTCTGGTTGAAAATAGTGTCAAATTATAACTTGTATAGGCCTAGTCTGATATTTATTTATAGATTTTGTTAAAATTTTCAGGATATGTTCTATATGACTATATAAAAATCATACAAAAATTTGAAAATGATATATACATAATGTTTTGATTTATGAACGTTTATAGCAAAAATGTACATGATTTCTAAATACTGCTATTTTTATTGGTTTATTACATACGTTTATTAATCGCTGTAGTTATATTCTGATATACCAATTTATAGAAAATGTATAGAATTGTGAATTCAATTTTCCTTAGATAATTAACATCCGTTCAACGGTTCTCGAAATAAACACAATTTAGTAAACCAGCGCACTCTGTTTTGGGTTTCGTACAGAGAGTATACAAATTGAGTACGCGATAGTACAAAAACGCTTATATATCGAAAACTAATTATCGGAAGTTATTTTTTAAAACGGATTTGGATTCCTCATAAAATGTACTATGAATTATCAATTTTATGTTTTTATGTACGGACAATTATAGTTTAACTTTTTGAATTTATTTACGCCAATGTATATTTAAAACGAATTATATACAATTCATCATGGTTTTTAATACAAATTAACCTAACAACCTACTCATAAGCCTACTCATAAGATTTTATAGATAATTTTATTGTGAATTCAAATATTTTTCAAAACAAAAATCCATCAAACGGTTAAAAATATATATCAATTTTTGTTGAGTACGTTACCGAATACCCGAACATCCCGAACTTGAATTTAATTTCACGACTGATAGGCCTACCATTGTTTCATTATGTAGCCTTTGTTCAGGTATGATCAGTGATTATAACTACATGTTTCTAGTAATAACTTTAAAAATTTTAAAAGGAAATATACCAAGAATTTAATTTAATTCTTAGAAAATGTGGACAAATATATTCAATAATTGACGATTTATTTTATTTGTTGGTATATTTAATTCGGGAATATTTTTGTGGCTGATATTTGAATGAATTGGCACTTGCTTTGTCGTTGGCAAGCCGTAACCGTGTACCGTGGGAATTGACACCAAACTTTTGTTGCAATATCTCCGTTAGATTGGATATCTGTGTATTTATGGTTTTTGTCGATAAGATGTTTACCAAAAGCAGAGTTTGTATATGAAGTCCTCTTAGGGAAGTGTTCCTTAAAACTTTTGTTGAAAGAGCGGGCCGTCTGTCCTATATAAAAATTGGGACATTCATTACTGTACAACAAGTGATATTGTATATGGCAGTCTTATCGTGTTTGTCATTATGTATGTCTTTTTTTGGGTTATTTAAAAAATAGTATACAGTAGTTTGTTTGAGGTATTGAAAACAACGGTTACGTTCTCTTTAGCCAGTCTACGTTTTGGAGTATGACTCAATGCTGATCCATATTCTGTGGAGACGTAAGTTTGCTTTTTATTTTTAATAATGGGTTTCTTATTTGTATGTTACCTGATGAGTTGGTCGATATCTGAGCTCTTGTACCAATTGTATACTGCGATGGGTTTAATTATGTTTACTTCCTGTTCATACTTCTCCTTGTCTAGAGGTACTGAGACTAGCCTGTTAACGAAATTATTGTAAGCTGCCATTTTTATATTACATGGATGATGGGAAGAAGCGTGTATAGTCTGGTTTGTTGTGGTAGGTTTTCTATTGATTTTGAACTTAACACTATTGTTTATTTTTGAAATTGATAGGTCTAAAAAGTTTAAATTGTTATTTGTTTCCACTTCAACCGTGAATTGGAGTTTTGGATGCATTGTGTTTACAAAGTTAATCAGAGTTTTAATTATCTAATGTTGCCATCGAAAAGTACTATAGTATCGTCTACATAATATCCAAAGACTATTTTTGGCCTATTTTGATTCATTTCAGACCAGAGATGTTTGTTTTAGATTTGTCCTTCCAGCAGAATTTTGTCCTTCCTTACTTCCATAGACAGACGAATCTCGCAACAGTTTTTCTGTCGAATCTACGAGCGCTGAAAAAAACAGTTTTTTTGGCAGTATACGACACCGGTCTGTATTGCGGTCGGCGTTTTGTACACATCATAGGACCGCTACTTATTATTTTTTTCAAACTCTTAAGAAGTTTGATAACGAATTTTCGTTATAAAGATTATCTTAAATAAAGATTTTGTTAATATTTTCAGAAAAACTTAAGAATTTAGTAAACCCGCGTACTCGGTTTTGATTTTCGTACAGAGAGTATAAAAATTGGGTAGGCGATAGTACAAAAACGCTTATATATCGAAAACTAATTATCGGAAGTTATATTTTTAAAACGGATTAGGATTCCTCATAAAATTTACTATAAATTGTCAATTTTATGTTTTTATGTACGGACAATTATAGTGTAACTATTTGAATTAATTTACGCCAATGTATACTTAAAACTAATTATATAGGTACAATTCATCGTGGTTTTTAATACAAATTAACCTAACAAGTAGCCTATTCATAATGATTTTATAGATAATTTTATTGTGAATTCAAATATTTTTTTAAAACAAAAATCCATCAAACGGTTAAAAATATATATCAATTTTTGTTGAGTACGTTACGCGCTTATTAGTACTTGATCAGCTGTTAATTTTATTGTATGCTGTATTTCTGATAGAAAAGTATGGACAATACTGCTATTTTTGTTGGTTTATTAATCGCTGTAGTAATATTCTGATACACCAATTTATAGACAATTTAATTGTGAATTCAAATTTCTTTGGATAGTTAACATCCGTTCAACTGTTCCCAAAATATACACAATTTAAAAACCCGCGTACATTAGCGTTTGCATTTTATTGAAATGCGATGACACGACTTTATTAAATCATTTTTATTTCGAAAACCACTGAACGGATTTGAAACATCTAAACATTTTTGAATTCACAATTAAATTCCATCAACAGTTGTTAACACAAGTTATACATGATTAACCATGCCTTGTTGCATAACAACCCCATAATAACTAAAAACAAACAATAAGAAGAATCCAGTATAGGCCTACTATTGAACTATAGACTATATTTATTTGTATAAATAAACATGATATAGGCCTATGTTATAATTGTGTAACATATTTATAAAATTTTCCATTCTAAACCTTGAAATAACATTTCAACCCTCTATTGTCATTGCCAATTGAATTGTATAATATTTAATTGTATAAAGTTAAAATACATCACATTTTTTGAATCAGAGAATTTGTACATTCTATTACCACTTGTGAAGAATAACTGGGATTAAAAAACATTTCGTATATCATTTAAAAATATAAATGAAATACATTTTCATTGGATGTTTAGAAATAAGGAGTAAAAGTAGGATGGGTTGAATTAAAACTAATGCAATTTTATAATAAGTTGTACTAAGTAAAATGTATTGATTGTTGAATTTACTCTAAAACAATTATTATTTTTAATAAAACTGTACATTGTTTCTGGGAAGAATATGAACAGTAATATATTACTATTCCAAAAACCCAAAACTATTCCATATTATGGATTTTTAATACATCTTTTATTTCATTTTAGTTTGTAACCAAAGTTTCCAATATAAATTGGTCTCCTAGATAAATTACTACGTAACCATTCGAAATTGATTAATTCATACATAAAATAAGTAACAAAATTTTTAATAAAGATAATTTTCTCCTTTAAAACTAGTGATATATATTATTTAAAAATCTGAGACAAATTTATATCTGAAATACAAACACTTTTCGACGTAGTCAAAACATATAAATAGTTTTTCCATTTCATATTAAAGGTAGAACTCTTTAAATGGAGTAATCATTTAGAATGGCGAATAACTTATGTAATTTATAATATATTGCACACATTCAAATAACGCAAAGAAGCAACAAGTATACAACCACATCTAAGAAATTGAAATGGACAAACGGACTAAACTCTAAGTTTTTGAAAGGTGCAATTGACGGCAACACTGGATCTGTTCCATCTGGCAACAATGTCCCCAAAGGCATAGTGACGTTTGTTGCAGTCTACATACAAATATTTTGGTATCCTCACAAAGGCATTAACCAACTTGCTCTTTTCTCTCGAATTTGAATGGACCAATCATACTCAAGAGCCCCATAAGTCACCTTTAGGGCAAAAGCCCGAATCTCTTCTATAGGAGAGAGTATTGCATTTGTGCATTTGTGTTTTTATTTAATTATTCTATGGATATACAAATAGTGTATGAATTCTCACATTCAGTTAAGAAATTCAAAGAAAAAAATCACATGGAATCAATTACTTAATTAGTAGACTTTGTCCAAGTAACTTAATTATGTTTTTCTTTCGTGGACTGAAGTGTAGTGTACTTTGATTAGTTTTCTTGTTTCTTTAGCGGCTAATCGGTGAGTCAAAACGCAAAAATGCATCGGTCCTTATTTGTTCGTCTAGGCGAGCTGAATCGAATGACACCTTGGACGGGAAGATCGAAAAAAGTTAAGGAATTATCGTTTTGCGGGGTGTAGTGTATATTGATTGGTCTTTTTGAAGTTTTACGGTTTTAGCGGCTAATCAAATCTCAAAACCGTATAGGATCTTATTTGTTCGTCTTGGCGAGCTGAATCGAATAACACCATTGTACAGGAATATCGGGAAAAAGTAAAAAATCAACGTGTTTTACGCGCTTTGATCCCCCTACCTCTGTCCTTCTCCGGGTACCCAAACTCCTAGATACGGGAGATAGTGCCGAAATGCTCGGCCGTTTTGGCGTGATTGACGCACAGACAGACACGAAATTCAAAATCTACATTTCACCTGAAACGAATAATTCAAGTTGATTTTTTTTTTAATGTTCAAGGAACACGGAAATCTTCTTCAGCTTTAGTTATATAGATAAGACGAATATTAATTTGATAGTATTAATTGAAATTAAATATTTTAAAATTTAAATAATAAAAAATTGCTTCATAGAATGATAAATTAGTTACAAAGTATAGGAAAGGAGTATTTTTAAAAATATTTGGGACTGGACCGTGATTCTTTACATGTTAATTTAAACTAAATAGATTTTTTAAAGCCTTTCAATACTTTTGTTTCGTGAGCAAAGTAGTTATTTTTTTTTTAGGCATGATAACTAAATAGAGTTAAGACATGGTGGTAAATCAAAATTCTAAAGCGAATATATATTTTTACTATATAATGGTTCGTATTTATTCTACCGATAAATAAGTAAGTGTTAAAATGTTAAATTTATTTTTTGCCTCATACAGATCATCAATTACTTTAAATTCATAAAAAAACTTAATATGAATTTCCTACATAACTTGTATTTTTCTAGTTTTCTAGTAATTGTCTAACACTTACTAAAAGCTATAAAAAAAAGTCTTCTATCGAAATTATAGATATATGTATCTCAAAACCGTCATTTGGTAGAAAATTTAGTTTTATGAGATATATGTCGCAGTGAGATGATAAAAACGGAGATTTGATCAAATACTTTTGGTAGATGACCAATTTATGGGATGTTAAAGTTACAACTCTGTAGAGTGATTTCTCTAAAGAAAGTAAGTGATTTGATCAAACTATTTTATTGAAAATAGCTAAAAGTCAGGACTCGGAGAAACATTATGGGAGGAAGGTTTCGCGCAATTTTTATTATTGTTTTATATATTTCCGGCTTTATCAAGTACCTAATATTATGGGGGGGGGAATGTTATGGATGTTTTGATGATGTTATGGAAGTAGGTACTAAAACCTTGCCTAACCTAAGTCTGCGTGCGAGTGCAGGAAAATTATCATTTTTTGGAGGTGAAGGATTAAAGAAGAATTCCTGTGAACAATCTAAAATACAATGTAAAACAAAAATATGTGCCTGTAAAAAAAATAACGTAATTTCTAAACAATATTATTTCATCTTTTCATTAAAACAGTGAAGGGATTTGATCAAATCACTTATTTTCAGATTCACAATCTTTCTTAGTTAGGAATATGGACGTTGATACTAAACTAAGAAGAAATGTATAATTCCCGCATATGGCAGCAAACGAAAATTCTTTAATTGGGAAGAAAGACCAACTAATATGTGCCTACGGTGCCAGGTACTTAAGAACCCTTAGAGGAAAGCATCACATACCCGTATGCTCCAGAAAAATGCAAGAGTTAGCAAAGCTCCTCATACAAATGAAAAACTAAACCCGCAAATAAAATGTATGATGGATATATTACAACCGAGAAACTATGAAACATTAGTAGAGGCTACAAAACAAGTTTCCGGGTATGATGAGGAAAAAGAAACATACTGAGCACCAACATATGCGATGAATATTGTAAAAGCAGTAAAAGACTGTTGTGACATAACAATGACAGAAGCGTCAAAGGGCAAGTGGCTTAACAATAGTACTAGTCAAGAGGTTCAAGAAACGTTGAGAACACTTGTACACCTAATGGATGCAAACTGGTGTTTCGATGTTTCAAGTGTGGCTGCCACCGACTTAAACATGAAAAATTGGAACAAAATTACAATCTTGCTCCTCGCACATGATATTGAAAGACCACCTGATGAAGGAAGGGATCATTGCAGCAGAGAAGTTAACAAAGAACCAAGAAGATGAAAAGGCATATAGAGAACTCCTAGAAGTGGCTTGCTGTCGGGTTATTTTACTTAACAGAAAGCGTCCAGGAGAACTAGAAAGACTGCCACTGGCCATCTACGACGAAGCTAAACCTAGAGAATCGTATGAAGAATTTGGGGATTCTATTATTCCCACAGAAAAGGTACTTGCATCTAGATTCAAACGAGTTGTATTCGTAGGCAAGAGACATCGAGGAGTGCCATTTTGTTTTCTACTGACGTGCAGGAACACATTTCTTTGCTGAAAGCAACAACACACAACTTTTTTAAAGGAGTGAAAAATCCATATATGTTTGGAATACCAGGTAAAGAAACACCTATCAGCGGATACAAAACAATAGCAAAATTCGCCAAATCTTCTGGGGCTAAGAATCCAGTTGCCCTTAAAACCACTAGACTGAGAAAACATTTGGCAACTCTTACTCAGCTGTTCGACATGAATGATTATGAAATCGAACAACTGGCTAATTTCATGGGTAACACTGAGGGGATTCACCGAGGAGAATACAGATTGCCAGATGATGTGTACCAGACGGCAAAGATCTGCAAGCTACTTTTAATGATGGATAGTGGTGACGCAGCACAGTATAAAGGGATGAAATTAATTTAAATTTAGAAGAGGACCTGCTCACTGCCGATGATGAAGACGAAAACAACTTAGATAAAATTATCCAGGAGCACGAGAATACACTTGACATTAGCGTAGATAGTAGGCTACGTCACATGAACCAGATGTTACCCAAAAACCCCAAAAGATGAAACGAAAATTAGCACCATGGACAAATGAGCAGAAGGTGGTTGTTACATCTTTCTTCAAAACGCATATAAAACGTAGGACCCCCACCAAAAAAGAGCGAATGTGAACAACTGAAAAACATGAAAAAGGAGGTACTAGAAAATAAATCTTGGTTAAAAATTAAAGTTTTCATTCAAAATCAGTACATGAAAAAGAAATAGCTGTTACAGTAATTAAATACGTGATATTTCTAACAACTATAAGCGCAAAGTACTTCAATGATTGTAAGTTTTTTTTTATTGATTACAGGTCATCAGAATCTGAAACAGCGTACTCTAATTATTAGTTGAATAGTATTTATTGTATCGTTTTATATAGTTTTTGTTATGTGTAAGTTATGTTGCTTATATGTTA
Organism: Aphrophora alni; assembly: GCA_963513935.1. Classification (NCBI taxonomy): domain Eukaryota; kingdom Metazoa; phylum Arthropoda; class Insecta; order Hemiptera; family Aphrophoridae; genus Aphrophora; species Aphrophora alni. Next base: position 152,707,631 of record OY740767.1, on the reverse strand, counting down.
CGAACTAACAAAGGTGTTTTTTTTTTATCATAACTTTTTATATATAATTTTCAATGATTTTATGTTCATAATTTATTGTTATCTTTACTTCGGAACTATTATGTTTATATGTAAGGTATGTTGCGTTTATTACGTCTTAACAAAGGTGTTTGTTTTTGTTTTTTTTCCATAACATTTTTATATATAATAATCAATGATTTTATGTTCATAATTTGTTATCTTTACTTCGGAACTATTATGTTTATATGTAAACTATGTTGCGTTTATTACGTCTTAAAAAAGGTGTTTTTTTTGGAGGGGGTTTATCATAACATTTTGATGTATAAAATTCAATGATTTTAAGTTCATAATTGTTATCTTTACTTATAACATGTTCAAAAGATTATATTATATAATCAGCAACTATGAGAAAATACAGCTGAAGAATCAATTGTTATTAATGCTTCTTTAAAAATAAGAATTACTTCAACTGCAAGTAAATGTGCTCTTTTTTACGACATCCACTCATTTGTTCTTAAAATACAGTTACAGTAGTTTGTAAGTGCAGGTAGCCATCCCCGCCTGGGTGTTTTACAACTTAACACAATGAAACAATAGCAGCCCAGTAGCCAGCATGACCCAAGTAAGACACAGCCTATGACTCAAGACTAATTTCATGGTTTCAAAAGTTTTTAAAGTTGGTGACTTTGTTCAGAGTAACACTAGGCACCAACAGTTCTGCCAGTTACTTTTCTTTTCTTTTCTTTTTTTTTGTTTTCACTGATTATGATTTATGTGACAAAAACAGATGAACCAACAGATACACACAAACCAATTTACAATACAAACTAATTGTAAAACCAATTCATAACAAAAAAAATACACTTTACTTTAAATTTTTAGTGATTGTCCTAATTATTAATCTGAAAAAAATGTGATTTATTATTTAGCCGACTTTCCGCTATAAAAATATTCCTGACAAATGCTTCAGAATCGTGTTCTGAATTTGTTTCTCACGAGTCAAGCTCGAAAACATTTATAGCTTCAAAACAAGATAACATTTTTCTATTAAATTTGTTAGAAATCTTATACGATGCGTGTAAAATTAATTTACTTTAATTGTTAAATATTCAACGAAAAATTGGGTATTTTTAAAAGAGTAAATTAAAAATTGTTACAAGATTCTTTTTCCACATATTCTTAAAGTTCATAAAAGAATAAGAAACTACATGGCCCCTACGGGTCCTGGACTCCGGGAATTTAATATAGTTTTTAAGGGCATGAAAAACTCCGGGATAATAAAGTACTAGTGTCTAGCATCTACGGCAGTCGCTATACAAATAATTCAACGTATGGCAGTCGCGCACTAGATGACGTAACAGGAAGGCCACTCGTAATTTAGAAATTGAAATGATCAAATTATCATTGTTATGTTTTGTGGCAATCTGTTACCAATTTGAATTATAACGTTTCACTTCTTATCAGTAGGCAAAGTAGGCTAGTAATTTGTGGCAACTTGTTATTTTAGTAAAAGTTGCCGACTGTCTGCTACGTTTGCTTGCTAAGTTCAGGCGTTGTCTAGTGGCTATCTCAAACGTTATTTCTTCAAAGTGGCTACTCAAGCAGAAAATAACCGGGAATTCGGCTAACGTATTGGGAATTTTTTTTAACACAGTGGAGTTCCGCTAACCCGAAACAGTTTGACTAGGGGAAAATGGTTAAGTTCAAAAGCACATGTTTTTATATGCGTCTAGTTAAACTTAAAGGTTGTTTATGGTTAAGAAGATATAAACCAGTTACAAATTTAACAAAATCATACAGTGCGTATTATTTTGTAAAGGGCTAACAGTAAACTAATATAAAACGATGCGTACTGTGAGTAGGGTGGGTGACCAGGCGTCCCGTAAAAACGGAAAAAGTCCCGTTTTTTCACGTTGTGTCCCGTTGTACAAAAAAACGTTGTCGGGACCTCAAAATGTCCCGTTTTACTAGGAAACACATCTGACATCACTTACGGTTACGTAACTACGGTTATATAACAGGTTTTTATAAAAAATGCTTAATATTTACTTTAGAAATAACTTTACTAATAAAGTAATATGAACCACAACATTTTATTTATTTATTTTTATTCCTTGGAAAACTAGAAACTTGTGTGCTTTGACAGGCTTAAAAGAAAAGAAAATTCACGTTTTAAAAGTTTTAAAAACAAGTTTAGACACTTGATTTTTTAAATTTTATAATATTTTAACAGACGAACATTAAACCAGGATTCTGTAGGCCCTATTCCATACCCCCATTCTTAGACCCTAGTCCCGGTAGTGCGTGTTATATTAGTGTCCCGTTTTTACATGGTAACAATCTGGTCACCCTAACTGTGAGAGACGTCTCGTTTCGTAAAGCTGTCTTGTCACCGTGATGCGGTCTGTCTGGAATTTCAGGAGAGACAATAATTGTGTAAACATACAAACAAAGCTCTACCGTTTCTTAACAATATACACCAATTGAATATGATTACTTTTTATGACTTTAATGCAAATATTTAGTCTAATCCGAAAAGACCTCTGTCCCAATTATTTCGGATAAGCTGACGTCTGTTATTTTTTATATATTTTTTTTAATACTATACGTATTTTATTATTATCTATTGTCTTGTTAAAATGGGTAGAAAACAAAGGGGAAAACACTACTAAATTATAACGGTAAATAATATCTAGTCGTGTCCGGTAAGTAAAGCAGACACGTTTTAAAACTACGGCCGATATATTTGCCTGCCACAAACTTTTTAAATTTTTTTTATGAGAATATACAAACTTTAACAAATGCAATTAATTATATTAGCCTACGATTAGTTTTTTTGATGGTGCTTAGAGAGAGAGAGAGTTGAGAAAATAAATCCCTTCTGTCTCAAGGTCAAGTTTTCTTTATCTGCTCCGGAAGTTCTTTTCAAATACCTAGGCCTGTTCTTTATTTTGAATTGCGCACGTATGTAAACTATTGTATTCGTTGTTTTTTATTAGCTAGCAGTTATTTGTTAAATGATAAAATATACTTTTAAAATTAATTTTACTTGTAAAATCAGTTCCGCATTTTCGTCCTAAACTAACGGTCGATTTTTCACAACGTAGCGGTTTAGTTTTTGTTTAATCTTTATCAGATTTACCAGACGTGATTATTTTTGGTATGGAATATTTAAGATTTGAAAGCTTTGTCATTGTAATGAAATAAAATCTGCAATTTTTATTAATTTATATAAATGAATTTGAAATAATACACGAATTAAATATAAATAATAAAATAGTATATATTTTAAGTGTCTTTTGTAAGTAAATATTATTTCTTAAATGTTTGATGTGTATTCATTTTCAACTATTATTACATGTTTTAAAAATATCTGCACGAAAATTTGTGCCGTTCTTGGAAACTGAATTTATGAATTTTACAAATCTTAAAAAATAAAACAATTGTGATATAATTAATATTTATTTGCTCACCTATAACATTTAATGAACCTATAACTTCAGTAAAAATGATAAGAAGGCTAATAATTTTAGCTAGAAATCCCCATAGACTATAATATATTGGAAATTATGATTGAATTTGTTGCGTCGAATATTATTTAACATCCTTGAAAATTTGGGGGAAATCCTGAAAAAGTCCTGGAAAAACCCTGGAATTTTGTTTCTTTGATAGTGTGGGAACCATTCAAACATTTAAAGGAAAAACTTGTTCATCCGACTTTTCATTTTATGTTTTTTTTGAGAATAAGACATTCTGACCGAATTAAATTTTTTTTAGCTGACCATATTATGGCCATTATTATTATTATTATTTCTTTTTTTTCACAGGAACGCCTTTTTTTCATACGTATTGTTGAAGTTCATAAAAGAATAAGAAACATTTAAAGGTAAAACTTTCCATTCGACTTTTATTCGGCATATTCATATTATGTTCAGCTAAAAAAAAAAAAAAAAAAAAAACTAATGCAGCCAAAATGCATTCCTTAAAAAAATATAAAACTTTTTTTCTGTAACTTTTTTCTATAAACTGCATATTTTGGGCTGTATTTATCTGTATATAACTTCAGTCAAGCTAACTTTTGTAGAACGAGAAAAAGACTTAATTGAGAGTAAACAGCCTGATACTGATTATCTTCAGTGAACAGTGTTGCCAAATTGTGGACGTGGGTAACGCGTCAGGATATACATGAGTATTCACGGCGTGTATATTGGAACTGAATTCCAGCGAACCTAGCGGCAATCGTCAGAACTGTACAATGAATATCACAGTATAAAAGACGACCTCTAAGACGTCCACGTTGCTCGACTAATTTTTTTTTCCCTTCGTAATGGAATGGAATATAAATATACTGAGGCAGTAGGGGTTTAGTTATTAGTACGTCTAGCAGATAGGATTTTTTGTTGTGATATCAGACCATATTAGAACGAGTTAACATGGGGTTGTGTTATTACGTCCGTATACGGACGTAACAAAACGCCGGACGTCCTAATATATGAATGCAAAGTAATACATGGACGTCGCAATGTTAGTAGGATATATATATATATATATATATATATATATATATATATAGATGAGAAGCAGCTGTCTACATTATGTTTTTAATTTCCTAAGTGTTATTTTTGTTTTAAAATTGTGAAACAATACTTCACACAACAAGCCTTTTTACCCCTCATTTTAAAAATCTTTATTCCATGTGGTCTGAAAAATATATATTTTATTTCATAAGGGAAATAGAAAATTAATCATTCAAAAGTTTTAGAGAAACCATTAACTATACAGAGAGAAGTTTCAACCATTTATTAGCTCTACATAAAATGTCATCGTAGTAATAACTATAACAATGTCTAGAGCAGTATTAATTATCGTGTGATTTTTTTGAAATTTATTAGCTTATTTGAAAGTTATGTTTACATAATTTTTCAATCAAATATGTAGAACTTTTGCAGATTATTAACTAGTTGTAGAATATTTAACTAAGTAAAAAATTGATATGACAGTAAGAAGAATTAACTACACTCTTTCGTCAAAAATTATATTATATTAATTTTGAATTAATTTTAAAGCTATTTATAATGAGGTTAAGATATAAAATCGAAACACATATTTGTAGTATTTTACATCTCTCTGTCTGGTGGGGTAGCTTCATATTAGGACCCTTAGGACATAAAAATAACTAATTATTACAAGTTACAGCCATTTTGTGTGTGTAGTTGTGTTTTAGTACAAGGAGGCTATCTCAGATGTTGAGTTATGTGTAGACAAATACATTTTATACAAAATATTTTTTTTTGACAATCTATGAGTACATACAAAGAATAGAGATATTTTCGTTACAAATCTAATAGAGAGTCTCATTTATTTTGCACTCTAGGTTTACACCTTCAAGCTGTGGGCGTGCATAATAAATTAATAGCTCGTTATCATAACGATTCCTCACATAGAATTGAGCTTGCTATAACATACATGATGATTAACAGGTAAGTTTTACCTAAATAGAATTCTGGATCTTATACTAGATATATGTTTCCTCATATCAGTATGTGAATTACTAATGCTTATCTTGTAAGCATATTATAACAGAGAGACTGGACTGTGATTGTATATGACATATAAAATCGTGTTCCTGCTTTTATGTGTTTTATAGTGGTTTCTAGTGTGTTGATGTGTTCAACTTTGAATGTATCACACTTTGTTTGATTTGGAACGGTTGGTGTAGTATAATCTTTGTTTAAAAGGAAAAACAATAATAGTTTTACATGATTTTCTCTGATTTTATTCTATTAGTATTGATATTGAACTCTGGACCTGTACTATCTGAGTAGAGATAACAATCCAAGGTCTTTAAAACTATAACAGGTATACTTTGAATGCATGACTTGATTAAATATTTGCTCATACAATAAACTGTGTATATGGGACCAAGTTTGTTTTTATGGGGAAAGTAGTCAGAGTATTATGTAGGGGTAATTGTTCCGCTTGGTTCCACAGAAAATGGACAGACTTAAATCAGACAGAGTTCTAAAACCTAGCAAAATCAGGGGATAAGTGGTTTTGTGATTCTTGCTCATTGTTGACACAGGATGATAAAGACACTTTTTCCATAGAGGATATTGAAACTGAAGAACGTTTAACAAAATAAATACAGGAGCAATAAAATTATTGTGAAGAGGTTGAAAAGTTGAACTTGTTGCTGAAAATCTTAGATGATGATCTGACTAAATCAAGGACAGAATCAACTTAAAATCAGAAACAGAGTTCTGGGGGAAAAAAAATTATTGAAAAGGAAAAAATAATAATAAAACTTGAAAGTAAAATTATTCATTTAAATAGAGAAAGGAATAATAGGCCTAGATCAAAAGGCCTATTATTCCTTTCTAAAGGAATAGCTTAGATAGCTTAGATCAAAAGGCCTATTATTCCTTTCTAAAAGGAATAGCTTAGATAGCTTAGATCAAAAGGCCTATTATTCCTTTCTAAAAGGAATAGCTTAGATAGCTTAGATCAAAAGGCCTATTATTATACATTTTTGACGCTTACTATACAGATTGTAAATAAATATTGAGCTTGACTTGTGAGATAATATTATGTAGAACAAAAACTCGAACACAAGATCTCACAAAAACTATGTTTATTCAATCAAGCGTGTTTCAACGTTATAGTTTTGTTATTGTAGCTCTTGTATCACTGAGGATGGCGACTTTGTCGTTAAAACGTTTTTGATTGAATAAACATAGTTTTTGTTAAATCTTGTGTTCGAGTTTTTATTATACAGATTGTGATTATAAGGAGAATAAATTAAATAAAATGAATAAAATAATAAAATAACATTAATGTTCGTTTGACTTACTTACATATACATCTTTATTTTTTTAAGTAAAATTTCTCACAAAACCGAAGAAAATTACTTTTTTAATACAGTAGTTTGAGTATAATACGTTGTGATGTACACCACCGTCCATTTTAATATAATACAGCAAAAAATGTATTTCAAAGAAATCTGTATACTTAAAAGACATCCGATAAATTGGCATTGTGAAAGTCCTGTATCTTGTTATTACTAAATGAAGTTTAAAGATAGTGGCATGTTGTCAGCAGTAATGTTACAGATTGGACGATGCTAAACTCATCTTGAAATCCAGTTTGGATAGATGGCCTGAAGAGGGATTAATCCAAGCTTACTATGGCTTAGTGTTGAAACTACGAGGCGAACACGAGGAATCCATACCATATTTACAAAGAGGGTTAGAATCACAAGCACCTGGCACTAATAACAGTCATTTTTATTTCCATCTGGGAGATACTCTGGCTAGAAAGGGTCAAGTTGACAAAGCTATGCAGGTGAGAGATCCATGATTATATGTATTTGTGATAATATCAATATAGAAATTTATGTTCTTAAAACCATTATTTTCCCTCAAATTCCTAAAATAAAATTATATTAATTCTTCTTGTTGTGTTTTTACAATTAAAAAATGCATAGTCTAACACTTTAACCAGTGCATGCGAAATTTAAAAAAAAAAAAAAAAAAAAAAAAAAAAAAACATCAGAACAGCTAACATATTAAAATAGATAAAGAAAAAAATTATATTTTATGAATTTTTGAGATGTTCTGTATATGATACCTAATATTTATGACTCTATCTAAATTAGAACTAGAGATATTAAACTGTTCTGATATATTTTGAACACTCTGTTTTTTGGTGTAGCTCGTATATCACTGAAGAGGACGACCTTGTCGTTGAAACGTGTCTGATACTGAGGCATATTTTTTGTGAGAATTGTGTTCTGTGTGTTTGTTATACTGTACTCTGTATAAGTCCGACTTATAGAATTGCTTTAACACATTCACTGCTGATGCGAAAAACAATCTTTCCACAGGTGCTGATTTGTAAAAATGAAAAATTCATTACATTTAGTACATAACTTCTATAATATAATTTAACAAAGCTAGAATATATAATTTTTAAAAAATTTTCACGGGAAAAAAAATTGACGACGCACATACGCGTTCGTGTGATTTAGAGAGGAAATAACTTTGGAAATGTAGCTTTTTTTTTCTGTGACAGCTTTTGAATTTCCTTTTCTGTCCGTCCGGAGTGTGCCTGTTACATAAGTTTTTTTCGTAAGAAGGATCTTTGTTCGGTCAACACTGTTATAAAAGTTGTCCATGTATATCGAATGCCCTTTACCCAGTCTCTCTGCCAACAAATGTAATACAACTTTTTCAATATAACCTTTACCTGATAAATCGTCAAAAGCTCCAGCATAAACACAAAATTTAATTCTTAAACTGTTAGGTTCGGCAATAATGTAAAGTTTAATACCGTATTTATGGCGCTTGTTTTTTACATATTGTCTAAATACAAGCCGGCCCCTCCACAGTACCATGGCTTCATCGAGAGATAATTCTTTACCTGGGCTGTACACACAACATTTTATTATTAAAATAATCAATAATTGGCCTTATTTTAAGTAATCTGTCAGTATTATTAGGATCATATTTGGAAAGTGTAAGCAACGCAAGATTAGTAAAAATCTGTCGCGAGACATGTATTCTCCAAAACAGGTTTTGAACAGCTTATCTTTACGCCAATAATCTTGTAACCTAGGCATTTTAACATTTCTTGTGTGGTGAAGAAGTCCGATAAAAGTGTTCAATTCGGTAATAGTTAGATCTTTCCACCGACATATCCGTGAATTCTCTTTAGTTTCCGTTGATAAAAACAATTCTTCGGCATACCAATTTGTTTCTCTAACAACAGATTCAAGAAAAACATTGTCAACTAATAATTGAAAATAATCTAATGGTTTATTACTACCAGGTAATGGAACAAGGATTCCACGAGATTGTGAGAATACCTATGTTTTCATCAAATCAGGGTTATCAATCCATACCGCAAGATACGGGTTAGATTCAGTTGGAAGAGATGAATTCTCTTCACTCTCGAACTCAATTTCGGCATCAGTGATAAATCACTTTCACTTTGTCTATAACTGTCCCCACTACTATAAGCTTCAGATTGGTTAAATCTATCTATTTCACTTATTGTTAAAAACATACTATCACGAGAAGGTCCAAGTGTTGGATCAGCCATGTTTACTACTCGTACAAGAACAAATATTATTGGAAATTAAAAACGAAACAGACATGAAGGTAGCACACACTGTTTATATCTGTTAAAAATATTGACAACATCAAACACTCTTTATTTTTAAGTCTGCCAGCATCACCACATGGTTGAACAGTAATGAATTTCTTTTTAATTTTCACCGACAGTTTCTTTCCTATTTAGAAAGTCATTATCACATTCATCAAAATTACTTATTAAACCGATCACTACCGTATGATTTATGGTCTGCCATTATATTAACCGGTGAAAATGGGATAAGGTAGGATTCAGTTAAAATAAAACAAAAATTTAATCAGTTTGGGCAACACAAATAACCAAATATATATTCCATTAATAAAGGACATTTGTATAGAAATGTAAAAACTACATATTAGTGTTATCTCTTAGATTTAACAAAAACTATGAGAACAACTCCATAGTAGATTGTATTGCATATTGGGGCTATTACAGAACTGATCTGTAATGAACCTCTCAATGGGTTAAAAAAGTTATTAATTTGTGTAATGCCCACAAATGCATTGATATATTGAATATGTTTTATGCAGCTTTATGAGAAAGGGGCTTCGCAAGGGTTATTCAGATCCAAATATCAAAGGTCACTGTACAATGTGGATCACCTCAGAGCTCAGCCTTGGTGGAGCATCGAAGAAACCACTTATACACAGTTTTTTAGGTATTATTCCGTCTTTATAAAGCCTCAATAGTTTTAATATCTAGCACATAAATACAAAATCAGAAGAAAATAAATTTTATTAAAACTCAAATAAATACAATTTTATTCATGTTTTTATATTATATGTGTTACAATACAGGATGGCTCAATATTCATTTCATACCCCAAATTTTTAACAAAAATGTTTAGTTATGTTGATCAAAATATGAAAACTTTTTTTTTATATTGTACGTAACATGTAACTATTAGTGATTTTGATACCCATAAGAGATATTCTCAGAAGTTTCAATTCATCCTATGTTCCCCATGTTTTGTATTTAATACAGTTTTATTATCTGCGTTTTATCAGACATTGTGATTGAATTAATTTAAATTTATTTTGTTTATTGTTTTTTTCTGTGATGTTTTAGTAGTTTTTATATTTTCAGATATATTTATGTTTGGTTTTTATTATGATGATGGCCATTATTAAGTTTTGTTTATAAATCATGTACGTATAAAATTTATTTTAATTTTATATGTGGTAGACTATGTAGGGATGAATTGTAATTGAAATAATGAGACGATTATTCAATTCCACAAAACAGCTTTAATTGCGACATATGTTTCGCCGTTAGGCATGTTCAAGCAATTAAATTGAAAACAAAACAAGTCTAAACTAAAAAATGTGAGACAAAAGGAAAGGTTAGAGTAAAGAGGTTGAGAAATGACAAAAGAAAGGTCAATGATCTAACCTGTGGGATGGAAGTGGGGGTGTTTTAGAAAACAAAGGTTACACATTGAAAATGCCTGTTATACAAATGATAGTTGTTTGAAGACAACAGGGGAAAAACTGTTCAACAATGTTTAATGCACCTGATTCCCTATTATATAAAAATGAAAACAATTTTGGCTGTTAATCGTTACCTTGGGAATTTTTATTTGTAATATGTACATAAAATGTCTACATATTTTGTACATTTCAACTTCTATAGTGAATAATAATAATAATAATGAAAAATAAGAGATTATTTTTTCTTTTCAAGGTCGGCTTTACAGTAGGCTAGTGAATATCAGGTGTAATGTGGCGGTTGGCTGGGCCGAATATTTGGTGCAATAAACACCAAATTTGTGATACTAAGATGTGTTTAATATACTTTGATTTGACCTAATTATGAAAGGAAATTAAATAAATTGAAGAAAATATTTATACAATCACAACATTTATTTAAAGAATGTAACAAATATTGGATATTTTGAGCTACATATTTCTTGTATTTGTCACTGTTAGTAACAAAACAGTTATCAAATTACTCAACTGATCGTAAATCAAAATAAAAAGACACCAATAAAAACTGAATAATTATGATATCTTCTTCTAAGTACTGTAAAATAATAGAGCTCTTGAAAAAGGTTTATTACTATAGTATGAAGAGCCAAGTAGTCGTGAATCTACTTATGAAACATTGTACTTTTATGTAATTTATTTATAGATATTATTTAATTTATTTTGTAAATATTCTAGAAAGCTTGAAAACAATTGGAAAGTTATTAGAGATGAAGGCTTAGCAGCTCTGAAGTCACAGAAAGGATTTATGGATGAAGCTGAAAGTCTGCGAGACACTGGCTCATGGAAACAGTTTGAAATATTTGCTAGAGGTTAGTATGCTAACAGCCAGTTTCAAATGTTCAATTTAACTTAAGTTAAAATATTTAATCGTCAGTTAATATTTTACCGTTTCTTTTTATAAAGTATAATGTGTTGCCTTGGACTGTTTAATATATAATATAGTTAATTACCTTAGAGGTTGTCCTCAGTCCGTATTATAGTTATGGCTACAGCGCTGTTTCGCCGAACACTGTAGGCTTCGTCAGGCCCGCACTAACACGAAGCCGACAGTGTTCGGCGAAACAGCGCTGTAGCCATAACTATAATTCGGACTTAGGACAACCTCTAAGGTAATTAACTATATTATTTACTGTTTCATCAACAATAACTTGTTTAAATTTAACCGTGGTCAAAAGAAGATTGTAAGTTTAGAATGCATTGCATAAAATAGAAAGTGTTTTGTAATTGGTTGGCAAGAGTTATTTATTTGATCCATATTTATAACATTAAAATTCATTAGGTTAGGTTAATGTATATTTTCTGAACATTTCAGTAGTTGGCCCTCTTGGACAGGGGTCTCCAAACTACGGCCCTCAGACCAAGTTTGTGCCGTATTCTACTAAACTTGAAGTGATAAAATGGGTCCAGGGTGCAGTAGGCCAGAAGATTCCCATTCCCATCCCCCTGTGGTGACTCACGTTGCTACTTGCCTAGTCTAGTGTCATTCAACGTATTTTGAAAGTGATGATGTTAATGAAGCCGGGTGCTAACTAGACGTTCCTTCTTTTACTTTTTAATACAGTCTTTTAGTATAGTCCTGGTGTGTTATAATTAATACAGTGTTTGAGTGTAGGTTCGGTGTTTTGTAACTATTACTGCGACTTCTTTCTGGATGATCTTTGTCAGCTTGACAGTATCTTTAGAGCTCCCGCCCTTTAACCTTGTTGACGTGGATATAAGGGTACGCTTCTAGCATTCCTGATCTGATGTACTGTTGCCGTCACATATAAGGGTGAGTGGTGGCTCGCTACTAGCATGACTAAAAACATTCGTCTTTGAAGCCGACTCTTCGAAAGTCGGTAAGTCTGCAATACAAAAGCATATCGTTGCTTTTATCAGCTTTCATGCTTGTTACTAAAAATTTGTTAGATTCGAAATATAGGCTATATATACACACTATTTAACATCAAACTGCAAAAACCTTGTCGAAACTTCACGTTTAAAATATTTAACTTATTTGTTGTTTATAATTTAATTTAAACTACATAGTATCCGGAAGACACAGTTAATCGTTAAATATAATATTTAACCTTGATGTATTTTTTTACCTTATTTCTAAACAAGTTACAAACTTTTAGTGAGGATTTATATTCAAATCAAATTCAATCAAAAGCATTTATTCCTTGTTTTTAAATCATAATTTTCAGAAAAATTTCAAATGAAAAAAAACAAATGTTTAAACATGTAAATTAGAACAAAATGGTGACTTGCCAAGTACTGATAATACAACTAACATGATAAAATTGTCGCATTCTTAAGTCAAAATCTACTTCCAATAGAAAAAATAAAACAACAATTACAACATAGTTTTATGAAGAAAAAAATCAGAAACAATAAAATACATTTATAAGCTAAAATAATATTGACTTCATATATTCTACTAAGCTCTGTGCTGGTAATTTTCTGTTCAATACTTCTGTGTAAGCATATTAAATTCAAGCTTCAAAATGTATTTACCAACGTTTGATGCCTGTATTACAAATCACATACATTTAAAAACAGAAGAGCCAGTTTCTGCTACTTAGAGATGTTTTTACGAAGGCATGCACATTGACCCTCAGCTATCAGCCGGCTACTAGTCCGCGCGCCCAGATGATGTGACGGTAACAATAGTTATGTGCAGTCTTCTCAATTGGTTTTTAGCATAAACTGATTGGCCTGTAGGACTTGAGTGTGGTAGCATCTTTTCCATCAATTTTAGGGATGAATAAATTCCATTTCTCTAGGTTCTTAGAATGTATTCAGTAGCAAGACTCTTTTTTGCTAATTCTATTAAATGCCAAAATCTTTTACGTTCCTCTCTAAAGAAGGGATAAAGAAATGTCATTTACTCGGGCGATTTGAATGAGTCTGACCCACTTCAGCCTCTGCAGAGTGATATTTACTTTTGGCTATTTCTTGCTCTACTTTCCTTGACTAGATTATATATCATTCAACTGATAATCTGGCTTTCTGTCTGGAAAATAATTTCCTATTGGAAGAGAGCATGCTGCTCTTCATCCTCCATGTACCTATCATCTTCTCTTTGAATTGTTATTGGACCTTGTACTTTCTTTCTGGCTATCTTGTACATATAGCCTGGCTGCAGCAGCCATGAATTCCATGTTGATACAGAATTCCCTGAAGCTTTTTTTCTTAGGTTTCCTTATTTCCTTGTTATAGATAGTAAGTCCTGCAGTATAGCTGTTCCAATCTCCCATCCTTTTGGATTTGTTCCAAAGTCTGTGAACTGTGCATTTCAGTTCTTGAAGATGTTTGTACCACCATGGGACTTGCCTTTTCTTTACTTTTATATGACAGCTAGATTAATAAGGATCTATTGATTGCTCAATTCAGGTCATCAACCTTTGCTCTTGTTCAAGATATTTTACAACTTATGGGACTTATTTGACCAAAATTACATATTTGAGATGGGGTAACATATTTACACCAGTTCTTATACATAGTGTTTCCACTTAAGGTGGTTGCTATGCTTTATTCCCTCTATTTCAAAACCTAATGATTCGATGGTCGTAAAGAGAAGATTCACTATAAACTCTCGATTTTCCAATTCTGTTATCGAGAACCAGGTTTCTAATAGGTGCAGTATCCCTTGTCTAACTCTATAATAAAAGTAGGTGAATTACCTACATCATCTAGAGTCAAGAGCTCTTCAGGACTCAAAGTCTTACGTTGATCCTTTGGAAGTATCGCCACCTTCACTAATCTCCCGGCTGTAGCAGGCGCCTTAAAACACATTCATTTTCTTCAGATCAGGATTTTTGATGGGTGGTCCTGTCATCACTCTACTGCCTTCTTCCTCAGGTGATATACCATCTAGCTCCAGCCCCACTGAGGCCCCTTCTTAGTGGGTCATCAAAATCACTTGGTTCACCTGATGGTTGCTCTTCTTGTATTTTTCCTCGAAGTGCTTGCTTTACTCCCTCCTTTTCTGTTCTTGAATGAAACTCTCCTTGGTTTTGAGAGGATTTCTGCAACCTGGAGGTTTGCATTTCCTGACTATCGTGATGGTTGTGGTGTGTTAGTCCGCTTATCCCACTTTGCTCTAATGTTGGTTTCTTTGTTCATGCTGTTTCCACGAGTAACTATGGAATCAAGTCTACTCATTCAGAGCCATGCTTGATTGGATAAGGCTTTAGGAGGTCGCCAGATATTCTAGGGCTCTATACACCATAAGGTCGCTGTCATTCACACCATTTGCACGAGTTTACACCTTAGAGTTAGTCAAAGAGAAATGAAAGTAAAGATTATTATAGTTTAATCGGAGATAAAGATATTTTGGTTATAGTTGACCTGAAAGAATTAAAAAATTATTTTTAATATGAGTAGTATGAAAATTACAAGAATGTAGATTTATAGAAAGAAATCAGCTCACCCTTGTTTACATAGAAGATAGAGAAGGCTCTAGCACAAGGAAGAAGAGGAGCTTTAGCAAGTGCTTCTAGGACGTATAGGATTCGGCACATTTGTAGGTGTATACTATACTTCATATCCTAACCACGATTAAGCATGCCTCGTTTTTTGTTTTGGATTCCATGATACAGTTTCTTTAAAGTATCACAGTAAGATGCATCATTTATTGTTGTAATCCATGACAAGATAAATACTCCCTTAATATTAAAAAAATCAATGTTTTTAAAAAAAAAATTCTGATCTTTCAAATAGGAATTGTTTGCTTGAATGTCTGCTTTGATTCAGTAATTTGTTTGCTTTGTTTGCTCCAGTGATTTTTGTTTTACAAGTCATCCAAGTCTTGTTATCAATAATGATATGGCTTAAAAATATTCTTCATTTCTGTATTGCTTGATAAAAGTGAAAACATTATCAAGCCACTTGTTTCAGTGCTCTGCACTAAACATTTAGGACCCGGAATAATAAATTATTATTTGTTTTCAATACCTAGTCTTTAAATATGGAAATTCAAATGATTTTTTTAATATTTCAGGTCAAAAACACCGAACCAACTGTGAACAAACTCCAGTGACGTGCCGTTTAATAGACGAATTTAAACCAGCATCATCCTGCAAGCGAGGACAGAGTAAGTTCAGTGTGATGGAAGGAAGAACACATGTGTGGGCTCATTGTGGACCAACAAACTGTAGATTAAGAGCCCATCTTGGTCTGGTTATACCTCATGGAACTGCTATCAGAGTTGCAAACACAGCAAGGTAAATGAGTATAATTATTTATTAGCTAGTATTTTTTTCTTTTTTAACATAACATGTGTAACTGAAACAAAACGATACCTTCTGAGCCAAAATTTAAAAAAATTATTTTATTTTTATCATTGAAAGTATATAGTTATGTATATGTAGGTATGTGTGTTTGTTTGTGCATGGCTCCTGTTACAGATAACTTGCCCGTAGCGTTTAATTTCCAATTTAAAATTGTAAATTGTTGGTCTTTTTTAGATCATTTAACAAATAATTATGTTTACAAAAACTTTTAACACATTTTTCAGTTAAATAAACATGATTTTTTGTAATCTATTACGTAAATTGTTACAATTGCAAATTAATAAAAAGAATATTATGAAATGAAAAAATTAACAAATAAAATTAGTGTGTTACGGTAGTACATTCATCTTAGACTGATGTCAGTTACAACAAGTAAACTCTGTTATTAACATGAGTGGAACTAATGTTTCCAAAGATTCAGATTATTAAGGAAATACAATTCTGACCAATCTCATTATGATTAGATTCGTAAAATGGTTTCTGTTTTGCTACCTCCTACCAGTCAATTTATAAATTACATTTATTACTATGCCTTTATAAGCTGATAATGACCTAGAGGGAAAATATATATGCACATTCATTTTTTTATGTAAGCATGAATGTATATAGGGGGTGGTATAAAAGTATCAAGTATCTCGGCTAATACAACATTAAAATCTTGGTTACCTGTCACTTGCAAGGTCTTTAGTCTTTACCTAAGCTATTTACAGGATGTGAAAAAAGTGTTTTCCAAAAAGCAGGGTAATCCAAAATTATATTAATTAATGCTTTTCTGAAAGTTTTCAAATGTTAATGTATTTTTATTATTTATAGGCTATGCTGATTCTTCATAAATATTCTAAATATT
Source organism: Aphrophora alni (assembly GCA_963513935.1). Taxonomy (NCBI): domain Eukaryota; kingdom Metazoa; phylum Arthropoda; class Insecta; order Hemiptera; family Aphrophoridae; genus Aphrophora; species Aphrophora alni. The sequence goes on along the minus strand of OY740767.1, from coordinate 152,690,871 downwards.
TACATTTATTTGTACTTTAGATGTAGTTGGCTTCAGTTTTAGCTTACCTTTAAATTGTTTTCCCTCAGCAATGTACCAATGCATCATTCATGATTTTTTGTTTTCATATTGGGAGTAATTAATACTGCTTCTTTAATGATATATGGTTACTCAATTATTAATATCTGCAAATTTAGTTTGATAAACATTAGGTTTTAGATAAACTTCCCCCTTCCAAAAAATAAACCAAAGGTCAAGCGAGCTTGTTGGCTCCTTTCTAACAATTCATCTTTGTGAAAATGATGCATTTATAAATAGTGCTCCATCTTTGCTGAAACCAAAATTATTAAAATTTGATCCCGCAATATTTTGAACTTGTGGTATAATTTGATATACCAACATGTTGTGATATGTGTTTCCATTTAAATGTCTTTCAAAAATAAAAGACCCTATTTATTTCATAAAAGATTCCTGCTTATACATTCACTTTTTGTAGATAATGCATATGGGCTACTTGCATCTAATTTGGGTGTTTTGTCACTCCATAATCGGCAGTTGTACCTATTTACATTATGTTACCTCATCAGAAACAAAATCTCTTGTATATATTAACACAGTATTCAATATGTCCAAGTGACTTGGTTCACATTCAAGGGAGGTCTCCTCATCAGTGGCAGACTTCCTTCTTCCAGAACGGTAACGATATTTTAAAATGTTATTTTCCTCGAAATGTATCGGTAAATAACTTGGTCATCTTTTAGTGTAAATAAATTGTCTGTAAATTGAACTTTCATTGGATAATTCAAAGTTAAAACCAACCCAATTCGTTACGAAATGATGAAAATCAGCCCTTAATATTGCCAGAGTAACATTGTTAATCAATCAGCTCAATTTTAAATCCCCTCTAGTGTGGAATGGACAGAAATAAAAAAATGCTAGGATATCCACTGACATTTGGAATTTGGGATAACAATACACTGTCTGCTCGCATCTCGCCTCTACAAATAAGTAGTTAGTAGAGGAGACAACATGACTCTTACAGAAACATAACCTCAAAATTGTCAATCTTATTTTAGATTAGCATGGTTTCTTCTACACCTATGACAATCTAAATATTCATTTATTTCAACTCTCCACAACTGATGAATCTTAAAATCCATTAGGCATTGCTAAATTTTCTCCTCTCTCTTTAATATTTGTGTTTTAATTAATTTCTTTCTTTAAGCTGTGGTTAGAGTTATTAACTAAATCTAATTTTAGGAGAAAATAAAATAATTCATGTCAAGTAAGTGCTGCACTAGCCTAAAAAGTCTGACAAATGTTATTGCTGTACTAGTGTAAACATGTGATGATAAGTGTGGGTTTGTTGGTAATTATGATTGTGTGAAGTGAATCATCACTAATTTAGATATTCTCAATCTTATGTGACCAGTACTACTGTGGAATATTGTGCATTGTTCTTCCCCTGTGTTGTGTGTCTTTAATCAAAAATAATAAGTGTAGTGATTATAATTAGCTCCTAAAATATTCTAAGTCTTTTATTACTAGTGATAGGACACTTATAGTATAGTTTAAATATAGGTTAGAATTTAATAGGGCACATAGTAGCCTATTAGATTGGTTAGATTTTGTATGGACAGGAGACAGGCTTACCTTGGAAAATGGTCCTTGGTATTACCTAATAGTACACAGGTAAGAAAACACACGCAAAAAACACTAAAGTTTTGAAATATTTCGTAAACTCTACTGATTGAGAAAGTGAACCGTGTTTACGAAATATTTCAAAACTTTAGTGTTTTTTGTGTGCGTTTTCTTACTTGTGTACTATTAGGTAATACCAAGGACCATTTTCCAAAGTAATCCTGTCTCCTGACCATACAAAATCTAACCAATATCATAGTTTAAATATAGTAGGCTATATTATTATATAGCCTATATAACCTATATAGCCTACTATATTTAAACTTACATCCACACCCTCCCTACCCTAGACAGAAATAATATCCACTGATATTTGTGAATAAGACATTTGGAATTTGGGTCAAGTTTGTGGAATCAGGGAAGCAAGAATCCGATGAATAACAAATGGTCTGCTGTCCTCTTGCCTCGACAAAGTGCTGCAGGTGTGTCAAGGCTACACTGTTGCTGAAAGTTGTATCTTTTTTTTTTTAAGTCAGTGTTTCACTTTTTGTTATAAGGAAAAAATTAATAATAGTGCATCAAAAAAAGTGGAAAGTACCAAAAAATCCTGATGTTGGTGAATGCATGTTGAAACTGTTTAAACAAGTGTAACAAAAAGTCCCATTTATTGAAAAACTTATTCGTATTAAAACCGACGAATTTGTTGTAAATTTAGCCAAAGTCAACTTTAAATGTATCACAGATTGGTTGAATGGGTTTTAGGAGAGAAATGACATTTCTTTTAAAACTGTATGTGATGAGCAAAAAGTATGTATATAAAAAAAGCATCTGGTGTGTGGAAAAGTGATGTGGAACAAATTATCGGGAAACGCCAATAAACAAATAACATACCTTAACATTTAAAACTTGTCAGAAAAACATTATTTTATACATTTTTGGAACATCTTGTATTTTGGAAAACACTTTTCACATCCTGTAGATTAGCTTTAAAATGACAGGTCATCTGAATTTTTATGTCAAATAGGAGCTAAGATATACATCATTCTGATAATTTAATGCCATCTGTTAGGAATTAGGATAGTTTTAGTTAGGATTATAGTCCAAGTTCTTTTTAAGAAGCCAGAATGAAAACAATTATTGTGACAGACCTGGAAAACTGACGAAATTGCTTACCTTGCAAGCAAGGCAGGCGTCATTGATGCTACAATGGTATATCAACCCTTGGATGGGAGGAAACTTGGTCAGTGGGCCAAGATTGATCACGGAAGGTGCTGCAGGATATCTTGAAGATAGCCAGACAGACTTGGCAAGTAAGAGCTTCCTGGGAGAATAATTCTTGAAGATAGCCAGACGGAGGTGGTGAGTAAGAGCTTCCTAGGAGAATTGAGACTTCAGACGAGCATCCACAAGCAAACAGGGTGAGAGCAAACCTCATGCATAAATCTTGTAAGTATTTCAGAGACAAGTTGTTATGAAATATAAGGTAAAATCAGATCTGTGAGTCACAACAGTTGAGTCATTCTGGATTCTTCGTAATTAAGAAGATTAAAATATTTGTAATTAGTATACAAGAGAAATAGTCAAGTTGCATTAAATAATAAATAACCATTAATTAGATAACTGAACCACTGAACCCAGACAGTTATCCTAACACATCTTTTATAGGTAATGTAATTTTCTCACTCTAGAATGTTCGATTATGTTATATATATTTGTGTTTTATTCCCCCACATTAAAATTTGTAGTTTAGGTTATAGTTGTATTTTCCTTTGTGCATAATAAACAGACTCAAAATGAGTAAGCCCTTAGAAGATTGCATTATTTCAATTCTTTTTAATAGTTTTTTTTTGTCAAAACAAATTGCTTGTTTTAGGCTGTTATCATTTTTAACTTTAAATACTTTTTGCTCGCGTAACGCGTAATTTTTATTTATTTGAAGTGTTAAATTATTTCCTATTGTATTGGAGTATGAAAGGAATGAAAATAAATAAGATTTACTTTTTTTTTCCAGTTTGTCACAATTTGATTTCAATAAAATTTCATGTTGTTATATGAGATATAATTTTCAGGAATTGGTCTGAAGGTAAAGTGATCATCTTTGACGACAGTTTCGAGCATGAAGTTTGGCATAACGGCACTGAAAACCGTCTTGTCCTAATCGTAGATGTTTGGCATCCTGAGCTCACGGCACAAGAAAGGTCAACACTTACTGCAATTTAGCCGTGTACTGCTTGTGTATATATTTCTTTTTAAATTGTTGTATTTTTATTAGGGTGTAATCCAAATAATTGGTTTATTCTGTTTAATGTATAATATTGTTAACTATTACCATTAAACTGTTTGAAGCTCTAGGAATACATGTCATCATATAAATCATTTGTCAATTGTCTTAAATCAAATAAACATATTATGTAATTTATTTCATTTTTAAATTGTTTTTTATAGTGTGCCATGTTATGGTAATTACAAATCTTTATATAAAATGTATGAATCAAATAAAAATTTATAAAATCTATAGTCCATAATTAATTACATATTTATAAATCTATGGTAAACAATCAGGATTAATTGAGGTGTTGATGGATAATGAAAGAGGTATGTAATAATTGTTACAGTAAGAAACTAATTTATATTATTTGAGGTTATGTTTTCTTTAAGAGAGATGTTGTCTCCTCGACTGCTAGGTGCCCACCATCCCACCCTACAAAGGACACTTTCTTATATACCCATACAGACTAGTGGACGCTCTACAGTTCACTTTGTGAACTAACTTCCCCCTCCACCTTTCATTTAGATTGTCACAGTAAGAAACTAAGACACAAAAAACTTGATACAGTAGTGGCAATTAAGATTGTCAATTTTGAGGTTATGTTTCCTTTAAGAGAGATGTTGTCTCCTTGACTGCTAGGTGCCCACCATCCCACCCTACCAAGGACACTTTCTTATATACCCATACAGACTAGTGGACGCTCTACAGTTCACTTTGTGAACTAACTTCCCCCTCCACCTTTCATTTAGATTGTAAGATTGTCAATTTTGAGGTTATGTTTTCTTTAAGAGAGATGTTGTCTCCTCGACTGCTTGTTTGTGCCCACCCTCCCACCCTACAAAGACACTTTCTTTTATAGCCAAAAATACTAGTGCACACTCTACAGTTCACTAAGTGAACTAACTTCCCCCTCCACCTTTCATTTAGATTGTCACAGTAAGAAAACTAATTTATTTTAAGATCAGCTGTGCTGTATCAATCTAAATAAATGGTGGAGGGGATAATTAGTTCACAAAGTGAACTATAGAGCATCTACTAGTTTGTTTGGTTATATAAGTAAATGTCTTACATTGGTGGGATCAATTTAGCAGTTGAGGAGACATCATTCTTAAAGATACATAAAACCTCAAAATTGACATTCCATTTATGAGGAAGAACTGCTGTCTACTAAAATAAAACACCTACATTATTTTAATAAAAAATATTTATATAACAAACAATTCATACATTTCTAAATGTATAGAAAATGTATTGTTTTAAAATAATATACATGAAATATTAGCACACAGTATTTTTTTAGTAACACATTTTAGTCTTTATTCTTTTTTTCTTACTGATGTCCTCCATGATGAATATTGTGAACCTGAAACAAAATTAAAATAGAAATTACAAATATAATATATATTATAATGTTCAAACTTTTTAAAGTGAAAACTTCTATTGGTAAATGGGCACTTTTTGCCTGAGTAAAAAATGTGCAATTTCATGTAACGTCAGATTTCATGGGTAAATGAAATCAAGTCGACATGGCAGCGTGTATAATCATTATAAAAGAATTGCACAAACTTTATCAAATATATATATATTATAAAACTAATACCATAAGTGGTGAAAAAAAGATATTGCACAAACTTTCTCACACTCATTTGTAGTAAAATATAATCAGTGTTAAAATATTGCACAAACTTTCTCAAACACAAATAAAGTAAAACTAATATCCTAATGGTGCAAAAATATTGCACAAACGTTTTACACACACATACTATAGAATAAAACTAATAATCAGCCAAAAATATTGTACAAACTTTCATACATTGTAAAACTTATAATCAGTTTTCCTTTCTAACATGTAATTAGTGCAATAAATTGAATCTTACACTTAATCAGCTGTTAGATATAATATTGGTTGTGTAGGAAACAAAGTTTGTTATTGTTTTAGGACAAGCAAGTAGTATTAAACTAAGGTTAGACAATAATAGTAATTTTATTAATACATTAATCGTCAAATGTATAGGCCTACTCGTGTTCTACTTATTGCCACTATTGCATTTGTGATCTCGAATATTTCAACAAAGAATAAATTTCTAAAAAATGTGATAAAAAAAATATAGTATCTACCTAATAAATAAACTGATTTATGATAGGCCATGTGGTAACTTGGTTTTACATCAAGGATTGTGGATGTTGTATCTGCTATGGATTTGCTGTTTTAACCCTTAGCACGCTGAATAACAATTTAGGCTATTTACTCATAATGTGCTATTAGGGGGGGGGGGGGAATTATAATTGTTTAAAGTTCTATTTGATTTTGGTTTTAAAAAAATGTAGATTGGCTTAAAAATTATTTTAAATTTTTTTTTTACAGATTAAGAAAAAATACTTAAATTTCACATTTTTGACCGCCCTATGAAACAGATTTTTTTTTTTTTAATTTTTTTTATATATTTACAAACAAATCATTAATTTTTTTAATATAAAAGTAGGCCTACTATTTAATTTAAAATAACCTGAATTTCATCAAACAAATAAATTTTACTAAAAAAAGATTTTGAGAAAAATCAACATATCGTATCAAAAATATCTTTCTACTGCTCATAATAATTACCTACATTCAGGACATCAAAAAAATTACTGATATAGACTAAATATACATACAAACACACAAACAATATTTGACGATAATACCGTGTCCATAGAAACTGTCTATATTTCAAAATGTATTCTGTAGTTGAAAAAGATGCATTCATTATTTCATCGATAAATTGATCAAATCCAATGTCGTCAGGGTTTGCCATTTTTATAACTAGCCTATTTTACACAAAATAAAAATGTATACTATAACCTAAAATATAAATAATACGGCCTAAACAAATCAACAATGAACAGCTGTAGCAGTGATAATACTGACAAAACATTTTACAACTGACTGAGATGAGAAATCACGTTATATGCGCTGGGGGCAGAACACAAAATGGCGCCTGGTTGCTATAACAACCAAATAAAGTCCAACGACAGGTGATTGAGAACAAATACCGTAGTAGGAGTGTCACGTCATACCAATAGGACATTTCCCTGCACTCTATTGGACTTTAAACGAATTAAAAATACCTGCAGAAGTCAAATAGTGTTGAATCAAGATTACGCGTTACCAGTCAAGTTGAGGGTTACGTGAAATCCCGTCATACGCGTGCTAAGGGTTAAATCACGTCATACTATCAAACAGTATAAAATCATAGACTAACGGAAAAGTTTTTAAAATAATTTAAAATGTTGCTTCTAACCTAATCTTATGTTTTCAGTTTTTTGTCCATAACTCAACAATCCTTTGATTTACAGAAAAAAATATAAAATAACATTTTATTTATAGTTAAAAGAGGGCACCTTTTTTGTCTTGTGTAATGTTTTTGTAAAATTAATGGTTTTCGTGATATTCAATATTAAAACTTTGAAACAGAAACACCTTGTATATAATCACCTAACCTATTTGTAATGATTCTTGCTAAATCTAGTATGTTAATCACATGCTAATTTTAGTCCTCTTTTTGTCTACACTTTTCGTTTCCAACATTTTTAAATCTTCTGAATTGTCTTTTATAAACATTTTAATACAACATAATAAAATTATGTGGAAATAAACAAATTTGTAATTAGTTAAATGTTTTAATTTAATTTGCAATATGAGACTATTTTTTAAAAAGTAATAATATTATTTTACATTTTCAAAGTAAGGTTTGCAATAAATGAATTTCAAAAAATTATACCTAATCATTATATTGACTTACTAAATCACAGCCTTAATAGTTATACTGGCTAGTTTATATTTAACCCTCGACCTGGTGGACAGCCCGGTTTTAACAAATGACCGGGTCGTGGCAACTATCATGTCACTTCACCAATACGTATGGAACTATAAAACACGTATTTTGCAATTCAACATTACGCCCACTTAGATTTGTCCTATCACAATAAATAAAATACCGTTGGAAAGCTAATGTATACCGTAGGAAAATACCACAAAACGTTATAAATAATATTCCAAAAATTGCTGAAGTTCACGTATTTTTGTAGCGTAAAATCGTAAATTTCAACTCTGCGCCTTTTCGTAAAACGTGACGCCATTTTCCCGATATCATTACAACTCTATTTATCTGTCATTTAAGTCAACTAAAACACTGTTCCATAGATCACATGTTTCTCTTTCTAACCGTAGATTACAAATTCTTCTGTGTCTCATAGATCCAGAGATATATCTATTTGACCAGAGAACAAACCTGACGACACGAAATTCATTTGGCATTCGATGCATTTTACGAAAAGACGAAATTCATTTTTCTCTGTTTTTAAAATTATTTTTCTTTACACTATGTTGTAGGGGAAATTCCATTCTATAAGTTGGTACCACTCGATATAGGCAATACTTAGAAGGTTTTGTTTTTATCTCGGAACATACGCAAATGTGCAACGTAAAAACTGTAACAAATGACGTAGCGCATATTGTTTTGGGGTTAGATATTTGTTATTTTGAAGGTTTGTGTATACAAATTGTATATACAAGTTACAATATATGTGTTTTTATATCTAAAGTTTATGTTTTTGAGTGATAGTTTAGTTTTTGAACGTTCTTATTTGGGATAACCTAGGCCAATATTGTAAGTCTAGCCTATATGCACATTTTCTTATATTTAGTGTTTTATAAGATTATACAAGTGAATATGTGAGTTATTCTTTGTAAAGTATATATATTGTCTTAGTAAAATCTAATGATTTTTTCTTAGGCCTAGCTTTAGAAAATTACTAATTACGCCTAAATGTCAATAGTTCAAACCTAACCTCAAGCGTCAGATTAGCAATTGTCATTCTTATATTGAAAATCTAACAATTTTTCTTTTCCCTAAATATATTCACAAATATATGACAAATGTCAAGTAATGGTTGAAAAAATTCTGATAAATCTATTAGTATGTTTTTGATTACCATTTTTGTGAAATTTCTGCTCCGATACTGTTCGATTTTTTGGTATTTGACCAAAAAACTCCAAATGTGATACATCTAACATTTTTTTCACTACACACCTACATTCTATGCATCTTTCTGAAAGATAATGATATATAGTACTCTTGTATAAAATATATATTACTATTTTTGATAAATTATTGAAAGAAAAAATATCTTTTGACATTATTTTATAATTTTTTTTTTTTAATTTTTAAAATGTAACAAATTTATATATTTTTTTCCCTAAATATATTCACAAATAATACACAAAAATTGTGTATATCTTAGAAATAGACTATTGTATAGTAGTAAGCTATTGATTTTAGGGGATACAGGTTTTTCTGAAAAAAGGTTAATATCATTTTTGACATCTAACATACTTACTCCAAAACCGTTTCAAAATTTTTTTTTTTATTACATAGATGAATTCTATGCATCTTTCTGAGAAAAATGATATCTTATAAGTTAGGTTTTGTATACAAATGATATATTTTATTAATTTTTAAATGAACGAAGAATTTTTAAGACAAATTAACATGCGCCAGATGGAGGGTTAAAACTGACCTATCATACTAAAATGTAGGCCTACTTGAAAAGAAATTAGTTCGTAAACAGGGTTAAAAAGAAACATATTAATGAATATTTGGATCAAGTTAGTGAAATTATTTATATGTGAGGAAATAAATATTGTTTATTAGTGAACAATAAGTGAAAAATATAGATAACAGGCTTACATTTGAGTCTGGATTTTAGGATACTATCATATTTTCAGGAGCTTTCTCGACACATCCTAAAATGTAAGTTATTCATATTAATTAATAAATATTGAGCTTCACTAGTGAGATGGAATAAAACTAGAACACAAATAGTATGTTTATTTATTCAAGCATGTTTCAACTACAAAATCGGCATCTTCATCGATGGATGAGCTACAATAACCTATCCATAATCCTTTTCTAGAACAGACCCGGTGATTGTAGCAATTCTAAGCTGAGAAGAAAGATAGCAGTCTAAAATTGTATACGTGATATTGACTTTTAGTGCAAAAAAAGTACTAAGTTGACGTTATATTGACACAGAGTGGAGGGGCACCTCAATTCTAATTCATGACAAATGTAGCACAAACATATGAGAAATAAAAAAATACAACTTGTCATGTGGTATATTTAGTTGGCTCTTGTCAAATTTGATCATTTTGTAAAATAGACTCTTGGACAGAAAAACTAAACTATTAATTTAAAATAAATAATATCAATTCTTACCTTTATATCAGTTGAAAAGCACAGAATCTAAAGATGATGTCACTGCAGTCTTGAGTAAGTAATCACCGTATGACAAAGGCTTTGTTTTTTTACACTTTCACATCAAAAATCAGTCCTTGCACTGTAACACATCAACATTAAGTCTTACTAACTGCAAAACATATTGAAACGAAACCATATATAAGGTTATTTTACAATTTAAAACAATAGTAGGTTAGGTTACAAATATTATATTACAGAATAAACCTTTTATAAGATAATTGGATAATAATAGCTGAAATGAAACAAATATTGGGACTGGCATATGTTATTACAGACCATGTGAAAGACTACTTCCTGCTAAAAAAATATGGGACTAAAAAGTTTCATTTTGTTATTTGTTATCAGTCTAAAGACTATGATCAGAAATATGGTTAGAAAATATGATGTTTAAAAAGGTAAAAGCCACTGTTCTCACTTCAGGCACATTGGGCTATTCAGTCATTTAGTAGTACCAGAAGTCAACAACTCGAAAAATTAATCACGCTACTTCCAGTTTTTCTTTGTTAAAACAGTTAAATACCAAATATAAATAACCGATGTAAAAACATTGCATAAACTTTCTCACTCATTAATCCTCAAAACCAAACAAAAAAATAACTATTTCACCAAAAATATCAGTTCGGTAGTTTTTAGTCAAAAAGTGAAAATGAACCATGAACAAGTGAAAAATATTTTAACTTTTATAGAATAAATTCCCATAGATTGGAAGTTAGCATTTTGGCAAAAAACTACTTATTTATCAGTAGTATGAAGAGAAGGGAAAAAAAGAAAAGTTTTTTCGATATTTTTGTACCATCCCCCCTTTTTCTAAGTTCAAAACTAGAAACATCTCTTTTCGAATATTTTTAGGTTCTGTTATCTGTTTCCCACCATAAAAAACAAAAATAACAACTGCGATTTTCATTCACCCCACCAAAATCCTTTCAAGTTTGGCCATCCATCCGGTCGAGACCATGCCACTACAAGGCCAGTACTACTGGAACACTTCTTATGTTGGTTTTAAACTGACAATTTCATACGTCTATTTAAACATAACCTGCCCCAACCTAACCTATTTGAGTTTTTGGTAAAAAAAAGTAGATCAGATTTGTTGTAGCATGAACCACCACAAAATGGTTAGGTTATAATATATATAGCCTAATAAAATGTGTTTTTCTATCCTCAATCATTTACTTATTCCTATTATAAAGTAACTAATAACCTGCTTTGTTGTTATAATTTTTTTATTACTCTGAAACAGAGCGATATACTAAGCTCTAGTTTGTGCCCTTTACTCTCTTTTAATAAGTATAATTTAATGTTACAACAGTCGGTACATGATGGAATTCCATGATAATGGAAATAATGAGACGATTATTCAATTCCACAAAACAGCTTTAATTGCGACATATGTTTCGCCGTTAGGCATTTTCAAGCGACTAAAATGAAAACAAAACAAATCTAAACTAAAAAAGTGAGACAAAAGGAAAGGTTAGAGTAAAGGGGGTTGAGAAATGACAATAACCTGTGGAATGGAAGTGGGGGTGTTTTAGAAAACAAAGGTTACACAATAGCTCTCAATAGTGGTGATGAGTTGAGATATATTTGATCATTTAAGTTGGAAGTATGGTTTTTAAAATTGATCTATTGATTTCTAAACATTCCAGGTTATTGAGTTTCCTACTTTTTTTGTTCCATATGCAGAAGTTTAACGTTTAACTTAGGATCAAAATTATGTCCTGTGTCTTGAAACATTTCAAAATAATGTTGTTTCAATACATAATCAATATTCCTTTCAAACACGAGAAGACACGCACGCCACCTACCGGGAAAAATGCACAACGGTAGCGAATTAAACAAAAGCCTAAAAATACTAGAGTACCGATCGGATAACTTCAAATAACGTGATTCCCCGAATTTTAACGTAAGCCTAGAATATACAATTTAGAGGCCTAAACTTCCATATTATCCAAATTAAATAACCCCGTAGCAAGATTAGAATTAAGATAGACAAAATCAATCGAAATTAAACACGAATTTTCAAAAACATTTACAATGGCCGAACCGGACCAGAGCGTCATAAATAATTAATTATAAAGAATACGACTATCGCTTCAACAAAACAAATATGGCCTATGGATTTAACGGATATTTTGACGTATAAGTTGTCACCTGAACATACAAAGAAAACCTCAAAATTATTTAGTATTGATGATAAATACAACCAAAGTCCTATTTCAAAGATGGCGGAACAGACATAATATGTGACAGAAATCAAATAAGCCACACCCACCGATACAGCAATCACGTGACCAAAGTTTAGCCCACTAACTAATTTTTAAAGTGCGGGAAATTCCAACTAGTTTTAGATTAAGACCAAGGTGAAATCGTATTTAGGAATAAGATAGTTTAAATTTAAAGGAAGTTATTTGGAACCCCTCTTAGTATGTCTTCAACAAATTTAAATGTATACCGTAATAGTAGAGTCAACAGTCTTAAATGAAGTTCTTAACAACTTCCTGCTTAACAAATTAGGGTCATGTATTCATTTTCATCAGTGCTACTAATCTTAATCAAGATCACAAAAAATGGATAATGTTGAATCTCTATGGACGCTGTAACAATGATTTTTGGGAAGTTTGGTTGGGAGATCCCAAGCTTAATGGACGTTTCCTGATTCAGCTCCAATTTAATGCAATTTAAATAAGTGGAAAAGTATATTTAAATTTTCTATGAAGTGCTTAGAAGTAACACAAATTAAAAGTGATAAGTAACAGTTGAACATTCTTTAAAAATCTACCAAAGAGCAGACATAATACAATCTAGTTTCAACAACATATTTGAGAACATTGGTGAGACCATTCCAATTTATATATTTTTTTTAAGTCATCCTATATCCCCACTAATAGGCCTAAGTAGCCTACTATCATAAACTTTGAAGCATTAATACACAAAAGTGGAATAACTTATAACAAATATCATACTAATTGAACTATTTTCTATATGTACACCGAGTATTCAAAAACATAGACTTTGTGAACGTTGTGATTGTTGTCTACCATCATTTCACTACTCATCATTTATTTAAAAACTAATCGATTAATATTTTATTATTTTTTATGTCTTTGTCAATATGTGTATAATTACCCCACTTCCTTGACAAATTTGCCGCACTGACCCTGTCCCGAGAGAAAGAAACTCAAATAATAATTAATAATATTCACCAAGATATAAACTTTAACTGATTGTGTTTTATTGTAATTGTATGTGTAGCCTATGTATATGAATTTTTCACGAGAAACAGACTCTGAGTGCTCTATTTTAAATAATTATGTGTTAAACCAATTCCTCCCAACCCGAGATAGTAAGACTCTAAAATGAACTAATGAAATCTTTCCTTTATGTTATATTTACATATGTTTATGAACTTTCCATAACCTCAGTGTAGTTAATAAGAGACATTTCCTTTTACATCTCAATTGTTTGATAATTTATTTTTTTATGTTAACTTCAAAATGATTTTATATATGTATTCTACCGATTAAGTTCGAATGAACTCATAATTTTATTATTTGATGTTTCAAGACAATAAATGACTAATCTTTGTATTACAAATATTTTTAAATTTTTTTATCAAGGTAAATGATTATATGAGTTAATAATATAACAATATTTATAGAAATGAAGTTTCATTCATTTCAGTCTAATAAATGATTTGCAAAATTTGAATTAGATTTGCCATACTTCCAACTGTGTACATGTTCTTTAACTCTATTCTTAACTGACCTTCCGGATTGACCTATGTATTCACAATTGCAATCATTACAAGAAATTTTATACACACCACTATTTTCTAAGCTATCTCTCTTATCCTTATGAAATATTGTGTTGTGAATGTCATAAAAAACGTAAGTACACTAAATCTATTTGATTTTACCTCATATTTGCTTTTATATCATCATTTACAAATGTTAGAAGTATGTAATTGTATTTTGGATCCTACAAATATTCTAAAATAAGGTTTCAGCTAAAACCTACCTAACCTAGCCTTTTAGCGATTTTACCAAGTTTTATTGTCAACTATATTACAAAAACTTTTTTTTATGTATTATAAAAAAATATAAAGAAATTTTGAATAGGAGATGTAGAGTATATTATGGAATTTTGCCTTCCGCTATTACGCTGATTTTTGATTTCTGACCTAATAACTCAAAATTTTTTAGATCTAAATTTTTTTCACTACACAACTAAATTCTATGCACCTTTTTGAATGAAATCATAATTTGTAGTTGTGTTTTGCATAATATAGTAATACAGTAATATAATAATACAGTTTTACTATTTTTGGTGATTTTATAAAATTAGGTAGTGAAACAAGTCAAAATGATGCAAATATAATGTTTTAAATAAATCATTTTATATCAGAAATGTAATGTAAATAAAAAATGTTTGAATACGACAACGCCTAGCGGCAGACTCGCGAACTATGTTATAAATTAAGCAAGCCTAAATTAACAAATTCCCGAACGAATATGAGAAATAACATAATACCACTACATTTTACCTAAACCTAGACTATATAAATTAAAGGCCTAAACATCTCGGTTATCTAATAAAAGTAACAAAACGGCAGTAGAAAGTCAAAAAGAAACTTTTAGAAGCAAAATTTTCCAAAACAGAAATGACCGCAGCCTTAGAATAATAGCGTCAGAGAAATTGAAATAATTGTAATAAAACCAGGATAGCTACGACTAAATAAACTTGGCCTAAGGAAGAAACAGTTATTTCTACATAAAATTTGTCACCTGAATTAATATCAAAAACCTCAGAATAATTAGGTATTTACATAAATACGACAAACGTTCGAAATTCAAAGATGGCTGCCTAGATCCGTGTTGGACACATATATTTTAGAACGATCCAGTCACGTGATCAAAACAGTTTAAAAAAAAAAATAATAATAATAAATGATATAAGCGGGAATTTTAACCAACTTTAGATTGTGACCAAGATAATTGTATTTAGTTGTAAGATAACTTTAATGATAAAAAAAAAAAGAAGTTATTTGGATCCCTATAGCATGTCTTCAACATCAAATTTTATTAAAAGTAGAGTCAGTAATTATTAATGAAGTTATTAACAACTTTTGTCTTGTAAATTAGGGTCATATACATTTCATTTGTGCTACAAATCCAAAACATGATCGGAAAAGAAAGTGTATAAAAAGTGAATCTCTTTGTAGAGCCTAACAATGGAGTTGGAGTGGGGAGTCACAAACTGATATAGCAATGGGCAATACCTATTTAAGTTTGGCTCCTGCCTGAAGATTTCTTTTAAATATAAAAGTATTGTTTTGATTTTTCTAAAAGTGGACGAGAGGAAGCCTAGAAGATCAGTGTTTAATAAAAATAAAAAGTTAAAAAATATACCCCAGGATAGATTGAATATTGACCATTTTTTACTGCTGCATAATCCAACCTGGTGAGATCGTTCAAGTTATTACTATAATATTATCTCATTCCTTTGAAACTATTAAGCCTATGAGGCATTATTAAAAAATAACTAAATATTCACAAGTTTAGTGTAAAAAAAAGTATAAAACTATTTTATATATATCAAAAGTGCAGAATGACTGCTACATAAGTCAACAATCATCTTTTCATCTTCATCAAACGGAAAAGGAGATAATCCTCATTATTTGATTTGTTATTAATTGTGTTAATATTTGTAATTACCTGACTTCCTTGATAAAAGTCAGCACCAACCCGATACCCCGAGATAAAGAGACTTTGTGCATTAATAATTATTTTACCCCAAGATACAGACTTTTATAATTATATCATTAATTTATGACTTTGATTGCTATGTATGTGAATTTTACTCCCCGAGATATAGACTCTTATTATTCCCCATAATCATTACCCCGAGAATAGACTCTAAAATATTCATGAATTATGTGTATTTATTTTTTTTTTTTGTTATTAATTTATGTATGTACCAATTTTTTATGTTCAATTTTAAAGATCTTTTGTTTTCTTCAATTGGTATTGCTAAATGATGTTTAACCAGCAGATGAATCTAATGAATATTAAAGAATAATAAATCATTTACATCCTGTTAACATTGTTATAATAGTAGTAACATTTTCCCTTTTTCCGTAAAACTTTTTTTTTTGAAAATGTAATAAATTAATTGTTTTTTTAAAATTATTCTATTATTCAAAATTATATTACAAAACTTTTGTATGTCTTGAAAAACAGTAATAAAAAATTTATTTCGGTTTTTCTAAAATATGTTACATTCATTTTTCGATACCTAACATACTTACTCCAAAACTGTTTCAAAATAAATATTATTTCACTGATAAATTCTATGCATCTTTCTGAGAAAAATGATATCCTATAAGTTAGGTTTTGTATATATTATTATTTTTTTTTTTTTGTTTTTTTTTTTAATTTTTAAACAAATGAAGAGAATTAACATCTGCCGGATGGAGGGTTAACAATAGTTATAGAATATAGTTGTGAAGATAAATCTGTATCAACACATCAGAATATTGATTGATCAACAAAACATAATTTACTACACGATGAACGAACCAGACACCAGCAGCCATTTCATTTGTAACACAACACAATGAATTTTTAGGAGGAAGGTCACTAGACACAATTGTAATGGCGTCTTTGCTTGCACAGACTAGTCCAAATATTAGTAGTACAGGGGGGTGGAATAAAATATTCGACAGATCTAAAACTCTTCTTTTCAATGATATAAATATCGTAAAAAAAAAAAATTGAAATATTATTAATCGATATTTGGTAAACGTATCGAAAAGAAAACGGGATTGGTTAATCTTGGTTACAACTTCGTAGAATGTATACATCTAAAAAATTATGACCGCTACGATAATTTGGAATACATAGTTCGAAAGAGGAAGAAAAATACTATAAAATATTGTCAACTTGAACAATATTAGTATTTGGACTAGTATTAGCATTTACAAAATTTATATACTCAATGAGATCATTTTTTGTTATATTACGAACAACTGTGAAGTGCTCCTCCCTAACAGTAAAACATTCCAATTATATTGAATTCTTTAATTATTATCTTTTGCTGTATGGCATTTCGGTTACAGGATTATGAAAACTTAAAATATTAGCTTTACAGTGTATTTATATATATATATATATATTTATATATATATATATATATATATATATATATATATATATATATTCATATATATATATTACATTCCGATAGAATTGAAAAAAAAAAGTAATTTCTAGGGTGAAAAACATGTTAAAATTCTTGATTTTGTTTAATTGTTATAAATTAAAAACTATAACAGTTAGAAAGATTTGGAAAGCACAGATCGAAAGATGAAGAAGCATTCTATAGAACAGTGTTACTGTAGATTTGTTTAGACAAAAATATACACTTGTAAAAATAAAATTAAGAATAACGTAAATTTGTGTTTCACAACTACACAGTTGTTGTGTTATTTGATAGCGATGAAGTACACAAACTTTACCTATTAATTAAATAATATTAATATAATTTTATGGACTTTTGGTAATATGATTATGAATCTATGGGACATTAGCTTTAAAATGGTCTAAAAATAATTGTGGTATGATGATTTTTACTAGCGTAAATGTTGAATTACAAAACTGATTTCTACTGCTCAGCGAGCAGGTTACCTGTCCAGACACATCGCTCATCAGCTCAGTTCGAGCAATTTGCCACTTGCAGAGTTAAAACCTTTTAAAAAATCCAATAAATTATACTGTTTCATTACCTGAGATATCGTCTACGACTTGATATGACAATGGTGGCGGTAAAAGATCATTGAAATCACCCTTCAGGATTATACACATCCATGGGTACAATCACTATGAACACAATGAACGACCAATACACTGAGTAAGCCACCTATAAATAATAAAATTTTTACAAAATGAATTTATTAAAACATCTAAGGACAATTAGCGAGGTTTACGGTTTACTGAACTATTAGTATATAGCTTCATACAAATACAAAAAATCTATCAAGCATATCATGATGTTTTATTGAAATTAGAATACTACAGAATCGAGCAAAAACTATAGGCTTTAGAATGTTAATAAATCAGTAAATACATATCAATAACATAGCTCATCTGTCTGCTAACATGCTTAATTCACTAATGACTTTGGCTGGACTGATTATGAATGGTTTTCCCTCCTCTCCACGTATAAATATCATTAGGTAGTACTAAAAATTTAAAATGTGTGTTGTCTATAAATTCCCACTTGTTACAACAGTCAATAAGATTGCAAACAATAGTATTAATCAAGTTTTCCTGTTTTCAACTAAGAGAATGAAATTCCAACCTAGATGTATATTGAACTAATCTTGTATCGAGCTTGAGCTTTATTTATTGTTCACTAGTTTAAGTATGTTTTCAGACAAAAACCTACTTCCTTTTTTATATTATTTAAATTGATTTTAACACTACTGTTACTAATTATCATATAGATATCTGATTATCTTTATATAAAATTCATAATATTGGTTTTAACAAGCATTGCTTCATTGTTTTGACCTAAGTAATAAATGGTACAATGCAGTAATATAAGAATAAAAACTCAAGAAAGTCAGTCCAATTAATGTTTAAACTACAGCTTAGTTAGGATAACTTACAATTTTGACAAATTTTGCTTACTTTTTCAGATTTGTGAATTGTTAACTTAATGTCAAGACTCTCTCCTAACATTGTTTCTCAACTTCCATAAACTTATAAATTGTCTCATAAATTTCTCAAGTTCCCATTGGTGGTCAAAATTAAACTAAAATCTTGTGGATGGTGGAGATTCTCTACACCTTGGTCATAAGTGGGGTTTGTATCATAAGAAGTCTCCTTTGAACTTCTAAGGAAAAAACTACGTTAATTACAAAACTGAAGTAAAAAACAAAGAAATACAACCCTGATTTTAACAACCTATTTAGTCTTATTTCTCTCATTGCAATGTTTAATTCTCAGTTATGTTAAAATAATACATTTTTACTAAAATTATAAATCATTATTTAATACGGGTTCATTTCGGAATTATCTTGAGCAAAATGGATTTTTACCAGGTTTTTTTAAAGAGATATTTTAACCTCTACTCTAAAGTTAAGGAAGTTTGATTAATATGTTCTTTTTTTTAGAACCAATCAGAAAGTGAATTAGTTAACAATTAAATAACTCGAAAACAACGATAGAAACGGAAAAGTGTAACAACCTTTTTTTTTTTTTTTTTGTAAAGAATAGAAAAATTGTTAATTTTGTTTTTCAACTGTTGTTCTAGCTTCAAAATTGGCCAAATTATGGCTATTTGAAATTTTGGTAATTTTTAACCCTTGTGCTCTTTACACTCTTTTCGCTCAGAAAATACTATATATCTTTATTTATGGTTATTTGTTTATAAAAAAAATAGGATTTTCGTAAATTAAGAATCTTATTTATCTAAAATATATCATTATTTTATTTTTGACTGAGAAATTATAAAATATAAATAATGATAGTAACGTCAAAGTTTTGGACAGCAAATGTTACAGTGTAATAACTATATAAAAAACAAAATCATTCATCAAAACACCAGTCTTGGGTGGTATGGTATGGAGTTAAACGTCTGTGACATAGCTCACTAACAGAAGTTTATGTTGAGAGTTGAAATTTCTAGAAGTTATCATGTATTTTTTGTTCCTGAATTTCAAACAAAATATTACATTTTAAAAGAAATTTAGTCTTTACAATTTTCTAAACATTTTCATCTGTTTAGGAGATGGGGAAAGTAGTTGGATAATAATATCCAGGTTGGCAAATGAAGGGGATCACAAAAAAGAAATTTACATCCTGTTATTTCGGAATAACAATTGCATCCTAAATATAATAGTTTTTACTCACCTTACAACTTATATGAAATAAAAATAAAATTAATGATTTGAAGTATTATTCAATAAATTAGTATAAGCCTATATTCTGTTCCATTTTATGAAGATAAAATAGCTGAAAAAAAAAAAATAATAATCGTCTTGTAACAGTGTAAATTACAATGTATTGTAAAAGTATTAGCAAAGCCATTACTAAAACTTCCAAACAAAGTTTTTTTTAAATTGTTCTTTTAAGTACAGATAACAAATTTAATTTCCCTTTCTAGTATATAAAAGAAAATAGTAATTTGAAATTATATTAAGCAAGTCTTTCTGAATTACCTGCTCCATAGATGCTCTAACACCAGACTATCTGTTACAATAATTGTCATTAAACAAAGCTGTGCAAACATCTCGTTGATATATAACCATGGTTAAGAATTTGATACCTGGTTGTCTGTAGTTTTCCAGCTAAAAATAATAATATTAATTAGATGAAAGCTTAGTGGATATTCATATAGTAGTCCTACATGTTTTTAATTTTCTAATTGTGACCTAAATTCAGACCTAACCACCTAACTGAATATAACAAAATTGAGGACAGATTTTGAATAAACATATTATTCATTATTATTATTACAATAAATATCTTTATGAGTTGCGCTGCTCACGGTCCTTTTCTTTTTGGTGACGTACATTTCGTCTAATATTTAGACATTGTCAAACCAGATTCTTTATATAAGAATTTGGTTTGACAATGCCTGAATAATAAGGCGAAACGTACATCACCAAAAAGAAAAAAGGACTTTCAGCAGCAAAACACAAAAAGGTATTTATTGAATGAAACCAATCCAGTAAGGCAATCAATAATCATTATAATTAATTTTAAGTAGGAGATGTACAACATTGCTTTTTGCCTGCAGAATTACTAGATCTTACTCTTGCAGGCAGGACATAGTCAAAGATAAAATGTATAGAATCAAAATCAAATACATGTTTCAAGGGTATAAATAAACGCCCATTATCGAGAGATTGATATTTTTTAAAAGTCGTGATTATTTTATATATGCAAATGATATCAAATATCCAATTAAACCACATCAAATAATTAGATTATAGAAAAAAAATATCTTGGAAACAAAATATAATATAATACTATTATGAAACCAGACAAATCATTTAACCTATATAGGAATCTGTTTCTAGACATTTAGTTAACTGACTTGTCCCACATTCTGTATTACACTAATCAAATGCACATTGAACTAAAATTGTATTTTAAATGTTAGTACATAATACATACATACTATACTATACTATGTTTTAATATATAAACACAATTTATAGTAAAGTAAAATTATAATTTTAAAGTGCTCGGTCTAGGATAATAATTTTTCCTTGTTTAGACATGTATAATTTCATTTTGCAAATGAAAATTTAAAAAAAAAAAAAAATCAGCAATTAAATGTCATATAAATTTATGTTTAGATTGTTCATCCTTTTATAACTGTTCCCAAAAATATAATTAAATATTTGTATTTTTTATTAGAAGAAAGAATAAAATGGTTTGAAAATATTTTAAATTTTACCATTATTTGTAAGGATTGATCAAATTTATTATAATTTATTGATTTAATAGTTTTAATTTTTGATAAACTATAATAACTATAGATTGATACACAAATCATTATAGAATATTTTTTGCATACATGTAATTAAAACCCGTCTATTATGATCCTTATTATAATCCCAAACCAGATAATACTAATCCATTATTAATGCATTGGTTTATGTTATTGGATTATGTTATACAAACCCTAAAAAATTATGAATTAATTTTTCATTTAGAAAAAAAGTTAACTTATTAAAAAGAATTAATTTTATTCTATAATAATGTTTTCAGGCTGAATCATGTTAATAAATCATTTAAAAAGAATTGTGTATAGAAATTATTAAAAACCTAATACAATCTCATTGTAGTAGTGTATATACCTCGTGTGGTGACTAACCATGTTTATGGAAAGCTACGAGACTGTTGCCATGATGAAAGCAAAGACAACTTCGTGATTACTGAACATCATCTCAAGAGACATACCAAGTGCCGCGAGTTAGTTGGTTTAACAACAAACAACAACTGACTAGCCAGTTGTTTGAATTAATTTGTTTTGGCACGAGTTAGTCACTTGTTTTGTTTGGTGTTACTTAGTTATTATGTTCTGAGACGTTTTAAAAACAAATTTTAAAAGTGTATATAAACAAGTGTAATGTGATACTTGAATGACCTGTCACAATGAATACTGATGTAAATTTATTAACAACTCAATTCACTTTATTATGCTCTCTTGAGAAACAAAATTATAATTAAGAGATGAGGGAATTTCGCAACTCCCAAATTTCCAGCCATCAGCTATCAGGACAAATAATTTGAATTTAACTCTTATAAATGCTGTTGAAATCTTTGTGTTAAAAACCAACCACAAATAATATATCATAACATGTACAACATCTGTTAAAAAATGTCCGATCTTTGGCCAGGAAAAATACAATTACTCACCCGGAGGTCTGAAACCCTAATTCTCAACAAAGCAGTCTCTATGGGATTTCCCCCAGCGGTTTGTTAAAGGATGGAATCTTTTCTATTTCACTTTTTTGGGAATGGAGTACACCCGAGCTGTTGTGTCACATATAAGAAAATAGGAAGCCTGCTGTATAAGAATACAGTCTGGGGCCAAGAATCTTGAATTTAACGTTAAGAATGAGATGGTACATCTGCCAAGTACCTGTTGGCTACATGGCAAGTTCTTTTCCACTGCCATGACATCACAAAGACAAAAGACAATGAAAGCCTTGTGGTGCATAATATCTCCACTGTCGGTCATTATGTGCCTTGGTTTTCGGGCCGTATATATAAATCCATGACCCGTTAACAGTGATCATGATTTTCAGGAAGCAATGTGTGGCCAATTGTGAATTTCAGAATGTTCTGAGAGATTTCCAGACATATATAAGTAGTTTTGATAGGAATTTAGCAAACATTCTCCACAAGGCCAATTCTCACTCAAAATTGAATGTATTGAACCAGTGCTTAACCCTACCTTGTCCGTAAATTCTCAGAGTGACACGTCTTTTAACAGCCAAAAGGTCATACTTGGTCAATAACCTCTGGTTTGTTTAGGGCAGCTATCTTTGAAATGATTATACCGTTTCTTATTATGTGTAATAACCGGGCATCATTACCAAAAGCCTGCTGATTGGTTTCCTCTTAGGTATCACCAAACTTAATGCAAAGCTATTGTCTCAAGTCATTACCTCATTTTACATCCGACAAACCCAGAGTATACACCCCTACTCATCGGTTGTCTGCCAGTCTGGCACTCCCTGTGGGTAAACAAAATTCATTTGCTTCAGGTACTACTGCAGTGCTTCAATTGTTTCGGAATGAAAAATTCAGGTCGAATAATTTTTGAATAAACGCTGTATCCTGAAACAATACAGTGACCATTACGTAGAAGCATGAGTCCAGCTAACACCAACCGAACGGGATGACTCCTCTCGATACAATAACTAAAATATACATCTACTACCGAATGACTAGTTTCGATACACATTTTATTATTATGCCTAAGGGGGTGTCCGGATTTAAAAAAAAAAGTTTGGATTAATAGACATTCCAATGAAAAGAGGCTTACTGTATTTAAAACATATATTTCTTAGGAATCAATAGGAGATTTTGTAGCCTATACCATTTATAATTTATTATCAAAATAAGACTACAATTTTATTAACTATTTCTTTAAATTTTTACAAATGTCAGAAAAGGTTTCCCCCATAACACTTAGAGAAATATTACATTTCTCCAGTTTGGAAATAATATTTTTTGCACAAATTATACACTAAGTATTTTCTACAGTTACCAGTTGTAAAAGTGGGAAATTAAAACAAGTTATAAATAAGAGACACATTTTTCGCTTGTTCTAGTATTTTGGGTGTCTAGTATATTTACTGTCCATTTCTTCAAATTCATTTTCTACTTCCATTGGAAATTGTTTAACATAGTTATTATTAATGATTTTATAGCTTAAAAACAACAATTGAGGCTATACATTAGCACTGTTTTCACGGCAACTTGTAATGTGGAGAAGAAAAAAAAAGAAAGAAAAAAAAGAGAAAGAGAAAAAAACTAAGTATACTGTGTGCGGAAAATCGGTAGAATATAAGAAACAGCTGTTTTTATCATTTAAAAAGTCAACTTTGTAAGACAAAATTGCAGGAAAGCAATAACTAAAGTCAAAATTCAAATTTTTAAAAGCCCGAACAGAACCTCTTGAAGAACATATTAGTCTTCTTAGCTTTGAACATGTCAGCAAGTTACCCCCCCCCCCCCCATCCGACCTTAATAGCAATAAAACATTATAATAATACTTATTTCATGTAATTATCAAAATTTTCTAAGATCCTGAATTCAAAAACTTGTTTCTTTTCAATATCTTCAAAAATGCTAATGATCTTATGAATTTAATAGTAACTAACCTCCATATGAGCAGATATTGTCATGAAGATCTGTTCACCATAAGTAGACACTCTGTTAAGTAACATAGAGTTGTGTAAAGAAATAGTCCCAAGCGGCTTCGTAGCAGACCATGTCTCTGTCATCTCCGGCGATTCACAACGGAACAAAACATAGTTACAGCAGTAAATTGGCATTGTCCGCCTCTCCTGGTTCTGGACCTTTGAAGCTTTATTAAGCTGATATGAGTATAGCTTCAACGAATTGAAGCCCACATTAGAAACTTAAATCTCAAAGTTATCACAAAGTAGGAATAGGTATCATTAAAACCAAAGTGAATCAAAGCTCACATTAAAAATTTTATCCCTATGCTACCCCACTGAGTATGAACAAGCGGTATCAAGACCACATTCAAAACTTAAGCACTGTGTTTACACGAAGTACAACCAAGCGGAATCAAAGGCTTCATAAAGAGTCCATTATCTCTGTTATAATGAGGTAGAAACCAGAATCGACTTAAC
Source organism: Aphrophora alni (assembly GCA_963513935.1). NCBI lineage: Eukaryota > Metazoa > Arthropoda > Insecta > Hemiptera > Aphrophoridae > Aphrophora > Aphrophora alni. Next base: position 152,665,775 of record OY740767.1, on the reverse strand, counting down.
TGCTGTATTAACATGGTGCTGGATCCGTCATCAATACAATAAAGTAGAATGAATTTTCACATTATAAACTTAACCTATGTTATTGATATAACTTTTTTGAGTATTTGCTATCATTTCAGTATAAATAGCATATTGAGAGTATGGATCAACATTAGTTATCAAATGAAAAACCTAGAACATAACAAACTCGATAACGATAATAATAGCCTAGTATCACAGAGTTGTTGGAAAATTAAAATAAAATAGTTAGACGAGGTTGAATCGGCATCAGCACAACAAATAGAAAATCAGATGCTAAATTATAAACTTAACCTCTGTGTTAACATAGAGTTGGGATCGTGATCAGTAGCACAAGTGGATACTTATTCCACATTATAAACTAAATCTGTGTTAACAAGAGGTTGGATCGGTCCTTTAGGACAAGAAAGTGGAATGAAAATCCATATTTTAATCTAAACTTTAGTGTTAATATGAAGTTGGTGTCAGTAGGCTACAATAAATAGAAAATAAAAGGCCTTATTATAAACTTAACCTCTTTGTTAACATAGAGTTGGAACCTTCGTCAGTAAAACCAATTGAAATCTTAGCACACATTATAAACTCAACGTCAGTGATAAATCGATGTTGAAACTGGCATTAGTACAACAAAATACAATATAGGCCTTATTATAAACTTAACCTGAGTTAACGTTGTCTTCAGTACAAATAAATGGAATCAAAGCCCACATTGTAAATTAAACTTCTGCGTTAGCATGATTTAGAACTACATCATTACAAACAACCAGAACACATAGCACACATTATAAATTTAATATCTCTGTCAACATGGTACTGAAACTATCTTCGGTATAACAAAGTGGAATTGAAATCGACATTACAATCCTAACCTCTAAGTTTATACACGGATTAGAAATCAGTATCAGTACAACCGATCAGAATCCATGCTCACATTATAAACTTAACCTCTGTGTTAACATAAATTTGGAACCGTCATCAGTACAACCAATTAGAATCTTAGCCCACGTTATAAAATCAACATCGATGATAACATGAGGATAAAACTATCAAAGTGCAATCAAAGCCATATTATAACCTTAACCTGAGTTAACATGGTCTTCAGTACAAAAAAAAAAAGTGAAATCCAATTAGACATTATAAAATTAAACTGCCTGTTAACACGAAACTGGCACCAGTACTACAAAGTGAAATCGAAACCCATGTTATAAAATTAACCAATGTGTTAACATAAAGTTGAAACAAGCATTAGTAGAACAAAGTGGAATCGAAGCCCACATTATAATTTAACCTCAGCGTTAACATGAAAGTAGTACTAGTTCAACAAAATTGAATCGAAGCTTATATTATACTTAAATTCTGTGTTAAATTAGAATTGGACCCGTTATCAGTACAACTAGGCAGAACCAATAACACATTATAAACTTAGCCCCCTGTGTTAACAGTGCTGGAACCATCTTCAGTAAAATAAAGTGAAATTGAATCCCACGTTATAAACTTAATCTTTGTATTAACATAAGAATCCAAACTGACATGAGTAAAATCAATTGGAATCATAAACCACATTATAAACTAAACCTCTGTGTTAACATAGAGCTGTAAACCATCATTTGGTAAAACAAAAGTATAATAAAAGTGAAGATTATAACATTAAGCTCATGTTAAAATGAGGTTTGGACCGACATGTGTACTACAAAGTGAAATTGAAGCCATAATTACAATCTTAACATCTGTTTAAAATGAGGTTGGTACCGGCATTAGTACAACAAAGAAGAATCAAAGATCACATTATACCTAGTCTTGGTTAAACTAGAGTTGGAACCGTTCTCAGTACATGTTATCCAGAACCAATAACACAAATTATAAAATTAAACTCTCTGTTAAGAAAGTACTGGAATTATGTTCAGTGCAACAAAATTAAATTGAAGCCTACATTATAATATTAGATTTTTTAAACTTTAACGATTCTAGGTATTTTTTATATACGTATAAGGCCTGTACGTTGAGTAAATATTAAAATCAATGTCATTTGTAACAAGGTAATTTGTTAACTCAAAAATTGCAACAATAGCAAAGTCAAGTGAGAAATATACGCCCTATGCCGATAAGCGACTAAGATAGCTCAGTTGTTAGAGCATTGGCGCTTAAAGCAAAAGGTCTTGGATTCAATTGCTGTTTAGGTCATATATTTCACTTGAAATATTACCACAAGAGTAACATAGACTTGGAACAATACAACTAAGTAGACACCATAATACATATTATAAACTCAACTTCTGTGTTAATATTGTGCTAGAACCATCATCAGTATATCAAAGGGAAATTGAAGCCCACATTATAAACCTAACCTCAGTGTTAACACAGAATTGTAACAGATATGAGTACAATAATTAGAATAATGGCCCACATTATAAACTAAATCTCTGTGTTGACATGAGGTTGGTACCAGCATGAATACAACAAAATAGAATCAGAGCCCACATTATAAATTTAACTTGTGTTAACATGAGTGAAATCGAAGCCTTATTATAACTTAACTTAACCTAACCTAAGTTAACATGGTATTCAGTACAACAACATGGAATCGAAGGTGACATTATGAAATTAAAATTAACCTGTGTTAACATGACGATGGAACCGGCACCAGTGCTACTAAGTGAAAGTGTTAACATATAGCTTTAACTGTTATGAGTACAATCAATTGGAATCAAAACCCCCATTATAAACTAAACCTCTGTGTTAACATAGAGCTTTATTGTTATGAGGATAATCATTTGGAAACAGCCCATAATATAATCTAAACCTGTGTTAACATAGAGCTTTATTGTTATGAGGATAATCATTTGGAAACAGCCCATAATATAATCTAAACCTCTGTGTTAACATAGAGCTTTATTGTTATGAGGATAATCATTTGGAAACAGCCCATAATATAATCTAAACCTCTGTGTTAACATAGAGCTTTATTGTTATGAGGATAATCATTTGGAAACAGCCCATAATATAATCTAAACCTCTGTGTTAACATAGAGCTTTATTGTTATGAGGATAATCATTTGGAAACAGCCCATAATATAATCTAAACCTCTGTGTTAACATAGAGCTTTAACTGTTATGAGGATAATCATTTGGAAACAGCCCATAATATAATCTAAACCTCTGTGTTAACATAGAGCTTTAACTGTTATGAGTACAATCAATTGGAATCAAAACCCCCATTATAAACTAAACCTCTGTGTTAACATAGAGCTTTATTGTTATGAGGATAATCATTTGGAAACAGCCCATAATATAATCTAAACCTCTGTGTTAACATAGAGCTTTATTGTTATGAGGATAATCATTTGGAAACAGCCCATAATATAATCTAAACCTCTGTGTTAACATAGAGCTTTATTGTTATGAGGATAATCATTTGGAAACAGCCCATAATATAATCTAAACCTCTGTGTTAACATAGAGCTTTATTGTTATGAGGATAATCATTTGGAAACAGCCCATAATATAATCTAAACCTCTGTGTTAACATAGAGCTTTAACTGTTATGAGGATAATCATTTGGAAACAGCCCATAATATAATCTAAACCTCTGTGTTAACATAGAGCTTTAACTGTTATGAGTACAATCAATTGGAATCATAATCCACATTATAAACTAAACCTCTGTGTTAACATAGAGCTTTAACTGTTATGAGTACAATCAATTGGAATCATAACCCACATTATAAACTAAACCTCTGTGTTAACATAGAGCTTTAACTGACATCAGTATAAACAATTGGAATCATAACCCAAATTGTAAACTAAACCTCTGTGTTAACATAGAGCTTTATTGTTATGAGGATAATCATTTGGAAACAGCCCATAATATAATCTAAACCTCTGTGTTAACATAGAGCTTTATTGTTATGAGGATAATCATTTGGAAACAGCCCATAATATAATCTAAACCTCTGTGTTAACATAGAGCTTTATTGTTATGAGGATAATCATTTGGAAACAGCCCATAATATAATCTAAACCTCTGTGTTAACATAGAGCTTTATTGTTATGAGGATAATCATTTGGAAACAGCCCATAATATAATCTAAACCTCTGTGTTAACATAGAGCTTTATTGTTATGAGGATAATCATTTGGAAACAGCCCATAATATAATCTAAACCTCTGTGTTAACATAGAGCTTTAACTGTTATGAGGATAATCATTTGGAAACAGCCCATAATATAATCTAAACCTCTGTGTTAACATAGAGCTTTAACTGTTATGAGTACAATCAATTGGAATCATAATCCACATTATAAACTAAACCTCTGTGTTAACATAGAGCTTTAACTGTTATGAGTACAATCAATTGGAATCATAACCCACATTATAAACTAAACCTCTGTGTTAACATAGAGCTTTAACTGACATCAGTATAAACAATTGGAATCATAACCCAAATTGTAAACTAAACCTCTGTGTTAACATAGAGCTTTATTGTTATGAGGATAATCATTTGGAAACAGCCCATAATATAATCTAAACCTCTGTGTTAACATAGAGCTTTAACTGTTATGAGTACAATCAATTGGAATCATAACCCACATTATAAACTAAACCTCTGTGTTAACATAGAGCTTTAACTGACATCAGTATAAACAATTGGAATCATAACCCAAATTGTAAACTAAACCTCTGTGTTAACATAGAGCTTTATTGTTATGAGGATAATCATTTGGAAACAGCCCATAATATAATCTAAACCTCTGTGTTAACATAGAGCTTTATTGTTATGAGGATAATCATTTGGAAACAGCCCATAATATAATCTAAACCTCTGTGTTAACATAGAGCTTTATTGTTATGAGGATAATCATTTGGAAACAGCCCATAATATAATCTAAACCTCTGTGTTAACATAGAGCTTTATTGTTATGAGGATAATCATTTGTAAACAGCCCATAATATAATCTAAACCTCTGTGTTAACATAGAGCTTTAACTGTTATGAGTACAATCAATTGGAATCATAACCCACATTATAAACTAAACCTCTGTGTTAACATAGAGCTTTAACTGACATCAGTATAAACAATTGGAACCATAACCCAAATTGTAAACTAAACCTCTGTGTTAACATAGAGCTTTATTGTTATGAGGATAATCATTTGGAAACAGCCCATAATATAATCTAAACCTCTGTGTTAACATAGAGCTTTATTGTTATGAGGATAATCATTTGGAAACAGCCCATAATATAATCTAAACCTCTGTGTTAACATAGAGCTTTATTGTTATGAGGATAATCATTTGGAAACAGCCCATAATATAATCTAAACCTGTGTTAACATAGAGCTTTAACTGTTATGAGTACAATCAATTGGAATCATAACCCACATTATAAACTAAACCTCTGTGTTAACATAGAGCTTTAACTGACATCAGTATAAACAATTGGAATCATAACCCAAATTGTAAACTAAACCTCTGTGTTAACATAGAGCTTTATTGTTATGAGGATAATCATTTGGAAACAGCCCATAATATAATCTAAATCTCTGTGTTAACATAGAGCTTTAACTGTTATGAGTACAATCAATTGGAATCATAACCCACATTATAAACTAAACCTCTGTGTTAACATAGAGCTTTAACTGACATCAGTATAAACAATTGGAATCATAACCCAAATTGTAAACTAAACCTCTGTGTTAACATAGAGCTTTATTGTTATGAGGATAATCATTTGGAAACAGCCCATAATATAATCTAAACCTCTGTGTTAACATAGAGCTTTAACTGTTATGAGTACAATCAATTGGAATCATAACCCACATTATAAACTAAACCTCTGTGTTAACATAGAGCTTTAACTGACATCAGTATAAACAATTGGAATCATAACCCAAATTGTAAACTAAACCTCTGTGTTAACATAGAGCTTTATTGTTATGAGGATAATCATTTGGAAACAGCCCATAATATAATCTAAACCTCTGTGTTAACATAGAGCTTTAACTGTTATGAGTACAATCAATTGGAATCATAACCCACATTATAAACTAAACCTCTGTGTTAACATAGAGCTTTAACTGACATCAGTATAAACAATTGGAATCATAACCCAAATTGTAAACTAAACCTCTGTGTTAACATAGAGCTTTATTGTTATGAGGATAATCATTTGGAAACAGCCCATAATATAATCTAAACCTCTGTGTTAACATAGAGCTTTAACTGTTATGAGTACAATCAATTGGAATCATAACCCACATTATAAACTAAACCTCTGTGTTAACATAGAGCTTTAACTGACATCAGTATAAACAATTGGAATCATAACCCAAATTGTAAACTAAACCTCTGTGTTAACATAGAGCTTTATTGTTATGAGTACAATCAATTGGAATCATAACCAACATTATAAACTAAACCTCTGTGTTAACATAGAGCTTTAACTGTTATGAGTACAATCAATTGGAATCATAACCCACATTATAAACTAAACCTCTGTGTTAACATAGAGCTTTAACTGTTATGAGTACAATCAATTGGAATCATAACCCAAATTGTAAACTAAACCTCTGTGTTAACATAGAGCTTTATTGTTATGAGGATAATCATTTGGAAACAGCCCATAATATAATCTAAACCTCTGTGTTAACATAGAGCTTTAACTGTTATGAGTACAATCGATTAGAATCATTTAAGTAAAAGAAAGTACCTATTAACATAATCGCTATGTTAGCATAGAGTTGGTACCGCAATGCGTTAACTTAGCATAACCCTTAACACATTTTGTAAACTTAAACTTTGAATTAACATAATGATGGAATCGTCTTCAGTGTAAAAAAGTTAAATTGAAGCCCATGTTGTTATAAACTTAATCTCATTGTTAACATAAAGTTGGAACTGTCATCAGTACAACTAAGCAGACTCGATAATACACATTATAAACTTCTGTGTTAATATGGTGCTGAAATTATCTTCACTATAACAAAGTGATATTGAAGCCCATATTATAAATTTAACATATGTGTTAACATCGAGCTTTAACTGGCATGAGTACAATCAATTGGAATTATAGCTCACATTATGAACTAAGCATCTGTGTTAACATGAGGTTCGTACCACCATGAGTACAACCAATAAAAATCTTAGTCCACCTTTATAAACTAAACCTCCGTGTTACATAATATTGTAACCATCATCAGTAAAATAACAGTAGAATCGAACTTGACCCAGTGTTAACATGAGGTTGGAACCGGCATCCGTATTGCAAAGTGAAATCGAAGCCCAAATTATAATCTTAACCTCGGTGTTAACATGAGGTTGGTACCGGCATCAGGACAACAAAGTGAAATAAAACCCCACATTATAAATTTAACATCTTTGTTAAGATGAGGTTGAGACCACTGTCGATTGCATGTTCACCTTTCAGTATGGGAAGTCCATAAGCAATGCAAATCAAATGGGAATTTCAGCCCTACTAGCCAGAATAGAAATATCCAATACGCTACTGGCTGGATGGCTTCTTCACCAAATCTGTGAAACACCCACTTGACACCGTAACGTTTACAGGTTGAGTAGTAGTTTGGTTATCTCCCGTATGACACGTGGGACCAAGAGTAGTATTAATACAATGGAACCAAAGCTCATATTATCATTTAACTGTGTTAAAATACAGTTGTAAACGTCATCAGTACAACTAAGCAGGACCCATAACTTAATAAACTTAATCCCCCTGTGTTAATATGGTTCTGGATATCATCTTCATTATAAGAAAACGAAGCCCATGTTATAATCTCTGTTTTAACATAGAGATGGAACCGCCATGAATACAATCAATTGGATCCGTAGCAAACATTATAAACTTAACCTCCGTGTTAACTTAGAGTTGGAACCATCATTGAAAACAATCCATGGAATCACAACCCACATTATAAATTAAACGTCCATGATAACATAGAGTTGTAACCATTTTCAGTCAAATAAAGTAGAATCGAATTCAAATTATAATAGAAAAAAAACAAACCTATGAACAAAAAGAACCATCATCAGTAGAACTAAACAAAACCCAAATACACATTAGAAACTTAATTTCTGTGTTAACATGTTACTGAAACCATCTTCAATGTAACGAAATGAAATTGAACCCGACGTCATAAATTTAACCCCTGTGTTACCGGTACAACTGAGCAGACCACACATAACACATGTTATAAACTTAACCTCTGTGTTAATACATTATAAAATAAATGTAATCTCAGTGTTAACACCGAGTTGGATCCACCATTTGTACAATCATTTGGAATTATAGCCCACATTATAAAATTTAACCTCCATGTTAACATAGAGTTGTAACTCATCATCAGTAGAATCGGACCAAACATTGCAAAGTTAACCTGTGTGTCAACACGAGGATGGAATACAGTCCATATTAAACTTAACCCACATAACCCTAATCCTATATATAACCCACATTACAGGTGTATCTTCTGTTTTTAAAAGTCTGTAACTATCATCAGTACATCTAAGCCTAAATTTCCACCTAACTTAATAATCTTAAAGGTTTATATTTCCTGTTTAGCAACAATGATTTATTTGATTGTATTTATAGAACTAATAAAACAATTTAATCAAAAACAAACAAAAATTTCAATTCAACCGTTTCAATTACTAAGAGTACTTTATACAAATTACAAAATAAATTACTTTTTCTCAAATATAAGGACTCTTAAAATAGAATCTAGAACAACTCCTGAGTAATAAATACTCTTTTGTGACTTGTGTTCTATTGAGTTCATGTTATTATTACTAATAATAATAATATGGCATCAGCTCTGGCAACTTGGTACAAAATATAAAAAATCTTTCCAAACACTATTTATTTAACTTTTATTTTTTTCACAAGTTTAAAAAAAAATATCGTAAATAATAATTCACAGTTTCATAGTTAAAAAAAAACCAAAACAAATTCCTTAAAAATAACAAGTTATCTTTAAAAATTACTGTTAAAGTCTACAAAATAATCTCCTAATTCAAGAAAATAATCAGCATAATTAATGTCTGCAGGAAAAAAAAACACAAACACCCAGTAAAAAGTACAGATTAATACTTTCTACGTGAGCCCGATTGGTAAGGATTTGAATTCAATGGATAAGTAACAGGAGCTGCATTGCCACCTCCAGGATAGGACGATTTCTTTTTGTCTTGTCCGTATGAAGAATAACCAGTTTGATTGTTTCCATACAATGCGTCTAATGCAGCATGAGCAGGGGTATCGAAAAGACTTGGAATTGCTGAAGGTTTCCTTGGTGATAAATCATCACCTGATGCAAACCGATTGTAACCGCTTGATCGTTGTTGATAATCACTGTTAGTTGATTTGAAGTACTCATCAGAACGAAATTCATCTCGTGGCTCTTGTTTTCTTAATGTATACATATTGATCAATTCTAAGAGTTCGTCCTCTGCTATGTCAGTTTGTCGCCGCAAAAGCAGAGATGAAGCAATTTCTTGAGCCATTGCTGTTTTTTCAAGAAATGAAAGACATGATAAAAATCCCAGCTTCTCTACGAAATAATTTATTTCAGATACTTTGTACGTTCTTTTATTCTGGAGCATACTTCTATCTGCGAAGGAATTTCCTTGGCTATACAGATTTCGTTCATAATTGTAAGACGACCTTTCATCCTCATAAGGTTTCCTTTCATCACCATAAGGCTTCCTTTCATCCCCATAAGGTTTCCTTTCATTTCCATAAGGTTTCCTTTCTTCTCCAAAAGGTTTCCTTTCATCTCCAAAAGCTTTCCTTTCATCTCCATAAGGTTTCCTTTCATCACGGTAATTGTTTTTTTCATTCTTATAAAGTTGTCTTTCATCTAGATGAGGTTTCTTTTCATCAAGATAAGGGCTCTTGTCATTTGATGGTCTTTTACCTGAAATTGAAGGTTTTTCATCAAAAGTGAATTGATTATCTTTTCCGGAAGGAACTTTAAGTAACAATTTAATGATGTTACTAATTGCTGTTTCAGTCACAACTATCATCGACTGTTGCATCATTCCTGCTTGTAGAAGACCTTTCAGTTTCTCCTTCACCGTTTCCAACAATACACAGTTTTCTTCATTTGATAAAACTGAATCAGCGCCGGATGATTTCTCCAACAATAATGCTTTAGACAGAAGATCAACTACTTTAGGGCCTAAAGATCCTAAATGGTTTTCCAAAACAGAGAGCTGCCTCAAAACAGAAATGACAGATACATCTGAATTTGACCTTGCAGAATCTGATGTAAATTTTTTCTCTTGATTTATAGACCCATAATTTCTTTCATTGGATGTAGATGTCTTCAAATCTACAGATTCAGTTTGTGGACATGTGTCAGTCATTAATTTATTACTAGGTTGACCACCATGCAAAAATTCAAGTTGTTGTCGCAATTGAGCTTTCTCCTTTCGAAAAATATCTTGAAACAAATCTCTCAATTTTACGTCCCAAAATGCAAAAAATTCAACTTTAATATCATACTTCAAAGGATCTTCACCCTTTCTTATCAAGTCCTCAGTTCTTCCGTTCCAATATTCCTTCCATTCAAGCTCATATTTTGGATGTTTGTCAGGATTTTGTCGATAGTATTCCATTTCTTCCAACAGATCAACTTCAATTAGTTGTACTCTTTCTTTGTAATTTTGCCATAATTGAGCATCATGGCCTGATCGAGTGTATTCATAAAATCTTCTTTCATCTTCATCAAACCTACAAACAGTATATTTAAGTAAAATTATAAACTAAAATATTGAACAGTTTACAAACATGTTATTTTCACAAACACAACACTTGGAACCGTAGGCTATTTAAATGATTTTCTTACCCTTACTTGAGATATTTTAATGTTTACTACAACAAACCCAGGAAGAATACAGTGAAATGACTTTGGGGATTTAGTATTAAATATTAACATCATTATTCAAAGATATTAACATTAAAGAATAGTGCCTTTTCTTAAAAATTATCTTTTTTTACAATTTTTAAGACTACACACTAAATTAACTTCTCACTACAAATATAATTTCTTGTTATATAATGTAAACCCTAATTTATTATGCAAGGAAGCTAAAGAATCTGTTACAGAGAAAGAAATATATACGGCTAACCAAATTTCATCTCGAATTTTACATAAAATTATATTCAGTTGATGATTAACACAATTAAAAATGAAAAGACTGAAAGCACAAACAACCGTATTGATTTTATTCATAACATTACAGATAGTAAGTAGGCTAATCAATCTTCAATTTACTATCTGTATTTATACTTAATGCTTTTTTAAATTATATTATGTTAGTTATACAAAATAGACCTTACAGACGAAATCAGTCAAGAAAATTTGCAGCTATTAATTATTAACAAACTGTAGGACAATGGCTGTACTCTCCTCTTCAAAGTAGTCCTATTTTGACCTCCACATTTTACTTATAGGCCTACTCTTCAAAAACAGTACGCAAAGTCCTCTTTTTTTTATTCATCAATAGATGCCTCATTATGTTCTCTTCGATTGTGTCAATGATTTGAAATTTTATCCCTTTTTAAGGTGATTTTAGCTTTGAGAAAACCAGAAGTCACATGGAGCCATATTTTGACTGTGAAGGAGTTGAGACACCTGATTGCTTCAAAATTTTGCTAAAAAAAACCCCTGCACTAGATGTGGTGAATAGACAGGTGCATTGATGCTGTGAAGCAACCAGCCATTTGTCTACAGCTGGCATCAGTAAATAACACCCAGTAAATATCATTATAGTATTTCTTATTAGTTGTTTAACGGAAAGAAATATATTCATAACATTCACATGGCCTTGACCTCATTTTCAATTTTACCATGTCTTCTTATGGAGGAGGAGGGGTACTTATGAGGTGTGACAACACTAAACATTTTATTGATCATACATTACATAGTTTATCCCCTTTAATGTACTCTCTATACCGATCCCTACAACACTCCATAGGAATTTTCCACTGTTCAAAGCAGCGCTGGATGTCCGCTTCTGTCAACTTGTTGAGAACCTGTCGTTTTTGGTATCTCTTCCACACTGTAAAATTTTGTTTCCTTTAGCTCCGATTTAAGTTACTAAGAAAATTTAACAAAAGTCACAGGGGGGCAGGTCGGGCGGAAACTGTGTGTGGTCCAACACAATGATGTCATATTGCGGAATGGACAGGCGCATTGTCTTGATGAAGCATCCAGGAATTATTCTACCACGACTTGGGTCTTCATCTTCTCATTAGTTCGAAAGGACTATCAGAACCTTGACTTAATAATGTTGATTAACCATCAGATCTTTGGAGACCCAGTGAATGTAGACAATTCTACACTTGTAAAAAAAAAAACATCATGGCCATGAATTTTGATTTGCTTATTTTCCCTTTTGTTTTGCCGTGGTGAACTTCCAATGCATTGATTGGCGCTATGTTTCAGGAGCATACGTAAAAAGCACGATTCATCACTTAATTAAACAAAAATTAAGACATGAAGAAATAGGCAACTTTAATTAAAGATTGGCTTTTGTTTCAAGATCATAGCCTTACATCAGTAATTCATCAACGGTTATGACCCAAGAAAATGTGGATCAATGTTAATACAGTCTGACCTCCATATTTCACACTTCCTCGTATCAAATTTCGAATTGCGTGAAAATTGCAATAGAAAAGTGTTTCCATAAATTGAAAAAAAGTTTTATAAATCAAACATTGCAAATTAAGAGGTGTGGAAAAAAAATCAGACATCTTGCAGCGAAAGGAAATAATACAATACGTGTTGACTAAAATAGGTCGTTGATCTATTAGCCATGGCATGGTGAAATCATGGAATTAACAAATCATGTGACTAGCGGTATGGGGCAACAATGATCACATAACTAATGTCTTTTTCCCACTACTCCCGTTTTCTTTCAGTAAGTCAGCAGTACTGTAAGTGGTTGGTTTAGATTACTGCGCGAGTGTCTTTGATCATTCTTTTTAATATGTTTGTTAAAGAAGTTTTTATTAGTTGATTAATAAAGTTTTGTTAATTGCTTTAAACAACGTTTGTTAATTATATTTTTATGATAATACATATAATGTTGAAAGAAAATACTTGAGCATATCGGAAGAGGTGAAACTGCTAAAAAAATGAGGATAGTGAAGTACAAAAAAAAGACGTTGGGACAAAATTTGGCGTTCGGCTTAGTAGTATCAACTTCAATAAAAATACAGAAATCTGTTTTAAAAAACAAAGAATCTTTGAGAGCTGGACGAAAACATAAATGATGCGAGATAAAAACATGCCTGTCTCAGGACCACTCATGAAGAAAAGACAATGGAATATGCAAAAAAATTAGACCATGCAGAGATCGAAGCAAGATAAGGTTGGCTAGACAAATTTAAGAAATATCATAATATTAAAGAAATGGTAGTTTTAGGAGAAATCGGAAGTGCATCTGAAGCAGATTGCAGCCAGTGGAAAATAAAATTTTAAAAGAATATGAAAGTGTTAATGTTTTTAATATGGATGAAAACGGCTTCTTTTTTAAAAAAATCTATCAAATAAGACACATACATTTAAAGACGATAAATGCTATGAAGGTAAAAATAACAAACAATGAATTACTGTTGTCCTCTGTGCCAATATGTCCGGAAAATAAAAAATTAAAATTCTGGTCATTGGAAAAAACAAACACCAAGATATTTCTGAAGTTGTTAGACGTTGACTATGATTACAAAATGATAAAGCAAAAGAGAAAAGCTCTTTTCCTTGACAATAATCCTGCACATCCTTCTTCTGTCGCAAAAAAGTTAGTGAACGTCAAGCTGGTTCCTCCTCTCGAAATACCACATCGAAACTTAAACCAATGGAGCAAGACATTATGAAGACTGAAGACTCTTAAATCGAAAACAGATTCTCAAAGACTTATTTTTGCATTATAATATAACAAACCTATATCAGAAATCACAAAGTTATGGCAAAATCAGAATCAACAACAAAAAATTGTTTTATAAAAGCGGGCCTTTCTTAAAAAACTGCTGTGAAAGAAGTTAATGTACTGCTGCAATTGAGAAATGTTGGGACCAGTTACATTTAGCAGGCATGATGAAAAATAATGTTTGACTCAATAATTTTTTAATGATAGATAAAGAAATTTTTGTAGTAGAATATCCAACACATGATGACATTTTAAATTCAATCACAAATACTGAAGATGACGTTGAAGATAAAGATGAAGACCATCAGATAGAAGAAATAGAATTTCCTAAGTCATCACCAAAAAAACAAATGTTCACAGCATCTGAAATGATTATCATGGACTTCAATTCATAGAAAATGTACCAGATGATATTTTTAGTCACTTAACATATGTGAACACTTTCATGAAGAACTTACTTCAAAGGTCATCCAGCAGAATATTCGAAATTATTTTACTACCCAATAATGAAAGACAGTGTTATTAATGAAGAATGCATATACATGTACAGTATAAATTAAATCTATGTTTTCCCTCACTATTATCATTTTTAAACAAAACACAATTATTTTAAGTGTACAATAAATAACCCTATAGTATACTTTTTTTAAATGAGTAATGTGATTGTTAATAAAACAAAGTTTTATATATAAATTTATAAAAAAACAGTTTTCTTTTCTATAAACTATGTATGTCGATGAACCTTCAGTACTGTAAAAAAAATTTAAACTTTTTGTAAAAAAACAAAATCTTGTTTTTCTTTAATGAGGTTTATATATATATATATATATATATATATATATCAATTTTGTTATAAGGAGGTCAGACTGTATTTTGAAACAAGCCCTCAACAACTGTACTATAAAATTCCATCTGCTTTTATGATAAAAACTGCAGAATGATGTTTGCCGACACAAGATTTATGACAAGATCTTCTTACAAATTTTTGATTTTTGAAATCTCTAGATCATCTTCTACTTTTTGATCTACCAGTTGCAAATTTTCATAGATTGCTAGCCCATTCAAATATTCTGCATGTTGAAAGTCTTCCACAACATGTATTTCTTTTACCAGATTCCCGGTTATTTTTAAACCGTTGGTACCACAATTTTATTTGGGTTTCACTCATTGAATCATTCCAAAGCCTTCTTAATCCTCCAAATAGTTTCTGGACACAAAATATTCAAGTTTTAGGCAACATTTTATATATTTTCACTAATCAACTTGCTAAGATACCAAAAGTCTGTTCTGATTGGTTGACAAGTTATATGAATGGTATGCAAACTGTTCTCGTGATATTTAAAACAGCCGGATATTTTCGAGACAAACCTCGTACTTGTATTACTGAATAATACCGCATATTTACCAACACTTTACTAAAAACAATTATGTTAAGAATGCAAATATAATCATTTCTCATATTTTATTTTTAAAAAATCTTTTACTAAACACTAAATTATTAAATTGTACACTTTATAGGTTTAGTTATTTTGGTCAAGTAATATAACCCATAGTTATTTATGTTGTCTGAAAAGATTTAAATATAATCAATACAAATTAATGAAACCCACTCTTCAAAGAAATAATCAATTATATTCCAATACTACATTAACACCTCCTAATAAATACCTAGTAGTAATTAAAAATTATCTTGTTTTGAATGGAATTAATAATCACTTTCCTTCGTACTTAAAAGATGGACTGGTAGAATCATTTTCAAATATAATGGAGCTCGTATTTTGTATGGACTAAAAACATTGTTACATTCATATCCCATACCCTATAAAGTATTGATATCAAACTCTTTTCGGAACAAAAGTAATCGTGTCATACTTGCTTCGTTAGACCCAGAACGAAGCTACATTTATAACTCCTTCCCCTTTTAAAAGCACTGACACCTACACTTTTTTCAGAAGAAAATTAATCATGTCTTGTTTCATTTGGATACAAAAAGCTAAGTTCATATCCCCCCCCATCTTCTAAAAAACTTTGTAATCTCAAGTCCTTTCAGGACATAATCTATTATGTAATATTTTTGAAGTACGTACACACTACTCATGAAATATATACTATTAATTATATTATATATATATATATATATATATATATATATATATATATATATATATACTATAATATATAATTAATATATATTCTTGATACTAGAATAGCATCTAGTCTAAAATACTGATCTGAACTCTTCAAGTTGTTAAGTTGTTTGAATTATAAAATATTTTGTAATCTTATAATTAAAGTTTAATTATATTTATTACAAACAAATAATTTTTCCTTTTTAATTATAATGTGTTTAAAAAATCATTAATCAGTTACAATAGGTTATGGGCCCAGATAATGCTATTTATTTTAGGATGATTGTTTAGAGATTTTTTTTTTTTTTGGATTTTTCAATAATTTATTTGTTTAAACTTTGTTTAGCCTAAACAAAGTTATCAAAACAATGGATTTTTCAAAACACACTAAACCTTTAGGAAATGAGTCAGATTGGCCTATATGTAAAAGAAAATTGAGAAATTTGTTAAAATATCACAAAGGATGTCATTGATAAGAAGCTAGCGAAATCTGAATCATTGAAGAAAGATGCTACGGCAACAAAAATCAAGCAAAGATATTTTAGAATTGTACCGTAAGGCAAACAGCTATGCTAAATCAATTATTACAAGCTTAGTGACAGATGGAGTTTACCAGAAGATAATTGACCAAGAAACTGCCAGTGAGGCATGGACATGCAAAGTAAACTTTAAAGTGACAGCAAAAGATCAATTGTTCAAGATATTTTCAGATTTTTTTAGTTTTACTTGGTCTCAAGGGCAAGATGTTTCATCCCACATAGCCAAGCTAAAAAACTTATGGAATGAACTGAACAATGGATTAAATATGAAAGGTGAACGTTAGTTGCCAGATCTATTGCTAGTTTGCAAAACTTTACACATCTTATCAAAGGAGTTCCAAAATTTTTAATCTAGTTGGCTAATTTTAACCAAAGATGAAAGCAAGAAATTCGATGTAATGACTAGTCAACTGTGCATGTTCAAAAGAAACTTTCTCAAGAATAAAAATGAAGGATTGTTTGAACCTGTTCAAGAAGCCTCAACAGTTAAAGTTAATTATAGACCTAGACAATTTACTCAGAAGGTAGGGAGAATGACTTATGTAATTACTGTAAGTAGAAAGGACATGGGTTAAAAGACTGTCAAAGTTGGATTGCTGATGGAAAACCTAATAAAATTAGAGTGAGTCAAGCCAAGTCTAGTGCAAATCTTGTTAGCAATCAAATGATGACTGTCAATTAAGAGGCCTATGTTTGTTTGTGAACAAAATCCAACAGTTTGGTGGATTGATAACGGAGCAACTAAACATGTTACTAACAGTCTGAACTATTTCATAGAATTTGAGAAGTTTACAGATTCTCACGGTATCAAAGGTGCAGGTAAAAAGACACTAAAAGCTCTAGGAAAAGGTAGCATTGAATTGTCGAATGGATACAAACTGGTAGATGTATGGTATGTACCTGAAATAAGAAAAAATTATTTTCTACACTATCTGCACAGGACAGAAATTCAAACATGAGTTTAAGTCTACCGCAACAGATTGTCATTTGAAGATCAACAATAACATTGTTTTACGAGGAACAAGAAAAGTCAACGATTCTTTGTATAAAGCAGACATACTTCCAGTTTTCCCAGAACAAGTAGAAGTTAATGTTCTAGAAGACAAGGCTACATTACAGTTGTATCATGAGAGATGGGGTCATCAAGACAAGCGTTATATAAAATAAATGCTGAAAAAGGAGTTCAATGTAAAGCTTCCTCTAGAGAAATAAGCTTGTGAACCTTGCATTTATGGTAAAGCTCACAGATTACCATTCGGGGATGGAAATAAATGTTCTAAAACCTGGAGAACTGATGTCAGTTGATGTATGTGGACCTTTTGACGAATCTTTTCAGAAGAAAAAAATATTTGGTATTGTTTAAAGACAGCTATACTAATAAAAAATATGCTAGTAAAAACTATCCAGCATACAAAGACATTAGGCTATAAAATTCAAGAACTTTTAAGTTATAACGGAAGTGAATTTGACAAAAAAGAAGTAGGAGAAAACTTCAGTAAAGAAGGGATTGTTCAAATATTGACAGCAGCTTATACGCCTCAACAGAATGGCAACACAGAGCGGGAACTTAGGACACTTTTGGAAATGGCAAGAACTTCGAAATTTTCACAAAAATATGTTGAGTTTCCTGCTGCCATGTGGGCTGAGTTGGTGAATACATCCTTAATCGAACTGGAAAGTCATCAGTAGAAGGTATAAGTCTATATGAGCTGTGGATTGGTAAGAAACCCTGAATCAAGCACTTGTGTATCATAGGTTCTATTTGTTATGTTCACGTTCCAGATCAGAGGAGACGGAAAAGCAATTAAAGGGTACCTAATTGGATATGACGGAGATGAGCAGTACAGAATCTGGATAAAAAAGGAAAAGTTGTTCTCAGCAGGGATGCAGTGTTCCAAGAAGTCAAAGCAGAGTGTGATAAGGCAGGTTGAACCGATTGTCAGTTATAGAATTTCAAACTGGGGAAAGAATCCAGACAAGTCATGACAACTTTGAGGAAAGTAATGATGAAGGAAAAGATGATAAAGAAATTCATTCTCAACCACAACTTAGAGATCGTTCGAAACTTAAGAAACCAACACATTTTAAAGATTTTGTGATAATGACTGATGAATTATTAGTAAATGAGTTAAGAATTCTAGAAATTTATGAAGAAGCAATAAACATTAATCAAAGTAAAGATTGGAAACGAGCCATGGACAATGAGATTAAATCTTTAAAATAAAACCAAACTTGGGAGTCAACAAATTTGCCAGAAGGAAATAAGGCTATTCTTAGCAAATGGGTTTACAAAGTTAAAATGAAGCCTGATGGAAGTGTTGATAAGTACAAGGCAAGATTGGTTATTAAGGATTCAATCAACGTTATGGTATTGACTACAACCTTTAGCCCGGTAGCTAAAATTAATACAATTCAATCATTGTTAAGTTTAGTATTGCAGCAAGTGAGGGTTTACATTTGGTGAGGAAAATTAAAAGAAAAGTAGTATCTCTTAGAAGCAAGCAGTTGGAGCATTAATGTATTTGATGATAGGATCAAGACCAGATTTGGCTTACAGTGTTAGTTTTCTTTCTTTTAAGAACACTTAAGCCACCTACAGAAGAAGGTGTTATACGCCTAAAGAGAGTACTGAGATATGTCAAAGGAACTATTGACTTAGGCATCATCTACCACCCAAATTCAAGAAGTGGTATTTTGGAAGGTTACAGTGATGCTGATTTTGGAGGTTGTAATAAAACTGGTCGATCAACATCAGGAGTTGTTATAAAATATGCCGATGGAGCAATTTCTTGGATTAGTCAAAGGCAGGCAATTGCAGCAAGATCAACAACAGAAGCTGAACTCAGCTGCAACAGAAGCAACAAAGAAACAATTTGGTTGAAGAGACTCTTTCAAGGAATGACTAAACTTGAAGATCCAATATTAAAAGTGGACAATCGAGCAACAATGAAACTAGTTCACAATCCTGAGTTTCATAAAAGAACGAAACACATAAGGATTAAGTACTTTTTTGTTCGAGAACGAGCCATGGACAGAGAGTTAAGAGTGGTGTACATTCCTACCGAGAATCAGATGACAAAACAACTAGCTAAAACAAGATGGGCATTGTATGATGGATTGTTGTGAAGACTTCTGGCTTATATAAAGATAAAGAGTTGTAGTAACTAGTCTA
Source organism: Aphrophora alni (assembly GCA_963513935.1). Taxonomy (NCBI): domain Eukaryota; kingdom Metazoa; phylum Arthropoda; class Insecta; order Hemiptera; family Aphrophoridae; genus Aphrophora; species Aphrophora alni. The sequence continues at coordinate 152,645,978 of OY740767.1, read as the reverse complement.
AAATACTGTTCTATGTTTGTTTAATTTAGTTATTTAAGCAATGTTTGAATCTGAACTCTTCAAGTTGTTTGAATTATAAAAGATTTGGAAGTCTTGTAATTAAAGTTTAGTTATATTAAACAAACAAATAATGTTATATTCAAATAAGTAATGTATATACAAATGTATAATGTTATATACAAAAAAATAGTTTTTTCTTTTTACTTATAATGTGTTTAAAAGATCATTAATCAATTACAATACACACCCCTCACTCAAATGCCATAGACAACCGAACTTTTTTCAGAACAAAATTAATCATGTCTTGTTTTGTTTGAACCCAGTAAGCTAAGTTCATATCCCTATCCTCAAAAAAAGCTTCGAAATCTCAAGTCCATTCAAGACATAACCTATTATATAATATTTTGAAGTGCATACCCCCCCCCCCCCCCCAACTAAAAGTCATAGACAACCGAACTCTTTTCAGAACAAAATTAATCATGTCTTGTTTGGCTTGAACCCAGTAAGCTATGTTTATATTCCCATCCCCAAAAAGCTCCGTAATCTCAAGTCCATTCAGGACATAACCTATTATGTAATATTTTTGAAGTATGTACCTCCCCCCCCCCCCACCTAAAAGTCATAGACAACAGAACTCTTTTCAGAACAAAATTAATCATGTCTTGTTTTGTTTGAACCGAGTAAGCTATGTTTATATTCCCATCCCCCAAAAAAGCTTCGTAATCACAAATCCATTCAGGACATAACCTATTATGTAATATTTATGAATGACGAACACCCACCCACCTAAAAAGTCAAACAACTGAACTTTTTTCAGAACAAAATTAATCATGTCTTGTTTTGTTTGAACCGAGTAAGCTATGTTTATATTCCCATCCCCCAAAAAGCTTCGTAATCACAAGTCCATTCAGAACAACCTATTATGTAATATTTTTGAAGTACATACAACCCCCCCCCCTCAACTAAAAGTCATAGACAACCGAACTCTTTTGAAATAAACTTAATCATGTCTTGTTTCATTTGGACCCAATAAACTAAACTCATATCCCCATCCCCAAAAAAAGCTTTGTAATCTCATGTCCATTCAGGACATAATCTATTATGTAATATTTTTGTAGTACGTACACACCCCCTCACCTAAAAGTCATAGACAACCGAACTCTTTCCAGAACAAAATTAATCATGTCTTGTTTTGTTTGAACCGAGTAAGCTATGTTTATATTCCCATCCCCCAAAAAGCTTCGTAATCACAAGTCCATTCAGAACAACCTATTATATAATATTTTTGAAGTACGTAAACCCCCCCCCTCAACTAAAAGTCATAGATAACCGAACTCTTTTCAGAACAAACTTAATCATGTCTTGTTTCATTTGGGCCGAAGAAAACTAAACTCATATCCCCATCCCCAAAAAAGCTTTGTAATCTCATGTCCATTCAGGACATAATCTATTATGTAATATTTTTGAAGTATGTACCCCCCCCCCATAAAGTCATAGACAACCGAACTCTTTCCAAAACAAAATTAATCATGTCTTGTTTTGTTTGGACCCAGTAAGCTAAGTTCACATATCCCCATCCTCAAAAATTCTTCGTAATCTTGTCCATTCAGGACATAATCTATTATGTAATATTTTTGAAATACGTACACCCCCTCCACCTAAAAGTCATAGACAACCGAACTCTTTTCAGAACAAAATTATAATCATGTCTTGTTTCGTTTGGACGCAGTAAGCTAAGTTTACATATCCCCATCCTCAAAAAACTTTGTAATCTCATGTCCATTCTAGACATAATCTATTATGTAATATTTTTGAAGTACGTACACACCCCCTCATCTAAAAGTCATAAACATCCGAACTCTTTCAAAACAAAATCAATCATGATATTCTTTGTTTGGACCTCGTGAACTACGTTAATATCTCTTCCTCTAAAGGCGTCAACTTCCGAACATTATTCATAACAAAATTAATCATGTCATGCTTTTGAAGCTATGTTTATATCCCCTCTTCTAAAAAGCATGAACATTGGAATTCTTTGAATCGTGTATTGCTACATTTGCAGACAATAAACTACATTCATATTTCTTCCCATAAAAAGTGTCTATAATCCAACTCTTTTCAGAACAAAATTAACTGTATCTTGTTTTATTTCAACCCAGTAACGAAAGATAACATCTCCTTCCTTCAAAACATCAACATTTGAACTTTTTCAAAACAAAATCATGTCATGTTTTTGAGGCATTCAAATCCACTCCCCTAAACCACATCAACTGAACTCTTTACACAACAAAATTAATCATTTGTCGTTTCGTTCGGACCCAGTAAGCAAGCTACGTTCATATCCCTTTCCCTACAAACAATGAGATTTAAAATCTGATCAGAATAGCCAAGTTCCCAAATATTATTATTAACTGTATTTAATATGATCCTCCCAATGAAGTAAGTAAGCTAACAGAATCCGATATCTTAACTGTAGTAGATTCGTTTTGTTTGAAGGGCAAATCAAATGTAAATTTATTTATATTTTATAGATATGATTAATGATATTTTATTTTTGGGTGTTATAAGTATGATTTTTTTATATAAGCATATAGGTCCCATTCTTGAAAAATAGAAGATTCCTATGTGAAGAGTGGTTGTGCGTGTTTTTGAAAGAATGAGAATCACTTGAGTAGGTGATTTTGGCATTATATTTATACTCAATTACATACTCTTGTATAAAATACTTTATTTACATTATACAATATCATGCAAAACAACCTGGTCTCTTTTGCCAATATCTTCCACTAAATGTCCCGTCTTATAAGGATTAATAGTTGTATTTTTTAGTACTGTTGTTCTTTGATTTTTAATATTTATGTATAATCCTAATTTTGAATTTTGAATGATTTTCTAAAAGACAGCCAAATTCATTTACTTTTGATTTAAGTATATAAGTAAATTTTTGATATAAGTAAATTCATTTACTTATATTCATTTACTTTGATTTAAATAATTATTTAATTAATTATTCTTGTTAAAAATAAAATAGATCTAGATATTTTCTTAATATCAGAAGTTATAATAAATGATAAAAATATTTGTGAAAGTGGTAGTTAATAAACCCTAACTTACATGTCATTTATATTGCCTCTGTTGTTTTGAGGTGTTATTTGTCTACCTCTCGCACCACCCATCGGTGGACGTGAGCAACGTTCATTAAAACGATCACGTAACCTTGAGCCATATTGTTGTCTTCCTCGACCACGGTGTCCTGCAATGAAAAAATGATTAGGTAGATAATATGAGTGGTGTTTCATAGTGGGCTAGTTTTATATGTGCCTCTGGCATATGTTGCAATTAATTCTAGAAATTGGAGTATAAATAACAAACATAGCACAACAATACATATACAATTTCATAAACCCAATAATAATATCTTAATCCAACTTACAACTAATTACACACAATTACTAATTAGTCTCTGTGAGGTGTTGCCTATCATTGTATAAATTTGTATTACTTTATTATAAAATTCCGTTATTGTTATCAATTATATCGGAAGTTACTTTAAATATTTTAAAGATATAAAATGTCTTTGTAGTATGAAAAAATGTTTATCTTTCAGCCAGTAAAGTTGCTTTTAAAGAACTGTGATTTAAACTGAGTAACATAGGCCATCAGCAGCACAGATATATCTCGCACATTGAACAAACCATTTATAAACAGCCTGTGAAAAACATAAATAAATGAATGAGCCATACTGAAATATAAGTACAATAATGAAAAACAGTTGCCGATTATTATCAAGTGTTTTAACTAAATAGAAAGTAATATGTTACTATAAGATATAAAGATCATTAATTAAGAGAAGGTGACATTAGAAAAGTGAAAATATTACGTTGTTCATACCAGATGATGATAGAAGATTACTTTTAAAAGATTAAAATCAAACAACCAATATCACAATTCATTAAAACAAGACTTATATCCTTATGTACATTCCACCAACATAGTTACTATTCTCAGAAGTTGAGTATTAAACAATCTGAAGATGGTAACTATGTTAGTGAAATGTACATAAGGAAATAAATCTCGTTTTATTGAATTGTGTTATTGGGTATTTGATTTTAATCAAAGAGAAGATTAGCTTAAAAGTTAAAATATTAAGATGTTCATACCAATATGCAGGTAGAATGGTTATTAACTCAGAGAAGTTAAGTTAGGAAAGTTAAAATATTAGGATCTTCATACCAACATGCAGGTAGAATAGTTATTAAATGAGAAGGTTAGGTTAGTTTAGAAAAGTGTAGTATTATGACGTTGAATTTTGTTTTAAGGTATAAAATCATTGCAGTCATCATCAGCTTCACAAATAAGGAGCATAAAATGCTACTCAACATAAAAATAACAAGAACAAAAAAATTAAAAACTATAAAAGAAACATAAAATTTGAACAACATTAATTACGGTAAATTAAAACGTTGATAAATTTTAATATATAACAGAACTGTTACAAGGCTGTAAAAAGAGGCACTACAGCTTCATGGGTAACACAGATATAAACTATGTTAACATACAACAATTAAAATATTACAGGACTGTAAAAGAGCCCTGAAAATAGTAATAATGATAACATTTTTATGAAACTTAACAGACAACAAAAAGATATATTACAGAGCTGTAAAAAAGCACGGGAACAATAGAATCAATTTTTTTTTAAATTTTACCAAACACATTCAAGCGATACAAAAAGGACAATACTCAATCAAGGATATCAGCAAGGTCTCCCCAACATAGGTCAGTGATTTGAAACACAGTTAATGATTTTTATGTTCTAGTCAAAAAAGTGCCAACTTGTCAGAAACTTCTTTCACACATGTGTTTCAGATGAGAAAAATGTCAGAACAAGAGGAAAATTTAAATTGAACGACCAGACATAGTGAACTGGCAAATTCGATATCTTCAGAAAATAAAACATTTAAGAGACGAGGGTAGAGAAATATTTTATAGTGACAAAACCGAGGCAGACAGTGATTTGACATTTAAGAAGTGTTGGCAAAATGACGATGTAACCGGTATTATAGTTACTAATCGTAAAACGAACGGATTAGGCTAGTTATTGTTCACATTGGAAGCCAAAATGTTTTTTTTAAAAGAGGCCAAATTGATTTTGAGGGCAGGTACATTATCATGGGCAGATGAATGGAGAAAATTTTGAAAAATGGATAAAAGATAAAATTTTGCCTCATTTGCCTCCTGCTTCTGTTTTGGTTCTCGACAATGCTCCATATCACAATATACAGATAAACAAAACTCCCAGTAAATACGCTTGTAAAAAAGATATGATTACATGGCTGCTAAATAAAGATATTCCTTCTGACATGAAATTCGTAAGTGCACACTCTATGACCTTATTAGTGAATACAAGCCAAAACAAATTTCTTATAAAATTGACTTAACATTAGAACTAAACGGTCACAAAGTGTTAAGATTACCACTCTATATTGTGAGCTAACTCCCATCGAGTTAGCTTGGACTAACGTCAAAAGAGTGATAAGCGAAAATAATCTTACAAGAGAATTGTCTCTTCAAGCTCTTGGGGAACAAACAAAAAATGCTCTTGATCAGATAAATACGGAAGACTGGCGCGGATATATGAAACATATTGAAAAAATTGAAAATGAGTATTGGGAGAAAAATGCTATAGTCGAAAGTACAATAGAAGACTTTATAATTACAGTCGGGTCACATTCTGAAATCAATTCAGATACTTCGTCTGACTCTGAGTCAACCGATTCCGAAAACTTCGAATTACCAACATTTTTTAATTTATAAGAAATTACCATACAAAAGTATCAGTAAGTAATAGGTTATTCTGTACAAGTATTTTAATGATTCAGAACATCTTCATTTAAATTATTAATATTAAATTAACATTAAATTTTCTAAATAAAGTCACACAGACTTTTAATATTAGACTAAAAATACTTAATGCTAGACAAATTTTGATTGACTATAATATTTTCATTAGTTGTTATTGTTTTTATATAAGATTAATTATATTTTCCTCAATTTTTATCATATTATCATTGACTATTGAAGAAGTATCAACAAATAATAAAATATGTTTAAATATTATTTGTAAAGTGGTACTTTATAATATTAAATAATCTCATTCATAAATTGGCTATGGTTGTGTAAACTTTGTTTAAGAAAAGCATTCAAATTAGCAGTTGTAACTCATTTCGGAGTATTTATCGTGTCAAACCATTGATAACTCTCCATCTCCTCATGGAGTATTGAAAAGCTCAATATTGATAGAAAATATAAATTAATCCAGTAGCCTATATTAAAATGAAAAACAAGATAATGCAGCCAACTATATTTATAAAATGGAAATATGGATTGTATATATAATAGGATTTTGTTATGAAAATTATGAAATTGTTAACTATTTACCTTGTATTCAAACACTCAGATCATATTTTTTGTCGCAAGATACTTTTTAAGTTACAAAATACATTAGTTTAGTAGAAAATAAGAAATATAAAAGTACGAAATCCAGCTTAGGTTATGATTGCCTACATTAATATTGATATTAATCAAGTCAATCAATGTCTGAACGCTTGTTGAATGTCACATCACTCAATAAGACCTAGCTAGTAAAGGAACTACAGGTCTGGAAAGATACATGTAATGCGCATGTGTCCAACGACACACTATTATCAGAAACTCACAATTTGACATGACAAATATGTTTTAATAATAAACATCGAATCATGACACTTGATGAATGTTGTCATAAATATTAACATAGGCTTTCGTTATCAGAGCTGGATTAAACCTAACAACAGCTGAATTTCTCTTGTTTTCTATGTCTTATTTGACAGTGAAGAAATGCATTTTGGGACTTGAAAAGTTTCTTCTGATAACTAATATGATCTGAATGTTTGAATACAAGGAAAATAGTTACCGTAATGATTTTATAGCAAAATCCTATTACATATACAATCTATATTTACCTATAAAATAATAATAACTGTAGGCTACTATAAGTATTTCTCTTTTACTATCGCTTCAACACCTATCTGATTAGAATTAGAATGTAACAAATTATATCTTAGACATACATAATAGTTAAAATTTTAATTTAAAGTGTTGACAAGTTCAATTAATGGTAATTATGTATTATACCTGACAGTGCGATTAAGTTAAGAAATTTCTGAAAATCATTAACAATATACCTTATTTTGAAACAATGAGATCATATTTTTGTTCAGAAGACATATTTCAAGTCTCAAAATGCATATCTTCACTGTCAAACATAACATATAGAAAAAAAACAAGAGAATCCAGCTGTTGTTAGATTAAATTCAGCTCCGATTACGAAAGCCTATGTTAGTTGAAAGTTAGTGAATGTGTAATCTTTCGATGTTTATTTACATATATTTGTCAACACCATTTTCAATTCACCAAAAACATTATTTATGTAAGAAAATAACAAATATGCAAGTATGGATTGTATGACAGTTAATGTAGGCTTGTGTCTATATTTACATTGACCAATATATCGAGAATAAAGTTTTGTGTGACATGGCTCCTAGATATTACGTTGTGTGAGTGTGCAATAATATTCGGTACATTTAAAGCAAAATATAAAGTTTTAAACAAATTTGTAGGCGTAACAAAGTTATTTACATGAAGGTCAGGTCAGGTATGATATATTATCCTTATCTTACCTAACCTAATAAATCAATATATATAGAGAGAGATATGATTACAACATCAAGCTGAAGGGCTCAGAGATTCAGGTGATCATGCAGAAGTAAATTGACTTCATTGCTTATACTAACATAACCAAAGCAGGATTCCCTTGTTTTAAATGGTTATTTCCTTACATAAATAATGTATTTGGTGTATTGAAAATGGTATTAGGACAAATGCCATAATCAGTAGGATGTGAATTGTACATAATAAGGTATGTATTTAACGATTCAACACATATGCTACAATACATAGGAATATTTTAGCCTAGCTACTTCCCTAAAAAATATTTGTTTTATTGGTCTATATAGTCACCTAGCTGGAGCTAATCACCTAGCTAGACCTAATGAAACAAGCGGTCACAACATTCACTGACTTGACAAATGTAGTAATCAATATGAACGTAGGTATTCATAACCTAAGCTGGATTTCGTACTTTTATATTTCTTATTTTCTATTAAAATAATGTATTTTGTGACTTTAAAAATCTCTTTTAACAAAAATTATAATGATTATATGATTGTTTGAATACAAGGTAGATAGTTAATGATTTCATAATTTTTAGTAATATAGCCTAATCCAGATGATATACAGTTAGGTATTTACCGTTTTATCTTCCGATTGATTCTTAAACTTGATATAATTAACCATTGAATAACAATGGTAATTGTTTACAAAGGTATATTCTACATACCTTATTTCGTAATAATAAAATAAGTTTTCAATGCAGAGCTAGCTTTTCACAGAAAAAAACAAACATAATTTCAACTTTTCTAGGTATAGGTCCATTAAGTGAATACCTGACCTAAGCATAAATTTGTTTAAAAAAAAGATATTGTGCATTATTTCCCAAGCAATCACGCATCCAAGTACTAACCACACTCAATGTCGCTTGACTTCAGTGACAAATGCATTGAATTTTGAAATTGCAATTTATCGGTGAAAGAATTAGCTCTGCATGGAAAACTTATTTTATTATTAGGAAATAAGGTATGTAGAACATGTTAACAACAAAAATTCTCAAAAAAATCAGTAACTTTCTTTGTAAACCATTAGCCTACCAATAATAATACTATACTGGTTTTAATATTGATACTCATTGTTTACGATAACAGAATGCAATTAGAATATATATATCAAACACGTTTAATATAACAAGATTAATAATAATACACACGTTTAAAATCTTCTAGATAATCATGTTATTAGGGACTCACTATGTAGGAAAGTTTAAAACTAAAAAAAGAGTTGGTATTTCTGTCACTGCTACTGCTGTACTTGAAACTATTATGGCTAGATTTACATACTCTGTAATCATTGTGGTTAAGTTGAACGCTATAAAAATGATTTATGATTTCCCTACTTGAAATTTGTTTTTCCTGCACGAACAAATATTACAAAAAGAACATACTTTTGTATATGAAAGTGCCTAAGTACTAATAAATACCTCACCACCCATAATTTAACCAGACTTATTTATAACTATTTGCAATACAAATTAATACACACCTTTAAACATTGTAGTTATTTGTTAATCAATAAAAATATTTGAAAGTAAAATAATATTTCAGACTAATCAAATGGTTCGCTAGAAGTAACAAAGGTTCTATTATTCAACTTCTCTCCCTACAAATAAGTCACAAAACAATCATGGCCGTCACAGAAGTCAGAACACAACGAAGTTGGAAGCAGGAAGAGGAATAACTAAGGTGTAACAACATTAAAATAGTTTAACACTGATTTTCGTTTACGATAGTGTCGCAACTGGCCCCGTAAAATAGTATAATTATTATGGTCCAGTATGAACATACATAAAAACCTAGAACATCTTTAAAAGTTCAAAAGTTGATTTTACACTAACGCAAAACCATGAGAGTATAGTCCATAATGACATATATAAAAATCTAATACGTCGTCTTTAAAAATTCAAAATTTGATATTATCAGATGAAGTTCATAAATATGAATTGGCCTTGGTTCTGTCTTCAAAAACGTAATTGATCAAAATTACATCTACAGATTCCATTAATTTTAATAATTTGGTACCAGTACATAGAATATAAAATGTGGTTAGAAATCTATTACTTTCTTACGAAATTTAGTAAAAAATATTTTGATGTTGCCTAAAATAAAATATAGCATTGAATTACACAAAAGTTTCCATACAATATTGTGAGACTTAGATATATAATATGATATGAAAAGTTGTAGTTTTGTTTAGTTCGAAGTTCAGAATGCGCTGGGGAGAAGTTTGAGCGCAGTCCTTAAAGTTACTAAAAGATCCGTTAGATGGCAGTACTTGAGCCCCTAATTTCTTCAACAAACTAAGACATTTACATAATATAACATGGCTTATTTACTTTTTAATGTAAAATGATCGGTATTACACAAACATGTTTTGCAGGTTTGTTCCGGTCGTCTAAAAGCAAAAAATCTCGTCACCAACACAACCCTATGGTATGATCACAGTATCACAGTGGCGCCGATATCCGTCGTCTGATGCTTTTCAGCAGTTCTCTAACTCTATATTTCAATAAATGAAGTCTTTCGAAATGGATGATCCATCTTTTCTGCTTAGAAATGAATCCTGCTTTTAAATAATTATTGCTAGAAAAGTATAGAGAATATCATAAGCTGTTTCACTTGAACAAGATGAAAAATTTGTCCTGTTTCATCAACTACTTCAACTAAATAAAAGGATTTTTTTTTCTGATAGACAAGACTGACCAAAAGAATTCTTACTACATATTAGGATAAAATGAAGAGCAGTCTAACTTTGGAAGATCTATCCCACCTGAAGAGAGGTTCGCAGCAACCTTAAAAACACTATGGATTGTGGAAAGACTATTAATTCTAATGCCTATTATGAGACTTTTATATGACAATGCTTGCCCTTACACCACTTGGCAAACAAAAGGTCATATATATCTGTAGCTACAAGCTACCCCTTTTATAGTTGCATTAAATTGTAATGTCTAATCTTGTAAATAAATGACCCACAGGAGAGAGAAACATTGAAACCAACCAATGCAGTGCAGACATGCACACACACCACTCCAGATGACTTAAATACAGGCTTCGCTTGCTTCAAAATCATTCTGTTTCACAGTATCACCTACAACACTCCTCTCTCTTGCTAAATAAATTCCATTGTTTTCTTTATTGTTCCTTAACTGTCTTTCTTTCATGGTCTGTCGACTGACCCCAGCATCATTGACACCTCGTTTGTTGTCTGAGAGATGATTCCCACAGGACTTCCCCGTTCATTGTCGAAGACTCATCCTTCCAGAACATGTTGCCTGAAGGCTGAACCCCTTGGGACGAACTCATTTCAAACTCCTACCATGTCATTTCATACTGAATTCGCATATTGTCAAAACCCTTCTGATGCCTAAATGATAGTAGCTCTATTCTCAGTCTAAACCAAAACCAGTTCTGACATATCAATTGAAATCTAAGGTATTTTATCATCGAACATACAGCCTGGATTTAACTCCCAGTAATTCACCAATTCATGCACATGAAGATTTGGCTTGGGTCTCAGCGCTTTAATGACGACGAATAACTTCAAAAAGTCGCAACAGGCTGGTTAAAATCCTAGGCGGCAGAATTTTATAAAGAAGGCATTTCATAAACGGGTCCATCGCTATGATAAACCCCTAATTTTAATTAGTGATTTTGTAGAAAAATAGTCAAAGCTGTAATGTTAATATATATTATATAGTTAATTACCTGAGAGGTTGTCCTCAGTAGTTACGGCTATAGCGCTGTTTCACCGAACACTGTCAGCTTCCTCAGGCCTGCACTAACACATATAAAATCAGAGTATGACTCATCGTCCACAAATAATATAAGTGTTTGTGGCCACATTATAAGGTCTTACTTGTCCAGCTACAGGTATGGTACTCTACCATTACTTCAGTACCGTACCTGCAGTTGGACAAGTAAGACCTTATAATGTGGCCACAAACAGTCATATTATTTGTGTACGATGAGTCATACTCTGATTTTATATGTGTTAGTGTTGTGTTGTATTAAATGTTTATGTGTTAGTGTGGGCCTGACAAAGCCGACAGTGTTCGGCGAAACAGTGCTGTAGCCATAACTATAATACGGACCGAGGACAACCTCTAAGGTAATTAACTATATTATATATTAAACAGTCCAAGGCAACACATTATACTTTAAAATTCCTGTATATGTCTGTTTTTTATAGTACAATGGAGTTACATTTCAATGACCCTACCAATAACAAGAAAAATAACTGAAAGACCAAGATTGGTGATTGAAAAATTACAATTTCTTCTACCAAACAACTGTCTAACTGCTTGTCTCTCTCTCGAGTTCTACATTCCATCAATAGCCTGTTGGATGATTCCATTTGTACTATTCACTATGTAAATAACATATTCAGGTAAAAGTCTCTATAACAAGAAATCTACATCTGAGCGGTTTTCTCTTTGCATTAGTACCCCTAGTAGTGTGTAACATTACTTAAATGATGCCCTTTTACATCAAAGATTTACTTCGTTGATATAGATTTGGCTTACATTGTTTGTAAGATGCTGCTTCACCATTACAGCCAAATTTGGAGGATGGAATTCAAATAGTTTTGATGAATATGTGGTACAAGTGGTGTTAGTAGGTCCAGATTCCATGACAAGGTGAAGCTGAAGAGGTGGTGTAAGAATAAATAGGCATATGAGAAACCTATTCTTCAATGAGATGTTTGTTTCTTTCAATATAACTTACTAAACCAGATCTAAAGAAAGAAGTCCATGATCTAGAAAGCCTTTAACATACAGAACACTTGAGAATATTTATTGACGTTTCACTATGGACATGGTGGCCTCGTCACTGTTTTCAGACGTTGTTTTGAGAAGGAATCATTACTTTTACTGCATTTTTGGCATTGTAACAATTGAAAGCTCAGATTTTGAAGTTAACTATTTTGTTGTGGCTTTAATGTCTGAGGACAAGTGCTAGCCTTCTTGTAAAAAAATCCATAACAGATGGTAACGGAACCTTTTTCTTTGACACAATTGTATACATTCAAGGCTTAGTTCTAGGATATATGCCAGAGGTAGTGGAGTTACCACTTTAGGAGTTAAGTTAGGAAAATTTTTCATGGATAGGACGATCTTAGAGAAAATACCCAATAATTGAGCCACCTGTCCCTGTTAGTACTTTAACTGTTTTCGTAAGCTCATTGGAGTTTTCTCATGATGTGTTTTTATTAGAAGCCACAGCAGATAAAGAATTTTACCTGAACTGTGAACTATAGACTTTGAAGGAACGTTTTCTAACATCATCATATAAGATTATTCTATAAAGAGATGTTAAATACATATGTTCTTTCATCACATGACATCTTGCTTATTGTTATTAAAAGGTTGTTATAAAGATTAATTGAATGAATATACTTGTTCTTGGTTATCTTTCTAAGTTTATTTTATTATAATATTGATAATCTTACATTAGCAGTGTAGCATGGAATAACAGAACCAGTTAAATCAAATATATATTACAATTGATAGCAAAGAACAAAAAGTAAATTCTACAGTTACATCTAAGTTTATTTTTCAAGCTTTCAATGCCAACACAGAAGCATGGAAATATTATTACCAATTTAGATGTACATTGAGAAATTCAATGTACTTAATTAGATACAAAACTGGTTTAGACGAGGAAAATCGACAATAACAGCTGAATCTAAAGAGAATGTTTTTGGAATACTCCTTGATTTGAGCAAGACATTTGACATGGTAAATCACTAGATTCTTTTGGAACAGTTTTCTTTTTATGGAATTCATGATTTAGAATACGACTGGATTAAATCTTACTTGGAAAAGAGAACACAAATGATTTCTTTGTCATATGTGTGGACTCTAATGGGACTAAATTTTTTTAAAATTTCTCTAAGGTAAAAAATGTCAATAATGGAGTCACACAAGGGATCAGTTCTTGGTCCTTTATTGTTTATAATTTATACATATGACATAATTTTTTATTTAAAAGATGTAAAGTTGCTACTTTTTGCTGATGACACCAGTTTAGTTATCAGGCATAAATCAATAGGAATGACTGAGAAATTGATAAGGGATTTAATTTTAAGCTTGGAATCGTGGTTTTTTTTAGAAATAAACATTTATTAAATGTTGATAAATCTATATTTATCTATTTTACTAATTTAGGTAAACCTATTGAGAATAATCCTTCCATTGACATTACGGGGAAAACTTTGAATCCTACTGTCAGTGCTTCTTTTTCTTTGGACAAACCTACTGAGAATAATCCTTGCATTGGCATTATTGGGAAACTTTGAATCCTATTGCCAGTGATTCTTTTCTTGGTGTCCAAACTGATGAACATTTGAATTGGAAGCAGCAGGTGATTTCGTTGTCAAGAAAACTTAATTCAATTACTTACACTATAAGAACACTAAAATGAAGTTGTTAAGTTGTTCGTACAGTATATTTTGTTTACTTCTCTTACAATATGGCATCACTTTTTGGGGAAATTCTGCTTTTAGTAATATTATATTTTTGAATCAAAAGAGAGTTTGTGGCAGGCTGATTCCCAGTCACAAGAGAACCAGTTTTTGTTGAAATTGAAATTTTTGTCCGCCATCTTGAAATGAACTTCATTTATTTTTTTATAATGGGTAGGTAATCATGTGATATGACATCAATGTAAAATTTGACAAAAAAAAACTATTCTAAATCTGTTATTAAGTTATTGACAGTCAAATGAGCAAAAATGCAAAATCCTTGGTCAAAATATTCAAAAAACACATGGTATATTACTACAATTCTTTTACAACTTTAAAAGTTTCCTTTTAAAATGTGATTTAAAAATACTAATTGTAATTAACGCCATAAGTTTGTTAATTAACATGATTAGAGGAATGAAATAACTTAGAAAAAATAAGCAACCTCAAATTGAAAAACAAGTTTGCAAGCCAACAAATAATAAGATGATTTATTTTTAAAATAATTTATTTAAATTCAAAACAGTTATTGAGTTCGACCATTGCATGAGATATGCAATTTATTTAATGCTGCATTTCCAAATAGAGATCCGATATCCAAGCCTACTGTGTCCAAGACTATTTAAACAGTTTCAAGAAACAAGTAGTGTAAGTGATCGTGTCCGCAGTGGGAGACCAAAATCTGCCACCAACGATGATAAGTCATTAGAACGGTTACAGACATTTGTATAAGACCAAAATATCACAGTTCAAAAAAGCTGCTTATTTTCACAAAATCAGTTCATAAAGTGCTTAAAACCAATAAATATCACCCTTTAAAATGCATTTAGTTACGGAACTAATTGAAGATGATTTTGATCGTCGGGTCGAGTACTGTGAGGTTAACCACTGTGGAAAATTTTTTGACTGACACAATTTTTACAATTCTGTAATCTTCTCAGATGAAGCAACGTTCATGTTGAATGTAAAAGTTAACAGACAAAATTGTTGATACTGGAGTGACTATAATCCTCGTTGGATGTTAGAAGCACACACACACAGCATTCTCAAAAGGTGAACGTCTGGGTAGGAATTGCAGGTGATCATATTCTAGGAACATTCATTGTTGATAAAAAACAACCTGTTTGTTTATTGCAAACTGTTAATCAACAGGATTTAACCAAACATCCGAGAATTATATCAATAACAACTAAACAACATATGGTTTCAGAAGTAAGGAGCACTAACTCACTATGATGTTAGAACTCGTGAAATTTTACTAATACCTTTCTGAACTAATGGATTAGACCTAGAAGAGATAGAATGGCCGGCCAGATCTCCTTTAGACTACTTCTTTTGGGGTTATCTCAAAAACAATGTCTACAAAACTAAACTGAGAAACATTGACGAACTTAAGACGTATAACCAAAGAAGCTGCTAAAATACAACCTGGCATGATAAGAGATGTAGTAAACAGATATTACCTTAAATTGGCGCACTGTCAATCAAACAGTAAATGGAAAGCAATTTGAACATTTATTGTAGAATATTTAGTAGTTATTGGCATCTTACAGCTAATTTAATTTAAAAGTGATTTCACTTGAAATAAGTTATTTTCTTCTTAATCATATTATTTTTGTTAACGGTTTTGAATTTAAATAAATTATTTAAAAAAATAAATCATCTTGTTGGCTTGCAAACTTGTTTTAAAGTCTGAGGTTGTTTATTTTTCAAAATTATTTCATTGCTCTAATCATGCTAATTAACAAAGTTTAGGGCGTTAATTACAATTAGTATTTTTTAATCACATTTTAAAAGGAAACTTTTAGAGTTGTAAAACAATTATAGTAATATGTGATGTAATTTTCTTTGATTATTTTGACCCACTCATTTGACTAACGATAACTTAAAAATGGATTTAGATATTCAAAAACTGATTTGACCAGATTTTTTTCATCAAATTTTATATTAAAATATGTATCCCATTTATAAAAAAAATGAATTTCATTTCAAGATGGTGGGCAAAAATTTCTAACTCACCAAAAAATAGATCTTTTATGGCTTTGAAAAACTGCATTTATTTTTATCTCATAAGACTCGTACATTTTGAGATTTTAAGCTGTTTCAAACACCCTGTATTTATTTAAACAAATGTTCGTTCACATATGTCGTTTCATCTTATGACATCTTGCTTATTGTTAAAAAAAGATTGTAGTAAAGATTAATTCAATTAAAATACATGTTTTTACTGTCTTTCTTTTTTATTATATTGTTCATAATCTTACACATTAAAATTTTTTGTCCTTTAACATGATAGATAAAATTGTGTTTTCTATCTTGTACCTGTTACAGTTGAAGGAAGAACAGGATGACTGCCACCATAACTGGAACATTTGTCATTCTCATTAGCACTTTCTTGCATTCTCGGTATGCATTATGCGAGTAACTTCAATAACAGATTGATTCAACAGCTCTTTATTTATCACCTTCAGATCGGTAATATGCAACAGATCCCTGCACATGACTACACCTATAGAATAATTCAAGGATCGGTAGGGTTCCACTGGTACTCTCGCATTAAAAAAAGAACTCATTTTCAGCAATGACAGACTTTGTTTTTGGCCATCTTTCTCTCCTACAAGAGTTCCCATTCTGTAGTTTTGGGATGAAACTACTTTGCCAGTAATAGCTTTGATTAGTAGGAAGAGAGAAACCTTTGACAGCTCTTCCATACTATGTAATACTAGAAATTTGTAACTAGCAATTCAACTGGTTGAGCAGCCACTCCCTCCATTCCTCACAGACCTTAAACCCAGGAGAGAGCGCATGGGTTTCATAAGAGCACAAAATAAGAATCATCCGGATTTATCAATAATACCATAACTTCACTTAAAATTATTTTTTATTATAAGAATATAAATTGTTCATACACGTAGTAAAAGGTATGCAGAGTAAAAAATACAATTTTAGAAAATTTATCGTTTTTCAAAAAATAACAATGTACTACAGTCTGAAGAAATTGTATCTCTTATATTTATTATATAAGCAAACAAATAAGCCTTAGAAACTAAACTTTAAAGTCCTGTGAATGTTTTTAATAGAAAAATGTTTTATGTGTATGTCAAAAAGTTATTTTATTAACCTAAACATGTTTAAAAAAATTAGAAATTAAGGAATTTTTTATTGGCGTAGTAACTAAACCATAAATACAACTTAGAGTAAAGAAAAACATTTCACAAAATAATTACATTACGAAATATTTTATATAAATAAAACTAAGCATATACTGAAAAAACTTTAATATAAAAATTATCTTAATAAAATTATTAGAAAAATAAAACAGCAATATTTTATGTTATCATCAATAATGATTACTTGATAATAAATTATATTACTTGACTCATAGTTGCCCCATCACTTTATTCTTCTTCATCTATTATGCAGTCGATACAAATTGCTGGTGTTTTGTGTTAGCTGAAGATGAAGTGCGAAAATGTTCCACATCTGGTTTGTGACAATCAATTTTTTTTTTTAAACCACAATTGATGTATCTACCTGAAGTGATTTCACAGATAGGAGCGATTTGTCGAGCTGTTTTTTCTCTTCCCTATTTTGTAATGTCATAAAATCGTAGTTCTCTTAAGAGAAACTTAAATCGCTTAAGGGACATAGAAACTCTGAAAAATTCCACCCCTAAACAATCGATGGACCATAAGACTTCCAAATTCTGGTGGTAAGATTTTAAAACCCCTGCCATGAACAAAATTCCAAATACAGCTTTGATTTCTTCCACATTTGTATCTTTGCAGTCCCTTTCCATAGCAAACTTTTCTTTGTTAAATTCTATCAATTTATTTGTATTGGCAGTAATTTGAGCTATCATGTTACGTGTGAAGAAAAGCTCAAACACTTCAATGGGTGATTTAGTGTCTTTTGTCCCATCTGCACCGTAAGAATATTTCTGTCATGCACTGTTGTTGGTGTTTAGGTTGCAGGTACTAAAGAATCTTAGAATGTTTACCAAAATAAATAAGTCTACCATCAATTCGCTGAATAATTTTAGATTTATTCCACATTATTAAAAAAAAATGATCACAATTACAAAGCTAACATATTTATGAGGTATGTTTGCACAGTATAGAACTTTTGAATATTATGTGAATGATTTGCATAGCTTTAATGTAACTACATAGTAAATCAGACAAATACTTTCTGCACATGTATGAACTGGCTGCTAGACGCCGTTTGTGAGTGAGTATACGTACTGTGTAACTGTTGCATTCAGAGTGGGTAGATCAGCAAATCTGCATCAAATTTAGCCTGAACATTCGAGCTCCACAGGTAATTAAGAAGGCTTTGAAAGTGATTCAATGAGTGAATTCCAGGTAAAATTGTAGAACAAGTGATTCAAATAGAGTTGGAAATTTGTTGACAGGATCCAATATCTGTTATGGAAGGTCTTCAACAAACAAAAATATCACTTGAGAACGTTGAATAAATGCTCTGAATAAGAGAATGTTCTGTGTGACTGTCACATTTACAATCAGAATGAGTAGCTTAGCAAATCTCCATAAAATATTAACATTCCTCCACAGGTCAATAAAGAAGGCTAAGAAAGTGATTTAATAAGTGAATTCCGGGTAAAATTGTGGAATAGGCACTTTAAATAAAGTTGGAAATTTGTTGACAGGATCCAATATCTGTTATGGAAGATCTTCAAACATTTGAGAACAATAAACAAATGCCAACTGCGATGTACAAAAATCGACAATTGATAGTGCATCAATTGATATAATCAGGGGTTTATCAAAACGACTGTTTAAGAGATTTTGGGAAAGGATCTTGGCATGATGTCAAAATTCGTTTCCCTGCTCCTGTCATATGGAATTTTGTGATACAGTTGCTGAGGTCTTCCATCAAATAGTTAACAATTACCCATATTTTCTCAAACAGATGATAGTATTAGATGAATCCACATACGAAGAAGGAACACAACTATAATATAGATTATGAAGGACTTTTTTTTTAATAAACATTTTGTTTATTATTCTTGATGGCTATTCAAAATGGCCAAAAAGAATTGAAATACAGATAACGGATAAACTTTTTTTTTAGATTCTGGAGAGGACTGTTGTGTTTGTACTTTTAATCTAATGAAAAAAAATATAAAAGACAAGCATGGGGAAAGGTCAGCCGGTGCAAGGCGGCAGTCTGCTTCCAACTATGATAAGTAATAGTGTAGTAAGTTCAGTATACAACATTTGCGATGACAATAATATTATGTTTTTATTGAAGCAAATAATATTGTATTAAGCTAAAATAATTGCCATCTATTAGAAAGAAGTTTGGGAAAATACTACTACGAGCCACTCATATGAAGTAATTATAATAATACTAGTTTAGTATACAAATACAGAAATTATATAGACTTTGTAAATGTCTATTTAAAAAAATAAACTTAAACAAAATGCTTATTAAAAATGAAGAAACCATAAGATCTATCTTACAGATAACTATAAAGAGGTATGGAAAAGAAGAACAAGGTATACTAATGATGCTGAACAAACAATTATATTCAAGAAATAAAGAGGAAAAGCAAAGATATTTTCTCAATACTTCCTATAATCACTTGATTTGTAAGAATCTGCACTTAATGAATAAGTTGTAGCAGCAGGAACTTTATTGTTGGCTCCACCTCCAAAGGTAGATGTACTTTGCCCATATGATGGATACACATTCTGAAAGGTAGTGCTAGTAGAGATGTCCAATAGGCTTGGAAGTATTGAAGTTCCTCTATTGGGTAGTTTTCTTCCCGAGATATTAGTTGAAGGAAATAGGTTGTTGATTCTTGAAAACCTACTATTCCCAGACTCTGGAATACTTAAAAAACTATTCTGAGCAGAATTCGGTAAAAGCATTTTGATCAGAAGTAGAAGTTCATCCTCCGTAATATCTGTTACTCCTCGAAGAAGCAATAATGCAACGATTTGCTGAGAGATTGCAGTTTTTTGTAAAAATGTTAGATGGGATAAAGATCCTAGTTTATCTACATATAGAGCTATTTCAGGTACTTTGATTGTTTCTAAAGTTAAAGTGTTTTGAGCCTGATTTCTAACATCTGTCATAAAAACTTCTTTGGTATATATTGATCCTTCTTCATTAGCATATCTATTGTTTGTGTATGAGTTCTTTTCAGTGGAGTGTGGTCTCCGTTCATTGGTATAGGAATTTCTTTCATTTGGGAATGGTGATCGATCATTGGTATAGGAATTTCTTTCACTTGGAAATGGTGATCGATCATTGGAGCGAGGTCTTCTCTCAATGGGGTGAGGTCTTCTCTCACTGGAACGAGGTCTCCTTTCAATGGAGCGAGGTCTCCGTTCACCAGAGCGGGGTTTTCTTTCACCAGAGCGGGGTTTTCTTTCACCAGAGTGGGGTTTTCTTTCACAAGAGCGGGGTTTTCTTTCACCAGAGTGGGGTTTTCTTTCACAAGAGCGGGGTTTTCTTTCACCAGAGCGGGGTTTTCTTTCACCAGAGCGGGGTTTTCTTTCATCAGAAAGTGCTCTCCATTCTACAAATTGAGATCTTTGTTCATTCGAACATAGTCTTTGTTCTCTAGAGTATAATCTTCTTTCCTTAGAGAGTGATCTTCCTTCTCTAGAGTGTGGTCTTCGTTCCCTAGAGTGTGGTCTTGAATTTTTTTTCTGCTCATTAGAGCTTCGAATCTTTTCTTTGAAACTTGATTTTTGTTCATTGGAATGTTGTTTTCTTGAATTCGAACGTGGTCGTCTATTTTTTGAAATAGAAGATTTTTCTTTTTTAGCAGCTGAACTCTTTAGTAAATCAAGTACACTCTTAATCGCAGCTTCCGCCACTGTTACCATGGCTTCCTGCATCAATCCAGATTGTATGAACCCTTTCAATTTTTCCTTTACTGTTTCCAATAATACACAATTTTCTTCAGATGACATTACAGCATCTGCACCATTTTTCATTGTCTTTTCCAATGTTAAAGCTGTAGACAGAAGATTGACTACTTTAGGTCCTAAAGATCCTAGATTGTGTTCTAAAACAGAAAGTTTTCTTAGAACTGGAATAACTGGTACATGTGAAGATTGCCTTGAAGATGCTTCATAACTATTACTGGGCGACATCTTCCGTTTTTTAGATGTTTCATATCTGCTATTACGGCTGGTAGAATCAAAATACCTTTTATTAGAAACAGATTTGTCATAATCCATAGGTTTAACATGTGTCTTTGAATCAACAGCTTTGGTACTACTCTCAATTTGTAAAAATTGTAGTTGTTGCCTTAGTTGAGCTTTTTCCTTTTCAAATAGGTCTTTAAACCATTCATTCAACTGAATTTCCCAGAATGCGTTCCATTCAACTTTGATATCATAGTTCCTAGGGTTCTCACCCATTGCTATTAGTTCTTTATTTCTTTTATTCCAGTATACTTTAAACTCTTCATCATATCTCGGATGTTTTTCTGGGGATTCTTGATAATATTTCAATTCTTCCAGCAAATTTTCTTCGATCAGTTGAACTCGTTCCGTGTAGTTATGCCACAAATTAGTGTTAGTGCCTGAGTGAGTATATTCATA
The DNA here is from genome assembly GCA_963513935.1 of Aphrophora alni. Lineage (NCBI taxonomy): Eukaryota > Metazoa > Arthropoda > Insecta > Hemiptera > Aphrophoridae > Aphrophora > Aphrophora alni. The sequence goes on along the minus strand of OY740767.1, from coordinate 152,624,157 downwards.
AAATTTTCTTTCTTCTTCGTCAAACCTATAAACAAGTATAGTTACATAATATTATACAGATAGTACATACAGAAACATGTAATTGACGAAGTTATGAAATAAGAAAACAAGCAACTGTTTTATACTTTCAAAATGTAAACTTCCAAGAAATCAGATTATATTTTTGTACAAATGTAAATTAATATTTGTATAAATGCAAAAATAGGAGAACCAGTTTTTCCTTGTGACAAATAATCAGTCTGGAGGTTTCAACACTGACTTTCATAAAATGTTCTGTGTCTCTGTCGTGCTCTTACCATGTGTTATTGTGTGTGATCTGACAATACTCTCCCACATATAACTTCAAATAGCAACTATGGATCCAGGACGAGTTATGTGACGTTAACAAAATTCTGAAGAAAAATATGTAACAAACACATATTGGATTCAGTCTTTATTTCATCTTATGCATTGTCTCATTGAGATTAACACAATTAATTGTCAGATAGTAACAAGATTATCTAGTAAAATTAGTAAAACATTGTAGAATGAGTTATCCGGAATTTCAAAGTTTACTAAAACCAACCAAAGACAATAACCACCATATTACAGCGAAAGGCTTGTCTTAGTATGTGTTACTCCAGTATGTGTATATTATTTGTACAGACACCCAAGCGGCACTCAAAAGTTATAGACTCAAATTTGTTCAATTATAAACTGGTTTGGGAGTGTCATAAAAGCCTGATGAACCATTCGGTGTACAATAATATGATGCTTGAATAAGTGCCTGATCATCAATGAATAGTTGGGAATGAAAGAGAGACACTCATAATTAGATTGGACCAAAGCCAGTTTGCGAATCAGTCCTAGAATGGGCAACAGATGATGGCTCCACACAGCTTGATAAGATTCGACAGGCATTGACAGATAAAATACAGAGGAGCAAATGTGGATAGATCTGACCATCAAGGATGTAGTAGTAGGTTTGAGTTCATTGGTAGTGGAAGTTACGATGGTTTTACTTGGGTCAGAATAAAATCAGTAACCATCACTGGATGTTATATATCTCCTAATACAGAAAGAAATGAGTATGTCGCTTATCTAAACGGGTTCAAGTACAACATTAAGATGAATCACCGAGAACAGCGATTACTATTGGCTGGTGAGTTTAATGCAAAGGGAATTAGATGAGGATCCCCATAAAATGTCAACAAAAAGCATGTTTAAAGAACAGATAGACAATATGGATCTGGCTGTGGCTAAAGTAAGGACTCATCCACATTACGAAGAGAGAAAAGTAACTCAAGAACTGACATCGCTATCTGCTCATCAGATTTTTCAACATGATTAAGGATTGGATAGTACAAGGCAAAGAAAATTTTGCCAACGACTACAACATAGTATATTGGATAAGGTATAATACACATCAGGAAATAACGGGTATATAATGAAAAGATGAAACGCATGAGAAGAATACATGAAGGTTTTTGATAGTTTGTTCTCACGCTTATTGAAATGTTAGAAGAGAGGGATGGCCTGATTCAGACATGAGATGTAACAGTACAACTGTCTGCGATATGGCATTTCCAAGGAAAAGAACAAGAGTAGGTTTAAAAAGGATACCAGTTTATTAATGGTGGAATACTGATATTGCAGAGGCCAGACGAGCAGGCTAGAAGAAATACAGTCCGTATGAATGGGACAGATCATGAACCAGTTGTTAGAAGAGAATGTGACATTAGATATAAGAGGTTGAGAATAGGTTTAAAGTCTAAGATCTTAGTGCTAAGAAGAAGGAATGGAAAGAGCTATGTAATGATCTTGAATGGGATTTTTGGGGTGTAGCCTATAAATAGTTTGCAACAAGCTTAAAAAGTATAGAGAACTACTTTTGATAACAAATAAGAGCATTTTAACCAATTTAACACAGTGGTTCCAAAGGCTAAAAATCAAAGTAAACTTTACAAAAGGGTACCCACACTACTCACGGCAGAAGAGGAGAAGAAGATGGTGGTGGAATTTTCTCCTTGGATCACTTGGAGTTTTCCTGAGGTGATGATGGACATCCGACTGGCAAGAGGTCATGTTAAACTGAACAAGACGCCAGGACCTGACATGGAGAACCTATAGAGATTGTTAAAAAAATAGCCATGGTCTATTCAGAAACATGCTGTAGGTTGATGAACATCCTGCTGCATATGTCTTATAGACCTCTCTATGTATTCTGAATAAATTTGGAAAGCTTTTAGAGAGGCTTCTGGTAAACATGCTGAGAGATGAAATTGAAAAAGAAATTGGTATCTCCAACATGCACTTTGAGTTTATCGAGGCAGTTCTACTGTGAACGGTATGCAGGAAGTGCAGATAATTGTGAACAAGGTCCAATATTTGTAGGGGTAGTGATCATGATGTCTATGCTTTTGTGATTTTAGACATTTAAAATATTTTTAGCAATGCAAGATGAGATATCATCGTGGAGGATTTGGTTGGTAGAGGAGTAAACAAATACCATACTTAATCAAGATGGCAATGAGTTACCTGGATGCAAGGAGAAGTACACCCAATGCAAAGGACAGGAACTGAGTATGACATGTGGTGTTCCACTGGGATTACTGATGTGGTACATATATTATGATGGATTCCTTAAATTGGAACTCCTAGATAACATTAAGATAATAAACTATGCCGGTGACCTAGCACGGACTAAAACATATGGAATCTGCACATACTAATATAAAATATACTCTCCTTAAAATATAATCATGTAGTCTAGCCTGAACTAAGGAATGGCCAGGATGATAACTTTTTAATGGCCAAAGAGAAGCACACCAAGTGCTCACTAAACCATTCTGTCAGAATATTGCCAAAATAGTATGATGCAGAGCTTAGATTCCCACTACCCACTGACAATGTTAAAGTTTGTATATTGTTTTTTGCTTTTAGGGTCAATTTGTTAGATTTATGTTAGTCTCCTTTTCAACTTCAAATAATGATGTTTCAACTACTTCAAATAAAAAAAATATATATATAAATAAATAAAATGGAGCATTTAATAGTGATTTCACCTGTCAGTTGTGTAGACTGCTGGACACATCTTACATGAATTACATGCCTCATAAAAGGAGGAGAGTCAGCCATAATATCTATAACCTAATCCCAACACTAAAAATGTATTAACTTGGAATCTTCTTCAGGGACAGTTTTAGATGATCTCAATGTTTTATGATGTTAGGTTCAGAAGTTTCTGCGACAGAGAGATGTCTATGTAATAAACAGGCTAAAAACTTATACTGAAGACATTCAATGAGAGAAGATTTTATAAGGATCTTCTTCAGGGACAGCTTTAAGTTGTTTAAAGTTTAATGGTCGAAAATCCTGAAGTGTCTGTGACAATGATAAGATTTCCATTTAAAAACTGTTCAGATAGCCAGGCTAAAATACTTAGAACCTAAACACCTTCAATGCGAGGGGATTAGCTAAGGATTTTCTTCAGAGACAGCTTTGTGCCATCTCCATATTTAATGGTCCTAGGTTGAAATGGTTCTGTGACTGTGAGAAGATAGCCATATAAAAAGATGGCATTCGTGAAGCATCTTTGATCTCAAGTTGTTACTTTGAAGTGCTTTTAATGCCCCTTGACTATCCGACATAATGCTAATTTTTTGTTTGCATTCGTTTTTAGTAATCAGATGATTTGCCACCAAATGGATGGCATGTACCTCTGCTTGAAATATGGTGGCATCAGCACTGAGGGACACATGTCTTTTGGTCCCACCACTCCTGCCCCCACACCACCTTCCATTTTGGATCCGTCTGTGAACCATTTTTGGGAGTCTGCCGGCACACATTCAGTGCCTCCCGTCCAGTCTTCCCTAATAGGGAAGCGAACTTTGTATTTGTGATCAAAGATCATTTTTACTTTCATCTGGTCACTTGCAGCAGCCATATCCAATAAAGGAGTGGCTCTGAGAATTTCCAGATGTCCTTTGAGGTTACCTACTTTGAAATGGTATTCCTCATGTAGTTTGAGGACCTGCTTCATAGCTTCCTCCTTAATTGCAACCGGTAGGGGATCCAAACCTAGAAGGATCTCCAGCGCGGCAGTGGGTGTTGTTTTCATGGCACCTATGATGCTTCAACATGCTAGTCTTTGCACTTTAGCCAACTTTGCTTGCGCGGTACTTTGGTCTACCTTCCTCCACCAAACTGCTGACGCATAGAGGATAGCGGGTCTAACGACCTGCTTGTAGATCCAGTTATTAGCTCTGGGATTCAGACCCCACATTTTGCCGACCATTTGGCGGCACGACCAAAGTGTTTTAATGGCCTTGTTGGTCGTCTTAGATAGGTGACTCTCCCACGTTAACGTTTGGTCCAGTGTCACCCCAAGGTATTTTACCTCCTTAGAGAGGGGAATGGTGATTCCATTTAGGTGAAAGCTAGGTAAATTTAATTTCCTTCGTTTAGTAAATGGAACAATAGTGGTCTTTAACGGGTTTATATTCATGCCCTCTTTGAGACACCAGTTTTTTGTTATGTTAATGGCTTTCTGCATTCTCTCCCCTATAACGGAGTCATGCTTGCCCCTCACAGTTATGGTTATGTCATCAGCATAACCAAGAACGTCAAACCCAGCCCTGCTCAGGTCGTTTAGTAGTTCATCCACTCAGTTGATGGTCTTACACCCGCCAGTTTCTACGAGCGACAATATGATGTCCATATAAAACTGGTCAAATGTCTAGGCAAACATACTTATAACCTAAACACCTTCAATAGGAAGGGATTAGCTGAGGTTTTTCATCTTCTTCAGGAACAGCTCTATATTGTCTCCACTTTGATGGTTTTACGTCCACCAGTAAAATTGATAATGTCAATTCTACAACACTGAGAATAAGATGTCTATATAAAGATTTTCTTCAGGGACAGTTTTGTATTGTCTCCGTGTTTGATGGTCCTAAGTCCAGAACTTTCTGTGACAGCGAGAATAAGAAGGTCATATAAAACAAGTAAAATAACCCGGGTAACAATATTTAGGATCTAAACACTTCCAATGGGAGGCGATTAGCTAAGGTGTTTCTTCAGGGTCAGCTTTATATCGCCTCCATAGTTGATGGTCTTAGGTCCACTAGTTTATATGACAGTGACAATCTCCATATAAAAACTGGTCACATGTCTAGGCTAAAACTACTCATACCTAACACCTTCAATGAGGCGGGATTAACCAAGGATTTTCGTTAGGAACAACTTTATATTGTCTCCATGTTTGATTGTCTTAGGTCCAGAAGTTTCTGCTATAATGAGGATAATATCTCATACAAAAACAAGTTAGATAGTCAGGCTTACAATATTTAAAACCTAAACACCTTCAATGAGGTTTTCCAACTTCTTCAGGATCTTTAGGATCTTCAGGATGGTTTATATTGTCACCATCTTTGATGTCTTAAGTACAGAACTTTCCATGACAAATGAAGATAAGATGCCCATATAAAAAGAAGTCAGACAGCGAGGCAAATAATATTTAGAACTTAAACACTTTCAATGGGAGGTTATTTAGCTGAAGTTTTTTTTTCAGCTTCACATCATCTCCATAGTTGATGGTCCAAAGTCCACCATTTTCTATGATGTCTATATAAAAAACTGGTCAAATGTCATGGCTAAAAATGTTCATAACTAAACCACATTGAATGGCATCTTCTCCAGGGTCAGCTTTATATTGCCTTCATGTTTGATGATCTTAATTCCAGAAGTTTTATCCACTGAGAGGATAAGATGTTCGTATAAAAACAGGTCAGATGACTGCTAAAAATACTTATAACCTAAACACTTTTGATAGGATTTTCTTTAGAGATAGCTTTGTACTGTCTGCAAGTTTGATGATCTTAGGTTCAGAAGTTTCTGTGACTGCAAGAATAAGATATCCATAAAAATACTGGTCAGATAGCCAGGCCAGTATTTTTAACCAGTATTTTAACCAGTATTTTAGCCAGTATTTTTAACAATAGTTTTTACCAAAGCACATTCAATATTAGGGAATTTATTGCAAATTTTCTTCAGGGACAGCTTTATCTTTTCTTAATGTTTAATTATCCTAGGTATTGAAGTTTCTGTGAGAATGATGATAAGATGTCCATAAAAAACTATGTAGAAATCCAGTTTAACAATTCTTATAATATAACCCCCTTCAATCATAGAAGATTTGTTGAGGATCTATATTGTCTCTAGTTTGTTGGTATCAGATCCAGAAGTTTCTATGACAATGAAAACTCCTTAACCAATCCAAATCTTAGCTCGTACTATACAGAAAATCACCACATTCATTTTGAGGAAGTGTAAACGTAACCTTAAACCGTAACTAGTGTCAATCTCATGTGTTCCGGATGTCAATAATAAAGTTACTGATGTTACTGATAAAGTTTCAACGTCCTGTTCACCGGATGTTGGTACTTTATACATGAAGTGCCGATATCTGTTTATCTGGACATTTTGGGAGCAAAGAAATAATACTAAACATGTATTTATATTTTATATTAGCTGTGTTAGAAACAATCATTTTGTTAGTTAAATATCATAAACATGTACAACTGATTAGAGAAATTAATTACAGTACAACCTTGTTAACTCGGAGTAACTGGGAGCACTGGGAGTAACTGGGAACCGATCCAAGATAACGAAAATCCGGGTTAGCTAGGGAACATGGGAAAAATCAATATTTGGAAACGTAATTAGCGGAAATTGTCATTATATTGAACAAAGCAGGTTTTTAACATATTTACAGACGTAATATATGAAATAACACATAGAAACTCACTTAAAGTAAAGGCTATTTAAATAACAACTCTTATTAAAAGAGATTAACAAATGGAACAAAACAGTCAACAACTCGTAAACACAATTGTAAATAAATTTAACAAACTCGCACAATAACAAAAAGCAAACTCTCGAAGAATAACTGAACTCAACTGATATAGTTTACATGACGTATAGGGGCAGGTATAGTGGCCAGTGGCAGGAAACGACAATACAGATCTGTACAGACTGACATGTGACGCTGACTCAAGTTCATGTGCATGCCAATTCTCAGAATTACAGCCCCAGGTAACAATTCAGCAAGCACCTGCCCCTTGAGACACTCTTCAGTCTACTGCTCCAGTGAAGTTTATTAATATCTCCCGATAACAATCAATCTCACTCAGATTTTTTTCTAAATCGGTCCGGGTTACCCGGAGAGCCGGGTTCGCGGTTTGTACTGTACTATAAACCTGTAATATTCAGATAAACATTGCACATTTACAAGTTTCAGTGAAGTTTTACGTTTTATTTCTGTAGATAGCTGAATGAAATTTACTGTGTTTCTTATGAATAATATTGCCTGTTGTGTAGCGCACAAATTATTTTGACTTCATGATTTTAATTGTGTAATTCAATAAAAAAAATGAAACTTTATATTCATTTATAACTTTCATTTAATATGATTTAAAACATATTTTATTCCATAGTAAATTAAATTGTTTACTGTGTTAACCAATTACTTGTGAATGATTTTTTTAAAAAAATCATTAATATCTAGGAAAAATTATATTGTTTTATAAAAAAAATCTACAAATTATAAACAAACAGCCTAGCATTTTTTTACATGTACCTTTTAGAATATGTTTAGTACGTCTAGTACACATTTGAAAAAACAAAAACTTCTGACATTAAAAAAATGAATAACAAGTTAAAATTACATGTTCAAATAATTAACTTTGAGATAAACTTTGTTATATTGATATCTCTGATAATTCTTTAGAAATTAATTAATTGTATCATCTTCATACCATATATTTTAAATGAGATTTTTCAGAATATATAAAAGATACCCAAGTTCCTTGTAAAGTGGTCAGTCACTGAATTTCTTTATGAGTATTTATATAATATAATATTAATGTTTTTGTCTGAATAAGATAAAGTTTGTGTGACATTTGTATTCACAGATGAAAATGCTTTCTTACACAACACACAAAAACTTTCATTTCAGTTCATGTTATCCTAACCTAAATGAATTTTTATCAGGTTAGTCACATGTTAGGTTTTTTTTACTGATTACTATTTTAATGCTTTAGGTATTGAAAAGATATGTATAGTGTAGGTTAGGATAAACATAAATTTTAAATACATAATTAAAAGGAAAAATCGGCCTTGTTGGATAAAAAAGAACTGTGTCTCTAAATACTAATATCACTGCTTATAACTATAAAAAGAACCATTAAATTTAATTAAAATTACCATACGGATCACAAAATAAACAACTAGTTTAAAATAGACTAAACGGCCTAGACTCGAATTTAAAGTATGATATAATTTAAATAGAGGCAGAATGGAGGCAAACGTTAAATAGGTTTTAAATAATAATTATTATTATTACCTTAATAATACTTCAAAACACTTAAATAACAACCTAAAAGATTATACATTGTCAATTATATGATTCATTCCATGGGTATAAAAAAAGCGGAGGAAAATCAACTTACATATGATAGGAAAGAGTAATTGTTAAATTAGGGACTGGAGAAGGTAATTTAAACTAAAGTAGGGTTAGAGAAATCTTAAAACATACTGTGTATTGAAAGTATGAAAACGAGGGGCGTAAATGATGTTTAAAATAGAAATAAAACAGCTGAATTTTAATATGGCAGACATCTACATACCACTAAGCTTCTGAATCAAACTGATACAACTAAGAATAGCTAATGTTGTACTCTCTACAGATTGAGAAAGTGAACAGTGTTTACGAAATATTTCAGAACTTTAGTGTTTTATTGTGTGTTTTTCTATTTGTGTACTACTAGGTAATACCAAGGACCACTTTCCAAAGTAGGCCTGTGTCTTCTATCCATACAAAATCTAAACATATTATAAAGTGAAAAAGTTATATCGATCAATACACAGAACAAAAAATTTCTGAATAACTAGGTATTGATTATTAAGTTATTGACAGTAACTTGTTCCAGAGTTTGATTACAGTTTTACATACACATATTACGAATGTAGCATAAGGAGAATATTTACCTGGTGTAAGATTCCTGTGGAGATTCTACACTATTCCCTCGAACATGATTCTGCCTTGATCTATCTCCGTCTGTACGGGGTGAAACATGTCTCCACCTAGATTGTCTGTCATAATCATTATTACCTAAAACAAACAGAAAATAATTTGTACTGAATAATTAATATTAAGAATGTCCTCAATACATTATATAAAGATGATTATTTCTACTTCTTCCACTCATAAAACGAGTGTCAAGGTCCGCCCAAAATGCATCCAGCCTATTAATATTAACAAATATACACTGTGTATAAGGCACCTTAGTCCCCTTCAAAATAACCCTCTGGATCTCGCATACCAGGTGATCGAAAAGTTATGCAAGAAAAATTTTAATATCCTGTAGGAAAGATAGTTCAATTTGTAAAAGATATTTTAAATAGCGAAATTTGTTGTGTGACGGTAGAATGTGTGACAGCACTGCTAGAGCATTAACTTGTCAACAATAGGTGTGGCACCAACCATTTCCAGTCTGAGCAGCAATGCCTTTCATGCAGCAACAACACATCTTATTGTTTATTACACCGTATTTATTGCTTAGAGTTATATAGAATCAAAATCGTATACGAAGTATCAAGAAGGTTTTATAAATGCTTACCAGATGAAACTGCACCGAACAAATTCACTAGTTGTCTAATTACTGATTTTTGGGATACAGGAAGTATAAACGATTGTAAGTACTACAACGAAAAAACTCTATCTTTTTTAGAGTCAGACTAATTACGCCCCCTATCTTAATTAATACGTAACAGTCTCGAATCCTGAGATTTTAAGCCTACAGGATTCGTTCTCGCGTGACAAAAAGAATAAATTATCCAATCCACTGGAAGTTTTTGGCTTACTATCTTGCTGGCCTGGATTGAATAACTTCTTCGATAATTTGAGTTGCCCCAAATTACCGGTACCCCCCTTTTTATTTACGACTTCCAGAAACTGTATTTATGATTACCCTATTTCTCAGGGAGAACACGAATTTACTTTACTTTTGAATTTTAATCTCGCTGGTTGTCCTTAGGAATACCTTTTTGATACAATATATTTTACCCTTTTTTATAATCACAAACCTGAAAATATAGCATATATATGTGTGACCAATTCTAAATAAAACACAGATTTAGAGGAAAAATGAAAAAATTAATTCTTTTAATTAACTGAAATAAAACAACTGAAATAATAAACTTGACACAAGTCAACAAAATAAAATCAAACAATTTCTCTAATAAAACTAATGGATAATAACTAAATATTTCTCTTTTGAGCAGAAGGCAATTACTTATGAATTTCTCAAAATTGATATATAGAAAACAAAAAAATTTCTAGTATTTCTGAATTTAAATTATTTCATTTATTAAATTTATTTATTGAAAAGATTTTTATTCACACATGATTTTGACATTTTATTTAATATATTCATTTAATTACACACAAAAAAAAAATTTATCTCAGGAAAATCAGTGAGACTCTAAAATCGGGCCAATTTTGCCCTTTAAAAAAGGAAATTTGGATTTTCTCAGACCTTGTCCGCCGTGTTGTCGATCCTGATTCCTGAGATGCTGATGGTCCTCTGGTGTCTGGTTGGTTGAATTTCGATTAAAGTTGTCTTATAGTTTCTCCATGGAGTTCAGAAGGCTGGCTGGTTGTTCGAATCTATTCCCTTCTATCGCTCTCGCTGACGCTGTTTTAATACGTTGGCATTGTAACACTTAAACTTCTTCAAACTATTTTTTAAAAGAGACGTTCGGGCATAGTCACCCCTTACACTTGTTCAACTAATTTTTCATGAGAGACCTGTCGGGCATAATCACCCCTAGCAACTGTTTCCACCAATTTTTTAAGAGAGACCTGTCGGGCATAATCACCCCTAGCAACTGTTTCCACCAATTTTTTAAGAGAGACCAGTATGAGATTCGTGCGGCTCTTTTTATAGCCAAAAACTATCGTATATCGATACCAATTTTTTTCCCTCACTGGACCGATACGATAGTTCCATTTATGATGTATTTCTATGCAATTTCTTGATTATTTTCGGTGTAGGTGGTTCTGTTATTTATTATTAATTTATTTGTTATGTTTACTGTTTTTAAATTGTCCTTTTTAATCACTTTGTTCTAATTAATCCTTTAATTTATTTTTGCTGTAAGTTGGTATCTTAACTCCGCCTCTAACTACGTCACTTATCCTTGAACATTTAAACCCTGCAACTTGCAACTGGCTGATGAAAAAATCTTCATTGTTTTCCTTTTAATTGTCTATAACACTTTTCCTAACAGTTTTTGCGTTTTTTCGTAACCGGTGTATTGTAGCTCTCGACCGCGGCAATTTCCCGCACTTCGAATGACATTTCTCGGACTATTCATTCGCCTTCAATAGCTTACGTAAGAATTTGCGTAATTTACAGTTTTTAATTCTTACACCTTTAAAGTTTTTTCTTTCAAACTTTGTAACTTTGTTTATTTCGTAATTTAAACGCACTAGCCGTGATAACACAATTCTACGACTTCTGGTAGTGATGTAATCCCGTGCATATTTTCACACCTTTGGGTTTGGGGTTTATTTATTAACTGATTTTCCTGAAATTTACACAATCTTTAGATATTAGGTTTTAAACTCTTTTTGCAAAATTTCCACTTCTTATCTTTTTTCCTTTTCATAATATAGCGTGAAAACCATAACTCTTTTGTTTTACTCAAATTTATATTTTTAATCATTAATTATAGTATAACTTTATTTATTTAATTACTTCTATACAATCCTTTTTTCAAAATTTATTTTTATTTACTTTTATTAGCTTTTAGACTTAACCTTTTCTGCTAACTTTTTAAATATCAATTTTTTCCAAATTTTATCAAGAATACTTTCATCTTAAAATTACATTTTATTTTCAAAAATATCAAGGTTTATTAATTTTTATTAATTTTGAAAAATTTAAAATTCTTCATTTAAATATGCCGTAACGTCTGTTAGTTAATATGAAATAACAGTACTAGATATGTATTGCATACGACTTGTATTACAACTACATATATCCTTATACATTATTATTTCACATTTTCAAAATTCATAAAAAATGATTTTTCAATTCAAAATCCGCCGACATAGGAATTTACCGTTAGAACAAGTCGGTAAGATTTGACCTTGGACCATTCCATAGTTCAATCTCACCGACCGGCTATAAGCAGTAAAAAGTTCTACAAAACATCCAAACCTTGCATTGGGATTATTTTTTGATATTTTTCTTTTTTAACCAAAATATAACCCCATACAACGAATTTCCGTTGTAGTACACTGGCCTTCCAAGTGTTTTACTGAAGACAGCTTAGATACAATAAATCAAACATTTCTTTGATTTCTAAAAAACTCTTCAAAAACTTTCTAATTAGCTTGGACTTCTTATTTTCATTGTTACATCATATTTTATAATAATGTTAGGTACACTGAAAAAGGTTCAACATTCATTATATAAATATTTGGGTATTTATTTATTATAATAAGGATCAGAAGAAATCCCAAATACTTGAATATCTAATTATTCCCAAGGTTAAACAAAAATATATTTAACAGTGTAGTACCATGAAAATTAGTTAGGCGTAACGTGTTAATTTAAGGAAACTAAATTTATGTTGATATCATTATTTAAATGTATATTTCTCGTTTCCTAAATTAGTAATCGCCGCGGAAAAACAGTTCACATTATAGGTGTAGATTAAAATAAGAAATATTTACAAATATACATTGGGAGCTTTTTAATTTTTAATAGGATCGTAGTTAAAATATTTGGTATTCTTGTAACTATATACATAAACGTTGAAGGTTAATAACAAAATCATTAGGTTTACATAATAAAGTTTTATGTAACAAAACGGTTATGACTCTTATATAATTGGTTTTAACATTTACCTTGTTCTTGTACATCTCTAGCTGGAACATTTCTGTCAAACTGATGATCTTTGCCCCGGATCTCCCTAAACATAAATAACACGTAAGATCAAAGTGACTGTGCTAATAATTGGAAAAAAATATTGGAATTTTACTTTTAGGAATTAGGATACTTTTAGTTAGGAATATAGTCTAAGTTCTTTTTAAGAAGCCAGTACGACAAATTATCGTGAAACACCTGGAAAAGTGATGAAATTGCTTACCTTGCAAGCAAGGCAGATGTCATTGATGCTACAATGATATATAAACCCTTGGTTGGGAGGAAATTTGGTCAGTGGGACAAGATTGATCAAGAGAAGGTGCTGAAGGAAATCTTGAAGATAGTCAGACAGACTGGCAAGTAATAGTTTCTGGGGAGAATAGTTATTGAGGATAGCCAGACGGATTTGGGGAGTGAGAGCTTCCTAGGAGTATTGAGACGTCGGACGAGCATCCATAAGAGTGGGAAGCAGGGTGACCAAACATTGTGTATAAACCTTGTAATTATTTCAGAGAAAAGTCATAATAAACTATAACGTAGAATCAGATCTGTGAGTCACAACAATTATAGTCATTCTGAATTCTTAGTAATTAAAAAGATTAAAATATTTAATAATTATATTAAAATAATTAATATATAAAAGAACTAAGAGAAATAGTCAAGTTGTATTAAATAATAAAAAACCATTAATTAGATAACTGAACCACTGATTTGATTATATTGAAAATAAAGAACTCAGGCAATTTAGAGGAACCAATCCTAACAAATGGTGCATTGGCCGTTGACGTGGTTGTGATTGGCTCGGAATAATGTCGCAGAGCGCCATTGTTCAAAGTCGTGGAATTTTAGGCGCTCTCGTGGTCAATGTGAGCTGTCGGCCGATTAGAGACAAGTTGCGAGTGCGGGACCTGTAAGGTGAGATTGGCCGAAGCAAAACCATTTAGGGCCGGGGAATTAATGTGTTTGTATGGCGTGTATGTTGGCAGGGTTTGCCGTGTGAGTATTGGGAAACTAGTCGGCTGAACTAGTTCCCTGTAGTGGTGATGTTAGCACTGTGCTTTTAGGTTTTACTAAAAACAACAGATAAATACTAAGGATTTTCACTAAAGAAGTTATTTTTACTATTGTTTTAAAATTAGTAACATAGTTGAAAATTATTGTTGAGTTTTGTTGAATTCTTATCGGCCACGGGTTTAGTATTTACTAAAAACTCTATTGCTTTATTTTATCTTTTGTTGATTTTATTAATTGATTGTAGACATTTTTTAAAAAATTTTATTTTACTTGATTTAATTGGAAAATTTTGTTTTAGACAATTAGTTTATCTTTATTTAATGTGAATTTATTTTATATTAATGGGTTAATTTGTTGAATTATGTTTGAAATTTGATTTGTAATTAGTTATTTATAAACTTTGAGAGAAATATGAGAAATATTGTATGTTTTGCAGTAACATTTATATTCAATTTGTTGTACGCTTTTAGGTTGTCAAATATTTGTTATTTCTGAAGATTATTAATTACTTTTATGTAAATTTGTTTAATCTGTTGATTTAAGAATAATTTTATTTATTATACAGTTTGAATGAATGATTTTTGAATATATTGGTACGGGTTGTTATCCATTTTGAAATATTTAACATTGTCAGTGGTAAATTTTAAGTTAGTCTTTGTGTTTCACAAGCACTATACTGAGTGAGCACAAGAAATACTTATGTCAGGTTTATTATGAATGAAGTGTTGTGTGAAGATTAGATTACATGCTGAGTAGGGAAATTCCTTGGAGTTTGATTGTTTATTTTTGTATAATAAATTTTAAAGGCAATTTGCTTCGTCTTTCCTGCGAATCAGTCTTTCCAGTAAAAATGATTATAAAAATGTTATGTTATAAGTTATTCTTTGGTTGTAATTCTAATTGGTTGACATAGCAAGGTTACACAAGGAATGCTGACAAAAAACTTTTTGAATGTGTGTAGCATGAATGTTGATACACATGGAATTTGATACTACATAGTTGTAACCTATTAGATATTTCGAGATACATGATTACATGACTTACTACTTGGTGGGAGGAAACTTGGTCAGTGGGCCAAGATTGATCAAGGGAAGGTGCTGCAGGAATTTTTGAAGATAGCCAGACTCATTTTCTTTTCAGTGAGTTTACGAAATATGAAATATCGATTTGTTACATTGATATTTTGTAACCGTTCTGCACACCATTAGGAAGATGAAATTTAGATCTTTCAGTTGGTACAACCCTATGTATTCTGAACTTGAAATTCCCTTGTCTTGGCCATGTTTTGTGTCCAATATTTGTGCATAGTTGTCTTCCATGCATGGCTCGATTTATTTATTATAATTTGTTTATAAAAGTTACAATATGTGTGTTATTGTTTCTGGAGTATATTTTTTGAGTGAATTTTAAATTTTTCAGTGATATTGTTTCAGGCCTACCTAATACAAAGGTTAGTTCAAATAGGGCTAACTTTTTAGAAAATTACAAATTTAAGGGTGTCCAGTGACCAAAACTCAAAGAATTCAGGCATAATTCAAGGATTTCAAGGCTCTTGTTGATAAAAATAATAATATACTGTAGGCGATATCTCAAAAATCAAAAGCAAGATAAAATATACTATTTTTACAAAATTTAAATTTATTATAATTTTGTGTTTATTTATTTATTTTTTGAATTAAAATAATATGATTATAGAAATCATATTTTTTATTTATGAAAAGGTTTAGCACTGTCCATATGTAAGTTTCCATTTTTTTTATCGTCGATTATGTAATATAAAATAACTAAACATAATTTAACCTAATTTTAAACACCTTTCCAAACACAAATGATATATTTAATAGTGTAGCAAACATTTGTTGCATATAAAAAATGAAAGAAAGTTAAGAAAAGAGTAATTCGGAAAGGCATTGGATTAAAATTAATAGATTGTCCGTCAGGTAGTCTAACCCACTTATCGGCAGGTTTGAAGGTCAATGCTAGAAGATCAACGGCAAGGTATATCTACTAACACTTACTACTGAAATTCTTAATTTTATCGGTTTCCCCACTTATTTTCCCAAGAATTCTCAGTCGTTTTTTAAAACTTTTCCACCTAAATATATAATTTCAGACTGTATAGCGTCAATATGAATATTTAATTTATAATGTCCAAAGGACTTCAAGGAAATAACAATTGATAACATTATTTTTTATCAAGATGATCGCACTATAACGGTACTGCAGACAACTGGCACTCCTCTGTTTCACACTCAGTCCAGGTGTGGTAATTAAAATAAATCAAATTAAAATGGTATAACTCAATTTAAAATATATATATTTATATTCAATTTTATTATTTTTATTTTACTGTATAGTGTAAAGGTTTTTGTACCACTGGATCTTATAAAAGTAATTTCACTATATTGCAACAACAGACACACCACTGTTCTACCGTTTACAAAAACTTCGAGTGAAGTAATTGATATAAATAAAGTCCAAATGGTCATAAGTCAAAACAATGTTCATAATTTATATTTTATGTTGAATTTTAATACATTTATTTCACTGTATAGGTTAGTGTACTCTGCTGTTCCGCTACTTGCAAAAAGCCTGGGTGATTAACTTCTTTTAAAACACAATAATCAAAGCAACACTTATTTAAAACAACTTTATAAAATTCTGTTTTTTCTCACTAAATGTAGTGAAAATACTGTTTAAAATTCAACATTCAACTTTTATGAAGTTATTAGAGGCGTAAGCACTACAAAAATAAAACGTTTAATAACCAAAACATGTGGACATATTTGATATAGCAAAATTTGTATTGTACGCATATTTTGGCAATAAAATATAGATTTACAAAAATTACTTAATGAAAAGTTTAAAATTTTTGGTAATATACCCCACGAAAATTAATTTTTCATCAAACTCCATTTGAAAACTGAAAAGTGTAAATAGAATATATTTGGACACAGAAAAAAAAAAAAACTGATTCAAGAGTTTTGGAGAAAAATATTTCAGAGCAAAAGATTTAGAGAAGTAAACAACTCTTGACGAAATCAAAATATAAAAACATCCATTTCAATTTATCATAACATTGGATTTTTTCAATGACGGTCAATACTAACTACAAAGGTGTTGATATAAATATAAAGGGTTTACTTTTTTTCAAATCGAACTAATTGGACCCCAAATACAGGGAGAGAGTGTTATTATTGTGTGCGAGCAATGTTCGTCCGCTGTTATGAGACCAAATCATTACTCCAAATACATTAAAAAGAAGGAAAAAAATAATATTTTAGCCTTTACAAACTCCATGTCAAAATTATTTTTATATATGAATTTTAATTTTACTAAAATCTGAACTTTAAATCTTCTTGGAAAAAAATTCCTGATGGGCGGCAAAATTCAAGCATCTTTCTCAAGGCTGCTGGACACTCTGATTTTGTTTAGGTAAAAATTAATTTTGTCTAATGAAAATTTTATAAATTGATTTTTGTTTTACCAACATTTATGCACAAATATAGTACAAATAATTTTATACATCTATAAAAAAATGTATATAAATATAGGCTTTCATTTGGCATTTTGGCTTCGGTTTTTGTAAGAATTTTTGATTTCCGATGTACTAACTTCAAATTTTTTACATTTAATTATTTTTTTCATTACAAAGATAAAGTCTATGGACCTTTCTGAGAATAATTATATTTTACAAGTTGTGTTTTGCATTCATTATATTACTATTTTTTGGTGATTTTTTTTTTCAAATTAGGCATAAATCTTTTACAAATTTCCACTTTTTACATATAAATTAATGATGCTAATGAAAATTTTATAAATTGATTTTTGTTTTTACCTACCTTTATGCCACAAATATAGTATAAATCCTTTTCTATATCTTGAAAAAAATTTAAAAAATTTTGTATGGTATATATAGATTTTCACGTGGAATTTTGACTTCAGTTTTTGTAAGAATTTTTAATTCCTGACATACTAACTCCATTTTTTCCCCTTACAAAGGTAAATTTTATGCATCTTTCTGAGAAAAATGATAAGAAGTTTTGTTTTTGTAACATTATTGTTTTTGGTGATTTTTCACATGAAGCCCAACTTTTTTTTAGCTAATTTCGTAAAATTTATTTTTCATTTGTTAATTTTATAAATTCATTTTTATTTTTATCAACATTTATTCACAATTACATTACAAAACTTTTGTATATCTCGAAAAAATTATATTTTTTATTGTTGTGTATATAGGGTTTTCTGTGGAGTTATCACTCCATTTTTCGATACCTTACATACTTACTCCAAAACCTTTACATCTTACATTTTTTCATTACACAGATAAATTCCATGCACCTTTCTGAGAAAAATGATATCTTACAAGTTGGGTTTTGCATAATATTAGTATTTTTTATGAATTAAAAAACTATTAAAGTTTACACTGGCAGTTCTAGGGTTAAATATTTCAAGTTCAATCTAAGATGGAGGATTCAAAATTACCAATGAAAATGTAGACCTTATTAAAATCCAAACCTTTAGAGATTGGATACAAATAACCAAATTATCAGATTTTAAATCAACATTTTCCTATAATCAAGTGATTCCAAACTTTTACCTGACCTCATATTTGTATTGAGTCAAAAATGATCTAATTATTAACGTGGGTAGAATTGGTGGACATTTCATGGTCTTAAATGTTGGTATTTCTACGAATGTGATCACAAATAGCAATAATTTGTATCAAAAACGTTTATGATAAAATATGTGACATCACAATAAAAATGCAAACCACAAAATTTCTTATCAAGAAATAATACCCAGTGTACTTACCTATTATCCTGTAATTTTAATATTAGTGGATCAATTTTTCTATCCATGAGCGGTTTGATTTTGTTATCAGTCCTTTGTCTCGACAATCGAGGCCTTCCTTTCCAACCAACTGGAACAACATACAAGTGAATAAAAAATTTAATATATATTTTTAATTTTTCCGCTTATACATTTTTACTAGCATTGAAAATACAATAATATTTCAAGTGAAAAATATACGACCTAGACTGGGAATCGAACCCAGGACCATTGGCTTTATGCGCACATTACTTCTGCCTTTGGTTTTGTGTTTGAATGTTTAAGGAGGTTGGTGAAATATTGTGCATCATTTATTTTCAAATATTCTTTGTTTTCTTTTAAAAGCTCTTGTTTCTTTATCACTGAATGAGCCAGAATCAATTATTTTTAATTTTCGATAACCAAAAAATTGCAATGAAGCTTAGCCTATTATCAGATAAGTTAAAGATCATGAATAAAGTAATGTCAGTACAGATAAGTATTTTAGACTTCGAAATTTAAGAGTCTGAAATATAAGTAGTTTATGAAACTGATATGATAGATGCACTTATAATATAACTAATAATTTATAGTCTTAACACTTATAAGCCTTTCGTTATTACTTTTTTTTAAACAAAAAATTCACAGTTGGTTCCACTTACCACAACAACAGGTTTTATTAAGATGAGCAATATCAACACATTCAACAAAAGTCCTCTCTGATATTTCCCTAAAACAAAACAAAAAATAAATAAATATAACAGTTAAATAAACCATTGGCACACTATTTTTTGTATTAATAAAAATAACCTAGATAAAATTGTATAAAGTATAATATAATAGTGTGAATATCAGCAAAAGTAGATGATTTTACATTAAACCCATTGCGGGCGAAAGATGTGACGCTCACATCCTAGCGTTAGGTGGACCAAACTCCGAAAGACATCTATGTCACTTTCAATTATTCTGCATTGTCAACTAACAGTTGTGATTCATGATAACTCTGCTAGATTGTGCGGTTTGTGTTTTTAATTATCTCCAATAGATTGTGCGCGGATGCCTAACGATGTGTTTCAAGAAAAATCCAACATATTGTTTGCGAATGCCTACTTTTTTTTATACTGTCAGTTTGCCGCCGTTTTGTGAATGAGTGTGTCGATCTGTTATGTTTTGTTGGCGAGATGGGTGACAACTTACGTTCATCGGAACTTGATAGGTTATTATTAGAAAGTGATAGTAACAGTGATAGTGATACTGATCCTTCGTTTTTGGATGGGAATGAGTTATTATTAGTTCGTGTTTGTCCCCGTCTGCTCGTGCGTAATCCAGTGTTGTGCGGAGCTTTCGACGAACTACAAGTGGTTGAACCTTCAGACCAAGATGAAGTTTTAAAGTTTTGTTTTACTCATTATAGTTGTTTACATTTATAAAAAGAGATATAGCTTTGTTAGAATACCAATATGTGAAAAGGACGTGAACGCAACGTCTTTCGCCCGCAAAGATGCGGGTAGATCTGGTGAAATAACTCCGGCTTGCTGGGTGCCGCGCGGCACAGTTTTATTCCGCCGGTAATGGGTTAACCTAATAAAATTGCAAATAAGCCTTAACTAAAGTGGAAAAAACCTTTTTTTAAATCTAATACAGTTTGTTTTACAATAATGTACTGTACACTCACCCTTGCCACCTATGTTCTCTTTTAGTGTTTGTATTACAGACCAGGATGTCCAGCCAACTGGAATTCAAAAATTACCGTACATTTCCCGATTTTTTCCCCACAAGTAAAAAGCCAAGAGGGGAAGGAATTTTTTCAAAAAAATTCAACTTCCAAACATATAATATTTCAGAAGTCATAATATTTATAAATTAATGTTATTTGATTTCCTTGTTATTCTAGTATGGTTTATGTTGAAATATAATACCAACGTGTGATACAGCTAATGCAGGATGAGTAAGTTAATGCAGATACTGAATAGTTAATATAAATGAGTAAGAATATTATTACTGACCACTGACAACATACTCAAGACACTACACCTTCCCATTCATCATATCTCGTAAAGAGTTTTTTGCCCTAACCCAGATTTGGCTCTCTGCAACTTCTGAGTAGAACACAATGAGAACTTTGTACAGAGTGTTTTAAAAAGCGAAAGAGTCGGAGGGATAAGTTTAGTATGTAAGTAAGTTCAAAGGGCACTATTTTAAAGAAGATTCATTGCATTGGAAGGGGATACAGTGATGGTTACACCGTTCTAGGCACAGTATATTTGTGCTAATATTAAATTAATGGCTAGATACTTATAATAATAATAATTTATTGCTGGAACCTTTCTTTACAAAATTATATAGCATTACATAAAACTTTATAAATAATACATTAAATTTGGATACAGTTTAAAATAATATATAAAATAGATCACCATTATATAAATATTAGATAGACAATAAACAGCAGCTATTAAAACATTTTATAAAATACCAAGTGCTCAACAATCAAGTATAATTACTTTTAACCTCAATACTAAATAAACAAAACCAGAATAAAAGATTATTATATCATTAGTCTTTCATGAATTAATTGTATACGAGGGGGGACCCAATAGTAATGGGAATCGGGCTGGTGAGGAGAGGGGGTGGGCGTGGCCGGTCGGCCAGAGAAGGAGTCTCGAGTCACATTGCTACACGTCAGTGTGCGACATTTGTTTGCTGTGAGTGGATCAGTTTGTCCTTGAGAACTTATTTTGTGAACGACCTTTTTCCGTTTTGGCGAAAACATAAAATGGAAGACTGCTAGGAGCAACGTGTGGCAGTGAAATTTTGTTTCCTGTTAGGGAAAACACCCCCGAAAACTCTAGTAATGCTTAAAATAGCTTATGGGGAAGCTATTTTAAGTAAAACACGTGTCTACAAGTGGTATCAGCATTTTAAAAATGAAGAAATGTTGACTGAAGACCAGCCTCGTTCTGGGCGCTCTTCAACATCAAGAACTAACAACAATGTTGAGAAAATCAACACTCTGGTTCGTGAAGACAGTCGCCAAACCATTGATCAATTAGTTGCGATGTCTGGGTTGACTTGGAGTTCAATCCAGAGGATTTGTGCATGAGAAGAGTTGCAGCCAAACTTGTTCCACGCCTTCTCACAGACGAGCAAAGGGAGCGCCGACTTCATGCCTGTTTTGACCTGCAAAATCAGCTACAAGAGGACCCAGAATTTTTTTCTAAGGTCATAACTGGTGATGAATCATGGTGTTATGGATATGACTCTGAAACAAAACAGCAATCAAGCCAGTGGAAGACAGTTCAGTCTCATCGTCCAAAAAAATGCCCCATGGTGAAGTCAAACATCAAGACAATGCTCATTTGTTTCATTGCCGAAGTGTTGGGCATTCAGAATTTGTTCCTCCGGACCAAACGTTTAACCAACATTTCTACTTGGAGGTTTTGAAGAGACGGAAGGAGAGCATTCGAAGAAAAAGGGCGGATATGTGGCGCACAGAGGATTGGTTCTTCCACCATGACAACACACCTACCCACACCGCCCTGTATGTGAAGCAGTTTTTGACGAAAAATGGTATGACACCCGATTGCTCACCCCCCCCCCCCCCATTCACCAAATCTTGTTCCCATAGACTTTTTTTTGTTCCTCCGACTCGGGATATGAAAGGTAAACGTTTTGAGACTGTGGAAAAGGTGAAACAAAAATCGCTGGATAGACTAAAAGAACATTCCATTAAGTGAATATCAACAATGTTTCGAACAATGGAAGAAATGATTAGAGAAGTGCATTGCAGTCAATGGTAATTATTTTGAAGTTGACCAAAATTTGGTATAAAAATATTGAAAAATAAAGGAGTTATGACCAAATTCTCGTTTTTTTTTGGGTCCCCCGCTCGTATATTATAACTACTGTAAGACTTATTGTTTTAACGTCTTTGCTCTTATCACCGTTCTATCCTTTGATATTCACTCAAAATGCTCAACTATGTGGCCACATAAATATAATACACGGATTTTAACAATGAGTTCTACTCACATATACTTTGACAGTGTTATGTGTAGTTTAAATGTTTGTGGAAATTTCAAAAATTGGTTTTGTGTAAGTTTAATATATGTGACAATTGAAGTTTAAATGTTTTATGACTAAGAAACCTGCCAGTGAGCAGTGAACAGCTGTGTCACATTAGGAAGGAAAAATGTAAGAATTCTATAGACTTTATATTAATTATTAAAATTATTTCAAAAGATTAGTTACAACAAAAATAATTAAATATTCAAACCAAATTTAATATATTTATCTTGCCTACCATCTATAATTCAGAAACTTTCTACTGAATAAAAGGACCCAGAAATAATAATTGTTGAAACTGGACCTCTTGTAGCTGAATTAATAACATAAATTAATTTGTAAGTGTACTTACATCTAGTATGTGTCATCCATCACTATGCAACCATTTTACAGACAAAGGAAAGTAATTAAAGAAATGATACCTGTTTTTAACTTACTTAGATAATATTCACTTCTGTCTATACTAATTTCGCACTTCGTCATAGTTTAAAAAGTAATCAAAATTTGCTTCCAATTAGTTACGAGGTTCTACGCCTGCTTCCTACGGTGGTATGAGAAAAACAAAATTTATTGGGGAGGGGGATAACATGAAGTTATCGGAAATAGGAGTTTAAGCTTAAAAGAAATAAAAATTAAGACTCTTGGATACAGAAAACTAAATAAAGTTAATTTTCGAAGTAAATAAATAATGAAATATGGGAACAATACCTCTTCAGATAATATTACTGTAACTGTCAATCGCAAAAGATAGTATAAAGTCCAGATAGTATTGCAAAGACCTTTGTGAATCAAGCAACAACTTTTTTAGACTGTATTTAAAGATCAATTTGTCAAAAATTTGGTTTAAAGGGTGCGGAAATTGTTCACAGGGATAACATCCGCTAGGTTTGGCAATTCACTATGATGTTAAAGCTTGGTGATCACTTTCTTCTCTGGTGTTATATCTATTCATGTGTCTATTCATATATCATATATTTATATCTCTAGTACATGACATCAAAAATATTGAGTGCTCTTTAAAAATCTGCTTGCAAGATTCTATTAGCCAGAAACAAGTCTCACACTTTTAAAACTTTTTATTTTAGCATGAATACACACAGCAAATTTTGTTTTGTTGTGTTTCCCAACAGAAATCCCATAATTCAAGCAAGGGAAAATTACGCCATAATAAGGCATACATAGAGTGTTATACATTTTCATTATTCTTAACATATATATGTTTGAAAACAGCTTTTTAATATACTGTTAATATATTGATTTCAGGTTAACACTTTGAAGCCTAAGCCCGAGTATAGGTCGGGCAGTGCGACAGCGCTCGCCGCTGAAGCCCGAGTATACATTGGGCTGCGCTAAATAATTCTATAAGATCGCGATGTCGGCATATAATCGGGTTTCGGCACTTTTGCTTCTTTAATTGGCTATTTATCTTTGCATGTCTTTGATTTTCGAATAGTCTGTGCTGTTGATATGGACTAAATATAAATATTATAAACCTGATGTTAGGCAACGTAACACATCTACGAGGAACGTAGCAGACGTTTGTTTAGTTCAAAGTTAGTGACTGAGTAATCAAGATTTGTTATGTTTGTTTGTTGTTTTTCTTGAATACTAAATACTTTTTGAGTTATGGTGAACCCAGAATGTTCAGTACCCCTTTGTGTACCTGAATGTTTCAAACTGTATCATACAAAGGCCAATTATGTTTAGTGAAGTGCTATGTAGCTATTTTTGTTTGTGTGTGTATTTTACCCTTTTTCAAGACTAAGGAGTGTTGACTGTGAGTAAAATATCTATTTACATATGTAAATATATATATATTTAAAAAGGTAATTTCTTTAGGTTTAAAATGATATATAATAAGTCATATATGATAAATATAACAAATACCACAATTTTTTTAAAACATGTCCAAAACCCCCAGGCACAGTAGGAAAGCAGCGCGTTAGAGAGTTAGGCTTCAAAGTGTTAATTTTACAATATATCCTAGTGTAATCTGTTTTATATATTATTATTAACTGTATTATTATAAGGTTATTTTGTAAGGCTTTTATTATAATGAACTAATTTTAACTTTGCTATACTTTTGTTAAAACAATTTTCTAGCAATAAATAATAATTATTAATTTTCAAACAGACCTTGTACTTTCAGATGCTACAAAGATACTTACTTCAGATGTTTTCCATTTTCTATCTTATCCAATAAACTTTTCTTGTTATTTTCAAACATATCTAGTTTTACTTGAGATGGTTTCAATCTGCCCAACACATATTCAATTCTAGCAACAACGTGTTCAGTCAACATAGCGAAGAGTTCATGATTTTGATGAACCCCAAATTTATGAAACAATTCCAATTTCTCAGCAGCCTTAGGGAAAAACTTTTTCTGCACAGACAAATTACAATTAATTTACACATAAATATTATTCTAATTACAAACAACGGATGGATTCTATTACTTACATAGTATACAAAGTATAGAATAAGTTAGAGCAAACAATTTCAACCTCTATTTTTTTTTATTGATATTTGCATTCCATGACCTCGGGAAATGGAAAAAATGATTTTCGACACCATATTCTGTTGTTCTTTGCTATGGTACATAGCAGCCACAAAAATTATGATAGGAACATTTTTTGTTATAAAGAGGTGCTCTAGTTAGTGAATTTGGTGTCCGAGGCTATTTAGCTTCTTGTCACTGCGACCTAAATAGATCTTTTGTGACTACCTTACTAATTATGTTTTAGTCCCATCCAATGTTTAAGCTTCCTAAGAATCTTAAAATGATTCTGGGTGATATTGTCATTACCTCTACAGATGTAGGGAAAGGAATACTTTCTGGTATTCCTCACTGGTAAAGTAACCTTTTGTACCTAAGATATTTAATACTTACTCTGTCTTGTGACTTATTTTGTAACATATGTTACTCATTTCAGAATGTATGTACCATCTTCAGACTCGCTCCTGAGAGGTGGAATCCTATGCATGGTCATTTATTTCATTAAATGTTAATTCGGCATCTCTCATCATTTAAATATTGTTAATGTTTGTTACGACCAGTCAATTATGAATGGCGTTTTGCTTTCCATCATTAAAAAGTTTTAATTAGTTAACTTATAGCCCACATTTAAGGACCTCCAGAATAAGATATAGAGCTTGCTGAAATTCATGTAATTATATGTGTGTATGTCTTATATATATATATATATATATATATATATATATATATATATATATGTACATACATACATACATACATACATAGTGGAAAAAGGCTACAACTCAAAATGGAGCAATCACGAAATATACATGTATATGAGATTTGTTAAAAAAATATATGACCTGAATATTTTCTGCATTAGATTTTCATTTTCCACTAAAAGCAGGTCTCTTTCAGTGGCATATTCAGGTTGGAGTTAAACCAAAAATCCTGAGGTGCCATGTCGAGAGAGCAGAAAGCACAAGAGTGCTGTGTTTGACCTGAATCAGATGCGAGAAATGAGATGGTGTTGTCTGAATCAGATACCACGATCTCTCAGTCATCAAATATCATATTGTGACCTTAACATACTGAATTCTACTTGTCATATAAGATTCAATCCATCTTAAGGAAATAGTCTCTTAATTTGTTAAATAATATTTGAAAATCCACACAGTCAAAAATGTGCTAAGATCAAGGAAGATGTTAAAAACTTGTTCTCTATTGTCTAAGCCTCACTTTAGCATTGAGTGTTTCCTTCCCTCACGACATGTTGCTAGTCAGAAAGGAGTTAAAATTTATTAAAAAACTTATAAAGTATACTCAAAAATATTGTCAAAAATACACTATTAAAAATTGACAATAGTGATATACATCTGTAAATGATTAAATCTTGACGATTCCCTTTCTTAACAGTGGTTTTCACTTTGACTGTTTTAAATATCTCTAGAACAGTTCACTCCAAAAAAAAAAAAAAAAAAAAAAAAAAAAAAAAAAAAAAAAAATTATTAAAATAGTCAGTGACCTATTTCATCTAGACTTTTTTAAGGAGTATATTTAGTTGACAATAGACTAAATATTTTAATGTAATTATGGAATAATTTCCTGAATGTTTACTCACCAAATAACATGATTGATGATTTTGCGATAACAGGTGGATTAACAATGCTGGAAAGGTACCCTGTTTATCGCAGAGTAAACAACAGTAATGATCACAAGTTGCTCTTTGACAATCAATTTCCAGTAAATATTCTAGCCCTATCAAAGGTTTATAGCAGTCGTCCAACTTGCTCTGAATTTTACAAACAGTAATCTTTTTCTCAATCCCCTGTTTTTCATTACTATTTTCTCTTTTTGAAGTTTTTTCTAGAAAAAATAAAACTTTTTTAAATAAATCTGGCTAATTTACAAATCTAAAAAACAACAGAAAAACAAAATAAATATATTCTTATCATTCCAAATATCAATAAAAGATAAAGTTGAAGTTTCATTTATCACAACATATTTCAATACTATAACTGTAAGGTATAGGATGTTGACATCATTGAAAGCATCTCAAAAAGGTTAGGTTTAGCAAAAAAAAAAAGTTAGGATCAACAGTTCTCAATCTGGGGTTCGCGAACCCCCAGGGATTTGTAATGGACCGCTCGGGTGTTCACGGAAAGAAAATGTGTAATGGCGGACATGTAAATTGTATAGAGTTACAGTATTAAACAGATATAAAAATATTGACCAACAACATAATAAATACAAATTAAGTACAGAATATGTTAAACATATATAACCAATTGTACTATATATACAGTATTAGTCACTATATATACTATATATAGTCACATATTAAACTAATATGTAGTAAATAAATATACGAAAATACAGAATAGAGATAACAAATGTAGTATGTCTAAGATAATTCAACGACCCAAGCAGCATGAATTAATTAACTGAATAAAAAGTGTTTCAAAATAATGATGGTCTTTAAATTTGTTTGAGTTTTCAATTTACTTATAATGCCTTGAAATTTTATTAACAATTAGAAGGATCAAACAAATAGTTCATAAAATAAAACAAATATTCAGGTCAAAAGCCGCAACTAGTAAAATACTATTTCGGCATACCATAGATCGTGGTAGTTTGATTGCTGAGTATGCCAAAGGACACTTGAAAACCCTTAAGTATTTGATGTACGGATTTTCTTTTGTCGGGGATGATGTCGGTCCTAGACCCACAATGTGTGCTGTGTGGCGAGATTTTAGCAAATAGTAGTGAACCCTTCTCTGCTTACACACCATTTACAAACAAAACATCGTAACTATGAGAAAAAAAGATAACAGTTTTTTTTATAATCTTCTTTTGAGGCAATTAACAAATAAAACAAAAATGTGGTTGAAGCATTATATAAAATTAATTACCACATTGCAGAAAATTTAATTTTTCCATGCATTAAGGATGCTGTTAGTTGTATGCTTGGTGAAGAGAATGACAAACAAATAATCGCTATCCCAGTTTCTAACTCAACTATATCTCGTATAATTAAGGATATACTAATGATATTGAGGAAACAGTCATTACAAGAATAAAGAATAGCAAACACTTTGCTATTCAAGATGATGAAAGTACAGATGTGGCTAATGTGCCATATTGTACATATATGTGCAAAGTATCTGTAAAAAAATGAGGTTGAAGAAAATCTTTTAGTGTTATCCACTGCCAAAACAAAGAATGGAGCTGATATATTTAATGTCATTGATGGGTATTTTATTGAAAATGATATATCCTGAAAAAGTTGTTGTAGCCTATCTACTGATGGGGAAAAATCTATGTCAGGCAGTTTTATTGGTCTTCGAGCTTGAATCAAAGAGGTGGTGACCCACGTAAGCTGGACTCATTACTATATCCACAGACAAAGCCTTGCCTGCAAAGAACTATTTGGTGAACTTAAAACTGTTATTGATGAGGCTGTGAAAATTGTTAACTTTATCAAGTCACAGTGCTTAAAC
This sequence comes from Aphrophora alni, assembly GCA_963513935.1. Lineage (NCBI taxonomy): Eukaryota > Metazoa > Arthropoda > Insecta > Hemiptera > Aphrophoridae > Aphrophora > Aphrophora alni. The sequence goes on along the minus strand of OY740767.1, from coordinate 152,595,313 downwards.
TCAAGGCTTTTCAAATTTCTTTGTAATTAAATGGATAGACTCGATTTGAACTTACTTTAGCACACAGAAGTGAGGTGGCTTTCCCAGGGAAAAGTCCTCCAAAGATTATTCGAGCTTAGATATGATGTACAGTTATTTTTTCAAGATAACTCTTTCTGCCTGTCATCCAAGCTACATGACAGCGATTGGCTACAATGTTTGGCTTACTTATCTGACGTTTTTCAACAACTCAATAAGCTAAATCTGGGCCATCAGAAGTTCAATCACAATCTTCAGAGTATCAGAGAAGTCAAAATCTATGATAAAAAATATTGAGTTTTAAAGGTCCTGTATTTTTCGAGACTTTGAATGACTTTTTAAAAGAGAATGAGTTGCAACTCTCTAATTGTGTTAAGGTGTTAAGTTGCAAATATGTGAGCACTTGAAGGGATTCAAATCTTCATTTGAAATATATTTCCCAAAGCTTGAAGAAAGTATTGTTAATAGAAATCCTTTCTCTGAAAAGAATTTTTAACCAGCACAGTTGGACGTTGCCGAAAAAAAGAATCTGATTGAAATTTCAACAGACAACACTTTGAAATCAGCTTTCAAGGGAAAACCTCTCATTAACTTTTGGTTGTTAGGGTATTTTTATATTGAGTGCAGATGAAGACCATTATTCCTCGAACCATTTTGTATGTAGCACTCTGTTTCAAGACTGGCATTCATCGATGGAGTCAGCAACAAACCTAGCTATTCTGTAGGCCTCTTCATTACCTCATAGAACCAGAACCCATTGAAAATAAATATTTATAATTTTTAACTTTTTCAACCATAAAATGAATATCTTTTACTATATGACAGTAGTTCGATGGTCTGTATTGTTTCAAAAGTTACAGTCTACTCATAGAGTCTCTGTATATACAAACAGCTTGTCTTTTCAAACTTGTAATGTGAACTATAGCTGCATCAATGGCGACTCATTGGTATTATCTATGACATATTCTACTCTAGATTTTGTGAGCCATATGTGAATATTTTATAATGTTCGTAATAGTTGTTGATAGCTTCCAATGGAGCTGCTCTTTGAGCTTCAGGAAGATCTTTCTTTGAGACATTGTTAGGCAGGTGCAGTCTAATGTTAGAACTACAGAAGGGCCAAGGGGGAGCTTTGTTTACTTTTGGGATTTTTTTCATCAGGTAGGATTTCAATGAAGGAGGATGTCCAGTGACTCAGTTTTGACAGCTAAAGTATTCAGAGTGTTGGTAGTTAAACAGATTTTTTGAGGTACAATCTGTGACATCATAAAAAATATTGATTTATATACATTATAACATCAGAGACTTCTAATAATTGATAATTAACCAAAAGTTCTATGTCGAAGAAGATGAGAACTAAAAGCCATGGGATCTTGCAGCTAATGCAAGCAAAGTTACAGAGGTTACATTCACTTTAGAATCGTTTTAGTCAGTCATCATTAGATCTGAGACTTGAGTGATCACGTAGTATTGCAGTTGTAGTGGCGTCCATATTGCACAAGTGAAACATCATATCGTTAAACTCAAATGAAATGATCAAGTATTAGTGAAAAAGTAATAAGAATAAGAAAGCATGATATGTAAAACACAACAGAATTAATAAAAATTAATTATACTACGAAGTAACATTCATTTGTGCGAGATATCATGTGGTACAAAAAAAACATTTTTTAAAAATAAATTGAGCTGATTTAATTAATAGACAATGGACAATAAATACAGAGATCAGAGTCTATTATTATTTTTATGTTATAGAAATGTTTTATATAACATGTTTGTGTTTTGGTTTTTATAAAAGTAAAAGGAAATAATTACTCATGATAGTTTGAGAGACAAATGATAAAAAAATCGTTATATTATTAACATCCATAAAATTCTGTCGTCAAGTAATCACTGTAAGGATGATACTCATTAACCTCTTTTTTATAATAAAACAAATTGGATGAATGACGAACTTTTTCTTTTGCATGTTACATAATCTGTGAATTACTACAAGACCAGGACCATCGTTTATCTTAAATCATTATATCCCTAACCTAACCTTATCAGTAATGACAAAATGTATATCATACATACTTCACTCTTATACTAATAAATCTGAAAACACATATCTGATATTTGGAATAAGTTATAAGAATTATTGATTTAGATTATTTTTTTGAAAATTGTTTATTTTCGATATATCATTAAAATAGAGATGAAAAATATTTATAAAGGCTGTTTCATATGGCTGACACTGATACAAGATGTCGCTCACATCACATGTTTGAAGTACCATTTATATTTGTCTAACATAAAATTTTTGACAACATTCAAAAGTGTATAATTTTGTGTTTTCTGGAAATAAAACACAACTTTTTGCACATGTAAAAACTAAAAACTATTTTTTATTTTTGTTTAATGACAAAAAACCTCTAGGACATCATTTACTTATAAAAAAAGAAAGAACATAAAATAAATACCAGTAGTATAATGGTACAAATTAATAGAAGCAAGTCTGATAAACAAGTAGGGAATACATATAACCTCTTCCAAATTAAAAATTGGGTTGAAAAAATGTAAGAAACCATAGAAATACTGGTAGGTTGTAAAATATATAAATTTGTAAAATTAGGCCATTATCAAATAATTTATAATCAGAAAGTTAGACATTTTGAATTCTAATTGTAGCCAAGCCAGAGTGTAGATTACGTGGTAAAATTTTGACCTATATTAAAAAAGATTATGTAAAGTAAAAATTCGATATAAAGTGTCTATTTGAATAATTAAAATTGTTACAAATCATTTTTGGAATTAAAATATAGCTAAAAAGTTAAAACACTCAAAGTAATTTCACGACACAACGAACTTGTTGCCTTGACAACGGATTCACCGGCCAATGAGAATGGACGACTCAAATCAATGCAGTTGTAGCTGGCAAGCTTGAAAATACCATAGCGTCCTTTTTTGAAGACTGCTGAGAGAAACGCCGAAGGAGCAAGATGTGTTTTTTTTTGTGTGTGCGAGGAAGAGTGAATTTCGCGATCATATCGGCCGAAGTTGAACATAGAAATATTGGTAAACACATAGTGAACAATTTGACTAAATTATTTTCATAATAAATTAAAATTTAAATAACTTTCTTTTGTATAAAAATTTTGCGTATAAAACAGGATTTCTTGGCCAGCACGAGCTCCCCTTCCCCGAGATAGTGTATTTTTGAAATAAAGAAACATTTTGACGTATAAATCATTTAAAATTTGTATCATTGATCAACCAAAAGACAATCTAATTTGATATTGTTAACTTAACCCAAAACTACTTACCTAGCAAAGAATTTTGTTATAGTAGTCTTTGAATAATCTAATAGCATCCTAATATAGAAACATATTATGGGGAATCTGTTCAGTCAAATAGAATGATTACCTCTGATTAGATGGTCAGTATAATTAATAATATTGTGTTCCATGATTGTCAAGTAAAGATATCCAAGATAGATAGCTAAGGGTAAAAACGTTTTTAATATAATTATTTAAATATGAGAAAGTAAATGGCAAGATGGATGTTGTACAATAGAAGTGAGTTTTTAAGCTGTTATCTTGGGACTCAGTATCATGTTAAAGGTAAAACCAACCAAGAATTCAAAAATACTATTTTCTCAAAATTGACTCTAATGATTTTCATCAAATTTTGCTTAAGCGAGCCTCTGAAGACACAAAACTTAATAATCGCCATCTCTCCAAAAATTCCTGTTCGTAAGTTATTGATAAAAAAGCAAAAAATCTAATATGGGAAAGTTATAAAAGATATAATTTTACACAATCAATTCTATCGATTTAGTTAAATGAGAATATTAATGACACAAACCCTTGTGCAAAATCACAAGTAAAAAAAAATAAAATAAAATATGAATCAGGAATAATTATAAAAAAACAAAAAATTTTTAACTGACTATTACCAAACTGACATTTTTGTAATGAATAATTTTGGTTAGATTTATTGGGTTTTGGGGATGGTTTTTTTATATGTGTTTGGTATTCTTAATTAATCTAAACCATTTCTCAAAACTGGTATTGACTTTGCTGGCTCTTTTTTCGTAAAGATTCATACGCTACGCTCCACAAAAATTATCAAGGTTTATTTATGTATCTTTGTCTGTTTTTCAACCAAAGCAGTACATTTAACACTGGATCTAAGCACTGATGCATTCATTGGCACTCTCACTCGTTTCCTATCACATCGAGGATTATGTTCCGACATCTACTCTGATTGCAGCACTAACTTCATTAACGCCGCTACAAAACTAAAAACCATTTATCGCATTCTCTCAAAACTGTCCATTTTCAAAGACAAAGTTACAAAATTCAACTCAGAACAAAATATCAAATTTCATTTTTTACCCCTAGCTGCTCCTCATGAAGGTGGCTTGTGGGAAAGCGCAGTAAAAGCTGCCAAACATCACTTAACTCGTACAGAAAACTTGAAACATGGCGATCTGGTACTAATTCACGATCAACAGACCCGGCCGTTATCTTGGCCAATGGGGGGCCAATTTCTCACGATTCACGAGGGGAAAGATGGACATGTTCGAGTAGTCACCATACGCAACGCTACTGGGGTCATTACACGACATTCCGTTAAGGTTTTTAAATTGCCTTCTGAATCTACTCAATAACTCTTTCTTGATGCCGCTTCTATAAACTCTCATTTTCAAAATTATCAATGTAATCTTTCTTCTTTAACAAAATTGACAGCTGGCAATAACAAACACTTCGGAATTCAACTGTTCCTTCTACCACAAACCTTGACCTCTACCTTGCCTCCTGTCACACGGAGACCACTCCTGATTCCTCTCTTGCAATTCTCCTTTCTCGCCACCTCTGACCGGGATCGTCAAAACTTAACACTGTTTCAAGGGCGCCGCTATGTTCAGTATTCTTAATTAAATTTTTACCATTTTTCCACGCAAAACTTCTCTTAGTTCAAACCACCCCTCTTTAGCATAAACTTTCTCTTTCTCCTATAACACGCCACATCGGAAGAGTCCATTCCATAATTCAAGGAGTGTTTTGCCTTGTATATCAAGTCCAAGGTCAAATGACATCATTTATAATATTTTTGATAGGTTGGCGGATATCAAGTGACTATAGACACAAAGCGTTACCTACCCAAGCCGTGGCGAGTTGGGTAGGTAACAGTTCATATGCACACGTTACGCTTATTTCACTTAACTTTGCACCAGTCGAAGCTAAACTTTCTCAACGCTTCTAGTGCTATTCAGCACATCTCATTAATTATACGTTTGCATCAGTCGACGTATAATTCGCTATATGTATTTATAATCGCTACAGTAATTCGTTCATATCGAGTGGCGTATAAATCGCCATACTTCGTATGAAATTTCAACTCTGAGAATGATCACGTGGTTCTCACAACGCCTTTAATGCTAACATGCTATCGCGGTATATTTTCTACCATAGGGCTGTGCCAAACCATAACTTTAAATGTGTTAAGTGATCTGTGTTATTAAGAGTAACATTACAAGTAAGACCCAGTGTAATGAGGAAGCCGAATGTCCAGGAAGACATGTGGACATCGCTTCAGACAAAGAACAATTTATGTTACTCAATATCTTTATTACACAGATTGCATATTATATGTTGTATTTGTTTCATAGATAATTCTCTTTTTAATCGCACGTATAAACAATTAGAGGTTTATTGGTCTTCCGAAATAATAATTCTTACAAAATCATGCTACAATATCTTTTTTCACCTTTATACACAAAGTATTCAGTAGGCCAGCAGGTGTAGTCAGTATTTGTATATTTTTTTAATTAATGGCTCTTTTGGCTATAAATATTTCTCTTACTTCATCTCTATTCTAACTTTATATTGGAAACAAATTGTAGAATTTTACAAAATATTGTGTTTGTGCTTCGATTAACAACTTTGCTAAATTACTTGAAAACTGCATTCTTGAAAACAAGTTCAAGACCTTGTAAAAATAAACCAATAGGTCTGTACAGACTTTGATTTTCTATTAAATTGAACTTTTTTAAAATACTTAGTGATACAAAAAATAGCAAACAATGAGTAAAGTCATTCATCACAGTAAGTCTAACTTTAATTAATTTTATAATTTTATTCAAAGAGAATCTTTTCAATTTAAAAGTTAAGACTAACATCAAAAAAACAACAACAACAAAAAAACCAGCTAATAGTGTGCTGCTATGTTCTCTTTCAACAATAATGATTTAGTCTATAGTTATAGGGTGATCTAAAAGTGATGAAACCTTATGGGATCATAATGTTAACCACTTACAGTACTTTTCTAATATAATAATGTAAAATAAAATCCATTTCGAATAAGGTTAAATGTCTTTTTGATCATCCTGTATAAATACAATGTTAAAATTTAATTAAAATATATATTTTACCATTTTCATACTTAATGAGAAACTTATCCTTTGGATGATATTGTTTTAAAAGACTTTCTTTATGCTTCCGCCCATTTATATGTTGAGAAAACTTTTCCCATACTGATCCACAAATATTACAAGTATGACAAACGTAACGCCAACTATTCTGAATTCTATAACATGTGACTACATCACCAATTGTTCCATCGTCAAGTTTAACCTTTAACAGCAGATTATCTTTCTCTTCTTTTGTTATATTTTCTTTTAACTAAAACAGTAGAAACAATCAAAATATTAAAATCATTGACACTTTTCTAAATCAAGTATAATAGAATAAATTTTAAACTCAACTTGCGAGATGATATAAAATAAAAATAAAACATGAACACAATTTCTCACAAATAATACTTTTATCAATTCAAACACATTTGAAATACAATGTCGCCATCTTCAGTGGTAGTGGAGTTACAACAATCAAACTATAACAATCCTAGTAACTACGCCATATCCTGTATTTATACAGAATGGAAATTAGATATAGTTCCTGTGTACCTCGTATGTTAAATGTTTTCTAAAAGCTTCCCTTTCATGCAGGTGTCGAATTTATCAACAAACTTTTGTGTTACTTAAGATTGAAAATAAATTTCACACAATTTAAAAACAGCCTAAGACATCTTTTGTTATCAGAACCATTTAACTCAGTGAGTAAATTCTTGGTAATTCCCAAAAGGTAAAAAATTTGTGAGAAAGAAAACTTGATGCATCATGCGTAAGTTTACACGAGATTCTTAGTAACCTACTTATATTTCTTAGAATTCTATTCAACCCAACCCTTGTCACTAAAAATATTTAAGTTAGTGTCAGGTTGACTGGTATCATTCGTACAGCTGATACTGAACATGTATCTGGAAAGACTGTAACAGTGACGACTCACATTGAAGGTTTAGCAATGCTAGACCTTGTCGAGCTACATGTGCAAGCTACACCAATGCACCACTTTAAAATAAAAACACTAGACAATTTTTTTTTAAAAATTACTTGTTTACTCTAAACAAGTATGCAGAAATGACTTTCAACCCACTGTCTGTCCTTCGTATACAAACACGATAGTGGTCACAAAAATTAAGATAGGAACATGAAATTTGTTATAGAGGACTATAGTGTGCTCATTATAGAACCCTAGTTGTCAACTGGCTAATGACTCATTACCGGTGACTGCTATGCGTCTGGTCGGCCATTGTGTGATGAATCACAATTTCTTAGCTTTACTATTTACACAACACAAGCATATGTTTTTGAAACCAACCTTAACCCAGACAGTGGTGTGTTAAGTTTGTAAGTGAATTGTGAGTTTGTGTTTGCCAAACTTGTTAAGTAGCTGTTATATTATTGGTAGGTTATCGTTGTTATTTTTAACATTAATAAACTATATTAAATATACGGTTTAAAATATTTTAACATTATTTTTTACAATTTGAGCTAGAGTTCATTCCAAAATTAAAGAAAAAAAGTTCATAGTCCGGCTCTTGAAATCGTAAGCAATGTTTATAGATTCATGAAAGAAGAAGCGGTACGTGGTGCTGTGACAATTCCTTTACAAAAGGCTCAAATGAGGACTGCGGCTGCAACTGAGGTTTCAGAACGTGTAGTAACCAGAATTAACAGTGAGCTCAGGTTATTAAAAGGTGTATACAAGGTATATAAAAGGTTGTTAGTTTCTGAAGATGAAGTGAAAATTTTAAAAACATCTGATAAAAATCAACAACGGTGCAAGATGGCTACAAACTTAGATGACTTTGATAAATGTATGGTAAGGAGAACAGTTCATAATTTTCATATAGATGAACAACGTCTTCCAAGCGTTCAATCATTAAATACCATGCTTAAAGAGAAAATCAACTTCCATGGTTCTGAAAGCAGTTTAAGACGAATATTAAAAGAGCTTGGGTTTCGTTGGAGGAAAAGTTCAATACAACCGAAAACTTTTAATAGAAAAATCAGAAATAAGAGGAAAAAAGGATTTGTTATTTAAGGTCACTGAAACATTATAGATCACAGAACCGTCCAATAATATACTTAGATGAGTCCTATATTCTATCCATATCTGTCAGTAGCAAAACGTGGTCTGATGGTTCAAACAATGGAATGCTGTTCCTATTTCAAAAGGTGAATACTTGTAATAATTCATGCAGGAGGTGAAAAAGGTTGTCCCCAATGCTTTCACGTGCTGGAAAGCAAGCAGAAATAGTGGGGACTATCACGATAACCTTAACCATGGAGTCCACGACTGTTTTGGTTATCGATAACGCTCCATACCACAATGCTCAGCTAGAAAAACCCCCTACTTCTAAAAGCAAAAAACAAAAATGAAAGACTAGCTTATCAAACACAATATTCCTTTCGGGAAAGACATGTCCCTGAACTTTACAAATTAGTCCAGCTACACAAGCACAATTTCATACTTTATGTATTAGACGAAACTGTTAGGCCATGAAAAAGAGTGACATGATATTCTCAGACTTTCCCCTTACCACCCGGACTTACACACTATAGAACTGATCTGGGCGGAAGTTAAAGGGTTTGTAGGAAATATGCAGCAGCAGAACCACTAATTGACAACCTCATGGAGTCTTTTATAATATCTTTAGGCAGCCACCTGACAACTCTAGTGCTGATTCAGAAGAACCAGAGATGAGTGGCGTGGAAGAACTGCATTAATTCATGGGCAACATTCTGTTCTGTCACCCAAAATTATTTTAGTTTATGCATTTATTATTTCTGATTTTTTTCAGAAAACTATGTTGCAATTGTTATTTTATTTTTTCTATTGGATGTAGATTATGGTTTAAGAATGGGAAAATTTTTTCATGTTAGTTGTATTATCAGTACTTGGCAAGTCACCGTTTTGTTCTAATTTACATGAACAACCACTTGTTTTTTTTTCTTTTAAAATTTGTCTGAAAATTATGATGTAAAAATGAGGAATAAATGCATTTGATTTGAATTAAAATCCTCGTTAAAAGTTTGTAACTCATTTAGAAATAAAGTAAAAAATACATCAAGGTTAAAATATTATATTTAAGGATTAACTGACTTCCAGATACTATGTAGTTTAAATTAAATTACAAACAACAAAAAAGTTAAATATTTTAAACGTGAAATTTTGTTAAGGTTTTTGGAGTTTAATGCTAAATAGTGTGTATATATAGCCTATATTTCGAATCTAACCAATTTTTAATAACAAGCATGAAAGCTTTTGTATTTGCAGATTTACCGACTTTCGAAAAGTCGGCTTCGTAGATGAATGTTTTCAATCATGCTAGTAAAATCTGCCGTGTGCCCAGATACGTGACGGCAACTGTACTCTAATAGCATCAGGATCGGAAAAGAACAAGAGTTGATAGAGAGACCTGATAGGAAAGATGTAAGAGAGGGAACTAATCCAAGACTACATGGAAAAAAGTGTAGATCTACTCAGAGTACCTAGGGCTGTTTTGTACAAACTCACCTTACTGGAAAATATCCCGTAATCTACCAATAAAATTTAACATTTTTTAAAAGGTCCAAGAGAGCTACTTTAGAGCAGTTACAATTAGAGGATCTGCTAGTGGGGCTAGATAAGTACTATGATGGCTCTATCAACTCATTTTTAACTTGGACAAAGAAAAACAGTATCTCACAGTAGTACAGAGAAAGTTATGAGATAGGTTAAGTAATTTAGTTGAAATAAATCTTCTGTGAGCACAGTGGTGAAATTCACAATAATTTAGTTGAAAATTCCCTTAACCGCAACTTGAGAAAAAACGTAAATAACTAACAACAAACACAAATGGACAATTATTTGTTTATTCCCCTAATTTGATGATGTACATTTCAATAACAACGCTATCATCAACAGAGGATCGATACTCCTAAACTAAAACTAAAATAATCCAAAGTAACTAAGGTTAAAATGAACAAACCTCCCACTCCCCAGATCAGCTAGCCTATGAAAAGGTTGAAGTTGTTGCTTTGTGGATTTATGTATTGAGATCACCTCAGTCTAAACAGCTGATTTTTGGACCTGTCTGTCTAGAAATTGTCGATCATTTGTAAAGTGCTCTACAGCCCAAACGCATTTTAATTAAATTTGAAAGTAGCTGCGCTGCCGTTAGAAAAATAACAATTTTGATGAAATTTTACTCAAGTGCAGCCTCTGAGGACACAAATGTCATAGACTACATTTCTAAAAAAAATGCCAAGTTTTGAATAGGAAAATATCAAAAATTTACCATGGCACTGTTATAGAATTAGAAATTTATCAAAATTGACTCTACCGATTTTGTTTAATTTTTAGTGAACATGAAACATTTTTACATAGTAGGCACGAAAAAATAATACATAGTCCGCAATAATACAGAGTGTAACAATTTGCACTTCTACGGATTAACTTTTTAGATTTTGACTTTAACTTTGTTAGGTGCCAGTCCGTGACGAAGCACAGACACTTTTTATATTTAAAATACGGGATCGTGGATTTTAAGGAAAATGTACTTTTTAATCACAATCAAACTACAGATTTTATGTAATACCCAAATTTAATAATCATTAATATGTCTCCTTCCTCTCTGAAATAACATACATATATAGATATTGGTTATTTATTTATGATCTAACATATTATGTTAATTAGAAGTATGGATTTAAATTTTATGGAGGCGCTCCTGAAAACATGCATAGGCCTACACACTAACATGACTTAAACACTATAACATGACAGGTGATTTACTAAATCTACAAATGTTCAGTCTTTTCATATCTTTTATAAAATTTTTATAATAATAATAATATTTATTTATAAATTTGAAATTGTTTCATCACTTCAAAAGAAAAAAAAACACTGCAATCCCTCTAATTGTCTGTTTGCCAACAACTAACAAAAAATTTTTTCCACAAATCAGAGCTAGCAATAATAAATTGCAAGAATTATTCTGACTTTCTCAAATTAAATACATGAGATAAGTTCTTGAAATTAAAATATTTTTGATAACAAGTTTTGGTTTTTATTCGTTATATTTCAATAATATATAACAAAATAACCATTAACGTAAGCGTCTATACCAGGATGCCAGCACTGACTAAGTAAAATGCAGTTTATAACTGTATTTCTGATTTTGCTCATTTTAACACGTTAGGTGCCAAGCCAGTTGTGCCACTTTTATCATACAGTGCCAACTGAAATAAAAAATTTTAATGACATAACTTGTATATATGTGGTCTTATGGATATATGGAGAACTGATTTTTTGAGAAATTGTTTTACAAAACATTCAAAAAAATGATCGGCCGATCGGCCCGGCATGTCATTTTGAATACCGGCCGATTGGCCGACCACACTTTTAATTGATTAACTAGGAAAATTTTGGTCTGTGATGTTGGTAATACATGACTCAGTGGTGGAAAACGCGTTGAGTAACTGCACGTAAATCTGCAGTGTGTCTTTCTTGTTCTAGCTGATGTGTGTGTGGCCCAGCCAAGGAGCCCACCAAACCAAAACTATAATAAGTATAAATTAGGATGTAAAGGAATTCTAAATAATAAAATATGAATTGGCACTTGCGATTTTGTTGAGCAGTGCAAGATTATTACGTAGAAGGGGAGAGAGAAGAGGAGTGGAGGGCTTGAACCAGCGAGCCGAGCGGGGGTCTGTTCCGAGAGCCGCGAGAAGAAAGACCGCTACGGGACGAGGTCAGTCCATTTTCGGCCATGTGCTAGCTAAATTAAACGGTATGCTTTTCGGCCACTATTAAGGCTTATTCTTGCCGTTATGTCTTTTTAATAAATTATAATAATTCTGTAATCTTTTAATTTCACTTGCGTTGTGTGCGTTCATTAGCGTCCTAACCCGACTCCTTGGCCCATCCTGACAAGATTCGGTTAAAGTGTATGCGGTCTCCAGCCAGCCGGAGCTTCCAGCTGGTCAAAGAAGTGGAGACGGTCACAACTGGTGTCAGAAGTGGGATTATGAATAAAATTTTAGAATTTTTATGATTGTGAGTAAGCAATCAGAGGAAAAGTAACAGAACGCTTCTCTCTTTAAGACCGCAGATGCGCACCCAAGGTAGAAACAAGCACAACAAATTTTTTTTTGGTTTTCGCTTTTAGATTCAAGGGGGATAAATACATTGTCAAAATTTGAAAGATGCCTAAATAGACACTCATTTCGTTTTAAATTAATCACTTTTAACATTAAAAAGGGTAATAATTGCTAGGAGGCTGTATTGTCTTCACCTGTTTACAGATTGCTAACTGATTTCAAAATTTTAATTAAGGCGCATGGGGACTTTGAAGGTATTTGGCAGCAATGAATTGACCTCACGTTCGTATTTTCTCTTTCTCCTTTCAAAATTTAAAGAAATTTTGTGGTATATTCTTTTGGCGATTTTTAAAATTTATTTTTGCTTATGAGTGGAGTGTCACATTAGCCACCACTTTACAACGAGCCGAGGTTTTCGGCTACATTTAACATTTTTTATTACATACAACAAAATATTTAAAAAAATTGCAAAAAAAAATTAGTTTTTAATTAATTTTTGTAAATTGGAACAGTTATATTGTGAAATAATATATAAAAAAAAAACAAGGTAATGTTAAAAAAACAAAAAACAATATTTCTTCAAAACAATGCTCAAATGCAAACACGGAGGTCGTCGCTTATCAGACTAATGAGACTGTGAGTATCTATAGACGTTATACGCTCTGTAGAAGCTATATAATCCGTGCACCGCCGGGCCATTCCAGACAAAATAGCGTCCCCCTCCACTGCCTCGAGGCTCAGAACTTTCAACAAAATGTTTTTCTATTCCTGAATAGACAGTGGACATGCCTCTGCATTCTACCGGAACTTTGGTGAACTAATTAACTAACCATAGGCTAAAATATTTTTTTGCGACTTTAATCATCATACGCGTTTGGGTCAAAGTCTACCACTGCGGCTATACTCGTTTGCCGCGTAGGAAGGGTTAATAACATTTTCAAAAACTAAAAAAAATGAGGTATAATAAAAAATGAAAGTCAATTCATAAAGATAAATGCATCTAAAAAATGACATAACTGTAAATTGCTGTTTTCAATAGCAAAATAATAAAACGGTCAAAATAATTCTGAGTTAAACAGCTAGACAGAGGGGAAAACAAATAGGAACTCTACAGCACAACAGTGGCCGCATCAGCTAAGGAGACAGATGAGTAGCAAAACAAATTTAGGCCCTTATTAAATATAGAAATATATTTAAGCCAGCAGCCATAGTTCATTTTACTTTTTAATTTGACAATTAGGCCTAGGCCTAACGAACTGACATTTTAATGACAATAAGATCACCATCCATTAGTTTCTTTGTGACCCCCCCCCCTCAAAAGGGATAACCAACGTAACACTTTTATCAAGCTTAAACCTACCCTTATATTTTTGTAGTATCTTGGAGAATCATCATTGTCTGAATCCAAATTTCTTCTCCAATTATCCCCTGCTTTCCATTCATCTTTCACATATTTGTCTTCCAATAAACCTTCGTAGGATTTATGCATTATAGATATCTATCTTCACTCTTTATGTATTGATCTAAGACAGAAAATTATATACTATTTCATTTAAAACTGAACATAAATTATGAAACTTCCCACTGCTAAAAACTTTTTAGTAGAGCCTACTTGTTTTTAATGGCAAAAATAAAATCACTAACGAGTAAACAAAATAATAAACAATGCACTAAATTACTCATACACAAAACCAAAGATTAAAAAAACTAATCTTATTAATTAGCATTCAAAACTAGCCTAAAAACTAATGCATTTTGAGCTTGAAAAGTGTCTTCCAACAAAAAATATGACCTGATTGTTTGAATACAAGGTAAATACTTTACAATTTCATATTTTTTTATAGAAAAATCCGAGACCGAGGTACAACTGATAATTACCACCAGACCTAATAAAACAAATACTTTTTACAATGACAAATATATGTTTTAATAGTAAACATTGAGCCATGAACATTCACTAACTTGAATAACTACTAACTTAGGCATTCATCACCACAGCTGGATTTGCATTTGTAATAACTAACCAAATCTGGATTTTATAAATTTATATTTCTTATTTTCTACTAAACTAATGTATTTTGCTCCTTTAAAAGTGTCTAGTGACACCTAATATGATCTCATTTTTTCAAAATATGGTAGGTAGTAAACAATTTCATTGATTTTCTTAATTAAATTTCAGGGCAAGGTAGATTGTATAATTATGTAATTAGAGTAGCTGGTAAAGCTAAGCGAATTTTGGTTAAGTTTAAAAAAAAAAATCCTTTACTACATACCTAACACCTTAAAAATAAATTATTAAAGGGATTTAAAAAAATTAACCAAAATTACCTGTACCAGCTACTATATAATTATAATTACAGACTTTACATAAACCTGTTTGGTAATTGTTTACTGGGACTGCAACCAGTTATTTTGACGATTTTTTTTTTTTTTTTAATTATGTTCTACATACCTTAATTATTATTTATAAAATAAGTTTTCAATGTGGAGCTGCTTTTTCACCGAAAAATTACGATTTCAAAACTACAGAATTCAATACATTTACAGATCACCAAAATCAAGCAACATTGAGCATAGTTAGTATTTAGATGGGTGATCCCTTGGGAACGAACTTACTTTTTCATTCTTTTTTTTTTAATTTAGGCATAGGTCAGGTATTTGACCTTGTAAGGTATAAATTCGTGTACAAACCTATTTTAACACGTAATTTATTTATTGGACCATAACCTAGAAAAGTTGAAATTTTTTTTTTTTCTGTAAAGAAGTTAGCTCCGAAATGAAAAATTATTTTACTATTAATAAATAAGGTGTGTAGATCATGATTTTTTTTTAAATCGTTTAAAAGGCAAGGTTGCAGTCACAGTAAACAATTAAAACCTGTTTTTATTTGAACTTGGTAGGTACTTTAAAAATTTTCAGTGAAAAAGTGAATTATGGTTTAAAATATTATTTTACATATTCAAAATAAGTTATGTAGTAACCAAATTAGATAATTCGGTAAATGTTTAATTAAAGGGAACTTATAATTTTCAGTTTTTTTTTTTGCATACTACATAGCCTATCTTACTTCTTAAGAATAAATCATATTTTCCTTGCGCAGGTCATTATTATTCAGTGAAAAATCACAATCAAAACTACCAAATCTGACATATTATAGGTTAAAACTTTAAGAGGTATGTCCAGGTGCTTTTGTACGTTTACTGAAATTAATAATTTGCGATATAATTATATATCTCGACGGATTTGGCCTAGTAGCCAATCTATAAACACCTGGCCAAACCTTACACATATAAAACCACCTGGCCAAACCTTTCGTAAGTTTATATTATTAAGAAATAAGGTAAGTGGAACATGCTAAAAAAATTGCAAAAAAAGCTGTAACTTTCTTTGTAAAGAATTACCAGCAAATTACTAGCCAGGTGGTTTTATATAAATATAGTCACTTGGTCAAACCTGTCATGGCATATAAACAACAATCTAGCATAGTCATTGTGTAATGCCTATGCTTCTACTCCGCAATGAAAACATTATTTATTCTTAAGAAGTAAGGTTAAATAATAAGAAGGTTAATAATATTAAAAAGTAAGGTTCTATGTAGTGACAATAAAAAAAAATTCCCAAAATTAGCAGTTACCTTTATGTAAACAATTACACATACATCTTTTTACATCCTAAAATAAAACATTCAAGACCATAATATAGAATGAGTAAAAAACAATACTCTACCATCTTCAGTTAGTTGTTCAGAAAGGTTATGTACCTGTGGTACACAAAATCGAGTAGCCTAATTTTATTTACAAAAAATGTAATTTGTTTCTTTCAATGAGCAATAAACGGGAATGAGCAAATATTCCCGGTTTAGTTTAAATGTTATAAATTAAATTTTTGGAACTCATGAAGATAAAGGATAAAAGTACTTTCTGACAACAGTTAAGACTATTTAAAATTAGTTTAGTTAAACAAAAGCTAATCATATATAAATTGTACGATAATTTATGTTTTTAAAACATTTATACTATAGCCTACCATCTAGGCCTATGATATTTTAATAATTTTTCAATTTTTAAACATACCCTGTTTAAATAATATTTTCCTAATTATTAATACAACGGTTACAACGTAAAAGTTACACCATTAGAACTCGATAGTCTATAAACAAATTAAATTATGTACGAGGTTTGAATCTGTGATCTTAGACCTATGACACTATGAGCTCGGTAACCATTACTGTAAGTTGAGCTCACAGATCAGGTGGCCAGCACTGCTGGCCGCACACATTTACGCCGCTAAGCTGTTATAATACTGTTCTATGTTTGTTTAATATAGTTATATGTTATATTGTTATTAACACACGATTTATTCTTTATATACATTGTTTAAGCAATGTTTTAATTTGAACTCTTCAAGTTAAGTTGTTTGAATTATAAAATATTTGGAAGTCTTGTAATTAAAGTTTAGTTATATTTATTACAAACAAATTGTTTTTCCTTTTTACTTATAATGTGTTTAAAAGATCATTAATTAGTTACAATAAATTATGGGCCCAGATAATGCTATTTATTTTAGGATAATTGTTTAGAGATTAATTATTTTTCTTTTCAATGATTTATAGTAGCCTAACAAAGTTATCAAAAACAATTGATTTTTCAAAATACATTAAACTTTTAGGAAATGTATCAGATTGGCTTACATGGAAAAGAAAATTGAGAGATTTGTTAGATTATCAAGAAGGAGCTCTAGATGTCATTGATAACAAGCTAGTGAAACCTGATCCAAAAAACAAGATGCACAAAGAGATTTTTTTAGCATTGTACTATAAGTCAAACAGCTATGCTAAATCAATTATTATAAGCTCAGGCACAAATGAAGTATACCAGAAGATAAAGGACCAAGAAACTGCCAGTGAGGGATGGGGCATGCTTAAAAGTAAACTTTGAAGCCACAGCAAAAGATCAATTGTTCAAGGTCTTCCGATTTTTTTAGTTTTAGTTGGTATCAAGGACAAGATGTTTCATCCCATGTAGCAAAACTAAAAAAACTTATGGAATGAACTGAACAATGGGTTAAAGTCAGTGTGAGATCTATTGCTAGTTTGCAAAACTTTACACATCTTACCAAAGTAGTTCCAGAATTTTCAATCTAGTTGGATGATTTTAACACGTATACCGAAACATGATTTTTTGAACACTAACCGAAACATAAGGTCATTTCGACCGTTTTGGTTTATTCTTCTGGTTTTATTGTTTTCTCTTTGTTTAAGCTCTAACATCGTTTAGTTAAGCATATAGGGGTAATATAATAAAGTTTACCCATTTTGAAAGACAAATAAATTTTTATTTGACACAAAAAACAAACTATACTACTATTGAAAAAATGGAAAATGCAATTTTTTTTATATGAAAACATCTATACCCTAGGACTAAAAGAAGATATTTGAAATGTAGAAAATATACTGTAGTAGACACACATAAGTACATACATTATATGTTGTTGTACAAGTTTACCAATGAAGTAAACCAATTGTCTGCAGTTACATTATGGTTACTACATTCAATCACTTAACACAATCTTGTAAGAGACTGTACAGGGACTAGCATCTATTTTTCCTTCTCAGACAATCCCACACCATCACTATTTTTACCAGTGTAAATGTATGCATTTACAAGGTAAGATGTTTTTGAGTCTGTAAGACACATCACTTTAATTCCATATTTGTTTTGGCTTCTTTGGCATGTACATTCGAAATGCACAACACCCTCTAAAAGGAACAAGCATCTCATCAACCGTGACAAACTCAGATGCGCTATAAGCTTCCTGACTGTTGGAAATAATTCTGTAAACATTTCAGAAATAGCAGCAGCTTTATCATTCTGCTTTCTCTGAGCATGGGTCTGTGTGTCATCGAACCGTAAAGTTGCAAACAGGAATTCAGAGTGCTTTACAGACATTGTTGAACGAAATATAGGGTGGCTGTATTCATCTTTTGTGAAAATGGATACCATTTTTGTTCATCACATCATTTGACTTTAGAATTGACGAAAGTAACAACAAGCCAATCAGGACATGCACTTCTTCTACATTGGTGTAACGGTAATTGCTTTTGTTTGTGTAATGAGATTCATCCCAACCATGGCCAACTTTTGGTTAGTGTATGTAACTATTCTTGAAATTATATCCTGATCAAAGAATAACTCCCAAACTTCACGCTTATCAGGGCTGTTGCCTAAGGCTCTCGCTGGTGCTCTAATTGCTGATAGTCTAGTTATAACTAAATTTCTTGCTGGAGTTTTTACATTTCTAGGAGGTGGGTTGCTTTTCCATGAGTTTGGAGGTCTGGTTTCATTATTTTTCATCTCCTCCAAGAATATTCAGGAAGATCAATGCCTTCAGCGAAAGTATTTATTATATTTTCTACATCATTCATTTGATTGAGAAGGTTGGTACGATCTACATCTTCTGATGAACTGGTTTCTGTAATAACTTGGTATTCATGGTCAGATATTACAAAGTCAGGATCAGCATCCGAATCGTCAACTTCAGTAAATTCACTATCATCATCACTGTCCCTATCAGCCATCAACCTAGGTATTTGATCACAAAAATCCGGATCACTAGGCCTCATACCTTGACTAGAACTAGGATTAGCCATTTTATAACTATAAAAATTCAAGTTTATGACTAAAACAGTAATCTACAACACAGAGCACTATAGGCCGTAAACTGAAACATACGGTATGGTTGACCGACAGCCACAAGCTGGTAACCGAAACACACGGTAAAACTGACCAACCGATTTTGAACACAGAGCTGGTCAGGGCGATGCTGATAAGCAAACTAGACAGTGATGAGCTAATAAGCTATATGTGGACTCGAGAAGAAGGTATGGGGAGGGGCAGCCGTCAAGGGCTTGCAGTTTAGACTCTATTAGATCGCAAAATTCCCAAACGGTCAAATTGACCGATGTTTCGGTATACGTGTTAACCAAAGATGAAAGCAAGAAATTTGATGAAATGACTCTGAGTCAACTGTACATGTTCAAAAGAAACTTTCTCAAGCGTAAAAACGAAGGACAGTTTGAAACTGTTCAAGAAGCCTTAACAGCTAAAGCAAATTATAAACCTAGACAATTTACTCAGAAGACTGATAACAAAAGTAAAACTAAGTATTACAGAAACAAAGGTTGGGAGAATGATTTATGTAATTATTGTCAGAAGAAAGGACATTGGTTAAAAGATTGTCAAAGTTAGATTGCTGATGAAAAACCTAATAAAATTAGAGTGAGTCAAACCAAGTCTAGTACAAATCTTGTTAGCAATCAAATGATGATGGTAAGCAAAAATTTATTTTCTACACCATCTGCACAGGATAGAAATTCGAATAGTGAGTTTAAGTCTACTGCAACAGAATGTTATCACTGATTACCATTCCGGCATAAAAATAAATGTTCTAAACTTGGAGAACTGATGTCAGTTGATGTATGTGGACCTTTTAATGAATTTTTTCAGAAGAATTATTAGGTATTGTTTAAAGACAGCTATATTGTTTAGATATGGATTTTTTATGAAAGAATCAGAAGTAAATAATATGGTAGTAAAAGTTATTCAGCATAAAGACATTAAATAAAATTAAAACAACAATTTTTTTTTTTTTAGTATCAACCACAATGTTTTGTGGTTGATACTAAAAAAAAAAAAAAAAATTGTTGTTTTAATTTTATTTAAAATGGAATACCACCAAGTACCTACGGTCTCTAGCATAAATAGTTATAAAGACATTAGGCTATAAAATTCAAGAACTTTAAAGTGATAACGGATGTGAATTTAACAACAAAGAGAAATTTTTAGTAAAAAAGGGATTGTTCAAAGATTGACAGCACCCTATATGCCTCAACAGAATGGCAACACAGAGTGTAAACTCGGTACAGTTTTGGAAATGTCGAGAACTTTGAAATTATCATGAAAATATGTTGAGTTTCCTGCTGCCATATAGGCTGAGTTGGTGAATACATTTACATCCTAAATCGAACTGAAAAAGTCATCAGTAGAAGGTATGAGTCCATATGAGCTGTGGATTGGTAAGAAACCCAGAATCAAACTCTTGCACATCATAAGTTCTATTTATGTTCACATTCCAGATCAGAGGAGACACAATTAAAGGGTACCTAATTGGATATGATGGAGATGAGCAGTAAAGGAAATCACCTTGATATAATAACTGAGGTTGCTGAAGGTGTCTAGTTTAGCGATGTTGATACTCGGGTGAAATAGATACTCGCAATACTCGGCTTCGAATGATTTCAATACTCGTATTATTAGTTCGACATCGAGTATCTGCGCAGAATGATTATGCGCATTATGTGTGTGTGTGTGTGTTATATTTCTATCTGTTAGACTGATCCACCAAGTATTTATTTTTTTAAACAATATGTGATTGACACTTGTAATACGTAATTAAATGTTATCCTGCCTCGACACAAATTCAGTAATTAAACGTAAGTACATTAATAATTTAGTTATTATTTAAAATAAGTTAATTTACTATATTTTTTATAAAGATGGTAACCTATAAATATTTATTTAAATATAAGTAATAACAATTAAATAATAATTTAATTTACTTTTTGTTAATGTGGAAATAAATGAATACTATTGTTATTTTAAATTGAACTTGTTACAGAATCTAAATCATTATAACTCAAAATCGTAATGTTTAATTAATGTGTAGTGAAAAATCAGCTTAGAAACTAATGTAACCAAAGTAGAAACACCGAGTATTTTGTTTGGAATTGACACAACACTAACAAATATCGTTGACCGAGGATACTCGCAGTCTCGCACATTAGCTCCTCCTTGTTCCTAGTTACGAGGATTTTGTCCGAGTATTTTAATACGAAACCGAGGATTTTAATATTCGGACTCTTCCGAGGATTTTGATACTCGGAATCACCGAGTATTATAATTCGAACTCACACATCACTAGTCTAGTTGTTTAAAAAATAAACCAAGGTTAAAAAAAACCATCTTCGTTTTTATTAATAAATGTATTTACTTTATTCATACTGAAACAAAAATATAACTACATGAATGGAGAGTTGTAATACAAAATTAAGTTTTGCTCTACAAACATATATACACAAATTTATAATATTATAATACTAGATTCATAATTTTGTATTTTCCGTTATGAATACATCTCTACTGTTAACATTCTCTAATGTTTACAAAATTAATTATTTCACAATTTTAAAATACATTTAGGTACAAAAAAAAATATATATAGAAAGGATAAATTTAAATTTTTAATAAAAATATAAAATACTATTTAGTGATGGTTGTTGCTCTGGTTATAATTAAACGTGTGGTGACTCTGTGGAAGAGACGAGAATTGATGTCCTTGTTGAGAAGTAAAATGGTGTGATATGTTATCAGTACTAGGTTGAGAGAGAGATGAAGTTTGTGTAACATTAAATGTTGAATTCCTAGTAGATTGTTGATTAGAATTTCCTGAAGGTTTATTATTTAAATTAATTGGATTTAAGGAATTTTGTTCAATAGAATCTTCCTTTAAAGTTACGTAGGCGGGAAATAATGGATTTCTCCCAGGATTTTTTCTAACCAGTTTGTTGTAATCTTGGTTTCCTTCACGAAACGAATCTTCTTTTGAAGGTAAGTTAAATAATGAATCTCTACTGGGAATTTGTCTATCACGTTGGTTGTAATTTGTTAATTGTTGGAAATTTCCCCGATTTCTATCAAAGGAACTACTTTGCTTTGTTAATTTACGAAATGACTCTTCTTGGAAAGGAATGTTAAATAAATCTCTATGAGAAATATCGCTGTCCGATTGCTGTTTAAAATTTTGAACATCGGAGTTATCATAAAAACTACTTTGTTTTATTGATTTACTATATGAATAATCATTTAAAGGATAGTTTAATTTATTTAGAGTAGCTTGAACGAGCACCATAGTATCATCTTTGGTGATTTCTAATATGTTTTGATAAATCAAAGATGTTCCTACAGCTTGAGAGATTGTAGCTCTTTGTAAACCAGTCAAATGTGATAATTTATCAAGATTCTCAATGAAGTTTGCAATTTCTGTTATTTTCAAAATGTGTTGCTTATCATCATTAGATGTTAGGCTATCAGTAGGAGTTTTATTTATGTTGGATGCAACTTTTTCCGGTATTGGAATTTTCTTAACTCTTGATAACAATGAATCTACTTTTTCAATTGCATTTTCAGCAACATTTATCAAAGATTTTTCTATTATATTAGCTTCTAACAGACCTAATAATTTTTCTTTTATTGTATCGAGTAAAACATAATTTTTTACAATAAATGACTCTATATCTGCATTGTCCTTTGATTTTTCTATCAACAATGCTTCTGATAATAAATTAAGAACTTTAGGTCCTAAAGAATCTAAATTTTTTTCCAAAACTGAAATATATCTAA
Source organism: Aphrophora alni (assembly GCA_963513935.1). Taxonomy (NCBI): domain Eukaryota; kingdom Metazoa; phylum Arthropoda; class Insecta; order Hemiptera; family Aphrophoridae; genus Aphrophora; species Aphrophora alni. The sequence continues at coordinate 152,572,363 of OY740767.1, read as the reverse complement.
GGACTGGAACAATGTGTGCTTTATCTTTAGAATGTTTTCTATTATCTTCCATTCTATTTTTTTCAGAAGAGTATCTGCTGTTATTTGATGTTTTCTCAGAAAGTAATTTCGTTTTTTTGATAGTATTGGTTTTTATAGAAGGGCTGCAACTTCTTTTATGAAGCTCTCTATATGGTGAATGTTTAATTTTACCTTTATCAAATCTTTGTGGAGGAGATCGAGGACGATATGATATTCTATCTTGATGTTGTTGATCAGGTTTTTCTATCTTTTTATCAAAATAAATATGAACAAATTCTTGTCTTATTTTAGATTTCTCAGTTTTAAATTTATCTCTATAAAGTTCTTTTAAAAGTTTATCCCAGTAAGGAGCAAATTCATTTTTCATAATATCCCATCTGTTTTCAATCGTCGATGGGTGTGCTCTTTTACTCCAAAACAAATCCATCTCGTTCTGGTAATTTATATGCTTGTGAGGGTTGTCTCGGTAGTACTTCATGTCTTTGATCAATTTAGATTCTAGGCATTCTTTTCTCATTTTGAACTTTTTCAATGCAGGTGAGCCATGTTCTAAAGTTAACCTTCTACAAAACCTTATCTCTTCCACATCATACCTGTAATCAAAGGATAAAACATTACCAACCAACAAAAAAACACTTCAAATGTTAGAAACAACAAAAGTGAGAAGTTTTTTTATAGAAAAAAGTAGAATTGTAGTTAGGGATGAGACGATTCGGTGCTATCTGATTACGATTATTTTTAATAATCAGTGATTACCGATTACACTTATTGACGAATAGTTTTCAATGTAGAATGAAAAAGAAAGTAAGGATAATACATGTAATAGTATTGACTCAACTGTATATAGTTAAACTATCATTAAACATTAAGATTATGCACGATTAAACCTTAGTAAAAGTTTTCAATCTTAGCATTAAGATTACATAGTGTTTGTAGTATAACAAAGTAAAAGTAATAAATGTATTCAAATTATACAGTCTCAAATTAACTTAATTGTATTCTGTTAAAATATGAATAAACGTTAAGATTATCGGCGACTAGGAATTACTGACATAGTACAGCTACATAACATTATACACCAACTTTCTAAACAAATATCAGAAATTAAGCCAGATAAGTTGTATTACAAACATATACATAATATGGCTTGGTTTAAGATACATGTCAAATGTATGGGTGCTCCCTCCCTTGTGTGGCACTTATTAAAAGATAGATATCAATATATTATATATTTATATTTTAATTTATTTCACAATCAGAAATAATAAAGTATTGTCAAACTGGAAACATATTGTCTTGATCATTGTTGTTCAATATTTCTTTACGGGTTTTATTTTGTTATATTACAATTAATTAAATTATGTAAGTTAATTTCTTTAATTAAAACACCATAATAAAAATGGTGTTTGTTGAGAAATGATATAACAAAAAATGTTCATGAAAGTAGGGGAGGGGGATTAACATTACACTATTAAAATATTTACAAAAGTAGAGGGGGGCAAGCCAGACCTTTATACCTAACTGGATCATTCTTATCACTATGTTTGTATTCAGCATCTATTTAACATTTTACTGTTGAAATGACGCACTACTGAATATTAAGTTTGATGAACCCCTCCCCCTCCCAGCAAGTTAGACTAGGAGGGGACAAAAGGAAAAATAAGAGAATTGAGAGAGGGAAAAACTTGTGCTGCAGAGTAACAGAAATATTGTTCATCATATTCCCCCCACTCTTGGCTTTAGGCTTTAACATGCTATTATCACAGATAATCATAGATGCTTTTTCATAACAAACTTATTTTGTTCACACCAATTGTGTGCCTTTCAAAACACACACAGTATGCCCTACGTTTGTTATGTACATTATCCACCCAATTTCCGACAATTTTTAGATAATTTCGTTATTATATATTTCCATTTTGTACAAAGTAATTTACACCAAATTCTCAATCCATAATTTTTCTCTTTGACAATATTCTTCATCAATTCTGACATTATATATATAATAATTATTATTTTATATTATTAGATTGGGCTTGTGATTTGTTGATGTTCAAGGAAAAAGCCAAAATCAGTGGAAACTGAGTACGTGAGAAACTTATTGGGATAGAAGAATCTGACAGAGAAAGTTTTATTCTTGGAATAAGAACTCGTTCACCTGCTGAAGCTCCAGTTAAAATCGCACAATCAATAAGGTTCTGACGCATGATCTTAAATCTCAAACTCGTTCTATTTATAAGTCCACGACTCACTTCCAAATTTCGAATCAACATAACCAAAGCACCTTGCTTAAGCACCAATTTATATCTTGGAAGACCGCTAATTTGAAGTGTATTTAAGAACTCTGTTGGATACTTAAGTTATTCTGTACCGTCACTGATATCCATGTCAAAACTAAGGTACAATTTTTCTTCTCCAGGAAGTAGTTCCATGACTTCGTTATTGATAAGATCAGTCTTTAACCTATTACTGTAAGACTGGGATGTAAAGGCATCAAACAATCTCAAGACTACCCCGTAAAATAAGATCTTGCACAAAACAAAAAAGAAATATAACGTAAAATTAAGTAAAACTTACTAACATTTACAGTGTAAGGATAAAATAATCATCTTAAAATGGCTGAGTTTAAACACACTTAAATGTATTTAATTTCCAACAGCTGATACATTTGTTTTTTTGTTTACAATTATTTGTTTACTTTTTATATATCGAAATAGTTTCAATATGGAGATTTCTGAAACTTTAGGAACCTATATATCAGAACCACTTGACTTATATGCTTGAAACTTTGGTATTAGCAGTTTTTCACTAAGGTCTATGATTGTGCAAAATTTCAAGTTCCTAGCCTATACAGTTTTCGAGTTGAAAAATCAAACGGACAGACTTAGCATTTTATTAGTAGTAATTTGTCAATGTAAAGGAGAGAAACAATTATTCCTAGCTAATTCATCCCACCCAATTCACAATGCCTTTCCATATTCCCTACCTTTCTAATATCGGAATACATATCAGGACTTATTCATGGCTTCTTCTCCTCTCTCTACCGCTCTCCCATATTGCATTTCCATACTACCCCTCCCTCCTAGAGTATGGGCATAGTTATCGGGAATTAGAGGTATCGTTGACAAAAGATCAGTATAGGGTGTAGTTGGTCATTTCTGGTATCAGTTCACCCCTAATTACCATAATGCAAATTTATTAATTTTAAATTATTATAAATAATGTTATATTAGTAATTCTATCATTTTGAAGGTACAAGCAAAAACCATCCATTGGAAAATATAGGAATGTTTCTGTTTTCATAGTGTGATGAGTCCATTGATTATTAAATGATGACACTTATTAGACAATTACACAATTAGAAAAAACAAATTAAATTTGTAAAATATTTAAAAGTGGGGTTCAGACATTTGGTTTAAAGTTTTACAATCCTCAATTATTTTTGATTTTGAAAGAAAAAATAATATTACACTAATTTTTAAAATATTGGTTTCTTCAGTTATTTAGTTAGCTGTTTTCACAAATTATGATCAAACAACTATCATCAGAACTGTATTATAAAGACGGTCATAAACTGTTTATATCTTATTTTCCTACAGGAAACTGTTAAATGCGTGTAAATTGTAAATGGAAAGTGCTGAAACGCATAATTGAAAATAAATACCAACACCATCCAAAGCCTATTAGTTCTGCCACCTCATTTCTACTAGGCTTAAAGCTAGTCATTATATCACATTGTCATAATACATTGCAGTTTATCTTTTATTAGATAATACATAAAAAAATACACACGCTACATAATTTTATATAAAATAATAAATCAAAGGATAATTTTACTCTTTGATAACATTAAAAAATAATAAAGCGTTAAATGTATGTATGTATTGTGAGTGTAATACATCAAAAGATAGACAACGGTGGTTCTGTAATTTAGAGTGAATTAGCATGACCTAGTAAATGTATCATGATATAGAAACTGGAAATTACAGAGATACCTTTCTATTTATAGGTAAACCATAACATTTATGATGACACATTATTTTTGATTTCCACTAAAATACACTTTCCTGCCATGATAACCATTTTCTACTTTATTGAGTAGTATTTAGGGCTACGGGGTCTCTATTTTACCTTGTTTTTATAAAGTGGTGATGATTAACAAGTTTTCCCCCTTTAAACGGTAACTTTTTTTGATGAGCTCTAATCGTTAAGTCTGAATTGGTACAGAAAGTACGAATCCGCCTTTAATCGTCTCATCCCTATTTCTAATGTCAATACAAAAGAAGTTGAAACATTTTAAAATAAAACAACATGCATGCAAAGAGTAACAGAAAAATTACAAATAATCGCACAATAAATCATTCTAGTGACTAGCTGCAGATAATCATGTAATATAAAATTCTAGTGAGTGTAGAATATCTGTTGTAATTATCCATCTCTCAGGGCAAGACTGCCTATTTGAACATTTGAAAAAGATCTATGTTTTAGACTCTGACAATGCATATATGTGAATACTCCTATTTTTAGATGTATGAAAAATCATCTTTTGGTCACAATAAATTGAACAAACAAAAGCAGAGAAGTGAAGTAAGAACAACATACATTTCATGTATTAGGCATTAGGTCATTGGACACATTTTGTTATACTCAAAATAGTGAATCAACGGGCTGCACACCAAAACTATTCGATGTTCATCGTACGATCATTGAGGTGCAAGACTTTTATCTTAAGAAAATTTTGCTGCACACTAAAGTGATACCACCTGTTGGAAATGAGTTTTTTTAGTCTATACCATTAGAATATGAGAACCAGAGATCGGATTTTAAAGGGGGGGAGGGGGTTTTCTTTACTATGTCGCTACATTATCTGGTTTTAGTAGGCTATTTATTTGATTCAATTGATTCAGTACTTCTCAAGTTAAATCAATATTTTCTGGTTTTAAAATTATTTGATAATGATGGATTGTTCATATTATTAATATGGTTTAATCGGACATTTGCCATCGTTTGTATATATGAAAACTAATACATGACGTTTTGAGAGTATAAATCAACTCTCATTATTAAATGTAAAACTAGACAAAAAAGAGGAAAGAAAGAGAAAAGCACCAACATAGCATAGTCACCTACGGCCATGTTGTAAACTGAAACTAAATCTTAAAAAAGAGAACTAGAGACCTGAGCAGTCAAAGCTAAGACTAAATAATAACGTAATCAACCCAACACAAGAGGACAGCAAGCAAATGATTGTAAGGGAGGGGTCCAAGAGAAAGTTTTATTGGAGTAAACAACCTTTAGCCCAACGATGACATTCAACTAAACCTACTTATAACTTTGATACCCATGTGGCGATGTAATCTTCAATTATAAACATTTTAATTGTGTAGCAAACTATATTATTGATAGAAAGAATGTTATTGCTCAAACAATGTCAATAATATATTGGAGAGTATAGATTTCCTGTTAATTGCTAACAAAAAATGGTTAAAACTTGGGATAATACAGCAGAGATTTAAAAAAAGATGCAAGTTGAAATTAGCGTTTCAATTATATATCATCTCTGCCACTGACAAAACTTTGTTGTTGCTGAAAATTTTAAGAAAATGGGCAAAATATATAGAAAATTCTGATTTTCTTATTTGGTTCAGACAAATATTAATTTTAATTATTAAATATGGTTAACCGGACATTTCCCATCATTTGTGTGTATAAAAACTAATTACACAAATCAACTCTCGTTAACAAGTGTGAAACTAGACCACAAATGATTAAAAGTTCAACATCTTTCATACTCCTGATTTCGTAGTCAGAATTGTAGTTAATTATATTAAGACATAAAGAGCACTAGTTACCCAGTATCCAGTCCACCTTTTTCACTTGTGTCTGCATCATATATTTCTCCACCCATATCTAGAATCACAGTCAACAGATATTCTCAGAACAAGTATATTAATCATACATCTCTATATTTTTATGTACATATATATATCTTATAAAATTATAGTTATCTTATTACACAATGGGTTTTGCTGGCTAGTTACCAATAGTATCATTAGGGTATATTTTGATCTCCTTGAATAATTTGACAGGGTAATTGTGATGTGTAATAAGAAATAACTTCTTTTACAAATTAGTTCGCTTTATTGAACTGTAGGATAATTAGTTATAAATACCTTATTCTTAAGTCATTTACCTTCAACTTCCCACAACCCTTAATACTAACTTTCCCTCTATAAATTGAATATTTAAAAAAAAATCTTGATAAGAGGAATTTTGTTTGTTTCCTGGGCGTGTCATTAATCTCTATAAATTAAAAAATAAATTTATCCTGGGTACCATATCCTGAATATACCCTTTTGAAAATAAATCACCATATAATTTTAAAATGTTAAAAATATACATCAAAATTACAATAGACCATAGTTCAATCATATTACATTCATAATCAATCATACCTTGTAAATACCATCCTCATCAAAATTAATATGTATCAAAAACAGCGATTTGTATATAAAAATGATATGAAAATTCAAAGCGCAGTAATAATTGACATCCTGGTTACTATCGTTCAAAGAAGAGGAAGAAGAAAATCAAGAACAGGAACAGGGAATAACAATGATGAAAATCATTCTGAGTTCAGACCTGAAGGCATTCAGACTCCATGTTACATTAAATTCAATTTAAATATATATCAAGAAAAAAATCATAACCCAGATAGTAAGAATTTAATAATTAACTGTTATTAAGAAGAATTGGTGAGTCAAGATTAAATTGAATACCTTTAAAATATTGTGAAAGCTACATCATAAGTTACCTACCTTATATTGGCCAATCTAAATACAATCCAAATTTAACATTCCACAAACTGTGATTTTAGATATAAACCCAATAACACCCACAGCACATCCTAATCGTATCACTTATTCATCCTAGTCACCCATCCTCCATAATCATTTAGCTTTAGTGTTTTACTGAATAACAATATTATGTACTAGATATAAGCGTAAAGTTAAGTCTTTGAAGTTAACAGTGAAAGAAATATAATATAGACTACATACAAATATTTTATAGTAAAAGCTAACCAAGGCAGACCGAACTAAAGTATCTCAAAAGACAATTTAATCATATATTTGTAAAGTTAGAATACTTGAAAGTTCCTTTAAGAGTTTCCTTTTTCGTACAAGGGAAACTGTATAACAAACCATCAATTTCTAAGAATTAAGTAAATAAGATTTGATCACACATATCCACCGACTTTTATTTTATTAATTTAATTATAGAACCTTTGTTAATCGAAGTTCAGAGTAACCATACTGTGCAAGATGACAAGATTTTCATGTTAAGACATGAACTTCCTCCACCCCAGCGTCCTTGCATTTTCTTGACATTGGGCTCAGTAGAGCTGCACTATTGTTCACATGTGTAGAGCTGTACTGAGCCCTATCATTCTATATTTTATTAAAGTTTCCCTTTTTTTAAATAATACTATATAAACTGAACAGTAAATTAGGCATTTATTGATATTACTGTATTTACATAAAATAATGTTAACTATGTACAGTACTGTACTATTATTATATGTAAATGTGTCAATTTTTTATTAAAATAAAATTAAGAATTGTTTATTAAAACAAAATAGTTGTACTGTATTATTTTTTCTAACTTATTCCTTATTACAGGATTACTGGAATAAAAATTTAATCAGAACACATTGCCGAAGTGAATAAAGGACAGTCAACTTGGGTCCTCTATAACTCAAAGCCAGTGATTTTACCCTTGGTAACTCGAACCTCGCTTTCTCGAATTATTTGATAACTCGAAGTGTTAGTAATTCCATTGAGATTCGAGTTATCGATGTTCTGCTGTATTTAGGTTTATGTTTGAACTTGTGAGAAAATTAAGGTGGCATAGTTTATATTTCAAATTGTCTTTTGTTTACATTTATCAATAAATATACTGATGATTACTCAATGAAGCTGATACACAATTGTAAATAAAATTTAAAAAGAGTAAACGTTCCACTATGGCAATACATTAATTATTTACCTTCAGAAGATGTGTGTGCTATATTACTTTCTTGTGTGATCTTAGAATTCCCATCTTCCTGACTCTGTCTGAAAACCAGTATGTGAAATATCATTATTTATTCCTAATGTCATTTACATAGGAATTTAGATAAAATAGTAAAAAAGTGTTTTAAGTATCTTATCTTAAACATATCTTAAAAACAAATTATCATAACAATTTTGTAAAGATATGAATAAATATAGCTTATTATAATATAAAAAATTTCGACGAATTGTAACATTCTAAAAAAAGTAACTGTTATTGTAACAACCTCATCAAATTAATAATATATAAATTTAAAATTAATATATCAGCCTTCGAAAATATGATCAGAAATTATGAAAAATATACATTTACACACATTTACATAGGAATTTAGATAATATAGTAAATAGTGTTTAAAGTATTTTGAATTTACAAGTTTTTAAGAAAGAAAGTTATAATTCACTTTAAAATTAGAGTTTAATAGGGCACAATACTAACAAGGACCACTTTCCAAGTTACGCTAGACCTATTGTCTCCTATCCATACAAACTCTAATATTTTATTTTAATTCATTCTAAAACTATAATTAGAACTAGTTTGTAATAGTATAAATTAAATTGTAATACAATACATTAATTACAAATGCAAAAATAAAAATAGTGTAGGGTATTTTAATTCTAAACAATTTGAGATTTTTGAATGTTTTAAGTATAGTAACACCTTTCTAAGTAATAAAGACAATATGACTTTTATGTGTATCATCGTAATTAATTGCTTTGTATCCAGTGAAGCAACCAGATATGAACGACAAATTTTCTCGTTTGCTAGGTTATAAGTTTAAGAAATGTCATGCAGAACACAACAAATATATATGTGTATGATGTGTTAAATATTAAACTAAACTTACCCATCAAGGAGTTGAATAGTTCTCAGTGAATTATTCACATTTGGTTTCAATGGAGTAGGGTAGTAATTATCTGAAATCAAAAGATTTACATAACGTAATGTTCATGTCTACATTGTATATAATACAATCATTGCAGCTATCCTTGAAATAAATTAATGATGCAAAAACATTGCACAAACCTTTCTCACAAGCTCACTTCCAAAACCAAGATGAAAAAACAAGAACTAAACGTCATCAAAAATTTATTTGATAATTGTCAATCAAAGAGAAAAATAAACTATGGACACTGCCTTCGAAAAAATATTTCTATATTTAAATAAGGATCTAAACTGGCTTCGCTTGTGCCATAAACATGTAGTCAGAATAAATTGTTTCGATTAAAATCAAATTTATAATAATGTTGGTTATGTTCATTTTTGGTTTTTTGCTAATTATACCTACACAGTATTAATTTTTTACTTGTGATTTTGCACACGGGTATGGGTCATTATTTTTCATCTTTCACTAATAATCTGAACAAAATAAAAAACTATTTTCAGATATTACACATTTTATAAAAGTCTCATGGCTGTTTTTTTGTTTTTTACCGATAAACAACAAACAACATTTTTTGGAGTTATGAAGAGCAATATGTTTTGTTTGGGTTCTTAGACCAACCAACTTGAGCAAAATCGAATTTATTTTATTTTTTATGGCAGCTTTTACCAAAATTTTAGTTCCACAACCAAATTTGATCAATTGTTGCTCCCATTTTGGATATAAAGCAACCATACATATGATATACACAAGATATCACTTTTTTGGACTCGGGCCCTTCAAAACGGATATAACTGCAAAAAACTGGAAATCAAGTTAACTTTTTTCTATATTAGGTATATGTGAGAAAGTCAAATCTGATTATTTACCATTTTATGTGAATCAATCATTACACCAATTTCGCTATTGGTTTTAAAACAATTATTTATATATTATACTGAGAACGGCCTGATGAATTAGTGTCATTTGTCAATGATACCACTGACATTTTTAATAGTAAAAGCCCATAAAATCTAGAAATTAAATGATTCACAGAAGAAAGTTCTATCTTAAAGTAGCTTCAATGCAATAAACTCCGTAATATTTAAAAAATAAAATAAAAAACTACATTAACTTTGCTTCAAACTTAATCCATCTCCTTTATCTTTTAAAAATAGTGATCAACTTTAATGAAACCAACACCACCAAGGCCAATCAGCGTCCTCGATGTGTTAGGTTATCTGTGTGGCAGACGCCGATAGGCGCTTTGTGTAATACTACTTTTAATAAGAATTTTAATAGCTGATAGTTTACTTTTGAGGTTATAGTATTGTGTAATGTTGTTGTTTGGTTCTTTGGTAATATTTTATTGACATTCGTTTGTGATTTCAAGAAAGTTCGTAATACTAAATTTGTCAGATGAAATACAGGTGCATCGTCATCTAGAATATGAAAATATAATGACAATAATGTGGATATATATTATATAATTGCAAGCACACAAATCATTCTAAAACTCCCAACATATATGGGTTGCCTAATAAATAAAGTCCACAAACCTAATAACGGATTCCTCATGCAAGGAATTACTTAAATATATTCTTCGCATATTAAAACCTTTAGAAGGAGATAATGACTCTTTTGTTCAAAATTCCAAACACTTTGAGGATTTATGTAGGGAAATTAAAATAAATGAAGATATGTTAATTAGGTTTGATGATGAGAATTATTTCACTAATGTACTTGTTCAGGAAACTTTAAAAATAATTGAAAGTAGGCTTTCGGGTTACAATAACCTTAAAGAATAACTAACCTGTCTATAAACGTTATTATGTATCACCTTAAATTATGCACAGAATGTAATTATTTCCAATTAAAATAAGATAAATATTTACCTGAAACTGGGAAATTATCTTCTTCGTTTATTTGTACGACTTTGAGGTTAGATCCAACAACGCTGAAACACAATTTATTTTCAAATGATTATTATTTCATATATATATCTGGGGAGACGATTAGCTTACTATAACTACTATTTTAGCACTTTTTTTGTTACATTTTTTAAAATTTGCTCCAGCTTAGCTCAAGGTTGTATATTGTTATTACCAGATACTATTCATATAAACAAAATTCAATAATCAAGATTGGATACCATTTATTGTACAAGATTTTCTTTTATTTAACAAAATATTAATCCTCTGAACAACATAATAAATCGACAGTTATTTTATTCTTAAACATAACAAAAATTAAATTCTCTGAAGTCTTTATTAATCACAATTATTTCTTTTAACAATCATGAGCACATTACCTGAAGTTATTATACTCATATTTCCAACAACAAAATAAAACCAAATTATTTAAAATCAACAAGTACTTCTTAAAATATCTGAGCACCAAACATTTATTAACATGGCTCTCTCATCTCAGGGTCTCTCGGTAAGTAAACATCAATTTTATTTTGAATGAATGAATTTTGAATCAGAAAAAGATTATAAAGGTATTGTTGGTAGGCATTTGATGCTTCATTTGAATATATATATTCCAATTAATAAAAACAAGCAATATTTAATTATGAGAATAAAAAATTTTGTATAAGAATTTGAAGAAGAAAAACATATTCTTCCCTTGAACTAAATAGTTATTTATGTTCGTCAATCAGATAAACAAATAAAATTTCATTTGGTGTTCACTGTTCAATCATTATACAAATACTGTGTAACAATTTAATCATTATACACTAATTGTAATGTTTAAATCATAGTTTAACTGAGTAGAAATGAGGTATTTTGACACTTTAATAAATTTTAACATTTATTAATTATTCTTACTTTATTTCTCATTCTACGAACACATTTAACAATTCAATGCTACGTTTAAAAGCATAATCGTTATTAATTGCAGTCAGTAATCGTAATTGGTAGGCCCTAAAACGTCTAATCCTTAATATATACCCCCAGTAGTATTTAATGTCATCATGGAAGGATAGTTAAAGTAAATTCACAAAGTGATCTGGGATGTAATAATGTGTGTGGATGACATTTCATTTTTATTTATTATCTTTTGTTCTGGACAAAAAGTTTTGTAAAAGAAGTATTAAAACATTAATGCTAAGCTACCTAAAAAATAATTAAAACACTGTGCAATTTAATGATAACATTTTGGAAGTTATGGTTTCATATTGGCAAATATTGGGGCTATTGGAATGTGTGTGGGCCCTTAAATTAATTAACCACTATTGCAAATAACACTCCAGGTCACCGATACACTAAGCCAGTTTATAATGAGTTAAACAATTAATAATTATATCAATATACTAAACTAATGGTTACTTATGTATTAACAATTTTTAAGGGGAAACGTGATCTGGTTCAAAGATAAGATAGCGTAACCGTTGTCCATCATAACTATCTCTGATACAATTACGTTTAAATTTGCGAGCACTTAATTATTCATATTCCTGGGGTCTTAGAGACCCATCCAAACGGTCTTAGCCGACCATTGTTCAGGTTGATATAGATGTCAAAGCAATCACCGGTTTAGTTCCTGCGACTGTTCTCTTTCGCTACCTGCCACACACTCCCACACACTGTGCAAGAACCGTCTCATTGAGCAAGGCAAATGATGCACCTGGTGTCATTTCCTGGCGCAACAATTCGAATTGTGGCGAAACGCCACATCTGTTGTATATTTGCATTAGATGTAATTTGTAAGGTTATTATTTTTGTAATGTGGGATGTTTATTTTACTTCTTTATCTACACATTGTAATCATAAATCGTGTTGTGAGTTTGTGTTCTTTTAGGATTCGAGGTGTGTAATTAGATGATTTGTAATTAAAATTTTTATATTCTGTATTACTTCCTGTTGTGTAGTTATCAATGTGTTTAAATTTCGAGTAATGGCCATTTCGGTGAATTTAATTTTTGTTTCAGTATTCATTTTGTATTTTATCTAAATCAATTTGTAATCTTTGTTGGGCCTCTATGTTATTTTGTAACTGAATTTATAAGTTATTGTATCTAGTAATTAACTGCTCGGTACGACGTACATTTTCTGCCAAGGCCTGATTAATACACTGTTTGTGTTCCAACTGCATGGAGATCTTTTAAGCACTTTGGGTTTCGATTTTATTCCGTTAGATCTTCTTTTATTTTTTGTTTTAATTGTGAGTATGATTTTCCGTTTCTTGTTTGATGTTTCTCACTTTATTCAACAACAGATGCAAAAGTTGATACGTTTGATGCTTAATCTGATTGTATTTCGTTGTCCTTGTCTCTGTCCGGACAACTTCTGGTTCTAAAATGTGATTTGTATAGCCTGTTTCTAACTCTGTACCTGTGTCCTCCGTATTATTATTTGGTGTATTAATGTAAAGAATTTGCATGTTGTAATCTGGTGAAAGTGTTGTATTTATTTCAAGGTTGTGTTCAATATTTGTATCATTACAATTGTTTTTATCATTATATTATAGTTAGAACATAAGGAATAAATTGTGATGAATGATTCATGTATTTGATGATTTTCAAAATATACACAGATCCTACAAACACAATTATGTTTCCTTGTCTATCTGTGGTAAATTACTGAAAAGGTGAAAATTACACTTAGCTAATACTTAGGTGAGGGAATCAATCATTCATTGATATCTCTCTTCAATCAATCACACTCATCCAACACTTGGTGAAGAGATGTTGAGTTGAGAAGACCAATTATTCAACTTTGATATTATATTATTTATATTAATAAATTCAAAATATTAAAACTCACTTCCAATTTGATTGTTGATTTCCAGATGAAGTGCTTTTCATACCAGCGTTTTCTATTCGATAATATGATGGTACCTTTGACCTCCTTAGCATAACATGTGAACAACATAATTTAGAATTATATTTAAACCATATCAATTACTGTACACATAATTATCACATAATCTTCAGAAAATTATTACCAGGACAATCAAATAATCATAAATTTGGCAAATTGCAATTGGTTTTTATGTCACATTAAAATACTTTAAAAAACCCTTTCCCCTCTAAATTCCTGTCACCTGTTAGTCTCATCTACTCACAATTAGTTTTAAAGTGAAATTATACTTTTAAGATTTCTAAAAATAATTGTTATTGGCTCACTCATTTCCCTGAGTGGTTTAAGCATCACTTAAATTTTATGTTATATGAGTGTGGCTTTATATTGATGCACATTTAGTAAATGTTTGGACTAATTTAAGACTATAAAGTACAAAATTTGTTTGTGATAACTTTCACCTTGCTAATTATTTTGCTTGCATAAATAAAACTTTTTAAATATATTTTCTTTATATCAAAAATGTCTTACAATTATTTTCATACCCAATTATTAGTGGTTCCTATTTGTAGTATTTCAATATTATTTTAGAAAAATTACACTTTTTTTTACAGGTTTTGGCTACTTGGAATTTAAATAATATCTGCTAAATTACCAAAATCTTCTAATAAGAGAATGTCGACAAACAAGTAGAAACACAATTATACTGCTAGTCATAGGAAAGCAATTTCTGAAAGCATGTATAAAACACTCGAAGTGATGTATGAGGAAACTTTTATTAGTCGTTATCACTGGTGTGTTTGGCTCAATGATTAGAACAAAGTACTGTAATTCAAAACAATTTTGATCAAATTTTACTCAAGTGTAATCACTGGACCCAACCAAACATATTCGTCACCATCACTTCAAAAATGATTATTCATAAGTGTTATAATAGAAAATTCCAGAGTTATAAATAATGCAAATAAAAGGATAAAACCTCATCTCACAAAAATAAATTTTTTAATAATTAATTATATTTTATACCATATAATCCATTAACATAAAATCATTCGTATCATTATCCTAATAATTTCGATTTGTAAATATATAATGTGACATAAATAAAATATGTGTTTCATTTTGTGAGTGAACTTATCCATTGATTATTTAAAATTTCAAAAGGTCATCCATATTGATTGTATTCATCTAATAATCACCACATTTCACAAATTAATCATTCATTGGTATTTAAGTATGTTAATTGTATTAGTTGTAAGTTCTTTCAATTCGTTTGTGTTCGGAAGAATTGAATTGGACTAACGAAATCAAAAAAACATTTATATTATGATAAAATAAATATTTGTTTGTTTCAAAAAAAAAAAAAAAAAAAAAAAGGCTAGCCAATTAGAATTGGTAGTGTAATTATAATAGTATTAATAAATATAAATAATATTGTATAAAACAAATTTCCATGTTGCATCAATATTAATTATCCATGTAAAGTTAAGTAAAGAATTAATCTTTAAAAATCAATAGCTTCACGACCAAGAGAAGCAGGAAAGTTGCAAGAATGGTTTTGGATGGTTTTTATTTGGTTTTGGAGGTAGGTGAGTGGAAAATTTGATTTTTTGCATTCTTTATTACAATAATTGGTATTTTACACTTACGTGATATTTGATATTGTGGAGATTGTTTGAACTTGAGGAATGTGTTGTGTGCTATTCCATCCACCTGAAAACCACCAGTTACATAAATTAAAGTTATAATACATTGACTATATGAGACTGCACTTTTCTTGTATTTGTAACATAATAACCATACACCTTTATAATAGGTAAATAAAAAATAAAAAAAAAGAATTAAGATTTGGCAATATTAAACAAATTAATATGTGTCATCAAGATATCTTACCAAGCCTTTCATATAGTAACATATTTCTGATCAACTTTAAATGAACATTTAAAAATAAAAGAACTATACAAATAGGAATACACAATAATACAGATTATGCATCAAGATACATCGTCATATTATTAATGCAAAACTAACAGTTCAAAAAACAAATAAATAATTTTACTAAAACAACACACCTAATGAACACATCAAAATTAAAATACAATTAACAGGTAAATAAATGTTTACAAAATAAAACAAAAATAAAATAGAGATAGGAAAAATAACCAATTTAGTAAACGGTGCCAAAACTTTCTCATTCAACAATATTAAAACGAAACAAAACTAATCAACACCAAAAATGACAAATTGCTAATTGTTAGTTAAAAAGTGAAAATGAAACCATGGACACTGTCTATGAAAAAATATTTATATAATTAAATAAGAACCTAAACTGGTTTCACTTGTGTTATAAACATGTTCTTAGTGTAAATCATATTTTAATAAATTGAGGTTTTAATGACGACGGGCAATGTTAATTTTGGTATTTTGCTGATTGTTCTTCAACAATAATAATTTTTTGCTTGGTACTTTGCACACTGGTTTGGATCATTATCTTTACATTCCGTTACAATATAACGAAATCGATAGCTTATTTTATAACAGCCTTATGGCTGATTTAAGTTTTTGCCTATAAGTCACAAAACCGGTATTTTTGGAGAGATAGCAACCAATACATATTTCTTGGGTATCTAGGGAAAGTTTTATAAAAGTTGATAGAGCTGATTTTGACATAACTTTAATTTTGTATTTTTTCCTTATAGTAGCATTTCCAAAATTTTGAGTTACCAAAAAAATTCCCCAAGATATTAACCATTTAGATAGAAAACCTCTACCGGCCAGTTTGTAACAAATCTTTGTTGTGTACGTTTTCCTTTTAAATTTATTTTAGCCTGAAGGGCTCTACTCAATTTTGCAGATGTATTTAAATGTCCAAGGGCGTCAATATGTTTGTTTGAGAACATATACTCAAGGTCGTGGATTACTAGAGAGCTGGGGTATTGGTAAACCATATACACAATCAAGGATTTTTGAAATACATACATATTTATTTATTCTACAAGACAACCAAATATCAAGATACATAAAACCCTGAAAAAAAAAAAAAACACACCATACATACACAATAAAATGTCAATGTCAATCGAGATACTTAAATATAAATATACAAGACAAAGTTTATGTAAATTCTGTCTATGTTATTCTATAGCAAATTAGGTAAATTTTTCTTCCATATAAATATTCATAAATCGTTTAAAATATCTGATACTATTTAGTTTTTTTATTTTTTTATATATAATGATCATATTATATAACTTTAAAACATATGCGTCTATACCAACGATGTCTGAGCCAGTCTCTAATTATATAATTACTGCTAGATTAATAACTTTGAATTACAAAAGGAGTTTTAAACTATTTGGGGAAATAGTCTTGTCTATTACTTGGTAGGTTCAACTATAGTAACTTATCCACAAATCTATTGTTGTTGGTCAGAGACCAGTTAATGTTTTCAGGTGTCTGCTGCTCCCAAGAACTCTACAGTCACCATATCTTTAAGCTAATAAGAAAATTCATAGTTCTATTTTTTCTCTATTGCTAAGCGGGTCTTTTGTGCTGTCTTACTATTTCAACATTTTATAGTTTTAATTTATAATTTAACATGGTTATTTGATACAAAAGAAAACATTTATATTTACAAGGGTCTCTGGTCGTTATCTTAAGCTAACATGATTATTTAATTATTATTATCTTTTAATCTATAACACATCCACACCATTTATCTGTCTGTCCAAACCAAATCTGACATGTAAACACAATCAACCATTCCTCTATCTTCTGATGATTTTAGATTGAGTTTTTTCTAATTAGCTCACACTCAATCATACATCACCCAACCAAACTGAATTTTAAACCCAGTTGTTTATGCAGAAAATGTGAAATTACAAGTTAGATCATACATCATGCTATAATCAGTAATGTAAGCCCAACTGGAAAATCCACTAGTATGGATCGTAAAAAATTGTCTCCTTTAAAAGTTCTGATATAGAGGAGAACAATTATAGTAAATATTGTGAAAGTTGTTTGAAAAAGTTGATAATAATTCTAACATTTTGAGCTATGTGGGCAAATTTTGATCGTATCTTGGGATGTTTATTCCTTTATTTTTTTAATTCAAAATTTGGGGATAGGTCCAATATATAGGGAAAAGACAAAACTATAATTTTCTCAAATTTTGCTCATGTGAGCCTCTAAAGACCCAAATAAAATGTTAGGTCGCTAGTTAACCAAAAATGATGGTTAAGGGGTTATCAGTAAAAATTCGGCCATAGTGATGTTTTAAAACATGTTTTCAAAATCGGCTCTACCGATTTCATTTAAATTTTAGTGAAATACGAAGATTACCAATTCCGTGTACAAAATCACAAGTAATAATATTACTTTAGGAATCATTGAAAAAACAAAAATTAACATCGACTAACGTCATTAAAAGCTCGATTTTAATCAAATAAGATTTATTTTGAGGGTGTGTTTTTGACACAAGCAAAACAAGTTTAGACCCTTATTTAAATATATTTTTTTTAAAAACAGCATTCATGCTTCATTTCACTTTTAGATCAACAACTACCAAATTGATGAACTAATAAACTAATATTTATTTGTTTTTGGGGATGAGTGAGTGAGAAATGAGCAGTTATTTATTTAATATTTTTAGATCATTTTATTAAGAATAATCTATTATTAACAAACACTCTATAGGTCACAATTTTGACTTCATTTGTTCAATTTGTTGAGCTTTAAAATCTGCATTCAATGATGGTTGAATGTATTGAAACTCCAACAAAATAAGAATAATCACTAAAAGACAAAATAAACTCAAAATATACAAAAATTAACCATAATATCTTTAATTTTAATTGAAATTTAATTTAATTTAACAAGTAGGTTAGATTTTAATATTGATTGAATATGATGGAAAAATTGTCAGAAAATATTTAATGACAGCTATTTGAAACAATATACGTTGTACACAACATGAATCTATAACTTTGTACAGCTTGGTGCTCGACGTTTGGAATGAAACAGATACACATAAAACACCAAAAGAGATTTGCATTTTATAACATCAACTTCATGTTGAGTACTTCTAAAAAATAGTAAAACGATTTAAGTGAACAATATGTATAATAGTATGAAAAGACAGGTTGTAGTTAAAGGTTGCATATTTACCTGGAGCTGGAGCTGGAGGTGGAGCTGAATTCTGAGGAGCAACATATCTTTGATTTGTGCTGAAACACATACCAAGATTATTTCGCACAAAAAAAATTAGAAACTAAATTTTGTTCTTTAATTTTAACTTGTGTTTATATAGACTGTGATCAAAGAACTATCAAAGGTTGTTAATTTGACCTAACAATGAAAGGAAAATTAAATAAAATGACAAAAATATATATTTAATTATAAAGTTCATTTAAAGAATGTAACAAAGATTTAGGAAACAAATTTCTTGCATTTGTCACTCATATTTAATAAACAGTTTACACAACTTATCATGAATATATATGACACAACATATATAAGAAAGAAAACCGTATGAAAATTGAATAAGCAGAGCTTACAAAAAGTCAAATACAGATGATGTGTAAAGATAAACTATAAGAAGTACAGTAATTAGTATTGCTACTTCAACTTGCTCCATAACCATTAGGAGTGTGCGATAGTGCATTCCTGATTTTAATACAAAAGGTGAGAATTGTAAATATTAATGCTACATGGATTATAAAAATGAATATGGAATTTTGTTACTGATAAGAGCATTTGATAAATCAACCATTTATTACCAATTTATAGAGGTAATATCAACTTTAACTTTCAACACTTCACATATTAATAAAATTACAACTTACTTCTGTGTCAAATGAATATTGCCTAAAGCAAGATTGTTGTTCTGGGTTGTATGGAAAACACTATTCTCTGTAGTTGTTATACACTGTTGTCGATCTTGCTTGAATTTTTCTTTTCGGTCCACCCTTCTGTCATTGAAACAACACAAAAGTGATTATTTTATAGCTGAACAAACTACAGATTTAAAAATTGTACAAGAATACATATAAATCTAAAATAACAAGATTATTGTTTTCTTTTCTTAATAATTGAATTTCATAGCTATTGATGACATTATTATTACGGTTTCAGCTGAATCTGTGTGTTTACTGGAGTAAAAGGCATTTTAAAATGTGAATATACTGTAACAAGTCAGTACTTTTTAAGAAACAACTTGTCTATAAAGCCAGACAAAACCGTTGTTACGTGTTACAACTTGAATCAGCGTATAAACCAGTCGACTTAAAATATTATGGTTAAGAGATGATTTAAATAATGAGGTGAAAAGTGTCAAAATTTTAGGACTGGTTATAGACAGTGATCTAAAAATGGAACTTCTATATTGATGCTGTATGTAAGAAAATTGATTCTGGTATTTTTGTATTGAAAAATCTTAAGGTATATTGCACTCGAAATATACTCCTTATGTCCCAATTATTTATCCCCTTCTGAAATATGGAGTAATCGATTATATGGGGTAACTCTTCAAATCGTGAGATATACAGAATTGATATGGTTCTAAAAAAGAATGGATTGCTAGTTAGTGCAAGTTTTTAAAAGAATGGAATCCTCCAGGGAATTCACAAATATTAACTTTTCCAAATTTATACATTTATGAAATCATTTTACACTATTGGATTAAATATAAACCAGTATATAATAATAATATGCACAATACCAATACCAGAAGTAGCAGATCTGTTGCGGTATCAGAGGCATAGGCTTAATGTTTTTAGAAAGCTCTTTTCTCAAAAAAAATCTTATTAATGAACTCTCAGAGTTTATATGAGTGGAAGAATTTTTTTATAAATTTTTATATTTATTATTTTGTTAGAGTAATTCGTTTTATGTATTTATTGTTTTTGTTCAATCCTTGTTTTCCTTATTGTAAATATTGCCACAGTGCTCATGGACATTTGGTACAGAGGATGTTATCATTATTGTTATCTGACATGTCTGGTACAATTTTGTAATTACTTATCACTTAAATTAAATGAAATGAAATTGTGAGATGGTTTGAAATCTACATTATAAGATCTCCAGATTTGTCTTCTACAAAAAATTACAGTTATTGCTAACATAATGTAATTTTTAACATTTAACATATAACACAAATTCGAAATAAATCTGTAATAAACTGTTGTTTATTTAACAGGACTTTACCAGTAAAATGAAAACAACTTGTTATGCTTTCTCTATAACAGAGTTCAAACTTACGTGCAAACAGGTATAGGAAAGAGAGATTGATGTTGGAATGTTTGTCCTGCAGTATTTCCTGTTTCTCCTGAAATGAAAAATTAAACAATATCAAATGATTCAACAACCCTCAACCAAAACAACTGAAGTTAGACTATTAGTTAAAATCAACAAGTCTTTAAACCTTCTGACAAATAATTATAAAATTTTATACTTGTGCAATTATATCCATGTTTATAATTAGAGTTGTGTGGAGGTAAAATGTAGTATTGCTTGTGTCTGGAGTTATACTAGTGTATATCAAGTGTTTTAATACAATTTATTTTTTTCTGAAAAAAAAAGAAAAAAGAAAAAAAAATTACACAAAAGTGAAACATATATGCAAGGTCATCGAAAAAGATGTTCATGATTTTGAGGTAAAATAGTTTATGCTTTAAGTAAATTATTTTATTTCAAAAGAGATAGAAAATAATCAAGTTTGTATACATTACCTAGGAAGTTTCACTATGAGAACCTCCCAGTTGCTCAGCAAATAACTGCCCAGATACACTTAATTATACCAGAAGTAACAATCCCTATGCCAGCATTGATTCTCTCTCTTACATGGCCATGGACAATCTTCTTAACTGAACCACCAGAAGAAAAAGTTTACAG
The DNA here is from genome assembly GCA_963513935.1 of Aphrophora alni. Lineage (NCBI taxonomy): Eukaryota > Metazoa > Arthropoda > Insecta > Hemiptera > Aphrophoridae > Aphrophora > Aphrophora alni. The sequence continues at coordinate 152,550,673 of OY740767.1, read as the reverse complement.
AGGTCAGAATAAGTCTTCTTGATGGTTACAAAACAGGACAATACCTTCCAATTTTGTAAAGGGAACCTGACATTGAGAACTTCTCGTACATTGAAACTGCAATGTAGTGGTGCCTTATTTATTGCTGAAAATTGATACTTATTTCCTTTTCTCTTTTGATGTCATCAATTTGTGAAAAATAAAACTTGAGGATGTCCATGTGACACCTGTAATAGTTTTTCAACAAATATGAACGGGCACACGACTCAACAAATTGTCATTTTTTTATGGATTAGTGATCGTTAATGCTACTGCTAGCAATGAAGTCCTAAGGTTCACAGACATACCAAAGATGGAGTTGTGGGCAAGTATTTCCCTTAGCTCTGTCTGCAGTGACATAGTCTTAAAACCTCCTCACAATAAAGGAGTGGGCTTGATGGAGGTGAGTCTCTTGCAGGCAAATAAATAAGAGGGATGTTTCATCTACAAGAATCTTTAAATCTTCCATGTGACTTCTCATGCCATTAACCCTTCGCACGCTGAATAAAATTTGCCTTATTTCATCTCAACGCTGAAATAACTTTAAAAATCTTTTGTTTTTTTTTCAAAGTTAATTTTTGTTTTCGTTTTGTATGTGAAAGGTTAATTTAAAAAAAATTTCATCATTGGTTTTCGGCTGCATTTAACATTTTTTTATGACATACTGTACAACAAAATAGTAAAAAATTGCAAAAAAAAATTAGGTTTATTAATTTTTGTAAATTGGAACAGTTATATTGTGAAATAATATATAAAAAATAGAAGGTAATGTTAAAAAAACAAAAAAAATCCTTCTTCAAAACAATGCTCAAATGCAAACACGGAGGTCGTCGCCTATCAGACTAATGAGACTGCGAGTATAGACGTTATCCACTCTGTAGGATGCGTGCGCCGCCAGACAATTCCAGACAAAATAGCGTCCCCCTCCACTGCCTCGACGCGTAGAACTTTCAACAAAATGTTTTTCTATTCCTGAATAGACAGCGGACATGCCTCTGCATTCTACCGGAACTTTGCTGAACTAATTAACTAACCATAGGCTAAAATATATTATTGCGACTTTAATCGTCATCCGCGTTTGGGTCAAAGTCTACTATTGCGGCTATACTCGTTTGCCGCGTGGGAAGGGTTAATGTTCCATTGTATCACTCTGTTTAAATTTAGATTTATAGCCATATTTATGATTAAAATTTAAAAAGGATAATAATTTAGTCAGCAATTTAAAATGGATTATACCTGCAGGTAGATCGTTTTTTTGATACAAACTCCATAACAACCTGAACATCTGTAGTGTCAGATGAGGGGATGAAGATGGCTTCTGAAAATAATTTGGAAGGAGTCTGATACAACTGGCTCCTCCCTAATTTTTGTTTGTTTTTAATTGTGTTAAGACTTGGCGGAAACACTTTGTGGTATACTAGGGTTTTCATTTGTGGTTTACTAGCATTTTGGTTTTGAAATTTTTCAAAAGAAGAAGACGATTTAGTCAATACAGAGAGATTGACAGTGATATATTTTTAACTAATTTTTCCTTTGATGTGATGTGACGCAGAACAGTTCTTTGTTTGGTATACTTTCCTAGTTTCCGAAAAAGAAAGTTTTTCTTTAGAAATGATTTTTAAAATTGCTTTTCCTAGTTTATATTTCAGACACTTTGGTGAATGTGGGAGTACGATCACCGTCACAATTTATACACTTCATAACCTTATTACAACCTAACCCTCAATAACACAACTTCCTCATTAACAAGTGCATTTTTCTTATCCCTCTGGGATTGCCATAACACTTAATGTTAAAGATACCTTTATAACACAACTATTATTATTTTAAAAACCTAAATAGCACAGATTTTTATCCCCATACAGATCACTGCTATAACTCTCTGTAACATATCTTTTTGCGAAACCGAACCTTTATAGCAAGAGTTCAACCTCAGTAGTAAGTCGTTTTACACAGCGGAACCTTTATAGCATGAATTCACCCTTCCCAGTGGATAGTTCCCACAGTCAGTGACCCAACAGAACAGATGTTTTGAAGGAAACAAATTCTTATGCTCAGGTCTAAACATGAAAACCCAGCTTCCCCCCTCCTTCATTAGTCATACTTTGTTAGAATAATAATAAAATGTACTTTAAAAACAAAACATGCCAGTGAGGGTTGGATTCAAAATGCACTTGCTATAAAGAGGTTTCAAAAAAAACAGCAACCTTGATAGTACGACTTTTAGTCAACATAACCTTGATAGCACGAATCTCAATTAGAAGAGTCCCTCGATAACAAGACTGTTTCCCAAATCCGCTTGAGAGTCTTGCTATCGAGGTTCTACTGTAACATCAAAAAGAGACTTCAACTTTAACAGATAGGCTCTGTTTATCAGAGTCAATTCTGATCTAGGAGATATTTCTTGTTGAGACCTATTGAATCATACCACAGAGGAAATAAGAAGTCGTTTAACAGCATGTGATTAATATTGAACAAATTTTTCTTACCAAGAATTAGAATTGAATGTACATTTCCTACAACACCAGTAATAGCTTTGTTTATCACAAAGGGCGAGATCTTAAGACCCCTCAACACTGTTGTTAACAATAAGAAACCTGGCTCCTTATGCCCAGAATTTTTTCTTCTTAATCTCAACACGAACAGATTCCCTGGATGATGCAGAAAGCTGTCTTTTTTTCACTACTCGAGTTGATGTTTTTTGAAGTAGAGACCATTTAAAGAGTTTACCAGAACATCATGTTAGGGGGTTACAGATAAGACACGCTACGGTTCTGTACGGTCAAAATTCCCTACATATAAGTCTAAAGTATAATATATGTATATCATGTATTTGTATGTGAATGTATATTCAAAGAAGCTGTGTTAATTGTTTCACCCCTGTATAACTCGAGATCCGCAAGGATCATTTAACTCCTTTCAATAGATGCAGCTAATCTGCATCTTCTTGTGATGAGAACTTTAAGTTAAGGTGAAAGTGTAAGTAACTGTATAATATAGGTGAACTGTGGTGTATACATGGATGATAGTTTATGTATAGCGAGTGTTATGTGAGGGTTTGACTGGGGACTGCGAAGGACACCAACAACCCCCTCTTAATAAGTTTGTACCTCCACTGAAAAATAAATGTAAACCCAAAGGCTTACAAACAACGATTTTGAGGACATCCTTAAAAACAAAAAACATTGGCAGCTTGCTTGTGCTGCGTACAATGGACATCGGGCCATCGGCTACGATTGATGCTGGACACCCGTACTAAGAAGTAATTCAAAGGCTATATCCAGAAAGGTATAGATTCAGCTAGAGTACATTGGTATTGTCACATCCATATTCATTCAAGTAAACACCTGAGGGGGCGCAGGGAGAATATTTTCTTAATTTGTGCAATGCTCAAGATATCAACACAGAAATTACCAAATAGTAGGTTATTTGAAGGTCATGTCAATTATTTTTAATTGAAATTTAAATAGCCTATATAATATATTCTACTTTCTTATTCCTATGTCTAATAATGAGAAACCTTTATCTGAAAGATTTTTTCACATGACCTTAATTTTCAAGATATTTGGAGGTCTTGGTACTTTCTACCATTTGTTTGTCGAAAAAGATAAATTTTATAACAAAATTGTAAAACACATGATTTATTTTAACATTTTAAGTTGATATAAATTTAGACTTTTTTTCAGAATTTTCTTTCAATTTGATAATTCATTTTTTACTGCAACAAAATAATTGAGAAAGAATTCTCTGAATTTTACAGAGTTAAAGTAAACTGTTTGTGTCTGATATATTTTTTTAAAGAAACAAATGAAAGTCAGGAGATCTCCAAATATTTTGTTATAAATATCTTCAATTTTTTTAAAATGTCTCGGATAAAAATTTCTCATTTTTTTTTCTGAGACATTTAGTTGGGGTATATATAAAAGAAAATAAGTACAAGTTAAATGAAATTTGTATCAAGCAAACTTTTGAAGAAATATCAGAGAACAAAATGGTATAACTGTGACGTAAATAATTTATTTAATATTATTGTATCCCTGTGAAACTCAAAAAAGTTTTTAGTTTTGGTCAAGTAAAAATTTCCCACAAAATAATTTTATAAAACAGTTTAAATTCATTTGAAATTTATTCTATGATTCCTCAGCTCACATTGCTATATTTAATACTTCGGAGTGCATGTTTTTAGGAAATGTTTTGAGTGGCTACTATTTTAAAACAGAAAATAAAAGAGTTGGTAATAACCTTATTCTTAAATTTTATAATAATTGGTCATTTGGTCACATTGTAACTATGTGACAAAAAACCTACAAACAAAATGTCAAATTGTCGAGGTAAAAAAAGACCTTGTTTGATTCTGTCAATTAAGAGAGTTTTAAAAAAAAAAAATCATTTTAGAGCAATTAAGATAGGATAAAGGAATAGAACACTTAGTTTTTAATGGAGTTTAGTCAAATTTTTAATAAATATAAGTTATGTACCTGAGCTGTGAACTGGTATGCTTTGTTGCATGATCATGGGAACAGGACCAACACTGAAACATGATATACACATTTTATTAAGTATTTCTGTAAATGAACAGTAATGTATACTATAATCTTTACAAACCACAACCTTCAATTTATACATAACCATTTTATCAATAATTTGTACAGAATTTAAGTTTCTAAGCCATTCCTATTTTTCATCCTTTTTATTTTTACAGATATATGTAGTATAAAGTTATGCAATGGGTCAAAAAATTGATGTTGAGCTTTGTCATAGATAAATCCGTTTAGAGGTTCCCTGGCCTCTACAGCTCAAACATAGGGACCAATTTTAATCAAATTTGGAAATATCTTGAGACTTTATATATTTTTTGATAACTCAAAATTTGAAAATAACTACCATAAGAAAAAAAATACAAAATACAATAGTTTTTTAATCAAATTTCTCAATTGTTGCCTCTAAGGACGCAAACAGAATGTATAAAATAAAACAGACATCTATCATTTATATGACAACATTAAAACAACAAAGAGGAAGGTGAGAGGTTGAGACGGACCAGAAAGGCTTGGCTCGTATCAAGGTAACTGGTAAGGAATGCCAAGGTTACAAGTACCAAAATAGAAAGGGTTACTTAGCAGAAACAAAGCAGTGAAAGTAGTTCACCCCAAAACCATTACAAATCAAAAGGGCAAACTCTTATAACATTGAAATATTTACTTGTCTCCTAAAACAATGAAAACTCATTTTCTTTAAAAAATGTGTTTTTTATTTTTTATAAACCAATGTCCCGTTCTTACGATGCAATCATGTAAAATAAAGTATTCTTTAAATCAATAATTAATAAGTTATAGACCATAGAAAGTCATATACAAAATTTAAATTTTATATCAGTTATTAAGGTTAATAAATAATAATTAGATGCAAGATTGAAAATGTTTACATGATTATTATGGGGCTCTTCAAGCTCGATAATATAGCAAAGTTTGAACAACATAGGGCATAGGACTTGTGAGATATGATGGTTATATGGAGGGAAAACCACAATCTTTTCATATAACCAAAATATAATGTTTTTGAAATTAAGTAGTGATTATAATTGTTTAAATACACGTTAGTAACCAATGCCCATGAGAAGTATGTATAATTCCCAGATAAATAAATCAAAAATTGTAATGATGATTTCGACGAAAACACACTGATATTGAGAAAAAACAATAGTTAGGTAATTAAAAAAGTTTTAAGATAAATTCGACGTAGAATCCATAGGGGATCATAAGAAAAATTCTATCTAAAAAGCTACAGGAGATTATGAGCAAATTACCAAACTCAAAAAAGAGTCTACATTTGGTCATAATGTTTGGTTGGAAAGTGGGTATGATGAAACTATAAAATGACTTTCTTAGAGCTTAGAGGTTCATTCTGATTATCCTGTTATTACCACCAGCATCACTCTAATTACTTAAATGTATTAGTTTTAAAATCATTCTAACATTTTGTTCACATTAGTCTTAAAATTCTTAGATGTGAACAGTGTAAAATTTTCTACGAATAAATAAAAAACTAAAAGCCTAATAAATGTAAATTCAGCAAACTCTAGAAATTGGCATAATTTGGGAACATTAGTAGACACAACGAACAACTTTAATGAATCATCAAAATCAAGAAAGAACACTCGAACTTCCACAACTGCGCTCTTGAAGATAGGATCAACTATAAACATTCATCAGCCGCTCTCTGGATTTCAAGCCAACAGTAGAACGGATCTAAGCCTCCAAAGAAGCCGTGGACCTTGCAAATTGGAGGAATCCAGACTGACAGAACGAGGATTCGATCATTGCTTTTATAAGGTACCGAAATATCAAAATTAAAAAATATAGAATCAATGATAATTTTAATTTCAAAAGTTCTCATTTGTCTTAAAGAAACGTAAATCATCAACTTCAAAAATACTTATTTCTCATTGGGTTATTTAGAATCATTATCATTGTTAAAGATAAAGGTAATTACAATATATATAAATTCATAGAATAATCACGTCATGTCATGTGATACTAAACAACAGGTCTAAATCATTGACTGTATTTAATTTAACCCACAGGACCTCATTTAATCCTGATGTAACCTAGTTGTATTTATGCAGTCTTAGGTTAAATTTATCTCTTTAATCTTTTATATCAGGTCTTTCTTGACCAACCCTGACAGTATTACATCATTTGAGCTCTAGAGGTCTCTAATGTTCTTTTCTATTTTTAAGTTAATGATGACTTCAAGGTTTTTACTTTCAAACAACAAAAAACAAAATTAACCCTTTAACCTACTAATTTTCAATGTTCAAGCTAAAAAGTCAGAGGGGTATTTTTGTGAAAGGCAACCGATAGACCAGGGTTTTAGAGTCATTCTGTACCATTTTCTCCAAAATGTATAACTGGTTGTAATGAGGAAATAAATATAATTATTATTATTTCATTTACTAATAATAAACCTAAAATAATATATACAATCATATGCATACCACTTTTTAAAGTTATTGGTTAACATTTTGATTCGATTTTGCATGTTCAAAACTTTAAAAAAATATAAGTTAAATTTTAAAAAACAAAGAAACGATCCTACAACAGTTTATAATTACTTTAATCCTATAATAATATAATAATATTTACAAATTTTGATAACAACATCGTAATTTGTTGACACCATGACAAACTTTTTCCACATTATACAGGGTCATCGAAAAAGGTATCCGTGATTTCATTGTAAATAACATAAGCAATAATCAACCAATCTTCTAGATTTCAATAACAAACTGTTCATAAACATGAGAAGTTTTGTTATTCATTGTTGTGATGACCGTAAATGCTCTGTATGTATATGCAGAGCAATGTTTGTTACTCATAGTCCCATAGTAGTCAATAATGGTGACTGTGCAGCAAAAGGCTCAATTTTTTTTTACAGTTTATTGAATTTAAATCAGTGTTTATAGTATATAATTTTCGGCATACTTAAGGCCAAGATCTACTTTCAAATAAGACCATAATTCATTGGTATAAGTTTAAAAAACTGGAAATGCAGACACCAAGAAATCCTTAAGACAACCACGAAAATCGGAGAATTAAAAATAAAAAAATTAATGTAACAGCAGATATTTCTTGTTGAAACTCCATATTCAAGGATTAAATAAAGCAATAAAGCTAATGCTGATGATGCTGCAAGGCGAAACAATTGTAGCTCATTTATATTATTAAAATAATTTTGAAATTTTAGCTTTATTGCTTTATTTAAACCTTAAATAAATTTTTTAACTGATTATATAAAAAATAATTATCTTGTTTATAGGTAGATTTTATCTGTAATTATGCTGAAAGAGACATTACTATAACCACTAATTTAAAATTTTCAAACCACTCTTTGTGCCACAGTCACAATTATTGAAGTGGCTAGTGCTGGGAAATAAGGGATAAACAACACATGGTGCAATAGGATCTGCAGATAAGTTCAGCATATTTAAGGTCTTTACAATGACTAATAACACAACTAAAATGTTTATGAAGTTTGTGATTGAAATCATGGTCACCTTTTTCGATGACCCTGTACATAGTCAGTAATTATTGTTTTTATTATAACTGATTATTTATAAGATAACATTTTATTATCACTGTAGGTTTTATAGACTTCCGTTTAATATATATCATACATATTTGTTTTCGCTATTCCGACTAGTGATTAATAATTAGATATATTAATAAAACTTACCGTCACAATAGTCTCACAAATTACGAACACACGACACATAACAAACACACGACACATAACAAACACACGACACATAACAAACACACAAGTTCTTTAAACATTTAAAACATGATGCAGTAGGCCCGCTGCATCATGTTTTAAATGTTTAAAGAACTTGTGTGTTTGTTATGTGTCGTGTGTTCATAATTTGTGATTTTAAACTAAGACAACGGGAAAACCCAGCATAACACTTGAAAATGGCTGAATAGCCGAAACGGCCGTAGTGATATAACTACATACAAATATAGACTATTGTGACGGTAAGTATTAATATAAGTATTAATATATATTAATTAACTAATATATATATATATATATATATATATATATATATATATATATATATATATATGTAATAAAGCACTTTTACTTTTTAATAAACAATCAATAAACCAAAATCGCAGATACAATATATCGGAAGCTGGTCTTAAAAGGAGCCATAAATGTTTATTTATAATTGTTATAACTTAAAAACTTTTCTTACTGACAGAGATAAAACACAAAGAAACAACTAACACAAATTAAAAATGAAAGATATTATACATACTTGGCAAGACCAGGATGTTCAACTTGTATTGTTACGGTTGTTTTAAGCATAAGTCCATGTTGATCTGTTACTACTACTTCAAAGTCAAACAGCATTTGCTCATATTTCGTCACTTGATCGACCACAGTAATTGTTCCTGAATTTTGTTCTATAGCAAAAGGCACTGAAATTTGTAAAAAAAAATGCTCTCTTTTAGTAACAACAGTCACGAAACAAAAATAAAAATACAGAATATTGAACATTAAATATATCTATATTTAAACATCCTATATCTGAAACTATAAAGTTAACAAATATTTCCTCTTATAAAACAAGAAATAGATAGCTTGACTCTCATAAAATAAAACTGTTTGAAGATGGGTTCAAGTTACATTGGGTCAAAATTTATAATACTCTACCAGAAAAAAAAAAATAAAACATAACACTAACAATTTTGGAAGATTGTTCAATTCATATCTTGGGGAAAACACATTATAATGTACTGTTAAAAATTGATTAACCCTTTTCCTTCTCAAGCTGTGTGGGAGCCACTACCATGTGACATGTATAGCACTAGTAATCACAAGTCAAGACTTACAGTACAGTACAACATACAATTTTTGTCAACATTCTACTACTATTCATTGGAAGATGGTGCAATCTATCGGATATTATTTGACAACTGTAGTTGCCAGAAATACTTGCGATTTTGCACATGTTTTTAATATTTACTTTTCACTAAAATTTTAACAAAATAGGTACAGCTGAAATTTTAGGAATTACATATTTTATAGCTCCATGGTAATTTTTTTGCTTTTTTGCCATTAACTCATAAACCAATATTTTTGGAGAGATACATTTTGTTTAGGTCCTTAACAACAACACTTGAGCAAAATTTGATTAAAATCATTAGAACTGATTTTGAGAAAATAGTGATTTATTTATTCTTATGGCAGCTATCTTTAAATTTTAGTTATCAAAACAAATGTAAGAAATGAGATATGGCCAAAATGTACCCATACATTTAATTTTATTAAAATCGATTCATGTGTTTGTGCTCATGAACAGACAAATTTCCAAAAACCACATTTTGGGGCTTACAGACCTAAAAACAGACATATCTGTAAGAAATTCAACATACATTTTTTAACTCATCTCGTTCTCTATACTAAGTTCTTTATACTACTTTCTTTAAGATAGATATATTATAAGAATCGTAATATGAGCTACACAAAAAGTACCAAAGTACCTTGTCTTTGGTATCCATCCAAAGTGAAAGACTTCATTACTGAACCTGTACAATAAAGTGGTCTAACTTCTTGCTTGCAGGGTGTTTCAAACATTTATTTAAAGACTCATTTGTCTTCCTCTCTAAATAAATTTTTAGTAAAAGGCAAAAGATTTATATAAAGAGAAAAAATGTACATCAGATGTGCTTTCTAATTCACTGTCCATTATTTCCGTCTGGAAAAATGGCTAGAGCGGAATAGGTTGTTTTGCGGATGTATCACACATGAGCAGAGCCTGTTCAAGTTTGAAATAGCAGTGTGTCTAAACGTTTTGTGTAGTCAGAGATATATTTAAAAACAAATACCTTAAAAATAATTACATTAAGATACAACTCAGTTAAGACGTACAAGAGTGCAGAACAAGTTCAGTTTAGGTTTCAATAGAGACATATGTCAAGTCTAAAAGTTTATTGAATTAAAAATTCCCAGGGAAATAAGCTGGCTATTCCAAAAATAAAATGTATTAATATTCAAAATTTAAACAAGTTCATAAATCAAAGTAATTTAGTGTGTTTTTAAAGGCAAGTTAAGCTATAAAAGTATTACCAAATCAAGTGTTAAGTGAAAAATTAAATCAATAAAGAAAAGTGAATGGTGTGTGTGAAGTGATACGAATAGAAAATCAAAGAATTATTAACGTTTGTAATTTCAAATTTATGCAAGAGAGATCTCATAACTAAATTCACTTAATTTATACCAAACTAAAATAAACTTAAAATCAAATAAATGTCAATAAAACTTAAATGTCATAACTAGTAAGTCTAAAATAAAATAAAAATCAATATTTGTAACAAATAGTATGATTTAAAGTTTAAAAACTCCTTTATTATAAATTAGGTGATGTTAGAATCTTATCTGCCCGGACAATTTTACAGGAGCTAGGATAATTTGTAATTAAATCAAAATAAAATATAATTTATAATTAATTGTATAAGTATGAATATTATGAGAATAATTTCACTATGTATAGCAAGTAAGTCAATGTGTGTTTAGATAATTAAGTAGTTCATTCAAAGGGAAAATTTTTATATCATTAAATGTTGAGAGACCTGTATACAGAATAATGCATAGTTGCCTCTAGAAGTATGATTGTAAACAATCTTTATAATAAAATAACTAGACATCACTACTATTTAGATTATTCAATTTATTTATAAGACAATTATAAATCTATAAATTCGCTTAAATCTGTTTTGACAACATATTAATAGCTTTAGACCATTCATCTCATCTCTGTTCATATTTTAACCTATAAGAATAAAACACCTCTCATGCAAAACCAATATTGATTAGAGGAATCGAATCTGGTGGAACTCCCTCGCTAAAAATCAAGTAAATTAAATTACAAACAAAAAGGAATTTCCCATTTATGACATGATGAACGTGGATTTTTTGTGTCACATGATAAAGTCTTACAAGTTATCGTAATTTTCGCTGTTTTTCCAGAAAATGGTAGACTAACCTCGTTTTAGATGGGTATAATTAATTAGCAGGGGCCTTCATTAATTAGGAGTTAACACACATGCAAATAGGCCAAAATAATTACAAACACATTAATAAGCATGTCTTCCTAACCACATCACGCATTAGACTGCCATTTGCTCCTAAATTATTATGCATAATGTGTAATGGTGTAACTTGTATTTTAACTCATATATTATCGTTAATCAAAACTGGCTAGTGTTATTAATTAGGTTGATTTTGAAACGATAACTGAGAGTGACCATTTGCACAAACAATTCGACTTCTGGTTGAAGTGACATGTTTAACCTTACTATAAGCATGCTTCCAAATTACATTAAGACCTTGATTAATTCATTCCCATTTTAATAAGTTCCCCTTAGGACGATTAGCTCCTTAAGTCCACCATTCTTTATACAGAATAAAACTGTAGCGAATTTTAAACATACAGATTTGAACCAATAAGTTAAAATAGAGAACTTTAAATTTCATGTTCTATATTTACCTATATATAAATATTTTATTAAAAATACCTACCTCCTTTGTAATATCCGTGAAGTAAATTGAAATTAATTTGATTCATATTAGCCATTTCATTTACTTTGATCATACCCACAGTAGTGCCAACCTCAACATCACTTCTTACCCAAAACTTATACGGAGCACTGAGAAAATCAGGTTGTTGTGTCCCTGAACATAAAATTATAAAATTTGTTTACAATAAAAGTAAAGAAAAACAAGATTACATATAAATCACCTACATCATAACATAAGAAACTAATAATTTTAAAAGGATGCCACACTTATTACACCTAATTGTACAAAAGACATTCGGAAAGTAACCTCTACATTTTTGTGCAGCACGAAAAATAGTGGGACTAGAGTCACCGCTCCTGCAATGGCGTGTTCAGTAACTTAGAACATGCCCAGTTACGCTAGTGGGAAGGTCACACTGCAGTTCGTTTGGCTGTAACAGTCTTTCTTTCAAAATGAACTCTGTGAAAGAAAACCTCATGAAGTGAAAAGATTTCTAATATAGACCTTTTATTATAAGTCATGCTTCTTATACTTGTTGAATAAGCATACATAAGGTTGGATGTGAAATACTTGGCGATGATAATATAGTGTTAATGATTTTATGTAATTCAACTTTGAAAAGATATTTTGAAATAAAAGCAAATACACATTTCTTGAAATGGATTAAGTTAAACAAACTTCTTCAAATTGTATCCTTCCTCAACTAAATATCCTATATAGACACATTTCATTTGCAACTGAGAGGTTTTACAATGTCAACTAAAATTATATCTACATGGCATACATACATTGTAAGGTCAATCAGGCCACGGCTGGCTGGATCTACAACAGGTGGGCTGTGTAATTTTATTAGGCGATTTTCTTGACCTCATGATTGCAACACAAAAAGACACCCAACCCTCTTTGGGTTGTTAGTGTGTGAATTCTCAAGACTCACCCAAAGTAATATGCCTGCATAAACCGTAAAAGATGATCCCAATTTATGTGTGAGACAGTATGTGCGCTTCGATGCGTAACTGGGTGTTGGTTCTATGAGTACGATCATACATACCATGTCCGAGTTGTATATATATAATAATATATATGTCATTTGAAATGTGAAATGAAGGGAAACGTGTCGATGGAGTTGAAAATTATACTTCTTGATTGGTTAATCTTGGTTGGTTGGGTGGCGAAGTGTATCTGTTTGAAATAGATATACTAATATATCAAATTAAGCTTAATATAGAATCAGTATTGAGATAGTGGAAATTTATAGCTCTGTAAAAGAAAACCTCATGAAGTGCATGCTATGACAAGATATCTGATGGCAGAAAATTTGTCAGCAGCAGGCATCCATCGTTAATTGTATACTCTATACCACCAACAATAAGGAGTGAAGGTGTTTTGGATCCGTGGGTTTGATTGTTTTAAAAGTGGGACAACAAATATCCACTATGAGGAAAGGAGTGACAGGCCATCTGTAATCAATGATGGACTCATTCAGAAAATTGAAAAAAGCCTGTGAAAATCGACAGCTCATAATCTAACAATAAATAATAATCAATAATCAATAATAATAATAATAATTCCCACAAATATCTCGGACCGTTTTGTATGAGCTAACATAAAAGTTAGGCTACTGGAAGTTCTGTGTTCGTGGGTACCAAATGGGCTGCATCTTTTTGATTTTCTTTCATGTTACAACGTGGAAGGAAAAAAATTTCTCAACAAAATTGTTTTTGGCAATGAGATTTGGGTGTCTTACGTAAACGCTGAGACAAAACAATGGTCCATGGTATGGGGTCATACAGCTTCACCAAATGAACTAAGAAAATCATAGCAAACTTTGTCTTCCAGGAAGGTTATATATAAGAACCATGTTTTAGAATGTAAATGAATATGTTTGAGGAATTTATGGAAGGCGGAACGACCATCAATTATAACGTCCGTTGTAAGACTTTAAAAAAAATAAGAAGAGCCATCAAGAGCAAACGAGTTCTGGTTTCCTGTTTTTGCACAACAATGCTCGGACAAACAAAAGATATTTGCATCCAATCCGAGGAAGCAGAATTTTATGAAGAAGGGATTTTCAAGTCAATCGCTATGATAAAGGCTTCAATTTAAATGGAAATTACATAGAAAAATAGTGGAAAGCTATAGTTTTAAGATCTATATAATAAAGTTTCTGTATCTAAGTCTCTGTTTTATTTATAGTTAAATCGAGGTTACTTTCCCAATGGCCCTCGTATTTATCCGTTCAGGTGTCAATGATACAGTGATTGACACTTCCACAGAACACCCCAACTACTAATTTCTTGTACATTGCTGAAGAGGATACAGTTTGAAGACATTGAAAATTGAATATACTCGTATACTTATAATTATTTGAAAAGTTACTATAGTTGGACATAGAAAGAATATTTAATTTTTAAATTTAAATGTAGTTTTGTTGTTGCAAGTTGCATAATAAACAATATTGTATAGTGCTTTGGTTTTGGGATTAGTTATTTAAACTGTTCATTCAAATGTGATTAATGTAAGGGCTTAAATATAAGATGATTATCCTTTTGGAGATGGGTCTATACTATATAATCATTGACGAGCCAAGAATACTGGGGAGTTAGATGTCTCTCACCATGTAACTTCTAATTGTATGCAGATATCCTGACAATATTTGTTTTGTTTTGTTTTGTTACAAATAATGTGTTATTTTAAAATTTCTCGCAGAAAAAAATATTTTATTTTATTTATTTTTTCAAAATTCATGTATAGTAGAAAATATTTTTGGCATATCATTTAGGATTAATTTCATACATAGAAAAAAATGAAGTAATTTTTTTATGTTTTCGTTTATTTGTGTGTATTTTATAATTGTCTGATAAAAAGACGAAACACCATTCTTGGGAGGTATGTTTCAAATGTTTAGCCTAATGCTTGGTTCAAAATCACTTAAAATTCAAAACCTTTTAGAATTTGAAAGTCGAATTGGGTCATAATCTGGATCTTCATCAGTCTCATCAGCAAATGATTCAGAATATGACTGTTTATTTTTAAATTAACCTAAAAATTCTAGGTCACTATCATCGTCCAATTCATTAAGTAATCTGTCTAGACCTTAAATGTTCTTCAGCTTCTCTACTCATTATGAAATGCACAAAACAACATTAAATTATTACAAATGATAAATGCATTAAAAAATAAACTCACAAAACACAATCAAACTATGTAAATGTAATTCTGGAGGATGGGACAGTTACTACCTAACTAGTAATCATCGATGACAGCTGACCATTCAGCTATAACATATTGATTCACTATTATTTACACACTTCCATGTTGTGAATTTTTGATTTTACCCTAATGATTATTTATCTATAAGAGTAAACTAAAAAACAGCAACAACAACATTACAATGAAGAAAAAACATATTATTTTTGAACTAGATTTCTTTAAAATTTAAAAGCAAACCGTAGAAATTGTATATTTATAATTCCGTGGCCAATTTTGGAGATTTTCACTGATAACTCACGATCTGGTATTTTTTGGAGAGATGACAACCAATAAGTTTTGTGTGGCTACTTAAGTGCTATATTTTGAGCAAAATTTAGTAAAAATCGAAATTTTGTGTTTTAATAATAAACATAACTGGATTTATTACAGTTTTAGTTTTGTTTTCTGTTTTAGTGGTTCGGGGACATTATTAGAGTATGTTTGTAGTTAAGAGATGAGCAAAGGGTATTTTCAAGCTCTTCTTACAAAATATACCGGGTGTCCCACAGAACTTGAACTATAGGGAATTCAAATGATGTATTGTTATTTCATTAATTTTAAGTACCTTCGATTGAACTTGGTGTTATGTATAAAAATTATTAATGCATGAATAAATATAGGTTTTGACAAATTTTAAGGTGTATTTCAAGAAAAATCATTAAAATAAAGAAATTGGTTGGTTAGTGTAGTTTAATTACATTAAATGTCGAGTTCAGTTTTGTTGTTGTCTTGTACTAGTGGTTAAAGCATCGGAATTGCACGATGAAAGTAACAGGTTCAAAACCTTGCCTCAATTAATTTCTTTTTGGTAATTAATTTTTCACTTCCCACTTTACATTTTTTATTATTATGGAAATTTGATTGGTTTATTATTTTTCCATCCTAAATTGATTTAATTTAAGAATTTTTTTTTTTTTTTTGCATTACACGAACACAATAGCATTATTTTTTCATCTACCAAAACAATAATACAAAAGACTGTGGCTGAGTTAAATATGTTTTGTTGAATAAAGGTAATTGTTGATGATCAACTATGAACTTTGTTCTTTACTCTTACTGTGTTGTTTTTCCTTCATTGTAAGATTGTTTTATTTATTTTGTTTGCTTCATATGTTTATTATTTATTAATTATCTGTTGTTTGTAAATTTCGTTCAGGTTAGGCCTATTATTTTTGGTTCAATATTTTGATACTGTTTTTTATAAAAAAAAAATTAAAAAATCTGTAATGATCGTGATGCTATACTATAATGGACTCAGTTTCAATTCAATTCAAAGTATATTTGTGGGAATGACTGAAGATAGAAAAATCTATGTATGTACACTTTTCGAAGAGTATTTGAAAAATTCCAATCTTCAGGTTCAGTTAGGATTACTATGGTTATTGAACGTCATTTGGGACTCGAAGAAGTAACTGAATTAGCCTCTGGTTGCTGTAAACCTTAACATCTTTAAGAAGTATTGAAAATGAAACGGGAGTGTTAAAATTTACTGCTCAACGGATTTTGCATGAGCAAAAGTTCATCATAAATTTCATAAGCATCAAGAATGTCTCTATTTGTCAAGCTTCGAGACTGTTCTATCTTCTCAACAAATTGAAATAGTTTTAGCATGAACATTTCCTTAACTGGAGAGCATCAATGTTACACCATTATAGCCTCCCTCGCTTCTTGAAGCTTCTGTATTACACTATTGTCTATTTATTTATATGCAGTTTTTCAAAATTATGAAATTCACATTTTTATTAAAAGCACCTTTTATTTTGAAAGTTCACATTTGATTAATATTTAAATTGTCATTATAAATTTTCCTATCCTAACGCATTATTACTACTATGATTTACTATTAACTATACATTAATTATGATTTAGTATTTAAATTATTATTTATTGGTTGGAGATGTTCCATGCTTACAATTGATAGATTAGCTTAAGATTACATGTGTTTATGTTTATCAAAATATTTAGGGAGATATGTATTAGAATCAATATTTTAACAATTAAGATCCTGGATTTGTAATACAAAAATACAAATACTTTTAGTACCGAACCATTGTTTGCTAGTTCATTTATTTATTTTTCTTGAACCCGAAAACAGGAACCATCGATTCTAATACACCATACGTCCCGCTATTGTTTAGTCCAGTCATCCAGTCCGAGTTTAAAAGTTTAATTAAAAGTATGCATTTATTTACTGTACTTTCTAATTACTGTCTTGGTGTTTCTCGTGTTTTGTTTTTCGAATAAGGCTTTGGATGGTGGCAAAACGTGTCCACAAAAAGACAAACTGAAAGTTATAGAAACTGCTAACGCTGGTGATAAAAAGAAATATATCATTATGAAGTAGCTCAGCATAGCATCCTACACTCTTTCGACGATTGTGAAAAACATTGTATTTCAGTAGAAAGTCAGCTTCATGAAAGTACGGTACAGCAATATAATAACCTGCTGCAATCTATCTAACCTAACCTGAACTTCTATAAATAAATGCTGTCAAAGCTGTCCTTAACAAGTTGAACCTTGATATTTTAAAATACTCCATAATTCAAACTTTTATAGTTCATCCTGATATTTGGTTCCACTGTATAAATAATCGCTTTGAAGACCTGACATCAACTACGGTCTTTAGTGTTATTATTATATATAATAGTTAAGGTTACCTGAGGTTGGAGAAATTCCAGCAGCTTTTGTTCGTGGAACTCGTCCTATTTTCTTTTCATGGGTAGGTGATCTAGAGTGAGAACGAAGCTTCATTCGATTTCGACTTTGAGATCTAGAACGATGTCGCATTCGATATCTACGTCTTAGCTTTAGAGGAGATTTTTCTTTTGATCCTTTAGTGTCTGGTGAAAGTGAAATTGATGAACTTCTAGATTTTTTTGCTTTCTTTGCACCTGTAAAATAAAATGAACATAAGTTATAAATTACATAACGAGAATTTGAGTCACAAGGATACTAAAATACCACATCAACAATAGAAAAATATTAATCACCAATTTTTCACCTCTTTTGCAATTTAAAAATTATTCTTAGCATTATTATAAATATCAAATGACTTAATTTCTTACTCTTCATAATATATTTTTAACTTTCATTTTAAATGGTTGTTTGTTCTAAAGTTTTAGTACGAATAAATATGTCACATCCTATAATTATTTGTTTACTAAGAGTAGTTCCGGTTTCGCATTTATTTAAAGTAGTTTATGATATTATAAGCAATACAGTCCATAAGCTTAGAGTATTAAGCATAGAGTATTGTTGGTTTTTCTCATATTATGCCATGAAGTAACACACATATTTCTAAATATCAATAAAAAAACCAAACAATAATTACCATGCTTATTATTATGTAAACAAATCCAGAGCGTAATATCACAAATATTTATAAAAATTCTTGAATTTACTGTTCCTTATTAGCATAAAAACTCCTTAATTTCAGGACCATTATGACTACCACTACCGATCCGCCTTGTGAACAGAATTATAAAACACCCACTACCTGCATCTCTTAGTCTGTACTTTATAATCTTTCATATATATCTATGTCTTCAATAACTTTATGAAGGTTTCATTTCGTAATCCAAGATGTCTTTGTAATTTCCTTAACACAGGCTAGAATTGTCCATATTACTCAGTTTTGTATTACATTTTGAAGACAAAAAAAGACTAATAATGTTTTTTTTAGTAAAACATTAACATCTTAGACGTTTAATAATATTTCATAACACCAACGTTATTCACATATTAACTGTTATCATGGATAAATGAACATCAATGTAATGTGTCGTCAGCTGTAATCAACTTATTAGGAATGTCACGTATTGCCACACTAAAGTAGTTTACTAGAAAACAAAAAAATATTACAAACCAATTAAATATACACTTAAAATCTCCACATAATGTTCACCTTAATGATACCATCAGAAATATCTGATTATAAAACATAATCTTAAATATAGATTAAACTTAAATCAGCTGTTTTTGTCTGCACTGAACTATCCAAAGCTTTCTTTCCTATAATTTAATTCATCAAATATCTACAAAGCCTACTAAATTTATTTAATCCACAAGCACAGAATATTACAGCAGAATACCAAATAGAAATCACTTTTGAAATAGTTCACTGTTATTCTTGATGTTCACTTGATTGTTCCACACTGTTACCAATACTTAGACCCAAGCTACCGAGTCCAAAAGATTGCACCAACACATCACTGTTTGCTTAATGCTGAAATTGTGTTCATTTATGAAAGCTCTGCTGAACCAGTAACACCGGATATTGGCTTGAAAATATTAGGTTAGTCAAGGTTAATTTAAAATATACAGTATTTATGCTAAAGACCGTAGGTGAGTGGTGGTATTCCATTTTAATAATTAAAACAAACACTTTTTAGTATAAAACACAAAACAAGTCGTGGTTTATACTAAAAAGTGTTTGTTTTAATTATTAAAATATATAGTTTTATATATTAATACTACAGTATATGTTTATATAAAGTACTATTAAATAATGTTTATAAGTTTTTTCATGAGAAGTAAATTTGTAAAGAACAATCTCATTTTTATTATAAAATTACCTATTTTCATCAAAAGTCCAGCAGAGTATAATATAATTAAAATCTCTAAAGTCTATTTGCAATTGTTATAATAACCTCATTAAAATATACACTTTAGTATATAGCATGCTTTGGTGAAAATATATTTGTAATATTTTAAAACCATACTAAATTAACACACTCAAATGTGTAACCTCATCTGCAGATTCCTGTCCTGTAACTCTGATTCCTGTCCTGTTATCACAGTCCAATGGTAATATATCATTTAAAAAATGCTGTTTAAAGTGGGTTGTTTGCAGCGCTTGAATAAACGGTTTGATAGATTTCCAGTTAATGCACTTGATTTAGCATATCTATAGAAGACACTCGAAATAATTCACTTTTATTCTTGCCATTGCATTTAATTGATTGTTCTACATTTCACACTGTTTATAACTGAATCATAAAACAATTTTACAAAGTGTTTGTAAATGACATACTAAACTTTTTAAGAGGGTTAATAATTTAAACTAAATTCAATTCTAGGATTAAAATTTAAAGTATCAATTTGTTAATTCTATGGATACATTTTTGTATAGTGATTTATATTGATCCACAATTTCAAACAACTTTAAAATGATTCGTGTAATTAGTATCTTTTTAACTCTATCAATTTCAATTTTTGTATCAAACAATAAGCAAATAATTTTCTTACAATTTGTTAAAGCAAATAACAATACTTTATAGTGTCCCTCTTTTGATTTTAGGATAAAAATTATGAAGTAAAGTTTTACACAGTATTAGATTTTTATAATTTATTTTAAATAACCTACTTCCAAATAAAATCTACAAATTTTATCATAGAAAATATTTTAACAACTTTTCATATAAAGTATATAAATTTCAATAATTTGAAATTACACACAATGTGTCAAGTTAAAAGTATAATATTTATTAGTTGAATAAAATACTATCAGTTTTGTAAGGCCTACCTAGTTTTTAGAATTACAAAATCACTGGTCATTTTCAACATATTTTGTGAACTTTAATAAAAAGTATAGTTCCACAAACTACTACTAGTATTGTATTAATTATACTGTAGTATATTGAATGATGTAAGCAAATTTAGTTAACATGATGTACAATAAAAGATTGTAAGTGTTGGGCCTAGCTTATAATCAATACACTCAATACATATCTACAAAACCACAAATAACATTTGTCACTATCTTCCCAAAAATGTTTAAATAAGAAATAATAAAATTAATTGATTTATTAATGTATTTTCCCCACCCCCTACATTATTTTATTAATAAGAGATAAGTTCGTATATAAAGATAGAACAAAAAATCGAACACAAGAAAGATCTCATAAAAATTATGTTTACTTAATGAAACGTGTTTAGAACAAAAACTCGAACACAAGAAAGATCTCACAAAAATTATGTTCACTTAAACGTGTTTCAACAACAAAGTCACCATCCTCAGTGATACATGAGCTACAATAACTAAACTATAACTTACGTGATACTTGAGTTATAGTTTAGTTATTGTAGCCCATGTATCACTGAGGATGGCGACTTTGTTGTTGAAACGTGTTTGATTAAGTAAACATAATTTTTGTAAGATTATGTGTTCGAGTTTCTGTTTAATCTAATATTATCTCACAAGTCAAGCTCAATATTTATTTATATCGTACATAAAGGTTTATCAACTTTTTGTGATTTTTTATTTTGAATGATTTTTATAAATATTTAAATACAGCCCAAACTAATTTTCCCATGAACTTGGTTGGCCTAGGTGTAAACTCGGCCGGGAGTAGGCCTAAATTATATTTGATTGAAATAAAATTAATAAATGATGGCAGACAAATTTCTTTTCTATTTTTGTCCATAATTCCTTAACCATACTTTTCTTCTACTGTAACTAGTTTGGGTCCATTATTCATCACATTTAAACAAAATTTGAATGAAATCGCTAGAGTCTACATTGAGAAATTACATCTTGTTAAACATCTCTACAGACAATATTTGAGGTTTTTAACAATGGCTTTTGAACCGGTATTTTTAGGATATAGTGACTTATACGTTCTGTTTGTATCCCCAAATTTGATGAAAATCGTTAGAAACCATTTTAAGAAAATTGGCTGATCACCTCAAGTTATCAATTATTGTGTGTGTGTGTGTGTGTGTGTGTGTAAGAGTGCATGTCTGAGATTAATAAAAAACCTTAAAATGTTACAACAAGTAAGTAACCTAACCTAACCTATACATACAATATAGTGAGGCAAAGAAATTAAATAAATTTGTTAATAACAATTGATACGATAAATTTCATTTGACTTTTATATAAATGGATATTTCTATTTCGAAAATACTTTAAATAAAGATAGGTAAAATTCTCTAAAAAAGATAGAGGACAAATTGTGTTTACTCCAGATCCAAGTGATGTAATTGTAATTCTAAAATGAATATTAAATTATTACTTTCTAGATTTTAAATAAAGAATACTTACTTATCTTGGTGATACTCAATACTTATCTTCTTTATCGAGGTCACAAAGTAGAAAGAACTTGCAGTATATTTGGCTGCAAACTATAGACGATGGTTTGGAAGCATAAGTTGTTCTAACAGAATACATTGAACTCACTTTGGGAATCATTTTAGGAAAGGTTCTGTAGGTAGCTGAAGTCTCTAAGGAATAAGGAATATTTATAATGAGATAAGGTATATTTGTCCAACTATTTGGTGTTATTGATTGTCTTCAAGGTTTCAGGTAGAAGGTTGCATATGGCCTCTGTTGTCTTGGCTGCTGTCTTCAAGAACTGAGGGATAACAATAAAAAGATAAGGTAGTATCTCCAGGTATTTGGTCTTAATTTTCTTCAAAGTTTTGAGTAGAGTGCAATAATTGTCCTGGCTGTCAAAGATTGGACGACAACAGCTGTAGTAGACATCTTCTGACCACTGGATTAGCTTCATATGTGATCTATCTTATGGATGAAATACTACAGAGCTTGCAGTAGAGGAGAGTGGTATGAGTACATAACAAACAAATAAATATCTACACCACTCTTACGATACTCCTAGAAGGTATAACTGAGAAAAACCAAAAAGAACTTTTTTTTTTACTTCTGCTGAAAAAAAATCTGTAACTTAAAAGTAAATGGTTTTGCAGGAAATTATTTAAAAAAATGTATTTAAAACAATTATTATAAGAGTACCACAACATAAACTAGTTTTTTTTTTAAATCACAATCATTTTCAATTTGTTTTGATCTTTTTTTTTTTAAAAAAAAGGTAAAACTAAAAACCATTATCCTAATTGTTATGTTACATTTCATTTTTTTGGTTCTAACACAAATTTGTATACTTTTAAATCATTATTAATAGAGAGATTCTATACATTTATCATGAAGATTTTTTATTATTAGACAATCTGTAAAAAGTCATAGTGTAAACAAAAACATATGTAAGTATAACTTCGTGATTCTGAGGATCCAAACTATGAAAGACTTGCACTCGTAAATCTTTGATGAACAGAAACAGTTTAAAAAGTTAATTCAATTGATCATAAACAGCTTCTCTTTCTTATAAGTAAAAGTTCAAACTTAAAGCTAATTACCAACCTAACTATAAGTTACCCACCAAGTTACAGAGTTGACTAATAACAGGATAGATTTGTAACAATCACAGTGAAACTTACATCTATCAAATGAGAAATTAAAAATATAAATTAACAAATTGCAGTCATTAGCTAGTTTTAATCTCTACTTTGACGGAATTAGCTTGATATAAAATCCCCGCTCACTTTTTTATGTGATACACTGATTAAATGTGGTCAAGATTCTTGTCAACGTTTCTGCAGAGGATCACTTTTTTTTAATAACATGTTTAAAAGAATACTTACTCTGATCGTTTCCGAAGATCATGTTGAGAGCACCCAAAAGAGTTGATGAAGAAGACTGAATTCCTGGTGAGTTATCTCGACACATTAAGATCTTGTTGAGCTGCAGCAATTGGTCCTCAGTTATTTCAGTTAATCCTCGAAGAAACAACTCGGCAGCGATTTCTTGTACAATCGTAGTCCTTTGTGAGAACGTTAAGTGCGATAAAATTTCTAGTTTTTCAACACATAGATTTAGTTCAGATACTTTGTAAACTGTAGAAGTGTCATTTCTTATAAACACTTGCTTAGTATAAGGTGACTTTCTGCCATCGTGTTTTCTTTTAGAAACTGTCCGGAGTAAATCCATTATATTTAGAATTGCTGATTCTGTTACAGGTAACGTATTTTTATCAACAAATTCAGAAAGTATATACCTTTCCAAACTTTCTTTAATTTCTTCTAGTATTGCACAATTGTCCTTGACTAGTAAAATCTCGTCCGCACTGTTTTCCGACAAATCCTCCAATGTTAATGCCGAAAATAAGAGATTGTCAACTTTAGATACTAATGGTCCTAAAATATGTTTTAGAGTTGAAAGACGCCTAAGAATAGGAATAACAGATAAGCGTGTAGATGGTCTAGAAGAACCATCATGAACTGATTTGGTCTCTACACAAGGTTTATCATCTTCATCTTTGTTGCCAGTAGTGTGCAAATATTCTAGTTGTACTCTCAGTTGAGCTTTCTCCATTTCCAATTTTTCATCAAACCATCCTTTCAACTGTTTCTCCCAAAACTCCAACCAATCAGCTGTTTCTGTCGGTTTTTCATTTCTTTTACTCCAATATTCCTTCCACTCTTTATCGTATAATGGATGTGTCCGTGGCATGTCATGATAATATCTTATTTCTTTTGATAGATTATCTTCAATAAGTTGAACTCGTTCCTTGTAATTTTGCCACAGATGAGTGTCCGGGTTCAAGGAAGTGAATTTATAAAATCTTCTTTCTTCTTCAAACCTATAAACAGTATTTTAAATACTTGTATTTGAATTTGTGTTTTATAAGATCCTTTGGATATTTTTTTATATTATACAGAACAAATTAATAGATAGTGCGGTGAGTGGTAATGGTATAGCCCAACCACTCGCCATATAACTTATATCTAGATATATTCACATACATATATTTGACGTCTAAAATTTATAAAATACTATAAATATAAAGATAAAATACATTTCCAAGATCTTATCTATATATTTTTTTTATGAGAGTTATATCTGTTACAAAATTGTGAAACATTAGTTAAACCTACAATCATTTTGAACTCGTTTAAATATTTCTACACTGTGTGGTCGTTGAAAATGTATGTTAGCTTTTTCATAAGATGAATAGAAAAATGTACACATCGTTCAAAAGTTAGGAAAAAAAAACACTTAAAAATTGAGAGAAATTGAAACCATTAATACCTGAAGTGTTACCATAATAATCAGAATAGCAAAAACTAACAGCAAAATAACTTACAAAATACAAATATAGTAGAACATCCTACAACTGAAATTATGGTTTATATGAGTTGCGTAAGCAAGTAAATTCACCTATAAATACAATATTCCACATACTTTTTCTTATTCACATAGATACTCTATAATAAATATTAAAGATGTAGATAATTCAGTTATTGTCCACTATATAGCAGGCCATGGGGTACCATTTAATTGTTCGAAAAAATTTAATTAAAAAATATATGGGGTGAAATAATGCAGTTCATTATTTGATTTAAAGTAATTATTAAGTTAAATCTAACATTATGTTTACATCGTTGCTCATACAGGCTCAGCTAGTAATAATAGTAATAACCTCGCACTTTGACGGCCTCAATCCTCTGATATGATCTACTTGATAATGAGATTGAACTTTTTGCAAGATATTTTAGATTATTTTTCTAAACATGTATAAGGTGTGGCTGTAGAAGAGCAAGATGGAAATGTTATCTTCTTTAATGTACTGATCTTCCACTTCCGGAAGTAATATTAGAGATCATCTTCTAATAGCTCCTGTATCAGATACATTGCTTTTGCTTTCACTGCATCTGTGGACTTGAAATTAGTTCCTCTTAATGCAAACTTGATCTTCGTGTTACATGTAGCTAAGATGAGTACAGTGCCATGCTCCAACAGAGGGATTCCATGCTTCATTGAAAATATTTTGATAAACAACATATTGTGTGTCGCTGGATTGTCATTTAGTGAAGACTGCACAAACCTTTCTTCCACATTTTATGATGTTATCATCCCACCCTTTCATAAAAGGCTGTCAAGTCTGATTAACAGTTTGATCTTTCCCACCCAATCATATGAACAATTCTTCGGATATAAAAAAAAATCATCAATGCTATGAATGTGGACTTCATCCGTACTTACTTTTGTCTTGGAGAACTGTAAGTCTTCCAATGCAAGGATTGATGCTTTATTTTATTTCTAGGTCATACCCAAAAAAAAAAAAAAAAGATTAAACCATGTCAAAAGTTTATTACATTTTATAAAAATTAGGATCATTTTCAATGTTTTCCAGAATGTCAGCATAAATGTACATTTGAGTTATCTTCTGCTCAGAAATGAGGTATTTCGGCACAATCTTTTATGCACATTTTTCTAGAGTTCAAATCTTTATATAAAATCTATCAAACAGTTTCTTTATCGATGTTTGCCAATTGAACTTTGGAGAGAGTACGTTCTGGTCTTTTTGACAGGGTTTAGAGATAAATAGTTATAATTCTTAATGTAGCATGTGACTAGCTTCCACCCCCTCAATACCTTTCAATTGACTCGTCCACTGTCAGTGTGTATAAACACTTTACCCCACAAAAGTCAGCCTGAGTGCCTTGTTTGACAAAACTGCCTCACGCTACTCGATTACCTGATCTTTTCTACAGTGTGCACCCTATCTTGTATGCATTACTATTTGTTTATATAATTAAGTTTTACTTATTTTTGTAGTTTAAAATAGTAAGAAAGTGTTAGCTGTGTTAAATTTTTATCTAAATAGTGGCTTTGTATATACTGATGTCAAACCGTTTTATTTTTTATATACTAGATCAAAACAATTTTCTATTATTTTTGTGTAAATAGTGCCTTTGTATATACTCAAGCTAAACTCATCGAGGACAATGGGGATGTAATATTTCACATTTTCTGGCAGATTAACGTTCATTTCGATTGAATGAAGTACATGATCAGAATTCATTTTCGTGGTTAATTCTGATTACGTATTAATTTGGTCGGACAGCCAGACGGATGACTTGGAGTATTATAGATCTGAAATAAAGTGATGACTACATGTGTCATTATAAAAAATAAAATGTGTTTAGGTTAAAGCAACAACCAGGAATATTATAATAGTTACATTTTTTTTTATATCATCACAGGTATTAAGAGTAATTATTTAGTCAAGAATAATTATTGAATAATTAAATACTTAGGGTTATGACAAGTCTAGTTAGCAACAAATAAAAATAAAACATTGATTTACTTGATTGGTGTGAAAAAGGGCCAATCAGAAAATAGTGGGAAGAGTGGGAAAATTAGGCAGCATCAAAGGAACAAAATAATTGAGATTTATTTTGGACTTCTAGAGTGGTAGCCTGGACATTTCTATGCTGAGTTATGGACAAGTGTTTGTAAAAGTACCTGTTGCGATTTTAATTAAAAAGTGAAATAGTTTCCACTACCAAGTGATAGTGGAAACTATTACCTCATTATCTCCAAGTATCTAAAATATCTTTTTTTTTTTTACATAATATTAAAAAATAAAATGGCTTGGAATTTGATTTTAAACAGAGTGTAGCGTCCTTGGTATAAGAAGCAATAGATTGAGTAGTTATAAAAAACTGTTAAGTGAGAAAAATATAAGATAATTAATTTTAAACTAAAGAAAAAAGAATAGTAATTGTCAACCTGAGAAATTTTCTGAATAAAGTAGAGCCTTTGTTAAAAAAAATAAAATGAAATTATTTGTAAATGAACTATTTTGTTTAAAGAACAACAGACTTCATTTATAAGACATATATTTTAATGTTTAAAACTAGAAAATTTAACGGAAAATATATAAAATATTGATTGCTTTAAGAAAATTTCCATAGTGACGTTTACCGATTATTGTGTATTTTCTTGTAGAACTTTAATATAGGAAATTTATGAAAAAAGGTTATAAAGAAATATAGATAATAAACATTATTGTATCTGCATTCATGATTATGTATGTATTACAGGAAACCCAAAACTTATAGACATTTTCCTAAGAACTCAAGACCTGAGATATAATTAAATTTTACTCAAAATCGTTAGAGTTAAAAAATAACAATTAATTAGTAGAAACACTGCAGGTGTGAAAGTAGAAATATTGCAGGGAACTGGATATTCAAAGACTTTTTTTTTTTAAATGTCGAGAAGGAAATGGCAAGAGAAGAGGAGAGAAGAGATAATACAGGAATGGTTAGGTGATAATTGTTTATAGATCTACCTGCTGTTGAAGTGATAGATGAAGTAGCATCGGATGATGATATAGAAGACGAGCTACAAATACAAGAAGAAGGTTTCAGTTCAGAGAAATCTGACTTATTGGATTTATGAGAAACTAATGGGTTTGGGATTGAGGTCTGTAGAACCACCATGAACTTAAAATGATTCCAATTTATAATAAACATAAGATTTGATGATGCCACAACAAGCAAGCAGCGATAGTTAATAGACAAGCTCACCCCCTCCGAGACATTTTTGAAAATGTTGTCAAGAAATCGAAGACTAGCTTCTCTGTGAAAGAATATTTGACCGTTGATGAAATGCTTAATGCATTTAGAGTATGTTATTCCTTTAGGCAGTACATAAGGAACAAGCCAACCAAATACAGCATCAAAGTTTATTCTTTGGCAAATGCCAAAACATTTTTACACAGTTATTATGGACATGTTAATATGGAGGTTGCAGGAAAGCAACCTGAAGGACCCTTCAAAGTTGATAATTCCAGACTTGCAGTTGTAAAGAGGATGATAACACGCATAAGTGGTACAAGGGGGTCAATAACTAGTGATACCGGGTTTACTTCCATCCCTCTTGCAGAGACGTTGTTGGAAGACCATAATCTAACATTTGTAAGAACCATCAGGAAAAACAAAATGGAAATTCCTCCTGAACTTATTTCAAAAGGAAAGCTAGAACATTCCAGCATCTTTGCCGTCAGAGAAACCTTACTATGGTGGCTTATATTCCCAAGAAAAGCAGAGAGTTGTGACTCTAATTTCTAGCTTACATGTCATCGATGATATCGACTCAAAATCTGGAGATGCTTCCAAAGTCATACACAATGACGTTCTATAATTCAACTAAATGTGATATTGATGTTGTTGATCAGTATAAAGAGCATTACTTTGTTTCACGCACAAACAACCGTTGGCCAATGACTTTGTTTTTACCATCTTGAACATTACTGATATATTATTTACAAACATGCAAAAGATAACTTTGACATTCGAAAACTACAAAAAGACATTTGAAGTTATTTGAAAGATACAAATTAGAACACACAGTTTTGTATGAAATACTTGAGATAAATATTTCCTTATAGACTTTTGGAAGTCTTTAATTATAACAAAATTATATTTGATTTTATATATACATACATTTATTATTTGTTAAATGAACAGTCTTGTATCTGTTGCACTTGTAATTCTAAATTTTTTGTATTTTTAATTTCTGTATGAAAATCCATAAACGGTCATAACCTAAGAGATTCCTATTCATCGAAGTTAAAGTTATTTGTTTATTGTACAACTTTGTTTATTGTGGAATAAAAAATTATTATTATTATTACGATTGAGATAAATTTCCATGTAGGCTTAGAGTTACTTTAGCTGAACAAGTGATGCGAACTTATTTACCCAGTTTTTGGGAGTTTGATTTTAAATGGCCAGAATTGTACACTTTTTACAAACAAAGACTCCAAACATTTATATCACTATAGACAGAGATGAATCATTTATAGTTTGTGAATGTTGTAATTATTTCAAACTAAATTCAATGATGTTTACTGGAATATTTCCAGGTGAGGTACATTATTTTGATACCTATGTACATTCTGACGGTCGAATAGAGGTTGTTCTTAGTGCTGTCTCAAACTTGCACAATCAAATCAATATTACTGTTGTATATCTTTTAAGATCAGCATTTATAATTTTTGCAAGTCAATTCTCTCTGAATTTCATAATACAGTAAACAGTAAAACCTCAGTAGTTCGACATAATGTGGACTAAGCAGGTTTCAAATGTCTGAAATGTGGAATTACCAAAATTTCAAATTTCACGGAATTGAAGGCTGTTTCTATTAATACAAAAATTGAATTGACAACTTATAAATTTAATAATAATTAAAAACAAAATGCACCAATGCAAATTTAAAAAAAAAACAAAAAAAAAACAGTAAATATTCTAAGAAAAAATAAATTAAATACATTGCATCTTACATTAGTGTATAAATATTCATGTAATTTTTGATTATCTTCTATTTTGGTTTCTCCACCTTCCAACTTCATCATGGAGCCGATGAAGGAAAAATATGTCCATAGCAGACATTGCTCTATTATTCTAAATACTGTAGTATTCCCTCAATCACCTTTACCATGGATCAATTTTTCTTAATGAAGATCTTGCGTCATCTTTTGAATCTTCCTTGTTTTCCTCCCTCGCTTTCACATTTGTAATGATTTCATCATCTGCACATGGTTCACTTCTTCCAATTCACTCTTTACGTCTCCATCCAAAGTTTCCACGCACCCTGGAACTTTCTTTATCAAATCTACTAAATAGCTCAGTAGTCTTTTCCTCCTCAGCCTCAATTTCAAGATATTCATTTTACAAATGATTAAGAAGTTTTTTCTAAGAATGAACAATAGTCAAGAGCTCTAGTTCATCCTACAACTGAGAAACCTACCCAATAACATCCAGAAGATTTTTTATTTTTTCAATTTATCCATCAAGTAGTTTCCAAGACTAAGGATGAAAGAAGCTTGCTATCCGTACTTCTTCTTCCATGTAGCCAAAGCTCCCTGGTCCATGGGTTAGCACAGTGAAGTGAAATTCAGTAGAAGGAACATTGCCTTAGTTTTTTGTCTTGAAGAATTTCTGTACTAAGATGAGTCGAAGCAATGTCTAAGATCAAAACTGCTTCTTTTTTTTCTTTTCAAAAATGTTCAACTATTGGTGAAACAACTTTTTTTAAATTCCCTCCAATATCCATGCACTAGTCACAGTCCAGACAGGCAGGTCAAAACTATGTTCTTTACCTTTTTGAATAGTCGTGGCTTTTTTGCTCTTCCTATCAAAGCTAATTTTAGTTTGTGCACATCAGCTACCAAAATGTTTAATCTTTCTTTGCTTTTTTTATAACCAATGGCAGATTTTTCACATTTTAATACAAAGTTTTTAGTGGGTAGAATTTAGAATTTAAGCCAGTCCCGAAAAGTTACAAATTTGTAACTGTAAAATAAAACTATGACTTGACTTGACCTTCATAAACACTCTGAGTCAACAAAAACTTGTGATAACGAAGGGTGACATAGGTAAAACACCCATGCAAGTGAAGACAATAGACATCAGTCACTGACCTGATTGGCTATCGTGTGAAGTTTCCAAATTATGTTGATAGGTTGACATTGATTGGCTGCTGTCGAATTATACGGAATCTCCAATGACCGGGAGTCGAGCTATCAAGGTTTTACTGTATTCACATGTTATAAGTTAATTCTATAATATGTTTTGATTATTGCACACAGATGTAGATTGTTTGGAATTTTCCCTATCCTACACCACTGGCTCCATATTACTGGTATTTCCGCTTTCAAAGTTGTTAAATACATTTTCGAATCAAACGTTTAGGTTATGTTACTTGAATATAAAAATGGTTACTTTCAATTGCTTTATAGAAATTAACTAATGACACACATTACTATTTCTTCACGAAATATAAGTATTTCGCCTTTTGTCTATCTAAAACATTAAAATATTTTAATATTAATAATTAATTTACCTTATGAAACTTTCATGTTATAACTTATGTTTGTTAAACCTCATTTATACATTCAAAACTTATATGTTAATTTTATTTTGAAATATTAGTAATAGCCTTTACTTTAGACTAACCTAATTATAATTTCCTTTTCTTATAAATTACATTTCTGATGTTATTCTACAGTGATGGTCGATGATTCACTGATCTGTGATTTTCTCACACAGATTGTAAAATCACCATTATCTTAAATTATTAATTGGACTAAATAGTGATAAAGAGAAGTCAGTGATTTCATAAACTGATACGTGATTCTCACGATTTTTATTAATGGCTTGCTTTCGAATAGCTAATACTTATTCAACAGCGGTTTTGGTGATTTAGTTTGGTAACAAGAATTTAATAATATAATTGTCTCATTTATTTTTATTAACTCTTGGAGTATTATTTTTTAAGTTACGCTTTACATTATATTTTTAATAGGCTACTAGTAAATTGTAGAAGAGAAATTTATCATCAAAAGATAAATAAAATGGAATGTAGATTTTTTCACTCCAAGATACAACTTACATTGTCATTTACAATTAATTTGTGCAAATAAAATTGTGCTCCACTTCTCCCAGAATATTTTTTTAAAGGGACTAACTAGACAAAAGTTATATTATGTTAACATTTACTTATTCTGATCAAAAACTACCAAATTTGTATGTAAACTTTTGATTAATAGTTAATAATAATACTACATATTCAATTATGGTTATCGCTAAAGTGTTAAAAATCTGATTATTGTTTTTTAAGGAATTCAATTTTATTATTTCATAGCTAGGCTGTGAATTTTAACAACAAAATCACAATCATTTGTTGATAATATTTCTTTATATGTTTCTATTTACGAGTATAACAGTGAATTAATCTGGATAGATATTTTAGGTTTGGGGTATAGTTTAAATTAATAATAGACTTCATCTACCTTTAATTACTGACAAAGATGTTCGTTCAGGTATCACAGTCAAATATAAAAAACAAATAGAGTAAACCTTCGATACTTCGACAATTCGTATACTTCTGCACGGAAACCTGTCCAGACACGTCACAAAGCGTCCTGTTTGAGCATTCTGGCACTTCAAGGGTCCATAAATGTTCTCTTACTTCCTTCTTAATTGACTGTAAATATATTGCACTTATGGTAGAACTATCCTGTGAGATACAATTTTTTGTAGTCATAATTTGTCTTTTTAAAATTCCTTTTCCTTCAATTTTTTGTCCCAAGAATGGCGTGGTTATTTGATATTACGTGTTGAGGCGGTTTGGAATTGGCCAAAACGCTCAAGGCAGAATAAAAATTGTAAA
Organism: Aphrophora alni; assembly: GCA_963513935.1. Lineage (NCBI taxonomy): Eukaryota > Metazoa > Arthropoda > Insecta > Hemiptera > Aphrophoridae > Aphrophora > Aphrophora alni. The sequence goes on along the minus strand of OY740767.1, from coordinate 152,517,492 downwards.
GCTGATTCGTTAGCAACGTAGTAGGTAAAGCCAGCAGTTAGCGATGTTGATGCGTCACTAACGGGAATAAACTTGTCCGTGAAACAAAAATGTTTCAAATTTAAAAAATAAAGTACCGAGAAAGATTGTAAAAGTAATAATAAAAATATTTAGTAAGGGGGGAAATTTTCATAAATTAATAATTAACAAAGTTACGGGGAAAACAACTTAGACAAAAAATACTAAAATATAAAATAAATGAAATTAACAAATGGTAAATTAAATATAAATAAGTAAGGGGGAAATAAAGGGGAAACATGAAATAAAAATAATAACTCCAACGATATTTTAATAAAAAAAAAAAAAAAGGAAGAAAAAAAAAAAAAAAAAAACCTTAGGCACTTATAAAAATACCAATTTATCGAAAAATTAGATAAACATTATAAATAGAATGTATTTATAATTAAGAAATGTTTAAATTAGTGTGTTGTACAGAATGAACAAACCAAATTTATAAAATCAGTAGATGGGAGTTTTAATAACATGTTTTCATGGGAAAACGATGTAAAAAACTTTAAATCAAGATTTCTCGCGAAATAAACATAGCAGAGAAAAAGTGATCATAGTTACATTCGTTCCTACCAAGAACAAAAAATAAAAAAGTGTTAAAAAACCAAAAACCAAATGAGGGAAAAAACTAAATTTTGAAATTGTTTAAATTACGTAAAAGCTAAATAACTCGAGAAAGAAATGGACTACAACCACGAAACAAAAACCTAAAGGATCCCAAGAACATTAAGAACCAAGATCTAAAAAGAAATCGAGAATCGGAAGAGCGAAGCAGAAGTTAGAGAGAAAAGAAGAAAAAAGTACAGAATTTCAACCAAAATCATGTTTTAACAAGAGGAGGGATCGCTGAGCGAAACTCGACCGTAACCAATGACAAAGAAGTGGAGACAACCGATAAAAGATAAAAATTTGTGAAGAAATAAAGTAAAAAGGAAGAAATAAAAGGATTAGAATGAAATAAAAGAATAAATATAATAAATAAATAATCTGTAAATATTTTGGGAAATGAAAAAACCCAAAATAAAGCATAAACTCGCCGAAAACGTATAAAAACGTGAAGGGATAGTTTATGAGGGAAACCAAGTTAAGTTGGTACTCAAAATTCCCAAGTCAGAGGAGCTCTGAAATATTCAAGGTAACTTGGATACTCTTTTTTCAACCAGCCTACGAGGAAGACGTGCTTCAGGAGTCAGCACCAGCAGAAAATCTACTCATTGAACTTACAACATTAGACTACAGGCATCGGGAGATCATCTCAACCCATCAGAATCTTCAGCATCATATATGATCTTCATTAGTGTTCAAGGTACCAAAACTTTGATTTATTGGAAACTTTAGGGAATTAATAATAATAAACGTAAATTCATTTTAATTAAATATTCAATAAAAATTATAGGGGAAGTGTATTTTTTAAGTAAATTCAATTTTAAATGATTTGTTCTGGTCATTCTGAGTATAAAATTTAATATGTTATAGAGTGTCTATATAAAATTTAATGTGTTGTAATATATGTGTATAAAATTCATTGTGTCTTATGGTAGAGATTTTGTAGTATAAAGAAAAATATAAATTTATCAAACAAAAGAAAGACCTTCAGTCATAATATAAAAAGTAATAAATATTGATAATTGATTTGAAAAATCTTTAATTGCTTTTCATTATTGTAGAGATTCCTATAGTTGTATGCCATTTTAAATATATATCTGTGAAATAAAGTGTGTGCTCTAAAGAGAAATTTACAAAAATTAATTATTTGTACATTTTTCTAAATGGAATAAAATTTGGAAACCAAACTCTCCCACACGGCACGACCTCTAGGAAGAGTCGTATACACAAGTTTAAGAAAAGGTAAAATTGACTGAGCAATCAATAAATTCATTAATAAATAAAACGAAATAAAGTCGAAAAGACTTATTTCTTGACAATTTACGATAAAAGTAAAATTGTCTTGCATACGATACGTTGTCGCAAGCGGGGAAAAAGCCGGAAGCAAAATTTGAGTAAATTCCCGAACGATACGTGTTAAATTGAGAGTCTACGTTAATCTTGCAAGGTGTATCGTTGCAGTGTGTCAGCTATCTCAAAGCGATTTACTTCCCAAGATAATATTAATTTTTTTGTGTGTTTTGAAACATGTTTTTTGTAAGGGCGTTATGTTTGTCCCACACTAGCATGGCAAATTGTACATTATATTTTTGCTGTACACATAATTATTTTGTGGTCTAACTTTACTAATACAATTCTTAATAAAACTATTTTAATTGAAAATTTTGAGTTAATCCGTCTAATTTTTTTCAACATACCTCATACATAATAATATGATGTCTCCAATGTAGGTAATAGTTTTTCTGTTGATTTTTTTTCCTAACTTGTTCTCCGTAGCCTTTTTTATTGTTTTACTAGCTGATTACTAGGCATTCCCCGGTATTTAGTTATCACAATCTTCTATTAGACAAGGAGAAAAATGAATTTTATCTATAGTATGGCAAATCTAACTCAAATTTTGCAAATCATTTATTAGACACAGGACATAATTTTGATCCTAAGTTAAACGTTAAACTTCTGCATATAGAACAAAAAAGTAGGAAACTCAATAACCTGGAATGTTTAGAAATCAATAGATCAATTTTAAAAAACCATACTTCCAACTTAAATGAACAAATACATCTTAACTCATCACCACTATTGAGACCTATTATGTAACCTTTGTTTTCTAAAACACCCCCATTTCCATCCCACAGGTTAGATCATTGACCTTTCTTTTGTCATTTCTCAACCCCTTACTATAACCTTTCCTTTTGTCTCACATTTTAGTTTAGACTTGTTTTGTTTTCAATTTAGTTGCTTGAAAATGCCTAATGGCGAAACATATGTCGCAATTAAAGCTGTTTTGTGGAATTAAATAATCATCTCATTATTTCCATTATCATGGAATTCCATCATGTACCGACTGTTGTAACATTAAACTATAGTATTAGACTGAAGTAATTAAATTTGGGCTTAAAGGTTATCAGGACTGTCACCTTCAACCGAGGCCACAGTTGATCAGTGTTAAAGAAACATCTGCCATCATCTAAGGATTGTCACACCTGAAGATACTAAGTTCTTGTTTTTCTTCGTTAAACATTGTGTTAATTGACAGTATTCCCAGGATATTGTGTACATCTGTGTATCTGTATTGTGTTAAAAATAATTTGAAGAATATAAATATATTTTTCAAATACCAGTATTTGTTTTTATATTTGATTGTGATATGTGGAAAATACTTTGTATTAAATGTGGTTGAAGTTTATTATTAAATTAAACTACATACCCGTATACAATAATTTAAATCCCTGTGATTGCTCGGTAGCAAACACCACTTTCCTTGTTATTATAAAATCATAATTATTTATTTATTCCAGAATGTGCTTCAACATTAATGATCAGAATAAGTATTCATTCAACTTAAATTCCACAAACCCTCTGTCTCAAATAAACCATCTACGTTACACATCTTCATAATTATACATTATGATAAAAAATGCTATGTTGAATGCATGAGAACTTGTAAAAAAGGATCACACTAACTACCCTTCAAGTACGAGTATATAAATATGAGACGAGTTCAGAAACCAAGTATCGTTTAGCTGTATGAAAAAGAAAATTTATTTTTACAAGAAATACATACATTAACTAGTTTTCTACATAGTTTCCTAACAGACTGAGGTATTTATCATAATGAGGGACCAATTTGTCTATTCTCTCATCGGAGAACGAATCCGGCTATGAAGACAACCTACCTCGGCTGCTCGTTGTAGAATCGCTGAATGAAAAGAAACAGTTTCAGGTGCAGGAATATATGAAACACACTTGGTGCTAATTCATATCTATATTAGAGCTGATCCCATGATTCGTATCCAAATAATATAATAAGATTATAAGTTTAATTTCCAGCTAAGCATTATGGTGAAGCAACATAGTGTTAGGACTAGGCATACTAAACAATTTTGTTTAAGATTGCACTATACAATTCCTTCAAAATCTCACAATAGGAAGCAGCATTTATTGTTCTGCCACAAGGTAGGTAGTAAATCAGCAAAACTTATTTTCTGCCAACATAAAACTATGCAGATGATATTGCAATTTGATTTTACCTTTCTGAATTTGTTTCTTGGTGATGCAGTACACCTTCTTGCCTTTGAACCTGGAGTCACATGAAATGTCCATGTCTATTCACCAGTAACAATATGGCTCAAGATGTTATCCCCCTCCTAACTGTAGTACATGAAGCATAACTTCAGAAAGTTCAAAGATCTGTATAAAGATCTTCTCTATGATATAGTGACATATCTTTAAGATCTTCTAGGATGAAGGATGATGTGGACTCGAGCTACTGAGTGTAGAACAGATAATACACTGTATTTTACAATCAATGGGACAACGTATTCTTCTTAAACACATAGAAAAATATGTAAACATTAGGAGATGTTAAAAGACATCTATTATTGCTTGATAGATGCGAACGGTTAATGCTACAGTGCCATTACTCATAAATGGTTAGGTTACTTTCTTTCTGAACACATCTCATAAATATGTAGAAATTATAAACATTTAAAAGAATTCAATACATTTTATTCAATTCTTTGATTAAAAATCAACCAAAAATCGATTTAAATCCATTTTTCCTTCCTTAAATAAACCTTTAAATTGGTATAATCTCAACAGCCTTTCCTTTATAAAAATGTTCAAAATTGATAAAAAAACACTATTTTAATCAAAGCAAAGTTGAATTCAAAATCTCAAGTATGGATACCTTTTCATTTATACTTACACAATACTATATTATATTACATATACCAAATACATTATATTTTACAGTATCCAAACTGTATCAAATTATATGACTAGTGAAATACTTCAAGTCCTGGAACAAGTGTTTTTATGATGCTGCCTATGAAAATTCGTTAAAAGTTATTGTAGTTAAATTAATCAATTGTGTAAATAAATAAGTTTAAAACGATGAAGTTTATCACTTGGAAACAATATGGACAATATTCTGGTATACTCTTTTAAAGTCACCATAGAATGATACAGTAAAAAGAAGAATTAAAAAGTTTATGTTTTACCTGTCAAAAATGGCCTTAGGTTCTAAATTATTTCCTTGATTTTCCTGAAGTGTAAAACATTCAGGGTTCTTTGATCTCTCACTGTCAGTAGGAGAATGCTTATAATACACACACCGAGTATCTGATTGTTTATGATGAGGACCTGAAAAAAATTTAACTGAATGATCTGGACCTTATAACATGATTCTGGACGAAGAAATTTTTTAAACATTTTATTCAATTAGAACAGATGATAAATTTAGTGATGCTATTTATTCAATGTTGAATAGCTGTTTTTTTTTTGTTTTTTTTATTTATTTTTTTATTGTGGATTTATGAATTCAAAGAACCCTACAGCTAGTGAATCAAATTTGTCCTTCGTAAGTGGTCACTCAACTAGCAATCAATAAAATTTGTCATACAAAACTTAATCTTTTTCATTGTTATCTTGTATAAACTTTGGTCGATTTGAAATTCAATAAATATGTTTTATATTCCAGAATAAAGTAATTATTTTGTTTTGCTTACAAAAACAGCTTTTGTTTGTAGTTTGTCTTATACTGCAAATGCTCACTATATGAAATATTAATTGTTTATGTGATATTATTGTTCATTTCTTTCTGTTTTTAAATAACTATTAGTTTAAAATACTTTTGTGATAACTTAGTTTTAATTTTTTTTTTTTACCTATGTCAAGAAACATTTGTGAACTAGTTTTACTAATTTTTATATATATTTTATTTTATTTTTTTTAGATACTATTTTAAATAAAAAGGAATTAAATTTTAAGAATGTTTCACATACAAAAGATGATGATGATTTTGACATTTTACATACTTATACTATTTCATTAGTTACAAATTAATATCTGTAGTGTGACAAATTTTAGACTTTAGAAAGATCATAAAGAATAGAATTTTTCCCACAGATTTTTAATACACTAAACATTTTTTTAAAATATGCCTAGTAATCAAAAATGTTTTATTTCTACTCATAATAATTCGGACAAATTTGAGAAGTGACATCTCTAAAACAGCTCCAAAGATGAAGTTTTGTTTTTTACCAACAACTCCTGAACTGACATTTTGGGAAAGATAGAGAACTAACATTAAATTTGATTTACTCATTTTGTTGGTACCCAAGTCACGTTTTAAATCACTAAATTAATAATAAAACTATATTATCTTTTTATTCTGTCAGTGATTTCCTTTGTTGTTGTTGGTCTTTCAAACACGTTTCGGGATCGTGATCCCATTACCATTATCTTCAGTATTACCCATAGAGTTCGTCATTATTTCAATATTAAATCATATGTACAAACAAACACAAATGCCAAAGAATGAATAAATAAAACGCAGAAATTAATTAAAATGTTTAAATATGTGTGCACCGTTATGAATGTTCATTATGCGCATTAGAAGAGTACGAAATATACAAGGCATTCAGACAAAACCCAGAAAAAATTCTTAATGAACAATTATCTTACTATTCTAATTACCTATATGAAACTGCCATTAAATATCATTAAAAAATCAGTGAAAAGAGAGGTAAGCTCAGATAATTTCAATAATTTTGATGTGTTTGTATGAATGTTTTAAAATAATGACGAACTCTATGGTTAATACTGAAGATTGTGATACCGAAACGCGTCTGAAAGACAAACAACAAAGGAATTCACTGACCGAATAAAAATGTAATACCGTATTATAACGAAATAGAGGGCTCCCAAAAGGTCAGTGCTCGGCAGGCCATAAATTGTAAAGAGTTGAAAGGGTTGACAGCTAGAAAAACTATTCTAACATCAGTCACGGATCTCAAGGAGTCAAATAAACCATTCCAAAAGTCAATGCCTTCAACCGAAAATGTTTGAAATGGACCAATGAAAGAAATTGCGTCAGTCCAGAAATAACGTAAAAGATTTAAAATAAAATAATCAAGGAAGAGGATCGGAAGAAAGCGTTTGAAATTAGAACTTATAAATAGGGGTGGAAGAGAAGCGCAAGAGGTTCTTTTTGGTTGTTAACTGATTGAAGGAAGGAGTTCCGGAGCAAGTGTTTCTTTAGTAGAAAAGAAGATCGTTGTGAAAGATTTAGCCGAGATCAAACGTCAAAATAAAATAGTATCTGCGTCTTTTTTTTTTGTATAAGTAATTAATAATAATCTCCGAAGAATAAATTAAAAAGATAATCATCGTTTATAAGTTTAAAAGAGTCGTTGTCACTCCAAAACCGTTTCAAAAATTTGAAACTTTCTGAGAAAAATGATATCTTATAAGTTAGGTTTTGTATAAAAATAATATATTTTATTAATTTTTAAACAAACGATGAAAATTAACATTGCTAAGTTTTGCCTGATCTAGGGTTAAGGAATACATGCAACAAATTATTTAAAGTTTACTTATGATAAAAACACTTACTCATGTGTTGAGAAACCCTGCCGGGAATAGCATTGTTACTAGAAATACCATCTCCACTGAAATTCCTAAACATAAATAACATTTGATAATTAACTCAAAAAAAATTTATCTAAAATTAATAGTGAAGCAATATGATCATTACTAATATTCTAGAAGCCGATGGTTTTATTGTCTATTTCACCTTCTGATAAGCTGGTTTTGGGTAAATTGATTTCATTTAAATTTTACAAATAATTCTTGACAATGAGATAAACTTAACTTAACTTGGATACCTTTGTGTTAATCACATATTGTCAAGCTGTTTAGAGTTTTTATTAAATTCACGTACTTTTCAATACAATAATTGTTGTGAACTGTAAATTCATTATAAATACCATTTAATTGTTAGCAAAAATCATATAAAAATAATTTAGTAAATTCTACAACTAACCAATCAGTTACAAGAGAACAACAATTGAACCTACATCATTCGGATCACTGATTTAAATAAATAAATATATGATTTTTCTCTGATGAGTTTATTTTCAGTTCCGTTACCTATGTTACTGTGTTTACAACACGAGCAAAGAAAGTTTAAGTTCTTATTTAAATAAAAATTTTTTTCAAAAACCGTGTCCGTGGTTCATTTCACTTTGTGATTGACAACTGCCGAACTGATATTTTTTATCATAGTTTTGGTTCGCTTTTATTTGGTTTTGAGGATGGGTGATTTAGAACGTTTGTGTAAAGTTTTTGCATTATTAATTGAGGAGTCTTGCAGCCAAGAGCACATTTGCTGGAAGATGTTAGAAGATGTGACTCACAAATAAGGACTTTTTATGTAAGGGGCAAGAACATCTGGACCTCACATGTAGACAAATAAGGACCCATGGGCTAATTGTGGCTTTTACCTGCCACAAAAGAAATAATGAAATAATAGGAATTCAAAAAATCTATTTGTACCAATATTAATAAAAAAGGACATAATAATACTTACTGAGAAATCCTCCTTTTATAACAAAAAAAGCTAAAGGATGAACAGAAATTTTGTAAAACTTTACTGAACTCATGGGTATCAAAAAACACTTATCAAGAAAATCTTCAATATGACTCTTTTCCAATCACTATACTGTTTCTCTATAATGATGAATGATAGTTGTAAACATAAATAATTTATTATTGTTATTTTTGTACCTTAGTTGCTGCGGTGAAGCAGTTCCTTTAGATTTTAGTTTTCCTTTCCAACCAACTGCAAAAGAAAACATAACCTATACACGAATTGTATTTTTAAAATGCATTAGAAATAGACAATAATTACATAGAAAACAAGTTGCAATGAAATTCATCATAACAAATACAATTAGCAAAAGTTATTTTCTTTAAACAAAAATAAAAAATACATTTAATGCTTACAAATAATTAAAAAATAAATAGTGCAATAATATTCCACAAACTCTCTCATCCATCTATCTTCAAAACCAAATAAAAATAATGAAAATTCTTAGTCACCAAAAATGTCAGTTCATTAGTTGTCAACAAAAAATGAAAATTAATTATTATCCAAAAATATTTATATATTTACCATAGAGCCTAAACCTGCTTTGCTTGTGTCATTATTATCTATGGTTTTAAGGCTGCTAATGTGGTCAAACCAGGTCACCTTGTCATCAATTTGAAGACCTAAAAATTATATTGATTGCACTTCTTCAAGTATACTATCACCTAGCATGACACTTAGTGTCTTATTTTTTTAATCTATGGTTTCTACTGAAGTATGAACTTAATTTTACATGGATTGATTACTAAATTGTTTACAGCAAAATACAGCAGTAGCATTGACTTGCATAAAAGCATTCTGCTCAAATTGTTGAACAGAATCTGCTTGAAGTCTTAGTGTTGTATCATCTGCAAACTGAATTAAAAAATCATTAGGGACATTTGATAATATTATCTATTACTGTTGAAAAGGAACCCCCACCACTCTAGTGGGAGAGTCTCTTCACCATTTAAGATTATGGTAGCCAAAAGGTCTCGCAATCTGTCGAGCACCTATATTTACTTAACACATTAATGTTCAAGTCATCACATATAATAAACTTGAAACTATTAAAACATAATGTTTGCAACGGTAAATCAAAATGATCAAGAAAAAGTTAATCGATGGTTTCACTCAGAGCTCGATATAACCCTATTACGACCACTACTTCACTCTTGCAACTAAATTTGGTCCCTGTTACTTCAAAATCCTTTTAGATAGAAAGAAACTCAACAATCTTAAAATTATCAAAATGTATTTCCTTCGATGGAAAAAAGAACATTCTAGAAAACTGACTTACTAAATTATACTCTTTCAAATTAAAACAATCAATGTTATGATTATTGAACCCATGCTCTGTAATTACAAAAACATTGGGACTCATTTCGGCACCAAAAATATTTAAATCAAAATCTTATTAGTAGGAAAATTGTGCATTCTGATGAATAATTTTTTTTAAAAGTCCCTGCCTCTTGACAACCAATTGATGTGACCTCGTATACATTGTCTCCCCCATAACCCTTAGCATCACTAACATTTAAGAATCTACATCTCTTAAAATTATTATACAGTTTTTTTCATTGTCACTTATTAATTGCGAATTCACCAACTGCCGTTCACAAGTAGCTTCGGGAGTAAAGCGTTTTTAAAGTAATCCTTGCCCCCTGATGTGTTTACCTCTTGTGTTCAAGGCTACACTCAATGTACCACGCATCACCTCTTTTCCTTTATTATTGAAATGCAACCCATGTTCAGTGTAACGACTCCTGCTAATTATACTACTTATGTCAAGCCATAGTAAATTTGTGTTTACATTATTTTCCATCATAATACGTAAATACAAGTATAAGTACGTCCATGTACTATGCAAATAAGAACATTAAGAGCAGGTGAATGTGTAATTTATTTATTTATTGGTCGCAAACAAAAAATACATTTGTATGACCTGTAGTCAAATTTTCTTATTTAAACTAACCTACTACCAAAAAACTGGCTTTTCATCTTACTTCAACAACAATAGCAATAATAAACAATTATTTTTTTCTTAAAACAATGTTTAAGACTGAGAACCAACAATAAATAGTTCATTCCACAGCAAAATGATAATAATATAAAACTAATAAATATTCAAACATTTTCAGGACAAGTACTTTTATATGATAAAAGAAACAACAATTTAACACCAATTGACACACTAGATTTACAGTGATGGAACAAATTTATAATAAACAAATACAACAAATGGAGCTTCACCATCAAAATACATCTTAAATTCACAAACAAAAACATTTAAACTTATTTATATTATTCTCATTTTTAACTACTTGTGATTATTTGTTAAATAATTTAAAACCCACCGAATTAACTCCTTTTTTAGTTTTGCTTAGGGTAAAGAATTTAGATTGGAAACTATTTTTTGGTCAAGTATCATTCACATGAACTTCTGAATTTCTGAGAAATTTGCTTTCATTCTTTTTCACAAACCATTAATGTAGATGAACTGTATATAAATAAGTATATAGATGAGTGTTAGCAGCCAACAGTGGAAGCTAGAAGAATTACGATTTTTGCGCTTTAGCTACCCTAGATGTGAAAAATGTGTTAAACTCGGCACCCTGGGTTATGACTGAGCTAAGGAGAAGTGATGTCCTGTCACATTTGTTGAGGTTGCAATAAGCTACCTGAACAGCAGGACGGTCAAAATTTGAGATCATTTGTAGCATGCTGCAGGGGTCGGTCCTAGGACCATTCCTTTGGAATATTTATTATGATTGAGCTACCAAAAGGTGTGCAATTAATTTCGGAATGCTGATAATCTTGTGATCATAGTTAGAGACAGATGTAGATGGGAGCTGGAAGTTCTGCTAAATGAATCTATCATAACCATATGGAGATAGATGGAAGATAAACAGTTGAAATTGGTACCTTTCAAGACAGAGGCTACCCTACTGAATGCCAGAAATTAAGTCTAAGAAGTCACTTAAATACCTAGGTATTATTTTTTATGAGAACTAAAGAATGAATCATCATGTGAAGAGTATAGTTATAGAGTGGAGATGGTGGTAAAGTGGTTTGAGTGGGTACTAAATAATATGGGAGGCCCCGGAACTATTAAGAGATGAGTGTTGATACACTCACCATCATATTCAGAATTGCTATATGTGGCTCCATTTTGGAAGAAAGTGATTAAACATGTGAAATAGAAAAATTTGCTGAGGAGGATATTATTATTATTAAATATGTAAAACATACAACAGACATTGTCAGTAATGTTAGTAAACAAAAGTTGAACTTAATACTACATTTTATTCAGCATCAATCACAATGTTTGGACTGAGGAATTTATTTACATCATACATCGAATGTTCCAATAGAAATTTATACAATTTAATTTTAAATAACTTTATGGGGATGTTTTGAAATTCCACAGGTAATTTATAAAAAAGACTTAAGCTTAAAACATTAAAATTTGTGTGTGTCACAATTAATCTACTATACGGAACCTCTATAATGTGACTATTTTTAGTATTGTACGTATGAACTTGTGACCTGTATTTAATATCAGATTGATTTAGTTTAATATAATTCAGCGAATCAAATATGTATATAAATTTATCATAGTCATAATTGTTAACTTAGGAAATATAGGTCTACAACTTTCCTTATAAACAGTAACTTATTAATCTAATAACTTATTTTGAAGTTTTAATAAAATGCCAATATTCTTACTGTTCTTCCTTATAAATATATATAGCCCATATCTGAACACACTTTGAAAGAAAGAAAATATGTATTCCTAATATAATTATGTGGTGATATAACACTGAGAACTATTGTAGGCAATAGGTCGATTAGCACATTGGCTGCAGTGATAGCTGGGGTACCTCCGGTCGATTTGCTTACAGGAAAGAGGTATAATGGATAATGGCAAGGCTGTAAGAGAAGAGGTACTATGTGACAGTCCAGATGGACGAAAGAAACAAATACCACAATTTGACATAAATTTGCTGTAGGACATGGTTGGATAGTAGACATGGCGAGTTACGTTATCACTTGACCCAAGCCCTTACATTTGACTAGGGGCAACCCTAATGTCTAAAATGTGGAGTGTGTGATATAGTAGAGCACACATTATTTCAGTGCCCGAGGTGGCAGATTGATCGTGAACATCTTCTGAAAGCTTTGGGACAGAACTATTCTAATAGAGATTTTGCTGGAGAAGAAAGAAGACTGGGCAATCATGGAGGAATACACTAAAGGATCATATCTCAAAAGCATATTGATTTCAATCTGGGCAAGGAGTAAAGAAATATAAGTAGAAGTTTCACATGACAACATGGTGATACGACAGAAAATAAAATGCATGATAAGAGTAGTGATAGCAGCACAACATATATCCACTATAAATGATAGGAAGATATTTCACCAGAAGAAATGTTGCTTACAGTTGCAGGTGGAGTTTTAAGGATCGTATGGGGGAGGTGGTTTCAGTGAATGTGAGCTCCACACTTCTGGGGATACATCTCCTGTAGTTGGATGACAGAGCTTTTTACCTTTGTTACACAGGAAAAAAGTTGTGAAGCCCGATTAATGATTACGTTATCTAGAGGACATAGTGTTGTTGAAATACATAGTGTGAAACATATGGGTCTAGTGCAATGCATAAAGAAAAAGTGAAGCAATGGTGTTGCAAATGTAACAAAGGTTGTTTAAATGTTCACGATGAAAAGAGGAGTGACAGGCCTAGTATCCGGACTGCCAATTTCACTGAGCTTGAAAGCCTCAAGTTTGTATGTGTAGGCAATAATGATTGCAATGGTTTTTCGCATTAAAACTCCAACAAACAAAAGTTTGTATGTATTTGGAACCACTAATAAATTTTTCATTTTCTAAATTGTTCTCCTTTTATAACAGTAGGCCTATGACCCTAACTTTTGAAATATGTCTTGTATTATACATATCTCAACTGTTGGGACACTAACAGAACTGAATAAAATTAAAATTATATGGTACTTGTCTGATACAGAAACAGGCAATTACGGCATCAAACTACAATACAGTAAAGTCTCGCAAACTCGGCACTCGATAACCCGGCAGTCCGGATTACTCGGCGCCCCCGATGGGAAAAAATATATTGCTAAAAACAGCGATGTTCGTAAAAGTTCGGCAGATCCCAAAGCGGGCATTAACTTCGATCGCTCGAATCGTTGATGGTACTTTTCCCACGTTAAACTCGTCACAAAGCTTTTTTACAGATTCTCCTCTGTCAAGTCTTTAAAACACATTTAACCGCGTCTCAAACGAAACCAACACACGCTTCCGTTTTCGTAACTCGCTCATTTTTATTTACTGTATATACTGTGCGTAGATCATAGCTCGTCAAAGAAAACCGAAAAGAAATGTTATATTTTCCATAATGTATACTAAATTGATTTGTGGAAAAAAAGCGGTCTATCAAACGTTTTTGCAGGTGTATGTCTGCTATACCGACGGGTGCCAATGCCGCGGTGTTTTTACGCCGCCGACAATGGGATACCGCTATCGAAAAAGTCGTTTGATGCGCCGCTTTGGTGCCGCAGTGTTTTTACACCGCCAACAATGGGATACCGCTATCGACAAAGTTGTTTGATATCGTCGCCGCTTTGGTGTTTCAATTAATATTTATTTATTGCCCTTATTCCCGATACCCCGGATTTCACAAACTCGGCACACTTCCAGTCCACATTACGCTGAGTTTGCGGGACTCTACTGTACTAACAAAATACAATAACTTTAAACATTTAATGGTTAACTCACCTGCACATTTGTCTTTTTCAAAATGAGTCATGTTCACACATTGTACAAAATTTTGCTCTGATGATTCCCTAAAACAAAAATAAAATAAATAGCACCAACTAAGAGACCCTTAATACTCAAGTGCACACCTAGCTAGCACCAACTAAGTGACCCTTATTACTCTAGTGCACAACTAGCTAGCACCAACTAAGTGACCCTTAATACTCAAGTGCACAACTAGCTAGCACCAACTAAGAGACTCTTATTACTCAAGTGCACAACTAGCTAGCACCATCTAAGAGACCCTTAATACTCAAGTGCACAACTAGCTAGCACCAACTAAGAGACTCTTATTACTCAAGTGCACAACTAGCTAGCACCAACTAAGTGACCCTTAATACTCAAGTGCACAACTAGCTAGCACCAACTAAGAGACTCTTATTACTCAAGTGCACAACTAGCTAGCACCAACTAAGAGACCCTTAATACTCTAGTGCACACCTAGCTAGCACCAACTAAGAGACCCTTAATACTCTATAGCACACCTAGCTAGCACCAACTAAGAGACCCTTAATATCAAGTGCACAACTAGCTAGCACCAACTAAGAGACCCTTATTACTGTAGTGCACACCTAGCTAGCACTAACTAAGAGACCCTTAATACTCAAGTGCACAACTAGCTAGCATTCTGCCACTATTTTAATAATTTTTCCTATATTTTATCAACACCAATTTTGTCGGAGTTGAGTTCCTTATTAATCCTTTATCCATTATCCCATTACACTTATATAACTTTTTTTTAAATAGAAAAAAAAGTGTCAATAAATAATATGCTTAAATGTATTGTAAACATTTAATATACATTAATGTATATTAAACGTATTGTTGCAACTAACAATCTTCACAATGTATGCCCAATCTTCTCACCTTTAGGATAAATAAATCTCGGACCATTTCTCCACCTAGAGGTTGACTCTGGCAGACTGTCAATCACCAAGTCCGATCGACTTAGGAAACCTCAATCGCTTAAGTCGTCCATATGTTTATTTATCTGTCTATTTACAAAGGCTGTTTAGAATTAGTTTCACTCTTATCAACTGAAGCCTTTCTATCAGTATTATCTTGTTGTATTGCTCATCGATGTTGTTACTCGAGTATTTAACTTTATTTGTTGTTGGAGTTTTAGGGCAAAAAACCATTGTGGTCATTATTGCCTTCACAAAATTGAGCATGAAGATGCTCCACTTTAATCCATACAACAAATGATACCAAAAACAAAAACATACAATTTTTAAGAACAATAAATATTAAGACTAAAAACTAGTTAACAATCGAACAATATAACATGTTACAAGACTGAAAAATGATCCTACAATGAGTTAACAATTATAAACTATGGAAAATACAATTAACAAGAAAAAATAAATATTAAAGAGTCGTAAAAACCCTGCAAGAATAAAATTTAAAAGGAAAACCAAACATAATATTATAGAACTGTAAAATGACCCTGCAATAATTGACTAGAAATGTTTTACATTTTATCAATAATTTCAGACGACGCATAAAGGACAATACCCAATCAAGGATCTGAACATTATCCCCCCAAGATCGTCTGAATGGAATTTGGTAGGGCAAAAGTTCGTCGCATACCTCTTAACATAACACACTCAATGAGGATGTAATTAATTGATAACACACCTAGACAAAATGGGCATTGTGGCGGATTCGATCAGAAATCCATGAGTGATTATGGAATGACTGATACGAACAAGGGTAATCTCTCGACAACTGGCACAGATGGATCAATTACATGGGCGGACAATACCTTTTACTTCCCTCACCTTATTGGACTCTGTATTTGTCCATTCTTCTTCCCATTTCCTATGCAAAATAATTTTAACTCTCGATACAAAGTCAGATACTATTACAGTCAGATACTGTGACTGGTATCTCACTTGTAGCTTCCTTTGATGCTTCGTCAGCTTTTGTGTTTCCCAAAATTCCCCAATGCCCAGGTACCCAGCAAATTGATACTTTGACGTCCCGTAGCAGAAATCTGTGTATGGAACACAGAATATCTTCAATCAAGGGATTTTTAGAATACATATCCTGGATAACCTGTAAACCACATTTGGAATCGGAACACAAAAGATAGTGACTGAAACTAGATTGAATGGTATTAGACCTTTCAAAATAGCAAAGAGCTTGGCAGAAAATACTCTATAAGCTGAGGGCAATCCATACATACACGTCTGACCAGATGAGTAGTATGCGCAACCAACTGTTTAGAACCATCTGTGAAAATAATTTCACTAGATGGTTATTCATCAAGTATATAGTGAAACTCCTGATGATACACTACATCAGGGGTGTTGTACTTGATGAATCTGAACCAGTAAAAAATCAAATGTTGGCATTTGAATGATCCATGGAGGAATAAAACATAGACCATACTCGTTCATTGAAGAAAGTGCAAGTCCCAAAAGATTATTTAAAAATGATGCCGTAAGCTATATGATAAGGATTGGAGTGCAGACAACACATATATTATGTGTAGTTGCTGCCTTCATCGAGAAAGAGATGGATCATTAGTCTCAGTAAGTAAGCTAGAAACTGAACTCGAACGAAATGCTCCAGAAACAATACGAAAAGCAGAGTTATGTACCGAATCAAACTTTTTAATGGCTGGTTTGCGGAAGAGTAGATTATGGAGCCATAATCAATCCACGATTGAATAAGAGCGCAACATACAAGTCCTATCGGCTCCCCATCAAGAACCGCTGAGAACACGAAACATGTCAAGTGTTTTATTACACTGAGTTTTGAGATAGATGTGGAATTAAAACTTTCAGTAGTTTGAAGTAGTGTTCCATCAAGAAATAATAAAGCCTGATGTTTCAGCCTTTGACAACTCTTAAATCAATACATTGCATTTTGGAAGCAGAGAACTTCAATCCTGTCAATTTTAAAGAAGATTGCAATCTATTTATAACTAGTTGAAGAGCTCTTTCAGCAGTAGCCATACCTCGAGTAGCCACATATATAGCAAAATCGTCAACAATGTTGTTGATTGCCACAGCAAAATGGGTCACGCTCAGCACACTTCCCTGAGGGACATCATTCTCTAAATGATACTGATCTGACAACATAGTTCCAACACACACTCAGAAATAAGGAAGTTGCGAAGGAAGTTTTTTTTTTATATATATAAGCAAGAGTATTGCCATTTATACACCATAATATTAAAGTATTGGCCTCTTTGCCAAGACATATTATAGGTCCTTTCTAGGTGAATAAAATACTGCAACTCATGTCTGAAGCAAGAAAAAGGCATTTTGTATGGCAGACTCTAATGAAACCAGCTGATCAGTAGACGATTGACCCTGCCTAAAGCCACATTGATCATTACAAAGCAGCCGGTTACTTTCCCAAACAAGGCGTCGATTGGCAATGCCCTCTACTAGCTTGTAGAGCACACTAGTAAGAGAAATGGGATGGTAACTTCCTGGTTCTGTTTTCTCTTTACCTAGTTTTTTAAGAGTTATTACTGTAGCCTCCAACCAAGCACTGGCAAAACATTGCTCCTCAAATATACGATTGTATATTTTAAGGAGAGTCAGAATTCCTGAAGTTGGTAGGTGTTTCATCATAGAACAAACTATGTTGTCTGAGCCTGGAATGGAATCCTGTCCCGTCGACATAGCAGACTCCAATTCCTGTAAGGAAAATGGGGGGATTTAATGGCAATTCGTCCGACAGACCTACTGTGACATGTATTGTTTTTGAGACCTTTTACACACACGAAAGGTGTTGCTGTAAGCAGTAGTTGAAGAAAAGTTAGCAAATGATGAGCCTTACACATTAGCAATTCCGTAGTTATCTGTAGTCAAAACTCCTCCCCCCTGCTTAAGTCCCAATAAGGGAGCACAAGGAGGAGGACCACATACAAAATTAAAATTTTTCCACACAGTTGACGTAAGTGTGGTTCTTGATATCGTGCTCGGGCTCATAATTCTTTCCTACTCTGGCTAAAAACTCGACATGCTTTGGCTCGTAGAATTTTATATTTTTGAAGATTTTCACAAGTAGGTCTACGATTAAACTTCCTTAAAGCTTTACAGCATAGACGGAGAAAGTTATTACGTTCGTCGTTCCACCATGGAACTGGTGGACATAGTGGCCTTATCGACGATTTCAGAACGTTGTTGTCTGTTACTGTAACAATTGCTGCTGTAAAAGAATGTACTGCTTCATTATAAAAACATTATTATTGTAAATAGGTGATACAAATTCATCCGTGAAATTTCCTCAATTTGTTTTGCACAATATCCACCTAGGAAGGAGATCATTTTGATGAGAGAAGTCAAGAGAAAGTAAGAATCACGGAAAAATGATCACTACTGTATGTCAGATAGAATGGATCACTCAAATTTAGTGGCCAGACACGGGCTACAAAATGACAAATCGACAGTTATTCAACCATCTGTAAAGGTGGCTAGATGGTTCCCCATCGTGAACATTTCCTGACTAAGAACCGAAGTGGCTGGCCACTAAATAGACACCGTGCGTATGTCTACGGCAGAACAGGATCTCATCAGCTTACCAGATTCAAAGCTTGCCATGTTTTGATCTGGTAACCATTCCCCGACGAGCTATGGCTCTACACGGTCAAAAACTACCTATGTATCCCTTGAGATATGTTAATAGTATCAGCCTCTTTCAAATATAAAAAAAATATATGTGTGTGTATATATTCGGAAAAGGGGTGTTAAATGTTCTACCCTTGTACAGCTCGGGTTCCGTGAGAGGCGCTAAACCCTTCACAATAGGTGCAGCTAGTCTGTACCCCCTACGATGAGAACTCTAAGTTAAGGTGAACGTAAGAAAATGTATATAAGTGAATTGGGTGTATTTCTATATGGATGGTAGTTTATGTGTTATGTTATGAGTGTTTGAGCAGCAGGAGGGATGCTAGCCCCTCTGATTACGTGCAGCAAATCTGCAACCCCCCCCCCCCTGTGGGCACATTTATACTGAAAGTTGCACTAACTTTGTTGGGGAAAATACTCATTTAAACGAACTCAAAAACTATCTCAATCAACCATTTATACAGACCTTAATTACAGACGGTGATTCTATCAATAATCAAGTCATTACTTGGTATTTTAACCCACCCACTACACTTCATTTTAGAAGTATCTGGAAGGCTGGTATCAAATCACTAAAGTATCATTTAAAATTTGATAGGTGACCAATATTAAACTTTTGAAGAAGCAACAACTTTTCTGTGTCAGATCAAAGCAATACTAAATTCTAGACCTCACAGTATCTTTCAATTGAGCCAAATGAAACCATGTCCTCACTGAAAATATATTTTTTAAAATGGATATTCTCTACATTGTTATCTTGATATTAAGTTGGTGATTAACTCAACAAATCACCCAGTCATTCTGAATTATTCGCTGGAGCAAAGAATATTTAAATACTCTCCAACAAAGAATTAAATGCAACAGCCATTTTAAAAATTGAAAAGTACATATAATTTTATTGAAAGAAACTAACCTTTCATTGCTCAAATGAGGTCTTAGCCTACTAGCCGAAACCGTTAAAAGTAAAGATGATATATAATTCGAGTAGTTAAGGTGTGAATAAAATTAACGGTCACTAACCAGACCTGTGAATAAGAGTTGTGTTCTCTTCAAATTCTTTTATAATCAATATTATACTTTGTTATAGGATTTACTGAGCCATTCTACAATTCCATTTCATCCCTATAGGGACTCACACAGTACTCAATTAGGCTTTCACAGATAAGAATATCAGTCAGGTTTTGTAATTAGCTGAGGGGCTTATGATATTTCCTTTACTCTTTGTCTGGTTGCCATTCGAGTCACTAGTCTCTTATGCTAACTCCCAAATCCTAAAAGTTGCTGGGTTGGGTTATGTTGATTTATTTTTATTTCAATTCAATATCAGTCTGGGAAACCTTTTTAATTCAAATTTAATAAAGGCAAGGTAAAAGCAGTTGATTTTAGGTGACAAGGGTGTTAGAAACATTATGGTTTCGGCATCAACCTTAATCCTAAGCAAAATTGTTCAACTTTCTCTATACCATTTTAACAAGTTATCGACCTTGTAGATAAATCTGGATGTTGACAATACCAGATGTTCGTTATTGGCCATTTCCTTCAAGACCAATGGCATGACTGGACCTATATGAAACAAGATGGACTTCTGACTTTTGACAGACAGGACAGACTCAACATCTTGTAACTTTCATTGTCAATTAAAATTTATTTTTCACAACAGTTGAAGAAACAAGGTAAGCCAGTTTATATCATTTCACATGTACTTCTAATGAACAGCTGTTCTATACATAAAAGTATATTTGTAGTATACTTACCTAAAATGTTTGCCTTTTTCAATCTTATCCAATATAGTGAACTTATTATATAAAAATGTGTCTTTTTTTATCTGTGTTGGTTCCAATCTTCCTAGAACATGTTCAATTCTACCAACAACGTGTTCAGTCAAGCAGTTGAAAAGATCATGATTTTTACCAATTTTATAATACAAATTCAATTTGTCAGCAGCAGTGTGGAAAAACAAAGTCTGCACATACAAAAATTACAATGTTTAACAATTATAGTTTAACCTAAGATCTGAATTAGTCCAAAAAAGTAACTCATAAGTATAACTTGAAAATACAATAAACATTTCTCAAAATTTTGTTATAGGCTAATTGGAGGTGGATTTTAACAAAATATTTCAAAACATGATACTGATACTAACCAGAAATTGATATTTTTAATATAATTGATATATATTTAGCATTAGGTACAATCACCAAAATATATACACATGATAGTCATGATATGTATATATATTTATATTAAGTAATTATTCAGGGAGGCCAGTGATAAGACCTTATGAAATTCCCAGACTTTTTCTTAACAAATTTACTTTTTCTAGGATTAATCACACAACCACGCTTATTATGTTTTAGTTAATCAATCAAATTATATTCGTGTGAATGGTAATTTTTAGGAAATTGATACACATGAAAATATTGTACAAACTATACTTAATATTGAATTTCTGTACCTACTGCCAATTCTACTAATAATTTTAAAACATTTATCATTCTACATATTAACTGTAGTAAGATATTTATAGTAAAATTCAAGTCAGCTTGAGGCGGAAACCCAGTCGACCGCACTAATCGCCTACCCTTGGCGTCTATTGTGCGACTCGGCCGCTTATGTAGCCACCGGCTGGGGTCAGTGAATCATAACTAATGACTCCAGTAACGATATGCAACTTTTCCTCCTTCCTTAAATTCCGAAAAACAAATGATAACACGTGTTACATTGCAATTTTCTGATTATTTTGATACCAAATTTCAAAGGAATCGGTCATCTGTGACAAACACAGAGTGATTAGTGAAGTTATAAATGGTTTACTGTATTAATAAAACTTCCGTATATCAGTTAATCATATTATCCGTATATCATATTAATTTAATAACAATTAATATATTTTAGTAAATAATGTTATTTTTTCTTCAATAATACAGTTTAATATTTGTGTAACTTTGTCTTGCCAAACATTTGAGGACTAATGTTATAACACAGTAAAGCAAGAGAATTATGTTATTTAGCTGATGATTTGGCTCTTCCTCTGTAAGGAAATGCTGTACAGTATTATTATTAGTTTTTAAGTTTAGGCATACGTACAATTTATTTTACTTGTTTATACTAAGCTTGATTCCTTTGCCTTCATGGGGAACAATATTAATTTTAATTAAATGATTTAATTTGGTTAATTATTTAATTATATTTATTTATTTTATTTTAGTGTTTATAAATTGTACATATTTTCTGAAATAAAAATGTTTCGTCTGATATACGGAAGTTTTATTAATACAGTAAACCATTTATAACTTCACTAATCACTCTGTGTTTGTCACAGATGACCGATTCCTTTGAAATTTGGTATCAAAATAATCAGAAAATTGCAATGTAACACGTGTTATCATTTGTTTTTCGGAATTTAAGGAAGGAGGAAAAGTTGCATATCGTTACTGGAGTCATTAGTTATGATTCACTGACCCCAGCCGGTGGCTACTTAACGCGGCCGAGTCGCACAATAGACGCCAAGGGTAGGCGATTAGTGCGGTCGACTGGGTTTCCGCCTCAAGCTGACTTGAATTTTACTATAGTGTTGAGATTACCACACATATATATATATATATATATATATATATATTTTTTTTTTTTTTTTTTTTTTTTTTTTTTAAGTAATCACAGCAATAAATATTCTGATTAATTTATAAACTAATAGGCTTTCAAATTTTGAGAAAATCGTTAAGTTTGAGGTTTTTTCCATAATGTAGTAACCTCCCAAATTTGCAATACCTGTCCAAGCTCGCTACTCCTATTTTAAAAATTTTCAAAATCAGTCATGTAAATTCAACTTTAAATTTAACAGATTTAAATCTTGTTTATACATTTTTTATCAGCTCATTATGGTAAATCAATATATGACAAATTAATTTTTTAAATTGCAATCTTATAAAAAATAGTAGCTATTTTCAAACGCTAATAAACCTTCTACTTTTCTTTAGACATGTAATGAATTTAGTACACCAGTTCAGGAATTTCAACATTCTGACAAACTACCATTGTAGATGTCAGTAAAATTCATTTATGTAAATTTTGTTTTATTTAAAGGAATATTGAATTTAGAATTATTTCTAACTTGTACCTATAATCATTAGTTTCATTTTTTTTAAAAATTATAAACTACAAATATATCAATAATTTTTCTTTGTTTATGTAGAAGATAAATGTTTATGTATTCAAACCAATTCTGCTAATGTCGGGTATGACTTATGAATGAATTTATCCAGTATCTGCCCTGCATTTGTCTCAGTTATAGCCTTACTTGTTAAATATGTATTTGTGTGTATGTAATATATACATGTATATATTTGTTATATTGTTTTGTGTAATTATATGTTTGTAAATATGTGATTGACTAATGCAGGAATGTAAACTGTATTAAAAAATACTTGTGAATTACTTGTAATATAAGTTATTGTAATTATTACAAATTTAATTTAAATTTTTTTATGTGACTCTTGCTATTGTCAACAGCAACAGGAATAAATAATAATAATAAAAATTATACACAAAGTTACCTTAATTCAATACAAAAAAAAAAATTTACAACTAAAAATAACACCTTTTTTAATAAGAGATGTATGCTAGAGAGGTTCAAGGTCATAACAAGTGCAACCATCTCTCCCCTTTAATATGGTTTCTTTTTGTAGGAGACTGGCTATTTGTAATGTTTATTTGTTCCTTTACAAAAAATTGTATCAGTCTCGGTTTTACAAATCATTATATTTCTAACTAGTTTTATGTCAAATGTAAGTTTTCTCTGACCAACCGAAATTTCCAAATTTTTCTTGACTTTTCCCGGTTGCCAGCCACTCTGACAAAAATACCCAATTTATTGAACTCTGACTGCGTTGAATACAAGTGTTTAATATAATTTTACACACCAAGACCTTCACTTTTTAACATTAAAATCTTAGAGGCAATTTGATGTGACTATATGGAAACTATTTCCTTTAGTGACTTTATAAGTATGGGAGGAACAATATATTTAAGTTATCAACACATTTTAATAATGAACTCATTTTTTAGTATACAAGTAACTAATTGAACAGAGTAAAGTAATTGAACCTTATACAAGGTGCGGCAAAAAAACAATCTATTTTCTGCGGCGCACCGTTCAGCGACAGGACGTCTGAGGGTGGTGGGGGTAGGCTTGTTGGATAGCCTACACGACGCCATTGTCAGTAGTCATGGAGCAGTGGTCGTCTAAGCAACGCGCGTTTGTTATCGAGGCGTATTTTAAAAGTGGCGATTCAATCATTGCTACTCAGCGGCAGTTCCATGCGTTCTTTCAATTAGGTCGACATGGAGAAGTTCCGTCGCGTAGCAAAATTATGCGGTGGGTTACTAACTTTAGAACAACGGGTTCTGCGTTGAAAAAGAAGCCGACAGGCCATCCAAGTTAAACTCGGACGCCAGAGAACATCGATAGAGTTTGTGCTGCTGTGGAAAACAGTCCTCGTAGGCCCGCCCGTAAACAAGCTGCTGCATTGAACATGTCTGACCGCTCGGTATTTCATCCATACAAATTGGCTATTGTGCAGCCATGCGAACCGCAAAATTCGTCTGACCGAGTGGTCAGACATGTTCAAAGCAGCAGCTTGTTTACGGGCGGGCTTACGAGGACTGTTTTCCACAGCAGCACGAACTCTATCGATGTTGTCTGGCATCCAAGTTAACCTTGGACGGCCTGTCGGCTTCTTTTTCAACGCAGAACCCGTTGTTCTAAAGTTAGTAACCCACCGCATAATTGTGCTACGCAACGGAACTTCTCCATGTCGACCTAATTGAAAGAACGCACGGAACTGCCGCTGAGTAGCAATGATTGAATCGCCACTTTTAAAATACGCCTCGATAACAAACGTGCGTTGCTGAGGCGACCACTGCTCCATGACTACTGACAATAGCGTCATGTAGGCTTTCCAACAAGCCTACCCCCACCACCCTCAGACGTCCTGTCGCTGAACGGTGCGCCGCAGAAAATAGATCTTTTTTGCCGCACCTTGTATCTGTCACATGAGCCTTTTCTTCTTTATTTTAAATAGCGGGTTTCGAGATTGCTATATCATTAAATAATCTTAGAATCACTCATCAACATATCACATCACATACAATACAACACATTTACGGAACACACCAAGTTTGTAGGTAAGCACCTTGTGGTGACCACATTAATAGACAAATACCACAGTTACACAGAATTTAGTAGAAACTTTGAATCCATTACAATTTGCACCAAAGATATGAATACTGTGGGAAAGTTTGAAATTTACAAGGCATTTAAAATTAAAAAATAAAGTAATGAACATCAATTACTGAATGACCCACTAAATTTCGATTTGAACATCCTATTACAGAGATAAGAGATCAAAAAGCCCACGGTAAAAGCAAGTTTTAAGTGTGTGCAGGTAACAGACAAACAGTTGCCATTAGATAGCCACATGGTGTTAACCTACAAATTTACTGTGTTCCATAAATATATGTTTTAGTTTTTATATCATTTATTCTAATGTATTGACGACCTCATAAGAGTGATTCCGAGTTTATCTGATGATAGAATAGAAGTCCCGAAATGTGTCATTTTAAAAAAGAAGATAAGACATCACATGATGGATAAAAGGTAAGGTACTTTATTCTACAAAATTAATTTTTATTTTCACATGTTAACCAATTACACCTAACTAACTTTAATGGCCGTAGAATGTAAAATCTATTTTTTAGAACACTGGAAAAAATTTGACATATTATATTAATTTATATTTTATACATATTTTCATTTTTATCATGTTGGTTAGTAATAACGATTAGATCTGTTTGGTTAGAAAAAGGTAGAAGAGAAAATAAATTGATACATACAAAATACAGAACTAGGTATATAAATTGTGCGCGATTTTTGTATTAATAAAACATGTTGAAAAAAGTGCTTGGGCATAACTGGGGTGTATCATACAATAAAACAGATTAAAAGTAATCTCTCCTCAAAGTTAGGGACAAAAATGATCTGTGCATAACCAGTATATGAAATAATGGAACGGCTTGAGCGTAACAACTTCAGCGAAAGTCAGTATTGGCTACTGGGTCAGCAGAGGTGAGAAAACTAGGAACTTGGACATCAGGTTTCTGGGCAACCCACTTAGAATTGATTGAAATCTACCTGGCAGCTAAATTGTTTAAAAAATTACCTCATATTTTGATGAAGTAACATTGTAGTTTATATCTGTTACAAAGTATCAGGATGATACTTAAAGACATCTCTAGTTATAATATCTATAAATAGCACCAAATGCTTCATACCCAAAGGTCTATATAAAAGCATTATGTTTACAATCATCCATTTCGGTTCGTGAGTTTCAGTAAAAAATATATATATATATATAAAATAAAATTGGGTTGTTATACAAGATATAATATCTCAAATCAGCTCTACATATTTTGTTGAAATGTGAAAATCAATGACCCAAACCTGTATTCAAAATCTCAAATAAACAATTATAGGTTCAGAAAAAATGGGAAAAAACAAAAATGAATCTTGAACCCCATTATTTAAAAAGCTCCTATTATTTAATATGATTTAGCCTGGGAATATAGTCAAGAGAAATCATAATTTATTTAAATATATATTCTTTTGATATGTTTTCCGATAGAACAAACAGCCTAACCCTGAAAAGTGGTCCATGGTATTATCTAGTAGTAGGCCTACACAAATAGAAAACACAAGAAAACACTAAAGTTTTGAAATATTTTATATACACTAGACACTTTCTCAATCAGTAAACAGAATAGAAAGAATAAACTGATGCAGTCTGAATCCAGAGGTTAACTACAGATGAAAGTTTTATTATTGTTATTATTCCATTTATTATTTATTACATTTATATTCATTTTACGTAAGCCTGTTTTTGAAACAAAAAAGGATGGTATAATTTATTGAAGAATAAGATTAAGGGGTTCTTTAGATTTTATAACATATTGATGGGACAGTTCCCATCTTCTTAGTTCTGAGGGGTTGAATTCTGAAAGGATTTATAATTTTTTGTCATGAAGCTGTTAATAATCAAAAGTGGTAATGTTAATTGAGTGTGTCCCTGTTGGTTTCTATACATCCATGATTTTTACATCATCCTAGTGCTTAGGTTGTCTGTGGTTAGGCCTATATATTGATCAGATTACAAAGCTATATACCCTAGATATTTTGTCAAAGATAGTGTCCACTGTATATTTTCACTTTGTCATTGACAATTACCGAGCTGACATTTTGGTAACAAATAGTTTTGGTTCTTCCCCCCCCCCCCCCTTGGCTTTGGGGATGGGTTAGTGAGTCTAAATTAACTTGAATAGTTGAGATGCTGTATAAAGATAAATGGATAACATTGTACTCACCAAGTATTGAGTGTAATGTTTCTGCTTACTGAAGTGATGTATGAATCTAGAATCATCTCCTTTCTTATCACAGAGTAAACAATAATAAGTAGGTGGGCGATTAGAAATTATTTCCAACAAGTATTCAAGTCCAATCAGAGGCTTTTGAAAATAATTATCCAACTTGCTCTGAATCTTACAGACTATCTTCTTTTTATTACCACTTTCTTTTTTCCACTCATCTACTTTCTTTGGTTCTTTTTGGTTCGACTTATCTACTTCTTTCGACACATCTGTTTTTCCCACTTGATTCATCTTTTCCAATTCGTCCGTTTTCTTTATGTCATTTGTTGTCTTTGATTTATCTGTTTTCTTTACTTCGTCAGTTATCTTTAATTCATCTGTTTTCTTTATTCCATCTGTTGACTTTAACTTGTCCATATTTTTTATTTCATCTGTTTTCTTCATTTCATCTAGAGTCTCTGATTTGTCCATATTTTTTATTTCATCTGTTTTCTTCATTTCATCTATAGTCTCTGATTTGTCCATTTTCTTTATTTCATCTGTTTTCTTCATTTCATCTATAGTCTCTTTCTTTACTTCAACTGTTGACTTTAACTTGTCCATATTTTTTATTTCATCTGTTTTCTTCATTTCATCTATAGTCTCTGATTTGTCCATTTTCTTTATTTCATCTGTTTTCTTCATTTCATCTATAGTCTCTTTCTTTAATTCAACTGTTGACTTTAACTTGTCCATATTTTTTATTTCATCTGTTTTCTTCATTTCATCTATAGTCTCTGATTTGTCCATTTTCTTTACTTCATCTGTTGACTCTGATTTGTCTGTATTCTTTATTTTATCCGTTTTGTTTAAGTCAACGGTTGACTTTAACTTGTCCATATTTTTTATTTCATCTGTTTTCTTCATATCATCTATAGTCTCTGATTTGTCCATTTTCTTTATTTCATCTGTTTTCTTCATTTCATCTATAGTCTCTTTCTTTACTTCAACTGTTGACTTTAACTTGTCCATATTTTTTATTTCATCTGTTTTCTTCATTTCATATATAGTCTCTGATATGTCCATTTTCTTTATTTCATCTGTTTTCTTCATTTCATCTATAGTCTCTTTCTTGACTTCAACTGTTGACTTTAACTTGTCCATATTTTTTATTTCATCTGTTTTCTTCATTTCATCTATAGTCTCTGATTTGTCCATTTTCTTTACTTCATCTGTTGACTTTGATTTGTCTGTATTCTTTATTTTATCCGTTTTGTTTAAGTCAACTGTTATTTTTAATTCATCTGTTTTTTTAAATTCACCGGTTTTCTTTTCTTTGTCTGTCATATTTGATACACCTATCTTTTGCGCTCTATCAGGTTTCTTCAATTCAGTAGTTACCTGTACATCACCTGTCTTTGTTAATTCATTTGCTTTCTGTACATCATTTGGCTTTTTCAATTCTGTAATCTTTACATTTTCTGTCTTCTTTGTTTCCCCTTTCTTTATTGATTCATTTATCTTCGTTGTTTTTTCTTTATTTTCCAATACAAATGCCATCGTTTTTTTCTTTTCTGATGACAAATCTAAAACAAGAAATAATATTATATTATAAAACAAATATTTTTAATGTTAATTAAAACAAACAGTAATATTAAAGTTGTTTATTTATTTATTTTTTTAATAACAGATTAGAGCCGAACAGTTTCAGAAATAATAATGGCTTGAACCTATTAACACACAAAAGCAGCTCTAAAGTTTTTAAGTATTCATTTTGACAAAATAGATTTGTTTGCATATTTTTATAGAAAACATACAGAAATGACTACTTAAAAAAAGATACACATTGAACAAGGAGGTAATCACAGAAACAAATGATTATTTTCCAGACTTTGATGTCATATTTTTTTTGGAAAGATTAACCCTCCAATTGGTTTGTGTGGCACAACGGTACACAAACACCCATCCCGTGCCTTGGTTATCACTCTTTTTAAGTTCAATATTTACCCTAGTAAAAATCATTGTTATGCAATAATTTATATAACATTGTAAAGCTAATCTTTAGATTTTATTGTAGGTTGTTTATGAGTAACCTCATTTGCTCTAATAATGACAGTTGTGCACTAGAAATTACGCAATTCAGTTTTAGTAGTGGGGTCTGTATTAATTTGTTTCATGATGGGTTGTTCAGTATCATTTAACGGTAGATTAGCTGATGTCGATGGTCTAAGTATCCTAATTTGGCCTTTCTTGGCTTTTTCGGATGGTTTGACTATAGGCCTAAGGTTATAATTCAAATTTAAATATCTGTTTGCCTTGCAAATGAAAAGAATGAAATGATCTGTATTTGAAGGATACTTTTGCTTTAAATTTGAAATAAATAAAAATCGATTACAAGAATGCTTCATTTAATTTAACATAAATGGTAATTTAATTTACAATAAAATAGTTGTATTTGATTAGTTCATTTGATTAGTATTGGTTTGAAAGTTCAAATAGGCCTTTGGTATAGCTCAATTTATTGAATATAGTTTCATCACAAGTTTTTTAATTTAATGGTTGTATTTATTATAATTATATAATAAATTTGTTTAATATCTCGGGGTAGGTAATCGGCAGATCATGAACAAACTTACATATGATGCATTCATGATTTTAAAAAGAAATGGAAGTTAAGATTAACAAAGTTGGTGTCGTTTGTAAGAATTATTGAAAGTTTTATATCTTATTAAAAATGTATTATTGTCATTGTTCATTGCATTTATATTGGTAATATTAACAGAGTATACCAAGTTTTGAATATTTTTTACTGAATTTAATACATTTTTCCACTTGTAACACACTTTAAAATCGAAGTAATATTTCGGACTATACTCTTCAAATGTTGGGGCGCTTTTATGCGAACTCATGGCTCTAAGTTGAATTAACCGCTTCTCTCTCTCTCTCTCTCTCTCTCTCTCTCTCTCTCTCTCCTCTCTCTCTCTCTCTCTCTCTCTCTCTCTCTCTCTCTCTCTCCTCTCTCTCTCTCTCTCTCTCTCTCTCTCTCTCTCTCTCTCTCTCTCTCTCTCTCTCTCTCTCTCTCTCTCTCTCTCTCTTCTCTCTCTCTCTCTCTCTCTCTCTCTTCTCTCTCTCTCTCTCTTCTCTCTCTCTCTCTCTCTCTCTCTCTCTCTCTCTCTCTCTCTCTCTCTCTCTCTCTCTCTCTCTCTCTCTCTCTCTCTCTCTCTCTCTCTCTCTCTCTCTCTCTCTCTCTCTCTCTTCTCTCTCTCTCTCTCTCTCTCTCTCTCTCTCTCTCTCTCTCTCTCTCTCTCTCTCTCTCTCTCTCTTCTCTCTCTCTCTCTCTCTCTCTCTCTCTCTCTCTCTCTCATATATCGCACAAAAGAAAATTGGAGCTAAATAAGGACAATAATTTGAAATTTTGTAGTAGATGTTATTATTTTTTAAATATTCGACATGAAATAATTCAACTGAACTATATGCTAGTATAGAAAAAAACTTGAATACTAGATCAAAGTACGTTAATCAAATGAGTTTCAATGACAAAGTCACCATCCTCAGTGACATGAACTACAACAACTAAACTATAACTATATTTTTATATATAAAAGTATATTGAAATAAATTTGCCCCATAGGAATCCTGATGAGAAAGAGATCTCAAGACTAGAGATAATTTGTAAATTTAATATTGTGTATGATATAAATGCATAAAATATTGTAAATATAAACTTGTCTCTGATTGTTTAAAAATAAATAGAGAATAAGTTAAATATAAAATGTGATAGACAAAGAAAAGATAAGATTAAAAATATAAAATAAACGAAGTGTTTTTTTATTTATTTAAAAAAAAAAAAATTTTTTTTTATAATGTGATGAATGTTTTATTCCATTCCCCTGTTCTACTAATATTTGGAACGGACTATACAAGGCAAACAAGTCACAACAAAGTATCTGGTGACAGTCCAATTTCAGTCTACGTTGCATAATACTAATGTTCCGATTACTGATATCTTTTAGTTTCTAGTACAGTTTAGTTGTTAGAAATTATTGTTTTGAGAGTTTTTTAATGGTTCAATCAAATTATTTGATGAAATGTAAAATTATTATATACGATTTATATGTAAAATTAGAAGGATAGGAAATGAATGCTTGACAAGCCTATGTGTGGATTCCAATTTTCCTTCCTAAAACACTTTCCTACAGTGGTTACACAAGCCATCCAAGAACTGAACAAAAGTGATACCTTTGATAAAATATCAAAAAATTCGAAGCACTGGGACAAGGTCATTGAGAACTAGGGAACTATATAGAAGAATTACATAAAGATAATGCTAAAAAACATACATTTAAGTTAAAAAATACTATGCAATATTTATGAAATAACCTTAAAAACTTAAAATAGAAATATTACCATTTTTCTCTACGACTGAAATATCTATACTGGAGTGAACTGGTTTTAATAGATTCACTAGATTAATATGATTCTTGCTCTTGATATGCTTGTAAAAGAAATCCCACTGTTTTCCACGAATATTACAAGGATTACAGTTGTATCTCCAAATATTTCTACTATCTTTGAAACAAGTAGAAACATCAGATGTGGTTCCATCATCTAACTTAATTTGAAGTCGGAGTACATCTCTTTCTTCTTCTGGTATATTTTCTTTCAACTAAAACAAAACATGAACTCATTATAACAAATATATTGTTCATCGTATAAAAGGATAGAACACAATCCTTTTTTTACTATCTATTCAGCATTTATTGTTCAACTATGTATAGGTTGTGAAAAGTGAAATCACTCAAATCTAGTCTTCAAAATAGTAAGATGAAGTTACTGGACAGCATATAGTAGATCCTAGGATTTACTGTCGAGTACACTGTATAATTGGAATCTTCGGAGCAAGACCTAGACACATAGTCACTGGAGTTTCCCACTTATAACAACTCGAAAATCAATACAATAAATAAGTAATCAAATATACAATCAATTTCATTCATTTAATTTTAAACGTCAACATACACGCGCCTAGCGGCAAAAGATGAGGCTCGAACCAAAACAAACTCTAAATTTAATGTATTCCGAGCCAATTATAACTAATCCAGAAAAATTGTCAATCTAGAACAAATCAAAACCTATATCAAAATTGCGCCTAAGAATTTGACCAATCCATAAAAAATAACAACACACAGTTAGAGCCAAGAAAAACTTAAACAATTTGTTTTTATCTAGTTGTTGACATGAAAGGTCAACTTGGAAAATAACCGAATTAAAAATACAACTCCGATCTTTCGCCAATTATAAAAATACAGAAGACCTAGAGACAAAATGAGATATACAGAAATACGAAGTAGATATTTCTAAATATAAAACGTCATTTGAGTTCATACAAATAATTAATAACAAAGACATAATCTGTCGAAATATGACCGAAAGTATGGAATTAAGATGGCGACCACTAGGAGCAAGACGCTAGTCATAACATACACGCCCACAGAAGTTTGTGATTGGAGAAGAGTATCGCGGGACTTTCTTCGCCGATACGAATAGAAATTGTGTATATATATATATAAGATAATTTTCTTTATCCTTTGGGAGAATTTATTTAATCCTATTCAATATTCTAAATTTTAATTGAATAATGTAAAATCACAATAAACATATAAATTATTAACAGTTTCTTTAATAAATAAGATCATAATTACATTTCATCTTTCCCCCCAAAAACAAACAAGATTGCATAAGAACAATGAACTTATAAAAAACAATCTCTCTGTACGCCTTTGTTGAAAGAAACAATTGAATAATATTTTTCAGTGTATGTTTGGAAGCCATTAAGACTATATGGATGCCTTTCTGGACTGTTCCAGTTTTTCCTAAGCAATAGTATTGAAATTTACTAAATAGAACATCAGAGGATTTTAAATTGAGCCTCCAATATTTAATCATCAATTAAAAGTGTTATTTAGTGCTACATATCTGGAAATGAACTTTTATTAAGTCAAATGTGCTATACTTAATTGGTGAGATCAATCCATTTCTTTCTTTTCTTATATATACTTTTATTTGGTCATAAACTTAAGCCTACGGGCAATTTACTTTATAAACTATTATCCCACACTATATTGGGAATCTTTCATTATATATATATATATATATATATATTTATAAAAATAATTTTGTGTGTTATTGAACTTGAACACTAATCATCATTCTAATAATTTATGCATGTCAAGAAACGATTTCCTGAACATTGTAACCCTAATTTCATCCATTCATCCTTTTATATTAATTCTAATTGATATTTCTTAATTTATGAAATATTCTGTATATATATATATATATATATATAACATTTCCCTTCCTTGAAGAAAGCAGCCCCAACCCTTCCTGAGACAGAGACTTATGTTATATGAATAATGAAGTGTTATAGAAACTATTTTAATATCAACATTGTGATTCTTTATAATTTAAGACAAGTTAATAATTAAAATTTTTAAAGAAGAAACTTATATCACTAAATATTGTATAAATAAATTCTTTTGCAGCTATATGATTTTTGTTCTGTAAATTGATATTATTATTAATACTAAAAATTGATGCTATAATCAGTAGTGAAATGTTTACACACTCTATAGAGTATGCAGAGCTGTTAACAAGATGCTGGAGCTTATAACTTAGCAAAGAGTAACAAGACATTTATAACTTAAAATTATAAAAACTGGATATTTATAGACGTCAAATTGTTGACATTCTGCTCAAAAATTTTGGAGTTAAAATTTTAACTTAAATTCGAACACCAAATTCTTTTAGATTTACATCTAAATTTTGAGAACTAGGAGCAATTTATCTTGTAGATTTGTGTGTCTAATTTCAAACACTCTGTATATCAAAAACAACAAATGTCTTTTGAAGTAGAATGTAAAGTCATTACCATGGCCACGCGGGGAATTTGTTGACATGAGAAGGGAATTACTTTTCATAAGGACACAAACAATATAACACAATAACTTAAAAATATGGTCACAAGATGATAAACAATAACATCACAACAGTACAAACAATATGGTTACAGGTGCAGAAACAATATTTTTACAAAAGTGCAAACAATATTACTCAATTGCTACAATATTGAAAGCTATCTAGTTAAAAGATCATACAATCCTATGGATACAAGAATGTAAATTACAAAAGTTTGAACAGCACAGATGCAAGAGCACAAACATTAGAGAGAAAACAATATTGCAGCTAAAAGAAATGTACTTAACTTAGACAGAAAATGTAAGTGTTTA
The DNA here is from genome assembly GCA_963513935.1 of Aphrophora alni. Taxonomy (NCBI): domain Eukaryota; kingdom Metazoa; phylum Arthropoda; class Insecta; order Hemiptera; family Aphrophoridae; genus Aphrophora; species Aphrophora alni. Next base: position 152,482,816 of record OY740767.1, on the reverse strand, counting down.
AGTTATTTGGAAGAGGAGGGAGCAAATTGTTAGTGGCCTAGCACTTCACTCCACCCAGTGAATTATATAAATATAATTCTAAAATATTTGAATAAGTTGCTAAATAAAAATACCAACTCTTAAACTTTTGTTGGATGCTATGAATTCTTGGATAGAATCCACTTTGTGAGGTTCTTCATCATCATCATCATCTTCTTCATTCCATTCATCTATCACAAATCCAATTTCCAAGATATCTTCAATTGAATCCATTGCATCCATTTCATCCATTGCATATATTATTCATAGACATATATTTCTATGAGGTGTTTTCTGGAAAAATATAAAATAACATAAAATCACACCATAATACTGTTTTAAAAAACTCATGAGAATTTCTAAATGAAAAACTATTTCAACATCATATAAATTTGCCAGACAACAGAGGCAAATGGTATGATGTAAATTTCTAGGAATGTTAAATATCGACCTTGGTATTTGTTAAGTTTCATAATACCGGTAACAAAATATACAAATCATCAAACTGTACAAATAGTTTGTTGGTGAAACTTAATAAAATTTAGTTGATTTTTTTTTTTTTTTTTTTTTTTTTAATCTTTGATGTCTAAAAGTATTATATCTGAAGGAAAAAATTGTTGCAAAAAATTCCAAACAATCTAAAAAATATGTAAAATTTAACATTTATCATATAAATATTTTCATATGTTTGTCACCATTCTATCTTAAATAATTTATACACTATTACCGTATTATAGTACATTGTTGAATTACTAAGAATGATTTTATGTACATGTATAGAGGGTGCATATGTACTATTTATTGTGTTACTTGCCTATTTTTTAAAGTTATGACAATGTGTTTTCTTTAATATTGCCAGTTTTATAGATGTAATATCACACATAGACTTAACCTTACCTAACTTGTCTCAGATGTAAAATATTTATTTGTTGAATAATAAATTGGTGTAATTTCTTAATACGTAAAACTCTCATTTTACTCGATATTTAACCAAGTGTTGAAAATATTACTGATCAAGACCATTATAAATAATTACAGCAATTTATTATACAACAAATAAATATTGTAACTAAACCTTCAATAGATACCAAATGCTTACTAAAGTTAGATGATCTTCATTTTGCACAATTGCTGTGATCACAACTGTAGATAATATATTATTAAGGATTCAATGAAAGTTGAGAACCACATCAAAAAGATATCAGCTGATAAAATTGATTTGGAAATATTAATATTTTGTTAAATTATATGAAGGTAAGCCCCCAGCGGTCTAGTGGTTTACACTCTAGCTTTACAAGTGAGAGGTTCTGGGTTCAATCACCACGGAGACTCAAACTTTTTATGGAGTTGACACAGCTTCAAACTGTGAAGTTAAAATTGGTGGTGAACTTTCGTTAAGAACACAAGAACAACAGCGACTGAAATGTCAATGTGCTAACTGCACAATAAACAAAACCATCACATGACTGAAAAGCCGTTTAACAGGCCTCGGATCTTCACGAGATACTGGACCATAGACTTTAGTTACTTTATCAGGGTAATAGTTATACAAATTATATAAACAAGTAATTAACTAGGTACAATATCTGATTATGTCTTTATTCAAATCCAGAAAATCACTGGATGTTTACCAGGGTTTTGGGTAGCCTATGTACCCATCTTCAGATCACAAAAATATGATATGTCGTCAAAAACACAAAACATATATATATAAGCTTTGTCTCACAAAACAATAAACACAAAACCAAGCTAAAAACTTTAAAATACATTAAAAACCTTAAAGATCTTAAAAATTTCAACCAAGATTAGGCTAGATTACACTGACCGGCCACAATAAAACTTTTATTAGACAGATGTAGCATGGTTCAAGGTTACCCATTCTCTTACTTTCTAGTCCTTACCATCGATTGATTGTGAAGCGCAGCTATCTTAAATCCGAAGATGGGAACATACGCTACCAAAAAGCGCGGTAATCACCCAATGATTTACAGGATTGGAATAGTCAGGTATTGTACCATTGCACCTAGTTAATTAATTGTTAAAATTCTCCAATCCATGGGCTAACATGTTGAAATTATCTAAATTCAAAATTATTTCATTACAATGATTATATTAGTGTGTGTGTGTGTGTGTGCGCATACGTGTGTGCGTGCACACATAGCAATTCATAAATAACGAAAGGTCATAATTTTCCATCTCATTCAGTGTAGAAAGTTGATATTGTAACAATTCCTCCTAGGTCGAGAAAAAAAATAGTACATATCGGAAAAATTTAAATAATAAATAAAACACGATATAAAATATAGTTTGAGAGAAACACAAATTATAACTAAAATAAATAATAAAAAACCAAAGTACAAACCTTGTAAGATTTAGGCTAATCTAAAATTTACACATTTAAAATAGAAATTTATTCCTAGGAAATATATGATAAGGTACATAATGTAGAAAATTTAGATATAGAAAAGGGAATTAAAATAAAGTTAGGACACATAAAGCCTTGTGATGATTGAAATTAACCACGTTTTATGCAAAACACTGAATAATTATAAATTATAGAGTCAGGCGTGGGAAGGTATAACGAGGATGCTAAGTGGTGTCATGGCATACTATGACATGACAAGAGTAAGCCCACTGAAATTTAAATGTATGGAGATAAATTTTATATTAGTCTGATAAATGTTAAATTATAGAAATTAAGTAAAATATAATAAAGATAAAAGAAATATAAATAATATGTAAGAAACATTGTATTAGCGATTTAGAGACATAATTATAAAACAGTTAAACATTGTGATAAAAGCAGACAGTTGTGAATCAACTAAATAATTAAAATGTAAGTGGATAAAAAAAGCTATTGATATGTTTTGAAATCCATGCCAAAAGTGGGCATCAATTTAATCGAGACTCCCATTTTAGCGTCCATTTTAACAAGATGTGTATTTTACAGCTCCAAACTTACGGACCAAAAATTTTAAATAATCAACCAAATTTAAGTGGGAAGTGTATCAAACTGTTTAGTCAAGCATATAAAGTGAATTTAAGAGTAGCAGAATGTAGTATAATATTTGTTGTGAGCCAAATACAGCAAACATAAATTTAGCCTACTAAAGGAAAGGTAATATCCACGAAATCATTATTACTTTCAAATACCATGTTTGAAGGATAAATAAATTTAATAACAATATTGTATCCATGAACACAATTTATATTAAACTTTTAAATTAAATACTTATCCAAATTTTAGACAGAACCTTGGACTTTGTATTGATAAGAATAAGGATCAATATCCTCAGTTCAAGATTTTTTTTTTTTTAAATTCGAGTATTTAATATTTTTAATAAATTTGTTACATGTTAGATTTATTTATTATTACCGTTCAAGCCTATAAAAAGGTTTAAAACAATTCCGAAGATTATAAATGTCGGAAACCAAAAATGTAGAAGAAAATGGATTTTAAATAGTGTCTAGTTAACACACTAGGTTCAGCTAGAGGAAGGTCTATTTATTAAGTAAGTCCAAGTAGTGTCTACTGTAAATATAGAGTGTTCAAACAGGTAGAATTTAGTGGTGAAAAATCAATAAATCATTTACTACTTATCTTAATTTTATAATTTGAAAGAATTAGATCTTATTTGATGTCAGAAGATACTTTTGAAGCACCAAAGTGCATTAGTTTAGTAGAAAATAAGAAATATAAAAATACAAATTCCAGGTCAGGTTATGAATGCCTACATTAATATATTATGATAGACTATTTACCTTGTTTGTTATTAATCAGTTGATTTTTTAAGGACGATATACATGTTTCAAGTCTAAAAAATCATGAATAAGGCATTACTTCTCATGAATAATGTCAGTGGAAACATATGCAAGAAGTAAGAAGCGTACCTATGCGTATGCTTTACACGATGTGCAAATCATCGCAACTGCCACCCTAATTAAGAGAAATAAAACAACGGTTTGCGCAGGTACCAATATATATATATATATATATATATATATATATATATATATTCCCAGACCTAATAAATACATTCATATTTATCAGGTTAAATAAATATATGTTATAATATTGTGGTCACACCATCATTGACAGTAATTTACCCCAAAGCATATAACAAAAACACCGCAGGAAAAGAGGTTCAATAACTTGACTAACAAAGTCATAACATCAACATCGAGCAATGAGACATTTAGTATCCTGATCAGACTAACGTAGTAATACGAATAAACGAAAACATTAAGTAACATAAACACACCTGAAATTATTGTTTTAGAATTGTCATTTTCTACAAAACTAATATATTTTGGTATTTCAAAAAAGTCGTCTAACATCAAATATAATCTAATTCCTTCAAATTAAGGTAGATAATAAACGATTTGATAAATTTTCGCCACTAAATTCAACCGTCATATACACTCCATATTTACCAAAAAATGTGGATAATTTATTTACTACTTACTTTATTTTGAAATACAGTAATAGTATAATATTTAACGCAAACTACACTTTTTCACTTAAAAATTACAAATTGAAAACTATAAAATGCACGTATAGGTAAGTTATGTACCATAGCAATGGGAATTCGAAACTTGAAAAATTATAACTAATATAAATTATAAAATAATAATTATAAATTATAATCAGGACATTCGCCTATCGTTCAAAGCATGTATAGTCAGCCACCTAGCCAAACTTTTGTGATGATTATTTTTAACTTCACTTTTTTATTATGCTCACATACAGTAGACCTATCTACGAATTACCACTGCTATGTGTTCATAACCTATGCATACGTTCATTTCACAGTTTTCAATTTGTAATGTTTCAGTGAAAAAATGTATTACGGATTATATTATTATTTCAAAATAAGGTATGTAGTAAACAAGTTATCCACATTTTTTAAAGTAGACACTACTTGCACTTACATGATAATTACCTCAGCAAGAGTCATCACAAATAGGTTAGATTAGGTGGTTTTATATATTCATACCCTTAGATAAGCAATAACCTAGATCAATATGCAGAAAATATGAATATATAGATAATAATAAATATATAACTACCTAACCTATCTGTGGTGATTCTTGCTAAAACCTAATATATTTGTGGTGATTCTTATTAAACCTAGTACGTAAATATATAGTGTACTTGTCTTGGCGATATAGTAGTTAAATTTATATAATTCGTGTCCTACATAGGCTACCTTCTGTTGGAAAAATTACATCCTCCTTCACTTTGCTGTACACTTTTGATGTTTCACAATACAATATTTAAGTTTAAAATTTTGCATGACATTCTAAAGTACGCAATAGTGCTATGCCTCTATTTTTCATAGATAATGCATAGTGAAATGAGTTATAGGTTGCATGCACATTGCATGACATAACACATGTTAATATTACTACGCTGAATGATTTAAGAATCATGAGAACTATGTCTCTGTAAGTGAAAATATATAGCCTATATATAGATAATTATGCAATGAAGCTCACCCTAGTTTTCAGTCGCTAAATAGATGCAAAATTAAACTATTTAGCTTGTTTGTCATTAAACAGATATTTTTTGACAATGCGAAACAATTTCCAAGTCTCAAAATCTATTAATATTGAAGAAACTTATAATTTTAGACACACGTAATGTAGGCTTTTTTGGATTATGACTAATGTGTACAATTACAATATGAGTCAAGTTTGTGACTGCATTACCACTCTTTTTTATGATAATATACACTGTATGTTATATTAGTATAAATCATGGCGTGAAATTAAAGGACAGAGGTCTAGGAAGATAACTAACTAGCCTATATATAGGCCTTCCCATACTTTTGTAAACATAGACTCATAATGCAGTCACAAACTTGACTCACATTGTCATTGTAGGCCTACACATTCGTCATCACCCAAATAGGTCTTAATTTCTTGTGTCAAAAAGTGTCAGTGTCTTCAATATCAATAGATTTTTAGACTTACAAATTGTTTCATGTTGTTAAAAAATATCTGATAATAACAAACAAAGTAGTTTAAGTTTGCATGATTTTTAGTGACTAAACTCTAGGGTGAACTTCAATTGCATAATTACCTATAGCCTATATATATATATATATATATTTACCTAGTCAGATCTACTAAAGGTATATAGGCTATATATAGACCTTCCCAGACCTTTATTTCATAAAGTATGATGTAAATTAAAAAGGTAATTGTTTACATAAAGATAACACTGATAATGTTGGGGTTTTTTTAAATCATCTATTACATACTTTACTTCCTAAGAATAAATGTTTTCATTGCAGAGGTCACTTTTTGCCACAGAAAAATTACAATTTATAATCGAAGTTTATATAGGTTACACATAATGACAAGACATGATATCAATGAGAATAGAGTATGGTTTGCCGCACTTATATTAGGCCTACACAATGACTACCTTCATAATATTATTCCTATTTCACAGCCAAAGTAAAATATTGGCAACAGTTGTATTTCATATGCAGAATTAGTCTGATCAATAATCAATAGGCTACTTACTTAATTGTGTAATATCTAGGCCTAGTATAATGTTATCTCTGATCTAGTACCTCTGGATCTGTAATTACTTTAGTGACAACAATTTACTAGACTTTATATAGGCCTAACCTGCTTTTATGTGAACTTGGTACTTTTCAAATTTTTCAATAAAAAAATGAATTCCACATTAAAATAACACCATACTATAATTACAAAATAGGGTTTGTACTAAACGAATTTGAGAAATTTTTTAACTAATATTTATAGGTATTGAGTTAGCTTAAATCTTTACCAGTCTCATCTAATATAACATTATATCTTCATTTGTCAAAATAACTGATGTGCCAGTCAAAAGCACCTATAAAAGTGAGTAGAAATTCCCTAAAACCTAATCCAACATTTTAAGAACTAGCCTATCTTATTTCAGCTAACTCATGAACATTGGAATTATTAAATTTGTTGGTTGTCTATATTTACATATTAAAAAATTGTTAAAGTAAACAACAAACAAAATTAATAAAATTTTTAATATTATGATCTAGCTGCTTCTTTTCCAATGTAAAAATAAAATTAAGTGTACTATAGGATTAGCTAAACTATTATACCCTATTTTATAATATAGTAAATTCACATTTCTGATACAACTTTCAGTTAAGATAATTTTCTACATGTTTAGAAATTAAATGCAATTACTTACGTTCTATTAAAATTATCCTTGAAATTAATTATTTGCAATATCAAAATATCAATGGCTTACTAAAACCACAAGTTTGATAACTTTACTATCCTACAAACTGCATTAAATAAGTGCAACTTACTGAACTTACATTTTCTAGATGTAGATTCTAGAATCATAGATAACATAATGGGGTACATACAAATTACTAGAACTAACCCCACAGCTCATAGATAAATAAACAAGAGCAACAGAAATACTCAATAATAATCTTTCACTCTGTTTAAATACCACAGCCTCCGTGATAGTAAGGCAGAGAACAAAAATACTATAATGATTAACACAACGGGAAAATTTACATTCATTGCCTACGAAAGATCCATTTTATTTTCTTGTGGACCAATTATTGAAATACATATATAGGTACCTTATAATCAAATATAATGGTAAAAAAATTATCGGCCATGAGACTGTTATAAAACATGATTTATTAATATCTGCTCAAAAAAATTTGTTAAAATTGTAATGGAAAATGAATATTAAAACCTGTATACTGTATGTGTGAACAATCAAGAGTCGAAAAATATTAAGGTTCAGTAATATTGGTTCAAAACAAAAAAAACCTTGACCATCATCAATAAAGAATTTATGTTAAACTAATACGATTTATGCTAAAAATGTGTTACAGCATGTGCAAAGTGTAGACCCTATTAAAATATATAATTCTTTCTTTCCAAATACAGTGGCCATGGTTTACTTTTACATTAACTGACAACTACAAAATTCCAGTTTTGGGAAGGATTACCTTTGGTTTGTTTTTATTTTGGTCTTGGGGTAATTTAAGTGAGATTATTTATATAATTTTTTGTTCCACCATTAATGTGCTTTCTCAGTAAACAGAAACTTATGATGGATTACAAAAACGAATTTGTCCAACAATTTGTATAAATTTACTTACAAAACAAAATTTGAGCAAAATCAGACACAAATTTCAATCTCCAAAACTTACCAACCTAACCAAACTCATAAAACAAATACACACTAAGCAAATATGGACATAAGATCTGTCTGCAAACTTCTAGCTATTTATTATGAATAAATATATAATGGTTTAGTCTCCTTCAAAGCAGTCATTTTCCCCTCACACTTATCTCAGCATCACTTCCAATTTTGGGGGTGAGCTGGTTGGTCCTCATTTCCTCCCCTTGAATAGCTATGAATATAGTGATCTGAATGCCAGCAGTTGCTTTCCAAATGTGTTGTTCAATGTCAATCCCAGTTTCAGTCCTTCTCAAGGGTTATGACTTGTTTAGATGATGAAGAAACAAGAACATCCCGATAAATTGAAGTTATCCTTTGAAGCAAGGAAAATATAGTTTATTGTATATAAGAAATATGTTAAAGATTGACTAAAATCTCATTATGTGCAAAAGAGGCTTAGCAAATTAAAAATGAAAAACCAGAAATTACACAAATGAACTCTTCTAGAAGTGTAAAGGACCTCAAAACAGTAGATATATTTTAATCTTAAACTTTAAATCCTACACTGGAATGCCTGATCTTTGAAGATGAAAACAGAGGAACTCAAGAAGGAAATGGCAGATAAAAATATGAAGATATTTTGCATTCAGGGGGCATCCTTACCATTGCCACCTTAAATTAAAAACTTTAAATCATTCCACCTCTCCAGGAAACAGGGTTTTTGGGTTTCCAAATGCAGTGGTTCTTTTTACACTGGTCCACAAGTCTTTCCATGTCAAGGAATGCAACAATAATAAATTAGACAATTTGGAATGTATATCTATGAAAATGAGAATTAATAATGGGAGTGTCTGTGATTTTGTAAATGTGGTCAGGGTATTCAGAAAGAAAACTTAATGGAATTCAGCCTTCTGGTCGAGACTATCTTGTAGTCAGGGAGTTCAATGTCAGACATTCTAGTTGGATTGATGGAACTGAAAACACTAATGGTGAGGTACTTTTTCTATTGTAGCAGTTAAACCAACTGATTTTGTAAAACGAAAAAAATAGCAATGTAACAGTCAACAAGTACCAGTACCCTCAGCACCTTAGACTTCTCACTAGCATTGGTATTTATGCAAAGGAGGATTTTTAAGAAGACCATTGTGATGATTTTGGAAGTGTCCCCTTTCCTGTGATTACGGATCTTGTGCTGTCGGGGAAAACAAGTCCAGGATTCTTCAGTGGTACATGGCAGATATAACATACAGAAGGCAGACGAAACAAATGATGGCTGATCACTTAAAGATATCGAGAGCACACTACAGACTTTCAATAAAAAGGGCTATTATTATTATCAAAAAACCAGTAAAAACCTTAGGCATATAAACAGTTGGTGGAATGAGGAGATGAGTGAATTGAGGAGGAAGAAGCAGAATGTCAAAAAAATATGGAAGCCGAGAAGTACAGAAAATATAGTGGAAGCCGAGAAGTATATAGAAAATATTATTACGCCTATAATAGGTGTAATTTCACTTTCAAGGGGGCAATCCTGAAGGCTAGATGCAAATCCTGGCAAAACTCGTGTGGTCGATAAATAGGAACACTTCGATAAATAAGTAGCACAGTATGGATGAAGTGCAGATCAATTGAGAGGGACACAGGCAAAAACAATTCTCCAAATAAAAATCTCCTCAGGGATGTGATTTGACAATGATGTTGAAAAGACTATTACAAAGCAAGGATCAAAAACTAAAATTCCTTGGCTAAAACACCTTACCGAAAAGAAATGAAACTAACTGTGTTTTGAGCACTCCTTTCTGGAGTGAGACCACATTTCATTTATTTCACAGGAGATAAAGGATGCTATATCCAAACTCAAGACCACCTCATCAGGAGTAGATGACATCGACAATGTTAAGGAATTTCTCGACACATTTTAAGAATAACATACTTAAATTATTTAATGACATCTGGACAACCATTGAAATACAACCAGAATCATTGATCATATCCCTCTACCAAAGTCGGCCAGACAGGATAGAAATATCATCGTACAGAATCATGGCTCTTATATTTTACCTAAGTATACTATTGAAGAGAATGGTAAAGAACAGGCTCGTTTGGAGACTGGAAGTGGGAAATCTGCTGAAGGGAATCATATTAAAATTGTGGTGTAAAAAAAATAGTTATATCTATATTCAAAACAAAATGATTTAATAAATTCCTTTATCAATAATTAAAATTGGAATTCCACTAAAATCAATTACAGAAAGGAAATCTAAATAAATAATGAACACAATTTACTAATTATTACTGAAGCTTTGCTTCCCTTTTTTTTTTTTTAATCAACAAATTATAAAAATTTTAACAATATGTTCAGGAAACATTCATGAAATATTTGGTTATTTGTTTGAGTTCACAATTCAAGTTTAAATAAAATTATAATATGATTAACATAAGAGTTCAAAAGGTATTAGATCAATAGTCTGTTTAATTATACATACATTTTAATTTGGGGGGGGGGTCAGTGCCAGCTCTTCTCAAAATTGTATATAAAAGAAAATCATAAATATCAGGTAAATAAAGTCAGTTAATATAGGTACTTTACTTAGATATCAAAATGAAATGTAATTAGTGTCTTTCTTTTAGTTGTAATTATGAATGTATAAGTGTATAATAGTTCTTTCTGTAGGTCAATTTTGTTTCTTTACTTAATTATTAGGTTTTTGGTAATTGATTTTATTTTGTCCTTTTCTGCTATAAATCCAGTATTAGTTTGGCCCAACGGATTCGGATTTCTAATGCAAATATTATTTTGTAAACTCAAAATTTTGTTAATGTTATAATTTTTTCTGATAGATGGAATATTTTAAAATTGATCTGATGTAGGAACTATGGGTCTAAATAGCCGGGAAGTATTTTTAAATGAGTTTCGAAGCGTTGAACATCAGGATTTTAGATGATTTTACAGGTTACTGAGTGTTTTTCATATTTGCCGCTAAGCATCGTGCATGTTAAATGATTGTATCTGGAATTGATGACATCCCTCAGATTTCACTTGATCTTATTTAAATATTTATTTTCTTTTTAACTTCGGATATTTCGAATTGTTATAAGTTGCACATATGAACCTACCTCGGCTACAAGTTTAATTGTAGTTATAAGTCAATGGATTAAATAAATTCCAAACAAATATTACTATAAAATATATAATTAATTCAAATTGTAATTAATTACAAATGGTGATTAAGTGATATCATAATTTACAAGGTTAATAAATTATTGTATAAAAGAATAAGAACAAAATATATGCATGATTCATTTAAGTACATAAAAATAAAATATAAACTTTATAACGCTCACCTCATTTGATGCTAGTGCGGGGAATAGTCTTTAAAAAAAAATCCCTCTTAGTTGCATCAAAATTTGCACCAAGTTTTAATTTATGAAATGAATAAGTTCGCCAAATTTGATATGATTTTTTTAAACACAAGGATATTTATCACATTGACAGATATACAACCACCAATTATAAAACATTCTTCAGATCACCCAGCTAATTCCTTTTCATCACTCAGCCAAGTAGGTTGCACCACCAAATGCAAACAAAACTGAAAATTTATATTATGTCCAAGAGTTAAGTTAGTTTTTCTTCTTTTTAATTTTTCTTACTCCTCATTATTAGGCTAATGAAGACAGAGGCGTACCAAAACACATATTAAAAACCATCAACTGGACCTATGTAACCTTTGACAGCTCATTAGCTCGAACTGTACAGTATCCTATACCAACTGAGTTAATATTTTGCTCTCAGTTGGGGTTTTGAACTTCTGATTGGTTCATTCTTTCATCTTCAAAAAAACAACATCTATTATGAAAGAGAGAATAATTAATTCAAATTGGTAGAGAAAAGGTAGAGTAAATTTAGTTTGAAAATGCAATATTTTTAGTTACTCTTTTTGTTTTTTATTCAATTAGTAAATATCGATTAAATAACTAACTTCTGATTTTGATTTGAGTTTAAAAGAGCACATAGCATTATGTTTAGATTTTGTATAGTTAGGAAACACAGGCTTACCTTGGAAAGTGGTCCTTGGTATTACCTAGTAAATAGTAAAACCCAGAATAAAACACTACTTAGAAACACTAATAGCAAATTTTGAAAGACTCTAAGATTATTCTAAATTTCACCTGAACAAGTTACCTTTCTGAATGTCAATGGCATCTATGTTAAACCAATAAACTATCTACAATACAACCACTTCACAGCAGCCATCTTATGATTATTAAACGAACAATTCCCTATAGCCAGGCAATCAGAGCCAAAAGGATTTGTTCCGAGGAGAGTGAACTACACAAATTGACAACTAAATGATCTGCATTTGTAAAAAGGGTATCCTGCGAAACTGGTTAGGAATCAAATTCGTTTGGCACAAAACACAGATATCACATCTAAGACAAAAGATAACTTATCCATCTCTCTGGTCACCCAGACCTACAGTGATTAAACAACATACTGAAGGAAGGCTTCAAAATTCTCTAAGTCTCCAAACATGTCACAAATCTTTTCATAGAACCCTCACAGAGTCTTGTTTAAACAGCCCACAAATCTAAAATGCATATTAGTTCACCCCAAGCTTCTGGATACCAATATACCCAAACAACCTAACCTTCTCCATGGTTCTTTTCCATGTAAGAGGCCAAGATGCAAAATACATTTTTCCTCCAACAACTTCAATAGTTCCTCCAGTAAAAGAGTATTTTTAATTTAAAGGTCATCATATGTGTATCATTAAAAATGTTATCTACCCATTACAGTGTAGGTTTTGCCCAGTTCAATATATTGGCCTAACCATAGACAACCTAAACATCAGGATGAATGGGTATAGACATGATTAAAAAATCATGAATATAGATAAACCAACTACACAACATGCAACAACCCACCAATGTTGGCACTTTTGATAACGGTTTCACAACAAAAAATATAAAATCACTCCCTCCAGAATGCAACCCCTCAGAATTAAGAAGATGGAAACTGTCATCAATTGGTCACAAAATCTAGAGAACCCCTAACCTTAATCTTAGATAAATCATACTTTATCCTTTTTCCTCTCCCAACAGGCTTACTTAAAATAAATAGAATTAATTAAAAACAATAAATCAAATAAATTTTTTTTTTAACATACCACGTTTTTAAAACGGACTAAAAAGTATAAAATAATTTTTCATGACCCTTCTACAATTTTGAGGGAGGATTGTTAGTGGATATGGATATATTTGGAATACTTGGAGAGAAAAACGTGGGGCGCAGGCAATCTATGATAGTTAAGGAGGAGTAAATAAATTAAATTACAGTGAATCTCATTTCCGATTCACTGAAATTAGCTGTGAATTCACCCGGATTGTCTACTTGCATTATTTACTGGCTGCGCCCCACGTTTTTCTCTCCAAGTATTCCAAATATATCCATAGCCACTATAAATCCCTTGTAATTTAGACCCAAGTTTTGAATAACTAAACATCAATAGAATTTCATAGCATATTTAAACTTTTGTTTATAGACTTTGAACAAAGAAAGTTTGACCTAATTATGAAAGGGTAGTTAAATAAAATGGCAATCGTTTTTATAAAATTAAAAAAAAATATTTAAACACTGTATTAATGATTACATATATCGAGAAATATATTTCTTGCGTTTGTCACACATATTTAACTAACCGTTATAAAATTACACAAATGATAATAAATAAAAATAAGAACGGACCAATGAAAACTGAATGGAGCCTAAACAACTGATTGGATTAGATATATCCTGCTAACAAAGATCTGTAAAATAATAGAGCTTTATTTTTCTTGTACAGATGTGAAATAATTAGCGCAAGTCGCTTACTCAGCTACAGTAATCTCTTTGTCAAAAAAGTGGTAGTTTCAAAGGCAAGCACCTACAATAAGTATATAAACTACACAGAAAATGTTTACTTTGTTTATGGTTGTATATTTCAATGAGGGTTTATGATTAAAAATTATTGTAAATTAACCCTTTTGAAGACTAAATTTTTGGATCCAAATAAATATTATTTAGACCAGGGCTGGATAATAAGGAGGGCCGGATAGTTGCAAATCAACTGTATTCAATAAAAGAAAATATAAATGAATGAAGGGAATAATTAAATTTCTTAACTCTAAAATAAAAATAACTACATAATAATTGTTCATATTTGCTAATATAGCAAATGGTTATAGTCTGTGTTTCTTTTTAATAAGTTCTGTAAGCATGGGACATCCTCCAACCAATAAATTGTAAATAATAAATAATAAGAAATTGTAAATAACTTTAAGATAAGGAAATCATAAGTGACAATCTAAATAATAAATACAGAAGTGAACTTTAAATATTATTATAATTAAATATATTATAAGACTTACCGTCACAATAGTCCAATTTGTCTGTAGTTATCTCACTGCGGCCGTTTCGGCTATTCAGCCATTTTCAAGTTTTATGCGGGTATTACCGTTGTCTTAGTTTAAAATAGAAACCACGAACACACGACACATCACAAACACACAAGTTCTTTATACATTTAAAACATTTAAAACATGATGTAGTAGGACGCGTTGTGACAGTGGGCCTACTACATCATGTTTTAAATGTATAAAGAACTTGTGTGTTTGTGATGTGTCGTGTGTTCGTGGTTTCTATTTTAAACTAAGACAACGGTAATACCCGCATAAAACTTGAAAATGGCTGAATAGCCGAAACGGCCGTAGTGAGATAACTACAGACAAATTGGACTATTGTGACGGTAAGTCTTATAATATATTTAATTATTAATCAGTAGTCGGAATGGCGAAAACAAATATGTATTATTATAATCCGTTTTAATTAAACAAAGAAACAGACAATTGCGTCATAGTTTGAAAATGGAAATTCTAGAACAAAGGCGTGTCTAGCATATGGAGACGAACTTAAAAGGAGATGAACTTTAGGAAGTTTTCTGATTGGTTAGAATTATGGAAGAGTCTAGAACTGTAAGTGAGAGAAGGGGTATAGGAAGCTTGCCTTAGCAAGTCACTCTTTTTTAGAACGTCAAAGAAATTAGACGTGTTCTTTGTCAGAGCGTCGATTAGTACAAAAGTTATTAAAATGTAAAGAAAACTTGTTTGTTTGAATGTCGAGTGGTGAGGACGTACTGAAATGTAAATCTCTTTCAACAATTGCGTGAATGAAAACACAAAAGTGATATTTTTTAAATAAAGGTAGAAAAAATGAAACTTTTGTGTTTTTTTTTTGTTTTTTGACAGAACTTAGTTGACAGGCCGTACGTATGTCTCACCGGAAGTCGAACTAGTGAACTATCAAATGTTACGCAGGTTTTAATTCGGTTGATGGTGCATGTGTTTCCATAGGTTTACCTGCTCCCGTGTTTTAATTAGTCTAAACTAGCATAAAGTAAAGCCACAACAATAAAAAAAAAAATCTTATGAATGGCAAGCAAAATAACTATATATATTTTCATCTGAAATGTTACAAATGAAACATTCAGAAAATGAAATCTGAGCAAAAATATCTAGAAAACTCTAAAGAAAAACTGTTGATGTGTTTTTATAGCACACTCCTGCTTTTCAAATTTGTTAGGCGGGATTTAAAATTTGAGGAAAAAACTTGTAGTTTTTTATTTTAAAACTATTTATAACTAAATCAATTAAAACAAAATTATAACGTTCAGATGTATCAACTCTTAAAGCTCAAATAAACAGCTGTACATATATTTATGTAATTTTTAGTAATTCTTCATTGGGGATGCTCTTGTTGTGCACTCAGCATTTTTTTAAATTGGTAAAGGGTGATTTTTTATTTTATAAGAATGAGGGAAAAGTCAACAATAATTTAGCAGTGTCACTATATCTATCTAATTTAAAGGTCTTATTTTTTATTGCACTACTGTGTGTATTGTCCATTAAATGGCTAGTGTGTTGTGGATATGAGTTTATTATTAAGTTCTATTAACTATTATTAGTTCATTATTAAGCAATAAAAAATTAATTGTTCATGTGTAATCAGAGTTTTTTTGAAAAGTTTCAGCTTTCCATGAAATAAGAACAATATGATGGCTTTAATTTGTAAGACAAATTTATTTAATTCGAAATAAAGATGCCATATATGATACTAACTAAACTTTGACAAACAGGATAAGTTAGGTACTTAAGGTTAACTTCCTTTATCTTCATATTATATTATAGTACCAGGAAAGCCGATCTCCGATCGGGTTATTGTCTCATCTATAAAAATTTGGGTATATTATTAGTTATTTGGTTTTGTTATAAGTACAATAATTATCTCCCATTATGAAAATTATAAAAATATATTTTAAAACTTTTTTGTAGAATTATCGGCTCTAACGATTTTCTCCATATTTTGTATATTATAAAGGGTTTTCAACATCAGCAATCCAATGGACTTGGTCAAAATTTCAAGAATTAATAGAAGCAAGTCTGCTAAACAAATTAGATGAAAATTTCACCTTCATAGGTATGTATGTATGTACCTATTTCCAGTCATTTTATCTCAAAAACGGCTCTAACGATTTTCTCCATATTTTTTATATAAAGGGTTTTCAACATCAGCAACCCTTTGCTGATGTTGAAAACCCTTTATATAAAAAATATGGAGAAAATCGTTAGAGCCGTTTTTGAGATAAATTGACTGGAAATAGATACATACATACAAACAATTCCTTGCTCGTTTAATAGAAGTAGGCGTAGCTAATATTTCTCCTATATATTTTTACTGTGTATTTTTCGAATCGTCAAAACTCATAGAAAATGTTTTTTCTCAAAATTTCGACCAAGTCCATTGGATTCCTGATGTTGAAAACACTTTATATACAAAATATGGAGAAAATCGTTAGTTGTTTTTGAGATAAAATGACTGGAAATAGGTACATACATACAATTCCTTGCTCGTTTAATAGAATAAGATAAACATCCCTTACAATTAAAGCGAACATAATATTCGTATTTCATGAAAAAATAAAATTATCAAAATCTTGTACTTTGCATGTGTAAATAGATTCTTATTTCTTAGTAATAACCTACACTCATATTATCTACCCATTTTAATGCACATTAAACACAGCTGTCCGATAAGGGATAACATCTCAAATTGGCTATTCCAGGATTATTTTGGAACTTGAACAAATTTTTAGAGGGAAAATATACCTCCATTAGAACATTAATTCGTAAATTAAATTTGTACACTTGTGTCTCGTTATATGTATTTATTAGATGCTTGATATTCTTAAAATATCCTTCAAATTTAGAAAAAAAGTGCATGGCCCTTTCATTTTTAATTAACCTTGTTTATGTAAACATGTGTTTTAAGCCTGTTATGCCCTCAGAAGCTTACAACCCTAAGACATCATAGCTAAATCTACACATTTCAATCTTATCTTTCCTATTTGGCCTCTCTTGTTCTCTTCCAACATTGATGCTATTAGAGTATTGGTTTTCATTATATCCTCTTTTCTCATAAGTTAAAACAACTCCAAATGATTTTGTAAAGAAATTTGTTCAATAGAAAATAAATACCAGGAATATTATTCAAATGAACGATTGATTACTACGATGCCTAGCGGCAAATTTGCGAAACAATTTTATAAATAAAAATGGCATAGATTACAAGATTCCCAACCGAATAATATTAATACCTAAACATTTCGAAATTTAACATACAATCGGTATAAAACCAACGAAAGTTGTAGTTAAAATGGTGGCGGAGAGAAAAAAAGTGACAGATATTTCAGAAGACACGCCCACCGACAACCAAATAATGTGATTGGAGAATGTTCCATAGACATTGCAATGCGGGAATTTTCAATTAATTTTAGATTAAAACCAAAATATATGTATGTTAGTTGTAAGACGGCCTTTTTTTAGCTTTAAGAGAAGTTATTTGGATCCCTAGTATGTCTTCAACAATTTAATTTATAGAATTAGAGTCAGTAAATGTAAATGAGGTTATTAACAACTCCTTGCTTAGTAAAAAATAGGATCATATATCATTTCATTAGTGTCTCAAATCCATTACCAATACAAAGAAATACAAGTACAAATATGAATCTCTATGGATATTCTAACAATGAAATTTTTGAGTTGTTGGGAATAGCTGAAGCAGGTTATACGTTTCCAAATCTTGCTCCCGTTTAAAGAAATTTAAATAATATAAATGTATATTTTACATATTCTAAAAGGTGCTGAGAAGAAGCACAGAAGAATCAGTGTCAAGTGACAGTTTTAATTTTTTTAATCTACCAAAAGGTAAATATAATATCAAGCTATAGCCAAAGCAACCTCTATGAACTGGTGGGACCGTTCCAATTATATTTCATTCCATTATTTATTCAAACTAATCAAGCCTGTGTGGCCTAATTTTCATAAACGTTATTATCCACAAGTTAAAAGTGGAATAAATATAAATCATATAAACTGAATATGAATATCTGTACCAAGAGTACAGCATAAACTTACTGAACAGTTATAAGCTGCAAACTTTATTCATTTCATTTTCTTTTATGCCATCAGTTTAAACTAATTCTTAAATTTTTTAATTTCATGTCTTTTGTATTAATTGTGTATTATACCCACTTCCTTGACAAAAGCTGCACCGACCCGATGCCCCGAGATATATAGACTCTTGTGTTAAATAAATAATTCCCCGAGATATAGACTCTAATTAATTATGATTTCATTTATGTATGTGTTATGATAATTCCCCGAGATATATAGACTCTTACATTATTCAATTGATTTCATGATATAAAACTATAATTTCAATTGTGATTTTTTTAAAATTGTTATGTATGTGTAATGACAATTAATTCCTCGAGATATAAACTTTATTCAACCTTGATAATTGTTTCATGAGATGTGAATATTTTAAAATATCATTAATTTTGTATGTTTCTTTTTCATTTCTTTTAACTTTTCAAATATATGTACCGATTTTGTATTTAAGACAAAAGTTTTTTTGATCAACAGATTTCATTGAAGTTTAATAACAATAAATAGGTAACTTATGTTATATTGTAGTTTGTATTTTTATTTCTTAAAATAAACGTATTAAACAAAAAATATATATTAGATGAGTTACAAAATGGCACCACAACGTGGGGCATTTAAGTAGGAAGCTTTTAGGTGTTATAGAGATAAATTAAATATTAATTAGTCTTAGATTGAGTTACAAAGTTGACGATGACTAAAAGGTTTTTTGGAGCAAGAATAAAATAATAAAGCCAACTCGTACTCATAAAGAGTATCAATACCTCACAACAAGCTCATGAGTGAGGGAACACCCATCAAATTTTCATTGTTTGTGAAGAGATTATGAACCACTTAGCAGCAGTAATGCATCAAGGCAAGTGCACAACATTTGGTAAATTCTGTAGGCTTTCAGCTATGAAGCCATGGGACATTGCATAAATTAAGAACGGGAATGATTTGTGAAAGGTTTTACACCTTTAAACAAAACATTTACTACATGCATGAAGTTACTATCACATTCCCATAGATGATTTTGTTCCTACGGAAGAAATCAAATTGGACTTTTTCTCTTTTTTTTAACAAACCTTGTTTTGAAAATGAAGCTAACTTAGACATTTTACTAATTTGTTTCTTTCTGATAAGAAAGATCATGATAGTTAAAACATTCAGTCTGACAATCTATTAGAATGTTATGTTTAAATTTATTCTAAACTTAATTCAATATCTTCATCACCTTCAGGTATTACTTTTTCTTGTATTGATGTAATAATGCCATGTACTCTTTCTATATGTAGATTAAGATGATATTTACGTCGATATAAGGCAGAACAATGCATGCAATGGAAAGCTACCACTCCGGGTTCGTGCAGTGGCAAGTGAGTTCTAACTCCACTCAAGGTACCAAAAGCTAAGGGGCAGAAAGGACATTTGAAAGGCTGGACATGATTTTTCTTGTGACCAATAAGAGCAGCCTAAAACAAAAGATATAATTCAAACTTTAAAAAGAATCAAAACTATTTAACAGTATAAAATACCAGGATTTTTATAATATTAAAAATTAGACAAATAGATTTTTGTTTTGAGTTTTCAGGCGAAAAACTATTTTGGTCATTATCACCTTCTAAAAATTCGGCAAGAAGATGCTTTACCTTAAAATCTTAGAAATAAAACATTAAAAACAATAATAATTCAATAACTAGTTAACAAACAAAATAAACAACAACATAATATATTACAAAGCTGTAAAATGGCCCTGAAACAACTTAACAATTACAAAGTATGGTAAATTATAATTAACAACAATTAAAACAGATATTACAGGCTGTAAAAGGGCCCTGCGACAAGTTATGAGAGATAGTATTTTACAACAACAAAATTGAATTATACAACACAAAATATTACACAGCTGTAAAGAGGCTCTGCAATAATCAAAACGAAAATTTGCTTTTAAATTGTATCAAAAATTTTCGACACATAAAGGACAATACCCGATTAAGGATCTGAACATTATCCCCCCAAGATCGTCTGAATGGAATTTGGTAGGGCAAAAGTTCGTCGCACACCTCTTAACATAACTCACTCAATGAGGATGTACTTAATTGATAACACACCTTGACAAAATGGGCATTGTGGCGGATTTCCCCGTTCTATCAGAAATCCATGAATAATCATGGAATGACTGATACGAACACAGATAACCACCACTGGATTGGCACGGATTGATGAATTCCACGGGCGGACAATAATTTTTACTTCCTTTAGCTTATTGGACCCTGGATAGCCTGTAAAGCACTTTTGGAATTGGAACACAAAAGATAGTGGCGGAAACCAGATGGAACGGTATTAAGGCCTTTCAAAATAGCAATGAGTTCGGCAGAAAACACACTATAAGCTGAGGGTAATCCACACATATATGTCCGACCGGATAAGTAATATGCGCAACCAACTTTATTGTCCAGTTTAAAACCGTCTGTGAAAATAATTAATCAATTAAACTGTTAGATGGATATTCATCAAGTATATAGTGAAACTCCTGACGATATACTACATCAGGAGTGTTGTGCTTGTTGTACCTGGACAGTGAAAAATCAAAAGTTGACATTTGTATGAGTCATGGAGGAATAAAACATGGTGTATTCTCATTAACTGGAGGAAGTACAAGGCCCAAATTGTCAAGGATTCTAAGTGTTTTAATGCCAAATAGGGCAGTAAAATTTTGACGACATTTATATCTTTCCGCCAAGGGATTTTTAAATACTATGTCGTAAGCCGGATGATACAGTTTGTGATACTCAATTTTTGAATTTTGCTTTGAGATTAAAACAAGGGGAAAAAAGGAATTTAATATTTACAAGTTTGGAGCCCAGACTACATATATATATGTTATTTGTAGTTGCTGTCTTCATCTAGTAAGAGATGGTTCACTAGTCTCAGTATCAGCAAATCACATTTTAAGATATGAATAAATCTGAGACAGAATGACACCTTTATTTCTCAAAAATTTAATGATAATTAGCTGTACAACACAACACAACACTACTGTCTACCTCCTGTTCTGACATGTTAATTAAAACTGACAGAAACTGTGGAAAGAGGAACTTCACAAATTCTTTTTAGGAACAGAGCATGAAATTTTCTATTTATATTTAAATGCCCCTCTTAAGTTTGCAGTCAATTGGGAGGAGGGGGGGTGTTTCTACCAATGTATGAACTATTCTAACAATGTATGAATTATTAAAACTTCAAATTGTAAATGAAACTTTCGATTTATAGATTTCTTAAAATTGAGTAATAAAGGCTTCCTTTGAGTTATACAGGTATATTTTTAACTAATTCAATTTGCAGAGGTAAATTAAGTACATGTTAATAAAACTTCAAGTTACATTCTTTTTATTGTTTTAATATCATAGGGTTTTTCAAGGGAATATTAATCCTTTTAGTGCCAATGTCCGTAAATACGGACGCCAAAAGTAATGTTGAAAAATTCCAACGTCCGTATATATGGACGTGGCCGGTACTATTGAAGAATGCCAACATCCGTATATACAGACGTCGCGAAAAAAAATTACTACACTCTTATTTTTTGTCAAATTTCATTAATATTACACCAAAATATTCTTAAAGAAACGTAGATTACTGAAAAATATACACTTTTATATAATTCAATAGTACTAATTGGCTGTAGCGACGATAAAGAAGGCTTTGACATTTGTGTGTCAGCTGTTCAGTCGAGACTATTCCATGCACTGATGTTTGTTGTGTGTGATCTTACTAATTTGTTTAAGACTTAATACTATTACCAACTTGCGTTATTATTATCTTATGTGAGTGTTACCTTATGTTATTGTTACATTGTGTGGTAAAACTTTAAATATGGAAAATCACTTTTCAATGCAACAAATGTAAGAAAGCTGTTCATCCTCTATGTTTACCACACCACTTGTGCTAACAGACGCCTGAAAAATTTAGGTCCTCAAAACTTGTATAAATAGTTAAATTAGTTACAGTTTTATTTCAAAAACTAAAACAGTTTGTTTGTATTATTTATTAAAAAAAAAAAAAAAATGAAAATTTTGTGTTTATTAAAAATATAGTATTTCCATGTTTATTTTTAGTAGAAAAACCTAAAATTTAGTGTGTTTGTAAACATTTAGTTACTGTTTCTTGTGATATCAATTGTTATGAGCACAGAATTTTTTTCAAGTGTGATTATTCATGACAAATTAAAAAGAAATTGGAAAATATTGGTGAGTAGAATAATATATACATTTTTGAAGTATTTTACAATTAAATAAAAAGGCAATTGCATAACATATAATTGTAGGAAATTTACTTCAAAGCAATATAAAAAAAATTATAAATTTATATGAAAAATTAGGACTTTTATGTAGCTTTTTGTAAAACGGTACCAAATGGCTTTTAAAACGGTCTGGCATTTTTCAGCAGTACCAATGCAAAAAACTCTGGCAATTTTCACAGACATTTGTTAAATTTTGGTTCTGGCACTAAAAGGGTTAAACAACAGAATTATAAAGATATTCAAGTTATAGGATTAGGAAGGTTCGACTGTGCTTACACTATAACTACTTGATTGGACAATATATTTGACTGGGAAGAGGTGTTATACTTACAAGTGTTTTGAATCTTTTTTCGCAGTATGGACATTTGTGTGGTTTGTCATCACTGTGTATCGTCATGTGAGTGTTAAGTGAAGCTTTAGTAAAGAATGCTTTGTTGCACGTAACACATATGAATTTCTTCTTACCAGTATGTCTCAAACTATGCAAATATAAACTGTAAGGTTTACGGAAAGATTTCCCACATACTTTACAAATATCTGGTCTCTTATTGTTGTGGATGCGTTCATGGACTTCCTGAAACATTATAAATAAAATACTAAACAGATAATAAATTGTGATCTAGAACATATTAACATTGTGATTTAATAATCCTCTTAATAGTAGAATAAAATACACACTTTTTGACTGGGAGGGGGGTATTTTACTGCTTAGTTTTTTTACTAAACAATTTAAAAAAATTAAAGTCTCTACAACCATTTGGCTAATTTCTAATAGAATAGCTAACTTTATTTTTTTTTAATATGTCTTTTAAATAATGCTTTTAATATTTTAACTCAAAATTTAGTATGGTTGTTAATTATTATTATTATTATAAATATTATACTTTGCAAACCTTATATTTTAAGAAAAGAAAAACAATATAGGCTACTCATTAAAATAAATTATATATGAAAATAAAACGCAAAAATTAGTTAAATAATTATTTCAAGTAAAAATTAGTATATCAAAAAAAATAATGATACATTATAAAATCAAATTTGAGTAGACAATAGATTTAAAAACAGACTGTTTAAGAATATTAACAATTACAAAAGTAACTTCAAAAGATTAAAATTGTAAAATATACTACTTGATGTGTGTCTTCTAGATAAACTAATATAGGCCAAGTACATTCAATAGATGTCACTACTATACTACCAATTGATTATTATTATACAACCACATATTGGAAAATTATACGATAACAAAATCAAATATAATTCCTTACCCTTTCTGATTTTTTTCTGAACCGTTTAAAGCAATACTGACAAGCGTAGGGACGACTAAAATCATGCTGGAGTATATGACTCCGCAGAAAAGTTCTATTTGTAAAACTCTTTTTGCAAAGATGACAAACATATTCTTCCTGATGGAGTAATTTCATCTTATGAGTTGCTTCGTGAACTGAATACAATAATTCTGTAGCATAAGTTTTATTACAATATCTGAAAAATAAAATTTTTTAACTTATAATAATAATAATTTATTGCTGGAGGTACACATAGAATAGAAAGATTCCATTATATCTAGGCATTACGTTTATAATTAGATATATTTTTTAAATATTTTAATAATTAAAACTGGACTAAAAAATATGTGATTGGACAAATTTTAGTATCATATTTACGATTGTTTCTTGTGACGGACATTAAAGTCATATAAAGAAACTAAATTATTCAATCATTTAATTTCAAAGTCAATTTTGAAAGTCAAATGTGATGTAAATCAAATAAAATTAATGGTGAAACGGTAAAGTACGCCATACATCCAGAAAAAGAAAATACGCTTTGACCAATGAGAATGCAGATTGCTGGAGTGACGAAGGACAACAGAGACCCCATGACTCATGACGACACCAACTACCAATTGGGAGCACAGAAAGGAGTAATCTCCTCTTTGAATTGAAAGAAGCCAGGAAGAACGTAAGGGCTGCAACTTTTTTTTGGGAGTGACGCTAAGAGAGGCAAATAGGCAAGATGTGGATGCCAAACTTAATAAATGGATATGAGTGAAAAAAATGAGACACAGCATCAAGATTTATCACAATAGTTGGTCTTAGTGGATTAGTTGTCAATCTATCACAACAAGAAGTTTCAGATAATGCAAACCTAAACTCTAATTCTACTATATAACTCAACTCAAAAATTTATCTATTTTTGACTCTTTTGATGAAAATATTGAAACTTTTAAACTTTATTGTCAGAGGTTAGACAATTTCTTTCAATTCAAAAATTTAAGTGATGATACACACCTGATCGTAAAATTGTTAATACTAAAGTTTTTATTAATTCTATAGGAGCTAGGTACTGTAAAACTTTGGCCAGTTTAACAGCACCTGATTTACCTCCCAAAATGTCTTATGATGAGCTTGTGACTATTCTGACTAACCATCTTGAGCCTAAGAAAAATATCCTTACAAAATCAGCATTTTTTATCCTCGAGTTCAGTCACTTTCTAAATCTGTGTCAGATTTTGTTGCAGCATTGAAAGAACTTATAAGTGATTGCAATTTCAAAGGTAACTAACTATAACAACGAAAATGTAGAAGAGCTGTACTTAACATTCTCTTAAGAGCGCAGTTGATTCGTGGAATCAAAGATTGTGACATTAGGCAATGTATTTTTCAAAAATCAGATATTACATTAGAATGATGAAGCAATAAACACAGCCCTATCTATTGAAACTTCAAAGATTGAGAGTACTGATTTTAGTAAGATAGGCCTAAATAGTTCTATTTTTAATACAACTGAATCTAACCGAATGTGTACAAAATTAATTCACAAAAGTTGGAATCTAAAGAGTTTTCACCAACAAAAAAAGAGTTTATCTCAAATGAAAACAGTGCTAAAGATAGAGTTAATCTTAAACAATTAGGATTAAAAGGATGTGGATGTGATAATTATACGTCAAAATTTTGTATAGTCAAAAACAAACTCAAATGTGGACACTGTAAGCGTCGGGACCACATTGATAAGGTTTGTATATCTAAACATTCTGAATCTTCTTATTCTAGATTAAGTCTCTATCTGATCAAGAAGAAGAGGGTCTTCAAGGTTTTGATAGATCTACATTAACTCAATAAGATCTAACAAGAAGTTCTATGTCACAGTTAAATTACAAAACTCATTTCAAACATTTGAAGTTAATTCTGGAATTCCAGTATTTTTGTTATCTTATACTGCTTTCAAAATGCTAAAGTTAAAAAAACCTTTAAAATACACTCCTATTTAGTTTCGATTTTATACAGGAAAACATTTTCAGACCATTAGGAGAAGTAGATATTTCCGTTGAACATAAAGGGACAAATCACAATAATAAACTGTATATTGTTAAAGAAGAATACTCACCCACTTTGGGTCGTTCTTGGATAAGAAGCCTGAAACTTGACTTAAATAAAATATCCAAACATTTTACAGATATCAAAATTATAAGTACAGCAAATGATGAACTTTTAAAAAAACATATATTTCATCAAATATTCTAACATATTTCAACCTACTGTGGGGCAAATTCAATATTAAAAGTGTTCTCTTAAACATAAGGATAATAGTAACCCATTCTTTTTTAAAAACGAGGACAGTACCACACTCCTACTTTCAAATATTAATCAAGAATTTGATATACTGGAGAAAGAAGGTGTAATTGAGCGTGTTGTCAACTTCGGAATGGGGCACTCTAATGGTACCTATTCCAAAACCCAACAGAAATTTACGATTATGTGCTTATTACAAATCTACAGATAATTCAATTCTTAAACAATGCTAGGTACTCCCTTCCAAAGATTCTGGGGAACTCGGTTGAATCAATCGAAATATTTTGTTTATAAAAAATAATTGTACATTCAATGTTCCATTTAAATTATAATCAATCTTGTATGCCTTTTTTTTCAAAAAACATAATATTTTAACTTTCCCTTGTATTTATATTTATGAAACTTTAATTTTCTTTAAGAGCAACCAGAATATATTTGAAATCAATCAGTACCACCACGAATACCCTATCTGTCAAAAATTTCTTTAATATCCTGTCCACATACTTAAATTTTTTGAACACACTTTCAAAAAATATGAAAAACATAAGTTCTATCCAGAGTTTCAAGAGTTCACTCAGGTACTATCTCCTAGAAAAGGCTTTTTAATCTGTCGAAGAATACCTTTACAGAAGTACCTAAACTCAGTCTGCAGATGTCAGGATGAACTTATTCTTTGTAGATATTTTAATATGCCGTATTATTTTGTTAAAATTGTAGGTATATCAGTATTATTTTATGTATATGTACATTTTATGTAAGATATATGTAATCCATGACATGTCACATGTTTTATGTGTAACAAACAAAAGCGATGAAATAAATAAATAAAGATACAAGATATTTTCCACAAAATGATTGTAAATTAGATATGTACAAAGCTTATTTACATGTTGAAATGGATGAAACAAGTTCAAATATTGCTGCTATTTCTACACATAGAGGTAGTTATCGTGTAAAGTGTATGTATTTTGGGTTGAAAACCGGTCCAAATTATTTCAACAATATAATAGATACAATTATAAATAGATTTAGATGGAGTGGTATTTTAATGAAAAACAAACACAATATTTAGTAAATTCTACAATTTATTTGAGTCTTGCCGACCATGGTTTCGCCAACAACGGCATTTACAAGGCAGCTTAACAAAGACTGACGAAACCATGGTCGGCAAGACTCAAATAAATTGTAGAATTTACTAAATATTGTGTTTGTTTTTCATTAAAATGGAGTTCTACCAAGTACCATCGGTCAATAGTGTAAATCGTATAAAAGGAGTGGTATTTTATTTTTATTTTAATGATGATTTTATTTTGATGATATTATGGTTTAAGGATAAAAAAAGACTTCAGTAGACTAGAAAAAGTGCCTCAGTAGACTAGAAATTTGTCTTGATTGTTTACAAAAATATGATAAAAATATCTAAATAAGGAAAAGTGTAGATTTTTCACGAGAAAAATAACTTACTTGGGTCATGATAATTCAGAAAAAGGTCTCCAATAGTTGATGACAAGGTTCAAGCAATTGCTAAAACACCTGACCAAAAGATCTTGATTCTTTAAGATCACTTTTTGGAACTTGCTAACTGTTATTGTAAATTCATACCTCGAGCTTCTCAAATAATGCAGCCTTTAAATGAGTTATTAAAAGACAATGTTTCATATAAGAGGACCCGATCATATGAAAAATCTTTCCAAGTAATAAAGAAAATACAAGTGATCGCGTTTTAACTCCTTATGATAATACAAAATCATTGACTGTAACGACGGATGCCAGTTCTTATGGAAAAATAAGAAATGAATAATGTATATTAATGATGTAAAAGTGTAAAACAACAGAGCAGAGTTGAGAATTGATAATGGGGGAGATTTTATAAACAAATAATACGACGCTCAAAAAGCCACAACTTCGAGCACCTATAACTCGAGAGCCAAGCGAGCTACGACGAAAAACTAAGAAGTTATTTCCGTCATAGGACCAGAAGAAGAACTTTTGTGCAAAAGAATTGTGAAAAAGGACTTAAATAAAAAGTTAGATAGTGAAAAAATAGACATTCGGGAAAAGTGTGGTAACTCGAAAACTATGCGGCCGAAAACGACAAATCGAGTTTGACAAGACCCTCAAGAACAGAAAGAAGAGAAATCGAAGATCGGGCCAGCCGTTCAAAAGTTACAGCAAGATGAACGTAAAAGTGTTCAAAATCACAAATTGCAGGATTTATCATGAAAGTCGCTCCAAGTCGCATGACGTCACAGATCAGAAGTTGGACTCGCCTGACCAACTGCCAACACAGATAATGAGAAATAATAGAAAGATCCAAATATCTATTAAAAGGGTTTTTAATAGAAAGGAGTTAATAAAAACAGTACAATAGATAAAAACTAAACCTAGAACAGCTTCTCGTATAAAAGTTTAGGAGAAAAGCAGCCAAAAACTACGAAATATACAGAAGAGACTTTTCTTCGTGAAAGGGAGAAAAATTGGTTACCTTTTGCGGGAACATTCCCACAGAAAGGGAGAACCAAAATTGTCGGTCGAAAGACGGATACTCTAGTACCAGACTCCGAGCAGTGAAGACGTTACTTTAGTCGCTCTACTAATTTTTTCTAAATTCAACTTAGCAAATTTCAAGATAAATATTTCAAGTAATAGTAAAAGTAACTTATAAAAATTTTTGTACTTAATTTCGAAAATCAACCTACAAGAAGATCTATCTACATTGAAGGCTACTCAGTGGGGATACGAAATTACTACCAGCAGTCAACAACTTTAAAATATCCAGGAATTGGAGAGAAAATAACTTGAAGACATCATAAACCGATTACAACAAATAACTGCAAAACTTCGAGATCTTCATGTTAAGTGTGAAGGTACACTAAATCTAAGGAATAATTCGTAAAAAGTAAATTCATTTAAATAGTAAATTCATTGGGGAAATTTTGAAATATTAACTTCTTTAAATTCAATTCACTCTGCTTTGGTGTAAAATATTTTCCAAACTTAAATACGACTATTTCAGTGCAGGAAAAACTATCTGTAGTCCAAGCTGGAATAGTCTAGCGTTTTTCAATTTGTATTAGTAAATAAGGAATTTATATTAGATTAATTGTGTTATATTTTGTTATTTATTGTGTTATAAAATTTAAAATTGTTTTAATGTGTTTGAGGATCAATAAGACATAAAATTTTATTCTCAAGTGTAATTCTTTTCATTTACCATTCTGGTTTTTTAACATTGCTTTTTTAAATAACTAAAGAGTAAGAAATTCATAAATATAAATGTGCTCTGGTAAAATATAAGAGATATAAAGTATTGAAGAATTATTATCAAAATTCAGGAGCCGATTTCTTCCAAAAGGCATTTCCCCAGAGAGAGAGTGGGTATGAGTAAGTACTAAATTCAGTGAGCGATAAAATAAAATTCAGGGAATTTTCGTATAATCAAAAAATTGTAAGTTATTGAGAACAGACTCATACTTGCAAAAGCCAAGCTTCGCAATATCTTTGATTAATAAAAGGGTAAAAGTGAGCAACTTGGTCTTGTCCGCGATTGAACAGACACGAACTCCTGAGTTCCAAAGCGAGGTTCGAATCACAAAAGAAGTGAGAGATCGCGGTAAGTGACGTTCCAAAGCGAGGCACAAAACAGCGAGAGGGTGTAATAATGTGAAAAGTTAAAATCTATAATAGGTTTAAAATCCGCGGGTTAGTAGACAGAGATAGGCTGTCTAAGTCATAAATTGTATTTAGTAAACTCATTTATAAAAGAAAAATAGATTTTCAAAACAAGAAAATAAATAGTCATGTTTAATCTTAGTATCATTTATTTAATAAGAAGTGTTTATTAGTTTGTGTGAAAAATAGGGGTATGTAAAGTATTTGTACAGCAAAGCCTAAAAGACGCTTTCGAGAGGGAAAGAATCCAGTTAGCAACGGGCAGTCGAGGTCCAGTAGTTGGAGTGATCAGACTTTTTGGTGTGTAGAGAGACTTGATAGAATGTAGTGCAAATGTATA
This sequence comes from Aphrophora alni, assembly GCA_963513935.1. Taxonomy (NCBI): domain Eukaryota; kingdom Metazoa; phylum Arthropoda; class Insecta; order Hemiptera; family Aphrophoridae; genus Aphrophora; species Aphrophora alni. Next base: position 152,452,220 of record OY740767.1, on the reverse strand, counting down.
AAAAAAACTGTTTTAATCTAAAAGTTTGTCATCATAGACAAGTATTAGTGAGCGGTAATTGCTCGTGAATAAACTTTTTTTAATAAAATGACCGAGAAACGCATTTTTTAGCATAGTGATGCAATAATTTGCACGTGGTTGTCGAAAATGAACAATGAACTTTAGAGACAGACATAACTTTTTATTTAGATGTAGAACAATGTACTTTGTGCCAAAAGACGTTAAAAAAGAATTCTCGACGAGTGTGAGCGAAATAAGGTCAGCAAATCTCTCACCATGTGCGAATAATGGCGGATTACCATTACAAAAGCCTACATCTCAGCAAACAGCATGACTGGATGAAATTTCAACAAAGGACTGGAACCCAGCGTTAAAGAACACTAAAAAATCAAGTATTGTTAAACCATTTAAAATAACTATTTGTTCTATGTATTAGCGTAAGTTTTATAATTTTGATAATCTTTTAAATCATTATTTTATTGTTTTAAAATCAAAGATGTCTAATGAATTCAATAATTTAGTCAGACAAAGTAAATTCAATATGAAGAAATGCAGATAATACTAAACTGTTAGTTTCACTAAATACTTTCTGAAGTTGCAACTTAAAACTTAAAGTAAATTCAAGATTTTTTATTTAAATTTAAAACCTTCTTAAAAGGTAATAAAATATTTGACCATAGGATGTATAATATTAGTTATTTACATGATATATTTTAATAATGATGTCTATGTAGTGATATTTTATGTTTAATAAATCTTTATGTCAATATTTCAGCCAAAGTATTTTCATTACATACCAAATTTCACTGTGTAGTACACTTTTAAAAGAACTTTCGACCCCAGAGATAATAAACTTAATAAATTTATTTTTTTTGATAAATAATGACCATTAGGTCTGGCGCCCAATAATTATTAAATAACTACTGTTAAATTCAAATCTCATCAATAAAATAAATAAAGTAAGAACTCTTCAAGTTCATATAATTATTCTTTTTAAAGTAGCTTCATTTTCTTAACAAGACGACTATTTGAATTATCACAAGGGGCGGATCGCGGCAAGTGGCTTGTCCAACGTGGAGCACGATCCACGTGGAGTTCAGAATCGCGGCACGATGTACATTTCGGTAACCAAGTTACCATTATCGGAGATATCTGAAATAATATATGCAGTTTTAAATTGCATATAGTTTTTGTTTTTGACTAATAACACATTAAATTAGATAAAAATTTGGAGATTTCAATTCTGCGTATAAATGGTACCATACATATAACTCAATCTTTCTACGATAACAAATAGCAATTTTTTTGTCAAAAATTTAATTTCAAAGCCTGAGCTCTCAAGAAAGTGTAATATTGATAAAGTTATGAGATATTTCAGAACAGTAAGAAAAACAACTTACTAAAGTAAACAGCTTCAAGCCCCACCAGAGACATGAGCAAAGCGAGTGGAGACTTTTTAATATACACACATCTACAAGGCCAATGTCAATAAATTAGTAACATACACAATTAAGAGGTTCAGAAAACCTGTGTAACAATTACCCTACTGGATTAAGAACACTTGATCTTCCAATAGAATATAACATTTTCTACACTGCAATGATACTTTTGAATATTACATTTAGAGGATCTGTTTGTATTACACAGTATAATCGGGCTGGGTAAGCACCATGATGTCTCCCATCAAATTTCTTTGTAGACGATGATAACCCAGAGGTTTTTCGTGTTTAAAACACAAGAAAAAAACATTTAAAAAATAATACAAATAGCATATTACATGCGGAGGGAAATCAGGCTAATTAAGAGTATGTGGACAAAACCAAATTTCCAAGCGGCACTAGAAAATAGGGTACTAGATATGACAAGAATTTCAAATTAAATATTTAAATAATACATACCCGCAATAGAATTTATTTTCTTCGTGCCACTTCATATGCACTTCTAGTTCAGATTCTGCAACTGTTTTTTTACAAATTTCACAGTGAGTTAATGCTTTATGTTTTTTTGATAACAAATGTCGATCATAACCTTCCTGAGTAGTATAACCAATTTTACAATCATTACATATAAACATCTTCTCCTCTTCAGTAGGTATTATAGGATGAATCCTTCCCTTTTCCAGTATGTAGTTACCATTTTCAGTTTTCAGTATATGTTTTACATTTTTATCTCTCCATGAAGGATTTACACTTTTAGTTGGGTGTGCCTATGAATAATAAATTAGGTTAGGTCCATATTAAATATTATCTTAACAAATCAGCTACAGGTATTATATAGAAGAAAACACAAGTGGCCCGTAAATAAAATAAACACTAAATAAACATTACGTAAACTTCTCACACACCCATTCACATCGAAATACTAAACAAACAATTTATCACAAAAATTTCAATTCAGTAGTTGTCAGTAAAAAAGTTAAAATGAACCATCAACATCTTTGAAAAAATATTTAACCCTTCAACGCGGTGAACCGTCTATAGACGCGGCCAAACTTTCACCTTCTGGCACGGCCGTCCGTCTAAAGATGCTAAATGTCGCTGCGGTACGTGCTGGATTCTAGCGTCTAAATAAAGAACTTTTATGAACTGAGGGTATACCCAGGACATTGCCAAGAGAAATGCCATCTGTTGAGTTATTGATTTTTATTTTTAGACCACCGTGACCTTCAGAAAAGGAAACAACAAGTGGCTATATACAAACAGCTGATTTACTCAGTCTGTGTAGCGGGTTCGTGGAGGGCTCTCGTGTGTTATAGGTTATTATAACCTCATTTATTTATAAGTGTAATATTTTTAACAGTTCGACAGTAGATCGTGTGATTAGTTCTAGTGTACATTGTGTTTTAGTGATAATGTGGGAACCGCAAAGTGATAATATTCGCGAGTTGTTGGAAAGTGGGAATGATTTGGATTACGCCCAAATGGAGTTCCATTGTGATCCAAATATTGAAGGTAATCATGATAGTGGTGATGAAGTTGTAAATATATGCAATGTGGCTAATGATACCGCAATAATCTTAGATAATGAGGAAGTTACAGTAAATGTAAATACGTATAATGTCCCGCCAGACAATCCACAAGAGAAGGAAATGTTAGTCGACAATTTTCACTACCGCACCAGAGGGTCTAGCGTTCGGAACGGCTTACCGCGTTGAAGGGTTAAGGCCTAAACTTGCATTGCTAGTGCTATAAACATGTCCTCAGGATAAATCATATTTTATAAAAAATCAAACATTATCAAGGTTTATTGTTATTTTTTACCAATTATTCCTGAACCTTTCAATCTTTTACAATGAGATGCGCAATCTCTCTCTCAAGACAACCTTGTCAGGAACATTGTGCAATTGTTTTATTCAATAACAGTTTTTTTTATATTGTTTTAAGTATTTATTTGATAAAAATATTAATTAAATTTATTGTTTTAAATATTTTATTTTATTTAATATTGTTTTTAAAGTTCTCAACTGTGTTGTAATTTTGTTTTATATTCTATTTTCTTATATAAATTATTATTTTGTATTAAAGTTGACATGTCTTACATGGTGATTGCTCCTAACTGATCCAACTCTTTACGAGACGAAAAATAAATAAGAAATTCTGTATCATTTTCCCCAATCCAGTATTATTTTTAAATATTTAGTTAGGTTCACATTTTTTTTGATAACATATTTAATACTCTTTTTAGACTATATTTAAAATCTGTTGAGTAATTATTTACATTTTATCAACCACTATTTGGATTATTGTATTTTTATTAATATATTATAACGATTTATTATTTTGTTTAGTCTCTATCGATTAATTATTGTACACTTATTATTATTGTATTTTAAATTGATTTACTATGTTTTGTTTACATTTAATAATAACTATGGCCATAGAATTGTATCTTGTCCACAACTGAAATAAATAAAAATTCTAAGGTTCATGGAGCTTCCTGGGAATGACTAAGAAGATCAAAACATCTATTATCCACACAAAATGGATAAACAGCTCAATTGAAAAACATTTACAATTAATTAAACGTACCTTCAAAATATGATTCTTGACGGCACGTATGCTCTTTTCAACTCCTTTCCCACAATGCTCGCATATATAACAACTATGTGTAACAGCAGTGTGAACGGTAGAAGTAGTTGAAAGACAAAATGTACAACACCATTTTAATAGCTTTGCTTTTTCCAATAAAGGGATCAAAGGAGTGCCTACATCATCAATATATGGCACCATACTTTCAGGAATAGCTGGTAACTTTTTAAAATCTATATTTTCAATTGTTATTTTTTTATCACTTCCCAACTGAACTTCTAACAAATTTATAAACTGTTTATGAATAATTCTTTTTTTTAAATATTGAATATTCTTCCTCACTACAGGTTCTTGTTTGTTGGTATTCTTCTCAGATTTGGAATTCCGTTTAAGCCTAGTTTGAGGAAATGTATCTATGACTTTGGCAACAGGTCCTAAATTGGTTTGGTTTATTTGTATGTCTTTATCGATTATATAAACACATATTTTACTCCGTAGCCTCTCACAATGTTGTGACAGTTCGCTGTCGTCTACAATTTGTATTAGATTGAGATTATCTAAAGATAAACGCAATTTTTTCCCCTGTACACAAACACCACCAAAATCTTCGAAATTAGTAGATGTCCTCAGCTTAACTGAAGGACTAACATAAGATGGATTCAACAACCTCATTTTTTCTTCACTATTCACAAATTTATACAATGACCCACTTTTTGTCCAATAGCCATTAACAGTTGTGAGATCAATGTTTCTCTCATCGTTTGAGCTCTGATTTCTGTGTTTGAGCAAGTTCTGATCCAACTGTTGTGTATTTCTGACTTTCAGCAAGCTCTGATTCAATTGTTCTTTATTTTCGTCAACGATGATACTCTGGTTGATCTGTTGTTCAATTTCCTCAAAGACGTGCTGATGAATGTTGACTGTATCTTCTCCACTGACCATTTCCCATTGTGACAACTTCTCTTTCAACTCTTCAGATGGACTCTGAAATCAATTACATTATTCATGAGAATTAATATGAACAAGGTGACTCTTGTTCTTTGGTATTATTCAGAAATTACAGTTGTTTTCATAGTGATATTTACATTTCATTTATATCAAACTTGACCTACATTCTTGAGAGGGAACCATTACTCAACTTTGGTCAAATAAGATACAAAACAAACTTGGTCTAAGATGAGAGGGAGATTTTATTGCTTAAATCTTCTGGAATATTTTTATAGTTATAAAAAAAATGTGTCAATATTTCAATGTAAGGGGTATTTTTGTACAAACAATTTAAGTTCCAAAATAGTACCTTTTTTAAACATATCTTTGTTTCTATAGCTCCTACAAAAAATAAATTATGAACAAATTTGTTCACTATTACAATACAAATAAAATCAGACGAGTTCAAAGTTGGTTTATTTATTAAGTTGATATCTAACTTCAAAATGTACACATTCCTATTTTAAACAATTAGCTGTAAATAAAAAATTACTCATGGATTTTAAAGAAACTTTAGCAGATGATGATTTTTTCAAAGATTAACAACCATATACAATTTTGAGTCAAAATATTAGAAACATAACCTAAAATCGTAAGATTTGATAGAAATTTGAGGTCTGTAGAAATAGACCAAAACATAATAGACTTGAACTTCCTTTTAAATTGTAGCTTTTTAGAAGAACTTTTACACACAAGAGAAAATTTTGTAAATGAATTTTAAATCCATCCAAAAAAAGTTTAAAAAACATCTACCCTCAAATTTCATCTTTACTATAAAATCTAATTATGCACACCATCTAATGGATAACAATCATATACAAACTTTGTAATAAATTTGAAGCCATAAAAAGATACTAAGGGCATCTGTCACTACAAGATACATATATAGATGTCACTAAAGAAGTTGAAATGTATAAACCTTAAAAATCTACTCAAATTTTTTATTCAATCAAACTTATCCGATACTGTGTGACGATTTAAGATATAACAAGGAACATTTTAACAAAAAATATAATAACAACTTTTCACTAGCGATAAATCTGATAATGGAACACAGTTTCTGAAAGGCATAAAATCAAAAATAAACAAAGTGAAAGTTGTAATTACTGCAAAATATTTTTATTATACAAATTTTATAATCAATCAGTTTGTAAATGCCCTAATGTTTTGCATTTATATGATAAGAATTTCAAAAATTAAAGCTTCTTCAGACATTTTTTATTATTTTTCAAAGGATGTACAAAATAATTTTTAAAAGTATCTCACCACTACTTGCACTTCTTCTCCCAAATGATATTCCATAATATGGTCAGATATAGAGACAAATGTACTGTCACAAGCTGAACATGTGAATTCATTATTAGAAGGTTCTGTTTCTTCAATCATTGAAATATTATTGTCCTCTATAATGTAGTTCGATGTATCGTTTAGTGCCTCCGATATATCATCTACTACTTCATCAACTACCTCTGTGATTGATTTTGATATATCTTCTACTTTCACTGTGATACATCTCGAAGTATCGTCTACTGCTGAGTCCAGACAGATGGAAATATCCTCAGTTTGGTCAAAGTTGTCCACTCCACTTTGTGGAATGCTATCAGATGTTTGATTGATGATAGGAACAACCTCAGAGGATAACTCATCATCTGACAAGATAATGACATCACAATTTTGATCTGAAATAAACAAAGCACTATGCAAGTTGTTAACTAACTTATTTCTTAGAGATAACAGTTCATATTAAGTTTAGTTCACAGCCAAAAACACAAATTTCATTAAATAATATAATTTGAAATTTAAGACTAGTCATTTAAAAATGTAAAATTGTTTTATAAATGTCAATTTTAAATGTCTGAATGTTCACATTATTAAAAAAAAAAGGAAAAAAAAGTTTTTCAACATATAAAATAAACTACCGATATTGAAAATAAAAACAGCTAATTAGGCAGCGCAATTAATCAATCTCTGGCTTGTAACTTTAACTATTTTGTATAAAGCAGCGATTACACCAAGAATTGTGCGACTTGAAATTATTCTGAAGAAATGATTTTTTTAGTATATGAGAGTCCAATACACTGGGAGAAAGGTGAATAGTCGCCTGATGGTGCATAATGCATTTTCCCCCTTCCAAACCTAATAAATATGTTGGTTGAACCAATGAACTTGTAAAACTCAAAACACATGTGAACAAAACAGTAAAATATTTTAACCCTCTCATCAGAACACTCGATTCGGAATCTATAATATAACGAGGACGTGCGCCAATCATCTATGTAGTCTTGTCAGAATCTAGAAAATAAAGTCGGTCCTGCTCATCCTTGGATGCTGGATTCGGAATCTATAAAAAACGAGGGTTTGAGCCAATCTTCTTCTTGTCAAAAAAAAGTAGTCAGCTAAGGTTAACAATGTCGGAAGAAATCCCAATTGTCAGTCCTGCTCTCCCTTGGATGCTGGAAAAGGGAAATGTAGTCTTGTCGGAATCCAGAAAATAAAGAGGATGTGCGCCAATCTTCTATGTAGTCTTGTCAAAATAAAGTAGTAAGCAGTTAGGAATTAGGATACTTTTAGTTAGGAATATAGTCTAAGACCCTTGGGTGGGAGAAAACTTAGTCAGTGGGCCAAGATTGATCAAGGAAGGTGCTGCAGGAATTCTTGAAGATAGCCAGACGGACTTGGCGAGTAAGAGCTACATACGACTATTAGGACTTCAGACAAGCTTCCATAAGTGGCAAGCAGAGTGAGCAAACTTCGTGATAAACCTTGTAATTATTTCAGAGGCAAGTCATTATAAACTATAACGTAGAATCAGATCTGTGAGTCACAACAAGATTAAGGAAAAGGTTTTAAAGGTTTTTTGTACAATAAATGATTAGTGATATTACAAAGCTGAGTGTTGGATTGATGTTTTTAAAAGAGGTTCTGTCATAAATGAGGTTCCTGGGAATTTTCAAATGATTTTACGACGAATTAAGGTATTCTGTGGATTTTACAAATGATCGGCAACTGGTGTTCTGTGATTTTTATGGCGAATGATGTTTTACGGCGATTCTACAAAATAAATGTTCTACGGTTATACAACAGATTAATTAGTACTCTACGATTCTATGAAAGAATAAAATGTTCTGCGAATTTTCATAATGATATTTATGACATATTTACGCCGAGTTTTAGAATGAAGTGTGAAGAGTACGGTAGAGTTATAATATTTATAAAAGACCTAAAAAAGCAATTCTAAGATGGAGAAATTGTAGTTGATAGATTGAGTAAGGTTAGTTTTATGCCACAAATAACTTTTCTCAGAAAAAAATTTAGTTTCCTTTGGATGTTTGAAATAGTTCTAATTGTTAAAGTTTAGGTGATGTTTGGTGAAAGAAAAAATTTCCTGACTTAGCATGAAGAAAAAAAAAATAATAAAATAAAAAATTAAAATTAAAAGTGATGTTTGTAACAAAATGCAATTTTGAAAATTATCGTTTTCGATAGGTTTCACTAAATAAAAATTATGTAAACATATAAAATAAACAATTATAATATAAAACGGAGAACTTTTTTTTTTCTTGTTTAAATTATAAGTACAATAGTTTTGTTAGTCTAGTATTATGAATAGTTAGGTTGTAAAATGTTTGTGATTATGTAGAATACAGAATGACTCTAACCAGGGAGATGGAATAGTGCAATGATTTTTAGACACAGAGGGTAGTTGTAAAAAATTACAAGAAAATTAAAACGTGATGTTTGCTCAGTTACGGCAACCAGTGTGTAGGACTGTTGTAAAATTGATAATTATTTTGCTACTGCTTGATAGTTTCAAGGATAAGTGGCAACAAGTTAAGCCAAGTTTTATGCAAGACGTAGAGGAGACCACTCTCGGAAACACATTCTCCTAGTGATTCACATCACAGGAGCTGAGGAAGAAAATATTGTACTTATTTGTGAATATTATTATTTGTTCCATGGTTTTATTATGATGTATATTGGTATTGTATATGGTGTTACGATCTATATTGTTGTATTTACTATTGGATATCATGTTAAACTTAATTAAATTTTCAGAACACCAGAAATATAGTTTCTTTGAAAGTATAAGTATTAAAAATATGACATAAGTTGTTTTGATGTATGGAGATTTTTGCTAATTGTAAAAACTTATTTTTTATTTTTGAGATTACTTGTATGAAGTGTATGTATGTCAGTTGTGATGCAATATTTAGATATAGTGGTGATATATTTTTGTGTGTAGTTTTGTATATTTTGTTTGTTTCTATTTTGTACAAGTAGTATATATTTTTTTTGTAAACATCGGGACAATGTTTTGAGGGCACCAGTGATGTTAGGATTTAGGATTGTTTTAGTTAGGAATATAGTCTAAGTTCTTTTTAAGAAGCCAGTATGACAAGAATTATTGTGACAAACCTGGAAAAATGATGAAATTGCTTACCTTGCAAGCAAGGCAGACGTCATTGATGCTACAATGATATATAGACCCTTGGGTGGGAGAAAACTTAGTCAGTGGGCCAAGATTGATCAAGGAAGGTGCTGCAGGAATTCTTGAAGATAGCCAGACGGACTTGGCGAGTAAGAGTAACATAATCCATGAGTGGCAAGCAGGGTGAGCAAACTTTGTGATAAACCTTGTAATTATTTCAAAGACAAGTTATTATAAACTATAACGTAGAATCAGATCTGTGAGTCACAACAATTAGAGTCATCCTGGATTAATAGTAGTAATAAGGATATTGTAGTATTGTAATAAGATAGGTGATAGTCATTCTTAATAATAATAATTAATAAAGATTAAATAAGTACTGAACAACTGATTTGATTATATTGAAAATAAAGAACCCAAGCAGTTTAGAGGAACCAATCCTAACACAGCTAAGGTTAACAATGTCGGAAGAAATCCCGATTGTCAGTCCTGCTTCCCCTTGGATGCTGGAAGAGGCAAATGTAGTCTTGTCGGAATCTAGAAAATAAAGAGGATGTGCACCAATCTTCTATGTAGTCTTGTCAAAACAAAGTAGTCAGCTAAGGTTAACAATGTCGGAAGAAATCCCGATTATCAGTCCTGTTTCCCCTTGGATGCTGGAAGAGGCAAATGTAGTCTTGTCGGAATCTATAAAATAAAGAGGATATGCGCCAATCTTCTATGTAGTCTTGTCAAAACAAAGTAGTCAGCTAAGGTTAACAATGTCGGAAGAAATCCCGATTATCAGTCCTGTTTCCCCTTGGATGCTGGAAGAGGCAAATGTAGTCTTGTCGGAATCTATAAAATAAAGAGGATGTGCGCCAATCTTCTATGTAGTCTTGTCAAAACAAAGTAGTCAGCTAAGGTTAACAATGTCGGAAGAAATCCTGATTGTCAGTCCTGCTCCCCCTTGGATGCTGGAAGAGGTAAATGTAGTGTTGGAAATGTCTGGTATGGAGAAGAAGAATGATATATCGGACAAAGCACCTTAGGGCAATCATGGAGTACATCTCGCAAAAGTACAGAAAGTATAAATTGATTTTGATGGAGAGTGTACACTGATTTTCACGGATGCATCTGTCAAGATGGACTAGAACATGCTAGTACTAAATTTCTCTACACAAAATTTGTGTCAAGACTAACTTGAGGGCTGAATTGTAATTGATAAAAGATCACTATCCAATGGTTATACCTTCTGAATCTCAGAGATACATGATCTTATAGGAAAGTTACCAGACAAGAGACGTCAGATACCCGATCACAGTGGTGTTGCAGCAAACAGGCTGGCAGGAATGGCCTATGTTTGCATTATCTTCCACCAATGAAGAATTACTGAGTAGCTGTCTGGTCATAGGGAAAAGAGAGTACAAGCTTTGAATACATCTCCGACTCAGCTATGTGTATTGCCTGTGAAAAAGAAAAGGAAACCATTTACTATTGTATTGTGAATCTCCTCAATACCTATAGAGATAAGATAAGGAGGCAACTGGAACCCAATGCAACATTTCATTTTTATTAATAAATCAGCAATACTAGATGCTAACCATGATGATATAAGAGCAATCCAAAGCCATCACGATTGTATAACTCTGGAAGCTCATAAGAAGATGTAACTAAAAATATAAATGTCTTGTATATTTGAGGGTTTTGCCAGACAGTTTGTTCTGATTCTACTGTACTTCCAACAATCCTCCCATGATGTGCAAGTAACATATATCACTTCGTTTAACAAAATAATATGAGAAATTTTCCTCGTGTTACAAATTCAAGGAAAATAAATGGCAGAATTTAGAAGATGTTTAAAGGTCATGTAAAAACTCCGAAGAAACCATTTTGAGGACAATCATTTAATTAATATCTAAGAGAAGAAATCTCATACTATATGATAATGTGAGGCTTCAATATCTAGGTCAAACAATTGTGGTTTCAGAAAACACCAATCTGGGAGGAGTTAGGTTAGGTTGGAGCATGCAATATGGTAGCTGTTCTTGAAGTTACCAAAACTGGACCATTAGATGGCAGCACTAGAGTCTCCAATTTCTGAGCTTCAAACTATGGTGATGGCTTATATATTTAGCAAAATATAGCTTATTACTTACATTCTATGGTATCTTCTAATGCCTCTCTGTATATATCTTCCACGGTTATACAGTCAGACTCATGCACTGTCTGTTTATGGTTCAAAGAGTTTTGTTGGATGTTACCTGAAGTATGATTATTAAGGTCATTTAATGCATTAGATGGAAGAACTACTGGTGACGATTCTTCATTGTCCGGTACTATCAAAATAGAATTTAAAACATCATTTGGAACTGAAATTAAATATAACAAATAAATTTTAATTTAGTACAGAAACAAAAGAATGTGGCTCTTAATCTATGTTCATGGAAAAAATGTCACTTTTGTATACGTTAAGTTTACCTAGGATAAACTTATCTATATTAAGTACATCTATGTAATGATGTAATGATGTCTGTTATAGATGTAAGTATCTATAGACAGGGGTTCATCTATAGGGAGTCAAAGAAAAGAAATGGAGGAGTAGGCTTTGTTAGGCTAGTCTGTGTAGAATGTATTTTTCTTTAATTATACAGTAAACTTCCTGTAATCCGGCACGTTCGGGACTTGAAGCATGCCGGATTATAAAATATGCCAGATTACAGGAAGTATATCGGAAAAACGGTAAAAACGATGTAATGGAATAAAAATAACAGTACCGTATGTTTTTTATTGGTTAAAGGATTACAAAATAATATGTACAGTACAGTAAAACACACTACAAACATTAAAAATAAAAATGTGGCTGTCTTTTCAATTTGAATAGGAGCAAGACGGTTGGTTTAAGTCCTTTGGGTTGTTCTGGTTGGAAGGAGGTACTATCTTAAACCACTCTCGAATGTCAACTTGCTTTTTAGTTTTTTCTCTCCGTTTTTTTATGAAATCATTTCTTATGACATGAAGTTTCATAATCCTGGCACAAAGTCTTTGAAGAACCAGTTTCGAAACAGTTCTTGACTCATCCATGCATTTGATTGTGCTCCATAGACAACTGGAAGGGATGTAACACCTTTCAGGGCTCTAGGGTTTTTTGATTTTCCTATCACAAAAGGTTTTATTTTGTGATCCCCGGATGCATTAGAGCATAGCAGTACAGTTAACCGATCTTTGTTTTTCTTGAAACCTTTAACACATTTCTCATCCCCACCAGCAAGAGTAGAATTAGGTAAACAACGCCACAAAAGACCGGTTTCGTCTGCATTATAAATTTGACATGCAGTCAGGTTATTTTCTTCAACAATCGTCTTAAATTTAATTTTAAACTCCTCACCACCTTGAAAATCAGCAGAATTTAGCTCACCAGAAATATCTAATTTTCTGATACCATGTCGAGTTTTGAAACTTCTCAACCACCCTTCTGAAAACTTGCAATCACCTTCCATGTTCAAATCTTTTTGAAACTGTTTGGCTTTTTCAACAAGCAAAGGGCCAGTTATTGGTTTTCCCTCAGACCGTTTGACCGAAAACCAATTGTACAAAATTGAGTCTAATTCATCTAATTTAGGTTTTTTTAATGTTTGTCTTTCGATCAGATTTTTCATTGTATCAGATTGATTCAAAAACTTCTTTAACTGTTCTTTGTTCTTTTTTATGTCGTAAATTGTTGACGACCCTATATTATACTCTTTCATAATTATATGTATACTTACACCTTTTTCAGTCTTCTGTAAAATGTCAAGCTTTTGTGCCAGAGTCAAAGTTACGTGTTTTCTTTTTGAAGACCCAATGTTTACTTTAGGCCCCATGTCTCAAACAACTGTCCAATACAGTAACTCACAACAACGCTCACACAACCCCACAACCTCCCAAACAACTCACAACACAACCCCACAACCTCCCAAACAACTCACAACACAACCCCACAATGTTAACAGACTGATCTCTAATGTAAGCGTAGACGGATCAAAATGGCTATGACAGTAGAACACGGCTAGTACAGTGGATAGACTAGAAGTCCGGTGCTGTAGGCGTGGCCAGTGAGCACGTGACTGCCGAGCGTACACGATGTCGCCCGAGCCTACACGATGTCGCCCGACGACGGCAGAAACGAAAGAACAACTGTACAGTGGCTAGACTAGAAGTCCGATGCTGTAGGCGTGGCCAGTGAGCACGTGACTGCCGAGCGTACAGGATGTCGCCCGAGCCTACACGATATCGCCCGACGACGGCAGAAACGAAAGATTTTTCAACCAATTTTTTTTTTTTTTTTTTTTTTTTAAAGTCGTGCCGGATTATCAAGCGTGCCGGACCGTAGGATGCCGGACTAGAGGAAGTTTACTGTACTTAATAAAGTTCAAAGTATACTACTCCAGAATTAGTTATTCTATCATACTCTTTATATTTCCTGGAGACATAAAAGTACATAAGTAAATTTATTAAACTACCAAATCTTTTCTTGACATAGTTGTTTCTGCTTTTATTCATACTTGAATTACAATAGTTATTTACAATTGACCAAGCTGTTTTACTTTTATTTCCAGCCTGTTCTATTAGGTTAACATTTACTTTAACCTTTACATTGTTAGATAGCCTTTTAACAAAGTTTTTTTAAACTTTATACCATAATTCATAACAGCTCGATTGTTATAGATTGTTATTAATGATGGGTATCAAGGCCAAGTAATCAGCCGGTGATGTTACAATAGTGACTGTTGTGAAACGTGTAGCAGTTGTAATTGGTAAAAAGAAAAAAACTTTACCCACAGCTTTTGATTGGTCCCATAGCTCAGGTTTAATTCAATTTAATGTTCGAAAGAGGTGGGATGGTATGTTTGTACCTTATCATCCATATTGGAAAGCTCTAGGAGCCAGCATTATTTTATGGCTCTGATAAGGTCTGTCATCTTGAAATGCCAGGTTATAGTATTGAGAGGGGGGGGGGTGTTATTAATATCCAGTTGCTGTAAGGTTTTACCCTGCTTGGCGGTGAACTTATTGATCCTTTTTATCTTCAGAATAACAGAATTCCAGATTGAGAAAGAGAAAACAAAGGCAAAAAAAGGTAATACAATAATAAGGATTGAAATGCCAGTAATGATTCTTATAATGTTTTGATAATTTGAGTTTTAAAATATATATATATATATATATATATATATATATATATATATATATATATATATGTATAGATAGGTCATATCTGACAACAACGAACATAAAAGCGCACATTGGTTTGGGGTTAATTTAATTTGATAAGGGATGGTGACATGAATTATTTTTATAACTTGGGAAGAGAGAAAAAAATTCTTTTCTTATTAACTCAAACACAATATACTGTATGTACGGTTACAACTTTGTTTAGTAATCTATCAAACCTAAGTTTACCTAAGTAAACTATTAGGTAATAACAAAATATTATATACTGAGCACATTTCTACATTTGTTAAATCCCTAGTAAATTAGTTATTCTTCTAATAAGTTCACCACCATTCCTCCCCAGTAAAATGGATGTGTGGTGGGCCCATAACCAAAAGGTCCTTGGATCGTACCCACACTCTGCTACCATATGAAAAGAATAGTTTTACTATGGAGGGGGGGGGATCAGAGGTAAACTTATTATAAAGATAATTAATTTACCCAGGACTTAAAGAATGTAGATGCATGTTCATACAAAGGTTAAACATGTTACATCATACTGAGGTAGAACAGTTCGTCAAAATGGTCACACACACGTCTTGTCGCAATATTGACCTAATAAATAATACATTTCATTTTTGGAGATTTTAGCTACCAGAACTGAGTTTTCAATGATTATTAGATTACATACCTTTACACTCTTTATTCAGTTCCTTTGATTTGAATGTTGGATGACCGAACAGATGTGTCAAAATTTTTAAATGTTAATTGTTGTGTCTTATGCGTATATGTGTGATATGTGTTAACGAAGTCTACACAAATGAATATGTTTTAAAGATCTCAAGATGACCTTGAAGTAAAGGTTGAAACCAATTATCCGACATCCAAAACAAAGGAACTGAAAAAAGATTGTAAATGTGCGTAACCTAATAATCATTCAATAACACAAGCCAGCTTTGATAAACACTAATATAAATTATAATTTATACCATTACATGTTATACTTAATAATTTATCAGAAAAGGGTCGTCGAAAGCATTACGTGGTTAACAAGCCATGTTTTGGCCTATTCACATAAGTAACTCATATTTCGGAAAGTTCATGTGTGTGCTATTAAATAAAGGCACCTAGGGGTTGCTAGACCCGTCTAAAGCGAGGTTAGCCAACCATATTTGGGCTAACAGCGAAAACCAAAGAAAACACACTGAAAAAACACAACTACTGGTCTCTTGTAGCACACTGTGGGATTCGTCGAAACTGCACACTAGCTCAAAATAAGAGGGAGGGGGAACATACCAGTACTTGACAATTGAAAATTCAGATTAACTGTGAGAATTTCCTTAATTTATCACATAATGATAATTGGAACTGAAAACTTTTTTGAACTTGCTCTAATAGTTTACAAGTTATAACCATTGTTTGCTGCTGAAAGTACAAAATCCAGAATTTCGATTTATACTACTCATTTTCTTAAAATTTTCAGGTATAACATAATAATTTTTCAGTGACAAGGATAATATATGACTTGAATACTAATTGGAACTGAAAACTTTTTGGAAATCAATGCAGTAGTTTCCAGTTAAAACTATTTTTGTTGCTGAAAAGATGAAATCCAGATTTTCTGACACATTTTATGCGGCAACATAATGTATTGTTAATGAAAAATTGGTATATGATTTAACCGCTAACTGGAACTGAAAACGATTTAAGATTTATTGCAGTAGTTGCTAATTAACAATTTAAATAGTTTTTGTTAGCAATTAAGAGGAAATTTATATGCTCCCATACATTTTTGACATTTTAGCAACATCATAAGTACCAATAAGAAATCTAGAACAAAATTAAAACATTATTTAGAATTATTAAATTTGCTTTAGGTTTAAAAATTATTGTTACTTTCAGTTTGAAACCCGCCGTATTTTAATTTAGGTGATTCAATTCTCATCAACCTAAGGTAGCTGGCATTGATCTGTGAAGCCCATGCTTATCATATGGACGTGTAGTATGTTCACATGTGAATTTTAGCAGCAATCTCTACCTGCTGGTGCCTAATGGTAAAAATAAAAATATTCTTTACAAAGAGGTCCTCAGATAAAAAAAACTTTTTCTATTAAATCTACTCACTTACTCTTCTCTGCCCTACCTATCGTAAAGGTAAATAAAATAATAATATATTTGTTTAAAAATGTTAGTAGATTTATTTCATGTTAGTAGATTTAATTTACTAAAACGTCCTGTACTTATCTCTCTAGCTACAACAGTTAAAATCAAACATCGTTTTTATAATATGCTACTAAATAATGCAAATTGTCTATTACAAAAAGTCTAAAGTAAATTATGAATATACGCAAAAAAATCCTGATTTAAACATGTACAGAGCCGCGGCCTAAACTAGTACACTATATAAAAATGAACTTACCTTTAGGAGTGCTTGACACTTTAAATGAAATCATAGCTAGAGTATCTTGAGGCAATGTAAATGATTCATCTGAACTCTTTGTAGCATGTGCCTGCAAAATATTACAAATATATAGTCTTAATAACTATAATTTATGTATGTAGTTTATTTTATATTGGAAACTTTATAAAACTTCAATTTTTTTAAAGTCACAATAGGGTTAACTTATTGTTATTATAGATTGTTTGTTTGTTTGTTTATTTGGCGACTTCACGGATTTCATTCCATCAGTCTTCTGGCGTCCCAATACAGCTTATGTATGTTCTGTGATCTTCTCTGATCAGCGTCAAGCTTACAGCATACTGTTTAATGATCGTTATTCATTACAGAGTTTGTGTCGTCGCACAGGGTACATTCGTCAGAGGATAAAATCTTCATTTTGTGCAGATGAACTGCCAAGCAGTTATGTCCCGTATTTAGGTGGAATGCGGCCACTGCCTCTCTTCTTGGCTTACACCTATTCTTCTCCCAGGTCTTCCCTATATCTTGCCACATCCTCCCTTCAGAGATGATTTTTGTCCTTCGGTAGAACTCGCTGGTTGCCTCCGTCTTAATTATTGTTTTGGCTGTCAGAGTGTTCAGAGCTGCTTTCCCATGTTGGAGCTGTGTTCCCTTCTTTGCCAGTTTTTCTGCCATCTCGTTCCCCAATATTCCAACATTGCAGGCATATACGTTTCCCAATTTTTGCAGACATTTGATCATTTTTTGAGCGTCATTTACAGTTTTGCTATTTATTCTTTTGTTGGAAGATATAGCTTGTATTGCTGCTTTTGAGTCAACCATGAATACAGCATTCTGGTAGGCATTGGGTCTGTATAGAAGTTGTTGCAAAGCAAATTCTATTGCCTTGGTCTCTCCATCAAAACTGATTTTGTTTTCTCCCACTGAATTATTATAGATTATTCGCTTATAATTTTAGTTTATATAAATTAATATATGATGTTCCAAGACTATAAACCAACTCTCATATCAAATGATCTGAATGAAATACGATTTATACTGAGGGCACAAATCAAGTAAATTTTAGACCCTTATTTAAATATTTTTTTCAAAGATATGGTTCATTTTCAGTTTTTTTAATTGCAACTACTGAACTAACGTTTTTGATAACAATTAGTTTTAGTTAGTTTTTATTTGGTTTTGGAGATGGGGAAGTGAGAAAGTTTTTTCAATTTACAATATGAGTATAAACTAAATTAATAAGGAGTTAGGTCTACCTGTTTATAAATACTGTCGCACACATCGTCTGTGTCAGAGTCATACTTTGGCTGGCCGTCACATTCCATTCCTAAATGATTGATGAGTGACAATATGTTGTCATATCTTCGAGCACATATAGGGCAGAACACATTTTCAAAAATACTGAGTAAGTGATACTTCAGAGACTCTTGAGTAGAAAATGATTCGTTACAACAAAGTGGGCACGACATGATACCATTGTCTTTCTCTCTGTAAAAAAAAAAAAAAAAAAAATTAAATAAATAAGTACAAGATGAACAGTGTAATTCAACAATTACTGATAAGGATACATTTTCCTATAAAAAATAAAAAATTGTAAATATTAATTCAGAGTGACAATAGTTATGGAAATTAATGGTCCAATTCTTGATTTACGAACACTCGGCTTACGATAATATAAACATAACTCCAAAAATACTATAACAAACTTTTAACAACCAGCGAGGTATTTACAGACGATGAAAAGACATGACTCTTGCTTATGTGTGGGCCATCTAACTGTTCATATGGAAGTCGGGTATAATATTGAACTGTGCAGTAAGTTCAGTCAGTTAAGTTCATACCATACTTTTAAGAATTGCATATTATAGTCTATTTTACTATCAATGGTGTTATGTCATCTCCAATATGGAGTTGGTAAATGGGGAAATGCTTGAAAGGGGTAAATATTGAAAATTAAAAAGTATGCAGTTTGGGGTAAATTTGGTCTACTCTTGCCATCCTTTTTTTTTTTCAAAAAACTGGATATTTTACCTTTCCCTTCAATTTACATTTTGAGTTTTGTTATGTATTCTAAGTTTCAAACAGAAACAGACCATAGTCAAATACATAGGTATGTTGACACAGGAAAAACACAATCTACTTATACCAAAATATAGGCTTGCTCAAACTGCAATATCACCAGCAATTTCTGCGCCATCCTCCACAACTGTCTTCCACATAAAATCAAAATAATAACAGAAAAAATGTCCTTAAATAAAAAACGGTATTTAAAAAAAAAAAAAATTAATTTGTAGATAAATTCGTTGGATAGCCATTTATTGAATGACGAAAGGATTTTTGAGATATGACAAGGTTTCTTTTTCTTGTTTGTTACTTTTAATGTACAGTAGTTTAGCTTTTAAAAATCTTGACAAGGCTATTACAATGTACAAAATTGTCTCCTAGCTGCTAAATAAATAAATAGTGACAAAATTATGTGTGGTTTTTGTTTTAATTTTGCCATACAATTTATTATTGTACTTGTGTTTTAATAATTTTTAGTTATTTAGTTATTATTGAAGCAGATTTTTAACGACAAGTGAAAAACAAAAGACCATGAAAATATAAAGTGTAGAGTTAAGAGGAGGTTAATCATAATGGAATAATAAGCATTTTGAAAAAGGAGAAAAGATAGTCTATATACCTTGTGCATGTGAAGTGAATCGCTCTACCATTTCATCATTATTGTCAAAACATTGACACAATTATATATGGCAAGAATAATTTCTTACACTATACAATTTAAATACTTAATATTAAGACTATTTAACAACACTTGACAAAAATCTTCATTTCTTATTCAAAACACTAAAAATAACTACAATATAAATAAGATAAACAAAAAAGAATAAGCAAGACAGATGACATTGATTACAACACAAATAATTTAACATAACATAAATATTAGGTTGCAACAACTTGTGACATCTACTTGTGCCTCAATTATCCTGGCAACTATTGCTGAGAAACTCCTCCACTGAGCAGAAAGACCAAGAAAGTAATAAGTTTCTCAGACAGTATTAAAAGATTTTCATGTCTTGAATTTGTTTGGAGGTTTGTTAAAGAGGATAACACCATCTTGAATTTGACAATTTTTTGTTCTGTTCAAGTCTATGCAGCCTCCGTTGGAGATCATTTCTTTTCCTGGTATTATATCCATGCACTTGTTTTTTGACAATTTGTAGTACAAAATGACCATAAAATTTACAAGTATAAAAGCTTAAGAACATGTGTTTTTTTTTCAATTTTAAACTTACAAAATTCATCTGTTTTGTCTCTATACATTTATGGCAAATAGATAATGTTGAAACATGAACATTGGTAGTGCTCTCCTATTATTTCGGCTTACAAATGTTGACTTATAAAAGTATTTAATTTATAAGTCTAGGACTAAAATAAAAGTGTATTTTTCCTGTATTTCTTAAGTGAGTAATACAGATCTAAAACGGTCCCCCTTCACATATGTCTACAGTTTTTTGGGTTTTTTAAAATATAGAACTAATTAATCATATAAATTATGGCTAGTTTTTTTACATAATTTAGGCCTAAGATATAATTGTTTTTAATTAACACATAATGGTGAATAGTTATATAGTTTTCGTCTTTGTTATTAGTGTAGAGCACAAGAATCTAAAGGGGAGTGTTAATAATTGACACATGTTTGTCTAGCTCACTGATGCTTGGACTTGGTACCACAAAGGTCTCATGTCCAAGCTGGCTTGCTGGCGTTACTTTAGCCCAAGGATCCAAAGTAAAGATACTGTGGGGGGGGGGGGACAGAAAATATTGTAAACTGAACACAATTCCTCACAAATACATTTACTAGATAAAACACCATCTTCAGTGATGCTTTTATGCAGTAGATTAAAAATACATTTTCACTATCATTACTAATTGTTTTTTTAAATATTTTCACAACAGCATTGTTTCGCTGAACAGTGTCAGATTATTTAAGTGTAATACTTAACACTTAAATACAACACTGAACATAAACGAAACACAATGCATACATTTAAATTATCCAAGACTTGCTCTTCATTAGTATATTTATAAAAATTATTGGAATATGCTTTTAATCCTTCCGATCAAAGACTGAAGTATAGGTAGGACATTGTCTGTTGATATAGCTGTAGATATCGGGTTTGTTAATTTAAAGATAAGCTACAATTCTTTAATTGAAATAACACTGAGGGTGAAGTACACCAATCTTACAAAATGTCAAAGAATTTTCCAAATCGGTAATTACTTGCAATAACATATTATACAAAGTATTCAATTAACTAAGTATGTTTCTAAGTTTTTTTCTATAGCTACAACATCATTTATGTTATTGTTTACACCAATAATTTTAGATTTTAATTCAATAAGGTTGTGTTCAATAATATTGAATGTTTTATTATATTCTATAATTATATTTTTACTGAAAGAGTATTAATGTTTTAATTGATCGGTTATGTCTCTTTGGTTACTACTTATTTGTTCCAATATATTATCATATCTTTTGCCATCGTAGTCATCTAGATTACCTGTGATGACTTTTAATACAGATCCTAGCCCATCTATTATTCCTCTTTTGTTTCTTACATTATTAGTATTTTCTAACAAAACAATTTCTAATTTTTCTTTAACAATATCCCTAGTATGATTGATAAATTTAAAATAATTTACAAAATCTCTAATTTTATTTCTGTCTGTCTGTCACAAATTGTACCTTTCCAGTTAGGCTGGCATTACAGTTATTACAATTGTTTATGAAATAGCTTAACCCAATATATTATAATTTTCAACGTGATTTTTAGTTGTAAAACAAAATCTCCTAAATTAAAATAATGGACAAATGTATGATAAGATGACTTCAGTTTAACAAGTCATAAATCAATAGGAATTATTCCTAAGTTGGTGGAGATATCTTTGATATCTACTGTGTGGGCAGCTGCTCGTTCAAAGAACAGGAGGTACCTTAAACAGGATTAATATTTGGGTTATTGGCTGTGTTCTTGACTTTCCTTGGTCTCTTAATTATTGACAGGTGAATTTTTTGTTTAGTGTTGTAATGTCTGAAGTTAATTTCGGCAGTTTTCTTTTCCCAATTTATTGATATCTTTTCCTTATTGTATTTATTTTTTACTTTGTTTTTATGTAAACGTCCTTGGGTATTTCTGATAATGACTTTTTATTTAAATTTCTTTTAGTTAGTACATCTTCTTTAATTTTGTGATTGTGTGTTTGGATTTGTCCGTATAGCTTTTAAAGTTTTTTCTTTGTGACAATCACATAATCGTTAATTGATTTTGGATATCAATATTCAAAATATTATTAGAGTTGATATGTCCATATAATATTTTGAAAGGCGTGAGTTTACTGAGTGATGTTGTTATTATAAGCTATGACTGCATATTTTATCTTTTAGTTGTTTTCTTTTTTAAATCCAACCTGATTGTTTAAAAGCCTGATATGTTCAATTAGTGTGGAATGGAATCTTTCAACAAGTCCATTATAAGATGGATTTTGGGTACTTGTGAAGTGGATTTTAATCCTGTGCAGTTCCATAATTTCTTTGATGACCTTATTATTAAACTCAGTTCCATTGTCCGAAACGATAACCTCAGGGATACTATGATGTGCAAAGTAATCTAACAGTTTATCAGCTGTTTCAAGCACGTGGGTGCCTCCAACATGGTACACTTGTGCGTAACGAAAGAATCCGTCAATGATACTCAGAAACCCACTCTTCTCTAACGATATGCTATATATACACTATTTTCAATTGGCCATGATTCTGTGGGTGTTAGGTTCACTTCGAGTTTTAATGGTAGGCTACTCGTTCGTATTTCCCAATTATTTATAAAATTTTGGATATGAGTTTTAACATTTGGTCAATTGTATTTTCGTTTAATCTGTTCATATGTCTCTTGTATACCACGGTGGTTAGTTTTGCTTGTATGATAATTTTCTATTATTTCCTGAATTCCATCTTCTCCAGTTACATCTAACAATTTAGTATTATATTTAGTTAAACATAATTTAGAGTTTTTGAAGTTCTTCACTACACATATTGCAAGTCTCTCATAAAAGTAGTTTTCAAAATAAATACTGTATTTAACAATAGGCACTAGATATTCTTTTATAAATTTAATAATATCATTTTTTAAGTTACTTTCAGATATTTCAACTATTAGTCTCATTTTACTGTTTCCGAATAGTTTTAGTATTTTTATATTTTTTGGTTGTTGATTTACAAGAGTTAGAAAAATTTGAAATTTTTCCAAAATTCACCGGTTTGTCCGAGATGGGTATTCCGACTTGTGTATTCCCTTCGAAATTTGAGTGGGCAGTTTGGTCATCTTCCTCGCTGGTCTCCTCTTCATTTGCCGCGTGGGAATTAGCGTTTTTGTTTAATTTCCCTTTTTTTATATTTTATTTTGTAGTCGTATTTCTCTAATTTCAGTCTCCATCTTAGTAACCTGGAAAATTGGGCTCTTTAACAGAAAATAACCACTGTAGGAGATTATGATCTGTATATATTTTTAATTTCCTGCCTATATAAGGTCTAAAATATTTAGTTCCAAAAACTATTGCAAGGAGTTCTTTCTCTATGGCTGAATATTGAGTCTCGCTCTTATTGAGCGTTCTGCTTGTGTAAGCTATTGGCAGGTCTGCTCCATTTTTAATTTGGGATAGAATTGCCCCTATCGCATAGTTGCTCGCATCTGTTGTCAGTACGAACTCTTTTTCAAAATCCGGATATTGTAACAACTTAAGGTTCGTTACATAGGATGTTTTTACATGTATCAAAACTATTTACATATTCAAGTTTATTTATGTCAATTTGATTTCCTTTTTTAAACAGTGAGTCATCGGTTGTTATTCTTGGAAAATCTTTAATGAATTTCCTGTAATATCCTAGTAATCCGAAAAATCATTTGATTTCTTTTGTGTTTTTTAGAATTGGGTAATTTTTAATGGCTCTAATTTTGTCGGGATTGGGTTTAACCCCTCTGGCGTTACAATATGACCCAAATAAGCGACTTCTTTCCTTAAAAATTCCTTTTTACCGAATTGCACTTTAAAGTTGGCTTCTTTCAATCTATCGAAAACTTCCCTTAATCTGTGTTCCTTTAAACTAGTAGAGTAAATCAAAATATTGTCCAAGTAAACAAGAGCTGTTTCATTTTGAATTCCCCTTAATATATTATTCATAATTCTTTGGAATGTCAGTGGGCTATTTTCTAGACCAAACAGCATCCTCAAAAATTCATAATGGATGGTTTACGTCGAAAAGACCGTTTTAGCAACACTATCAGTGTGCATTTCCACCTGATGAAAAACAGATACTAGATCGAGGGTACTAAGATTATTGAGATCTTCCCAGTTTGTCTATAATATCAGTTATATTAGGAAGAGGAAATTTGTCATCAATAGATTTAGCGTTCAAACCTCTGAAATCGATCACTAGTCTAAATTTTGGCTTATTGGATGCATCTGGCTTTTTTGGGACAGGTTAAACAGGCGAATTCCACGGCGAGTGTGAAGGTTGTATTATTTTTTGACTTAACATATCTTGTATTTGTTTATCTACCTCCTTTCAATAAATTTCTGGGTAACGGTAATTTCTTGAATAAACATGGATTTCATCTGTCGTTCTGATCTCATGTTTAATTTTGTTTGTGAAGGTTAGGTCATCATTTTCCAAGTAAAATATGTCAGGATATTCTTTTAATAATTTCCTAATTTCATTTTTCTCTTCCGAATTCATGTGGTCTGTTCTTATTTTAGCAATGTCTAATTTATTTTTTTGATTTAAAAAATTGAGGTTAGGACTTTTTTTATTAAGAATTTCCTGTTTGTCATAATTACAGATTTCGTAGTCATTTAGTGGTTCGGCATTTAAGGGTTCAACTATTAGACGTCAGTCTTCAGTTAAAATATTTACAATGGAACAAAGAGCTTCCCCTTCTGTAATTTTCACTAAACACTGCAGTATTTCTAGTCCATTGACTTGTTTGTACAATATTATCCCCTCTCCATCGTTTATATTTCCTACTTTTATCTGTTTTGATCTTGCTTTAATGAGATGGCTTGTGAACTTCTTTGGAGACTTATCATTATTATTAGATTTTTTTCTTTCTTTCTGTATTGAAATAATGTATAGGAATTCTCTTTCCGCCAAATATTAGTTGATGTTGAGTAAAATACAAGTTTATTTTTAATTCTTTCAAATTATCGAGTCCTAGTAGTAAATCAAAATTTTTGTGGAAATTAAATAGGTAAAATTTTGTTTGTTTCCTTCCTAGTAAAGGTAATTTACAACTGAATCTTTCTTTGGAGACACCATGTGCTGTGGAAACTTCAAAAAGTTCTTGTTTTAACGTGTCTTTGAACAACTGAAATGCTATCTGCTTGTTAACAAAAGATCTGGTGCTACCTTTGTCAATTAATATTTTTATGTTGGTTTTGGGGTCGAAAATATATGGCAATTTGTTAATGCTGTCTTCAATGTGCATTATGGAGAATTTCTATTCATTATGGTAAGTCCTAAAAAATTATTATGAGCTTGTTCATTTTCGGATGCTATTCCGCATGCGTTATCTTCTTGTAATGAGTTGTCAATTTCGTTACAATCGTTATAGCTTTCAAGATTATAGTCGGTTTCTAATTCTTCCGATAGGTAACAGGCTGTCATTTGTTCTGTCAGTTGATTTACCGAATGATCGTAATTTTTCTCATCTATTGGTTTTCCTACCATGTGATAAAGTTTATTTTGTCTAACAGTTTTTCCGGTCTGATATGTGTATAGAGATACTCATGGGCATTAGTTGATAGGTTTGATTTGTTTTTGGAATATGGTTAGGTACAAAATGTTTTTGTGGTTGATTTTGGGGTTGTCTGTTTACCCAGTTAGAATTAGAATGTGCAGGATGTCTGTAAGGATTTTGTTGATGGAATTGATGATTAGGCATTGGTTTGCGAATTGGCATATATTGGGGTTTTGTGGGACATTTGGTCGGTTTGTTTGAAAAAATTTGTTATTTTTAAAGGCTTGTCTATTGTCAACGCCAGCGGGTCACGTGCTAGCGACCGGAATACAATCATTACCATATCGTGCTGTGCAGTGTTTAGTTTCTTTACATTTTTGATTGGATACAGTTAATAGTATTATATTCGTGTGTTAGCGTTTGTGCGTGGAAATAACAACAAAACGAAAACGTAATGTGCTTACAATGGCCCAAAAGTTAGACGCATTGAATCGTATAGACAGGGGTGAATCTTTAAATAAACTTGCTGCAGAACTCGGCGTAGGGACATCAACTGTGTCAGATTGGAAAAAAAATCGTAAAAATATTGAAGACTTTCACTTCAAAATGATTGCTAAAGACAGTTTAGAGGGTTGAAGAACTATAAAAAATACAAAAAATGAATCGTTGGACGAGGCATTATTTATGTGGTATAGTGCTCAGCGAGAACGTGGTGTTCCGATTTCTGGACCGATTTTGGCTGAAAAAGCGGCAAGCCTAAACAAAATATTACCAAATCCTAATCCAAATTTTACTAGATAGAGCCAAATCCATCCCTGGCTAGCTAGAGCGGTTCAAAAATCGGCATGGCATAAGACAATTATCTGTGACTGGTGAAAGACTGTCTAGTGATCAAGCGGCAAGTGAAAAGTTTAAGGAAACTTTTCTACGAATTATTTCGTCTTAAAAACTTTCTCCTGGCCAGATTTACAATGCTGACGAAACCGTATTTTACCAAGCGAAACCTTAGCTTGTAAAACTGATGAGGCAGCCAAGGGCTACAAAAAGAGCAAGGATCGCCTAACTGCTATGGCTTGTAGCAATGCTTCTGGAAACCACAAAATTCCCCTAGTGATAATTGACAAGGCAAAAAATCCTCGAGCACTTAAAAATATATATCGTGCATCCTTGCCTGTGGTTTATCTAAATCAAAAAAGTGCGTGGGTGGACAGCTTTATTTTTAAAAAGTGGTTCTTTGAAAATTTCGTCCCAGATGTGAAAAAAATGTCTCAAAGAAAAAAAACTGCCAAAAAAAGCGATTTTGTTTCTTGACAATGCGCCATCTCATCCTGCAGAAAAAGATATCAGTGGGATATATAAGTTAAATTTCTCTCCCCCAAATGTGACTCCAATTTTACAACCTATGGATCAGGGTGTGTTGGAAAGTATCAAGCGTGTATATCGCAGGGAACTTTTAAGCAAATTAATTGAAGAAGGCGAACAAAGTGTGATTGATTTGTTAAAAACTGTAAATGTCAAAGACGTGATTTACATCATTGCACACGCTTGGGATCATGTTCCAAATAGTGCTCTACAAAAGTCTTGGAAAAATTGTGGCTAAACATATGCACTAAATTGAAAAAATGAACCCTACCACTTCACAAATAAGTGAATCAAATGATACCACTGTCACTACAGAGCAATTGTTGAGCAAGTTTGCAAGAATTGACGGTTGTTCCGATGTTGATATCAACGACGTCAATGATTGGGTGTCAGACAACAACGAAAGAGGTTATGGAGTCATGACAGATGAAGAGATAATTGTAGCGTGTACATCTAAGCAGGGAGCAGACGACAGCAAGAATGGCGCACGGCTGGAGATGACGCACGCGGACACGACGACACAGCTGAACAACATCATGGCGTACTTGAAACAAAAGCAGAATACAACGCCAGCTGAACTAATGATGGTGAAACGTTTACGTGATCGTGCCGCATTGAAACGTCACACCAAATTAAAACAGAGGAAGATAAATGACTTTTTTGTAAATAACAACTAAACCCTGTGTAGCCTAAATTAAAAGCATGTGTCTCAATTAGTCCGGATAAACGAGGTTGTACTGTAACTTCAAAACAGAAATTTTTAAGGAGATCATGACCAATTACTTTTGTTCGTTAGTTTTTAGGTATGTATGAGAAAAATTTTGTACGATGTTGTGTATTGTATATCTTTACTTCTGGTATTGATTTAAAAAAATTTGATTCTTTAAATTAACAGGCACAGATCATAATGTATCATAATATAAGCAAACTTACCTCTGAGAAATATTCTCCATTTTTATATCACAATCAGTTTTATCTTGTGCCATCACCAAATTATCACTGTCATTTTCTTCATGTATTCCATTCTGCTCGGATGTTATATCATCTGGAACATCATATACTTTTAATCTTGACAGCACCCTTTCATCAGAATCACTTTTATCTTCTTCACATATTCTTCTCTTTAGGGACTTTAAGGACTTTAGTTCACCTGGTACTTTATATATTTTAAATTTTGGCGAAAGTCTCGCTTCATAATTACTTACATTTTCTTCACACATTTTGTTGTTTAAAAATCCAGCTGTTATTTTAAATTTATTAGAAACCCTTTTCTTTCTCTTTCTTTTTATATTTTCTCTTCCTTCAAGTTTTACTGTATTTCTCATATTCTTTTCGGAATTATTTTCTTCATCATTTTTATTAAAATAAACTTCTAGTTTATTTAATTCTTCTAGTGCTTGTGTTAACTTTATTTTGTCCAAAGACCAGCCAGCATCCATCACTTCTAAGGAATTGCGTAGTTGGCTGATAATTTTCCTTTCAGTAACCAACTCTTGAGACAGTCTTTCATTTTGTTTTTTAATTGGTTCTTTCTTATACTTTTTGGTACCCATATTAACATTTGAATATTTATGAGCGCCTTGTACTCCAATTCTCTGCTAAAAAAAATAAACAAATTTAATATATAGCACTTAAAAATCCTATAGGTCTACTTTGAACTTCTTCAAATTATTTAGTATTTATTATAGGTCTATTGCATTAACTAATAAATTTTAAGAATGCAATAAGATTCAAAATAACTAGAGCAAATAATATTATAACCTATTAAATATGCTGTACCAGTATTATTATTTTTCAAATCTTAAAATTTAAAATATAAAATAAGCAGAACAACAAATTTAGGTAATTATGCACTGTACTTAGCCCTGAAATTTAGTGAAGAAAATTGTTGAAATCGTTTACCTTATATGAAACAAATAGATCATATTTGATCTCAGAAGACCCTATTCAAGTATCAAAATCCATTATTGAAGTCTAAAATAAGAACTATAAAAGTAGGAACCGGGCTCTAAAGCTAACAAATCGAACTATACTTCTAGTTTGCCTATATTACGCAATGGGACAAAAATCGTGTATGTTTCAAATCATGGGACAAAAATCAAAACAATCAGTTTCAAATGATTTCAATGTTCGGATTATTATTTCGAAATCGAAAATCATTCTGCCCATAGTATTCGAACTCAGCTTTACCAATCAGGAAATTACTAACAAATATTATATCGTCTCCTTGTTCCTAGTTACGAATATTTTGTCCGAATATTTATTCTGAATCTGAGGATTTTAATAATCAGAAAGTTCCGAAGATTTTGATACTCGGATTCACCAAGTATTTTAATTCGAACTCGCACATCACTACTAAATACCAAACAATTTGTTACTACTGTCAATACTAATAATTTTAATACTACTGTCAATTGTTGTTTGAAACAATTGGATCATCCTTTAGCTGGTAGGACCCTTTTGAAGTATCAAAGTTCAATATTTCTGTAAAAATAAGCAATTTGCAAGTTTGCATTCGATGTTAAGAATAGGGAATGAGCCTATAAGTCTAGGTTTAAATTTAAAATGTAAGTTAGATACTGGTACTATTGACCTAACCTAGATTATGACATCAAATGTTTTTACCAAATAGGCTAGAAATCAAATAAGGAATATATTATATTATTAATTATTTACAAAGAAAGTTACTGATTTTTGCTATTTTTTTACATGTTCTACATACCTCATTTCTTAAATCGCGTAGATTTGTTAAAAAAAAAAAGAAATAGTGCATTATTTCCAAAGCTGTCACCCATCCAAGTCCTAACTAGGTTCCATGTTGCTTGACTTTTGAAATTGCGATTTTTCGGTGAAAAAATTAGCTTTGCATTAAAAAACATATTTTATTATTAAGAAATAAGGTATGTAGAACCTGTTCGACAATAAAATTTCAAAAAGAGCAGTAACTTTCTTTGTTACAATTACCAATATATTAAGAAATGGAATCAAAAAAATCATGCAATACATATAGTTTCATATAATATAGGATTTAATCTGTTTCCTGTTTATTTATTTTTTTTATTTTCGGAAATATTATTTTTAAACATTACATTGATTTCTACAAGACGTAACATAGCACAATTACTACAGTTATGGTACAGTACCGATTTTTAACCTAGAATATGACAATTTACATATTCCTACATGAAATATAATTTTATAAATAGAATTAACAATAATTTTAACTTAAATTATAAAATGTAAGTATAAGTTAGGATTAATATATATATAAGTTCAGTGCAAAGTAAACATACTCACAAATACCTATGGATTATATATAATTACTACAACTACTTTAACCAAAGAGTGAATGAAAATTTGAGCTAACTTGAACTTAGAGAATATAGAACGGAAATAGGAACCATAGATAAATTATATCTAAAAGAAGATTAGAACTTCATGTTGTAAATATTATTAGAGATGAGAAAATAATAACATTGTTATTACTTTCTCCATAACGGATTTTTATAATTACTATTGGTCAATATATAAAAACTTAAACGGTTACTCAATAACGTTTATTGTGGTATTGATCGATCGCATATCCGGAGTATTGTTATGAAGTAGTCTTATTGAAAAACAATGTTTTATTAATATAACGTAATTCAGATATATTTGTAACATATTTCTACTGTCAAAAATATGCTTGAAAACCTGTTGCTTTAATAATATAACGTATTACAGATATATTTTAATATATATTTACAAACATAAATATGTTTGAAAATCTACAATCCGCGCGCCTGGTTTTGCGACATGCTTTAGTCGTTTACGAGAAACGACTACTACAGGTGCTGAATAACTGAAAGAAACCGAAATTTCTCTCCTTAGTTCTAATTTCTTCCTAGAATTTGGCAGTCTGCATTGAACTGAGACCAATACCATTCCACCCCTCATATTATGTACTTATCTCTCTCTTTTGGCGTATCTCTGTCCTTGTCATCTACACACAGATATGTTGAGAAACAAAACTAATGGAAATCTCATTTGTGAGAATAACCGTTTAGACGTAGTAACCGATATTTTTGAGTGGACAAACGGTTAATTAAATTATTTCTGAAAACAGTTACCACATAACGAATATTCGAAATAACGCTCAAGAAATTATTATATCTGATTGCAACGCTCTCTACAAGTGGAGAGTAGTTTTTTTTAGTTGTTACTAAAAACAGTACATCATAGAATGTAATACCGATTATAACAAATAACTTTACTTTTAACTTCTATTTAATAAATTAGTACTTTTGGATGTAAGCATTTTTTTATTTATTTATTTTTGGAATCACTGTATTACTTATAATCAAACCAAGTGACATTAAAATAAACTACATTGAACAATGCCATTTGATATCCAAACAAATCACCTTAATAACATTACAAATAAAAAAATGTTTTTGCCTTCCAAAGTTGTCCAAAAAATCCCCAGATGAAGATTTTTCCATCAATACACTATTTAAATTACAAAAATCATAACTTTGAAAAATAAATGAGATATAAACACGAAATGGAATACCACCAAGTACCTACGGTCTCTAGCATAAATCATTTTATCACATAATTTGAATTTTAAATACACTCAGAATCATTAAATTCTACAATTTTCCTAAATGACCAGTCACAATGTCAGTGTTAGTTTAGAGTTTTGTATATGAATTACTTGATTAAAAAAAATATTTGTTGTAACCGAGAGTAAGAATTTTACACCTTTCCAGAGTAAAAGAAATCTAAAAGTCTCCCGACAAAGATTATTTCGGTGATGTTAGGATTTGTTCCTTTAAATTGCATGAGTTCTTTATGCTCAAAAATCAGTGGTTCATTTATCTAATTAATGGTTCTTTATTATTTGATACAACTTTAAATACTATTTCTATTAGTTCTCTTATATACTAATTACAAATATTTTAATCTTACTAAGAATTCAGAATGACTCTTTGTTTCGACTCACAGATCTGATTCTGCTCACCACTCTTATAGATGCTCATCCAAAGTCTCAATACTCCTAGGAAGCTCTAACTCGCCAAGTCTCTCTGGCCATCTTCAAGATTCCCTGGCCTGCCACACCTTCCCTTCATCAATCTTGGCATACTTGACAAAGTTTTCTCCCAAACAAGGGTTTATATATCTGCTGGCATAGCATCAAAGATGTCTGCTTTGTTTGCAAGATAAGCAATTTCATCACTTTTCCAAGTCTGTCACGATAATTGTTGTCATACTGGCTTCTTAAAAAGAACAGACTATATTCCTATCTAAAACTATCCTAATTCCTAACAGTGGTACACTATTTCAATTAACATATTATAAATTGGAAACAAAATGAAATAATAGCATTTCATTTAATGTTACTTCATAATTAAAAATCGTATAAAAAATATGTTTATCTTTCTTTCGGATGTAAAAACACTACTATTAAAATGTCAAAGGTACTTGGGATTGATTTTTGAAAGATTTTGAAATTTGTGAACAGAATAGGTGATTAAAAAACTAGACCAAATTTTTTTATAAATTAGGGAGATAATCCAACATTTTATCAAGCACTTAAAATTTTAAGAATACAAAAATTTCCATATATACAATTATCAACAATTGTTATTTTCAAAATTTTAAAGCTAATAGGGTACAAATATTCTATTAGAAAAGAATCCGGCAATGTGTGTGATTATTTTGCTAAAAAACCCAAACGCTCTACAATATTTTAATTTGGTTTTATTATGAAAATTGACATACTCATTTGTTGTTAAAAAACACATTCCAAAATACTCCCATCGCTCCATACTCATATCATTTCGAAGTTTAGGACCATAAAAACTTTAGTATTGAATCAGACAGTGAAAGGATTAAATAACTAAAACACTACATTTTTTAAACATATTTAATTTATGAAAAAAACAAAAACAGTTATGAATACTTCTAAATCAAAGTACATTTCCATTAAACACAAAAATACACAATGTTAACAATAAAAAAGGAATTAAAAGAATAAAATCTTGATGATTATTATAATACTAATATAATGTATTACATAACTGAAAACATCCCACCCAGTAGTTTTGTTGTCATTTCAGAAACATGACAAATTTATAATTTTATATAATAAGCATTAGCTAAACCTCCATTCTAAGGATCTGCGTTAACAAGATAACATGGATGTACTTACACGTGCCATCTTTCAGAAAGTACAACATCTTGTGCAATCATACTGTAATACAACTATACGAGGAATCATGGAATACAAATTGTATATGGCATCTGTCTGTATTTTATCGTACAATTTAAGTATCTTAGGAACATATAGAGATGTTTTCTGATGCACAAGAAAAATAAAACTGCTAATAAAATTGATTAATAAATAAATGTTTATGGAATTATCTGCTTTAAGAAGACTGAAAGTCTTTTACAAAGTGAGCCATCTGCCTGTAGTATTTAGAAATATAGACAATAAAAGGAACCGTAGAAACAAAATTTATATAATTTAAACAAAATTTGCTATATCGAACTGAAACCTGGATATCTCATAAAACGCAAATTCGCGACTAATTGAAAAATGGAAATGAACGTTTTGATGCCAGACAACAGAAGTTTCTATTTTTAAAATAAATCAAAGAATTTCTATCAAATTTGAATGTAATATTAATTACCAAATCAAATATATTAAAACTGGTTAAAAATGAAATTACTTATAAAATTGATTAAAAATGTCGTTTTGGAATTTTTGGGAAAGAAGTTGGCAGTTTTCATTAGTTGGTTGTAAATAGAGGCAAATAAGAAAGTATTTGAACCTTTTATTTCAACCAAAATTAGTTTTTTCATGTTTAAACAATTCTTAATATTAAAAAAAATATATATATATATATTTACAAATATTTGGGATCATATTTCACCCTGCATGATACAGTCTGGTGATTAGAACAAAATTCAAAGTATTTTCACAAGAAATACATATCCTATTTACATACATACTTACATAGTTATGGGTAGGAAAAACTATCCCTAGTAATTAAATGTTGAATTATCTAAAACTATTTGTGTTAGTATAGTGATTGCGTGGAAATGATTGCCTGTAAGGTGTTGTGTGTCCATATCCTTGCGAAGGAGTATAACCATGAATACGACCAGGAACATAACTTGATCTGAAGTCATTATTGTAAGGCAATGACAGAAAAGACTGAGGATTATCGTTTGAGGTGGACTTTGATCCACTTGATGTCGAATTCATACCATTATTTAGACGGAAAAAATTGTTCGATCTTGGTTGATAATTTTGATGGCTTCTTGAAGAATTTGAATAGGAAGCACTGTGGTTTGAAGGATAATCTCTACGGGAATTATATCTATCCATTTGGTTGGAATTTTTTAACTCATTATAACCTTGAAAAAAACTAATATCCTCTTTTGAAGGTAAATTCAATTGTTTAACAGTATCATCAATCAACAGTACAAGATCTTCAAAATTGATTTCCAATTTATTTTGAATAATCAAAACTGAACCAATCTGTTGTGTGATCGCAGTCTTTTGCAAAAATGTCAAATGAGATAATTTCTCATGTTTCTCTATGAAATTTGAAATTTCCGTTATTTTTAAATACTCTTTACTATCTCTTCTGTTATTAACTTGACAGCGATTAGAACTAGAAAACATACTTGTACTAAATTTTGTTTTATCACATGGTAACAACAAGGAATCAATTTTTTTAATTGCATTATCAGTCACGCTTATCAATGATTTGTCCAATATATTAGCTTCTAAAAGTCCTGTTAATCTTTCTTTTACCGTTTCAAGTAAAACACAATTTTCCTTTCGATTTAGTAAAATATTAGTAATATCTTTTGTTTTGTCCAAAGATAATGCGGATGATAATAGACTAAGTATTTTAGATCCTAAAGAACCTAAATGAGTTTCCAATACTGAAATATATCTTAGGACTGGAATAATTCTAGTTTTATCAACTTCAGGCTGTTCTGTAATAGTTTTAGTTGAAGACACTGTGGAGTTTAATTTATTTCTTTTATAAGTATTGTTGTCATTCTTCGAAGGACTATGATTTCTTTTATAATATCCTTCTTTATGTTCTTGAGGAAAATTATTTCTATCCACATCCGTCCACTGCGGAGGATTTGGAGCTGGACCACTTTGATGGTGTACATCTTTTGAATGCCAATAATTATCCAAAAATTCTTTTCTTAATTTGGATTTCTCATTTTTAAACGTATCTTGATATAATTCTGTCAACATTAATTTCCAATATTGCATGAATTCGTTATTCTTAGCATATCCATAATGAATATTTTTAGGTTTGCCTTTTTTTATCCAAAACTCATTCAGCCCTTCCCTAAACCGTGCATGTCTTTCTGGGTTTTCATAGTAACAGTCAATATCTTTGATTATTTCAGATTCTATGGTCTCAATTCTTTGCTTATATTTTTCCCATAGAGTCGGATCCTGGCCTGAAATAAGTTTTTCATAGAAGCTCTTTTCTTCTTCATCAAACCTATGGAATAAACAATAAATAATTTAGCACTATTTCTATTATACAATTAACACAATAAAAATATATCATCCTAAGCAAACATAATAATAGCAAGTGTGTCAGTTTTATATAAAAATTTGTAGGGCAAAAATTTAGAGCTCATAACAAAATACAGTAGAGTCTCGCAAACTCGGCACTCGATAACCCGGCAGTCCGGATTACTCGGCGACCCCGATGGGAAAAAATATATTGCTAAAAACAGCGATGTTCGTAAAAGCTCGGCAGATCCCAAAGCGGGCATTAAGTCTTTTTAACACATTTAACCGCGTCTCAAACGAAACCAACACACGCTTCCGTTTTCGTAACTCGCTCATTTTTATTTACTGTATATACTTTACGTAGATCATAACCAGTCAGACAAGAAGAAAACTGAAAAGAAATGTTATATTTTCCATAATGTATACTAAATTGATTCGTGGAAAAAAAGCGGCCTATCAAACATTTTTGCAGATGTATGTCTGCTATACCGACGGGTGCCAATGCCGCGGTGTTTTTACGCCGCCGACAATGGGATACCTCTATCGAAAAAGTCGTTTGACTCGCCGCTTTGGTGCTGCAGTGTTTTTACACCGCCGACAATGGGATACCGCTATCGACAAAGTCATTTGATATCGCCGCCGCTTTGGTGTTTCAATTACAATTTATTTTCGGAAACTCTTATCGAACCAGTACACTACGAAATAGGCCGGTTAATCTGAGGACCGGTTGATCCGAGGCCGGTTAACAGAGGTTATACTGTATAAATATGTTTATAAGCCTAGGAAAAAGAAGCTCCTTTTTTTGCCCTTATTCCTGATAACCCGGCATTTCACAAACTCGGCACACTTCCGGTCCACATTACGCTGAGTTTGCAAGACTCTAATGTATTAAAAAATATAATTTTAAAATTAGTAATATTTACTTGTTGCAAAGCGGTGGGTATTCCTGTCTTTGATACTAATTCCCTCAACTACTTCCATAGGCTTTGGATAATATCTATGTTATTTAGTGAAAGTTACTGGCTACAAAGACCAAGCTATTTTATATTTGTTTACAATGTTTACTTTTGTTCAATTAAAATTTTTTATATATATACAGAGTGATTCACGAAGAAACAGAAAGATGAGTTCTACTGAAGACTATAATGAAAAAAGTTGGTGGAAAAGTTTCCTTTTCAGTCTGTCGGCCATTTTGTGTTTGATAAAATATTAATGATAACTTTTGAAATTAGTAAGATTTTGAGTTTAAATTTGGTATGTGCAAACCGTAAATTTTACAAATATTTTATGAGACAAAATATTTACATTTTTAATGATAAACAAAATGGGTTTTTAAATTTTTCTGTACCTTGAAATAAATTATGTTATCATCAAAAAACCTAAAACGAAAAAAATGTATAATTGTCAAGGAGACACAAAACATTTTGATAGACTTACTAGTTATTTCTTATTACACAGTATCAATAATTTGAGCTAAAATGTAATATTTTAAAGAATTTTCACTGAATTTGAAATTCTACGAAATAATCCAGATACGTTGAAAAGAGTCACCCAAGGAATTTTAAAATGACCAGATGTTGTAATGCAAGTTTTTAATATGTTGTTAGTAGTTTATTTTTGTTAAATGATTTTATTTCTAGATATTCTCGGATGTTAAAAATATTCTTCTCTCTGTTTAGAAATTAATGTATTTTTTCATTAACATTTCGAATATTATGCTGCTACTAAAATTAATTATTTGTAACTTATTTTTGTTTTGTACTTGATTTTATTTACATCAATTTTCTCAGAATGTAATTCTCTACAAGTTTTGTTTAAAAGTTTTATATATAATGTTCTTTAAACATTTAACAAAGTTTTTGTACGTCAAACATAAAAAAAACAGGGTTTTTAGGCCAAATATTTGCTTTTGACTCCAAATTTCTCAAAAACTAATCCAGGTACGGTTCTATTTAATCGATTTTTCAGGTCAAAAGCCATAATAAATTACCAATTTCGTCCCTTAATTAATGTAAGTACAGCATCATTTGACCAGAGGAATACAACCCAGAGTGTTCTTTCCGTTTCTTCATGAAACACTGATTAATTTGTTTAATAATATTTTTATTTCTTTGATACATGCGCAGTTGTCAATTTTCGTAATTAAAAGTTTTGTAATAAAAAGAGTTTTAAACAAGTTAGGGTTTATTTTTTGAGTATGTTATGATATTGCTTTTTAGCGTGATTTATTGATACTGTTTAATAAGAAATAACTAGAAGGCCTATTTCAATGTTTTGTATATTCTTGAAAATTATAATTTTTTTCATTTTAGGTTTTTGACGATATCCTAATTATTTTTCAAAGTACAGAAAAATTTAAAAAACCCATTTTGTTTATCATTAAAACATATAAATATTTTGTCTCATAAAATGTTCAGAAAATTTACAGTTTCAGAGATATTTGACGTAAGTTTTTTGTGGATATATGCGCTTTGGGGATCACTGAGTCTGAAAAAAAAATTTTTTTTTTTTTTTTTATTCTGTAATTTTTTATTTTATTTTTTATAATTCAAAATAAGACTGTGGAATTGTATGGCACAAGCAAATCAAATATATGTCCTTATATAAATACATACATATTTTGACAATGGTTCCACGGCTCCATTGGTTCATTTTCACTTTATGATTAACAAGTTCCGAATTGACATTATTTGTGACAGTTAGTTTTGGTTTTATTTGGTATTGGGAATGGAAGAGTGAAAAAGTTTGTGTAATATTTATAAGTACCTTTATTTTCCTTAAAATAATGTGTAATATTATTTCATGTAAAATACCACTGAAATATTTATTACTATGTGATTGAATATATAGTTATGTAAATGTAAAAAAAAGTAATTTTTAATAAAATTATATAAAATTAACACTGTAATGCAAGAAATAATAACATATGTTTTCGGGTAATTTTTCTAAGTTCCCAAAAGTGATTAAATTTGCATGTAGCCAGTTTTATAATGTTGGTAAATTATTGTTAGTTTTTTGTTTTGCAGGAGGAAGAAACATTACCTATCCAATAGTTCAATGTGTCTTGGGGAATTCTCATTCTGAATGTTCTGCCTATGGTCAAATGGTTTTACTGGTTGAACAATTTGAGACATCCCTTTTAAACCTGAAATCAAAACAAAATATTCAATTACAGATTATTTACAATTATTACATTCTATACAAAAAGCAGTATGAGCTTTGAACTCTTCTGAGTGGTTATCATTCTGGGGTCGCAAGGTCACGAATATTTTCACTGTGGTAGCCAATGGATTAGTGAAAATTTAATTTTAGTACTAATAATGTCAACTAATTCTTTTTATTCAGGTATCCCTAACCTTATATCTACTGCAATTTCAGGTGATCGCCCATCATCAGGGTAATAAAAACAAAAATGCAATAAATAAATATATTCAAACACAAAAACACATATCATTTTCTTCTATCTCTTCTATATTAGAATATAATGTCTTATCCCTTTCATCCTGTTCCCCATATTCATCAGATTCCAGAACATCTACTATTTTAACTATTTGTCCTTTCTGCTCTACTATTCCTTTCCTAGACCTCTCTTCTTTCTTTAAAGTCTCCATTTATCTCTTTTTGTGTGACTCTTTTGGTTTATCTCTTAGAGCATAGCCCTTATTTTCTATATTTCCCCCTTAAAAAAATATATATATAAATTTCTAAATTTCAGTTTATTTAAAGTTATTTAAATTGAATAAACTGAAATTTTATTCAACTGTCCACTCTTATTCATGCAAGTATATTATTAACATTTTAAATTAAGATTGTTATTATGCCTAACATTAATCGTGCCTACATGTTGGTTGTGCCAAAATTATATTTTTTTATATTATTTTTTAATTAGTGTGGTAAGTCAAGTTTTATATAATTAACATATTTATTATTCAGTATTGTTATACAAATTATTAATTTCACATTTCTTTATACTTATTTCTGAGAAAACTCTCTGTACTCAGGATTACTGTGGGTTGAAAATTCAATATACTTGTGAACAGTCTAAATTAAATTATTACATACAATCACATAAAAAAGAATTAACCTATTCAACTTAATCTTTACAAAATAATGTTTCTTAATTATTGTCTCTATTTAGTTTAAATTTCTTCAAATCACATGTAGCCCAATCTTTTAAAAGTTCAAACTATCCACAATAATAAAAATTTCTCTGTTCTATATAAAAGGTGTTACAAAGTTCCAAGTTGCTTCCTGGTGAGAATTCAAATTTGGATGAGATACAACTACTAAATGTTGCCCTAGGTTCAGGTCCAATTTATTCTTAATACATAAATACTTATCAGTCCTTGTTGATTCTTTTCCCTGGTAATTATTTACTTTCACTGTATAAGTTGCAGAACTACTTTATTTCCCAATATATATAGTCCAAATCTAAATCTTCTGTAAGAGCAAAACTAAAAACTGGCTTGCCTAGGCTGAGAGCAAGAAAGGGAATGCTTTTTTTCCATTGTTGTAACAAATATTCTCCTTAATTAGTTTAGTTATTTTTCCTCCCTTTACTTCTCTGGTTATTAAATTTTCACAATATTTTTATACATAAACGTTTTAAACTAACTTTCTAAATCTAGGTAATTTATTTATTTATTTTCTTTACTATTTATTTCATTTTTACAATTAATTGAATACAAATTTTATTTTATTTAACATTATTTCCTTGTCTTGTTTATTATACTATTGAAATAATTTTGAATTACCGTCAACGATATTTATTTCTCATCAGAGACATCTGTTTTATTAAACTTAGGCGTATTTCATTTCCACTATTACATTGACTAGCCATGCGACAAGATAAGATGGCCATCGCTGTTCCCTTTACAAGTTATTTGCTTCTTTAATCAAACCAAGACAACTCAAATTATTATTTATCTTAATTTTGACTTTGTTTATCCAAAAGTGTTTAAATAATTATTTCTTTTCTTTATTTGTGAACTCCTTATATCTGAATTGTGTATTGAAAATATAGCTTATCGTATTGATATGTGAATGTAACTTATGTTCCTTGTTGACCCTTATGTGATTAAATTTAATAAGGCCTAAACTGGTAAATCGTTATTTTGATGTTTACAATCGTTTCTCTCCTTTCCCTCTTTTACACATTTCAAAATTAATTTTAAAAAAATATTATTATCGATGTATGTATTTATTTTAGTTACGTAAGTTTCTTATTGCAAATGTAAAGTTTTTTATTATTTAAAAAAAAAACATTACATTAGTTCTTATTATTGTAAGTTTTAATATGCAAATTCAAAGTGTCATTACTACATTTTGTGCTTATATTTGTTTGTTTATCATCTGTTGCCTAACTTTATACATCCTTGTGTATTAAATACATGAATATTAATAACAATGACCAAATTAATAAAACATATTAATAACTAATTCAAACATTTCATCAATTTTCTTACTATATATATAATATTAGATTTAGAACTGAAATATATTTTAGGTTATTAAGACAGAAATTTTGTAACATTCAAACCCACAAATTTTGGCCCCAGAGAGAAAATTCTCATAATTAATATTAAAATTGAATTAAGATACTGCTCTGAGAAATTTATTGAATACTTCTACTTGTAAAAACTATATACAGTAACATGAATTTTTGATGACTGAATAAAATTGCCATTTGTTCACTTCCTTTTTGTATTAATTTATAGATTATAGTATAAGGTAAGAGACACCTAAATAAAAAGGATTAGTTGATATTATTAGAACTGAAATTGTAAAATTTTATTTACATAGTTTTACCAATATACAAGTAAAAGGAAGCAAAATCAATTAGACTCGGGTAATAACATGTTCAATATGACCTTCGTTCAGTTTTAGGCAACACTCGTACCGTATTTGAAAGTTTTTGCATCATTTTGGTGAAGAGGCGTTGTTTCATGCTCCTTATACACATGGTTATTATTTGGATGATGGTAGCTGGTGGGTCTTCATGTAAAATCTTCTCCTTCAACATTCCCCAGACGTAGGCATCAGGTGGTGTGAGATCGGGGAAGTGGGCTGGGTAAAGAAAGTTTGTTTTAAGGGAGATGAGGCGGTTGCCAAAAGTTTCTTGAAGGAAAGCAATGTTGGTTAAGGCAGTGTGGCTGGTTGCGCCATCTTGCTATAACCAATGTGAACAAAAAGACAGGTTTTGGACATGACAAAATCTCCTGAGATCTCCAATAAAACTATCAAGAATTGACCCTATATTGGTCCTGATTTACAGTAAGAGGATTTCCATTATCGTCTTCAACAAGGTATGGACCAATTATGCTTCTCCCTGAAACAGAGCACCAAATGGTTATACGCTTATTATGCTGTGGCCTCTCTACAACACTGCAGGACGTTCAAACCCTAGAAAACGTGTTGTCTGCTTGTTTATGAAACCATTAAGGTGCACATGACATTCATCTGAAAACAATACATCACTCAGAAACTCAGGTTCTCTATAGCACATTGCTAACATTGAAGCGCAGTACTGAACTCTGACTGTTTTGTTTATACAGTTCAAAGGTTGCCCAGTTTCTATATTGTACGGAAAACCACCATTGTTTTTAAACATTATTCTCATTGATGTATTGCTTAAATTCAGTTCAGTTTAGGCTTCTTTTCGGTGACTGTAACACTTGCTGCAACACTCTTCCGTGGTTTTCATTTGTACAGACAGTAGTTGGGGCGACCTGAATAGCCCTTCTGCTACGTCAAAACACTACCTGTTCTTCGAAATTTTTGAACAACACTAATAATCACAGCATTACTAGACGGCTTTTTGTGAAAATGTTCCTGAAAACGTAATGCAGTGTGTGATAAACTTGGCCCACCCGCAGGTCCAATTCCGTATGAGCGAAAATAATGATCTACAATTAAAGCTTTCTCTGCAGTAGTAAGCACCATGTCAGCAAAAACTAACTTCAA
This sequence comes from Aphrophora alni, assembly GCA_963513935.1. Taxonomy (NCBI): domain Eukaryota; kingdom Metazoa; phylum Arthropoda; class Insecta; order Hemiptera; family Aphrophoridae; genus Aphrophora; species Aphrophora alni. Next base: position 152,409,523 of record OY740767.1, on the reverse strand, counting down.
ATAAGAAAGAAATAATAATCACGAAGATGGGCAACAATCAAAAGTTGATACATCTGATCGAGAAGGTAGCTACAGCTGATTCTGTTTCAGTACTGTTTAGTTTGGTGCATACTGTACTTCTTCATTGAGATCCAAAATGATCTATTATGTTATGAATATATATGTGGTACTGGTAAAAGCATGAGAACCAGTAAATTCTAAGATTTATCAACATCAGTTTATAAAAGTCAATATTATTTAGTGAACTTTCAAATCTCTTAAATTTTTAGCAAGAAATCTTGGTAATTGTAGGTATTTACCGATAAGTCCTGGTAAAAGTTATCATTATTAATTTATTTTACGTTGTTGTTTCTTATAGCTAGCCTGAATTCCAATCCAGTTGTGCAATGCTTTTGAACTTCTCGAAGTAGTGTCTTTGAGTCTTGGGCACAGCAGGATGTTGAGTCTCTATTCTTGTTAGATCACCTCCACATGGCACAGGACACATTCGACTGAGGAGTTGTGTTCAATAGTTAGTAATAACAAAGTAATGGACTCTCTTCTGGGTTTGGTTCTGTTTTCAAACTTTGTTACCTGCAATATTTTTGTTTAAACGATCCCTTTCCTTTGATATTGTTCTTTTAAGGAAAGCTTTTGCTGAGTTGACATCAGCTGTATTGTGTGATAGGGGAAGGATTGTACATCTTTGTGAAGATGTCTGCAGCCTCATTTCCTGGTATAACAACATGAGAGGGTAACCATTTAAATACAAGGTTTTTATTTAGTTTCTGTAGACATTTTATTATCTGCTGTGTTTATCTGTTTGCTGCTCTTTGAATCTATAAGTATAAAAATATTTCAATCTTTGTGTGGGTAGTTCTTATGATATACTTTAATCTCTGAGTCAAAATTTGTTCTATTCATGGGTTGAGTAGATTCCTGCACACATTCTGCACTTTTCATACATTGATCCATCTGTATAGACTCGGGAATCTCAACCACAGGTCTGTAGGACATCATTTTCAATAATTGTGTTGATAGCTCTTTCTGTAGAGTTAATGGGAGACAGTATTTTTTTTACTTCTTCTATTAGTGGAAACATTGAATTTATCTATGTAAAGTCAGATTATTAGATGGAAAATACAATTCTTTATGAAGATGGTTTTCTTTAAGATACTATGATAGGATTTTTTGAGTTTTTAGCCTGTTGGTTTGGAAAAATAGTTTTTATTCATGTTGTCTGGGGTAGCCCCCTGGAGCGTTAGGTATATAAATGCTGTACATTGTTTTATATACATGGGTTGGTTACCAGTGTAAAGTTTGTGACATCCCTAACTAACCAATTTTATTTTATTCAAGCTACTATGGAAGAATTCTGTAGTAGCATCAATATGCACAAATAATCTACTATGGAATAATTCTTTACTCAAGCAGTTCTAGTAGTTAAATAACATTAATATTAATTTCTAAATTTCTAAACAAATGTTGAAACATATATTGTTTCAACATTCTTGGAACATATATTTGATTATTTGTGTTGGCCAAACTGTTTATGCTTTTGTTTTATTTCAACAAGATAAATGCCTTGTCCCATTCCCACATGTTGATATAAATATGGCACACTGTAATTTACACAGTAGTGCATAGCTGGTAAACTAAAAATATTTTTTCATCTTACATGATTATGATCCAAATAGGGAAATCAAAAGTACAGTACAGTTGTACTTTGCAAAACATGATTCGGCTACATTTATATGATTGTTTTGAGAGGTACCACACTGAAATTCATTATTAGAATTACCTAAACAGCTTGTAAATAGCTTCTTGGATACAATTTAGGAATAAAGTGAAAGGTTTCTCTATTATAATTGGTATTTTAAACTAAGGAGAACTGAAAATTGAGCTTTTGAGTTACATAATTGGATTTTAGGACTCGCTTGGCTGTAAGTATGCAAACCTCAATGGGTTAAATGTTTTAATTTAGTTGTCTAATGTCCATTTACATTTGTTTTTTCATTGAAATTAAGGTTGTATTGAATAAATTCTATATAAAAGCCTATAGAAGTTTTTATCTTTTAAATTAGTGAAACATTTTAATTTCAATAAAATATTTTCTATTATTACATTCTTCTTACAAGAAGAAATTCGAATTTCAAAACTGTGTGAACATTTAAAAAATGAAATGAACCACCTTGTAGATTGGGATAATGTGGACATTGTTTATTAGGAACCAGTTTCGAGGAAAAATATTTATAGAATTTACATTTATGGCTGTTGATGAAAATCTCATTTCAAACCCTAGTATTCAATTTAAACTAATATATCTATCAATAATAAAGAATGAATTTAAAATTGTTTACTCACAAATATAATGTGATGAAAATAGCCCTGTGCAAATAGTTGCAAGCTTAAATAATAGCAATGTAAATAATATCAATGTAAAGATTCTAGCAATGGATAAAAATACTTCGTCCAACTCAAGACACGCTACGCCCTAAGATTTTTGGCAATATATGATTAACGACCTGAATAAATGATGAGTTTTTATACTTCACAAAACGTCCTCCCAGGTTCTGTATACTCTTCCACAATGTATTTTTATTTATTTGTGATTTGTGTGTTTTTAATCTGTTTTAACTAAAATAATTGGCAAAAAACATAATTGTTTAAAACAAGTTTAATATTGAAAAAGTGGTGAGGACAGACAATAACATAAATAAAATTAATGGCTACCCAATATTTAGTAATCACTAAGAATACCTATATCTTAAAAGAAAAGCACAATATGACTGTAACTCGGAACAATACTGCACCAATTAATAACACTTTTTAGTTCCAATTAGTATTTAAATCAATATACCTTATTTGTTACTGAAAATTTAAAGAAAAATTCGTACATGCACAAAAATGTTGTAAATTTAGGTTTTCCTATTTTTTTCATGATTAAAGCACAAATCCTCTCCGTCATCATTGTTTTATAAAAAAAAAAGAACATAGCATAAACACCCCTAGCCCTCTAATACTCTAATAATATCAGGGTCGGAAGAGAACAAGAATTGGTCAAGAGACTTGATACGAAAAATAAAAGAAAGGGATCTAACCCCCAAGACCACATGAAAAAATGTGTAGATCCAGATATTATCATTCGCTATTGCCACACCCATAGGTTGAGTTTTCATATTATCCTTGAACACAAATTTGTTTTAACTTAGGAACTACTGAACCAAATCTAATCAAAACTAAATCCTAATCAGATAACATATTTACATAGAAGTTAGAACAGCTGTTCTTGAGTTATAAGCTTACAATCAAACAGATAGAGAGATTAAAACATTATGAGAGAAAGAAAAAGTAAAGATATTTCAACTAAAAAAAAAGTGTTTAATACAATTTTATCATAGTACTTAGATAACATTAATTATGGAGAGATTTTTAACACACAGTAAATAGAAACTATACATTTACAAGTGATTTACCTGAAACTTGGTTATTCATCTGATTGATCGATTCATCCTCGACTTGGCTTCCCCTGAAACATTTTGTTACAATTAACATTGATACAGTTAACTCTTCCAACACAAATTGCTTACATTATGTAATCCTAGGTGATTTTTGCAACATTTGATTTTAACGAAAGATGGAGAAGAATCAATTATTATCCCCACTCCAACTTTTACTTCTATCCCAGCAGCTTCCAAATTGTAATATGGGGCAAATAATAATTTAAATTAATTAATAAACATTTCATTTTGTCATCATTATTTTTTGATGACGCAATGTTGCACCCCTGATTTCTTTCCAATATTTTTGTTTCGACACACAACATCAAAACAAGTGGACAAGCATCATCATGATACTTACCTAGATGTAATACAAGCAGATCCTCTAAATGTAATGCCTACAATCCTTGTGGGATATGTTAAATAGCATTGATCATATACAGTAGAGTAAGTGTGTTAAAGACACTTTGAGTTGTTACACAGGTTTACTGACCCTCGTAATTGTGTATATCATTACTTTCTTCACTTTAGTTAAGCCCTAAGAGACCTTGTTAATGTGTATATATTAAAAAGTCTCCATTTGCTTCCCTCATGTCAGTGTTTCGGCCCTGCTGGATATAAATATACAGATATTAAATTTGTTGTAAATAACTTCACTATCATCATAGAGACGTTGGTTGGTCCGCCACATGCAGAATTTAGTTCTAATTTAGTGTTATAAGTTGAACACCACAAGAGATATGAACCAAAAACTGTTTAAAATGGCCACTATTTTGACATTTTCAATTTGATTTGATTTTTTCATTTTTATATAGTTCTCTATATATGACCATACTAAATGTCATGTCCCTATCTTAATTTTTGTGGGCGATATCATGCTTAGGTATAGATGAGGACAACAAAGATGAACATATAACTGTTTCAGTTTCTTGAAGTCATTCGAAAACATGGAGATTGAAATTTTTGACAATTACCAAACTTACCCTATACTGGGTAAGAAAGATGGTAAGTTTATGTTACAATATTTCCAATTTGTCTAAAAAAAAATTAAAACTAACCTAATCGAGTACAATAAAATAATAAAAACCATAATTTTCATGTACAGATGACACGACATGAAACAAGTTGTGCACATCGCTCATCCAGCTATGGTAATCTCTTTGTCAATAAGGTAATTCCAAAAGCAAATTTCTGCAATTATTTGGGATGAAAACTATTCAAAAAGTGTCTTGTGGATATAGATGCTTACTATAGAAAAATATTGTTAATTAATTGTTTTATAGTTTAAACATTACATACTCTACTATTACTACTTTTGCACCTCTGTACTCATATACCAGTACCAACATTGTGATTGAGCACATGTACTTTCTCTTTAAAATGAAATTAATCTCAGGATGCGAATTCTTTGGAAGAATATACTTATATTAAAATACCGTTGTGATATGTAAAATGGATACATTTATTATCAGATTTGTGAAAGAAAATATACTTAATACTAAGAACATTAATCAAACAAGATGAAACCCATGTTCACAAAATAGACATAAAATTCAACAAATCAAATAAACGTTCAAGTTCACTTTATTACAACATATATTTTGTATTTACAGTAGAACCCCTCTAATCTATCACCTTCGGGACTGGGGGCATGGTCAGAATGCAAAAAAGGTCAGATTATCTGAAGAAAGCTAATATTTATTATATAAAAAGACTTTTTTACAGTGAAATAAGTGATATATAAACTTTAAAAAGTCACAAGTCAAAGTTTACAGTAAAATAACAAACAAATTACTTAGAAAAAAGTCAATTATAGATTTTTGTTTAGCAGATGATATTCTAGACTTAGCTGCAGTGTCCCTAAATTTCTTAATCCACAAAATGTCCATTGAAGTTGAGATTGGGTTCTACTCGATGTACTGAAGGGCGATGTCGAAAGCGTTCTTGAGCTTGAGCACGGTCGGATTAACCAGAGCGACGAACTAACTGAGGGGTGGATTAGAGGGGTTCTACTGTACCTTAATTGGTCTGTTTAAAATAATCTTTTCTGGAATGTCATTTAGCTACGCCCGTTTAGTTTGCAAATAGACATCATCAGGTTTCACACTTGTCACAATTATAAAATTACACACAATAAATACACAAACCCATACACAATTTGGTGAATTTTAAATTGTGAGAAATGCGAAACCTGATGATCTCTTTGCAGTGAAACGGGCGTAGCTAAATGACATTCCAGAAAAGATTATTATAGACAGACCACATAAAGTAAAGAGAAAATTTATTTAATATAAACAATCCAGAGACATGAAACAAAATAAATTATTACATCAGCTAATACAAATTTCCCAAAAGTCAATTATATATATATATAAATTATTACTTTAATTGTTCTCATTAATGTCTCTAAATCAAAATTTATTTGCATAGAGTTCCTTTAATGAATTATTCATTTTCAAGAATATATGGTAAATAATGTAAAACATAGAGGGTGCTATACCAAACACACATTAACTGAATTTATCAACTTCTAAAAACAATTTAACTGCTCCGAATCTAATATTATTTTAAGCTGACTACCGACACTTGGATATTTTCTTAGGATAATAATTTGTTCTATTATTGTACAATTTTAAAATAATCACCTCCCAACCGTTGTAATAATCTTGGACAAACGAAATTGGTGGAAGTTTTTGCGAGAAATGTCTTTTACCAACATTTTCCCAAGGCGCTTAATCTTCTACTTTGTCTATCAAACTAGCTGGTTCATGATCTAATTTGGAAGCTTCTAGAAGGTTTTTCTCTAGTCTACTGAACCGATACAAAGAGCTGAACAGTGTTGACAGATTTCTTTTCTATAATTCGATCTGACAGGGTTGTTAGATTGATCATATTATTCATTTAAATTCTTAACCTCATAAACCTAAAAATTTTTATAATTAGACACATGTTCCTGACCATTTTATGTATAAATAATTACAATTATGTTTTATATGTCTCCCTTTAAGGTCTCACAACTTGTTCTGTATTGAATCGTCAATCCAAAATTCAAAAGTTTCCCTATAATCCGATGTAACTGCAGATGAACAGCTAATCTCTCGATCGCAATCGGGATTATACTACTGGTTACTGATGTTACAATTGGTAATCATCAGACGATTTATATTATATTTTGACTTAGACTTTGAAAATGATAAGCCTAAAAATGTGAAATTTTACAAGGGCCAGATAGTCATGAGTCTACTGTATTTCACACAATTACAATGCATTAATTAATTTTCCCTTCTGACAATAACGTAATATTTTTAAAGAGTTATTATTTACAAAATATTTCTAATTGGTCTGAATGATATGATCAGTGAATTTGAAGTCAATTGACTGGAAAGCTGAGAGAATATGGCACATAAATAGAGTCAAATGTATGTGTTGTTTAATTCATTACGATGCCAGATCCCAGAATTTAATATTCACTTGAAAATGACTGAATAGGCAAAAACGGTTGTAAAGTCATAATAAAGCAAAAGAAGACTACTGAAGACGCTACGTAATTTATAATTGAGTTATTATCAACAATAATTTAGTTGAAAATTCCCTTAACAACAAACTTATGTAAAAACACAAATAACTAAACACCAAACACAAATATATAATTATTTGTTTATTCCCTTAAAGTTATTACCATCAGAGGATGGATATCGTTAAACTAAAACTAAATAAATCCAAAGTAACTAAAGTTAAAATGAACAAACCTCCCACTCCTGAGATCAGCTAGCCTATGAGGAGGAGGCCAGTGTGTCTGACCTGTAGAGTGGGAGGAACAAAGCAATGAACCCCAGGTAGTAGCAAATAATTGATAACATAATTAACAGAATCTTACTCTAATTCTTGCAGCTAAACATTGGATACATAATTTAAAATGGGTGTCTAGTTGGTGAATTTATGAAATGATTATGATGTAAAATACAATTTGGATAATAAACAATTATTTTATTTTTTGATCGATGTATTAAAGTTTATGAAATGTTCACTATTGTTTGATTTAAGAGTTATCTTATTTATAATTTTGGCCAAGATGTGAATTTGATGTTGAAACTGTGAATTTCTTTAGGCTGATACTTATGGATTTTTTGAAGTAAAATTTATTATGCATTCTATTTTTATTCTTTGAATATTATTGGATCCAAAACCTCATACGCCCGTCTCCTTTCAATGTTACAATTCAAGTGTCCCTTCCTCCTCCAAACATTCGATCTTCTTCAAAATGTCTTCTTTCTTTATTCAATTTTTATCCTGTTTAGTATTTTGCTGCTAGTGTCTACCTCTTGCTCAATCACTCTACATTTTTATTTATTACACATTATATTATAATTTGCAAATAATTTTTTTTATGATGTATGATATGAAATGGGTTGGTGATGAAATATATGAGATGCAAAATAATAATTTAGTATAAACCACAACTTTATTTAAAATTAACCGACCATGGTTTTGCTAGTTACAGCATTGTCCGGGTAGTTTACTTGAATAAAGAAGAAAGGTACAGTTCACAATATCCGAACAATAGTTGGGTAAAACCTCTTTGTTAACCTAAATAAAGGTTCTTTAATTGTTTTTTCCAAATTGATGCACAAAGAGATTCTTTTAAAAGTTCATATTTCTATGTCTTGTTGTTTTGGGGGGAATGTATGAAATGGTATTATAACCCTAATTTATATAAAAAAGAAACTGTTAATAGTTTACATTGATATTTACTGATTCTAATTTATTAATTGAAAATTTTAAAATATTACATGGGACTAAATAACTTCTCTTAAAGTTACATAACCCTATTCTAATAAACTGTATACAATAATTGTTTTCGTATATGTGAAAGATTCCTGCACTAACATTTCTCCATTCAGGATCGGTCTAGCCTTAGTGGGCGTTAACCTTTTGAACTCTTGTCAATTTTGTATTTCTTCCAGCCGCCATCTTGTTCAGACTTTCGGTCGTAATTTGAAAGAATCTACCTTTATTATTAATTTTAAATAGGAACTCAGGTGACGTTTTATACTCAGAAATATATGGTTCATATATAGGCCAGGTTTGTTTTGTCCCAGCGTCTTTAATGTTATTATAATCGCCGAAATACTGGCGACCTTCCATTTGATATAAATTTCTAGGCCGTTCTGTTTCCACTTGTAAGTTGATAAATTTCTTTTAGTCGTTCTTTTTACTATTGTTCTTTTATAAATATTGGTTTTTATAGATAGGCGGGATTCTTTAGATTAATTTTGATATGGGTTACATAGGTCTAAAATTTCGATAAAAGGCTTTAATTAATTTTGATCTAGTTGAAAGTCTAAAATTAATAAGCAATTGTTTAGATCGCTACCGTTGTGCATTTTTTCCGGTAGGTGTCGTGCGTGTCTTCTCGTGTTTGAAAGGAATACTGATTATTTATTGAAACAACATTATTTTGAAATGTTTCAACACAAATTAATCATGATCACCCAAACACATACATAACCTATTTTCATTAACATTACACAAACAACATTCAAATCAAATTGTAACAATTAAATTATAAAAAAGAAATTTAAAATAAGACAAAGAAGTTAACAAAAAAAGGAAGAAGAAGAAACAAAACAAAACTAGAGGAGAAAAGAGAAGCCTGTGGCGGAATGGAGGGGGCACTCTTGTACCAGGAAGAGAAGAACAAGATTGAAGTTATTGGATAGCTTCATCTACGGAAATACACACACAAAATAATTGGTAACTGTAATGTAATTGTGAGAAACTTGGTGAGTGAAAATTGTTAAGAACTATCTACCTGTACACAGCCACGATTTTATAAATACTAAAATATACTTATATCCCTTCAAAATCCATATCAACAGTATAAAATCAATCACTAACCACCATATCCTTTCACCCCTTATCACCCATCTAGTTTTAGAATATCTGTTGTAAATCACTGTTTACCTTTTTGTATAATTAGATTTAAGAATTTGTGTAGTTATGCAATTGAATCCACAACGAAAACTGTGGTAGTTAGTCGCGGCATCTCAAACAATAGATTATTACCCGAGATCAAGAATATTGTAAAACCAAGTTATACGAATAATCTTAACAAAAAAATTTTGTGGATCCATTTTCTGGCTTCATTTACATATCATTTAATTATAAATACTTAAATAAAAATGAAATAAATGATATTAATGTACGTTTTGTGTATTTAATCAGCCAGGGAACCAGTTAACTCAAGATTAAGAAAATTGTTGTAAAATTAAAACGTCACAATTTGACATCAATGTTGGCTATAAAAAAAAGTAGTTCAAAGGTTTAAAAATTATTATTATGAATTTGAATTCTATCAACATTACATTGTACTCACTGTAAATTTGTCGATGTAAAGACAGGTTCAGATTTCTTTGCTTTAGGATCGTTTATTTGTCTATTTTTCCATCCAACTAGAAAATAATAATTTTACAATTATTAAAGCTAACACTCTATTCATGTCTCAATAATTAAAGTCTAAAGTAAACTTGGTATATTTTTATACCAAAAATATTTTACATAACATTGTACAAACTTGCTCCTACTCAAAACCAAATAGGAAGCAAAAAGTATTAGTTGTCAACAAAATTTAAAAAATGTCAGTCAAGCGTTACCTATAAATGAAAATGAACTATTGGTGACATCTTAGAAAGTTGAATGTCTCGAAATTAGTTCCAACTATTACGATTAATCTTAATAATAATGTGTTTATTTAAAACATAATTAATTTAAAATTCAACTAAAATAATAATAATTTGAATATAGATAATACTTCTGGTCAAATGACCATCGGAGGTCATTATTAATGTCAAAAATTAAACACTATTTTAAAAATATACACATAAAAATAAAAATTATCAACTGAATCAGTGAAATATAAATAAAATTATTATTTCAAAATTTACCAACTGCATAAAAGGATTTTCTTATTAGGGCAAAGTTGGCCAAAAGTTAAAATTAAATTCAATAAAGTTACTGATTTTCATGGGATAAAAAATTTAATATAATTTAATGAAAATTGTTTAGGCTACGAAATTTAATATCTGTGTGTGGATATTTAAAAATATATATATAAATACTGTAAGTAAAATATTTGTATAAAGACATGAACAACTGATTAGATTGTTAACTGAGAAATTAGTGTCCAGCGATTAATAGAAAATAAATTCATAAATTACAGACTAAAGTAAAACGTTAATTTTTTTTTTTATTTAATAAATTGCCTATCTGCTATCAAAGTAAATAAAATTAGAAAAATAATCAGTTTTGTCAGAGGAATATTTTTGTATTTTTATAATTATATAAGTTAAAAAATTTGAGTTATTTTTTTGTCCGAAGAAATTTGATTTTGTTTCTATTATTTAAAATAAAATAAATGGGTGTTAATTTCTAAATATCAAAAACAAAGACTTGTCTTTTATAATTTCCACACAGCCTTGTTTTATGCTTACAGGAAATACTATTATTTAAAAGGTAAGATATATTGTATTCAAGAAAAGTATTCTCGCTCCCAAGGGATATAAAAGATAAATAAAATTAATTGTGTTCTCTCTGAGCAAAAGGGTTAAAGTAAATATAGTTACTGGAAGTATTGTACAAAAAAGGGGGGGTACCGACAGTTTGGGGTGACTTAAACTGTTGAAGGAGTTATACAATCCAGGCCGGATAAATTAAAGAAGCCTAAACTTCCAATGGATTGTATAACTCATTTCTTTTCTCGCGAAAACAGATCCTGAAAGAAAAAATTTCAGGATTTGAGACTAGTGCGTATTTTAAAAGAGATAGGGGAAGCGTACAGTTTAACTCATAAAAAAGTGTTCAGTTTTTTTCGTTGTAATGTATATCTCTAAAGTAAAATTTGTAATTTCATTTTCTGAGAGAGAAACTATAAAAGAAAATGTAAATTAATTAAAATCCGATTTATATATTTAGTTTTGAATTGGTTATAGTTTCATATTTTGTTTGATTGTATAGTTTTAATTTTCTAAGAAAGTGTTTTGGTTGAATATAATTTTAAAACATTAAAAATAAAGATTTGTATATTTTTAAGTAAAATTAAGTTTAGTGCCAGGCTGAAGGTCGCTAGACCATTGCCAAACAAGGTACCTAATTTTGTACTATTTTAATGTCTTTAGAAATAAAAGCACGGTTTTCATGCTTTCACAATAGACGATGAACTCACCAGTACACTGCGCAGAATCTATATGAGCTTCATCCACACAATCTGCAAAGGTTTGTTCTGGAGTTTCCCTGAAAACAACAGACCTCGTGTTAATAGTAGTTTCTTACAATGAACAAATAAATGTTAAAATCTAATAAACCCCTAAATGGTTTTAAATTGTGCCAAAATTGATCAAAATGTGCTTATTTTTTATTTTCTAATTTTGTTCAATTGTATGTGTAAATCCTGTTAAGAATGCAAAGTATTAAAAACTTATTTTGAAGTCATTGTAATAACAAAAACTTACATTTCTTGTGGAAAATTGTTATTTTCTGATGGTTTTTTAAAAATTGTAAATAAAAAAATAAAATAAAAAAAATGAAATAATTCTTTCCAATTACTAAGTAAATAAATGCCGTTAAAATTTTTTACAAAGAAAAAACAATTCACGAAAAAATAATCAAAGTTATAAACAAATTAAAAAAATCTATATAACTTGTGTAAATTCACATGAAAATAGTGAAATACAACGTTGATTTGTCACATGTATGAAGTCAAGATAAGTAGTTTAGTCTATTGACAACAACGACAAAACAAATTGAAAGACATACTATCTAGCGACAAATCATCAAACTACAATGGACGGTTTCGACAAAGAAATAAAATAGGTCTATTGTCAGCATTGAATTGATTCATCAGCGCCACTTTTTTCCCCAAAGTTGGCCGATGAATTAATTCAACAAAATCTGTTAATGATAATCATACATTCCTTGAAACTTAAAACATAAATTTATACTTATGGTAAAACCTTATGGTACATTGTGACAGATTAGGGCTCACAATTGTCTAAATTAATTACAAAATAATATGATATGTTACAATAAAATAGCATGTAAAGCAGCTATTTTTATTTTAAATAATCAAATTTTAAATTAGTGAATAACAAAGAAAAATAAAAAAATGGTGCAAAGACATTGCTCAAATTTCTCACTTATTTATATATTTAAATAAGGATCTAAACCTACTTTGCTTTTACTATAAATACGTCCTAAGTATAAATCATATTTGATTAAAATTAAGCTTTTAAATGACAGTGGTTTTGACAGTAACATTGGTTTTTTGACATTTGGTTTTTTAAATGACAGTATTCATTTTTGTTTTCACCTATTATACTAGAACATAATAAATTTTTTATTTGCAATTTTGTACACAAATTTGGGTCATTGATTTTCACGCAAAATAACTCACCAACAGCCATTTTAGGAGTGATGGTGATGAATACATTTTGTTTGGGTCCTTAGAGATTACAATTGAACAAAATTTCATCAAAATCATTTGATTCAATTATGAGAAAAATCATATTATTGTATTTATTTCAAATGACAGGTCTATTTCAAAATTTGGGGTCTACAGTACTGCACATACGACAGTCAGACTACATTAGAAAAACAGCTTTTTTTGATTTTAGGGGACCTCACATATGCAAACGACTCGACATTGATTTTTTGACCCATCACATAATTTTCTCTATATTATGTATATTTGATGAAGTAAAAAAAAAAAAAAAAAACATTAATGGAAATTCAAACAAAATATTTTTATTTCTTTTTCCTCCACAATATTTTCATCTGCAAAACAATATGTTCTAAATATGATTGAAATGTCTTTTAAAAACGTTTTGTTTATTTTGACCTTCTGACCATATATTTAAATTATTGCCACTTATCATCACCCCTATACACAAAGTGTTTAAAACGTTGGTTGTAATATACAGATTTTTGAATATGGAATGAAATTCACGGTAAAATATATAAATGCTGTCATTGGTTTAAATGAGACGGAAGTTAATAAAGTCAAGCGAAAATGGACTTTATTGCTGTGTCTAGAATAATGAAGCAAATAAAAATAAATTTTCAAAAATGTATTTACAACAATGTTTAGTCTTAAGTTTAGCTTAATATTTAATTGAAAACTTGTTTATATTTGAGTAGTTTACTTGTAGTCATGGGATTTTGGTTTTGAGACTATGATGTGTGAATATCCGGACAATGCAAGCGTGCGTTGAGTGAGTGGAAAAGGAGTGTTCAAAGTGAACAGACGTGGTTATGTTTGAGGAAGGAGTTGATTTGTAGACAATGAAACTTATGTTAAAGTGATTCTTTTGTAATATAGACAATGTAAATCGCAAACAGTTTAGAGGGTGCGTCGGAAATAGACGGACACATAAATATAGTGAAATAGTAAATCTTTTGTGAATGTGCGTAGAGCACATGGTGCGACTTGAACTTTGTTCATTGCACAGACAGTTTAACCGGTGTTTTCAATCTGAAAGACGTTAAATATCAAAACATAAACTCTATTTCAGTGATAGAGATGAAATGTGTGAGAACTATGAATTCGTAAAGTCAAAATCGAGATCATCAACTGAAAGATTACGTAGTCGATAATGGAACTCAACCTCAAGAACGAGGACTGCATGCCACAAGGGAGGTTCACCCTGGAGATTGCTACAATGCGGTAACATAAATGATAGACAATCTTATTTTATCTTTTGTGTAAAAAAAAGACTCATGATGAAATATTAAATATGTTAAAATTTGTTTAAATAAGTAATCTTAATGTTATAAGTAATTTTTTAAAAATATTTAAACTAAAACTTTAATAGAAAATTTCTAACTTTTTTTTTTTTATGAGAACAAAGATGCTCATGTAAAATTTAATGAATAAAAGTTGCAACTACTTTTAAACCAGAATCATTTATAAAGAATTTTAGTCTCTTCAAGACAAAACAATTTCAAATTTCTAACATGATATAATTTCAAGCAATATACTAATGTATATGTATTATTAATATATGTGTGTATGAATACTTTTAATAAACTACTATGTTCAGTTTCAGAAAAATAAACAACAACTTCTTATTTACCGTTTAACCACTGCAAAGTACACTTTCAAAAGAATCACGACCCTGAGAACATTTGAATTAAATTTTTTTTCTCCCTTTTTCAAAATTGGTAAGCTCTAAGCTTCCTGGTGCCCTTAATGCTGAGCAAATTTCTTTTTCTTTTTTTAAAAATAAAAATATTAAAGTCAAAACCCTTGAATTATATATTTTACAACTGTCGCACCAACTGTGGGGAAATTAGTTAATAAAATAAGTTCCCTTTTGAATTATATATATTTTTACATGGTTTGCCAAAAACATATGCAATGTTAACAAACTGAATGTTAAAAAGATATTTAATTCATAAAATGATAATTACACAACTTGTTCTGTATGTTTTGTCAATGAGTGGTTATACTTTCATCAACAGTAAAGTACAATTTTACTTATCCAGTTATGTAAGTTTGATAATCATAAAAATTTCAACCACTATTTTTTGACTGATCTTCAAAGTTTCATGGCCTCAGTAAACCAAAAATGTGATTTTTGAAATACCATCATCCATTGTCGTCTGCATGTAAGCAAGATTTTAAAGACACAAATTAATATAAGAACATGAAATTTAGTGTAGGAAACTAGAATAGAACCATATAAAATTCAGAAAATCTAATTAAAAATGTGAAAATGCTCATCACTTTAAGCAGTTGTTTGTTCATACTTTGTGTGTTATTGAACATTTAACACACTATATTAGACACAAATTCGCAGATTTCAATTTTGCATATAAATGGTACCAACCCTTAACTCTCTACAATAACAATATATCAAAAATGTTATTTTGAACAAGAAAATGTGATATTCGTATAGTTACAAGATCCGGCAGGGCCGAATCATCGACATGAACATATCGACATTTTAACATCAAGCCTAAATAATTAACATCAAAAAACATTTAAATGTTAAGAGTCACTCTAATACAAACACTGTTGTGTTCTCTGATTCAGAACTGTACCTAAAACCTACCATTAGGCTCGGGTTAGAAGGAACAGTATTGTACCAAGACAACTTTTGGATTTAACATAATAATTTAGGTTAGCTTACCAAATATGTAATGGACATTCATCTATAGTTTTCTTCAGAGAACTCTTCCTCACTTGGAATGACTTCATTGATGTGCGAGATGGTTGTAATCTTCCATGAACGTATTCAATCCTCCCGACCACATGTTCAAGGAACTTCATTCTTACCAGCCCTGTCTTACATGCAATGTACGACCGAATTTTCTTACTAGCAGTGGGGAAAAATTTTGTCTGTAAAAAATATGGATAAATTTCATATTAACTAAACCCAGAAGCAAAGCCTGCTGTGTGCAAAAAATTTTTAATGAGATTTTGGTAGCCATGATATCTTTGTGAAACAAAATTCAAATTTATAGAAGTTTTAGGTTGCTAAACCAGCCATAAATCCTCTAAAATAAAGTTGAAAAACCTGCTAAATTCACAATCAAATGATTACTTATGCAAAATCTGCAATATTCAAACCATCTAAAATGGCCATATCAAATTACAATTGTGAAACATTTTATTCTTAACTTTATAAGAACAGTATTGAGCTAATTTGAAACATGAAAAAAAAAAAAAATAATAAATAAAAAAGTTCATTATGTTACGAATGAAACTATCTATTTTGAATCCTGAAGTTGGATATTTTGATTATGAAGCTGGGTATCCTGATCAGTTGTATAACATTTTTAGTGTATTTGTTTAGTTTTAAAAGAATAAATAATTAACAGATTTCATAAAATGAAAAAGGAAGTAAGACAAAGCTTTATATTGTATCCTGAAATACTCAATAGAAATAGAATTACTATTATTATTTTTATTTAATTCTAACACTGTCTACGTTATAAAATAACTGATTTTAAAACAAAGTGAGAAGGAGTGGCAGCCAGTGAGTTGATCCATCCATGACCTGCTATGTAAATAATAAATATTAAAATAACTTATTTTCTACTAATGTACAATAATTATAGAGTTTTGTTAGGAAAAATACAAATTAAGAAGAAAAAAAAATTCTTGTTTTGATATATTTAAGTAAGATTATAATAGTTTTTTTTACAGTTTACCAACAATTTTGTAACATGCACTTAACAGGTTTTGCATCTGAATTACTCAATATTTAAAATAGACAGTGCACAAAAATTACACCAACACATAAACATACACAAAACTAAAGACATAATATAATCAAACAAAAGTATCAAAAATTTTCGTTATGGAATTATTCAGTTATAAAAAAAAGAAAATAAAATAAAATGTATCATGGAAGGTGTCTTAGAAGATCAAATATCTCAAAAACGGTACAAACAACTTCGATAAAATTTTGATGATATGTAAAGTTTATGGCCTAAAGAAGTATGATAAACTTCATGTAAATAAAGCTACAATCTGAAATGTACACTCTATAATAGTTTAACAAAAATCAAAATTTTCAAAGCATATAGCTCATGATTTTTTCACCTTTCCTCATTATTTTTTGTTTGATTCCTTAGAGATTACATTTGAGAACATTGGATTTGTAGTTTTATGATATTTACAAATATACAAAAATTTGTTTATAGTATTAAGAAACATGAACCTTTTAAATAAAAAATTAAAAAATCTAATGTAAACAATAATTTTGTGTAGGTACTCTGAAATTTTTTTACATAGTAAAAATAAATTCAATGAATCTAGTAAAAGTGCCCAAAATATAACTGATTTTATGCTCAAAACAAAAATAGGCTACTGTAGAACGAAAAGTAAAATTTTTCAACCCTTTAGACACCACAATAAAATTGGTGGATTTTGAAATTATGTTACAATATTTTTAGAAAAACAAAAATATATTTTGTCCTAAAGAAGAATTTTCTCTAAGCTGTCTAGGGGATAAGTAAGCTATAAAAATTGACAAAACCATTTTTTAATTAATAGTTTAATTCTGACAAAGAATTGAATATTTATAGAGTCAAGACAAATAATATGGTCTATTACAAATTATAACTAAAATTCAATAATAATTTTACTGCATGATACATTGGTACATTGAAATAAAACTGCATAACTGATCAAATAATTAATACAAAGGTTTTTAAACGAGTTAGTAATTGGTGTGACAATCCTCAAATCAAAAACAATCTTGAGGGTGCACCTTTGTGAGAGGTTTGTTAGTACAGGTCTTGCATACATAACAATGCAGTTTGTGGAGAGGGCTTTATCCTTTTTCTTGAGAAAATTTGATACCGTTTAAATATAAAACTAATGAAACATTGCAATGTTGAATATTTGCAAACATGTAAATAACAGTGAGACACAATAGACTAGAGCATAAAATCTCATCAAACCGTGAAAAAGTAGGAAGGCTTTAGCGCTCAAAGCCATTTTATGGTAGCTATAATTGCCATTAGTCTCAAAACATAAAGGACTACAAAACTCTTACTTTTCTTTAGAGTAATATTTTTTTATTTCATGCACTGTTTTTGACAAAATGAAGAATTACATAATTTTGTATGATACCCCATGAATGTCGGTTCCAATTATACCTAAAGGAATTTTTAACTATGTAAAATATAAAATATAATTTCATTCTTGATCAATATCATTTATTGTAAAAAGCCAAGATTGAACATTTTTATAATAATATCTGCTAAGATCTACATAATTAGTTTGGATACAATCTTATGCCAATCCTAACACTGTCTTATTACTTATATTTTTCAACACATTTCGGAGTTTCTCCATATACGAGATTTACTTTAAAGTAGGTCTCAAAGATGGACGAAACTAGTGGTGGCATAAGACTGTACTCAAACTTACTGAATATATTTTGAAAAACTTTTAAAGACTGACAATTTCTAATTTGTTGTTCAACTTTACTGTACAGTTTAGGAGCTATGTAAGTAGAAGCTAAATTTTTTAATTCTCAGCCTAGGAATAACAAACTGTGGCTGTCTCCACTTCTTTTGACCAGCTGGAAGCTCCGGCTGGCTGGAGACGGCGTACACTTTAGCCGATTCTTGTCAGGATGGGCCAAGGAGTCGGGTTAGGACGCTAATGAATGCACGCAACGCAAGTTAAATTTAATGTTATATTTTATTTCAGCGCCGAATTAGATTACAGAAATATTTATAATTTATAAAAAAGACATAACGGCTAGATAAAGCCTTAATAGTGGCCGAAAAACATACCGTTTAATTTAGCTAGCACGTGGCCGAAAATGGACTGACCTCGTCCAGTAGCGGTCTTCCTTCTCGCGGCTCTCGGAACAGACTCCCGCTCGGCTCGCTGGTTCAAGCCCTCCACTCCTCGTCTCTCCCCCCTTCTACATAATCTTGCACTGCTCAACAAAATCGCAAGTGCCAATTCATATTTTATTATTTAGAATTCCTTTACATCCTAATTTATAATTATTATACTTTTGGTTTGGTGGGCTCCTTGGCTGGGCCACAAAACAAATTATCTCAACAAAGATTAAAGTTATAACTTCTGAATTCTTACTGTTACTCACCAAAAAAATATCATAATGTAGGAAAGATGTGAGATGATCTATGATAGATCTACGGTTAAACTTTGTGGTATCACAGAGTGCACAGTAATAAGCATTAACTGTAATGTGTGATTGATTATAAGTGTATCTAGGCCCTCCACACTCTAGTAAGTATTCCAATCCTACAAGAGGTTTAGTTATAGTGTTCAGATCCTCATCAATCTCACAAATAGATTTACCTCCCTTAACTAGAGTTTGAATATTTTTTCCTGAAAAACAAAAAGAAAAAAATAGTAAAACAAAAATATAACAGAGGAAACCATTATGCGTTACATGGCTAATTAATACATTTGGTTTTCAACAATTTATGTTATTAACAATTTAAACTCCAATAACGGTTATTAACCAACTATGTAAATTACTTCCATTATCCAAAGTTACCTATGAGCCAACATAATTTATTGTTAAAATTTCATGACCTCTGTGATGACAGGTCGAGTTATATTATTTCCAATGCCATCCATAATATCTCTAGACATTGTCGGAAGGCATTTTACATAACAAGAACTACAGAATATAATCTTTGATACAATTTGTGAAATCTTGTACAATTTAATATCAGCTGGTAGTAATAATTAAAAAACTTGTTGTTCATTGTGCGAGATAAAGTTGTTAGTAAGTCGTTGAATTTATATTAATTTTTAATAAAGCTACATTTTATAAGTTCGAATTAATATTTTGAAAATATCATTCTCAATATTTGTTTACAAATAGAAAACTAGTAACTAATTTTTGAAGTCCAATTTTCTTATGAATATTAACGATTGGTTGATCAGAACAATAAAACTGTGTCAGCTTATTCTTTTTGTTGATGGTTTATGAATACATAATTGTAACATGATTCTTTTTAGCGATGTCCTAGTATAAAAGGCAAAATTAACAGGATTGATTTTCAAATTAATGTTGTTTCAAATAATTTGACAAAAAGAAAAGTGCGTAAAAGTGGAATCAAATACTAATATTTTTTCAAGGACAACTGAAAAATGTTAGTGCAATTTCTGCTTTTTTCATGTATACATTAAATTCGTGTACAAAGAATTACTGATTGCTGGACACCCTGACTATAAGGTTTTAATTTTATTTATAACAAATTAACAGTAAACAAGCCACATAACTCTATCAATTAAATATTCATTAGCACTAATATGGTTTTGACACCAAAAATGTTTTCAGTGATTTCTTAAAAACTCTCAATATTTTTAAAGTAGAAGAAAGGTTATTAAACAATTATTTACCTGTAAAATCAACAGACGATACTTTGGTAATTGAAAATTAATCTACAGTGAATTCGTGACTATCCGGCTAATGTGGTGGTCGGGAAAGCTGGATAGCAAAAAGCCAGATGTTGAGGGTAAATCATAATCCAAATTTGTGATAGTTAAACATCATTAGTATTTCGTATCATATTTAAACTTGTGTTTATAACATTTGATAAAAGAATTAATATTAATCTGACCTGATTTTGAAAGGAAATTTAAATAAAATGACAATATTATGAGGTACATCCAGAAAGTAAGTTTTGTTTGTATTTCTCTTGCTGCGGTAGCACTGCGATTGCAGTCCGGCGCATGCAGGGTAGTTGCTCTGAGTCAAGGTGAAGGAGATAAAGGCATTTCGACATCACTATTTGTTGTTTGCGCTTTGTAGTGCTTATATAGAATAGCAAAGTTGATTGAAAATCCTACTGCTTGTGAGATTAGATCTGTAATTTGTTTTCTGAATGGGAAGAACACTAAACCAAGTCAACATTCATCGACAGATCTGCCAGATTCACAGAGAAAATACGATGAGTGATTCAATGGTAAGGAGAAGGGTCTGACAGTTCAATGAAGGACATGATCAAGTACACGATGACTGAAGTGGGCGTTCATCTTTGGTTAGTGATGAATTAGTTCATCAGTAGGAGAAAAGATTAAGAAAAACTATAAATTTACTATTTCTCCTCTTTATATGGAATTTCCATAAATTTCAAGATAACTTCTTCATGAAACTGCTTTTTGAATACTGTGCTCGTTGGGTGCCAAAACCTCTTACAGAGCAACACAAAAAAGAGTGCCAGGGCAGTGCACTTGACTTTGTGTCAAGTTATGACAAAGACAGATGATGACTTTCTGAGCCAGATAGTGACTGGGAATGAGACTTGGGTCGCTAATGAAACTCATGAATCAAAACGACAATCGATGGAATAAAGGCACACTTCGTCACTCGTAAAGACTTAAGCCACGCAAATCTTGAAAACTCAAAAAATCATGTGCACAGTGTTTTGGGACAGAAACAGCATTCTACTGTTGGATTCATCTGAAATCGTTCATTGGTGGTCAAAACTTCAAAATGATAACTAGCACAAAGAACATGTTACCACATGGTTGACAACACAGGCGGCAAAGTTTATGAAAAAGGTATACAAAAACTTATGGTGCGCTATGACAAGTGCCACAAAATGGTGGGAGCTATGTATACAAAAATAGTTTAAAGATTTGTAGATATTTTCGCAATAAATAGTTTTTCTGTATCTGTACTGGTTTTGTTTTTATTACCAAAAAAACTTACTACATGGACATACCTCGTTTATAAAATCTTAACATTTATTTAAAGAATGAAACGAATATTATATATATCGGGTAAGATATTTCTTGCATTTGTCACTTATATTTAATGAACACTTATAAAATTACACAACTGATCATAAATCAAAATAAGAATGCACTAATAAAAATTAAACGGTGTGTTAAGAACCTATTGCGTTAGATATCTAACTGATAACTGTATATAGAGCTATAATTTTCTTGAGAAAAGTTGTTCATGCAGCTACAATGATTTTTATCAATAAAGCAATCTCAAAGGCAAGAAGTGTCTATAATTACTTAGGGTATACAAGTTATATTATTCATTTTTGCCTTTTGGATTACTTTATTACAATTAAATGGTTATAAATACCTTATTTTAGGTCTATGGTAGTGTAAAAGTATACAATAATTTTAACTTTACAATTTTTTTATTTTTAATATCTATGCTTATAGGTTTAGTATTTATTGATGACGGCCTGAAGATGCCGTCGATGTAACAGTGAAACATATAAATAAATCACTAGAGCACTGTGGTGATTGTATATAAACAAGGAAAAACCCCAAACCACAAAATAACACAAGTACACACAACTGTATAATATGTGTAGTTGTGTTATTTTGTGGTTTGGGGGTTTTCCTTGTTCAGTGAAACATATCACACCATATATAAGAAGAACTATTATAGACATAAAATAAGGTATTTATAACCATTTAATTATAAAAATTATGCAGAAAAGGTGTAGCCCTCTGTGGGTATAGAATTTAAGTAAATATTGAACTTTGCAATTTTTCTGAGAACAGCTGATTGTATCAAATTATATTGTAGGTATAGGTATATTTTCATAAGGCCTTGTGATCGAAAAGTATTGTAAATTAACTGTTTTATAGACTACAATGTGGATCCAAATTAATAATATTTATACTACAGCCGAGCCGGATAGTTGTGAATATTTTATTGCCCAGGAAAACCAGTCAAAGAGTTAATATAAAATGTTTTTGCCCACCTTTATAAATTATTTATAGTTAAAAGTAACCAAGTTATAGAAGTAAAATGATTTAGTATTGTCTTGCATGTTCTTAAGAAGAAAAAAAAACAAACCTGTCATGACTCTCCTCGCCAGACGTTCGGATAGTTGAACATCTAAATTGTTGTGTCTGTTACCTTGGATGTGTCGAAGAAAGTCATTCCAACGTACTGCCTTCACATTACAAGGATGGCAAGCATATAACAATCTTCCATCAACCAAAAAGACACTACACATATCTTTAACAGTTTTATCTTTTTCACAGTAGATTTTTGCTTGCAATATCTGTCTTTCTTCGTCACAGATATCTTCGCTTAGCTGAAAATAAAAATGTTAATACAATAGACTTTCTTTTACTTCCTGTATAAAACTGACTCGTATACGAGGATCATTTTTTAAGTAAGAACCATTAGCACAGCATAACCAAGCAAGCTGCAGACAGGAGCAGTTTCATGTGCTACACATTCCGCAGGGGACTAACTATATCTAGATTACAGTATTTTAATAAAAGATATCAAGAGTTAAGAGATGGGGAAATGAGAAAGATGTTCACTTTAAATGAGTATTCAGTCGTATCTGGTCCTCGAACTGGCTAGTCATGCTTTACTTAATTATATTTTAATTTAGAATTGAATCATAAGTTACTACGATATTATCTGATTCAATTATTTTAACAAAATGTTTAACCCATTTACAATTTCAAAATTGTTATTCTCGGATATTTTGTCCCATCTTGAAAGGAATCAAAAGGTCAGGCCCATTTATTAAAATGTAAAATATAGGAATTAAGCTTAATTTTTATGATATAGAGTGATTCAAAAATTTGTGTAACTATCTTAAAGCTTGGGGGTTGTTGGCTTTATAAATTGAACTTCAAGGATGAATACGAATTTTAAAATAGTTAGAAAAGAAAATTTTATAATGGACAACTAAATTTCAGTGTAATTTTAGAGGAACAAATCATTTATTTTTGTAACCATTTATTTATGAAATTGAACTCGAAATTTTAGTAGAAAAGGCATGTTCACAATTTTAAAATTATATCCTCGATAACAAATCTAACAACTATCATTCCTTAAGAGCACAAGGTTGCCAATGAATGCCAGAACCACTGTATGGGTCTAGTAGTTGTAAGGGAGTGATATAACTGGGGACTAACTGTAACAAAGTATTTTAATAAAACATATTAATAAACGTGTACTCAGTAGGCATTTATGAGTGGTCACTGGCACAGGGATAAAAACAGCAGAAAGTGTGGGCGCCTTCATGTTAACAGTGCCTTCTAAATAACTTGAAAGTAAAAACTACAAAAGTGTTTAACAAAAATATACCAAATTTGAAGTTTTAATTTTAAGCCGTTCTGTTAATATTGAGTGCGTTCCAGACCTACTTTACACCCTGTAATACAAATATATATGACTTCGTGTTTTTATATTGCAATTTTTGTGTCTTCTCTAGCTCATCAAAGATTTTTAGATTATCTCCTAAACTTGATGAAAAATTCTACCTGATATAGAAAAAAATAAATAATAAATTCAGTTAGTAAATTAATTTCTTATGAGATGCAGTAAACCTCCGTTAATTCAGACTCTACCAATATATATTTCTCTTAATTCAGATAACCCTAGATATGTAATAATAATAATAGGAAATATGACTAGGAACATCGACAGCAGAAGTTGTATGGAATCATCGCTTTTGTCTGCTATCAATTGACCTCATATCACTCAGAAGTGCATGATAATTGTGATCATGGGCTATGGTGTTGTTTCTAAACCATCAAAAATTTAACTTTGGTTAAAATCTATATACTCAGTCTCTCTGTCTTTTAATTAAATCCCATACAATTGTGTATTTAAATATATTTTTACAAAATAATAATTAAGTAAGCCCAATAAAAGACAAAAAATTTGGTAGTTTTCTCATCAAAATAAATTATCCATAATTAACAACAAAATTGAAAGAGACATTGATACCAAGTATCTGTGAGCAATATGAGATGTATTAAATGTAAAATAAACATGTTTTATACACACTCCATTACCATGTATCCAATACCATGTTATTTTATTTAATCCGGAAAGCATGAACCCTAATACTGTCCAAATTGATGAAATTTTATTGTATTTATGTTTTCACTCGTAAAAATTGAAAATATCCTTATAGCAGTGAATCCACACAAATAGTGTAGTATTGTACAACAAATATAATCATATAATACAAAACAAATATACCCTTTTAATAACATACCCTTTGAATTTTGTAATTATCTTTATCAATTCTATTTTTATCTTGGTCTGTATCATCATCTACATCAATTATCTCTTTATTTGATGATTTAAAATTATCATCAGCTTCGTTTCTATCATAAATTACAACAATTCCTTCTTCACTACTACTGTCTTCTTCACAATGGGCCTCAATAATATCTTTATATAATTCCTCGTCATCGCCTTCATCATCTATTTCAATGATGTCTGTATCTATTTTTTTGTTTTTGTCATCATCATCATAGAGTTCAATAATTTCGTTATTTTCTTTCTTGGATTTTTCATTATATGTATCACTTCTTGTCCTGCACAAATTAAGTTTAATATGTCCTTTTCCAACATTTTTCTTATTCTCTTTAACAGGAGCAAGTAATGAAATATTGTTGGCTTTCGAATGGTCAGTTTTAATATTTTCTTCATTATGATCAACCAATTCTATTATATAAATATTTTTATCACTTTCATTTTTTATTTCTTTAATTAAGTCAGTTATGTTTTTCTTTTCATCGATACTTTCATTGCACTTATCCAATTTAATTGTTTCTTTATCCTTTTCATTTATCCCACCAATATGTTGACTTTTTTCACTAACGATTATCATTTCTTCGTCATTTTTTAAATCACATTCTTCATTAAAGTCGCCAATTTTTTTCTTTTCACAATCGCTTTCATTGTTATTATCTAATACAATTATTTCATCACCAGTTTTATCTTTTTCTGTATGTTGAATTTGTCCATTGATAGTTTTTATTCCTTTGTTATTTTTAAAATTACATTCTCTATTTGGGTCAGATATTTTTTTATTTTCACAGTCGCTTTCATTGTCATTATCCAATTCAATTATTTCATCCTTTATATTTTTTTCTCCGTTTGGTTTACTATTAGTTTTTATTCTTTTGTCATTTTTTAAATTACTTTCTCTATTTAGGTCAGCTATTTTTTTATTTTCACAGTCGCTTTCATTGTCATTATCTAATTCAATTATAGTCACATCACTTTGATTGTTTTCCTCAGTAAGTATGCTTAATTCACTGGTTGTATTAGTTTGGTTTTTGTTATTAATAACACAGTTTCTGTCTAGATCAGATGATTCATTAATATTAAGTTTTTTCCCTTCACTTTGAATCTTGTCACTCATTAAACTATGATATGATGACATTGTTGTTTTTCTGCTAACTGTAACAAAATAAACAATATACTATTAAGGCAAATCTACTATATTAACACAAATAAATAAATTATAATCTTCACCTAGGTACATTAAAAAGATTTGTAAAATATAATTCGGTTGTAGAACAAATACATTTACAAAATTGACGTACAATAAAAACAAGACAGAAATATATTTTACACAGTTCTCACACCCACGAGTAAAATAAAAATCCAGAGTTTTCTAGGATAAATCAAACAAATTTTGTAACACATTAAATCGAAATTTCTAACATAGTCTACACACTATGAATTCATCACATGTAAATATGTCATTGTAGAAAATAAAACAATAAATTCAAACTCTAAATATTATTCCTTAAATTAGTAAAATTATTTAGATCTTATTATTAGTAAAATTATAAAATCTTGGAAGAATAGCTTGTCTGACATGTTTTCAAAGATTGAATTATTCATGTATGCATGTGACTATCCATGTGTTATCAGAAAAGAAAAAACTTATATATATCTTTAATACCTTGTGCACTTTTGTAAACGTTTTATTCTTATTTACACCGATAAATAAAACGAAAGTAGGGTACACGTTTACACAGAAGCATTTGAGGTATATATTTTTTTATTGGGGTTATACCGCTGAAAGCAAATGTAAGAAACAAAGTGTGGAGGCCCCTAATTTCCTCTACACCCCAGACACATTCCTACCTTGAAGACACTCTATATCAAAATGAACAAACAAAAATTAAAATGTAATTTTTCTCATTTCTGAATTAATGGAAGAAAAAAAATTTCATAAAAACTTAAAAGCTTCATAAAAATGTTTTATGGTTTGCTTTTATGAGAAGTTTAAAACCAAAATGTTTAAAATAATACTTTTTAGTGCACAACTAGACCCCACAAGAAATAGATTAGTGAACATGACATGGAAATCAGTTCAGCCAAAGATATAATACATTCAGACATCATCGGCTTTTTATTTGGTCTTGGATAAGTTATGCCTAAAAAGAAAAATTATCAATGTTTTTTTCTAAATTTTAAACGTCGACTACAAAGTTTGAAAATTAACATAATATACTACCATTATGCCAAGTAAATGCTGGATCTAATAAACAAAATAAACCTTTTTTTTTATTGGCTACTTTATGGTTATTAGACTAATGGAGATAGGGGAGCATCTGCAGGAAAAAACACAACACCATCAACCCGGTTCAAAACTCACCCAAAACCCTTGACAGTTCACTAGTTTTAACAGCGGCGAGATAAGCATGTCCATACCAACTGAACTATAACCTGATTTCCACTTTTCTTTCAAAGATTGTATGTTCTAGAGACCGTTATGATACTAATGATTAATGTAAAACCTCCTCTATTATAATAAGAAAAGCCTTTTGCCCTGCTTCCCAACCTCAGAGATTACAATTATTACATTATTTTATGGCACAATAAAAATTAACATATTACTACCATTACACATTTTATAACTTTAAAAGAAATAATGGTATTAATTTCATTGAGAAATGCCCAACTCCATGTTTCCTTTGGAGTAATATGCTGTTTATAGATAGTTAATATATAGTTAGTTATAATATAATAAATATAGTTAGTTTCAGCATAATAATATTTTTTTCAAAACAATTTCCCCACATGACATTGTCTAGTACCAGCGCATGAATATTAGTTTGATCACAGAAACCATTTGTCCATGATAACTTCAATATATAAAAACAAAACTAGCCAAACCCATCCAAAATACCAATTATACTTTATTCAAATAAACCGTCATGTTCAAAAGATTATGACTTCACCAATAGTTTACATGATAAGTTTTATTCTTATCTTTAACTTATTATTCTTTTACAAAATTCGTTGCCGAAATTAAGGACTTCATTAATCTACTGTTTGCTTTTGTTATAGTTTACATATCATTTTTATGCCAGAGCTTTAATGGTATAAGGCAAGATATCAGTCGGCAAATATATACTAGCCTAATTAGAATCTTTAAAAAAATAATAAAGTTCACAGTTTAGTAAATTTGATACCGGTTAGCTATCCACTAATATACATCTATAATCAATGACAAGTATCTCTTACGAAGCTTTGCTTAAAATCCATTATAGTTAGCGTTCATAGCGCATGCAACATACATAAATTCTGTGTGCTTAAGTCCTTCACATAAAGAATAAAATATTAAACTTAGATAAAAGTTATCAAAAGATTAAATTTGAACCAGCATCAAAACTTCCCTTGCTACCGCTATGTTCGACAAGTGTCACCAGTGATCAAGTCATGTGATCCGCTAAAGAAACAGGAATGTTCGGATGTACTCCCAACTAAAAAAATGGTGGATGTGAATACTGTACTATTATTTTGGTAAATGGTGGACTGTAAAATTTTAATAGACAAGTTGAAAATCTTCATATTTATATAAAAATTAAAATCTGTCTTGTCATAAAATAAAAGAACAAATGTGCAAATGGCAGTGCATAAACTAAGCCTACGGAACATCCTGGCTTGCCCAACAGCCAAGTCTTGTTGTACACGTTCAAACAACTTCCAGGTAAGGAAAATTTCTCACTCTTGTAATATTTCATAAGATTAAAACCCAGTATTGGTTTGAAATGAGTTTTCTGTAATTAAAAAAATTGTTAGTACCATTTTTAACTATAAAGCAATTGTAATTAAACTTAAAATTTTTAATTACAAAACTTGCCTTGTGTTACAGAACTATGTCTTATAACAAAGAACTATTGTTTAATGAATATTGTAACCTGTTTTATAAATACATAATTCTTGGATATCTTTCAAATAATTGTGAATATTACACGTGAGTTTTATGAAAATCTGTACATATCAATTTGAGCCATTTAACTTTGAAAAATCGACATTAAACAAAATTGCACTCCTCTTGCTCGTCTCGTAATCTTAGCCCAGTATGCATTAAATTCCAAAACATCCTTCAAAGGCATCAAAACCTGGATCATTGTTTTAAATATATTTATCGTTTTGTATTTACCTCATATTGTTTTGATTATAATGATTTAAACAATATGACAATATGTGTTATAAACAACTGAATTCATTTAGATATGAATAAAACAGGAGTTGAAATAGCTGACATGAAATAAGACAAATACAAGCAGATAATTAATATTTTTATCCCATCTGTCTAAGAGTTTTCATTTTATATTATGAATTATCTTTTAAATGAGTCAGGTGATGATTGGTGTCCTAGATTATATTTACATAAGTAAGGTAACATAACAATATATTATATTATAAATGATAATTGATATGTATAAGCTGCAATCATTATTTGCGGTTTATAACAGGTTAGGTTATAAATTCAAAATCAAATTTATTACATTGTTGTACAATTACTACCATATTATGAAGATGTGCGAGTTTCTAGAGTATGGCTCTAAAATAATTGTCTTTACAGTCTACAATTTCTATAACATCATGTTTCCACAAACTTCCACAGTCGTAGCACATATAAACACATCAAAACTTAATAAGTTTAAAATGTACTATAAAGTTAGCAATCATCTTGTGTAAACATATTTGAACTATTTAAGACCTGTAGCCTAAATAACACATTAAACAGTTGGATGACTATTATACTAATGAAGTTTTATAATAAGCTAGACATAACAAATATTTGGTAGGCTACATTTATGATGGCTTCGGTTAAGTTTTATATTTTCTTTCCTAAAATTATTACCTTTTACTTAAACCTGAGATATAAAAGTCAGAATGTGAGTAGGAAAGGATTTTGAGCTAATAGCCTACCATTGAATTTTGGGCAATTGGTACTAGTACTATGAAATTGACACAAAACTTCGAGAATTTCTTACCAAGATGGTAAATATAATCAGATTTCAGGAGCTTTTAGTAAACAAATCTATTAAAAATATGTAAATAAAACCAAGTGAACATACCCTACCCTTAACATCTTTATTTCTTATGGTACCAATATCTTACGAGTCTAAACAAAGCCTAATTGGTAATTATGCAATCTATCTTGTCCTGAAAATTGGCCAAGGAAATCTTCGAAATTGTATACTACCTAGGCCTACCTTATTTTGAAATAATTAGATCATATTAGGTATTATTGTAAGACATTTTTAAAATACCAAAATACTTTATTAGGAAAAAAAGAAATGTAAAGTATTTAAATCAAATCAGGTTACAAATGCCTAAAGTTAATATTTATGACTACGTTCGTCAAGTTAGTGTATGTGTTTAAGGTCAAGATAAGAAAAAGTTGAACATAGGTCCGGAAACCGTTTGTTATTGAAATACAGCCAAAAGTAGGTTTTTCACTATTTTCATTGTAGTTCATTTTTATTTTGGGCTTGATAGTGATACTATTGCGTCATTTTTACTACTTTTACATTAAAAACAAACTAATTGTTTACAAAGAAAGTTACTGCTTTCTTGAAATTTTTTTTCACTAATATGTTCTCTACATACCTTATTTCTTAATAAATAAGTTTTCAACGCACAGCTAATTTTGTCTCCGAAAAATCACAATTTCAAAACTACAGAATTCAATGCATTTATATGTCAACGAAGTCAAGCAAAATAGAGTGCGGTTAGTACTTGGATGGGTGACTGCTTGGGAAATAAAGCACAATTTCTTCTTTTTTTACAAATTTACACCTAGGTCAGGTCGGATATATATATATGTAAAAATTACTTAACCTTGTAAGGTAAAAATTCGCGTAAATACTTATTTTAATGCGTAATTCACTTAATGGAAATTAACCTAGAAAAGTTGAAATTATATTTTTTTCCATGAAAAGTTAACTCCACATTGAAAACTTAGGCTATTTTATTATTAATTAAGAAATAAGGTATGTAGGACATGTAAAAGGAACCAGTAACTTTCATTGTAAACAATTACCACAAGGACCACTAATTATGGTAGGCTATCCAAAAAAATAATAAGGGCTCAGTAATGACACTCTAAAAGTAACATTTTCAAAAAAAATAATGTGATTTTTCAGTGAAAAAAGTGACCTCTGCATTGAAAACATTATTTATTGTTAAGAAGTATGTAGTATATATATATATATATATATATATATATATATATATATATATATTTTAATCCTGAAAATTAGCATCACCTTTAGGTAAACAATTACCTCCACATTTCTTCAGATATAAGTATGTAGAGAGAATATAATATTCCTGTCATCTATAAAAAAAGTAGTTAACAATAATTATTATCTGAAGAAATACTCATTTTAAAAATAAAAACATAACCTAACTTATTGTTTTCTATACGTATGAAACAGAAAAACTTGAACTCTAATTTATTACACCAAACTTACCAAGTATTGTAATTATACTAACTTTTTATAATAGTATTTATTTATAAAACACAGTTTAACCATTTTGTTTTATTTATTTACACCAACAACAGCAAAACTAAATTACTTTCATAATAAAATATAAAAGTATAATATAACAACACTAGCCGGATGCCCATCAGCATATGCTACTTCGATCTTTAATCAAACATCAAACAGCCAGCAGTGGTGCTGTTGATTGCGTCTTCAATTATTTAAATGGACGCGCAATTTAAATAACATGCAGGCCTACGATAAGTTATGTACGGTTTAAATAGCTTAAATTTAAATATTTTAACCGTTATTATCACGAAATAAGATTTATATTAGCAATTATATATTTTTGAAACGAAATATCGAAATCTGGCATTTTTTTAGCTGCAAAAGCAGTTAATTTATTTTAATATATACGTATAATCTACAGCCATGTTGTTACTTGGATTTGTTATGACGAGAAGGTACTGCACTCTACCAAAATCATTATAAGCTTTCCTTGACAATAGCCAAATAAGAGGACTTCCACACCCAAAGACTACAACTATTCCAAAACAAAGTTTTGAGAATAGTGACTCAATTGTAACTGATTAATGATCTTTTAAACACATTATAAGTAAAAAGGAAAATGAGTTGTTTTTAATAAATATAACTAAACTTTAATTAAGGACTTCCAAATCTTTTATAATTCAAACAACTTGAAGAGTTCAGATTAAAACAATGCTTAAACAATATAATATATTAAAATAAATCATATGTTAAAACAATATTACATAAGATAACTAAATTAAACAAACATAGAACAGTATTTTACACTAGATACTATAACAATATGCACCAAACTTAGAAAAATACACAAAGACTTGAATGTGCCTTTTATCAAACAACACATCCAACATTTAACAGTTAACCTTTACAAGGAGGCTCACTCACACCACACATGATTAATTTATTTACTTGGTTACTATCAGATGTGTTTTCAGTTACAGTAATAAAATGTTGATGCATGAGACAAGACTTTCAGTACCGGTAGTCCAAAAGATGTCACTTGCAACTCGTTTCAGGTTGTAATTAATATTTAATTGAAATATTAGTGCTCATATTTCACACTATTCATATAAATTTTGCAAACTGCTTTTTTTCAAATAGCCACACCCTCGAGAAAGAGGTGTAATTGAAAGAAAAGTAAAGCCAGTCAGAAATTGAACAAAGGGATGTCAAACTTAACTTAAAATTAAACTAAGAATAAATCTTGCTACAAACAAGGGAGTGAGATTCATTCTTGCAATCGAGCCATAATCCTAAAATCAAAAATAAGAGTAAGAGAGTGAAGGGTAAACTCATTGAAGTCCTAATTAAACCTCAATAAGAGAGTGAAACTACCGTCTTTAAGTATATGTTTACAGAACACTACAATTAATTTGCATTATCAATGTATTATTGTTTGCGTGTAAACTCAAACCTTTTTTTTTTACTAGTTTTTAAAAATTCTTTAATTAATTAAAACACCTTTTTTTCAGGTTTTAAATATCTTATACCCTTTCAGGCAACACAATAGATGTAGTCTCAGCGGTTTCTCCATAGTAAAATTTATCATTTTAATATTCGGTTATCGAATTATAGGTCATTAAACTAACAATTCAATTTAAAGAAAAAGTTAAATCTAAATCACTGTGGTGATTATATATGAACAAGGAAAAACCCCAAACCACAAAATAACACAACTACACAAACAGTATAATGTGTTTATATTACATTATGTATGTACATTTCGATAACTCTGCTATCATCTTCAGAGGTACACTACATACTCAGGAGTGTACCTCTGAAGATGATAACAGAGCAATCGAAATGTATAAACGCATTATACGGTTTGTGTAGTTGTGTTATTTTGTGGTTTGGGGGTTTTTCCTTGTTCATAAGTTAAATCTATTGGCGGAAAAATTTATATGTGAATTAAGAGTAATATCTGTAATAAGAAAATATCTATACAGATATGACCACAATTATTTGTATATACTTTTTGTCTGCTTTCATAATTACAAATTATTTTTACATTTGACACCAAATTTTAAACACTTCACTAAACCAATACCATGTCGATAGAAGATTACCAAAAATATAAAAATATTTCATATTGTTTCTTTTTTTTACACCCAATGAGTACCTCTCCCTAATTATTTTCTACCAATACTCTCATTTCATTTACAAATACACCTTTTCGGCAATGTATTTCTCTTAAAAATACCTCTGAAATAAGAAATAATTAATTTTCTTACATAAAACAAATATCTGTTTTTGATAAAAGCCTCTTCGGAATAGAATCAATTAATGTATTTTAATCCAAGACAGCAATTTTTTTTCGTTTAAGATCTTCCTTTGCTCTATAAGGCCACATATAATCTTTTCCCATGTTTTTAAAAAATATATTGTACATTTTCAGATTATTAGAATTATTTTGCTTTTTAAACACTGCTTTCAAATTTTCATTTAGCCTTCATTATATTAGTTACCATCCACACAGCTGATTTTTGTTAAAACTGCTATTGGACGCTTTTACCCTCTCCGGCCTCTCCCAGGCTCTTCCTATTAATTTACTTTCCGCCTTGTAGTAGTTGTAGTTTCGGTACATTTATTATATTCAATATCGTGTGCTTTACATGCAGCGTTCAATTTAATTGTACCAGGGCCTCCTCGTTTTAATCTCTTATTTTTATTCATTTCTTCCAGACCCACAATTATGTCCGGGATGTTAATGGCATCTTTGTGTCAAGGTTTGTCTACACTTCCGCGTCCGAGAACGTTAACGAATTTCCGGTATTTTTTCCTGGTGTTCTTGTTATTTACATTTACTCTGCCGGTAATTTTCCGGTGTCCTAGTGTCAAGGTTTGTTTACATTTCCATGTATGGGAAAAAACAAAAAATGTTTTTTTCTCTGGTTGGGGAGAAATGTTAATGATATATTTTGTATTTAGAAATTGATCTGTATAATAATCTTTACAGGAATGTTATTTAACTACGTCCGTTTCGTCTGCAAAGAGACATCATCAGGCTTCATACTTGTCACAATTATAAAACTACACACAATAAATACACGAACATTTAAATACAATTTAAAATTCACCCAGTTTAGTCGTAATTAATGTAGGTTTAGGGACCATGATTGTTTGAATCTCTGTAGGTGTCTCATGTTCACATGACCCTTTTACAACTGTATATAGGAATTAAAGTGGTATTAGCGTATATCTGAAAATCTACATTGTTGAGGGCGTGGATCTTTTAAGAGTTTGTTGGAGTCGGGGGTACATCGGTCTGAACCTGTGACTACGTAATTTAAACAGCTCAGTCAGCCAGCACCGATGGGCAACGTACAACTAACTTAATTTACACGATAACTAGACATATATATTTATAATTAAGTTAAAGAGGAATGATTCTAATAAAATAGTGGTCATCGTAGTTGATTTGGCCAAATTATACTTTTCACATAATTATTTAGTTACAGAATTTTTTGACACACCGCCGAAAAAACTGAATCTTTTGACCCATCCCCAAAGTACCTACTGTGCCATTATTTTGGGGCGAACAAAAAGGAATTTTACCTGAACGTAAATAAACAGTCCAGCATAGAAATATTTCCAGGTTCGTCTTCACGTCCAGCATCACAAGCGGTCTGTCCACTACTCCTGGGTCATTTGTATATTCTAATGTATTATATCAGATCCTCTGTGCGCAAGAGTGGGGGAAGACTTACATCTCCAATGTACTATCATGGTAGGCTAGGAAATAAGGATTTTTTGTATTAAAAAAAGTTTATTTATTTTATACAGGGATACTTTATAGGAAGGAGAGGTTTCACTGTGCTTTGTATATATATATATATAAATATAATATAATAAATAAGAACTGAAAATTGAAATTTTAGAATCTCACAGGGTTATTTTTTTAATGCATTGCTTGTTTCTGTTGTACAAAGTACACACTATAACTACATATATAATTGTTTTATTAATACTAGAGACCCTCAGGGGTTTACTACAGTGAGCTTGGGCTTGGCAATTCCGAGGTACATAACTGGAACTGTATTACTTTATTCATTATTTAATTTATTGGTTAGATCCTTAACTTTTATATTTCCTCTTCTCTCTTGACCAACACTTGTCCTCCAATCCTTATGCTATTAAATTATTTTAGGACTAAAGATATATTAATTTTATCTTTTTTTATTATCAACAAGAAATTTTTCAAGAAAAAGATCCTTCTTGAATAACTCTTGTCGGTTTCCGACCTTACATATTTGAGGGCTAGGGGTCTTTCCACTTACAAGTTAGTCAATCAAAAATTCTGAATTTTTTTTTTCCTTTTCAGAACTAATCTACAAACATCTGAGGATCAGTTTGTAGTATTACTTAAATCAAGAAAATAGCCTCACATTGATTCATGAAGTGTTGCCACCTTTACAATAGCCTACTGTGTTAACTCTTCATTGTTTATTTAACTGCAACCCGTAAAAACCCGATTTATCTTGTCATAATCATATACTATATTTAAATGAAAAGAAATATAACAAATATACAATTAATGTTAGTATCCAATAATAATAAAATTAAAAAAATCAAATGTTTTGAATACTTAGTGTCAAGATGATTAGAGAATGTAATAAATAATCAAATGGCAACATTGCAGAGCAGGGAGAGGTGTATGGGGCAGGCACCAACTGATCTTATATATGATTTTCATATTAGTTGAGCAATATAAATACTACTTTTTATATCGTCTTTGTTACTGCAAAATGCTGTATGTCACCTTTTACCTATTTAAAGAAAATATAATTATTATCCCTGTGAAAGGTGTTTTAACAGCCATTGCTGATATCTTATATTGAATTCTCAAATACCCTTTCAGAATGCAGTGGAGACAACTTGAACTTATTAAAACAACTTAATTTATCAAATTTGAAAAATGCTTAAAAATTATATATTTTCTTATTTTTTGCCTATTTTTACGAAACCACATTTTTTTGAAAAAAAAAAACAGCACAATTTTCTATAACAAACGTCTTTATTTTAAGATCTTTCAATGAAAAAGTCATCTTTTTCTGTTGTTACATGTACACAAACTTTCATACTACTCGCATGTAACAAACGAAAATTACTTGGTAATTGAAACATTGTTTGGAACTAATAGTGTTTATAACGGGAAATTGTATATCATTTGAGATTGATGTTTCCACAAGTGTTTCTTACTTCCAGTAACTAACTTTATAGTTCCTTTCTGGCAAATATAACTGCATCAATAATTTTTGAATTATACATTCAAGTGACTTGTGACAATTAAAATGTTTCTGGAAATTAACATTTTGATTTACTAGTGAAAATTTACAAAATCTTTTTATTTACAACCGTGCATAGTACATATTATTTATCTTTATAACAGTAATAACATTTTAGTTAAGACATATCAATGTTAAGAGATAATGCAGAAGGTCGGTCGCTACAAGCCATATAATGACAGTTAATAATGGGGAGAAGAGAGGATAGCTCCTCTTCTGTAGTACAGAAATTCAGCAGATTTATATTTCGCAATGTATTACTATTTTGGATATATAAATATAATTCAGCATTGGTCAATTATAATATGAGATTCGTTATTATAGTAATACCAACTGTGGTAATGTAGCAGGATGTGGTTTTATGATGATGTAATAACCAGCTGTTGTTGTTGTGGTGTGTAAGCTGTTTAAAATAGGTGCTAAGACAAATAATCACACCAAATCTGAGGTTTGTGTTGTGATATATTTTAGTCAGCATAAAACGATAGTCCTGCTGAAATTCATGAACACGTGTTGAAGTCTACGGGCGACAGAAATAGTTAAGCAATAAAGTTGTTTGTTTAGGGATAGAGAATCAAATGTTTATAATGAAGAGCAGAGTAATCACCCAACAATAAGGACGAATGAATGGTTTAGTCGAAGGGAATGTGAAAAATGAACATTTAAGGTTTTAGAATAATTGTTAATTAATTTCTGTAATGTTTCACAATCATTACTTTATGAAAGAGAAATTTGTTAAACAACATACACAAATAGAAATGTTTTTAACTTGAACATTTTTGCAAAGATGAGCTATTCGAATACATCATCAATGGAGATGAAACCTGTGCTTCATACATAAGTGTTGAGTTCAAATCAGCAATCAATAAAATAGTAACACTCGTAATACCGGAAGATTAATTAAGCATCTTCTACCTCAAGTCATGGATATTGTTTTTTTGGTGACACATCTTATTGATTTTATGGGACATGAAATAACTTCTAATGGTGACGCACACTATGAAATTCAGCGAATGAGCCATACAAAACAAGACATTGTTTGTTTTTAAGTGAGATCATGTTTTTGCATGATCAATGCCCGACCTCACACATATTTAACTGTTTGTTACAAACTTGGCTGGAAAAATTTCAACTTGACCTCACACCAATTATTTACCATTTATTTCCTACATTTAAAGAAATAACTTGTAATATAGTACTTTGAAAATGGAGATAACCCACTGGTTCAAGAAACTCAAGTCGGATTTTTACAAAGAGCTAGTTTTATAATAAAATAACATTACATTATAAAAATTTTCATACTAGAATGTAAATAGAAATCTTTAAATATTTGTTAATATATTAAAAAAATTATTGTGAAATTTTTGTTAAAATTAAATTTCGAAAATGGTCGTTCTTCCTACACTACATAGTTATGATTAAACAGCCAACTTTTTAATTTGCTTGAAATTCGAAAAATGTTGTTATAACTGGTCCAATAAGTAGGTAAAATTAATTTCAAGCAAGTTGAAAAGTGGACTTCTGATGCTCATTGATTCAAAATGTTACCTACTTATTGGACCAGTTATAACAATTTTTACACACAATTCCAATTAGTTTATGTTGTGTACAGTACAAAGTAGTTAGTTCATGCAATTAAATTCCATATTATTGTCTTTTTCAGTCATTGTAAAAAATTCAAACCAGCAATTAAAAATAGGTTGAAGAGCTTGAGTCTTTTAGAGAAACAGAGATGGTACGACGCCTTGCCGAACAATGGGGCATCACTGCTGAATAAAAGGGGAGGAGGAGACAAGGAAATAGGTTGAGCTTGAAGCCTGCATTTGTATGTTTCAGTACATTATACATTTTTATTAACATCAAAACCAACCTATACAATTTTCAGTCTATACAACATCTCAGCCACGATTCAACATAATAAAAGGTTACAAATTTATTACAAAAATGAATTAAAAACAAAATAAATCAAATTAATAATTATATTAAGCATATACTCCATTACAATTTTTAGTTTAAAATGTATAAAAATTGTAACATATTCATACATTTTAACAACCTGATAATTTATGTATAATAATCCTTTTATGTTCCATAAAACAAATGCTACTTTTGATGACAATAAAATTATAAAATCAAAAAATTATCTGTCTTTTTTAATATCGTGGCACATTTTTATATCGATTGAACGGTTGACTGTTTGGTGCAGTTTGCTCGTATGGGTAACTACGATTGGAGTAAAACTCGGATTCACTTTCTCTGTTAAGAAATGATGAAGGTTGTTCTGCATAAGGAAACTGGTTTCCTGTTCTCGGTGCTGCATATCTGCTTCCACTATCAAATTCACTGTATCTGCTTGGAAAATTAC
This sequence comes from Aphrophora alni, assembly GCA_963513935.1. Classification (NCBI taxonomy): domain Eukaryota; kingdom Metazoa; phylum Arthropoda; class Insecta; order Hemiptera; family Aphrophoridae; genus Aphrophora; species Aphrophora alni. The sequence continues at coordinate 152,370,298 of OY740767.1, read as the reverse complement.
TACTTCGATTTAAAGGTAAACTGAGACTAGATGAAAAATTTGCAGATGTGTCACGACTGTGTGGAAAACTAGTGTCACGATTTGGAGGATAATTGTCTGGAAGAAAGCTGGATAATTGATTTCGGTTCGAAAGAAAACTGTCTTCTGGATCACAATTTGATGTAAAGCTGGTTTGTAAATCACGATTAGGAATGTTATCATGTATATCATGACTTTGTGGAAGTTTAGTTTGGAGGTTTCGATTAGGAAAACGACTTTGTGAGTCAATGTTGAGTGGGATACTTGACTGACTTGGATGACTTGGTGCAAAATTGCGATTTGAATAACCACCTTGTGAATCAAGACTGGACATACCTTGTAAATCACGACTTGGTGCAAGACTACCTTGTAGATTACGATTAGAGTAACTAGTTTGTGAGTCAATATTGGAGAAATTACGACTCGATGAAAGATTACGATTAGGATAACCAACTTGTGAATCTAGGCCAGGAATAACTCCTTGTAAGTCACGATTGGGTAAAAGGCTGTGTTGTACAGAACGATTCGGATAACTACTTTGTGAATCGATTCCAGAAATTCTTGTTTGTAAATCATTTCCAGAAGGATAGTTTGTACGTTGATTATGATTAACAGGATAGTTTCCTTGCCGACCATCCAAATCATCAGGATAGTCGTAAGACTCGGAATAACTTTGTTCTGGATACTGTTTAAACACTGGATTAGGATTTGATGCAAACTGTGCATAGTTGTTTAAATTTACTTGATATTCTTGAGGTTTAGCTGGTGCTTTTGTTTCTATTATATCATGATTATCACCGGAGGATTTAATTTGATTCAGTGTCTTGGATTCTGCAGTTAAAGGTGTAGATAGTTTTGACACATCACTATTTAAAACTTCATTTAATTCAGATGGGTTTGTTGTTTCATTACAGTTTTTTTCAGATCCTTTAGCTTTTTCTTCTTCTATTTGTTTCAAACGAAGCTTTTCTGATGCTGCTTTATATACATCCTCAAATGAGTAATCATCATCATCATCATCATCATCGTCATCATTATCATTTTCAACTAAGATTGGTTGTGCACTTACAGGATTTTCAACTATTTCTTCAGTCGGATTAATCGAGTTTGGTGTATTTAATTCAAGTTCTAATGTATCGGCAGTTGGATTAATTCCACCCGATCTCATTGAAAATGGTGACAACCTTCCTGTTTCTTGCTCAGTTGGTTTGATCTTCTGTTCACTCTTTTCTTTCGATATAGGTATTACAATAGGTGATCTCTTAGCAGGAGCAGGTGTTAATAAAATACCAGGAGGTATGACAGGTTTTAATCTGGTTATTGTTTCTGGTGACGATGATTCTAATTTGTTTAAATAATTTTTCAAACCTTTTTTCTCTTCTTCTGATAAATCATTAAAATTTTGCACTAAATTCTTCAAATCTGTCTCTGAAAGATCTTCAACAGCGTTAATATTTGATATTTTATTTTCGGTTTGATCCACTTTATCAGTGAGGTCTACTACATCCGGTTTTGCTACATCATCGTAAGCAGATTGTAAAAGTGTTAAACCAGAAGAGGCAGGAGGTTTAACTTGAGGTTCGGTTTTAAGGGTCGGTACGGTGTCAAACTGCAATTTAGAAACATAGGCAGCAGCACTGATAGGTTGAGCAGTATTAGACGATGCTTCGGCCATTCCAACAACAGCGTTTATTAACTGTTCTAACTCATCTTCGGTTACATTGGTTCTGCCTTGTTGAATTAAAGCAACAGCAATTTGTTGAGCAATTGCTGCTTTGTCTACTCTTCCGACACCTGGAACGGAAACAGGATCAACAGGTTTAACCTGAGGAGCAGGAGTTACAGGAATTAAAATGGGTTTAATATATGATTCTCTTTTAATTTTAGGAGCTTCTGCAATCAGATGATCAATACTTCTGATAGCAGAACGTGTTGTGTTTACCATATTTCTAGCAACAACTCCAGCAAATAATAATCCTTTTAGTTTTTCTTTTACCGTTTCTAAGAAAACACAATGTTCATTATATGCTAAAAGATCTTGAGAACCATTATCAGTTACCTTATCCATAGTTAATGCAACTGAAAGCAAATCAAGTACTCTAGGTCCAAGTGATCCTAATGAGCTTTCTAAAACAGCAAGTTTTCTAAGTAATGCTACTACAGTTCCTACATTATCAACAAAACATGCTCTTTTATCTGGGGATCTTTCCCGGTCTCTGTTTCTATAAGATGATGACCGGTGATGATCTGACCTTGATGAAGACTGTTCTGGAAGTTTACTTTCTTCTTCCCATGGTGACAAAGGTCGTTTACTTTCTTTTATATCAGATCCTGTCAAAGCTTTCCAGGTATTTTTAATATCAGCAATCGCATCCTTTCTATCCGGAGTCGGTGGCGATACATCGTCTAATACAAGATTATTAGAATGTACAGAATCTTTGAATATAAAGTGAGGCTTAGGTTCTGTATCCGAAGGTAATCCAAATTTATCTTTTAATATGTCTTTTCTCTTTTTTAAATCATTTTCATGAATTTCTTTCATTCTTTTAGTCCAAAATACAATCCATTCAGGTTTAAAATCATGTTTTGCAGGATCTTTTCCTTCCCCTTGAATCTCTTTGTATCTTTTGTTCCAAAATACCTTCCATTCTTCAGGATATTGGGGATGTTTTTCTGGATTTTTTTCAAAATATTTCAATCTTTCAAACAAAGTTGTTTCAACTTCTAGGAACTCTTCTCTGAACTTTTCCCACTTGCGTTTTTCATTTTTTAATCCATCATCATCACTATGTCTGAAAGGAAAAAGAAAAACTTATTAGGTTTTAAGAATGATAGAGAACAAACGATTTCCTTTATATAGAGTAGGTACATGCTGTAATTTATGCTATAAATTGCTGATTTTTGGTTAAGGGAATGTCAAATCTTTCTAATAATCATCATGAATCTAAATTTTTAAGAATTATTTTTTAAAATAAATATTGAGCTTGACTTGCGAGATGATTCAAAATAAAAATAAAACAAACACAATTTCTTACAAATAAAACGTTTATTAACACATTTCAACGACAATATCACCATCTTCAGTGATGTCGATTGTATTTATTCTTTTAACATTATTGTGTCCTATTTTTCGTTAAATATAATATTTTCCAAAATATCTCTAGTTTAGTTATTGAGGGTCAAGCGGTCACTAATTTGCAATTTACCTCACAATCTTCAGGTTAAAGGACTTCTCTAATGATTTTTAAAACAGAGTCTACACCAAAATTTCAGGAACATTTGAGATGATAGATCAATCAAATTATGGTGAAATTTAAGGGCTTCTAATCAATGTGCCTAGGACACATGTAAAAAATAATTAGAATACCAAGGTATTTATCCGTCAGCAGTGCACAGTAAACTGATTTTACTCAAATTGTCAGTAGATTTTGAATAAAAAATTCATATTTGATGAATTATGAAAATATGAAATAATAATGTTAAAGGATGTGCAATTGTAGTACAAGTCGTACGCAATACAGATCTATTACTTGAAACATTTCAAAATAATGTTGTTTCAATAAATCAGTATTACTTTCAAACACGAGAAGACACGCACGACACCTACCGGAAAAAATGCACAACGGTAGCGATCTAAACAATTGCCTATAAATTTTAGACTTTCAACCAGATCAAAATTAATTAAAGCCATTTATCGAAATTTTAGACCTATGTTACCCACATCAAAATTAATCTAAAGAATCCCACCTATCTATAAAAACCAAAATTTATACAGAAAAAAGAACGACTAAAAGAAATTTATCAACTTACAAGTGGAAACGGAACGGCCTAGAAATTTATATCAAATGGAAGGTCGCCAGTATTTCGGCGATTATAATAACATTAAAGACGCTGGGACAAAACAAACCTGGCCTATATATGAACCATATATTTCTGAGTATAAAACGTCACCTGAGTTCCTATTTAAAATTAATAATAAAGGTAGATTCTTTCAAATTACGACCGAAAGTCTGAACAAGATGCAGGCTGGAAGAAATACAAAATTGACAAGAGTTCAAAAGGTTAACGCCCACTAAGGCTAGACCGATCCCGACTGGAGAAATGTTAGTGCGGGAATCTTTCACATATACGAAAACAATTATATACAGTTTATTAGAATAGGGTTATTTAGCTTTAAGAGAAGTTATTTAGTCCCATGTAATATTTTAAAATTTTCAATTAATAAATTAGAATCAGTAAATATCAATGTAAACTATTAACAGTTTCTTTTATATATATATAAATTAGGGTCATAATACCATTTCATACATTCCCCCCAAAACAACAAGACATAGAAATATGAACTTTTAAAAGAATCTCTTTGTGCATCAATTTGGACGAAACAATTAAAGAAGGCAATTGTTGAGGGAGCCTAAAACAATTCAGACGTTGTCCTGATTTGCTTCATTTATGAAGAATTATATTTTGAAAAATATCAAGAAGAGCATCCAGATTGTGTTAAATAGAGGCAGCAAGAATCAAGTGGTATAGCAAAAGTGTTTTCTTTGGGTAATCTATCAGAAGATAGATGTTATACCCAACATTGAAAGTGCAACTAGATACTGGTGAGACCAATCTTACATCAATGCATTGTTCAGCCATTTTTTTTCCCTCATATAATTTAAAACAATTGAAGCCCAAGTGGCAAGGTCACATTTAAATACTAGATTAACTATATGTGTGAACTAATTGCTAAAGTGATAACTTAAACATTATAGCATACTATCATGCATTCATTTCCATAACATTAATTTAATATATTGATTTCTTGAAATTTTTTTATGAACTTTTATTTTGTATGTAATGTCCCCTTCCTTGAGGAAAGCCGCACCAACCCTTACCCGAAAAAGAGTTTTATACTGTTATTTCATATAAACTAACATGCGCCACAGCAAATTTAAATGAAGAATTTAAAAAATTTCAAAATTAATCAAATTCAAAAAAACCTTGGTATTTCTGTAATAAATAAATAATTATAAGAATAAAAGATTCTTGCATAATTGTTCAAAAAATCTGTATTAAAAAAGTTAGATGAAATGTTATAATTTGAAAGTTGAATAAAACTTAAATAAATATAAATTTTAAAAGTGTGTTGTATAAGTGTTGTTAGAAGATGAAAGTTTAATAAGGAATTAAATTAAAGAATCAAAATTTGAATAAAATATAAAGGCTATGGTTTTCACACCCTTGTGTGAAAACGAATAAAGATAAAATTTCAAAATTAATAAAACATGGTTAAAATCGTATATGCTAAAGAATATGTAAGTACCAGGGTAATCAGTAAATAATAAACCCCTAAACAAAAAAGTGTGAAATTACGTAAGACAGGAAGGTGAGACAGCATCTTCGTTACGGCCAGGGTATTTATTTCGGAATCTCAAATCAAAAGGTGTGAAAAATAAAAACTGAAAATTACTTCGATCGTTGCGTAAGGAATTGCGGGAGAACGAGCGGACCGACAAACATCACGCAAAATTCTTGTGAAAGCTGACGCGAAGGACTACAAAATGCTGATCAAGAAAAAGTGAAAATTATTTTAAAAAAAAAAAGACAATAGGGATTTCTACAGTAGCAAGTTTTGAGCTGCAGAGTTCCAAACTCCAGGACTTCGTGACGTATAAAGGGGAGGAGCTATCGTACCAAACAGACAGCTACAGTAACGAAAATGATTATTTAAACAAAGGATTAAATTAAACAAAGGATTTTTTGCTAGAACTAAAAATAACGCAAAAGTTATATTATAAATAGGAGAATAAGAAACTATCGTATTATTCCTATGAGGGAATAAAATTGGTAATAGAATATGATAGTTTCAAGCTATATATTTATAGCTGCTATGGCTCTGCTATATGCTGTCACTCTTGAAAATAAATTTTTACACGGTGGTAAGGGGTTACTATGCCCGACAGGAATAGTGAATCTAACTAATTAAGAAGAATTTAATTGAAATTTATAAAAGAAAAAATATTTAAATGAAAATAAAATCAAAAGTTTAGAAAGTGAAATGTGGAATTAGTGAGTGATCAGTGAGTTTCGTAAAAAGTGAGAAAATTTCAACATCCAGTGTTTAATGGGAATTAACATGTCACCAGAAACTTACTAAGGGATACATGGATCAATCTTAACGTCATCACAGCAATCAGACACCAGAGGAGTAAGCCCATTAAACCATTTCATACAGGAGCATAATTACCAGGATCTTAAAGATGGCGGTCAAGGTTTGAGAAACCATCTAAATTCCTTTCTTATTAGAGCAAAGTTGACCAAAAGTTAAAATTAAATTCAAAGGGTACTGATTTTCCTGGGATAAAAAATTTAATATAATTTAATGAAAATTGTTTAGGCTAAGAAATTTAATATTTGTGTGCGGATTTTTTAATTTTTATTTTAAGTAATATAAGGAAAACATTTGAATGATAAACCTGAACAACTGATTAGATTGTTAACTGAGAAATTAGTGTCCAGCGGTTAAAGAAAATAAATTCATAGATAACAGAGTAAAGTAAAACGTAAAATTTTCATTTAAATTTAATTAACTGCCTATCTGCTATTAAAAATAATATAACAATAATATAAAGTAACACTCACATAAGATAATAATAACGCAAGTTGGTAATAGTATTAGGTCTTAAACGAATTAGTAAGATCACACACAACAAACATCAATCAGTGCATGGAATAGTCTCAATTTATTTATACTATATGTTTTTCCAAGCAACCTTTTGATGTATTAGATTCCGTTCTATCTATTAAAAATATTAGTTTCTTCCAATAAATTCTTGTTTTCTTATAATTCTCGCGATTCTGCGGTATCTTGTCTATGATTCTCATGCTAAAGTTTCTAAATGATATTTTAAAATTTGGATTTCTTTCAGAGGTCAAACCATGGTTATTTTATAATTTTCCTATATGAACTGTTTAATTTAGAATAATTTTGAAGTGGGAAACAGTCATTACATGTCGGGAAATAATTTTAATTTCCAATTTTCTTTTGCATTTCTAGGCCTAACAGTTGATGGTTGAATATTGAATTGGAGTTGATTGTAATGTCCGCTAGATATCATGTAAGTCGCTCCTCGTTTGAATAGCATTCCTTAAATATCAGTTCTTCATATATTTTTCCTGAATACATTCCGAATTGTTTTAAATAAGAAACATTTTGAATTGTTTCAAATTCCCCTTGGTAGCTTTCCCTGAAAATATAGAATATTCATTGCTTTCGGGGAAATAAATATAACGATGAGAAATGCTATCGTTTTGGATATTTGATTTTAACTTAGTGTAGTTGGACTTGTTTGTGATGGGTGGACATCACACGGATATTTTGTTTACTCAGGTCGATGACCTTTTTGATAATCAGCTGTTCTTGGCCTAATTGACACTAGAGTTGTTTGATTGTTTTATGTATTTATATTGTTTGAGCCCAGTTATATGATATGGTCCTTTTTTGTGGCTGTCGTCTAAATGACTAATATATGTTGATGTTCCAATCCTTTTGTAAAATTTTATAAGGTCCACTAAATAATTCGAATAATTTATATGTTTCTCCTTCTACAAGTTTGCCTATTTCAAAAGTGGTTGGTTTACCCTTTGCATTTAATTTGGCTGCCCTTAGTTCGGAATTGATAACGTATTGGTGGTGAAGGTTGAGGTTCTCGATATTGTGGCTTACTTATTGACTGAGGAGGTTGATCTATTTAACCAATATCTTTATGAAGAAGAAATATAAATCCAAAGTCTAAAAAATTATTTGGAAAAAAGTAGAAAAGAAACCTTTTTTTCACTAAGAAAATGATGATTTTTCCAAAATTGTGAAAATTTAAAATCATTTTTTAAATTATAACCATTTAAAATCTGTTTATTGAAAAATAATGATCACCATTTCTAAACATTTAATATAAAATAATATTTTTTTTATAGGATTAAAAAAATATGATTCAAACACAAACACAAATATAAAATTTGAATTAAATTTTAAAATATATAATCATATGAAATTACAATTTTTAGTTTCAGAATAAACAACTTATATTTTATTTGTGTCCTAGGGTTAAAAAAAAGAAGTTTTTTTTATGATGTTGGTATAAACTGATAAAAAAAGTTAATTTTGTCGTTTTCTCCTACAATATACCCATTTTCTTTATACTTACAGTTTAATACATTAGTTTTAGTCCATTACCTTATAATTGGTTATCTTATTATCTTATAACACAAAATGGTTGAGATGATTATGAGCTATTACATTCTAAAAGCTATTTTTAAGCTAATAAATTTGCAAGGTACATTCTAATATAGTATCTTTTTTACCAATTACTCCCAAAATGGTACTTAAAAATTGTTTTGTTTGTTATGATGACCAATACCTTTTGTTCAGATCTTCCTAGAGATTTTGCATAAGCAAATTTTGGTCAAAATCGTTGGAGCAGAATTAATAAAAAATAAAATTTTGTTATGTCAGATACCACCAAATTTTGAGTTATAAACAATTAAATAACATCAATAGATCATATTTCATCACAATCATTTCACCCTTCTCTATAGCAGGATGCCAAGAAGGTACACATCATTAACCAAAAAACATTTTTTGGGAATCAGATGATATTAAAAAGGATACCTATGTATTTAATTTTCAAAACATTATTTTTGTTTCAAAAATATTAAGTGATAGTTTAAGTAAAATCAACAACCATTTTTGACTGATGTTAAAGATCTATATGCCACGGAGTTGTGGTTTGGGCATTGAACAGAAAAATGTACAAGATGTAAACAAAATTCCTCGATAGGGTACCTAAACTGTTACATCAGTATATATACTGATGTAACAGTTTAGGTATCAAGGAATTTTGTTTACATCTTGTACATTTTTCTGTTCAACGCCCAAACCACAACTCCGTGGCATATATATATATATATATATATATATATATATATATATGTTAGGATAACAAACTAAAACTGAAATGATGTTTTAATTGTGGTGCATAAGCAAGAATGAACATAATATTGCAAACTTTAAAAATTTATTTTATTTTAAAATTAATTTGCTATAAAATAACGATAAAGAAGTTAGTTGATTGTCTCTTTGTAGCAGACCCTACATCTTTTAAATGTTCTGAAAAATCCCATTAAAATATATACCGGAAAAATTGGTGCAATTACTATATAAAAATTAAGTTATCAATATAACAAATTTTAAGTTAACACGTTAACTGCCACGCCGGTCCGATCGGGTCGGCATAACCAGGTCGGGTGGAATGACATGCCGACCCGATCGAATCGACACCTCAGGAATGCAAGGTTTCACTTTTTGGCCGATAGATGTCTCGCACTGACATCTAGCGGCGATCAAGTGTACTACAACAGCAGAGTATATCCCGTGCCTACTAGATAGCGCTGATTGAAGTTTCTAATGATTCTAAATCTGGCTCAAAGAACCCGTCAACATGGTCAAAATGTGACAACCCGATCGGGTCGGCGTGGTTGCTTTAGATGGTTTCAGTATTACTTACTATTGAAAAATGGCAATTTCGTGTAAAATAATAAAATAAGAAATGTTTTACAAGTTGTTTTATTGTACGTATCATTGTAATCATTACTAAGAATACTGATAGACAACTTTTATTATTTTTTATTTTGATAAACTCGTAAAAAAATGTTTATTCAAAAGTTGTTGCTGGGGTTGAAATAAAAAAGTATTTACAGAACAATCTTATTTATTGTCTCAGTAAATTAGTTGATAAACAAAAAACTAAACATTGTTTATTTTAACTTTTCCGTTTCTGGAAGTATACAGCTGAAAAAATTACATATGTAGAAGAATAATTACTTATATTCAAAAAATCTAAAATGATGTTACTGTTACCGGTACCTACTTGTGTTTCTGTCTCTTTACGTGTGAATGTTCATAAAACAGTTCTTGCATAAGTATGGCTTATCAGGGCACATATTGCAGAATGTTGTCACCTTTTTCAACTTTTTTGCTGCCTGGCGTCCTCCTTCAGTCATCACTCTTTTGTAACACAGTTTACAGTTCTTCCTCGATCGCCTTCTGTTTTTTCCTTCCCCGACGAATGTCTCAGACTCGGATAAGTAGTGATGGCCAGTTTCTCGTACAGGTTCTACAGCAGCATCTTGAATATCCAGGAGAGCATATACTAATTTTTCCCTGAATGAAGTGATAGAGTACAGTTTTTTTCTACCGTTAGTACCACTTGCATTCTCCTTATAAGCAAGCCAGGCATTTACCACGGCAGTACCAAGGAGCAGTTCTTGTGCAATTTTGTGATACCAACGCATTGACTTACGGACAGCAGTGCTATATGATGACATCTGGTCGGACAAATCGATTCCCATTTTTGCCTTGTTATATTGCACTACGCTTATTGGCTTCAGTATTGGCGTATTGCCAACTGCGTAAAGTTAAATTGCCTTCAGCGGCTCCATTCGACGTGTTTCCTGATCGGGTTGGCAGCTATTTATTTTAGCGATTTTTCGCTGAAAAATGGTAGTGCCGACCCGATCGGTCAAGCACTACCCCCACCCCTAATGATAATATTTATGATACAAAACATCATATATAACCCATAAAAGTAAAAAGGAACAATATTAGAGAAATTGTACATAAAATAAAGTTTGGCAATATTGTGAAGAGGCTGAATATCAATGTGGCAGTTAACGTGTTAATGTTAATTATATTTTGTCAAATAGGGCGAGCCATTGCAAAACTTCTGTTTTCTATACATACATACAAGGTCTGTAAATTAAGTAATGAGACTACAGTAGACTCTTGATAATCCGACAGGTATGGGATCGAGAGGGTGTCAGATTACCGAAAGCGATTTTGTAAATGTTCAAAATTAGCAGGAAGTTATAGGAATTATACAGTCATTTTCATATGTAAAACCATTTAGGACTGTAGGCTAATAAAACAGTGAGCACAAAGGATTTATGTATGTACATACATGTGATACATGTGTTAAAAACATGAAACATGTATACAAAATTTTTAAATGACAGGCTTACACACAGTATTTACACATTGAAGAAATCTGGGATAGTCTTCTGTTTCTTACATAAACTGTCAGTCAGTGGTTTATCTTAAATGTCTTATAACATTGTATGTAACTGGCAGATATTCAACCTTAATGTTTTTAAATGCACATGGAGATTTTGATTTCCCCAAAACCAACAGTTTTAACCCATGAACTTCTAGATCTCCATATGGATGTAATCTGCTAATCTCCCATAATGTAATCCTTCGAGATGTTTTTCTACCTCAGGAAAAGAAAATAGTCACAGTAACTCGAGTCAAGTGAAATAAGGTGGCTAAGGAACAACAGGAATATTTTTCTTTTAACAAAAAGCTCATTAAACAAGAGTGCTGTATGACTAGGTGCAATGTCATGATACAGTATCCACATGTTCACGATCACAGGTCTCGCACAGATAATTCTTTTCCGCAGTCTTTAAGAATTTTCTCAGTAAACATGTTAACAGTCTGTTCTTTAAGGAAAGACTGGTCCTTACATGTTTATATCCTAATTATATCCTCATTTAATTTTTTTTTCAGACATTGTAAGTGTCCCCCACTACCTTGCTATGGCATTTTGTTCCTAGACTGTACTCAAAGATCCATGATTCATAACAAATAATATTTTATTTAGAATATCAGGATCATTTTCAATTTGTTCTAGAAGATCAAGGGCACACTTCCATCGTGTTGTCTTTCTGTTCAAGAATGAATTTTTCGGAACCTATTTCACATAAACTTTTCATATATCCAATTTGTTTGTCAAAATCTGATGAACTGTAGTGGAGTTTAAATTAAATTTTTGTACGATAATTCTACGGTTAATCAACAGTCCGACTACACCAAATACCAGATTGAATAAATATTTTTATCATTTATTGATGGTAATGTCTTCCAGAGTCGTGGATCGTAATCAATAGATCCATCTGAAAATTCATTAAATCATCCGAAAACCTAGGCTCTTGACAAAGCTTCATCCTTATACTGCTTTGTCAGTTTCGTAAAACTCTTAGAAGCATTGCGTCCAAATTTAATACTAAACTTCATTACACAACATTGTTCATAATTGAATCACTCATATTTTTAATAAACAAAAAAACTCACTCCTTGAAATCCTTGTTCACATTTCATGTGGCTACAATAGACAATAAAAATTTGTATTCAATATCAATCAGCTGTTTATCTAACTACCTGTGTTAATGGAAACCTTACAATATTGCTATATTTACTACTACACAGTTAGTTTTGCTATGTAATTTATATTGTGTGAGTGAAAAAAAGAAAAAAATATGAAATTTATAAAATGTAGATAAACTTACTTATCACTGTGATGACTTTTCTTCTTAGACCTGTACAAACAAAAGCAATTTGTTAAAACACAAGATGATAAGACCTAACTCTGTACAGAATACAATACATTATTCAAATACTGCTGAAATGTGATGAGAAGATATTTGAAACTTAGTTATCACACATTCATATACTGAAACTACCAGTTGTTCCATAAGTTTCCCTTCTTCTAAATTTTAAATAAAATAAATGAAAAAACACTGTATAAACCACTGAATTACACCTAAACCAAATAAAAACAAACTAAAACTAATCAACAGCCAAAATTATCAGTTCGGTAGTTAGTTGTCAATCAAAAAGTGAAAATGAACAGTGGACGCTGTCTTTAAACAATATATATAAAGGACCTAAGCCAGCTTCAAACACTTCATCAGCAATACGTGTAGTTGATTATAATCTAGCATTAAATGACAGCTTCAATTTTTTTGTCAATTATTTCAGAATCGTAATATTTTTTTTACTTACAATTTTGCAACACAAATTTGGGTCATTAATCTTTACTATTCACTAAAACTTGAGCGGATTTTGTGAACTTATATATTATAATAGCGTCATGGTCGAATTTCACCAATAACTAAAAAAAAAAAACATTTTTGGAGAGATGATGATTATAATTATTAAGTTTTGTTTTGGTCTTTAGAGGCTGCATGAACAAAATTTAATCAAATTCGTTGGAGCTGATCTTGAGAAAACTGTAATTTTGTATTTTTTCTTTATGGCAGTTACGCTCAAATTCCAAGTTAAATATATATATATATATATATATAAACTCCTAATATATAGTCAAATTTGATTAAAATTTATCCACACATTTGGAATGTAGAGTACTGCATATACGTCAGACTAACAGAATTCTAAAACCACTTTTTGACTCAGAAAAATTTTAAAATGATATATCTGAAAAAACTTCGACATAGATTAAATTATACTGTCATAACTTTCTCTAAATTACGTGAAAATTATATGTGAAAAATAAAATAAAATAATGTAAAAGATAACTTTTTGTATATAGGGACATTATCTCTTTGTAAATTGATTTTTGAAAGGAAGGTTATTTTTATATGGTAATTGAGTGAGTGTTAATTTATTAAAACTAATACAACGGATAGAAATTCAAAATAGAATAACATTTTATTCATTTTTGTTGTTTTTTAACTATATAATTTTGTAAATATATTCATTCAAAAACCATGACTTTATGGACACACTGTATAACGGATGATGTACCAAGTGTAAAAGTACTTTAAGTGTGAAACAATAACAAAACATAACGACCTATCACTAAATGTATTAACATAATCCTGAAATTATCAAAAATTTTGTCAGATTTTTTAGATAACTTTTTTTACAACATTACAATTATGATTAACATAATGTAATTACCTGTTGTAATCAGATTCTCTTGATTTAATCATTGATCTTATCGTTCTGCCAAATCTGTCAGCATGTGAAGGAGATCTAGAGCGAGAACTAGACCTTGATCGATTTCGACCTCTAGATCTAGAATGCCGTCGCATTCGATATCTACGTGCAGCAGAAGATGATCTAGATCGTCGCGAGTATCGCCCATAGCTACGATTACGGGATCGTGATCTATATCTTGACCTAAAGGGAGATCTCGCTCTTGATTTATAAGGAGATCTTATCCTTGATTTTGTGGAAGATCTTCCTCTAGATTTTGTCCTGGATTTAGAACGTGATTTTGATCGAGACCCTGTAGAAATCGAGATAGAAGAAATACTTGCAGACCTTTTAAGTTTCTTGGCATCTGTAAAATAAAACATTTATAAATTATCTTTAGATTTTAAAATATACTAAAATATCTTTAATATTTTAAAACAAATTTAGTAATGATTTCATATTATTGTATATTTGAATAGAACAAATTGTAAATAATTATGATTTCAATAACAATATAAACCGTCCAGAAACGAAGTACTTTCTCCAACCAATCACAAAGACAAATACTAACCCAAAATAATATTTGTCCTCATCTCAATAAATATGTTTCTACACTTCTTAGGACAGTTTCGCACTAAAGCGATACAATACACATGAGATATGTTCCGATGAATAATCACCCCAACTCATCATGGTTAGGATCTTGGTTGCATTACGTTTGAGCTTTGGATTACCAATGAAATCTTGATTACGGCTAACCACGACCACCAATTGGATTAGGAACAACACCGCATCGAGAAAGAAGTGAACAGCTGATCTCTAGCGAAGACGGAAAGCCTGTGATGTCAGACTGAGCAGAGTAAAGTCGGGTCAATGCAATCTTTGAGTTTAATTCAGTAAAAATGATGTTTCCCACATCTTCGGAAAGGTTAGTGAAACATGTCGGCCTGGGAATTATATATATTTTGTAAAGAGTCGAAATAGGCCTCCGGCATTTAGACCAAACATATATTACAGTTAGTGTTTTGTGCAGTTACTTTTACAATTGGAGTATTAAGTCTTTCAGTAAATTCATGCTTTTTTCCAAATTTGCTCTAATTTTGCACACATTTTTCCACCGGACTTAAAAATGTAGTACTCAATATTTATATTTTACTGTTTACATTAGTAATTGGTTTGGCCTTAGGAATTGTGTAAGCATTTTACTTTGCATTAATTGGTGGTATACACTTTTTGGTAAGTATTGTGAAATTCTTGGGATCACCTGGGTGAGTTAAAATTTTTGTTGTAAGGTTACACAAGTAAATATTGCCTTTGATGGTTTTCCTGAGTAATTGGCCTATGAATCAAAACTTGCATAATGGTTAAATATAGGACTATTTTCCAGACGAATTTGTATAGACTATTTTAAAACCAATTTATTTGCAAAATTTTCTCTCATTCGTCTTATATGTAGAGTCAATCTTTTTGGAAAATTGTTACTTTTTAAGTTGCCTTATTTCCCTTTAATATCTCACATTCCAGCCAGGCTAGTTGAAATTAGAATCTTTAATTGTGTATAGTACTTCCGGACCTTTGGATTGGTCGTTGGCTTCTAGCGACAAACCACGACTCGTCCGATTGATGTCGGGAGCTAACTAGAAAAAAGTAGTATGACTAGAGTTGTTACACAAGACGAGTCTAAAGAGACAACACGTGGATTTTTCGCTCCGCAATTCCTTTCGTTTTTTTTACACGCTAATTAACGCAGCAGTTTACTTTTAATTTAAATAAATATCACTTAATTCTTTTTCTATGTTATGTTACCTTTTATAAAATATTACATAAATTGTGAACAAATTGTTTTTTACCCAAGTTATCCAGATATGACCTGATTATTATTGATGAGACTTGCAAAAACAAATGGCCTCAACTATTTCTTTTAAAAGATAGACTCCACTTCTCACCCTGGGTTAATACTAAAAAATCTATTTATTTTGAGTAACGTTTAGAAAATTTAGGCTTATCTAATGACCATTTTCCCTTTCAAAAATTCTTTTTAGTTTTCCAAGTCTTAACTTTTTTTTCAATAAATTTATATAATGAAACATCAATGGCGGGATCAGACCTTTACAGGAATCACTTTGCACCAACCATTCATTAATTAAAATTTATCCGAGGGGTGTTCAATGAGATAAAGAGGCGTAAGTGTTAAAGTGTTTTATTATATATATAGGTAAAACTTTTTCTATTTTTCAACATAATCCCCCCCCCCCTACATTTATACACTTTTCCCATCGTCATACCAGCTTTCTTATGCCTTCAGCAAAAAATTCTTTACTTTGGCGTCGAAGCCAAACTTGCAACGCTGTCTTGAAATCTTCATTGTTTTCAAATATCTTACCTCACAAAAATTCTTTCATAGGTCCAAACAAGTGAAAATCTAATGGAGCCAAATCAGGACTATAAGGGGGGTGGGGTAGGACTTCCCAGTTCAACCTTTCAGTGTTTCATAAGATTTGTGCGCGCGAGCATTATCTTGGAGAAAAAGCATTCCCTTACTCTGCCGAGACTTCTAGAAAGCTAAAGAGAGTGTCCGACAGCTTGACAGGACTCATGTCGAATTCCCCAATATATTTTAATTTAATGTTTTTGAGTGAAGTTTTTCAAATTAATATGTCAGGCTAAGTTTCAGTAGATGGTGTTTTCGAGATTCTTGGAAAGGCCGGTGAAACATGTCAGCCTGCAAATTATATATATTTAATGAGGAGAGTCGAAATATGCCTCCGGCCTTTGACCACCCATATTAAGTTAGTATTGTGCACAGTTACAATTGGAGTATCAAGTCGGTTCCAGAGAATTTAATTACTTATTTTTTTATATTTAAAAATAATGAAGCCATGGCACTTTGAAGGTTTAAAAATCTCAATGTTTTGCACAACTCTGGAAAACTGTGATTTTGAACATTATATTTTCATACTTCTTGTGTACACAACTAATTTTTAAAGTAAAAATTGTTGCAGTTACCGGCACTTTCCGATTACAGTTATTTAAAAAAATGTTTAATCTATAACAGAGTCGAGTAAGGTATTGAGTATAATATATGAGAAATGTTACATATATTATGCTCTACGAAAATGATTCTTAATCATTTAAAATTGAATTTGTATTTTTTGTCTAAATACCAAAAAGTAAAATAGAGTATATAGTGTTTGCAAAATGTAGCACAGGCAAATTTCAGCTTTAGGAACTGTAGATAGGTAAATAAATAGCAACTTCATTGTAGAAGTTTCAGTGTATTAACAAGACGGAGATTATCCAATACTTAAACTGTAAGATAGAACTCTAGATAAGTACACTTGAAATACTGAGGATGGGGAGGGAGAGGGAAACATTTTTATTGTAACAAAAATGATTGAGCTCGGAAATTTAAATATCTCTCTGCACAAGTCAGTTGGCTTTAGCTTAATATAGTTCTTATTGCCTTCTTTTGGAGTTGAAAAACTGTGTTAAGACTCAGTGGTTTGGTACCCCACACACTCATGCCATACTTACAATGAACATAGACTACTTAATCTTGGCAACATGAAAAGGTTTATATTAATATCTTACATACATTCAGGTTCCCAAACTTCTGAAGCCTGAATACAAACTTTATTGGAACCTGTGATAAAACATGGATGCACTTTACTCAAGAAACAAAACAAACAAGCATAGAATGGCGACATCCAAGCTGACCTCCGTCACAGCAAGCAAAAACACATGTCACCTGGTAAAATCATAGCTACTTTCTTTTAGGATTCACGAGGAATTCTTTAACTCTCGTAAACAGAGAACTATCACTACTCAGACTCTTTTATTCCAAGATGAGAGTTACACAGCATTCAGCTTGTTTTCTTCAGGACAATGCTCATGCTAACACTGCTGTTTTGATGATGAAAACATCCTACCTACAATAAGTCCAACCTCGTCCTCCATATAGTCCATATTTAGCATTAAAATTTTAGTAATATCGCCAGGACTGATTTTAATATATTCGACCTTCTAAAATGGCCTCCCTGGTTTATTTTTTAAAAACTTATAATTTTCAGAAAATGATCAATACATTTTGTGTGGGTACTAAAAAGCTATATTTGGGTAAAATTGACAGATATAATATTTTTTAAACACGGTTTTGGCTCCGAGTTCAAAATGAATATTTCCATTAAAAGTTCAAGATTGCTATTTTCACTTGTCACAAAACTCCCTCTATACTACAAATAGGCTTATGATGGAAAAAAAAAATTGTAAATTTCGAAAATTTTTAATCAATTTAGTGTTTTCCATATTAGATGCAACCTTATAAGCCAACTTACCTGGTGCTATTATTTCAATTCCAACAATTTCAGGACTGCTACTTTTTCTATCTTCTTTATTTTCATCTCTTGGTCTCAGCTGTCTTTTTTCTGCATTAATTTTTCCTTTAATAAATAAACTGTAAACAAATAAGAATAATAAAATAATAATACATAGCTATACAACAGTTTAATTATTACATTATAGCTCTGACGCAATGAGTGGTACCAACAGAAAGATCTAAATAGTGTAAAGATTGGTTACAAAATCTGTTTTGGACAGAAAAGTGAGCATCTGAGAAAGAATGGAGTCATTTCTGTTTAAAAGCACAGTTCAAATATTTGATATTACGCATAAAAATATGCAACTTTAGCATTTAGAAAAATATTATTTATAACGTTTTGTGGGTTTTTTTGCATGATTATGCATCTACGGAACATTAGCTTTCCAACACTATTTTTTTTTATTGCGGTAGGAGGATTCTAAATGGGTGAAATGTTGAATTACAAAAAACGTGTTGGAGAGCCTACTTGTTCGGGAAGTGTGTGGTCGATGCCAGTTAAAAGGTTAAGCAACATTATTTTACTCGTATTCATTTAATTTTCTTTGTCTTTCGTATTAGGTATTTTATTTTTGTTAAGAATTTTTTTTTAAACTAACAATTATTTTAGGATTAAAAAAATTTTAAAAATTTTATTTTATTCACCCTACTCCAACATTTCCAACAATCTTAAGAGTTTAACGAAAAGTATAAAATTTTTGTTCTTAGTTATATTTTATTTTCTATGTATTACTTTCTTACTCATGCATAGCCAAAACCAAATAAAAACAAACCAAAATTATTTGTCACAAAAAATGTCACTTTGGTAGTAGTCAAGAAGTTTTTAAGAAAAATATTTATATATTTAAATAGAGCCTAAACTTGTGAAGCTTATGCTATAAACCTTATTTGATTAAAATAAAGATGGTAGTCAGTTTTTTTTTTAGCCAATTATTCCTAAACTGTATTTTTTTTACTTCCAATTCTGCAAATGTGTTTAACTCATTAATATTCATATTTCTATACAATCTGAACAAAAATCAATTGAGCTGATTTTTAGAAAATCGTAATTTTGTTTTTTTCTTATGGCAGCCGCACCAAATTTTGAGATTTCAAAAAACGAAGAAAAAAACCCCTGAAATAAGGCCAAAATATGCTCGCATGTGTGTGGACTGTTGACACGACAGACATCATTCCAAAATTCACATTTGTAGACTCAGGGATACATCCACAAAAAAACTCTATATTAATATGTTTTACCCATCACATAACTTTCTCTATACTACAACTGTATGTGATAACTTAATCTAATATTACAATAATTGTTCAACTTGAACGAATGCTGTAACTAGAAATTAACATTATCAACTTGTATATTTAGCATTATAAAATTTAGACGGCTTAAAAATATTATTTTTGTAGAATAAACAGGAAGTAAAAAATTTGGGGGGAAAAAAAAACAGCTTAGTAAAGGGCATCGTAAGGATATTGCTATAAATGCTCACAGTTGCTACACAAATATGCCGATAAGTCTTACTTCCTTCTTTTTTTAATTTTGTTCACAACTACACCTTGTGAAACGTCCATAAAAAAATACCTAAATATTTTTATTATTTTGTACAGCCTATTCGTTTCATGCCTAACCTAAATATTTTATATGTCCAGTATTAAGATCATACAGATTATGGTGGGTATAAATCACAGTGGACTGGTTATAATACAACGGTCATTTCACTTTTTAATCAAACAATTATTGTTAAATAAGTTTAAATTTTGTAAGGAAACACAGGCTTTAGTGTTTGTGTGTATTTTTCTATTTGTTTACTACTTGGTAATACCAAGGACCATTTTCTAACATCTGTGTCTCCTATTTATACAAAATAAAAACTAATCGGCTATGTGCCATATTAAACTCTAAATAAATTTGTTATTTTTCAGTTATGTACAAATGAAAACTCCACTGATGAAAAACACTAGATATCTATCACATTGAGTTCTTAACTAAGGATCGAAGCACTCACCTGACATATTGTCTGTGTTCTGGTTTTTTTTTTTCCCCCTTCTACTTTAACAACTATTATCATGGGGGAGGGGTCTGTCAGACTGCTGTATAAAAAGGGTAATTAAATCATAAATTTCTCTAAACAATTTCAATTTAAAAAAATAATAATAACAATTTAACTCTTTGGCCGCCAAGCTTTGTGCATCTACCTGCCCAACACTATTAAGGCCCAACAGGCTTTTTAGCAGTGCTAAAATATAATTTTATTATTATTTTATATAGAGCTCCTGCCAACTCTTGTTTTGTATTGTAGTTTACATGTAATTCTATTTTTTAACTATTAAAAAATAATTAATATATAAAACTAAATTTAAAATAAAATCTATCCCAAAAAATGAAAAATAAAGTTTGCATACAGTTTTTGTTATCTTAAACATATATCAAAATTTGCAGTTTTATGGTTTTAGTTATCAGATTTTATTCGCAACAACACAATATTTATCATGTCTATTTAGAGTAGTAAATTGAACAGTTCAATATATAACAAAATCAGCCACTACTCAACATACAATATCCTGCAATGTTAGTTATTTTGTTAATTAATAAATTCTTTTGTAATAAATGTTTATTTTCAAATTCCCCGATTCCGAGAAGTCAGAGGTTGTAATCATCACAGATTGCTCAAATTTAGTGGCAAGACATGAGGTACAAAATGATATGTCAACATTGTCCAATCAACTGTTGAAGCTGCTTGATGAGTTGGTGATCTGTCATTGAGCGGAATCAAATCCTGTCAATATGGTTTCCTCCAGGCGTTTGATCCCTATGTATAGCGGTGGGCATTAAAATCTATCACCCGAAGAAATGGAGCAAATAACTGTATGATAAGCTTAATTCATTCCAATTCAACAAATCTGTAATTAGGTTAGATGGCAAGTAGAAAGAACAAATTATCATCTTATATGGTGCAGTGATTGTTATTGTTACTGCTTGCAATGATGTCCTAAAGTTCACAGATTGAGTGAGATGTGGCCGAGTATTACCACTCGACTCTTAGTTCTATATGGAGTCAAAAATCAATTTGTAAAACTGAAAAATAAATGAGTGGGATTAATTGAGGCGAGTCTCTTGCAGACAAATAAATATGGTTATATATAACATCCATGTAACTTCTCACATCAATAATGTTCAAGTTTATTACACGGTTTAAGTTTAAATTTATGGCCATATTTACTACCTAATTTTTTAATGAATAATAATTCATTAAAATGGATTTGGAACTATATTATTGTTTCCACTTGCCTGGCTTGAATCAACAAATTTAGTTTTTATTGTTCTCAGAAGGTTCTGACTTTTTAGAATCCTCCTCAACGACTGAAATGTCAGTTACTCAGAACTGAGAAGACTCCTGAGGTGATTTTGGAAGTGATTAGAGGGAACATCTAATATAAAAAAATATATTGTTGGCTCCAAATTAGAAGCCAATGACTTTATTGGCAGGTCTGTAATGGGAGGGCAAGAAATACATTTATTATTTTTCTAATACTTAATTGCCGGTGATAGTCTTTTTCTTTGACACAGTTAGTTGTGTCCATTTGTGATTTAACCTTGAGCCCAGGTCAGAAGTTGATGAAATTACCTTCTGTGAAGGAGTTAATTTGTTCTTTGAAGAATCATTCTGACCAGTAACGTTTTCTGCAAAAATTAATAACCAATAATTAAGCCACCTGTTCCATTAACAATTTACCTCTTTTATTCAATTCATCAAAGTTGGCCAGAATGTAATTTTATTTGAAGCTGCAGTAGCAAATAACTGTCCTAGTGCTGCAGATTTAGAAATTTTTGTACAGCTTCTGGGAATTGTTAAAAGATATTCCTTCTGACGTAATCGACAAAATAACCTTTTCGTCTTTGTATTTAGAAAAGTTGAAGGAACATGCAGGATAATCACTGCCACAATTTGGACATTCCTGCACCCTTCACTGACTTTTCCAACCATATTCGCTGTATATACCTCTGGTTTCGTACAGTTAGAACTAACATGTCAAAACCCTGACATTTAAAACAATGTCATTTGTTAGGAACATAGACTCCAATGACTAGCCATTGTAGCTGGCATAAATATGGTCTGGTACAGTAGATGTATCAAAAATATCACTACCAAAGGAGTTTGGACTTTTTTACCATTCTCTTGCGAGTAACCTCAGTCACAGATTGCTCGCATAAATTGGACTTTCCTCCCAGATAACGTGGAACAGATATTTACAGATTATTACTTTTTGAAATAATGAATTAACTACTAAATCGACAAAAATTAATGAATAGAGTATGTAGCCAAACTAACTTGCCAACGAAATCTATACAGTGTTTGAAAAAACTGTTTGAAAGGAAAATATTTTTTGGGGCAGGAGTTTTGTTACTGAATAGAATCAATGGAAAGAGAATTAGTTTTGTGAACACACATATATAAGAAAGGGTACAGCCATTCCATTTACAGAACCTCTGCAGTAAACATATCCCTTCGCAACACTTAATGAGGGAATAATTAATAACATACCTTTTAGACAGATCATCTCCTTTCACATCAGTTGTGTCATCTAGTTTTTCACCAGTTAAATTATTTTTCTCCATATTGTGTTAATCTGTGATAAAGGAGTATTTTTACCCTTATTTGCATCCGTTGTTACCTTTGCTTGACATGCCTTCGTACGAGTTCAATCATTTTTGTAATTTTTGTTAACATTTCCCAATTCGCTATTCTCCTGCCATTAAATAGAAATACTCCCCCGTTAGTTGATCTTCACCAG